>CM028137.1:783035000-785535000 GCA_016271365.2 Neoceratodus forsteri
CAACAATTATGCATCCTCCTTCAACCTTATAAAAGGCATTTTTGCACAAAATGTATGGTTGCAAATATAGTTCTAAAAACCATTCACTTTTGACATGCACATAACCGAGGACTTATTTCTCATCCCCCACCGTATTCCAAATGTAATTCAGTGGTCACTGAAAGCTTTCACAACCAAAGGTAAACACCTTCAATATGCAATTCACACAAATAAGTCATCAGTTGTTATGAATAGTGCACAGTACCTAAATAGCTTGCAATAGCACTTGCTTATATACAGCACAGTAGTATCTAAAGAACCTGTTTTAAGATATTTTATGTTATTACTGTACTTTGAACGATATGAGGAAAGGAATTGTCAGATATATGTAAACCATTGCTGCCAATTTCCACAGTTACATTTGCCCTTCCTACTGCTTCCTTAAATGAGTTTTACACTGCCAAAACACTACAAAAAATCACTTACCAATTCCTTTCTGCTTCACTGGTGGGGGGGGGGGGTAAAGATATAAGAGTTCATCAATAACTTTCTCAGCATTTTCTGTAATTTGTGCTGGACATAGAACAAAGCCAGTCCTGTTAATCTATATTCTTTCATGGATGATTGAAGGTAGGTCTTTCTCCGCCAGCAGCTGACACTGGCATTGTTGCAAAGATCTGCAGTAACTTTCAGACTGTATGGTAAAATTACTGGGGGCAAGAAGCAAAAGCCTCATAGATATTTGTAGATAATTTACCATTTGTCTTTCCTGCTCAAGAATATATCCATTCCCCCAGAAATTCATGTTTTCCTTTCTGACAGAAACTGGTCATAAAGTTTCATTCCTGGAAGCAAATCCTTAAAAGATGCTGACGCCAAATACTTTGCTATTAGGGCAGCAAGTTACTAGACAGTTTGCTGCTGAATACTGTTGAATACCAAACTACTAGCAAAAATTTGTGAGGCAGTAATCTGGGAAAGGAACAGAAACAATCTATAATATTCCTCTGCAGTATCAGTCTATATGTTTACAGGATTTAGTTACCCAGAGATCAGCTTTACCTTACGCAGTGTAAGTCCAACTGGCTAGCAAGCATATTGGCTTCAACCCATAAATCATTAAAGGTGCAGTATTATGAGAATTTCTTAATCAGGGTCACACAGCAGTGAGCTAATGCTTGATCCCTGTGGTATTTCTGAAGGAGGCTTTATAATACTGATAAGTGTGCTGAATACTAACAGAGCTATAACAACTGTCCTATCGGAGTCACACTAAATTTATTGTCACTCATTATATGTAGTATTTTTTCCAAATGGGGGAGGCCCAGGTTGAAATGCCATCAAAACAACTCTCAGCCAAAGAAAGGGATTCCTTGAAGATTAGTGATGTAACATCATACTCAACCAGGGACGGCATTAGATGGGGGAAAACGGGAAAAAGTTAAGCCTGTCCGGAAATTACCCAACTACCACTTGACAGTGGGTCCATAGCAGTGCACCTTGCCTGGAACTACATCAGAAATACAGAAAAGTGAACAGTTAGAACATATTTTTTTATTGAACAGTTTTGGCTCCCACACTGGTGAAATTTGTACTTACAGGTCTTGACCCAGTTATTTCTCATTTTGACCTACATTTATTTTACACCAGTGGGTCAAATATGACCCATGTTTTAAAGAACCCCAGTGCCGTCATTGCGCTCAACATGTGTTGTCTCACAAAGAACTATCAATGTGCTGGTTTCATTTTTTGTCTCAAAAATGACTTCCCAAATGTTCCTCCAGGCAGGGCTGCAGCTCTGAATTTTGGGGCCCCGGACAAGTCACTTGAAATGGTCCCCTGTTTCCCCAACCAGCTAATGCCAGGGGTAATGCCAGCTCCTCAGGTGGGCCTCTTCTGAGCTCGGGGCCCCAGACAACTTCCCCACTTTTCCCCCCGTTACTGTGGCCCTGCCTGCAGGTATTTAATCATGGATGTGGAGTCATGAGGTTTACATCACTGGTAGTAACCAAACAGTCACAAACTGGAACACCTTACTTCCATCTCTGATGGTTTGGTTAAGGCAATGAGCAGTTTAGTGTCCATAGATGGCAACTGGGTACTTCCATCTGATTTCAGTGACAGCACTCTAAAACTGTCCACTCATATTTCTGGCACCATCATATTCCTGCCCAATAAAATTACTTATATCAAGATTGAGACCCTTAAATGAGAACATTCATCAACAAAAGCTCTACACCTAAGAGTGGGGCTGGTGCCAACTTGCACTTTATGTGCAAAACAAACATTTTATTCTCACTTCTGTTTGTGTTCCATTAGACTGCATGTGGTTGATCTAACTTGATCCCGCATGTTCCTAGCACCACATTTTTTGTCATTTCATTTCATTTTTATTGGTTATATTGGAAAGGCATGTGAGCATTGCTGCCTATTTACACAAGTGACCAGTTACATACAGCAATCATGAGACATGACATAGGCTAAAACATTTAACTAACAGCAAGGGTTAATACACTGGTACATAAAATCAGGATAATATAGACTAAAGGGCAAACCATGAACTAGCCTTGGTGAATTAACAAATACAAGGTGACATTAAGCATTCAGTGAGGGTTTAACAATAATATAACAGTGGGAAACAAAAAATTTAAATAGCTAGTGAATCCAAAAGAGACAGACTGGAAAATAATGCAAATTTTAAAAAGTAGTCATTTGTAACTTTATATTTCAGAAGTATTTTCCTTTTTTCCTCTTGCTCATTAGAAAGTCTTCTATGTGATAATATTGTGTTGGATATGTAGAACAGCTTTTAGCCTGGCAGTTGACATATCTCTCTCTGTTCCCCCACTGCATCATCAGCATTGTGATCTCACTGATTGTGACATCACAGCTGACTGACCTGGCAGCCGTGCCTAAGCAGCAGTGATGTCATAGTCAGTAAGGATACAGTGCTGATGATGTAGTGGGGGGGCAATAAAGACAGATATGTCAGCAGCCAGGCAGAGTGCTGTCCCACACATAACACCTGCTAACATCAGGTATATAACATTCTAATTAAACAAAGGGAAAATAAAAAGTACCTCAGATATAAAAGGTAGTGGTTGACTGACTTTAAGAACTAATATTAGCTTTAGGCAGTACACTAGCTCTTTAAGTGCAATCTAAAAACTAGCCTAGGTGGATTAACCATACTGCCAGTGCTAGAAAGAGAGGGTAAGTGCCAGCAGTGGATAACCAGAGAGTGAAGGGAAAAGAGTTCAGAAGGGGAGCCAGATTAGGGCTGTGAGCAGGTGCAGGTGACAGAGAACTGTCTCCTGATATGTTTGAAGGCATTTTTAGGGGACAGAATTTTAGTTCTGGAGGGAGAGAGTTGAACAGCTTTGGTCCCATAAAAGAGAATGTTTTCTGACCTTGAGTGGTCCAGCAGAAAGGAACACTGAAACAGAGTGGAGGACAGTCTAGCAGTCCTGGTGGTGGTGGTGGTGGTGGCTACCTGGAAGATAGAGATGAGGCAATCAGGGAGCAATCCACTGGAGAGCTTGAAAAAGAAGGTGGCCATCTTGCAGTTGAGGTGGGCCTCAAGGGAGGGCCAACTGGTGAGCTTATAAAGGTCACAGTGGTGTGTGAGTTTAGGGAGACCAGAGGCAAAGCAGATAGCAATGTAGTAGGAACTTTGAAGTCTGGAGAAATTTTTGATGGAGAGGCAGGGGAAGGAGACAAGTGAACCATAGTCGAAGACAGGAAGGTGAAAGCTGGAGACAAAGAGGGATTTGGATTCCCTGTTAAGATAATGCTTGGGTCTGTGGATGATACCGAGGCATTGGTGGGCTTGTTTGATTGTAAGGCTAGAGTGAACATTGAAATTGAGAAGGCTATCCAGGAGTAAGCAAGATACTTGAATTCACTGACTCTTTCAATGGAGTTACCAAGGTTGTCACAGAGGGAGAGGTCAAAGCCAAGGACTTTGTGGGGGCTGGAGAAAACCTTGAACTTAGTGTTTTTGGAGTTGAGTACATGACTTTTGAACACGAACCACGTGTGAAGTCTGCTGAAATCGAATTAGAGTTTGTTAATAAGAGCATTGGGGGTTTTATCCTGGCAGAAGAGGGCTGCATCATCAGCATAGAGAATGAATTTGGAGGTGATGCAGATGTCAGGCAGGGAATTAATAACCAGAGAGAAGAGAAGAGGGCCCAGGATGGACTCTTGGGGGGGGGTGCTGTATTTGATGAGGTAGGATTCAGAGGGGAAATAGCCAATAATGGTGTGATGGGATCTGCCCATTAGGGAATCCTTGAACCAGAGACAGACCTCAGGTGAGAAATGGTGGCCAGCCAGGGTACGGAGGAGGACTTAATGATCAATGATGTCAAAGGCTTTGGTGAGGTCTATGAATGCAGCACTGGTGTAGAGGCTTTCATTGTTAGCTTTGTCTATGGAGTGGGTGAACTTGATGAGGGCAGTTTTGGTATTGTGTCAGGCACGGAACCCATGCTGGGCATCTATGAGCAGGTTGTATTTTGAGAGGAATTCTGTGGTTTGCCTGTGGATCACTTTCTCTAAAATTTTGGAGAGAGAGGGGCAAGGAGGGAGATGGGACAGTAGTTGGATACTAGATCCTTGGAACTAGATTTGTGAAGTGGTTTAATAATGACGCACTTCCAAGCTTTCGGGAAGGACCCCGTGCAGAGGGAGTGGTTGAGGATGTTAGCAAGAGGGATGGCCAGGGAGTCACAGACAAGATGGAAAACTCTGAATTCAATGTTGTCAGTGCCCTTGGAAGGTCTTAGGTTATTTGTTCTGATGAACTTGACCACTTCACCAGAGGTTATGTACCGAAATGGAACTTAGGGTAGGAGACTGGGAGGGGTGCGGGGGCAAATGGGTAGGAGTGGAGCTGGACCTGTACTGGTCGAGGTCACTGAAGTATTTATTGAAAAAGGAGGCTATTTCACTCAGTTCAGTGGTGGTTGTCCCTTCAGAGGTAAGACAAAAAAGTTATTTGGAAATTCCCCTACTAATAAGGTTGTTAAGAATGTTCCAGGGCCTCCTAGGGTTCCCCTGGGCAGCACATTGTTTTTCTAGGATGAAGGAGGATTTGGCAGATCTTGTGGAAGATTGTCACCTGTTCATGAGGGTTTTGAAGTCTTGGAGGAGTTGTGGGGGGGTTGTGTTTTCTGTACAACTTCCTGGCTCAGTTCCTATTCCTCATTAGTTTGTGAAGCTCGGGGGTGACCCATTCTTGGCTAAAACCCTTAACCTGGATTCTTTTAAGTGAGATGAAATGGTTGCAGAGGGCAAGGAACTTATTGCTAAAGGCTTCAAGCTCTTTGCAGATGTCAGAAATGTTTTCAGTGAAGGACCAGTCTGGGGTTAGAGCAGCTTTGGAAAACTCGGAGGTGTCCAGCTTCTTCAATTTCCTGGTTTGGATGAATTTTTGTGGGCAGGGGGGTGTTTCTGTGGACCATCAGCATAAACCAGCACAGTAGTCACTGACTGAGCTGGGAAGAACTCCGGAGATGGTGACAAGGGAGGGGTGTGAGACTAGACCCAATCAATGAGGGACCGACATCCTGTTTTGTAGTTGGTTCTGGTAGGTTCAGTGATGAGCTGGTGTAGACCAAGGCCAAGTATGGATTCCTTAGTGGAGTCACAGTGAGGAGACAGCCAGTTTAGGTTGAAATTCCCTAGGATGATCCAATCTCTCCCTTGAGGAAGGGAGATCTTGATATCGAGGAAGAGGTCGAGATCATGGGGTGAGGAGGAGGGTGGCAGGTACCCCACACTAACTAACAGCATTTACTAATAGCAGCTGTCACAGAAGCATTTTAGAATCCCCCTGGCTGATGTCTAAATCTGATCCTGGCTGTAGGTGTGGGAGATTCAACTGAGTGAACTGTAATTCCTTTTTACAGCTCCGGTTAACTGTTCTGTCCCCACTGTACTCACAGGGCTAAGTGCAGGTTATGCACATATTATACAATGGCAAGAAAATGTCCTGGACTTTGATTGGTCAATGTGTCCCTGGCACAGTGAGATTATCCCAGCACAACCTCACTGTATTGCTTTGGATGCCTTGGATAATGAGCATTTGGAAGATGACCATATTGATGTTGAGCATTTGGATGATGAGTTGCATGCCGTAAAATCTACTAAAAATGGATTTTAATTTTTATTTTTTTATTTTGTATAACAATGAGCCATTGTATAATAGCAATAAAGCACTCCAGGGTGTGGGTTGTGCTGGGATAAACTCACTTCTGGGATGTTGGATGCACTCGGCCTGTGGCCTTGTGCCCAACCACCCAGGCATGAGGTTATCCCAGCACAATCTGCACCATGTCATGCATTATTGCTTAACAACCACCTTTACCACTTTGGGGACCAAAAAATGTTGTCAAATTTTCACAGAAGGTCCAAGCTGAACAGCACTAGGAGGCAGACTATAGATCAAGGGATAAGAACAGTGATTTCTGAACGTTTGCTAAATATAACCACCAAAACTAATGGTGGGAGGTGAGTTAAGGTGAAGATGGGGATTATGAATTCAGGGCAGAATCAAATCCAGAGCACTGTGTGACTTTATGGACAATGGAGAATGGTGTTTTCCCAAAATACACCATGTAAAATATTAACATTGTTAAAATGGTGGTTTCCAGGGCCAGCTTGTCATCGTAGCGTTAGCGTTACCACTTGCAACACTGACAACCCATGTTCGGGAATGAGCATAGAGCATCAGAGCGTCAGCTGTGGGAGGTAAGATAAGCATCCTATGGACAGCTCTCCTCCTTTTGTGGGGGGTGGTTGTTGTTTTCCGGCATGTGAGTGACACTCAGTTGAAACTGGGTGTAAGCAAATCTGCAGGATGTGTGGGAGTGCACATGACCCCCGTTGATGTAACTGCATGTACGCACCTCCAGGGGGAAACCAAAGTGGAAATCCCTGGGGCCAGCAGCATAGAGACACCCCAGGATGTCCACCTGAATGATGCCCCAGGTGTAAGCCTCAGCTGGGGCCTCAGGTGGATCTCGGACTCTCCCTTTGGGGAGTCCCGCCACAGGGGGGCAAGCTATGAGGTCTCACGGACTGGGCGGCCTGGGGAGGGATGCTGGGTGCAGGTCCAGTTACAGACAAAGGAGCTGCATCCCCACCTGATCCCCAGTGGCATAAAGAAAGTTTATATATATATATATATATATATATATATGTGGTGCTATCCCAAGGGCTACTACCCCTATCTGCTAGGCTAGTAGCAGGTTAAGGGGCCTGAGTTCTGAAATGGGTGCCTCCACCTGGAGATCAGGGTTGGTAGTGGTCAAGCTAACCTAGGCACAGCCCTCCGGGACACTATAACCCCCCTCTTTCCCCTCTAGTGGCCTGAACACTGTACAATAATCACTTTCACAATACCCCTGGTGCACCACACAAGTACCCACACTGTTTGCACTTACCACCAGGGCTGGTTCCTCTGGCTGGACCCTGGGGACCCCCTTTAAAACAAGGTTATGCACAGCAAATAGAAACAGTACAGTACTTTGAGCGCAAACTGGAACCACAGTCAGATTACATGCAGAAAAAGTTAGATCTGATTTATTCAGGGGACTTGAACAAGGGAGGGGCAAAATCAGGTTAATTAGCTTAGAGGTTATATCAATCAAGCAGTTATGAATGCACTTTGAGTCCCCCCACACAGTCCACCTCTGGGTACCCAGGTGGAGAAGAGATGGGTTAGCTAGGACCGTTGTCCAGGGTTGCAGCTGGTTGGGGCCCTGTGAGGGAAAACACAACATGCACAGTACACAATATTTGTAATCCGGAGCCAGAGGGTTCAGATCATAAAGGAAATGAAACAACAAGACAATCAGATGACACATTCAGATTAAGCTGTTGTTGCAGGGAGCTATCCTGGTATTTACTCACGATACCCAAGACTGGACACAGGCTGGACGAAAATCGAGACTGCAGGTGGTTGATCTGGAATGCCAGGAGAAGCAGGGGCCACACGAGTCACAGAGGCATTGTTCCTGTTCAAGCATGGAGCAGCAGGCTGATCCCCAGGCAGGTCTCTCGTCGATGGCTTCTCTGTGCAGCAGGTAGTCTGGCTGGGCCAGTCTGGCAAGGCCCAGACCACATGGAGACAAATTCGGATGAAATCCATTTTGGGCTGGACACAGCTTCCAGCAAGCAGAACACAGTTCACACAGTGGGGAACTAACTCATGACCCACTAGCAGCAAATAACACATTTACATGTAAGGGAATGCTACTGTACCAGGCAAAGCACTCCCCGGTCACAATCGCAAAGTCTCTGCACACACTGGGAACTTAGGGGTTGCTGTAACTCCTGACAGGCCGATCGCATTCAGCAAAATCTTTGGTCTTCTTCAGATTGAGCCTGGCCCACCTCAGTAGCTTACTTTAGTCACACAAACTTGGATTTAGTCCAAAATAATTATCTTCTCTGATAGGGCTTCTGATGCAGACCCTGCACTGTTATAGTTGTCCTCCTCTGGACCGCCTCCACTTTGTCTATACCCTTCCAGAGTTGTATTTTCCAGAACTGGACACAGTACACTAGGTGGGGTCTTATTAGTGATCTATATAGAGGAAATACCATATCCCTCTTACTACTGGTGATACCCCTCCCTGATACCCAGATTGTACTGCATAAAGTTATGCTCAAATACAGTCATGGGCACATTATTTGGTTTTTTGAGAAATTAGTATTGTCTGAGACCTCAGGATTACTTCATGAAACTTTGGGCAATGTAATAAGAGACTGCTCTAGACAAGGAAGTCAAGCTGAAAACTGGCATATGCATTCCTCTGTATTCTGATCACCGTAGGTCCAGGGTAGTCCTACAATGCTACTCAGTCTACATGAATATTAATTGGTAAATGACATTTCTTCCCTCATTGTGTAACATCAGGAGAATGTCCTTTCCCTTCCTAACGTAAGAAGAAAAGAGGCTCTATGAGCTTCACTGTCTCTCTATATGGATGCATGAATTAGTGTTTTTATGCAAAAACTAATACTCAAAACATTAGAAAAAGTATTAGAACACTTCTCTTCCTGGACTGTGGAAGAAAGGCAATTTTATCCTCTTTAAGGGTAATAAATAAGACAGCATCAATATTTTCCGACTGGTTGGTGCTTGAGATGTCTAGGTATTAGCATCTTCTGACTGGGTATCAGAACTCCCAGACTAGTTTACTCTACTTGACCCTCAGGGAGATTTAAGGAGGACTGCAGCTGCATTAGTGGCTGACTGCAGCCGTATGATATCAAAGCTCCCCAATGGTGCCGGGTCTGGCTGCTATCTCTCCTGCCCTCAACCCACTCTGTCAGTGTCCTCCCTCTTTCCTCCCTCCTTTTACCATCTGAGCACAGCTCAATGAGTTTCAAAACATATTATGCAGGACCCCAACAGCTGAGAAAAGAACTGGGTATAGAACTCGCAAAGAAAATGTTAAAAGAAACTCTTACTGCCTTGTCCTGGTTCTACTCTAGGGTGGCTTGCTGCACTAGTGGGAGAATGAAGAAATATACACTCACTCTTTATTTTTAGATCACGGACTACAGCTGTGCTTATGGCTTGCTGCAGTTACATGGTCCCTGCGTTGCTGTCTCTTGCCCCTGCTGGTATCCAGAGAACATCCACTTTTGGACATTACCAGTACCAGCAGTGTCAGTGACTCAATAGGTTGTACACTTGCCTCTGAGGCCGGGAGATCAGAGGGCTGTGAGTTCAGTTCCCACATCTGGCACTTGGGTTAATATCCCAGTACTGACACTGTTGTGCAGCACAAGAAGGGTGCTGCACTTCTGAGGTGCCATCTTTTGGATGAGACGTTAAACTGAGGTCCCACATTCCTGGATTGATAGTAGTTCAGGTAGATGTTAAAGATCCCATGGCACTTATCGAAAAGAGTAGGGGAATTTTTTATTAGAAGGCAGACAATACATCATAAATGAAAAAAAACATACAGCAATCCAAAAATACTAAAAGAAAATCAAAAGTAATTCCCTACACAAAAATCACACAGGCTGGAGAACAAAATCCAGCACTCTTACTGTCTGCCATGTAATACATAGGAGAGAAGAAGTCAAACAAATAAATCAAGAAATCAATACAATATGTTTCCAAACATTGATAAATACTTGACTATCCATAGTATCCTGCTCCAAAGTTTTCTGTTTAACCAGAACTTGTTCAATTTGCTTAAGTACAACAATATTCGGAAGTATAGTATGTTGTCAAGAAAACTGACATATGGCTTGCCATAAATAATATTTAATACAGGCAAATACTAAAGTTAATGTGCTCAAATGATACCTCCCTAAAAACCTGGTATAATCCCCTAAAATAAGACTCTAAGATATATGGTGTGCTATGCCCCATTCCCACCGCAATGCTAAATCTGTCTAAAATGTCACTGAATGAGGACAGTGAAGAAAAAAATGTTCCTGGGTTTCTACCTGACCAGCACATTCAGGCCTAATGCATTGCCTATCTGCAATAGGTTTGTGCTTCAGGTTACCCCTGACTCCTAATCTACCATGGCAGCTTAGCCATTGAATATCCCACATTTGAGGTGGTACCCTGTTATCCATCAAAATGCGTAATGCCTGAGAAATCTTAGTAGGGACACAAAAGGGGAAATCTACTTGTACAAAGAAAACATTACCCATAATTTCAGCATAATAATTCTTCCTGGAAATATACAATTGTGCTTTACCCAATTTCCATTCCCTGAGTTACAATAGGTTTTCTGTTGCACATTATTCTTTATACGAATATCTAAACTGCAATTCATATCACCTCCCCAAACAACATGTTTGGAAGTGAAGAGAGAAGGCTTAATCTGCTGTAATAAATCAATCCTCGCAGTTTTTACTTGGGGGGGGGGCATAGGTATTAATCAGTCTGAGTGAAAACCCTTTATAATAACAATCAATTAGTAAAGCTCTACCTGGCCAAATATCTAGAAGCTGTGTTACTTGTACTGTGGAGTGGTGAAAAATAATTCCTACCCCATCTGCTGTATCTGAACCAAAAGACCGAAAGGAAGGGCCTCCCCACCAGACTCTTTTAACTTGAGTGACCTCGGCCAAGGAGGACAAGTGTGTTTCCTGCAAAAAGATGATATCTGCCTGTAAATCCTTGCACTGCCTCAAACAAGTTATACGTCTCTTGTAGTTTTTTATACTACAGCAGTTAAGTGATATCATCTTTAAGCACTCCATAGGAATTCAACGCTGGAGTTTAAGGTTTATCTTGTTTTCGTTTTTTGCCTTTCTTTTTTTTCAACTCTAAAAGGTCTTTTCCACCTTCTTCTTCTACCTCCATCTCAGAACCAGCGTCTGGTTTGGATGTGTCTGAACCTGAATCCCCGCCCATATCTGCTAAAACTTGAAATGCATTTTGAGTGGGACAAGCCCCTAAAACCCCCTTTTGTCTACTACTAGCCTGAGTAATTCTTCTAAGGGTTTGAAAGTCAGAATCCTGTGGAGCCATTGCCAGTAGGCCCGGGGGGTGCAAAGCTGCAAGGATGAGTCCCTCACTCGTGGAAGGGACCTCAGGGGAAACCAGTAACTGGTCCTGATCAGAGGGTCCAGGTTGCTCAGGTTCCTCAGTTAGAGGTTGCGGCTGACTGGAGTGCGAATCCTGGGATATATCCCTTCCAGGCTGACTGTAGAATCCATGTCTGTGTGTGGGTGAGCAAAAGTCTGAGGCCAATATCTACCCTGGGCCTGGTTTATTAAATCCTCTTTATTGGGGCCTCCCTGCCAATTCTGACCTGCCCAAGGACATTGGTGATAGCCATGACTCGCTTCATCACATAAATTACATTTGAACACATTCCGACAGACTTCACTGTCATGATCTAGTTCCCCACAAAGCGCACACTTAACCTTATCACATGCACTACTTAAATGGTGTTTACTGCCACATCGATAACAAGCTTTAGGCTGACCAGGATAGAAACAAACCCTTCTGTGTTTTCCTAAAAAGAAACTGCTAGGGACATGCATAACTTCATTATCAGTAATGTGTAATTTAACCTTAAATCGCCATGCCCCAGTCCAAATCCCTTCCGTATCCATAATGGGCTCAGGGGGGCCCAAAACCATACATTTATTTTCCAACCAGTTTTGGATATCCCCCACATTCACCCCCTCATTCTTAAACATGATATTAATGGTTTTGAAAAAGGGTTTAGTAATAGGTATTGCCCAAAATGGTAGCCATAAAGGCAAAGATTTACACGACTCATACTTTTGCCAAAATCTGTCTAAAAATATCACCAACAGCTTAATCTGGTTCAAGATTCAAGGTCAGTTGGCATTCATCTGTATCCCCTTCCCCCGGGTCATGCCTGAAAATAGGCAGGATTTGTCTAGTGCACTTACCCGGACAATAAAAACTAAATAATAAATAGTAAGAGATATATAACGGTGACTACATAAGGACTGACCCCACTTTTATTTAAAAAACACTATGGTTAAACTATGCATCTGGGTACTACATGATGCTTCATAGAATTTGCTGCTATTATTTTTATTTGTCACTCTCTTTTAGTCGGCTATCGAGAGAAAGTCGGGCAATTTTGGTCGGGATAATTGTTGTCAGGATCAAGACCCTGATGGGACTACAGTGTCGGACAAACTATTATCAGGCATTGAAGTGTCTGGAAAATGTATGGATCCCGGACTGATCCATACAGGAAAAAGTTAAGGTACGACTAGTCTCTTGCAGCTGTCAGTCCTGCCACACCATCAAAAATATACCAAAACCTCAATTCAGGTTTCAATAAAAGAGCAAGTGAACTACCCAATAGGTTTGTGAAAAGGAGGTATAGGTCAGATGATATACAGAAAGCCAGTAATTGTGCCTCTAATAGAACTGGGGTACACCTTCTAAGTTACACAAAACAAACACAGCAAAATATAGGAAAGAGGGTTAGGCTCATGGGCAGACTAGATGGGCCACTTGGTCCCCATCTCCCATCAAATTCTTATGTTCTTACAAGGGGAGGAAAATAGACAGAAGTAATCATTTACATTTTGTTAATACTTATTCCACTCAAGCTAACCAGGTACAAGAAATTATTTTTCTATATACACTTTTCTGTCTGTTGGCCTGTTATTGCCCCCTTCTCTCCAGTTCCCCCAGCCCTGTCACCTGGCTTCTCTGGGACTTACCTTCCTGCCAGCATACTTCTGTTTGCAGGACTGGGGTGGGATGCCCATTCACCAGTGTGGGGCCTTGCTGGACATCATCCTGCAGCCAGAAGGGTGTTTCCTGCTATTTTCTTCCCAGATCCACACACATGCAATAGACACACAATGAGAGCTCTGCATCCACAGAAACTCCTCCTTCCCACGTCCTGTGTGTGGTCCATTCCTTTACAGTGTGCCCACATTGCACTGCCACCCAAACTCCTGCAGGTTGAAGACAAGCAATGAGTTGCACTCACCCCCCCCGATGGGGGGAGAGCAGTCCTACAGATGCTCAGTCCTCCCTACCTTGGCTCCCACAAGAGACCCTCATCTGTTTCTGAGCTCAAGTTGCCTCCATGGCTGGACACAAGGCATCAGTGCCTCGGTTCTTCACACCACTGAGCCAGCAGCCAGCTACAAGAAATTCTTGAAAGGAACTGACACGTGTTGAATACTGAGCCCATGTCACGAGAAGTGGTTGGTACTGCCCGCAGGATGGTTTTCAGGAAGGCCACAAACCTCTCAGGAAGACTGGTTTACAGTTTACAAATCACACCTAATAGAAATACTTAGTTTCCAAATCCTCCCAGGGGTTACCACAAATGTGGCCATTGTAAATTTTGGACAGTCATCAACAAGGCAGACCTTTAATCAGTGTTAAATGTAGTAAAGTGTATGGCATTAGGAGTTCTTCTAATTGTAGTACACAAAGGTCAGGATATTCAAAGCTCCTGGACTGTGTCCACTAAACAGATGAATACAAAATGCATGTTCCAACATACCTGCAAGCCACTATCCTGATTGCACCTGTAAACTCCAGCCCTTGCCTGGCCACAGAGGTATGTGGCTAATGGGGGTAGAAGGAGCAATCCGGCTGATGGGGCCCATAAATGGCAATTTACTGCTAGGAAGCAACCTGCCATATTTGTACCTCTATATGCACATGACCCTGAAGCACTATCAAGTAGCTATGGTGCATCTGCATCCCATTAGGGCCTTCTTACAAGCCAGAAGCAAACAGAATTTGCACCCCTCACACCTGTCAGTGCTGCCAAAAGGCCATTCACTGGTGTTCAGTATTCCCCCTGCCCCATGATCACCCACAAGTTCTTAATAATATTTTCCTGGTTTACAGTGGTAACCTCACCACTGAGCAACATTTCCCTCTCGATCATCCACCCATTATCAGTATAACATTTCCCTGGTGTCCAG
Organism: Neoceratodus forsteri; assembly: GCA_016271365.2. NCBI lineage: Eukaryota > Metazoa > Chordata > Ceratodontiformes > Ceratodontidae > Neoceratodus > Neoceratodus forsteri. The sequence continues at coordinate 783,049,416 of CM028137.1, forward strand.
TGGTCCCCTGTGCCTCCAATCATCCACCTATTGCTTATATAACATTTCTCTAATGTCCAGTTGTCCCCCTGCTCCACAGTCATCCCCCCATTATTGATGCAACATTTCCCTGATGTCCAGTAGCCTTCTGCCTCTCCGATCATCCACCCGTTGCTTATATAACATTTGCTTAATGTCCAGTTGTTCCCCTGCTGCCCAATCATCCCCCCATTATTGATTTTACAGTTTCCTGGTGTCAGGTGTTTTTTCTCTGACTCTCATAAGCCAGCATCCCCACACCATCCTACTTGCCTGCTCACTCCCCACCGCTGCCAACCCCTGGCCTCTCACCCATGGTAGACACACTCACTGACAATGACTGGAAAAGCTCCTCTGCTCATCACTACAGCCAGCCACGATCTAAACAACAGGACATGACTGTGAGTTTACTGTATCAACAACTGTTTCTACAGCAGCCTCATGATAATGCCATGTTATGCTGTGCCAGTTAGCATCAGGGGGAGTGCTAACTGTGGGTAAGTGAGGGGATGGGAGTTGCAGTGGTGGGGACTGGACTGGAGGGATGGTGGTGCAGGCCTACTGGGGGCAGGGGGACCACTGGACATCAGGGAAATGCTTTATCAGTAATGGGCAGATGTTTATGGGGGGGTGGATCACTGGATAGTATGGAGATTTAATATTAATAATGTGTAATCCCTAGGTGGCGCTATCTCTAGGGCTACTACCCCTGCCTGTGTGACTAGGGACAGGTTGAGGGGCCTGAGTTTGTTAAACGGGTGCCTCCACCTGGAGGAATGGTTCTGGGGTAGTGTAACTGCTGTTGGTATAGCCCTCTGGGATGCTATAACCCCCCACCAATCCCTCTAGTGGTCTAAACAGGATAGCAACAAAACATTCACATGTACCATATGGCAATAATGACACCACTTGCACTTACCACCAGGGCTGGATCTTCTACAGCTGTCCTGGAGACCCCCTGTAAAGTAAGACCTGTAATGCAACAGTTCAGTGGCAGTACAATACCCCCATCAAAAAGTTACACACTAGCCAGGTTAAATGCACAAAGAACAAACTCTGATTTATTCAGGGGGAAGTGAACAGGGGTGGGGCATGAATTTAGTGGATGACTGACAGATCTGATTAACTCAGGCTGAACATGCATGCACAATGAGTCCCTTGTATAAAGTCACTCAACCCTGGGTACCCAGTTGTTAAGCAGGCTAGCATGAAGCGATGCCCGGGGCAGGCCGGCATTGCAGCTGTTGTTGGGGCCCTTAGGAGAGAAAACAATTAGCATACACATCAACCCAGAATTTGTAATCCGGAGCCGGATGGTTCAGTTCTTGTAATAAACCAAAACAAATAAATCAGATGACACACAATGATTGCAGCTTTGTTGCAGGGAGCTACCCTATTTGGTATTCATGCTACCCAGACCAGGAGGTAGGACTGATGAGATGAAGACCGCTGGATGGTGTTCTGGTTTGCCTGGGGAAGCAGGGGCTCAAACGACTCACCAAGGTGGTTGCTACCTGTTTGATGGTGTTAAGCAGAAAGAGCCGAATCCCCGAGCAGGTCTTTTGTCAGAAAATGTCTCTGTGATGGGAGTGGCAGTCTAGGCTGAGATGGCAGAGCCCAGACTAGAGCAGGCAGTTTGGATTTAGTCTGTGTGAATGCTGGAACAGCTCCTAGCTAGCATAACACACTTGAAGGTGGGAAACCAAATCGCAACCCACACAGCTCATTCAGCACACTTATAAGCAACACAACTCTTAGTCACAGTTTGGGTAAAGTCCAGTTGCATTTAGTAGACGTTCTATGCAAACCTTTCAATCCGTGACTCACTTCGGTGCCTGGCAGGCCGATCACTTCTGGAACAAGTCTTCAGTCCCAAATTCAGGCAATTATTACTCTCTTTCTCTTCAGGCTTCAGATCTCAAACAAAGGAATTAAATTTAAGTCCAACTTTCACATTCACAGGATTTCTTACTGGAATATGTGATAGGCAGGTTAGCACAGCCTTCTTGCCGATTCTCCTGTGCTCCTATGCAGGAGCAGCTGCTTGTTGGCTCAAGCTGTTCACTCTCCAAACTCCAGCTCACAACTGAACTTGCTGCAGGCAGTTCTGGGGATGTCCTCTGAAATCCAAAAGGTTTGGTTGGCTGAGGGAACTGTCTGTCACAGCAAGGGCTCCCCCTCCAGGTCCATTTAGATGCCAAACCTTAAAAACTACAATTCCTACAGATTTCAATCCCAAAAGACCTCTGGGGACAGCCTCCATTTTAGGTCCCCTGAAGTTCGACTGGTCCAACTCTGGCAGTCCAGAACCAAAATGGTGGCTCTTATGCAAAAAGTCCAAGCTGCAAGAGAAGGCAGGTTAAACAAATGTCTGTACTATTATTAATAAGGCAGATAAACATTAAATGAACACAGTTCCTAACAGAGCTCCCTCTTTACATATAATGACTGCAGAATGGAACAGAAATACCACTCATCTGGCCGGTCACAAACCCTAACCTACTCGGACCCAGTCCAGACTAATTTCTAACACAGCATAATGACTCTCTTAAAGAGACAGGCATGGAAGCTTTCTAAAGCACTCTCATGCAGACACATACAGTTACTGCAGATGCAGGATACCATCCTGACAGTGGGCATTAGGCAGCCCAGGAAGACATCTTAGTAAACCCCAGTTTGTAAGGCGGTCACAAATGGATAGATGATTAGGGGCACTGGGAACAATTTGACACCAGGGGAATGTTAATTAATAATTGGTGGATGATCGGGGCTGGGGAGGACCACTGGACACCAGGGAAACATTATATTAATAATGGGCAGATGATCATGGAGGACCACTGAACGCCAGGAAAATGTTACATTAGTAATGGGCTGATGACTGGGGGCAGGGGAATACAGGACACCAGGGATAGCTACTATGGTACACGGTTGAGTAAGCAGGGGGTTCCGGTGGCACAGTCCATAAGACCTGGTTTGGGTAGGTGGTAATTAGTGAGACCTTAATGGCTATTTACTGCCTCTCCAAACCTACCAGTATGCCTTTGTGCTTATATGCAAGGTGCTATCAGTTGCTTTGCACAGGTGCACTGGCATGGTTTAGTGCTCTCCCAAATTGGCTAGTGACTCTCTAACCATGCCATCCAATATGACACTTTTCACAGTTCCCCAGCTTTGGGGGCATACCTTTCAACCTCTGATCTCATAAATCAGGAATAAGGCTTAAATCAGGGACAAAGGACCAAGAGCTGGGACACATCTTAAAAATTGGTGGTATCCACTCAAGAAACTAGTAGAATGAATTCTGGTCAGATCCACCACGGCTGCATAATGAAGTTAGTGAAATTGTGTGGAATTGTTAAGGAGGTATGAAGAAACAACACAATGATTTGTGAGTAGTAAGATTTTTTTTTAGTTTCTGTTCTAAGGAAGGCATACACGTTATTAGGAAGATATATGGAGGTGTACATTTTATTGGAAGGAATAGGAAGCAATATAGGTTTACAAAAGAACCCCAGATTAAATGCCACTGATGTATGTGTTATCCCAGATGAAATTGGCAAGACAGCCACATTTTAAAGAAAACACAATTGCACTTACCCTACTAATGCAAAGCATCATGGGAAACATATGCAAACCCCCATGATGGTACAGAAGGTGGCAGTATATTGAACAAGTCATGGCTGGCATATGTTCGGCCTTGGGATTATTTATACAGTTTTTTTTTTTAGAGAAACAGGATTTTTGTCCATGAGGTGATGTAAGTTATATTTAAGCAATGTGTTGATGTCAGGAAGTCAGGTGTAATGATGGACTGTTAGCAGAGAAAATGTGATAGTAACTTTCAGGGGGGGGGTCACTTCTGATAAGGGCAAGGTAGTTATGCTTGTGATAATGGGAATATTAGGAAAGTATGCGGTCTATGCAGAAGTTGAGTACAAATATGCAGTTTCATAGGTATGTGCTCATAGTGCAGGCAAATGTGGTATGCAGGGTTTTTTAGAAATCGGTAAAAATAGCGATACATGCAATTGATAGAAAGATAGATAATTCCATAGACATATAGATAGAGAGAGAGGGAGCGAGAGAGAGACAGACAGACAGACAGGCAGAATAGGAATGGCAGTGAAGTACTAAAGTGACACCAACCCCACCCCTACCCCGCAGACATGGACAGGCATTGGGGTGTGCCTTTGGGTCATTGCCATAATGCTCATGCCATTCCACCTCACCCTACCCTGCAGACATAGACAACTATCAAGGTGTGTCTTGGGGTGTTCAGACTTTAAAACTACCCCGTTCCATAAGGAAATACGCTGAAATGGGTGCAGTATAAGATAATGGAGTAAACTTTGGGGCTGAAGAGTCAAAGGCACACTTCAATACCTGTCACTGACTGCATGGTGGGGATGGGGGTGGAATGGCGTGAACATTACTGTTGAGAATCCCAAGTCACACCCCAATGCCTGTCAGTCCCTACAGGGCAGGGTGTTATGGTCTGAAACCCTAATGCCCTGGGTGTTTCTGGGTATTTTCACTCCAAGTTTTCAGCATGGTCTTTTTGTGACCCCACCGCATGAACAGTAACACTATCAGTTAATTAACCAAAAGGTGATTTTGCACAGCGACTGTGCCATTTGGCACGACAGGTGCAAAAACAAATTTTGAACAGGATGTAAAAAATGAGAGCTGTACTGTTTATGAGGAGGTGTAAAAAAATGGTAATGTTGAAAATCTAGAGTGAAACTATAAAAAATTGGTGAAGTCATGACACTGCTCCTGCTAATGTATACTTTTTTCAAATTCCCATGCATCCCATTGTTTTCATCTCTATTGCTGTTATGTGACTTCTTAACCTAACAACAGCATTTAATTATAAGGACAAGTAAATATTTCTAATACATTTACAGACAGTTACATAAACTTAATTTACTTCATAGAATAATTTAAATTTTGTAACAGTGGTAGTATAAAGCAATTACTCAGACAACTTGAAAACTATAAATACTTTATATTATACATTGACGCCTAATAAGGACCTCCTTGAAATTGAGATGCAAATGTCACACATTTATCAGGAATATTTTACTATCCTAAATACATTTCTTGCTTCAGTAACTGCTCAGCACATCTGTTGCATGACCTACTTATTGACATGTTACAACAGCTATGCAATGTGTTGCTGCTTATTACACCAACATCATGAACCATAAAACAGATGACTGCCATAACTAGGGAGGCAGTATAGCACAGTGGTTTAAGGTTCTGAGCTGCAAGCCTGGAGATCTGGGTTTGAATCCCACAGCCCCACCTGCATATTGGGTGACCCTGAGCAAGTCATTTAACTTCCATGTGCTCCCAGGTTGCCTCTGTAAACAAGCTTTCAGCTTAGTGTGCCACTCCTGGTTAAATAATTGGAAGAAAAAAAAACAATATATTATTTTTCTTGCTTTATTTTTCTACTACAAGCTTTGACTAATATGTCCATCCTTAAATGTACTTGTTATAGCTTATGTGTTTGTGACCTAGGCAGAACTACACTTAAAATCTTACACCTAAATCCTATTCTGATGATTTATTTATTTAGTTCGGTATTATATCCTTCTTTTTCAGGTGCCCATGACGCTATGTATATAGATTTATATCTTTTAACTTTAAAGCACTAAACCTATTTGAATGCACAAAACACAAGACTTTATTCTCTTCACACATTATGGTTAAACTGCAGATCCCAGAATGGCCAAGAAACAATTGCTAGATTTCACTCTTGCATGCCACTGTCACATGCAAACAACAATCAATTACAGAAATCCTTTCATTTCTGTGCTATGCATTCTTACATCAGAGAGACATAAATCTTACAGAACTGTTAAAAAAACAAATTTATCAAGACTGGATTTCTGAATTAAAACCTATCATTTACAGTACCTATGTAATTAATAGTTTACTGGCTACAAATTATGTTACAGACATGACATTGACACAATTTATGTTTTAAATGGAAAACATCCACATAATGAACTTGTCATACAGGATTTGTGACCTTCTGTCTGCATGTATCTGACAAAGGAAACGGCACCTGCTCGATCCTTTTTTTCCTATTTTATTTTTATGCCCAACTTGCTCATACTGTTAGAGCCAAATATTGACATGCTTAGAGTTAAATAAAAAAGTCATGATGTCTAGGCGGTGTGTGTGTGTGTGTGTGTGTGTGTGGAGGGGTATGCCTAGATGCAGTTTCAGGCACTCCGTAACTACTTCCCCAGGCAGCTCTGCTTGTCAGTTGTTGCAACATGATAGATCCACCTCATGCCCCTCCCACAAGAACCAAAACAAAGGTGGGGGTGGATCTTTAGGAGCTTCTTGGGTGGAGTTGGGGGTGGCTCTTACTCCCCACCCAAAAACTAATGCTGCCTCCCACTACTCAGGTTCCAGTTCTTGTAACTCCAATTTAAGAAAGAAAATAGTTCCCTGCAACCATTGACTAACATGAAAGCATATTTATTTGAGAGTGGAAAACATTTCTTGGAGGTGGGTAAGGTGGAGGAGACAATTTACACCGCCAGTCAGTTACACGGACAGAAAAAAATGATATCACTCCTTTTGTACATGCAAAATGTCTGCAGGCTCCACCCACTGCAGCCGTAATAAGGGGCTTAGTCTAAAATACATTTTTTGAAGAAGAACAAGCCTGTAACTAATGTTTGATGTTATTTTTTACTTATAATCCCCATGGTTCATTTATGGAAACACAAATTTTAGGAAGGACAGAGGTAAATTTGAGACATTTGGACGTTCCTGAAAATCAAGGACATTTGAGAGGTATGTTTGGGGTGCTAAGTAGTGTATGTAAGTCACTAACCTGTTTAGCCATTCCTATCAGCCTTCCAATGTCCTGGCCAAAATGTCATATATTTAGTGGAATGTTCCTGATAAGCTTTTATGCTAGAAAAACTTCTAGACTTTTTAAGGTCGGAGTGAGTGAGCATTTGCATTTAGTTGGGAATCAACATTGAAATAAAGCTTTATCTGTGCATGCAATGAATTCTGTTAAACTGAAAGACTGTAGGCTACATGACAATTTGTTCTGGTCAATCCACTCCATGAGAACTCGCTCTTGACTACAGGCTTCAGTGTCAATTTGGCCCCTGTACAAATCATTACCTGACAATTTGTCCGAAGCATAAATATTATAAAATAAACTTCAGGTGGGTATGATTCACTGACCAGATGAGTCAGTTTCAGTAACATTACCATATTTTATCATAGCATTTCACCTTATTCCCATCTCTTTAACCTTATACCCCTTGTTACACTGAATGGGCACCTTAACTTGGGTGGAGGCTTTGAACACTAGTTTGGGAAAAGAATTGGGCATGACATAGGCTCCTTTGTGCATGACATTCATGGGCAAGTTAACAGGCTGTCCTGCAGTGTCATACATGAGCTTTAAGATTGGTTTTACAGATCTTTCTGAGTGGCATGGCAACAATGGCACTGGTACTTCTTGTTGTTGAAGCTCACTGTTGCTTGAGTGGTGATTTCAATAGCATGAAACAGTTCACTTAGCCCACTTAGTTTATTAGCACTTGCATGGTTGCTTGTTGGTTCACTACTTGCCTCATTGTGTTTGGATTCACAGATTCCCATCAATTCCACCATGCAGAGAGACTCAGCCTCCTCAAGATCCACACTGTGAGCTTCAGTCTCTGGAGGTTCAGGCACCATGGATGAATTGGGATCTGTTAACTCAGCTGGAGATTCAGAGTCATCACCATAGTTAATGGAAGGAATTACCTGGAAGACTCTCTCAAGTTCAAAAGATGGGTAGACAGCAGCATAGAATTCACTTTCATCATCACTTTCAGCATTTCCAATACCTGCAATGTCTGCAGGATTGGAGACATTATTGGGAGCAACAGGCTGGGAAGCAGGAGTTTGCTGATTTTGTTGCTTGACCCGAGCAGCAGACCTAGTTACAAGGTGCTGAGGAGCTTCAGACTCTTGAACAGTATTGATTACTATTTGGCCGATAGGTAACAGGTGGTTCCTGTGAATGGTTTTAATGGCACAAGGGTCCCTCCTCAACATACTTTATACACTGACAGATCATGTAGTTTACTGATTACTATATATGGAACGTGACTCCAGTGGTCAGCTATTTTGTGTTTACCTGGAAGTCCAAAGTTTCTCATTAGTACTCTGTCACCTGATTGGAGCTCTTGGGTCTTAACACTTTTGTCATGGTGAGATTTGTTAGTCAGGTTTCTCTTTGCTGCCATAGTGTTTGCAAGCTGATAGGCATGGTCTAGTTGGGCTTTTAGATTTTTGACATACTGCAGGTAATTGAATATTTATTTCAAAGTTTAATTATCAACTTTGCTGTGATTAACAATCACAGTTATTACAACTACATAATAATAAAAAGATACATCATTATAGCAAAGCACAACATATATCACATAAATAAATATGTTCATTTGACACAGAAGACATTTTCTATTACAACTATCCCTCAATCTAAAACAGATTTGCAGAAAATGGAATTTACAAAGTATCTATCAACTAAGAACTAAAATTCATAACCTATACTAGTATAAATCCTCAATTTATTTTCATAAAAAAGAATAGGGATGATAAAGTGCTTTCAGTGAAGGAGAGGATAATTCATGCCAACATTAGACTGTATTACCAAATAATCTGTAGTGCTTTTTCTTTATTTTAGTAACTGAAATGAAGAATTTAGATACCATCAGAGCATCCTCTATGTATTTTGGGTGTAGTAAAATAAATACTAAATTGTAATTAGTTTTTGCATAGAGAGTCAAACATTTTTTTGAGTAAATTATTTCTAGATTTGAAATACAAAGGGCAGGGCTTAATTATATGGTTTAAAGATTTGCTTTGACCCAGGGGACATCTACACTGAATACTTAGTGCATTGATGGCCGCATCAATAAGAAGACCTAAAGTTAATCAACTCAAATCATGCCCATGTGATCAATTTTCTATCCAATGGTAATAAGGGAAGAATTAAATAATTTTCCAAACAATGACCAATTTTATTGTTTCTGAACCATTCATTAGATTTCTGTCCTTTTATTTTTATCATATCCTGGTGTTTCGCATGTTCAAATAATTTTGTTTTTATCAACGTTTTAAAGCACACAGAAATATTTTTTTTTTTTATAATCACTCAATAAATGTGTCATATTTATTCTAGTTATACCAACTTCTAAAGCCTTCAGCCAATTGGATGTATAGCCTTCCTTGGATCATTTAATTTTTTTCTTTCATGCACTTGTGAGGCAAGATATTTAGCTTATTATTTATTAGTCTCAACCAGTAAACCAATAATTTCAGCTCAGCCATGATGCCGGTTGAAATTTTCCCTAATTCAACTCTAACCATCACATTAGAGGTAGAGCATGGAACTCCCAAAAGGGCCTTGTAATAATATGATGAAGCCGTATCTGTATCTTTTGTTATACTCAAACTCCAAGCTTCTGTGCCATATGTGGCAATTGAATTGACCTTTGTGTCACCAACAATAAGAGCTTGGAAAATAGTATTACCTCTGTACTTCATATTAAATTTTAATAAACCTTCGGCAATACTTTTTGCTTTCAAATATTGCTCTTTTTGGTGAGAGGCCCAGTTAAATGTATTTGTCAGCTTAACCCCCACATATTGGTAACTATCTATAATTTCTATTTTTCTATCTCTTAATGTAAATTTAAATCAAACAGATCTCCTACCATGATTGTTGAAAATCATTATTTTAGTTTTGTTTAAATTTATAGAAAGTTCCAAGTCTCACATTTTTTATGAAAGATGTCTATTTGTTTTAAAGACCCTTTGTGGATGAAGCAAATAATACCATGTCATCTGCATAAGCTAACACATGCAAGGGAGAGATATTTATTTTAGGTTAGTCTAGTATTTCTTCATTGTCAAAAACAAGTAACTCATTTACATAAATATTAAATAACATAGGGGCTAGTAAGCATCCTTGTTTAACCCCTTTCTGGGTCATAACGTATTCAGTTAAATTACCCTTATTATCATATCTAACTGAGGAAACAGTGCCACAATGAAGAAGAGAGATCATAATTAGGATTGTATTATCCAACCTTAAGGAATGTAAAATTAACCAGAATTTTTGTCTATTTAGTGAATCAAAGGCCAGTGTGAAATCAATAAAAGTCATGTATAGTTTCATTTTTTAGTTTCATTTTTCTCCATTTGATGTATTTCTCAGTTAGATGTGAAAAGATGAATAAAATATCAATTGTAGAGAAATCTTTTCGGAAACCCACCTGAGATGAAGAAATGATAGAATTAATTTCAGCCCAGTCTGTCAAGTAATAGTCTGGAAAATATTTTTGATACTATATTAAGAAGACTTATTGGTCAATAGTTATTGGGCTCATAAACTGAGCCTTTTTTATGCAATGGTACAATAATAGTTTCAATCCAGGATGAAGGAACATATTTAAATTCCAGACACAGATTAAAATAATGAGTCAATAAGGTTGTCCAAAAAAACTTATATTCCTTGTGCACTTCAGCTGGGATGCCATCCTCACATCAGCTGGGGTGCCATCCTCACCAGCTGCTTACTTTTAAGCTTTGATATGGCCCATTCTACTTCAGTTTCAGAAAAGGTGAATGAATTAATTACTTGAAGTAAGGCACAATCTATTTATTAATTGGCAATCCATATTATCTAATTAAATTCTGGAGAAAATGTGCTTAAAGTGTGCTATCCAGATTTCTTTGGGAGTACAAGTTGACAGTGTAGGTTTATATTCCTTAATACCCTGTGATTCCAAATTCCAAAATGAGTGCATTTCATTATTTTGTATTGCACTATGTTTTTTAATTAACAGTTTTTGTTCATAAAGTAATTTGTTATGCTTTAACCATTTATTATAATGTTTCCTAACTTTGTTTAGATTTTGAAAATGAATTTAGTGGGTTCTGATTTGGTCCATCTTATGAGTTTATTTAATTTAGACTTTGCATTTCTGCATTCATTGTCAAACCAATTATGACTTGACTAATTATTGCAAGCAGTTTCATTATATATGACAGCCCTAATATCTTGGTTCAGTTGCTTTAATACATGATTCATTTGGTAAGGAGTCTCATAGTTTATGCCATGTGATTCAAAATCATATGTAAAGCTTTGAATAACTTCATATATCAGTTTATTTGTTATTTTTCCTTTCCTCAGTACTTTTTCACCAATGTGACACAATTCTTCTACAGGGCCTAAATCCACCTTCTCTGACAAGATTTTATTGAGAAGAATCTTTAAACAAACTGATGCATGGTCACTTTCTGGTCTTATCTGAATATCCATATATGTAATTGATTTTACCAGTTCTAAGTCGCATAGGACATAATCAATTGTGCTCTGGCCACAAGAAGAATAATAAGTAGTCTTTTCTTCTAAATCATCACTTGTTCAACCATTTAATAGCAGGAGCTAATTTTCTTCCAAAAATGTAATAAATTATTTACCCTGAATGTTACCCCTTAGATCTTGACCTTTTCTGGGAGCAATTACTTCAGTCATGGTCATCTCCAAGAGAATATTACTCTGATCATATAACTCAATCCTAGCATTAAAATCCCCTGCAACCAGTAGATGATTAGTTTCAAATCTGGCAGAAATCTCCCTGATCATTATCATTAATTGTTCCCACAGGTATGCATTATTTCTTTTGGCCAATCTAGGAGGGGTATATACATTGACCAAAGTAACAGGAATTGAATGCCAATCAATATCTTGTATGATATAATGCTGATAAATTTGTAGGGTATCCTTAATTATAATTTTGTCTTTAATTTATATATATATATAAATTATATATATAATTATAATTATATATAGCAAGTCCTGCCATAAATCTGCTATAGTTAGTAACGCTGGTGTCAGGGGAATGAATAAGATGGAATCCATTCAAGTTTATCTTTCAGCAAACCCAGGTTCCTTGATAAAATATCACATCCTTACTAGCTATAAACTCAACCCATTCTGGATCTAATAAATTAGAAGATAGGCCTGTGATAGTCCAGGTAACAAAGTTTGTTTTTCATTCCTGGTTTCCTCTACCTAAAAAGAATGCATTCTTGTTTTCCGTTATTTCTTTTTTCAGTCAGTCGCTCTGAGGGGATACAATTTCAAATTTGTTTGAAACTGACACATTGTAGCAATCTTGTAAAATATCTTTGGGAGATGTAGAAATATAACCATTTGGGAAGGCAGAAGTGTTTCCAACTCCTTTTGTCTTTGGTTGGTAATCTTGTTCAACTAAAAATAAACTACAGTGTCTAAAATAGCTATGTTTTCTACTATTTTATCATATGAGCTGTTAAATTTAATTGTCAATTTTATTTACGCATATTTAGGATCATTACCTAAACAACGACTTCAATAACTTCAAGAATGTCAATTGAAATATGTAGAAGTTACTCTAGTAGATTAAGTACCGTCTGTTTTGTCTTTGTAGGATTCTCATTCTTGGCCCTGCTTAGCCCATAAAGATTCAACATTTTTCCACTTTCCAAATTATCCAAAGATGATGCCATTTCTATACTGCTTTTTAATGGCGGTTTCAAGAATCTTACTATTGATTATATGGACACCAACTGAATCCAAGAGTAGAGCTTTCCTTAAGATTTCATTTATAGTAAGATCTCCTTGTAATAGCACATCCACCTGTCCATACTTAGCTTCACTTTTACATCTATAAATCATTTTTTTATTTTAATATCTTCCAATGGAATTTTTAGAATGTGTGTACAGAGATTAAGAAAAACATTACATAATTTCCAATTATTTTCATTGGATATTACACTTAGCCCAAATATACTAAGGTATCTCAGTTGGTCCTCGATATTTAGGTTGAATTGTTTTCTGTTAATGAATTCAACATGACAGCCTGTTCTTTTCAACAATCTGGTTGTTGAGCCAGATTTGATTTGCAACTCTGATAGCAGAACACGAAACAAAAATGCATTCCAGACTATCTTTATCTCTATCTTTCCACATTTGTAAAATATGTTTCCAACAAATCAGCGCCAGTAACATCTCTTAAGAAATGTACAACATTTTCTCTATTACATCCCAAATGGCCATGATTTACCCAATCAAGTCCATAAAAGACCAAAATTGCACATTGTGAGATATCATACATTGCTGACCTGAAGTGCATCACATGGAAAACCATATTGCTGAGTGTCATGACCTCTGCTAGGAGGGTACATGAACTGCAAGCCCTCCACACAGAATTAAATTACATAATCTTCCACAGGAGTAAGGTAGTCCTTAGAACCAACAGGAAATTCCTACCTAAGGTGGGGTCTGAATGCCACCTGAACCAGTTGGTAACCCTTCCTTTTGCTCTATCCAGAACACGCGAGTTCTGAGTATCTACATGGAGTGGACAAAAGATGTCAGGTCCCTAAACACTTAGCTTTTTTTTTTCCACCTGTGATGAGGCTGGCAAAGGTAAACCAGTGACCAAGAGATCTGTCTCTGGATAGTCTCTTGCATCCAGTTCTACTATGAAAAAGCTGGGAAAATGCTACCCAGAGGTTTAAGGGCACATTCCACAAGGGTACCTCTGCCTCTGTGGCATCCAGAAGGGGCATACCATTATTAGGCATTTGTAAAGCAGCTACCATACAGTCTGGAAGGCATGTCAGCTTTGGAACTGCTGTCTTGCAGAGCCATTTTTCTAACTAGGTTCTGGACCCATCCTTTTGGTGTACTGCTATTGAGTGTAAACATTAAGTGAGGGATTCCTGGGGTTAGATGGAAAAAAAATACTGTAGTATTTCACAGAGAGGGTTGTGGTTGCATGAAACGGCCTTCCGGAGGAGGTTGTGGAGTCAAAATCAGTGGTGGAATTCAAGCATGCATGGGACAGTCATAAGGCAATTCTAGGGGGTGGGGGTAGGAAGAAGTAGGCTGCTGGTTAACTAGGATCTGCAGCTTATCCAGTAGGTAGGGAAATGGGCAGACTGGGTGGGCCAAGTGGTCCTTATCTGCAGTCAAATTCTATGTTTCTATATAGGATGTTACCTGGGCACTCATTGACATACCTTTGGGTTTCAAGACTATTACTTTGGAGATTCTTTTCCATATTCATTATGTCATCCTTATTGTTTATGATCCAATTTTGCTAATCATTCTTAAATGCTTTCAACTCCTACTTAAACTCAACTGAGAGGCAATTAATTGCAGGAGTGAGTTATAATTAGAATTAATTACATTCCCATCCTCCATTTCAGTGCCTTCTACCCAGTCTTGATTGGAATTTTTAATATCATCTTCATTGTTTACTATTACATCAGATGGACTAGAAGAGGTAGAAGACAATTCTACTGGGATGGTGCAGGTTGACATTGCCTGCATGTTTATCTCCAATAATGGATTTTCTGTCTCAATTGCCTCCATTATTCCACCTTCTTTTCTAGGTTTTCTGTTTTTTTTATTAAATTTTTTTTTGGGGGGGGATGAAACATAGTTTTAACCGGAGTTTCAGGTATAAGAACAGAGGGAAAATCTGGTCTAACCAGGGAGCATCATCCAAAACTATAGAAGGAGATTTTATTTGAGGAGGTAATCTGTCAATTTTAGTTAATATATCATCTAAATGAAACCCATTCAGAGCAATATTCCCTTTTAGATTCTCAATGCCATTGTGTACAGCAACTAGTTGATCCATTATCATTAAATGCGCTGCATAGGGGGTCTCTCATAAATTTTTTCAATCCTTCATCCAGACCAAATGGATATGAAGAGACAAAATAATCAATCATTCCTTTGCTTCCCAAATTCACATTTTTACTAAAGGTAACTAGGGTATAATGAAGATCTGTTATAATAGATTTTAAATCCTGAACCGAATTAATGTTAGACGGTTCTGGGGAGAAGTTCAAAATATCAGAGAATGTTGCATGATATAAATCAATAGAGACTTCATTACCTAGTCTATTACTAAGATTACTGTCTCTGTTACCTATATTAGATCCAATACTTTTAACTGTAACAACAGAACCATCATAATGATAATAGTGAAACAAATTATTGTTTAATAGGGAAGAAGTATTACCTTTTGAGAAGATCTTTGGGAGTAGATGATAATCTAGAGCTGTCCTGTTGTAAATCAATTAGATCAATTACTAAGCCAGAACTATTTTTTCCTGCTAAATTTTGAGTTAAAGGCATAATTAGGGGCAAAGGCCTATTTATGTCTGAACCAATTTCAACCAATTCAATGACATCTGCCTTTAGGAAATGATCATTGATTTTGGATTGCTTAGTGAGTTTCTCAGTCTGTAATTTAGGCTTACTAACAGGCTGTTTTTTTTTTTTTTAGTTTTTTTTTTACTTGTTTAGGTTTAGGTCTATTTTTGGCTTTAATCTTATTTGGAAAAGATGAGTTTTCCTAGGGTACTATTTCAAGTTGGGTTTCAGTGTGAGGATAATCAGCTCCCTTATGTGTCGTTTGTAATGATACTGAGCCAGAGTTAATTAAAACAGGATACTCCTCTAAATTAGTTTGTAGAGTGGTTTTACTTCTAGTGTTAACCATTTTTAAAACTGATTTGAATGTGGACCTCTATGGACCTCTTAAATAGCCTTAGATTACCTTCAAACTCAACACACAACACAATCAAATATGCACTTTAAATAAATAAGAAACTATTAACTTTAAATAATAAATCAGATAAAATGCCATCTTCACAAATTAAAATCTGTTTTCAAAACAATTCAAAGAAATTTGAGCAAACATCAGGCAGTTCTTCAGTTCAAAAAGAGTCACTGCTAGAGTATAACTCACAAGATATGAAATCCAGAAGTCCAGAAGTAAAGACTCTGGCCTGGATATTCAAACTGTGCCAAGTCTGGGTGCAGCTCAACTTTGTTGCGCAGGAGTGTGGCCTGGGCATTATTCAACGAAGCTGCGCTATGGTGCAGCAGCTTTGAATATCACATCCTAGCCACCCCCACTGTGCATGGTGCAGTGGCACTGCACCAGTGCAAGTGGCCAGAGTGGAGCATGGAGATGCGCTGGCGCAAGTGCCATTGCGCCATGCACAGCACCTGCGATATTCAAAAGGGGATGTACAAATGGGGCCATAATTTATGCAAGGTACACAGAGAGCCATTTTCATCTCTTTATGGCCCCATTTGCATGCCATTAGCATGCAGGTGCGCCGATCCTCAATGACTTGCACCTGGTGCCCTACCAGGCAGCAGCCATCGGGGACCGATGCCCCCTACAGCCCAATCGTGGGCATTATTGTAATATAAAGAAAACCCCACCCAATATCCCTGGTGGTCCAGTGGACCTCTATGTGCCTGATTGCAGGCATCAGTATAGCCCCCCCGTCCAATATCCCTGGTGGTCCAGTGGACCTGTATGTGCCTGATCAGGGGCATCAGTATAGTCCCCCCTATCCAATATCCCTGGTGGTCTAGTGGAGCAATTGCCACTCCGATCGCGGGTATCTGTAACACATAACAGACCCCTACCACCCTGGTGGTCTAGTGTACCCCACTCCCCACCCGTCCACTGAGCCCCACCACCCTGCTCCCCCATCAGCTGGTGGGTGGCAGCACCCCACCTGCCTGCCGCTCCGTTGCCTGCCAACTGACAGCTAGGTAGGGCTGCACACTCATTGGTTCACAGCATGAGCCAATGAGCATGCAGCCCGTACCGTACTACTCAGTCCAGATATGTGAATGAATCATTCACATATCTGGACCGAGTAGTATGGTATGGGATGCATGCCCATTGGCTCACACTGTGAACCAATGGGTGTGTGGCCCTACAGAGCTGTCAGTCGGTGGGCAGTGGGGTACAGGTGGTTGGGGTGCTGCTGCCCACTGGCTGACGGGGGAGCAGGGCGGTGGAGCTCAGTGTGCAGGTGGAGTGGGGGTACACTAGACCACCAGGGTGGTAGGGGTCTGTTATGTGTTACAGATGCCCATGATCGGGCAGTGATCAGTCCACTGGACCACCAGGGATATTGGACATGGGGAGGACTATCCTGATGCCCGCGATCGGGCGGCGATTGCTCCACTGGACCACCAGGGATATTGGATGGGGGGATTTCACACCAGGGATGCCCACGATGGGGCATGGGGTGCTGCCAGGTGTGGAAGGAATTCGGGTGGCCACCCACAGGTGGCAACTGCCGTGTTGTACCCTGCAATGCAGCAGCTCACCTGTGGGTGGCCATCACTTGTTCCTTTTTTTTTTTGGCTTAACTTTGTGCAGGCGCAGGTAGGGGTTACGCATGCATGACTCTGCACATCCGGGCTGAATATTGGGCTGTGCAGGTTATGCATCGCACTTCTACCTGTGCCTGATACATTACTGATGCATGCCGGCCAAGACGGGATTTGTGCAGTGCACTTTTCTTTTGAATATCGTGCCGGTTAGACAGAGTTGTGCATGGCCCAACACTGTTGGGCCATGCACAACCCTTTGAATATCTGGCTCTGTGTATTTTTCAACAGAAGCCGCCACTGAACTCACTTCTCTTGCTTTCTTTGCACTTCTTTATGTGTTTATATAATCCTTTTTTTTAAGTAAATGCAGATCTACCATCTGTTGTAAGCTGGACACCATTCAGAATGAGTATGAGATGGTAGAAAGAAGGCCAAGTAAAAAACAGAGAACTAGAATAATGTTCGTAGCCAATGTGCTATAATACATCTTCATGAAATGGACTCTTTACAAAAATGGGACTTTAGGAAACTTTTGACAAAGCAGTTTTTTCTCCAAGTTCCTGCTTGCCCCACGTTTATTTGGTGACTTCACTAAGGTCAAAAGAGAAACAGATCTTAAATTACTGTACATGCATAGTAAAAACGAACAAAATGTACTGAATAAGTTAAAACTTCTTATTAAGAAAGTTTACATAAAATTACTAAAAAAAACTAAATTAATAAAAAGAGAGCATTAAAACAAGAGAAAAACACACTATACCCAAAAAATGATTTATAAAACAGGTAAAAAATCAAGAAATAAAATGATATTAGCTCTAATAAATCTTATAGCTCAAACTCAACCTTATCTGGTGACCTTATCTCTACAATAAAGAACTCACTGTTTGTCGTGTGAGAAAAGGAGGCCTAATTAGGGTCAAAGTCGTACTTTCCCAAAGCACTTTTCAAAGGCAGGACTCTCTAAATATCAAATCAGCGTAATTTGGATATATACACCAGGCCGATGGAGCTATCAGAGCAAGCTGACCCAGTACAATCTGTATGAACTAAGACTTAAATAAATATTTACTCAAAAATAATTCACTTGCAAAAAACTGCACGATTTGAGCAGAGTGCTTTACTTTAGCTCTTTGTTCTTTTCTAAAAATTAAAGCAGAAAACCAAAAAGCAGCACACTAGTAGGCTCCAAAAGTCTGTGTATGACTACAGATAGATACTGCCACAGCCTGACCCGTTGAGCAGATCATGCTGAAAGAAATGCTGAGAGACTGCTCATTGTGCTGACGTATATACCAAAGAGTTGCAAGGGTTAATTACCATACAGCGTGAAATGAAAAAATACTTATTTTAAAAGATATTAAAACCCGATTTAATTCAAAATGTCAGCTGGATAAACTGGGAAATAAAGTGCAATTACGCCAAGCTCCTCACACACATATATTTATAAATTGTAGCTATAGAGGAGAATTGAAGAGAAAAGGCCTAAACATAACAAACATTGAACAAATACACTGAAAAAGGTCCTTTTACTCTGACACTCAAAGTCTTTTAACAAATCTCGCTTCAGGGCATTAATTGGAGTGATGGTAAAAGTCTGGAACTGAAGCTGGAAATAGTGTTCGGGTTCACAACAGGTCTCTGTGTTTTCTCAGCTGTTCTGAGAGGCCTCCCTCCACTCGCCGCAGTCTCACTTTCCCAGCAGGGATCACCCCTGCACCACCTCTGGGGGGCCTTCCTTCTGCAGTGGGGAAGATAGAAAACACAGGGGACTACTGCTGGATAGAGATACACAAAAAGGTTTTCTGGAAAGGAGATAAGCGTCTATGGAAGCAAAGGTGGCATACCTTTTATAACTCTTGCTGAAATGTTATCTCCTTGCTCTCAGCCCTGCTCCACAGAGACAGAGAGCATATAGTGACACGTCTGTCTCTCACCAGCAGCAATTTGGTAATGAAGCCTCAACTGCTCCTTCCCTGCAGGTAATTGTCTGATTGAACACCATCAAGAGACACTCTGAAACATACATCAACTGGAAGGCGATCTTCTCTGCCAAACACAAGCTGGTATGGTGAAAAACCAGTAGCATCACTCTTTGTGCAATTATAAGCATGGACAAGGGCACTGCTTTGTTGGCTCCACTTTGGTTTGTCTTTGGGCTGCAGAGTACCCAGCATATCGAGTAGGGTTTTGTTAAATCTTTCTGGCTGTGGATCCCCCTGAGGGTGATAAGGGGCTGTTCTGGATTTTCTTACACCCCAAGGAGACAAAAATTCTTTAATAAGCCTGCTCTCAAAGTTCCGGCCTTGATCCGAATGAATATGCTGAGGGCACCATAATGTGCAAAAAACTTTTCAACAACGACTTTGGCTACAGTTGAGGCCTTTTGGTCTTTGGTTGGGTAGGCCTGTAAATATCTTCTGAAGTGATCTGAGACTACCAATACAGGGTTTTATTTAACTCTAAAAATTGATTAGCGTTTTGCTCATAAAAGTTCTAAAACATTGTGAAAATGCATAGCACTTGCCTCACTGTGTTTAACAAACATAACAGTTCTTGAATACCTGTATAAATGCTTTCTGTACAGTTAGTATTGCCCCAAGAAAAAAACTGCTAATCAATTATTTAAAACCCTGCAATACATTTGTAATGCCTTTGGAATCTGGCTCAAGACTAAGAAAATCGATACAGACACGCTCCATGGGCACACTTGTGACAATATTGATCAGAGGGGCTGCTCTTTGTGGTGGAGCCTTGTGCTGAAGACATCTATTGCAGGTTTTAATGTGTTGTTCTTTTTCTAGGCCCATTTTAAGCCAGTAGAAATGTGAATGGGCCAGATCAAGGGTTCTCTCACTACTCAGATGTCCCATTTGGTTGTGCAAAGCTTTTAGGACAATATTTTAGAATTTAGCTGGCAGTACTAGCTGTTTACTCACAATTTCATCTTGGTTGTCAGTAAGTTCTTGGTGCAATAACTGGTCTCGAAGCTTGAGCTTGCTCCCCTCCCAAAGGAGCAAAGCAGTTTTAGGGTCTGTGGACTGCATCTTACAGATATCTTCCCCCTTTTCTTAGAGCTTCTACTACCGGTCTGATCATTGGATCATAGTACTGTTCTTTGTGGATATCAGCTGGAGTTAGTTGTGGTAAAGAACTCAAGTACAATGCTGCAAAACTACAGTAGGCAACTGGTATACAAGTCTCTGGAGGTCCTAAGCAATCTGCCAGACTGCTTAAAGCTTCAAAGGACAAGGCTTCTTCCTGGTCAAACTCGTGGCATATTGCTTTTACAGATTTCTCAGGGATATGAACCCACTGTTGGTCAGAAACAGGTCTTCGTGAAAGAGCATTGGCATCTACATGATTTAAGCTTGGTCAATACTCCACCGCATAATCATAGATTGCTTGAGCAGAAAGCCATCTGTGTCCAGTAGCATCTAGTTTAGCTGTGGTTTGGACATATACTAAAGGATTGTTATCAGTCTTGGCTAAGATTTTAGCACCATATAAATATTCATGAAATTGGTCAACTATGGCCCACTTGACAGTGAGAAATTCTAATTTATGCACTGGATAGTTTTTCTCTGAAAATGTCAGACTTCTGCTAGCAAAGGCAACATGACCCAGTCCTTTAGATATTCTTGATAGAGTACTACTCCAAGACCACTCAAACTGGCATCTGTATGTAACACATAAGGCTTGGATGGATCAACATAAGCAAGTATGGGAGTGTGAGTCAGTCGGTAAATGATTTCTTTAAAAGCAATGTCACAATTGGGGCATCCATCTCTGCCCATATGGCTTATTTGGTCTGAAATAGGTCTCCTCAGCATCTTTGTCAGTGCCTTTCTTAAACTTTTTGTGCATAGGCTGATACCCTTGAGTTAAGTTTAGTAGGGGACGGATCACCTTGGTGTATAGTATTTGACAAATCGGTGATAATAGCCGCAGAATCCAAGAAACTTTTGGAGTTCTTTCAAGTTGTTGGGCTTTGTCCAGCTGGTTAAGGCTTCCACCTTACTGGAGTCAGTTTGGATGCCTTCTGATGACACAATGTGACTGACGTATTTGACAGAACTCTGGAAAAAACGGCATTTGTCAATGGATAACTTTAGACCAAACTCTTCAAGTTTGTCCAATACTTTGAATAAGCGAGCTTCATGCTCCTTGAGAGTTTTCCCCAAAACTGTGACATCATCAAAGTAGATGAGACATTCCAAGAGATTCATATCTCCCACTGCATGCTCCATTAGTCACTGGAATGCTGCTGGTGCACCCGATATGCTTTG
Source organism: Neoceratodus forsteri (assembly GCA_016271365.2). Taxonomy (NCBI): domain Eukaryota; kingdom Metazoa; phylum Chordata; order Ceratodontiformes; family Ceratodontidae; genus Neoceratodus; species Neoceratodus forsteri. The sequence goes on from CM028137.1 coordinate 783,070,977, forward strand.
GGGCATGCGAAGGAACTCATAGAAGCCCAAGGGACAAATGAATGCAGTTTTTCCTTGTCCTCAGGAGCCATTGGGATCTGATAGTATCCGCTTCAGAGTTCAAGAAAGGAAAACCATTTACTCCCATTTAGACAGTCCAGGGCATCCTGTATATGTGGCATTGTATACTGATCAGGCACAGTTCTTTTGTTGAGGGTTCTGTAATTAACACACATGCAAAGAGAGCCATTCTTTTTCCACATCACAACAATTGGGGAAGTGAATGGGCTGCATGACTCTTGTATGATGCCAGCCACAAACATATCTTGTAAGTGACATCGGACACTGTCTATGTCAGCAGGAGCTAAGCATCTATATCTCTCTCTGAAGGGTCTCTTGCCGTGCAAGCAAATGTGATGTTCAGCACCCATGACACAACCAACATCCCATTCCTTGAGGGAGAATGCTTTGGTTCTGTGGGCCAGCTTGTTACTGATCCTGGTTTTCCAGCTCTTTGGAATAGGTGAATCCCCAAAATCAAACATATCCGGGTGATATCTCACATCCTTTTTCAGCTCTGCACTGGGATGGGAGCACAGCAGTGTTGGCACAATATACTTTAGCCAAGGTGCATCCTCTGTGTACCGTGATGTCTCAGTCTATAATATTTTGTACTCATACCATCACTCATCGGGTGTAAGCATGAGCCCAGGCCAGAAGTACACTGGGATTAATGAGCAGTCCTTTGCGCAATTTGCCCTCATCTGGGGCACCCAGTATCAAAATCTTGTTGGTGAGATCTTTATGCAGCCATACTTCACCACTGATACTGCATTCTGCATTTTGAGGCAATGTAATAGTAGCAGGATCCTTCTTCCAAACACCTCCCCACTGGCTTATCTTGGCCACCTTGCTTGGGGCACATGTACTTCTCATAAGCCCTTTGGATCAGGGCATGAACTCACAGGGTTTTTCCTATCTTTCTCATCTGTCTTTCTTCACATAGCTGGGCCAGGCATCCAAACATGCGAATGTTGTTGCCAATCAGTACAGAGATGCCATCATTAAGTCTGGTGGAAGGGCAGACCAGGGCCAGCGCCTCCACATAATCTCCTATGCCAGCCTCAGAAGAAGGAAAGAAAGCCACACATTCAAATAGCCAATAAAAGGATACAATGTTTCACTTAACCCCCACACATGCAGTCCCTCAAGAAGTTGTAATGGGTGGTCTGACAGAGGCTGCTCATACCAGTCTTGGAAAATTATTGTGACTTGAGACTCGCTGTCTAAAACTGCTTGGGCCAGAATCCTGTCTATGTGTACAGTAGTGTCCATGGAAGGGTCCACCAATCTAGACCAGTCTAGAGGAACTTCAGGAGGAAACTGGATGGATGATTAAGCAACACAGAAATTGGAATTTGGATTTCCTGAACCTCCACAGTAATCATTTCTTGCACCCCTCCACAATTGGTTTGCTTTTTGGGGCTTGTTTACCACCTTTCCTAAATTCTTTTGAGACCGGCATCCTTTCTTCATATGCTCTTCCTTTCCAGAACTGTGACAAATTACAGGTTCTGGAGTCCGCCTTAGCTGAAACACTATACTAGGAGCTGGTCTCCATTCACAGTTAGAGGGTTAGGCAGAATACACATTGGGTGCTGAAGCAGGAGCACTAACAACAGAAGATCGGTGTTCATCCACTGCCTGCGGCATTGGAGGTGCTGCAATTTGTCTCAGCATCTCTTTTATGGTGGCCATCAATTCACTGATCTCAGTCTTAGAGCTGCCTTCAGTAGAGGATGTCTGAGTGTGCACTCCCACCCCCATAGCAGACACACTCTGAGGGGGACCAGAGTCTTTGTCTGTGGGAGAAACTTTCATAGAGGTACCCACTTTCACTTCTCTGACTTCTCTCAACAGGTCGTCTCTCAACAGCTCAGCCCATGAAGGAATGTCTTTAGCATTATGGAGACCTGGATTGGTGATGATGCTGGCCTGGTTTTAGAGGCTGCTGTCCCATCTGGATATACTGTAGTGCACTGCCCCAGAGTGGAAAGCAGGGGTGGGGGAGTAGCCATCTGTTTTAGATCCGAACTTGGCTTCACCTTGCACCCAGTGAGAATGCCATGTTCATTTGAGTGTATGGCCATTTGTGGGGGTCGGGGCACAGGTTGCTGGATTCTCCTTATTTACTGCCCTTCTGGGGCGGTGGGAGAATTTCTGCAGGAGGTGGCTGATTTCATCATTGATGAAACATTGGAGGCCCCCAGATGTTTAGTGCTGGGGGACTTCAATGTTTGGGCTGATGCCGAATCATCTCGGCTTGGTTATAACTTCCTCCAGATGATGTCATCTCCAGGCCTTGCACAAGGAGCTTCCTCCAAGACCCATAAGGGTGGTTACACATTGGACCTGGTGTTCTCACTGAGGCTTGAGATTAATAGTTTCAGGATTGATCAGGTCGTGTGGTTCGATCATTACATGGTGAAGTTTTTGTTTGGGGCACCCCCTGACAGCCCTTCTCCTGCTGAGATAGTCAGCTACTGCCCTTTAAGGGGGTTGACCCAGGAGGGTTTCTTGGCGGTGGCTGATCTATTTAGTGTGGGTGGTGCATGCATTGTGGGTGTGGGCGCAGCGGTTGATGCCTATAATAAGGCATTGTCTGATGCGTTCGACTCCCTTGTACCAGTTTATGTATGACCCAAGTCTTCTCACTTGAGGTCCCCTTGGTTTGATGGGGAGATCAAGGTGATGAAGACCTTGGGTCAGAGGTTAGAATGCGGCTGGCAGAGGTCCAGTCTGGAGGTGGATAAACTGGCCATGTGTGTGCACTATGGTCCATACCAGGGGCAATCAACCATAAGAAGGCAGAGTTCCTGTCCAGGGAAATTGCTGCTGGGAGGAACCGACCAACTGTGCTCTTTCGGACTGTGGGCTGGCTTCTCCATCCTTCCTGTCTACAGCTGAAGGTAGCCTTTTCAGATGCATTATGTGAGGAGTTTGCTCGATTCTTCTTGGACAGGGTGTCCGCCATCAGGCAGGGGTTCAGCCAGTGGTACAGAGGTTGGCTGACTGTAGTCGCTATGGGCGTCTGGAAAGAGCACTCTGCCTGGTTGGGGTGAATTTAGACTGGTGGAGGTGGCTGAGGTCACTAAGATTGTTTCCAAGCTTTGGCACACTTTTTGTGAGCTGGACCCACCACCAACTCATTTCTTAATGGGATGTGTTGACTCTGTTGGCCCGGTGTTTGCCTTGATTGTCCAGTGTTCCTTGTCAGAGGGGGTTTTTCCTGATGTCTTGAAGAAGGCATTGGTGAGACCCCTTCTGAAAAAAACATCTTTGGACCCTGACATCAAGGCAAATTACCATCCCATCTCTAATCTTCCATTTTTGGGTAAGATTGTGGAGAAGGTGGTGTTCTTCAGCTGGAGAAGCATCTTGCAGCCCATGATTTATACGAGCCTCTCCAGCCTGGGTTTCGTGCAAAGCATAGCACTAAATCTGCACTTGTTCAGGTGCACAATGACCTCCTTAGGGATAAAGATTAAGGGGAGGGGACAATTCTGGTTACAGAGTCAAGCCATACAAAAGTGAGGGTACTGGACTTTAGGAGGGCTGACTTTGGCAAGATGGGAGAGTGCCTCAGAAAAGCACTAGCAAACAGGCTAGAAGGAGGTGTGGAGCAACAATGGGGAATTATCAAAACTGCCATCACAGAGGCAACAAGCCTTTGTGTGAAGCAAATAAACAAATCAAAATGAAAGAAAACCACTATGGTTCTCAAGAGAGGTGGCTGTGAAAGTCAGGAAGAAAAGATAGCATTCGGAAGTATAAGAAAACACAGAAGGAGCAGGACAGAGAGCTGTACCAGTTAAGGCAGAAAGAAGCAGGAGGGAAGTCAGAATAGCAAAGGCCCAAACTGAGGAAAAGATAGCCAACTCAGTTAAGAAGGAATAAAACCTTTTATAGGTACATCAGTGAGCGTAGAAAGACAAAGGGAGGGATAGTGAGGCTGAATAGAATGAACGATGGGTGGGCAGAGGGGGACAATGAAAAAGCAGGAATACTGAACGAATATTTCTGCTCAGTATTCACAAAAGAGGAGGGGGAAGTGCCTAATCCAATTAACAGAAGCACTCTTGATAGGGGGTCGATCCAGTCCTTTCACAGAAGAAAGGGTTCTGCAAGAACCCTAAAACTGAAGGTGGATAAAGCAATGGGTCCTGATGGAATTCACTCCAGAATTCTAAAAGAATTAAGGAAGGAACTAGTGAAACCACTGGCTATTCTTTTAATAAATCATGGGAGGATGGTGTGGTACCGAGGACTGGAGGAAGGCGGATGTGATTCCCCTTCACAAAAGTGGGACCAAGACAGAGGCAGGAAACTACAGACCTGTCAGTCTGACCTCTGTGGTAGGGAAATGATGGAGTCACTTCGAAGAAAAGAATAGTTGAGTACCTAGAGGTTAGTGGAGCACAGGATCCAAGGCAGCATGGGTTCACAGCGGGAAGGTCATGTCAGACTAATCTAATAGATTTCTTTGACTGGGTGACCAAAGTAGTAGACCAGGGAGGGGCTGTGGACATGGCCTACCTAGACTTTAGCAAGGCATTTGACACAGTCCTGCACAAAAGATTAGTAGTCAAATTAACCAGCCTGGGAGTGGGTCCCAGGGTGGTAGCCTGGGTAAAACATTGGCTGGACAACAGGACACAGAAGGTAATTGTAAATGGAGTCCACTCTGAAGAAAGGGGCGGTTACTAGTGGGTCACTGAGGGTTCGTATTGGGTCCAGTCCTTTTTAATGTCTTCATCAATGACATTGCAGAGGGACTGGAAGGAAAAGTATGCCTTTTTGCAGATGACACAAAGATCTGCAACAGGTTTGATACACAAGGAGGCGTGGAAAGGATGAAAAGGGACTTGGCAAGGTTGGAGGAATGGTCAGACGTATGGCAGCTAGGATTCAATGCAAAAAAGTGCAAAATAATGCACCTGGGAAACAAGAACCAGGGGAAGAATACACAATGGGTGGGGAGGTAGTAACAACAACAAAACAGGAAAGGGACCTGGGGGTAATCATATCAGATGACCTTAAGGTTAGCAAGCAATGTGAGAAGGCAGTAGGGAGGGCCAGGGGTATACTGGGATGTATAGGGAGAGGCATCAGCAGCAGAAAACAGGAAGTTGTTATCCCTCTGTACAGACAGTTGGTGAGACCCCATCTGGAATACTGTGTCCAGTTCTGGAGACCCCATCTCCGCAAGGACATAGACAGGATAGAGGCAGTCCAGAGGAGGGCAACTAAAATGGTGCAGGGTCTGCAAGAGAAGCCATATGAGGAGAGACTAAAGGAGCTTAATATGTATACCCTTGAGGAAAGAAGGGAGAGGGGGGACATGATAGAAACTTTCAAGTACCTCAAGGGAATCAACAAAGTCCAAGAGGGTAGCATCTTTCAGAAAAAGAGACTTGCAAGAACAAGGGAACACAATTTAAAGATAGAAGGAGGGTGGTTCAGGGGCAATGTGAGGAAGTATTATTTCACAGAGAGGGTAGTGGATGCATGGAACAGCCTTCCTGAGGAAGTTGTGGGGTCTAAAACTGTGGGAGAATTCAAGAATGCATGGGACAGACATAAGGCAATTCTTGTGGGGGGGCAGGAAGATATAGGCTGTTGGTTAACTAGGATCTGCGGCCTATCCTGTAGGTAGGAAAATGGGCAGACTAGATGGGCCTAGCGGTCCTTATCTGCCGTCAAAGTCTATGTTTCTATGTTTTCTATGTTTGGTTCTCCTCGCTCTTTCTTCAGTATTTGATGCGGTGGACCATCGATTGTTACTCGACCGCCTAAGGGATCTCTGTGGGCTCTCTGGCACTGTCATCTGTGTGTCAGTGGCTCAGTAGGTAGCACACTCACCTCTGATCAGAGGGCTGTGGGTTCAGTTCCCACATCTGGCACTTGGGTTAATATCCCAGTACTGACACTGTAATGCAGCATGAGAGGGGGTGCTGCATTTTCTGAGGTGCCGTCTTTCGGATGAGACGTTAAACCGAGGTCCCATCTGCCTGGATTGGTGGTAGTTCAGGCGGATGTTAAAGATCCCATGGCACTTATCGAAAAGAGTAAGGGAATTTTCCCGGTGTCCTGGCCAAATTTCCCTCATTCACTAAAAATACCACCAACAGCTTAATCTGGTTCAAGGTCAATTGGCATTCATCTGTATCCCCCTCCCCCGGGTCGTGCCTGAAAATAGGCAGGATTTGTCTAGTGCACTTACCCGGTCAACAAAAGCTAAATAAATAAAAAATAAATAAATCTGCTGGTTTGAGTCTTTTTTATCTAACAGAAGGCAGATGGTTGTGATGGGGAATTTCTCCCCCTCCCCTGGTCTCCTGCCATGTGGAGTTCCCCAAGGTTCGGTCTTGTCACCAATGTTGTTCGCTGTGTTCATGCTGCCCCGGGAGAGATCATTAGGAAGTACAGTCTGGGTTTTCATTGTTATACTGATGATACCCAGCTGTATCTTTCCTTTGCCCCTGGAATATCTGGCACAGAGGAAGTGCTTAACAGCTGCCTCGCTGAGGTCAATGATTGGATGGCCTCCAGCTGGTTGTGACTGAACCCCGATAAGACAGAGGTACTGGTGGTAGAGTAGAACAGAGAGCATGATAGGTTGGCCTCTGGTGCAGAGACAGGGCTTTTTCTTGGCTCTGTATCATTGAAGGTCTCCTCTAGGGTGTGTGATCTTGGCATTATTCTTAACAGCAGATTGTCACTTGAGTTAGAGGTGGTGTCCACTGTCCGGTCTAGTTTTTACCATCTGAGGACTATTGCCAGGATCAAGCTCCTAGTGCCATCTCTGGACCTCCCCACCTTGGCGCATGCCTTTGTGATATCCAGGCTTGACTACTGTAATGCGCTTTATCTTGGGGTCTCTGGGGGTACCCTGCGCTGGCTGTAGCTGGTGCAGAATGCAGTGGCTAGATTGCTGACAGGACATCTAAGTACTGTCATATTACCCTGGTGCAGCATTAACTGCACTGGCTGCTGGTCAGGTGGAGGGTCCTCTTTAAGGTGGGCTTACTCACCTTTAAGGCCCTACATGGCCTGGGCCCTGGTTACCTGAAGGACCTTCTCACTCCTGCAGTCCCTGTCTGCCTCTCAGCTCCTCCTCTAGGGGCCTCCTTGTGATTCCTAGGACGAGGTTGAAGACAGCTGGTGACAGAGCATTTAGTGTCGTCACCCCAATTCTGTGGAATTCGTTTGCTCCAGCTGTTAGGGAGGCCCCTTCTGTTGAGGTATTCAAGGCCCACCTTAAGGCCTTCTTATAGAATCAGGCCTTCCAGGACTGCGTTGTATATCACTGATCCGATTTCTGAATTTGATATTTAAAATAATGTTGGCTTCCTTTGAGTTTATTACTGCTACTGAAGGTATTATTTTAAATTTAATGATGTGTATTGATGTTTATAAGTGTATTATTTATTTTTTATATTTGTATGTTTACGGAATTTCTTTTAATATGTATGGCACCCAGAGCTTCCGGGATGGGTGTCTTTCAAATAAAATTTGCCTTGCCTTTGCCTTGCCTTGCCTTACCAGTCTCTGACTGCTCATCAGGTGCTAGATTCCACCTTTGAATCTCACTCGCCTGATCACTATCTGTCCCTTGGGCAGCAGCAGCAGATATGTGAGAAACCCCCCATTTGGCCACCTTTGCTCAACCCCCCCAAATTTCTCTCATTAATTCATCATAGGAGGGAGGTGAATCCAGCCAGGTTGCAAGTCATAACTGAAGCAGTAATAGTTCAGAGAATGGGGCAGACTTAAGGATCTGGTCCAACCTAGTCTGATCTAACTTGTTGGAGGCCATGCTACTCTTTCTGAGGCATTCCTGTAGCACCTTTTCAAGTCAAGGTGCATACACGGATAGGGGCTCCCCTTGGTATTACTGAGTGTTTCTTACCCTCCACCGTAGGTCCTTATCTGAATCTGGACTCCTGTACACATTTTCTAACACATCTAAATAGTCCTGTGCAGTTGCTTTGGGGTTAGTAGCCCACTTGGCATGGATAGTACCCAGAGCAGGACCTTGGAGGCTTCACTCAACCTCTTTCTCTTTCTCTTTCTCTTTCTCTTTCTCTTTCTCTTTCTCTTCTCTTCTCTTCTCTTCTCTTCTCTTCTCTTCTCTGCTTCAGAACATTGCTATTCGGGTATCGGGGTGGGGGGGCAACATAGTCTATTCAGGTCTCCCAATCATCCTCCAAAGTACAAGGCAGGAGGGAGATCACAATAAAGTTGGGTGCTGGAAAAAATTAGCATAGAACAGTGAAAGACACTGCACTCCAGGCCAGGTGAGAAATGCAATCACTTTTTTTACTTTTTTACTGATTAAAAACATTGCCATACAACTTCAAGAGGTGCAATATAATTGTCTGGAATCCACATACCTAAGACAAACAGCCCAGTGCTTTGCGGCCTCTTCATCCTTGGAGGCCTGGAAGTGCTGGGCTGTTTTTCTTAGGCATGTGGATTCCATACAATTGCATTGCACCTCTTGAAGTTGTATCGCAATGTTTTGAATCAGTAAAAAATTAAAAAGTGATTGAATTTCTCACCTGGCCTGGAGTGCAGTGTCTTTCATTGTTCTCTCCTAATCATCCCCCCCCCCGGGGGATAGGAAGAGTGACCGAGAATATCCTCAGCCTGCGGTAAGAGTCATGACTAACTGCGGGCATAGGAGTGGATGCCAATACTGGTGTGGGTGTGGGAGCTGGTGAAGGACAGGTGCTGGGGCTGGTGTGGGCAGTGGGGAAGGAACACCCTTAGGTGGCATTAATAACTTTTTAAAGTCCTGTCTGGTTTTAACCTCCTCCAATAACAACTTGGCAAACTTTTCCTCAAAGGCCTCAGATAATGGTGGGGGCTCATTCTCTAAGGGGGTCCTTACTATTTTTAGTCAACAGCCTCCAAGTGGCTGGGGACCCCTCAGCAGCAATAGTCTGGGGCACCTTTCTGCTGTCCAAGGGGTTGCTACACTCCGCTAAGGTTATTAAGGTCTGGGCAGTCAAGTCAGCATGTCGGCTTACCACCACATCTTTTCCCAAGCATTCAAGTTTTGAAAGTGCCCCTTCCACAGTGTCTTTACTAGTGCTCAGGGGTATATCCAGTATTAACAAGGCATTGTGGGGGTCAATCTCATGCTCTGTACACCATCCCACCAACTGATGCAGAGCCATTCCTACAGTGGTACCCATTAAACGTTTCGCAGTAATTCTTGATTTTGACCACTAGGGGGGTGCTAATCCCAAGCAGTGCCACCAAGATGTAACCCCTAGGTGGTGCTACCCTAAGGGCTACTACCCCTGCCTGTGTGAGTAGGCCAGGTTGAGGTTCCTGAGCTCATTGAACGGGTGCCTCCACCTGGATGAATGATTCTGGGGTAGTGTAACTTCTGTTGGTATAGCCCTCTGGGATGCTATAACCCCCATCAACTCCTCTAGGGACCTAAACAGTACAGCAGCAAAATATTCACATGTACCATATGGCAATAATGACATACTCACACCCCTTTCACTTACCACCAGGGCTGGATCCTCTGCAGCTGCCCTGGAGACCCCCCTGTAAAGTAAGACCTGTAATGCAACAGTTCAATGGTAGTACAATACCGCCACCAAAAAGGTACACACTAGGCAGGTTAAATGCAAAAAGGGAAAGGTAACAAGGAAAGGGAACATTGTTTAACCAGGAGTAGCACACTAAGTCGAAGCTTGTTTCCAGAACAAAATCTGATTTATTCAGGAAGAAGTGAACAGGGGTGGGGCATGAATCTAGCAGATGATTGACAGATCTGATTAATTCAGGCTGAACATGCATGCACAGTGAGTCCCTTGTATACAGTCATACAACCCTGGGTACCCAATTGTTAAGCAGGCTAGACTGAAACGATGCCCGGGGTAGGTCAGCGGTGCAGATGTTGTTGGGGCACTTTGGAGAGACAACAATTAGCATGCACATCAACCCAGAATTTTTAATCTGGAGCCAGATGGCTCAGTTCATTGTAATAAACCCAAACAAATAAACCAGATGACACACAATGATTGCAGCTTTGTTACAGGGAGCTACCCTGTTTGGTACTCATGCTACTCAGACCAGGAGGCAAGACTGATGAGATTAAGATCTCTGGATGGTGTTCTGGTTTGCCTGGGATGCAGGGCCCACATGACTCACCGAGGTAGGTGCTACCTGTTCAATGGTGTTGAGCAGGGAGCCAAATCCCTGAGTGGGTCTTTTGTCGGAAAATGTCTCTGCGATGGAAGTGGCAGTCTAGGCCAAGATGGCAGGCCCAAACTGGAGCAGTCAGTTCAGATTTAGTCTGTGCAAGTGCTGGAGCAGCTTCCAGCTAGCATAATACACTTGAAGGTGGGAAATTAAATCGCGACCCACACAGCACACTCAGCACACTTATAAAGAACACAACTCTTTGCCACAGTTTGGGTAAAGTCTGGTTGCAATTTAGAAGAAGTTCTGCACAGACCTCTTAATCCATGACTCACTTCAGTACCTGGAAGGCCAATCGCTTCTGGAGCAAGTCTTCAGTCCCAAATTCAGGCAATGATCACTCTCTTTCTCTTCAAGCTTCAGATCTCAAACAAAGGAATTAATTTAAGTCCAACTTTCAGATTCATAGGGTTTTGCACTGGAACATGTGACAGGCAAGTCAGTGCAGCCTTCCTGCTGATTCTCCTGTGCTCCTATGCAGGAGCAGCTGCTCAATCACTCCAGCTGTTGACTCTCCAAACTCCAGCTCACAACTGAACTTGTTGCAGGCAGTTTTGAGGATTTCTTCTGAGATCCAAAAGGTTTGGTTGGCTGAGGGAACTGTCACAGCAAGGGCTCCCCCTCCAGGTCCATTTAGGCTCCAAATCTTAAAAACTACAATTTCTGCAGATTTCAATCCCACAAGACATGTGTGGACAGTCTCAATTTTAGGTCCTCTGAGGTTCGATTGGTCCAACTCTGGCAGTCCAGAACCAAAATGGTGGCTCTTATGCAAAAAGGCCAAACTGCAAGAGAAGGCAGGTTAAACAAACTTCTATATTATTATTAATAAGGCAGATAAACAGTAAATGAACACAGTTCCTAACAGAGCTCCCTCTGGGCATATAGTGACTGCATAATGGAGCAGAAATACCACTCACATGGCTGGTCACAAGCCCTAAACTACTCGGACCCAGCCCAGACTACAGTAATTTCTTACACAGCATAATGACTGTCTTAAAGAGACAGGCACGGAGGCTTTCTATAGCACTCTCATACAGCAACATACAGCTACTGCAGACACAGGACACCATCCTGACAGTGGGCATTAGGCAGCCCAGGAAGACATCTTAGTAAACCCCAGTTTGTAGAAGGGTTGCAAATGGATGGATGATTGGGGGCACTGGAAACAATTTGACACCTGGTGAATGTTAATTAATAAGTAGTGGGTGATTGGGGTGGGGGGACCACTGGACACTAGGGAAATATTTTATCAGTAATGGGCAGATGATTGTGGAGGACCACTGGACACCAGGAAAATGTTATATTAGTAATGGGCTGATGACTGTGGGCAGGGAAATACTGGACACCAGAGATAGCTACTATGGTACACGGTCGGGTAAGCCAGGGGGAGTTCCAGTAGCACATCCCATAAGATCTGGTTTGGATAGGTGGTAATTAATGAGGCCCTAACAGCTTCTTATTGCCTCTCCAAACCTACCAGTATGCCTTTGTGCTTATATGCAAGGTGCTATCAGCTGCTTTGCACAGGTACACTGGCATTGTCTAGGGCTGCTCACAAATGGGCTAGCAACTCTCTAACCATGCCATACAATATGGCACTTTTCACTGCTCCCCAGCTTTGGGGGCATACCTTTCAACCTCTGATCTCATAAATCAGAAATGAGGCTTAAATAAATCAGGGACAAAGGACCAAGAGCAGGGGCACATCTTAAAAATTGGTGGTATCCACTCAAGAAACTAATAGATAAAGTGGCAGTGAAGGTTAGGAAGAAAAAGATAGCATTTAAGAAGTATAAAGAAACACAGAAGGAGCAGGACAGAGAACTGTACCAGTTAAGGCAGAAGGAAGCAGGGAGGGTAGTCAGAATAGCAAAGGCACAAGCTAGGAAAAGATAGCCAACTCGGTTAAGAAGGGGGATAAAACCTTTTATAGGCATATCAGAGAGTGTAGAAAGGCAAAGGGAGGGACAGTGAGGCTGAATAGAATGGATGGTGGGTGGGCAGAGAGTGACAATGAAAAAGCAGGGATACTGAATGAATACTTCTGTTCAGTATTCACAAAAGAGGAAGTGGGGGAGGTGCCTAATCCAATTAACAGAAGCACTCTGGAGAGGAGGGTCGATCCCAGTCCTTTCACAGAAGAAAGAGTTCTGAAAGAACTCCTAAAACTGAAGGTGGACAAAGCAATGGGGCCAGATGGAATTCACCCAAGAATTCTAAAAGAATTAAGCAGATAACTAGTGACACCACTGACTACCCTTTATAACAAATCATGGAAGGATGGTGTGGTACCTGAGGACTGGAAGAAGGCTGATGTGATTCCCCTTCAAAAAAGTGGGAGCAAGACAGAGGCAGGAAACTACAGACCTGTCAGTTTGACCTCTGTGGTAGGGAAAGTGATGGAATCACTTCTGAAGGAAAGAATTGTTGAGTACCTAGATGCCAGTGGGGCACAGGACCCAAAGCAGCATGGGTTCACAGTGGGAAGGTCATATCAGACGAATCTAATTGATTTCTTTGACTGGGTGACCAAAATAGTAGACCAGGGAGGGGCTGTGGACATGGCCTACATAGACTTTAGCAAGGCATTTGACACAGTCCCACACAAAAGATTAGTAGTCAAATTAACAAGTCTTGGAGTGGGTCCCAGGGTGGTAGCCTGGGTAAAACATTGGCTGGACAACAGGACACAGAAGGTAATTGTAAATGGAGTCCACTCTGAAGAAAGAGGGGTTACTAGTTGGGTACCGCAGGGTTCAGTACTGGGTCCAGTCCTTTTTAATGTCTTTATAATTGACATTGCAGAGGGACTGGAAGGAAAAGTGCGCCTCTTTGCAGATGACATAAAGATCTGCAACAGGGTTGATACACAAGGAGGCGTGGAAAGGTTGAGAAGGGACTTGGCAAGGTTGGAGGAATGGTCAGAAGCATGGCAGCTTGGATTAAATGCAAAGAAGTGCAAAGTAATGCACCTGGGAAACAAAAACCCAGGGCAGGATTACACAATGGGTTGGGGGGAGGTAGTACCAACAACAAAAATGGAAAGGGACCTGGGAGTAATCTTATCAGATGACCTTATGGTTGGCAAGCAATGTGAGAAGGCAGTAGGGAGGCCTGGGGAGATACTGGGATGTACAGGGAGAGGCATCAGCAGCAGAAAACAGGAAGTTGTTATCCCCCTGTACAGACAGTTGGTGAGACCCCATCTGGAATACTGTGTCCAGTTCTGGAGACCCCCATCTCCGTCAGGACATAGACAGGATGGAGGCAGTTCAGAGGAGGGCAACTAAAATGGTGCAGGGTCTGCAAGAGAAGCCATACGAGGAGAGGCTAAAGGAGCTTAATATGTATACCCTTTAGGAAAGAAGGGAGAGGGGGGACATGATAGAAATGTTTAAGTACCTCAGCGGAATCAACAAAGTCCAAGAGGGTAGCATCTTTCAGAAAAAGAGATGTGCAAGAACAAGGGGACACAATTTGAAGATAGAGGGGGAACTGCCTAGGGGCAATGTGAGGAAGTATTTTTTCACAGAGAGGGTGGTGGACGCAGGGAACAGCCTTCCTGAGGAGGTTGTGGGATCTAAAACTGTGGGAGAATTCAAGAATGCATGGGACAGACATAAGGCAATTTTTGTGGGGGGGTAGGAAGAAATAGGCTGTTGGTTAAATAGGATCTGCAGCTTATCCTCTAGGTAGGGAAATGGGCAGTATAGGTGGGCCAAGCGGTCCTTATCTGCCATCAATGACTATGTTTCTATATTTCTATGTTTCTAATAAATCTTTTGGGACCAGATATGCTGCATCCAAGATTGTTGTGAGAATTTAAGGAGATCATTGCAGACCCTTTAATCCACTTATGTAATACATCATTCAACACAAGAAAAATACGCAAAGATTGGAAGAAGGCAACAGTAATATCCATATTCAAAAAGAGAGACAGATCACTAGTAGCCAATTACAGATCTATTAGTTTGTCCGCAGTACTGTGTAAAATCAGCGACAGCCTGGTTAAAACGAAATGAGAAGAAAATCTCATAAAGAACCCATTTAATGATAGCACACAACATGGTTTTAAAAACAAGTCATGCTATACCAACCTGTAGTGCATCTACGAATAGGTGACTAAAACCATAAATGAAAGTATGCCTGTCTACATTGTCTATTTAGATTTCCAAAAAAGCCTTTGATATTAAACAAATTAAAAAGCTAATAGTTAGATCAAAGAATCATTACTTGGGTGTAGAACTGACTGAGTGAAAGGACACAGAAAATAAGAATAAGAGGAGTTCTATCTAGGGAGAGTGGCGTCACAAGTAGAGGGCCACAGGGCTCCGTGTTGGGTCCGGTACTTTTTCAGTCTTTATCAGTGACCTTCACACTAACATCAGCAGTTGGGAAGTTAAATTCGCTGATGACAACTAGGGGGGCCCCGTAAACACTTTCCAAGATACAAGAAAACTCAGTGGTGACCTATACAAGGTAGAACAATGGGCCAAAACCATAACATGTTGTTTAGTGTCAAAATGTATTCCATTCTGCACTGTGGGAAAAATAATACACATCAGGGTTATCACATAAATATTAAAGTTATTAAGAAAGTGGAAACTGAAAGGGACTTTGGTATCATAATAGACAAATAGTTAAAATTCAGTAACCATTGTACCAAGCTGGTTCAAAAATTACACCAAATAGTTATTTGCATAAAGAGGGCTTTCTTGAGCAGAAGTAGACAATGTATCATGTCATTGTATATAGCATTTATCAGACCCCATTTAGACTACTGTACGGAATTGTAGAGTCCATATACAAAAAAGGATATAGAGAGGGTTGAAAGGGTCCAGCATAGAACAACCAAGTTGATCTCTGGGTTGCACCACAGGACATATGAGGATAGATTGGAAAGCCTAGGAACGAATCGCCTAGAACACAGGTGAGTGAGAGGAGACCCACAAATGATGTTTAAAATAATGAACAGTGCAGAAGTGATGAGGGAAATGGGATTTAAGATTCATAGTAAATCCCTTAGCCTTAGATCACACAAACTGCAAATTAAACTGGAACACTCTGCAAGGAGTGGGAGATTAAATACTTTCTCTCAACACATGGGCAGACTGTGGAATATTCTTCCAGATGATATAATGCAGGGCAAAAATAAAGATATTTTTAAGCAAAAATTAGATAGATACCTTCTTAATGGGGGGGGGGGTTAGACAGACATGATGGGCCCAAATTCTTCTTCTGTCTATCATCCAGCATAAATGCCAAGTGTAAAAAAAGGAAAAAAGAGAGTAACAAACAGAGTGGTAACAAAACCTGGAAAGCCATGTGTGTAAATGCTAGAAGTCTAGGGAATAAGATTCCAGACCTAGAGGACACAATGGCAGAGGATGACCTGGATACTGTGACCATTACTGAGTCATGATGCACTGAAAACCATGTCTGGGACATGGCCATACCAGGCTATACTCTGCTTAGGAAGGACAGGGTAGGAAGGAATGGAGTGGGTATGGTAATTTATGTAAGGGAGGGATCTGAAATGACAGACGGGAGGCAGAGGTACTATGGGTCACCTTTGAGATGGGGAAGGGAGCCCCTATTCGCATTGATGTGATCTATGGACCTCCAGCATAGGGGAGGAGTTAGATAAGGTACTGATGGAAGCCACTGACAAGATGGCAGGAAAAGGCGAGGTACTGTTGGTGGGGGACTTCAAGCTGCTGGATGTAGATTGGAGTCTCCCAGCTGCGTCTTCAGCTAGAAGCAAGGACATCTTGGACTACCTACAGGGAGTGTTCCTCAGACAACTAGTCTGTGAATCCACTTGTGATGGGCCAGTACTGGACCAGGTGCTCACCAGCAGGGACTGTGTTGTAGATGTAAAGGTTGGGGGCACCTGGAGACCCGCAATCACCATACAGTGTATCAGCATGGCTGCAGAATTGAACCACACAAACGTGAGGGTCCTGGACCTCAAGAGAGAAGATTTTAAAAAGATGGGTGTAGCAGGGAGGGTGATGAACAGTGAGGGAAACTAAAAAGGGCCATTGTGAAGGCAACAAATCTCCGCATCAAGCAAGGGAGCAAAAAAAAGAGGAAAAAGAGACCACTGTGGTTCTTGAAAGAGGACACAGAAATGATAAAATCTAAGAGGGTAACATTCTGAAGGTACAAGGAGATGCAGAGAGAGGAGGAAAGGGGGTGTATCAGGGAAACAGAGGGAAGCAGGGAGAGCAGTAAGCAGCACAAAGGTGGAAAATGAAGAAAGAATAGCCAAAGCAGTAACAAAAAGGGACAAGATGTTTTTTATGTATGTACGCAAAAAAAGGAGGACCAGGGTGAGACTGTAAGGTAAAGAAGGGAAGGGGGCATGTGCAGCAGGGGAACAGAAATAAAGGCAGACATCCTGAACAAATACTTTTGTTCAGTGTTCGTAGAGGAAGGAGATGGGGAGGAGCCATAAAAATATAACAGGAACATTGGGGAGGGGGCAATTGGACACTAGTCCATTTTCAGAGGAGACAGTCCTGAAGGGACTTGCAAATCTGGAAGTGGATAAAGCAATGAGGCCAGACGTGGTCAACCCAAGGATTTTGAGGGAGCAAAGGGAGGTACTGCTGCACCTGTGATGGCCCTATTTGTTATTTTAACCAAGAGGGACACACTAAGCTGAAAGCTTGTTTATAGGTGCGACCTGGGAGCACAAGGAAGTTAAGTGACTTGCTCAGGGTCACACAGTACGCAAGTGGGAGCTGTGAGATTCAAACCAAGGTCACCAGGTTTGCAGCTCAGAACCTTAAACCACTGCGCTATACTGCCCCCTTTTAACAGCTTATTGGAAACAAGAGTGGTCCTGGAGGACTGAAGGAGGGTAGATGTAGTCCCACTTCACAAAAGTGGTAGCAGGGAAGCGGCTGGCAATATTATAGGCCAGTCAGCCTGACTGCTAGTGGGAAAGTTAATAGAATCACTGCTGAAAGAAAGGATTGTGGAAACTCTTGAATCCAATAGGTTGCAAGACCTGAGGCGGCAAGGATTCACAAGGGAGAGGTCATGTCAAATGACTGATAGAGTCCTTTGACTATGTGAACAAGGAACTAAATCAGGGTGGCGTGGTGGACATAGTCTACCTTGATTTCAATAAGGCATTCAACACTGTTCCATACAGAAGACTAGTAAGCTAGTTGGGTAGCTTAGCAGTGAGTCCAAAGAGGGGGGGACTGGATAAGAAATTAGTTAAGGGATAGGTGGCAGAGGGTGGTGGTAAACAGAGTTCACTCAGAGGAAGGGAGGGTGACCAGCGGAGTGCCACAGGGATCAGTACTGTGACCAGTCCTCTTTAATGTCTTTATTAGTGACATTGCAGAGGAGCTGGAAAGGAAGGTCTGCATCTTTGTGGATGACACACCAAACTCTGCAATAGAGTGGACATCCCGGGGGGTGGAAAGGATGATCAGCCACCTGAGAAAACTCAAGGAGTGGGCAAGGGTATAGCTGAGTTTCATTGCAAAAAAGTGCAAAATAAAGCACTTGGGGGAAACCCTGGGGCAGAGTACAAAATGGGAGGTGGTTAGTACTGATGACTAGCAAGCATGAGAAAGACCTGGGGATGGTCATATCGGGTGACCTAAAGGTGGCCAGGCAGTGTCACAAGGCAGTTGAGAGGGCATGTGGGATGCCGGGGTGCATAGAGAAGGCTATCAACAGCAGAAAGAGGGAGGTGGTGTTGCCTCTGTATATATCCCTGGTAAGACCCCACCTAGAATACTGTGTCCAGTTCTGGAGACCACATCTGTGAAGCGACATAGACAGAGTGGCAGTGGTCCAGAGGAGGGCAACTAAATTGGTGCAGGGTCTGTATCAGAAGCCCTACTAGCAGAGATTAAAGGACCTAAATATGTACACCTTGGAAAGGGGGGGGGGGGATATGATAGAGACCTTCTACTTCTTCGCAGAAAGTGTGATGGATTCCTGGGTCTTCCAGTGGAGGTGGTGAGGGTGAAAACAGTGGTCGGGTTTAAAAATGCATGGGATAGAGATAAGGGAATGTTAGGGAAAGGTAAGGGTGAATGAGATGGACACTGCGTAGGATCTGCAGTGATACTATAGGTGGGGAAAAATGGGTAGACTAGGTGGGCCAAGTGGTCCTTATCAGCAGGCAAATTCTGTTTCTATGTTTGTATATAAATAAGAATAGCATGTATCATACTGTATGTGCTGGGCAAAAATTTTTTCTTTTTACACAGGTTGTTTAATAGTTTGCATGTCTAGAAATAGCTCTAACATTATGTGGAACATCAGCATGTCTTTGTTGAGCAAGGAGAAAATTAGGTGTCAAATGTGCAGCACTAAGTGTAATGTGTAGCCTTGAGAGGTATGTTGAGCAGCTTGCAGGACTTTGGCTATTCCGAAAGTCTAGCACTTCCAGATTAGTTCCTAGGTCATTTCTGCACTGATCTGATTTTTGTCCATGGATTGTGGGACATGTAGGCAGGATACTAAATATGAAAATAGTGTTCTGTTTACCTCATAGTAAGGGTTCCCAGGTCCCTGAACTTTGCTCAAGACTTTTAACAAAAGTAGTGGAGGGATCCAAAGAGGCATCTTTCACCCCCAAAAACATTTTAAACCATCTTTCCTCCATCCTGTCTATATAAATATGGTATTTTGTCAGAATGAAACTCCTAAAAATTGATGTGGGACCCTTAAAGTCTGCAAGGGTGTCCCAGTCTCTTAAAAAAGATTCACTACCAGATGCAATTAGATTACTGGTATTCTGCCTCTTACAGCATATTTTTGTTTTAACTATTTCTACATAGGGCCCCATCCAAAAAAGCACCCCCAGATACATGTAAACCCTGTATCTGGAGTGCCTTGTTCAGCACTAACAGGTACTGGCACACTTTCTAGTATCCACAATCCCTGGCCCCTTACACGCCACACACCATGAGTGCTGTGAGGAGGGGATGGTCTGGGTCTGAAGGAAGTGCTATGTCAAACCCTAGGCATTCAGCTGGATGCCTGGACAAGCCTGCCACAGGATCCCTTGCCCAGCATGAAGCATGGGCTGGCAGGATAGGGCAGTCTTCTATGAACTGCAATACCCAGTCAAAAATACTGTACATACCGTAAGTGATTCTATTTACACCAGCTGGTGCTGGTATGGCCACCAGCCCTCCGAGGAGACTCCAAGGGCTCGTGTTAGGTGAAGGGGAACAAATGTCCCCCAAGGAGTATCTCTTGGCCAGGCAGTGGGGGGTGCCAAACCACTACTGCAGCCATTAGGGCAGCATTGCTTCCACCAAGTGGAAAATGCCTTGTTAATGGGGTACATGCCTGCCCCCACAGATAGGATCATTGGTGATGAGACTAGATGCAGAAGGGGCACTCAGAATGGAGCTATGGATGTATGGTGGCCTCTGGAGGTCTGGAGTGAGACCTCTGTGTGCCAATCAGCTATGCTGCCACCCCTCTGTGGTTGTCTGATTTGTGTACTAGGCCCTTAAGCATTAAGACATGATGAGTTGGGTTATAACAGCAGCAGCATCAACTAGGATCAGATTTATCCTGGACTCCCTTCAGGGTGCTTTCCTCAAAGCAACTGGTCATGGAACCAACTCGGCAGAAGGCAATACTGGACCTTGTGCTCACAAACAGGGACAGTGTGATGGGGGTAACAGTGGGGGAGCACCTGGGAAACAGTGACCACCAGTCATTGTGGTTTGAAATCACAGAAAGAGCAGAACCAAACCACACAAGAACACGTATCCTGGATTTTAGGGGGCAGACTTTGGGAAAATGGGAGATACTTGAAAGAGGCATTAAGGGAATGGGACAGGAATCAGGGGTTGGGAACAGTGGGCAGTATTTAAAATGGGGATTACAAGAACAACAGAATTATGCATTACAGGTTAGCAAGAGGAAAAGGAAGAGGAGACCATTATGGTTTTCCAAAGAGGTATCAAAGAAAGTGAAAGCCAAAAAGATTGCATTCAGGCAATACAAAAGACACAGGCAGAAGGGGATAGGAGAAGTACCAGGAGAAGCAAAGGAGGCAGGGAGGTCAGTAAGGGAAGCCAAAGCTCTGACAGAAGAACACATTGTAAAATCAGTGGGTAGAGGGGACAAAACCTTTTACAGGTACGTAAGGGAAAAAAGAAAGACAAAGGGAGGGATAGTGAGACTGAAGGGGGAGGATGGGAGCCACGTGGAGGATGACAACAGTAAAGCTGACATATTGAACAGGTATTTCTGCTCAGTCTTTACTAAGAAAGAGGAGGGTAATGGATCTGAAGGGAGTACAAGGGGTGAGAATGGTGCAGAAATGGACACAAGTCCATTTACACAAGAAAGGGTCCTGAAGGAACTGGAAGTAATAAGAGTTGATAAAGCAATGGGGCCAGACGGGTGCACCCCAGGGTCCTTAAAGAACTAAGAGAGGTGGTGGCTGAACCTCTGGCTATCCTGTTTAGCCGATCACTGGAAACAGGGAGGTACCCAAAGACTGGAGGACAGCAGATGTAGTCCCTATACAAAGGTGGGAACAAAGAGGAAGCAGGGAACCACAGATCAGTCAGCCTCACCGTAGTGGGGAAGATCATGGAAGCACTACTGAAGGAGAGATTGGTGAAACATCTGGTTATCAATGGACTACAGGACCCAAGGCAGCATGGTTTCACCAGGGGAGGTCGCGTCAGACCAACCTCATTGAATTTTTGACTGGGTGACTAGGAGGTAGATCAGGAGGCAGGACATGGCCTGTCTGGACTTCAGCAAGGCCTTGACACTGTGCCACATAGAAGACTATTACACAAACTGAGGAATATGGGTGTGTAAGGACAGTAGTGTGTGGGTAGGTAACTGGCTGGGTGGCAGGACACAGAGGGTGGTGGTAAATGGCTGTCACCCACAGAGGGAAGAGTGACCAGTGGGACTACAGGGATCAGTGCTGGGACCGGTCCTATTCAACATCTTCATCAGTGACATTAGTGCAGGATCTAGAAGGCAGAATTTCACTGTTCGCTGATGACACAAAGCTCTGTAACAGAGTAGACACACCAGAGGGTGTGGAGACAGAATGAGAAGTGACCTGCAGAAACTTGAAGAATGGTCAGGGGTTTGGCAGTTGAAATTCAATGCAAAGAAGTGCAAGATAATGCATATAAGGGCACAAAAACCCTGGTACGATATATCAGTTGGGGGGTGAGGATATAGCATGCACCAAGCAGGAAAGAGATCTTGGGGTTGTCATCCTGATGACCTCAAGGTAGGGAAACAGTGTGACAAGGCAGCAGGTAAAGCAAATAGGATGCAGGGATGCAGGCAGGGGCATCACCAGCAGGAAAAGGGAGGTCATAATTCCGCCATACAAGACACTAGTGAGCCCACCTGGAGTACAGTGTACAGTTCTGGAGACACACCTACATAAGGACACAGACAGGGTAGAGAAGGTCCAGAGGAGGGCAACAAAGATGGTGCATGGATTGCACCACAAGTCCTATGAAGACAGGTTGAAGGAACTGAACATGTACTCCCTGGAGGAGAGGAGGAGAGAGGGATATGATAGAGACAACAAGTATCTTCAGGGAGGAACAGGGTGCAGGAAAACACTATTTTAGGTGAAAAAGATGTTCCAGGACTAGAGGGCATGGATGAAGTTGAGGGAGGACGATTCAGAGGAAACATGAGAAAGAATTTCTTCACAGAACGGGTGATGGACAAGTGGAACACCCTGCCAGAGGAAGTGGTGGGGCTGAAACAATCACGGATTTAAGAATGCATGGGATTGACATAAAGGAATTCTAGAGGTCAGGGGTAAGGGGCAACAGACTTCTAGGAAAACAAACTGAACTTACAAGCTCAAATGGTCAGACTGGGTGGGCCATAGGCCCTTATCTGCCGACACTGTCTATGTATCTATGTATCTATGTATCTATGTATCTATGTATCTATGCATAATCCGATAATGTAACCCATTAGACAAAAGGCGATGCCACGTGTCTCATGCAGTTATTGTTACATTAACAAAGGTGTGATGTGCCATAGAGCTATTATGAAACTAAAATGTTTTAAGATAAATTATATTTATAGTTATTCGTTCCATTGTACATCAGGGTTTCCAGCAGTTAATATAACCCATTAGAAGTAGAGCCAACAAATCAGAATACTCCATTTTCAGCCACTGTTTTATAAGCCTGCTTATTATCTGATGAGGAGTGTGGAGTGATAGCTTTTCATGTCCCTTACTGGAACAGAATCAGAGTTTACTATTAACTTGAAAAAGTTATAATAGTAGTGAGAGTACTGCAGGTTGGGATTTGGAGGGAAATAAAGGTATCCTGAGCACAAAATGTCAGTCAAACACTAGGTCACCATTATTTCCCCAAGTAAAATCTTCAACCACATTATTATGCTGAAAAGTGCCCTAAAATTTACATTTACAATAAAGCTATCTTAGCCAATGAGACTAGCAAGAGTTCTTAATTAGGATTGTCAGAACCCACTAAAGTTCTGGATTCTGGTTTTAGTCTAGAACTTTGGAAAAAGTTCTAAGGTTCTAATCTTTTTTAGAACTTTTCAGAACTTGAACCCTATTTTTTTTAATTTGGTTGCAAATAGTGAAGATAATAGTGAAATACATGTCATGAAATTATGGACAAAAATAAATAAAATCTGTTCAACATAAGGGGGAAGAGAGATGATCATGTGTGACTTTTACATGACCATAGCTAGGTTTATCTGTGGTTTCTTCTGTTTGTTAAAGCCAGCCACTTACAGGTCCCAACAGGGCCACCCACCCATGTGTTAAAAGTGTTCCTGCTGCAGCTGGAGTAGATTTCCTGAGTGAAAAAAAAAATCAATAACTTCATTTATTTATTCACTTGAAGATTATGTCACCACCAACATTCTCAATGAAGTATGAATGAAAACATGTATTTACATTAGCTAACCTCATCTACTTGCTCCTGTCACTTTTAAATAAGTAACTCAAACATTTTTATGTGTCAAAGTTTCTATACTCAACAAAGTCAAGGTAAGGCAATCTACTGATTTTTCTTTCCTCCCCGAGTCCTGTCACCCAAAATATTTCTGGGATTTATTTATCTCCCTGTTAACAACAATATTTCTGGGGATTTATACCACACAACGAGTGCCGGGTGGTACATGGTCACACACTAGGTACAGGGCAGTCGAAGGGAGCATAGCAGAAATGATGGCCAATATGCCATGTAGGGGTCATAGATATTTTTAAATGAATAAGGGATTTTTTCTCCTCTCTGAGATCTGTCCCTCAAAATATTTCTGTGATTTATTTAAAGGGAAACATGCATGTTCCAAAGCCCCACACCTTAGTATGGGGCAGCCCCCGAATGGCAGATCTGCATAGTAAGTATAATTTTACCTTAGTGGCTTCTTATAGTTTTGTACTATATCTGGTTGATCCTGCTGTCTCTCCTGCTAGCATATTGACTGGCAACTTTTGATCTATGCTTGGTCACAGTATAATACCCAGACTTTTACATTTCATACCAGAGCTATTAATAGGTTTAGCCATAGAGTTATACTATACACACTCCTACGACTGCTCCCAAGCTCAAATGTCAGACTCAGGATAGCCATGGGAGGTTGTGGGATGCGTCTCTATTGGCACTCAGTTCAGCATGCCGGATGGAGGGATTTTTATTTTTGTGGTGCTTATGGCAGTATTAACCAGATAAAGTACAAGACCATAAGAAGCCACTAAGGTAAAAATTATACTCATTATGTGTAACTGCTAATTGGGGGCTGAGGTGTGGGGTTTTGGCACATGGATGCTTCTCTTTAAAGATATCACCCAATGAGTGCTGTGCGGCACATGGTTACACATTGAGTGCAGTGCAGTGATAAGAAGCACAGCAGGAATGATGGCCAAATGAATACATTATTTTTTTCTTCTCCCCGAGCCCCATTGTCACTCAAAATATTTCTGTGAGAGGAAGGAAACAGTAAGCCTCCTCAGTTCCCCACCTCAGTTTATATCACTGCTGCTTGTCCCTCCAGTCCCTTCCCAAATCCCAATCCCTGCCTTGTTTTCCTTTGAATTTAAAACAAATATATTTTCCTTAGGCAGTTAAACACTACTAGTAGCATTAGCAGTGACCCTCCCTAGTAGTACCCACCACACCTTACTTTATGCCACTGCTGCTTGTCCCACCACTCCATTACTCTCTTCCCAGATTTCAGTCCCTGCTTTGTAATTCTTTGAACTTAAAAAAAAGTGTCTTAGGCAGTTAAGCACTTCTAGCAGCGACCCTCCCCTCTTCACTTTGTGCTACTGCCTAGTCCACTAGTCCTTTCCCAATCCCTGCCTTCTTGTAGTTTTTTCCCAATTTTTTTTCCTTATGCACTATTAGTGTCTGCCTCCAGAGTGTGTTAACCTCTGAGTCCACTCCACACAAATGTTTTTTGGAACACATTCTGCCATGCCGGCCGCATCAGTGCACCAGACAAAAAGATGTCTGCTGCTACATAGCTCAATGCTCCATGTCTGTATTCTGCACCACAAGTTTTCTGAGTCACATGACTGTGGGGCCCTGCCACAGCACATCTCATGATAGAGAGCCTGCCCAATGATGTTACACCTGAGTCATCCTACCTACCCCCCAACTTTACACTTACTGAAGTTCCAGTTCCTCCTTATCACTCCTCCCTCTCCCGTCTGTATATAGTCTCCACCTACCTTCTCAGCTGTGTCCCACAAAAAAGTCTGTCTGGCACCAAAATTCAGTGGTCATACAGTCCCTCCCACAACAGCAAGCATCAGAATTGTTCCTGTTCACAGTGCACGCTCAAGTGTGCCCACTGCTGCAAGTTCCATACTGTACAAACATACAAAGAAGCCAGCAGGAGAAGACCATTTGGTCTATCAAGTCTGCTCATATTGCAGGGTCCAAAGCTTGAGCCAATGTCACTGTCCTCCCTCCCTACTCCTCCCATCCTCCCTACCCATGATCCTTACTTCCTCCCATGCATATCCCAGCCTCTCTTAAAGCTGCCCACTGTCTTCAATGAGATGACCTATTCTGGCAGTGCATTCCAAGTGTCCACCATCCTCTCTGTGAAGAAGTGCTTCCTGACCCCTCTCTCTGTTAAACCTCCCACCCTCCAGCTTAAGACTGTGCCCCCTAGTGTTATGGTTGCAACTCAGCTTAAAGAGACTCTTCTTATCAACCTTATGTATCCCTTTCAAGTACTTGAATGTCCCAATCATGTCCCCTTTCTCTCTGTCTCTCTCTCTCTCTCTCTCTCTCTCTCCTGTCTTCCAGGGAGTACATGTTCAGAGCCTTCAACCTTTCCTCATATGCCTTACCCTGCTGACCCACTGTCATCTTTGTAGCCCTCCTCTGGACATTCTTCAGCAGGTTAATGTCCTTTTTGAGGTGTGGGCACCACTATTGAACACAATACTCTAGATGTGGCCTTACCAGTGACCTGTACAAGGGCAGTATAACCTCCTTTCTCCTACTACTGATTCCCCTAGATATGCATCCCAACATCTTGTTTGCCTTTGCTGCTGCTTTCTTGCACTGTGTGGAGTGCTTCAGGTCACTAATTATCATCACCCCGAAGTCCTTCTCCTCCTCTGATACAGATACTCAGACTCCATGGCCACCCATTCCTACCCCCAACAAGATTCCTAGCTGCTATGTGAAGAAAGCTAAGAAATTTAAGAAATGAACAAAACAAGAAAAGTCAAACTCTTATGTGAACCCTCTAGTGTTTGAGTATATATACAGACGAGATAGTACTAAAGAAGTTAAGGAAAATGTAAAGCCCTTAAAAAAAGATTATAGAATTTACTGGTAAGGAAAAAGAAGGAATATTCTGTGGCATAATGGAAACAAATGATAGAAGCAACAGAGACAAAGGATAGTAAAACATGTTGGTTTCTGGTGGCATCTGGCTGTAAGGATCTGATGTTTGAAATAAAAAAGTATGTTTCTGCAGAAGAATGGGTTAAATACTTTTCACAAGTAATGCTAAATAAGCATGGAAAGAGATCATGGCTAGAACTGGACAAACTTATGATTAAGTTGAATTTTTAGCCAATTACAAAATCTGAGGTCATGGATGCAATAGGGAAACTAACATTAAATAAGGCTCCAGGTCCAGATACGATACCAGGGGAATTATTTAAATGTAGAGAGTATCAGTGGACAGAAATACTATGTTCCTTTTTTGATAAGTGTATACTGGAAAATTATATTCCAGAATCCTGAAGAGGGGCAGTGATTGTACCCATTTATAAAAAAAGGAAACAGACAGGAAACAAAGAATTTCAGAGTTATCAATTTTTTAGATATAATAGGAAACATTTTTGTCCGAATACTTTTAGGTCAGATTATCACTGACTATACCAGAGCAGGAGAATTATCCCCATTCCAAGCAGGTTTGCATCAGACGTGTTTGACAATGGATAATTGCTTTATATTACATCATTTGTCTGAAAAATATATTAAACTAATGTCACAAAAACTGTACACAGCATATATCGATTTTTCAACTGCTTTTGCCACTATTAACAGAAGTATGCTTTGGGACTTGATATACAATTTTGGACTAGAACCAGTTATGATAAATACAGCTAGGTTATTGTACTCTAATACATGGGCACAAGTAAGATTAGACCTGATTGGAAATTTGTCTACACAATTTCCAACTAATTTGGGGTTTAGGCAGGGATGTATTCTTGTCCCTATATTGTTTTCAATTTACATTGATCCTTTACTAAGAATATTACAAACTTCTATTACGGATTCCCCAAATATTGGTTTAGATTTATGCCCAGGAATGGAATATGCAGATGATCACTTATTGTTTTCATTAATGGCTAAGGGGATACAGAGAAAATTAAACTTACTGGACTCATTAGCGGATGAAATGAGTCTAAAATAAATATGTCAAAATCAAACATAATGTTATTTGGAAGTAAAAAATACTCAGGGAAATGGTTTATAAAATCACAACCCTTACAAGTTACAAATGATTATACATACTTGGGTCTTGTTTTTTCTAAGAATCTTTGCTGGAAGTCCCATTGTACCTTAATTCAAAATAAAGTTATGAATACATAATTAGCACTGAAAAGATTTAACATAAGATTTGAAGGCCATTCTATACGAACATTATTAGTTTCGACTGAAGCAAAATATAATTCTCACATTTTATATGGTGCAGAATTATGGGATCATAAGTATATATCGTATTTAGAAAAAACAATAATATGTCTTTTGATATCTATGTTGGGTTCCCCAACAACAACTCCAGCCACTCATGTACGAGCAGAAACAGGTTTAACTAATCTGAATGCATTAGCGGAATCACAGGTAATACAATTTTGGATTAGATTGAATGGTCAATGGGAGAATAGAACGGCTGGAAAATGCTGACAGGAAAAAAATTGTGGCTGGTTAATGGTTATGGGCAATCTCTATGGTTATTTAAGGTTAAAAAAAATACGATCTGTAGGACTGGAATCCTTATTAGATTTGAGGTTTAAAAATGTTATGATATCAATACAATAGAAAAAGTACATTAAGAAACTACTCATTAAAAATGAAACAGGGATGATTTGAAAAAAAAAAAAGAAATTCTCGATTTTCCATGTGGTATAGTAATAATATGTTAACACAAATGTTACCTCAATGTTTTAGAAGATCTGAAGCAAATGAAAACTTATGCTAGGTTTAGGGTTGAATTTCACAAATCAAATGTACTCATGGCAAAATTTAAGAAGCTGGGAACCCTGTATATTCATTCTGTTATTCTGTGGCACAAGAAATAGAGAACCTCTCACACACTATATTGAAATGTTCCTGATATGAAAGGGCTAACAAGAAATGGTTGGGAGATGTTTTACCTTATTTGGAATGTTGTGATGATGATGTGCAAATTAACATATTGTTAACAACAGAAGATGAATTTATAAGAAGAGTTGCAAACTTTTTAGTAAACATACAACAAATAAGGAAAATGAGAATTAAAACAATAATTATATGAGTATATGATAAAAAGTAGTTTTTATTTTTAAGTATTTATGAATTATACTGGAAATTTTAATGTGTTTGTTGGTGTATCTGTATGTATGTCTTTTTATCTATTTGTAATGATATTTTTAGATTGAACAATAAAAGAATACCATACCATATCACCAGCAAACATCACACTTGTTCCTGTTCATAGTGCACACCCAAGTGTGCCCACTGCTGCAAGTTCCATGGCCGCCCATTCCTGCCCCCAGCAAGATTACTGGCTGCTATGTGAGGTAAGCTAAGATATTTAAGAAAAGAACAAAACAAAAAAAGTTGAACCCTTATGTGAAACCTCTAGTGTTTGAGTCCTAATTTAGAACTCAAACACCAGAGTTCGAATCTTCTTAAAACTAGTTCTGACAACCCTATTCTTAATGCTGTCCAATTCTTGCAGCATTCTCTCTAGTTGGCGAGATTCCAGTTTAGTATAATGTTCAGTACAGTATAGTGAGGGCCATACTCTTCATCAAGCAGATGTGGGACACAGGCCCTCAATACGTTAGAAAATCATGCATGAGGTAAGTGTGGTGCACAGTCTTAGGAAACCAGGCATAATGTAGGTGTGGCACAGTCTTTCAATAAATGGGCAAACCAGGCATAATGGGGTTGTGGGACTTGATCTCTCAATACATGAGAAAACTGAGCATGGGTGTGGGAAAGTATGTCACAGTTTTTCAGATGAGGCTCTGGTCTGTAGAAGTGTTAAGTGGTAAGGCATGATGGAGAGTGGTTTACAAGGAGGTAATCCTACCACCACCCCCACCCATGCCTAACCACAAAAGCCAAAAGGAAGTGTTGTTATCTGTAGGATTACTAACCCCATTCCTCAATGTCACTTTACTGCTGCAGGTATTTATTTTTAAAGTTGACAAAAACTCACTTTTCATCCTGTACACACATCCCTACTTCAAGTGGTGGCAGAAGCTGCCCGACCAGTGTGAATACTGTGTGGTATTTACATGAGTCCCATCCAGTCAGGAGGCTGGATTCCACAGTCTAATTTTAGAATTGAGGAATAATGCATGAGAAGGTGTGGGATAAAGTAACAAATTAAAAATAGAATATTGCCGCACCATGGGTGCACAACAAAGGGCACGGTCATGAAGACAAGGAAAATTCTGGACTCACAGATATGTCACAAAAAGTCCAATCCTTTATTTTCCATAATCAAAGCATAAAAACACCTGTTCCTCTGGTGTGCACCTGCATGTCTCAACATTTTGTGCACATGCGCTTTGACTAGAGACTGTTTAGCACTGCCCAAACATCATATTTAAGCAATCTATTTTAATGGACAGACAATTAAAAAATAGAAGTGCATTGTGCAACACAGCAAAACTGGTGTGAAAACACGTGGAAAGTAAAACTGATAACTAGAACGTTAAAACGTGAAAGTTATCTTATGTAGACTTAAGTTTGGTAACAGTCTAATCACACAATAAATCATACACATTACATTCGTTTTTATCTCAATGTGCAATACTATAAAAGCTCTAACAGTTACACGTTTACATATGATCAAACGTATTCCCTCAATAATAAGATAAACTTTCACCGTTTAAAGCTACATTTTGTTCATTAAATTATTTGCTGAAAATGATTACTGTAAAAGCTCTAATAATCATGTTTATTTATGAGCAATAGTAATCTCTAGACAACAATGGAGGAAGAGGCAGAAGCAGAATTTATAGCTATAATGGGTTAGCCACTGCAAAGAGGCTGCTGGACCCCCATAAATAAACCATTACAAAAAGACACTTATATTGTTAAGGTCACTCAGAGAGGGCATTCCCTTCCTCTAGCAATCCTCATAACTGAAGCTTCACTCCTAGAGTGGGGCACCCACCTAGAGGACCTCACAGTAAGTGGCATCTGGAGTCTGCAGGAGACCCAGGAACACATCAGTAGAGATGCAGCAAAATTAAATTCCACCTGCGAAGTGAACGCGGAGTGGCCACTTCGCGTTATCATAATGCTACACGAAGTGGGCATTGAAAAGTGCTCACTTCGCTTTGTTATTATGACTTTGCATTGTTATTCCATCTTAACATGAAGTAAGGCAGAATGACAACAATATAAGCACTTTAGGCAGCCCCCCCCCCACACATCACATGGCTTACAGTACTGTAAGTCACATGCTTTAGCCAGGCAGGAAGGAAGTAAGTCATACAAGCAGATACTTTCACTTTCTCCTTAGCAGAGGTAGAGGGAGGAAGCATTTTGTGTAGGAGAGGAGAGTTCATTATTAGTTTCTTTCTTGAGCAAATTCCAAAAACCCAAAAGCTTTCTTAAAAGCTAATTTTTTTTTTTTTTTTTTGTACTGTTTAGTCAGTTCTTTTTGGTGACCGATTTCTTTGTTTTATAAGTTTTATTTTTTTTGTGTGTGTGCGTGTCTGTGAGTGTGTGTGAAGTCGCTCGTCATGTTGGATAGGGAAGGAGTGTTTTTCATGTGCGATGGACCAGGGACAGTATGTGGCCCATGGCCAGAGGGAAGTGCGCAAGTGGGTGGGGTCGTAGCCCAGTGGCATTGGACTGCTCCAGACTGTTTGGTCCTGTATTCCCCCACCAGAAGCAGCAGCACCACCACCAGTGCCACTGCCACATCCACCAAGTCTGCCACCACCACCAGTAGCAGCTGCAGGAGCTCCAGCAGCACCACCTCCACAGCAGCAGGTGGAGCCCCAGGTGCGTGACCAAACTGCCAGCACTATATCTGCCCCTCCTGTGCTTGGTCTCCTTCACAGCTCCCCAGTTTGGCAGTTTTTCAACTGTGTCGGGGGGACAGCAGTCTTGTAGTGTGTCAGCTTTGTAGTGTGCAGGTGCGCTGTGGCCCCCAGGGGACACATCTGGGGACTGGGGGCCAGCGCACACATATGCTGAACCACCACAAGGTGGAGTGGCAGGCTGCCACCGAATGGGCCAGGCCCCCGCCTGATGGCCCTTCTATGGCAGTGGCAGATGGTGCTGCTGTTGTGCATCACTGCAGCAGGAGGAGGGCCACAGCAGCAGCTGCTCCACCACTGCCCCCACCACTGCCACCAGCATCACCCTCACCACCATCACTACCTGGTTTTCCACCCATAACAGTGGACCCCACAATGCAGACATAGCACTTTTGTGGGCTGCTGTAGAGGAAAATAACAAGACGGTGGGTGCTGTCCAGCAACAGGTGGAGCAGATCGAGCAACACCAGCTGCACATTGTGTTGATGCTCCATCTGCTGCTGGAACATCAGGGGATCCCCCATTAGCTATTTTTTTCAGCGCACCTCCCTCCCCCACTGCTGTAGTGTTTTGTCTTTTGTTCATGTTTGATAACAGACAGAGGGAAGGCCACATTTTTAGTTTAAAGGGAAGCAGTCAGCAACAGGAGGTCCCGCCCCCTGAAAGGCGTACCTTCTGGTTAAGCCTTTTAAGTATTTTGCAGCATTTTTCTTGTGCCACAACATACTTTATTTTAATAAAGAAAAGTCAGCAACCCGGAAGTATGGCGGATGTTATGGGGCCTCCATTATGTGTAAAGGTGCAATGGCGATGCACCATGCACTTCAATACGAAAGTATTGAAGGGCATGGTGCATCTCCACCGCACCTTTCCTTTACACATAATGGAGTCCCTATAGTGTCTAATCTGCCATGCTTCTGGGTCACTGACTTTTCTTTATTAAAATAAAGTATGTTGCAGAGTGAGAAAAATGCCTCAACATACTTAAAAGGCTTAACCGGAGGGTAAGCCTTGCAGGGGGCAGGAGCTCCTGTTGCTGACTGCTTACCTTTAAATATATACATACACATACAGTCATACATGCTCCTTATTGCTCTGTTATTATAATCCAGTGCCTCAGTAAAGTTTGCTTTTTGATGTGGAGTGGTTGTGGAAAAGCTGGTGTGAGCAGTGCAAGTATGATGTGCTAAATTGCATGTGTGCAGTCAGTATTGTTTCCTGTCTGTGTGTGTGTGTGACATCAGACATTGTGCAGCTTCTTGCAAACATATATTGCTGACTTGTTGCAGTGTTTATGGTATAAAGAATAGCGATAAGAATAACGTATATTTTATTGTCACCATCATCATCAACGGACTAGATGGTACGATATTTTGTCAGAGGTGTCTGGCCAGAGTGCACCTTAGTCACATACTGCACACATGACTTTTAGGAGAGCATGTGTTTTTTGTGCTATGATCTCTGCAAAGTAATGTGTGCACTGAGAGTGACTGAGGTGCACAGTGACCCGATACCTCTGAAAAAATATCATATCATTTACTCCACTGGTGCTGATGGTACAAATAAAATATACGTCATATATTCTTTCTTATATTTATTCTTGAGATGCTGCAACAAGTCACACCATGTATATGTTTGCACGAAGCTGGACAATGTCTGCACACACAGGAAAGAACACTGACGGCACACATGCAGTTTAACAAAACATACTTGCACTGCTCAGTCATGCTTTTTGCAAAACACTTCAAATCTCGAGTCCCGACACAAAGTAAATATTACTGAGGCTCCAGAAATATTTACTTCTTTAAATAGACATTAAAGCAGCAGTGCAACAATCTGGTGAAAATTTTGACCTATACTTTTTTATGCTATTTTACATTGCCACTTTACTTATCTCTTGACTTGTATGATACCATTCGTTTCAGTATTTGAGTCTGCTTTAGTACTTTTTCCCATGTCTAAAATAATAAAAGGAGCTCTGCTTTTAATACTGTGTGGACCAGGTCTTCGTCAGTATTTTCCTCTGTTTTTCTCCATCAGTTGTTATATATTACTTCTGTTGTAAAATCATCAATTATGCAGCAGGCAGTGTTTTATGACCCCACAGAACAATATTTATTCAAAAACAGCTGCAAATAGTGATGAAAACCTGGTCAGAGCCATATTAAAAGGCGTACTAGTTTTTTTTTCAGACATGAGAAAAAGTAGTAAAGCAGACACAAATTGTGACAAGAAGGGTATCATACAAGTCAGGAGGTAACTAGTGGTTGGAAATGTAAAATAGCATAAAAAAGTATACGTCAAAATTTTCACCACATTGTTGCACTGCTGCTTTAATTTATAATTTAAGTATGACATTATGTGCTCACAATCACAACACACAAAATGCAACTGTCTTGTGTCCAGAAAATTCACAAGTGCTGAGGATGTGAAATGGGAGTGTTCCATCACATGCAAAGTCCCCCAGAATGTATTGCGCAGTCACTCATGCATGCAGTGGTCACACAGAGTCCCCAGAATTTTTCTGCGTCCCCAAAATGCAACTGTCTTGTGTCCAGAAAATTCCCAAGTGCTGAGGAAGTGAAATGGCAGCATTACACCACATGCAAAGTCCCCAGAATGTATTGCGCAGTCACTCATGTGTGCAGTGGTCACACAGTGTCCCCAGAATTTTTCTGCATCCCCAAGATGCATCTGTCTTGTATCCAGAAAATTCCCAAGTGCTGAGGAAGTGAAGTGGGAGTGTTACACCACATGCAAAGTCACCCAGAATGTATTGCGCAGTCACTCATACTTGCAGTGGTCACAGAGTCCCCAGAATTTTACTGCATCCCAAAATGCATCTGTCTTGTGTCCAGAAAGTTTACATACTCTGTGATGATGATGTACTCATGATGCACAGTGTCTTGCCAAACAGTGTGAAGGAGGGATAACATGACATGAATCCATTCAGTGTTCTGTCAGAAATGATGACCATGAGAGAACTGTTGCTGGTCCAAAGTGTGTTGCGATTCCCGCAAATGCAATGCAATCACCTCAACTGGACGGAAGGGTGCCCTTTGTGTGTAGACTAATAGTAGCCTTGGTGAGTTGGTATATATATATATATATGTATATATATATATATATATATATATATATATATATATGTATTTCTAGGTGGGAGTTGACATATATAGACATGTACTCATTGTATTGTTTTGTATCAAAGGTCACACATAGTGTTGGTGTACATTCCAGTGCTTGATGAGAAATGTTGGCATTGAAATTGGAAATGGAATACTCTCAAGCCAATGAAGGTAAGTATTTTTTTTTTGGGGGGGGGGGACATATTTGCAAGTAGGTCTCATTAATGGTTTTTTATTTGGTTACTTCTTCACAGATTTCATCTGCATCCTTCTCCAGTCTGGTCATGATGGCCATGGTCATCAATTGAAATGACTTCTTCATGTTGCATGTCTGCCCCAGCCTGTGGGGGGCCCTGATGTTGAAGAAGTTCTTTGGATAAGGCAGCTATGACACAACAAAGCATCTGGAAGTTTTCTAAAAAAAAGAATGAAGGACTTATTACAACTTGATTGCAGCAGTAAGACATTATGTTTAAGCCGTGGCTGTTCCACGGGTATCTGGATTAACACAGATAACAAGCTGTCACACTGCAATCATCAGATCACAGCTTAATTTGGGTGGGCCAAGCGGTTCTTATCTGCCATCAAATTCTATGTTTCTATGTAATTTAGTACCAGGCTGTGTAACAAATACACTGTGTCAGTGTCCCTGCATCTCAACTCAAGTTACATTTCATAACCACATCTTGTCAAGTAACACAACCTGGGTCCAACATTTTCAATGCTGTCATGGCTGCACAGCTGCAGATTTGGAATACAGTGCATGATATGTTGCAAAAATATTTTTTGTGATGTACACATCACCTAGTTTATTAATCCTCAGTTGGATTTGTTGCACTCTTATAAAAAAATGGAACAGATGAAATAAAATTGATATACTTACCAGTATGGATCGGAAATGGATATTCCATAGGTTCCTGTAGACTGCACTGCTGCTGTACCATTGATACAGACCTTCAGCGAAGGAGAGTCATTTGTTGTTAACCTGAAAAAAAACAAAATAAGTTGACCATATGTGTTTGACCATTGCAGCTCAGAAAAGCAACATAAAACAAAACATACAGCTAAAGGAAGTTGAATAGCATAACAAAACACTAGTACACATACCCATTTTATAGTTTTAATAGAAGCCTTGTGCCTGTGGCTGATGGATGTGGTCTCCTGTTCGACTTCCTCCGCCTTGGCATGGTCAATGTAATGGAAAAACACTGTCACAAAGACACTGGTGGTGGGTGCTGGTGGTCATAGCTGCGGCACATGATGACATTCCCTCTCGCGTCTTCCTGCATCTGGTGGTGGTAGTAGTGAACAGTGGTCTTATGGTGGTAGTCCGGGGACACACACGGTCACATTCCCTATGGTGGCAGTGGAGAACAGCGATCTTATGGTGGCGGTAGTCAGGGGGACACACGGTCATATTCCCTATGGTGGCAGTGGAGAACAGCAGTCTTATGGTGGTGGTAGTTCGGGGGCCAGGATATACTGTGCTCTGTGTTATAAATCTGATGACGTGACATATGGAATTTGAATCAGTGTGAGTGGGACAGTGATTTAACTTTATGAAAAAGAGAACATGTATCATTCAAGATATGTGACAGCCTTTTAACCACTTAAGTTAAAACCTGCCAACATTAACCTCATCATCATTCGTCATCATCCTCAGAAAGAAAGCTGTCCTCTCAGTCTTCTATGTTGTTCGACCACTGGGAAATTCTTTCTCCACTGTGTTATCATCTACATCAGTGTTAGGCCACTTCATGCTGTCACTGCCACCAGGATGGTCCCTTTCTTCAGCATCAGTAAAACCATGAGTATGCCAGGGCATGAATACTGAGGTTGCAGTCTGAGCTGGTATGTGCCTCTCATTCATTTTTATGAATGTCAGCAAACTTACATTTGCAGGAGAGAGGTTTGTACAATCCTGAGCTATTGCACCTGCTGAGCTGAATACCCTCTCGACACCCACACTGGAGGGTGGGCATGTCAGGTACTTTAGTGCCACAGCAGTCAGCTCTGACCATTCACTGACTTTTCCACTCCAGTATTAAAGGGGACCATCAGTGATTGACAGATGCCTGTTTTCAGACACATATGACTCAACCATTCGCTGTGCTGCTCTAAGTCCAGTGGTTGATGCATCATCCTGTTCTCCGGAATCATTTATGTCACAAATCCCCACTTGGGACAAAGCCTCCCAAAGTGGGTTAACGCCAGCCGCTTTTGATGACAGACCACCTGGAACTGCAGTCCCCTTCCCCTTACAGGATATGCTTGATACTACTCCTCCAGGTTCACTTTCAGCCTGATTATGCTGCTCAGGTTTCATGACCTTGGCACGTGACATCTGTGCCCATGAACCAAGAGCACCAGTTGCCCACTGACATTTTATTACCTGTTCAGGCCCACCCTTCAGTACTGAGGCAATTCCACGTTTGTATTGTGGGTCCAGCATTGTTGCTATTGCAAAATTGTCACTACGCCGAATGCTCAAGATGTGATGATTCTGGTCTAATACTGTGAGCATGTGTTTCAGCAACACACTGCTAGCACTGTCTCCGGCAACATCGAGGCTATGCTGTACATTCACCAATGTCTGCCTCAGCACCAGCAGCAGTGGAATTGATTGGCTAATGGAGGCAGACTCGCCACTCACTGCCTGTGTGGCATGTTCAAAAGGCCGCAAAATTGTTATTACAGAGTCCATGAGGTGCCACTGTTCAGTCGTCATAGACATGGAGGCCCCAGAACTGTCATGGCTAGTGTACATGACAAGATATTGTGAGATGGCTTTGTACTGTTCATACAACCTCTCTGCCATGTATAAAGTGGAGTTCCACCAGGTGACAACGTCCAGCTTCAAGCGGTGCTGCAGGAGGCTGTTTCGGATCTGCAACTGCCGGAGTTGGTCACAGGCCTTTGCAGAGTGTGAAAATTGAGAACCAATACGGTGTGCAACTGTCAGCATTTCCTTCATATCAGGGTGCTGCAGAAACTCCTGCACCACAAGATTTAAACAGTGGGCCATGCGTGGAACCTGAAAAAAGTCACCATTCATGATGCATTTCACCACATTTGACCCATTGTAACTTGCTTTGAACCCAGGTCTCAGGGACAGGGGGTTCAGCCACTTGTCAGTTTCAGTCAGTACCATGTCCAACATGTTTTCACTAGTGTGTGAACAGGTCACATTGCATATAGCAATCGTTGCATGCTGTCGAATTCCTGGAAGACTGCTACCACGACACTCCACCTTACTACACTAATTATTCACATTACCTTACAGCACAAACAACCACCGGCACCTGCACCCAGTGTGCAGTTATACACAAATATGAACTCCCCGCTGCTTTGCCACTTGTCCACATATCCATACTTATATGGATGAATGGAGAGGAGGAATGTTGAAGGGCATGTCTTACTGAGTAGGACACAATGCGAATTTTTAACAGGGGATATGCGGGTCAAAAGTATGTCCTGGATGGGACTGTCCATTTTGGACAGGCATGTCAGCAAACTGCAGGAACTTAGAATTCTCCATAATGGAGAAGGGCAAAAGATCAATTGCCAGCATTTCAGCTACAGCGGCATTGAGTTCACGTGACACTGTATGATTGGGTGGGTATTTCAGCTTATGCGCAAAAACACTCTGTAATGTGGGCTGACTTAAACGTTTTACACAGGGTTTGATGACAAATGGTTCTGCTCTGTGAATGGCAGGGGATGGAGTGTGGATGTGTGATGAAGACAGTTGCACAGGTGATGACAAACCCAGAAATGCAGTTATTTTTTCAGATTTAGCAACAGGGGTTGATGTACCACTTGCACTACACATACTGCATTGACCACCACCGCCACCAAAACTGCTACTCTCACCACCACTGGACAAGACTTCAAAATCATTCTGCTCTTCCACCTCATCATGCCTGCACTAATTTAATTTTTTACTTGATGCTACAGTCATGGAAGGGGATAACATGCTCATTATGGTTGATGATGAGGTTGAATGCCCCACTGTGGTACACTTATTAGCTGCCATCTTGTGCTGATTCCACAGTGCCATGTGCCTATTCTTAAAATGTTTATGCTGTCCCCCTGTGCCAGATGGCTCCCCTTTTTACCTCGACTCACATGCACCTGGCAAACTTGGCAGATTGCAACTGACTCATGATTTGCATCTTCCACAAAAAAATCCCAAACGGGATTTTGATGCTGTAGTTTTAACATGTCCCCCCTGATGCTGCTTATTGGAATCCATTTTTTTAAGCCATGAAGTGGGGGTGTGCTACATGATTTTTCAGGCAGGACACACTTGGACTGCAACTGACCACCATGACTACCTATCATTATTACTGGGACATCATCATCAACTGAAACTGGTAAATCACAACTTTTTACGGGGTTGGGGGGGATGCAAACAGACCCAGGCACAGCCACTTTGAGTTTCTTTTTCTCTGGTTCCCAACAGGGGTAACTGACATAATCATCATATTCATCAACATCATCCACATCTTCTGCTTTGATGCTGGCATATGGACTGCATGTTGCAACCACAGCAACATCATCATCAGCACCCGAAATTTTTTCACTTCACTGTGAATCACTGCATGGCAAATGCATGACCTGAACCATGGTGGAAGAAATGTCACTCTGTGTGCTGTCCTTGACATGATGATCAGAATCTGCATGTTCAGGTACTGGAATGTTACTGGGGAGTATGACATCATCCACACTGTCACTCACTGCCACTGCTTCACACTCCACTATATTTTTGGACATGGTAAACTGGTCAGAACTGGAACTTGAGGCAGCAATACTCATACCACCACCAGCAACTGCACTAACACCACCAGCTGGGACAACATCATCTCCTCCAACTATGAATGAAGCTACTGATTGCGCTGTAAAAAACATTGAAGGAGAAATACCTTTCCTCACATCAGCAATTCACTTCTGCGACTGTGTACTACTACCAAGCTCACAGACAATCTTACCACTGGCAGCAGTGCCATGGCGAGAAACAGCTTTGCTTGCACATCTCTTTGTGGGCAGTTTGGGGGATCAACAGGAATATTCAAAACAAATTCAGATTTTGGAATGTTCACTCTGGGTGGGGGCTGGGGGGGGTGATGCTAAATGTGAAGCCAAGAAAACAACTGTGGCTTCAACAACAGAAACAGACGCAAAGTTACAACATGTTCAACAACACCTTAACTAACCAGTGGTGTTCTCAAGTCTCAAACAATCCAATCTGGAAAAGAATACCTTTTGTTGGGGGCAGGGGGGTGGGGGCACTGACTGCAGATTATTGCAGTGTAAAACCAAGAAAAGACACCATAATGGTGGTACAAAATCACACAGCTGCAGAGGATAGCAGGTTCACACTGCTGCGCCTGCAGTTACACTATGGCACTATAAAAGGTGTATTATTTGATGTCACGTCATGCATCGCACACACACTCTCACACACACAGAATTTGTCTACAAGTGATGCATACCAAATTTAAAACTTCAGTAATATACAAGGTTTTTTAAACAACCTCAATGCTGCACCTGGTACCTCCAGACCAAAACACACACAATCAGCAAAAAAATGTCAACAATTACTGAAACTTTTACTGTCTGTACAATAATACAGTCAGTTATGCAAAAAAATATAACCAAAAAACAAAGAACTCCCTATTTCTCCAACTTAAATCTACCTACACCAGATATGCCCTTCCCCCAACTCACACTTCCACTGTCTCTCAGTACACAGACTGAAAGTTGTACATTAACATTCAAAATCCACACACAAACAATAAACGCTCGATGATATGAGCACAGGAGGGTTTCCTACAATCGATGAACTAAAGTTTCAGCAAAATAAAATGACTCAAAAA
Source organism: Neoceratodus forsteri (assembly GCA_016271365.2). Taxonomy (NCBI): domain Eukaryota; kingdom Metazoa; phylum Chordata; order Ceratodontiformes; family Ceratodontidae; genus Neoceratodus; species Neoceratodus forsteri. The sequence continues at coordinate 783,111,044 of CM028137.1, forward strand.
CACTTTTTTAGCAACTTTTAGAAGGTTTGAATCACAGAGAGCTCTCAGAGCAGACTGTCTCCCACAGCTTCTTACTCACACTGCCCCGAACTGAGGCTGTGCAGGACAATCTAGAGCCCATGTGACCTGAAATCCCATGAATCACTGCAAAATTCGCCTTTGGAGCTTAAAACAAGACGAGATGAGGTGAAGTACATTGTTTTCAATGTACTTTGCCTTAAACATTGGTGGAGTTATGGTTTGGGAAGGCAGAGTAATGCAAAGTCATTGGTTTCAATGGACTTCGCGTTACCCATTTATAATGCGAAGTACTCCACTTCACATTGTGGCGCACTCAGCAAATTCGCCTTCACTCCGTGAATCACTTCGTGGAGCAAATTGAGGCCACTTTGCCCGTCTCTATACATCAGTCTCCAGTAACACAGGGCAGTATTTCTGTAAATGCAATCCTTCTCCCAGCTAGAAAGTCTTAAAAACATATAAACATAAGAAGTAGCCAGCAGAAGGAGATCACCTGGTCCATCTTGTTTACTCAATATGTATTGGGGTTTTGTATTTAACCCCTACCCCAGTGTCCATGCTCCCTCTCCCTCCCCTTTCCTAAGTCTCACAACTTTCCTCTGTGTTTGTTACAGGCTCTTCTGAATGATTCCACTGACATGGTTGCCACTACCTCCTCCAGAAGCTCATTCCAGGTTGACACCACCTTTTCTTTGAAGAAGTGCTTCCTCACATCCCCCCTATATCTTTTCCCCTGCCAGCTTCAGGCTGTATCCTCTTGTAGTGGTATTTTCTCTCTTGTTGAAGAGACCCTGACACTTTACTTTGTTTACTCCCTTCAGGTACTTGAAGGTGTCTATCATATCACTCTCTGCCTCCTCTCTTCCAATGAGTACATACTCAGGGCTCCCAGCCTCTCTTTGTATGACCAGTTCTGCTGTCCCCTGATCATTTTAATCGCCCTCCTCTGCACCCGTTCCAGCAATTTATTGTTTTTAGGTACAGGTGCCAATACCTTACTCCATACTCCAAGTGAGGCCTTACTAGTGATCTATATAATGGCAGAATAACCTTGCTGTGCCTGCTACTGAAACCCCTTGCAATGCATCCCAATATCCTGTTGGCCTTCACCACCGTCTTTATGCATTGCACGGACTGCTTTAGATCACTAGTAATTATTACCTCCAGGTCTTTTTCTTCTTCTTCCGACTTGACTACCTGTACTTTTCCTATGTAGTACTCTGCTCTTGGGTTTCTTGCCCTGATGTGTATCACCTTGCACTTTTTGGCATTGAACCCCCAACTGCCAAATCCTTGACCCTTTCTCCAGTTTGGCTAGGTCCTCCCTTAGCTCTTGTATCCCCTCCTCGGTGTCCACCATCCCACAGAGCTTGGTGTCATCAGCAGATAGGCACATCTTGCCCTGAACGCACTGCCCAATGTTGCTTATAAATATATTAATCAATACCGGGTCCAAAACTGACCCCTATGGAACCCCACTGGTGATCTCTTTTGCTCTGGAGTCTACCCCCTTACCACCACCCTTTTTGTCCTGCCCTCTCAATCAGTTCTTAACCGTCTTACTAATTTCTCCCCTAGCTCCCTCAATTTTGTTATCAGCCTTCTGTGTGGCACCGAATCAAAGGTTTTACTAAAGTCCAGGTAAATGATGTCTATTGCCTAACCCTTGTCCACTGCCTTCGTAACATAGTCAAAGAACTCTACTAAATTTGTTTGACATGATCTGCCAGTCACAAACCCATGCTGCTTACTATCTTGCAAACCATTCTCTTCCATGTACCTCACCAGTCCCTTCTTTAGTATGGTCTCCATAGGTTTGCATACTATCAAGGTCAGGCCGACCGACCTGTAGTTGCCCGGGTCCTCCTTGGGACCACTTTTGCAGAGTGGCACCTCATTTGCTGTTCTCCATTCCTTTGGCACTACTCCTGAATTCAGGGAACTGTTAAACAGAATTGTCATCGGGCCTGACAGTTCTTTGGCCAATTCCCTGACTACCCTGGGGTGTACTTCATCCAGCCCATGGGATTTATCTACTTTCAGTGCCCTCAGTCCTACCTCACTTATTCTATCCCAATGACCCCTAATGGATCTGCTCTTGTTCCCTCCTTTCTTATCCCCACCTGTGGTATTGGTCCATCCTTTTCTTTCGTAAAGACAGAGCAGAAGTATTCGTTTAATACTTCTGCTTTTGTCCTGTCTTCCATTACCCATTCATCTCATTTCTTAAGTCTGACAATGCCATCCATCTTGTCCCTCTTTTCTTTTATGTAGTTAAAGAAGACCTTTTCTTCTCTCTTTATCCCTTCCACTATCTGGAGCTCTTTCTGTGCCTTGGCCTTCTGTACCTCCTTTTTTGCTAGTTTGGCCAGCCTTTGGAATCCTCTTCATCCTCAACTCCAGTAATTCTTAGGCTTTTCCTACAGGCTGCCCTCTTTTCCCTTATTTTTCTAGTGACCTCCCCACAGAACCAGCTAGGCCATCTCGCCCCCTTCTTCTTCCCTCTCATTTTTATGCAGCTGTCTGTAGTGTTTTGAATGACTCCCTTGATGATTTTCCATAGTGTTTCCACCTCCATTCCCTCATCTATGCTCCCTAGTTGATCCCTAATCATTTCCCTCATTTTGTTAGAGTTCACTGTCCTGAAGACCAATGCCCTAGTCCGTGTTGGGGTATCTTTCTTTCCCATATCTATCTTGAACCACACTGAGCTGTGGTCACTTCCACCCAGGGGTTCTTTGATGCCAATTTCCTGAACGTGCTTCCCATTGGTAAGCACTAGGTCTAGGATTGCTTCCCCCCTTGTTGGACCTGTCACCAATTGTGTCATGAAGCCATCCTGCACTGTGTCAAGGATCACTTGACTTCTGGCACAGGACATGGCGGAGTGTCCCAGTCTATTTTGGGCTGTTAAAGTCCCCTGTTACTACTACCTCCCCCTCCCTGCCATGTCTGTCAGCTGTGAACACAGCACCCTGTCCATCTCTTTGCCCTGGTCAGGCAGTTTATATACCACCCCTAACCTTATCTTCCTACCCCTGCTGCTCAGAAGCTGCAGCCGCAATGCTTCACTGTTCCCCTTTTCCATCTCCTCTTCCCTTGCGTACACTATCCCTTCCCTGATGTATACCACAACCCCCCCCTTTCCTGCTTGTCTGTCCCATCTGTAAAGCTTATACCCTGGTATTGAGAGGTCTCAGTTGTGATGGGCTGTGATCCAGGTTTCAATAATGGCCGCTATGTTCACTTTATCTTCAGTTAAGTGGGTGTGTAAGTCCGCCATCTTGTTTCCAATGCTGCATGTTCCCTATGCTGCATGCAGTAATACCACTGCCCACCTTGTCCATTCAGTGCTCTCTTTTATTTGTTTCTCTGGGTTGTCTTTGTCCATCCTGCCTCCCCTCAACCCCCATAATTAGGTTTCTTACCCAATTCCCCAATCCTCCTTCCATTCCTGCTATCATGGAGGGGATGCTTTTTGTCTCCCCTTTTCTGTCTCCACCCCGTAGCAGTTTAAATCCAGTTCTTCTGCCATATATTCCCCCAGCTTATCCTTTAGTGTTCCTTTCCCATATCAGTTGTGGTGTAGTCTGTCATGGCTGTATAGCTCTTTGTTTGCCCATGCGTTTCCCCCTTTCCTTATAAAGTCGTATCCCTCCTTTCTGCACCAACCCACCAGCCATTCGTTGAATTCAGTGATTCTCCTTTTTCTGGCTGTACTAGCCCTAGGGACTGTGATTATTTTAGAAAAAGCCAACGTGTTTACTGACTCTTCACATGACCTAGCTATGTCCCTGAATCTCTTCTGAACCACCTCATCTTCTTCCCCAGCTAAGTCATTGGCACCAATATGTAACACCAGGTTTGATTTTCCCCCTACCTCACTTAACAGCTCTTTGACACTGAGTGGTGTTTTCCTTGCCTCTATCCCTGGTCTGCTAGCTACTATTGTCCTAATGTGTGGGTCCTCCCTTCTTTCCCATTTTATACCTTTAATAACTGAGTCTCTGAAGACTATTATTTTTGTGTTCCTAGGGTGTCCATTCCCTGCTACCTTGCCTTCCATTCTGATGCTCCTACCTCCTGCCTTTATTTCATCCTGTTCCTTTCCCTCAGTTGTTGTACTCTTTTCAGTGTCCCTCATCCTATATCCTTACCCCCTTGCAGTCTACCCCCTTCATATTCCTCACTTCTACTGCACCGTCTACTACCTAGCTGGTAGGTAGATCTTTGCATTCCAATCCTTTCTCCTGATTTCTCCTACCCTTCGTCTTCCTTGTGCTCTCTCTGCTACTCTCCCCTTCAGCCTTGATTTCTGCCTCCTGTTTGACCCCAGGTGCCAACCATTCATCCTCCCCTACCCCACTTCTCCTCCCTAGCCTTCTTTGTTTTACCTGCCCCTTGCTTCCCTTCCTCCAGCACCTCATACCTATTAGAAGTAGGTACCTAGAATAGCAAGCTATTTTATGCTTTCCTTATTCTTTTTAAGTTAACTTTTCTCAGACCCCTCCTTCCTGCCTTTTGCCACTCCTCTCCCCCGATTCTATTATTTTCAGGAATGTTGCTTTACTGGTTCCTTCCTTGTCCCTGTGTACCTTCCAGACCTCCTTTCCTGCACCTCAATATGTTGCTTCATTCTACCTCAAATCCTTCCACTGTAATCCTATGATAATCCTGTCTCCTTGCACCTAGCATGCCCTCTTGTATCCCATTAAGCCATCTTATTTTGTTCTTTAAACTGTCATAATCCCTGCACACCTGGCATCCTCCTAACCTTCATAGTGTTTCCATGAACACTGCAGCTCCACATGTGTTACATCCTACTATCCTTCCCCTGCTGCCCTGCTTAGATAGCCATTTTCCTTCTACTCCCCCATACAGTTTCTCGTTTCTGCTCTTGTACCCCCACACATTGTCCTTGTTCTTGTTACAATTCTAGTAAGACTTCCTAAAAAAACCTTTTTTCTTGTATGCCACTCCAATACCTTGTTTTTTTGTCTTTCAGTCTAATACCCTGCAATCCTTTGATTTGCAGTTTTTTAGGCCAGCAGATTTACCTTCAAATTATTATACCTTGGGGACACTGCCTGGCTCTGCTAAGAATGTCAGCCTAATCCTGCTTCTCTCTAAGACATCCAGCAATCATCACTAATCTGAAAAGTTCCAGGTTCCTGTTTTGTGCCATCCTTGTGGGATCTTCTCCATAGATACTCCTGTAGCTCCCTGGTACAGTATTTGTCATCTTTCTTCTACTCAACTACTGAATTTCACTCTGAAAGTCTCTTCTCATCTGAGGCCTGCAACTATGGCCGACCACACCATGACTACCAGCTTTCTAAAGAGGGTAGAATCTATGTTTCAACAATTAATAACTGAGATGAACAATCGTAAAGTTGCTACACAACAAAATATTTCTAATATGCAAGCATTGGACACTCATCTTACTTCCACAGAAGCTAAATCTTCACATAATGAGAATGCAATCCATGACCTACATGCAACTAGTAGGGAACAAGACAGAATGATCAAATCTTTATGGTTTAAAATAGATATTATAGAAAACAGAAATCACAGGAACAATCTCCATTTCCTCGGTTTCCCTGAAGGCTCCGAACTTGGAAATACCAATGCTTTACTATTGCATGTGCTCCCAGCCTTACTCAAACTTCCACCAGGACAAGATCTTATAATTGAGCATTCCCACAGATCCCTAGGCCCTTGACCAGGCCCAAATCAAAAGCCACGATCTATCATTGCTAGATTCCTGAACTTCTCCCATAATGAGCTGATTCTCAATAAGGCAAGAGAAATCAGGGGAACTAAAATGGCAAGATAATAACATTTCTATATTCAGAGACTACTCCAAGGACATTCTCAATAAAAGAAAGGCCTTCAACCCCTTAAAATCAATCCTGCATCAGAGAGGTCTTAAATTTGCACTACGATATCCTGCCATGTTGTGCTTTTTTGTGGATAACGCGTACAAAGATTTTGGAACCCCCGAAGCCCTTTCTGCATACCTGGGCACCGATCTCATAGAACCAACTCCTTTACAAAGCAATAAGGCTTTCTCGATGAATGTCAGCTTGAACATTTGCCATCCTGATATGAGACCCAATCAATACAACAGTGGAGATAAAGTTCTCAGCAATCCCCCCTCAGAGAGTACTAAAGCGATCCTCCCCTCAAGGCTCTCTGCCCACATACAAGCTAAGAATACCTCTGGTCACGAATTGCCAGGAACACATGTTGTGCAGATGCAGAATCCACCCTTTCAGCAAGTCCCTCTGTGTGCCACAGTAATCTTTCCTCCCCAGTTCCCCTCTCCAACAAATTTGCTCTCCTAGAAGAAAAAGAAGAAAAGGAAGATACTCCTTGCAGGAAGAAATTCAAAGGCTCTATTCCAGTCAAAGACAAAAACTCTCTGCAAAAAGGTCCCCCCGGCACTATATCTGCTAACATGTCTTGGGCTGAACTAGTTGCTGGCTCACCAATTAAGCCACTTGAACTGCCTAAAAAGAAGCAAAAGGGAAAGCTGAAAAGTAAAGTTAACTCCAACTCTTCAACACCTTTAAAATCTACACCCATCTGAAGTTTGATATAATCTCACGAATTGTAATTGTTGTTCCAGTTAGGTTTTACTCCTGGTTAGCCCATGGCTAAATAAAGTAACCCTGCTCTACCCATGATGTTTGTTCCCTTTCTGTCCTCGCGACTATTGCTTCCAGCTGGTTGTGATAGCGCAAGGTTGTATATCTCGACTTTCAATGTTAAATAGCAGCACAACCTAGAGTTCATTAATTGCACTACTCAAGTTCACTACTAAGTCTAAGTGCAATTGCACCTTGTTCAGCACTTCCATTTCCCACTTTGGCTCATACCTTGCCTACAATATACATGAGCCCTATTTACAAGGTTCTTCCCTATGCAGGTTTTCTGTCTATTATACCCCAACATATCTACTGGTGTGCACTGTGCACCCCAGCCCTATTAAGACCACATATAGCACTATGATAATACACAAGACTGTACATCATGGGCTCTAGCTAACTTTAGGGACTATTACTGTGGTCACTGTGGTAGTTCTTCACTCAGCGTTTATGATTGCATATACGAGGGATAAATACTTAACTTTAATTTGCACCATTCTATCTCTAGTTGCAGTTTATGAGGCACCATAAATATTAGCTTTATGATACAATTCTCTCTGCATTTATTGGACAAATAATACAACTCCTCTCTCTTATTCTGGCAACTTCATATCCAGATTGCTCTACTTAACACACATCCCTTACCGCTTGTCCTCTCCTCTATTCTTAACCCCCTCATATACCTCTCTCATTGGACATTAACCTATTAAAGTTTCCACCTCTCTTCTAGAAGCTTTATTTATATATACTGTATATATTGCAGGCTATTGTTGTAGCTTGTATCCCTCTTGTAACATAATGGAGTATTATTACAATGTACTCCAGACACATATCAGCTCGAAGCCTGAATGAATACGGTCAATGCATTGTACATTTCATATCTGGGCTCACTGGACCTATATATTAGGCTTAGTCATCCAGCTATACTTACTTATTCTCGAACCATAATCAAGCTATATTCAAGCTTTGTGTTGCTTATATCCATGCTATATATTTATAATTATCAACTTTAAGAACTCAAAGCCTGAACCACAACTTCCTTATTCCAAAATATATATATATATATATATATATATATATAGATATAGATATATATATAGATATATTAATTACCAACATTCTAGTTGGTGATTTATCCAAGTATATTAGGACATGGTGGTTGTAACCTCTATCAGGCTAATAGTTACCTTGGTGCATCTTGACCAACAATAGCCAATTATTGTGAGCAATTTAACTCTTTATAGCCCTCCTTACATATTTTAGACTATTTTTTCATAACTGCTGTCTGAACACTATATGTTGTTAACCATCTCTTTAGCCTTCCCTTTTTACCATATTATCTTCATCATTAGATAGCACATTGCATTCTTGCTTATATTTTGCCAATGCTCTTTTTTGGTCTATAACAGTATTACCTGGTTCTTGTTTACAATTTTGAATGGCTTCTTTATTTATAATATTGTGATGATTCTGGTTCTCCTCCCGGGGACCACACATGACTACCTATTCACCTGTCCTTATATAAAATCTATTGTTGGTTTTTTATTAGATTTGTACTTTTAGGATTACAGCTTATTATTAGCTGTTCTGCTTAGAATTACTTACATAAACTCACACCCAGTTGTGTAGTGAGAGAGTCTCTGGTATTACATAACTCAAAACTATGTATACATCTAAGTGGTATTCTATTGTATATTATAGTAGATAAGCTTCATTTACCTATCATTGATAAGTTTCATTTACCTTTGTAAAATGTTTAAAGCTTTTCTCTTTTTACAGTTATTTAGAGAGACACTTGTCAAACCATTATTTTATCTTTTCAGAGCCATACAAAAGTATAATCCTGCCCATCTCTACTTGTCTGTACTTTTGCCTTTTTGGGTCTGTAATGTCCCCTACTCAAGGAATATGAGTCCCTCAGTTATGCCTTCATTGCTATATTTTACTCTTTTCCAATCTGAGTGACTTAATATTATACTCATGGAACACCAATGGACTCAATTCTTCTTGTAAGCATAAGCAAATGCTCTACTACCTAAAAAAACATAAAACACATATTGCTTTCTTACAAGAAACTAAACTTCTTACTGAGGACATTTTTAGGCTCAGAAAGGACTGGGTGGGCCAAATTCATGCATCCTCCTTTTCCTCTAAAAAACAGGGGGTGGCCATCTTGATTCATAAGAACCTTAATTGGTCTCTCATAAAATCCTCTTCGGATCCTGAAGGCAGATAGGTAGTAGTTATACTCAATACTCCCACAGGTCCAGTTATGTTTGTTAATGTTTATGCCCCCAACTCTGATTCACCTGAATTTTTCCATAATCTATCCCAACAAATTATATCATATAATATCATAATTTACCTATTTTAGTAGACGGTGATTTTAATTTAGTTTTGGATGCCCATTAAGATAGAAGTAACTCCTCTTATGACTCACACCTGAGAGGTATTAATGCCCTATCAATGCTTTTAAAAGACTTTGGCCTATTTGACATCTGGAGACTTTATCATCCTAGGGATCGTGACTACTCTTTTTACTCCCCACTCCATCAATTCTACAGTAGAATTGATTACTCATTCACTACTCCCCACATAACTGAAAAAAACTATTGAAACCTCCATTCTTCTGATTACAACTTCAGACCATTCCCGGGTAAAACTCCATCTATTATTCAGTCATTCATCTCCTAAATCCCCATCCTGGTGCCTTGATCCACTTCTTCTTAAAGACCCCAATTTTATACTCTGGAATAGAAATCAAATTCAAGAATACCTCTCCTTTAACAATACCCCGGTACATCCAAGCAGATTGTTTGGAAAGCACTAAAAGTTACCATCAGAGGCAAAATAATTAGTTACACCACCCACATGAGGAAATTAAGAGAGTGTCAATTAGCCGACCTAGAGAAATCATTAAAAAGCAAAGAGGACTGCTACTTCAAAACCAATAAACCCAACCCCAATTCACAACTTCACCTTGAAATCCTACAATTAAAAATCAAAATCAACAAACTTATTTCTTGCAAAGCTGAATTAGTCCTTTTTAGGCTTAAACATAAATGCTGGGATCAAGCTTATAAATGCAGTAAATTACTCTCCTATCAACTTAAATCTCAGCAAATGGATAGGCATATTGCAGCTTTGAAAGATCATTTAGGACAGATACATACTGACAATCCATCTATAAACCACATCATGAAATCCTTCTATCAACAGCTTTATTCACAGCAGACTTGTGCACCAAATGAACAAATCCAGTCTTTTCTTGATAAGCTCCAACTTCCACACCTTATTGATATAGACATGGCAAATTTGTGCAAACCATTCACCCTTCTAGAGATTCAAAAGGCATTAACTACCCTAAAATCTGATAAATCTCCCGGGGGAAGATGGGCTCCCCATGGAGTTCTACAAATCATTTTCAGACACTCTATGTCCTCTGCTATATTAAGTATTTTTGGAATCTTCACTCAATGGTACTCTTCCCCTGACAATGACAGAAGCCATTATTACAGTTCTACCCAAAAAAGACAGAGATCCTGCTCTACCATCCAGTTATAGACTGATTTCTTTAATTAACACAGATGGCAAAATCTTTTCAAAATGGCTTACTTTCGGTCTAAAACCTCTAATATTCAAACTCGTTCATATTTCCCTAGCCGGTTTTATTAAAAACAGATTGGGCTCTGATCCTCTCTGATCTTTTTTTAATTTAATGCACAAAGTGAAGTCACTTAAGATAGAGGGGGGATAGCTCAGAGGTAATGTGAGGAAATATTTCTTCACAGAGAGGGTTGTAGATGCATGGAATAGCCTTCCTGAGTAGGTCATAGAGTCATAAACAGTGGGGGAATTCAAGAATGTGTGGGACAGACATATGGCAATTATAACAGGGCGTAGGAGGAAGTAGGCTGTTGGTTAACTAGGATCTGCAGCTTATCTGTTAGGTAGGGAAATGGGCAGACTAGGTGGGCAAAGCAGTCCTTATCTGTCATCAAATTCTATGTTTCACTTAAGTCCCCGGCAGCCGCCATTGCTATTGACTTTAAAAAGGCACTCGATTCCTTAAACTGGAACTATTTATATAATCGTATTGTCCTACTTTGCTATTACTACTAAGTTCTGTTCCTGGGTCAAACTATTACACACCTCTCCCTTAGCATGAATTCTTACCAATTCTATGTTTTCCCCTCCCTTTTCACTGGCAAAAGCTACCAGACACTGTAGCCCCCTGTCACCGTCCTTGTTTATCCTCGCCATGGAGCCCCTCTCCGCCTGTCTTTGTCAAGCCAGTAATGTTAAGAGAATTCAAGTTGGTAACTCCTGTTATTCCTCACTTTCTTATGCTGATGATCTCCTTATTCTTTTAGAGGATCTTGAAGAAGCTGGTCAGCCATTAGTCCAATTATTTAAAGAATTTACATTTCTCTCTGGCCTAGCTTTGAACTACAACAAATCTGAAACTCTACCTCTGAATGAATACTGTAAATCATTTATGAATACCCCCTTGGGCTTCCGTTGTACTCCTCATGGCTTCTCCTACCTTGGTATTCAAATCACCCCAAGACTAGATCATATATGGGATATAAACTTTACTCCCCTGTTATCTAATATTAAATCGTTGTTTGACAGATGGAAACTGCTTAATCTTTCATTTAACAGGAAAATATCTGCTATTAAAATGACCATCTCTCCCAAAATTTTACATCTCTTTGCTAACATTCCCTTAATTTTACCTTCTTACTTCTTAATCAAACTTGACAAACTAATGATCAGCTTCCTTTGGGAAGGGAACCCCCCCCCCCCCGATTCAGTCATAAAAAACTTTGATCACATTGGTTGAGAGGAGGCTTTGGACTTCCCTGGTTCCAGGCATACTTGTGGGCCTTTCAAGCTTCCCAAACCATAAAATAGTTACTAAAATCATCTGCCAATTCTCCATAATGGGTTACCATGGAATCCTCCTTATGTCCTGGGAATATTCCCACAGCCTATATTTAATACACTCCCTCCTAAACTTAAATCCCATCCCACTATCTCTTCATCAGTATTATACTGGAAGTTATTACATAAGCACCTTAAATCTAACCCTAAACCTCTGGCCTATGCTCTGATCTGGGGTAACCCTAGCATCTCTCTGGATAACCACCCAGTCTTCTGCCGTAACTGGAAAAACAGAGGCATCTTCTTCTTAAATGACTTACTAGAACCAAATGACCTTAAACTTAAGTCCTTTACTGATCTTTGCACTGTCTGGAAACTTCCAAAACAATATTTTTGGAAATACCTTCAGCTTTGTTCTGCTTGCAAACCCCATCTCCAATATTTTCCCAAACATGCTTTATTTGATCAGTACATTTCACAGTAGTTTAATATTTCATCTAATTTGAACAGTACAATTTATGAGAACATCAGAGACATGCTTCTGGATCAATCCTTTGCAGCAAAAAACAAATGGAATTATATTTTAAACTATGATATAACAGACTTACAATGGCATAGGTGTTGGTTTTCCTGTCACAAGACCTTTAAAGACACGCACAGTTCGCTTATTCAAACAAAAATCCTTCACTTATGGTACAGGACCCCTGTAGTATTACATCATAGAGGCCTAATGGAAAAAAATAATTGCTGGCGCTGCAACTCTCCTAATGGGGATTTACTCCACATTCTATGGCTGTGCCATCTTTTAAAGAACCTCTGGCACTCTGTTCACAACTTTGCAGTTAATCGGTCAGTCTTTTACATTAGATCCTAAACATATTATTTTGGGTATTTTCAACTTACATAACAATGCAATCTCTAGACCTCAAAATAGATGGCTGACTATATTATTCCTCCAAGTTAAATGCCTTATACTTATGCACTGGAAATCTGTTGTAATTCCCTGTCTCTTTGATATTCTCAAGAACCTATCCCAGTATGCCTCCCTGGACCGTTTGTCTCATATCTCTTCTGGCCGACTTAATGCATATAATAGATGTTGGCAGGATTATTTTAACTATCTAGATTCTTCACATACTTCACATACTTCCAATACTTAATGTATGGATTGCTCTACAAGTTACCCCTATCTAATATCTTTATTGCTAGTGTCTCTCTCATTATTGGTTTCTCCTTCTCTTCTACCTTTTATGTCTATTCTTCATTCTCTACCTGCTGGTATTATTTATATGTCTTGTTACCTTTATAGCTTTTCTACCCATCTATGACATTTAGTCATGTATTATAAGTGATTATAACAACACTGCTATATATTCATTCCTTACTAATCCCTTACTTCCCTTTGGACTTACCTTATATGCATCAATGTTGGATAGTCTAACCGAGTTATATTCACACACAATGCTGTAGATTTTATGACTGTTTATTTACTATAATGCTGTTGATCTAATTAGCATTGTTGTTTTACTGGTAACAATTTATCATATCCTGTCACTTTGTCTATTCATATTATCTTTTTTTATATGTGGAAAATGCTGTTCTATAATATTATAGTTATAATAAGAAGATTAACTGCAAAAAAAAATGCCTTAATGGTCTGCACTGTTTTATCCCTGCTGATAGATTATTAACATGTATCACGCATGCACCGTACACTTTTCTTTTTTTTTTCATAAACGTCACATGGACTACTACTTTAATTTACCCAATGTTTGTTCTCCAGTTAAAGTGTACTTACACAAATAACCACTGTCTGTCCATTTCCCCCTCTCATAATTCCTTTCTGTATTAATCCTCACCAAAACCTAGTTGCCCTCCTTCCCCAGGTGCTGCAAATTCAGTTAGCACTGTACTCTTTTTTTACTAATTACAATTTCATTTTAAAGCATGTACGTTATTTGCCCCAGTACTTCTGTCTGTAGCAGTGAACAGCCCCATCAAGATAAAGTCACTCTACCAGTTCTTGTGCCCCTCTGGAGATCACTTGACTGTAGAGATCACTTGCCTGTAGAGTGTTCAGTTTTTTCCTCTGCAATGATCAGCCCCTTCGAAAAAAGTTCCTTCCTTAGTCCTTGCTTCCATGCTCCTCTCCTTCTGTAGTCACCTAATCTGTGCTCAGCTCCCTGAGCATTTAAGAAGTTGAGGTGGAGGAGGAGGGTGTGTGGGGGCTTTTTTTTAGCCTGATGGCTTGTTTGCTGCAATTTGCTCCACTGCTGGAGATCCGCTCTACTGCTTGGAGTGAGGGGAAGGGGGAGTCTCTGGATGGGACTAAGTCAACCTCTCCCTTGGGTACTCCAGCTCTTTTACTTTGTTGAAGCACAGGTCACACTTTTAAAGGGCTGCCTAGTGTTTGTATCTGCTGTGGCTGCCCTGATTAGCTTTTCCTCCTTCCTAGCTGCATGGACGATTGGTGCTGCTGATTTCTGCACTCCACTGCTAATTGAATTCTGCCGACCCTCTTCTGTGGCTGTTGCTGGAGCAGCTTTGCTTTTTTCAGCCTGATGGCTCATCTACTGCAATCTGCTCCACTGCTGGAAATCCACTTTGCTGTTAAAGTGAGGGGAAAAGGGAGTCCCTGGACGGGACGAAGTCAATCTTGTCCCTCAGAACCTCCATCTCTTTTTCAGTCTGTCCAGATCAGAAGAGACAACACCACAACAATGTACTACATAAACAAGCAGGGAGGTGAAAGATACTCAAGACTGTGCACAGAGGCAATGGGGATCTGGGACTTGGCTTACTTCCTAGATGCAAAGATCTCTGCAGTGCACTTGCCCAGCAAAGACACTGTCCTGGCAGATTCCCTAAGCAGGATCAGCCATGGAAACCATGAGTGGGTCCTGAACTGGCAGGTTCTGGCCACAGTTTTCAGAAAATGGGGCACTCCAGAAGTAGACCTGCTTGTATACTGGGAAAACTATCAGCTCCCAAAGTTTTGTTGAAGGTTACCACCCAAGGGCACAGTACCAGAGGATGCCCTACCATTGAAGTGGATGGGGAAGCTTCTGTATGCCTTCACACCATACCCACCCATACAGAGAGATCCAGCAACAATTCATTATTTATTTATTTATTTATTTAAATTTATTAACCGGGTAAGAGTACTGGGCAAATTAATATCCTTTTTCAGGCCTGACCCAAAAGTACACAACAAATCAGTGGCTCAGTAGGTAGCACACTCACCTCTGAGGCTGGGAGATCAGAGGGCTGTGGGATCAGTTCCCACATCTGGCACTTGGGTTAATATCCCAGTACTGACACTGTAGTGCAGCATGAGAGGGGTGCTGCACTTCTGAGGTGCCATCTTTCAGATGAGACATTAAACCAAGGTCCCATCTGCCTGGATTGGTGGTAGTTCAGGTGGATGTTAAAGATCCCATGGCACTTATCGAAAAAAGTAGGGGAATTTTTTTATTGAAATCAGAACAAAATCAAAATAATATATATACAAGTCAGTAGTCCATCATACAAAATCACACAAAAGAAAAACTACAAAAACAGGAATAAGTATTAATTCATATACTAACCCTAAAACTAAAAAAAAATCATAACCCACCCCCTTCCCACTATAGGAGTAGGTAGAATTTATTATTACCACTCTTTGGTACAGTCATATAATTATACTTATATAATCACAAATAATGAGTATATAAATTGATATTACCTCATAACAAGCCATCATACCGATACCCCCTTTTTATTTTTTTATATAACATCGTATAAATGCTTACTAAATAGGTGCAGTCTCATATCACATGAAGCCGTCCGTTACTCTTCCACCGTTTAAAGTTTGTAAATAAAAGGAAAAGGGACAATTAAAACAATCCATTTTTGTTCAATATTTTTGTTCATAATATAAAGTCATATTCTTTCCACAGTTCCTCCCAATATACCTTGTCTAAAGTAGATTTCTCCTGCAGTTTAAGTCTGCTAAGTTCTAGTTGTAACATACAAAAGAGTTCAAACTCCTGGATATCTTGTTGTTGTAACAGCAACTTACATCTAGAAATCCAAATCCAATAAAGGAAGGAACTATGTATCATCTGCTGGGTACTAAGAAAACCCTGTGCCACACATTTATCATACATCCCATAGTATAAAAGGTCCTCAGAAGGTGGTACTGTCACTCTACCCCTCCATCGATTTTTTACAACATCCCAAAACTCCATTGCATAGGGATATTGAAAATAGAGATGTTCCATTGTTTCTAACAGTAAAACACAGCTTTCTCTAGGACAAAAATGATCCTGCAATTGTTTGTGTTTTTGGTTATTCTGTACATTAATTTTTTTGTGCATCCCTAACCAAACAGTGTCCCACATATACACAGGAATACAGGGATTCGTGATATATTTTGATATGCCTAAACAGGTTTGTTTTGACAGTCCTGAAAATGGGGAGTCATAAAAGAAAGTATTTAATATAATTTTATACAAATCTTTCCAAGCATAATGCATAACAAAATCCCATTTTATTCCCCATTGTTGAGTTTTATCAAAAATCTCAACCCAACCTTGTATTAACCTTGGGCATCTTTTATTTTTATGAACAAAAGAATTGGACTTCCATTCCTTCGTAATAGTCATCAATTTCATTTTAACTGGAGAAATCCAAAAGGATCCTTGAGTCTTCATCTCCGGCAACAAATTAGAATATAAAAACTGAGTAACAAAAAACAGGACTGGATCCACCATATTCAGTCCTCCAGATTTAATATCCAAATATAGTATATTACGTTTAATAGGGTTTAATCGACTACCCCAAATCCCACTAAAAAAACATCTCAATAAAGATGTCTCTAAACTCTTAGGTAATAAATAAACATTACCTAAATATAGGAAAACTGGAATCAAAAAGGTCTTTAACAAATATGCCCTCTTCTGTTTGGATCATTTTCATCTGTTCCAGCTTGCCACTTTAGCATGACCTATTTGTAAAGCATGCATCCAATTAAAAACCGCACTATCTGTGCCCCCAAAATAAATGCCCAATATTTTACACAGAACGCGATCTACCAATATCCCACCCACAACCTCTGGTTCATTAGAGGATCCTACTATAGTCAAACAATGAGATTTTAGTTCACTTATTCTTGTGCCAGTAACCGTCCCTATGGCTTTAATTAGATCACAGGCTTTCGTTATAGAAGTTCCATCATGCAGAATCAAACATAAATTGTCTGCATATGCTACTTTCTTCGTATGTACCCCCATTTCTCCTTGCATACCTGATATCAAAGGTGATCTATTCAATACTCGTAACATAGGATCCAAAGCTAAAACATACAGGAGAGGACTCAATGGGCAACCTTGGCGTACCCCTTTAAAAATCCAAAGCTTACATCCCTGCCATCCATTTTCATAAGGAATAACGTATGCTAATGCATAACATAATTGAAGCCAACTCACAAATAACTCTAGAATCCTAAATTCCAATAAACATCTCCATAAATAATTATGGACAACCTCATCAAATGCTTTAGCTTGGTCTAGACTCACTAAATATCCAAAAACTGTCTGTAACCCTGTCTCTCCTGTCCCACTTTCCATAATCTCTCTAATAAATAACAAGATATCTATAGTACTTTGTCCAGAAACCAAACAAAATTGCGAATTACTAACCAAATCAGGCAGAACTAACGATAATCTCTTTCCTAATAATTTAGAGAACATTTTAAAAACTATGTTAAGCAACATTAATGGGTGCCAGTTCCCAATATCAGCCCAGTCTCCTTTCTTATGGAGAAATATCATCAGTCCTTCATACATCTTAGAAGGCAAATATACTTCATTAATGATACAAGCTTAAAAACTCATTTGGCATAATTCCCCACAAAACCTTGTAAAACTCGCTAGGTAATCCATCTGGCCTTGGAGACACATTTTGTTTGAGAGAAAGAATAACTGATTCAAACTCTGGTTTTGTAAAATCCACTGTCA
This sequence comes from Neoceratodus forsteri, assembly GCA_016271365.2. Taxonomy (NCBI): domain Eukaryota; kingdom Metazoa; phylum Chordata; order Ceratodontiformes; family Ceratodontidae; genus Neoceratodus; species Neoceratodus forsteri. The sequence goes on from CM028137.1 coordinate 783,128,601, forward strand.
TGGTGGACTGCATTGCAACAGTCACCCGTGGAAGAGCAGCTGCCTGTAAAAACTGAACCATAAAATCTGAATCTAAATTTTGTACCCCAAAGGTCTTTTCAAAGTGGTTATCTAATTCTTGCATGATTCCTAGATTATCTGTAACTATATTCCCAGTAGATGTTCTTAGGCTGGTAAATAACCTTTTTTCTCTACGGTACTGACAAGCCAAAAATGGATTTGCGTGGGCTGTCTTACCTTGCATACCAAATGATTGTTCTTTGTATAAAGAACTCAGTCTATCATATTGGTGTTTAGACCTTTCTTGTTTTATATTCTTAATCTCTTTTGTCAAATCTTTTTTCCCTGCTGCTTGAGCTGACAATAATGACCCCAAAGTATGGCTAAGAGATAGTGTTCATATTTTGATTTAACTTTAGATTTAACAATCATTTGTAAATAACTCACTAAACACATTTTCAAATCTTCCCACCAATTAACAATGTCTTCATATAATCCCATCGTGGATATTTTATCATATACAATTATTTTCAAATCTAATAAAACTGAAGGTTGCAGTAGAAGTGAAATATTAAGCTTCCAAATTCCAAGTCCTTTTTGCCTGCTTGGGGGGTTTTCAACACTAATTCCAATTAAACAATGATCTGAAGATTCCACAGGAACATAAAGAAATTTTGCAATCTCCAAAGTTTTATGAGTAAATACAAAATTGATTCAAGAAGATAAAACACCCTTAAAAAATGTCGGTTTAGCCATATTATCACCTGCTGAGTGAGTATCTACTAAACCTGCTATCGAAAGAAGGGATTTAAGAAATGTTTTGTCACAGTATTGCTTCCCCACATCTGTTTTTTGCAGGAGATTAATATTAAAGTCTCCGCAAAAAACAATTCGCCCACTAGTATAAAGAAATGGTTTAATTTTCTTCAGCAAATCTATCCGAAGAGCTTTTGTCTGTGGTCCATACACTGTTATTAGCCGACATGGTAGGCCTTTTAATAACACATCTAAAATAAGGACTCTGCCTGGTTCCACATCTATTAATCTATAAATATGTACCTCTGGTGTAAGAAAACAAATTCCCACACCACAAAATGTCTCATCTCCCATAGCCCAGTGAGATATCCCCCAATTCCAATCTTTGGTTGCTTGCAAAACTTTGTTATGTGAATGCAATCTTGTATCCTGTAACAAAAATAACATCATATTGAAGATTTAATAAGACTCCAAATGTGGTCAAGCATTTTACGTGGGATTTCAAATTATTAACATTTAACATGGCAATGGATATTGAAGAGGGTTCAGGAAGGGTGTTTAGGGTTTTTAACACTCGATCTAGTTACATGTTTCCATGACTCAGACCGAGTATTCTTAATACTATTATTTCACTAGTCCCTAAGGAAGTATCAGGGTCTTTCAAAGGATGAGCTTTTTTTACCTGGTCCCCCAGGATGAAAAAAAATGGAAATCTGTTGGTTAGAGGTAATGGAGATAAAGAAGGTTCATTCTGTCCCTTCAAGGACTGCGGTACTAAACAAGAAGAAGAAGAAGAAGAAGCAATTTGCATATCCTCTTCTTCTTCAAGAATTGTATTTTGCATAACTGGGCTAACTTCTAGATCTTGTGGCTGTCCTCCTAAATGGAGAGTATCCTGTGTTAACAATTTAGTTAACCTGTGGGGTGAACCTTGAGGGGGTCACAAAAGGGGTTTCCCTGTCTTCCCATCCCTCATTTGTCATTATCAGAATCTGAATTAACAAATCTTCAGGAAGAGGAGGAGGAGTAGGTCCCTCAAAGGGGGTATTGAGTCTCAAGGGGGACTGCCTATCTCCTATCACTAGGACCCCAACCCCCTCCCCCTACCCCAACGTCTATTCCCAAACATATTTTCAGAACCACAAAAGGATCTTTTACCCTGAGTTAAGTAATACTCCTGATCAGAGGAGTCATCTGTTTCCACAGTTACCCAAGAGCATTCAGCATAGGAATGATTATTTTCTTCACATAAGTTACAAACCAGTGGAGCCACACAATGACCTGCTGTATGTCCCAATACTCCACATCAGAAACATTTCACTTGATCGCAGGATGTGTTCAAATGAGATAATGAACCACATATTTAACAACTTTTAGGCTGTCCTGCATAAAAAAGAATGCCTCTGTCTCGAGCCCCCAAAACTAGAACTGGGCAAATGCTGTATACTTTCTTCTGTCTGGTGTAATTGAACTCTCACTGTCCAACCCCGTGTCCAAAAAACATTCTCATCCATAATGGGTTTGGGTTTGTCATAGATTGAACAATGTTTTTCCAATCAAAACATTATGTTTGAAATATTAACCCCCTCATTTCTGAAGAGAATTGTTACAGTTTTAATTGTGGGTTTTGTTATGGGGATGGCCTGAAAGTCTTTCCAGATGTCTTGTTCTTTAACTTTGTAGTAAAGTCTCCAGAATTTATCTAGTGCAACCATGGAACAAAAACTAATATCATAGTTGTAATCTCCCGGTGGGTGAATGAAAGCATATACCTCTGCCGGGGAGAATCTCATAGAATCAATAAGCAAAGTCTTCCCTACCCAAATTCGGTCTGGTACTACAGAGGCTTTGCCCTTATACCGGAGACGAACCAGAAACCAGTGTTTAGCTGCTTCTGACAGTTTTCGAAATAGACCAGCGTAAGATTGTGGCCCAACCTCTGTAAGTTTATCACTACCCCCCTTGTAGCTGATCTTTCTGGAATGAATTAACAGAACCAATACCTGGGTCCAAGACACCATTCTCTTGATTTTCTGTATGTGGAAAGGAAGAGTTATCAGCCACTAAATGTATCTCTGGTGTAGATCATAACTCCATGGTATCACCATGCACTGTACCTGCGTCTGACGCATTAGGTATTCCTGCCACCTCAACCTGAGGTTGTGCAGTCTCACTATTGCTTTTGGGAGACTTGGACTGAGCATCAGCAGTGATAGGTATTGATTCTCGTACTGTTTCCAAATTTGGTGTCTGAATTTGTATACAGACTGGGGATCCTGGTATAGGAATGTCAGGGCTGGGAATCCATTTATTATTCATCCACAACCATCTGGCTTGTCTTAGGGCTTCACCTGGAGAACAGTCGGTTTACTGACATATCTGTTCTGATAGTGGTCCCTGTAAAATTTTGTCTTCCAACCTTTCAACCATCTTGCCATTTAAAGCTTCAGGTTCTAAATCCAATTGCCCAGAAGGCAAATGTTTATTTCCCTTCCTTAAGGGACTAGCGATAGAGCACTTACGTTTGGACCATTCTGCTTCTAGTTTCTGTCTACATGACTGAAAGTCCTGTTCTACAATAGAAATTAAATCCAAAAGTTGATTTTTTTTCCTTTCCAATTCTTGTTGTAATTGAAGTTCTTCTGCCATAATTCCCTCATTTGGTACTGGGGAAGCTGAAGGTTCCATTAAAGTCTGAGCCATTTCTTGGTTTATATCTACCATAATCTCTTCCGTAATCCAAGAAGTAGAAACCAAGAGCTCTGAGTTTACAACAGCATGGCCACTCTCTTCCACCATCTCCTCTGAACTGAGATCCTCCATCCCTGCAGACAGCTGGACAGTGCCACCTGCCTACAGAGTAGGGGGAATTTCCCCGGTGTCCTGGCCAAATTTCTCTCATTCACTAAAGATGCCACCTACAGCTTAATCTGGTTCAAGATCAGTTGGCATTCATTTGTATCCCTCTCCCCAGGGTCATGCCTGAAAATAGGCAGGATTTGTCTAGTGCACTTACCCAGTCAATAAAAACTAAAATAAATAAAAAATAAAAAAAATACATCATGAGAGATACAACAAATAAGTTAGATGCATAGATAATAAACAAGCAACATATTTAACACAGAGACAAAATACATTAATTTATACATTTACAAACATCCTGACAAGGCAACTATTATTTCAACCTAGACTTAAGCACTTGTAGTGACATTGCAGTGCACAAACTGCTAAGGAAGTTCATTTCAAAAAACTGGAGCAGCAATAGAAAAAGAACGAGAACCCTTTTTAGATTTGCACAGTGGTGTTGTCAGGAAAATACCAGATAAGGACCTCAAACTTAACACTGTAGTATGAACCATAATAAGATTCTGTAAAGGATAATAAGAATTACTATAATTTGCTCTAAAAATATGACAGCCTAAAAAAATAGCCAAAGGTACTACCTGGGGATAACCACCCCAGCTGGGAATAAAGTAGGCAATGATGTAAATGTGAAGAAGTGGCCAAAACAAAATGGCATATATTATGATATACTGGTTTCATGATATTACTTTCTTTAGTCCCAAGGTTACAGTAAAGGCTAGCGTTATAATCTAAATGGTGCAATAAAGAACCCATTGCAATGGAATGCCGAGTTGACAATGGGAAATACTTTTTTAACTTATACAATATGCCAAGTTTATTATTAATAGTACGGTTAACTTGGGTCACTTGAGGCAGTAAAGTTAGGCTTGTATCCAGGAGAACACCTAAATATCTAAATTCTGACACTTGTTTAATATTAATACCATTCAGATCATGTATCTGCAAACTAGGATGATTCCTAATCATGAAAGGTGAACCAAAAAGCATTGTTTTTTTTTACATTCAAACCCATGGCATTCTGAACAAACCACAGGCAAATTTTTTGAAATGCCATCTCAAGTGAAGCATTAGATTGATAATATATAATCAGATCATTAGCATATAAGAACATATCACATAAACTACATAATGATGAAGGTTGGTTAATAAACAAAGAAAGCAGCAGGGGCCCCAAAATGGACTCCTGGGGTACACCACACCTAAGTTTTATTTAGTTATTTATTTTACTTATTTATTAGACTCTAGGATTACAAATACCTTTGAGCAATTACTGCTCATTTACAAAGGTTCCACGTCGAAGGATGGAGGGGAACATACATACAGAGGTAGAACATGGTTACAGGATTAGCACAGCAAAGGCAAGGCTATCAATTTACAGTACATAATGGAGAGACATAATGAGCCAATTAATGAGAAAAGACATTTCATAGCAGACAGCAATTATATAGAACAGATAGTGAATATAGGGTAGTAGGGTTAAAGAGAGGGTGGGCAGGCTGAAGGGTCATTGTCAGAGGGTGATGGATGGGTAGCAAAAGTACTGGGTAGGTAGGGGTTGGGGGACCCAAAATCTGAAAGTGCCTACGAGAGGGGAGGTAGAGGGTAGGGTAGGGAGTTGGTGGGGAAGGGTAGAGGTGGGAAGAGGAGGCAGTTGACAGGGAAGAATGCTAAGGGGTGTAAAAGGACACCTTAGACTGAGGTGAGGGAGGAGGCTGCCCCTAGGGGAAGCAGTCACATTGCATGGTTGATGTTAGGCATAGACAGAGTTGCCTTTTAAAAGTTCAAGTGTTACAGGTGTAAGTACATCATTGTTGAGGGCATTGTACCACTGAGGAGCTCTATGGGTGAATGACCTTTGACCCATTGTGGTCCTGCATCAAGGGGCCTGGAAGGTTTGATGTTGAGCACTATGTGTATGCTGGGTATTGCTGTATGTCATGAGGAGCACTATGTGTATGCTGGGTATTGCTGTATGTCATGAGGAGCCTTTGAACACCTGGTGGCATGAGCCCTAAGAGAACCTTCTTGGAGATAAGACATATCTGATACTGGATTCTACTATGAAGTGGAAGCCAACTGGCCTGTGTGTACAGGCCACAGGTGTGAATTCGGTAGGCAGAGCCAGTTAGGAGCCTGCAGGCTTTGCTGAGTGTCACCCATATCATGTGGAGTGCAGTAGGAGAAGCAGAACTGTAGATAACTAGACCATATTCAATGATGGAGGTGACAGAGCTGTAGAGAGCCAGTCTAAGGGCAGTCATGTAATGTTTGTGCCTGTGGAGCAGACCAATTCATATGTTGGTGGCCTTTGCTACATTGTTGATGTGCCGTGCATAGGAAAGGGAGCTGTCCAGTATGATGCCAAGATATTTAAACTTGGGCACATGTTCAAGTGAAGTCCAGCCTGGTTTTTAATGGTGAGGGACTGAGATTTGTACTTGCTTCGTGCATTGCAGAAAGTCATGACCTTAGTTTCGATATAATTTAAGATGAGCTTGTGAGCTTTGAACCATTCTTCAACATGCCTAAAGTCACTCTGCAGCTGACACTCCAGGTGTTTGATGTCATGATGACGAGTAAATAGGACTGCATCATCTGTGTAGAGTAGTATTTTCTGGTGGCAAATGCTAGAGAGGTTTTTCAGGAAAAGAGAGAAGAGTAGAGGGCCAAGTATGGACCCCTGCGGAACTCCTGAAAGGACTGTTTTTTCATCGGAGGTGACACTGGCAATTCTAACATGCTGGACCCTTCCCCCAAGGTAGCTAGTGAATCAGGGGAGTGTGTCATTGGAGAACCTGATGACTGCCAATTGCCTAAGTAGAAGTGGGTGGTTAATGGTATCAAAGGCCTAGTAAGGTTGATGAATACTGCTCCCCCCCACAGTGACCTTGGTCAAGGATGGCATTTACTAGTCCTGTAAATTCCAGCAGTTGACATTCATCAGACTGAACAGAATTGATGGAAACAACCTGAGTATGTTCCATAAGATAATCATCAAACCAATTAACAACCCCCATGGAAAATCCCAAATCAATAAGTTTAGCCTTCAAAAGGAAGCGATCAATTAGCTCAAACACCCTGGTCAGGTCCACAAATACTGCCCCAGTCATAACTTCCCGTTCAAATCCTCCAAGGATGGTGTCAGTGAACCTGACCAGGGCAGTATCAGTCCCATGGTTCTTTCTGAAACAGTGCTGCTGAAGACACATTAGATGATAGGATTCTTAATAGTATGTAACTTGATTTGAAACCAATTTCTCCAGGATTTTAAGCAAAGGATTTAAAATAGAGATAGGTCTAAAATCCTCAGCCAGCATGGCTCCAGATTTCTTAGGCACAGGCACTACCTGTGCACACTTCCAAGCTATAGGAAAAACACCAGTAGTCAAGCACAGGTTAAAAACACAGGAGAGAGGGCCAGCCACAAAGGAAGAAACCAGTTTAACAAAACAGGCATCTAGGCCCCCCCCACAATCTCCATACTTATCAGGCAGAGTAGAAAACAACTTGAGAACATCCAGCCTTGTTACCTTGCGAAAGTAAAAAGGTGGATGATCAAGAGAAACCGCAGCCAAGTTCTGATCCCAGTTGGACCCTGTCAAAAAAGATGAAGCATAACAAGATAAATCAGCAAATTTGACATTTAACACATTTGCAATCAAACAAGGATCAGTAATCTCTTGGTCATGCACCTTCCAAACCTTTACTGTTGGCATTTCCCTAGGGGCCAAAAAAGAATTAACTGTATGCCAAACGTTTTAGACTCAGATGTACCAGAATTAATTTTGTGCCTGTAATCTTTTTATGTTGATTGTGCAGATGCACAAGAAACCTATTGTGATAGGTTGCCAGAAGCAGGTTGTGGAGGCACAGCACTGTTGTGGCAAATGCCCCCACAGCCTTTAAAGGCTTGGCCCGCTTTCCCCAATGGTGTGGTACGCTGCTGCTGCTGGCACTAGTTCAGCCAGCGTGCCACAACCTTGAGAAGTTTTAGCCGCTGCAGTCGGGGCACCTCATCATTGCAGCATCATCTGCTGCAATGAGGGTGAAACCCTCATTGCAGGCTCCTTGCATTCTCGCCCTGTTTTGCGAGGGTGCCAATTCCCTCAGCATCATGTCCCCTCCTGCTTTTTGCCAGTGGGGATGCCCAATCCACATCACTATGTTCCCCATGAAGTTCTTGTGTGCCGAGGGTGCCCAATCCCCTCTGCTCATGAGACCCTCCCATACCAGTATGTCACAACAGGGGTGCCCAATCCCTGTCGGCATAATGTCACCCCCCTCACTTTTGTTATGTGCCAGCGTTGGTGCCCAGGCCCCATCAGCATGGTGTGGCCACCATTTTATTGTGTGCTGATGGGGTGCCCAATCCTCATCAGCTACAACTGGCCTCAAAAGAGTTAGCTACACGCTTGAGCCCACCCCAGTGTGCCACATCCTGAAAATAAAAATGGTCCCACAATGTTTTTATTTTTTCCCCTGTAAAAAGAAGTGGTCCCTTGCTGGTCTCCTGCCCCCTCCTGCAACCCACGCCACCACTGTGCACCCTACCTCCCCACACACACCCCCACCCCATACTTACCTCTGGAGTCTGGCACGACGATCTTCGGTGGACTGGGAAAATATCTGCACTCTTCAAAGATGACCGCGAATATGGTTTTTTCAACTTTGATGCATATCTGAGTCATTTTTTTGAATTTTGGCACCAAATTTTCAACATGGTTTTTTTTGAGACCCCTCCTCATGAATTCTGCCACTGTTATGGCATTAATCGGCCCCAAAAGGTGACAGGTGTTGGCTGACAAACATGTATATATAACTGTGCTGATATTTTGTTTTGTTTTGTTTTATATGCTTTAATTGGTTTTATTGTTATGCGCCTTGGTTATGAAAGGCACATTATAAATAAAGAATTATTATTATTATTTCGCGGTTAATGCACGGAATCACCTTTCAGGACCGATTAACCAAATGACAGTGCTAGTGTTCATGAGGTGGGCTCCAAAAAGCCTATGTTGCAAATTTGGTGGAAAAATTCTAAAAAATTACTGTTTCATGAGCGTGCATTGCGCAGTTGCTATGCACACTTGTAACTTTGTGAATTTGCAATATTTTCAGCACAGCTGTCATTTTTCACATGCTGGCCAAAATGAGTTTTCGCACTTCTGGTGCAGAATAGCATGGTCACTGTGGGAAATCAGTGTTCACAACAGATTACAAAAATGACAGTGACACTGTTCATGAGCAGAGGTCCTAAAATGCCTATATTGAAAATTTGGTGCCAATACTCCACAAAATGACTGTGTTACGAGTGCACATTGAGCAGTTTGCACGTACGCTCATAAGTTCATGAATATATAATATTTTCACTCCAGACTTTCAACATTGCCATTGTTCTGCACCTCCTTATGAACAGTATAGCTGTCATTTTTCAGATCCTGGCCAAAATGTGTCTTTGCACTTCCGGTGCAGAATAGCACAATCGCTGTGGGAAATCCATGTTCAGGACACATTATGAAAATGACAGTGGCATTGTTCATTATCAGAGGTCCTAAAATGCCTATGTTGAAAATTTGGTGTCAAAAGTCTATAAAATGAGTGTGCTACAAGCGTGTGTTGCGCAGACTCCAAGCACGCTCATACCTTCTCAACTTTGCAATATTTTCACTCCAGATTTTCAACATTGCCATTTTTCCACACCTCCTTATGAACAGTACAGCTGTCATTTTTCACATCCTGGCTGAAATGTGTTTTTGAGCTTCCGGTACAGAATACCGCAGTCACTGTCGGAAATCGGTGTCTGGGACAGATTAGGATCGAGCGAGTGAGAGAGGGGGGAGTGACCGAGCGCAACTGAGCTCTGTTGGGACTGCTGCAGATTTCTTTGTGTGCAGGAAAAGGTGCCAATGCAGGCAGGAGCCCAGTACTAAAGGGCAGCCTGCAGCGCCAGGAGACACAGAATAAGCGAGTGAGGAAGAGGGAGTGAGTGAGCTCAATGGAGCTCTGTTGGAACTACTGCAGATTTCTTTGTGGGCAGAAAAAGGCAGCAATGCACACAGGGGCCCAGTACAAAAGGGCAGCCTGCAGCTTTGGCAGAAACAGAACGAATGAGTGAGAGAAGGGGAGTGAGTGAGGTCAATGGAGCTCTGTCGGGAGTGCTGCAGATTTCTTTGTGGGCAGCAAAAAGGTGCCAGCAGAGGCAGGAACCCAGTACAAAAGAGCAGCCTGCACCACCAGGAGAAACAGGATGAATGCGTAAGACAGGTGGAGTGAACGACCTCAATGGAGCTCTGTCAGGACAGCTGCGGATTTCTTTGTGGGCAGAAAAAGGTGCCAATGCAGGCAGGAGCCCAGTACAAAAGGGCAGCCTGCAGTGCCAGAAGATACATAATGAGCGAGTGAGAGAGGGGGAGTGATCAAGCTCAACAGAGCTCTATTGTGACTGCTGCGGCTTTGTTTGTGGGTAGGAAAAGGTGGCAATGAAGGCAGGAGCCCAGTACAAAAGGCCAGCCTGCAGCGCCAGCAGAAATGGAATGAATGAGTGAGAGAGGGTGAGTGAGCGAGCTCAACAAAGCTGTGTTGGGACTGCTGCAGATTTCTTTGAGGGCAAAAGAAGGCAGCAATGCAGGCAGGAGCCCACTACAAAAGGGCAACCTGGAGAGGTGGCAGAAACAGGATGAGCAAGTGACAGTGAGGAATGGGCAAGCTCAACGGAGCTCTGTTGGGACTGCTGCAGATTTCTTTGTGGGCAGAAAAAGGTGCCAACAGAGGCAGGAGTCCACTACAAAAGGGCAGCCTGAAGCACCAGGAGAAACAGAATGAGCAAGTGAGACAGAGGGATTGAGCGACCTCAACGGAGCTCTATCATGACTGCTGCATATTTCTTTGTGGGCAGCAAAAGGAGGCAATGCAGGCAGGAGCCCAGTACAAAAGGCTAGCCAACAGCACTGGCAGAAACAGAACAAGTTAGTGAGGGAGGGTGAGTGAGCGAGCTCAACGGAGGTCTATCGTGACTGCTATGGATTTCTTTGTGGGCAGGAAAAGGCAGCAATAGAAACATAGAAAAATAGACTTTGACAGCAGATGAGGACCACTTGGCCCACCCAGTCTGCCCATTTCCCTACTTACTGGATAAGCTGCAGATTCTAGTTAACCAACAGCCTACTTCCTTGCAACCCCCCACTATAATTGCCTTATATCTGTACCATGCATGTTTGAATTCCCCCACTGTTTTAGACCCAACAACCTCCTCAGGAAGGTGGTTCCATGTATCCACCACTCTCTCCGTGAAAAAAAATGTCTTCACATTTACCCTGAGCCGTCCCCCCTCTATCTTTAAATTGTGCCCCCTTGTTCTTACACATCTCTTTTTCTGAAAGATGCTACCCTCCTGGACTTTATTGATTCCCTTGAGGTACTTGATAGTTTCTACCATGTCCCCCTGTCCCTCCTTTCATCAAAGGTATACATATTAAGCTCTCTCAAGTCTCTCTTCATATGGTTTCTGCTGCAGACCCTGCACCATTTTAGTTGCCCTCCTCTGGACTGCTTCCATCCTGTCTATGTCCTTGCGTAGATGAGGTCTCCAAAACTGCACAGTACTCCAGATGGGGTCTCACCAACTGTCTGTACAGAGGGATAACCACTTCCCTTTTTCTACTTGTGATGCCCTTCCTATGCATCCCAGTATCCCGCTCTCCTTACCGACTTTTCACATTGCTTACCCACCTTTAGGTCATCTGATATGACTACCCCCAGGTCCCTTTCCATTTTTGTTGTTGTTAGTACCTCCCCTGCTATTGTGTACTCTTCTCCTGGGTTTTTGTTTCCCAGGTGCATTACTTTGCACTTCTTTGCATTGAATCTAAGTTGCCATATGTCTGACCATTCCTCCAACCTTGCCAAGTCCCTTATCTTTTTTTTTTTTTGAAATTTAGGAAATTTTTGTTATATCATTAATTACAAAAACCAAGGGGGCTATTAGCCATACATGAGAAATAGAATACATAAATACAGCAGGAGAGCACAACAGACTTCATAGTACATGACCCAAATATGCCCTCACTCCCCCCACCACCCCAATCCCCAACCCCTCCACCCCCCCAGGAGTGTGCCAACACAGAGTGACAGAGGAGAGAGAGACCAGCCAAATTGACAAAGCCCCCTGGTTACCCAAATAATTCCAATTAACAACACCATTATATTAAATATAACGCATAAAGCTTACCCCATTTCCTATCAAAACCAGCTATATTGTTACAAAATCCTGCAATTAAGCGTTCTGTTCTAAAAAAACACTGATATATCATTTAACCATTCACTATAGGAAATGGTTAATTGATCCATCCAATGTTTAAGGACTAACTTTTTAACAATAATAGATATCAATGCAATGTGGAATCTATGCTCTTTGACCAGAATACCAGAGTAATTACCCAACAGACAGACTTCAATTGTAAACAGGTCATCCAATCCCAACAGGGGGTCCAATTTAGAATGAATTTCTTGCCAAACCGGGAATACTTTTTCACTGTACCAGAATATGTGCACCATATTGCCTTCCATTTTACCACAGCGAGTACAATTAGAGTCTAGTAATCTGCCAATTTTAGCCAATCTAACCGGAGTATAGTACATATTGTTCAATATATGGTATTGAGTGAGCCTAAGTCTGTCCTGGGAATGGTATAAGTAAAGATCCTTCCAGATCTGAGCCCAGTCAAGGTGGGGTCCCAGTCAGGGAGTGTGCCGGCTGGTCCAGATGAAGAAGAATATCATCTGCATATGCCGATAGCGTTAAGGACTGGTTAGCAAATGGAATACCCTTAGTCTGAGGACAGTGTTTCAACTGACGAAGGAGGGGTTCCAGGTAAAGGTTAAACAGAAAAGGTGAGAGAGGACATCCCTGCCTAGTACCAGTAAATAATAGAAATCTAGCTGAGAAGACCCCATTACAGTAGATCTATGCTGAGGGAGAGGAGTATATTGACTGGATCATTGCAATAAAGGGGAATGGAAAACCTAACTTCTTCAGAGTTACCCATAGGAATTCCCAATACAGCCTGTCGAAGGTCTTCTCAGCATCAAGCGAAATTAGGGCCATTGGAGACTGAGAAGATCGGACCATGTGAAAAATATGTGTGAGAGTTCTCAAATGGTCTACAGAAGACTGACCAGGCACAAATCCTACTTGTTCCGGACTTAAGAGTGGAGTCCACAAGGCCTTGATTCGAAGAGAAAGTACTTTAGCTAGAATTTTAATATCGCAATTTAAAAGAGAGATCGGCCAATAACTAGCTGGGTCTAAATGGGGCTTATTTGGCTTGAGCAAAAGGACAATTGTTGCCTCCAGAAGAGATGGGTCCAATTTGTCAGCCTCGAACACATAATTATACGAGCTAAGCAGTAGGGGGAATAACTCCTTAGAAAATATTTTGTAAAAGTTTGAAGGAAACCCATCGGTCCCAGGTAATTTATCAGGAGCAAGACTATTGATAGCCATTGCAATTTCATCTATGGTTATAGGAGAAAGCAAGGAAGCCTGGGATGTGTCATCCAAGACGGGGGAGATCTAAAGAATCCAGAAAGGCCTTCATCTCTTGACATGGTATTTGAGAGGAGCATTTACCATATAGTGTTTTATAGAATGCCTCAAAAACCTGGGTGACCTCTCGGGGTTCCATTTTGATAGAGCCATCTGATGCCCGAATGGAGGAAATTAGACGGGAACTCTCTAACTGGCGTAACCGTAAAGCAAGCATCCTACCAGCCTTCTCACCCTGGTAAACATATTTGGCCTGTGTTTTAAGAAGAGCATATTCAGCCTTCTCTTTGATCAACTCAGAATATTCATTACGCACTCTTCCAGAGTAGCTAAACAGGTATCAGAAGCCAGGGGAGTTCTCTTTCTCTTTAATATGAGTTAACAAGGCTAGAGCCCTAGCCTCCCTAATCTTCTTCCTCCCAGAAGCTATTTTGATAAACTCTCCATGGAGATAACACTTTAAGGAACACCAAAGAAGGTCACCTCTGATATTGAGATCACCATTATGTTCCATAAAAGTGGAAATAGAAGTTTTAATGTGAGAAACCGAGTTACTATCTTTTAGTATCTGAGTATTCAACTTCCAAACCGTATCCCGCTGAGCCTTAACATCTAAAGAAATAACTATCCAAGTGACTGAACGATCAGAGATAACTATAGGCTCAATCCTGGATTGGTAGAGACCCTGGATAAGGGAACAGCTAATTAAGAAGTAGTCAATCCTTGACCATGACTGATGAATGTTCGAATAGAACGTGTAGGACTGCTGTGAAGGAGTCGATGTCTGCCATGGATCACACAAGCCCAACATAGACATTAAATCCTTCAGAGCATTCTGAGAAGACGAAAGAGGTTTCAAAGGCCTATATGTTCTATCCAAATGCTGGGTTGGTGGAATGTTCCAATCCCCCCCAAGAATCAAAGGGGAGGGTAGAAACAAAGCTATTTTGTTAGCCATATCCATTAAGAAATCTGTATCCCTTCCTGGCGGACCATATACCGAACCCAAAACCACAATACTGTTATTCATAATCCCTTTAACCAATACATATCTCCCATTGGGATCAGTGAGGACCATCTCCTCCTGGAAAGAGATATTCCTCCTAATTAATATGGCTACTCCCTGACTCGAGGAGGAATCACCAGCCGAAAACACCTGAGAGATTCCTTGCCTACATAGCTTAAATACTTCTGAACTAACCAAATTAGTTTCTTGAAGCAAAATAATACCCGCATTCAGAAAGGCACAGTGTTTAAGAATCTGATATCTTTTCGATTCGTCTCTAGCTCCTCTGATGTTCCATGTTACAACCTTCACAGGGCTATAAGCCATATTTAATCTTGCAAAACCTCTTGAAATGTAGCCCCAACTGTACATAAACTAAACCCTTATGGCACTCCATCCCACCCAACCCCCCATAACATCATAATCCTACAAGAAGTCCGCAGTATGTAAACCCAAGATACCTTAACCGCCAACCCATTTAGCCTTAGATACAAAAACTGTCAGTAATGACTGTATTGAGAAAAATAGCAACCGCCCAAGAAGACATAAAGAACTACCCCACCCCCATTAACTGTAAATATAAAGTACAGACAATTAATGCTATAATGACAAGAAATAACATTAATCCAGAAAGCCATAGAGACCCCCCTCCCCCAATGAAACCCCAAAACTATTTACAATAATCTTATCAATCCAAAATATAAAATATCTGTAAATGTTTATTATGGTAACATATAACCCACCCTTGATGGCCTTAAATGCCCCAATAATACAAGTGAGCCTAAGAAAATATCCCATCCACACTAGAAACTTCCCTGTCCAAAAAACCAAAGCTGAAGCCAAAAAAACAACTAATAATAGGAACCAGCAAGCAAAGGAGAACCAGGATGCCATCCCCCCTTTAACTAGTATGTTATGCAGTCTACCCGGTCTTACTCCAACCTGAGCTCCCGCACCCCCCACCCCCTCCCCCTACCCTGAAATAGCTGAGGTAAATACCACAACCGAAGCTAGGAATATAAGCAACCATAAGGCACGCTGACCTGAAAATTAATTGACCAGAAGCGGGCACCCCCACAAAATGAGCGGCACTGAAGGACCACCTACCCCTCCACTCTCCAGGCCACCCTCACCATCCTAATAAGTCAATCCAGGTAGTGCCCCTAAAATTAAAAATAAGAAGAAATATATCTCAACCCAGACTTCCCAAGCATATATAAACCTACCACACCAGATGTCGCCCAGCTGACCAAACCCAAATGTAATAGTGAAAACAGTTAACAAACAACAATTAGGCTTGACCCTTTACACCCCTATTACAACTAACATCCTCCAACTAACAGAGAGTCTAACGAAAATGGTAATTGTGACCAGATTAATCTACCAGACCCTCACAATACTAAGGGCCATTGGGAAGAAAAAAGGGGGTCTCCTGTTAACCCCAACAAATATCCGTAAGGGGAACAAACCTTAGTACTATATCCTTTGTACCATGGGAGGCCCACCAATCCAACAAAAAAATGGGAACTGATCCCTAATGTACTTGAGGCACTACCAGAGAGCCTCACACTACATGGAGAGGGCTGAAATTCAGCACTGCCACGCCAACGCTAGATCAAGTCGAGAAGGCACCCAGGGAAGATTGGGGTGCCCACGTAGATCTTCCTAGTACCCTATTCACTGCCAAACATCGACCGTTAGGTCCCCTGCCAGTTCAGACCAAGCTAATAGAAACCACCATGTAAGTCCTAAACTGAATTGTCCTGACCGGAAGGCGGCCCTCCACACACTGGGTCCTTGTAAAAATAGAGATTCTGACCAGTGATGCGCAGAGGTGCCTCAAAGTACAATCCAAAAAAAAAAAAAGCTAGCATTGATAATAAACTGCCTTTATCATAAAGATCCACTTACAGGTTCCCCCTGTGTCCCAAAGCACTGACCTAATGTTACACCCCAACAAGCTTGGGGAACAAATTAAGGAAGGGAACCAAAAGAGCACCAGACGGTCCGTCCTCAGGCAACCTCTCACCCTGAACAAAAGTTCCTAAATGAAACCCAAGCTCACATCTGGGCCTATCCAACCCGAAACCAGAGATCCCCCCGAGGGCTCACCGAACCAGCATGCTCCATGCCCCATCATCAGGTAAAACAACCAGATTCAGCATGTCATTTACACTCAGAACAAAATTAAGACAAATGATCATTATAACAGTTCAGTCCTATTTAAAAAGATCCGGTAGCCGTGTAACTAAGTCCGAGGATGCTTGTTCAGGAGACTCATAAGTCAACCAGGAACCATGCACATATACCCTTAATTTAGCCGGATATTGCATCCTGAAGGGGATTCCAGCAGATATTAATTTGCTGACAGCAGAGTGATAAGCAGCCTGCTTCTGGCGCATCTTCTGGGGTAAATCTTGAGTAAGCCTGAGAGTTGCATTGTTGCACTCTCCCATACAACTTTTTGCAGGTCTTTGATTTTACTGAGGACGTGCTGCCTCTCTAAATAGCTTAGGAACTTCACAATAATGGGTCTGGAGGAAGCTTCTGGAGGAGGCCGAGGTCTAAGAGAATGATGAGCCCTCTCAATTTGATAGTTGGGATTGAGAGGGGAAGGGCCAACCAGTTTCTGTAAAAGCTTCTGTACAAAGAGAATAATATTGGGGCCTTCCTCTGATTCAGGCAGACCAAGAATCAAAATATTATTCCGTTGACTCCTGCCCTCCAAATCCTCCATCTTCAGTTGAAGCCTGTGAATCTGTTGCCGCAAATGAGATATCTCCAGTTCGGTTTTTTCTCTCCACTTCTCTAGAGAGACTGATCGGGCCTCCGTATCCCCCACCCGACGTGCGAAGTCAGTTAAATCTGTATGAAGAGATTTCAGCTCTGCCGATATATCAGAAAGTGATTCTTTGAAAGGGAGCATTTCCTGAAGAAAATGATCCTCCGATAACGGAGTAGCAGCCATGGATGAAGGGTTCGACTTATCCGAGCCTGCTCCTTGGGCCTGTTGCTTCTTAGGCATTTTTTCTGGAGAGGCTGGTGGAGTATGCCTTGGCAAGGCCTGCTTCATGTCGGCCTCCATAAATGGCAGAAATCACGACTTTCAGGCCACGAAACCAATACAGATCAGACCCAACAGCAATTAGAACTTCCTAGCTCACTTTATAATTGGTGAGAATATTAATAAAACCTTGAAAAAATGGCGAGATAGGTGCGAGGCAGTGGGAGCTCCTAATCAGCGCTGCTACCAGGAGCCCTGCATCACGTGATCTCCCGCCAAGTCCCTTCTCATCTTTTCTACCCTCTCTTGTGTATCAACTCTGTTACTGATCTTTGTGTCATCTGCAAAGAGGCATACCTTTCCCTCCAGGCTCTCTGCAATGCAGGCAGGAGCCCTGTATAAAAGACCAGCCTGCAGCACCCACAGAAACGGAATGAGCGAGTGACAGAGGGGGAGAGAGTGACCTCAACGGAGTTGTGTCAGGACTGTTGCAGATCTCTTTTTGGGCAGAAAAAGGCTCCAATGCAGACAGGAACCCTGTACAAAAGGGCAGCCTGCAGCACTGGGAGACACAGAATGAGCGAGTGAGGAAGGGGGAGTGAGTGAACTCACTGGAGCTCTGTTGGGACTGCTGCTGATTTCTTTGTGGCCAGAAAAAGGCAGCAATGCACCCAGGGACCCAGTACAAAAAGGCAGCCTGCAGCGGTGGGAGAAACAGAACAAATGAGTGAGAGAGGGGAGTGAGTGAGCAAGCTCAATGGAGCTCTATCATGACTGCTGCAGATTTCTTTGTGGGCAGAAGAAGGCGGCAACACAGGCAGGAGCCCAGTACAAAAGGGTAGCCTGCAGTGCTGGCAGAAACAGAATGAGCGAATGAGAGAGGGGGAGTGAGCGAGCTCAACGGAGCTCTGTTGGGACTGCTGCAGATTTCTTTGTGGCAGAAAAAGGTGGAAACACAGGCAGGAGCCCAGTACAAAAGGCCAGCCAGCAGCACTGGCAGAAATGGAATGAGTGAGTGAGAAAGGGGGAGTGAGTGAGCTCAATGGAGCTGTGTCGGGACTGCTGCAGATTTCTTCATGGGCAGAATAAGCCACCAATGCAGGCAGGAGCCCAGTACAAAAGGACAACCTGCACCATTGGGAGACACAGAACGAGCGAGTGAGGGAGGGGGAGTGAGTGAGTTCAACAGAGCTCTGTTGGGACTGCTGCAGATTTCTTTGTGGGCAGAAAAAGGCAGCAATGCACCCAGGGAGCCAGTTCAAAAGGACAGCCTGCAGCGGCAGGAGAAACAGAATGAGCGAGTGAGAGAGCAGGAGTGAGCGAGCTCAGTGGAGCTCTATCGTGACTGCAGTGGATTTGTTTGTGGGCATAAAAAGGCAGCAATGCAGCCAGAAGCCCAGTACAAAAGGCCAGCCTGCAGCACCGGCAGAAGCAGAATGAGCGAGTAACAGAGGGGGAGTGAGCAAGCTTAATGGACCTGTGTCAGAACTAATGCAGATTTCTTTGTGGGCAGAAAAAGCCACCAACAGAGGCAGGAGCCCAGTACAAAAGGCCAGCCTGCAGCTCCAGGAGAAAAAGAATGAGCGAGTCAGAGAGGGGGAGTGACCCACTTTAATGGAGCTCTGTCGGGCCAGCTGCAGATTTCTTTGTGGACAGAAAAGGGTGCCAATGCAGGCAGGAGCCCAGTACAAAAGGGCATCCTGCAGCACCAGAAGAAACAGAACAAGTGAGTGACAGAGGGCAAGTGAGCGAGCTCAATGGACCAACGCAATCAACATTCAGCATTGACAAATGCTTGTTTTACAACTGTCACCATCCTACTTACTTGATTTCTAAGTGATCTGTAAGTGTTCAGTAAAGAAATAGAAGGTGGACACTTATAGTCAGACCATGCCTGGTCTCTTAATCTAATTTGACTTTATTGCATTGGTGAACCAACAATTCTCAATACCCCTAACTCTTACTTTACATAATGGAAACTACAGATTTTGAATAGCTAGCAACTGGGAACAAAAGAAATCCACAGCACAATCTGGGTCAGGAATTGAACTCAGAAAAGATCAATCATATGTAACCTTGCCTCTAACCTTTCAAAATTAACCCTCTTAAAGGAATGGAAATGTATGACATGAGACAGTACTTTTATGTCTTTTAAAATTCAAGACACAATAAGTAGCCATATGGTCACTAACTGAAAGGCTGAGAAAATCAGCCATCAAAACAGCATCTGGTTTATTAGTAACAACCCAATCCAGTAATTAATTATTATTAGTAAGTGAGTTTAATCTAGTTGGTTCTCTGATTAACTGGATCAAATTATATGAGTTTATACAAGTTTCAAGGCCAAGATTTGCATGATTTAACCAATTAACATTCATGACCCCCACTAAAACAAAATCACAATTATGAACAAACTCGTTAGATAATTCCAAAAACATTTTTAGCCCATCAGTTCCACATTGTGGGGGGTTATATAAGCAACCCACCGTAACTTTCTTACAACCACCTAAAACCCATTGTAAAATCAACCAGATTCAGAGTGTACTTTGATACTAGTTGCCATTATTGAGAACTCCAAATGCTCTAAATAATAAATGGCAATGCCACCACCTTTCTTCTTACCTTTTCTGTCTGGGGCTATTATCCTAATAGCTCCAGACAGGGCCAGGCAGACCTCATACCTAATGCTCCTGTCCCAGTTCAGCAAGAATTCAATCAGCTTGCCACTGAGTTACAAAATGATGGCTCTGTCTTAGGGCAGGACATCATTTTCAGAATCTAGGACTTTATGTCTGAGGACATGGTTCTTGAAGAGCTAGAGTATTTTAGGTTGAATTGATCAGAAGAGGTCCCAAGGGTGCTTAGAATTTCCAGGAAATCAGCAACCAGGAGAGCATACTTTTCTAAGTGGAAGAGATTCTCATACTGATGTGCCCCCACAAAGATAATCCTAATGCAGGCAGGGCTGCTCATAGTCCTGGACTACCTAGCAGACTTGCAGTCCTTAGGCCTGAGGTCATCAACACTAAAGCATATCTAGCAGCAGTGCCAGCATAGCCATTAGCAGGCAAGGGCAAGTCACTGGCCTCTCAACTTATTTTTAAAAGTTTTTTTAAAGGCCTCAGTCACTTATACCCATCTGTGAGAGAGACATCCTCTCCAAAGAACCTGAATATCTGTCTTGCCCAGTTGATGGTGGTCCCCTTTGAGCCTATGGCTACTGCTAATTTAAAATATGTCACATGGAAAACCATCATCCTGATTTCCATGACATCTGCTAGGAGGGAGGGTAAGTTAGTTGCAAGCCCTCTGCACAGAACCAAACTACATAATCTTCCACAAGGACAAAGTAGTTATTAGAACCAATAGGAAGTTCCTACCTAAGCTGGTGTCAGAATCCCACCTGAACCAGTCAGTTGTCCTTCCTGTGCTCTATCCTGAGTACTCTAGCCCAGGTGAGTAGAAATTGCACAGCCTAGATCTGAAGTGAGCACTGGGCATCTACATGGACCAGACAGAGTGTCAGGTCTCAGTAGACTCAGCTTTTTGTTACCTGCAGTGAAGTGGGCAAAGGTAAACCAGCAACAAACAGGGCTATCTCTCACTAAGTGGGGAAAATACCTCCCAGAGGCTTAAGGAACCTAGAGGTACATTTCACAAGGGGTATATCTACTTCTGTAGCATCCACAAAGGACATCCCACTATTGGACATTTGCAAAACAGCTGCCTAAAAAACAGTGCACACCTTCACAAAGCACTATTGTCTGAACATATAGTCCAGAAGGGATGCCAGCTTTGGAACTGTTGTCTTGCAGAACTTTTTTTCCTAAGTAGGTTCTGGACCTGTTTTGTGTAAAGCATCAGTGAGAGATTTCTGGGGTTAGAAGAAAAAAATACTCACCGTAGCAATGCTGTTTCTTCTCAGGGATTGCCCAGCATTATTTACACGCCCAAGTAGTGTTGTTTCTTCTCGAGGTTCTCTCAGTATGTCTTATACTCCCTAACCCTGCCATCTCTTCCAGAACCTGAAAAATAGGATCACAAAAGAATCACTTATTTTCATTAAGGTTGCTAGAGCATTACTATTGCAGTTCCTTACCAGCTGTAAAATGTGGCCAGTTGAATATTTTTTTACCATTTTTAAATATTTTCCACATGCAGTCTGCCTTAAAATATGTCAGTGTTTTTTCAAAATTATATGTAAATTTTTTTCAGAAATTTTTTGTAGACATTTACTTAATTTTAGTAGCCACAGCTTCCTCTAGCTATGGAAACAAATCTGCCATTTGGAGCTAAAGTGGAGTGTGACCACAGTAACAAGTTTGGACCTTGATTCTAAAGTTCCATAATTATCACTCTTTGCCAGGAAAACAATGCTTTGTGTAAATCATACTGAGGGATTCCTAAGAAGAAACAACAGTACTACAGATCATAATGTTTTCTTCTCTTCAATGTCTTTCCCTCCACTACCACCACAGATTTCAACTGGAAATGTCTCTTGTGCTCTACTTGTTTACTGGGAAAAGAAGTTTTAAATAAACAGTTATTCTTATACCTTTTTTGGTCCAGCAAGAAATTTTTGGTACACAAGCTTTCAGACTTACACAGAGCTTCAGATCATTGCTTATTCTACAAAAATAATTACCTTTATACTGATAGTGCTATCTACTACACTTTTACCAATTAACATACGCAAGAAAGAGGAACCATAAAAGTTTATTTATTTAATTTTTATTTAGCGGGAAAGAAGGACTAGACTATTCTGCCAATTTCCAGCTTTGTCCCAGGGGAGGAGAGATACAGATGGAAATTAACTGAACTTGAACCATATTAAGCTGTTGGTGGCATTTATTACTGAATGGAGGAACCAAGGAAATTCCCCTACTCTTTGAATAAGGTTACTAGTTCCCTGTACTTTCTTTACTGCTCTGAGCTAGGGTGATGCAGGATTCACAGGTAGGACCATTATGGAGGAATGTGCACTGATCTTTTCAAGAAGTGCCATTGTATCTTTAATGTCCACCTGAACAACCACACAAACCAGTATCAGCACCAGTACCAGTACCTCGGTTTCACATCTCATTCCAAAGATGGTGCCTCAGGAGTGCAGCACCACCCCATATGCTGCACCACAGTGACATTACAGGGATTTGTATCCATAGTTCCTGGTGTGGGGCTAGAACCCACGAGATTATGATCTTCCAGCCTCAGAGGTGAGTGTGCAATCGGCTGAGCCACTGACACAGGTTAAATGACAGGAAGGCTAAACAGTTGCTCCATAACAATAACAGTGCATGGATTGGAGTGGGGAGAGAAGGAACATTATGTAATGAAATGAATGTCCAAAAGGGAGTAGAACAGGGGTCTATATTAGTACCATTTTATTCAATATATCTATATATATATATATATATATATATATATATATATATGTATGGGATCACTCATCACAGCTTTGGAAGAGGCTGACTTATTTGCCCCTTTAATCCAAAACACTGAAGTCAGAATTATTTCTTATGCTGATGATGTCATACCTTTGCCTCAACCCCCTTTGGGTTTGAAAACAGCCCTAGTGGATACAGAGTGCCTTCTGAAAAAGCTCAAATTAAGCACCAATGATAATAAATCTAAAATCATGACTTGTTGGGAAGAAAACTAAATCAAGATGACAAATAATAAGTAAGGTCCCTAAATTTAGATGTGATAAATGAATACGAGTATCTTGGCAACATGGTGGAAAAAAGCAAATAATTGGGATCCCCATGCAGGAGACAGATAAAAGAGAAAGCCACTCAGACAACCACAGGAATAATGCATTTGGAAGACAATTTAGTGGGAACTCATTTGAAGCCATAAAAAAAAAATGAAATCAACATTAACAGTCAAATACAATACTTTATGGAGGTGAAATCTGAGCTTGATTATGCGGAAATAAAATGAAAAGCCTTGGCATTGTTCAAAATATGTTTATAAGAAACATTTCATTTTTGCCTGGGACAACCAGCAGCAATTCTTTATATATTTTTTAATTTTTTTTTTATTTTTCTCTTTACGCCTCTTGCCGCCATTAGCCCAAGTACTCAGCCCATTTCTACGCTTCCACCCCACCCACATTGACCTCGGGCTCCCCGGATACCCCGTGGCTTTCCCCCCACGGTGGGGCCGCTGCACTGGGGCGCATGCCGCGGACCTTGGATTAGGTCCGGGGCTGGCCTGGGGCTAATTGAAGCTGTGATGGGCTTCATTGAGTATCTCCGCAGCCTCCTTTTTCCTTCTTTTCTGGGAGGCTGGGACGTGCAATGACGCCAGCAGAGAGCCCGTGCTCCTGTCTCCACACAGAGCTTGGTGTCGGCAGTCATGCACTTTCCTGGCCTCCGCCAGGGGTCACGCAGACCGGACACAACCCCACCTCCCCGGAGAAGGAGAGCAGTCCAGGACGCCTATCCTTCTCCCCCGCTGGCCCTCCAGCCACCCGAGTCCATTCCCCGAACCTGGTCGCCGCATCGCAAGCGGAAACTAACCGCTGCACCAGCGGGTCAAGCACAGCAATTCTTTATATAGACCAGAGAATGAGTAGCGTCTGCTGTGGAACAGTACATAGGGAATATAGGGCAGACTAGTTGGTACAGGACTCAAGTCCTTATCTGCCGACAACTTCTATGTTTCTATGTTTCTATTGAAACCAACACAATTTTGCTTGAAGATAAAGTATTTTTATTTATTTATTTATTGAAGAGAATCAGAATTACAATCCTTTGAGTCATTGACTCCTTTGCAAAGGCTCCACATCAGTACAAAAGAACAAACATAACATTTGCTAGTATTAATACATAGGTCACATAGTACAATGTATAAACTTTGCATCAAGTATCTTAAGTAGTCCTTTGGTCTAAGTTATGATACGAGGTAGATTACAGTTTCAGAGGGTCCTAATTGAACCCCAAGTCAGAGTTTATATACAGTGTGATCGTGGGACTTTGGGGGTGCAGTCATGGATTAAGGTTAGGCAGTTAACTCTTCCATTGTGTTTTTTTTTTTTTTACTGCTCTAGTGCTATAGACTGCAATGGCTGCCATCACAAGTAGCTGATTCAAGGAGGAGTTTTTTAAGACCAGTTTTAAATTGGCCAAGACTAGGGGCTAGGGAGATGGAGGCAGGTAGGTTGTTTAGCCAGAGGGAAGCCCGGTATCGGAAAGACCTTTGTCCTAGGGAGGTCCTACAGCGGGGGACCAGGAGAGAGGTGTTAGTTAGGCATCTAGGGGTACTCCTGTGTGGGACAGTTTGGATGAGGGGGAGAAGGCCTTTGGGTGCTAGACTGAGGAGTATTTTTTTGGCTTGGAAGGAAGTGTGATACTTTAGCCTCCCCTCGAGAGTGAACCAGTCTGTGAGTTTGTAAAGCTTGCATGTGTGGGTGTCTCTATCACATCCTGGGACCAGTCTGCAGGCTTTATTGAATGCTATGTTGATACTACGTTGGGCCATTTGGTCTGTAGATCCATAAATCGTAATACCGTAGTCCACCTGAGATAGGATAGAAGAAGTTACAGCGAGATGTAGGGCCTGAGGGGGTAGTCAATGTTTATGTCTATATAGGATTCCTAATCTGGTGTTTACAGTGGAGTAAAGGTGTTGGCTGTGTGCATGATAAGTGAGGGAGGTGTCCAGGGTGACACCCAGGTATTTGAAACTATTGACCTGTTCAAGACTGCGACCATGGGAGTTAGTGATGAGAAACGGGGCACTACTGAGTGGGCTTTGGTGGTGGGCAAAGATCATTGATTTTGTCTTGTTGAAGTTGAGCACTAGGTGATGCTCAAAGAACCAGGTTTCTATTTCTCTGAAAAAGCCTTGTAAGGCAGATTGGAGGGAGTTAGGATGGGGGTGTTTCCATAGCACTACGGCATCGTCTGCATAGAGCAGAAGCTTCTCGTTGCATGATTGAGGTAGGGAGTTTAGGTAAAGAGTGAAGAGCAACAGGCCAAGTATAGACCCTTGTGGGACACCAGATTGGACTAGCCTTTTGGAGGAAAGTCTAGTGTTAATTTTGACCTGTTGTGTCCTGCCAGAGAGATAGTCTTTGAACCAGGTGGTTGCTTCAGGGGAGAAGTGTTGGGATGGAAGGGAGTGCAGAAGAAGAGCGTGACTGATGGTATAAAAGGCTTTGGTCAAGTCAACGTAGATGGCTCCTGTTAAGGACCCCTGGTCGAGCGCCTCATGGACATATGAGGTAAAGTCCAGGAGGGCTGTGGTGTTGCTGTACCCCCTCCAGAACCCATGTTGTTCTTGGCAGAGCAGCGAGTGTTTGGTCAAGTAGTCGGTAAGCTGGTCTGAGACTATTTTTTTGAGTGCCTTTGAGAGGGGGCAGGATCAAAATGGGTCAGTAATTACTGGTGGAAGTGGGGTCACCACTCTTGAGGATGGGGGTAATGATGCCACTTTTCCATACAGTGAGAAACTGGCTGAGGCGTAGTAACCAGTTTAGTATTTTGGTGAGATGTGGCACAGTCACATCCAGAGTTAGTCTGAGAATTTTGAGGTCGATAGTGTCACTACTGTAGTGCACATTTGTCAGGGCTTTGGTGAGGTACAGTAGCACTTTGCCTCACTGCACGAGACTATTCTTAGGCGGAAGGGTGGTGGGACCATGGTGGCTGAAGTGACCTCAGGACAATTTGGAATTGGGTCGAAGAAGTTATGTGGGAAGATGTGGCTGAGGTCCGAGAAGGTGGAATTAAGGGCATTGGAGATGGTGGTGGGGTCCTGGGTGAGGGCTCCATCTACTAGAATCTGTGAGGGGGCAGGGGAGATGTTTTTTCAGCACAGTTCCTTTATATTGCTCCAGAATTTTTTTCCCAGAGCCCCAAGTGGTGGTGAGGGCATGCTTGTAGTATGAGGCTTTGGCTAGTCAGATGGCCCAGGTGCATTTGTTCCTGGCCTCTCAGTACAGTTGTCTATCCTGGGGTCGCTATGAGTCCAGGGCTCTGTGCCAGAGGTTGTCTCTATTATGCATCAGGTCAAGCAGGGACTGTGAGATCCAAGGGGTATCCTTGTTTTTTGAAATATGCTTAGTAACGGGGCAAAGATGTCACAGTCACCATTAAAAGTGGTGATAAAGGAAAGGAGGGCTGTATCAGCAGTCTGAGCTTTGTGGATGGTTGACCAGTCACAGGAAGCAAGGTACGATTTGAGGTGGGAAAGGGAGCCTTTTTTGAGGTGCCTTTGGACTGTAACTTTAGGTAGGCTTGGAGTTTATTTGTTTGACAAGTAATAATCAGGGTGAGGAGATGATGGAAGAAGATGGTCTCAGCATCAGCAAATAGTTTCTTAAATTTAATTTGGGAATAGTTCAAAAACATTAGAAATGAGGGTAATTGGTTTTCAAGATTAAATCATACTCTAACAAGGCCTGATCTTCTCAGTATTTGGGATAATTTCACATGAAACAATACAAACGCATATGTGCACAAAGCAGAACAAAGATTGGCAGACACATTTATTCAAACTACTTATGCTGAGTAACTTGATATCCCTGGGCTGAGTCTCTATAGACAGTATACGATATATAGGAGGGAAGGGATCTATGACCGGGGGTCGACAGTTTCAATGTTGACCACCGTTACAGCAACACTGTTATGTCAACCACATTTGCAGTCAGCCTAACAGTCTACAGTGTGTTCTTCAGGAGGCACAGCCCCCCCCACAACCCCCCACTTAAAATAGTCAACTCCGAGTCAGAGTTGATTCGGGTAGGGGGTTGAAGGTTCCCCCCCGAAAGCAGTGCTGGGATCCAGCACCGACATTACAGCGACCTGGCGCTGTTGTCACTGCAGTGTCGGTTGCTGTAGAAATGTTGCAGTAGGAGATGTATACAGGAGGGAAGAACTGTATTTGAAATTTAGTGAGAAGGAAAAACATAGGGCGGCTCTTTGCAGATTCAGACTAGGGATCCTAGAACATGGAAATGTGTTATTCGGAAAGGGCAAATTAAACAAGGGCACAATGTGCAACGCAAATGTAATAAGGAAACAAGACTAACATTACATCACCTGATTCTAGACTGTAATCTCTTGGAAAGAGAAAGAAATGATTGGTTAAAGCCCTCAAGAACTACAAATTTAAACAAACATGAAAGAAATAAGATAGTCAAGTACTTGCTGTTCTCTGACTCCAAGAAAATAATATTTGGGATGCAGATTTTGCCTGCCATGCTTCATGTAAATTGTGATTTGTGCAATTGTCTAAACATGTCATATTTTCCATAAGTGATTTTACAGTTCTGTTAGCATTGTTTTTAGGTTATTGATTGTTTTTATTTTGTATGACATGCCTGTTGATGCATACTTGTCTTATATAAACTTGAACTTGAACTTGATAGGAAGGCTGTTGGATGGTGCTAGCAGTATGTCTGTTGCCATGGGAAAACAGATGTACAGTACTTCTGACACCTTCTTGTACCAGGTTGTCATTAAACCTTGGAGCACCTCTTTCTTGTGTGTCTGTTAAGTAGGTTGCACTAATGTTTTTGTGGAACATGAGTACACACTTAGAAGGGCACTGTGTAAGCCTGAAAGCTTGACTACTGATTTTGTTTATTGTTATTTTAGAAACTTTTGCCAGGAAAGATATTGTAAGACAAACCTCTTTCCCTGGTGCAATCCAGGAGCACAGAAAGGTGAGTAACTTGCTTAGGGTCACACAGTATGCACGTGGCTGTTATCTGATTCAAATTCAGATCTGCTGGGTCTCCAAGTTTCCAGCTTTGGTTCTAATCGCTAGGCGATATGATATATGGCAAAATCAGCTCAAGAAACTATTACAGTACATGACCATATGATTAAAGCATTTTTTCTGAAGGAGAACTAGACTGCAGTACACATATCTGACATTATTTTGATTTAAATCTCAACTCTTCAGTGATAGAAATGACACATTTTAGGTGCATAGAGGAATGTTGGTGTCAAAGTCAGTGAAGTCCCCAAAAATCAGGGGTAGTTGAGAGGTATGTTAGGGGCTGAAATAAGCAGAACAAAGCAGCAGACTGAAGGGAAGCATTGATTGCCTGGCAAGCAGTAGATGTACCTTTTTGTAGGCAGTAAACATTATTATGAAGGATATCTCAAATTCTCAACTAGTTCAAATACTAAAACAAAAAAGTCTTCTGAACCACTTTGGAGCATCTTAAATTTGGAATGAGTGCTTCAGGGTTTGAAAAGACAAACAAAAACAAAATGGCAAAAAGATACAAAGAGAAAGGAGCATTCCCAGGCATGTGAATTTTGACAATGCAAAACAATGAGGTCACACACACTGAAAAAAAAAAAGCAAAACGCTTTACTTGCTGTTGCCAGTTGAAACTCTTATTGCAGCACCTTGTGGTAAGGCATTACTTCCAAAGGTGGCAGCACACTTTTTACAAGTGTGAAAACAGGCGTCCGGTAACCACACAGTGAGTCTGTTGGCCCTACAATGGAGCTTCCTCAGGAGTGCTGCTTTCTGTGGATTTAATGACTAATTGCAAGATGCTAGCATAAAAGTTTGAACTAGCAGCAGTAAGCACAGTGTTTCATTTTTTTTTAAGTGTGCAACCTCACTGTTTTACATCAAATGTTGTTTTGGGACTTGAGACTAGCCAGCCATGAGGTCACATCTCATTGCTCTGTTAGCGTGGCTCCCATTCATGTGTTTATGTGGATTTTGACAACCTGTGTGTGAATACCAAGTGATCAGCAGTGCTCATTAACTTTCTGAGAAGATTCCACCTCCAAATGCTTTCTTTGCCTTTAAATTGTGAACCTATATTTCTAACCACCATTATAATGGCACTTTTAAGTGCCAATAATTATATTTTGGAGTTGAGTGTTAGTGTCAGTGTCTGGCTGATGCCTGGTAGGGTGAGGCACTGGAGCATAGGAAGTGTTTGGACAAAAAGAAATTCAGAATTAACACCTCAACACGAGTGCTTTCCCAGACTTTAAACAGCTTTTCTCATTTGGGTGTAACTGGTTATGGCATGCATAAGTTAAAACAAGAGACCAAGTGCACACCTACCCAAGGCTGGCAAATCATTAAATTGTTACAGTGCACTTTCTGGCTCAGATGGCTACTCACTTATTACATCTCAAGGGGGAGTCATATTTACACTATCCAGATGTCCTGCTAGGTTTGTACAAGTGAAACAGACACTGTCAGATTTATTATGGACCCAAGCAATCATCCCAATACACAAGGAACAGCAATGCATAGTGTATAATTAATATACTTCTTGGTGCCAAACTGGACAGGAGGAACCCACCCAGTACTGTATCTGAAGTACGTCAACCACTTCATCAAACCACAGAGGTTCAAGATGGAGACACACAGTTCCTCTGTCCAACAGTACAAAAGGAGACTTCCTTTTTTCTGTAGAATTGAAGGACACATACCGCTACATACTAGTCACAGTAGTTGGGCAGACTGGTTGGGCCACCTGGCCTTGAACTGCTTTCATTTTCTATGTTTCTATGTAATCTAACCCCACACCAGAATTATCTGCACTTCTCCATCATGGATCAACATTTCCTGTACAACTCCTTTCCATTTGGCCTGGTGGCCAGCCATCCGTCTGCAATGGGTAAGGTGTCAGTGAACAGACATTGCCTCCCTGGCCCCCCCCGGCAGAGCAGGGTTCAGGGCCAGTAGTGATGCCTGTGGAACTGGGACTTAGTCAGTGGCAGAGCGGCAAGGAGCTATGGAGTCCAGGCACAGAGGTGTCATCATCTAGAGCACCCAGAGAGGTTTTTTTTCATTTTTACGGGAGGCGGGGATATGTAATGATGTCCAGTGTCTACCCTGCCTCCTGGAACAAACTGGAACAGTTGCTGTGGTACTTCTGGCCTCTGCCAGGGGTCCATCATGCACCAAGTGTACTCCCCATCCTCTCCCAGAGAAGGAGAGCAGTCCAAGGGATGATTCATCCTGCTTCCCCCAGCCAGCCCTCTTATGACCCAGGTCCATTCCCAAACTCGGGTCACCAGCGTCACAAGTGGAAATCCAACCACTGCACTGACGGGCTGGCTAATAACGGTAGTTTACTTAGCACAAAGACTCAACACAGAGGAAGGCTGTATCAGTAGGAGGACAGTTAACCAGGAAGAGTGGAAGCTATTTCTGCACATTTTTCTCATACTGTGGAAGAGATCGGGCCCATTCCTGATAGATCTCATAGCATCGATAGAAAACAAGCAGCAACAAAGGTTCTTCTCCAGGTTTGCAAAACAGGGAGCAAAAGGAGTGGATGCACTCTTACTCTTCTAGACATTCAAGAAGGCATATATTTTTCTGCCCATTCCACTGGCCTCCAAAGTTCTGCACACTGCCCAGCAGTGAAATGTCCAGGTAGTGCTAGTGGCACCTAACTGGCTCAGGGAGACATGGCATTCCACTCTCATAAGGGGGGCGGAGGGCAACCCAGTGCCACTACCTCGCAAATGAACTCTGTTCTCCCAAGTGTCCATTCTTCACTCAAACCCAGCAAGCCTGAGCCTTACAGCATGGCTGCTGAGAGGAAGAAATTGTTGAGGGAAGGCTACTCAGCACTGACAATAAAGGACATGTCTCAGTTAAGGAATAACTCTATGAACTATGCCTATAACAGACAGTGGGCCATATTCAGGTAATGGTGCATCTGTTGCAAAGCCAAGTTCTTTACTGTAAGCATCCCATTTATTCTGGACAACCTTCAGCATGGACTAGACAAAGGACTATCTCAGGCCTCTCTGAGAGTGCAAGCCATTATGGTTCTTTAGGAGAAAACTAGAGTGTTCTCAGTGGTGCACAGCCTGATGTGATTGGATTTCTTAAGGTGGCCACAAGCCTCAGAATCAGAAGCCCACTCTCATTAGAAGCTCAGTGTAATCCTGGATGATTTCACTTAGCCACCATTTGAACCACTTCCTTCAAAATTGCTCTTCTTTTTCATGATAAGAATGACATTGCTGGAGGCAATATGCTCAACATGTCACATCAGCAAGCTACAGGCCCACTTGTACAGAGAACCATTTATGATGTTCCATTACAATATGGATATCTTTCCTATAGTCTCTTCCTTAATGCCTAAGTTTAATTCTGAGTTCCACAACTTGCAGGAGGTATGCATTCTGTACAAGTTTCTCCCATCCCAAAGAGAAAATGCTCTACATTCTAGATGTACAGAGAGCTCCAAATTTTTTTCCCCAATAGAACAGGGGCATTCCATCAGTCAAAATGCTTATTTATTCCCATTGCCACGAGGAGACTGCAGCGAGCTGTCTAAAGCCACAACAGTGGGATGGATCACAGCCTGTATTATCAAGGCATACTTGGCAAAGAACTGTGATGTTCCACCAGAACAAAAAGTGCATTCCACTAGGACACTTGCTACATAAGAAAAAAGAGGTAGAAAGAAGAAAGGCATGTGTTGGGGATATCTGTGCAGTGACTACCTGGGTCAGTGCACATGCTTGTTAAACACTCCCATCCGAATGTCCACCATGCAACTGAAGAGTTCTTTGGCAGAAAAGAAGTGCATCCTGTGGTGCAGATGTAGATCTACCACCCTGGTTCCAGACTGGGCACTGATACAGAAGTCACATCCCGTAGAACTTCCAGAATTATATAAAAAATGCAAAATACAATAATAGTGTACTCATCTGATAAAAGTGATTGTATCTGCATTCTTGATATCATTCTGACTGTCCCATAAATCTACTTCTTAAGGGAAGGTATTTTGCTATTATTAGGGTCTCCTTCCCACTGTGTGTATGTTTAGCTTCAGGTCAGTCAACTTAAGGTGTATCTTTATCCAGTTTATTTCATATTGCACGTAAACCTGAATAATCTTGTAACCAAATGTCTTTCCACTGCATCAAAACATGTATTGTTATCCAGGGTCGCCCCTGAAAAAGGGACCTTCGGGGCTTAGTGGGTCTACCCGGTCACCAAAATTTAATAAATAATAAATAAATAAATATAAGGAGCCAAGTTGTATGAGGGGTTTTCAAGTTTACATTCTATTCAGAGTTTGGCACTGCGTAAACTACTGTGCTTTCTTTTGGATACTAGTGAAGGGCCTCTATGTCCTTTACTTTATATACAGGTAAACTTGTATACAGGTTACTAATAGTTGTATTGTAAATATCAGTTGCCACTGCTGTTACTGTGTCTCTCACGTGAGACATTGGAAAATTTGAACTGGAGAGAAACTGTCTCAGAGTAGTCACCGGGCGAGTGAACAGCTTTGACTGGCAAGTGCATCAGCCTATGAGCTGGGCCTAACAAACCATCCTGTAGATCTTCTGGAATGATATCAAAAATGTTAATAGAATCACCTTTTATCAGGTAAGTAAACTATCATTATGATAAATCTGCAAAGATTTGTTCTTCCTTTGCCTCACTCATTTAACCTCTATATCTTTGAAAAGTATATTTTTACATGTATCCTATATCTCTACAGTATGTCTGAGCTATGGGGCATTCTTTTTTATTTCAGCTTTTTCTTGCCCTCCAAGCGCCAGCCCTAGCCCTGTCTCCATCCTTCTTATGGATTTACTGATTATCTGCCTCTTACTTAGTACTGCAGTAGTGTTTGGGTGGCCCACCATATCAATCATGCATGGGCCTACGACGAGCGCCGATGCAGTGCTTCTATTCCTCTTCAATCTCTCTCTCTGGGCTGTAGAGTACACTGGGGGCACCCACATGGGCTGCAATGACTCATGATATGAGTGTGGGGATTTTGTTTTTCATAACCTCACTTGCACTACATTATCAATGAAAAATACATCTCCTTATTTTCACGTATGCCCTCTCTCGCTGCAGTATTTCTGGGCCATAAAGTGCCACATGTCATATACAAGGGGAGATATATTTGTTCAAAGCCTCCTTTGTATAACTGCTACCTCTCTGAATAATGTATTTTCTCATTATCATGTGGTCTCTGTATCTCTGCAGTATCTCTCTGGGCTGTGGAATACTGTTGTGTGAGCCCACATGAGCAGCAACTTCTCAGAGAACACATATGGGAAATATAGAACCCTATTCTCAGTCACAAGGTACTTTTGCAAAATCATTGTACGAACAACTGTGAGCCATTGCCTTGATTGCACCCCCAAGCTATGTTCAAATGAGATCAAAATCACCTTCTGTGCCATGACTCGTCACAATGGAATTGCATTTAGAAGGGTGCAGGGTTGCTGTTCTAATGGCATGCAGTGTGATGCACAAATGAATGGCTATCTTTGCCAAGCAGGTCACGCTTTTGTGCTGCTCTCTACCTGTAGTACTACAGTACTATAGGCAGGTGATTGCAAAATCACAAAAGTGCACTCAGACTCAAAGTGCTATCGGGGGATGTCAACTGTCAAGGGATCACTGAGTTGAGGTATGCATTTTGTGGGAACTGAGCCTGGGATAGGAGCTACTGAACAATAAAAGGAAGACATCAAAGGGCCTGCACAGCATTTACATCAACCACCCACAAGCAGCCTTATGATATGTAGCAGGCTTGTGGGATGACATATTTGTGTGTGGGTACACAGAACATGATCATTCACCTACAGTACATGAATTTTTAATCTGTGATGTCTTTGCATTCCAACTTATGTACTGGGGAGAATTCTGCACAAGACCAGTTTTGTGTATAGCTATTTTATAGGTTGTTGCACTGGGGTGCCTCTGTGTACCTCATTTTGTGCCCCATAAAACTGCAACTGAGAATTGGGCCCATAGCTTTTTTCATAGTCTATCTCATATAACCTGGTTCTGAAAAATAAATTTTCTTGTTTTCGCATATAACTTCAGACCCTGTGCCAATATCTCTTTGTGTTGTGGGATACTACTAGCATGTATCTATGAAGGCTACTAGAATAATGGAGCAAAGCAATGAGCCAGTTCAGGCAGTATGGGGTGGTACCAATTCAGTGTCCCTTCTGAGTTCATACCCCAACCCCCAAATAGTGGATTATTGTCAAAGCAGGGCAAACAGTGCACCACAAAAGAATGCTGAAGGGAAATCAAAGTTAGTGGCAGATACTGACACTAGATAAGAGCCACACATTCTGAGGGGGGAAGTAAACCACAATCTCAGATTATAAGAATTACCAAACATAAAGAATTCCTACCACCTGAAGAGACACTCCTCATAGGACTGCAGTGCCTTAGTTTTTGCCACTAGCATTTCATCTGAATCTGACAGCCAGACTGAAGGCAAGCACTCGGATTCCAACATAGTAAAAGTGTCATGCAGTCGTGACAAAATCAATCAATCAATCAATCATTCACTCAATATCAATCAAGCTGAGCAATCTTATGCCAACCCTTCCACCCCACAAAAAAATTGGCAAAGGGACCAGTGAAGTACCCTAAAACATGTTAACCCCCATAAGTGCCAGAACTAATGGGCAAAGGGGGTGGGAGCACCCGCTTTTTCACATGGGCATTCAAAGTGCCTCTTTAATACATGCAAGGGCAGGAGGGAAGCAATCATGATCTCCTTTATCATTTTTTTGAAATGGCAGCTCCCAGCAGGCTGGTACCTAAAAGTTCTTGATGCACCCTATTAAACAATTAACACCTTCTCCATAAGACACCCACCCGCATCCTCTATGAAAGTAATTTACAGAATAAGGAATATGTTCTACCCTCAGATCTGCTTCTTCTGTACTCTGCAAGATCACATAACCCTCAAGTTTACATTTGGATCAGTCACTGAGTTGTTTTTTATACACATAGGTCCAGATATTCAAACTGCGCCAGGCTGTGGCGCAAGCCTGGGCGCAGTGCAACTTGGCTGCGCAGGGGCGTTGACAGGGTGATATTCAATGGAGCTGTGCCATGGCTCAGCATCATTGAATATCGCACCCTGACCACCCACAGTGCATATGCGCAGTGGCACTGCACCAGCGCAAGTGGCCAGAGTGGAGCAGTGGGATGCGCTAGCGCAAGTTCCATTGCGCTAGGTGCAACAACCACGATATTCAAAAGTGCACATGTAAATGGGACCATAATGTATGCAAGGCACAAATGGGGCCATTTGCATGTCATTTTGACCCCATTTGTATGCAGGTGCGCCGATCCCCTGGCGACTTTGCCTGGCGCCCTGCCAGGCAGCAGCCGTCAGAGACCGATGCCTCCTGCAGCACGGCAATATGTCCCACAGCCCGATCGTGGGCATTTGAAAAATAGTAAAGTATCCAATATCCCTGGTGGTCCAGTGGACCGCTGTCAGCCCTATCACGGGCTTAAGTAACATAATAAAGATTCCTTTTTCCCCTGGTGGTCCAGTGGACCGCTGTCAGCCTGCTCACGGGCTTAAGTAAAATTATAAAGATTCCTATATTCCTGGTGGTCCAGGGGACCCCCCCTCCCCACCTGCCCACTGATCCCCACCACCCCGCTCCCCCCCATCAGCGGCAGGCAGCAGCACCCCACCCGCCTGCCAGCCGGCCGCTCGCCGACTGACACCATTGGTAGGGCTATCGCCCATTGATCCAGAGTGTAAGCCAATGGGCGTGCAGCCCCTATACCGTACTACACATTCCAGACTCTGGAATATGTAGCACGGTATGGAGTTCATGCCCATTGGCTCACTCTGTGGACCAATGGGTGTACAGCCCCACTGGACGGTGTCAGTCGGTGGGCAGCGGGCAGCAGTGGTGGGAGCTGCTGTCCACCACTGACTGAGGCGGGAGCGGGCGGTGGGGATTAGTGGGTGGTGGGGAGGGGGTCCACTGGACCACCAGGGATATAGGAATCTTTATAATTTTACTTAAGCCCGCGATCGGGCTGACAGCGGTTCACTGGACCACCAGGGATATAGGATTCTATTTTTTCATACCAATGCCCACGATCGGCATGGGAAGTGCCACCACGGAGGTGCAGCCGAGTTCGGTGGCCATCCATAGTGGCAGCTGCCATGTTGCACCCTGCACACGGCAGCTCACTTGTGGGTGGCCGCTCTTGTCTTTTTTTTTGATCAACTTTTAGCGGCATGCGTAGGGGTTGCACATGCATGGCTCAGCACGCCCGGCTGAATATCGGATGTGCAGAGTATGCATGGGCACACCCCTACCTGCGCCTGCATACATTACTGATGCGCTCCGGTGCATCGGGATTTGTGCCAGGCGCACCTCTGCTCGCAATATCGCACTCAGCGATTGCTGGTTGCGATGGTGCAACACTGTTGCGCCATGAGCAACCCTTTTGAATTTTCTGGGCCATAGGATTTTGCTGAGCAATCATCTTTAAAAATAAGTCAGCAAACTCAGAACAGTTGTGTTTTTAACTATTTTTGAGGAGAGGGGAGCAGAAAGTACCTGCCTCCTAAACTGGGTACTAAATCTACCGTACTAAGCAAATTGTTCTATGTAATTTGAGTAATTTTCTCAATTTCTGATATGATTTTCAAGGCAGATAGCTAAAGAAATATTTAACCAAGGCATATTATCTTTGTATGATTTTAAAGCTGATATTCGCAACTTTAAAACAGTATAAGGATAAAGATTAAGTCCATATGACAACAGTGTATCATAAATCACCCTTCAAAGTCACATAGGGAGCTGAGTAAAATATACTCTTTACTCAGGATATGCTTGGTATTAGGATTCTCATACTGTGTGTGATACTGGGCCTCAGTCATTCCAGTAAGGGGCAGAATTCAGACTACATTTGTTTGATGGTCTTGTCTAC
Source organism: Neoceratodus forsteri (assembly GCA_016271365.2). Lineage (NCBI taxonomy): Eukaryota > Metazoa > Chordata > Ceratodontiformes > Ceratodontidae > Neoceratodus > Neoceratodus forsteri. The sequence continues at coordinate 783,165,477 of CM028137.1, forward strand.
TGTTCTTTCATTTAATGAAAGGGCCAAACCAGACTTTTTTTTTCTTTAATTTAATATTTTATTTGAGCCAACTATGCAGGCAGGAATAAACATAGAAACACAAATACATAGAATTTTGCCAGCAGAAGTAGGCCCTATGGTCTATCAAGTCTGCCAGATGTGGAAGTCCATGCCCTGTATAACCCTATATGTTAATATCCCTCCACTCCTTCCCATACACCCCCAATCTGCCCTCTGTACTTGTCCCACCCTCTCTTGAAGCTCTCCACTGTTTTAGATTCAACCACCATTTTTGGCTGAGTGTTCCACCCTTCCACCACCCTCTCTGTAAAGAAGTACTTCCTGGCATTCCTCCTGAGGGAGCGAAGGAAGACCAAGGGAGGATAGTGAGGCTTAATAAAGGGAGGAGGGGGCAAGAGGGTGACTTAGAAAAGGCAGAGATACTAAACAAATATTTTGCTCAGTATTTACAAAGGAAGAGGGGGAGGTACCTAAAACAAACAGTAGAAACACTCTGGATACAGAAGTTGATACCAGCCCATTTACAGAAGAAAGGGTTCTGAAAGAACTCTTAAAACTGAAGATGGACAAAGCAATGGGGCCTGATGGGATTCATCCCAGAATTCTAAAAGAACTAAGGGTAGAACTAGTGACACCACTGACTACCTTCTTTAACAAATCATGGGAGGATGGGGTGCTACCCTAGGACTGGAGGAGGACAGATGTGATTCCCCTTCACAAAAGTGGGAGCAAGGCAGAAGCAGGAAACTACAGACCTGTTAGTTTAACCTCAGTGGTAGGGAAAATGATGGAATCACTTCTGAAGGAAAGAATTGTTGAGTATCTAGAGGCCAGAGGGGCACAGGACCCAAGGCAGCATGGATTCACAGTGGGAAGGTCATGCCAGACAAATCTGATAGATTTCTTTGACTGGGTGACCAAAGTAGTAGATCAGGAAGGGGCTGTTTACATGGCCTACCTAGACTTTAGCAAGGCATTTGACACAGTCCCACACAAAAGATTAATATACAAGTTAGCCAGCCTGGGAGTGGGTCCCAAGATGACAGCCTGGATAAAGAATTGGCTGGAGAATAGGACACAGAGAGTAATAGTAAATGGAGTCCACTCTGAAAAAAGGGGGGTTAGTAGTGGGGTACCGCAGGGTTCAGTATTAGGACCAGTCCTCTTCAATGTCTTTATAAGCTACATTGTAGAGGGACTGAAGGAAAGTATGTCTCTTTGCAGATGACACAAAGATCTGCAACAGAGTTGATGCACAAGGTGGGGTGGAAAGGATGAGAAGGACTTGGCAAGGTTAGAGGAATGGTCAAATGTATGGCAGCTTAGATTCAGTGCTAAGAAGTGCAAGGTAATGCACCTGGGAAACAAAAACCCAGGGGAAGAGTACACATTGGAGGGTGAGATACTAACAACAACAAAAATGGAAAGAGACCTGGGGGTAGTCATATCAGATGACATAAAGGTGGGCAAGCAATGTGAGAGGGCAGCAAGGAGGGCTGGGGGGATACTGGGATGCATAGGGAGAGCATCACCAGTGAAAACGCAAGTTATTATCCTCTGTACAGACAGCTGGTAAGACCCCATCTGGAGTACTGCATGCAGTTCTGGAGACCCAGTCTCCGCAAAGACATAGACAGGATGGAAGCTGTCCAGAGGAAGGCAACTAAAATGGTGCAGGGTCTGCACCGGAAGACATATGAAGAGAGACTTAAGGAGCTTAATATGTATGGCCTTGAGGAAAGGAGGGAGAAGGGGGACATGATAGAAACTTTCAAGTACCTCAAGGGAATCAACAAAGTCCAAGAGGGTAGCATCTTTCAAAAGAGGTGTGCAAGAACAAGGGACACAATTTGAAGATGGAAGGGGGGCAGCTCAGAGGTAATTTAAGGAAGTATTTTTTCACAGAGAGGGTTGTGGATGTATGGAATGGCCTTCCAGAGGAGGTTGTGGAGTCAAAAACAGTGGTGGAATTCAAGTATGCATGGGAAAGTCATAAGGCAATTCTAGGGGGTGGGGGTAGGAAGAAGTAGGCTGCTGGTTAACTAGAATCTGCAGATTATCCATCAGGTAGGGAAATGGGCAGACTGGGTGGGCCAAGCGGTCCTTATCTGCCGTCAAATTCTATGTTTCTATGTTTCTATGTTTAATTTTCCCACACTAATTTGTAGTCTTTCCTTCTGATGCTCTTAATCTCGCTGAGCTGATATTCACAAGAGTTCGACTTGTTGATGCACATTATATATTTAAGGGTCTCTATTGTGTCCCATCTCTCCCTCCTGGTCTCCACTGAGCACATATTTTGTCTCTCAAGACTCTGTTCATACAAATTCCCTTGTTTCCCCATAATCCCCTTTTTTTTAACCTTTCTTTGCACTATCTCCTGCTTGCTCACATACTTCCTCAAATAGAGAATCCTGAACTGGACATAGAACTCAAGGTGCGGCCCACTCAAGGGTTTTGTACTTGGGCAGTGTAACTTCCTTCCTTCTGCTACTGATCCCTCCATTTACACAGCCCAGCATTCTGTTAGCCTTTCTCACTGCCTTACTGCATTACACAGATGACTTGAGGGTGCTGTGATTCTTTAATATTTGTACTCGGCCTCTGGTTCTTTCTCCCAATGTATATGACTTTCCACTTCTTGGCACTGAAGTCCAGCTGCCAGATTCTGGACCACCTTGCTTCCTTTTCCCGCCTGTCCCTACACCTCTTATCACTTTCAAGCATCCACAGAGCATAGTGCTGTCTCTGTTGTCCTGGATGAATATGTTGAGCAACATCAGTCCAAGTACCAAGCCCTGTGGAACCTCACTCATGATTTCCCTTATGCCCAGGTGTTCCGCATTGACCATTCTTCCACCCATCTTGGCACTTAAGGTGCCTGTGGAAGGGTTGGGATAAGACCCTGTCCCATTTGTTATACAGACAGAGTTAAAAACAAGGATCTGTTTTTCTCCTTTCCTATTCTGTCACTTGTCTATCTTTTGCCTGTCTGATTGTGCAATCCTTGTGGCACCTAGGAACTGGCCACTCCTATGGTCCCACAATTTCTCCCTGTTTTTTTCCCTTCCTCCACTTGCTGTTTCTATTCTTTCTTTCTTCCCTTGCTTCTCTGTAGTTAAAACATACTTGTGAATGTTTATGCGAAACTGAGATATTTTGGTTTGTAAATATATACAGTTATATTGCTGAAATGATAACATACAGCTGTTTGGGTTTATCTGGTACACAGGGCGTTAACCTTGAGGTGTATTTTGACCTCCATGAGCTTGTTTGTAGAATTATCAGCAGGAAATCAGCCCTGGGGCAGGATGTCTTAATTGGTTGCACCTGTTAAGAATACTAATGTAGTCGTCAGGCTGGTCACAGGAAAGAAACTGACAAAGTCTTAACACATTTTGTGGAACACAGGTGGTGTCATTTATAGAACAGGATGCAGAATTTAATTGCCAGGGGAAAACAACTTACAAAAAGAGAGCAATGTTTTGTTTAGCGATAGCAAGAGCTGGACATTTAAGAGACTCAGATGAAGGACTTCTGTTTACTTGAACTGCCTCTATCATGAGCTATCCTGCACAATTTTATTTTTTATTTTATAGTTATTGATAATAATAAAATGTATTTATAAATTTTATAACTTCTCCTGGTTTGCCTATGCTTCCAGACCTATGCCTCGATGACAGTCCCCCAGCTTCTTTATTTATCTTCCTTGGGGGGCAGAGTCAAAGACCTTGCTAAAGTTGATGCACAGTACGTCTACTGCCTGTCTCCCATCTGCAGTCCTTGTGACCCTGTCAAAGATCTGTATTATCTTGGCTTGTCAAGACCTCCCTGACACAAACCCATGCTGCCTGTTGTCTTGCAGCTCATTAGCCTCAAGAAATTCCATGACATTTCATTCAGAATGGTTTCCATCAGTTTGCCAACTATTGAAATCAAATTGACTGGCCTGTCGTTCCCAAGCTTATCTCTGGCCCCACTTTTTTGTAGGGGTACTGCATGTGCTGTTCTCCATTCCTTAAGCACAACTCTGGACACAAGGGAGTTTTTGTACAGGTCAGCTAAGGGTACCACCAGTATCTGTACCAGCTACCTCAGTACCCAAGGGTGTATCCGATCTGGCCCTTGAGATACAGCTACTTTCAGGGATTGTAGCCCTTTAAGGACCCTTTCTGTAGCAATGGGTTCTGTACAGATCATTGTTCCATCCTCCCTTTTCTTTTCTACCCACCCCAGTAGTAATTGCCCCTCTTCTTCCTTTGTAAAGAAAGACTAAGCTGAAATATTTATTCAGTATTTCTGCCTTCCCCTTACTATAATCCACTTACTGTAACTCCTCCCCTTGCTTCAGTTTGGTAAAGTACAATTATTAGAAGACAGCTATTAGGAGTATCAGCCTCAGCAATTGGTGAGAAAACTCCACTCTGGCACAGCGGTAGAGCTACTGGTTGTGGTTCCAGTGACTTGGGTTCAGAAATAAGCCCAGGCCATTGGAAGGCCGGCCAGGGGGGGTGGTAGGATCAAGCATCCCAAAGAATGCTGTCCCCCTCCAGGGAGGGAGGGTGTTGTGACCCACTGCAATACAACCAACTGGGTGACATTGGGTGGTGATGCAGGGGTTCGGCAACTAACAAGGAGGAACCCATGACAGAGCACAGGGATAGGCTGACCCAGCTCTGCTGGCACACCAATCCCATTGTGCTCCTAGAGGGATGGGTGGGCCAAGAAAATGGGAACTGAGGCATGGACAGGGAGGATGATGCCTCATACTGCTCACCATGTTCAATGCCAGAACCGAGCCACCTTCTACCGGGGATGCTGCTAGTCTTCACCTCCACCATGGGTGGCCAGATGGACAGCGGGAAAGAAATGCCATGGAACTGAAGATGTACCTGGCCCTGTGGGGGTGAGTTAGAGAGGCAGCACAGTGGTGTGTTGCAGGTGGGCTGACAGTTGGTGGCAGGTTCTCAGCCAGAAGGTGTAAGGGCAAGCTGGCTGGGGTGGAAGGAGGTCCCTGCCAGGCTTGGAGCAAGATGGAAAAACTATGTTAAAAAAAAAGAAAATTCCACATTTTGGCAGGCAGGTCAAAACAATTCCATAAATATAAAGTTACTCTGTGGACCCAATCCATGAAGCCCTATATGCACTTTGTATGAGTGTATAGAGCTCATGTGAACCGTGGAGGACACGCCTGGTTTCCATGTAGGGGCCTCTGCAACTGTCATGAATAAGTGTTCTGCTCCATCTGCAAACAGTCTGGTACAGGCATGCATAGGTACTTGTTGGTCTGTCTGTGAAGGACAGGAAGTGGGATGAACTACAGGTAACAGTACACGAAATCCTTAAAGATTCCAAGGGCACTCATACCATACCTCCAGGGGTGCATAGCCTCTGCCACTTAGGAAGCTGTTGCTTTAGCCGGTCTGGCCAGCGATTAGCTCTCCCTTGCCCCATGACTCCATACTGGGGCCTGGGGGCATTAGGCTGCCCAGTGGGTCATGCCAGTACAGTGCCCATTTTTGAGATGAGGAATACAAACCATAATGCCCATTTATTGTCGAAAATGACCTTCTGCATCTCACCTTGCCTGTCAACTTCTCCATGTGGTACATTTTATTCAACATGCAACACAATTCCTCCTGTTTAGCATGAATTTTTGACTACCTAATAGTGATAACATTTTTTGCTGCAACAACTGCAGTAGAAAATTTATGTTTCTCTGTATTTTTCTAAGTTATTCTCATTGACCGCTACTGGCAAATGATTAACTTGTAAACAGTTTCTTTCTTTTTTTCAAATCAGTAAACATTATTAAAATGTTGGCAGTACAACAATAAATGTTTATTTTTATTCTTAAAATCTCTCCCATGCCCTTCTCTTACCAAAAACTCCAAATATTTTCTCAGGGTGCTACTGCATACCCAAATTTGAGTGTGTGTCCAGTTTTCTGCACAGTAGTATCTCTTAAACATATCCCAGAATATATTTTGTCATACTCCCTTAGTATATTATATTAAAAATTACAAAAAAGATACTACAAACTTTTCAAGCAACCACTCCCAGACTCTCCAGTTTGTGAGTTGATGAACATTATTTCATATCTGTTTTCACTGTTTATCAGGAGGCAATTGATTCAGTTCTCTTTGCATGTCCTTTGGATACCTATCCTTTAACTCTAGTTGTCTTACAGAGTCTGGTGATTTGATGCCTTGGGACCGATTCTCAAATGGCATAAGGGGCTTGCACTACAAGGAATGGTGCAAAGTGCCCCTTTCGCCAAAAAATGCATAAGGAGCAATTTTCAAACATAGCCTGAGTCAACTGCAGGCTGCATGCACCAAAGGAGGTTTGCTCCATTTTTGCAGCACAAAATGGGCTACAGCATAGCACTAGGGGAGCTTGTGGCAGCCACAAGCTGCCATACCCCTGATATTAGGATTCTCTAAACCCTCCTAGAGGGCAAGTTTCTAGGTACCCACAGACCAATACTTAGATGTGTATCATCTGAGAGGGTTTAGTGCAGCAATGTGCTGTGGCCACCCCTCCCCATCCCTGATCACCATTGAAATCAATTCATTCCTGTCTCTGGTGGCTAGTGGACCCCCCTCACCAATCTCCATTTCAATAAATTAATTTCCATCCCTGGTGGCTAGTAGTCCTGCCATCCTCAATCCTCATATCATTTACCTTCATTCCCATCCCTGGTGGCTAGCAGTGTCTCCAGCCCTAATCCCCAGTTACATAAATTAATCTCCATCCCTGGTGGTCTAGCAGACACCCCCCAGCCACAATCTGCCAGAATAGTAAAGTATTTATTCCTTGGTGGTCTAGTGGCCCTTCCTGCCCTGATCTGCCCGAATAATAATGTATTTCTTCCCTGGTGGTCTTGGACCCCCACCCACACACCCACCCACCCCCATCCATTCCCTGGCACAGTCCTCCTCTCACCACCCTGGCCAGCCACCGACTGAGCTGCAAGGAGCACATACTGTATACAGTACATACTCATTGACTGGCAGCTCTGTCAGTCAATGAGCACATACTGTATACAGTACTTGTTCCCTACAGTTCAGTTGGTGGCTGGCCATGGTGGTGAGAGGAGGGCTATGCCAGTGACCAGTTGTGGAATGGATGGGAGGAGCAGATTGGTGGGGCATTGCCTGCTGGGGTAGGGTGCACTAGACCACCTGGGAATAAATACTTTACTTTTCGGGCAGCTTGGGACTGGGCGGTCCGCTTGACCACCAGGGACAGAGATTAATTTATGTAACAGGGGATCAGGGCTGGGGGGGGTCTGCTGGATGACCAGGGAATAAATATTTTATTAGTTGGGCAGATCAGGGCTGGGGGGTCCGCATGACCACCAGGGATGGGAGTACTTATATTAACTTATGTTAACAGGGGATCGGGGATCAGGTGGACCGCTAGACCACCAAGGACTATATTGTATATTTTACATGGGTCTAAGTACCACCTGACCATGCCAGCAGCTTGTAGCAAACCTCTCGGATGTACCCTGTCTTTGGTGCATGGCTACCTTTGCCAGAAGCTGCTGGACTTTGCTGCCAGGACCCTAACCGATAATGAGTCAGGTGCAAGGTCCCTGGTGCACTAGCAGTCGGCGCAAGCTGCCACTGGTGCACCTTAAGCTGACCTTTCAGAACTGAGTCCCTTGTGTGTAGATTCCCCTGGTTTTATTTGCTCAAGTTTGCAAAAAGATTTCCAGGATTACTTTTCTGTCTTTTGCTATCCTTCTACCTTTTATCTTAAAATACAAATGCATAACTAAAATGCAGCTTTCATGTGTCTATTTTTCACATTATTTTTTTCCCTCTGAGGAAGACAGGCAGTTCTCACTGTGACTGACATCCACCCTACTTGAGTGCACCGGGAACCAAGTCCCTCAAGGATTTCCCTCCATGGTGGAGCTGGGAGGGAAAGGGCCATCCTCCACCCAGTCAAGTATCCACGTCTGCCACTGGTGGTCAGGTGGAGTCATGGGCTGTGAGGAAGTGAAAGGGCTTCAAAGCCCGCTTTACCCACTTTTTTTCTTTTTCTCTCTACTGACCTCTGCTGTAACAACGTGTCAGTACATGTACATGGAAGTGCACATTTCCTGCACAATTGTGGACCTGACCTTTGAGCCATTCTCTAGCCAGTAGTACCACCAAGACCCCACCTGATGGCAGTCAGTCAGAGGCCGAGATGGCTAGCCACCTCTCCCTATGTGAGGAGAGCAGTCCCTGAAATGCTCGATCCTCTCCCACCCTGCCAACTCCCCAGCAGCCCATGCTCATTCTGAACATGGGTCACTGGCGTGACAGGAGATAAGGTGTTCAGTGCCTTAGCCCTCCTCACCACTGGGCCAACTTGCTTTTATGCGTTTCTCATAACAATAAAAAAAACATGCAATGATGCAGACCATTTCAGGAGTGTTTCAAGGTCACATGGTTTTGATATAAATGGTCAAGCTGACTGCTATTTCAAGGAAACTGCTGGAGTTGACTTGACATGATGTTAAGCTTACATTTGTTTCCATTTGAATTCATGGGACCAAAGACTCCTAGACTGATTCTCAGATTTGCCTTTTGTGGGTAAGTGTGATACAATATTTCTCTTGTGTTTTGAATTAGGAAAAATGTACTAATACAGTATTTCTAATTAAAAAAAAACACAGTGGTTTGAAAAAAAAACTTTCTTTGTAAAATTCTGGTCTTTTAAACTCTCACTTTTTCCATGTTCTGGCACTCATGGGACTTTTTTATTATTTGTATTTATGCTCCTTGCAGCCTGACCTGCAATCATCCAGCCACTGCCTTCATCCCCCCTTCAGCCTGCAGGCTCACTCACATACCTGCTGGCACTTATACCGCGCCCGTGAAGGGAACCCCCTATTTTCCCACTCCTGGCCGGGAACCACTACCGCTGTGTGATTCCATGACAGGCCCCCTGGGCAGAGAAGTGTGGCCATCAAGCTGCTCGGTCATCTGCTCCTTTTTCCTCCAGTATTACTCCCCTCTGAAATGTGGATGTGCAATGATGTCTAAGGCACAATGTGTCAACATCCGTCGCACTTCAGCCCCAAGTGCACTGTTCTTTGCAGTGCCCCCAATCTCCAGCAGGGGCCGCTGCAGAGCGATGGAAGCCCCAATCGCTCCCCAGGGAAAGCAGAGCAGTCCTCCAGATGCTCAATCCTTTCCCTCCGCTGCTGACCCCCGACGACCCAGGCACGTTCCCGAACCTGGGTCGCCAGCATGGCGCAAGGTGCGGTGTCCAGCATCTCACCCTCAGTGCCACCGGGCTGGCCCTGGCACTCACATTAAGCCTTCCACCCAAGAAAAATCTAAAGAAGGAAGAAATGTCAGAAGACATGCCCATCCTGTGTGAAAACAAGGAAACCATGCAGAAAGGAAGCTGCTACTAACTGCAGAGTCAAACACATACATATACTCCTTTTTATGTTCGCTTGCACGCATGCACAAGGAACGTTTTGGGAAAGTAGCACACTTGGAGGTGTGCCTCTCCCATCCAATGCACTGCTCCCTTGAGCAGGCGTGGCGGTCCTGCACCAATGGGTGCAGGAGCTCAGTATGACAGCGGTGTTCCTCTGCTTCAAAGAAAGCACCGCTGCCATACTGAGTGCCGCCGCCATGACGCCCCTCGTCACGCGCTGCCCCTCCACATGCGTCACGCCACCCCCCACAGCTTTGGTGCCAAGAACTTGTTTGCCGGCGGGGTGCCCAACTGTCGGCCTCGGCCCCCCGCATAGTTTGCTGGACGGGTGCCCAATCTCGCTGGCTCCTCACCCCCAGTCATCTTGTGCCATGCTGGGAGCCCACCCAGCGTGGCAGACGGTCCCACATCGCCTTTTTTTAACACCTGTAAAATAAAAACGGTCCCACGGCGCGCCTCCCAGTCCCTCCCACAACCCGCACCCACCCACTGCGCCTCAGCTCTCCCACACCCCCACCCCATACTTACCTCTGGACTCTGGCGCGGCGATCTTGTGGACCGGAACACGCCTGCACTCTTGAAAGGCGACCGTAAGCTGTATAATGGCTAGATAGGGGTTTCAACTTTATTAGACATTCAGTATTGTTTGACGCAGCACTGGGCCTCAATGGTTTTTTAGACTTTTTCATGAATGATGTCATCATATGTTGTTCGGTTCGAAGGTGATTTCACAGGCACCGCGCAGTCACTGTGTGAAATCACCCTTGGCCTCGAATAACACCATGACATTGACATCATTCATGAGAAGAGGTCCCAAAACCCCATGTTGAAAATTTGGGCAAAATTCCAAAATGACTGTTTTACAAGCGCATTGCGCAGTTCCTATGGTATCGTAAGTTCTCGAATTTTCAATATTTTCACCCAGATTTCAACATTGCCATTTTATCACACCTTCTTATGAGCGTACAGCTGTCATTTCTACATCTCACCCAAAATGTGTTTCTGCCCATGTAGCGCACAATGGCTCAGTCGGTGTGCAAAATCAATGTATGGAACACATTAAGAAAATCACAGTGATACTGTTCATGAGAAGAGGTCTTAAAATGGCTATGTTGAAAATTTGGTGAAAAAATTCCTAAAAATGACTGTTTTATGACCTTGCGTTGCGCAGTTCCTACACACGCAGTACGCTTATGTATTTCAATATTTTCACTCCAGATTTTCAACATTGCCATTTTACCACACCTCCTTATGAGCACTGCAGCTGTCATTTTCACATCTTGCCCAAAATGTGTTTCGCCATAAGGATGACAATGGCACAGTCAGTGCGGAAATCAATGTATGGGACACAGTAAGAAAATCACAGTGACACTGTTCATTAGCAGAGGTTTTAAATGGCAATGTTGAAAATTTGGTGAAAAATTCTAAAATGACTGTTTTATGACCGGTCGTTGCACAGTTCCCTGCGCTTGTAGGTTTGCGAATTTTCAATATTTCCATTCCAGATTTTCAACATTGGCATTTTACCACACTTCCTTATGAGCAATACAGCTGTCATTTTTCACATCCTGCCCAAAACGTGTTTCCGCCTATGTAGTGCACAATGGGGGTAACAAAAAGGTCATGCTGACAATTTATTGTGCAAATACCAGCAATTGCACAGGGCATTAGGGTAAAGGACCATACATGCCAAACACCACTGCAAATACCTGCAAGCGAACATTCGGCATTGACAAATGCTTGTTAGCCACTGTAGTGAGCTGTTTGATGCTAAAGGTTTACTTTATTTACAAAATAATGTTAAATAAAATGATTCAGTGTTTATATATATTGTGACAGTGATCCCACATCACTGTCACCCATTTGTGACAGCCTGCTCCTTGGGCCATACCAGCCTACAGGGCCATTGTCTGTGTATACTGCTACACTGGGCTGCCACCACCTGGCAATCTCATGAAAATACCATGTTGCCCAAGGTCAGGAAGGTCAAACACAATAAAATTAGGTAGAGTGCATTTCGGACAGCGGACTGTAAACAGAGAATTCACTGTGCCAGTAGAAATATTAAAATTACCTTGTTGATAATGAGGCACAGCCACTGATTCTATAAAGATAGAGGGCTAGATTCATGACCTGCCCGATATACCTGAAGCTGTTGGAAAAACTGGGCACAAGTGGGTTGCCACTTGCAGCTCCGCCGGTTACCCACAGCTACGGGTATTCACAAAGGGGGAACCTGATTACGACTGGCTCCACAATTTACGGTGGCTGGTGGACAATGTTGCCCAGGAAATCTGCAGCTGCAGAGATCTGTTACGGCTGGTCAGACCAGACTTCTGCTGCAAGTGCTGCTGCTGTAAATTTGAATCTTTGCAGCTGCAGGGATTTCGGTCTGCAACTGCCATTACGTGTGGGACTTTGTCCCAGAGGCTTTTGTGAATCTAGCCCAGAGACATTACTAGTAATTACTACAGGTATTAACAAATAAACAGGATATATACAGTAAGATAAAAGATTTACACGTTTACTGGGAAAGGAAAATAAGGTCAGGTATACAGAGAGATGATGGATAGAAGAATTTCAAAACCTCGGCTCTCTTAACATCTAACTTTACCTGCTGCTAACCTGAAAAGGACTTCCACGAAGTCTAGCATTCATTCACACAGATTTGTTGGCTTCCTTAGTAGGGCTCCCCATCTTCTTCCAGATGTAAAGCAGGGCAAGAGTTAGGACCGACGACCCCAACACACACCCCGATGCCGGTTGGGGAAGGCGGGCTGGAGGTGTCCAGGGGGGGTTTCAACCCTAACACCAAATTTCCTTACTTTAGTCAATGTGGAACAACCCTAACTGATGCTTTAAACGGAGTTTTTTGCCTCTAATTTCCCTTCTTTTTGAGAATGATGACGAGAAATACTGAATGTAATGCAGCGTCGGGGGCCCTGCACTTCTGCCACACGATGTCTTGTGACACAGTAACAGGAACAGCAACGCAAACACAAGGTGGAAATGCAAATGGCAACAGTAATGAAAACGCAAGGGCAAATGACAACGCAAAGGGTAACACACACGGTGGTGCACACAGGAACGGTAACACTAACAAGTACATAAACGCAAGGGGAAACAGTAACTGTAACAGTAACAGAAGCGCATACCCTGTTTTTGCTGGACAACTGCATAGAGAAACACAGGGTGTACAAAGAATGTATGCATTGTAATGGCAATGGAAGCTTAAAACGAGCATCGGAAGTACTTAATTGCAAATATCTCAGCAACCGTACAACGTAGAAAAACAATTTAAATTTCACAGAAATCATTATTTTCCTAACTCATGGCAAAAAATCTGTATCACACACTGTTTTCGAGATATGAGCCCCGAAAGGCGCGGCGTACGCTACATTTGTTAGTCTATGGGAAAAAGCATCAACTTCGGAGTACCGTAACTTTGGAGCCGTACAATATTTTTCCACCAAACAACTAAAAGGTGCATCTGTGACATGTTGGCTGCCTTTCTTCCAAATTTCAGGCCAAAAGACCTAACCGTTCTTTTGCAGCAAGGTGGCAAAGAAATCCTGTCATTTTGGCCATAGTGTTGCAAAAATTGCTTCCGTGTTTCGCAGCTTTAGCACAGATTTCTGAGATTGTTGGTATAGCGTGAAAGTACTTTCAAAGTACTTTTTCCAGAAAGTTGAAAAACATATTTCGGGGTGTTTAACCCCAAAATAAAGACATGCTAGCAACCCCAGGTCCTTACTAGGTGAATGCAAAAAAATTGTGTCCCTAGATGGTCCTAATTTTAAATGCCAAGCATTTTCTGATCGGTAACTGAAAACAAAATTATGGATTTAAAGTAGTAGGGCATTTGCTAGTAAAAGTACATTTGTGAAAGTGTTGAACTTTTTGTTAACTTTTCCTTTGACTTATAATGGTAACTTGTTTTTTGAATAACTTTTGAACAGTTTAATATTTTTTCACTAAATCTTCAAAAGGCACATCGGGCACCCCAGCTACACGTTCCCTGAAGATTTCGGACGACTGGCGCAAAACGTGTGACCTGTAGGCAACGACAAAGAATTCACCAAATAGCATAAATGCATGTACAGATCACACTTAATAACTCTGCAGCTGTATATCCGACCAGTACAAAACTTGGCAGATCCCAAGTTGTATGGTTCTTGATCATGCATTCCAAATTTCAGGCAAACTTAAACAGTGCCAAAGTTATTAAGGTGCAAAATTTGACCCTTTAACCTTAAAAGGGCTCCTCAACCCTAACTATGGTAGCATCGGTATATATATATATATATATATATATATATATATATATATATATATATATATATATATATATATATATATATAATATATATAAAACCACCAGTAGTGATAAAAGTAAATAAGTCATTATTTTGCAATAAATATATATTTTTTTTATAATTTAAAGTTTATTCATACATTTTCCACCATAAAAGGCAGCATACAGAGAAAACCGATAGAGACTCATTGATAAATAGTGAGAGGATGCTGCCCTCCCCAACCTCCCCTTACTGCAGTAACCCATCTCAGTGCCCGTGGATGCCGAGCCTCTAACCAAAAACCATATAAAAGCGATAACCCTAGTATAGGTTTAGTTTGGAACCAGAGAGATTAGTGAATGAAGGGGATCCCAAATTCTAGTGTAGACTGCCAGACTATTGTGCAGACTGGCTATTGCTTTTTCCGTGCGCAAGTTGGATAGTACTTCTCTTACCCATTCCTGGAAAGAAGGGGAGGACCTGTCTTTCCAGTGACGGAGAATTATTTTCTAGACGACAGGCAACTATGGAAATATGAAATTTATGCACTTAACGCTAATAGAAGACAGGTCCCCTAACACACATATCGAAGGGGTAAAATACTCTTGGAGGCCCAACAGGGGGTCTAAGGAAGTTTGGATTGAAACCCATAAGGTGGAGATTCTTGGACAAGATCACAGCATATGAAAAAGTGTGCCCTCATCCTGTGAACATTTGTTGCACTTGTTTGAGTCAAGGTAACCCCACCTGTGAAGTTTGGCCGGGGAGTAATATAAGTTGTGCAATACGTGATATTGCATGAGATGCAATCTATCTTGAGAAATAAATTTATGACAAGACTTCCAGTGAGAATGCCAATCCAGCTGAAGGTGAGGGAAAAAATTACTCCAAAATCTTGATGGCCCAAATGGACCCCCAAACTTTTTATGAAACAAAACCTGATATAATTTAGAAATTGCACCAGGAGAATCAGAAAGTGGGGATACCTCGGGTATCAGAGAAGAGATATTCTGAGAAAGAGGAGATAAATATTTATTTTTATGTGGAAGACATTATTTCCACTTAGGATATAGGAACAGAACACAGAGAACAATGGGCAAGATTAAGAGTTTAGAATGGAAAGGAAGCAAACCCCCCCTTTAAAGTTTTCAATCTATCAGTGCTGTAGAGTGCTAGGCATTACCCATGGGGGGATGGGGTAGCGGGTGCGAACGGCAGAGGATGAATGAGCGGAGCTGTCACATCAGGGTTGTTAGGTCCAGAAGATACCCTGGGGTGAAATGGATTCTGGAACGTGGTCCACCATGTCTGGTCTCCATACCCAAGGGCACCACCACTATTGGTGTGCAGGTAGCTCGGGCAGCCCCAGAGACCCGTCCAACTCAAGCAGTGCTATGCAATGCCAGATACATCAAGAACAAGACTGCAATTATTGCAGATCTTGTTGAGACAGCTGATCTGGCTTGCATCAACGAGACCTGGCTGGATGAAAATGCTGGCCCCATATTGGAGGCTGCAATTCCAGCTGGGTACTCAGTGATACACCACTTGAGACTGGACCATGGGGGGGGATGTGGTCTGTTTCAAGACCGAATTGGGCCTCACTAGTGTACCAGTTGAGGAAGCTGGGCCATTTGAGTGTACTGTAGTAGCAGGTGTAGGTTGTAGGCTACCACTCATCTACCATCCACCCGGGGATGAGAAGCGATTCCTTCAGGAACTAGCGGACTTCATGATCAACATGGCATTTGCGTCGCCCAGGCTGATGGTCCTGGGTGACTTCAGTGCCTGGGTTGATGGTGAACTCTCGCAATTTGGACAACACTTCCTTCAGTTGATGACATCTCTGGACTTTACACAGATTGTTACCTCTGCTACTCACAAACACGGTCACTCTCTTGACCTGGTTTTCCTCCTGGGAATTGAAGCCTCTGATTTGTGGGTGGAACCTGTTGGATGGTCTGATCATTACACCGTGGGATTCAATTTTTGCACCCCCTTTCGTAGGCCTGCCCTTATGGTGATGGTCAGATACCGCCCTTTACGGGATATGAGTCCTGAAGGTCTGGCGGCGGTACTTGACCTATCGGAGTTTCCTGTGGCAAGCGGGAGTCCAGAGGCCTTGGTTCTGGCCTATAATAAGGCCATTACTACAGCCCTAGACTCTATCACTCCCATCTGTGTTTGTCCTCTCTCCCTTCACCCTTGGTTTGATAAGACCTTGAGGGAGATGCGGTGACTAGGACGAAGGTTACAGAGTTGCTGGCAGAAATCTGCCCCGGAGGCCGACCATCTTAGATTGCTAGAACATTATCAAGTCTATCAATCAACAATCTCCTGTAAGAAGGCAGAGTTCCTGCCCGGGGAGATTGCTGCTGCTCAAAACTGACCGGCTCAGCTCTTTCAAACTGTGGACAGGCTGTGTAGCCTGGCCTGTCTGCAGTCTCGAAGGAACTTTTTCACAATTGGAGTGTGATGAGCTCACTCCGTTCTTTGCGGATAAGGTGGCTGACATCAGGGCGGAGATCTAACCTGTATACTCCATGGGGGATGCAATTGATCGGTGCTCCATCACTTTCCCCCTTTTTTCCTGGAGTACCTTTGACCAGCTGGAGTTTGTGGATGTTATGTGGATTGTCCAGGGTATGCACACTATGTGTTGTAGTTGGGATCCAGGCTGAACCTCCCTGATTATGGGTTGTTGTGACATCACTGACCTGGTCATGGCATGGATAGTCTGCTGCTCCCTTGAGTCAGGTGAGTTCCCTAGCTCCCTGAAGGAGGCGGTGGTGACACCCCTCCTGAAGAAAGCTTCTTTGGACCCAGACTGCCTTGCTAACTACAGACCTATCTCTAACATCCCCTTCGTGGGGAAGGTGATTGAGAAGGTAGTGGCCGTACAGCTGGAGAATCATTTGACCATCTATAGCATCTATGAACTTCTCCAATTCAGTTTTTGAAAGAGGCACAGTACTGAGACTGTGCTGGGTTGGATGCTCAATGATCTCTTGATGGCGAGAGATCAGAAAAGTCATTCCATCTTGGTGCTTCTGGATCTCTCTCTTCAGCATTTGACACCATGGACCATGGGGTGCTGCTTGAGTGCCTGAGGTTCATCTGTGGTCTGTCTGGTACAGTCCTCAGGTGGTTTAAGTCCTTCCTCACTGACAGAATTTAGAGGGTGATGTCTGGGATTTATTCCTTCGACCCTCTCTCTGTCATGTGGGGTCCCTCAGGGCTCGGTGTTGTCCCCCATGTTGTTCACGGTGCACGTGCTGCCTCTCTGAGACATTGTAAGATGGAATGGGCTGAGGTTTCACTGCTATGCTGATGATACCCAGCTCTACCTGTCTTTTGCACCCAACCAGGATAGTGCACTCTCGGTATTTAATAACTGCCTCGCTGAAATTCAGGATTGGATGAATTCCAGCTGGCTGAAGTTGAACTCAGGAAAGACTGAAGTGATGGTCGTGGACTTGGGCCACCGGATGGGGGGGTCAGGGCCTGGTCAGCCTACAGGGCTTTTCCTGAGGGGCTTCCAGCTTTTTGCTTCTGAACGGGTGCAGGACCTGGGGGTGGTGCTTGCCGATGGGATGACACTGCAATCTCAAGTGTCGGCGGTCATCAAGTTGTCCTTTCATCATCTGAGGAACATCGCTAGAGTCAAGCACTTTGTTCCATCTGGTGATCTTCCTACACTAGTTCACGCCTTTGTGATCTTGTGCCTTGATTATTGCAACTCCCTTTACCTAGGACTACCAGGGGGTTGATATCTGCTGTCTGCAGCTGCTGCAGAACACAGCAGCCCAGTTGTTGATGGGGACTCCACGGACGTGTCATATCACACCGGTGCTGCACGAACTGCACTGGCTGCCGATTCAGTGGCAGATCACCATCAAAGTCAAACTTCTGACTTATAAAGCCCTACACAGACTGGGCCCAGACTACCTGAAAGAGCTTCTGCCCCCCTGCAGCCCTGAGCGATCACTGTACTCGGCTGATATGGGGTTGCTAGAGATTCCAAGGGTATTCTTAAAATCTTCAGGGGCACGTGCATTTATGTATGTGGCCCCAGCCCTTTGGAATTCTCTACTCCATCAGCTACGGGAGTGCGCAACCATGGGGGGGTCTTCAAGCAGGCATTAAAAACATATTTGTGGCACCAAGCATATGCTGTTTAACTATACTGAATTTTACTGACTACCTGTTTTTATATTGCGTGTTATATTTTAACCTTGTTCTATTTATTCTTTTATGTAAAGCGCCTTGATGTTTCTGAAAAGCGCTCAACAACTAAAGCTTATTATTATTATTATTAAGCACCAATAAAAACATCAATGCTAGTGTGGAATATATATTTTTTTTTATTTATTGAATATAATTGGAATTACAATCCTTTGAGTCACAGACTCTTTTGCAAAGGCTCCACGTCGGTTACAGGGGGTGGAGGGTAAACAAATACAGAAAAACGAACATAAACAAGCAGTATTCACATAACAATACTGGTAGTGCAGTCCAGGCTTTAACTTAGTTAACCGGCGACAGTAGTAGGCAACATTCTGGATATCCCTTGTCTGCGACGTGTAGGATGCTGATTCTTGGGATCTAGAGAGACCCAGCGTCAGGTATTTGGAGGGTTTGAAAACACAAGAGGAGGGCAGTGTTAGCCACAGTCACATTTAGCTGACTCAAGTAGTTGTGCTTTGAGGCCTGATTTGAATAGGGAGAGGCTATGGGTCTGAGAGGTAGGGGGTGGTAAAGTATTGAGCCAAAGAGGGGCACGGTAGCAGAAGGATCTTTGCCAAAGGGATGTTCTACAATGGGGGACCAGAAATGAGGAGTTTGCTTTGAGCCTTGTATTACGCCTGAGGGGAGCTGCACTGATAATGGAGAGAAGGCCAACGGGGGCTAGCTGGAGATGTATCTTTTTTGCGAGGACGCAGGTGTGGTACTTTAGTCTTTCTTGGAAGTTTAGCCAACTGGCCAAAGCATAGAGCTCACAGGTATGAGTTAGTCTGTCACTGCCGGTGACTAGGCGGCAAGCTTTATTCAAGGCAGTGTTAATGCTACATAGTGTGGTGGGTTCAGCAGAGCCATATATCACTATCCCGTAGTCGACTAGGGAGAGGATTGAGGAGGAGACTGCAAGATGCATGGCCTGTGTGGGTAAGCAGTGTTTAAGTCTGTAGAGGATACCCACTCTAGCGCTGACAGCGGAGGAGAGAAGTTGTATGTGACTATGGTAGGAGAGGGAGGTGTCTAATGTGATACCAAGGTATTTAAAACTTGCAACATGTTCAAGTGGGGCGCCTTGTGTGTTTTTGATTAGGAGTGCCGACTGACTGTGTGGGCTTTGACGGTGGGCAAAGATCATTGACTTAGTTTTTTGATAGTTGATGATCAGGCGGTGTTCAGTGAACCAGGTTTCTAGCTCCCTGAAGAAACCCCTGTAGGGCTAGTTGGAGGCGCTTGGTTGTGGGTGTTTCAAAACACTAACGATCATCAGCGGAGTAGTAGGTGACCATTGCACACTTGGGAGAGAGTTTAAAAGAGGGTGAATAGTAGAGGGCCGAGTATAGACCCCTGTGGGACCCCAGAGCAAACTGTTTTGCAGGAGGAGATGGTGGTGTTTATCCTGACTTGTTGTGACTGGCCTGAAAGGTAATCCTTGAACCAGGCAGTTGCCTCTGGGACCACATTTAGTTGTGGAAGGACACAAAGCAGTAGCTCATGACTGACCATGTCAAATGCCTTGGTCAGATCCATATAGATCGCACCTGCTATAGAGCCTTGGTCTAGGTCCTCATGGATGAACGAAGTGAGCTCAGAAAGTGCTGTGACGGTACTATGGCTAGTCTGGAAACCATGCTGTTCCAGGTAGAGAAGGTTGTGTTTAGTTAGGTGTTCTGTTAGCTGGTCCGAAACTATTTTTTCCAGTGCTTTGGAGAGAGGTGGAAGTAGTGAAATTGGTCTATAGTTGCTTGTGTTAGTGGGGTCGCCACTCTTCAGGATAGGAGTGATTATGGCTCTCTTCCAGGTTGAGGGGAACTGACCTAGGCATAGTGAGAGGTTGAGAATTATAGTAAGGTGGGGTAATGTGACATCCAGGGCAGGGGCGTCACCAGGGGTACAAAGTTGTGGGGGGGCTAATGCCCCTTAGTCAAAATCCTAACAAAGCTAGGGGGGTCCAGGGGCATACCCCCCCCCGGAAAATTTTGAAATTTTACCTTCAAATGGTGGCTTTTCCTGCATTTTAGTGATGAAAAATATGTTGGAGAAGCCTAGTTATCAGCCATATATTTAATATGGTACATGTGGAAAAATGTGGTTACTGGTCCACTGAGGACAGGTTGCAGGAGGATCCCAGAGCAAATGAGAGACCAGAACAGCCAGACACACCATTATCCCAGCAGATCTGCTGGGAAGGTTGCAGGAGGACCCCAGAGCAAATGAGAGACCAGAACAGCCAGACACTCCATTATCCCAGCAGATCTGCTGGATATCAGTGTCATACAAGTTTTTCTATTTTATTATCGTGCTGATTTTGGAAGAAGTAGCTCAACCTTTCTGTTTGTCATGGATGCAAACTCGTCAATCACATCATCAGTGTCAAGTTGTCTGCTTTCTTCGGTCTGAATGTTGAGAATTCCAAGTGAACTCAATCTGTCGTTTTCTGTCTTGTTTCTCAGATACGCCTTAATGCGACTCATGGAACTAAAGGAGCGCCATACACACATGTGGTAACTGGGATTGTTAAAGCAATCTGCAGTGCTTTATGCAGCGTCAGATACATGATTTCTGGAAGTACATTATAAAGATTGGTCATATCGTATGGACGTTCATTTTCTGGCAGCCGACAAATGAAGTTTCTTGCTACTACTAGTTCCTCTTCCAGAACTGGACAGTCATACATCTCTCCAAGTGGTCTCAGTTTGTCCTGGTCCAAGAATGTGTTAGACTGTGGTCTGAGAGCATTGATAGCAACCATCAGTGTTTGGTTATGCTTGGAAAACCATCCGTCAATCTCTCCAATTATTTTGTCAATCACAGGGTAAAAAACAATGATTCTCAAATGCACAGCAGTTCTTGTTTCATGTGATGCTGATGCACTTTGTTCAGTTCCAGTTCGTGAAGTTGGAACAAAGTGCTCCCAAGTACGAGGTAGTTTCCTTTGCCTCTGTGGACTGGAGTTTGCTGGATGTCTGTGTCCCATATTTTCTGCCATATTTTCAGCTTCCCTTAGATAACTAGAAATCTGTCTTCAGTATGAAATTGTGCAATTGTGTCTCTCAGTGCAGATACAGCAGTCACTGCACATCCAAAGTCCAAAGCCTGAGTCTGAAGTAAGTTATTTGTTCCATCAGCCACTGACAGTAGTTTGTCAAACATTTTAAGGAGAAAGATATTGTTGAATTCTAGAAGCTTGCTGTGGAGTCCTCTGGCCTTTGCAGTTTCTCCTTCTTCACATTCTGAAAGATATTTTAGAAGAGCTGGATAAGTTTCTATTACTGCCTTTGTTGCTCGCTTTTGACAAGCCCACCTGGTAGAACTTAACTCTAGTATCTCAAGAATTCTCGTCAACCCAAGCTCCTTTTGAACAGTTAAGAACCCCTGGTGAGTCAGGACAGATTTGGAAAAGAACATGTGTATCTCTTGAAGCATGTCAAAGAATTTCCTTACAGGAAGAAGTGATGAACAGGCATCTACAAGGACCAAATTCAGAATATGCGCATAGCAATGAACATATATAGCATATGGATGCTTATGACGAAATAGTTCCTGAACTCCATTTAAGTTGCCGCTCATAACAGATGCACCGTCATAAGTTTGAGCTACGCAAGTCACTGAATTCTTATGGAGGTCCCAGTTAGTCAGCTTTGAACACAGTTCATTTGTCAGACTCTGGGCATCTAATGCTGTTACTTGATGGAAGCACAAAATTTCTCTACAGGGGAACCATGGTGAACATAACGAAGGCAAATACTCATTTGTTCTCTGCAAGCAACATCTTTAGATTCATCAGCAAGTATTGCAAAATACTTTGCTTCTTTTACCTCATTTAAAATTTTCTCTCTTATTAATTTTGCACAACATTCTATCATCTGATTTTGACTGAGAGGTGAGAGATAGGTGGCATTTCCTGGCATGTGAATCTGCAAATTTTGCAATTCAGGATCAAACTTTTTTAGAAGATCAAAAGTCTCTAAAAAGTTACCCCTATTTGAGCTCCCTTCACACTCCCTACGGCCTCGAAAGGCAGTTCCCTGTCTGCCAAACAACAAAACAATCTCAATTATTCTTCTCAGGTACTCCCTGTGCTTTTTAGTATCTGCAATCATTGCTGAATCCATTAGCTATATAATATTGCCTCGTTCTTTAGATTTCACATAAGTAGACCAGGCCTCCATTGCTCCTGTATGTGTTGTTGTTTGTTGGTGTTCTCTCATCTTCTCTATTGCCTTCTTCCAGTTATTAAACCCTCTGGACATGAAAACAATGTCCACTCGACCAGTGCAACTTGAAAACATTCTGCAGGCAAAGCAAAATATAACATCATTGCTTGCACTATATTCAAGCATTTAAATGATGCATACCAGCTGCTTGAAATGAACGCCTGCTTTCCAAAATCCTTTGTGGAAAATTAGACAGCTTTGGCTGCATAGGACCAGCTTCTTTGGTTCCCAGATCACTGGGTACAACAGTAGCAGCAGATGTAAATCTTGCTACTGATTCAAGTGCATCACGAGATGTTCCGGGAGATGATGATGTGTTTGCTACATCTTCTGGTACTGGAACTTCCACTTCATTTCTTAATGGCTGCTCTGGTTGCAGCTGTTGAGCATCACTGGGGTCCAGGAAGTTACTTTCTTTATTCTGATTTTTTGATTTTGGACGGAAGAAGTCACGGATACTCATTTTTAACAAGGCTCATAAATGTGTGACAAGAATTAACTAACAAGTAAATTATAAGAAAATGCCCTTTTATTGGGTCTGGCACACAGGGATGAAATGTTTATGTGACAGACTTAGCCTAACACACAGGGCTCACAGTATGCAAAGTAATGAGTAATCGACTGAAAAACTCCTATTTAATACAATAGATGGAGCCTAAAACACAGGGCTCACAGTATGTGAAGTAATGAGTGTAACCAACTGGAAAACTGCTATTTAATACAATAGACAGAGCCTAACACACAGGGCTCACAGTATGCAAAGTAATGAGTAATCGACTGGAAAACTCCTATTTAATACAATAGACGGAGCCTAAAACACAGGGCTCACAGTATGTGAAGTAATGAGTGTAACCAACTGGAAAACTGCTATTTAATACAATAGACAGAGCCTAACACACAGGTCTCACAGTATGCAAAGTAATGAGTAATCGACTGGAAAACTCCTATTTAATACAATAGACGGAGCCTAAAACACAGGGCTCACAGTATGTGAAGTAATGAGTGTAACCAACTGGAAAACCGCTATTTAATACAATAGACAGAGCCTAACACACAGGGCTCACAGTATGCAAAGTAATGAGAAATCGACTGGAAAACTCCTATTTAATACAATAGACAGAGCCTAACACACAGGGCTCACAGTATGCAAAGTAATGAGTAATCAACTGAATACTGCTATTTACAATAGATGGAGCCTAAACACAGGGCTCACAGTAAGCAAAGTAAAATGAGTATGCTACTGGGTGAAAACTGTTTTTTTTTATAAACAGACGGTTCCCTGGCTTGTTCATAAAAAAGTGTCTGAAATTGAACTGGTTAATGGTTCCTTGCTTGTGATGTTAAGCTTGCCACAATACAAACCCAAGGCAGGGTCAGGGTATAAGGCAATTTAGGAAAAAAAAAAGTTCTGCTATTTTTATTCTAAATTTGTGAGTCTAAAAACATAAACCACAAAAGTGATGTTCTTCAGTCTTTCTGAGTTGTCAGCTTTTCACTAATCAGTGTAGTAGTACTCAATTTACTCAGTAAAATAGTAAATGGGGAAATAAGTTGCAAGTAAGAAAAAAATACACATATATGCAGTAGTTAGTAATGCTGCTGTATGGCAGCACTCCCAGCAGATTGTCTGTGTCTCAGCTTTTCAATTTACCCACACACACAAACACAACCCTTCCCCCCGTATTTCTCTCAGAGAAAAAATAATAAACACTACTCTATTTATTTAGCTCTCAAGCCTCTTAGCCCAACAAGTGAACTGAGCATATTTGATAATAACTGAAACATAGATTGAATTCTGATTTCAATCTCCCAATTTCCCAAACAGTGCCTCTGATCTGTTGCTCGCTCTGCCTCTACCAACTACAACTGCGTCACTAGTTTTTCTTACTGCACACAATGGGAGCTAGTGTATACCACGTGTGTGTTGGAGAAGCACACCACGTGTTTGTCCACTGATTGGCTCACTGTGCAAGCAAGCTGCCATGCTGTTGGTAGGCAGAGTATGAGGTGGGTGCCAGTCACAGAATACAAGAATGAGCCTTCCCTGCTGCTCTCCTCCTGTCTATCATCCCCATCCTCCAACAGCTGACGCCATTTCATTAAATCTCCCAATGGTCTGTCAGATCTGCTGGCGATGCCCCAGCCCATACACACATACATACACACCAGTCACCTTGCGTGCGGCGCTGATGACTCCAGTCCTTGCAGTTATTCCATTATTGGGGACCTGGATTCAATCAGTTATGTCAAATATTATTTGTTTCTCATTAAGTGTGTGTTTCTGTTTCAGAACTTCCGAAACAGAAACACACACTTAATCAGAACAGTGGCGCTATTATTCCACAGATCAGTGGTGCCAATTGCCAAAACAGTACAAAGACTACTCCCTCCCATGGATGCCTCACATTCTGAGCTCCGGAGGATTGGAGGAAGAGCTGGGATGTTATCCCAAAATCACTGAAAAAACAGACTGTTTTACTCCTTCGTTCTTGGACAAATCGACATCTTTTACTGTAATGAGAAAGAGAGAGAGAATATAAACTAACGGGGGTTGCTGCTTAATTTGGAGTCCAGTCAAGATAGTTGAGATAGTGTATCGGCGTTTCTGTCGTTTGATAGATTACGCTGATTTGGCTTTTAAAAAGCCAAACCAAATTAAATCTATCAAACCGTAAAAAGACGCCAAATACACTATCTCAATGTGTGTTGACTCAAACAGCAGCAACCCCATTAGTTTATATTTCTCTCTCATTACCTTAATAGTCTCGACGCTGGCTTCCAGCTTCAGCTGCTCCACTAGCTGCTGCATTGCTTTCTCGCTCTCTGTAACTTTCATGTCCCTGATCAGCAGCGGACTGAAGAGCTGCTGGATTATATTATTCCCCAGATCAGTGATGCCAATGCCATTTGCCAAAACAGTACAAAAACTACTCCCTCCCATGGATGCCTCACATTCTGAGCTCCAGAGGATTGGAGGAAGAGCTGGGATATTATCCCAAAATCACAAAACAGACTGTTTTACTCCTTCGTTCTTGGACAAATCAGCGTCTTTTACTGTAATATAAGAGAGAGAGAGAGAGAATATAAACTAACCGGGGTTGCTGCTTAATTTGGAGCCAGCCGCACATTGAGATAGTGTATCGGCATCTTTTACTGTAATGAGAGAGAGAGAGAGAGAGAATATAACCAACTGGGGTTGCTGCTTAATTTGGATTCCAGCCACACTTCCTGTGTGTAATAAATAATTATATCCAGCAGCTCCTTAGTCCGCTCCGCTGCGAGCCTGATTGCAGTTTTTTAACTGTTCACATTCTGCAGCCGATTTAAACAGTTAAGAAACGGATTTTAAATATATTTTTTTATGCAAATGATTGGGGGGGCTTTAACTTAGATTAGGGGGGCTGTAGCCTCCCCAAAATCAACGTGGTGACGCCACTGATACAGGGTCAGCCAAATGAGTTTAAGATCTAGGGAATCACTGCTGTATCAGGTATTGGCGATAGCTTTGGAAATGTAGTGTTTTGCCTTGAGGCAGGCGATGACTCTCAGCCTGAAGGGTATCATATTGTTGTTACATGAGGTGTTGGGGAGGGTGGGGACAGGGTGGAAGTAGTTAGGAGGAGAATATGGGAGAGGTCCGAGAAGGTGCAGTTGAGGCTTTTGCGATAGTGGAAGGATCCTGGGCGATATCCAATTTATAGTGAGTTGAGTGGGGGAGCAGGATTTCCCACTGAGTTCTTTTACATTGTCACAGAATTTTTTACCATCTCCCCAGGAGGAGGTTAGGGTTTGTTGGTAGTAAGTAGCTTTCACCTGCCGTAAGGCCCAGGTACATTTGTTGTGGGCCTCCTGGTATAGCTGTCTATCCTGTGTGCGTTGGGAGTCAAGGGCCTTATGCCATAGGTTGTCCCTTTGTTGGAGCTGGTTAAGTAGTGAGGGTATGATCCAGGGGGTGGTTCTGGTTTTCACTACTTCCTTGGAGAGGGGAGCAAAAATGTCGCAGGCCTTGTTGAAAGTGGTTATGAAGTGGAAGAGTGCCAGGTCTACAGACTGCGTGGTATAAATGGGGAGCCAATTGCTGGTAGATAGGTGGGCTTTGAGATTCTCTAGGCCTCGTCTTTTTAGCTGCAAGGAGATTTTGGGGGGGCAGGGGGCAATTTACCCGACCACCAGCAGGTCACCGGGGAGTGGTCACTGATAGAGTCAGGGAGCACCATGGCATGGGACAGGTTCTGTGGCCTGTTGGTGAAGATGAGGTCTAAAAGGGTGGAGGTCCCAGATCTATTGTCCCTTCTAGTAGGAGAGGTGACAAGTTGGGTAAGATCGTATGCCAGGGCAGTGTCTTTGAAGCTGGATGAGGCAGGGGATAGCCAGTTGACATTAAAGTCACCCATTATGATGATTTCACTAGTATTAGGTAGGTGGGAGATACTGCAGAGGATAGACTCAAATGCGAGTTTTTGGTTTCTCAGGGGGATATAGGCTGCAGTGATGTGGAGGGTTTTGGTACCCAGACTAAGTTTGACTGTGAGTGCCTGGACGCCATATTGTGGTAAAGGGTTTTGTACTTCAGTGGCATGAAGTGAGGATTTAACATAAATTGCATAGCCACCGCCTCTCTTGCTGGTCCTGTTGGCCCAGAAGATGGAATAATTACTGAGGGAGACAGCATCATTGGGTATTCTTTCAGAGAGCCAAGTCTCAAATAGGGCTAGGATGTCCGGTGCATGCTGGGCAATCCAGCCTTGGAAGGGGGTGTGTTTTTTTGGTAGGCTGCATATATTAAGAGTAGCTAGCAGTAGACTCCCACTTGGGCTGCTTGGTGAGGCCACTGTGCAGGGTGGTCCAGGGTTGGGGTGGATATTGCCAGATAATAATTTAAGTAGTAGGGTGTGCCGCAGGAGGGCTAACCTGCAGAGTTTGGATGAGTGACGTTGGGATTGGTAGGGTGTAGGGCTTTTTGCATTGGTGGTGGGGACTGGGAGACTGGGTATAACACTTGCTAAAAAGGTGGGGAGAGTGTGGGGGTCAGTTTTAGGGTTTACCGGGGTGGTGAGGGGTTGTGGTCTGGAGGGGGGAGAGCTGAGGTACAATGCGCATCATGTGTGAGTATCAAATACATGAAGTGTTGCAGGGAAATAACCCATTCATTTCCACTCATGAGTGGCAAACCTTCATAACTAACTCATGGCTTCAACACTCATAAGTTACAGGAGTCAACACGTAGTGGAGATCAATGTATTATTCCACTGCAACCCATTATGTATTCCCTATTTATTTCACTGAAATTAGCTGCTGTACTACAAGAGCAGCTTAATTAAAATAATTGGACACCATTACTATACTGGACATGAACGCTGTTCTTGTGAAGATAGTTACAGCAGCTGCTCTTTAATTATTTTTATAGAAAGCACAGCAAATGGCAAGTTTTCAACTGCTGAATTAACTAAAGGAGCTGCTGGGATACAGACTGAACCCTTGTAGGAAATTAGTTTTCACCTTAATGTGGGAGTTCTTGAAATACATTAAGAGCACTGTTATAGCACTAGCAGTTAAGTCGTAACAGAAATCAGAAAATATTTGGCAACAGCTTGCTCTTACAACGAGCCACAGCTGCTGCATTTAAAGGGATTTTTCAGTTTTCTGCAAAACGTTTATAGTCTGCAACAGTAGGACTCGGTCTCGTAACATTTCCCAAAACTCAAATTTCAGGACATTACACTGTTCATTACTAAAGAAATCTGCAGGAAATAAGATTTCTTTGCCCCTTTGACTTCATCTGCTTTTATTGCTCTACCTGCTTTGAAGTCATAGGGCCTGATTCTAGAAGCCCCCCCCCCTTAGATCAGCACACCAAGCACTGAATCCCTGACTGCAGTATTTTGCAAAAATCAGAATCCTGGCACTGAACTCCCCAAGTTTGCTGCAAGCTGCCCTGTGTGCTGCAGAGCTGGCACTCGGGAGGGAACTGTCGCAAGCTGCTGTACTTTGGGCAGCAGTGGCAGCCATGGTAGGGACCTGCCAGCCATCCATTTGATGGCTGGCAGGGCCCACGGAGGGGTGGGTTGGAGGGGTGGTGATGGACCTTGGGAGGGGTAAGAGCACGGTTACCTCGGTGCCATGGACTGGGTGTGGGGATGTGGTCATGTGACTGCCACTGGGGAGGCCCTTGCAGTCACTAGCTGTGTCTCTACCACTTGCAGAACACTTGGCTGGGTATGGGAGGGCCACAGAAGTCCACAGACACCAGCCACAATGGGGGGCATGGACCAACTCCCACCCTGCCATGACACTCAGATTGGTGCATGGGTCTTTAGACCTGCTCCTGGCTGGTCTAAATCTGGTGGGCTGTGCATCCATTGGGACAGTTTGCAGAATTCCAGTTGAGGATGCTGCAGTATTGCCCCAGTGCAAGCCCCCATCCACCTTTGTTGCACCAGTGCATCTGTTGCAGGAACAGCGCAAGCCCAGCTGGTGTGGGTGGCATCCCAGTTGGCACAGGTAGCATCTGAAACTCAGAAATAATGCATGGTGTAGTCCAAGATGCCCCTTGTGCCATTCCTTGTTGGCCCAAGCACCGTGTACCATACCTGATCCTTTGAAAATTGGGCAATAAACCTTTGCTGTGACATCACAGCTTGTTGCCACTGAAGTTACTCTGCTGTTACATGCAGAGGATTGTGACTTCAGAAAAAAAACTGCTGGAATAAATTAAGTCAGCAGGGCTGTGATGGTCAGAGCACCCTGCAGTCTCAGACTAGCATCTCTCTCTCTCTCTCTCTCTCCTCTCTCCTCTCTCTCTCTCTCTCTCTCTCTCGCTCTCTATCTATCTGTCTCTTTCTCACTTTCTCATGCTTTGTCTCATAGACCATCCAGACCAGCACTGCCACCATCAGGGTTCCCTCTTTAACAACATAGACCCTGGTGCTCTGATAACCCCTTTTCCATCTTCTGCCCTTCATACTCCCTGTAGTGAGGGTCTCTGTATGGGGTAGGCACATTTTGCTTTCTCAGAGTGTCTTTAACCTACACACCTTACCCAGGTACTTTTCCCTTAAGGATGCAGTCGCACACCAACCAGTTATTCCAGCCTTTATAACAAATATCTAATTTATTATTAAACACTAGGTAGCGTGATACTTCGCCAGAGGTGTGGAAGAGTTTAGGATCTATGACTTCATTTCACTTGTGCCAGAGTTTATCTCCACCTTCACGGATCTTAGCTCTGTTCTACTGGCTGAATACCTCAAGCGTATCAAAGCTGATAATAGACACCCACTGGGCATCAACTTGCACCCTCAATTTTACTTCAAGAGAGTCACTGTCAAAGAAACACTGGGTTACGTTAAAAAGGTCCTGGGGAAAACCAGAATAGGGTCTGACAACATTGACATGAAACTGCTGGTGCTGGCAATCAATGAAGTCATCGCTCCCATCACTATGGTTTTCAATAAATCCCTCCAGCTCGCCAAATTCCCTTCTCCTTGGAAACAAACGCTGGTGACCCCAGTGCATAAGGGAGGTGATAGGTCACTGACTGCAAACTACAGGCCCATCTATATCCTCTTCCCCCCTCTCTAAAGCACTGGAAAGGATAGTGGCAGACCAATATACTGACTATATTCACAAATACCAGCTGCAATGTCCCCAGCAGCATGACTTTAGGAAGCTCCACAGCACGGACACTGCACTGGTGGATTTCACTGAGTATGTCCATAAGGCATTGGATGAGGGAAAACTGGTTGGGTCCATCTTCATTGATGTAACAAAGGCATTCGACACAGTCTGCCACTCACTCCTCTTGTCTCAACTGCATGCTCTTGGTGTTTCCACAAATGCCGCTCTATGGTTCCAGGACTACCTAACCTCTTGGTCTCAAAGGGTCAAGATAGGTCACTCCATATCTGCATCCAAGGAAGTCTCACTAGGGGTGCCTCAAGAGTCTATCCTGGGTCCACTGCTCTTCAGCATGTTCCTGAACAAGCTACCCGATGCCTGCACTGGCAAAGTCATTCTATATGCTGATGATGCTGTTCTGCTTAGCTGTTACTCTCGCATAGAGCACCTACAGGCTGAGCTACAATCATGCTTCCAGCAACTGGAGACCTGGTTCTACTCCCAAAGGTTGCTACTAAACTACAAAAAACCCAAGACGATGCTCCTCTCTAGCTCTCAACTAAAAAGGAGATGCCCAGAACTAACAATCACAAATCACCTGACTGCCCCACTGGAACAGGTTCACTCCTTCAAGTACCTGGGTGTCATCGTGGATGATACCCTCTCGTATGTTCAGCACATTGACATGGTGGTGAAAGCTGTGAACACTAAATTAGGGATCCTGTTTAGGCACAAGAAAAGCCTAACTGCTGAAGCCCTCTGGCTCTCAGTCTCCAGCTCTGTCCTCTCCCTGGTCAACTACAGGCTGGTGGTTTATGGCACTGCAACTGATACGGCCCTCAAAAGGGTTGCTACTGCCCTTAACAAGGCTTGCAGACTATTGCTAAATGTTGACCACTTCACGCACACTTGTACCCTGTATGGTCTGGCCCACATACTACCGCTTCAATCCAGAATCAGATACCAAACTTGCCTGCTAGGGAGAAAGGCCATGCTCTCCCTAACCCCTACATGCATTGCAGACCTGGTAAAGGAAGCAAGCTCCAAATACAACACATGAAGAACAGTGACAACACAGCTTGATGTCCCATTTCGTAGAACTTCTCTAGAACAAAGATCCTTCATGTACCGAGCTCCACTATGGCTAAATGAGATCCCTGCTGCAGCTCTTAATACAATAAATGTTCGTTCCTTTAAAAGATAACTGAAGAAATACCTGCTGAACTCAAATGCCTGTGACTGCCTTACCTGAAACCATATCTTCAACCTGGATATCCCCTCTTAAACACCTCTGATTCCCTTTCCTGAGTCCATATCCTCAGCCTAGATACCCCCCTCATCTGTCTGAGCTTTCCTCCTGTTTTACCCAACCTGGACCCCCACCTGTCATCCCTTGCTGTCCCCCCCCAGCTCCCTCCACCTCACCTCTCCACACTCCTCCAACACCTCCTCTTTCCACCCACTCTCCCCTAAATATTCTCTCTCCCAATCTCTATCTCTCTCTCTCTCTCTCTCTCTCTCTCTCTCTCTCTTTCTCTCTAATCTACCCCTCGATCGCACTCTCCTCCCTTTTGTTCTCCTACCCTTTCCTACTCTACCTTGACAGACCCCCCCTGGGGCAACTATGCTGTACATTGCTAATTGGGAAAAATAATTTGCACTCTCCCCCTTTTCTTTCTTCTACCCTTTCCGATACTCTACCTTGACAGGCCCCTCTGGGGTATTTATGCTGTACATTGCTAATTGGGAATCTCCCCCCACTGTTTAATTTCAGTAGTCTAGGTTACTCAAATGTATTATTTATCTATTTTCTGTATTACATAGCAATGTTATGTTTTGTGTTAACTGTCAAGTTTTTGTTATGTCTCTGCTGTTTTACATCCTGACGTGGAACCTTTGTAGAAGAGTGTATACTCAAAGATTGTATCTGGATTACCAAATAAATAAATAAATAAAAAATAAAACTGGCTGAGCTGATTTCAGACCCAATTTGGGGGTTTCACTAGCTTCTCTGGTTTTGATGCTGGTCACATATCACACACACAGACCAGGATTTTTTTCAAACAACAAATAGTTCAGTACACAGAAAATAATTCAGTCATCAGAGAGGCAAAGAGCTTGCTTTCATGCAAAATGTCTTCAGTAATAAAAAGTGAAAGGTCCAGAATTTCAAATGTTGAGGGATTTTGTGCAACTAAGCTCTCTTGATGCCGACTGTGATTTTTGTTTTTCTTTAAACAGAAAAAAAATGCTTTAAGCTTTAAGTTCAAGAAACAAAAAATAGAGAGTAACACAACAAATGGAAGGTTACTAAGAGCCAAAAGTAATTTTGTCGACAGCTGATAATCCAACCCTATAGACAACGTTGGTAAAAACTAAGATATATGATTTATTGTTTACTGGTCACTAGTCTTAAGACACACCATCACCTAAAGTGTTCCTGGTAAGCAATTTAAATAACCTATTCACCAGTTAGAACAAACAAAAACGTAAGTACACTAATTTATCCAACCAATTTATTTTATTCTCAAAGCAAGAGGTGACTGTCGATACAGTGGAGGGAGTCAAGAGGGGCTGGGACAGGTATAAGGGTAAGGTAAAGCTGAGGAATGCTAAATCTGGAGGTGTAATTCTGATGGAGAATCGGGTTGAGGGGATTTACTGTATGAGGGAGATGGGGAGCAGCAACGGTGTCTTAACTGGGTGCTGATTTTCAAGCAGACTTGATAGACCTCTAGGCTTACTCTGCTGGTATCTTAGTATATTAGTATGCAAGATAATTGTTTTGAAGTTTTCAGAAAATCTTGTTTCCTTGTCCAACCCACCTTGATAAAGCTGAGTTGCTTGGGGAAATACTGTGCTGTCAATCATCATAAACACATATTTGCTCCACCCAGACATATCAGTAGTCTGAATACAGTGTTCATAGCTTAAGCAAGACCTTAGGGAAGAAGATTTATAAAAACAGGTGGGGGCTGCCATCTTTATCATGGTGATACACTAACTACAAATCTAACAGGAAATACTAGTTTGAAAATGGTTGAATGGAAGAAACATTGCAGTGCAGAATCTAAGGATATCAAGAACATACAGCTGCTAACAATATGGCATGGTGAAAAATGTTCCCAGCTGACATGAACTGTTGCTATAAATGACTAACCCTTTGCTTTTGAATCAATGACTGAATATCGTCAAAGGAAGGAGAGAATAAGGCAAAGAACGAGACCATATCACCTAAAAAAATAAATAATAAGCTTAATAGTTTCCAATGAGTACAAGCAATATTATAAAAGAAAGTATTTTGATATTTCCCTCCTTGTATAACTAAAAATGAATCAGTAACTCCAGCACCAGAAATATGTACTAAAGCTAATGCTGTTCCCACAGGAAATCAGCCCAGAAAAAAGTGACAGTGCTTCATTAAAGCCAGGTACACTGCTTGTATTTCTTTCTAAATAAAAGTGATCAGGAAACTGCAAGAGTCTTATAATTAAGGGGTGGGAGCCCCTATACTATAGACTGATCGGTTTGACATCAGATAGGGCAGTTAATGAAGATGCTTTTAAAGGAAGGGCTTGCGGAGTATCCTGAATCCAGCTGGTTACAAGACCCAAGGCAGCACAGATTCATGGGGAGGGCATGTTATATGCAACTGCACCTGATCAATTTATTTGACTGGGTGACCAGGAAAACAGAGCAAGATGGGGCAGTGGACATGAATATTTGTTTATTTGTTCAACTATAAATCTTTACAAAATTCCAATAAAACATGTCAGTACAAAGAATTTTAAAACAGCGCACTATTAGATTAATGTGCTTTCCAGAAACTCCTTATAGGATTTTTGAATTTCATATAAGACATGCACTATTACAGACATTAAGAACATACAATATATAGTTCATAAAATTAATTCCTTGTAAACTAAATAAATGTGTCTACAAATATACGATGATTTATAGTTAATAGTTTCCAAAATCTCAGGAAACCAAACCTGAGTTAAAGTATCTGACCATCAGTTTATCAGCTTTCCATGGGGCGTCTCCAGTAAAGTCTTAAAATAATCATTCCAATCTTGTAAAAGGCTACACAGAAGTGCCCATTTATTCAACTTTAAGTAGCATTTCAAGGACTGTAAGTTCCCACACTGAACTCACATAAATATATTGGAAAAATTAGACAACATGAAAAGCCATTGTTCGGAGGAATAGTCCAGTCTCACCCATATCTATCAAACATACGAACATATGAACATACGAAGAAGCCAGCAGAAGAAGGCCATTTGGTCTATCAAGTCTACCCGTATTGCAGGGTCCACAGCTTGAGCTAATGTCCTTTCCCTCCCTCCCCACTCCTCCCATCCTCCCTACCCATGATTCTTACCTTCACCCATGCCTATCCCAGCCTCTCTTAAAACTGCCCACCATATTCAATGAGATGACCTCTTCTGGCAGTGCATTCCAAGTGTCCACCACCCTCTCTGTGAAGAAGTGCTTCCTGATCTCCCTCCTAAATCTTCCACCCTCCAGCTTAAGACTGTGCCCCCTTGTGATATGGTTGCCACTCAACTTAAAGAGACTCTCCTTATCAACTTTATTTATCCCTTTCAAGTACTTGAATGTCCCAATCATGTCCCCTGTCTCTCTCTCCTGTCTTCCAGGGAGTACATGTTCAGTGCCCTCAACCTCTCCTCGTATGCCTTGCCCTGCTGACCGGCTATCATCTTTGTAACCCTCATCTGTACCTTCTCCAGCAGGTTAATGTCCTTTTTGAGGTGTGGGCACCAGTACTGCACTCCACACTCTAGATGCGGCCTTACCAGTGACCTGTACAAGGGTAGTATAACCTCCTCTCTCCTACTACTGATCCCCCTAGCTATGCATCCCAGCATCTTGTTTGCCTTTGATGCTGCTTTCTTGCACTGCGTGAAGTGCTTCAGGTCACTAGTGATCATCACTCCCAAGTCCTTCTCCTCCTCTGATGCAGATACTCAGACTCCACCCAGGTAATACTATGTCCTGGGATTCTTGGCTCCAACATGCATAACTTTGCATTTCTTGGCATTGAAGTCAAGTTGCCAGATCCTGGACCACCTCCCCAGCTTTTCCAGATCTTCCTGTAGGTCCATTATCCCTTCAGCTGTGTCCACTCTCCCACAGAACTTAGTGTCATCTGCAAATAGGCACATTTTGCCTTTAATGCCACCCCAATGTCATTGATGAAGACATTGAACAACACCAGCCCCAGCACAGAGCCCTGTGGGACCCCACTGGTTACTTCTTTGGTGCCAGATAACTCTCCCCCCACCACCACCCTCTGGGTTCTGTCCCTCAGCCAGTTTTGCACCCATCTGACCATCTTTTCTCCAACTCCATGTAACCCCCCTGCAAATGGGGTTCCCAAAAGTCTTCCAGGAGCTTGCTTGAATGCTCCAAGCCTGGATGGTGTTCGGCATCTAAGTCGTTTATCTGTGAGTGCTTTTAGAGCCTCTGGTACTGTCTCTTTAAGAGCTGTCTGCCTGCAGACATAATTAATTTGGATGGGGGTCTGTGTGTTTCCCTGCTTGAGTCCCACTCGAGCTGCTGCCAAATCACTCTATTTCTGCCATCACTAAGTGGGCAGAGTGAGCACTTTTCAAAGATGTAACTGTTTGCCAGACATCATTTAGAGTAATAACGAAAATACAGTTTGTCTAACCTGCTTTTCTTTGCAGTCAGAACTGTGTTTGCCTAGTCCCCCATTCTAGTTTTGAACTGCCGAATTAGACCAATCATTGTGGGGATCCTTAAAATGGAGCCTGCTCTGGGTGAATCAGAACTTGGACTCTCCTTTGGAGCCTGCCAGAGGTTGTGAGCAGTGACTCTGGGGTGTGGTTGGACTGCACTTTTTGCACCAACAGGGGTAGTCTGATTGTGAGTGACAGCCA
Organism: Neoceratodus forsteri; assembly: GCA_016271365.2. Classification (NCBI taxonomy): domain Eukaryota; kingdom Metazoa; phylum Chordata; order Ceratodontiformes; family Ceratodontidae; genus Neoceratodus; species Neoceratodus forsteri. The sequence goes on from CM028137.1 coordinate 783,201,240, forward strand.
AACCTGCCAACTGAACTGCGAGGAACTCAAAGGAAATGCCCGGCTCTGTCTACTGGAAAGGGCAGATGAGTTGTGACTGTGAAGAGGGAAGGCGCTCCAGGCTCCTGCGCTGTTGAATTTTCGCGCGGGAAGCTCATGTGGGGCCCTGAAGTTCAGCCTACAACTGTTTGTGAGTGCCAGCGTGGACTGAATCAGAGTTGTAAGGAGAAAGAAGCACCAGAAGTGAGGAAATCAGGCTCACTCTGTAGAAGACTGGAGAAATTGCTGAATCACACTCAGTCTGTCAGAAACTGAATCTGCTGTGTGTTCTTCCGGGTATTGTGCAGTAATTGTGATCAGGATAGAGAAGCAGCCTGCCTGGTATAGTACTTTCCATTTACATATAAATGTGTGTAGTGCTTATGGAGAATCGTGTTTCAAATCCCCTGTACAGTGAATAGAGTGCATGAAGCTAGAAGTAAACCCCAGTTTAATCCAGACTACATCCATTTGCTCTAAACTGCAGTGGGGTCCAGTCACAAGGACCTTGTCCACATGGTCTGTTCCTCCTGGCAATCCAGGACAATCTGCCTTCCATCCAGTTCCCAGCATTGAGTTTGTGAGTATAAAGCAGGATAGCTCCCTGCCATCTGTTTATCGAATTGCAAATGTGTCATCTAATTGTTTTTTTTTATTTATTTCTTCACGAACTGAGCCAACTGGCTCCGGATTACAATTTGGGTATTTTGCCAGTGTTTTTCCATCACGGGGCCCCAACCAGCTGCAACCGATCCTGGCTAGCCTCCCCTCATCCTGGGTACCTAGTGAAAGTGACAATTTGGGTCTCTGAATATGCGCATAGTACTGTGATTATTAATGTGTTTAACCTAATAAACCTGATTTCCCCCTTCCTTGTTACAGCTCCTTAAATAAATCAGATATGTTGGTTTCAGCAAAGTTACACCGGCTGAGATATTTGTTTATGTTAAAGTGTTGTACTGTAGTTTTTACACTGCATCATCTTGTTTTGCAGGGGGTCCCTGTGGTCCAGTCGACGGAGCCAGTCCTGGGGGTAAGTGTACATTGTGAAGATATTCCTAATGCATTGTGTGGGCCACTAGTGGGAAGAAAGGGGGGTTACAGTGTCCCACAGGGCTGTGACCAAGTTAGTTTAACTACTGCAAACCCTGACCTCTGGGTGGAGGCACCCGCCATTGGACACAGGCCTCTCAACCTGTTAGTAGTTAAGCAGGCAGGGGTAGTAGCCCTTGGGATAGTGCCACCTAGGGATTACATCCAAGATCCACCACCTTCCTGATCAACCTTTTGTGGGGCACAGAGTCAAAGGCCTTGCTGAAATCAAGATAGAGGATGTCTACAGCTTGGCCCCTGTCTACTGTCTTAGTGACACAGTCAAAGAAGTCAATCAGATTTGTTTGACATGATCTTCCCCCCATGAACCCACCCTGGAGACCATATTCCTCTAGATATTCCACCAACCTTTCCTTTAGTATGGTCTCCATCAGCTTGCCACAATGGAGGTCAGACTGACTGGTCTGTAATTCCCTGGATCATCCTTGGGTCCGCTTTTGTGAAGGGGCACTACATGTGCTGTTCTCCAGTCCTGTGGTACCATGCCTGATTCTAGTGAACTATTAAATAGGTCTGCTAGAGGCCCTGGCAGCTCCTCAGCAAGTTCCTTTAGTACCCTTGGATATACTCTGTCCGGGCCTGGTGATTTGTCCACTTTCAATGCCAGCAGACCCTCCCTCACTCTGTCCTCCTCTATCACGATGTCTGTGTTCCCTTCCCCCTCGCTCCTTTTTTCCCTCCTGAAGGCACTGGTCCATCCTTCTCCCTGGTGAAGACAGAACAGAAGTATTCATTTAGTATCTCTGCTTTTCCTCCATTATCCTCCACCCACTCCGCACCTTTCTTAAGCCTAACAATCCCTTCCTTCTTGTCCCTTTTCTCACTTTTATTGTGAAAGAAAGCCTTCTCCCCTTCTTAATTCCTTCAGCTATTTGAAGCTCCTTCTGTGCCTTTGCTCACCGGACTTCCTTACTTGCCTCACTAGCCAACCTTAGGTAATTTTCCCTATCCACCTCTCTCTTAGTCTTCCTGAATTTTCTATAGGCCAACCTCTTTTCCCTTACTGCCTTGGCAACCCCAGAAGTGAACCAGCTGGGTGCTTTGGCCCTTGTGTTCTTCCCCCTGAGCCTAACACACTCATCTGTGGCAACCAGTATTCCTTCCTTAATGACTGACCACTTTAGGTCTACCCCCATATCTGCTCTGATACCCACCTGATTGCTCTTAGAACCTCACCCATTTTCCTGAAGTCCGGCCTCCTGAAATCCAAGATTTTGGCCTTAGTCGGGATGCTTTCCCTGCCCATATCCAAACGGAACCAAACAGCAGACACCTTTCTTCAATCCCTCCAGGGAATCCCTGCTGTAATTCTTCTGTGCCCTCTATTAGGGTACTGCCAAACACAGAGCCAGCCAATAAAAGGATAAAGCATTGAAAACCACCTGAACACTACAAAATGGTGACAGCTAGGGGCTGAGCCCTCATACTTGCAGTCCCTTAATCTGGATATGCTTTCCTTGAGGTTAAAACAGCCATCTGGGCCATAGACTGTCCCTTTTCACTAGTAGATGGCAGGGGGGAATTACATCAGTACTATCCTTCCTTCTAAACACCAGCAAGCATCTCGTCCTGCCCTAATTTTGTGCACCTGTATCACACACATATGATTACCCCCTTGAAGGACAATACTAAGTAATCAGTGCCCAATTATTAACAGGCTGGTCCTAGGGGACCATCTTACTTAATAGGCTTAACCCTAAATTTTATTACTGATTTCCAAACAGTTCTTGGGGCTCTCGCCTCAGTCTTACAAAACCCCACAAATCACTCAAGCATACTTATATTGGAGAGAGATTTATACGCAAAGGCATCACAGTATTGTTCAATGTATAAAACAGTAAAGCAGCAATTATGATTAGTCAGACAATACTGTGTGTGCTGTGAGGGGATAAGGTGGTGGGGTTTCAAATCAGTTACAACTGTTACTGAGTGAAATTCTAGGCTGTGATATCTAATCTGTGCTGTTGAATTTTTTTTGAGCTGTTAGCATGGGAGATTTACCCAAGGTGTGGGGCTCAGACAGGAAGCTACAGTTTGGTCTTGTACCTTTGTGTGGGGATTGAGAGGTCTTGGTGGGGAAAGAGTCAAGGCTGATTGACTCTCACGAGATTCAGAGTAAGGCCCAAATCCCACCTTCCCCATCCCTTCCACCCCAGAGTACTGCATATTTATAGGGGAGGAGCTACCCTATGATTGTGGACAGGACTGCCAGGTGCAGCCATTTCATTCCCTGTCCAGAAGTATGAAAGCCACAGGGCATGGAAACACATAGCTTTTAAACAGGGAAAATCTCACCCTTGGGCCTAAACCAAAAGCTTCACATAGGCAAGAGAAGAATATTGGGGGAAGGGGAAGCACATTGGAGGGGCAAATGGAGCAGGGTGTGGGCAGATCCTGAGCAGGTTACCAATGCTTCAAGGGTTGGGGTCATCTCTGGGAGGGTGGTAGGATGTACTGGTTGTGGGTCAGCCATGGTACTGAATATAGCCTGGAAATTGGGGGGATGTATGGTATGTAGACAGATTGCATGGCTAAGGGAGGAGGTGGGATGGCTGAGATGGGCACTAAGCCGGGAAAGGGAGTGGAGTCGATGGGAGGACATGAAGGGTCCCACCAAGGGAGCTACAGCAGCTACAGGGGGAACTGTGGGGGCACAAGGCACAGCCAAAAGGGGAGCTGCAGGGGGACAAGGAGCAAACTCAGCCATAGGAAGGGGAAGATGGGAAGGGGACTGGAGGAAAGTTGGGGAGCATGAATGCAAGGGGAGAGGCGTAGAGGATAGCACCAGAGGAGATACAGGAATCCAAGATAAGGGCAGCAATGGGTACAAGAGAATCCTGGGGGAATGGAGGGTGATACCGTTTAAAGGTACAAAGCCTGCGCAGAGGACAAGGGAGGATGGAGAAAGGAGAAGATTATCAACCACAGGGGTACAGGCAGTGGGCTTAGAACAGAAGAATAGATTTTCCTCACTAGAGGCACTAAATGGGGGGAAGATCAGGAAGAGGGAGCTGAAGAGCACACAGGGGAAGTAGCAGAGGCAAGCATGAAGGAAGGCATGGAACAACTGAAAAGGGGGGCGGCCCTATGAGGTAAGGTGCTGGCAACACTGGTGGAGGAGGAGGGGGAGGATCTCCAGGAGGGGCCAGAAGAGGGACAGGGAGGAGAATGCACAGGGAACAGTAGTCGGTCAGAGGAGGGGGACATGGGTAAGTGGGGCGGAGCACAGCTGAAGGCGGTCAAGGGAGCAGGGGAAAGGGAGAGGAGCAATGCTGGTAGGGAAGACAGGAAGGGTGGGGGGTCCAGGGAGGTTGGAAGAGATGTGGAGAGAGAAGGACTGGTGAGGGAGAAGGGGACAGGTCGGGGAGGGAGAGTCAAAGGGGCAAGGGAGAGGTCGGGGGATACACGGAGGAAGGGCAGAGCTACAAATGTGGTTGCCACTAGAGATAGGTACCTTGGTAACAGGATCGGGGTGGGGACAAGGAATAATAATGGGGGGATACTAGTGCTGGGGGATTCCATACTAAAATGGATAAGATGGGGCAGTAAGGGGGAAAGGCAGTGTTGTATATGGGTAGAGCCCATACCTGGGTTAACAGTAGGCAGGGTGGGGCAATCAACTCTGAAGTGCGCAAGGAGGGGTAGGAGGAAACCGCATCTTCTGGTGCATGGAGGTACTAATGACCTGGTGGGGGAGACAGTCGAGGTTGTGAGTCAGAGGTTTGAGGAGCTGGGAAGGTTGTGTGAGGAACTGGGGGAATCGGTGGCATTCTCAGAGATAGTCTCAGTGCCCTGTATGAGTACGGTGAGGAAAGGGAGGATTAGAGAGTTCAACACATGGCTCGGGGAATTGTGTTGAGCCAAAGGGTATGGGTTAGTGGGTGCCTGGGGCAAAACATGGGACAATAACGATCTATACGCAAGAGACAGGCTGCACTTGAGCAAAGAGGGGAAGGGAGTATTAAAGCAGGGGATAGAGTGCTACATAGCAGCAAGTGTGGGTTTAAACTTGGTGGTGGGTGGTGAGTGGATAGCTTGTAGGCAGGGATCCCAGAGAGGGGATCCAGATGAGCTAACCCTCCCATGTTAAAAGGGTAGGAGTTGGGGTAGAGGCATGGGGGAGGGAGGAGTTGGGAAAACCAGAGAAAGGTAAGGAAGGAAACAGGGTGGAGGATGATCATGCAGAATGCGAGGAGCCTAGGTAATAAGTCAGTTGAGTTGCAGGCTCTCCTGGCAGTGGGGATGGTGGACATTGCGACCATCATGGAAACATGGGCCACCCAGTACCAGGACTGGGATATGATGATCCCAGTGTTTAGAGTATGCAGGAAAGATAGGACTAAGGGGAAAGGGTGTGTGTGTGTGGCATTCTATGTAAGGGAAGGGATAAGGTGTATAAGGGAGGAAGGCAGAACAGAGGCCCTATGAATGCAGTTTCAAAACTCAAAAGGAAGGACGCTGAAATTGGGGGAAGTATACAGATTGCCAGTGCAGGGGGATGACCTGGATAGAGAGCTAGCTGAGCAAATCAGAAGGGTCTGTAGGAAGGGGAACACAGTGGTGGGGGGGACTTCAACCAACCTGGGGTAGATTGGAGCACTCCAATCCCCGCAAGTGCAAGGGAGCAGGTCTTACTATAAGCATTTCAGGACAGCTTCCTGGTGCAGTTGGTACATGAGTTGACTAGATTGGCAAGGATGCTGAACCTGGTACTTTCAAATGGAGAAGCTGTAAGAGAACTGGGGGTGGAGGACCCACTGGCAGAGAGTGACCAACACTTGGTGTAGTTCACGCTCCATATAGGTAGAGAAACAGGGGGTACAGGGACCAGGGTGATATACCTTAAAGGGGCAGACTTTAATAGGATGGAGGAAATTTGGGGTAGGTCTCTGGCAGGAATTCAGCCAGACATGGATGCTACTCAAAAATGCTATATTATTAAAAAAGGGCTGATGGAAGCCACCGGAACTTGTACAAAGACAAGGAGTAAGAAGGGAAGGGCAAAGAAGCCCAGCTGGTTGACTTGAGAGCTTGTGGAGTGGGTGAGAGCCAAGAGGAAGGCATTTCAGAAACTCAAGACATTGAGTGGAGGGGTTGACAAGGATGAGTATATGAAGAAGTCCAGGGAGGTTACCAGGCTAGTCAGAGTGGCCAAGGCTTCAAGAGAGCTGAGACTGGCACAGGGTATTAAGGAAGGAGAAAAGGATTTCTTCAGATACATTAGAGAAAGAAGGAAGAACAAGGACCAGATTGTGATGATTAGGAAGGGCGGAGAGCGGGTGGCGAATGGGGGTGAATCAGGCCGAGGCATTAAATGAATACTTCTGCTCTGTGTTCACGAAGGAGAAAGGGGGCAGATACCCCAAGGGAGGGGTGGAGTGGGTAGTGGGAGGAAGGGTGTGACTGACGCAGGGATTACAGAGGACAGGGTTCTGGAAGGGTTAAGGGCACTGAGGGTGGACAAGGCACTGGGACCAGATGGTATTCACCATAGGGTACTCAGGGAGCGGGCAGAGATCCTGGCAGGACCACTGGCTGACCTGTTCAATACCTCCCTGGGCACAGGATGCATACCACAAGACTGGAGGATGGCCCATGTGGTGCCCATTCACAAAATTGGCCCTAGGGATGAACCAGGCAACTACAGATCAGCGAGCCTCACATCAGTTGTGGGGATGCTCATGGAGACAATTCTAAAGGAGAGGCTAGCGACCTTTTTGGAGGACAGTAGTCAGAGCCCCGTGTTTTCTGCAATTCTGCGGTTGCAGCAGTGGCCGCAGAAATCAGGTCTGACCACAGAAATCAGTGCTTGCCACAGAAACCAGGAAAACCAGCCACTCAGCCACAGAAATGCTAGCTATGCTATGCAATTACACAAGGCAAGGGCATAGCTATTGATGTGTTAAGTATGCCATGGCACCCATGCTCATTAGAAGGGGCAGCAAACTGATGCTGTCTACTACAAAGCCGAAAAGCTAGTGGCTGCATGGCATCTTGCCTCATGCTGGCTCTTGTTACATAACTCCTTCCTGCCAGTATTGTGTGTGTGTGTGTGTGTGTGTGTGTGTGTGAGGGGGCGACTGACGCAATAGTAGCAGAGCTTAATTAGGTCCACGGCAGTTATGATTTGCTGCTGTGTAGGTGTGGGTAGCTCAGCCATGTTAATTTTTCATTGTGAGGCTGCTCGTGGTGCATGCTAAATCCTTGGAAGATGAATTTGGAAGGAAGAACTGGAAGGCAAGCTGTAGTCAAGAAGTGAAAAGATTCAGTGGTGCCCGTGGAGGTGGAACTGATCTCAGTGTGGTGACAGGTATCGGAGGAGGAGGAGGAGCTGATTGCAGAGACATAGGGCTGGCAGCAGACTGAGCAGAGGACTTGGTCCACACTGGTGGATATCTATCACAGTTTTGATTTGTGGGCTGCAGTTCTGTACCTGCAAGTGTGAGAGTAATTTCTTGGCACATCTGAACCTGCAGCCTAAGTGGCGGCATCAAGCTCAATTCTTAAGGAGGGTCAAGTTGCCCAGCTGCAGCAGAGTTGAGGATCAGGGTATACTAGAACTGGAGCAAACAGATGTGGAAAAATCAGAATGGAGAGTTTGATTGCTGCTATACATAAGTGAAATGAAGGTCACTGACTGAAGAACACCACCACCCCGAGTTGTGAGCAGAAGAGAACATGCTAACCAAGGTTACTCCAGCTTAATAAGAATGACTTGCTTGCATTTTTTATTGTGTCCCCAAAAGAAAAATCATGAGTCAACAAATCCTACAGACACTGCAAGTTACACCCTCCTTCACTATTATAGGAAGACAATTCCCCCCCCCAACACAAATTTGTACACTGCACTCAACATGTTTGTTGCAAGGCAGTTGGAGTATTGCTAGTTTACAAAAATAATAATTTAAAAGAACACAGATCAAAATCAGAAAAAATGGCCTTCAAGTTGGAGTCTGTTTTTATATCTGCTAACTGTAAATATAAACCAGAAGAAATCCAAGCTGGTTTTGCCTTCTGTGTAGTTTTAGCTAAGTGTGTATGTCCTCCTCTGATTATAACCTAGGAGAGCAGCAAAGGCCACCAATTTCCAGAAGAACAGATGAGCCTTCAAATTCGGGGTGGGAGGGAAAGTTCATTAAAAGAGAACACTGATGTCTATGGCTGTGCCAGGTTTGGGTTACTGCTGTTTAATATTTGTGATAAGAAGACTACATACTGTTAAATTACATGCTGTTCCACTTTCAGTGTAGCAGAGTGGTTGCACGAAGGCAGTCAAAGGGTTAAGTAAGACTTAATCCCTTTGAAGGCATGCTGTTTAGCCACAATCTATCTGCAGCAGAATAGCCACAGAATCAGCAGTTGTTCTGCAGCAGAAAGTATGAGGTCCTGCCGCAGAATGTAGGTTCACTTTGCTGCAGTAAACACAGGGCCCTGACAGTAGTCTCCAGGATGGCCAACAACACAGGTTTGTCTCGGGCAGATCCTGCCAGACAAATCTAATTGAGTATTATGACTGGGTAACCAGGGAGCTGGACAGGGGCCATGCAGTGGATGTCCTGTATTTGGACTTCAGCAAGGCCTTTGATTCTGTGCCGCATGGGAGGCTGGGGGGGAAGCTGGAATACATAGGGGCAGGAATGAAGATGACCAGATGGATCATCAACTGACTGAATGGAAGGCAGCAGGGGGTGGTGGTGGTGGGGGAACTCTCATCACCAAGGGAAGTGATGCGTGGGATGCTACAGGATCGGTACTGGGACCAGTACTGTTTGGGATATACATAGCTGATATCTCACACAGGATTCGGAGTAGGATCAGTCTGTTTACAGATGATATGAAGATGGCAGCAGACATCAAAGGATGGAAGGGGCTGCTGGAAGACCTGACCAAACTACAGGAGTGGTCAGAAACATGGCAGCTAGGATTCAATGCCAAGAAGTGCAAAGTACTGCATTTTGGAGCTAGGAACCAGGGGAGGAGCTATCAGCTGGGAGGGGTGCAGCTGGAACGCGCCAAGGAGGAAAAGGATCTGGAGGTGCTTATAACGGGCAGCATGAACAACTCAGCTCTGTGCAGGAAGGTGACAGCAAAAGCCAACAGGATGCTGGGGTGTATAGCGAAGGAAATCTTCTCCAGAAATAGGGAGGTGATCCTTCCCTTGTACAGATCTCTGGTCAGGCCACACCTGGAGTACTGTATGCAGTACTGGCACCCATTCTTGAAGAAGGGCGTCACATTGTTGGAAGAGGTGCAATGTAGGGCAACCAAGATGATGCAGGGATTGGTGGGAAAGTCCTATAGGGATAGATTGGGTGAGCTGAACATGTACTCCCTGGAGGAGAGGAGAGATGGCGGGATATGATTGAAACCTTTAAATACCTTAAGGGGATAAATAAAGCTAATACAGAAGGGATTTTCCAGCTTAGAAGAGGGAGGGCTACGAGAGGGCATCAGCTGAGATTGGAGGGGGAAGATTCAAGAGGGGATATCAGGAGACATTGTTTCACTGAACGGGTGATGGACAGGTGGAATGCTCTGCCTGACAAGGTGGTATCCTGTAGAATGGTGGGCAGCTTTAAGAGGGGTTGGGACAGGGTGAGGGGGTTGTGATGAAGAGGGGTGGGAGGGTGGGGCAGCTGCAAGTTGAGCGGCTAGCTGCACAATCAAGCAGACTCGATAGACCTTAAGGCCTGTTTCTGCTGGTATTTTCGTGTGTTCGTAGATATTTGCAAACTAAAGCAACCAGTTCTAAAAACAGATCTAATGTATCCACAAAAACATAAATCATAATAATAAAGAACAAGCATTTGTCAATGCCGAATGTTTGCTTGCTGGCATTAGCAGTGGAAGTGCAGGAGTTAGACAGATACAGTATAGGAATGGCAGTGAAGTACTGAACTGACTCAACTCCATCCCCACCCTGCAGAGATGGACAGGCGTTGGGGTGTGCCTTTGGGTCATCGCCCATAATGGTCATGACATTTCACCTCACCTTACCCTGCAGACACTGACAAGTGTCAAGGTGTGCCTTGGGGTGTTCAGGCTTTACACTCATCTCACTCCATAAGGAAATACGCTGAAATGGGTGCAGTATAGGAGAATGGGGTGAACTCTGGGGCCAAGGAATCCAAGGTGCACCTCGATGCCTGTCACTGGCTGAAGGGTGGGAATGGGGGTGGAATGGCATGAGCATTACGGCCGATGACCCCATGTCACACCCCTGATGCATGTCAGTCCCTACAGCATAGGGCGTTATGGTTGGAAACCCTAACACCCTGGGTGTTTTATGGTATTTTTACTCCATGTTTTCAACATGGGCTTTTTGTGACCCCATGGCATGAACAGTGACACTATCAGTTTGTTAGCCGAAAGGTGATTTTGCACAATGACAGCACCATTTGGTGCCACATGTGCAAAAACACATTTTGAACAGGATGTGAAAAATGACAGTTGCACTGTTCATGAGGAGGTGTAAAAAATGGTAATGTTGAAAATCTGGAGTAAAAATATAAAAAAATGGTGAAGTCATGAGCATGCATAGAAACTGCACAATGCACACCCGCAATGTAAGTATTTTGGGGATTTTGTACATCAGATTTTCAACATAGGCATTTTGGGACCTCCGCTCATGAACAGTGTCACTGTAATTTTCTTACTCTATCCCGAACACTGATTTCCCACAGCAACTGTGATTTTCTGCACCGGAAGTGCGAAAACGCATTTCAGTCAGCATGTGAAAAATGACAGCTGTACTGTTCGTAAGGAGGTGAGGAAAAATGCCAATTTTGAAAATCTGGAGTGAAAATATTACAGATTCACGAAGTTACAAGTGTGCATGGAAACTGTACGACACATGCTTGCAAAACAGTCTTTTTTTTGAATATTTTCACCAAATTTGCAACATAGGCTTTTTGAGAGCCCACCTCATGAACAGTGACACTGTCATTTCATTAATCCGTCCCAAAATGTGATTCCATGCAGTGACTGCAAAATCACCTTTCAGGACCGAATAATGCCATGACAGTGACAATTCATGAAGAGGGGTCCCAATAACCCCATGTTGAAAATTTGGTGCCAAAAGACGAAAAATGGGCTGAGATATCCACATAAGTTGCAAAAAAAACCATTTATGCCATTATACAACTTACCGGCATTTCTTCAGTTCGCGGTCAGCTTTGAAGAGTGCAGACATGTTCCCAGTCCACCGACAATCATTGCGCCGGGCTCCGGAGTAAGTATGGGGGAAGGGGAGGGTGTGGGGAGGTGGGGTGCACAAAGGGTGGGCACAGGTTGGGGAAGGGGTCACCAGACTCAGCGAGGGACTGTTTTCTTTAATTTTACAGGATCGTTTAAATGCTTTATTTACTGGCTAAAGTAGTGTGGAGATGTTGTGTTGACAACTCAATCTCAGCTTCTACAATTCACAAACTAACAAAGCAGATACTTCCTTCTGGGATTTAAGGGTGATTAAAGCAATACACCAGGGCAAGTATTAAGGCCTGAATTGTAAGTTTAAGTTAAACAAGAGTGAAGATCGGCGAGTGAAAGGCCACAAGCATTCAAGAAAATGTACTTGTTCTCTTTTGGATAATGAATCGAAGCACTAACCTGATTGGGTCTGGTCAGAATGATCTATAGGATGATTGTCCTATGAATGGCATATTCCATATCATTCTAGAGTACACATGCCATAGCTGCTATCTCTACCTACCTACCATCTGTTGACCTTAATTGGTGGGCTGGCTTGTTTTCTTTTTTATGGCAAATTATTTTTTTGTCCTACTGTATATTCACCTGAGTTGTAATTTACTGCCTGTCTTTAAGTAAGCAATAAGACACGACAGGGTGTGCATGGAACATATTTTACTGCAAGGCCTGGGGCGTAATAAGGTACGAGACCTTGGCCATTGTTGCCCAGTGTTGGTTGGTTGGCAAGAGGTTCTTGCATGGGTCAGGTGATGAGAGCAGCTCCTGGCAGGGGGGGGATGTGTACGAATGGTGCTGGGAGTTGGGTACTATCGGAGCTGTGAGTATCAGACCAGGACGGAACAGAGAGCAAGAAGATAACAGTTCTACCAGGCTTCACGCTCATACTGGGTGGCAGTGTTTGAAAAGGTACAGCTGACTTTTTCTTGGTGTTGTGCTTTGGGGGCACAATGGTAGAGCAACGTAAACTGCTGCTCAGTATTAATGGGTAGGCTAAATGCTCTCACATTAGGGAAACAAAAGGTGGCTGCCAGTGAAAATGCCAGTATTCTATGGCACCAGAATCTTGGCCTTTTTACTGCCAGCTCTTTTTTTACCCATGCATATAACATATTTCTTGGATAGCTTGAGTTCTGATTGGCTGGTTTAGCCTACCCATTTTATAATCTGAAATAACTGATGTGACGTACAGTACTTCATGAAGCTTACTGCTGTCTGTCGCTGGAACCTCTTGTAAGCTATGTGTTGCACCTTTATTATGTTGTCTTTGGAGCAGAACCCATAGATACAAGGATTATAATTGCATTTTGTAAGTGACAGTCTCATCTGCTGCAAGGCAAGTTGAACTGTATAGGCATGGTGGAAATGCTTCTGAATTTTGTCAGAAGTTGTGACTTGAGGCTACATTGTGAATGACAAAAATCCTAAATGTCAGAAGAGCATGTAGTGAAAGGGGCTCTTCTAAGTTACATATGAATATACAAAATTAAAAGCTTAAATCAAAAGTAGAGCTGCACTGAGAGACTCTCTGATGAAGCCTGGTTGAGTCCAGGTGAAACGTAAAAACTTTCTATGCTGCAGTTATGCTCCGCTCTTGGCAGTGACTGCTGAGTAAATGTTCTGAATAGTGCGGGCAGCTGACACAAGACAGTATGGCACAAGCACAACAAGGAACAGAAAAAGGCTGCTTACTGTGGGCTTTTGGGGTAGAAGGGCAGGATGGCATGGCTGAGATCCTGGATGTCAAAGGCGGTCAGCTCGGCCGAGATCGCCAGTCTCTTCGTCCTCTGCTGCTAGTGCAAAGAGTTCAACGTCTGTTTCTATGCCTGCTGGGTCATGGGTCGGATCACCGAGTGATATTTATCCAGCTCCTTCTGCAAACTTTAAATGAGCTCATCCTTCTGGTCCAGCTTGAGCCTGTAAATCAGTAAGTTCATCTGCCTCAGTTCCTAGATCTTCTCCTGCAGGGCGTACTGAAAATCCCATAGGGTGCCATCGTTGCAGGGCTCAACTTTCCCTAACTGCACTCAGACTTTTTCAATTCCTCCAGTGCTGCAGGCTGTCCCTGTTCATCAATGCCCGCAGTCCAGGCTGGTGGTGACCAGTCACTCTGACAGTGTCACCAGCTTAAGAGACTCTGTGACAGAGATTGCTGCTGCGAAGGAGCCCCTGATGCCTAGGAGTGGATACCCTTCATCACCTTTTTGCGAATCTGTGCAGCATCGGGGAACTGAGAGACTGTTTGTTAACTCTTCTATCTGCCTATGTCAGACCATAAATAGAGAGAGAGAGAGAGAGAGAAATGTATCCTGTGTGTGTTTATGCATATGTGTGTGTGTATGTATGCTAACGGGGGATTGTGCACCCTGTCAGCTGTAATGGGAACTATGAGAGGTGGCAGCTGTCCCTCGGCTTCCTGGGGACTGTGAGAGATAGAGGAAGAAGCTGCTGTCATGTTTGTGTGAAATGGGACACAAAGACAATGCAGCTATAATTGGCTGCTGCAGTCAGGGACTGCCCTGCAAACACAGCTGATTGTGACAGGGGGCTCCCTGATTGAGGGTCAAATTCTTTGAGCATAGTGGCATGCTCATTAACTGCCCCCTAATGAAGCAAGTGTTTCTTACACAGGCACAAGCAAACACAAAAAGGGCCATTAAAAGAAAGTGTGTGTATTTCTGAGGAAATTTGCCCTCTGAATTTCTATAGAATAATGAATTCCCATTGAGAAAAAATGAGAAACAGTGGTAAAGCATAATGTCTTTCTGCAGCAGAATTCCACTTTTTCCAATTTTGACAGAATTCCACAGGATATTTAGATATTTCAAAAATTCTGTCGAATTCTACTAGTCCTCCAGAATCATTTGCACACGCACCGCTGTTTACAATACAAGTAATAGCAACCCTTTTCAGTATACCCATATGGCTGCCAGAATGTTTTTTTGAGCCCCTGGAGAACGGGGTGTGTTATGCTCCAGTTGCTGAAATTTAAGTTCACAAACTGTTGATTGGTGAGGATATGGGATGGGAACCTGTTCAGCCAGTCACACTGCAGAAAATTCTATATACCCATTAACAAAAAATACAATAAATAAAACTTATAAACACCCCACTTTCTAAATATAGCAGGACGTTTCAGGTTTGCTAGGACAGCATACGGTGTGACTGATGTGGTGTTTTTCCTTTAACTGAGGGGCAATTTCCCTGGACTTTCCAGGAGATTGTTTGCTATGGAAGTGGCATTGCTTCATTTTCTGGTATAAGCACTGAATGTCTTCGGGGACAACTTCACTGTAGATGACTCCTTTTTCAAGTAGAATACTGGAGTCCCTGTAGATCTGGGAGCCCTGTGAAAACCGATAAATAAACCGTGTGCTTAGAGAGAAGGAGGAAGCAGGGAGGGAGAAAGAGACAGACCTGACTTTGTTTCCTAGCTGTGCGGTTAAACATTAGTTTCATTTAATATTACCATTGGCGGAAATGCCAGCACAGATATAGTTCTTATTATACCACTAAAGGAAGGGATCTTGGATATTGTGACGTGATTTTAACTCCCTGAATGAGCTAAAATAAGTCAAAAGTAATGTCTCTGAACATGTTTTGCTCCTTGACTTTACTCTTCTGCCTTGCCATTATAGGTAACAGTAATGTTTTTCATTTCGATAGCTGCTGATATTTAAACTTTCACACTGGAATTTGATGTGGGATTTAATCTGTTGGTTTCTCTCGGTAGGTTGGGTCCAGTCCATAACGGTCCTTGAGAACCCCGTTAATAGGACAATTGGACAATCTGCTTACCTGTTGGTAAAGGTCACCTTTCCTACAGACTACGAGCTGACCTGGTGATTCGGACATCCCATAACTGGCCAGCTGGTGGCGAGAGACAGAAACAGCTTTCCTGCTCCTTTATATTCTAACAATTACCAGGGGAGAGCTGAGCTGTTCAGGACCAATGGGACATTATGGCTGGACGGTCTGAGGTCCACTGACTCCGGGGACTACACTGTGGAAGTCATAAATAATACCAGTGGGGTATCAATGGCCCAAACAATACAGCTGCAGGCATTCAGTAAGTTTCATCCATCAGTTTCACTTTTGGACTAATGTCATTCTAGCAACCCCACCTATGGACAGAGAGTACATTATCTGATTGTGGGTGCCCTGCTACTGGAATTACTGTAGAACTTTTGTAAAAACCTTCACTCCCCTATGACCCCAGTGTCAGTGGTTGGAGATGATGGGGTGGGGGGGCCGGGGCAATGTAGGCTAGATGCATGTTGCCGGGTTGTTTACTGCACCGGGATTACCAAGCACTACCTTGTGCAGGTTCTTTCTGATGATGAAAAGGAAGCATCTATGGGGGAAACCCGAAACAAAAGACAAAAGGATCGATGCTTGGCAGAGCACCATGTGAAGACTTCTTTGTCAACTCTGTAGACCGAATGGAAAGTACAGATGCAGACTTCAGAATTTGCAGTTTGTAATTCGGCACGAAACCGTACTTAAATGTATATATTCTCTTTCTGGGGTAGTGTCATTCTAGTCACCACACGTAGGGACAAAGAGTACATTACATTACTCAATTCTGGTGGAGTGTGGCAAATGAAAAAAAATAGCTTGCTGTATGAAAATAAATTATATTCAACCCACAGGGTGAGTCAGTCTCTCAAGAAAAATATGTCTTTGAGAGCAGAGCTGCATTTAAGTTGTTACATTGCTGTGCTCCATGCCCTCCGTCGAGTTCCCAGATACAGAGAAAGTAAGAAGTCTAGA
This sequence comes from Neoceratodus forsteri, assembly GCA_016271365.2. Classification (NCBI taxonomy): domain Eukaryota; kingdom Metazoa; phylum Chordata; order Ceratodontiformes; family Ceratodontidae; genus Neoceratodus; species Neoceratodus forsteri. Next base: position 783,217,350 of record CM028137.1, read on the forward strand.
GAGAGAGACTTTTTAATTAAGGCAGGAGCACGTCTGCTCCTCCCCGTTTGTGCTCTCTCAGTAAATGGCTGTGGACCATGCATGGTTTAGAAGACACTTTGATTTTCTAAAATGCCAAAGCAGCAGGTGCAAGGAAAGCCTTTAAAATAAGGCATGAGCATGTTTTCTCCGCTCGCTATCTTTTACAGTGAAAGGTATAAATTTACTTTCCCTTTCAGCTTCCCAGTGCTAAAGATAGCGCTCGTCGCTTTGAAAAGTGAGCGCTTCTCAAACTTCATGAACTCCTTGTAAAAAGAAAGAGGCTGAACATAAAAGTTGGTAAATGGTCTGGGAGGGGGAATAATAATGTACCAAGAGGCCAAATTGAAATATGAGCCGAAGGGCTGAAATGTCAGCCGTCGGGAAGACAAACCAGACTGCAGTGGCTCTTTCCTTTCAAGTGAAAGCCACTGCAGCCAAGATGCTGTCATCCAGAGCTCGCCCATCCATTGGCGCAACCCAGACATGCCCGCTCCAGCAAGCGCTACATTGGCCAGGTCACGCACACACCTCCAAGAGTCGCACTGTCACAAGATGTTTCTTGCGCATGCGTGCAAGCAAACATAAAAATGTAAACAAGTCACAGTGAATAGGGGTTTAAAACTCCATTTGGCCACAAAAGTTCAAAGCCAGTCTGCCGGCTCTTTAAGTGATTCTTTTGTCAATTACACCATTGTTAAAACATTTTTTGATTATCTCCAGGAGTACCAAGCCATGACTTCTGCCCAGATTGAAAACAAATTTGGCTCCAGGAAAGGAGTCCTGTAAATTGACACAGATATTTGGCTTCACAAATATAACTTAGTTAGTCAGAAATAGATTGGTTACCATATTGGTCCTCGAAAGAACAGATCCAGAAGTAAATGGTTTGATACCTTTTATTGGAGCAACATATATGTTACAAAAAGAAAACAATAAGTCTCTGAGGAAGGACTTGGTTAGTCCAAAAGCTTAGACATTGTTTTCTTTTTGTAACATCTATGTTGGTCCAATAAAAGGTATCAAACCATTTACTTCTGGATTATCGAGTTAGGCTTCATAAAGGAAGCCCCCATCAGGCAAAGTAAAAAATTCATAAACTAGGCAGTGGGCCACGATCTCCTGTAAACATCAAATAGCAAAGTCATACTTGAGGCTTCATTATAAGATCGCAGACTTGTCACTATAGAATGAGGTCAGAGCACCCCTATCAAAATTTGGGCTCAATAATGGAAGCTCAGGCTCCACAATAGAAATACTAAACGGGTGCCAAAGTGTGCAAATCTGATATTTTTAGTTCAACAGTTAAACTGGGTGGAACCAGACTAATTTAACTGGATCGACTGTGCTTCATTTCAGCAACATGAGTTCACCTAATGACTTCATTGCATGTCAGCAATTCAGTTAATATAGTTCCTGTGCTGCTGATTGAGAAATTTTCAGGTTTTAGTAGTTCCTTTTAAGAGATTTTGACAAAAAAACACTGATTTTTATATTTGCAGGAGCAAGTAATCAATACAGAAATTTGGCCAACAGAACTGTCAGTGGCTCAGACCCATATATAGGAGCCACACTTAAAGTTCTGATGTTTAAAGACACATGATGGTAAAAATTGAGTTGGAAGAAACCTTCTGCTCCAGAAAAAACATTCTGCTGCATAACAAGGGCTTGGCCCTGCAGCCAGTTGCCACAATCTCCATATATTAGCTGATCTGCGTTTTTTTCAATATTAGTGGCAGAAAATTCAAACAGAAAGGGGAACCAACATCTAACCAGTCACTCAGTGTCTATAGTGCTTATAAATGGTACCTTGCTAAGGAGTTTAAACCCAAGTGTCTTGCATTAAATATTGAACCAGCATCTAGAAAGCAAAGGAAAAGGTACCTCTACTGTAAAATTACCCCTTATGTAGCCATCAGTTCTCATGAAAACAGCATCTTAATGGATGCATGTTTACAGAGGGGAGTTGCCATAATAGCACATAAATTCGGCTCTAATTTTCTTGAATCAGGAGCCTGAAATCTGGTTATTTGGTAACTCTTTCCCTGTGTCCTGGTTTCTTTATTTTTAAATTCTTTATCACTGGATTCTTCATCCTTGTCCTTCAAGTCTTTATAGGATGACCTGTAAAATAAAAGAAGAGACCGCTCCACTGAGCGCAGTAAATTTCATTTCACTGGGGATACTAGGAACCCCAGTCCCATTCAAAGATGGCACGCCTTTTTTAAAAGGAAGATAGGCATATCAGCACGTGAAGTGCTGTTGCAGTTTTTCTTTATGTGTGATTCATTTCAGGTCCTCTTAAACGCTGGTATCAGCCAGCAGCATTCTCTCAGAATGCAAAAGTCTCAACACTTTAACTCAAGTGAGAGCCCAAATTTACTTCTTTGATACTACTCTCCATCTTTTGGCTGGTTTCTGAAAATAGGTTTTAGGCTGATGTTTTAACACTTTTAGACTCCTGTTAAAACAGACTCAAGTATAAAACAAAGAAGCTGTAGCACTTAAGGCTTACCGGACTTTCTTGATTTGAAAGCTGCTATAATGACGATGAAAAAGGGTGAGATAGTAGGAGAAAGCATTCTCACAGATGGGAGCTGGAGTGCAGCAGCAATGTGGCCATCTTGCAGCCCCCCCTCATATAGCCCAGGGAGGTGGGCATAGCCTACTTAGACTTGAGCAAGGCCTTAAACACCATAACACATAGGAGGCTCATAAGTAAAATGGGTACTTTGTGGGTCCTAAGGTGGTAAACTGTACAAGCTTGGTAAATGGATAGGAGACAGAGGGCAGTGGTAAAATGCACTCACTCAGAGGAGAGGAGATTGGCCAGCAGGATACCTCAAGGCTCAGTACTGGGACCATTCCTCTTCAATGTCTTTATAAGTGACATTGCAGAAGAGTTGGAAGGGAAGGTATGCCTCTTTGCAGATGACACCAAAATCTGTAATAGGGTAGACACTCTAGAGTGGGTGGAGAGAATGAGCAGAGACCTGAGAAAACTTGAGGAGTGGTCAAAGATATAGCAGCTGAGCTGCAACGTGAAAAAGTGTAAAATCATGTGCCTAGGACATAGAAAACCAGACGTGGAGTATAACATAGGGGAAGAAGTAAAACAGGAAAGGGACTTTGGTGTAGTCACATTGGATTATCTCAAGGCAGCGTGGCAGTATGACAAAGTAGTAGGTAGGGACAGCAGGATGCTGGGGTGCATAGCAAGGGGAATCACCAGAAGAAGTAGGGAGGAGGTGTTACTACTGTATAGATCATTGGTGAGACTCTACCTGGAATACAGTATCCAATTCTGGAGGTCATATCTCAGGAAGGACAGAATGGAGGCTATCCAGAGGAGGGCAGCCAAAATGGTGCAAGGGCTACATCAGAAACCCTATGAGAAGAGAGTAAGGGATCTCAATATGTACACCCTGGAAGAGAGCAGGTTGATGTGATCAAGATGTATAAATAACTCACGGGGGTGAATAAGGTATAGAAGAGGACTTTTTTCAGAGGAGAAGGTGCACAGCAACTAGGGGGAATGCAATGGAACTGGAAAGGGGGAATTTAGGAGGGATGTGAGTAAGTATTTCTTCACTGAAAGAGTGGTGGATGCCTGGAACTGTCTTCTAGTGGAGGTGGTGGGAGCAAAAATAATTGTGGGCTTCAAGCATGCATGGGACAGTCACAACACAAGGGAATCTTGGTAGGGAAGGAGGGTGAGGAAGGTAGCCAAAGATCAGGTAGTGCCTATGGTGGCAGTACAGGCATGGAAAAATGGGCACATGGGGAGACAAGCAGTCCTTATCTGATGACAAATTCTATGTTTCTACATTAGTTGCAAATCATGATATTCTCCTGTTTACTCCCTTTCAATGTGGTGTGCCCTTCCCCTTAAATGTCTAGGAATCCCTTACATTATCTAAATCCAAATTTAGGTGTTTGATAAATAGCCCCACATATTATTAAATGTTTCCATTTTCTTTTCCACACCATAGAATATTCATTCTAGTTTCATGCAGTCTTCAATTAAGTGTATACATTGATGGAATGTTAAAGAGTTTTGGTCCTTCCAATGCATTAGAATAATCTTACATGCGGGTTGGGGGAAGGCACTGTGGAGCCTGAGCTAAGCAGACATCTAAATATAGAGCTCTGCACAAAACTATAAATAAATAGCAAAAACTACAACAAAATCATTTTTTTTCATTGACTGTCTGGTTGCTGCTGGTACAGGACATTGCACCGATCAAAATGGGCAAGCCAAAATAGCACCAAGGGGCAGCGAACAGTAAATAAACAACAATCAAAAACTGGAGATCCTGTGCCTAGTTTGCGATCGATGACAGATACTGGAGAAGAAGCTACTGGCTAGGAAGAAACTCTAAAGGAACTGTGTCACAAAATGCACCAGCTCTTGGCGTCGGTAACAGCTATTAACAGCAAATTCAATTCTCTAACCTCTCATTTGGTGACTGTTGAAACAACTGTGGATGTTCTAAAAGTAGAGAAGAAAGATGAAAAGAGGCAATCTGACAGGTATAGTGTTGCATTGACTCAGTATGCCAAGGATTCAAAACACAGCCAAAATAGACTGGAGATTCTGAAAAACCAGATCAGACCTCCCAATGTCTGGTTCTTCTGTCTACCGGAAGGAGCAGAGGAGGATTATTTTCCCCTGTTCCTCAAAACTTGGTTAAAGGAGCAACTGAAGGAGTGGTTGGCCTATACTCAAATCTTAAAGGATTCGACCTAGTCGCTGGCAAGATGGTGATGTACCACGGATCGCAATGGTGTTACTAGATTCAATGGCTACCCAGGATCAACTCTTACAATTGGCTCAATGAAATCATCCCTTATTCTATGAAGACAACACTATTCTTCTATTTCCAGACATTTCTTATGCTACCCGTTGCCACAAATTCGCTCAGCCGGTCAACCCTCTACTCCCAGAGTGCCAACCTCTGAGTGCATGATTTGTGTACAGTGAACAGACAAGGTAAACCTCTTGTCTGTTTTGTGGGTTCAAGTCACCTTAGTCTCAAGCTCTGGAGGGATTCAAACTGATAACCTCTTGTTAGCGTACCCAATTATCAGGCTCAGATAATTCTGTCTTCAGGGGGCCAGATACCTTTGCCTATGGGCACCCAACCAGGTCTTTCAAATGAACTCTTAGAACTCAATGCAAGACTTTTAGAGAACTCTATCCATTCTCAGTTTGGTATACAATAAGCCCATACACAGTGTACTTATAACTTTTTAAAGATCCACTTAAAATAAAAAGAAATGTCCAGGCACTCCAGCAGCTTCGTTTGTAAAAAAATATTTTCACTTTAAAAATATCAAAACAGAACAATAATTACAGAGCAAAATATATATATATATCCCAACACATACAGCCTTAAAACAAACAGGAAGAAAAGTACAGTTCCTACAGTACATACATTTAGACTGGTCTAATCTTACTCTCTTTTAGTGCTGTGATGATTCTCCCTTAGTCAGTTAATATTCTCTTGTGTCAGTCAGAAATATTTTCTTGTGTGTCTCTGTCAGGTTCTTTCAGCACTTAAACACACTTCTGAGCTGGTCTTCTCATGAGGTCACTAACTCCGCCTTGGTATATCAAACTCTATATTTTACAATACAGGGTCTCCAAATAAAATATTTAAAAAACATATGAGATGACCTCACTGACTTTCCTCTCTACAGGTTAACTGGTCAGAACTGTTTTTTGCTCTGCTACACATACATCTCAAAAGTTTTCTTTGATCTAAGTCACTGTATTCAAAACAAAAGTGTATTGGTCTCTTTAATCCCATATGGATCTTGGAATCTACACCTCAGGTCTTTCTGATGTAATTCAGGGGTTCCCTGGGAATGTATTTTGGACCTTCCAGATCTGTCTGGGTCCTCCCTGGCTCAGATATCAAACCTCGTCAATGTCCATTCTGGCCTCTCTCCAACGCCCCTCCCCACAAGTCCAGCCTGGTAACCATGCAAGTCAAAGGATCTCCCTAAAGGCATTATGAATGACTAATCTTATTTCCTGGGATGAAAGCAAATTGACAAGGTAATTGCACCCCAGATCTCTGTAGTTTAAAATATCTCCTGTCCTTTGAACTTATCCCTGGGGGGGGTCTTGATGTGGCAGTTCCAGTAAGACAGCCTTTTCCTTGAACTGACCTTCTCTTCACATATTTGATATGTAATAACAAAAACTAATACAGCACTCAAGCACTCAGAGCTGATTGTCTATGTCACACTCCTCCCCACCTAGACTGAATTTGGGGGCTCTGTCCTCTACATGGGATGAGCTTCCCAAATCAGTTCACTCCTCATAGACCCTAGACAGTCCATCTGAGTTCTTATTTTTGGCTCTGGCCCTATGTACAATTTTCAAATCATACCCTTGTAAAGCAAGACTCCATCTGAGTAGTCTGCCATTGTCTTTCCCCATCTGTGACACCAAACCAGGGGGTTGTGGTCAGTCTGCACCACAAAAGGCTGCACATACAAGCATGGCTCCAATTTCTTTAGGGCCCACACTAGGGCAAGACACTCCTTTTCCACCGTGGAGTATGCTTGTTCCCTGGGGAGCAGCTTGTGGCTCAGATAGGCTATCGGGCGGTCCCTCCCTTCGCTGGATGTCTGGCTTAGTACTGCCCCAATACCCATGTCTGAGGCGTCCGTCTGAACTGTAAAAGTTTTGCTATAGTCCGGACTTGTCAAAACAGGAGCACTGCATATTGCCTCCTTCGGTTTGGTAAAAGCTTCCTCATAGGCTGGACCCAAGGTGATTTTCCTTGGCATTTTTATGTTTGCTTGCACGCATGTGCAAGAAACATAGTGCCATCATCTGAGATTTTGGAGGTGTGTCACCCCCTCTTCCAATTCAGTCAGTGTGTTGGCAGTCGCGGCCCCTGTCTGCCAATGCATGCTGGAGCTGTCTATGAAAAGCTCCAAAATGCAGCGGCATACAGTTGAAAGGGGGAGCTATGCTTCAGTGAGTAGCGATAAGATATCACCTGCTCATGCACGCTCCCCTACACACACACACACACACACACACACACACACACATATGCATACTGCGTGCCCCCCCCACGCACACACTCTATAGCCGACGGGGATGCCCAATCCCCTGTCGGCTGTGTGCAGCTCCCCAAAAGCCTTCCAAATGCCATGCTGGGTGCCACCCCAGCCTGGCAACTCAATTGTATAGTCGATGGGGTCCCAATCCCCGTTGGCTTCCACTGTCTCCCCCGAGTACAAGGTGCCACGCTGGGAGCCCACCCAGCTGGCAACAAATGCCATGGCCGACAGGGGTGCCCAATCCCCCGTCAGCTCCAAGCCTCCCCCAGCCATCCTTCTGCCATGCTGGGAGCCCACCCCAGCATGGCAAACGTCCCGCATCGTCTTTTTTTTTTTAACCTGTAAAGAAAAAACAGTCCTGCGCAGTCTCCCAGCCCCCCTCCACAACCCGCACCCACCCACTGTGCACCCTGCCTCCCCACACCCCTCTCACCCCATACTTACCTCCAGAGCATGGTGCGACGATGTTCGGTGGACCGGGAACACGTCTGCACTCTTCAAAGCCGACCGCCGATCTGAGGAAATGCCGGTAAGCTGTATAATGGGCTAGATAGGGGGTTTTCAACTTTGTTGCATATCTCAGGCATTTTTTGGAATTTTGGCACCAAATTTTCAACATGGGGTTTTTGGGACCCCTTCTCATGAAAGCTGTCACTGTCATGGTGTTATTCGGGCCGGAAGGGTGATTTCGCAGTCACTGCATGAAATCACCTTTCAGGACCAATTAATGAAATGACACTGCCAGTGTTCATAAGGTGGGCTCTCAAGAAGCCTATTTTGAAAATTTGGTGGAAAAATTCCTAACTGACTGTTTATGGCGTTGGTTACGAGTTCTTATGCACGCTCGGAAGTTCTCGAATTTTCAATATTTTCACTCCAGATTTTCAACATTGCCATTTTACCACACCTTCTTATGAGTAGTACAGCTGTCATTTTTCACATCTCACCCAAAATGTGTTTCCGCCCATGTAGCGCACAATGGCGCAGTCGGTGTGCGAAATCAATGTATGGGACAAATTAAGAAAATCACAGTGACACTGTTCATGAGCAGAGGTCTTAAAATGGCTATGTTGAAAATTTGGTGAAAAAATTCTTAAAAATAACTGTTTTACGAGCGTGCATTGCGCAGTTCTTACGCATGCTCTTAAGTTCGCAAATTTTCAATATTTTCACTCCAGATTTTCAACATTGCCATTTTACCACACCTTCTTATGAGCAGTACAGCTGTCAATTTTCACATCTTGCTCAAAATGTGTTTCCGCCCATGTAGCGCACAATGGCGCAGTCGATGTGCGAAATCAATGTATGGGACACATTAAGAAAATCACAGTGACACTGTTCATGAGCAGAGGTCTTAAAATGGCTATGTTGAAAATTTGGTGAAAAAATTCCTAAAAATGACTGTTTTAGAGCGTGCATTGCGCAGTTCCTATGCATGCTCATAAGTTTGCGAATTTAATATTTTCACTCCAGATTTTCAACATTGCCATTTTATTACACTTCCTAATGAACAGTACAGCTGCCATTTTTCATATGCCGCCCAAAATGTGTTTTTGCACATGTAGCGCACAATGGTGCTGTTGGTGTGCGAAAGCAATGTTTGGGACAGATTAAGAAAATCACAGTTACACTGTTCATGAGCAGAGGTCTTAAAATGGCTATGTTGAAAATTTGGTGACAAAAGTCCATAAAATGATTGTGTTACGAATGAGCATTGCGCAGTTTCCACGCACTCTCGTAAGTTCATGACTTTGTAATATTTTAAGTCCAGATTTTCACCAGTGGCATTTTTCCACACTTCCTTATTTACAGTACAGCTGTCATTTTTCACAACGTGGCGGAAGTGTATTTTCACACTTTCAGCGCAGAGATTCATGGTTGCTGTGGGAAATCATTGTTCAGGACAGATAAAGAAAATCACAGTGACACTGTTCATGATCGGAGGCACCAAAATGCCTGAGTTGACAATCTGCTGTAAAAAAATCCCCAACCTAATTATATTACGGGTGTACGTTGCACAGTTTCTATGTACGCCTGACTTCACCATTTTTTAAATATTTTACTGCAGATTTGCAACATTGCCATTTTTACACCTCCCCATGAACAGTACAGCTGTCATTTTTTACATCCTGTTTGGAATGTTTTTGCACCTGTGGTGCTAAATGCCATAGTCGCTGTGCATAAGCAGCTTTCGGATAACAAACTGATATTCCCCCTCTTCATGAGGTGGGGTCACAAAAAAAACATGTTGAACATTTGGAGTGAAAATACCAATAAATGCCTGAGGTATTAGGATTTTCAACCATAACGCCAAACCCTGTAGAGAATGACAGGCATCAGGGGTGTGACTTGGGATTCTTGCCCGTAATGCTCATACCATTCCACACCCTGCAGCCAGTGAGAGGCATCGAGGTATGCCTTGGACTATTTGGCCCCAAAGTTCACCCCATTCTCCTATATTGCACCCATCTCACCATATTTCCTAATGGAATGGGGTGCGCATAAGGGTCAAAGACCCTAAGGAACACCGTGACACTTGTCAGTGTCTGCAGGGTGGGGTGTGGTGAAATGGTGTGACCGTTGTGCCTGACGACCCAAGGCACACCCCAATGCCTGTCACTCTCGGCTGGGTGATGGTGGGGTTGGCTTCAGTTCAATACTTCGCTGCCATTGCTATTATGCAGCTCTGTAACTTCTACACTACCACTGCCAATGCCAGCAAGCAAACATTCGGCATTGACAAATGCTTGTTTTCTTTGTCAGGTCAGACAGCGGAGCAGCCAAGGCACTGTAGTTTGGTACAAATTTTCGATAGTACCCTGCTGTCCTGAGAAAACTCCTGATCTGCTTCAGAGTTTCTGGTCTGGGCCATGTCTGTATTACCTCTATTTTTATCTGGTTAAGATGGAGCTGTCCCCGGCCTATCACATGCCCGAGGTATGCCACTCCTCCCATGGCCACCTGGCACTTCTCGGCTTTAACAATGAGCCTGGCCCTCTGTATTCTGCCCAGCACTTCCCTAAGGTGTGACAGGTGTTCCTCCCAGCTGGTACTGAAGATGGCAATGTCATCCAGGTATGCCATGGCGTACTTCTCAGCATCATTTAACACCTGGTTCACCAACCTTTGGAAAGTGGCCGGGGCGTTCTTCATTCCAAAAGGCATTACTTTGAACTCAAATAAGCCTATTGGAGTGATGAAAGCCGACCTCTCCCTAGCTCTGTCTGTCAACTCTACCTGCCAATACCCCTTTGTCAGGTCAATGGTCATAAGGTATATTGTCCCTCCAACTTGTCCAGGAGTTCGTCCGTCCGGGGCATCGGGTGAGCGTCCGACTTCGTGACTGCATTTAGTCCATGATAGTCTACATAGAAATGAGTCGAGCCATCTGGCTTGGGTACAAGGACTACAGGTGAAGCCCAGGGACTGTGGGATCTCTGGATTACCCCTAAATCCAGCATCTCCTCCACTTCCCTCCCAATATCCTTTTGGACAGCCTCTGACACCCGATATGCGTCTGTGTCCCTGTCTCCACATCGTGTGTTGCTAAGGGGGTTAGTCCAGGCTTGGTGCTAAACAAGGGGGCAAAGTCTGCTAAAACCTCCTTCACTTTCTGGATCTGGCCCGGGGTCAGCTGGGGAGACAATTTTACTGCCCCCACAGAGGACTCCCACTTACTCTCTTCCAGCAAGTCCATAAGGGGGTCTTCTTCATCCATCCCTTCCCCATGACTACACACTGCGAACACCATGTCAGCCCTATTTGCATATGACTTCATCATGTTGACATGGTACATCCTTTCTGTCTGTCTACGGTCAGGTAACTCCACAATGTAGTTTACATCATTTACTGTACCTTCCTAACCACTTTGTACGGTCCTGCCCACTCAGCTTGCAGCTTGTCTTTCCGGACCAGAATAAGGACCATGACTTCCTGACCCACCATGTACGAGCGAGCTCTGGCTCTGCAGTCATACCATACTTTTTGTTTCTGTTGGGCAGCTGCCAGGTTGCTCTGGGCTGTCCCTTCTGCCTTTCCCTAAACCCTAGGATGTAATCCACAACGGAAGTTCACTGGGTGGCGTGCTTGCCTTCCAAGTCCTCCAGAATCAAGTCTAGGGGCCCACGTACCCGGTTTTCATACAGGAGTTCGAAGGGGGAAAATCCTGTCGACTCTTGGGGCACCTCCCTGTATGCGAATAACAGGTGGAGAAGGTATTTCTCCCAGTCCTTCCCATGCTGTTCAGCAAATGCCTGGAGTATTGACTTTAGGGTACCATTGAAGCATTCCACAAGCCCATTGGCTTGTGGGTGCTACAGTATTGTGCATCTCTGCACCACCCCACACTTCTTCCATAGACATTTCATTAGCTCCAACATGAAGGAACCCCCTTGATCGATGATTACCTCCTGCGGAAACCCCACACAGGAGAAAATCCCTAGCAAGGCATCTGCCACTTTGTCCATCCTCAGTGAGGAAAGGGCGACTGCCTCTGAGTACCGGGTGGCATAATCCACCACAGTCAGGATGAATCTCTTCCCTGAGGAGCTGGGGGTATTTAAAGGCCCCACAATATCCATTCCCACCCTCTGGAATGGCTCCTATACTACGGGCAAGGGGATCAGAGCGGCTTGGGTTTTCTTGCCTGTCTTCCCTATTTCTTGGCACCGGTGACAAGGCCTGCAATACTCCTTCACCTGCTGGGTGAAGTTAGGCCAGTAGAAATTCAGGGCCAACCACTGCATAGTTTGTGCAATTCCCAGATGACCAGATAAGAGAATATCATGGGCAACATTGAGCAACTGCTCACAATATCCCTGTGGAATGACAAGCTGCCTGCCTAGCATCCCTCTCTCTGTCTGTACTGCCTGTGTATACATAAGTCCATTTTCTCAAAAAAACCTATGTCTTCTGTCACCTCCCTGTGCGCTGTCCAAATCTGCCCAAGCCCTCAGCTTCTCTAAACTAGGGTCACTTCTCTGCGCAGCTGCGAACCCCTCACACCTTCCCAAGGCATGGGACAGGTCCCCTTCAGTCACTAAACTAGGGTCCCTAGCACTAGCGTCAGGGCCCTCAGGATCACTGTCAATCCCTACCCTCTGACAAGGGTTCACCCCTCCCTCTTTGGAGTAACCATCTATAGCTATGAGGTTATTTGCTCTTAGGGAAATTTCTACCCCCTTTTTATCAGTCTCCCCCTCTGGAGACACAAGCTGGGGAACTAACCTCTCAGTATCTTCCCCAATGGCTTCTGGGGGGACTCAGGGAACTACAGTTTTCCCTGGCCACTTGGCTATGGGTAACTGCACATACCACCCCCTGCTGGAGATTGTTACCCAGGATCACATCCACTGCTAATGTGTTAGCTACAGCTGCCTGTTGCACAGTTCCCCCTGTTTCACCTCAGTCCAGGAGAACACTGGCCAATGGTAATGTTTTCTCTAGACCCACAAAGTCCTGAATAGTCATGTATTTATTGGGTATAAGCTGACCAGGCTGTACCAGATTCACTTTTACCAATGTCAGGGATGCCCCTGTGTCCCTTTAACCCCTGCGTCTGTAGGCCATTTACCATGACTGGGTGCATATGTTCCCTCATGTTCACTGGCATGCTTCCAGGGACACACAAACAACCCACTTCCTTTCTAGTACTACTTTGCATATTATTGTTTGCCCTTCTTGGACACTGTCTTGCAATGTGCCCAGTTTCTTTACATAACCAACAAACATTTCTTACTTCAGAGAAATCTTTTCTTTTAACCTTTGGCTAACTGGTTTCAGTGGAGGCAGTGAGGGTTTTAGCTGCCCTGAAGGTGTGCTTTTCCCTTTCTGCACTGCCACAATAGCCCCATTCACTCTCAGAGCAGGTCTGCTCTTGGCATAGTGGTCCGAGAGTTCAGCAGCTTCTTGCACTGTTTTTGGATCTTGGTCCTCTAGCCAGGTTTTTAACTCTGTCGGGCATACCCAATAAAATTTTTCAATAAAATCACATTTTCAACTGTATCAACAGTGTTTGTCTCAATTCCTTCCCACCAACATTTTAAAAACTGATGTTGTTTCGTAGCTAGCTCCTCATAGCTCATATCAGGGCTTCTCCTGAGCTTACGAAATTTAGCTGTGCATAATTCAGCAGTTAATTCAAACTTTTTTAGTAGTGCTGCTTTTAACTTGCTGTAATCATCACTGTCTTTATTGTCCATGTGACCCTATGCATTCTGAGCTTTTCTGGTAAGTAGCAGGGCTAGCTGGAAGCTCCAGGACTCTCTAGGAATTTTAGCCTGAATACAAACTTTTTCAAAAGAATTTAAAAAAGCACCTATATCCTCCCCATCCTTAAACTCAGCTATTAATTTAGAGATCAATTTATAATCCAGTTCTGCAGTCCCAGTTAACCCAAAGCCACTTACCTGCCCTGGTGCCGCTGGTTGGAGTCGTAGCTTCTCCAGTTCGTGTTGCCACTGGCGCTCCTCTCTCCTCTCCTTGGCAGCTCTGTGTTCTCATTCTCTCTTCTCCTCTCCTCTGCCTCTTGCTGGTGCTCATGTTCCTCATGGTCCACCTCCCGCTGTTCACTTTCTCTCCTTTCCTGGGACTCCAGCTCCATCCTGCGCAACTCAAGTTGCAACCTGAGAACTTCTGGATTCAGGATACTGGTGATTTGTCCCTACTGCTGTGGCCCTTCACTGACAGTGGCCCTGCTGTCTGTCTCATTGGCTTGGGATCCCTCACTGGCCACTAGTTCTGCCACACTCAAGGTCTGGTCCCTTTCAGTCATAGTTAGTGACTCGCTGCTCTGGGTATCTGCTACCATCAGGTCCTCTATGAGGTTCTGCTTACTGGCTTTCACCCCAAATGGGACTCCCCTGTCCCCTCACAACTTCTTTAAGAAATCTACAGTGTGCTTGCTGTAGTTGGAAGACATGTTCTTCTTCTCTCACTACTAATACCATACTGACTGGCACGTCAGAAAAAAAAATAAAAGGGGTGGGAACTTAACTGTAAGTCAAGGGATAAAGTTCTGTTTCTTTTTTTAAATAAAACACTGCCTTTCTTTTTTTCAAGTGAGCTAAACAGTTTCAAGCTAACACACTGAACAATGAAGCTTATACCACCAAACTTTTATCCCACCACTGCCACCAATCTGTCACAAACTCGCTCAGCCAGTAAACCCTCTACTCCCAAAGTGCCAACCTCTGAGCATATGATTTGTGTAGAGTGAGCAGACAAGGTAACCCTCTTGTCTGTTTTGTGGGTTCAAGTCACCTTAGTCTCAAGCTCTGGAGGGATTCAAACTGATAACCTCTTGTTAGCATACCCAATTATCAGGCTCAGATAATCCTGTCTTTGGGGGGCCAGATACCTTTGCCGATGGGCACCCAACCAAGTCTTTCAAATGAACCCTTAGAACTCAATGCAAGACTTTTAGAGAACTCTATCCATTTCCCAGTTTGGTATACCATAAGCCCACACACAGTGTACTTATAACCTTTTAAAAGCTCCACTTAAAATAAAAAGAAATGTCCAGGCACTCCATCAGTTTCATTTGTAAAAAAAATGTCTTTACTTTAAAAATATCAAAACAGAACAATAATTACAGAACAAAATATATATATACCAACACATACAGCCTTAAAACAAACAGGAAAAAAAGTACAGTTCCTGCAATACATACATTTAGACTGGTCTAATCTTACTTTCTTTCAGTGCTGTGATGATTCTCCCTCAGTCTGTTAATATTCTCTTGTGTCAGTCAGAAATATTTTCTTGTGTTTCTCTGTCAGGTTCTTTCAGCACTTAAACACACTTCTGAGCCAGCCTTCTCAGGAGGTCACTAACTCTGCCTTGGTGTATCAAACTCTATATTTTACAATACAGGGTCTCCAAATAAAATATTTAAAAAAACATATGAGATGACCTCACTGACTTTCCACTCCACGGGTTAACTGGTCAGAACTGGTTTTTGCTCTGCTACACATACATCTCAAAAGTTTTCTTTGATCTAAGTCACTGTATTCAAAACAAAAGTGTATTGGTCTCTTTAATCCCATCTGTACCTTGGAATCTACACCTCAGGTCTTTCTGATGTAATTCAAAGGTTCCCCGGGAATGTATTTTGGACCTTCCAAATCTGTCTGGGTCTTCCCTGGCTCAGACATCAAACCTCTTCAATGTCCATTCTGGCCTCTCTCCAGTGCCCCTCTCCACAAGTCCAGCCTGGTAACCATGCAAGTCAAAGGATCTCCTTAAGGGCATTATGAATGGCTAATCTTGTTTCCTGGGATGAAAGCAAATTGACAAGGTAATTGCACCCCAGATCTCTGTAGTTTAAAATACCTCCTGTCCTTTGAACTTATCCTTGGGGGGTCTTGATGTGTCAGTTCCAGTAAGACAGCCTTTTCCTTGAACTGACCTTCCCTTCACATATTTGATATGTAATAACACAAATTAATACAGCACTCGAGCACTCAGAGCTGGCTGTCAACATCACCCCTCTCAGCATAGAAAGAAATTTGATGGAGTTCATGGTGTGCTGCAAGGCCTGGCGGTAGTACATGCTCTTCTGTTTCCAACTAAACTCTGTATTGTGCATCAGGACAAAGTGTTTATTTTTACAGATCCTTCAGAAACAGGGAAGTGGGCAGTGAACATACAACGATCCCAACAGGGTTCCGAGAGGGAGCAAGAAGTGGAAATTGAAGACCAAGAGGATGGCTGAAAACTACAAGTGATTTGAAGTCTTGTTCCTCTCGGCCTTTCACTGCGGAGTGCCGACACTGAATCCACACATGGATGTTACCTAAAGTTAAACTTAGGTTTATTTTACTTAAGTTTGCTGTTTAACATGTGTTGCTGTATGTTCATAGCAAATCCCCCACACTGTGCCCCCCCCCACTAAATATAATCAACTCCGAGTCAGAGCTGATTAGGGGATGGGGTGCAAGACCTCCAGAATACAATGCCGGTGTCCAGCGCCGACAGTACAGTGACCTTGCACTGTAGTTGCTGTAGTGTCTGTCGCTGTCAAAATGTCGGTGTCAGAGGAGTATACCTGTTCATAGTTAAATGGTCTGTTTCCAAATGGTTGAGTACTCTTACAATTTGAGTATAGCTTTTAGAGCCTACTGTTTGGTGGAGAGGGGGCTCCTTTTCGGCTCCTGCTGAGTTGACTGTTTGGGGGAAAAAATGCTTATTTGGGACGTTTTACTTGGATCAGCAGTCCATAGAGCCTCTTGCAATCCTTTGGTCCCTTTTCAGATGTAGTCATGATACTTAGCACTGTAGTTTATTGTTATATCCTGTCTTTAAGCTGTTATTATGGGATATATTTATAGCCCTGCTTCTCAGTTTGAACGGTTTTAATAACAATGATTATTATTTGTTGAAGACTTCTTTAGTAATTAGCCATGCACTCATGGGCTGTTTTTACCATGGCATATTTAGAGTTGGAACATTGTGTAAGCGTAGAATACTTTTCTTGCCTCTCCCTCTTATTTTGGGACATTGTTAGGAGATAAGCATATCCTTTATAGTGTGTCACATTTGTTCTGATTGTCTGATGTTTCCCAACTGGGAATAATGCTATGTTTTTCTTCATGCCAAATCAATAAAATGTAAATTCAAAAAAAAATCTTACATACATTAACTGAAAGTATTTTAGTAATACATGCATAAGAGTAATTCCTAATAAAATAATTCCTGGGTCAAATGGGATTTGTAAACCAAGTGTTTGTTCTAGTGTATGCTTATATTCCTCTAAGTGCACAGTCCCATTCATTTTATTGTAATCCCTTTAATACTAGTAATTGAGTATATCAATAATGTATCAGAAACACTGTCGTATTTTTATGGGTGGTTTTATGTTTAAAGCCAGAGTCAATCAGTATTTATACAGTACATGCAGGTGCTAATGCAAACAGCTCTATTCATATTCTTCTGGTAATGTGGTCTATGTCAGTCATTCAGAAATGTAATTTCATAATGTAATTTACCCGATTTACATGGTGCTCATAAGTTGGTCTGTGGTTTCCCTCCTTCTCCCTCACAAAACTTATCTTGCCTTCAAATAATCAAATTTATATTAAAACTAATTAAAATTTAAAATTGATGTAAACCTAGTCAAAATCCATTTGTCTTAGTATCTGTGTGTTTCATGGTTTGAATTTACTGACTGATTGATCCACTGATTCACTGATCAATTTATCGCTACTAAAAAGTTAGTATCTGGATATAATTTGATTTAATTTTTTTTTGCTCAGTGTCTCTGGCATATTAGGAAACTTTTTCCCCCTTTCCCAAAATTTTATAACTTTAATTAAAATGGCAGAATTGCAAATTACAACATTTGTGGCTCATTAAGGTCCCTGCAGCAAAAATTTATTTAGCACAGGAGATCATTTGGACTGAAGAGAAGCTGAGTTGCATGGGCAGGGTCAGCAGGAGGATTCCATCTTTTGCCTCCAAGAAATGAATGCTAGTTGTACAGGTAGTCATACAGTAATGGAGTCAAGGGCCAGGATATTAAAAGCAGTTGCGTATGGTGCAACTGAGTTGCACCAGTGCAAGTGCGGACATGCATCAAGGAGCGATATTCAGTGAGAGCCATTGCACAGCGCAAAAACCATTGCACCAGTGCACAACTATAATGAATGCAGGTACAAGAGCAGGGGGCATGCCTATGAATATCCAGTGCAGTGCGATATTCAATCATGGAATCATGGTGCAAGTGCGGAGCAAAACCTGGATGTGCCGAGCAGACTTGAGCCTATAAAAACAGGGTGCAAGCACACAGACAGCACTTGCACCAGGCAAGAGGGAGAGAGAGAGAGAGTGGCAAAACACAGCAAGAAGGAAGGACAGACAGACATAAAGACAGACCAAGGGAGACAGAGCAAGTGAGAGACAGAGAGACTGTCACAGGCAGCCACAGGGGGAGAGGGACAGAGGTGGCAGTGGAGGGGGAGCCAGGGGCAAAGACAGCATGAGGGACAGGCAGGCATAGTGCCAGGTAATGCACCAGGGTGGCACACAGCCCACAGCAGCCAACAACCAAGGGGGAGAGAGGACATCAGGGGACATGGATAGTGCACCCTTCCTGATGGAGGCCATAATGAGGGGTGTGAGGGGGCAGGAGGAACAGCGATGTGGCTGAGGAAGGGCTCATCGGCGGTATGCCTGGAACAGGTTGTACTGTGCCCACACCACCTTCGAGAACTACACTGACAAGGAGATTGTGGGATGGTACCACCTGAACAGGGCCATTCTGAGGCAGCTCTGTGAGCTGTGAAGTGAGAAGATGTAGACACCCACAAGACGGAACCATGCAATGTCTGTGGAGACAAAAGTGACAGCTGTCATGTGCCTGCTCTCCACGGCACCTTCCAGAAACCAACAGGGGACACCACAGGCATAACCCAGTTGGCCACATCATGCCTCCTCATACAGTTCCGCAACACTCTGCTGCTACATGCTTTGGAATACATCCATTTCCCCTGCACACAGGCGGAGTGTACAGCAACCATGCAGGACTTTCACAGGGTAGCAGGTATGCCTGGCATGTTTGGGGCCATTGACTGCAACGTGGGCATCTGCAAGCCACCTGGCCCTGAGGGTGGGACCTGTACCAATAGGAAGGGGTTCCAGATCGTGAACAGCCAGGTGGTGTGTGATGCCAAGGGGGCGCATCACCAATGTCTGTGCCACACACCCTGGGAGTGCACATTATGCATTCATCTGACACAGCTTTGCGCTGTACCACAGGTTTGAATGTGAGGACATCCCCATGGGCCACGTAGTGGGTGAGTATGGGATGGGCAAGGGGGGCTGGGCAGAGCAGGCCATGGGATGGGGTGGGCAGAGTGGGTGTGCTGGTGAGGGTGCCAGGGACATGCAAGGGGCATAACAAAGGATGTCACAGGGCTAACCATGTCATTATCCACACAGGAGACAGTGCCTATCCACTGAGGCCCTGGCTGCTCACCTCCTATCGGCACCCATGATCCACAGCAGAGAAACGCTACAACGAGGCATACGCCAACATGCGAAACATCATTGAGTGTCTATTCGGCATGCTGAAGGCACAATTCTGTTCCCTAGACAGGTCTGGCGGTGCCCTACAGTACAGCCCCTTGAAAGCCTGTAGCCTATTCCTGGCCTGCTGCATACTGCACAACATGGCCATCGACTGTGGGATAGCTGCCGAGGTTGATGAGGGTGACAGTAGTGGGGATGATGGAGGCAATGGGATGGATGGTGGTGGATAGCCCCCCCCTGGGCGGAGAGATCCCCAGCTGCAAAGGGTGGCACAGCAGCATTGAGACACCATCGCACAGGAGCACTATGCTGCATGCAGGTAGGTGGCTCCAAACCCAGGCAAAGGCCACACACACAGGAACAGCACACCGGCAGGGGCGTGCATGGCAATAGGCATGCACACACACAGACATGGTGCAGGGGTAGGGGAGTTAGTGGCACACATTCACACACAACTGCACACAGCAACACACACACCCACGTGCCCAGGTGCTGACAAATGGCAGAGATCAGATGCATTGCACCAGTGTACAGGCGCAACTGGTGCAGAACTGCCGTCATCACGCCTACACCATATGAGCCAATGGCCGAGCAGGTGTGCACACAGGCAGCATGCAGCATGATACACAGGCACCATGCCAGTAGTATGCACTCACACACACCATTGCGCACACAGGGCAGCGGCTGCAGACTGCAGTCAGAGCGGCATGCACATCAGGGCCGCCGTGTGGAACCATGGATACCTCGGCCACGTGGGCAGCCTCGCCGAGGCTGATCGGTAGCCACAGGCTGCTCATTGGCCACAGAGGGTGTTTGCAACAGCCCCCCTGGGGTTGAACTGTGGGACCATGACCGGGTCCTTGCAGGGGTGTGTAGGCACCCGAACAGGCCAGCCCCAGGCATGCCTGGGATGCCAACAGCAGAGCCTGGCATTGACAGTGAGGGTGTCACCCGATGCCAGGATCGTGGGGTGGACAGTGCGCAGCATGGGGTCCTTGGTGGCCAGCCATGCCCTGTGGTAGCCAGCAGTGCAAGGCCATCCATGATCGCATTGGCAATGTGATCCTGGGATGCAGTCGTGTCCTCTCGCAAGAGCTGTATAGCTGCCAGGAGCTGTGCAGTGCCCCTCTCATGCTGCTCACCTACCTGGTGCACCTCCACGCAGTGCACGTACCCCAGTGGCAAGCAGCACCTGTTGCTCCATGGAGGCCCACAGCAAACGGGTGTGCTCTGTCAATGGGTCGGTGCCCTGGGGAACCTGGGAGTGGCTCCGACCCTCCTGCAGTGACTGATCACACTGCACAGCCCCCCACTCAGGTGGATGCTGCACAGTGGGGTCCTTATGGGGTAAGTCCCTAACAGGTGCCCCAGCAGTGGACCCCACATCCAGCTGCCCTGGGGCTCCTGCAGCCTGCTACCATTGCCCATCCAGCTGCTGAATGCTGCCCAGTGCCTGTGTGGCCACACTACCACCACCACATAGCACAGCTGTAGCAGTGCACACAGCACCACCCGCTGTGGCAGTGGAAAGCTGTTCCACCACTGTCAGGCCACTGGGCTCGCTGCCTGTGTTGGTGTCTGATATGGGCGTCTCCCCCACAACACCACCCATGCTGTCCAGGATTATGGTTAGGTCGTCATCAGTGTCAGACCTCGCCCTGATCTGTGACTCCATGCAGAGGACGCTGAGACTGGCATCCTGTAGAAACATATCCAGGGCCTCATCTGACCCCATGCCCAGGACATCCGGCTGAACAGTGGTGGTGTGCTGCAGCCTATCAGGCCCCTGGATGCCTGTGAAAGTGGATGGCTGGTCCTCCAGAGCTGGTCCTGCTCCCATGGCTGCTGCTGGTGCCCCATCCTCCGCACACAGGCATGCAGGTGTTGAAAGCGAAAACAGGTGTGTCAGTGATGCAAGGTCCATGAGTGCATGCCCCCCCAACACAGCCACTGCATGCTGTGCGTCCCTGACATATGTACCATGCAGTGATGGGATGCCACCCATTAGGAATCCTCCACCTGGCACACCCATGGTGCTACAGTGTATGATGGCTGCTACCAACTCCTCCTGTGCCATGAGCTGTGGCACATCAGCAGGCCCCCCTCTGGTGGCTTTCTGGGATGTACAGATGGCCGCCACCTTCTCTTTGATGCAACGCTTATCCGTGCCCATCTTCTTGCAGAACTCCTTCACTGACCTGTGGTGGCTGCCCTGTCGGTTCACGCATGCCGCCACCTCCTCCCAGGCCCCAGCCCTGTACTGTGGTGTGCCTGTGGCATCACTCAACAGGAGCTTCCTGTTGAGGTAGGCCTCAAACAGGGCCTCTGCCTTCATGAAAGTGGGCCTTCACTTGCGAGCAGGCCCATGCTCTTCACTCTCCTCACGTTCTGACATGTTGCTACCTGTGGACATGGACAGCACAGTGTGTCAGTGTCAGCAGCACCCTATTACATCCCCCCCTGCTGTGCTGGCTGGGCTCAGTGTGCTCCAGCAGCATGTGCAACTTACCTCAAAATGTTGCAATACCAGTCCATGGCCTGTGCCGGTCTGTGGTGCTTTTATGGTGCAACACATGCAAATGAGCATTGGCGCAACGGTAATGACATGCTAATTCCCCCAGTGCACCACTCATTGGCTGATGAGCTCATTTGCATGTGGCAGCTGAATATTGTTTATTTGCTCAGTGCGCAGTGAGATTGCTCTGAAGCAAGTCGTAGTGCAATGCAGACGCATGTACACTGTGCAGGACCGCAGTGCACATGCACCAGTCAGTGTGCTGCCACCTATTGCACACTGTGTGCCCACTGCGCAATAGGGACCGTGGCACATGGTGTGCCATGCCTGCTATTACGCATGTGCGCACTGTGCGGCGGCTGACCCTGGACCCCTGTTGTGACCTCTGCCCCTGGGTGACCCCAATACCCATGACCCCACCTAGTCATGCCCATGTCATGCATCTCCATGACTGTGCAATGGGTGGATGCAGTGCATGTCCCCTCAGCCCGTGCATCTGGCGCATGCACTGGCCACATGTGCCTCCTGCTTCCATTTTGCTTCGTGGCTCAAACCACAGTGATGGCGCAGCAGTGACGTGGGTGGGCAGCCAACTGGATGTAAGTCGAGCTGGCCAACCTCATGGCCTGCATCCTGCCATACTCACCCCAGCTGTTTGGGCAGGTGCCACTGCAGCAGCCCCAGGTGGCTGTGTGGCAGGCAATTGCTGCCTCCCTCACCCAGCACACAGGGGTGGCCAGAACCAGTGAGTAGTGTCATCAGTGATACAGGGACCTGGTGCGGAGGGACCCAGAGTGCCTCAGGAAGATGGAGGCACATGTCAGGCGTGGGGCTCTCACAGCCAGGTGAGCAGGCCCATCATGCATGTGTGCCCTGGTACTGTACTGTGGTGTTGGCTAGGCTGCCTGGCATGTCCTACAGGGTGGAGTACTACCATCATGCGCATTGCGGGGTGGCATCACCCTCTGCTACTTGTGTTGTGCTGCCACTCTGTGAGATGTGTTGGGAAGGGGCTCACCCTGTGCACAGGGGTGGGGTGGTGGGCAGCTATTGCGGTTGGTTACTGATGTGTACCTATTTCTGTTCCATTCCCAGAACCTGAGGACAGATGTCAGGTGGCGCTGGCAGGACACCAGACTGCAGCAGCCCAGGGAGGAAGAGTGTCTCCAGAGCCAGTGGGGCCACAGGGGGCAGGTAGGCACTGACTTTGTTCTGCGCACTGTCATTGGGGGGGCAGGGGCATGGGTGTGGGCATGGCCACCTGTGCCATGTGCTGTGGCAGCTGTCTGTGTCACACTATGTGTGGTGCCCACCACTGTGGTGCATCCACTGGTCATGTGTGCCAGATGTTGGTGGTGTGGGTGTGCGCACAGCTGCCACTGTTGTTGCTGTGGTGCAGCCAGGGCACTGTGCCATGTAACTGTCATGGCGCAGTCAGATGGCCACTGTACGGTGGGGACCACCACTGTGCACTGATGTGGTGTGCCACCTCGTTGGCTGGCATTGGCCCATGGCCCTGTGCGTGGCCTGTATGGGTCCCTCTGGGGGGGTGTTCCTCTGCCTAGTACACGCTGTGGTTGGGTCATGTTCCTTGGGACATTGCACTGATCACTTGTCCTGTCCCTTGTCCTAGGTGTCCTCCAATGGCGTAGGATGCCCCTGTAGTACAGGCTCCTCAGGCAGCTCATCTTAATAACCTCAGTGATGATGGAGACAGTGTTCCAGGTCTGGAGACTGCTCCTGGCAGTCAAGAGGCACCAAAGGCAGCAGGGGGTTGCAGGATGTGGCTGCCACTAGCCCAACTTTGTGTTTCCCTGTTTCCCCAGCCATACCTCCCCCTCCAGTCCTTCATCCCACTGTACAGTCCCTGTTCCCTGTCCCCTTCCCTTGCTATCCTACCCTTTCCCACCCCCTTGTTACTGTAGAGTTTTTTGAATATATATCTGTTTTGACTCACTTGCCTGTGTCTATGTCTGCTTTGCAGGTGGCATGAGGTGCCATGCTGCAGTGGCCCAGTGCCTGTCTGTATGGTGTGTATGTGTTGCGGCATGTGTTGTATTTCTGTGGATCACTGCTGTGTGCTGCTGTGTGTCCCATGGTGGTGGTGTCCCTCCCCTCAGTTGATGGCTGTGCCTTGGGGTGGCTGTCAGGGTTGTGTGGCAGGTGTGTCTGCTTGGTTGCATGGTCCTGGGTATGGTCTGCCCTGGTCTGGATGTGCAGGGGGGCATGTCCTGCTGCCTGTGGGGGCCCCTTTGGTGGCCATCCATCCCCCATTGGCACCCCCTGTTGCTTTCTGTCTGTACCACTGTTGTGTTCTGGGGTGGGGGTCTGGATGCCTGTGTGTGCCCTGCTGTGCCCTGCTGGTAGTGGCCTCCTGTAGCCTGTCACTCTGCTTCCCTGGCTGTGTCCCTGGGTCTCCTCTCTGTGCCATGCCCCCCCCTCAGTTGCTCTGGTGCTCCACTCCCACGGTTGTCCTGGGGCTTCTGTGTCTGCCAATGGTACACCTGTGGTTGCACCATGGCACATCCATGGTTGCACCATGGTGCAACTGTGCCATATTCAGCCATGTTGTGCTGGTGCAGTGCGGCCAGCTCAACCTCTGAATATGGCTCATGTTGCACCATGGCACATTGGATTTGCACTGCGCCGGACTTGCGCCAGCCTTTGGCTCATTTCTGAATAGCTGTCTCAAACCAGTTCTACTAATATGGTGCTCCACCCTTGTGGCTATGGATCCAAGAACATCCAGACAAATCTGGAACATTTCATCTGGAATTATTTCATACTTTTTGATCAACAGTGAGCTTGATTCTCCTGAAGTTTAGTCTCCATTTGAACTATAAGAAGTTGAGTTTTTTCATTAACCCCAGGGCTCTCATAAGATGCAAAATGAAGAATTGAACATTACTAATCCTGCATGCACAAAAATTCCTTTTTCAACAATAGCTCATTTCTCTGATGAATATTATAAAAGGCTGTCCAGACTGTTTTAAACGTTGATGCAAGAGCTGCAATTATCTATAAGCATTCATGGAAAATGCTTACAGTAAGCAGGCCAGGTGGCGCTGAGGGTTGAGGCCCTGGATGCTGGGGCTATGCAGGCAACCCGGGTTTGGGAATGAGCTGGGGTTGTTGAGGGTCAGCCGGGGGGGAGGCAGGAGCTGGATTGAGCCACCAAATGGCAGCTTTTCTCTCCCAGGGAGGGTTCAGGCACCACTCCATTGGGTGCAGTGTGGGGAGGGGGAAGATGCCTTTAGGTGCTTGGCTGGAGTAGTGTTCTCAGCATTGCTTCATGCCTGGGCCTCGGCCCTTCATGCTGGCATCTTCAGGGGACAGGGATATGGGATCATGCAGCCACCTCTGTAAGTCTGAAATCACCTGCCCACTGCTGTTCAGTATGATCCTCAAGAGATGGGGACAGAGCCCTGGATGGTCAGTACGCCACCACCGAACCCCTAGCCAGCAAATGAGGGATAAAATGTGATATTAAAAAAATGTTTGCAGTAAAAAACAATTGACCTTGCCCGTCTCTTTGCCTATTTGCTCATAAAATTACCACCTATTACCCTGATGTAGAATTTCATTGAATTTTACACAAGGACTTGAACAGCTGCTATAGCATTTGATTCACAGAACTGGATGTAAGAAACTGAGATGACCATAGTACTTCTAGTATCTTGGACTTAAAAAATGTGTAACTATAGCAACATGTTTCTGCCTTCATAGATGACCCAGAGACAAAAAAATGTCTTAACTTCGGGAGAATAGGGATATACTGTAGATATTTAGTTTGGAATATTATTGGCTAATTGCTCTGTATACTTTGGACTTTTTAAATGTTCAGCTTACAAATAGATTTTGTATAGGAGGATCACAAAAGGAGAATTCTCTGCATCCTGTGTGCTTAGACAGTCCTTGAAGAAGCTGCTCGTGGAGAGTGTTGCTCACAATAAAAATGGCAGTAGAAGGCAGGAAAATTGAGCTTGGATCCTTCATAAAACAAAATCTGGTCAGAGCCACCATGGCTGCATAATAAAATTAAAAATATAGTTGAGATTGTTTTTAATGTTAGCTCTGATCAGAACAGCTTTTAAAATCACCAGTTGTTTTCTTGTTCAATGTTTTCTAATATATACTTCTCAAACTTAAAGGAAAAAATACACTTTCTCATCAAAGGTTCTGTTTACTAAGTACTGTGCCCATGATTAAAATAATTTGAACTCCCTCCCCCCAAAAATGTGCCCTCACATGAAACTGCTTGTTTAACTGTAAAGACAATTAAAAAAAGTATTTCTAAATGCATTACTAACATCAGTGCTTCATGATTAAAATAATTTGCACCCCCTCCCCCAAAAAATGTGCCCGCACATGAAACTGCATGTTTAACTGTAAAGACAATTACAAAATGTATTTCTAATTGCCTTACTAACACCAATGCTTTCAAAGTTTTGAAACTACTAAAAAGACAAACTATACACCAGAACTCAGTGGACAAATGATTAGATTTGTCTACAAGCACTACCCTCTGTGTAAGCTGCAAGCTGGGGCATGGGGGGGGGAGGTTAAGGCTGGAGATCAGTTATGGTCCATGACATAACCACATGGTCAGAATATTAAATATCTTAAAATAAACATAAATGCAAAAGTAACCATTTCAAGAAGAAAAAGCAGACTGTGACAATTAACAGTTGTAGGGTAAGTTAGCACATCTGGACTTATTTGCTGCATATGCATCTTAATTGCTAAGGGGTCCTGATCATGTTAACCCTTCCTCACGTCAAGCTAGTCACAGTATGTCTAGCAATATCATGAATGTAAAGATTATGCATATGAAAACGTACATACCCTAAGACTCAAAGTGTGTCTTCATTGGCTGTCATGATGTTTGTGGTTAATTTGAAACAAAAGACAATGTAACAAGACACTGGCCTCCACACAGAGCAATTAAACAATAGAACAAACTGCACTCTGGGCAGATTGCCTAGGACAAGATGCAATACAAAAACCTGTATAGTAGCTTTCAGGGAGTATAAAACCACCAGGGATTTTAACATCCTGTTTCTAGTGTCCCTGATAAAATAAAATAAAAAAATACAGTTAAGATTTTTTTTAATGTCAGCTCTGATCAGAATAGCTTTTAAAATCACCAGTTGTTTTCTTGTTCAATGTTTTCTAATACATACTTCTCAAACTTAAAAGAAAAAATATATTTTCTCATCAAAGGCTATGTTTACCAAGTACTGTGCCCATGATTAAAATAATTTGAACCTCCTCCCCAAAAAATGTGTCCTTATATGAAATTGCATGTTTAATTGTAAAGACAATTGAAAATGTATTTCTAAAGGGATCAGTACCATTGCCTGAGTACTAACTTCCCAATGTATAATTTACCATCATTTACTTGCCGACAACACAAACTAACTGACAGTAAACTTACTGACATAAATTATACCGTCAAGGTTCAATTCAAACATCAGCTGGCTGGCATATAATAACAGACTGAGACAATGAGCAGTGGAACAACCTGCTGCAGTATGCTTATGCAATTCTTGACACCTACATTCATCACTTGCCAACTCTGTATTTCAACCCCCCTGCCCACACCATGACTCACTTTTGCTGTCTCTCTCTCTACTGCACTAGTAACCACAGAAAGAGACCTTGTTCTGGTCTCACACTCTCACTGCTTTGCTCTCTGTATCTGGCTGCTCTCTGTTTCCTTGTGCCCGAAGGTGCAGACAGACACCGACACAGCAGGTCTGAAATGCGCTGCTGCTCTCATAACCACCAGGGTGACTTGCTTGAGGTGGTGTTTCACTCATGTCAAACTGCTGCATGCAGTAAATGCACTATTCCAAACTATGACTTCTATCCGACGAACCTGCAGATAAGCAGGGTGCAGTGAGCACTAGAACGTGCTGGTAGTCAGCTACTTAAGGCACTTAGTCCCTCTATATTGGGGGTATTTTACACTGGCTTGGGAGTGGGGCTAGCTGAGGCACACACACACACAGACAGAGAGGACATGTTCCCATTTCTCACTCTCTCTCTGTAGGTATACGCTGCAATACAGAGAGCTGCAAGGCTGTCAAGTATCGAGCTGTACTGGACTTCATTAAGAACTGTTATTGTTATCTACTACTTGTCTGTAGATGTGTTGCTTCACTACTTGGCTATGGCAAGTGCATATCAGCTGTTCCTAGTCAGATGGTAACATTATGTAAATGGGGAGCACTGTGAGCTGTGTCATGGGAGCAGTGTCGGAAAGTTTTCTTTATTTTTCCTCCCACAAGAATTTCTTTATCAGCTGATTGATATTACACATATTGCTTAAGATGGTACAATTTGTGTAACGGAATAATTAATTTTTCTATACCTTGTAAGTTACATACTTTTAAGTTACACTTTAGTTTGCTTGCCAATAGAGTACAAAAATGGCAGTGTCAGTGTGTATGTCAGGAGAATGTTCATCAGTAATACAGTAATAGTGGGAAGGTTAAATTCGGGAAATAAAAGACAGGACTTTTGCTGTCAGGATATTTGTCATCGGGAGATCGTACTAGACCCTTTCTAAATGCATTACTAACACTAATGCTTTCAAAGTTTTGAAACTACTACAAAGACAAATTTTATATATATATATATATATATATATATAAATACAAAATCACACATGCCCCCACAATGCAAAGCATCATGGGCTGCATTTGCAAATCACCACAGAATATAAAGCTTGTTCAACTTTAAGCAGAAATGCATGGGGCCAAAAGGCCTCTCACATAGTTTGCAAAGGGTGCCAACAGAAGACACAGACACGTGTTTTGTTCTACCAGGACTCATCAGTATGCCTCATCTGTTTAACACCCCAGTGGAATGAACCAGCTACCCTAAGATGGTCTGATAGCTGGTTGCAGTGTCAGTGGCTCAGTAGGTAGCACACTTGCCTCTGAGGCTGGGAGCTCACAGGGCTGTGGGTTCAGTTCCCATATCTGGCACTTAGGTTAATATCCCAGTACTGACATTGTAGTGCAGCATGAGAGGGGTGCTGCACTACTGAGGTGCCGTCTTTCAGATGAGACATTAAACCGAGGTCCCATCTGCCTGGATTGGTGGTAGTTCAGGTGAATGTTAAAGATCCCATGGCACTTATCAAAAAGAGTAGAGGAATTTCCCCGGTGTCCTGGCCAAATTTCTCTCATTCACTAAAAATACCACCAACAGCTTAATCTGGTTCAAGGTTAGTTGGCGTTCATCTACATCCCCTTCCCCCGGGTCGTGCCTGAAAATAGGCAGGATTTGTCTAGTGCACTTACCTGGTCAACAAAAACTAAATAAATAAAAATAAAATAAATAAAAAATAAATAAATAAAACAGACGAGGCATACTGATGAGTCCTGGTAGGATGAAACACGTGTCTATGTCTTCTGTTGGCACCCTTTGCAAACTGTGTGAGAGGCCTTTCAGCACCATGCATTTCTGCTTAAAGTTGAACCAGCATAGTATTCTGTGGTGATTTGCATATGCAGCCTGTGATGCTTTGCATTGTGGGGGCATGTGTGATTTTGTATTTCTTTGAAACTTGGCTTCCCAGCCAAATGCTGTTTGGGGTAACCATTGCCTCAATGCTTGCACACAGAGGTTCTTTGTCATATATATATATATATAAATATTATGATAAACAAATATTGTCAATCCCAAAAGCTGAACTTTATGTTTTTAGTGTATAAATGTTTAAAAAAAAACTGTGACTCTTTTAACTTACTGTAAATTAGAACACTGTGTCTATTGTTTTCCTTGGGAGCTGTAGTTTCACTCCTTAATTACTCTTGCCTTCTGGCTCTGATAATCATTTGTTCCAAGGGTTTTTAAGGCAATTTGAAGGAATTAAATATCTTCTGTTCTCTTAGTCCTTAATAAAGGCATTAAGTATCTTCTGTTCTCCTAGTCCTTAATAAAATGCAAGGGCTCCACAACTTGATCACCCAACAAACTTGTTCTGTTGCTTGATACAGGTCCCAAACTACTTGTCTTGTTCCAGCATGACAGAGCCAACTCATGCCCCTCCCACATGAATCAAAAAAAGGTGGGGGTGGATCTTTAGGAGCTTCTTGGGTGGAGGTGGGGGTGGATCTTACTCCCCCCAAAAAAACTAATACTGCCTCCCACTACTCAGGTTCCAGTTCTTGTACCACCCATTTAAGAAAGAAAATAGTACCCTGCAACCATTGACTAACATGAAAGTGTATTTATTTGAGGGCAGAAAACATTGCTTGGTGGAGGGTAAGGTGGAGGAGACTATTTACACCTTCAGTCAGTTCCACGGACAGAAAACATAACATCACTCCTTTTGTACATGCAAAATGTCTGCAAGCTCTGCCTACTGCAACCATAATAATGCATGCTGCTCTGCAGAATAGTTTAATGATGATTCATTCAGTGCTCTAAAAATCCAGAACTTGTAATGCCTGATGTGTTTTGGAATTGGTTCCTTTCTCAAAGGCTTACAACTATATATTGCTATATTTGTCAATTATGCTGAATTTGATAGTCTCATCAAGAAACTGAAGGATGCTATAGCTAAAGCTGACTTAGAACTGAAAGCAATTAAGTAAGGGAAGTTCCAAAGAGATTAGAAGGACTATGAAATTGAGTATACACATGGAAAAGAAAAAACAGCTGAGGTGGCATTCTGAAAAGACAAGTCTCATTCATCCTTAACACAGATCTAAGTGGCTCAGAGACAGAAGAATGTGAGACAAATACAGATTGGATTTTTAGTAAGAGGAGGATCAACATCAGATCCCCCCAGCCCCTCAGTAAAAGCACCCACTCCAACAGATATTAGGGTTTCCAGACCAACAGGTGGTGAAGAAATAGAAGATGAAGTGGGGCAGGAAGGGTAACTCGAGAAGAACACTAAACACAAGAACTACGGAGCCACAACAACAGGGGCCGGTGTGGCAACAAACTCAGAGGTTACCAACAAAGGTAGTCAATCTTTCAAATTGTAGTTTTACTAGTGCTTAAGAAAATCTACTGAATGAAGGCCTTGCTTCTGCCCCTACAGTGAGCATCAATAAAGTTGAGACTTATGTGGATTTACTCAAACTGTACAGCTATCTGAGTTTAAAATCGTTACTCATTTTATAATAAAAAACAATGGTTCGTACTTCAGAAATCCACTTGTCCTTGAACATTGACTAGGGTGTAATACCACTTCCTGAACTAGTGGGACCCCAAGATATCAGTACCATATTCAAGAAAAATAAATTTTTAACCCACAATCCAGTGTGACTATTTGGACATTCAGGGAACTATGCAAGCAAGATGTAGAGAGACTATTTTAGAATCTGCAGGAGCCATCTTACAACAACTTGACAAGAGAAGAGAGGCAAGCAATGGAAATTTTGAAGAAGGACTGGACTATTATGATTAAACCTGTGGACAAAGGTGGAGCTGTGGTCATTCTTGATATGAAGATTATGAGAAAGTTATAAAAATTATATGTTTTACATCAGACTAGATTCTGATCTTATTATGGATTTTAAGTGGTTCATTGATTAGACAATAGGTGAAGCATATGATCGGGGGTTATTGATAAACAAACCAGAGATTTTTAAATTACAGATCATTCCATTAGACCTACCATATATATATGTATATAGTATGCTGCCTAAAATGCATAAATCCCTGATAGCTTCGCCTGACCACCCCATTGTTAGTGGTATTGGCAGTATTACAGAGCCCATATCTCAGTACGTTGATTCGCACATCAGGGCCCCCCCCCTTTTTTATTTATTTATTTATTTAAAAGTTGGTAACCGGGAAAGGCACACTGAGCCAGGGCTCTTTTCCAGGTGTGACCCGGGGGAGGGTAACATAGGGGAGAAATAGTGGCACAAAACAAGTTTGGAGCAAGAATTTTTCAGCATTTTGAGGTGCTATTTGAAGGACACTGTAATGCTTTCAAAATATTGGAGGACATAGAGGTGGACAGGGCCTTGCATCTTATCACCATAGATATCGAGTCTCTGTACATGAACATTCCTCAAGAAGAAGCTTTGGATACTCTGGCTTATTTTCTCAATCACCGGGGCAACAATGCTGAGCTCCCTACTGAGTTCCTTTTAAAACTATGGGATTTGTGTTGAAGTTAAGTGCTTTCAGTTTACAGAAAATGTTTTACTAACAGATCAAGGGGACTGCAATAGGGGCAACATTTGCTCCCAGTGTAGCTAACCTCTGTGTAGGCCTATGGGAAGCTCAATTTGTCCAGGATAGTGACAACAATCCTTTTCCAATAAAGTGTCACTTTGGCGATGCTTTATTGATGACATCTTAATTTTAAGGAATAGTACCCTCTCAGAATTTGATGAGTTTGTTGCATATTTGTACACCCCTAACAACAGTCTGAGGTTTACATACAAAGCTAACAGGCAAACTATCAATTTCTCAGGTCTTCAGATCTCTAAAGATGATAGAGGAAACATATCCACAAATATGTATTGGAAATAAATGAACAGAAATACACTGTTGCTAGCTTTAAGCTGTCATCCACGCCATGCAGTGACTAATATTCCTAAGGGCCAGTTTTTAAGAATTAGGTGAAACTATAGCTCAGACGACAATTTTGAGGCAGCAGTAGCTGATCTTACAGAGAGATATTTGGAATATAGCCAGGATAGGAGATCATCACTAATGCAGAAGTTGCAGTGAAATCATGTAATAGACTCACACTTATACATGATGCTGCACCAACACACAGTTCTTCTAACAGATATAATTTTGTGACCACCTACTCAGCACATGCCAGCCACCTGGAAAAAATTATTAAGCAACACTGGCATGTGCTGAGAGAGGACTTAGATTCATTTGAGATCAATACTACACCCACTAGAAAGGCATATCGTACAGCACACATCATCTCAGATCTAGTGGTACACATCAGACAGCCCATGGGTAGAGCTAGTACCTGGCTATCTAATAGTCTCCAAGGCTGTTATCCCTGCAAAGAATGCATCCACTGTGATGTCATATCACAGGGTAACACATTTTGCAGTCCCCATAACAACAGACAGTATGAGATAAGACAAATCATCACATTTGACACAGCAGGAGTTGTTTATGTAGCCTCTTGTAAATGTGGTGTCTTCTATGTGGGCAAGACTAAGTGCCTTTTTAAAACTAGGGTGGGGGAACATTGCAGGTTGATTAATAATGGGAATGAACTATATGCTACAGCCAGACACATTAAAAATGTATAGGATGCCAGTCAGTATGGCTTCTTCTTCAGTGCAATTGATAGAGTGAGTCCTAACCCACATGGTGGAGATTTTGACAATCTTTCACTCAAATGGGAAGCATTTTGGGTACATAGTTTGGAAACTTCTTATTTTCCAGGGCTCAGTGACACTTTTGATTTAGCTCCCTTTTTA
Organism: Neoceratodus forsteri; assembly: GCA_016271365.2. Classification (NCBI taxonomy): domain Eukaryota; kingdom Metazoa; phylum Chordata; order Ceratodontiformes; family Ceratodontidae; genus Neoceratodus; species Neoceratodus forsteri. The sequence continues at coordinate 783,250,431 of CM028137.1, forward strand.
AAAGCTAGGAGATAACATCATAATGCTGTTTACAATTAGTGTTTATGGACAGCTGAAATTTTCTATTATCTCAGCCAGGGTGTTAGTTTATGTATCTTCTTATTGCACCATGCTTGGAACTGTATTTATTATGTCACTTTAATCCTTTTTCTATTCTTTTCTTTTTCTTCTTTTAGATGGTTGGCACCAGGAAGAAACATTTCTTCTCTTTGTAGCAACCATACTTTTCAGTCTCTTTAAGCTTTGGTCTTGGCTGCATCTTAATTGTCTGGTTCATTACCTACATCTGGCTCTCTCCCCCTTCATCTTTAGTTTTATTTCCCCTTCCCCTTTTTTCCCTCCTTCAGTCAGTATTGCACTTTAGTTGGTACATTGCATGTTAGCAATTTAATTGACAGTTTGCTCCTTGATGCATTTATTGGCATCTCGTTCTTAGCCATGTATAATTCAATTATCTGCCCCCCCAGGACTATAACTCTACATGGACATTGTTTTCTTTGTGTAAATTTTTTTAGTGGTTGCATTTAGTAGCCATTTTGACTACTTAGGTATTTTGGAGATCATATTTATTGTATTTGGGCTATGGTTCGTTTCACATTGATGTTATTATATAGTAGTTTATAGGTGTTTTGACTGTAGTTTTTTATCTTTTGTACTGTGTTTGTCAATTACATGCCACTGTCTTTGTAATGTGATGTCACTCCAGGTATAAATTGAGAGACATTAGTACCACTTGTAAGCCTTTGAGGAATTAATCAGTTCTAAAATATGTCAGGCATTACAAGTTCTGGATTTTTGGAACACTGAATAAATCATCATTAAACTATTCTGCAGAGCACTGTGTCATTATTTTATGAAAGGTGAGTGCCCAGTTTTCCTGTGTTTTATTCTCATCCTGTGTGCTTACCCTGTTTGAGACCTGGATCAATGGAGCTTAACAGGACATATTTTGAGGGTAACCATATGAGACTTAAAAACTGTGAATTTTTATGGGCAAATAATATTCATCAATTTATATATCTGGGGCTGGATATTCAAATTGCGCCATTCAAAGGTGCAAGTCCTTCCGCTGCGCAAAATAGATGCGCAGGGGTGTGTCCTGTGTGATATTCAAAGGAGTTGCGCTATTGAGCAACTCCTTTGAATATCGCTCCCCAGCCATAGCCACTGTGCATGGTGCAGTGGAACTTGCACAAGCGCAAGTTGACAGAGTGGAGCAGTCAACTTGCGGTGGCACAAATACCATTGCGTAGCGCCATCACTGATATTCAAGGTGACATGCAAATGGGGCCATAATACATACAGGTGCAGGGGTCCATTTGCATGTCATTCTCCCCATTTGCATGCCATTAGCATGTAGGTGCACCGATCCCCGAGGACTTGCGCCTGGCGCCCTGCCAGGCAGCAGCCGTCGGGGACCGACACACCCTGCAGCCCGATCTTGGGCAGCAATGTGGCTCCCCCACCTCCTCCCATACATCTCCCTGGTAGTCCAGTGGACCGAAATGCCCGATCGTGGGCAGAAAGTATACAGACCCCCTCCACATCCCATGTGCCCGATCGCAGGCAGAAAGTATACAGACCCCCCCCACATCCCATGTGCCCGATCGCGGGCAGAAAGTATACAGACCCCCACATCCCATGTGCCCGATCGCGGGCAGAAGTATACAGACCCCCACATCCCATGTGCCCGATCGCGGCAGTAAGTGAAGTGCCCCAAAACATCTCCCTGGTGTCTAGTGTGGCCCCACCCACCCACCCACGAGCTCCACCACCCCGCTCCCCGGCGGGCGGGCGGCAACATCCACCCGCCTGCCGCCCGCCACCCGCCAACTGACTGATTGGTAGGGCTGCACGCCCATTGGTGCAGAGCTAGAGCCAATGGGCATGCAGCCCATACCGTACATGACAGTCCAGATTTGTGAATGAATGCCGGGGGAGCGGGTGGTGGGATTCATGGGTGGGTGGGTGGCCACACTAGACACCAGGGAGATGTTTTGAGGGGGGAATTTACTTACTGCTCCGCGATCGGGCACATGGGATGGGGGTCTGTATACTTTCTGCCTGGATCGGGCACATGGGATGTGGGGGTCTGTATACTTTCTGCCCGCGATCGACACATGGAATGTGGGGGGTCTGTATACTTTCTGCCCGCGATTGGACATGGGATGTGGGGGTTCTGTATTCTTTCTGCCCACGATCGGGCACATGGGATGTGGAGGGGGTTCTGTATTCTTTCTGCCCATGATCGGGCACATGGGATGTGGGGGGGTTCTGTATACTTTCTGCCCACGATCGGGCATTTCGGTCCACTGGACCACCAGGGATGTGAATGGGAGGGGGGGAGCCACATTGATGCCCACGATCGGGCTGGTGGGGCACAGGGACTGGGTTGGGGGCCAGCCACAGGTGGCAGCTGCTGTGTTGCACCCTGCAATGCAGCAGCTCACCTGTGGGTGGCCCTCAACAAAGCCTTTCTTTTTGGCTCAAGTTGTGCTGGCGCAGGTTGGGTTGCTTTACACAACTCTGCTGTGGAAGCCCGACTGAATATCGGGCTGTGCAGTTTATCATGGTTCCTCCTCCTGTTGAGCATGCATTCATTTGCATTGCACTGTTGCTCAGCCTGTTTTCAGTTGCGCAACTGCCTCCTGCTGAATATCGCAGAATGGCGCAATGTAGGACTTGAGCATGCGCAACCCTTTTGAATATCCCACCCCTGATTTATTATTGTAAATGTCTATTGGAAAAAAATATGGATTTCAATTTTCCAGTTTTAGTTTTATTGCACAGAAGATCCTTTTGCCGAGAGCCAATTTTCAAAGGATCTGGAGCCATACAAAAATTATAAGTGAATGCACAGAGCAAAATTATAAGGGATGAAGGCATTCAAAGCAGTATATTTACTGGTTAGTGTCAATAATCAATCACAGAACCATCCTTACAAACTCCGTTATTCACACGTATGAATAATGGTGTTCTGTTAACCACCTTTTCTTAAAGATTCTAACAAAAACTCTCACTGCAGCTGAGCACCGGTGCCATGGTCTGTCCTTGTGCTGGCTGTTCGCTCATGCTCCCTCATGAAAACCACCAGCATGAATGACAGGTTTCTCAGTAGGTCAAACAAACAAAACAGGGTACAGACTTGTTCCTATAGAAAATAAAGTTTTCATTAAAAAAAAATCCTTACTTTAACTTCAGAAATTATTTTCTGTAGAGCTCCATTCACTATTGTTAGTTACGATTTACGAGAGGTAGGGGTGGGGAGGCAGGGCTAACTTAAACTGCTAAACATGGTTAAAATGTTATCAAATGTTATAACTAATTTAAAAAATTAAATTGAAACAGTTGTTTATATTAAATTACTCATTTTGTTCAATGTTGCATGCAGTTCCCGTTCAATATACATTGCAGTCCCACAATGTGGCATCACTCATTATTTCTTGTAACCAAATCAACCAGTAAATATAAAAAAATAAAACATGGGGAAATATGAAAACTCAGCTTTTATGCACACCCTGAGTGTGCAATGCCCGAAAAAAACCTTATTGGGCATCGCACACCTCAGGTGTGCATAAAATCCTCATTATATACACTTCCCCACACATTATTCTATACATAATGGAATACATTGTCAGAAGTCTTCAGAAGCAAGAAGCAGTTACAAGTGTTGGAAGCAGTAAGTACATCCAGAAATGGATTTTTGAAACAGGAGATAGAGTCACAACCACTTATCAAGTCTGTTGAGGCATTTTAGGCTTTAGCAAGTATATAGGAGAATGATTTCTGACCAAATATAGATTTTCTAAGTGGTAGTGATAAGAGCTACACTGCCTTCAGAAAGTATTCACCCACTTTGGATTTTGTCACATTTTGTTGTGTTACTACCAGAATTTGTAATGTATTGAAATTATTTTTCCCCCTTGTTTCACACAGCATACTCAACAATTTAAAGGGGCAAAAATATTTGTATTGTGTAACAAAAATTTATGAAACATTAAAAACTTAAATAGCTTGTTTACTAAAGTATTCACCCCCCTGAGTCAATACTTTGTAGAAGCGCCTTTGGCAGCAATTACAGCTTTGAGTCTTTTTGGGTATGTCTGTATCAGCTTTGCACATCTGGATTTGGGGATTTTCACCCATTCTTCCTTGCAGATTTGCTCAAGCTCTGACAAGTTGGATGGGGAGCGTCGGTGAACCGCAATCTTTAAGTCTTTCCACAGATTCTCAATGGGATTCAAGTCTGGGCTTTGGCTGGGCCACTCAAGGACATTCACCTCCTTGTTCTGAAGCCACTCCAGTGTTGCTTTGGCTGTATGCTTGGGGTCGTTGTCCTGTTGGAACGTCATTCTTCGCCCCAATTCAAGGTCTATTGCAGACTGATCGAGGATGTGCCTGTATTTGGTTCCATTCATTGTTCCCTCTATCCTGACAAATGCCCCAGTCCCTGCTGCTGAAAAGTATCCCCATAACATGATGCTGCCACCACCATGCTTCATGGTAGGGATGGTGTTACATGGGTGGCAAGCTATGTTCGGTTTGTGCCAGGCATAGCGCTTTTCATTCAGGCCAAAGAGTTAAATTTTTGTTTCATCAGACCAGAGAATCTTTTGCCACATGGTCTCAGAGTCTGCCACGTGCCTTCTTGCAAACTCAAGGCATGCTATTATGTGGCCTTTTCTCAGGAGTGGCTTCCATCTAGCCACTCTCCCATAGAGGCTACATCTGTGAAGTGCTGCAGAGATTGTTGTCCTCTGGACAGATTCTTCCATCTCAGCCATGGGACTCTGTAGTTCTGTCAGGGTGGTCATTGGGTTCTTGGTCACTTCCCTGACCAAGGTCCTTCTTGCCCAGTTGCTCAGTTTGGGAGGACGGCCTGCTCTAGGAAGAGTCTGGGTGGTTCCGTAATCTTTTCATTTCCTAATGATGGACTTGACTGTGCTCCTGGGAACTTTCATCTCCCTGGAAATGTTTTTATACCCGTCCCCAGATCTATGCCTCCTCACAATTCTATCACGGAGTTCTACGGACAGCTCCTTGGTCTTCATGGTAGAGTTTCTTCTCTGACATGCACTGTCAACAGTGGGACCTTATATAGAGAGGTGTATTTCCTCTGAAATCATGTCAACCATTTGAACTGACCACAGGTGGACTCCATTCAAGTTTTAGAGTGATCTCACAAGGAAATTGGATGCACCTGAGCTCAATTTGAGTGTCATAGCAAAGGGGGTGAATACCTATCAAATCAAGATATTTCAGGTTTTATTTTAAATTACATGTACAAAAATTCCAGAAGTTTCATTCCACTTTGACATTATAGAGTAATTTGTGTAGATACATTACAAAAAAATCCCATATAAATGCATTTTAATTTGAGTTTGCAACATCACAAAATGTGACAAAATCCAAGGGGGGGGGGGGATACTTTCTGAAGGCACTGTATGTGTATCAAACGTGCTATGAGGAGAGATTAAAGGACCTCAGTATGTAGCCCTGGAAGAGAGGAGGGAGAGGGAGGCTATGCTAAAGACCTTTAAATAAACAGGGAGGAGAATGGGGATAGAATGGGTAGGGTTAGAACCCTGGAGGAACAATAGGTTCCAGGAAAGGTTCCAGAGATTATAGGGAATAATATGAGCAGACTAGATGGACCTCAGGTCTTTTTCTGCCATCATGATCTATGCTTCTATGTTCTATGTTTCTTAGGGCTGTCAGAATGTTGAATTTCCAACAGAACTGAATTCTGTGGAATTTTAGAAAATTCTGCTGATTTCCATCATTTGTGGAATTTTGACATTCCACATGCAAAATGTTTTCTGTGGAATAATAATCTGCAGTTCACATAAACTGTGGATTCTTTTTCTGCAAATGTGTAGAAAATTATTCTGTGCTTTACATAATCTGTGGAATATTATTCCTCAGGTTGCACAGAAATGGCTTTCAAAATTTTGTGGCATTTGAAAAGAAATTCTGCAAAGCATTTCAGAAGCAGAATTGCCAGTCCACAGCAATTCTGATGGTGGAATTTTGCATTCTGCACAACCCTACTAATTACCTCATAGGGGTAAACAAGGTACAGGAGGGAAGTATTTCTCAGAGGAAAAGGTGCTCAATAACAAGGGTACATGCTATGAAGCTGGAGGGGGTAGATTCAGGAGAGATGTGAGGAAGATCTGCTTCACTGAATGAGTAGTGAATTCTTGGAACAGTCTTCCAGGGGACGTGGTGTGATCAAAATGGTGGAAGGGGTCAAGAATGCATGGGATAGCCAAAAGGGAATCTTAGTAGAAAGGAAGAGGGGAGAGGGAAAGATCTGGAGATCAAGTAAGTCTGTGGTGATACTGTATATAGGGGAAAAATGGGCAGACTAGGTGGGCCATGTAGTCCTTATCTGCTGTCAAATGTTATATTTCTAGGTTTCTATGAGTGAGTAGACCAATTAATGCTTTTCTGTACATAATCACGATATGGAATTGCTCCCATAAATTAAAATATAGTAATCCTGAGTTATCATAAAGGATAAAGGTGTTTATTGTAGAGGACACAGGTGTGGGTGGGTTTGTGCTATATTTATGGCCTGCATTTTGAGATGTGCTGGATGCAGAACTTTTTAATGTTTTTCATTCAGTTTTTTACTTATAAAATCACGTATAAATCTGGGATTATTTTCATGTTATTACTTGGGGATGCCTACCTACTACCAGATTAGTATGGACTTTATTGGATAAAGGAGGACCAGTGGGAGTGGTGAAATACTTAAAGAAGGGGTGATTGAAGCTGAGGTAGAGAAACGAGGCTGAGAAAGCAGTGATAAATAAGAGGCTGGACATTGAGAATAAAGCATCAAAAAAAGTGGAAAAGGTGCCCAGTGTGGCTGGTATACTTCTCAACCTTTTGCCTCATAAATCAGAAACATGGCTTAAAAAATCAGGGACAAAGACCCAGAATCAGGGACACATCATACAAGTTGGTAATATTCACTCATAAAGCTGACAGAATAAGGAGATTAGTAAAATATGTATTTTCTGAAGAAACAACAAGTCTGTAACCTTAATGTTGGCATCATTTTGTGCTTATAATCTCCACTGTTGAGTCACAAAAACACAAATTTTATGAGGAACAGAAGAATATTTTGAGGCAAATTCAGGGACATCCCTGAAAACCAGGGACAGTTGACAGATCTGCTGGCTAAGGTGGATTTGGTGCAGCACTGTAGACCATGTCTATGTGGCCAAACGCTGACAAGATCATTTTAAGTAAGAGCTTGTGGCAGAGCAGGAATGAGAAGCAGGGCTTGTTGCAGTACAATGCATCTAGATTAGGGTAGAGTTTAACGTGCATGGCATTGTTATGGGAGGAGAAAACAAGGTTTTGATCCAGTCACACACTGAGGTACTTGAAGTGGGAGACTACTTTAGATTAGTAGCCATTTGGTCTTCAAGGTGAGGCGTGTCTGGATTCAGGCAAGTCTCGGCTTTGTGCCAAAAGTCATGGACACAGCAGTCTTTTTGACATTACAAGAGAGCTAATTTGAGGAGCACCAATGACAGAGATTATCAAAGTCCAGTTAAAGTGACAATTCCAGCTCATGGACCGTCTCCAGGGGAAAAAAAGTTCAGTTTTGTCTGCCTACATATGGATGCATGAAGAGACGCAGGCTGAAGGGAAGTCATTGAGGAAAATAAAAGATTGGGTGGAACCTAGACTGGAGCCCTGGGAAACTACAGACCTGATGGAGAAGGGGGAGGATAAGGCATCACCAACCTGAAATGGTACTAGTCAGCAAGGTAGGAGTGGAACAGTCCAGCTGGAAGGTAAGACCGACCTGCCCTTCAGAATTATCCAGGAAGATAGGGTGGACCACAGTATTGAAGGCCTTGACAAGATCAAGAAGAATGGCAGTATAATAATTAAAAAATGTGGGTATATTGATATCTAACAATATTGCAACACTAATCAAAATTAACTTGGATCCACTAATAATATAGAGGAGGATCTGAATAAATGGTAAGATCTACGGTGCCTTTAACACTACTCAGATGTATGCATTGTAAAGATAAACATCTTACTGCTTATTATTTATTTATTGAATTTTCGTAACCGGGTGAGCCCACTGGGACATTACTGGCCCTTTTTCAGGGGTGATCTGGGAAGAGAGATACAAACAAGAAAAACGGTGTATTTACAGAGACAGTGCCATCTACAATTGTTTTATAACAATTTCAAGGATAACTATGCACATGCGGAATATACATCACATAATATGTGCAATTACAAAAAAAAAGAATTAGGCTGAGACAGTGTAATAAGTCCTTTATGAAGGGGCTAACATAGTTGGAGCAGACAAGAACAGCACAGGGAAAGCAGCAGCGTGGGCTGAGGAGAAGATTAGACTACCGAAGGATTCATTCAAGGTATTATAGCTTCACAGAAAAAATAGGTTAGACAAGCAGTGGAGTAGTTCCACAAGGTAGATTTACTGTTCAGGAAAGGTTTGGGGAGAGTCATCAGGAGCTGTCACAGACAGAGGAGGCAGAGAGGTGGGATAGCAATGAGGATTTAAATTTGTGGAAAGATGAACAGGAAAGTAAAGGGTGTGACAGGGAGTTCCAGGCATTAACAGCACTGCTTGCCTTCACTCTACTCCCACCCTACCCAAACTCACTCTTACTCAACCCCCTCCCCTCCTCCCCCCTCCTTTTTCTTATTTTCTCCACTATGCTTATCTGACTTGCAAATTGGCACTTACTGCTGACTGTTCATAACAATGACTGATACTAAACTCTGAATGTGTGTTGCACTTGTCTCAATTCTTCTGCATGATCCTTGTATCTTTGTCTTATTGCTTACTTTGCTTGTCCATCTACTATATAGTCTTACAAGTGTTTGTGATTTTTTCTATTTTTCTTCTTTCTGACTAACTTTGCATTGTATGACCTATATGTGCTGCGTCACATTGCTGTTGGTTACTTTGTATCTGACTTGTATCCTCCTGGGTCGTGCCTGAAAATAGGCATTCCTATGCCTAGTGCACACACCTGGTAAACAAAAGCAAATAAATAAATAAAATAGAAGGCAAATGATCTACGAGCCAATGCTAGCCGTGCTTTGGGCATAATGAGCAGCAGCAGGGAGGTGGACCAAAGTGCCCGCTGTGGTTGCCAAAGTCAAACAAACTCACTAAGGCAGGGAGGAGTGAATTTATGGACCAGTTTGTGCATCAGGCAGAGGGAGGAAAAATGAAGCTTGGATTCACAGCTTAACCAACCCAAGGAAGAAAGGACATCACAGTGGTGTGTATGGGCATTAACCCCCATGGTGAATCTACCCACCCTGTGATAGGCCTGTTTAAAACAGGACAGGACAGGACTATAGAGTTGGCAGTCAGCAAAAGAGGTGCACAGTAAGTTAGTAGGGGGAGGAGCGAAGCAGGTGCAATCCTATGGCAAGAGGCAGAAGTGAGGAAGGGATGGATCCGGTAAAGCATGCCAAGCTTTTGGATTATAAATTTGGTGAGGAGGGTGACATGAGTGTCAACAGTGAGTGCTGTATCAAGAGTAATTCCCAGATATATAAAGGATTGAAGTGATTCTAGGACATCACCCTTGCAGGCAAGGGTGATGGGGGGGTTGTTAAGCGGAGAGGATGGTGGATGGGAGAACAATATGCTCTTAGTTTTTTTTGTATTCAGAACTAGTTGATGTTCAAGGAAGCAGTCCTCGAGAGCACGAAAATTACAAGCTAATTTGTTGTTGATCCACCCAATGTCAGAAGAGGAGCAGTAGATAATGGCATCATCTACATATAGATGCACAGAGGCCCCTCCACAGTTGATAGGTAGCTCTTTAATGAAGAGAGAGAATAGGAGAGGGCCCAGGATGGAGCCCTGAGGTACTCCATGAAAAACGTGTCTAAGGTCAGATAAACAGCCAGCCAACTTGACCCTTTGAGAGTGGTTAGAAAGATAGCTCTGGACCCAGAGTAGGGCATTGGAGCCGAGTCCAAGGAGATGGAGCTGATGTAGCAGACAATCATGGTTGACTAAGTCAAAAGCTTTAGTCAGGTCGACAAAAGTAGCCCCAGTAGCAAGGTCTTGGTCCATGGCCTGAAATACATCAGAGGTTACTTTGGTTAAGGCAGTAAGGGTGCTATGACTTTTCTGGAAACCATTCTGGAAGGGGGAAAGCAGATGATGGAATTTGAGGTAGTCCTGTAGGTGGTCATACAGAATATGTTCCTGGATTTTGGCAAGTGGACAGAGGATAGAGATTGGCCTGTAATTCTTGACTGGGATATTTGGGCCACCCTTATGCACTGAAACAACCACTGCAATTTTCCACTTATCTGTGACAACACATGAGAGAAAGTACTGGTGGGAGGTCAGAGAGGGCAGTGCCCAGAACAGTAATGGAGCTGGGGGCTTCTGTGGTCTTGCCCTTGATCAGTGAGTTCACTTGCCTCCAGAATTCCCTAGGATTGCAGAGATTCTCCGTTTGGTGAGACCTGTGATGAAGGTACTTGGCCAAATTAATGTTGCTCTTACGCTTATTTCTGTGTTGCCTGTAGACTTGCCAGTCTGCAGATAGCCCACTATGTTTATATCTCCACCAGGCTTTATCTCTGGAGGACATGAATTTTCTAAGCTCCCTGGTAAGCCAAGGGGTTTTTAGCCCTTTAGACCTACACTTTTTCAGTGGAGCATGAATATTAACTGTTGCAGTGAAGCTAGATATAAAGAAGTCAAGAGCCTGGTTGATGTCAGGGAGTGTATTGATGGGACCCCAGTGGGCTTCATCGAGGAAAGCAACAAAGGCACTAGGATCAAAATGGGACATGTCCCATACCTGGGAGATCTTTGCAGGGAGATTAGGGAAGTTGTTGCGCCAGATGCAGTAGGTGGGGGAATGATCACTAATGCTGTCAGAAAGAACACCTACATCTTTAACCCAGTGAGCACAATTGGTGATCACCCAGCCAAGCAGGGATTGGTTGCCATTACTGGTATTAATTTGAGTTGGTTCATTAATTAGCTGGACTAAATTGCTATCTGCAAGTACAGTACGCATTTTATCTGAGCGAGGGTTCAAACAGTCGATGTTGAAGTCACCACAAAGAACAAGGTTGTGATGTGGGAGATTTGCAAAGGAAGTAATGAAGGTGGGAAGGCAGGTACTGGCCTTCTTAGGAAGCAGAAAAGCACACCCTACAATTATTTTCTTATATGATCAAAAGGCCAGGAAGAGAAATAAAGATTCCACTACTTGGGGGCTGGGAGCAGTCAGATAATCTCAGTGGCATTCAGGTCAGATTTGATATACATAAGGACTCCACCGCCCCTTTACCCCCTCCATATGCTTTCTAAAACAGATGTAGCCTGATAATGCTACCTCATGCTGTCTTATGCTGGGCTTCAGCCATGACTCAGAGATACTAAGTACATTAGGTGCATGCTGTCTGACCCAGGCTTTGAGTTCCACTATTTTAGGGCAAATACTTTGAGTGTTTAAATGGGCAATTTTTAGCCCTTTGGGAGTACCATGTGTTAAGGTAGGGGTGCATAGTGCAGAGGTAGGTCCAGGGATGAGCTCAATATCACCTGCTCTAATTAACAGGATGAGTAGGGGAAGAAAGGTTAGGGATGGGGTGCAAAGTTGGCGTCTACAGGATTTAGAACGAATAATAGAGACACAGAAAGTTTCTTAGCCTATGGCCAAGGTATGCAACACTACTTTTAGGAAGACATGGGAAAATGAGATGCTCATGTGTTGCATCATGTGTACAGTGATAAGATGGGGTGTGCAGACTGCACACAGGAGGCAGTTTTAAGGAATGGGCAATGAGGTAGCCTGCTGAGCAAAGGAGTAGAAGGCAGGAGAGAATAACCATAAAGCCAAGCGTAACCATTATAGGAGATTTGGAGAAGGTGTTGGAGGCTAGGAGCCTACCATATAGGTAAAATGGATAATTTATTGGGTGGTAGCTATGCTGGAGCTGGTTCAAATGCTTTTAAATTTAGTCAGAGTCTGGTATAAATGAACCTTAACTTTTAAGGAAAAAACTGTTTATAGGCACTGCCAATGACAATCTCTAATACTTTTTTTTCAAAATGCCATATAAAATAATATCACAGTTTTTGTGGAAACATAAACATTCACATTTAAAGGTTTCTAAACTCCATGCTTCACGTGTTAGGGCGGGTCTCAGCTTTCCGCACTTTCAATTGTACCATTTTTTTACTATCACTGAACAAATTAGATAACTGTATATTGCATGGATGTCATTTATTAAATTTAACTTTCAGAAATTGATTCACCCTGCATAAAAAATGTATTTTTGGTAGACATCATGAAGGTCTGGTATGAAGACCTTAAGATAACAAATTTCATTCTGGGTCATTCCCCACTGACTCTTTTAAAAAATAACTACCTTCTCCCAGTCTTTCAGAACTCATTTATTTTTGAATGGAAATGCAAGAACATTGAGTCAATAGGTGACTTGTTTAACAATAATTGTTAATGTAATTTGAGCAGCTAAAGAACAGATTTAAATTTAAATGAGAACAATTTTACATGCATGTACAGATACAATCTGCATTAGCTTTGTTGCTTGGCTGTACCTTTCAAATCCAGGTTAGTTCAATTCCATTTGATACGTTTCATTTGGTCACATCACGTAAATGTATTCTATCCAAAATAAATAACCTATTTATTAACCAAATCCCATCTGAACCAGATAAGTTGAGGAATTATTGGCAAAATGAACTGCAAATATTTTCAGATGATCTGTGGGCAGAGTTATATAGTTTCCTTAAAATATGCATCAATATCAGACTCAGCCAAATTTAATTATTACATATTCCGCTATATATAGTACTGCCTATTTATTAAATAAATTCAGCATCAATCTGTATACTGTTTTAACTAATGTTCTAATAACATAAGTGTCATCACTCATGTTATTGCCCTTGTCTTGTACAATATACTGGGCAAACATATTTAATGCTATCAACAATATTTTGAGTATAAACCTAAAAGCTGAATCTGAAATTACTCTTCTAGGTGTGCCAATCACACAAACAATTCTGGGGGTCTGTGCTAGAAAATTAATGAATACTAAGCTTATTGATGCACAGAGGTGTACTGCTCACCTCTGGAAGTCTCCAGACCTACCAACATACACACTGTGGAAAATGTATTTCTAGAATTAATGTATCAGGAGAAAATTCACTTCAGAAATTTTAGAAATACTAGACTTTATAATTTAATTTGGCAGCCAGTCACTATGGCTGTGGAAGCAGGTCTTTTGTAATTTCAGATAGTAGATTTAATATATAGCTTTACTATAGTGATACACATTATGGAAATGTTTACATATTTTCTTTAATTATTTTTTATTTTTTAGTGTATAAGAGATAGAAAGAGTATAGCTATATATGGACAATATGGTATGATTAGTTTATTTGCCATGCTGTATAAATATCATGTAATATCTCATTTCCCATGCTCTCTTCAATAAATAAATAACAAATAACCCAAGCAATAAAAATGGCAGCAAGACAACAGCAGAAACCACATAAATACATACAGAACAAAAAGTATGTAGCAAATTACTGTACATGACATGACAATTGGTGATCGCAGAGTGAAAGTAATAAGCAAACAACAAATACAGAAAAGTAAATTCAATGGATACAATAAATGCAACTGCACCAATACTACTGCTACAGGTTGAGTTATCCAGACACACAACAATAAGAGTGATATGAATAAATGAATATGTGTTAATAACCTTTTCACAAATATTGTACTCAGGGAGAGCATTTGCAGGCTAAAGATCTGAGTAAGACCGGTAAAGTTATAACAAATTTAGGGGCCTTATTAATGACCCCTCATTAGTTAATGATAATCCTGAAACCCTTATCCATTATACATCCAGGCCCAGATATTCAAACTGCGCCATTCTGTGGTGCAAGCCTGTGTGCCGCTCAAATTTGTTACGCAGGGGTGTGGCATGGGTGATATTCAATGGAGTTGAGCTATGGCACAACTGCTTTGAAAATCGCCTCCTGGCCACCCCCACTGTGCATGGCGCAGTGGAACTGCGCCAGCGCAAGTGGTCAGAGTGGAGCATTGAGATGCAGTGCCGCAAGTGCCATTGTGCCATGCACAGCACCTGCGATATTTAAAGGGTGACATGCAAATGGGGCCATAATTTATGCAAGGTGCACGGGGAGCCAGTTGCATCTGATTATGGCCCCATTTGCAAGCCATTAGCATGCGGGTGTGCCGATCCCCAACGACTTGCGCCTGGTGCTCTGCCAAGTAGCAGCTGTCAGGGACCGACGCCCCCTGCAACCTGATCACGGGATGTCCTATAAGGGACAAAGAACGTCTCCTATCTCTGGTGGTCCAATGGACTGTGATTACCCTGATCATGGACATAACTGTAGCCCCCCTGATTAGCCCAATCATGGGCATAACTGTATCCCCCCTGATTAGCTTGATTGCAGGCATCAGTATCCCCCCCCAAAGTCCAATATCCCTGGTGGTCCAGTGGACCGCATGGAGCCCGATCATGGGCGGCATTCTCACCCCCAAGTCTGAAATCCCTGGTGATCTAGTGGACCCCACCCCACCTGCCTACTGAGCCCCACCACCCCACTCCCCTTTCAGCCGGCAGTCAGCAGGACCCCACCCACCTGCTGCCCCACCACCCGCTAACTGACAGTTAGTTGGCTGCATGCCCATTGGTCAGAGCATGAGCCAATGGCATGCAGCCCATACCGTACTAGCTGTACAGATATGTGACGGGGAATGGGGTGGTGGGGCTCAGTGGGTGGTGGGGTGGTGGGTCCACTAGATCACCAGGATTTTGGACTTGGGGGTGAGGAATGCCACCACGATCGGGTCCGGCAGTCCACTGGACCATCAGGGATATTGGATTTGGGGATACTGATGCCCGCAATCAGCAACCAGGGGAGATACAGGTATGCCCACGATCGGGCTAATCGCAGTCCACTGGACCACCAGGGATATTGGACTCCGGGGGTGAAATAGTTATGCCCGTGATCGGGCTAATCGGGGGGGGGATGTCTGATGCCTGCGATTGGGGCATGGGGGTGCCGCCAGGTACGGAGGGAGCAGATGATGGCCACCCACAGGTGGCAGCTGCTGTATTGCTCCCTGCAATGTGGCAGCTCACCTGTGGATGGCCCTCGACTTGTTCCTTTTTTTTAGGCGTAACTTTGTGCAGGTGCAGGTAGGGGTTGCGCCTGCATAACTCTGCATGGCCTGGGCTGAATATCGGGCTGTGCAGTTTATGCATGGGCACGCCCCCCCCACCTGTGCCTGCATACATTACTGATGCACCCCGGCATATCGGGATTTGTGCGGCACTTTTCCCTTTTAAATATCGCACCGGGGCGCATCAGTGGGTTGTGCATGGCATAACACCGTTGTGCCATGCGCAACCCTTTTGAATATCTGGGCCCCTGTATTTATTATATTAAAACAGCATCCAGTTTGAAAATCATTTTCTGCAGTGTAGTAGCACTCTAATATAAAAAACTACCCAATAGACAATTCTTAAAAATCCTAAAATTGCATGATTCTATTCTGTTATAGGAAGCTTGTCTTGAGGGTGATTATTCTTTGTCTATGGTTGGGGTTTGTAATAGATTTTCTCAACCTAATATAGGTTTAGTCTGTTACATGGACATACTAGAGATTTTTATTCGTTCAAAACAGAGTTGAAATTTAGATCCTTTAAAAGAAACCTTACCCTGGTACCTTGGGTAAGTTGTTATTATTCATATACTGTATATCTGTGCCAACCAGGCATTCTCCTCTTTCTGCTTTTGACATTTAGGATGACCTGGTGAGCTCAGTCTGATCTGGAATTTCCCTTAATATTTGCAGGTGAACTTAACTCGAAACTCTGTCCAGAAAATGCAACTTACACAGATGATAATGGTATTGTGAGAGTGTTTAATATTTTGCCATGGTTCACTCTACATAAATTTAAAAATAATACCAGCCAAAAGTATGATCGTGTATCCAAATTAGGAGGCCTCATTTTCTTTAGTAGAACACCCCCACCAAATATCACCAGCAATTTTACAAATACAGTATCTCTCAAGCACAGGCTTCTGGTTTGGTTATTGAATATGTGCTCACTGATCCAATTACTTGGCATCTTTTCTCAGATTTTCACATTTTCCCTAAAACAAACAGTGATAATTTTTATCTGACATTTGTTTCAAGAACTCTGTTGTAATTATCATCTCTTGCAGTTTTTAATTAATTAATTAATTAATTTGCAAATTGGTGACTGGGAGAGGCACACTGAGGTAATGCTCATTTTCAGTTGTGACCTGGGGTAGGGGTTACAGAAGAAATGAGGAAAAAAGTCAAACAGTACTATAAAAAATAAAAAGGGGGGAAAATCAGTTGGTTACAAGATTCAACTACTCTGCAAGCTTTTCAGTGGAGCAGATAAATGAAACAAGTTTGACCAATTCAAAAGATCCTTGAGGTCTGCATTAGCAGCTCAGTGCAACTGCACCTGTTAATGTTACACCAGTAGCCTCACTTGACGTACTACCTGTTATCTTTGTATGCAGTTTGCTACATTGAACCTGTCCTCATTTTTATTCAGTTGCTCAACCTAGTTGGTGTTCAATCTGTGTTTATATATTGACAGTTAGACAAATATTTCCTGTAGAATTGTGCTTTGCTTGTTCTGTCTTTGTCTTGATTGTAACTGTAATCTGACATGGAACCTTGGTAAAATAGCACTTGTACTCAAAGGTATTGTCTTAATCTTCCAATAAATAGATAAATAAATAAATAAGCAAACTAAGCAGGTATAGTAACCAAAATGAACAAAGAAAATATATAAAATATATTGTGATCCCTGGATATAAACCATACGGGAGGGACAGGGTAGTCAGGAAAGGGAAAGGGTGGCAGTTTGTATCAGGGAGGGAATGACTTGCACAAGGGAGGAGTTGGAGGAAGGGAAGGTGGAGGCATTATGGGTTCAGTTAATGTCCAAAAGAGGGAGAAAGGTGAAGTTGGGGGTGGTTTACAGACCACCCAGTCAGGATGAGGAGAGGTACAGGGAACTGAACTCACAAATATTGGAAGCTGCTAGGAAAGGAGAGATGGTAATTGTAAGGGACTTCCACTTGCCCAAGGTGGATTAGAGCATACCATCCACAACATGTGCTAAGAGTCAGGTAATCCTGGAAGAACTGCAAAGTGGGTTCCTGACTCAGGGTGTCACTGAAAAAACAAGAGCTGAGGCAATTCTTGATCTGATGCTCACAAATGGGGAGCATGTACAGGAAATAATGGTCAGGGAGCCACTCCATGACCACATACACCTTTTATGTACCTCAGTCAACACCCGTATTGGCCTCCTCTATTGCCACCATAGCTGTCTCCCCCTGATGCCTTCCAACTCATTTGATATCCTCAGTGCTTTCCATCCTGGACTATGGCATCCTGATCTATGGTGCGGCTGATAACACTGCCTTTCATGGAGTAAAAATTGCACTAACCAAAGCCTGCCACCGCGCTCTGGGCTGCCCTAAGACCTCCCACACTTGCTCTCTCTATAGCAACACCAACTGGCTAGACTTCAATGGCAGGCTCAAATATCAAACCTGCCTCCAAGCCAGAAAGATATCCTCAGGTCTCATGGCCCCAAGCCTCTCCCTCTCCCTCTCCCTCTCCTGCTCCCTACTGCAACCACTAGGACCACCAGGAGCTCACTTAAACCAACCTTTCTGGTGCCCTGGCAAAAAAACTCCCTAGGCCAATGTTCCTTCTGCTACAGGGTCCCCGCATGGTTAAACTCTCTTCCCCTGCACATAAGCCAAGAAACCAAGCTAGGCAGGTTTAAATCCCTGCTCTGCTCTTATCTCCTCACCTCCCATTTCTGTAGCTGCCCCTAATTTCCCCCTCTCACTTGGTTGAGGGACTCTTGTAACTCACTTGACAAGGGACCCTGTCTCGCTTGCCTATGTAAATTGAACTGCAAATACACTGTTGAGCTATAAGTGTTTATTATATTATACCCACAATGTATGTAAACTGCTCATTTAATTATTGTATCCTCCTGCTGTTATACCCTATGTAAATTGAACTGTAAATACAAGGTTGAGCTATATGTGTTTATTGTATTATGCTCTACTTGTAATGTCCTTGTTATTTTACCTGATGTGGAGCCTTTGAAAAGGAGTTTCTGACTGAAAGGATTATAATTCCAATACTTTTCAATAAATAAACAATAACAAAATACAGCACTCATTCAGTGAAGAAATACTTCCTCACATCTCTCTTAAATGTCCCCCTTTTAGCTTCATTGAATGTCCCCTTGTTCTAATGCATCATTTTCTCTGAAAAATATTCCTCTCTTGTACCTTATTTAATGTCATGAGCTACTTATATGTCTCCATTATGTTCCTCCTCTCCTTTCTCTCTTCCAGGGTGTACATATTGAGGCCCTTCAATCTCTCCTGATAGGGCTCCTGATGAAGCCCTTGCACTATTTTAATTGTCCTCCTCTGGACAGCCTCCACCCTGTGTATGTCCTTTCTGAGATGTGGATGCCAGAACTGGACACAGTACTCCAATTTGGGTCTTACCAATGATCTATACAGTGGTCCTCTGCAACCACTCCTGTTTCCAGTGTGTTGCTGAATTGGGCTGTCAGAGATGCAGCCAATACCTTCCTAAGCTCCCTCAATACCCTTGGGTGTACCCCACCTGACCTTATAGTTTTGTCCACTTTCAGATTCAGGAGTCTCTCTCTGTAAATGGACTTGTGTCTACCTACCTCCCTCCCTCTCCCCAGTGCTCCTGCTGCTTTCATGTGGCCCATCCACTTTGCCTTTTTGTTAAGGCTGAATAAAAGTATTTGTTCAGTATAGCTTATTTTTCCTGATCCTCCTTTACACAGTCACCCCCTTAACCCCACCACCCCTCCTGTTGTCTTCCACCTTTCATTTGCAGTATGTGTCTAAGATATTGTCCCATTCTGTTACCCCTTGGGCTATTCTTTCCTCAGTCTGCACCTCTGCACTTCTCATTGCTTTTCCTGCTTCCCTCTTCTTTTCTCTTGATACACCTCCATATCCTCTTCCATCTGCAACTCTTTATACCTTCTGAATGCTACCCTTTTAGCCTTTACTTTTTCAGTCACTTCCTTTGAGAACTATAGTGATCTCTTTTTTCTTTTTCAGCCACTTCCTTTGAGAACTATAGCGATCTCTTTTTTCTCCTGATTTTGCTAACTTTCTTTGCACAGAGGTTTGCTGCCTTCATTATGCCTTCCCTTAACTTAGCTAACTGTTCCTCCACCACACCCCTATCATCCACCTGGCAAGGTCATCTCTGACGCATTCACTTTTTTTAAAATCTGCCCTCCTGAAGTTCAGCACCCTCCTCCTTGTGTGGTTTGCTTCCACTGCCATCCTTATGTTGAACCACACTGTATGGTGATCACTGGTCCCCATGTGGCATCCCACCTTGATGTCTGCAGCACAGTCCCTGTTTGTGAGCACCAGGTCCAATATTACCTCATCACCAGTGGGCTCCCTGACTAGCTACTTGAGAAAAGCCCCCTGCAGAGAGTCTTAAGATATCCCTGATTTTAGCTGAAGCTGTAGCTCAGAGACTTCAGTTTTCATCCCCTATCAGCAGCACCTCCTTTTTAACTGTCATTGTGCTAATAGCTTCCACCAATGCTCTATCCGGGTTTCTCCCCCTGTGCTGGAGGTCTGCGGATCATGCCAGTATGAATAGTGACTCCGGTTATTGCCTTCAGGGTGACTCATAGTACCTACAACCCCTCCGTTTTCCCCATGCTTATCTGTGTCTTTGTCACTCTGATACCCTCCCTTACATACAGCACCACCTCTCCTTCCTTACTTCCCACCCTAGCCTTCTTGAACTGAGTATAGCCTGGTATGGCCATGTCCTAATATTGGTTTCCTGTGCACCATGACTTGGTAATGGCCACAACGTCCAGGTCTGCCTCTACCATGATGGCCTCTAGGTCCAGAATTTTATTTCCTACACTTCTTGGTTTGTACACATGGCCTTCCACACTTTGTTTCTTCTTGCCGATACACCCTCTTTTCCCTTTTGCCCTGCTGCCTTTTCCCTTTTCTTTTTGCAACACGTGTTCCTGTCCTCTTTGTTTTCTACAACACTGGTAACTTATTTTTATTTATTTATTTAGCTTTTGTTTACTAGGTAAGCACACTATACAAAACAGATGCCTATGTTCAGGTGTGACCCGGGAGGTTACAAGGAAATATGGAGGCAATTGCAGGCAGGGTAAGGATGTACAGAGTTTCAGGTTAAAAATATACAGACATTGCAAGATAAACATAGAGGCAATCAAAAATACATAAAAAATACATAACCAAGAAATACTTTGACAGGTAGGTTAAAAGGGCGATCAAGCGGAGCTCAGAAAGGTGACCGGCATGGAACCCAAAAACAAGTGCGATGTTTGTGGGAAAAAAGCCACTAGTGCCTAAAGTACAGTTACAGGCTGAGGAGAGCATCATGTGATCCCAAAGGGATTCTTGGAAACAGGTGAGGGAGGGGGTTTATTTTGCATTCTGGGGGATTTTCTTCCCTTTGTGTCCTCCTTTCTCTCTGCTTCAGTCTGTGGTGAGGCAGTTTATGCCTTCCTTTTTCCTTCCACCACCCCTATCAGCTAGTTTAAATGCTCATCAAATTAATGTTTCAATTGTCCACAGAGGACTGTGGTTCCTCTCCCAGACAGATTTATTTATTTATTAGCTTTTGGTAACCGGGTAAGTGCGCTAGGCAACAGACCTGCCTATTTTCAGGCACGACCGGGAGAGCACAGGACATTGGTTACAATATGCAGTAATGCACAGACATAATATAGGTGTACAGGAGCAAAACAAGATATACATTGGGTAGCACAGTAATAGTTACATAAGGGTACATTTTAGGCATAGATCATAATAAGGATGTAAAATAAAGCAATTAGGGTAACCATAAGACAGCTGAGGACAGTAAAGACATCAAGATTCATAGCCACCTAGACAAACGTATTGCATGGGAGAACATTAGTGTAGTACTCAGGGTTAGACCCGACAGCCTGCAGTGGGACAAAGCAAATTAAGAGCATTTGCATTGGCCAGAGGCTAGGAGGTGGGTGAACAGCGAGTTTTTGAATTCTCAATGGGAGGTTGAAGTTTTCACCATAAGGGGGAGTGAGTTCCAGAATTTGGGAGCAAAATGGGCAAATGCCTGTTCACCCATTTTTGTCATGCAAGGTCTGAGTGGAGAGCATGGGGACAGAGGAAGACCTGAGGGTACGGGTGTGTGAGGCAGGAGTCAGGAGGTTGGCAAGATAGGCAGGGCCGAGAGGTCTAGACAGGGAGTCGATAAAGCAGCCCAGGGAGTAGGCTCGAATATCCTTAGGTGACAGCCAATTTAAGCCAGCGTAAAGGAGACAATGATGGGTAAGACGTGGGGCAGTTAAGGCGAATCTACAGATGTTGTTGTAGACAGTGTCCCATTTGTGGAGTGTAGAGAGTTTGCAGCAAGAGGAGGGGCAGAGCATATTGGAGCTGGGGTAAGAGAATACCTCTCAACAGAAAGTCTAGCAGAAGGGTGAGGAGTGGCGCACGATAAATTCCACCAATTTAGCATTGACGGCATGGCACACCATATTGACATGTTGAGACAGGTCAAGTGTGATCCAAAGTGACCCCAAGGTACTTGAAGGACTCAGTGTTTGAGATGAGGGAGCCATCAAGGCATTGAACCCGGAGCCTGTTCGCAGGGGCAGACAGTTTCTTAGAGGATCCGAATAGCATAGCACAGGTTTTTTCTAGGTTCAGGACTTGGTGGTTGCTAGAGAGCCAGGTCTGCAGGAATTGGAAGTCATTAGTGAGAGTGGAGTTGATGGCAGCAACCGATTTTGACCCAGAGTAGAGAACAAGGTCATCTGTGTACATAAGAGTGCAGCTATGCCGGGACATGGTGGGAATATCATTTAGGAAGAGGGAGAAGAGTAGAGGTCCAAGAGTGGATCCCTGGGGAACTCCACGGGAGATGTTTAGGGGGGAGGAAAGGGCCTTGTGAAATGCTACCACCTGAGTCCGATTGTCAAGATAGCTATGGAACCAGGAGAGGGCTTGGTCAGATGCTCCAATGGATTGGAGCTTCTTTAGCATGAGAGGATGGTGTACCATGTCGAAGGCTTTAGACAGGTCGATAAAGAGCCGGCCCCAGTGGAGTGAGCCACGGTCCATATTATTTCTGATGTAATTTGTAAGTTGTGTAAGTGCAGAGGTGGTACTGTGACCGGGCCGGAAACCATGTTGGCATGGGGTTTGAAGATTAAACATGTCAAGGTGAGCAGCAAGCTGGCGGTGGACTATTTTTTCAAGCAGCTTACTGAGAGTGGGCAGAAGAGATATAGGGCGGTAGTTGGACATGAGTTTGACATCACCCTTTTTGTGTATAGGGATGGTTCTGGCAGTTTTCCAGGTGGATGGGACAGTAGACGTACAAATCAAGAGGTTAAAAAGCCAGATGATAGGTCTGGTCAGCCAAGGTGCATACTGCTTAAATATGCAAGGATGGATGCCCTCAGGCCCTTGACCCCCGCGTGCCGGAAGGGAGTTAAGTAGCTTACGAACCTCAAGGTATGTGGTTGGAGCCAGAACAAAAGAGAGGGGTGGGAGGGGTGAGGGAGGAGAAGAGGGACAGTCAGGTTGTGGGCTAGTTAGAGTAGTGACTGGTGGAGAAGAAAAAAGGGCATTGAAGGCGTTGGCAATGGTGTCATGGTTGTTGCAGTGAACACCTTGAATGTTCATGTCAGCTGGATTCTGTTGCTTGTCATTGCCAAGAATGTCCTTAATTTTGGACTAGTACCTGCGCGGATTTGTAGAGGATGTTAGTAGGTTCCTATAGTAGGTGTTTTTGGCAATACGAATTTGTCTTTTGCAGTTGTTGCGTAATGCACGATAGTCTTCAAAGTCTGCACGGAGGTGGGAGATCTTCCACCTGGACCAAAGTTTGTCCCTAGATTTGAGAAGTTGAAGCAGGGGGCATGTTAGCCACTTGGTTACTTTCTCTGCCATCCTACGTGTGGTGACCGGGATGTGAAGGTTTTGAAGAGAGAGGAGGACGGAGTTGAAATATTCTGTGGCTATGTTAATGTCCTCTGTTTGGTAGAGAGGGGACCAGTCAACCTGGTTAAGGTCAGTTAAGAAGTCCTCATGACTTAGGCAGGAGAGATTAGGAAAGGTTACAGTTTTAGCAGGGAGGGGAGGAATGACGGTGTTCCAGACACAGTAGATGGGATAGTGGTCACTAATTGTGTCAGGTAGCACACCGGCTGAGGCAACATATTCCGTCCTGTTAGTAAGTATCCAGTCAAGGAGGGTGGCACAGTTACCCCCCGTGAGACCCTGTGGGTTCATGTATGAGCTGGGATAGATTTGCCTTGCTAGCTAAGGAGGATAGGTTAGCTGAGTTTTTCTCGGACCAGTCAAGGTTAAAATCACCAAGGCAGATAATGTCATTCTTGCCTGTAACTGAAGGCAGAAACCCTAGGAGTTCAGTGATGCCTTGTGTAGCATTTTTTGGGGGGATATAAGTACAAAAAATATGGAGTTTCTTTACACCCCCAAGAAGCAGTAGGGAGTGTAGGATTTCACAGTCTGGTAGGAGGGGTCCTGCAGAAGGGTAATGTTTAGGTGAGTTTTGAAGTAGAGGGCAAGGCCACCTCCCCTTTTAGTGCCAGGATGGTCTATACGAAGCATGTCGTATCCAGGAAAGTGGCACTGACAGTCAAGCACTGTGGGCTTAAGCCAGGTTTCTGTGATGACGAGGACGTCCGGGACGTTAGTATAGATCCAAGCCTGGAGGTCAGGGAGGTTGGCCATAAGGCTCCTAGCATTCAGGTGGGCGAAAGTTAGTCCATCGGTTTTAGGGAGAGTGGTGGCCGGGGGAAGGTTATGACGGGATGTAGAGATGGACCAGGGTTGATCTCAATGTCGCCGGATAGTATAAGAGATAGGGTTAGTAACCATAGTGGGGTGATGAGGTACGCCCTGATAGAGATACAGGGTGGCGGCTTCAGATGAAGGTGAAGGTATCTGACTATTGGGCTAATATGCTTGCTGATGAGAGCAGAGGGGGGGTAGAGGTAGTGGAGTGGCAGTAGCAAGCATGTTGGAGTAGTAGAAGTCAAACTGAGTATAAGTATTGGCAGAAGCTGTTGATGTGTTCAAGCAGTAAAGCTCAAAGAGGATAGGAAGGCAAAGTATTCCCATGAGGAGCGCTAGGAGGGGAAAGAGGAAAAAGACAGAGGAGGGCTCCTTTAATATAAATCACCAAGTGAAAACAGCTACTAGAGAGCAGTAAAATGTGACAAGTGAGGTATTGGGAGCAAATTGCTCGAACTTAATCAGGCTCCCTCTAGTGGCAAAACAATATAAGGAGCTAATGGAGAAGTTGGGCAAAAAGATTAACTTGCTGGGGGTGGGCTGGTAGTGGGTGTGGGGAGAAGAGCAAATGGGCTGTGGGCTATCAGGTACTATTGTGATTCAAAAAAGAAGGTGATTACTAGCAGGGCAAACTGAAATTCTGCACACTGGAAATGCACTTTAGAAGTTAACAAACAGTCCCCAAATGAGTTTTTCACAGGGGTGTATTTCAGTTACAACTGGAAATGCACTTTACAAATTAACAAACAGTCCCCAGTGAGATTTGCACGGGGGGGAGATTTCAGATAGAACACAGGTCCTGGGCTTGCAGTGACTCTAAGCTTTTAAATACAGTTACAGGCAAATGCAAAATAGTTTTAGCTGGTTCATTTTAAAAGTTTCAAAATCGGGCACAAAAGTAACAGTTCTGTTCCGTTTGAGCCTGGGCAGCAACTCGAGGTGCTACTCTGGCCGGGATTCATGTGCTGAGCAGGGGAATTTGTGGCCGTTTCAGAAAAGGCGCCAGATGACCAACGGTGGTGGCAGCAGCCTGGATCAAGGTAGAAATTACCTGGTGTGTCTCGGGTTGGGGCTTCTGTGGGCAGGGAGGGCTTCAGGGCAGGCCCTCGCAACCTCCAGTCCTCCTCAGGGAGGTCTCTAGTGTGTCTGGGTTCGGGGCTTCTGTGTGGGCAGGAGGGCTTCAGGACAGGCCCTCGTGACCCCTCCGGTCTCCTTGGGGAGGGTGGTCTCTGGTGTGTCTCGGGTTTGGGGCTTCTGCGGGCAGGGAGGGCTTCAGGACAGGCCCTCACGACCTCCGGTCTCCTCGGGGAAGGGGGTGGTCTCTGGTGTGTCTCGGGTTTGGGGCTTCTGTGGGCAGGGAGGGCTTCAGGGCAGGCCCTCGCGACCTCCGGTCTTCATCATCCCTATATGGGCCCAGATTCTTCCAGGTTGGTCCCACATCCCCATTGTAACTGAACCCCTTTTCTCTACACCATTCCTTCAATCATGAGTTGAAGCTCCTGGTGCAGAGAACCCTATCTTACCCCCAGTCACAGACAGGCAGCACCTCAGTGAAACCTGGGGAGAATGCTACCTGTCCAAGACCCTTCCCTAGCTCCCTAAAATCCTCCTGCACAATTCCAGTCTCTGTCTCTAGCCAGGAAATTAGTCCTCAGGTGGACAATGACATCCCGCTCCCCCCTTCCCCACCGTCCTTGAGAGTCTTAGGATCCACTTTCCATCCCTCCAAGCCATGGCACCAGGTAGACACCTATTTCACTTTCCCTCCCTTCCTGTTCCCCAATCTACCTCCTGGCAATTGAGTCCCCCACCAGAAATTGCTTCCTCCTCTGCTGGGTGCCTCTGCATCCCACCTTGGGGCCTTCCCTTTGGAGGCCCCCCACATCCTCCCTAGCCACTACTAGGGGTACCTCCTCCTGGCAGCCCATCCTTCCAGTGTGGTGAATGAGTTCTGTAGTGGTACAGGCTGAGGAATTTACCCCTGGCCCTCTACACCCACCCTCCCAGAGCCCACTTCAGTCCAGCCAGTCCTCCTTCTCAAAGGCATCCTCTGGGGAAACAGCAGTGGACTCTGTTCATAGGTGGGGAAGAGGCCTCCCCTTATCATTGCCAACTCAGCCCAGAGTCCAGTGATCTCCTTTCTCAGCCCAGAAAGGTGCATTCAGATGGTACAGCACCTCTGTCTCCAGAAAGCTTCTCTGAAAAATGCAGCTCCACAGCCACTGCACTGCACTACTTCCAAAATTATCATACATTGCCTCTCTATTTTTACTGTAATTTACTTTGTACCCTTACCCTAGATAGGGTGTTTCTAGTTTTCCCATTATTTGCTTAATTAATCACATTGTAGCATGACCCTCGGTAGTGTGTATAGAGTCCTCTCCTTTTTTGTTTTACTTTTACTTCTTTGTACCATTACCCTACCTTACCCTAGATAGGGTGTTTCCTCTTTTACCACACTACAGGTAATTACTGTCTGTACAAACTGTTACCTCCCTGCTGTTACCCCTTTCTTTCCTCCTGTACTCTCTTGGAGACAGCAGCAAGTGAACAGGTACTATATCGTACCTTAGTGGACCAAAAGATTTCTCTGTGTGCCTGCTGTCACCTGTAGATGCCTGCTGATGTCTAAGATATCAATCCTGTCTACTCCTAATCTGATGCACTCATGCTCTGTGACATGAACGTGAATGGGGTACATTAGCAGGAAATTATTTTATTCCTCACTGCCTAGTTTCATCTTTTCCAGATTGGCTGTGGGAGGTCACATGCTCTGTCATGCAATCTCCCATAAACTGTGTTGAAGATAGCCATGACTTCCCTGACCTCTATCTGTGCTCAGCAGGTATGCTTCTGTAATTGGACTATCAAAAGTAAATCCTATAGTGAGTTACAGCTTTACTTACTGTAGGCGTACTCTGGTCGGCTCCCCTCCTTCCATGATCTGAGCACTAAGATGCCAGTCCTCTGTGTCATGAACCCACTCCTGATGGTCAGGTCCGCTGAGCTCACAGTGCCCACCCCTAAGTGCAATCTGTGACAGGGAGTGGGAAACAGGAATGCCCTCCTTGTGTCTTTCCAGAGTGCTTGCTGGGTTCACAACTGAACACCCACTACAAGGTCTCAGGACATCCCTCTTTAAACTCTGGATCAGGGTACAATACTAGTCTTGAGTCTTGTAGCCAAATATGAACCCTTCTTGGTTGTTACACAAAGGGGTAAGATCCAGGTGTCACACACTCTTCGGGTAGCTGTGTGACCCTGATTTTGTCTTCTTTCACAGGACTTGCAATAACCTAGTTCAAATCCCCACAGACTCTTTCCTGAGACTTCTGTATTCTCCCTATCTTTACCCAGATTTCCCTTACAGATCCTTGCTTGATTGGCTGCTTATGGTGGTACACCTTTAGCAATAACAGTCCGATCACAGATTATTAATAACTGTCCCACACTTCACACACAATAAAAATAATCTCACTCAGGCAGGTTTTCTTTAGAAAAAAAACCCCAAATGTTTATTTTTATTAAATACTTAAATAACTATCATACATTTGCAATGAAAAGGTTTTATCAATTTGGTCACAGAATAACACAAATAAAAAGTGGACATATACCAGAAAAATGCACTATACTTTTATCTAATTCTGCCTTAGGTTTGTAGTGAATTGAAGTCTAGGAAAAAAAAGTAAATGAAGGTTCAGTTTCCTTTGTAGCAGTCTTGCTTCTTGTGTGTCAGAAGAGGGGCCATTAAAATGCTCCAGGAAAAAGAGGAGAGAATGACTCTGGCTCATTGCTTACATAGTGGGTCAAAATCCCTGGTCTAGTCATAACTTTCAGGCCTGTATATGTCACTCTTGCTTTTTCCCCACAACCCAATTTTCTGGCTGCCTTTTGATGTCTCACTGTCTTACTGATAATACAATTCACGCTAGCATGTCAAGACTGGTTACTTAGTAGATCCTGGTTTCCCATGCATCCTGCTTTGAAGTGAAAAGGGTTACCTCCTGAAATATTTTATGACCTCTGCTTCCCTCGATTAATTAACCAGAGAAATACCCTTTGAAAGAGGACTCTTGACTTCCTGCTAATCAGCTTGTTCTCAATTCATAGAGGGATGTCAAATATTTTTGCAAGACAGTTCTCTTCCTTGAAGTGCATAGTTTATTATAGACAAATGGATTTTGGCATATTCTTGTTGAGCAGTCCCTGAAGTAATTTGGCTTCCTGCTCAGCAAGCTTCCCCCTCAGGTCATTGAGGAAGGTCAATATTTGAAAAATCCAGTCTCTATCTCTATGTGACCTTTTCATTAATACTGGCATTCTTGTGGTATTTGACATACACAAAATCACATAAAAATATACAAAATATGTCTGCAAATATGACTGGCAGTGACTAGCTCACCACACTCTGTACTTTAACCCACACTTCCTGGTTTCTTCCTTCCCAGATAGGCCGTGGGAGGTCACATGCTCTGCCATGCACTCTCCTTCGCAGCTGTGTTGAAGATGTCTGCTACTTCCCCCAACCTCTGACTCAGCTCCTTAGGTACACTTTCTGCAGTTGAACTATGCAAAAGTAAGCCCTGCATTAAGTTATGGCTTTACTTACTGACTGCAGGCTTCATCTGGTCCACTCCCCTCCCCTCCCTTCATGATTTGAGCACTGAGACACCACTCCCCCCTTCTTCAATCCCCCACTTCCTGATTTCCTCCTTCCGGGATGGGTTGTGGGAGATCACTTGCTCTGCCATGCACTCTGCTTACAGCCATGTTGAAGATGGTCGTCGCTTCCCCTAACCTCCGATGCTGCTCCTCAGATATGCTTTCTGCAACTGAACTATCCCAAAGTAAGCCCTGTGGTAAGTTACAGCTTTACTTGCTCATAGCAGCTTTCTGCTGGTCTGTTCCCCTCCCTCTGTGACCAGAGTGTATGTAGAATAAAGTGAAATTATACTGTATATAAAATTGTACAAGTAAATTAAAGTGTGAAAAGCAGTTTACAGAGAGTGTAGAAACACTGACTGAAAGTCAACTGGTAGTGTGGTCCTAAGGAAAGAATGGAACAATCCACTCAGACCTGTGGAGCTGGGTGGGGGGATGGGCAAAGGAAAGAATAGAGAGGGGACCAAAAAAGAGATAGGGTTGGGGAGAGCAGGAGGAGAGCAAGAATCTCACATGAAGTGGGGGTGGAGGAAGTGGTAGGAGATGACTGCCCAGCAGGGGTTTTGCAGCAAAGGATGAACATGAAGCAAGGGTCAGAAGAACAGAGGGAATAAGAGGAGGAGATAGAAGAGGTCAGGAATGAGAAATCCAAGAGAATAAGAATTTTGAGATCAAGTAGGAGCAAAAAAGGGTTTAGCCAGCTCAGAAAAGTTATACTAGTGTGGTGCTCTACCCAAGTGGCTCGGTTTCTAAGAATGTTCAGACTAATCTGGAACATTGTATCTGAAATTATTTTATCTTACTGGATCATTAGCAAGATTGATTCCTGAATCTTATTCTCCGTTTGAATGAGAAGCTTAATTTTTCATTTGCTCCAGGGTAGCTCTTATAAGTACATAGATTTCAGCAAAGCCTTCAACACAATCTCACATAGAAGGCTGATTAACAAGATAGGTAGTCTGGGCATGGGAGACAAAGTGGAAAACTGGGTTAGGAACTGGTTAACAGACAGGAGACAGAGGGTGGTGGTAAATGGGGTACAGTCTGTGGAGAGGGGGGGTACCACAGGGATCAGTACTAGGACCAATCCTGTTCAATATCTTCATCAGCGACATTGAAGTGGGGCCAGAAGGAAAGAGATGCCTGTTTGCAGATGACACCAAGATCTGCAACAGGGTGGATACTCCAGATGGGGTGCAGAAAATGAAGAGGGACCTAGAGAAGCTTGAAAGATGGTCAGACAAGTGGCAACTGAGGTTCAATGCAAAGAAGTGCAAAATAATGCACCTGGGTAGAAGGAACCCTGGGGAGAGCTGCAGGTTGACAGAGAGGAGCTGACTGTCACTGAAGAGCAAAGGGACCTAGTGGTTATCATCTCTGATGACCTTAAGCTATCAAAGCAGTGCACAAAGGTGGCAGGGAGGGCCAGTGGCATGCTGGGGTGCATAGGCAGGAGTATCACTATCAAGAGGTGGGAGGTGGTAATGCCATTGCATAACACATTGGTAAGGCCTTACCTGGAGTACTGCATGCAGTTCTGGAGGCCACACCTGTGCAAGGACAAAGATAAGGTGCAGATTATCCAGTGAAGGGCAACAAAGATGGTGCAGGGCTTGCACCACAAAACATATGAGGAGAGACTAAGGGACCTCAATATGTAATCACTGAAGGAAAGGAGACAGCGGGGGGCCATGATTGAAACTTTCAAGTATCTCAAGGGCATAAACAAGGTGCAGGTGAGGGACCTTTCCAATGTAGGAAAAAGTACTAGAACAAGGGGGCACGATATGAAATTGGAAGGGGTAGATTAAGAGGTAATGTGAGGAAGTTTTTCTACAAAGAAAGGATAGTCAATGCTTGGAACAGTCTACCACAGGAGGTAGTGGGGGTAAGCACAGTGGAGGGGTTTAGGCATGACTGGTACAGGTACAGGGGAAGTTTGAGAGGGGAGGGAGTGAGTGATGAAAAGCCATTGATCACATAGGGTCAGTGTCCACATACAATGTATAGGGCCTACGGGCAGACTGGATGGGCCTAGCGGTCCTTATCTGCCAACAATTTCTATGTTTCTATAAAATCAAGAACTGCACATTACTAGTCATCAGGACCCCGACTCAAAAAAAATCACAAAGGCAACACAGAATTTTGTGCTCCGCTTTGCAATTGCCTAGGTGTCCAAAAGTGCCATTCATAGTCAGATAGTGCACCATGCTATCTGACTGTGAATAGGGCTAGTCCAAGGCAATGGTAACCCCAGTACTGCAAGTGTTACCACAGTAGCACCCACCCTGACATGCAGCCAGGAGCATCAGCCTGCAATGACTAGCGCAGGGGCGCTATTTCCTATTCACAAAGGAAGCCAGCAAATGAACCCATTGGGCATGCAAGGCATTAAGTGGCCATTTGTGTGCCAATTACAGGCCTATTTGCATAGGCTGTGGTGAGTTTAGCATCCCCCCCATTGCTGATCACCATCCTGGGAAATAAAAAAATGAACAGTCCATGGTGGCTAGTGGTCCCCCCATCACTGATCAGTGGCCCATTGATAAAAAAAAAAAAAAACAGTTCCCTAGTGATCTAGCAGTCCCTCCCCCTCCCCCATCACCGATTGCGGTCCCACTGATAATAAAAATATGTCCCTGGTGGTCAAGTGGTTCATCCCCTTCCCCTATTGTGGCCCTATAGTTTTAAAAAAGTGAAGTATTCCCTGGTTGTAGGGTCCCCCCCATGATCAACAATCGCTAGACTGATATCAAATAAGTGATATTCCTTTGTTGCTCCAGTAGTCCCCCCTCAACAATTGCCAGTCCAATATCACATATAGATACTTCCTGGTGGCCTAGTGGTCTCCCCTTGCCAGTTGTCAGCCCAACATCACATATAGATACTCCCTGGTGGCTAGCAGTCCCTCCCTCCACCTGATCACCCACCTGCTCTGTTTGCAATATACAGAAACACAAAATGCCACATACTCGTGGATAAGGGGGTGCTGGCCATCCAGATTCACAACAAGGCACACTACAGGCTGCACTCAATCAAAAAGAAGCTTAGGGAGACAACTAGGTACTCTGAAGGAAAGTTTATTTAGACTTCAGGCTTACTGCATCCGAAAGCAAGGCACAAAACCCAGCACCTCGCCTCTAAGATGGGATGGCTTCAGAAGGGTGTGTGGCTTTTAATGGTGTCTCTCGCTCTTAAATAATACAATAATAATTGAACTAATTACCAGATAAACACCATATGCAGCACATCAGTATTAACACCTGCTAAGACAACCAATTTAAACATAATAACAGTTATCTAATACCCTTATTCCATGTAAAGAATTCAAACATTAAACATCTAAAAAGGCAGCTAAACTAATCACTCTTTACTGCCCCTTAAGGTACATGTAGTAAAAGTAAGTTATTTTGTTGTCAAGATACATACAGTACATATTATTATATGAACACTACTAACTGCACATAAAGAAACCATGGCTACAGAAAAATACATATGCCCCAAAAGGTGTGTGGGAGGAGAGGGGGTGCAAGGAGCGGAAGGGAGGAAAACAGAAGAAAATTAAGGAGAAAAACCCAAATAGAAATAAGGATTAAATAAATAAAAACATTAGTACTTCAGAGTTCACAAGTAGGGAAGGTGTGTTTGTCACTGAATTTATAACATATAGTTAAAGATTCAATCATGTGGAAAACAAGTCCCCAAATATAAAATGTCTGATTACATCTATTATAATATTAGGGAAGTATGAATTACAAAAATCTGAAAAAATTAGCTAATTGTTATTATTAATTATGACATGTATAAAGTGCTTAGATAACCAACAATTATTTTTAATTTGTAACAATGAGTAACATGGATATAGCAAAATGCATTATATGAAAATAATGTAAAACTAAAACAAGCATTTGTCAATGCCGAACGTTCGCTTGCAGGTATTTGCAGTGGTATTTGGCATTTGGACATGTCTTAAAAAAATCAGTGACAAAGAAGTACAAGCATTTGTCAATGCCGAATGTTGCTTGCTTCTATGTGCTGTTTAGGTATTTGGAAGTCATTGGAGTGCAAATATTGAAAATTCGCAAACTTACGAGTGCGTCTAGGAACTCGCATAGCACGCTTCATTAAAACAGTCATTTTTAGAATTTTTCACCAAATTTTCAACATAGCCATTTTAAGACCTCTGCTCATGAACAGTGGCACTGTGATTTTCTTAATGTCCCATACATTGATTTGCACACCGACTGCGCCATTGTGCGCTACATGGGTGGAAACACATTTTGGGTGAGATGTGAAAAAATGACAGCTATACTACTCATAAGAAGGTGTGGTAAAATAGCAATGTTGAAAATCTGGAGTGAAATATTGAAAATTACATGAACTTTCTGAGCCTGCGAGGAACTGCGCAACTCACGCTCGTAAAACGGTCATTTTTAGGAATTTTTCCACCAAATTTTCCAAATAGGCTGTTTGAGAGCCCACCTTATGAACACTGGCACTGTAGTTTCATTAATCAGGCCCGAAAGGTGATTTTGCACAGTGACTGCGAAATCACCCTTCGGGCCCGAATAACGCCATGACAGTGACAGAATTCATGAGAAGGGGTCCCAAAAACCCCATGTTGAAAATCTGGTGCAAAAATTCCAAAAAATGCCTAAGATATGCAACAAAGTTGGAAAAAACCCCATCTAGCCCATTATACAGCTTACTGGCATTTCCTCAGTTCGCAGTCGGCTTTGAAGAGTGCAGACGTGTTTCCGGTCCACCGAAGATCGTCGCGCTGAGCTCAGGAGGTAAGTAGGAGTGAGGGGGCTGTGGAGGGGCAGGGTGCGTAGTGGGTGGGTGCGGGTTGTGGGAGGGTGGGGAGACTGTGAGGGACCGTTTTAATTTACAGGGTTTTTTTTCATAATTGATTACGCGGGACGTTTTCACGCTGGGGTGGGCTCCCAGCATGGCAGAAGAATGGCTGGGGGCTGTGGAATGACGGGGATTAGGCACCCCGTCAGCAGACGACGCAGGGTGTTTGCCACGCTGGGGTGGGCCCAGCGTGGCAGCAAAGATTTGGGGGGGGACGTGATGCGCTGCAAGCACACAGCGGTGGTTTTCTTTGAAGAGAAGACCACCGCTGTCATAGACAGCACCACAGCAATTGGTGCAGGACCGCCACACCTGCTCAATGGAGCAGGGGATTGCACAGGGCAGGCACACCTCCAAAGTGTCCCATTCTCCGAAGACGTTCCTTTCGCATGCGCGCAAGCGAACGTAAAAATGATTTTATAAATCCTTACATGTATAAAGTGCTTTGATAGTCAGATTATTTTTGTTTGTGACTATAAGCAATACATGTACACTACCGGACAAAAGTTTTAGAACACCCTCATTTTTCCAGTTTTTATTGAAATTTAAGCAATTCAAGTCCAGTGAATAACCTGAAATGGTACAAAGGTAAGCGGTAAACTGTTAGAGGTTAAAAAAAAAAGTTTAGGTTAGCAAAAACTGAAAAATAATGTAAATTTCAGAGTTATAAAAAAAGGCCTTCTTCAGGGAACAAGTAATGGGTTAATAATTTACAGCTGTTCTGCAGCAATGGAAGTAAATTAAGCCTTGAAAGTTGATGCAAACAATTCCTACAGGTGTCCCAACTTTTGTTGATTACTTGATTACAAACCCCCTGTATGTATAAAAGCAGTGTTGGAACAGACTTTTATTACACCCTCTGAAGCATTATTTGGACAATATTGCACTGCAGGAAGTAGTATATTGCTATCATAATGGCGAGAAAAAGGCAATTAACAAAGGAAGACAGACAGACCAATATAACCCTTAAAAGTGTGGTCTTTCCTTTAGAAATTGCAAAGAAAGCCAAGGTGTCAGTGAGTACAGTTTCCTACACCATCAAAAGGCACTTGGAAACTGGAGGAAACTCTGACAGGAAGGTCTGGCAGACCCAAAGCCACAACAGAATCAGAAGACAAGTTTCTGAGAGTCAACAGCTTGCGTGATAGGAGGCTCACAGGACAACAGCTTCAAGCACAGCTTAACACTGGTCAAAGTAAGCAAGTCTCAGTTTCAATTGTGAAGAGAAGACTTCGAGCTGCAGGTTTGACAGGTTGAGTGGCAGTAAGAAAGCCATTGCTAAGATGGCAAAATAAGAAAAAGAGGCTTGCCTGGGGCATGAAGCACTGCCAGTGGACTACTGAAGACTGGACCGATGAATCAAAATTTGAAATCTTCGGTTCATCATGCAGGGTTTTTGTACGCCATCGAGTAGGTGAAAGGATGGTTCCTCAGTGTGTGACACCAACTGTCAAACATGGAGGAGGAAGCGTGATGGTCTGGGGCTCTTTTGCTAGATCCAGAGTTGGCGACTTGCACAGAGTGACTGGCACTCTGAACCAAAAGGGCTACCACAGCATTTTGCAGCACCTTGCAATACCCTCTGGTCTACGTCTAGTTGGTCAGGAGTTCATCCTACAGCAAGATAATGACCCAAAACATACCTCCAGGCTATGTCAGAACTACCTTCGAGGAAAAGAACAAGACGGTAGGCTTCAAATCATGGAATGGCCAGCACAGTCTCCAGACTTAAACCCCATCGAGCTGGTTTGGGATGAACTGGACAGAAGAGTGAAAGCAAAGCAACCTACAAGTGCAACACATTTGTGGGAACTTCTGCAACAGTGTTGGGAAGAACTTCCCGAACAATATTTGATGTCCATTGTAGGAAGAATGCCACGAGTGTGTTCAGTGGTTATATCTGCAAAAGGTGGCTACTTTGATGAGTCAAAAATTTAGATTAAATTTTGTTAAACGAAATGATTCTATGATTTCTTTTTTATCTCCAATTGTTTATTTGTTCTATGCTTTAATTTCAGAGTACACTGAGACATTAAACTGCGTAAATTTCAATAAAAACTGGAAAAATGGGGGTGTTCTAAAACTTTTGTCCGGTAGTGTATATAGCAAAATGCATTATATGAAAATAATGTTAAAAATACAAGGATGATGCCATAATATAGGAAGGGTGAGGGAGGGGGGAAGGAATGAGAGAAGATAAGACAGGGGGCTATAATGAGTAAGCTATAGGCTATTTGTAAGGATACAGTATGTGCTCATTGACTGCTTAGTTGGTGGCCAGCCATGGTGGCGAGTGGAGGGCTGTGCTGGTTACTGGCTTGGTGTTGGGATGGGGGGAGTGGGGTGGTGGGGCACTACCTGCTGGAGTGGAGGATCCATTACACTACCAGGGAATGATTTTCCTGCACAATCCAGGGGATTTGGGGTAGGGAGGGGAGTCCGCTAGATACCAGGGAAATGTTTATATTTGCTATACAGGGGATCGGGATAGGGGTTACACCGGACACCAGGGACTATGATGGCAGCATTGGTTGGGTGATCTGGTGGGGGGAGGGACCACTGGACACTAGGGAAGGGTCATTTATATCTATCAGGTAGGTGATCAGGGGGGCACCACTAGGCAGCAGGGTATATTACATACAGAGCAGGTGAGGGATCAGGTGGGGGGAGGGACCACTAGCCACCAGAGCCATATTTGTAGTACATCAAGTGGGTGATCAGGTGATGAGAGAGTACTAGCCACCAGGGACATATTTGTAATACATCTGTCAGGTGATCAGGTGGGAGGAGGGACCACTGGTCATCAGGGTCATATTTTTCAAACATGAGGCCAGTGATCTGGTTGGGGGGAGGGATCACTGGATACCAGGGAAGGGTCATTTATGTCTATCAGGTGGGTGATCAGTGGGGAGCACCACTTGACACCAGGGTATATTACAAACAGAGTGGGTGAGGGATCAGGTGGGTGAGGGACCACTAGCCACCAAGGACTATTCTTTTTTCCATGCCATCAATCGGCTATCCCAGGGGGACCACTGGCACCAGGGATACATCCTTTTTTTTCAATCTGACAAGTGATCGGCAATCATGGGGAAGGGGACCTCTAGCCACTGCTGATCATGGAGGGGGGGACCACTGGCACCAGGGATACATCTTTTTTGTAATTGGGCCAGTGGTCAACGATGATGGGGGGGGAACCAACAGTGCCAGGGATACATCTTTTTTGTAATCGGGCCATTGAGCGATGATCATCGAGGGGGGACAACTGGTACCAGGGACTATTCCTTTCTATTTCTCGGGTTGGCGATCAGCGGCAGAGGGGCACAGCAGTACTTCCACCAAACAGGTCAGTGGTATTTGCTCTGTGCAAGTGACCCACAAAGGGCCTTTGAATGGAGCAAATACTTTGTGAATGGGACAGTGCCGATATGCAGGTCCTCTCCCCCATTTGCATTGTGGGCCACTTTGCCTATGCAAAATGTTTCTGCATGCAAACTGGTCTTTTGTGAATACCACTTTGGTGCAAAACCTGGTTTGAGTCCAGGCAAAGTTTTATGAATTTGGCCCCAGGTGGAGTAATAAAAAGAACTGTGCACATTTGGAACCAAAATCTGCAAAAATTGCAAACTTATGAGTAAATGTTGAAAAAATTCAATGTTTCTGCATATAACTTTGCTATTTTTTGACACTTTGACCCCAGCTTTTCAACACTTTTATTTTATAACCCCACCTTCTGATTATAGCAGGTGGAATTTTTTAAATCTTGTTCAAAAGTATGGCCAACCCAGTGGTGCTGAGGGTTGAGGCACTGGACACCACACCTCGCGTCGCATCGGCTACCCGTGTTTGGAAACAAGCATGTGTCACAGTGGGTCAGCAGCGAGGAGATGGATTGAGCATCCAATGGACTGCTCTCCATCTCCAAGGAGGGGAGTGTGCAGCAGCGGGCACACACCTGACCCCTAGCAGTGGCTGGACCTCGTCGACATGGAGCCATATGAATGTGGGGCAGGGACATGGCAGATGCTTGATGTGGGTGTGCACGGGAGTGTGCTTGAGCCCTGTTACAGGTGACATTGCACACCACGCTCCCGCAAGGGGAGAAAAGCTGAAACAGTGGCTCCAGGTCGTGCAGCTTGATGAATTTCTGCCGGTGCACGCTGTCTCCTTGGGCACCACCTGATCTGGATCCATGCTTGGTAGGGGATTAGGGGTTCCCTCACCTCCCTGCCATGAAGGGTAAGCCATGGGGAAGTACAAGGTCGTGGCCTGTGAGGAGATCAGTGCGGGCGGATGGCGACAGGAGGAGAAGTGCCAGCTGGGGCCACGGCAGGAAAAATAGTAAGCCAAAATAAATAAATAAATAAATCCTGTTCAAAAGTTGACTTCATGGAGCAAATGCAGAAACATGTTTTAGAGGGGATTTGAAAAATGAAACCTGTGAGGTTCATGAGGTGGGGTAACAAAAGGGCTATGTTAACAAGCATTTGTCAATGCCGATTGTTTGCTTGCTGGCATTGACATTGGTAGTGTAGGAGTTACAGAGCTGCATAATAGGAATGGCAGTGAAATATTGAACTGAAGCCAACCCCACCACCACCCTGCAGAGACTGACAGGCATTGGAGTGTGCCTTTGGGTCATCAGGCATAACGGCCATGCCATTTCACCACACCCTACCCTGCAGACACCAAGTGCCACGGTGTGCCTTGGACTCTTCAGCCCAAAGGTTCACCCCATTCCATCAGGAAATACAGTGAGATGGGTGCAGTATAGGAGAATGGGGTGAACTTTGGGGCCGAAGAGTCCAAGGCACACCTCGATGCCTCTGAGTGGCTGCAGGGTGTGGGTGGGGGTTGAATGGTATGAGCATTGCAGGTGACAATCCCATGTCACAGTCCTGATGCCTGTCATTCTCTACAGGGTGGGGTGTTGTGGTCGGAAACCCTAATGCCTCAGGCATTCGTTGGTATTTTCACTCCAAATTTCCAACATGGTTTTTTTGTGACCCCCACCTCATGAACAGTGGCAATAGCAGTTTGTTAGCTGAAAGCTGCTTTTGCACAGCGACTACGGCATTTGTCACCACAGGCGCAAAAACACATTCCGATCAGGATGCAAAAAATGACAGCTGTACTGTTCATGGGGAGGTATAAAAAATGGCAATGTTGAAAATATGCAGTGAAAATATTAAAAAAATATTAAAAAGACAGGCATGCACAGAAACTGCAACGCACACCCATAATGTAATTAGTTAGGGAATTGTTTACAGCAGATTGTCAACACAGGCATTTTGGAACCTCTGATCATGAACAGTGTCACTGTGATTTTCTTTTATCTGTCCTGAACAATGATTTCCCATAGCGACCACACATTTCTGTGCTGAAAGTGTGAAAACACATTTCGGACATGTTGTGAAAAATGACAGCTGTACTGTTCATAAGGAAGTGTGGAAAAATGCCACTGGTGAAAATCTGGACTGAAAATATTACAAATTCATGAACTTACGAGGGTGTGTGGAAACTGCGCAATGCTCACTCGTAACACAGTCATTTTATGGACTTTTGTCACTAAATTTTCAACATAGCCATTTTAAGACCTCTGCTCATGACCAGTGTCACTGTGATTTTCTTAATCTGTCCCAAACATTGCTTTCACACACCGACTGCACCATTATGCGCTACATGTGTGGAAACACATTTTGGGTGAGATGTGAAAAATGGCAGCTGTACTGCTCATAAGGAAGTGTGGTAAAATGGAAATGTTGAAAATCTGGCATGCAAATATTAAAAATTCGCAAGCTTGCGACTGTGCATAGGAACTGGGCAACGCACACTCATAAAACAGTCATTTTTAGGAATTTTTTCACCAAACTCACAACATAGGCTTTTTGACAGTGCACCTTATGAACAATGGCACTGTCATTTCGTTAATCTGTCCCAAAAGATGATTTTGCACAGTGACCGCGAAATCACCCTTTGGGCCTGATAATTGTCATGACAGTGACAGAATTCATGTGGAGGGGAACCAAAAACCCCATGTTGAAAATTTGGTGCCAAAATTCCAAAAAATGCCTGAGATATGCAGCAAAATTGAAAAAACCTTATTTATTCCATTATACAGCTTACCGGCATTTCCTCAGTTCATGGTCGGATTTGAACAGTGCAGATGTGTTCCTGGTCCACCGAAGATCACCGTGCCAAGCTCCGGAGGTAAGTATGAGGTGAGATAGGGGTGTGGGGAGGCAGGTTGGCCAGAAGGTCGGTGCGGGTGGGCAAGGAGACCGCCGAGGGAATGTTTTCTTGTTTACAGTTTTTTTTTTATTAAGATGACGTGGGACGTTTGCCAAGCTGGGGTGGGTTCCCAGCATGGCAGCTGGAAAGGCTGTTTGGGGGGGCCTGGAGCCAACAGGGGATTGGGCACCCCCATCGGCCTCAACAAGCTTTGCCATGCTGGGGTGGGCTCTCAGCGTGGCACCTGGAAAGCTTTTGGGAGGGGCTTGGAGCTGTGGAGCCAACAGGGGATTGGGCACCCCCATTGGCCATAACAGTTTTTGTCACACTGGGGTGGGCTCCCAGTGTGGCACCTGCAAAGCTTTTTTGGGGGACGTGAAGGCGACGGGAGTTGGGCATCTCTGTCGGCCATGCAGTGTGTGCGTGGGGAGCGAGCAGCATGCATATGTGTGCTTACGCGATGGCGTGTGGGGGGAAGAACTGCTCACTGAAGCGGAGCTCTCCCTTTCAACTGTACAGCACTGCATTTTGGATCATCGAACTATGTTTCTTGCACATGCATGCAAGCAAATATAAAAATAGGGGGCCAAAATCTGCACACATCACAATGAGTAAACATTGAAAAAAAATGCAATATTTCTTCATAACTTCATTCTTTTGTGACATTTTGACCCAAAATTTTAAACACTGTTTTTTTTTTATGACCTCTCCTTCTGAACATGACAGATGTAATTTACAAAATGCCGGTCAAAATGCCATTTCACACAAGTGCAAAAACACATTTTGGCTAGAATTTGAAAATCAACACCTGTCACATTCATGAGGTAGTGTGAAAAAAAAATAACTATGTTGAAAATTTTGGGTAAAAATATTGACAATTACCAAAGTTATGATTGAGCATTGAAACATTTCAACCTACCTTCAAAACTTTGTTGCTTTCTAATATTTTGACCTCAGATTTCCATCAAAGTCTTCTTATGACACCCACCGCAGGTTAAAAACATCAAATCCTTCCCAAAAGCTGA
This sequence comes from Neoceratodus forsteri, assembly GCA_016271365.2. NCBI lineage: Eukaryota > Metazoa > Chordata > Ceratodontiformes > Ceratodontidae > Neoceratodus > Neoceratodus forsteri. The sequence continues at coordinate 783,291,225 of CM028137.1, forward strand.
TTTCACACAGCAACTGCAAAATTACCCTTTTGGGCTGAATTTGAAAATTTTTGCAAATTTCATTCATGAGGTTGGGTCCCAAAAAGGCCATGTTGAAAACTTGGGGGACAAATATTGAAATAATAAAAATCTAGTTCTGAGTGGAAATTTAAAATGCATTTAAATACATTGACCACACAATACCTGATTTCCTCAGTTCCCAGTCCAGCATTGATGAGTGAAGACATTTTTCTGGTCCAGAGAGGATTATAGCATTATACCACCAGTATGTAAGTAAGAGTGGAGGGGATGAGGGGTGGTGGGTGCTGAGTGGATGGGTTGGATGGGGAAGGGTAACGGTAGTGGGGGGCAGTGGTGGCAACAGACACCAATGGACCATTTTCTTTTTTACAGGGTAAAAAAAAAAAGAAAGACCACAAGAGATAGCTCTCTTCATTTCCGGTGTTTGAAAGGGTTACAGGAAGCAATGGTGAGGTGGGCGGGATACTTGGCAGCGGGAGGAAGTTGCTTTTCATGAATGGGGTACTGGGGGACAATCGGGAAGTGAGCAGGATATTTGAAAGTTGGAGGGAGTTGCTTTTCATGGATTGAGCACCGGGTGGCTACTGGGAGGTGGTCAGGATACTTGGCAGCGGGAGAGAGTTGTTTTTCATGAATGGGGACAATTGAAAGGTAGGAAGGATACTTGTCAGTGGGAGGGATTGCTTTTCATGAACGGGGCACTGGGGAACAATTGAGAGGTGGACAGGATATTTGTGAGTGGGAGGGAGTTGCTTTTCCATGGACAGTGCATAGGGAAGAATCGGGAGGTGGGCAGGATACTTCCCAGTGGAAGAGAGCTGTTTTCGCATCTCCATCTGGGTAGAGCTCGGAGCTGATTCTGATGCTGCTCAGCTGCTTGCTGGGTGGCTTCATGCAGATGAAAGTACTGAGGTGCTCTATCATAGGAGTGCTTTGGTTCTTTCAACTCAAGAAGCGTCTGCTCTGCAAGCAGAGACCAGTGTAATAATCAGCCTGGCTGTCCATTGGCTTGTCACTGTACAGCCCACTATAGCTTGAGCTACAATGGCCCAGACAGTGACACACCCCTGAAATGTATTTGTTTGTAAAAAAAATATGTTTGCTGAGCATGCATGCACACCCAAACGTAAAAATTAACAGAAGGAAGACAGGTAAGATTAGGCAGGGGGGGCTCGATAAGAAATACCACACTAGAATACAATTAATCAGTGAGCAATTACTAAGCCTGTATATAGTTAAGTGACAGTAGGATATGATACCTCTTCATAAGGCGGTGGGGGACTAATACTATCAAAATGTACCCTTGACCATTGGAGTTGTATTGCACTTTTTCTAGTTGAATACTGCAATATTACTGTGAAATTGTGGAGAAAAAGGCCAGCTTTGAATTCTAATGCACTGTTTTTTCACATTTGCTCCAACAGTGGTCTGTGGTGGTGTAGACAAGAGTGTGGTTCTGGGATCAGGGATTGCTGGTTGTCTGGATGGACGTACGCGCCTTGTGTGCTCACGTTCATAAGCCAAAGCATCCCCAGCCAGGAAAATAAGAAAATAAGAAAAATCCAACTGTGCCATATGACAGCTCTGGTCGGCCTGCAGAACCTGCACCCCACTATCCTGAAGTAACAGTCCTGTTGTGTAGCTCAGTACTTGCGCAAATAACAGAGAACCACATTCTTCCAAGTAAGAAATCAGAAATATTACAGAAAATAATCTTTTTTGGCTGCATGAGATAACAATCAGTTATTTAGACCCATGAAGCAACAGTCCTGTTGTGCAGCTTAGTGTTTGCATCACTTATTTATTGTGGATGTAGGTGGTATATGATGATGGTGCTCAAGGAAAGGATAGAGGTGAGAAAGGCCGGGGCAGGGAGCTCATCACCAACTGATATGGTGGCCAACATTAGATAGATAGATAGATAGATAGACAGACAGACAGACAGACAAATAGAAAGATATTTTATTTATAAAGCACCCCTTCCTGGAGGCTCAGTTCTTCAAACAACATTTATTTATTTATTTATTGGAAATGTTTCACCAGGAAAGGCACACTGAGCAACAAGATGCTCGTCTCATGGTGCAACCTGAGGGGAGGGGTTACAGTGGAGGCAGGTATACAGACAAAGGTTGAAGACAGATAATGAACATAATTGGGTGGGATTACATTTTAACTTGTTACATAAGGAAAACAGAACAGTACATAAACTTCAAGGACGGGTATACATATCTTGAGAACACATTGAGGGCAATACATGGTTACATAAGTGCCAGTAACAGCCTTGGGTGCCAGTAAGAATTGGAAAGCGAAGATAGGGGGTAGAGGAGGAGTGGACTAGTAAACACTAGGTATGTAAGGGGGTGGTATAGGAGAAGTGGGGGGAGAAGGGGGGAGTTAGGAGCTGTGAGTACAGCTGAATAGCGTAGGTTATTAGGAAGGAGGGGGAAGGGAAGGGAAGGGAGCTATTAGGAGTAAATAAGAGGGAGTAAGAGTGACAGTGTAAGTGCTTAAGGCAGTGTATAAGTCAGACAATTAGGCAAAGGCTGAGCCACTGGTCAGGCGCTAAGGGAGGACAGGGGAAGAGAAACTAACAGTGGGGGGGGTGTCAGGGGCAGTTGCAATTTTGTGCAAGGAAGTTTGTGAGGGCAGAGGATAGAGAGTGTTTTGATGAAGAATGGCGGATCTGGGCTGACAGGCCATTCCAGAGTTTAGGGAAGAGGCAGGAGAAGGCTGATTGGCCGGCGGTGGTCCTTCGGTGTGGGATGACTAATAGCCTAGTGTCAGTAGACCTGAGGGCGGGGGGGGGGTAGGTGGGGAAGATGGGGACGATGCAAGATAGGGAGGGAGGGAGCCGAGCCAGAGGTTGGAAGTGAATTTAACACTATGAATTAGGTGCTAGTTACTCAGGAATGGCAGAGCCAGGGAACGATAGAGCTCGCAGTGATGTGAGCAGGGGTGGGCATTGAGGGCAAAGCGTCAGAAAGCATTAAAGAGGGGGTCAAGTCTGGCTAGGGTGGTCTTAGGGACGGAGCTGTAAACGACATCACAGTAGTCAAAGGAGGGTAGAATCATTTTCTAGACTAATTCACATCTGACAGGTAGCGGGAGGCTAGTACGGTTTCTATAGAGGGCACCAAGTTTTGGGTGCAGTTTTGAAATGATGGCATCCACGTGTGTGGAAGAGGAGAGGTGGTGATCAAGCCAAATCCCTAGATACCTGAAGGAGGGGACTTCATCAAGGATGGTGTTATTTAGGGTATAGAAGATCAGAGGGGAGGTGAGTTTGGATAGACGCTGTCTAGTGCTGAAAGACATAGAGACAGTTTTCTTGGTATTTAGGGAGAGTTGGTTGGTATTGAACCATTGTTGGATTTTGTTGAAATCGGTTTGAAGTTTGGAGGTGACTTCTTTGTGGGTCCAGCCGGAGGTAAAGAGGACCGTGTCGTCTACATACATGTGGATTGCGGTAGTGGAGCAAGAGTTAGGCAGATCATTTAGAAGGATGGAGAAGAGGATGGGACCAAGAACTGAACCTTGGGGAACACCGGTGGAAATGGGGGGAGGAGGGACGCGTGGCCAGCTATTTTAGTGGATTGGGTTTCATTTAGTAGGTAGGCACTGAACCAGTTTGTGGCAGACGCTGCTAACCCAGTCCCTGATAGGTGGGATAGTAGGAGAGAATGGGATACCATGTCGAAGGCTTTTGCTAGGTCAACGAAAATAGCGGCAGTGATTAGCCCTTTATCCTTCCCAGTGACGATGGAGTCCATGAGTCTTAGTAGGGAGGAGGTGGTAGAGTGGTGTTTCCTAAAACCGTACTGAAATGGGCTGAAGAAGTTAGTTTCAAAGAGAAAGTGGGAGAGTTGGGTTAGCACTAGGTGTTCCTGGAGTTTGGCGAGAGCGGGGAGAAGGGAGATGGGATGGTAGTTGGTTGTGGAGGTAGGATCACCACCTTTAGGAAGCGGTAGAACAGTGACATGCTTCCATTTGGAGGGGAGTGACTCGGTGGTGAAAGAAAGATTTAGTAGGGCTGTGAGGGGAGTGGCAATGGTGGGGGCAGATAGGAAGAGGAGTTTGTTATCGAGACCATCAGGGGATTTGCCTTTGGAGGGGTTCAGGGAGAGAAGGGCATCTAGGGTTTCGGTGGGGGAGATGTGACTGAAGGAAAAGGGGTTCCTACCAGGCAGTAGGGGGATAGATGGCTGGGAAGCAGGTGTAGTTGCAGGGGGTAGGGAATCTAGGAGGGCCAGGGTGCAAGTAGTGAAATAGGAATTAAACTCAGAGGCTACCTTCTCGGTGTCGGAGAGGAGAGTCCCTTGGGTGAGGAGGAGAGGTGGGGGGCTTGCTGTTTGGGGGGACAAAAGGGAGTTAATGACTTCCAGAATTTGGAAGGTCTCTCGAGATTTGCATTTAGGGTGTTGTTAAAATATTCAGCCTTGGCTAAGCAGATGGCCTTTGTGCACTTGTTGCGGAGCATGTGGTAGGTGATATGGTTGCTTGGGAGGAGTGTGGATTTATAGTTTCGCCAGGCCTTGTCATGGGCTTGCTGGCAAGCTATCAGCTCAGGGGATTTCCAGGGTAGGTGAGACCCACGGACTCTTGCTCGGCGCAGAGGGGAGTGTTTGTCCCAGGCAGTGAGGAAGGTGTTTCGAAAGTGCGTAAGGGCCGAATCCATATTAGAACCACTTGAGCTCGGGACCCAATTAGAGTGAGATAGATCTTCCAGGAGGGAGGAGAGGTTGAGGGATTTGTATGACCGTTGGAATACAAATTTGAGAGGGAATTTTACTCTGCAGATTTTGTGGACCAAGTAGATCAGGTGGTGGTCACTAACTGAATCAGGGAGGAGGCCTGAACTGACGACTCGGTGTGGATGGGATGTAAGCGCCCAGTCTAGGAGGGAGTGATTACCGGACTTATGGTTTGAGCATGTAGGTTCCGTAATGGTTTGGCTAAGGTTGAGAACGGTTATCTCAGTTTGGGTTTTGTTAAAGGTGGGTGCTAGCCAGTTGTGGTGAAAGTCACCCATGACATATAGTTCACCCGACTGGGCAAGAGATGAGAGCTGGCACAGAAGGTCGGTGACTGTTGTGGTTGGCGTGCCTGGGCGGCAATAAATACCAGCCACAAAGATAGGTAATGCAGAGGGAGGGGACAGTTTTACCATAAGAAGCTCTTAAGCATTGGGTTCAGCTTTTGTAAGAGAGACAGTGAAGTATAGGGCTGATCTGATGTAGATAGCCACCCCTCCACCTCTGGAGGGCAGGTCTTGCCGTGTGATGGTGAACCCTGGAATAGCGATGGAATTGTCTGGTAGGTTGGGGTTTAGCCAGGTCTCAGATAGGATGATTATGTCGGGGGCATGGTGGGCGGCTAGGACCTGGAGCTGATCGAGTTTAGGGTCTAGGCTATGAATATTTAGATGGAGAAGGCGTAAGCCTCTGGGTAGGTAGCTAGGTCAAGTGTCGGTGGTGGCCTTGGCTGAGGGGTTTGGTATAGGGTGGTCAGGGCCTGGGGTTGGGGTTGGGCTGGGGTTAGGGTGAATATCTCCTGCTGCCAGAAGGAGTAGGGCAATGGTTAGGTGGCAGCGTAAAACACAGAGAGACCGGGATTTTGCCATGCGCTGATTGGAGGCGGCAGTAGGGTGGGCTGTGCAGAGGGAGTGAGTACTGGGATGGGAGAGAGAGGCCAGAAGGCAGCCAAAGGAATAGACCGAGGAGGAGGAGGGAGGCATGGGGAAATGGGACCAGGAGATAGCTGGGAGGGATGCAGTGGACTTATAGGGGGTATTTGTAGGATGAGTCAGAATAGCAGGTAGGGGGGTGCTGGGTAGCCACTTGGACGGGGGGTTAGAATGGGAAGGGACAGTAAAATGGAGGAGATCAGGAATGCAAGGGTTGTTGATAGGGACATTTTATCAGAGATGGGAGACACTGACAAGGAGTGAGTAGAGGGTCAGGCTAGTGAGGGGTATAGAGATATAGAGAGAAGTCGAGAACATCAAGGACACTTCCAACAGTCACATTGCACAGTAAATGAAACAAGTTAAGCATAGTATATCAATCTACCTTAAAACAAGACAGTTAGTAGGCTATACAGCTTTCTAATTAAATAGTATCATATGCATGACAGAATAAAAATGTCTTCAGCCTGTTCTTAAAGGTTTCCACCGAGGGTGCCTCCCTCAGGTAGCCTGGCAGTAAATTCCACAGGGCTGGTGTGGCAACAGAGAAAGCAAGCAAGTAATTCTTTATTTATGAAACACTGTTCCAAAAACATGATCATAGCGTTGTACATATATATAAAATCAATAAAAGCACATATAGAACAGTAAAATACTACTCCTAGAGTAAAATCACATCTATAAATCAGATCAATAGGGAAAAGCCAGGGTAAATAGAAGAGTTTTTAGGGCAGATTCAAAGCCCTCAAAAGTTGGGCACTCTAATCCAACGAGGTAGAGAATTCCACAGGGTCAGTGCAGCAAATGCAAATGAACGAGCACCAGAGGTCTTCAGACAGACTCTGGGAATCTCTAGCAATCCCTCATCAGAGGATTGGAGTGAATGGAGGGGCAGTAGGGGTGAAGGAGATCTTGCAGGTAGCCTGGTGTTTTGACTGCCACAACCTACCCCTGGGGACCACCAGGAAGCATCCCTCAGAGGAACAGAAAGAAAGAGACAGGCAATGAGGGACAGGGGGTCTTGCAGGTAGCCTGGTCCCTGGCTGTACAGGGCTTTATAGGTCAGTAATCTGACCTTGAAGGCAATCTTCCACCTTATTGGTAGTCAGTGCAGTCCACTGAGAACAGGTGTAATGTGATCAGAACTCAGTGTACCTGTTAGCAGCTTTGCTACGTGTTCTGCACCAGCTGCAGACATCAGACATTGCCTCCAGCCAACCCTAGGTACAGAGCATTGCAGTAATCCAATCTAGATGTGACAAAGGCATGCACTAAGGTGGCCAGGTCATCAGCTGGCATCAGGGCTTGGATCCTGGCAATGTTCCTAAGATAAAAGCCACTTTGGATGATGGCCAACACCTAAGCATCAAGTGTCAAGTTGTCATCAAGGACCATGCCCAGATCCCTAACCCAAATAGAGGGGGTCAAGGGAACATCACCCAGTCTCAAACCAGGATCATTCCCCGACCCTCCGCTATCCTGACAATGACCAGGATCCACCACCAGCACCTCCATCTTGTCTGGGTTGAGTCATAGCCAGTTTTGAGTCATTCAGCTCTGGATTTCAGCCAGGCAGGCATCAAACACAGAGGCCACCATCTGGTTTCTAGATGCACAGGACAAGTATAGCTGGGCATCATCAGTATAGCAATGAAATCCCAGCCCATACCACCTGATAACGTCTCCTAAAGGAAACACATACACTGTGAACAACAGAGGTGACAGGACCAAACCTTGTGGAACTCCACAGTGCAGAGGCATCGGGCTAGATGAGGATAACCCCAATGTCACCCTCTGCACTCTGCCCATGAGGTAGGACCTACACCAGCTGATGAAATTGCCAGTTAGTCCACACCAGTTCCTCAGTCGATCCAATAACACCACATGGTCCACAGTGTCAAATGCAGCAGAGAGATCCAGAAGAACAAGGATGATATTTTCTCCCTTATCTCTCACTATCAGGATATCATTCAGCACCTTCACCGGGGCAGTCTCCGTGCTATGACCAGGTCTAAACCCAGACTGGAAGTGCTCAAAAGTGGCAGAGGAAGTGAGACGAGCCTCACGCTGAACAGCCACCACTTTTTCTAAAACCTTCCCTAAAAACGGGAGGTTTGAGACCAGTGTGTAGTTGGTGAGACACTTTGAGTCCAATGAGGGTTTATTCAATTAGGGTAGGAAGCTCCTTAGTACAAATGCCAGCTAAACTTACATGTTTTCAATAAAAAAAAAACAATATTCAAGATGCATCTGCATTGGGACTATCCCTGTAATGAAATGTACCTAGGTTTCAATTTATAAAACCACTGTAGATATAACTTTGCTCGCAGCTGCCTCTCTGTATTTCTACTGCAATATACATTCCAACTTGCACTTTAATCATAGGTGCAGGTACTATTTAACCACATAGATAAATGTACAGGAATAGCCATACTGCATTGTTTTGACACATCTTCTTCATATGTTGTCTTACATTATACCTGTCTTACTACAGAGTTTAGACTATATAACAATTGTTTTTAAGCAGCTAAAAAGTTTGATTTATAGATTACCACTACACTGGGTTTATATAGCCACTTGGAGGCCCAATATACAGTATATGACATTTTTTGTCATATGAACAGGCAGTGACTAATTACTTAAGGACTTCCACCAGCACCTGAATTTGAGGACTGATTACCTGTTATTCACTCTAACAAAGGATGAGGCCCATACTCCATTCCTGGACTTATTAATCTATCATTTTATCTATGATTTAAAACCACTTATGAATTTGCACAGGTAGGTGGGCTAGGATGTGGAATATCTTGGAGGTAGTAACCATCTTAATGGCTTCTATTTTCTCTGGCATGGAAAGTTGAAGGGGTTTTCACCTATTGCTCTCTGTATGCAGCTCTGCTATGAGTGATATAAGGTTTAAGTTACACGTTTGTGATCTTATGAGAGCTATTAATGCTGGGATACTTAATCATCTCTGGGCCCAATGCAAACCTAGGGGTTGTACTGTGGAGGCCACACAGTGTTATTCAGGGGTAAAATTTTGATTTTGGAGTGATTGATTTAAAGGTTAGTGATGGTAAAGGTGGAGGTAGGTAGAGACTGGAGTTGGGCTGTAGAGCTGGGAGCACGATTAAAGAGAACAAGCAGATCATCTGCATATAGTAGGGTTTTACTGTTGTTCCTTTCCAACTTTTAGGTACTGAGTCAATAGGTTCCACAGACTGCTGCTGCCAATGCTTCAATGGCCAACACAAAAGAAGGGGTGAGAGTGGGCAGCCTTGATATGTCTGCTTCTCTAGGGGAAATGGATTGTGGATTATAGAGTTGGTAAGTACTGTACCTTTGCCATAGGGCAGGAGTATATGGTTTGAATGCTAGTGAGAAATGAAGCACCAAAACCCATATGCTCCAAGACCTTGAAAAGATACCCCCACTCCACTAAATCAAAGGATTTCTTAAAGTCTATGACTGAAGTGGGGTGGGGAAGGGCATCTTTTGCCAGTTGGATCAGATTTATTAATATGTGTAGGTGATTGGAACTAAGCTGCCCCTGGACAAAGCCTACCTGAGATGGGTGGATAAGAGATGGTAAAAGGGGTTCCAGTCTCATGGTCATAACTGTTGTGAATAACTTGCTATCCACAGTAATGAGGGTGATCGGTCTGTAGTTGGCTGGATGTATTAGGTATTTGCCCTTTTTAGGTAAGCCCAGCCACATGCTGTTCAGCCAGATGTTTTTTTAATGGTAAGCTAGCACCTTGCTGCAGTGCTTGCCACCCTCCCACTTCTTATGCCTGGGCCTTATCAGTGCAAGTACAACTTGTTTAGCTGGAAGGGAGTCTATTTCCATACAACATTTGAGTATCTTTATCTGGACAGGGCAGTCAGTGACACCAACTAGCTAAGCCTTGAACTCTGTCTCTTTAAGCTTTAGCCTGCTCTCTTGGTCTGCTAACTTTGCCTCTCCTTTTTTTCAGTGTGCAGTCTACCCAATTATCAGCCCCATCATGGTAGCCTTGAAGGCTTCCCATAATGTTCTCACAGACGATTCTCTGGTGTCAATGGTATGGAAGTAGGCTGCAGCCTCCTCCTGTATCCATGCTGCAGACTGACAGTCTTGCATCAGTAATGAATCAAGCAGCCAGGATGGAGACTTTTGGGAGGCAGAGCCCAAGAGGAGGTCCATCTGGAGTGGGGCATGATCTGAAATGATCAGAGGTTGGATGCTGATTGCCTTTACTACGGGAAGTATGGTTTTGGAGGCAAGCCACATGTTCAGCATGCAGTAAGACTAATGGGGTGCTGAGTAAGAGGTGTAGTCCCAGATCCTGGGATTTTTTAAATGCTAGACATGTGAGAGTGCTTGGTCTGCCATCCAGCGCTTGACTGCCTGCACTGCCTTTGAGTGAGGCTCTGTTGCTCCATGGTATGGTCCTTTGAGTGATCAAGCACCAAGTTGACCCCCCCTTTGCAAAGGACAGGGGCATTGCCATGATTGAATAGTGCTGCTTGGTCAGCTAACTGGTAGAAGAAATAAGTTGAGTCTTTTTTAGGGGCGTATAATTGCATGGGACCAGAGGGCCCAACTTTGTGTCTAATAATGCTAGGACCCACCTACCATCTGGGTCTGCCACCATCTTTTTCATTTTCCAGTGCAGGGATTTGTAGAGCAGGATAGAAATGCCGTATTTTTTAACTGTGGCCAAGCTATGGATCTCCACCCTTACCTCTGTAACATTTTGGCATCCTGGGACAGTAATTTAGTTTCTTGCAAGTAGGCCACTTAAGTCATAAACTTTTGAGATGTGTGAAATACTTGCTACCATTTCACCAGGAAGTTCATCCCATGCACATTCCAGCTATGAAATCTTAAGTCTACCATCATAGTGAGTATAATTAAGATGCATGGCCAGGTCAATCTCTGGTGAGCTGGAAGCAAGAACCTCTATAGGTCGAGGAACATAGGGAAGGGTTACATCTAACCATCCTTCAAGACTGTTAATGGGAAGGACTTGCAGTGCTATCATACCTAACACAACTGAGATTCCTGAGGCATTCTGACACTTTTAGTAAAGCACATATTTCTTTTTTTTTATATAACTGGGGAGTGTTTTTTCCCCATAGAGAAAGGCGTTTTTAATTTGCCGTTAAAAAGGAGTGTTTATAACAGCAAACACGTGCCACTTCTTTATTGGAAAAAGGCATGAGCCACCAGTGTCCCTTGAGATCATTCGAGCTGTCTCTCGCTGTCACATTATAAGCACTTTCGCACACTCATCTCAAAAACATCAGCCGTAGAGCAGAACCACAAAATCAGTATATTTTGTTTAAAAATATTGCCCAAATAACTTGAAGTAGTGGGCTTTACACACAATCCCTAAGTGCTTCTCCTCTCCGTTTCTTTTCCCCCCGCTTCCTCTGTCGGTCACATGCTACAGTTGCTCCGGTAACCATGACCCCCTAGCAACTCTTACTGTAAGCTAGCAACGGACTTTTGGGAGAATTCTTTCTTGTCTTTTTTTAGCAAAAGCTTTACTTGTTCTTGTTGAAAATGTTCAACAGTTATATTTTAGCAGTTCAGGCTACAGTTCCCCATTAATATTTATTCTGAATAAAATTTTTAGCAACGATACCGAGGCAAGACTGTTCCTTCTATTCATCCCGATTGACACAATTTTTATATAATTGCTGAGATGAAAAAACACTCCCCGGCAATTATATAAAATAAAATATCAGTGGGTGTATGTAAACTCAAAGTTTACACACACCCTTGGGGTTAGATGCTAGTGATAAACCCCTCGAGCTTTGCTCTCAGTGTTTATGCAGCACCTAACCCCTCGGGTGTGTGTAAACTTCTCATTACACACACCCGCCCATACTTTATTCTCTATTTAATATACTTTATTGGATTATCAGCATAACCATACATCACAAAACAATGCCCAATACAAGTACTGAGTGAAGAAAACAATGACAATCTAACATTATAGTACATTATGGAGAGATATTAGACATTTGCTAATTGATTTCCCTGTATAAAAAAACAAAAAAGAAGCAAAAAACTGTACTAAACAAACCCCCATACCTCCCCCCAACCAACCCTCCCTTCCCCTGCCTCCCCCAACCCTCCCAACCAGGCCACTGTAATGCAAAAAAGAACATCAGAGACAGCCATATAAATACAAAGTGTAATGTCTAACATTTTAAGTATGTGCAACATATTTATAGCTTAGGTCTGTAACTGACTTTCGGAGCCCATAATACCTGAAAAACTGATAACTGATGATGCATTCTTGCAAGGGCTCTTTCTGCATTCAAAGATGTTAAAATTTCTTGAACCCATTCTTTGTAAACTGGTACTTCCTTATCTAGCCAGTGCCTTATAATCAATAGCTTTGTGACCAAGGTAATCATTGTCATAAAAGCTTTTTCTTTATTGTTAACTAAAGAAGAGAAATTGCCTAGGATGCAGATTTCAGGGGTAAAATATCTGGCATGCCTGAACAAAGATACAACAGCCTTCTGGGTGGTCTGCCAAAAAGTCACTATACAAGGGCAATTTCAGCACATATGCAAGAAAGTGCCCTCGCTGCACCCACATCTTGGACAAGCAGAGTCAGGTCTTTTCCCCATCTGGTACAGTCTGCAGGGAGTATAATATAAATTACACATATTCTTAAACTGTGGTAACCGCAACCTGCCTTGCTTAACATATTTATATATGTCTAACCAAATAGTTTGCCAGACCTCCTCTGTATAAAATAAATGTAATGCACAGTGCCAGTAAAATGGGGTCAGAGGTACATCTAGCTAAAACAATTTGTTGAATTACTTGTAGAGCTTAGAAATGGGCCTATCATGATCCACCAGACCTGCAATCTTCAAAAATAACACACTTCCAGAAGTGGACCAGGGTAGTTTTCTCAGGAGACAGTGTACCAGATGTTTAAGCTGTGCATATTTAAGAAAGGAGGTCACTGGGAGGTGATATTTGTCTCTAAAAACTGACAGTGGAATAGATTTGTCCCCACAGATCAAATCCTGTATAGTAGAGACTGACACTTCAAGCCAAAAGGATGGAAGAAGGGTTCTACCCCCTAACCTCAAATTCGAGATTCTGTACAAAGGTTGACCTAGATCCAAAAAAGCAGATATCTTAAAGCGGTTACATAATTGGGTATGTGCACTGACTGACCACCCTATGGGTGAAGATTGCAGCTGTGCAAGTAATTTTGTTATGTGGAATATATAACAAGGTAGAAAACGAAGTCTGAAAAGTAGCTACCCGATCCCACTCAATATCCAACCATTCCAGTGGTGAGGGGTTATGTGAGGAGTCATTAAAACATTTAAAATACTTAGAACTATGACAGGCTAGGTAATAAAGGTAGAGATGTGGGACTTGAAGTCCCCCCAGCTCTTTTGGCCTACATCATTTTTCCAAAGCCCTCCTCGGAGGTTTATCTAGCCATAAAAATTTAGACCATTCTGAAAAGATATTTTTAAACCATGACTTAGGAAGATATAAATTCAGCACAGAGGGAGAATACATGAGTTTTGGAACAACCACCATCTTTAACATATTAATTCTTCCCCATAAAGAAAGGGGAAGTGACTTCCATCATCTCAGATCCTGACTTGTCTGCCAAACAACTGGGTCTAAATTAAGTTTCTTAAGCATCAAGAAATTCTTTGTGAGCTCTAGTCCCAAAAAGGAAATTGAGGTGGGAGCCCATTTAAGACCCAAGTCTGTTACCTGGACCGAAGTACAGGTTGGGGAAAGAAGATAAACCATAGTTTTATGTAAGTTTAACTTGTACCCTGATAAAAGGCTGAATTTACTGATGGTGTCTAAAATTTTGGGGAGCGAAACACTCCAGTCTGCAATATGAAGAAGAACATCATCAGCAAACATTGATAGTTTAAAGTCCTTTTTATCAAATGAAATCCCATTAATCTGGGATTCAGACATAATTTTCCTGGCCTGGGGTGCTAAGTAGAGGTTGAACAACATTGGAGAGAGGGGACACCCTTGACGGGTTCCCCGGGTTAAGAAAAAAGTGGCTGATAGAATCCCATTACATAATACCCAGACCAATGGACAAAGGTAGAAAATACATATCAATCTAATGCATTCAGCTGGAAGACCAAACCTGGGCAGTACGGCAAACAGAAAATTCCAGGCCACTCTTTCGAATGCCTTCTCTGTGTCGAGGGAGACAAGCACATTATCTGTGGTCCCCTTCTCCGATGTGGAGATAAGGTGGAGAATTTTATGGATATGGTCACCAGAGTGCAGGATTGTACTGATGTTCAGTGGCGGCCAGCTATAAAGCCTACCTGTTCTTGACTTATCAGAGGGGACCAGGCCTTTTTTAACCTAGTGGCCAAAACTGCAACCAAAATTTTAATATCTATATTTAGCAAAGAAATCGATCGATAGTTCTCCAACCTGCTAGGGTCATGCCCCGATTTTAGGAGGACTATGATTTAGCTTCAAAGAGGCTGGTTTTCTGAATAGTGGTTTCATATAAATATTGATAAACCTTGTACAACATTGGAGCCAATTCTTGGCTAAAAGTTCTATAAAATATTGGCTCAAACCCATCTGGTCCCAGAGCCTTGTTGGCAGGGAGATGATCAATAGCAGCAGTGATTTCACTGAGCGTGAGTGGCCTTTTTAATACCTTCTGTTGGTACACAGACAGGGAAGGTAGATCCACTCCAACAAGAAAATCTGACAGGGAGGTGGGAAGATCCAGAGTACGGGGGGGGGGACTGTGGATAGTGTCTGGTAAAAATCTTGAAAGAGTCTTACCATCTTAGTGGGGTCTGCCGTGGTAGTACCTGCTTTGGGATCAAAAAGAGTCGAAATCCACGTTGGTTCTCTTTTTTGCTTTAAACAACTAACAATTTCCCAAAGTTGTACGGACAGCAGTAGCCGAGCACATCATTTTGTCAAGGAGAAAAGTGGAATTCTTGGAACTCAGATCTGCCAATTCCATCCAGACTGTATCATCTGGAGAGAGGAAAGATTGCTCTCCATCTCTCAAATGTGGGACTAGCCACCCTGTTACCTGTGTATCTATCTTTTTCTTTTGAACAGAGGACACCTGTATGAATTCCCCTCTCCAGACAGCCTTTATAGTTCCCCAAAGATTGTCTTTAGCTACAGTAGAACCCTTTTTTTCATCCCAGGCCTGAGACATAAACTGTCCCATATGATCTCTAATATAAGGGTCATCCATAAGTGACGTATTAAGGGACCAAGTGCTCGTACGTGGGAGAGGGCATGGGAGTGTTAAGATCATTGAAATAGGGGAGTGGTCTAATAGAACCCTAAGACATATATCCAGCTCCTCCACCTCAACTAGAAGAGAGTTACTAATAAGGAAATAATCAATTCTAGAATAAACTCTGTGTGGGACAGAGTAGAAGGTGAAGTCTTTCTCTTCAGGATGAAACACCCTCCATGGATCTACCAGCCCCAGGTTCTGTACAAATTCCCTAATAGCTCTCTGGGTTGGGATTAGGTTGGCTTTTCTGTCAAAGGATCTATCCAAATCATTAGAAAAGGCCAAATTCCAGTCACCCCCCCTATGATATGTGGAGCCTCTTTGATGGTGGCTAGAAAGGTATCTAGAGGAGGGAAGAAAGAAGGTGAGTCTATATTCGGTCCATAGACACAACACAGGACTACTTCTTGAGTGGCTAACGTACCATGTAAAATTACATATCTATTTTCCGGGTCTTTCCATTCCTGAATAAGAATGAAGGGAACTGATTTGTGAATTAAATGGCAACACCCCCCTGATGAGCACTTGGTCCTGTTCCGAATACTTGAACCACCAACATTTTTTTTAAACTGTGAGCTGCGCAGTAGGTATATGAGTTTCTTGCAGCAACACTATGTGGGGATTATACCATCTGAGATTCTAAGAATACAATATTTTTTATTGTTGTCCTTCCCCCCTTTGATATTCCACAACACGACTTTCCAACTAGACATTACATCTCCAAAGTAAGACTTGACATATTACTGTCCCCTCCCTCTAACAATGTCTGGCTAGAGTCCCCCCAACCCTGCTCCCCCAGTAGTTGACCCAAATAAACTATCCCTCCCCCTCAAAACCCAACAAACATCCCAAAAAATCTAGCCCTACCTACTGTCCTCCAGGCCTGAAGCCCCTCCAAACTTTACGGCCAACGAACACCCCGGGGTGAGAAGCTTCCTGGGAACCCTCCTTCCTTAATATTACCTTGCATCTTCCCTCTCCTCCCCTAAAAGAATAAAAAATAAAAAAAAGGGAAATGGAAAAATCAATCTTTTTTAAAAATACTTTTATATATAGCAAGAGATTACAAGGGTCCCTAAGCTTTTCCTAGGGCCCCTTAAGGCCAGGTCAGGTTGGCAGGAACAAAAGGAAGGAATTATAGTGTAATTTCTGATAGGTTAAAAGGAAAATATTTCCCTATAGCTTGTCTAGCTGTGGGAGCCCAATACATGAGCTATACCACAAATAAATGTAAACAAATACTCACTTCCTTTGAATCTGCTTAGGGGACAAAACAGCAGGGAGTAGCAAAAATAATTCAGTTCTGCCTTAGTCCCCCTCCCATTATGAGGGGGAAGCTTCTATCATAGTTCTCTAAACTTTGACTTCCTTAAAACCTTAAAACCATTTAAGTCACCTAGTTTTAAACTGTAGATCTAAAATGTTACAAAAATATAACCTTTCCATAAAAGCGAAATGTCCCCTATATAACGGGAACTAAGACCTTCTAATGATGATTACTAAGAATAGCCCTCTAATCAGGACCCCCCAACTCCCCTTTAATACAAAAAAAAGAAGAAAAAACATTGGACTCCTACCCAAAAATTAAGTGCACAACAATATCATCATAGATACAGGAGATCAGTTACTTCATGCCCCCATATTAACATATACAAGTCATTTAACACAAAAATAACAAGCATTTGTCAATGCCGAATGTTTGCTTGCTAGCATTGGCATTGGTAGTGCAGAAGTTACAGGGCTGCATAATAGAAATGGCAGTGAAGTATTAAACTGAAACCAACCCCACCACCACCCTGCAGAGAGTGACAGGCATTGGGGTGTGCCTTTGGGTCATCAGGCATAACGGCACGCCATTTCACCACACCCTACCCTGCAGACACTGACAAGTGTCACGGTGTGCCTTGGGGTCTTTGGTCCTTATGCGCACCCCATTCCATCAGGAAATATGGTGAGATGGGTGCAGTATAGGAGAATGGGGTGAACTTTGGGGCCGAATAGTCCAAGGCATACCTCGATGCCTCTCACTGGCTGCAGGGTGTGGAATGGTATGAGCATTACAGGCGAGAATCCCAAGTCACACCCCTGATGCCTGTCATTCTCTACAGGGTGGGGCGTTATGGCTGGAAACCCTAACATCTCAGGCATTCATTGGTATTTTCACTCCAAATTTTCAACATGTTTTTTTTGAGACCCCCACCTCATGAACAGTGGCAATATCAGTTTGTTAGTCGAAAGCTGCTTATGCACAGTGACTACGGCATTTAGCACCACAGGTGCAAAAACACATTCCGAACAGGATATGAAAAATGACAGCTGTACTGTTCATGGGGAGGTGGAAAAAATGGCAATGTTGTAAATCTGCAGTAAAAAGATTAAAAAAACTGGTGAAGTCACGAGGTGCATAGAAACTGTGCAATGTACACCCGTAATGTAATTAGTGTGGGAATTTTTTACAGCAGATTGTCAACTCAGGCATTTTGGGACCTCCGATCATGAACAGTGTCACTGTGATTTTCTTTATCTGTCCCAAACAATGATTTCCCACAGCGACCACGCATCTCTGCGCTGAAAGTGTGAAAACACATTTTGGCCATGTTGTGAAAAATGACAGCTGTACTGTTCATAAGGAAGTGTGAAAAAATGCAACTGGTGACAATCTGGACTGAAAATATTACAAAGTCATGAACTTACGCGGGTGCATGGAAACTGCGCCATGCTGACTCATAACACAATCATTTTATGGACTTTTGTCACCAAATGTTCAACATAGCCATTTTAAGACCTCTGCTCATGAACAGTGTAACTGTGATTTTCTTAATCTGTCCCAAACATTGCTTTCGCACACCGACTGCACCATTGTGTGCTACATGTGCGGAAACACATTTTGGGCGGCATGTGAAAAATGGCAGCTGTACTGTTCATAAGGAAGTGTAATAAAATGGCAATGTGGAAAATGTGGAGTGAAAATATAGAAAATTTGCAAACTTATAAGCGTGCGTAGGAACTGCGCAATGCACGCTCGTAAAACAGTCATTTTTAGGAATTTTATCACCTATTTTTCAACATAGCCATTTTAAGACCTCTGCTCATGAACAGTGTAACTGTGATTTTCTTAATCTGTCCCAAACATTGCTTTCGCACACCGACGGTACCATTGTGCGCTACATGTGCGGAAACACATTTGAGCGACATGTAATAGCAGCTGTACTGTTCATAAGAAAGTGTAATAAAATGGCAATGTGGAAAATCTGGGTGAAAATAGAAAATTCCATAATCTTACGAGTGTGCGTAGGAACTGTGCAACCTTTCATCAAGAAAACAGTCATTTTAGGAATTTTTCACAAATTTTCAACATAGTCATTTTAAGACCCCTGCTCATTAAAAGTGTCACTGTGATTTTCTTAATGTGTCCCATACATTGATTTCGCACACCGACTGCACCATTGTGCACTACATGGCCAGAAACACGTTTTGGGCAAGATGTGAAAAATCACAGCTGTACTGCTCATAAGGAGGTGTGGTAAAATGGCAATGTTGAAAATCTGGGGTGAAAATATTTAAAATTCGCGAACTTATGAGCGTGCGTAGGAACTGTGCAAAGCACACTTGTAAAAAAGTCATTTTTAGGAATTTTCCACCAAAATTTCAACATGGGCTTTTTGAGAGCCCACCTTATGAACAGTGGCAGTGTCGTTTTGTTACTCGGTCCCAAAAGGTGATTTCGCGCAGTGACTGCGAAATCACCCTTCGAGCCTGAATAACACCATGACAGTGCAATAATCCATGAGGAGGGGTCCCAAAAACCCCATGTTGAAAATTTGGGCCCAAAATTCCCCAAAATGCCTGAGATATGCAAAAGTTGGAAAACCATCTATCCCATTATACAGCTTACCTGCATTTCCCTCAGTTCACGGTCGGCTTTGAAGAGTGCAGGCGTGTTCCCAGTCCACGAAGATCGTCGCACCAGAGTTCGGAGGTAAGTATGGGGTGAGGGTGTGGGAGGCAGGGTGCAGTGGGTGGAGCGGGTGGGGCAGACACCGCGAGGGACCGCTTTTGATTTTCAGGTTTGTTTTTTTATTACAATGATTGGACGCTTTGCCACGCTGGGGTGGGCTCCCAGTGTGGCAGAAGGATGGCTGGTTGGGGCGTGGAGCCGACAGGATTGGGCACCTCATCAGCCATAGCATCTGCCACGCTGGGTGGGTTCAGCCGTGGCACCCTGTACCGGGGACAGTGGAGCCGGCGGGGATTGGGCACCCCGGTCAGCTATGATGTTATCCACGCTGGGGTGGGCACCCAGCATGGCATATGGAACTGTGTTTGGGGCGCAGCACAGCGAGGAAGAGTTGGGCACCCCGTCGGCTATACAGTGTGTGGGGGAGCACGCCAGCATGTGTATGTGTGTGTGTGTGTGTGTGTGTGTAGGGGAAGGCGATGAGCAAGCCGATATCTTATCGCTGCTCACTGAGCGTAGCTCCCCCTTTCAACTGTACGCCACTGCATTTTGGAGCTGTCATAGACAGCTCCAGCAGGCAATGGAGAACTGCGGTCGTGCCTGCAAACACACTGACTGAATTGGAAGAGGGCTGACACACTTCCAAAAACTCAGATGATGGCACTATGTTTCTTGCACATGCGTGCAAGCAAACATAAAAATGAAATGGAGGGAGAGAGAGAGAGAGAGAGAGAGAGAGAGAGACAGAGAGAGAGAGAGACAGAGAGACAGAGAGAGAGCTAAATCCCCCTCAAGTAGTCACTGTTAGTCAATAAGTAACAAGGTAATAATTCTAGGTCTAGTCCTGGGACTGACCGGTTCATGAAATAAAAGTTTTTGTCTCTAGTCCAATTAAGGAAAATGCTGCATTAAAGTGTTGGTCACAAAACATATACTCGACAACAACAGCAAGCAGTTTACAAAAGCGTCTCTTCCATGTACTGTCCCAATCCTGGAAAAAATAAATTATAAGAGGACCATATAGTTCAATCAGTCATAAAAACCTGTGTTCTGTGTAGTAACAAAGTCCTCCATCTCTTGCAACACAATCCGTGGTCACTGCAGTGTAGAGAGGCCACTGGCAACCTTGAGTGAGGCCCCATGTCAGTCCCCTCTAAACTGAAATCCTCGTGCCATTAAAAAAAAAAGTACCACTCCAAGGGATTGTTTAGCAAAAAAAGGAGTTAAATTGAGAGACGCCTTCAGTTTGACTCAAACTGCAGGGCTGCCAATGTCCTGGAAAAAAAACAAAAACGTAGCTGTGTAGAGCTAAGAATACAAATTACTGCAGCCCTATTCATTAACTTAAAGTTCAGTCCCCAAACATTACTGTAGATAAAAGTCTCATCTGAAATAGGCCACTAAACCATAATTTTGACCTGCCAAACGAACCGTGGATAGCAAAATTAAAACTTGGGTTAAAGCCATTCCTCGATTCAGAAGCACACAGAGTAACTCACCCCTTTGAGCAGAACAATTCCGGGAACAACTTTTCCAGCTCTACTTGATCCTGCTCCACATTTTCAAATCTGACAGATCCCTTAGAAGTGGTCACTTCCAGGTGTGCAGGAAAGATCATTTGATGTCTCACCTTTGCAGCCCATAACTTGGATTACAAGGATCTGTAGGCCACCCTGTCCTGCTGCACCTTGTATGTTAAGTAGGGCACCAAGTGAATCTTCTTGCCTTCCCACTCTAATTTAGCCACCTGTTGAACAGACTTGAGGAGGTGATCCTGGTCCAGGTAGTTAAGAACCCTAAAAATCAAGGGACGAGGTGAGTCTCCCAGTGGTGGTTTGGGTTGCACTGACCTATGAGCCCTCTTAATCACGTAGCTGGCCCCATTTGGCAAGGGGTCTGTTACTTAGGTGCACAACTTCTGCAAAAAAAGAATCAGCGAGGCTCCTTCTTCTTCTTCTGGGTGCCCCAAAAGCACCAAATTGTTATGTCTTGAGCACCCTTCCAGGTTGTTCACCTTCTCCTCCAGTTTGCGGACTGACCTTCTAAGGGCAATTACCTCTGGCTCCATCTTGGCACAGTGATCCTCCACCGAGGAGATTCTCGCTTTGGCATCAGAAACTCTGGTCGCCACCTCCTTAATAAATGGTCGCCAGTCCTTAATATCTTCAATGAGGGGAAACAGGGCCTAGTTGATCATCTGCAATTCCTTGTACATCTGCTCTGGGGTTACTGGTATGCTGAGGCCTGATGGCGGGGTCATTGGCGAGGTACTGCATAGTGGGCGTTTGGCTTCAAGCATGGTGCCAGGCTCCTGTCCCCCCCCAAGTCTTCGGGGAGCGAAACTACCATCTCCTGATGTTTGTGCATGGGATCCTCCATTGTAAAAGGCTGCAAAAGGTAAGCGCTTTATCAAGATAGTCAATTATTATTAGAAACTGCCCGAGTTAGGGGAAAAACAACCAGCTTTAGCACGGGTCTCCCGGAGCTCCTCTAAGTTGCTGCTTACACTCCACAGGACATCACTTGACTCTCGTAAAGCACATATTTCAATATGTTATTGCTCAATCAACAATGCAAACTAAAACACAGCAAATAATTCAAAAGAACTATATACATTGACAACACAGTCTGACTCACTAGGGCTATTACCAGGCACCATTTGGCAACCCAAAGCAGGGAGTTAACATGAGAAAGAACTGTCAAAGGGAGGTGAGGTGAGAAGAGAGTAGAAGGGAAGACAGAGGTGGCAGAGCAGGAGAGGGATGAAAGGGTACAGGAGAGCGGTAATGCAAGGGGCAGGTTACAGGAGGTTGATCAGTTAAGTGGATCAGGATGGAAGATGGCTGTAGAGGAGAGGAGAGGCGAGGAGAGGGAGGAAGGAAGTAGGGAAAACTAGCAGGGAGGTGTAAGGAGTCTCAGGAGAAGATAGGATGGAAGGGAGGGGGGCAGGAAACAGACGGAGGGAGGGAGGAGAGAGGGATGGGCAGAGACATCTGGAAGGGGGAGACGTAACAGGGGAAGTTGACAGTGGGGGGAGAGTGGTGATTTTGAGAGACTCCATTGTAAAAGGGTGAGGTGGGGGATTAATGGGAATCAGGTCACCTGCAGGAAGTAACGTTTATGCCAGGGATGACAGTGGAACAGGTAGACCCACTGTTAGGTAAGCATACACAGGAAATCGGGGGACCTCAAATAATCATCCACCTAAGGATGAATGACCTTGCCGGACATGAGGTGGAGGTGGCACAAGAATGGTTTAAGGAGATGAGGATAATATGCGGGTTGGGGGTGGCTAGATGTGGGGCCTTCTCTGAAGTGCTGCTGATACCCATAGCTAGTACTTCCAGGAAAAGGAAGATTGCATAATTCCATGTATGGCTCAGAGAGTAGTGCAGGGAGGAGGGATGTGGCTATATAGGAAGCTGGGAGGGCACCTGGGAAAACAGGGCTCTGTATGCACTGGATATGCTGTATCTCAGTAAGAAGGACATCAGAGTGTTTAAGGGAAATTATGGAGGATTATAAGGGTAGCATCCTGTATTTAAACTGATAAGGGGGGTCAGCAAGGGTCACAGCACAGTGGGGACCATGGACTCTCGTGCAAAACATACCAATACTAACCTATGGTTTCATTAAAACAGAAAGTTTATTCATTTTCAAATTCATCCCACCTGCACAAATTGCCAATGTTTCATTTGCATCACATCTTGATGCCATGAGAAATCTCATGTGATGTGAGTGAAATGTTGGTGGTTTGTGCTGTTGGGGTGAGTTTGAAAATGGATAAACTTTTGTTTTTAATGAAACCATAGGTTAGTATTGGTATGTTTTGTACTAGTATCTGTGAGTCCCACTATACTTCATTTTTCTGCTTGCTTTGATTTTGTGGCTCCAGACGTGGATTCTCTTAGCTGCCTGTTGTTTGTTTTCAATTTTGAAAGGGTCACAGCACCCTAAGTCACCAGGAGGAGGGGGCCAACAGGCCCTGCTCAGTCAAGGAAAGCTTTAGAGAGATCAGTCTATGGAGTCGAAAGGGCAACTAACAGTAGGGGTAGTGGGGAATTCTGGTGGAAACAGGGATGGGGATGGGGGAAAGATGAAAGATGAGGGGGGGTTGGGGTGGTCTAGGGTGTAAGCTAGGAACAGTGGTGGAGTATCCAAGAACAGATAGGGGGAGGGACAGACAGACTTAGGTGGGGAGGGGAAAGAGCCATGGTGAAAAGTGGTATCCCTGAATGTATGGTGTCTGGGGAACAAAATGGCTGAATTACAAGTATTGTTGGCTGACAGAAAAGGTGGACATAGCAGCCATCATAGAGACTTGAGCCACACCAAACCATGACTGGGACTGCTCCATCCCTGGGTACGTACTATAGAGAAGGGACAGGGGTGTAGAGAGGTGGGGGAGTTGCATTGTACACAAGGGAAGGAATAATATGTACAAGGGAGAAAGAGATAGGGGAGGATTTAAATGTTGTGGGTGCAGGTACCGTCCACAAAAGGGTGAAAACTTTGGCTGTGGGTGATGTACAGGCCACCAAACCAGAGAGAAGAGATAGACAGGGAGCTGGAGTTCAAATAATGGAGATGGTGAGCAAGGGAGAGGTGGTGATTATGAGGGATTTCAATAAGCCTAGTGTGGATAGGATGATCCCTGCTACTTCCTGTACCAGGTCAAAGGTGATGCTGGATGCATTTCAGAGTGGGTTCTTGACACAATGTGTTCTGGAGCTCACTGGGGGACAGCCATTTTGGACATGGAGATGGCAAATTGAGTACATGTTCAGCAGGTGAGTGTGGAGGAACCCCTGGGTGGGAGTGAACACCACACAGTGTGGATGCATCTGGACATGGGTAGGAAGAAAAATAGCACCGAAGCTAGAGTATTAGATTTTAGGAAGGCAGATTACAAGAGGATGAGAGAGATTCTAAGTGGGAATCTGGATGGTATTAAAGAGGAGGTGGAGTGAACTAGAAATGGGTCATAATCAAGGGGTGCTGGTTGAAGGCACTACATGAGTGTGTAAAACTGAAAAGCAAAGAATCTAAGGCCAAAAAGCCAAGTTTAGGCAGCTAGCTCAGGCAGTTAGGGACAAAAGGCTGGCCTTCAAGTAATTTAGAAGGACCCAGGAGAAAGACAGGAATGAGCACAGTGTTAAGGCTAGGGAAGTGGGCAGAGCAGTTGGTCAAAGCCAGAAAGGAGCTGCATCTGGCAGAAGAGTGGAAAAAGGCGGGGAAAGGCTTTCTTCTAATATAGCAGGGAGAAAAGGGATATGAAGGATGGGATTGTCGAGATAAAAAAGGAAGGGAATGGGTGGAATGTAGTGAGGAGAAAGCAGAAGTATTAAATAATTATTTTTCCTCAGTCTTCACCAGGGAGAAGGATGGTCCTATGCCTCAGGGGAAGAATGGGATGGGAAGTAGGGTGGGAGTTGGGATGGACTACTCATCAGGTAGCTAGAGTGGGTAGGTTGGGTATCATAGTCTTTTTGCCGGGTAGGGTAGTTCGGTTAATTTACTATCCTATGTGACATAACAGTGTACTTCGTAGGTCAGGTACTGTTGATATTGGTAATGGGTTGGATGACGGGTAATTTATTTTTTAAATCAGCATTACAGGCAGCCTGTGAGGTCCTGGGACTCTTCTGAAGTTGTAATCAGGCATGAAAGGGCAGCATGTAGGGTCCTCGCAGCAAAAAGGAGCACATGACACCAGGTTGACAATCTGATTGGTCAGTGCTGGTTTCTGTGCTCCATATCTGATGTGAGCATGCAGGTAGAAGTGGAGATTGTTGCTGTGCAGTTGTGGCGAAACAAATGCCAAAAAAAGTTTTAAAACAAAAAAAAAGCACAAAGCTTAGCCCACAAAGGAGGAAGGGGTTGGGGACTGAAGGGTGAAAAATAGGGGGATCCTTCAGTGCAATGTTCAGGTCTGGGAGAGAAGGAGAAAATGGGGGAAGGCACTCATTGCTGGCAGCAGCTGTGAAGGCCATTTAGGCTGTATTACACAGTGTCTGTTAGGTGTCCCAAGTCCTGTCTGTGACATAGCTACTCTGTGTGTCTCTGCAATATAGTGAAAGCCATTTACTGTAGGAGCATATGGATGGAACATTGCCGTCAAAATCAGAGCAGCTTTATTTCCACGGAGATAAAGTTGCACAATGAAATGGTCACCAGGCAAACAGTTGCCAATGATATGTCGCTGTGACTGCAACTGTTTGGCTGGGAATGAAACAGCTGTACACATACTTGAGCTACACTACCATGAGCAATAAAAACTCTATCTTGCAACTACTGGTTGTTACTTTGTTATTCATCCTTACTGTTGGGTTCTGTTGCATGTACCATAACTGTGCAATATGGGGTGAAGGGGGGCACCATCAGGAAAAAAGACATGTCTTTCTTTGTATTAGTCTAGTCCTCTTACTGAATTAATTTTCATACTGTCGCCCCAAATTCATTAAGAAGAACAGACAGAGACGTGTCAACATGGAACCCCCCATGCATGCATCTCATTCATTATATACATTAACAACTATTTGTCTGCAACATAATGTGCCCTGCAGCATTTTTGGTTGTTTCTTTTCATCTCCTCAATATTATGTCTGCATCGTTGTGACGCGATGTTTTGTCTGGGGATGAAACAGCCGCTCATGACTGTAGACTGTATTACACACCGTCTATTAGGTGCCCCAAGCCCTGTCTGTGGCAAAGCTACTCTGTGTCTCTCTGCAGCACAGTAAAAGCCATTTCGTCTATGTTATACACTGTTTGTTAGGTAACCTGAGCCCTGTATGTGATATAGCTAATACTCTGTGTCTCTCTGCAGTAGAGTGAAAGCTATTTAAGCTGTATTACACACTGTCTGTTAAGTGCCCTGAGCCCTGTCTGTGACACAGCTAGTACTCTGTGTTTCTCTGCAGTAAAGTGAAGGCCATTTAGGCTGTATTACAAACTGTCTGTTAGGTGTCCTAAACCCTGTCTATCACATAGCTACTCTATGTGTCTCTGCAGTATAGTGAAAGCCATTTAGGCTGTATTACACACTGTCTGTTCCCTGTCTGTGATGTAGCTACTCTGAGTGTCTCTGCAGTATAGTGGAAGCCATTTAGGCTGCATTTCAAATTGTCTGTTAGGTGCCCCAAGCCCTGTCTATTACATAGCTACTCTGTGTGTCTCTGTAGTATAGTTCCACAAGCAAATGGTTTGATACCTCTTACTGGACCAACGTAGATGTTACAAACAGAAAACAGTGCTTAAGCTTTTGGACCAACCAAGTCCTTCTTTGGAAGCTTATGCCAGTTGCTTAGAGAATCACATTCTATTAACACCCAGATCGTACATACAAAAAAAAAAACAGAAAGAATTCTCATTGGTTTAAAATACCTTTTTAAAAACGACAGAGATTGAAATGAAGGAACTAGATTCTACCAGTCTGCTACTGCTGAGAAACCTTTCAAAGTCAAATGTCAACAGAAGCAGATAACATGAATACTCGAGCAGACAGTCCCACTAGCCTAAATTACAAATGATTGAGTGTGTTATGTGAATACATTCTTAATTAAAAGCAAGGCCTTTAGATTTAATACCCACATAAGTGCATGTTAAAAGTTGATAGTATTGTATGTTAAAAAACTATAAAACAGAAATTTTCTAAATATGGAAATATGAGGGTATAAAGAAAAGTTACCTAGTATGAACAACTGTTTAACACATTCATACAGAATTACACCTATATGGAGACATTTTCTAAACTATACTCTCAATCAGATAACAGACTCCATAAACATTAAGACCTTCAGTGCTGTAACAATATATTTTACAAGATAATATCAATTACCAGAACTAGTGCCAAATAAAAAAAAAAATTTCTCAAGGACCCCCTAGAAAATTAGTTCATGCATCCTAACAGAAGCAGGTACCACACCTGCCTTATGACCAAAAAGGTATTACTAGACCTCACCCCACCTACCCTAGACCAAATTATCCTCCCAACAGCACCAGGCAAAACAACCCATAGCTCAAACAAACGGCTGCTATGGGTACCCCGTGGCCAGACTTCCCAATTCCAGCGGACTTTCAGTTACAGAGCCCCTTCCTGGACTAACGCCCTCCCAAGCCATATAATAAACAAAATAAGGCTTGGCCCTTATAAATCCAAGCTAAGGGAATACCTTCAGGCCTCAAACCAATGTGACTGCCCTTGACACCAGATTGACTTATGCCTCTTTCAAAATAACTATTATCGAGTCCCCGTACCTAATTGCGCCTATGAAACTATATGACTATCAGCCTTCTACAGAAACCTCTGTAACTATTATGGCTGTGCTAAAGTATCGAAACTTCTCTTAGCCATCAACCGAATAACTGTGTAACCTCTTTGACTGTTATTTGTAATGTGCTGTAATCTGTATCTCAAGAACTGTCCCTGTACCTTTTATGTATGACAAGGAACCTTTGTAAATGAGTCTCTGACTCAAAGGTCTTTTCTGAATATTACAATAAATAAAATAAATAAAAAAATGTAGAATGGCTTACATTTCTAAAATAAATGCTGACAATTTCACACTTGTCTCAACACTGAATTATGCAATTCTGATCCTGATCATGAACAATAGCCTGCAAACAGTGATGTTGGATGTGATGAATAGGTTGTGTACGAAACAAATAGAACCACCACCAGTCTGCCACCATGCCAGTCACATGTGCCATACTACTCTTAGTTTTCTTTTGCAGTCATCAGTTTTATATTACGTATGTTTGACTGATGCCCACCATGGGTATAATTTCTGGAAACAGCAGCAGCCTCAGTCAGAGCAGCTGCCCCTCTCGTACCTAACTCAGCAATGCCTGCCATAGGTATAAGTTCTGAAAACAGCAGCAGGCTCAATCACAGCAGCTGTGTCTCTCATACCTGCCTGAGCAATGCCTGCCATGGGTCTCATTTTTGGAAACAGCAGCAGGCTCACTCACAACAGCTGTGCCTCTTGTACCTACAGTACCACAGCAATGCCTGCCATGGGTCTCATTTTTGGAAACAGCAGCAGGCTCACTCACAACAGCTGTGCCTCTTGTACCTACAGTACCACAGCAATGCCCGTCATGGGTCTGATTTTTGGAAACAGCAGCAGGCTCACTCACAACAGCTGTGCCTCTTGTACCTACAGTACCACAGCAATGCCCGTCATGGATCTCATTTTTGGAAACAGCAGCAGGCTCACTCACAACAGCTGTGCCTCTTGTACCTACAGTACCACAGCAATGCCCGTCATGGGTCTCATTTTTGGAAACAGCAGCAGGCTCACTCGCGGCAGCTGAGCCTCTTATACCTGCCTCAGAAATACCCACCGTGGTTATCAGTTTTGGAAACAGCAGCAGGCTCAATCAGAGCAGCTGTGCCTCTCATGCCTGCCTCAGCAATGCCCACCATGGGTATAATTTTTGGAAACAGCAGTAGGCTTGCTAAGAGCAGCTGCACCTCTTGTACCTGTCTCAGCAAGGCCTGCAATGGGTATAATTTTTGGAAGCAGCAGCAGACTCACTAAGAGCAGCTGTTCCTCTTGTACCTGCCTGAGCAATGTCCACCATAGGTATATGTTTTGAAAACAGCAGCAGCAGGCTTGCTAACAGCAGCTGCACCTCTTGTACCTGCCTCAGCAATGCCCCCTATGGGTATAACGGCTTGGGGTATCTAACAAGCAGTCTAATAGTGCAAATAAATGTCTATCATATTATTTTTGTTATGGTTAGGGTCAGGGAATAAGGTAGTAGAATGGGTCGGGTAGTAGCTACCCAACCCAGCCCAACTACTTGGTTTTCATCCGGGTATTTTTAGGGTACTTTTGGGGGTACCCATGGGCTGTCTTGGAAGTTGGGTATTTTAGTACCCACTCATCCCTAGGTGGAAGATAACACTGATGGGGATATTGGTGAGGAAATAATAAGGAAGGGTTTGAGGGCCTTGAAAGTGAACAAGTCTCCGGGCCAGGATGACATACATTTGAGGGTGCAGAGGGAACTGGCAGATGTGTTAGTGAGCCCCCTGATGGACCTGTTTAACAGGTCACTGGTGTGGGGGGGTATCCTTAGACTGGAGAAAAGTACATGTAGGGCCACTCTTAAAAAGTGGGCAGAGGGACGATCCTGGCAACAGCTGACCAGTCCGTCTGATCTTGATAGTAGGAAAGCTTATGGAGACCACACTAAAGGAAAGACTGGTATGCTTACTGAAGGATAATGGGCTCCAGGATGACAGGCAGCATGAGTTTGAAGCAGGGCAACCCTGCCAAACAAACTTGATTGATTTCTATGATTGGGTGGCCAAATTAGGGGATAGGCCCAGGTATTGGACATCCTGTATCTGGATTTTAGGAAGGTATTTGACTCTGTTCTGTACAGGAGATTAATCAGGAAGCTGGAGGCCCTGGGGGTAGGGGTAAAGCTAAAGACATGGGTAAAAAACTCATTGCAGGATACGAGTCAGGGGGTAGTGGTCAGGAGGGGGGATTCTCCAGGGCTAGAGAAGTCACTAGCAGTGCTTGGTCTAGCGTTGTTTAATATATTGACTAGTGACATAGCAGATGGAGTAAAGGGTAAGATCTGCCTGTTTGCAGATGTCCCTGATCTCTGGGATGGTGGATACAAAGGAGGTAATACAGGATCACAGGGATGATCTAGCCCTGCTTGAGAGGTGGCTGAGTATTTGGCAATTGGGTCTCAATGCCAAGAAGTGCAAAGTCATGCACTTGGGGGCTAAGAACCCAAAGAACGGATATTGTCTTTGTGGTGTACAGGTTACCAAATCAGAAAAGGAGAAAGATTTGGGGTTATCATCACAAGTGACCTGAAACACTCTGCAAACTGTAGAAAGGCAGCAGACAAGGCAAATACAATGTTGGGCTGCATTGCTAGAGGAATAACTAAAAGGAAGGAAGAGGTCATTCTGCCACTGTACAGATCTCTGCTGGGTTCTCACCTGGAGTACAGTGTGCAGTATTGGTGCCTTTCCCTTTTTACCAAGGGGGTCATGGCTAAGTGGAATGATTCGCCAGATGAGATGGTAATCCTAAATTAGTGGACAACTTTAATAGGGGCTGGGACAAACTAATTGTGAGGGTTGCAATTAAAAGGGAGGGACTCCTATCAGTGAGGGGGAAACTCCTAACGGGGAGTGGGGACAGATTCCTCAGTAATCACTGAAGGATCCGCATTACAAGCAGACAAAATTTACCTTTTGGCCATTTTCTGCTGGTATTTCTCATATGTTCATATGTTTGTATGAGTGTTAGCCTACAGTGAGTAGGTAGGGTGTGAAGCTACTCTGTGTTCACTGGAAACCTAGTAGGTTGGTATTTTCATTTCCTAGTTCTGGGATGTCTCATACAGCGCTACCATATAGTGTTGGGGAAGTAGCTCATATCTGCTCCAGACAGATTTTTTAGGGACATCACACATAATAGGGTCCTGTCAGTACTGCAGCATGACAGGAGGAAGTAACTGGCCATCTGGTCCCCGGAGGAAATTCAGCTACCTCTGTTTTTTTTGGGGGGGGGGATATCGGTTTAGGCTTCAAGGGTTGAGGAGCTACCATGAGGTCCTCTTATTGGGTTCAGTGCCATGTAGTGCTGATGGTGTACAGCAGGGCAATGCAGATCTGGTTTTGAGATCAAGACATGATGGGTATTGATGAGCTCAGAGGATGCCAGCTCTGCTTTAGGGGTTCCCAGGAGCTGTCAATTGTCTGGGATTAGCTTGACATGAAGTGCATCTCACTTCTAGTGCCTCCACTTCCACCCAGCCCTCCAAGGAGGTGGTGGAAGAAGAGCTACCAAAGCTTCTTATAATATTCTGTCTTCTGGGTCATTGTAATCTCTGAGATCTGCTACACATGTCCAGAGTTGTTGCTTTTATTCCCTGCCATGATCTGCACCCCCCCCCCACACACTATTTCAGCAGGCTACAATGGCAAGAACACCAAAGGTGCAGGAAGTTGGTGAAGCAAGAAATGTCTGACTGGGTCTCATCTACATAACCACTTCATTCTAGGTACAGTAGTCCCAAGCTGGTAGTGGTGATGGGGTGGACGAGAAGAGGTTACAGGCACATGGTTGCATCAGGTTGATTGCGCAGTCTAGTGGTATATATAGAAATGCCATCATGCTTTAATTGCCCTGCCTGCTAACCTAGGATGGTGGACCAACATAAGACATTGGGACAAGAGGCAGAAAGCATACACGGCCCCTCCTTATGCTCCATAGGGTACTTTCCTACACCAGACTGTACATCTGTCTGTGGTAGGGCAGGGTAGCAGTAGAGATTGCAGGACGAGATGTAAGACCAGGTGTTCTCTGGGGCCCTGCTTCCTGATGTGGGATGGAGGAAAGTATGATAATGGCCAATTAAACAAAGACCCATACTAATATAGAGAGAAAGGATATCAGAATGCCACTGTAACAATGTGATTGCTTCTGCACCATACTGCCACCTTCTTTTAGTAAGTGCTGCTCTGACATTTGTGTCACAGCCCACAGAATCAAACAGTAGCAGTGTTGGAGGAAAGAGGGGGCACTACAACATGTCCACATGGGGATACTCTCTGTCTTAAGGTTCAAAGCCCTCCTCCAACTGTGGCAAGGCAAGGCATAAATAATGGAGTGAAGTGGCTCAGATGGGATGCAATCTAAGCAAGCAGACATAAACATAGTTACCCTCCAATTTGGTGACCTACTGCAGGATCTGGTAAACAAAGGCATGCGTATCTGTCCCAATTTTGTGTGCAAGGGTAGGTCCAAACTGAGTCCTGGATCATGTAGCAGCCCATGTGACATGCTCATTTGGATTCCAGGCTGGTCTTGGGCACTTGTGGCTTAAATTTCAGCTTGCATTCTAGTGAGTAGAAGACCATTCCACACCCTGGACTTTGAAAACATGTCAGCAACTGGTAAGCAGGACAAGAGGATGTAAGCAGAGCATACATTGGGGAACTCTGCCTCTGCTGGATTTGCAAGACAGTTATTGTGGTGTTAAAGCAAGTCAGTAATGGCAGACACATGAGCATCACAGAAGGGGTATTTCATTGCCAGGAGGGCTATTGTGCATCTGTGGATTACATAAGTATCCAGGCAGAGCATATGTTAAGTGGGGAGTCCTGTTGCTAGGAGTAGGTGATGGGTTGTGTAATCACAGGGGCTGTAAGTCAGTTCTGTGGTGCCTGTAAGTTGTTAATTTAAACATGTCTTGGTGGAGTACATCCATTAGCATTTGTAAGCTGATGAATTATCAATTTTTTGATAGTACAATAAGTTGGATAAGGATGTGCTAATTGTGATCATCAGCCCAGTCATCACATCAGTGTGGGGGGACTTGCAACAGAGCTGAGGGGAATGCTCCAGGCAGTGAGCAGTGCAGTCAGGCAGATGAGTTCCATTTGTAGCAGACTCTGCTCCCACTTCTGCGCGGGTGTGCGCATTGCCGTACATTCATGCAGCAGTCCTCAAGCAGCTTCAGTGGTGGGAAAAGTGGAGAGTAGGATTCTGGCTGGGGGATCTGAGGAAACAGTATGGATTGTGAGCCAAGGCCTAGAAATCAAGCAGACCTCTAGCCCGTCGTCATCACCCCTCCCTCCAACATCGAGATAGTTAAACAGATAACATAGAACCTTTTCATGGTGGACCCCGCCCCCAGTCCCTCGGGTTTCACTGGTGGATTTTGTACCCCAGTCACTGCATATTCAGGTCCTGATGAATTTGAGGACAGGGTAGGAACTGTGGCAGCAACTACCTCAGCCCAGGAGGCCAGAGTGGATGTTGTTGCCTTTTCTCCATCTGGCTGTGTAGTCTCTGGTGGAGCTGTGGAAATATCTGTTAGATTCCACCCTCTTTGCAATGTATCTGAGGATTCAGATGTCAAGGGGGCATATCAGTTGGATGTCAGCAGTGTCAAGAGCTGCACTTCCTCTTCTCTGGAATCATCCTCTGTTTGACTGTGGCTTTGGGAATGGACTAGTGGGGTGGATCACTTTCTCTGATTCCTGACTTGGGTTCTGTTCCATCATTTAGCTTTTCGTGACAGTGAACATTGTTCTTCCCCAGACTCATGTGTCAAGGTATGAGGCTGCCCTGCTTGGCCTGCAGGGTTAGTGTCCATTGAGGCTACACCAGAGCTGGGGGGGTTCTGTGTTCTGCTCTCCCATTTCCTATCCCCAAGGCCACTGGACCTCATGAAATGCTACTTACCATTATATGTAAGAGAGCTGGGTACCTCAGTGTGAATGGTATGCTGAACTGATAAAGCTGCTGCTTCACTGCAGTGCATGCCCTCTGGTAGTGTTTGCGGATGACTTTGGCCTGGTCCTGCAGCTGTGCCCATTGTTCATGGGTCATGGTGTCACTGTGTGCATACTTCTGCTCAATGGTGGTAATTCTGGTGTTTAGCTCCTGGATAGCTTTGCTGTTAGCGACCATTGACCTGCAAATGTCATGTATCCCTGCCAGGAGCTGTGCAAACACAGCTTCCACATGATCAATGGGCCAGGCCATCACCATTGTACTGTCGGGTGGGAAATCATGGCCGCTGCTTACAGAAATCGTATCCAACATGCTGCCACCAAATGGCAACACTGATTTGCAACATACAAACACTGGTATAATGCCGACATCGAACTGATGTAGGTAGTCACTTTGTTCAGAGTATGGTACCAGGAAACTGTTGGATGCTGTAGATTTAAATTCCAGGGAGACAGAATAAAAACTTATGCAGCTGTCTTGGTCAAGCTCAAGCGACTCACCCATGTGCTCCTAATCATACTGAGCAACCCCTACTCCTCAAATATGGCAATACAACTGTTACCCCAGCCTGTGTACTCAATTTACCTGGCTGCAATAAGCCACTTTTAGCTGCTCAGACCACAACTATGGAGACGGACCATGTCAGTAATCCCTGGCCTGTTTTTTTTCTGATTAGCAATATCTGGAGCTGTGGTATCTGCAATAAGCTTAAAGTCTTTGATTATACTGGGCTTACTTCCCTTATCTGCCTTACCCATCATTATTATTTTTACAGCTGCAGTGGGAGGAGCCCTGCAGACGTTTTGCTATCACAGTAGAAAAAGGGAGCTCTCCAGATTCCAAATGAACTAGATAAGATTAGTGGTTTGTGCAATCACTCAGCTAGTTGAAGCAGTCTGCTGTTTTCATTCAGCTAAGCAGTGTTGCTTGTACCACACTATTTTGTGTGACAATGTGGTTACTAGCTTCAATCTGGGTAGTATTGTCTTTCAAGTGTAACCCCTAGGTGGCACTATCCCAAGGGCTACTACCCCTGCTGGTTTGACTATGGACAGGATGAGGGGCCTAGGTCCTACGGTGGGTGCCTCCACCCAGAGGTCAGGGCTTATAGTGGTTAGACTAGCTTGGTCACAGCCCTCTGGGACACTGAGACCCCCTTTTATTCCCTCTAGTGGCTTACACAGTACACTGGAGTTACAGCCTGAATACCCCACGTATACACACTGTTCACTCATATAGATACCACTTACCCTTGAGACTGATTCTGCAGCATGTCTCTGAGGACCCCCTGTAAAATAAGGTTAAACAACATACACAGAAAAACACAATACTGTTTCCATAAATACCAACACCACAGACAGTATATAGTATAACAACAACAAATCTGATTTATTTAGGGGGCAGTAACACAGGAGGGGGAAATCAGGTTAATTGGTGGCATTAAATCACAGTACTGTGCACACATACAGGGGCTGAAAAGTCACACTGTGGATACCCAGGTTGGGGGGGCTAGCCAGGTCCATTGCCCGGGGTTGGCCGGCAGGTGCAGATGGATAGGGCCCTGTAGAAGAAAATATATGCACAACACTCAATTGTAATCCGGAGCTGGATGGCTCAGCCCATGAAGCAGTGAAACAACAAGACTTAGATGACACACTTGTGATTGAAAACAGGCTGCAGGGGAATAACCTGACTTGTACTCACAATACCCAAGCTGAAAACCGGATGGTGGATGTTCTTCTGGATTGCCAGAAAAACAAGGCATGGAGACAAAGTCCTTGTGACTGGACCCCACTGCAGTTGATAGCAAATGGATTTAGTCTGAGACAAGCTGGGGTTTGCTTCCAGCTTCAACACACAGCACACAGCACTGGGGATTGGAAATAGCGATTCCCCACAAGCACTACGCACATTCATATGTAAAAGGCAAGTACTATACCAGGCAGACTGCTCCTTGATCCCGATCGCAATTACTGCAAAATACCCGGGAGCACACATAGCAGCTTCAGTTCCTGACAGACCGAGCGCGATTCAGCAATTTCTTCAGTCTTCTACAGGGTGAGTCTGGTTTCCACACTTCTAGTGCTTCTTTCTCCTCACAAGTCAGATTCAGTCCAAACTGGCACTCACAAAGGTTGCAGACTGAAACTCAAGGCCTCACATGTGCTTCCTGCGTGAAACTATACACAGCAGAAGCACAGAGCTCCTTCTCTCTTCACAGTCACAACTGATCTAATCTTTCCAGTCACAGAGCAGGGCATTTCCTTTAGCTCCACACCATTCTGTTGGCTGGTTCGGCTATCACTCACAATAAGACTCCCTCTGTTGGTGGAAAAATGCGCCAAGGTTAAAACTACATTTCCCAGAGTCACTGCCCATACAGTCCCCTTGTGGCTGGCTCAAAATTGAGAGTCCAAGTTCCGATTCGTCCACAGGCTCCATTTTAGGGTCTCCCTATCATCTTGATTGGTCCAAGTCAGCTATTCAGTACCAAAATGAAAGAGTTACACTGAAACAGTTCATGCTGAAATGAAGACAGGTTAGACAAACTACATTTTCTCAGTCACTCTAAATGATTTCTGGCAAACAGTTATATCTTTCAACAAGGCTCCCTCTGCACATGTAGCAACGGCAGAAATGGAGTGAATTGACAGCAGCCCTGGTGGGATTTGAGCATTAAATACACAGTCCCCCCATACAAACTAATTAAGTCTGCAAGCAGACAGCTCTTAAAGAGACAGTATGTGGAGGCTCAAATAGCAGTCACTTGGAACCACATTTAAACAGCTCAGATGCTGAACACCGCCCAGACTTGAAGCATTCAGGCAAGCTCCTGGAAGACTTTTGGGAACCCCCATTTGCAGGGGGTTACACAAGTGTAACTCCCTTGTCACCCAGGGATACTAGAATCTCACTTAGAACTAGTGGCAGGCAGGGAAAGGCAGCTTGTGAGACACCAGTTAAATGGGTTTCACACTGTCTCACTCTGTCCTCAGTCTCAGCTGAGCTGGAGGGATGACATCACAATAGAATTCTCACAGCCTGCAGTTGGCAGCCCCTCAGAGCCAAGCTCTGTCATAGAGCTACACCAAAAAGTGGGTAGTGTGTTCTCACCCTAGAGAAGAACACAAAAGAGACCAGCAGAAGTGGTAGAGACCACTTCCCGTGTTGTTCCAGTGCCCCATCCCTGGAGGGATGGGGGTGGAACCAGCATTTCAGGGGCAATTCCCTGGCCCTGCTTGGAAAGGGAAAAGCTGCCTTACAGAAGAGTTTGTACTGAGAATACCAGTGAAGTTGTGTTTCCTTTGAGAGAAACCCTGGGGCACCCGCATACCATGGTGAGTCTGCTCTGAAACAGAGCCCATGTGTTTCACCAAGACAGAGTTGTGTAAAAGTAACTGCCTACTGTGGGGTCAGGAGAAGACTAGCCAAGTACAGTGTTTTTAACTTTGTGTATGGCTTGGAAGTATCTGAGACAGTGGGGGTCTACGGAATGGCCATAGCCACTAACAGAACTGTTTAAGTAAGGACAACACCTAAATACAGAGTAGAAAGTTAAATGTGTCATACATTTCGAGATAGCATCTACAACCAGTAGTTTCGAAGAAAGGTGTTGTTCCAAATGAATGGCTGGGTATGGATTTGGGAACAAGAGGTGGGAGATCCCCATCTGGAGTAACCAGGTTTACCTCCATGGATTCACTTTGGGCACCTATAGCTTTCTCCCAGGCACTTGGCCAGTGTCTGCAGAAAGTACCCAGATGTGGGATTAAGGACATTTTCCCTTTAGAGCTAGAAAGTGCTCATGGGTGGTTGAGGGAGCCATCATCAAACTCCATGATTTATGGAAAAGTGTCCAAGGACTGGCCGGGGTGCCATGTCAAGGAATCCAAGTAGAAGAAGTACCAGTTCAGGCCATGTGAGCCCTGTTGTGTTCAGAACCTGAGGGTATTGTGTAGTGAAGAAGATGTGCTCTGACCTCTGTGAATCTGCATTTCCAGTGAGTGAAGTCCTGTGGGGGTCCATCTTGCTTTGTTATTCTGGTGTTGAAGTGAATAAAAGCCACACTCTTAAATCCCTTTCCTGGTTTGGACATTCTCAGTTATTGCTTCTTGTAATTGGAGTTACTTGTGTGCCCCTGACCAGAAGTACAAACCTAGCCATGATGCTGAGCAAATGTTTTCTCCCCAATCCTAGGCTAGCCCAAGTAGTGCTTACAAAATAGAGGCACCGCGCTAGAGGGCTTACACAAGAAAGATTAATAGCTCATAAACATGTGAATTTAGCCAGTCTTTCCCAACCATAAACTGTTATTGAGATTGAGGAAGGAAGTTCACATTTCAGATGCTAATGGGAAAGGCCTCAGATCACCACAGAGTAATATGTTGTTATCAGTTCAAGAGATCTGCAAAAATTTAAAAAAGGATTGTAAATAATTCACTAACTTATGTAACTAACTTAATGAGTTTTTTATATTGGTTATTCTGGTTATTGTTCATATTTTTGAAATTAATTGATGAAAGTTAGTGCAACAAACAAGGCCAAGAAAGGGATGTTGTATGCAGGCAGAGACAAAGGTCTCTAAATTCTAAACTCTAAAAGGTCCTGTAAACCCCAGACACTCAATGTTTTTTGCCTGTCCTCCCCCCTCCACCACCACAATCTATTAAATACCTGGAAGCCATGATTGACAAATGCACAGCTCAGCGACCGCCTATTCATAGGGCTATCAAGGGAGGAGGAGTAGCACAAGGAAGTACAAGCCCACCCACTGCATCAAGAGCACAGAAAAGTTAAAAAGCAAGAAACTGCAATAAATAGAGAAACAGTGACTTTACTATTGAGATCCCTCACTGCAATGATTAAGTTTACTGTTTAAGCAGATGGACTGTTTTTTATGTTGTCTTGCGCACATGCAAGCAACATCTTGCAGTAGTAATAGCACAGTGAGAGGTGTGTCAGTGTTGGCGAATGCAGGGCAAGCTTTAGTAGGTGCGTCCCTCATTCCCAATTAGCCAGCATGCTAGCACTGATGCAAGAATTATGTAAAGTGCCACCAACTTGAAAGAAATGTGCTGCTGCAATCAGAGACAAGCTCGTCATGCAGTGGCTGAGATGACACGCCTCCCGTAGGTGCCTTTCCTGGTGAAACATTTCAATAAACATGGCGGTGGCTCCTGCTGCTGCCACACAATCCCTAAACAAAGCCGACCATTGGGGGTGCCATCCCCTTGTCGGCACGTCCCCTACTCCCACATATTGTGTGGCACACTGGGAGCCCACCCCAGTGTGCCGCCGCTCGCACAAAGCCGACTGTGTCTGCACCGCGATGTCTGGGTCTGTTTTTTTTTTTTTACCTGAAAAAAAGAAAATGGTTCCTCATTGTCTGTGACACCCCCCGTCCCCTCTGCACACCCCATCCCCCTAACCCCATACTTACCTCCAGAGGTCTGGCACTGCAATCTGCGGTGGAGTGGGAACACGTCTGGACTCTTCAAAGCCAAACTGCAAAATGAAGAAATGCCGGTAAGCTGTATAATGGCATCAAAGGGTGGGGGGTTCAACTTAGGCGGATATCTCAACCATTTTTTTGAATTTTAGCTCCAAATTTTCAACATGGGGTTCTTGGGACCCCACCTCATAATACATGCACTGCCATCTCGCTATTTGGTCCCAAAATGTGATTTTGCGGTCACTGCACAGAATCACCTTTTGAGACTGAGTAACAAAATGACAGTGCCACTGTTCATGAGGTGGGGTCCCAAAAAGCCTATGTTGCAAATTTGGTGCAAAAATTCCAAAACATGACTGTTATGAGCATGAATTGCGCAGTTTCCATGCACACTCATAACTTCAACAATTATTAATATTTTCACTCCAGATTTTCAACATTGCCATTTTTTCACATCTTCTTATGAACAGTACAGCTATCATTTTTCACATCCTGCCCAGAATGTGTTTTTGCACATGTGGGCCTGGATATTCAAAAGGGTTGCGCCATGCACAACAGGGTTGCGCATGCGCAACCCCAAAAATGCGCCATTCTGCGATATTGAGAAGGGGCCAGTTGCGCCACCGAAAACATGCTGAGCAACAGCGCAATGGAAATGAAGGCATGCGCAACCGAAGGGGACGGGTCCATGCATAAAGTGCGCAATGCGATATCTGAACACTTGCGCATTGCGCAAGAGTGGCTCAGCCGGAGGATGCGCAGTACCGGATGTGAGCCAAAATAAAAAGGTTCAAGGGAGTGGCGCAAGAACCCTAGCATGCCGCAAACTGGGGGAGAGAGACAGAGAGAGAGAGAGAGAGAGAGAGAGAGAGACAGGAGCAGGAAGGGCAGAGAGGGACAGTGGGTCCTGGAGGACAGAGAGGCCAGTGGGGGTGCCGGTGCAGTGGAAGCAGCAGTGGGGGCAGTGGGGTAACACAGGAACAGCAGCTGGGGGGCAGAAGCCAGGGAGATGGACAGTGTCAGCTTCCCACATGGAAGCTGTAATGAGGGTGAGACAGCATGCTGCAGGGGCGTGGCAGCTGGAGGGGAGCCCGTCGGTGATATGCCCGACAAGTGATGCTCGATACCCGCATCAGCTCGAGCTGTACACAGATGTCGAGATTGTGGCCGGTACCACCTGAACAGGGCAATACTGAGGCGGCTCAGCGAGCTGTGCAGTGATGTGATGCAGGCACCCTCACGGCAGAGTCATGCTATGTCCGTGGAGACCAAGGTGACAGCCTGCATGTGCCTGCCTTCGCAGGCACCTTCAGAGGCCGACAGGGACACCACAGGCATTACACAGTCGGCCACGTCATGCATCCTCACCTAATTCCTCAGCGCTCATGCCTCATGCTGGAGTACATCCATTTCCCCACACCGCGGCAGAAGCGTGCAACAAACATGCAGGAGTTCCACAGGGTAGCACATATGCCTGGCATGCTAGGGGCCATAGACTGTACCCATGTGGCCATTCGCACGCCACCTGGCCCCGATGGCCATGCATATCGGAACCGAAAGGGCTTTTCCAGTGTCAACTGCCAGGTGGTGTGTGATGCCACTGGGCGCATCATCAATGTCTGTGCCACACACCCTGGCAGAGCACATGATGCCTTCATATGGCACCAATCTGTACTGTGCCATCTATTCGAGAGTGGGAACATCCCCATGGGTCATCTAGTGGGTGAGTACACATGTATGGAATGCAAACTCTGTGCAAGGGTGGGAATGACACAGGTGCCATGGTAGTGGCACACAAGGATATGGGCAATATGGACCTGACATGACACTGTCTCCACTATCTCCACACAGGTGACTGTGGA
The DNA here is from genome assembly GCA_016271365.2 of Neoceratodus forsteri. NCBI lineage: Eukaryota > Metazoa > Chordata > Ceratodontiformes > Ceratodontidae > Neoceratodus > Neoceratodus forsteri. Next base: position 783,331,782 of record CM028137.1, read on the forward strand.
TACCCTCCGTCCCTAGCTGCTCACACCATACTGGCACTTACGACCCCAGCGCCTTACGGTTTCAATAGAGGCACATACATAACACGGAACATCATAGGCGGGTGTTTGGGATACTCAAAGCACGCTTCCGATGCCTGAACACCTCCGGGAGCCACAGTACAGCCCCCAAAGGCCTGTGGGATATTCCTGGCCTGTTGCATCCTGCACAACATGGCCAAAGACCATGGGATAGCCGTGCAGGTCCAAGAGGACAGCGATGGGGCGCCAGTGGCGCCGTGATGTGGGTGATGAGCAGCCCCCTAGGACGGAGGGACCCCCGACTGACACGGCAGGCCCAGCTGCACTGGGACACCATTGCAGAAGAGCACTACGCACAACACAGGTAAGTCAAGGGGACATGTGCAGGCAACACTGTCCATGCGCACACCACAGGCACACAGGGGAACACACCGTGCATGAAGGTCAGGGGAGTTGAAGGGTCCAGGCATACCAACACACCATCAGAGAGGGGTGAGCACTCATATGGACACACACACACACCAGGCAGCATACAGGGGCAGCAGCACAGCACTACGGAAATGACATCGCCAACACACACCACCAACCACCCCACCACCTGGACTGTCCACGTCGTGTGTCAGGACCTGAACCACCCTGCCCTGGTGTACAGTGCAATGCAGGCATCATCATCCACCGCACCTGTGGACAGCAGTTGGGAGAGTGTGCAGATGGTCCGTGTGTCAGCTAGTGAGCAGAGCACCCAGCAGTGCACTGCCCACCACGACACACATGCACAGGGCAGCACCAGACAGGGGCCTGCATTGGGAGACAGCTCAGTCAGGAGCACTGTCCCATAGCCACCACGGATGCGTGGGCGGCCCGCCGTGCCTAGCAGCACTGGCAGGCTGAGCAGGGACCACATCGGGTGGTGCTAGTGCACCACCAGGGGTCCCAGTGTGCGACCGCGACCTTGCCTGCACAGGATTCTGCATCCCGCCAAACAAACTTGCACCAGGGGTGCTCGGGATGCCCACAGCAGAACCCGGCGTCGACAGGCCTGGTGTCGCACGACGCCGGGAACGGGGAGTGGAGTGCACACTGTGTGGGGTGCATGGTACAGGGGCACCAGACAGTGTGGTCAATGCAGTCGCCACAGAGACCACTGCCTGGGTCAGCCTGTCAATGGCAGCGGTCACATCCGTCCATAAGGACCATCTCGGCTGGTCGAGCACACTCCCTGCTATGCGCTCCGGACACAGACGAGTGCCTCCCGGACCTTGCAACCTGCCCTCAGCAGCTGTACCGACTCCTGCAGCAGGCAGGTGTCGCGCCTCAATGGGTACTGTGCCCCAATGGCATCGTGACCCCCAGGGTGTGGATGGTCCTGGTGCGCACCCTTGAGGGTGGCCGCTGTTCACCAGGACCAGGTAAGGTGGATCTAAGGCGGTGGACAAGTGCCACTGCTTGATGCTGTCCCCAGGCCTGGTGTGCAACTGCTGCTGCCGCCTCTCCAACTGCTGAGCCCCCAGGTCCACCTGTTTCCACCCTGTGCTGTCAACAGTGCCAGACACCTGCTCAGCCACTGATGCTGCCCACAGGTGCTGACAGGCACAGCCTGTGACTGTGCCAGCATGCTGGTACACGGGTGTGGAGCAGGATGGCCCAGGACGCGTGCTGGCCTGCCATGTGTCGGTCGTGGGACACACACCTATCACTGGCCATTGCAGGCCTGCTATCATAAATAGTGCCGGTGCGTGCCACTGCCATAGGCACAGCATGCTGGTATACCTGCATGCCAGACTGCTGTGACACAGGCTGTGCACCCCCTGCACCCTGCACCCGTATCACTGCCGCCCGAGTTGTTGGGCCAGCCTGCATGCTGCTGCAGTGCCTGCAGGCTGCTGGCGGAGGTGGATGGTCCCTCCTCCAGGTCCATCAGGTCTGCCTCACTGTCAGCACCCACCACCACCACTGTCTCTTGCAGACGAACAGGATCTGTAACAGAAAGAGAGTACATGTGAGTGCATGTGAACAACAGCCCCCCACAACATCACCATGTCATACCCGTGCAGTGATGAGCTTCCACCTATCTGGAATCCTCCGCCTGGAACACCCACTTGTTGCTTGCTCGGCTGCATGGCTGCGACCACTGTCTCCTCAGTCGGGGTCAGCTGCAACACCACTGGTGGTCCCCACCAGTGGCAGCACATGCACACCCTGAAGGCTGCCACCTTCTCCTTCAGCCTCCTGTGGTCAGTCCCCATCTTTTCTGGCATTCCTGCACGGGCGCTGGTGGCTTCTGTGCAGGTTGACAGCCAGAGCCTCCCCTCCCATGCGGCTGCAGCTGCACAGGGGTGCCCTCCGCCCACTCCAAAGTGGCTCATCTCCAGGTAGGCCTGGAAGAGGGCCTCAGTCTCTGCCGTGGTGAAGTTCGGCCTCCTCCTACACCTGCCGTCCACAGCCTCAGCCTGGTTCTCGTCAGTCATGGTGATCTGTATGGGTGGAAGTGGACACCTGTCACTGTGCAGTCCACAGCATTTCCCCATGAGCATAGCTGCCGGCCGGGGGGGGCAGAAGCCCCCCCCTTTCCTCTCCGCATGGCAGATACTGATGGAAAGGGTGCCCTCTGCCCCTTTCTAAGTGCCCTCATCATGCTCAGCCCCTCAACCTATATCATCCTCCAGCACCCCTGCCGCCAGGCATTGTCCTGAGCATCACACAGCATGTAACTCACCTCTCACCTGCAACAACCAAATCTGGCCACCACAACCCAGTGTCGCAGTTTTATAGCGCAACACATGCAAATGAGGTGTGCGCCGAACTTTAATGACATGCTAATCGCGCCACTGCGCCTTTGAATGGCTGATCGACTGATTTGCATATGTCGGCTGAATATCGCGTATTTGCGCTTAGCGCAATACGGAAGGTCCGGCTGAGCCAATGGCGCATGTTTGTGGCTGTGTGCTACATTGCATTGCGCATGCCCAGACAGGTTACGCATGCGTTGATCGCGCTGCAGACCTGCTGAGCGATAGGCGATTCAGGCCATAGCCACCATGTGCCAGTGGCGCCACAGCACTGGGCACTATATGGTGCTGTGGCACTTCTGCGATAGTCCACTGTGGCACTGGTGCTCTGCTTAGCAATCGCGCAGGATGCCTATACATCCTATGGCGCTGTCGCAACCTTGCGTCATTCCCGTGACCTTGTGTTGCTCCTCTGACCCCTGGCGCTGTTGGCATGCCATGTATACGTCCCTATTAGCTGTCTGGTGACAGCGCTATGTAAATAATGGCGCTGTTCGAACAGCGCGATTGGAGCCTGTGCTGGTCTATTGCACAACAACTCCGTGGGGTTACAAGCGCGGCGGGCGCCATAGCCTGCTGTAAAGTTGGTGCCATGGCTAGGAGGAGGGCGGTGTCCTGGAGCCGGCAAGTGGCCAACCTGGTGGCCCTAGTGGAGCCCCACTGTGAGGCACTGTATGGTGAGGCCCCCCTCACCATGCCTAGGACCCATGTGTGGCAGCAAGTGGCCACTGACCTGGTGGGGGTCACTGGCCGGGGCCGGTCTGCTGAGCAGTGCCGGCACCGGTACAGTGACCTCCGCCGGAGGGGGCCGGACCTGTTGACGCGGCTGCGTTCACGTGCCAGGCGGGGCCTGGTGCCTAGGCCACGTGAGTGTACCATCTATGCACCTATATTCTCTGTAGGGGTGTGTGTGTGCTTGGGTGGCTGTGCATAGGTGTGTCAGTGTGTGCAGCTGTGCGATGGATGGTTATGGCTGTGTGGGCAGGCACTCTCACTGGGGCAGGGGGCACTCTGCTTTTGAGTCACACTGATGTTTGTCTCACCATATGTCTCCCACAGGCCGGATTGGCAGGACACGGACCCGGGGATGTGGGCCATGCCAGGGCCCCGGTGCCACGGGATGTCGTGCACAGCAGCAGCAGCAGCAGCAGCAGCATCAGCAGCGTCAGACCGAGCTGCTGGAGGAGTGTAGTATCATTACGTCATGGATGCTATTGAATGCTGGGGGCAAGACCACCAACCATGCTGGACACAACCAAAGGGAGGTCATAGTTCCACTATAACGGAACACTAGTGAGTCCCCACACTGGAGTACAGTGTACAGTTCGAGACCATACCTGCGTATGGACATGGACTGGGTGGAGGGGTTCACAGGAGGGCGACATGGATGGTGCATGGATTGCATCACAAGTCCTATGCAGACAGGTTGACAGAACTGAACATGTACTCCCGGAGGGAGGAGGGTGTGGGGATATGATGGGGACATACAAGTATTGTACAGGGGGGAACAGAGTGCAGGAAAACAATATTTGTAAGAGTAAAGGATGTTCCAGGACTAGAGGGCATGGGATGCAGTTGGAGGGGGCTCGTTTAAGAGGAAACATGAGAAAGTATTTCTTCACAGAATGGGTGGTGGACAAGTGGAACACCCTGCCAGAGGATGTGGTGGGGGCTGACTTGGTTACGGGATTTATATATGCGTGGGTTAGCCATGAAGGAATTCTGGAGGTCAGGGGTGAGGGGGAACGGACATATAGGACAACAGAGTGAATGTACAAGGCCAAATGGCCAGACTGAGTGTCCCATAGGCCCTTATCTGCCGACACTGTCTATGTATCCATGTATGTAGGCATGACACAGGTGACCTGCATCACAGTGCAGCATCACGACACGTCTGTGTATGCATCACAGGTGGTCCAGGCATGCACTGGGCACATAGCTGTGTAACTGGCATCGCTCACGTTGCCACATCACTTGACAGCCTAGTTTGTACTGTGATTGACGTGGGCAGTGTGTGTGGGTGGTGGTGCGCATAGCTGGTGCCGCCTGTTTGTGATGGCCATGTGCATGTTCACTGTGGGTGGGTGCATGCCATCACAGGTGCAGGACATTGGGTTATATGGGTTGCAGGTTGGGTGGTGTTCAGGGTTGTGGTCAGTCTCAGCCATTGACTGTGTTCCCATTTTCCTAGGCCTCGGGGTGCTGAGACGCATGTCGCAGGATCTGCGGCGCCTGACCCAGGTCGGACTTGAAAACCGGGAGCTCCTAAAGGCCATACAGCGCCAGGGTGAACGGCGGCGGCAGCACGGGAGGGGACGCCAGCAGGGGGAGGACCAGGAGCCAGCTGGGCCGAGTCCACATTCCGCTCCACTTCTCCCATCCCTTTCACACTGCCTTCCCTCTCCAAGTTTTATTCCTCCCCTTGAACACCCCTGCCTTTTACCCGTCCCCCAACTTGTACATAGTTTCACCTGTTATTGTTTATCTGTTGTTTTGAAATATACATTTCTATTTTGATACAATTGCTGTGTTGGTGTCTGCTTTGCAACTGGCTATGGGTGTTCCGTTGCAGGGGTGTACATGCCATCTGGGCTGCTATGGTCCTGGGTATATATGTGTGTGTGTGTGTGTGTGTGTGTGTGTGTGTGTGTGTGTGTCCATGGGGAGGTATCACCAGCATAGCATTGCCTTTCTGTTGCTCTTGCCATCTGCTGCCACCCACTGCTGGGTGCACAGGGTGGGTCTGGCTGGTATGCTTCTCTGCAGCATGGGGTTGACGTGTGGCACGGGGGGTGCATGGTGTTTCCTGCAGTGCCTGTCACTGCACATAGCAGTGTCTTGGGGCACGGTGCACGCTGTGCTGTGCGTACGGGGGGGACTGATGTGCACTGTGGTTGTCAACCCCCTGTGTGTGGCACTCTCTGCCTGCCAGTGGTTGTGCTGGGGTGTCATGGCTCTGCTATGCTTTACTTGGCTTGTCCCCATGGGCACGTGGATCATCCGTCCCACCCCCAGTGATGCTGTGCTTGGGGTGTGCCGGTGTGGTGTGGGTTTTGCAGTGAGTTCCTGTACCCATGTGTGGCATGGCTGGTGGTGGGCCCCAGCCTGCCTCCCTGGATGTGCAGTTCCATTGCTCTGGGGGGGGCTGTGCTTGCGCTATGGCAGCTCTGCAATGCTCAGCTGAGCTTCCATGGTTGCGCCATAGCGCAGCATTTTGGCTCAGCTTCTCCTTCCTGGTTGCACGATGGTGCAGTATGTGCGATATTGAGACGTTGGTTGCTTGCGCAATTTGCTCTGCTCCATGTTTGAATATCGCACCTGTTGCGCATATGCTCAATTGATTGTGCTTGCTCCTGCTGTTGCGCACATTTTGGGAGCAGTTTGAATATCTGGGCCGTGGTGCACAATGGTGCGGTCGCTGTGGGAAATCAACTTTTGGGACAGATTAACAAAATCACAGTGTCACTGTTCATGAGCGGAGGTCCCAAAATGCCTATGTTGAACATTTGGTTAAAAATATCCCCCAAATAATTGCATTACGGGTGTGCATTGCACAGTTTCTACGCACGCTTGTGACTTCACCAATTTTTCATATTTTCACTCCAGATTTTCAACATTGCCATTTTTTTTACACCACCTCATGAAAAGCGTAGCTGTCATTTTTCACATCCTGCCTAAAATGTGTTTTTGCACCTGTGGTGCCAAATGGCGCAGTCGCTGTGCAAAATCACCTTTCAGCTAATGAACCGATAGTGCCACTGTTCATGAGGTGCGGTCACAAAAAGCCCATGTTGAAAATTTGGAGTGAAAATACCAACAAATGCCCAGCGCAGTGGGATTTCCAACCATAAAGCCCCACCCTGTTGAGACTGACAGGCGTCAGAAGTGTGCCTTGGGATTGTTGACTGTAATGCTCATGCCATTCCACCCCCCACCCCCACCCTGCAGCCAGTGACAGGCATCGAGGTGTGCCTTGGACTCTTCAGGTCCAAAGTTCACCCCATTCTCCTATACTGCATCTTTCTCAATGTATTTCCTTATGGAATGGGGTGAGCGTAAGGCCCGAAGACCCCAAGGCACACCGTAACACTTGTCGGTGTCTGCAGGGTAGGGTGAGGTGCAATGGCATGAGCGTTGTGGCCGATGACCCAAAGGCACACCCCAATGCCTGTCAGCCTCTGCACGGTGGGGGTGGACTTGGCATCAGTTCAATATTTCATTGCCATTCCTATTATGCATCTCTCTAACTCCTGCACTACTAATGCCAATGCCAGCAAGACAACATTCGACATCGACAAATTCTTGTTGGAATTTGGGCAATGCTGGAATTTACCGTATACACAGTTACATGTATAGCATTACTCTCAGAGCCACAATTTAAACTCTGCTGGTACAAAAAAACAGGTGCACTTTACCAGGACAGACTTGAAGGAAAATACACTCTCTGGAACACCAGATAAGGGGTGGTTAGCACTCTAAAGTATTCACAATACCTTGTTTATTTCAGTTCACATGCAGTTCTATCAGAAACATGTAGCAGCAGCAGTAAATTCCAAGCATTGGACAAAAGAATGTCCATAACAGTCTACCAGGAGGTATAATACTACAAACTTATACATAAATTTTAAACATATTGTACCTTCCGACTTGACAACCAGAGGACCGAACGCTATCACAAAATCCATTAACGTTATATTCTGTTAAATTGCTGTTGCACTTTGACTTATTGCACTTTAAAAGAGTTTTTTGCATTATCACTTTAAATGCTCAGCTTTCATGCACAGCATGTCAGTAGGAATCACATGTTCTGACGAATGTGTAGTTTGTTATGCTGAAACGTAAACAGATTTTGTGATAGCGTTCAAGCCTCTGGTTGTTGAGTCGGCGGGTGCAATATGTTTAAAATTTATGTATAAGCTTGTAGTATTATACAGCCTGATAGACTCTTGTGGACATCTGAGAAAAGTTGTTTCTGATAGAACTGCATGTGCACTGAAATAAACAAGGTATTGTGAATACTTCAGAGTGCTGACAGACCCTTATCTGGTATTTCAGGAACTGTATTTCATTTGCCATATACACTTCCCCTGTTCTACTTTCCTATTCAGCAACCTTTATCTCTTCACCCTCTATTGCTCTACAAAATAAGGAGTCTGGACTCGAACCCTGTATCCCCAGCTTTGCAGCCAAGCACCCTTCCCCAAGGCCACCTTGGTCCTAGCTTGACCAGCACTGTCTCTGCCTCTCCCTTCTACATTCCCCAGTTCCTATTTACCTCAACCCCTGCCTCTGTACCCCTTTCTATCAGGCTCCTCCACCTGCTAATTGCCATGGTGCTTATACCTTGCTCAGCCAGGGATGTTTCCCCCGCAGTCTCCTTGTGGCACTCTCCTTCTATGTCATATACCCCATGCCATTCACCCCCTCAGTGCAATAATCCTTAGAGTTTCCTGCATGCTTCTGCACCTCAAGTCACACCACTCACCCCACACTAGTGCCTCAGGGCAACTAGCCCACCCCTATGACCATTAGAGGCTTTTCCCTACTTGCCATGTCCTACCGCACTCAACTCACCCCCTCCTCCACCCCCTCCTCAAAGCCTGAATCTCCACTATTACGCCCTGGTCAGTCTCAGAGGAAGAAAGCACTCTCTATAGCAAGGTGCAACTTGAAAAAGTTTATCCTGCTACTTATAATCTGCTCAGGAAATGTGGAGGTCAACCCTGGTCCCCTTAGCCTCTTCACCTCCCCCTCAGACTTTGCATCTGCCCCAGGCCTTAAAATTATGTTAATTAATGTGTGGAGCCTGCTGAATAAAATAGACCAACTCCAAGCATGGGCTGCTCACACTAAACCTGACTTTATTACCATTACTGAATCTTGGCTCAAAAGTACCACCTCAGAGCAACAGATTTCACTCTCTGACATTAAGCTATATAGAGCTGATAGGCCCACTAGGGGAGTCGGCGTGGTCACTTACTCCAAGGTTAAATTCAATATCACTGACATCCTCATCATGTCAAAACCAAAAGAATTTGAACTTGTGTCCCTAAAAATCCATCTGCCCTCGTGAGAAGCCCTCAACATCATCGGCTGTTACAGGCCCTCTGCTGGAAGCAGTAATATAATCTCAACCCTCAAATCCCTGGTAGCCCCCCTTAACAATAAAACCATCATCCTGGGAGATCTAAACCTGGACTGGCTCTCACCAAAGGCAAATGGGCTTAATGAACTTTGTGATGACCTCGGCCTCTCCCAACTCATAATGGAGCCAACCAGGACAAACACCAAAAACTGGACAAACAGCTCTATCCTGGATATCATTATGTAAACCTGTCCCCATAAAATCCTGCATACTGACATATTTCATAATGACCTGAGTAACCACAGTATCATAGTCTGCACCAGATCCCATGAAAAAGGACCTTCCTAGTCCAAATTCACTCCGAAGCATAGCTTCTGTAAATTCAACCCCGACAATTATTTATCCAACCTCAACCGCTTAAATTGACAAAGCCTCTATCTAGCCAAAACAGCAGATGAGGCTGTCTCTGTCCTCAATGATAACATAACTCTACTTGCAAATAAGCGTGCCCCCTTCATCAGAACCAGAGTCTGAAAATTCTCCCACTCATGGTTCATGCCAGGCCACAAAGCTGCCCTATTCAACTGTGATAAACTCTGGGCCCGTGCTAGATGCACAAAGAACTCAGCTGACTGGCAGGCCTTCAGAACCGCAAGGAATGCATGTGTCAAACTAATATGCATTGCCAAGTCTAACTACTACATTGAAACCCTTGAACAAGCCAAAGAGAATTCGGCCAAGATCTGACAGACTATAAATTTGGTTGAAGGACATAAAGCTGCCCCTTCTATCCCAACCATGATCCACTCCAACGGAATCAAAACTGAAGACCACAGCCTTATCCCCGAGAAACTTAATTCCCATTTTGCCACTGCCGGGCTGGAATCTGACCCCTCTGCCTACGCTGGGCTGTTCGCCTCCCCAGACATCAGCACCCCCCTGCTTCCTCACCCCCGTATCCCCTGCAGCTTAGCCCCATGTCTTTCAAGGAAGTAGAAGACCAGCTTAGCAAAGTGAACACCAGACAGGGTGGTGTCATGGATGGGATTGAGCCTTTCTTTCTTAAACTAGGCTGTTATTGCTTACAGCACCCATCCTTCACATTTTCAATTTGTCCATCTCCACCGTCACAGTCCCCTCCTGCTGGAAATCGGATCATATTTTGTCCCTCTTCAAATCCGGTGACCCCTGCAACTTGAAAAATTATAGGCCCATTTCCATCCTGCCAGTTCTATCCAAAATACTTGAAAAACTAATCTATAACCCATCTAAAAGACCATATCAAACACCACTCCCTGCTCAACCCTGACCAGTCCGGTTTCAGGCAAAACCACAGCACCATCACAGCTCTTGCAAAAGTCACCAATGACTGGTTCACAGCTTATGACTCCAAACAAATTACAGGAACCATCTTCTTAGATCTCAGCAAGGCTTTCAACACCATTGACCACAAACTCTTTCTTCTTGGTGTCACAAACTTAGGTGCTTCTGTCTCTACAGTACAATGGTTCACTAGCTATCTCACAGGTAGAATCCAGAAGATTAAGGTTGATGGACTTCTCTTGGAATCCCTCCACATCACAAGAGGTGTCCTGTAAGAGTCCATTCTAGGCCCTATCCTCTTCTTGATCTACATCAACTACCTGGACTCCAACATTGTCAAATCCAAGCTGCACTTCTTTGCGAATGACACTGTATTGTACATATCAAAACCATCTTTGGCCAAAGTTTGCGATGAGCTGCAAGCCGACTTTCTGCAGCTGGAACGGAACCTCATCAACTCTAAGTTACTGCTAAATGCAAAAAAAAAAAACCTGAAGGTCATGTTCTTCACTCTCAACATCAACCCCACCCTCTCATCTCAAATTCTACCAGCATATCTATCATAACCACCCTAGGTGAAACACTAGAGGTAGTAGACAAATTTAAATCCTTAGACATATGACTTGATAACAAGCTATCCTTCAATGCCCATAATGATAGCCTCATCAGCAAACTCAAAGCCAGACTAGGATTCTTCTTCAGAAACAGGGCACTCTTTTTCACCGATGTCAGACTAAGACTTGTCCAAACCATGTTCCTCCCAGTCCTCCACAATGGTGACATTATATAGAACTGCACCTGGGTAGCAAATCTGCTTAAACTTAACTTCCTGTTCCACCATGCACTCCGCTTCACCACCAAGGCACCCTTCAGGATGTACCGCTGCAACCTCTATGCAGCAGTTGGCTGGACATCCCTCTCAAACAGGCAACTGATCCACTATGCGACATGGATGCTCAAAATATTGTTAAATAAACTCCTGGGTTACATCTCCTCCCTCATCCACATGTCCCACAGATCCTATTCCCTAAGGAAGTCAGCATTTGTCCACCTGGGTGTACCTAGGACATGCACTTCCCTTGGCAAGAGCGCTATTTCCTATGCCCTCCCCATGGCATGGAATAGTATTCAGGTGGTACTTAAGCTAAGCAGCATCATCTTGATTAAATTCTTCAAAGCCTTAGCTGCAAGACAGTTTATGCATGTAATTGCCACAGGACCTAACTCCCTCTCTCGTCACAGTACCCCTTCCTACCCACCCTTACTCTCCCCTACCCCTTCATCCCCTGCCTTCTACCCACCCCTCCCTTCCCTTGTTCCCACCTACCCCCTCCTCTTCTAACCCCTTCCCTCCTCCCTTTCTCTCTTGCCCCACATCTCTCTCTCTCTCTCTCCCTCCTCTCCCCTCCTACTTGCCCTTATCACCCTCTCTTTTCCCTTACTCCCTTGCCCCCTCCCTACCTCTCCACTTCTCTCCCCTCCTGCTCCATCCCCTCCTTCCCCTTGTTCATTTCCCCCACTCCACTTCCAGTCCACTCCCACCTCCATCCCCGTCAAACACAAACTTAACTCTTGACTTCTTCTTATCTTCCTCTACTTCTCCTATCATCATCCTATTCAATATCTCCATTATACCAACCCACTAGTATCCTGCTAATCACCTCTCATTCTACCCAACCCTCTCATACTCTTTATTTTCTCCCACTCCACTCTGTATAAAACCTGCTTGTTATCATGCACTTAGTACTTTACTGTATGTTATGATGTAGCCCTCCTGTCCACTTTTATGTGCACCATAATTGTATTGTATAACATTGTAATTATCGCCCATTCTGCACTACCAGTACTTCTGTGTATTTATGCTCATATGTATTGCATCTACCTTGATTACCTTATGTTTTTATGCCTCTGTTATATGTACTGGGACCTCCTTGTCAATGAGCCTGCTCACCGAAGTTTTCTTTCCCGCAATAAACTTGAATTGAATTGAATTACTGGTTAGCTTATCGACTGATTTTACTATTGAGATCCCTATCTGCAAATGCTTAAGTTTACTGTTTAGATGGTCAGCTTTTAATGTTAATTGTGCACTGCTTAGTCTGCTGTTTAGGTGATCTACTGTTTTAGGTACTTCTGCACTGATTAAGGTTTTTGTCACTTCTGCACTGACTAGGTTTACTGTTGGCTGATTGGGTGCAGGGCTCTGATTTCACCCTTGGGACAGCAACAGTGATTGTTCAGTGAAACTGATTGTAGATGTAACCCTGGCACCGTTATGCCACAGGCTCCTACCCTTGCCTTGTGGGCCCATACAAGGTTGAGGGGTCTGGGTTCCTAAGATTAACTTTCAACTGTTTTTTTCCCCCCAGGATAATAAAATTGCACAATGCCTCCACCCAGAGTTTACCTTTTAGTGGGCTACAGCGTAGTCTATCACAGCCCTCTGGGAAGCTGTACCCACTTACATTGCCAGGATGCCACCTCAAGTATGACCCAATAACATTTTCCCCAAGTCAGACCATTTTGGTAATTAGTGACTTACTACTAATAATATGCTCAAGAGACAGGTATCTGCAAGAACAAACAAAAACAAGTTTATTTACACAGGGAAGAGTTAGGAAGGGTGAAAATGGAACAGAGGCTATGCTATTTACAAGACTGGCATTGGTTTGATTGGTCTGAGGTTAAATCAACATTTTGCATTATTAATTAGTTGCTATCACAGTGACCACCCACCAACCTCTGAAGTAGTCAGCTCCCTGACTAACTATCTAGCTGCCTTTTATAGTAGAACATATTTACAATCCCCACACTGGTACCAGTTTCCAGATACATACAGAACCCCGCAATGCCATATGCGATACCTGGATTACCAGCAACTAAAGTTCTTAATGGTGCAGGCCTGATGATAGGTGCAGCTGTACATTGGCCGGCTAGTTGGAGCCCTTGAGGAAAATAAGCAGATTAAATACATGAAACACACTTATCTTGCTTAAAGCAACTGTATCTGTGGCCGTATGGCCTAGTCCATCCAGACACTTTGAACTACGTACAGTCCCTTTTAGCTTTGTAGCATTGCCTTGCATACTTGCAGATCAAAAGTTACATCCAAAAAGTCACAAACAGGTTGTATCATAGACTTAAGGTGATCACAGCAGGAAGACCCTGACCTTGGGAGACAAGGAGGTTGGCAAAGGCTTGCAGCCAGGAGACCCAAACTGACTGCCAGATGGTACAGCAAGTGCAGGTGGAAACAATACTCTATTTCTCTGACCAGTGCCCCTTGTTAGGCTGGAATTACTTTACTGGAAAGACCAGGTTGGGCCCTGGGCCGGCACGTATCAGACCACACATCTAGGCTATGCCCCTCAGGGAAAATGCATATGGGAGTGCCAAGGTGGCACACTCCCAGGCTCCATCCCAAAACCCCAACCTGATGGGGTGGCATTGCATTTAGCACATTTATTAGACTTAGCACATTTATATATTTCTTTATCACAATCCTTCAACCAGAAGTCATCGTAGCTACCCTGGTCCTGTGCTTGCTCTCAGCAGACTTCCAACATGAGGGGTACCTGCTCTCTACAGCTAGGGTGACCCAGATGCTTACAGTCATTGCAAACAATTAGGAGCTTAGATGTCTTCTTGCACAACACCTGACACTTTGAAACTTGTTTTTTACCACTTGAGACACTTCCTAGAAACTGAGCATGAGGCACGGCTCACTACCACTGTGAACAACTCTAACAGAGACTTAGCATGAAGCATGGCCTGCTACTTTATCAGACTCTATTTGTTGGCAAAGCTGAACTGTAGACCTTTTCCAGACTCAGACACTTTACTTAGATATGACTGATTTCTGTAGCTCTCTAGGCTCACAACACTTTACTTGGCAGTGAGACAGGTCTTAGAAACTCTCTCAGACTCAAAATATTAACACAGTCCCCTTGTGGCACTCGCTGGTATTTGCAGCTCCCAACTGGACACATAAATGGTTACTGGCAAACAGGCACTGTTCAGAGAAATTCTGTGTGGTCAGGGAACTCCCCATCCAGTCCTGTGGTGCTACTTCAATCAGACACATTTATATAACTTTACACTTGACCAATCTCTGATTGCTAGGCAGATGTCCACCCTTTTATTGCTTTGGTTAAACTAGGGTGCAGACAGACAGTCACATATTAAACTTGCAGGGCATAGAAAGCATTTTTGGACTTCTGGTACAGCTTCCTCCTCAGATGGCAGCATAGACGCTGGGCTCCACTCCATTCCACTATTAAACTAATAAAAAACCTGTTTACTAGCTGAATTCCCACCAGTAAAACCATCCTTATCCTCTTCTAAATGGCTACTAGCAAAACCAAAGGAGGCAGCAATTGTTTTCACGCTTTAGTGCAAGAAGCTGAAATCTACGAGCCCAACTTCTCCACCTTGGAGACTTCTGTGAAAGCACAGCAACAGACCAGTGTACCCTCAACCAAGAAGTCCAAAGTCAAACTGAGGAAAGATGCTCAAATGGACCAGAAATTAAATTGGATCTTGTTGGAGGTAAAGGATATTAAAACAGAATTTCTGACATTTAAACAAACCTGGGAGGCAGTACAGAGAAATCTAGAGGACATGATCTCCAAGGTGCTCAATCTCAAGCAGGCCTCACAAGAACATGTGGACACCATGAAACAACTACAGACAACCATGACCCAAATAACTTAACTCTGTCATCTATAGGTAGAACGACAGGGAGATGCTGAAAATCGGCATTGTCGTCGAAACCTTTGCATATATGGTTGTCCTGAAAACAGAGGAAGGGCTTGGCATTCAAAAATTGGTTGAAACTGTGCTACGTACGACCCTATCATTAGACTCCAACTTTTCCTTTGAAACAGAGCGGGTACAAAGGGTTACAGTCCACTCAGCCAAATGCCAGCCCTCGTGCTATAATTATCAGATTTTTAAGATATCAAACAAAGAAGCTGCTACTTAAACAGACCTGGGCTCAGGGGAAGGTGTTCCATGGTCCAACGAGAATTTTTTATAGATAATGACTACACACCTATCATTATGCAGAAGAGACAGGTTTACATCCCTTTGTTCTCACTCTTAAGACAACAACAGCTTAAATTTTGTACCCCATACCTCAGCAAGTTGGTGGTAAAATATTCATCTGTCCAGAAAACATATGAATCAGCTACAGATGCAATCCAGGACCTGAAGTAGAGAGGCTTTTCCATACCTTCAAATGTGGCCAGTTCCCAGAGAGGTCAGCAGTTCTCTTTTCCACAATGCTCAGCAATGCAGGGCTGACAAAATCAGTTGCAACTCTAGATGCAATCAAGCAACTCTTAGCCCAATTTGCCAGACAGTTACCTAATTTAGACAGACATCTGCTACTTACGAGACTGAGGTGGGTGGCTATCTTTAGTTACGGCTGATCGTTCTGGCCTGTCCGCTTCCCGGGGGGGGGGGGAGATGGCCTGGGTGGGAGCCACGCTGGAGTCAGCCCTTCTGTACTGCTGGGGGGGATGGGCTGCACAGCTGGGCAACTCAATAATCCAGTGCCTGGTATTTGACATGAAGATAAAGATCAGGGGCTTCCCCACTCTCCTCATGCTGGCAGCTTTCCCTAAGAAGAGTAGGAGGTGTTGATTTGAACACTGGAGTGGCAGGGAGGTGTCGGGGGGGTCTGGGATGCAGTTTGTTGTAGTCCCCTGCCATTGTCCCATTAAATAGGGATGGCGGGGAGACATAGTTTCCTCTTATCCACTTTGCCTAAATTGTTGGCAGATAGATGAAGGTGCTGAGCCACTAGTAATCTGGCAACCTGAGCATGTGATCCATCGGCACATTCAACTACATACAGGACACCTTTTTGGAACCACTC
The DNA here is from genome assembly GCA_016271365.2 of Neoceratodus forsteri. Taxonomy (NCBI): domain Eukaryota; kingdom Metazoa; phylum Chordata; order Ceratodontiformes; family Ceratodontidae; genus Neoceratodus; species Neoceratodus forsteri. Next base: position 783,347,878 of record CM028137.1, read on the forward strand.
ACAGGACTGTTCTCTGGAGTCTAATTTCCTCCATTAAATAGGAGAAATGTTTCTCTCTCTCTCTCCCTTGCAGCTAATTGCTCTGGTATGGATCTTGCGTCTTTAGAATGGAGAGCTTGCTGTTGCTGGGGGGGGTGGCCTCACATGGCACCAGACTGGTGAACCCTTGAGCTTTGCGTTCCACAGCAGATTTGGATGCCAGGGCCTGTGGATGTGTCGGGTTGCTGTGGGGTCTGCCTAGCTCTCCTGGTGGTGTGTGTGGGGGACTTTCGGGTAGGCATTGGGATGTGGTATAGGTCCACCTGAGAGAGACTGTTTTTTAAATCTCCTGGGGGACCCCTCAGTTGGTTGTCCCCCTTATCCCTGGGGGGAGGAGGCAGGCTGGGCATCAGTTGGAAAGCCACCACTGACTGCCCATGCCTGAGATTTCAGGGACCTCTTTCATCAGACAGATCTGAGGTTTTGAAACTATAATGTTTGTTGGATATTTCTGTGACTCAAGCACAACCATTCAGATAGAAGGATTTCATTATTCACAAGGAGCTACCTGACATTGTGAACTTACTATTGGACTGTATAGAAGATGGATTTTCTCCTAAATTTGTGTTTGCTCTGGCTGTCTTCATTATTGATGAATAATCGGGCCCCATTAAACCTTATTCATGCCCTTTATATTTACACTATGGCAGATTTGGGTTTAGCCCCTTTGCCCCTCCTTTATGTCAAGGATATGGTGGAAATGGAGAAGGAGGGAACAGTGCCCTGTGTCAGGACAATGCACCTTTATTCCCTCACTTTCCTTAGTCTTAGCTCCCATCCCTGGCTGTTTTATTTACTCTCTATTCTTTTATTTCTCACCCTGAGCAATCCCTCCCCATCCAAGTTTTGGGGCAAGAGTTTCCCCATGGGATCTTTTCCTAGGTGTAGGGAGCAGGTCCCTTTCAGGCAATTAGATATTCTGCCTACACCAGAACCCTGAGAGGTGTTCTTCATGATGGAAGTCCCTAACCATACACAGCTAGCTCCTGTATATATATAGGTTCTCTTAGATTAGTTCACCTTTGAACTAGTTGGCCCTTAGTCACTGGTTTTAATGTTATTTTGGTTTTATCCATAGTTAACTTTAAAAGCTCTCTATGTTTCATTTGGTACTTTTGGGATACAGGATGGTATTATAACTTTGGACATCATTTTAAGGGGGGGGTATTCATCTAGCCTTGATACACTGCACCTATTTGTTTTTGAGTTGAATCCTCTAGTGAGGGGGAAGGGGGACAGGGATAATCAGACATTAAGTTACCTGAATAATGGTTGTTCCATTTAAGATAGTTTCACACAATGTGAATGGGCTGGTCGGCCCCATAAAGATGTATAGAACTGTACAGGCATTGAAAAAATATAAACCTAACATTTCACTCTTGCAATAGACCCATCTGTCCCCAGCTGAGCATCACAAATTATTTAAGGTTGGATTCTCCCAGATGGTAGAGTCCACTTATCAAAATGGTAGGAGGTGTGGGACAGTAGTCCTGATCCCTAAAACCTCACAATTCCAAATTACAGGACAATGTGCCAGTAAAGAAGGCAGATTAGCGTTAGCAGTGGGTACAATCCAAGGCCACACACTGACGGCGTGTAGTACCTACATCCCTCCCATTAGCAATGCCTCTTCAGTTAATCATATTATAAATACTATCCTAAAGCACCAAAAAGGAATCCTGATTCTTGGTGGAGATCTCAACTGCCAGATAAATCCCTCCCTAGGTACTTCCACAATTAGACCCACATGCAGACCACGGGGCAAAGACCCCATCGACAGTTATTAAGAGACGTCAACCTTGTAGATACCTGGCAGCTGATGCACACCACTCAGCGGAAATTTACCCATTATTCATATGCCCACAAACACTATTCCAGACTTGACTACCTATGCATTATTGGACAGTACAAGGAACTGATTCATAAAATGGAAATAATGAACATCCACCTTTCAGACCACGTCCCTATCTCCCTCCAACTAGGAATTACCAAAGAATGGAAAAACACCTTTTGGTGGTTTAATCCCTCTTTACTCAATGATCAGGAGTTTCAAGACCTCTTGAAAGAAAAATCTCAGAAATCCTTCAAGAGAATCCCCATAAACTTCCTCACAAATACTATGGGGCACACTTAAAGCAGTCCTCAGGGATTATGTTATTTCATATGGTGGTCAGAAAAAGCGACAAAGTGAGGCTCGACTGAAGAATCTTCAGGAGCAACTCAGGTTTCTTCAGGAGGCATACATGGGTGGTGACACGATGGTCTCTGATCAACTGTCTCAAACCAAAACAGAAATCCAATGTCTCTTGACTGTCTGGATGGAGCAGGCCCTGATGTGGCTACACCAGGGGTTCTATGAGGGGGAGCCCGAACTTGCAAGATACTAGCCTACAGACTTTATAGACAAATCCAACAGGTAACAATCCCCAAAATAAAAGACCCAGCTATGGGACAATACCAGTATTCCACCCAGAATATTCTAAAATCTTTCAAAGAATATTACTAGACCCTATACTCGAATTCTGAGCCAGTGGACCCACAACAAATTTCTACCTTCTTAGCACAGCTAAAACTCCCAACCCGCAGTCCCTCCCAGAAAGAAAAAGTAATTTCCCCTATCACATACCCAGAGCTATATAACACTATTAAAAATCTAAAAAAATGGGAAAAGCCCTGGCCCAGATGGATATGGAGCCGAATTCTATCAAGGGACTTAGGAATTAATAAAATCCCCCCTTCTTAGCCGCAATCCAAACAAGCCATAATACCACTACATTCCCTGTATCCTGTAGATAGGCAACCATCTCAGCCATATTGTAGTCCCAGAAGCCCATTCAGTTGTGTGACTCTTTTCGCCCCATATCTGTCCTTAACCAGGACTACAAGATTTATATAAGCTTGACAGCCCACAGATTAGGTGATATTTTACTCACCCTAATTCACCCAGATCAGTTGGGCTTTATTAAATCCCGACAAACTATGGACAATATCACACGTGCATTATATCTCATGAATCATGCCCAACTCTTCCATACCCCACTACTGTTGTTAAGGTTAGATGCTCAGAAAGCATTTGACATGGTCTCTTGGAACTTTTTGCAGTCCACCTTGTCAAAGTTTGCTTTTTGCTAGGAGTCCCTGAATACCACCGAGGGTATATTTATTTATTTATTTATTCACTCTCAGATTAACAGTACCTTTGAGCACAGGACAGCTCATTTACAAAGGTTCCACGTCAAAGAGTGGGAGGGTAGAACTGACAGATAAAGGATGGCATAATGTACTTTTATGGAAAACAACAAAAACAGCCTAGTGCTAAAATTGTAAATACATTCACAGACAAGATTATGATAAAAATGCAAAGAAAAAATAAGAAGTGGAAGTGAGGTAGGGGCAGGAGATTTGGGAGGGTGAAGAGGAGTGAGGAGGGTAGCAGCCTAGAGGCTTTGTTGAAGGATAGTGCGTGGAAGGGGGGAGAGTGAGCGTAGAGAGTGTAGTGGGAAGGATAAGAAGACACAAGCCAAAGGAGAAAAGTCAGAACTGGTGGCCAAGAGGGTTAAAGTGGAAATGGTTAGGTTCTTAAGAGGGCATACAGTTCTTAATTTAGGTGGTCACAGGTGCTCTGTAGCAGGATGCATTGGCACAGAACGCATTTAAACTTGGACATCCCAGTTAGTCTTGTAAAATCGAGGCCAAGACCATTTAGCCAGATGGGGGCTCTGTAAAGGAAAAACCACTGGCACAGTGTAGTTTGGAACCTAGGTACAAGTAGGAGCTCAGAGTCCGAGGCCCGGGTATGGTGGACCTTGAGGGATCTGGGTAGAAGACGAGAGATTCCAGTAGGTAGATCTCCACTGAGTGTTTTCTTTGCTAGTATACATGAGTGATACTTGAACCATCCTTGAAGATTAAGTCAGCCAGTTTCTGCATAAAGATCACGTGTGAGTGAGGCAGTCTGAGTTCGTGATGAGCTTACAAGCTTTGTTAAGTGTTATGTTTAGCCTTTTTAGTGACGTGGAGGTGGCTGCTCCATATATTGCCAGGCTGTAGTCAATGATGGATACTACTGAACTGATGACTGCAAGTCTAAGTGCTTACAAGGTTAGATTCCTTCAATGCCTAAATAGCAGGTCTAATTTCACATTTGCAGACTTGGCAATGGTCTCAATGTGGGATACATAGGAGAGACAGCTGTCTAAGGTTACTCCAAGATATTTGAATTGTTGAACTTGTTCAAGGGGGGCTCCATTTTTACTTACATAACATGGGACCTATATATAACTGCCCAAGGCAGTGGTGAAAATCATTGGTTCCCATGCGACCCACTTCCAGCTTCATAGAGGCACATGTCAGGGCTGTCCCTTATCCCCATATCTTTTCACCCTATATATTGAGCCCATAGCTCAGTTTCTGAGACAAACAGAACAGCATCACGTCGCAACAGGGACAGGAATATCACAAAGACCATCACAGAGACATTTTTGGCAGTTTGCTGTGATGGTCTCCACATTTCCTGACACCGTTGCCTCTGGAGTGTTTGCCTCCCTCCCTGAACTAACTCTGACTGGAGTTAGAAATCCTAAGTGTGAGGGATGCGGGGGCAGAGCCCCCCCACATGGGGAGTGTGGGGGTGTGAAGCCCCCCACAGAAAACACAGTTCCCCCAGTGTCGGCACAACACCACTTTGTGCCGTCGCTGTGCTGATGGTAGATAAATTTCATGTCGCCGTGGCATGGTAGAACCAACAGAACAATTACACAGTTACACAGCTAATGGCACCCAACATAAATTAGCATATTGTGTGGATGACCTTCTTCTATATATTACCCAGCCAGAGGAGTTTCTCATAACTCTGTCTAGTCTCCTACCTATAATAGAACAATTGTCAGGGTATACAATAAATCAAGGGAAATCTGAAGCTCTAACTATACATTATTCCCCCTCCCAACCCCTTATGGACAAGTATAATTATAAGTGGAACAGACCACGCATAACTTATTTTGGAATCAAAATTCCCTCCACCCTCTCTAGCTTACATGATCTGAATAATAACTCTAAATGTACAAGTTCAAGCCGACCTAAAAAGATGGGTACCTCTACCAATCTTGATACTAACCCGAGTACAATCTAGTCAAATGAATATACTACCAAAATTATTGTATCTTGTGCAAAATATCCCCCTTCTGCTTTCACAGACCAAGGTGAGGCAATGGGAAAAGGCTATTCAAACCTTCCTATGGGGGGGGGGTAGGCTGGATATTTCTTTGTGGAAACTATAGCTCCCTAAAGAAAGAGGAGGACTGGCACTACCAAATATTTATAAATACCAAATAGCCACAATGTTAACACACCTCTTGATGTGGCTACTCCCTAGAAATCGAGCTCCAATTTGGCTCACAATAGAGAGGGACTTATCGGACATCCCCCTAAATCATATTTCAGTGTTTCAACACCAGATACCTACTCGCTTGACCCATTGTTCACTGGTTACAAAGGCTACACTCCAGGGATGGGGGTTGTTTCTTTCCCTCCTGGAAAATCATTTCCTTGCTAAGTGGATGGGGGTGCTTGCTAGTAACCCAAATTTTGTTCTTGCACTAACAGACACAACTTTCCAGGGGTGGCACAAATTAGGACTGGTGTATACACACCAGTTCTATGACCAAGGTATTTTCAAAACTTTTACTTAATTAAAGAATGAATTCTCCCTGCCACAGCAGGATTTTTTCCACTATCGACAGATCCATCACTTTCTGAGCCAAGAGTTGGGAACAGACATTTCTGCTCAATTTTAATCCCTTCATTGAATACTCTGCTCACCCAATTATAAAATGAATATCCACACCAGCATTTGATTTCCCAATTTTATAGGACCATTCAAAGTACTCCCACTGAAGATATGACAATCACCTAATTCAATTGGGAGGCAGAGCTAATGGTCAAGTTAACCCCTGAGGATTGGCCACATAATTGGAGGTGACAACATAAAATGACCAACTCATACACATGGAAAGAATTTTCTTGGAAGATAGCAGCTCGCTACTTTCATTCTCCACAAATTACTGCTAAATACTCTACCTCAGGTGACTCCTCCTGCTGGAGGAAATGTAGAAGTGAAGTTGCCACACATTCACATATATTGTGGTTTTGCCCTACTCTGTCCTCATTCTGTGGAGGAGTGGTTGAAAAACTAAAACAGCTGTTCCCAACATTGGCTACCCTCACCTCAGAGATGGCCCTTTTGCTGCACTACCCTCAGACGATGAAAAGCTTTTCCCAGATCTATGTGATTAATATACTGTAGGGAGCAGCAAAGAAAGTTATTACCCAATTGTGGCTTCGGCCTGACTCACCCCCACATCACTAATTGGGAAAACACGGTTTACAAGATATATAAAATGAAGAGCTTAATGGCCAAATCTTAAAATACTATCTCGGCTTTGATGAAGAGACAGACTCCTTGGTTTATGCATATAGCCCCGCACCAACTGGATTTTGTGCCTTGAACTCACATAGAAACATAAACCGATTCCTATGCCATTAGCCCTCCTCTGTTAGGAAAGTTAGCCTGGTTGGACCAGTTGGCCTGTTCCTTTGCATTATGGAGTTCCTCCGTGGAGTAGAGGGAGAGATTTTTTAATCTACCTGAATGTTGTATCGCTGGGAGGGCTGCATTAACTTAACAATTACACTCAGGACTTGTTGTCCCCCCTCAATGAATTATTTATACTTTGATAGAGATGGATAATTGTTAATTCTATACCCTCCTTGCTGTTATTATGTCCTCATGGAAAAATTTCTTAACTATTTGATTTATGTGTCTCTGTCTGAAATACTGTTAATATGCCCTTCATGTGTCAATTAAAACAATAAATAAAAAGTACAAAAAAAAAATAAACTTGCTGATCTTCTCTGCCCCTTGCATATTCTTAAACTTGTACTTGTTAGACACAGATTTACTCACTCACGTAGCTTGCAGAAATGACTTTCTCTTCCCTGAGGTTTCAGGCTTGCATTAGCACTCTTACTGCTTAGGTCAGACATTCATGTAGCTCTCTCACAGCTGAAAAATTAGGTTGTCCCCTTTTTCCCCAAAATGTGGAAAAGTGCTGGCTAGCTATGAGGGACAACTGGGCAACCCCCAGGCTTCAACTTCTGTTGTCTGCAGCCACTTTGTATCTCTGGCAGAAGTTAGCTCCCTCCCCTGTGGAGGGGCTTGTACTGGATCACTAGGCCCATTTTGGTGCAAAGGGCCTGAGCCCCTATCCGTGTGGGGGCCTGCACTGGAACTGCTCACACAGCCAGAAAACACTCGTTTTTATGGAGATATTCTGGGGCTTCCCATTGGCTGAAGCTATTTGCTGCTCCTACCATAACTGGCTGATTCTGCTTGTCATTCCAGGAAATGAATATTCATTAACTCCAGTCGATGCACAATTGGCTCCCTGTTTTGGCATCTAAAATTAGGTCCCTGCCATTTCCCCATAAGCCCTTTGCTATGTCCCATAAGCTCTGGATAAAGTCCCATAAATCCTGGCTGAAATCCTGGCTTTCCAATTGGCTGCTGTTGCTCTAAAATGGCTGCTTAATACACAGTCCCTTGGCAGATTTACTGCAGTCCTAAATAAAAGTCCTGGTACGGCCTTAATTACTTTATTTGTTCACTTGCCCCACTGTTTAATAGTTGCTATTGTGCCCTCTTTATTGCTGCACAGATTAAACATTTTGTTTCAGTCCCAAGCCTGTTGCTGCTGCAAATTTTTTTATAACCCCCTTTGCAGCAGGCAGGCATTATAGCTGAGTCCCAATGTTTTAAGTGGTGCAGCTAGCAAAATATATTTTATTTATTTGTTTATTCCCCTTTTTTTTCAGTTAAATATTTGCCCTGTTAATATCCATTGGAGGTACTGCCCCTTGCCATACTAATATTTACAATTTTACACTTGGTCAGCAACCTCTGAAACTCACAGCCTCCCTGAACAAACAGACTCACTCATGAATATTAATGTCAGTCCTCATCAGTATACATGTGCTGGACCCAGAGTTATAAGCATGCATGGTGCTCCTTATTTCATTTAATCTGCATCTCCCTCTGTGTCACAAGAGTCACTGATCCCTGCCCTGCAACTATCAGGGGCCAGGAACACCAGAGGAGCCAGCCTGCTGACCGCAGTTGTGGTCTAAATCAAAAGTGCACCTGCCACACTCTGGAGGGATCACCAGGGATCACCAGCCTGCCTGTACACTGGTGGCCCATGATCCTTGGTTGCAAGCCCAGGAGGGGCTGGAGTGGCAAGAGAACCACTCAGGGAACCCTGGGACACCTTGAGAGTATGGGAGCCATCCACCAGGCAGTGAATTGAAGTGAAGAGGTGGCAGCTCCAAAAAAAAAACCCAATCTTCAGTGGCCCACAAACAAGGGCAAACAGAAGGATGGGGCTCTCGGGGGATTTCAGGGCACCTGGAGACCAGGAGCTGTGGCAGTAAAAATTGGAGGACCTGGCAGACATCAGGAAGTGTTCCTATAATGGAAGCAATGGGAGAATGGCCGACAAGGTAACCCCTATTTGGGGGGGCTACATAGACATACGTCTATATCTGCAGACTGCTAAAATTCAGAGTTGATCAGGGAAAAGTGCCAGAGTATTTCTTACTGCTTATCTCTTGCAGCCCACAGAAATTCATAACTACTAGTAGGGATAAGTGACAGATTACTACTTATAACCCATATAAAGCAAGCCATTAGTGAGGAAAAAGATATAAAAATGGGTTTTGTAAATTGCAACAAGTGTGGGACCCTCATCTCCAGAGGAAACCCTCTGGAGGGTTGGCTGATGCCCAATATGCTGAAATCTAGATGAGTTCAAGGATCAGCTGGAGGCATCCTGGGGGGAGTATCCAAGCTGTGATGCCTGTTAACCTTGGTCTCTTCCCACCACCTCTGCTCCCACAGAACCCCATCAGCCAAGGAGGGTGGAGGGTGGTGGGAAGGGAGGCCGGGGAAGGAATAGGGTTTGCTGCGGCAGCAGGTTTCTGGTCATCACCACCCTGGTGCACAATCATTATGAGCCCCTGGCAGGGGAAAAATTGCCCACCTCAATAGGGGAAGACCAAAGACCAACCAGTGTGTTAGGAGGGAGCCAAAAAGCGGCATCCACTGAGGCAAAGATTGACATGAAAAGGAGAAAAAATAAAATATTGGTGGTAGGGTCTCTATTGTTAGGGTCATGTGGACAAATTGGTTGGGGAAAGCTATTTAAAGGTGCCAGTCAAATGTCACCCAGGAGCATCTGCTAAATGGAATACAGAAAAGAGTAAAATTGATTGACAATGCAGGGGAGGGATTGGGCGTGATAATCCACATAGATGCAAATGATCTAGCCCACCAATTGGTTGATGAGGTCAAACAAAATCTGGCAAAGCTAGCTGAAAGGCTGGAGTCAGGTGCTTCATCCCTGGCCTTCTCAGATGTCCTTCTGGTGTTGGGTAGGGGAGGAAAGTGTGACAGAATCAGAGAAGACGAGACAGTGGAACTAAATGAATGGATGAAGGAATGGTGCCACTTCATTGGCAAATGGGGTAAATTCTGTGAATGGAGGCTTTTTAAGGGAGATGGTCTCCATCTGAAAAGAGAGGGGGTTCATGTGTTAGCACAAAAGTTTAATGTTTACATTAGTCAAACAGTATTACTGGAACAGGGAGTTGCACAACAGGAGGTAGGAATGAAGAGGGGGGGCAATAGCAAATCAACAGGAGGGGTCATAAAGGAGAACTTGGGTGGCAGAATAACACAAGGAGGGAGAAAAGTAGTTGGGAAATATAGGGTCAATAGAAGAGGAGATTATAAGAGGCAGTCATCAACTGGGGGGATCACTACAGAGGAAGGACAAAGAAGTAGATCCGAGGTATGGAAGGTCATGAGTACCAATGCTAGGAGTCTAGGAAACAAGATCTCAGACCTGGCAGCAGTCATGGCAGAAGCAGACCTTGACATCATGGCTATTACAGAGACGTGGAGCTATGGGGATTTGGACTGGGATATGACCGTACTGGGATATGCTCTTTTCAGGAATGACTGAGAAGGTAGGAAATGGGGATGAGTAGTACTTTATGTGAGGGATGACAAAAAGTCTACAGAAACAATGGGCAAGTGTGGGGGCAGAGGCTCTATAGGACACCCTCTAGATGGAGAACGGTGAAGTTATTCGCACAGGGGTGATATATAGGCTGCCATCACAAGAAGGGGGGGTGGATAACACTATGTTGGAGGAAATACAGAGGACGGCATACAAAAGGGAGGTGCCACTGTTGGAGGGATTTCAACCTACCAGATGTGGAATGGAGCACCCAGCAGTGGCTTCTGCCAGGAACAGAGATATCATTGACTCCCTACAGGGGCACTCTTGAGACAGCTAGTCAGGGAACCTACCAGGGAAGGAGCAGTACTAAACCTGATCTTCACAAATGGAGACAGAGTGGGTGGGGTCACAGTTGGGGAAACCCTAGGCACAAGTGACCATAATACAGTATAATTCACACTAAGAAAAGCACCAGAAAGAAAACACTATAAGGTAAAAGTCTTAGATTTCAGGTGGGCAGATTTTAAGAGCATGGGCGACTGCCTCCAGAAAACTCTTGCAGTAGTGGGGGATCTGAAGGGGTTGGAAGAAAAATGGGCAAAATTAAAAGGGGCCATAACAGAAGCCACAAATATCTGTGTCAAACAGGTCAGCAAAAACAGGAAAAAAAGAAAACCTCCATGGTTCAGTAAGGAGGTAGCAGTAAAGGGCAGGGAGAAAAGGGCAGTGTTCAAGAGATACAAGCAAATGCAGAGTGAGGAAGACAGAGAAGCATACCAGCAAAGACAAAAGAAGGCAGACATTGAGGTTAGGAGAGCAAAGGCAAGGGCTGAAGAGAAAATAGCTCAAACAGTTAAGGGAGGGGGCAAAACCTTTTACCCATATGTGATGAGAGGAGGAAGAATAAGGGTGGGATAGTATTGCTGAGGGATGAGGGTGGGGAGATGGTGGAGGGGGACCAGGAGAAGGCAGACATCCTAAACAGCTGCTTTTGCTCTGTGTTCACAGTGGAGGGGAAGGGGGAAGGAAGTTGTATCAGGGAGGGGATGGACATCAGCCTATTCAAAGTGGAGGGGTCCTAAAGGAACTAGCAGGACTGAAAGTAGACAGAGCCATAGGACCTCACGGGATACACCAGAATACTGAGGGAGCTGAGGGAGGTTCTAGTGGAGCCATTAACTGGCCTGTTCAACAGATCATTAGAGAAGAGGGTGGTTCCAGATGCTTGGAAAAGAGCAGATGTGGTCCCTCTTTACAATGGTGGTAGCAAGAAAGAGGCAAGCTACTACAGGCCAGTCAGCCTGACATCAGTGGTGGGGACATTGATGGAGAAATTACTGAAAGAAAGAATTATCAAGTATCTTGATTCAAATGACCTGAAGTATCACAGACAGCACGGATTCAAGGGGGGTCATGTCAAACAATCTTAATTGTGTTGTCTGACTGGGTGACCAGAGTGGTAGATCAGGGTGGAGCAGTGGATGTGGTTTACCATGACTTCAGTAAAGCATTTGACACTGTGCCACACAGAAGACTTCTGCACAAACTGAGAGCCCTGTGGGTGGGTCCAGAGGTGGTGAGATGGGTGAATAATTGTTAGGAGGGAAGAAGGCAAAGGGTGTTTGTAAAAGGAGTTCAACCAGGGAAGGGAAGACTGACCAGTGGGGTACTACAGGGATCAGTACTGGGACTGATTCTGTTCAACATTTTCAAAGGAGACATTGCAAAGGGGCTTGAGGGGAAGGTTTATCTATTCGCAGATAGTACAAAGCACTGCAACAGAGTAGACACTTCGGATGGGGTAGAAAACATTTGTAGAGATTTGCACAAATTACAGGAGTGGTCAAAAGTGTGGCAGTTGAGCTTTAATACAAGAATGTGCAAAATTATGCACTTAGGGAGCAGAAATCAAGGAGCAGAGTACAGGATGGGTGGTCAGGTACTGGAAGTAATAGAGCAGGAGAGGGACCTTGGAGTAATCATATCTAATGATCTTAGGGTGGCAAAGCAATGCGAGAGGGCAGTAGCAAGGGTCAGTAGAATGTTGTCATGCATATGCAGGGTTACCAAAAGTAGGAGGAGAGAGGTAGTGATGCCTTTGTAAAAGCAGCTGGTTAGGCCACGCCTTGAATATGGTGTCCAATACTGGACTCCATACCTCAGGAGGGATGTGAATAGGGTGGATAGGGTCCAGAAGAGGGCAATGAAAATGATGCAGGGACTCAGCCAATTGACATATGAGAAGAGACCAAAGGACCTCAACATGTATACCCCAGAGCAAAAGAGGGACAGGGAAACATCACAGAGACCTTCAAGTACCAAAAGGGTATTAACAGGGTTCCAGATAGCAGTATTTTCCAAAATAAGAGACTCTCAAAATGAGGGGTCATGACATGAAGCTTGAAGGGGGAAGATTCAAGGGAAACATTAGGAAACACTACTTCACAGAAAGGGTAGTGGATGGTTAGAATGCACTCCCTGAGGAAGTGATGGGGGCCAAGACTGTGGTGGGATTCAAGATTCCTTGGGATAGGCATAAGGGTATTTTGGAGATGGGGCAGCAGGGAAATTACCGTTGACACCTAGGGTCCCTTGGGTAACATGTTGATAGAATGTTTGGACAGATTCTGTGGGCCTGGAGGTCCTTATCTGCTGACAATTTCTGTGTATCTACAGTGGCGTGAAAAAGTATTTGCCCCCTTCCTGGTTTTCTCTATTATTGCATATTTGTCACACTGGATGTTTTCAGGTCTTTAGAGAAAATGTAATATTAGATAAAGGGAACCTGAGTGAACAAATAACACTTGTTTTTTTTTTTAATTTCACTTATTTAATGAAAAAAAGTTAACCAACACCAACTGGCACTGTGTGAAAAAGTAATTGCCCCTTACACTTAATAACTGGTTATGCCACATTTAGCTGCAATGACTGCAACCAAACACTTCCTGTAATTCAATATCAGTCTTTCACATCGCTGTGGAGGAATTTTAACCACTCTTCCTATAGAACTGCTTTAATTCAGTAACATTTGGTAGGTTTTCGAGCATGAACTGCTCATTTCAGGTCCTGCCACAGCATCTCTATTGGGTTTAAGTCTAGACTTTGACTAGGCCACTCCAAAACCTTAATTTTACTTCTTTTTAGCCATTCTGATGTGGACTTGCTTTTGTGTTTTGGATCATTGTCTTGCTGCATTACCCAACTACGCTTCAGCTTCAGCTGACGGAAGGATGACTGGACATTCTCCTTAAGAATTTTCTGGTACAGAGCAGAATTCATGGTTCCTTTAATTATGGCAAGTCATCCAGGTCCTTAGGCAGCAAAGCATCCCCACACCATCACACTACCACCACCATGTTTAACTGTTGGTATGGTGTTCTTACTGTGGAATGCTGTGTTTGCTTTACACAAGACATTATGGGATCCATGTTGTCCAAAAAGTTCCACTTTGGACTCATCTGTCCATAGAACATTTTCCCAAAAGGCTTGTGGATCATCCAGGTGCTTCTTGGCAAATGAGAGACAAGCATTTATGTTCTTCTTGGTTAGCAGTGGTTTCCTGCCTTTGCTACTCTCACATGAAGCCTATTTTGCCCAGTTCTTTTCTGATTGTGGAGTCATGAACACTGACCTTAGCTGTGGCAAGAGAAGCCTGCAGTTCTTTGGATGTTGTTTTAGGATCCTTTGAGACTTCTTGGATGATTTACACTGCGCCCTTGGAGTAATTTTGGCAGGCCGCCTCCTGGGAAGGTTCACTACTGTTCCAAGTGTTCTCCATTTGGAGATTATGGCTCTCACTGTGGTTCGATGGAGTCCCAGAGCCTTAGAAATAGCTTTGTAACCCTTTCCAGACTGATAGAGGGCAACACATTTTTTTCTGATCTTTTCAGGAACTTCCTTTGATCATGGCATAATGTGCTTGTTGAATCTTTGTGCTGACAACGTGACTCTGATGGTAAGGGCCAAAATAAGTGAGGTTTATATTGAGCAGGGCTGGCTGTAATCAAGCCTGGCTGTGTTCAATCAGCTGACTCTAATTATCCCTTTAATTGGGTTGATTTAACTAGGGGCAATTACTTTTTCACACAGTGCCAGTTGGTGTTGGTTAACTTTTCATTAAATAAATGAAATAAGTAAAAAAAGTGTTATTTGTTCACTCAGGTTCCCTTTCTCTAATATTATATTTTGTCTAAAGACCTGAAAACATCCAGTGTGACAAATATGCAATAATAGAGAAAATCAGGAAGGGGGCAAATACTTTTTCACGCCACTGTATGTATTCTATGTAAATTCTGCTCATATCATGTAGAGGTGTGTGTGTGTGTGCGTGCGGGCGTGCGTGCACCTGTGTGGAACTCTGATAACCTATTCCTGGTACATTAATCTTTTCCTAGTCAGTTTGCAAATGGCTGTAATGCTATAATGTAATGTACTGTGTACCGTTTAGAACATGAAGCAGTGCGTGTGTTAGTGTTTCAGAGTGCTTATCCTAAATACAATAAAAGTTAGGGTTAGATGTATAAGTAAATAAATGCCATATAAGGCAGTGTAAGTCTTATTTCTCATATAGCAACAAAATGAGCAGAGACAGTCCCTTACTTTTCACCAGCATGCAATACACAACCATGATGGGTTCCATGTCACCCCTCTGGGTTCACACAGTGCTTCTAAGTATCACTCTCCTGTGCAGGCAGTGCAGACAGTCCCTCGACTTTCACCAGCATGCAGTACACACCTGTTGTGGGTGCCAAGTCACAGCACTGTGTTCGTGCACTGCTTCTGAGCATTGTTCCCCTGTACAGCAGTCCCTCACCTTTCACCAGCAAGCAATACACAGCAGGGATGGGTGCCATGTTGCCCCACCGTGTTCATGCAGGGCTTCTGAGCATCACTCCACAGTGTAGACAGTCCCTTACCTTTCACCAGCATGCAGTACTCAACAGGGATGGGTGCTGTGACTCCCCACTGTATTCATGTAGTCCTTCTGAGCATCACTCCTCAATGCAGACAGTCCCTGCCCTTTCACCAGCACGCAGTACACAAGTGTGATGGGTGCCATGTTATACCACTGTGTCCATGTAGTGCTTCTGCGCATCACTCCTCAGGGCAGGCAGTCCCTCACCTTTAACCAGCATGATGCACACCACTGTGATGGGTGCCATGTCATCCCATTGTGTTCATGCAGTGCTTCTGAGCATCACTTTACAGTGCAAGCAGCCTCTCACTTTTCACCAGCATGCAGTATGCACCTCTTATGGGAGCCATGTCACCCCTCTGTATTCATGCATTGCTTTTGAACATTCCTCCCAGTTCAGGAAGCCCTTACCTTTCACCAGCATGCAGTATGCAACAGGGATAGGTGCCATGAAGCCCCACTGTGTTCAAGCTGTGCTTCTGAGCATCACTCCAAAGTCCAGGCAGTCCCTCACCTTTAACCAGCACACAGTACACAACTGTGATGGGTGCCATGACTCCCCACTGTGTTCATGCAGTGCTTCTGAGCATCACACCAACGTTTAGGCAGTCCCTGCCCTTTAACCAGCACACAGTACACAACTGTGATGGGTGCCATGACTCCCAACTGTGTTCATGCAGTGCTTCTGAGCATCACTCCTCAGAGCAGGCAGTCCCTGACCATTCACCAGCACACAGAACACAACTGTGATGGGTACCGTGTTGCAACATTATGTCCATGCAGTGCTTCTGAGCATCACTCCACAGTGTAAGCAGTCCCTACACATTCTCCAGCCCCCATTGCACCACCATGATGGGTGTGATGTCAACCCACTGTGTTCATGCAGTGCTTCTGAGCATCACTCTACAGTGCAGGCAGTCCTTGACATTTCCCCAACACAAAGTACAGCACCGTAATGGGTGCCATGTCACCCCTCTGTGTTAATGCAGTGCTTCTGACCATTGCTCCTCAGAACAGACAGTCCCTGACCTTTCACCAGCGCACAGTACATAACTGTGATGGGAACCATGTTGCACCTCTGTGTCCACGCAGTGCTTCTGAACATCACTCCACACTGCAGGCAGTCCCTCACCTTTAACCAGCATGCAGCTAGCCATTGTGATGGGTGCCATGTTGCCGTACTATGTTCATGCAGTGCTTCTGAGCATCACCCCGCAGTGCAGGCAGTCCCTCACCTTTTCATTTTCATTTTTCATTTTTTATGTTTGCTTGCACGCATGTGCAAGAAACATAGTGCCATCATACGAGTTTTCCAGAGGTGTGTCAGCCTCTTCCAATTCAGTCAGTGCATTTGCAGGTGCGGTCGCAGAGCGTCAATCACTGCTCCAGCTGTCTATGACAGCAGGAAAATGCAGTGCCATACAGTTGAAAGGGAGAGCTCCACTTGAGTGAGCAGAGCTCTCCCCCACACACACGTGCAGCATGCACTGCCGTGCTCATGTGCCTCCCCTCCCCTCCACACTGTCACGGCCACGGGGTGCCCAATCTCCTCTCGGCTCCATGGCCCCCAAAGCATCCAGGTGCCATGCTGGGAGCCCACCCCAGCGTGGCAAATGATGTAATGGCCGACGGGGTGCTCAATCCCCATTGGCTCCACTGTCTCTCCCCACCCCCCATGCTGTCACCGACGGGGTGCCCAATCCACGCCGGCTTCACTGTCTCCCCAGTACAGGGTGCCACACTGGGAGCCCACCCAGCATGGCAACAGATGCCATGGCCGACGTGGGTGCCCAATCCCTCAGCTCCACCCCCCCTCAGCCATCCTTCTGACACGCTGGCAAACGTCCCTGTCGTCTTTTAAAAAAAAAAACCTGTAAAGAAAAAACTGTCCTCGCAGTCTCCCTGCCCCCCACCACAACCCGCACCCACCCACTGCACACCCTACCTCCCACCCCCTCACCCCATACTTACCTCCGGAGTCCAGTGTAACGATCTTCGAGGACCGGAACATTTGCACTCTTCAAAGCTGACCCGAACTGAGGAAATGCCGGTAAGCTGTATAATGGGATAGGTAGGGGGTTTTCAACTTTGTTGCATATCTCAGGCATTTTTTGGAATTTTTGCACCAAATATTCAACATGGGGTTTTTGGGACCCCTCCTCATGAATTATTGCACTGTCATGGCGTTACTCGGGCCCGAAGGGTGATTTCGCAGCCACTGTGCGAAATCACCTTTACAGAATGATTAACGAAATGACACTGCCAGTGTTCATAAGGTGGGCTCTCAAAAAGCCTATTTTGAAAATTTGGTGGAAAAATTCTTAAAAATGACTGTTTTACGAGCATGCGTTGCGCAGTTCCTTCTCACGCTCGTAAGTTCACGAATTTTCAATATTTTCACCCAGATTTTCAACATTGCCATTTTACCACACCTTCTTATGAGCAGTACAGCTGCCATTTTCACATCTCACCCAAAATGTGTTTCCGCCCATGTAGCGCACAATGGCGCAGTCGGTGTGCGAAATCAATGTACGGGACACATTAAGAAAATCACAGTGACACTGTTCATGAGCAGAGGTCTTAAAATGGCTATGTTGAAAATTTGGTGAAAAAATTCCTAAAAATGACTGTTTCTGGCGTCGTTGCGCGGATTCCCATGCCTTTCGTAAGTGTTACGCATACTGGCGCACAATGGTGCAGTCGGTGTCGAAAGCAATGTTTGGGACAGATTAAGAAAATCACAGTGACACTGGTCATGAGCAGAGGTCTTAAAATGGCTATGTTGAAAATTTGGTGACAAAACTCCATAAAATGACTGTGTTACGAGTGAGCATTGCGCAGTTTCCACGCACCCTTGTAGGTTCATGAATTTGTAATATTTTCAGTCCAGATTTTCACCAGTGGCATTTTTCCACACCTCCTTATGAACAGTACAGCTGTCATTTTCCACAACATGGCCAAAATGTGTTTTCACACTTTCAGTGCAAAGATGCGTGGTCGCTGTGGGAAATCATTGTTCAGGACAGATAAAGAAAATCACACTGACACTGTTCATGATCGGAGGTCCCAAAATGCCTGTGTTAACAATCTACTGTAAAAAAATCCCCAAACTAGTTACATTTAGGATGTGCGTTGCACAGTTTCTACGCACGCTCGTGACTTCACCATTTTTTTTAAAGATTTTCACAGCAGATTTTCAACATTGCCATTTTTTACACCTCCCCATGAACAGTACCGTTGTCATTTTTCACATTCTGTTCAGAATGTGTTTTTGCACCTGTGGTGCCAAATGCCATAGTCGCTGTGCAAAAGCAGTTTTCGGCTAACAAACTGATATTGCCACTGTTCATGAGGTGGGGGTCACAAAAAAACCATGTTGAAAATTTGAAGTGAAAATACCAACGAATGCCTGAGGCGTTAGGGTTTCTCCGACCATAACGCCCCACCCTGTAGAGTATGACAGGCATCAGGGTGTGACTTGGGATTCTTGCCTGTCATGCTCATACCATCCACCCCACCCACACCCTGCAGCCAGTGAGAGGCATTAAGGTGTGCCTCGACTCTTGAGGCCCAAACTTCACCCACTGTCCTATACGCACCCATCTCACGTATTTCCTGGTGGAATGGGGTGCGCATAAGGGACAAAGACCCCAAGGCACACCATGACACTTGTCAGTGTCTGCAGGGTAGGGTGTGGTGAAATGGCGTGGTCGTTATGCCTGACGACCCAAAGGCACACCCCAATGCCTGCCACTCTCTGCAGGGTGGTGGTGGGGTTGGCTTCAGTTCAATACTTCGCTGTCATTCCTATTATGCAGCTTTGTAACTTCTACACTACCAATGCCAGTGCCAGCAAGCAAACATTCGGCATTGACAAATGCTTGTTACCCTTGTGAGCCTGATGAGCAAACTACCTGTTTTCACAGGCGACAAACAATTACAAAAAATTAGCATAATACAAAAAGACATTGATAACATGATACAATAACATTACAATACATCTAATACAATAAAATGTGAAATTAAACAAAACAATTAACAGGTACATTTCTGAAAACTACAAAAAAAGCATGAAGAGTTTATGTTTAAAATTACCAATGGTTTTAAAATGAAAAAAATCGGTAGGAAGGGAGTTAAACAAGCATTTGTCAATGCCGAATGTTTGCTTGCTGGCATTGGCATTGGTAGTACAGAAGTTACAGAGCTGCATAATAGGAATGGCAGTGAAGTATTAAACTGAAGCCAACCCCACCACCACCCTGCAGAGAGTGACAGGCATTGGGGTGTGCCTTTGGGTCGTCAGGCATAACGGCCACGCCATTTCACCACACCCTACCCTGCAGACACTGACAAGTGTCACGGTGTGCCTTGGGGTCTTTGGCCCTTATGCGCACCCCATTCCATCAGGAAATATGGTGAGATGGGTGCGGTATAGGAGAATGGGGTAAACTTTGGGGCCGAAGAGTCCAAGGCATACCTCGATGCCTCTCACTGGTTGCAGGGTGTGGAATGGTATGAGCATTACAGGCAAGAATCCCAAGTCACCTCCCTGATGCCTGTCATTCTCTACAGGGTAGGGTGTTATGGTTGGAAACCCTAACAGCTCAGGTATTCGTTGGTATTTTCACTCCAAATTTTCAACATGTTTTTTTTGAGACCCCCACCTCATGAACAGTGGCAATATCAGTTTGTTAGCTGAAAGCTGCTTATGCACAGCGACTACGGCATTTAGCACCACAGGTGCAAAAACACTTTCCGAACAGGATGGGAAAAATGACAGCTGTACTGTTCATGGGGAGGTGGAAAAAATGGCAATGTTGCAAATCTGCAGTAAAAATATTTAAAAAACTGGTGAAGTCACGAGCGTGCATAGAAACTGTGCAACGCACACCCGTAATGTAATTAGTGTGGCATTTTTTACAGCAGATTGTCAACTCAGGCATTTTGGTGCCTCCGATCATGAACAGTGTCACTGTGATTTTCTTTATCTGCCCCAAACAATGATTTCCCACAGCGACCACGCATCTCTGCGCTGAAAGTGTGAAAACACATTTCGGCCATGTTGTGAAAAATGGCAGCTGTACTGTTCATAAGGAAGTGTGGAAAAAATGCCACTGGTGAAAATCTGGACTGAAAATATTACAAAGTCATGAACTTACGAGGGTACGTGGAAACTTCACAATGCTGACTCGTAACACAGTCATTTTATGGACTTTTGTCACCAAATTTTCAACATAGCCATTTTAAGACCTCTGCTCATGAACAGTGCAACTGTGATTTTCCTAATCTGTCCCAAACATTGCTTTTGCACACCGACTGCACCATTGTGCGCTACATGTGCGGAAACACATTTTGGGCGACATGTGAAAAATGGCAGCTATACTGTTCATAAGGAAGTGTAATAAAATGGCAATGTGGAAATCTGGCGTGAAAATATTGAAAATTCGCAAACTTACGAGCGTGTGTAGGAACTGCGCAACGCGCGCCGTAAAACAGTCATTTTTAGGAATTTTTTCACCAAATTTTCAACATAGCCATTTTAAGACCTCT
This sequence comes from Neoceratodus forsteri, assembly GCA_016271365.2. NCBI lineage: Eukaryota > Metazoa > Chordata > Ceratodontiformes > Ceratodontidae > Neoceratodus > Neoceratodus forsteri. The sequence continues at coordinate 783,368,461 of CM028137.1, forward strand.
GCTCATTAAAAATGTCACTGTGATTTTCTTAATGTGTCCCATACATTGATTTCGCACACCAACTGCGCCATTGTGCGCTACATGGACGGAAACAAGTTTTGGGCAAGATGTGAAAAATGACAGCTGTACTGCTCATAAGGAGGTGTGGTAAAATGGCAATGTTGAAAATCTGGAGTGAAAATATTGAAAATTCGCAAACTTACGAGCATGCATAGGAACTGCGCAACGCACGCTCGTAATACAGTCATTTTTAGGAATTTTTCCACCAAAATTTCAACATAGGCTTTTTGAGAGCCCACCTTATGAACAGTGGCAGTGTCATTACTCAGTCCCGAAAGGTGATTTCACGCAGAATAGAGTGTACAGGTGTGGATTTGGTGATCACAGCCTAGGATAAGATGGCAGGCTTTGCTGAGTACAAGGCAGAGTCTGTTTAGCGTGGAGGTGGGGGCAGCACTGTATATGGTAATACCATAGTCAAGGAGGGCGAGGACGGAGGATGTGACGGTGAGCAGTAGGGCCTCCGGGGTGAGGCAATGTTTGTACCTATATAGCACTCCTAATCTTGAGTGTAGGGCCGAGGCAAGGAGGAGAATGTGTTGTTTATAGTTGAAGGCCAGGTCTAGAGTGATCCCAAGGTATTTAAAGTTGTTAACTTACTCGAGGGGGTAGTGGTTGACAGAAGTGGGGGACAGAGTTTCTTGCAGGAGTTCTGCGGATGGGAGAAGATCATGACTTTTGTTTTCTTGCAGTTAATTGTTAGACGTTGGGTAGAGAACCAATGTTCTGCTTCATGGAAGCTATGTTGGAGTGTTTGGTGGAGTTTAAGTGGGTCAGAGTAGGAAACGAACAGTACGGCATCATCTGCACAGAGGAGTAGGTTTCCTGAGACGGCCAACAGGAGGGAGTTTAGATATAGGCTGAAAAGTAGGGGGCCAAGAATCGATCCCTGCAGAACACCAGCGTGGACTGGGAGGCAAGGGGACAGGACAGTGCCTACCTTGACCTGTTGGGTTCTACCCGACAGGTAGCTGGCAAACCAGTTTAAAGTATCATTGGAGAAGCCACTGGAGGAGAGAGTGGTTAGCAGTAGGGTGTGGTTGACAGTGTCAAAAGCTTTAGAGAGGTCCACGAAGATAGCACCTGTGAGGTGGCCGTGATCCAAAGCCGACTGGGCATGCGAGGTGAAAGCGAGGAGGGCGGTGGTGGTACTATGCCCCTTATGGAAGCCATGTTGTTGGTTGCAGAGAAGATTGTATTTTGTGAGGTGGTCAGTGATTTGGTCGTCGACGATATGCTCTAAGGCTTTGGAGGGGGGAATGGATATAGGACAGTAGTTGTTTGTGGAGGTGTGGTTCCCACTCTTAAAGATAGGGGTAATATGGGCCAGCTTCCAATGGGTGGGAAATTTCCCTTGACAAAGGGAGCAATTTAGGATATGAGTGAGAGGGTAGAGGACTTCTGGGAGAGTGATTCAGAGAAGTTTCAGGTCAAGGGAATCGCTGCAGTTAATTGAGTGGCTAAGGGCTTTGGCTAGGTAGGGTTTGGCGTCCACACTGGAGAGAATGTGGAGGCGAAAGAGAGGAGCAAGGGGAGGTGGGTGGGCCCAGGCTGGTGGAAGGTCGAAGAAGTTAGGGGGGAGAATATGGTAGAGATTTGTGAAAGTGGAGTTTAGGGCTGAGGCTATACTGAGGAGATCCGTGGACATGTTACCGTCTATTTCTAATTGGTCTGGGGGCTGGTTTGGGGTTTTACCACAGAGTTCCTTAATATTATTCCAGAATTTGTGCCCATCACCCCAGGTGGATGTCAGGCTGCCTTTTGCAAAGCCCCTTTCCTTAGTGCAAATTAGTACAGTTCACTAAACTTACTATACTCAAACCTGTTAGGAGCAAAGTACAAGTGCCCCAAGCATGTTTGAATATAGCCCCCAAACCAAAAATAAGGCACTAAAACATGAACTCAGCACAATTCCCATCCCCCTGCTGGCCAAAGAGAGAGATACAGTATCTGGACACTGAAAATATACAGACTGTGATAGAGCCAACTCATTAAGACATCCCAGGCCTGTTAGTGTTACAACAGGCAAAATCAGGACCTCACTGAAAATGAGATACCACATGTTAACTGACCTATCCTGGGAAATTACACTGTAAAAATGTATAAAAGCAGAACCCCAGTAAAAATTAGATTCTGCATTTTACCTGTGCTAACTCTACTAAATACACTGGAAAAATGTGTAAACGCAGGACCCATTGAAAATGAAATATTGTAACTGCCCTATCCTACTAATGACACTCACATCCTATGTGTGTGCACTACTGTTGCATGCAAAATTTTTACAAGGCATGGTGGGGAATCCATCCCATGGGTACAAGCAATAGTACTTTTCAAAGGTTAGGGTGCCAGGGGATAGAGCACTGAAGGAAGGAGTGCAGATGTGAGGGGAAGAAAGGAAAGTGCAGGCAAGTGAGGGAGAAAGAAGAGAAGGAGAAGGGTTGGTGAGGTGGCTGGAGGGGAAAGGAGGAGGAGAAAGAAGGGAAGATGGTAAATTGAGAAGAAGGAGAAGGATCAGCATGTACAGTATAAAGCGTGTTTCATACATAATGTATCTGAAAGCAGTTTACAAGCAATGCTAGACTGGTAGTGAAGTGACTGAATGTGTAGGTGCAGCCATATGGCACATCAACACCCACACACAGCCTTGGACAGTTGCATGAACCAGTTTTATGGGAAGAGGAACATTGGCCAGGACACTGGGAATGTTCCCCACTCTTTGCAAAGAGTGCCTTGTATTTTTTTACTGCCACCTGGACACCCACGAGGACAGCACTAGCATGGTAGAAGGGACCTCAGTTTAACATCTCTTCTGAGGGACGGCACACCCCAAAAGTACAGCACCCCCTAATACTCCATTTGGGTGCCAGCATTTTAGGTATGAGCCCAATCCCAATGTGGGACCAGAACCCACAACCTTCTGGCCAGAGGCGGATGTGCTACCAACTGAGCCACACTGACACCTGAGGAGCATGGAAAGGCTATGACTCAAGGACAGCCACATGAGGAAGTGGTTTAGTCATGGAAACAGAGGGAAGAGGGAAAACTGAGGAGTAGGGAAGAGCTATGATTCAAGGATAGGCACAGGGGGTAGCGGTGTGGTCATGGAGCAGAGAGGAGAGAGAGTGTTTGGAAAAAAGCAGAATGAATGGTTAGGGGGAGAGAATTCTATGGTTTAGGAAAGCAGAAAGAGAAGGCCGCCTGACCAGCGAAATATTTTATATCACAGTAATACAACTAAGTCACACATTAATTCTACTGTATATCTCTTCTCCCACATCAGTCATTCCCCTAGTTTTTGCTTTGATCAGTTGATAACTATTTTTGTTCTTTGATCAGTTCCATAACTTATTGCTTGGTAACTTATTTTTGTCAATTTATTCTTAGACATAATTGTCCTCTTTACCTTTGTTACATTTATTCAATTTCTATGAACTTTATATTCTGTATTTTTGTATCTGTTATCTTTTTCCCTTCCCCCTTCCCCTAGGACACATCTGAAAACAAGCTGTTACTAGCTCAGTATATCTTTCCTCATAAAACCTTTGAAATAAATAAATCGCCTATCACGGTAATGCATTGGCAGCCGTTGTGGCTCTGACCAGAGTTTGTTTATATATCTGCAGCTTGGTATTTCTTTGTTCAGGCTTTTCAAAGTAGTTGATGGCAAGGGATTTAATTGTTCAGTCACAGCTCCACTGGAGGTGGCCATAACAGCCGAAACAGGAGCAGATGTCATCACTCTTCTCAAGTCCCTGATGTCCATCTGCCACTTTTGTTTATCACGTTTTAGTGATTCTTGTAGTTTGTGGGTTCTGTGGAGGCATTCAGACATTCCTGAGGAGTGGGTAACAAACCAAAATCCAGTAAAAATGTGCTAACTAACATTTTGCATGACTAAATTTTTTAACATTCTATAAATAACAAAACTTCTGTAAATAAATGGCCTTATGAGAAGCATTTTGAGGCTCAAAACTATTCACTGGATAAATTTACAAAGTGCATTGTCCCACTATGGGAGAGCTCCTCTCATGCAACCAGCCTGTTGGCCATCCAGTTTAGATTGTATTTAGAATCAGCATCTGCCCATTCAGTCACTGCAAGAATGGTGAAAAAACATGGGACTATTAAATGCACTACATGGATTTATCTCTGTTCCTAGGCTGGTGTTGCCATTTAGTGGGCTGGCAATGTAGCCTAGAGGTCAGAGCAACAAGCAGTGAATGAGCTTGGTAGATCCAGCAGACTTGGGTTTGATTCCCACAACCTCTATTTGCATACTGTGTAACTCTGATTAAGTCACTTAACCACCCCAGTGCTCCTGGGTTGCCCCTGAAAACAGGCACTTGTGCCTAGTGGGCCTTACCCAGTTCCCAAAAAGAGAAAACAAAAAACTTTCAATTCTATGAAAAACTAAGTGTGTTGAATCTATGTTGTAGTACATAAAGATGCTTAACCCCCTTGATGCCTTGTTTCCCTCCCATTGTGAGACTCCTTTTATTCAGATGCACTATATACACACGTTAGTGATTGACAACAGTATAGTCAATTCTGAGTGTAAGAGTATTAGTTGTGGAATTAATTTTGCAAAAGATTTGTGGTAATAATTGGGACTATAAATCTGGGGGGATGGGGGGGGTTGGTGCAGACCTGGGAAGTTGGTACCCTAAACTCCAACCCATCCTGTCAAGCTACTGCAGCACTTTTAAAGCCTATCTTTAGTAACCCTGCAGCACTGGAGGAGGCAATTTCTCCAGGTGATATCACTAGTAATATCAGCACCCTCATCAGTATTTAAACTACACATCATAACCACTTAGACAGCTTTCAGTGACTTACATGATTTCTGCATCAGTGTACGGTGAGTGCTCCTTCTCAGGAGTTACACTTGTTAAGCCTAAAAAACTCTACAGAAGTAATAACCTCAGTCTATTTATTGTAAATAGCTACTTTTCTGTTAATAATGCATGTTTTCCATATTCTGTTCTGTCTTGTGTTGTTGATTAATCAATTTTAAAATCTATTATAAAAAGGGTCTCATAAATGCTGCAATCTGATTGGCTGTTAGGATTCCAACAGCCTTACATTAATCCATGTTATACTGTCATGTACAGCCTGATTACCTGGATTCTTCCTGTCAGCATTCCATCCTCTAGCACTGCTGAATGACTGGAATGCTGCATTCTGATTTTGAACCAGCATTCTTTAACTGTTGGTGGAAGAACTATTTTATTAAAAATCTCCCTCTAAATGTGGAAAACATTCAAAAAGTATACTTTAAACACTTTTCTTGGAATAATTATTTTATAATAGCAATAAGGCACTCCCAGGAGTTAGATTAACAGTCAATCACCCCCTAGGGGCAGTATGGCACTCGGCTGCACCTCGTGCCACATTACACCCCAGGGGGTGATTAACAGACTGTTAATCTAACACCTGGTCATGCCTTATTGCTTAATAAAGTAAACACCTTTTCAACTTTTTTTTAGATTAAACAGTCTGGTAACTTGTGGGTTATTTGTATATTACCTATAGGTGCTTACCGACACTTTACATGATAAGGAATGGCATCCCTCTGACATTAGGTACCAAGGCAATATGCAGTAAATGGTGTTGCCTGCTTAAGTAGGATTTTTAGTATTTAGAAGTGATTACAGTTTTGTACAACAAGAGCATTAAGGCAAAGAAAAGTTGACTGAATACTGATGCATTACATAATCTGAGAATGACATTTTTTTTCCACATAGGTTTTTCTCCTAGTCAAGTTGTGGCAGCTCTTCAGCCCTGTCTCTGTCGCAACCTGCTGCAGACCAGCGCAATCCTCCCTCAGAGCTTACCTGCTGCTAGTATCCCTATGGATTTCACCCCCCCCCGTGGCAGGGTTGGTAGAAGGAGGGCCATCCCCCCTGAACATACAATCCAGTTGGCTGCAGGCACACCAGGCTGTAGTGCAGCTCCACTGACAGGCAAGCAGGGCTTCACATATCTAGTACCCTCCCATTTATCCCTTTTTCCCATTACCTTTCTGCAGCTGTATGTGACTGTGCATGTGAAGGCACGCACCACTCACCAGGTCGCAGACCCTCCCATTCTCATAACTCCCCGTTATGATGTTTTGTATAGCACCTTGAAATATTTGAAAGGCGCTTAACTAACTAAATTTTATTATTATTATTATTTATTATTCCTTGCTGCCCTAGGCTGCATTACACCAGCCCCCCCCCCTTGGTGGCAGTCATATGCCAGGCTAACAAATTCTCCTTCCCTGGGAAAGGAGAGCTGTCTCTTGGATGCTCAGTCCTCTTCCCCCCCCCAGCTGACCCCTGGTATCCTGAGTTTGCTTCTGGACCTGGGTCACCTGTGTGATACGAGCTGTGGCATCCAGCACCTCAACACTCTGTGCCACCAGGCTGGCTGGGGAGTAAACTTTTTATCTGGTTAAGTACAATGTTGGGTGTCTAAACTTTGCAATGAGACAGCCATATTGTAAGGCCACTCATGAAGAAGGTAGATATACCAAAACAATTCAATCTGGATATACTTTTATAGTTACCTATGTGCTTAAATAGTATCTGCACGTATGATTTAAACGGAAGTTAGAATGTACTGTATATTGCAGTAGTAACACAGAGAGACAGCCACAAATGAAGGCACCACTAGAATGGCTCTAAATGTTGAAATCGCTATACTTTTCATTACAGGGATTGTTCCAATGCAGATGCATCTTGATTACAGTTTGATTTACTTTGATTGAAAACAAGTAAGTTCAGTTAGCATTTGTACTAAGCAGCGTCACACCCTAATTAAAGATAAAATGAGAGGGGGTTTGACTTGTAACATTGTATCAGGAATTTGTTTCAGATTAGATTACAGATGCTCACTAGCACTGGTGATGAGAGTTAAACAGATACTCTAGTTTGAGTATTATGATGTTTTTATGTGAAACAACTTAGAAATTATTATGTTGGTGTGCACCTGTGTTTTTTTGTGGAGGTGGCACCAAGGTGAATACATAGAGAATGATGCTCAGGCATGTGTGTTATGAGGTTTCTTCATACATCCAAGGTGTGTGATGACCCATAAACCTCAAAAGTGAAGCTCGAGAGGTTTATGAGGTCATCACACACAGAGGGTGTGTAAAAAACCTCATAAACACACCAACTCCTGTGCACTATGTTTATAATAACGGGACCCATTTTAGGTTTAAATAGTCATGTGCGTGTTTGGATGAAATCATTCTTTCTATTGAAACCAACAAAATAACTGTGTTTAAATACTGAACTCCCAAAGTATTTTTTTGACTAACTAGCTTACAACAAGAGTGAAATAACATTAAAATTTGTCTCACTGCAACTGCAAGGAAATGATTGAGCAGTCCTAAAAGCTTTTGAACACTAGACAGATTTGTGCTGACAGCTAACAGTGCCTCAGATGTTTGGACTACTGAACTAGTGCTAAGAATGCTTAAACTAAGCAAACAAAACAAAAAAAAGTAAATTTGAGGTTGTGAAAAATATTTAATTCTGTTTCTTTATTCACTTATGTTCTTTTTTCTTTTCTCCATCAGTTGTCCTTGTGATCTACGGAAAACTGTTGCTATGGAAACCACCGCATAGCACTTAAACTCCTGAAGTAGAGCATAAACTTCTCACTGAAACACCATAATAACTGGGTGTGACATCATACCAGTTATTATGGCAATTTACAGCAACTGAATTCCAGTTGATATGGGGTACACCAGTTATTATAATGTTTTATTTCACATAGTAATACCAGATCATTTGTGACATTTGTCGGCAGATGTCTTGCGTCTGTGTGTATCTTGTAAGTCAGAAATGGTTAGAGGCCACAAAATATCACCCAAGGAGTTGTTGTGGTGTTCTTATAAAATCTGTAATAAAGAAGCATAAAGAATCTGGTTATTGGCGTGCTCGCTATTTTTTTTTTATCTTCTCAGATGGTTGGACATTGTCAGGGGAGAAATCAACATTAAAAAGCTAGTGTACTGCCTAAAACTAATATTAGATTTTAAAAGCAGCCAAGCTGAGGTATTTTTTATTTTCCCTTTGGTTAATTAGAAGATTGTTTACCTGATGTTAATAGGTGTGATGTGTGGAACAGCACTCTGCCTGGCAGCTGACATATCTAGCTCCATTGCTCCCCCACTACTGACCACACTGACTGTGACAACACTGCTGATTGGGAACAGCCATTCAGTGACTGCCAGGTCAGTTACCTGTGATGTCACTGTCAGTAACATCACACTGCTGATGATGTAGTTGGGGGGGGGGGGGCTAGAGACAGATATGTCAGCTGCCAAGCTAAGAGCAGTTTCACACATCCAGCACAATATTATCACATAGAAGACTTTCTAATGAGCAAAAGGAAAAAGAAAAACACTTCAGAAATAAAAAGTTACAACTAACTACTTAAAATTTTTATTTTCCTGTCTGCCTGTTTTGACTCCATTAGCTTTTTAAAAAAAACAAGTGTGTCCCATTCTAGGGATAATGACATCCTGCACCTATGTGGTAGATTCACTGGTTCTACCAGAAAATAAAAAATATGTTTTCAGACATTTATTTGCAGTGTATAATATAAAAAAGGTCACTGCTACTTGTATGTTAATTTAAGTATGAAATGTTACATCATGCAGCATTTTGAACTGTGTAGCCACTTGTCCAGGCCTCTCTTGAAAAGACAGGCAATTTTATTTTTATGGCATCTGATCCCAGGGGCTCTAGGTGTCTTACGTACATAAAAACAGAATAAAACATCAAAGAGTAAATCATCACAGAAGTAAAATCAACCACCGGACCCATAACAGATTGCAAACAGATGGCTTTTAAGTTTTCTTTTAAATGTGTCCACCAAGGGGGTTCCTCTAATCTTCAGGGGTAATGCATTCCACAGAAGCAGTGCTGTGATTCTAAAGGCATGATCCCTGGTGATTCAAGCTGTGACCTCTGGATACAGAGAAGATCCTCCTCAGAAGACCAGAGAGTATGGTTGGGAGTGTATGGACCAGGAAGGTCTTTCAGGTGGTCCGAACCCAAACTGTGCAGGGCCTAGGAGTTCAACAAACACACCATAAAACTGATACACCATCAAACTGGCATTCAGTGCAATGCTAAAACTGAGAAGTCCCAACAATCGGCTGGGCTGCCACTTCCCAGCAAAAAAAAGGGATTATTTCCTCTGTGTTTGTACCCTCTAGCAATATATTTAGATAAAGAAAAGGCAAGCATTTTCAAGTTGTCTTTGTGAGAGAATATTAAGTTGCTTGAGGAAATGTTTAATAATAACAGAGCCCACATTTCATCTGCGAAAGGCAAAATGAGGATTATGTGTTTTGCATTCCATTTGACTTCTTAACCTGAACTTATTGAAAGAAACACGTAAAACACAAAGGAATGGATTAGCTGATTAGCATGCAGTAGCAGTTTACTACTCGGAATGAAAATAATGCAAATCAATTTTAAATGCCAATCCTTTACGAGTCAAGTACATCAATTAGTAAAATCACAGCATTTACTGTACCTAGCAGTTTATAACACTTGTGTAGCTGCTGGAAGAGCACAAGTCTTCAATGTCTTGGATGGGCAGTTCTCTCTGAAAGGTTTCCAAGGTTTGGGCTAGGAATCTCTGTAATACAGCTCCAGCTGTGGGCTTCATCAGATGGATAGACAGCTGTTTGAGTTGCTTAAACAGTTTCTTAATTTATTTTTTTTTTATTTAGATCTAGGATTACAATTACCTTTGAGCCAAGGCTCTTTTACAAAGGTTCCACATCAGGAGAGTACATGCATGTTAAACATGTTAAACAAGGGCATACAACATTAAAGAGAGCATACAACCATATTCATCAGTTCAGGTACAGCATCACGGTAAATAGGATACATGAATAACACATACAAGGAATCAATTCAGAAACCTAGAAGAAATCAGGGAGGAAGGGTGAGAAGATAGGGGTGTGGCAGCCGAAAAAGAGACTAGAGCAGCTCACGGCATTGTCAAAGAACATCAGAGGTGGGGTGGTTGATCTCAATGGGGAAGGGGGAAGTTAGGGGTGGCAGTCACATGAACTGGAGGCCATGAGATGATGATGGAGGCTTGATTTGAATATGCCCAGTGAGGAGGTGGAGGTGATGTGAGTGCTGAGGGCATTCATCCAGCTGGGTGCATGGTGTGTAAAGGATCTTTGGCCCAGAGTGGTGCGGCATTGGGGGACCTGTAAAAGCCGATGTTCAGATACTCTGGTGTTATGAGGATTAGTGTTTGGGTACAGGAGGGCTTGGACACTAGGTGGAGTAAGTCCCAAAGTAGTTTTTTTCACCATCAAGCAGGTAAGGTACTTTATGCGGTTAACGAGTTGAAGCCATCCCGTTTGAGCGTAAAGCTCACATGTATGTGTGAGTTGGTGGGATCCAGTAAGCAGTCAACAGGCCTTGTTTAGGGAGGTCGTTATGCACCTGAGGGGGGTGGTAGTAGAGGCAAAGCCATAGATTATGAGGCCGTAGTCTATGGTGGAGACCACAGAACTCTGGATAACAATCTTCAGTGCTGCCTGGGTAAGATGCTGTCTATTTTGGTAGAGAATTCCAATGCGTGAGTTTACCACTCTGGCAACACTATCAATGTGAATCCCATAAGATAGGCAAGGGTCAAGTGATGTTCCAAGGTATTTAAAAGATGACACTTGTTTGAGGGTATTACCAGCGCTTGTATTGATATCAAGGGGGCATTGCCTGTGTTTGTTTTATGAGCTGCAGAAAAGCATAGATTTAGTCTTTTTGTGGTTTAGAACCAGCTTATTCAGTTCTTTGATCAGTCAGATACTAGTGGTAAACAGCAAATATCCTTAACTGGGTATTATAACTAGCTGGTTATAATGGCAAACACGTGCCGGGTTTCCCTCGGTCCATGCACTAGCCAACCACCACACTTTCCTTCCTCAGTGCCAGAGACTTCACCACTGCTAGCACTCAGCAATAAGTGAACTAAAAATGAAAAACAAACGGGCCTCTCATCACTAAAGTTTTTGACCCTTTTAATGCTTGTTAAAGCCTTTTTAAAAAAGCAGAAAGGTTTCAGCTGCCACTTGGAAGCAGACCGCACTTCATCCCAACAGGTCCATGGCGAAACAGCAATATATTTATATTTTATATAATTGCTGTGGTGAAAGAAATGCTCCATGGCAATTATATAAAACAGAGGCTGGGTAGGGGTTTAAAACTCAAATTTTACACACAACCTCTGTGTGGGATGCCTTTATAAACCCCTTAGACTTCGCTCTTGGGGTTTATGTGGCATCCCACTCTTTGGGAATGTTTAAAATTCTCATTATAACCACCTATCCAAACATTATTCTATATGTAATGCTCACCCTGTCATGGCTTATTACTTATGTATCCAGGTTGGTTACAATAAAAACCTAAAGGATAACCCTGCCTGACTTGCATAGTGACAATTTCAAAAAAACTCATATTAAAGAACCCCTGACAACCTAAGGAAGGCAGTATTGCCTAGAGGCTCGAAGCACCAAGCTGTGAATCTGGAAACTTAGCAGAACTGAGTTTGAAACCCACAACTTTCATTTGCATACTGTGTGACCCTGGAAAGGCTGGAGAACTGGTCCAGAATCTCATAGCTGTTCAGAGTGTAATGCCAAGAAGTGCAAGGCTGTGCATGTGGGGGAAAAAGAACACAGGGGTACAGAACAAACTGGGAGGACAACAGTCACGGTGATGGAGGAGCCAGGACAGGACAGCTATAGAAACTTTTTTAAATATAAAACAAAATTATATAAAACTTATAAATCACTCTTGCTAACTTAACTGATTTATAATAAATAAATAGGGCATCTGAAGAGTGTCTTTTATGGTATAAGAGACTCCTCTTCTGTGGTTTGGGCAGCCAGGATCATTTATCTTTGCATTGTCGTCCTCTCACCCAGTCTTTACACTCAACATTTCTTACACCATACTGTATGAGACCCTCCTCATAGGCCCTAAAGGTTCAGAGTTTCTTGAATAGCCCATTAACTGCCCTGTTCTGTCTTCAGTGGATTCATTTCTTATAAAGAGGTTCATTTTATCTGGTGTACATCTAAGTCCAATTTTCAGTAAAATATTTCCTTTTTCTGTGTTTTTTTTATTTTCTTAACCTAGTTTTGTCTGTCAGCCACATTGCCCATAATTGTGCTGAAGTGATTGATTACTAACTAGGTTTCTTTTGTGGTAAAGTGCCAACAAGGTATTTACTGTCACTTAAGTAGGTTGCCGTGGTAGAGCCAAGTAACCCCTGCCACCTGTGGTAGACATTGTGTAAAGAGATGCTGTTTCATTCTTTACAGCTTCATACCTCTTTGTTTTATGTCCTTAAAAGTCTGTTGCAACAGCACTTTTTTCCTTTGTCCTGTCCTGTTCTATCCTTTAGGCTGGCCAGCTACTCCTCTTATTTCTCTTTTTATTCCTTCAGCTGTCTCTCTCACATCATCTGCCTGCCGTAAGGATGTACCCTGCCTGATAAGAATTCTGTTACATTAGTTTTGTCAAGCTTCTGTAATGCCATTAACTTTGATGTAGTATGTGCTGCATCTTTAAAATAAAGCAGTAATTAATGTGGGCTAACAGCTTGAAGCTGCAAGGGAGACTATACACCGCAGGACTGCTACTGTAATATTGCAGCCATGTGTTCAGCGTTATATTTTGAGAAGGTCCCTTGCTATTCTTAGGTACGCAGTTTAGCATTCAGTACAGTGAGGGGCATGAAATATATTAAGACCCTTAAAGGTGCATTACGTCTGGTGAAAGACATGCTGTCTAAGCGCGCATATGCCAATTCAAGCCCAGAGTTACTGTAGTATATTGCCATTAGTGCTATATTTCAAAGAATGGGTGACACAGAGCTATGTTTCAGAAGTGCAGAAACTGTTGGTAAAGTCCCCGCTTTGTGTTTGCCCTCAGTATTGCCCCCCCTCCCCCACTTCTCCTGGATTAAAAGTTATTACCCCTGCGGTCTGAAGAAAAGACCAATGTAGAAATTGTATGCTTTGCAGCCTGTTAGCCTAGAGGAAGAGTGCATGGAAGTAAGTCAGGAGTGCTGACCGCTCTACTTTGCAGCACTCCTCCTGCTTGAAATGCCTCTGTTTTGTTTTGTTTCTCTTTTTGCTTAAACAAAAGCAATGGTTAAGTTTTCTCTGAAACACAATATTTAAAATGTTTTAGCCTCTGTTTTCGTGCTGCCTTACATGCAAGGTTGTGTGCAGACCTTGCATGCAGGGTAACACAAGGCCAACATTTTATTTTCTTGCACATTTTCAACATTTTGAGCCTGATTTATCAAAACCCTTTTATTTTAGCATAATGCAGTATAACATTCCTGTAACTGTAACAATAAACCTTGCATAAATATGCTATTCCTATACCAAACTTACCATAACAAACAAGCAGGTCTCTCTCCTTAGGAGCTAGCGCCCCAAATGGTTGCTATAGTTATACTACACTTTCTATCAATCATACCTGAATGGGTGGAGCTTCCAGACCCATTATGAGGGAATAATGTTTATTTAAGATGCTAAGCTCTAATTTTTATCAAATATAGTATGATTTTGAAACTCATTGCATCCTGATAAATGTGAATGTATTTTTGAAACTGTTTAAGCATAGAAAAAGTATGTGTATTAGTCTAGGAGGTGGAGTTTTAAATCATGTGACCATTTTGTGTATAACTGCTTGGTGATTGATTCAGACGGCTGTTCAGTTCAGCCTGAGCTCAGGTTGAAGACCCAAAGGGTGGGGCTGATGCTGTAAACTCATAGCTGTGTACTGTTGTTTTCTTCATTTGTTTTGATTTTCTGCAAGTTATTATTTTTTATTTCAATAAATTCACACTTTTGTGTGTTTGTACCCTTCTTTGTGGTCAAGTGTCTCTTAATCCCACACACCTCTACCACAGTGGTGTCAGTGGGATTTGGCGGTGCAGGTATACTGGAATACATCATTCTGAGATCTGTCCAGATATCTGCAGAGGCACAAAGGAAAGGTACCATGGCAGACACACTAGAAAAAGTGGAGTTGGTGGAGCCTGTGGATACCAAAGTCACTGGTGTCCTGACCTGATCCAGACTGTAGCAGACTGCGGAGAAATTGGTACATGGTCTGAACCCAGGAGCCCGGCCCAAGACTAAGACAGAGGGACCTGCGAGGACCAGCTTTTAGGACAATGGAGAAGAAGAATCCATGGAGGAACCACCCATTGACATAAATGATCTTCTGAGATGGTTGGCTGTATGTCAGTTGGAGATGGAGCGACAGAGGGAAAGGGACCTCTGAGAAGGAGAATTGGAAAGGTGGCAGCAGGACCAGCATTGGACCGAGACCCTGACAGCACTCCAAACTATTGGCACAGGTAACAGTGGGCAAGACACTGGCCCAAAAGACATTAAGTTAACTAAAATGGCCACTACAGATGAAACAGAGACATACTTAACAACTTTTGAGAGAGTAGCCAGAGCATGTGGGTGGCCCCAGACTCAATGGGTTGCTCGACTTGCCCCTTATCTTACCGGAAAGCCCAATTAGCCTAGATATGCAAAGAACTATGAACAGGTAAAGAAAGAAATATTACGCAGGTATGATATAAATGCTGAGACATACCAGCAAAGGTTCCATTCTCTGCAATACCAAACCTCATATACCACTAGAGAGACTTTTATTAGACTGAGAGAACTGTGTTATAAGTGGCTGCAGCCTGAAGAAAAAACTAGTGCTGAGGTGGTTGAGACTCTGGTTGTGGAACAGTTCTTACAGATTCTCCCAAATGAGGTTCAAATCTGGGTGAGGGAGCATAATCCTGAATCAGCTGAGACTGCTATTACCCTGGCTGAAGATTTTTTATCAGCCAGGCCCACAAATAAAAAGACTTACCAAGCAGAATCTGCTCTGGCTTCATCGGCAACCAAATATGTTCCTACCCCCACTCAACCAGCTGCTGGGGCTAGGAAGAGCCCATGTAGAAATTACTCTAAATTTGGGAAAGGTGGGAGAACCTTCCCCCCTGATATTGTTTGTCATCACTGTTTTGGAAAAGATCATATAGCCAGATATTGCCCGAACAAAAAAACTGACCCAGCCCACCTAGCCTTATTAACTGCCAGATATACCATGGTAGAAGTCCTCACTAATAACCATCAAGTGTTGGGACTCCTTGACACCGGTAGCAAGCATACCCTGATTTGTCCTGAATTGCTAAGTATTACAAACGAACCAGGAAAACCTGTTTACGTGCTATGCATCCATGAGGATACGCACAGTTATGCCACATCCATAGTGGACATGACTGTAAAAGACCAAGCAACTACTGTGTGTGCTGACCTGGTTCTGAATTTACCAGAGTCGAGTATTATCGGCCATGACTTTCCGAACTTTGAAATCATGCTAGCTAAAAACCACCTTGACATTGCAGCTGTAACAACAAGGGCCCAAAGCAGACAAGAAAAGCTACTAGGTGAGACATTTCCTTTCGATGAGGACATTCTAGAAGCACCTGGAAAGTCTAAGAAGACTAAGAGGGAGAAGAGAAGGTTAAAAATCGTATGGACTAATAAGGGACTTGATGAAATGCCTGTTGATTTAAATGTAACTAAATATGACATAACCAATGGTCAGAAATGTGACCCTACACTAACCCTCTTGTTTCAACAAGTTGGTAAGGTGGCACAGAAAGTTGCTCCTGAGATGGTATTACAGAATGATGTATTATATAGGAGGTGTTGTAATCCTAAAACAGGGGAAATAGTTGACCAACTAGTAGTTTCCAGAAAAATATAGGGAGCAGTGGACAAAGATATGATAGAAGGCATTCTTAGGATGGCAGAGAAAGGGGAGAGACTGTTGATGGGGGACCTGAATATGCCAGATGTTAACTGGAGCACATTTGCTGCAGCCACATCCAAGAGCAGGACCATTCTCGATGCCCTACAGGTGACAGGCCTCAGACAGCTAGTTTCGGAACCCACTCATGAGGGAGCAATCTTAGATCTTGTACTCTCAAATGGGGGCAGTGAGAGGATCTCAGATCTAGAAGTGGGTTGCCATCTGGGAACAAGTGACCATCAAACAGTGTGGTTCACATTAAACTCAGCTACAGAGTCAAGCCATACAAAAGTGAGGGTACTGGACTTCAGGAGGGCTAACTTTGGCAAGACGGGAGAGTGCCTCAGAAAAGCACTAGCAAACAGAAGGGGTGGCGCAACAATGGGAAATCATCAAAACTGCCATCACAGAGGCAACAAGCCTTTGTGTGAAGCAAATAAACAAATCAAAATGAAAGAAAAAGCCACTATGGTTCTCAAAAGAGGTGGCTGGGAAAGTCAGGGAGAGAAAGATAGCATTGCAGAAGTATAAGAAAACACAGAAGAAGCAGCACAGAGAGCTGTACCAGTTAAGGCAGAAGGAAGCAGGGAGGAAAGCCAGAATAGCAAAGGCCCAAACTGAGGAAAAGATAGCCAACTCGGTTAAGAAGGGGGATAAAACCTTTTATAGGTACATCAGAGAGTGTAGAAAGACAAAGGGAGGGATGGTGAGGCTGAATAGAATGGACGGTGGGTGGACAGAGGGGGACAGTGAAAAAGCAGGGATACTGAATGAATATTTCTGCTCAGTATTCACAAAAGAGGAAGGGGAAGTGCCTAATCCAATTAACAGAAGCACTCTTGATAGGGGGGGTTGATCCCAGTCCTTTCACAGAAGAAAGGGTTCTGCAAGAACTCCTAAAACTGAAGGTGGACAAAGCAATGGGGCCTGATGGAATTCACCCATAATTCTAAAAGAATTAAGGGGAACTAGTGAAACCACTGGCTACTTTTTAATAAATCATGGGAGGATGGTGTGGTACCCGAGGACTGGAGGAAGGCGGATGTGATTCCCCTTCACAAAAGTGGGACCAAGACAGAGGCAGGAAACTGCAGACCTGTCAGTTTGACCTCTGTAGTAGGGAAAATGATGGAGTCACTTCTGAAGGAAAGAATTGTTGAGTACCTACAGGCCAGTGGGGCACAGGACCCAAGGCAGCATGGGTTCACAGTGGGAAGGTCATGTCAGATGAATCTAATAGATTTCTTTGACTGGGTGACCAAAGTAGTAGACCAGGGAAGGGCTGTGGACATGGCCTACCTAGACTTTAGCAAGGCATTTGACACAGTCCCACACAAAGATTAATAGTCAAATTAACCAGCCTGGAGTGGGTCCCAGGGTGGTAGCCTAATAAAACACTGGCTGGACAACAGGACACAGAAGGTAATTGTAAATGGAGTCCACTCTGAAGAAAGAGGAGTTACTAGTGGGGTACTGCAGGGTTCAGTACTGGGTCCAGTCCTTTTCATGTCTTTATAATGACATTGCAGAGTGACTGGAAGGAAATGTATGCCTCTTTGCAGATGACACAATGATCTGCAACAGGTTGATACACAAGGAGGCGTGGAAAGGATGAGAAGGGACTTGGCAATGTTGGAGGAATGGTCAGAAGTATGGCAGCTAGGATTCAATGCAAAGAAGTGCAAAATAATGCACCTGGGAAACAAGAACCCAGGGGAAGAATACACAATGGGGGGGGGGGGAGGTAGTAACAACAACAAAAAAGGTTGAAGACACAGGGTGGGACTGACGCTGTAAAGTTCTAGCTGAGTACTGTTGTTTTCTTAATTTATTTTGATTTTCTGCAAGTTATTATTTTTTATTTCAATAAATACACACTTTTGTGTGTTTGTACTCTTCTTTGTGGTCAAGTGTCTCTTAATCCCACACTCCTTTACCACAGTTGCTTGTGATGAATATGCATATAAGTTAAGACAGTGGTGCAGACAGTACAGTAGTAGCCTGAGAATGTTGCTGTCTGTGTAGTTCTGTGGCCGGATGAAGCAATATTCTCAAATAATTGACATAAATGAGGAACAGGAATATGGTGAGTACAGCGTTACTGATTTTTTTTTTTTTGAGAAAATTTTTATTGTTTTCCAAATTAAACAACAGGTTATACAGGAAGTCAAGACTGGAAAGGTGCAACACCTACATTACAAGGTACATTTAGTAAGTACAGAAAGCAGATAACTACACATGGGTGGGGAAGGGGGGAGGGAAGGAAGGGGGAACTGCGGAAGGGTTATAAGGGAAGAGTTTAAACAGTCTACAGTAACCAGTAAGCAATAATCATATATGCACAGGATGTCTCTGATCTTAGGCCTAGCCAGCACCTAGGCGGAACAGTGTGTCGACTGGTCTGGCCAGGGCACAGACCTATTGAGAATGTGGGTGTAATGGGCGGGTGAGCATTGCCATCCTTACCTGGCTGGGGTACAACCATGTCAGGTGTCTTGACAGAAGGGGGAAGCCATGTGATAAGAAGGGATCAGTGCATACTTACCCTCCTGTGCATAGTGGACCATAGAGGCCACTGGACCTTGACCATAACAGTCTGATGTGGGTCACAGCAGCAAGGCAGCAGGTGTGGGCCAGGTGTAGGAGTTCATGGGTCATATGGTCCAGCCTGCCAGATATCCAACCTCACCTGAAAAATAGGAACATACACACAGAGGAACCATGTGCTTGGGTACTGAGGTAGAGTATTTGCAGGATTTGTACAGGGACTATCAACAAACACTTCTGCAGATCGGTTATAGATAGATATTGATAGGTGTGTTAAGTACATAGTAGCAGCAGACAACACATAATAGTTTCCTTCCTTGAACAGTCCACGGGAAATAAATCCCACCACAGACAATACCTAACCCACTCCTGGGTGTAACTACCACCATTTGGGATGGGTTCATGTGTATATATAAAAGGCCCTGTCCCTGAACAGGTATCAACACAGCCCACTCCTGCTAGAGGGTTAATAAGCCACATGTAGGGTGCCCAGCATTTATGGAATTTGGTCAGTTGGTAGGTTTTGAGATGGGAGATCTTGTCTAGCCCAGCCAGACTCAAGATGGAGACCAGAACTTCTGCCTGAGTAGGTGCAGTGGGGGAACCTCCATTTGCACACAATTGCCCTTTTGGCTTGGATGGCTAGTCAAGTCAGTCATCTGTACTCCTGAGGTACTAGCGAAGGAAGGTCTTGCTTGGTTCCCAGTAGAAAGAATGTGGGGACCAGAGGGATGGTTTCAGTAGCACTCTTGAGGCTGTTATACCCAGTTGCCTCCATAGTGGCCGTATTCTGGGACAGGACCATAGAATGTGCAACAAGTCACCCTCCTCTCCCTGACATCACCAGCATTCGTCCGATGGGAGGATCTTGGCTTTGTGGAGGATGGATGGTGTTTTGTACCATGAGTGGGAGATCTTGTTTTGGATAAGCCTAGTTCGTGCATCTTAATACCAGGTGTGGGCATCCCTCCAGGCTTGGTCTCATTGTGCAGTAGTAATGGTGCATGACAACATTCTCTCCCATCTGGCTTTAGCCTCCTCAGATTGAGAGGGAAGTGTGTCCTGTAGGCTGGCATAGAGTCAGCCAGCTAGCCCTTTCGGATGGTCCAGCCAGACCTGAAGGTTCTGGACATGGGCCCCTAGTGTGGGGGCATCTAGGAGGGGTTTGACTGCAGCCTGAATCTGTAGATACCTCCAGAAGTCCTCCCTGGGTGGATCCTATTTGGCTTGGAAAGTTGGAGGCACATAGTTCTGGGAGGTCAAGGAGGGTCCCTACCTGAGTTATACCCGTCTTGCACCAGAGTGGCCATACTACACTTTTATCATCTATGGTAATGCGTGGGTTGTGCCACAGTGGTAAGTACGCCAGTGGGGCCGGGTCTGAGCCTAGCTTCACGTGGGTGCTGTAGCAGTATTTTCTGGATGCAACAATGGTGCGGGATGGCTCAACTAACTGTGTGACAGTTCGAGGCTTCTCAGGGGGTAGATGAGTGCCGAGGTAACTACTAGTCCCAACTGGTCCCGCTCCATGTGTACCCATTAGGGTACTTCGGGTGCGGGGTCCCTAAACCAATGCATGGTTTGCGAGGTCTAGAAGAGCCACTTATAGCCTTCCATCCACGGGAGATTCCAACCTCCCTTTGACCAGTGGGATCTGAGTTTGTTACGACTGAATCTGGGCTTGGTTCCTTCCCAGAGAAGATTCCCCATCAGTTTGTCTGTGGGGAGGGCCCAGTTCTTCGGGGGGGGGTAAGTGGCATGTGGGTGAGAAGGTAAAACATTCTGGGGGCAGCCACCATTTTAATGGCTGCAACTTTGCCCGCTAGGGTGAGCTTAAGCAATTTCTGTCTCTCAAACTCTGTTCTGGTGGTGCTCATCAGGGAGTGTATATTGGCCCCCCCGGATATGGCCAATTCTGGGGGTGATTTTAATACACAGGTATGTGATCCCAGTTGGGGCCCAGAGGAGTCCCGCATCAGTGACCATATGCTGCAGACAGTTGGCATTGAGAGGCATCATCTCTGTTTTGGTCTGGTTATGGTTTAGGCCTGAAAGTTCAGCAAAGGTTTGGAGGAGGTTAAGTAGGGACGGGATTAACCTGGAGGCATCCGACAGTGGGAGGAGGAGGTCATCAGCTTACATGAGGGCAGGGTAAGCAACTTCCCCAGTCTTTATCCCTTGGATTGCTGTGTGTTGCCTGATTGCCACAGCCAGGGTTTCGACCACCAGGACAGACGAGAGGGGAGCGAGGGCATCCCTAACGAGTCCCCTTT
Source organism: Neoceratodus forsteri (assembly GCA_016271365.2). Taxonomy (NCBI): domain Eukaryota; kingdom Metazoa; phylum Chordata; order Ceratodontiformes; family Ceratodontidae; genus Neoceratodus; species Neoceratodus forsteri. Next base: position 783,389,216 of record CM028137.1, read on the forward strand.
TCCAGTGGGAATTGTTGAGATATTGTGAGGTTGGTAGTGACTCGGGCATTTGGCTTAGTATATATAGCCCGAACCTTGTTTTGAAAGCCTTCCCCTACACCCAGGTGGGCTAACATAGTATATAGGTAGTCCAATTCGAGGGAGTCGAAGGCTTTTTCAAAGTCAACTGCGATAACCGCCACAGGAAAGGGGAGGGACTGTGCGACGTGCATGAGGTTCAGCAGGCTTCTCATATGGTCAGAGCTGTGTCTGCCTGGCACAAAGCCCACCTGGGAGGGGTGGCTCAGGATGGACAGCAGAGGGCTGAGCCTGGTGGCTAGGGCTTTAGCGTAGATCTTGCTGTCCACATTTATGACGGAAATCGACCTGTAGCTGCCAGGGGTCATGAGGTCCTTCCCTTTTTTGGGGAATTACGATTATATTTGCCTCCCTAAGGGCTGGCGGCATGGTCCCTTTTAGTTCAGCCTCCTTGAAGACGTCCTTCAGAAGTGGGGCAACTTGTGGGAGTAGGGCCTGATAGAAGTCAATTGGGAAGCCATCCCCTCTAGGCAATTTACCTCCTTTTAAGCTCTTGATGGCCACCTGTACCTCTTCCTCAGTGAGTTGGTCATCTAAATCCCTGTCCTGAGTTGTAGAGAGCTTTGGGAGGAGGAGCAGGAGGTCATCCAGGAACCGTGACGTTCACTGAGGAAGGGTGGCATGAGTGGTCTTGTATAAGTTCATGTTGAAGGTGTTCATGACCTGGTTCACAGCCTGTGCAGCAGTTACCACCACCCCATTCCAATTCTGTAGGCCTGGGATGAGTCTGGCAGCCTGTTGCTTTTGTAATTGGTATGCCAAGACCTTCCCCCCCTTGTCTCCCCTTCCCAGAATGTGTGCCGGATCCTGAGGATGGCCACTTCTGCTTTCCTATTCAAGATTTGATTGATTTCAAATCTGAAGCCAAGGATTTTCCTCCTTGTGGGAGAAGAGGGTGATGGGAAGGGCGTGACCTTGTACAGGCTCTCCTGCAGGACGAGTTTGCGTTCCCTCTCCACCAGTTTCCATTCCCTTTTTCTTCTCTTGGCTGCTGCAAAGCCCATGATGCTGCCCCTCAGTGTAGCCTTGAAGGCCTCCCAAGTGTTCCCTGGGGATGTGTCTGCAACCGGGTTTGCCTTCAGGAATAGCGAGGCCTCATTCCTGGACCAGGGTATGAAATCTGGGCCCCTCATAAGGAGGGGGTCTAGCTCCAAGGAGTGGGATAGGGTCTCATTCGGATCCCAAAGAATGACCAACAGTACTGGCGCATGGTCCGAGATACCTCTTGGGAGGCTGGCTGAGTCGAGAGTAATCTGGAGGAGGGGTTGAGACACCTGCCAGTAGCTGAGTCTACTGTAGGAGGCATTGGGTTCTGAGTGGAAGGTGTAGTCTCTTACCCTCGGGTGAAAGAGATGCCATGCACCTGTTAAGCCTAATTCGGTCATAAGGGGCTGCAGGGCTTTCACTCCCCTGATGTGAGGTTCCTTACACATGTCACAGCTGTCTAGACATGGAACCAGGGTGACACTGAAGTCTCCTCTCAGCAGAACAGGGCAGCCTGCCACTGAGGGGGAGACTAACTCTGCTGTGAGGGCATAGAAGAACTGAGGGTCATCCTGGTTTTGGGTGTAGACATTATAGAGAAGTAAAGGCCCTGTGGGAGTGTCATAGCTGGCTATAAGCAACCTGCCATCCGGGTCAGCTACAGTGTTTGTTAGCTTCCAGTTCAGGGATTTATGCAGCAGGATGGCCACCCCATGTTTTCTAGATGGTGCCCCAGCATGCACCAGTTGCCTTGCCCAGTCTTTCAGGAGGAATTTGTGGTCCATTCTTGTGAGGTTAGTCTCTTGAAGGAAGGCCACCTGGGATTTAAGACATTTAAGGTAGAAGAGGATCTTTTTCCTCTTGATGGGGGAGTTCAGACCCCCAACATTCCAGGTGTGAATCGCTATTTCAGTGATGTTGCAGTCCACGTGGGGATTGACAGATCTCTGGCTTGAAGGCCCCTAGAGTTGGTGCAGTGTGCTGTCTCATATTCCTTCACTGGATTACTTGCCCCATGCTACAAGTACAGTTTGATCAGGGTCCTAGATTGTGGTGGGGATGGGGGTTGAGCAGCACCTAGGTGAGGGCGGGAACGACAGGTAAGCTGTAGTGCTAGGGTGCTTTTACCTATTAATGGACGCCTGGAGGACAGGCCGAATAAGTGAGAACTATGGCCTAACTGGTCTGTACAGAACAACTTAGGATTTATGGTAGGGCTCTGCCCGGACTGTAGCTGGCTGTTGATGCAGCTAATGGCCGGTCCGGATCACCCTGGGGACTGGCTTAACCCACTAGAGGATTACCTGCAACACAGCACAGGTCAGTCGGATGCAGCATTAAACAACAATAACAGCAGTATTAAGGTTTTAACTTACTAAGTAAGTCTAAAGCAGATTAAATCTACATTATAAACCAACCTTAGAGCAGTCACTTCCAGAGCATCAGGGAGCAGTTATTACCTGGAGACCAGACAACTGTGGGTGGGTAAGTATATTAGTCCACACAGATCACCTCTATGTCCCCGGTGTCCAGGATGCCCTTGTATGGGGGCAGGGGCGCTTCATCCCTAAGGGAGAGAGAAGAGGTTTAAGGGAAGTTCCCCCAGGAGCTGGCATGGAGCGCTTTTTATTTGGTAGTGAAGCAACCCATTTGACCCCTCTGGAGGGTGAAGGGGGGGCCAGTGATAGGGTTACCTACCCCACACAGCCAATGGGCTAACTGTTGATATGTCGAGGGGCAACCAGTTCGATGGCCCTATACACCATTCACCCCCACCCCCCCAGCTACTCTATGAAGGCCAGTACACCCTCACAATCCGAGGCGACATGCTGCAGATAGTGGCAACTTACATAGGTACGAGGGCCGCTGTCATCCTGTGTAAGCAGACCTGCTGCAGGCACCAGGGTCCAGCCTTATACTACCTAACCCTCCGTTGGAGTACCTTGCAGGCTGTTGTACCTTGTGTGGGGCTGCCTTGACAAGCACACAAGGGTGCATATTCTCAGTGTCCGGGGGGGTGGAGTGTCACCCAGGCAGCAGTGGTTGGAGAGGGAGAAGGGAAGGGGAGCAAGGAGGGCAGTTGTCTGTCTTCTGGGTACTTGGGGTTAGGGGAATCATATGGCCATGTAGTGGCTGGAAAGGGTGGAAAAGAGGATGGAGGTAGGAGGGAGGGAGCAGACAGGCCCCGACTACTCCACAGCAGAGCATGTCAGCGTCACAAGGGACTGGGAGATTCCTAAGCATAGCCCCCCCAGCCAAGAAATCAGACAGAGAAGGCCACATATTACCAGCAAGAGGTGCTATACCTCCTCACATCCATCAATAAACAATGCACACAGAAGTCCCTCTCTCCCCCCAGCAAATATCCAGCAAATATCCCATCATATTAAGTAGCACAACAGTCCCTTGGGGTGATATGGTTAAAAGGGGGACCAGACAAACAATTTCCCTAGCCTGTGAAGAGAACTTAGCATACAGCTGGGGGGGGGGAGCAAGGCTGGAGCTGGGCAGCATTGTGGAGAACCACTCCCTTCACCTACCTCCCTTACCAATTAAACCGAATTCCCCAGCCCCCACTGAAACTCCTGCATATCACCCATTAAAAGGCACCCTTTTACTTATCTGATACTGGCTCTTCTTTCATGGAGCCCCGGAGATGTCTTCACTGGATCTTCTTTTCACGGCTGCCCCAACCGAGCCGGGAAATGAGTGCCAGTCTGGGCCTACACTTGCAGCTTGAGCTTCACACTCCTGAAGTGGGAGGGCCAAGTCTGCAGCAGCCACACAGGAAAGGACCATGTTGTTGTCTTCAGCTGGGGTACTGTCCATTTCAGAGCAGATCTTAACAAGTTCAGTATTCTGCTCATTAGGCCGGGTGATCAGCGTCAATGGGGAGAATCTGTTTTGTGTGAAATAAGGGCTAGTCACCTCTGATCCGTCGGTCACAGCACTGTGTTTCTCCCGGTATGTGCAAGTTTCTGTCCTGGTCCTGTCGATTGGGTGCTCTCTTCTAATGTGGTCCACTTTCTGGGGTCTTTTTTTCATGTTTCCCTGCCACTGCTCCTTCCCTAGTTTATGGGTGGGGGTGTTGCGAAAGTCCTGTGCTCTTTTTTGTGGGGATCTTCTGTCCTCATACCTGAGTGTGTTATTATTGAGTCGGCTCTGTTCTTGGGCAGGTGCGGCCAACCAGCCGAAGCGCTGTGGGAACGATGTAACAATAAACTCTGCAGCCGCCTCTGGGGTTTGGAACTGCAAGTCTGTGCCATTAAACGTTAGCCGCAGCACTGCTGAGTATCTGAGGGAGAAGGAGATCTTTAGATCATGTAACTTCCTTCTGACACCAGTGTATTCCTTCCTGCGCATTGCCAGCTCCCTAGAGTAGTCCTGGAAGAGCATAATCTTGTGGCCTTTCCAATCAAGGGCTCCCAGCTTCCTTGCCCTGGACTGGATTGCTTCCTTCTTGGTGAAATTTAGTAGTCTGGCTGGGATAGGACTAGGTCTCTCGCCAAGTGCTGTCTTCTGCTGTAGGGTTTGGTGCACCCATTCTATGGTGATTCTAGTGGTGGGAGGCAGACGGAGGACCTCTGGGACGGCCCATTGTAGGAAGGAAATCATCCAGCCCTCCTCACAACCCTTGGGGAAACCTAAGAGCCACAGGTTGTTGTGGCAGCCCCTATTTTCAAGATCTTCTAACTTGTCCTGCATGACATGAATCTGCTGCGATTGATCCCTCAGCAAGAAAGAGTGGGATGGAGGGTTTCATCTTGGGCCACAGCTTTCTGTTCTGTAAACATCAATCTGGAGTCAATTATTTGAAGTGAGCCAGCTGTGTTGTTTACGGCCAATGTCAGTTCATCCATTCGGCTCAGGATCGACGCAAACATTTTCCGGACTGTGGGCTCTGGTGGCCCTCCTTGTTGTGGATCATCATGCGGTTGGTGCTGGAGGAGAAGTCTTAACAGATGGCTGGTGCAGCAGAATGGAGGTAGAAATTTCCCAAAGTTCATGAGGGTGTACTGGAGATAGTAACACGCCACCCGGGTGCTTCCACTGGTGCAAGTCTCCCCTGGATTGGGTACAAAAGCTGGGTTTTGGCTCGTTCAGCTAGCTGCTAGACTTTTAAGCTGCCATTTTGTGTTTGGCCAAGCCACGCCCCCAGCGTTACTGATTTTGATGGTGCTCATGTGGCATCAAACAGAAAAATTTGACTTTTCTGGAAGAGTCAGTCTTACTTACAATCAGTCAAAAGACATAAGGGGCCAGATATTCAAAACTTTACTCTGGACACAAACCGTTTGCACTGGGTTTGCACCCTGTTTGCACAGGTTCCCTATATTCAAAAGACCAAATAGCGTGGGCAAACTGGATTAGCACCGGGCAAAATTTTAATGTATGCACTGGGCAAAGAGAGGGGGCGTGTACATAAATACAGGCACTATGCTATATTCAGTGCATTAGCGCTGCACAAAGTGTGTTTGTGCAACTTTGTGTAACACTTAATGCAGCACAAATTACCACCTAGAAAAAGATAGTCTTAACTATGGGCAAAACAAGGATGGGGGCATGGACGCAGCAGCACCAGGCAACTTGGCCGTAAGCAACAACAGCATCATGGTGCACCTGATGACTGCACCCAGTGAGGATGCAGCGAGGACAGTTGGCCACCCTGGGCTACTCCATTTGCCATGGAAGAAACATGCTGCACACAGATGGAATCACCCATGTCTCCAACCTCTGGCACTGGACCCAACTCTGCCAGGCATTTGAGGGTGCCCTAGTGCCCAGTGGACACCTTGTCAGTGCATCCATACAGCACACACCACCAGTCCCCCCATAGGGTACTCCAACACAATCCAGCATACTCGTGCAGCACTGAGGAGATGGAGGGTGTTATGGGGAGGGTGTACAGGTGCCCAGAATGCACCACATAGTAGGTGCCATCACATGGCTGGGGCCATCCACATGTAACCCCCCACCGGCCACTTGTTTAACTAGTAAGCACACCTTCCATATTTTTCTGTCTAGGGGAAAGAAGGGGGTACAAAGCACTAAGTATTACTGAAACACAAAATGACCATTTCTAAACCCAGGTCCTGAGGAAGGAACTTTTGCCAGGGGCTATGCTAGGTCTGAACTTCTATAGGGGCACCCACTAATTCCACACAGGAAGCAGTAACAGGATTGTCCAAACCAGGTTGGGGTTCTTAAGTGTGGCTTTATTCCAAAGTTGGTACACAAAAGCAAGATGGACTCCCAAGGGTTTACACTTCATGGCACAAGGCAATGCAGGACAACAACCATAGCAGACAGAAACTCTAAACGTCCCATACTGCATAGGACTTTGAATCCTTTTCAGCAGCATAGCCTCAGCTGAAACACACTTCTTCTAGTGACAATGGCCACAAGGGAGCACACTTTTTCTTCTAGTGGCAAGGGCCACAACTTAGAACATTTCCCATATGACATAGGATTTAGAGGGTTGGCAATGTGGCAACTGGCTATGATGGAGCACGCTGGTGCTCAAAATTAGAACAACCCACACCAGGGGGTAAACTTTCTCTTCAGGCATTGGCCACCATGTCCTGAATAAGCAGGCACCCTTACGGAACCCGAAGTGCTGAACTGGTCACTCCAGATGGGGGATTGTCCACTTTTTGCTTCCTAGACCATACCCAGCCATTCTTTCAGAGTTACACCTCAAACTTTAAGCAAAACTATAGAACTATGCATCTTGGAATGTCTGGCACATTCAGCATCAGAAACATACTACTTCTGAGTGTACATTAAAGTCCTGAACAATGTGCCAAATCTCACTGGGGACTCCACAATTGTCAGCCAACATTAGGAAAGGATGAGAACAGTCTCAAACAGAACAGAACTTGGTGCATAATTCCCTTTGTCAGAGTACACCCCAAAAGAAAACACAGGAACATTCCTCCTGGGATACCCAAAGTCAGATTACTTACAGTTTGTACACAAAAGGCAGCTTCAGTGTCCTGGATCAAAGGCAGGGGATTGCCCCTCGGAACCATTCTGCAGTCCTTCTCATCTCACTGGGGATGAGAAAAATCAGGAGCTCCTGCTAGATGGTTTCTACCACTTCTACTGGCAGGCAGATGGTTCTCAGCACTAGGGTGAGAAAAATAGGCTCTCCTCAGAGACCACACTGCAGCTCTTCACTCCACCAACTGCTCACACTGAACTCTACTCACAGACTAACTGAAAATTCTAAAGTTCCCCATTCACAGCTAGCTTCCATGGCTTATGCTGCTGTGAGAGTTCTAAATGACATCACCTCTCTCCTCTCAACTGAGACCAAGTAAACAGAGAGGGAGCAGGTGAAAATCTATTAACTAGTTAGTCACCAGGTGCCTTCCCTACCTAGCACTGACACTGATGTGATTCCAGTAACCCCAGGCGACTGGGGGGGGTTACACACACAGTGCACATGCTCCAGTGATGGGTGTACCTGTATGATGGTATGTGTCTCCCCCCGGGGCACATACCGCACACCTGTACAGAGCCCGTCACACACAGCCAGTCATGTGTATGTTACTGTGTACATCCCATGCCATTAGTGCAGTGTATGTGGGTCACAGGACAGTATAGCAGTGGTATCTACTGTCAGAACACACCTGCCAGCTGGGCCTGTCACAGTGTGTATAGCAGCAGTCGTTGTTGCCTGACACACTGTAGGCATTGCCGTGTCCCTCACAATACCGACTACTATGGTACTGTAGCATTTGATACACACTGTATCAGACACAACAATAGGTATCTGGCATGCAGCGCAACCACCCATGCCTGTGGTACCAGTCTCCTGGAGCACAATAGTCTGTTCTGCTATGTACAAACCCAGCCTGCAGCTACCATCCTGTAGTTCCAGTCTGACATACAGGTGGTGCTGTGTGCAAACCCAGGCTGCAGCCACCAACCTATACTTCCAGTCTGACCTACAGGTGATGCTGTGTGCACCCTGAAATAGCCAGGGCAAACCACACATGGTAATGCATGCAAATCAGGCCATAATGATATGTTAATGTAGCTGTTTGCCCTCAGACTGCCTAAGCAGACTCATTTGCATATCGATTTTGAATATAGCAAAGCTTTGCCCCGGGCTAATGTGTTTGCCCTGAGCAAACGTGTTAGCGCTGGGCAAACAAGTTGGCCCCGGGCAAACCTGTCAGAACCACAGCACGGTTCTGCAATATTTGGCCTGCAATGCTATTTGCAGTTGTCGTACACCACTTCTTTGCTAGTAACCACATTGGCCACATAGTTCATCATTGCCTTACTTCACCTCTGTGTGCACTGGGCTGCTGTTGCAGTTTGCACTGGCCAGTTACTATATTCCATGCTGTCTTCTGTGCCTTGCTAGTTTTGCACTGCACTCTCTGCCTTGTTTGCCTGACTTCGTTTGCCCACTATATTCAAAAGGTTTTGCCCCTAGGCTATTCCTTTGAATATTGCATGCTATTGGTTGTGGCTAATTTTGCAGTCTCGGCAGTGCACAATTTGCCCCCTGGAAAGTTTTGAATATTGGGCCCCGGTGTGTTTACACTACATACCAGTTTGTGTTTGCATTGTGGTGCAGGCTGAGGCGTTCAAGCTGCAGCGATGCTGCTCTGGGCTAACACGTAACCCCCTGCATCGTAGAAAGTACATTTCTGGCAGTTTAATTGAATTTTGATTGGGGGTGTGCCAACAGCACTGACAGTTTATTTTGGTAATGCCAACCCAGTTTCGATTCCTGCTTACTGAATTCACCAAAATCCAATCTGTCTACCCTCAACCCACCTGCTGACAATGTCCCAGGAACAAGCAATGAACCCTGCTCTCAGCCCTGATTCAGTTAACATACAACATGTAGATTCAGCAGTATGGACTGCAGCTGCACATTGTACTTGGTGTGAGGTGCTGCAGTGCTGCATCAGTGCAGGCAGAGCAGCGTGTTTACATGCTTGCAAAAAACACTTGCACCGGTACATGATCCCAACAAAACAGGGATCGTGGTTTGCCACAATAGAGTGACTTACAACTCTCCCCTCAAGTTATTTTCACAACCTGATCTGCACCAGTGCAACTCATCTACATCCCTCATAAGGGTGCAGATCAGGTTGTGTAAATTGGCCAATAGACATGTAGTGGAGCTGTGCCTGCAGCTAGACAGTTATCATGCTTGAGACCCTGAGGTTAAGTTAAAATATTTTCTACCCTGAATGAGTCAGACAGTTTAACAATGTTTATCCCAGTGGTCTCTGGCTCTGCTCAGTCTTATACAGTACCAAGCAGATGATTGGGTCTCTGTGAAGAAAAAACAGGGGAAAACTCATAAAATGATTGAAAAACAAAGTAATAGAAAAATGATGAGGTACAGTAATGTAAAGGCTGCAGCTAACAAGGCAAACAATATGATGGGCATGCATTAATAGAAACTTTGTAAGTAATGTTGCTCGGATGACGCTTTTGTGGATCCGAGTTCCCTCCATCCAATAGTGGCAGTATCTGACCTAGGATCCAACTGGAAATCCGACCAAAGCCAGACATTGGATCCCAGGTCGGATCACAAATTATCCAAGGTCAGATCCAGGGATCTGATGTCAGATCCAGTGTCAGATCCATGGACCCGACGTCAGATCTGGGGATCCTAGATGGGACATTTGTATCAGGCCTTCGATGGGAATGCTGAGTGTGTTAACACCCCTTTTTAAGCATTAACATCTGAAACACTGATAACAGCTATCTGTGAAATGCCGACATTAAGAAAGCGATACACACCAAATGACAATCTATATATTGAAACAAAGGGCTAAATTTCTACTACAAGAATAACATATCAACCACCCTTAAATAAATACGGCCATTAAAAGAAGCAAGCATTCACACATCGACATTCCCATGGGATAACATCAAAACTTCAACAGGCCATAACTCCGTCAATATTTGGACCTAAGTGACAATCTATATATTGAACCAGAGGTCTAAACTGGTACTACAAGAATACAATACAACCCACCCCTAAATAATTACAGCCACAAAAACAAAATCTGGTCAGAACCGATACAGCTGCTCAGAGTGGCGAAAGTGCAGCGAGAGCGAGTAAAACAATAGTCGGAGCTCTCATCACGTTCTTGCCACACCAGAGTCTGCTGTTCCCAAGATGGAGGTACCAACAGAAATGCACATGTGTGATACTAGCAAATGCACAGTTTGAGTTGGTGCTACCATCTTGGGCACAGCTGCCGTCACTTCAGCAGTTGCGGAAGAAAAAGTAGTGCCCCGCCAAGGGGGCGTGTTTATGCTGCCTGTGGAGGGGAAGGGCTGCATAAACAGCACCACTGGACATTTGCCAGAGCACTGTGGAAGCACACCGGACAGTAGTCCAGTCACATGCTTCCACAGTGCTCTTCTAGAGATATGATCGCATAACGTCTGTGGAGCTCCACCCACACAGCCGTAAAAAGCATGTATTCAAGCACAGAAATTCCTATAGGATAACACTGGAACTTCAACATGTCATACTTCTGTCAATATTTGGACTTAAGTGACAATCTATATATTGAAATAAAGGTCTAAATGGGTACTACAAGAATGACATATGACCCACCCTTAAATAATTACGGCCATTAAAAAAAAAGCAAGTATTCAAACATAGAAATTCCCATAGGATAACATTGAAACTTCAACAGGCCATATCTCCATCAATATTTGGACCTAAGTGACACTCTATATATTGAAACACAGGCCTAAATGGGTACTACAAGAATAACATATGCCCCTCCCTTAAATAAGTATGGCCATTTAAAAAAGCAAGTATTCAAACATAGAAATTCCCATAGGATAACACTGGAACTTCAACAGGCCATAACTCCATCAATATCTGAACTTAAGTGGCAATCTATATATTGAATATCCATCTTATCTTAGGAGCTGAGAAGTACGGCTGTAAGGATGGCACTCATGTGGGCTGCCCATGATGGCAATTACGTGAGCTTCCACTGACAACTGCTTCAAGGAGGGATGCTACCTGTGAGGGAGACATAATGAAATGCAATGTATTTTACAACAAGGCACAAACACATCAAGACATTTTCTCTTCCTCCCATGGAATGACATGTAGCTGTGATTAGTGGTGGGCGGCTAGCACCCAGTCAGAGAAGCCACATGGGACTGGAACAGAACCATGACAGTACAGGCTAACTGCATGCAGAAGAATTGCAGTGTTACCTTAGTAGCTGAGCAGGATGGCTGTTCTTCTGAATGCTGTTGGAGACAGCAACAGTGCTGTTTCTTTGTCCACATTCAAGTGGTACTTGTTGCCTGTAAGGGCGACACATGAAAAGGACAAAAAAAAATATTAACATAATTATGCACAAACATATGAAATCAGACATTTTAGGGTGTGTTCCATCACGCATGTCTTACCATTAAGGCAGGTGAATCAACCAGTTGCACCAGCACCAGCACAATATACAGAGTGATCGATTTAACTTCATTGGAGTGGTGCAGTCGGCCAAAACACCAAAACATATTAGTAAGTACTGTATCACTATACAGAATGACTTCTGTATTCCCATTTTTTAACGTTTCTTATATTTCTCAGGTTGGATCAAACTCAGTGCCAGGGCTGGTCACACAAATTCTCACACAGATACACTGGAAGAACAACACTTGAATACAGTCGGAAAAATTGTAAAATAGGATTTGTTTACTAATATTTTTGAATACCTTTTTGAGGGGATGGGAGGGAATTTAGGAACACACCCATTCTCGCACTTCCAATTTCTATTATAATATATGTCCACTTCTGTGGTGGCAGGGGGCACAAACACACTGCCAAGAAATCATTACATTACATGACATCATACATAGGAAGTGATATTCATTAGGCTTTGTGATCATCAAGGGGAAGGGCAAGGTTCACTGTATGGCATGCAAGTACTACTATATTTATGGACCAAAGCTGGTTGAAAAGTAGGCACAATGGTGCACTGCTGACATTCCAAAGTAAGCTAAGATGCTGAAATTGGAACATATATGTCATCATTTATAGCAACATTTTAATTTTCCATGGTCATCCGCTAGACACTGGTTTAACACTAGGATCAGTCGATTTTGGTATGTGGCTGCTGTTATGAAATTGAGCCTGTATGGCTTCAATGGACTTGGACTATCATTCTCAAGCTTGCAAATGCATCAGCATCTGATTACATTGGAAACATATGGTTGACGTCAGCCATACATGTTGCATCAGTGAAAATATTAAACGAGATGTCACTGCAATGCTGGCTTGCCCTGCCTTGCTCTTCACTTTAGTCTTCATCCCAGTGAACATCAGGATCAGGTGGCTGTGAAGGTGTCTCTGTAGGGGCACACACAAGAGACAGAGCTTGTGAAGGCTTTATGCTGAAGTCATGAAGGTTTAGCTTCAGAAATGTTAGCTTCTTTACATTACCTAGACTGAGGCATGTTTTCCGGTCAAACACGATTGCACCAGCAGCACTCTACACTCTTTCCAAGTATACGCTTGAGCATGTGTAGGTGAGATAGTATACTGTCATAGACTACAAGCCAGGCCATGTGCTTCACTTGCCATGCCAATAGATCAATGGATCTTCCTCCCTATTGACACCTGTTGAGTCGCCAAAGTATCCGTCCTCAAAAGGCTCCAGAATTCGGACCAGTGTACAGACCACTGTCCAGTCATGGCCTGATAACATGATATCTGCACCACCAATGCTGTGATGCATCAAATAGTCATGCATCACCTGCTTCTGTTCTTGGAACTGCTGAAGCATGTAATACATCGAGTTCTAACGAGTTGCGATGTCCTACATAAGGGCATGCTCAGGTGGGTGCTTCTGTATCTGGATTCTGCGCAGCACCTTCTGGGCCTTCATAGATTGAGAAAAGTGACTGCAGATTGTTTTTACAGTCCCTGTTACATCTCTCACCGTGCAGTTGTTGGAAATGAAATCAGTGATCACCAGGTTCATGCAGTGTGCAAGGCAGGGCATATGGGGGAGGCATCCATCCTCAGAGGCCTTTACAATGTTTCTAGCATTGTCACTAACAACCACTAAAGGTTCAAGATCATTTCCACCACGCCATCATTGGGAGACATCTTTAAGATCAGCCAGTGTGTTTTGCGGTGAGTGATCAGACAAGAAGACACTCAAACACAGTGCTGCCTGCCTCCTGTACATGGGTTTCACCACAGCAGCAGGATTCTTTGATGTTGTCTTTGATGGTACTGCATGCTCATCATCGACGCAGGCCCAGTGTGCAGTAATTGCCATGCAATCAATGACCTGCCCATGTCCATTTGTTCACATATCAGTGGTGATATGGACATTCTTACAGGATGAGCTGCTCAAGCACCGATGGATCTCCTCACACACACTGTTGCACAATTTAGGAAATGCTACACATGTGAAGAAATGGCATGACTGGACATGGTAATGGGGCTCCACCACAGACATGAACTTTCTGAAGCCTGGGCTGAAGGCAAATGATAGTGGCAGCAGACTGGAGATAACTAGCTCAGTCAGTGCCGCATTTATATTCTTGGCTCGGGGGTGAGATGGGGCTAACTGTTTGCTTCCCTCCATAATTTCTTGTAAAGTTGCCTGCCGGTGTGGTGTGGTAGCAGTTTGCCCTTCCACTTCCAGTCTCCTCCATGGGGGACATGCAGTGCGGCTACTAAAGTGATCCACTGTCCTAGGCTGTTGCGAATCTGATGTACCATCACCAGTTCTAGACGATGATCTATCCTCCTCCTCTTCCAAATTTATTGGTGTTAAACTTTGGCGATGTGGTGTGTGTTGCTGGGCAGAGACAATGCAAAACCACTGCTGCTGATGTTTGGACCACAGATGGTTCAGCATGCTGGATGTACCCAAGGCTGTTGAGGCTCAAACTAGCCCCACATAGTGTACAAATGGCACAAGTCATGTACTTGGGGATCTTACTGAAATAAAGCCACACATCTGATGAGCTATATCCTCCATACATTCTGGGTATACTTGCAGACTTGCTACAGCCAGATCCAAATCACCGTCATCCTCCTCCCCCTCTTCTTGTTGCACATCATGGGAACCAGAACCACCTGTACTGGAACTCCTAGATGACAATGACTTCCCCTTCTTGGTGCCACTGGCCTTGCCACCTTTCAATTTTGCAGCAGTATGACCCCCCCTTTCAATACAGCATAGTTCCATCATCATCATTATCATCACCATCACAGCCCTCCTCCGCATGCAAGATTTTCTTGGGGGTGATATAGTCCACATCCATGTCATTATCACCTTCCTTGTGACCATCATCTGACAGCTCAGCTTCCTCCACCTGAACACAGATGCAGAATGTACCAACCCACGTACACCACGTCTGCCATCCACTACGGGTTGTGATGGCAGGACGTTTCTCCCTCTCTACAGTTACCATATGTCCACCGCCACCTCTTTCCTCAACACCAGCAGACAAAGGGGGTGCACCATGTTCACTGGCAGTAGTACCACCAGGCTGATTCAGGGAAGAAGTTCTGCATCTTACGGGCTTCAACTGAGTCTGATTCATTTGTTTTCACTGGAGCAGACTTCTTAGCAGCAGCAGCAGCAGCAGCACCACTGTGACTTTTGCCTCTGTCACCACCAGATAACTGTCGTGTGTGTACACCTACCAGCTGGCCCTGCAAAACTTCCTCCTCCTCCTCCTCCTCCTCAACCTCCCTAACCTCTTTATCACCACTGCCAGACAAATTCTTATTTCTTGCTTTTATTTTAAGCAAGTAAAGCAACTTACTTGGGGAAAAAGTAAGTTAAGTGCAGTGCAGTCAGTACAGCAAAGATATAAGTTACTTACAGTACAACAGCTAAACAACAGCAAATAAATAATGTTGCTTGGACTACGTAGTAACTAAATACTTTAACTAGGCTGAGTGTGCCTCTCGTCTCAGCCAAGACACACTCACAGTAAACTACTACAGCAAGCTAACACACACACACATACACAGCAGCAGTAAAGTGACACATTTTCAGACAAACTTAACTAAATACTATAATATTTTTTTATTCACACTGAGTGATAGACAATGATACACACAGTGTGTCTGTCTATCTAGTGAGACTCTGTGTTTGTAATAGTATATATAACTAAGTCTTAAACCACACACACAGCACTACTAGTCTGTAACTACTACTACTACTACTATATAACTCTTCCTCAGTCAGTCACCCAGACACAGTTAAACAGTGTCAGCCAGTGGCCTGCAGCAGTGCAGTGCCCACTGAATGATCCTCAAGTGATGTAGTAATTAAAATAAAGTACTAATAGCAACCACCTGGGGGGAGCAAATACTGGAGGATGCAGATAGAGAGCTAGTTACTAAGCTGACTGAACACAGTGGCAATTGGAATGCAACAATTGATTATTAATGGGAAAAGGTATACCCCCCCCCACACACACACACACACAATTTTTCCTGGCCCTGAGATTAAGGAGAGAAAGAGAGAAACACCCTCTTGTCTTCACTGTGTCTAATAACACCCACTATTAATCCACACCAGTTCAGTGGGAAAAAATTAAGGGGAAAAACACACACACAGAAATGTTTTTTTTCTCTGAGATTAGGGAAAGAAAGAGAGGAAAACCTCCTCCTCACTGCCTAATACACACCAGTAATCCACACAGTACACTTCAAACAGCAATGCAATTGAACCTGAATTTTTTTAACAGTCACCAAACTGAAACACTCAGGATTATATTTATACAGATAGAACCACAACTGGTAGCTCACTTGGTCCAAAAAAAACACCAAAAGAGTACTCAGATATTGCAAATAATCCCAAAACCCTAGAAATCTCCAGAGAGCAGCTAGAGCTGTGCCTGTACAATGTGCTAACCTTCATTATACAATGGCAAGAGAATTTCTCCTTCTCTGATTGGTCAGTGTGTGCCTGGGACAGTGATGTTATTGAACAATAACATCACTGTATTAAGTCCAGGCACACAAATGACCGCATTACAAACCATTAAATCATCCTCGTCTCCCAACCTGCTGCAGCAGCTCCGGTCAGCACGGTTTAAATGCTTACTCCCCCGACAACATCAGCACGCGAAACACCATTTCCAGCAACAACAGAAGCAGTCACAGTACAGTAGGATAGAAAACTACTGTCATTCCATTGTTAGCTATTTTTTTTATTTCCGAGCAACTGGCTTCATTGAACTCGCGATAGCGCTAACGCTGCGATCCGCAGCAGTTCAGTAGCGCCGCTCACTTAAACACACGTCGTCAGTCCAGTAGCAGACCCAATAAAACGAAGTCACAGAAACATTAAAACAAACCTTCTCTCCCACAAGAAACCTTCTCTCCCACAAAAGGAGTAGCGTGATGAATTACTCCAGCGATGCACACTTCATAACGTTACCAGCACGCGCACGATCGCTTCTTAGTGGTCTCTTGTTCCCATATGCACAGAAACCGAAAATCAAACTAAAAGTAACCACCACAACTGCCTTGTGGCCATGGACGTGTGTGTATGTGTCTGGGAGCTTGGGGAGGTGGAGGACCATGCACTGAAATTAAAACCCACACTGATAGGAAACACTGAGGGTGAGGAAGTCAGCATGAAGCAGCAACACCACCTACTGGACTACTTTTCCTTGTACCTACAATACATACCTCTAACAAAAAAATAAATGAATAAATAAAAATGTAATTTTTTTTTTACTTTTATTATCATTTTAAAAAATGAGCCATTGTATAATAGCAATAAGGCACTCCAGGGTGTGTGTTATTGTGTAATAACGTCACTCCTGGGGTGGCGAGGCACTCGACTACCTCGTGCCCGACCCACCGGAGTGGCGTTATTACACAATAACACACACCCTGTCATGCCTTATTGCTTAAATATCTGTGACAAAAACTGCTAGAGCAAGCAGGAAGTGATGACAGGAACTTCCTGTCTGACTGCACACATTTAAACACAGGGATCCATTGGATTCGAGATGGATCTGTTGCTCGAATCTGTGGATCCGTTAAATGAATCCATAGGATCCAATGCAGTTGTCTGATCTGTGAACTGGATCCGAGACAGTTGGGTCTGCGGTAGGATAGCGCTACCATCTGACCACAACAATTATCTGGCTGAATGTCTGATATCTGTTGGTATTCTAATTTATAGGATACTCTCTGAGCAACACTATTTGTAAGTAGGTCAAGATACATTGTAACACCCTTATGCAGATACTTGGTCAGGTCCCATCTTGGGTATAATGTGCAGTTCTGGTCTGATGAAGGATACATACATCATAGAAAAAACACAGAAGAGAGCTATCAAGATGATCGACAGCTTGGAAAACATGGTCTATGAGAACCGACTGGCAAACCTGGGACCATTTCCACCAAAAAACAAAATAAGGACTCAGGATACATGATTACAGTGGCCAAGTGTCTCAAAGGGATACCACCATCAGACCAAGTGCAGATCTTTAAGATGTACAAGGATGAAAGAGCAGGGGAATAATTTAATGTGACTGAAGGAAGGGAGGTTCAATGGAAATATCCAGAGGAACTACTTTACAGAAATGGCACTAAATACTTAAAATAGACGGCCAGAGCTTATGGCATCACCTGACACTGTAATGACCTTCAAACTCACACTGGACAAGGCAGTTAAAGAAAATGGGTGATGGTATTCCCGATGAGCCTGCTAGCAAGGCTTCACCAGAACAGACATCGTGAGAACAGACATCACCAAAAAGTAAACTATTTAGATATTTCTTCTCTCCCAGCATCCTTATAATGTTCCCACGTACTACTTTTTCCCTGCAAATTGCCTCATCAGTGTGCTGTCTCCAAGTGCTCTAAATGTACGTTGCCTAGGGGCTCTGTCTTGGTACCTGGCTGAGACAATGACTGCAGCACCCTGATGAAGGGCTCAAAGTGCCAAAGCATTTGGCCATTGGGTCTTGTTATTTCCTTACACCAGGATTCTGCATGGTGCTTGCCAGCAGTTTGTAGTTTTTGCAGTAAATTGTATTGTAGAAGTAACTGGAGCCTATCATGCTGTTCTGGTGTTCTCGGAGAGTGCAGTAGCCTTTTTTTCTTTAATTTCAAGCATAGGCTAAACTGCCCAGGCTAAGCACTGAGTTAGCATGAGTGAGTGCACATACATTTTTCTTTTAAAAGGCAGTGTCTGTTTGGGCAGCCATGTCAGCTTGACGTGCATAAGGATTTGCTTACCCGCAATGCCTTGCAGTGGAGTGTGGCTTTCAAGTTTATCTATAGTTTCGACAGATGCACAAAAATACAAACAATCTGGAGATTTTGTTTTCTCATGGCATCTGTTTACAGATCTCACATACTACTCTTCCTGCAAACATCCCCTTCGGTATTCTGACTCCGACTGTTGCAAGCATCCATTCCCATAAACATCCTACTGCTGCAAACCACACATCAGAGTTTCTACTACAAGCATAAGCAGCTGCTTTAAATTGGGGTGGAGCATTGCTCTGCTTCAATAGTAACTAAAATCAGCATTTTAGTTAATAGGGCTCTATATGCCTCCTTAATCAGATAATAAATGAATAATACATGACGGTGTGTGTCGTGCTGGGATAACGCCATGCCTTGGGGGGTTGGACATGAGGCCGAAGGCCGAGTGCATCCAATGCCCCAGGCGTGGTGTTATCTCAGCACGACACACAACCTGGAATGCATTATTCCTATTATACAATGGCTCATTGTTATATATAAAATAAAAAAATAATTTTCAAGAATGTTTTTATTAGTGTGGAAAAATATTTTTGTTTCTTAAGAAGAGATGCAAAAAAAAAAAAAGGTGATGGTCCATATCCATATCATCTATATTGGCTCACATGCTGTGACTAGACCTGTGACGTCATGTTGGGATAACACCATGTGTTCAGCCCCATACCGACCAATCACAGTCCCAGATTCTTTCTTGCCATTGTATAATTGTTTATAGTATATGGTTTGGGCTTATTGTGCATGGAATTCAGTGGCTGCTCAAAAGTTGTTGTCCACATTCGTAAAGCTCTTGTGCACATTCTGATAGTTGTGCACAATTCAAAAGTTGTTGTGCACATTCTGTAATCAATATTAATGAGCACCTGATTAATATTCATGATACCATGCTCTATTCACCATCTGATTGGTTGAATCAGCTCTATTGAAACAAAAATAAAAACAAACATGGTGCCACCGCTTGGCAAGTGGCTCACCGAGATGGTTCAGACAGGGACTGCTGTAGTCAGCTCCGTGTTCTAAACCCATACAGATTTGAAATTTTTTTATTTTTATTTTTTGTTCATAAACTGCACTTGGGAATGGTAACAGGTTCAGGAACAAAACAGGACTGCACCAACAGACTCTGCCTGACAGACTGAGCTGCCGAAACAACCACAAGCACAAACACAAGGTATGAAACCTTGGAAAACATAAATGCTGAAACTTTTTTTTTTTTTACTTCTAGGGGAACCATATACTGTAATAAATAAAGTATGGGCAAGCATGCACAACTATCCTTGTGTTTCCTTCTCAGAGTTGAGATACCAGCATGGACCTCTCAAGTTTCGCTCTCGAGGTCCATACACTGGTATCTCAACCCCTCAATGGAAACACAGGCTCGTTGTGTATGCTCGCCCATACTTTACAATATTCCTTATGTCTATCCCCCAAATGCTAATTAGACTTCCACTAGTAGAATTCTAAGACTTAGCCTCAACTGGGTTCATGACACAACAGTACAAAACAAAATACCTAATCAATATGTAGACACAGAGGGCAGCAAAAGATAAAAAACACAGCAACTAAGCTACACCAGTCTTGAAAGCAGATTTAGACTTGGAACTTCTGTTGACTCCCTTGTAAAAAGTTCAGTAAAACCACACTGAAATGTCTTATTAAAGGAGTGTGATGTCAACAGTAACCCTTTCTCACACCAAGCCATCCCACCTGAATGGCTCCAGGTTTCAAAAGTTGAACTAAGGCCCTGTCCACACTAGTTACATGGCATTGAAACGTTTTAAAAAAAGTTTCACTTACCGAGTTTAAGCACAGATGTCAGAGCATGCAGACTGCACTCTGACACTGTGCTTGCCTGAATGAGTTCCCAGACACTGACCATCTTGCTCTAAAACCATGCTCTAGCCTACCTCTGAGCAGGGTTAGAGCACAGTTTTAGAGCACGGATCGTAGTATGGTTTTACCATGCTACAATCTGGACACAAACCTTTTAAACCATTTTAACAGAGTTAAAACAGTTTAAAAGTCCTAGCATGGATGGGTCTAAGACACTGAGGGCTGGGTTTTCAAAGGATCAAGACTGCCCCAAGCCCTGCATATGCCAAATATATGGGCACCAGGCTTGCAGCAATCTAAAGGGATTGTCTACCCCTGGCAGCACTTGATGCTTACTAGGCCATCTTTTTGTAGTCTAGCTTGCATCAATAACGGGACCATTTTAACGGAGCTTGCACTTGAGATTTGGCACATGCTGCCATAAAACAAGTAAAATGTCACAGCTGCATCCAAAATTGCAAAATCGGGTGCAGTTGCAGCAATTCAGAATGCTGCAGTTGCGACAATAAAAGGGTTTGACTCAGGGCTTGATGCAGACCCTGTGCCACCCTTTGAAAATCTGACCTGGGAATCCTAAGTACTGCAGAAATCACAGACTCTGCAAGAAGTGATCTATCTGTGGTTTTCCAAAAAGAGATAGGTAGATAGATAGATAGATAGATAGATAGATAGATAGATAGATAGATAGAGATAGATAGAGAGAGAGAGAGATAGATCGATAGAGAGAGAGATAGATAGATAGAGATAGAGAGAGAGAGAGAGGGAAAGATAGAGAGAGATAGAGATAGAGAGAGAGAGAGAGATAGATAGATCGATCGATAGAGAGAGAGATAGATGAGAGATAGATAGAGAGAGAGACAGAGCGAGATAGAGATAGATAGAGAGAGAGAGAGATAAATAGATAAATAGAGAGAGATAGATACAGAGATAGATAGAGACAGAGAGAGATAGATAGATAGAGATAGAGAGAGATGGATAGAGAGAGATAGATAGATAGAGATAGAGAGATAGCTAGATAGAGATAGAGAGATAGATAGATAGAGGTAGATAGATAGATAGATAGATAGATAGATAGATAGATAGATAGATAGATAGATAGATAGACGGATGGACAGACAGACAGAGAGATACACAGACAGATCGATAGAGAGATATTGTAGATAGATAGATAGCCAGATGGACAGACAGACTGATAGATAGACAGACAGACAGACAGACTGATAGACAGACAGACAGACAGATAGATAGATTATAGATGGGGGAAACACAATGGCCTAACTCAGGATATGTTATTTAGCTTTATAAGTGGGGGGCAGGGCTAAAATTCATGAGTGGCAAAGCCAAGTGTAAAATATAAAGGTCCTGCCCCCTCACTAATGAAGAGAGTGGCATATTCAGAGTCAGTCCATTGAGTATAGAATTTACAGTACATCACACATATTAAAATGTAAACCTTTGAAATTAGCTGTTTTTGTTTTGAGCTGTAAATTTATTTTGACATCACTGCTCTGATTAGAATGCTGCATAACTGCACTATAATATCATCAAGCATTGTTACAGCTGCTCTTCCACTGATTAAGTGCAGCATTATGAATATGTAACCTACGTTATTTTGTTTGCACCATATCTATCAAGAAAGTAAACATTTTATCATGATAGTAGATTTATCAACAACATCAAAAACACCATTTAGCTGGCAAATTTATTCTCACTGGTGTGGTTTAAAGATAGATGGAAGGATACAGACAATACTGGTCACTGCTCAGCATGCAAACACAAACTGCTGAAAGACAGAAATAATATGACTTAACTCAACGTTTAGCCCAGGCAATGAGAACACTGCAGTACTACAGTAACTGAGCTTTCAGGCCAGTTGGTTGGTCAGCACATACTGCAGCCTGGCTCTGTCACATTTTCTTTCTCACTACAACATGTGTGACATACTGTACTGTAGACAGAACTTGACATTAGGCGTACTAGGAAATACTTGGCATGCACCCCAAGGAATGTCCAATTTCGCAGAATGACAGCATTCATTCAACTGGCATTGTTTGAAGAGCAAACACAGCAATGCTGTAGATGCTTCCTCAGCAAATATAGGGCTATTAAGAACAGCAGCTTTTTGAGAAAACCAAAAATCGAAGATGGGGATGGAAGATTAGCAACTGCTAACAAGTCTGGTACCATCAGGCCTGGCTTTGTGCCCTTTTTGGTATAACAGATGGCAGGTGTAGTAGAGTTTCTGGCCTTAACTCAGCTGGATGAGGAGGATAGATTTCTCGGGGCAGGGGAAAAAACAGTCTGTACATTCTTCTCAATTAATCCTGACAACTGATTGCATATCACAGGGTGGCTTGTTTTCAGGCAGATGTTTCAAAGAGGCTTGAAGGGTTTCAACTGTACCTATCTAACTCAGTGCAGCATGCAAACAGATTAAAATGCATCAGTGGAATGAGGGTGCAAGACTGTCTCTATCTAGGCAGTATGGTCTTCAAGCTGAGTGAAACAGGGGAGGATGGGCCAATCTCTGAAGTAACTAAACTCAATAATGATGAGAAAAGGCTATGGTCTGCAAATGCCCTAACAGCAACTCTTCCATTATTCCAAACTTCCATGGGTCAAACATTGTTCTCCTATACTGCAGTAAAGGTCTGGAATGGGATCCTGTCCATGATTAGGCAGTCAAAAACGTTATTTTAGTTTAAAGCACTTAATAAACAATAACTGTTTGACATGACAGGCTGTTATAGTATTAAAAATGTATGAAACTAAGCTGTGTGAATTTGTGTTGTACATAATTTTTATTTTATGCATGTCTACTGTATAATATGTTGAATTAACTTTTGTACATTGCATTTTTGTTCATCGTGTTTCTTGTCTGGGTGATGCCTGCAAAAGGGCCATGTGGCCCAGTTAATTTACCTGGTTACTGTATCAGACTTAAACAAGCATTTGTCAATGCCAAATGTTGGCTTGCTGGCATTGGCATTGGTAGTGCAGGAGTTAGACAGATGCATCATAGGAATGGCAGTGAAGTATTGAACTGATGCCAACCCACCCCCACCCTGCAGAGAGTGACAAGCATTAAGGTGTCCCTTTGGGTGTTTGGTAGTGCAGTGAGGGAAAACATGTCGGGCAGGATGTGAGAAATGACAGCTGTACAGTTCATAAGGAGGTATAAAAAAATGCCAGTGTTGAAAATGTGGCATGTAAATACACCAAATTTGCGAAGCTACTAGGGTGCGTGGGAAATATGCAATGCATTCTTGCAACACTGTCATTTTATGGGCGTTCGGCACCAAATTTTCAACATAGGCATTTTAGCACCTCTGCTCATGTACAGTGTCACTGTTATTTCCTCAAAGTGTCCCAAGAAGTGATTTTGCACAGCGACCACGGTATTCTGCGCCGGAAGTGCGAAAACACATTTTGGGCATGATATGTCAAATGACGGCTGTACTGTTCATCAAGAGGTGTGGAAAAATGGCAATGGTGAAAATCCAGACTGAAAATATCACAAATGCCACGTGATGCGGCGTGCATGCAAGAAATCTATAACCATAGCGCTTGTAACACAGTTATTTTATGGAGTATCATCACCAAATTTTCAACATAGGCATTTTAGGTCCTCTGCCCATGAAGTGTGTCACTGTCATTTTCATAATCTGGCCCAAACACTGATTTCCCACAGTGACTGCGCTATTGTGCGCTGGAAGTGCGGAAACACACTTCGGGCAGGATGTGGAAAATGACAGCTGTACTGTTCACAAGGAGGTGTATAAAAATGACAATGCTGAAAATCCGGCAGTAAAATATTGTGAATGCGCGAAGTTACGAGCCTGCATAGCAACTGCACAACGCACACTCGTAAAACAGGCATTTGTTAGATTTTTTCCACTAAATTTGGAACTTAGGCTTTTTAAGAGGGCACCTCATGAACACCGCCACTGTCATTTTGTTAATGGGCCCCGAAAGGTGATTTTGCGCAGTGACTGCAAAATCACCTTTCGAGGCCGATAAACGCCGTGACAGTGACAGAATTCATGAGGAGGGTCCCCAAAATTCCCCATGTTGAAAATTTGGTGCAAAAATTCCAAGAAACTCCTGAGATATGCAACAAAGTTGAAAAACCCCTATTTACTCCATTATACAGCTTACCGGCATTTCCTCAGTTTTCGGTCGGCTTTGAAGAGTGCAGATGTATTCCCGGTCCACTGAAGATCGTCGCGCTGGACTCTGGAGGTAAGTATGGGGTGAGGGGGGTGAGGGGAGGCAGGGTGCTCAGTGGGTGGATGCAGGTGGGGGAGGCGACCTAGACTACAAGGGACCGTTTCGTATTCTAGGTAAAGCGTTCTTGGGACAGTTTTGGCATGCTGGGGTGGGCTCCCAACATGCCACCTAAGTGAGTTTGAGGTCAGTAGCCGAAGAAGTTAGGCACCCTCATCGCACACAACATGGGGGTGATGCTGCCGGGATTGGGCACCCCCGCCGCAAACAAAGTTGGGGAGCACGAGCCGAGGAGATTGGGCAACCCTCGGCATTCAATAGTTGTTTTGGCAAGCTGGGGTGGCTCCCAGCATGCCACCTAAGTGGTTGGGGATCAGTAGCCAACAGGGGATTGGGCACCCTCATCAGCACACAGCACGGGGGGTTATGCCGCTGGGATTGGCCACCCCTACCGGCAAACAAAGTCGGGAGCACGAGCCGAGGGGATTGGGCACCCTCGGCATTCAACAGTTGGGGGGGAGTCATGCCGACGTAGCCGGCATACTGACATGGGGATTAGTGGCGGCGGCTTCAGCGCCATGTTTATTATTGAAATGTTTCACTTGCAAAGGCATGTACAGGAGGCCTGTCTTTATGCCACTGCATGACAAGCTTGTCTCTGATTGCAGCGGCACTTTGTTTACAAGTTATGTCCACTTTACATAATGTTGGTGTCAGCGCTAGCATGCTGGCTTATTGGGGAATGAGGGACGCACCTACTGATGCATGCCCTGCATTCGCCTAACAGCAGCCACGCCTCCAAATCTCCACTCTCCCAAGATGTTGACTTGCGCGCAAGCGCGGCAAGCCAACATAATAAAATGAAATACAGCATTTAAAAATAATGACTCCAGTCTTTATATAGATAGTTTCAGAGGTTTCGCCAAATGTAAATCACAGGGTTGGCTTTCTGGTTGTTGTCTACACAAGTGTAACATACAGAAAAATCATGCAAAACAGAAGAAAATTGTGTGAAGGTTACTGTTCCAGTTGAATGGATGACACTTGGAGCTGAACAAGCTGTGTGATGTTACACTATATTACAGGAAACTCATTAAGGACTCCTTCAGACATGATTAGGTCATGTTTGTCAAGTCCAGCTATTTCGGACTCAGACTCATTAATTTTTTTAAAATAAAAAACAGTTGCTGTCTTACTCTTTCAGAGCAGGAATCTTTCTGCACTTTAGCAGAATATTAATAATCTGAAATACGGGATCCCAGCATACTGTACATCTCAGCTGTCATACATCATCACACCACTTATTTTACTGCTCAGAAGCCTTGTGCTAGATTGTCAAAGCCCCCATAAACTAAGTCCCACTCCACAACCAATACTGCAGGATTAAATGTCCGCACCTGTGGAGTTTTGGAAGGCAATGCCTGAAGTTCAGTCAGGTGGAGCAACTTACCACTCCCCATCTCAGGCCAGAAAAGGCCTCACCTCCTAATTGCTTCCTTGAGCATTTTCTCATTGCAGCTGAAAGCTCATCCCCGCTTCTTTCCTTTGTTTCCGTTGCCATTCCCACCTCCATTTCATCTTGCTTCCGGTCGCTCCCGCGCTTTTCTCTGTCTTCCCCCATTCCTTTGTTTGTCCTCATTTCTCCCCATTCATTTCCCCTGCCCTGCCCTGTTCAGCACTGCTTATCCCATTCTTCCTCAGAGGGTGACAGATTCCCTCCTGCTGTACCTGCCAGTATCCTGTTATTTGACGTGCTACCTCACCTGCAGTTCTGCAGTTCCCTGACAAGTTTTGCTTTGTGTCCATGGCTGTTAGTGACTCCATTGCTTTTTGTGAGCTTTCCTCATTCTTCCCCTCCCCCATGTTGCCTCGTCCCATACTCTCGCATCCACGCCCCACCCTCCCCACCTCAGTGCCTGCCATTCTCTGTCTCTGTGGTTTTCCCCCTTTGCAGTGCTACCGTCCTTTCCCCTGTGTTTTTGTGTCTGTGGACTGCTGCCTGGTTGGACTCCTGCACTTTCTGTGCCCCATCTGCTCCTGCCTATTCTCTGTTCCTTTGTCCCTGACGTTCCTTCTGTATGGTGCTTCTTTTCACCAGTTGTCGTTCCACTGCCGCTCCCCTTTCCTTCGGCGCTCACATTCTTCCATCTTGTTTTGCCTCTCTTGCCATTGCCCGCATCACTTCCGTGCTTCCAGTCCTTTGTCCTCTCCATTTCTTCCACATGTCCCTGATTGTTCCTGGGATGCTGTCCCCTCCATGCTGCTTCCCCCCTCTCCAGCTTCGTTTTGTGGCTCTCCCCCTCCTTTTTCTCCTTTTTGCTTTTCTTTTTGGGCTTCCAGCTCAGCCCGATGCCACTTTCGCCCCGATACTTCTCATTTGTCAACTGTCTCAGTTTTAAAGTGCCAAGCACCTAATTTAAGTTTTGTACATTTCACAACTCCCTGCTTTTAACCTAAGCCTTACTTTGCTCATTGTTTGCCTTTATTATACCCCATCATTACCTCTGTCAATTTGTCCTATCCAACATTTCCATTTGATTTCTAATGCAGTTCTTGTTTCCCCTCTACCTGCTCG
The DNA here is from genome assembly GCA_016271365.2 of Neoceratodus forsteri. NCBI lineage: Eukaryota > Metazoa > Chordata > Ceratodontiformes > Ceratodontidae > Neoceratodus > Neoceratodus forsteri. Next base: position 783,416,188 of record CM028137.1, read on the forward strand.
CCCTTCTGAATTCCTATCCCATCCTGTCACTCTCCCCAGTTATTCAACTGATGTTTTCTCCTTTCATCCTCAGCTGCTAGCCCTCCTACTACCACTCGATTCAGCCTATGGCACTACCAGTAATCATACGCATACCAGCCTTCATGGCATTAATGCTATCCGAATATCAAGTCCATTCATTCTCAAACCCCATCCTTCACATACTGACTTTGCAGCTCCCCCTACCTAACATTATACCTGGCTTTACTCCTGGTACTTCGTACGTCAACCGTCGGCTGCGGGCTTTGCTCAGCCGTTATTGTTTCTCCCACTTGTGCAATTCAATCCACTCCTAATTTGGCTTCTTAATGGACCTGATTGTCATGCATTCCTGTGGATACAAATTGCTATTTACCTATCTGGACCCACGCCAGGGTCCCCATTGCTCAGTCTGACCTACGCGAAGGTCTACTCATCATGATCGAATATCCGAGCATGACCTACATGCAGGTCCCATGCTACCTCTTGACTTTACTTTCTCTCCACTTGGGGACGTGCCAACCATATCCATTATGTCCATGGCTCAGGGCTAGCCTACAGCTGATGGTCTTGCTCTGCACCCATGAAGTCTGCATCTAGAGCATGTGAAACTCAGAGTGGGGTCCTTCTCATCTGGCCCATAGAGAGAATATTTTAGCTCCGGGTGGACCTTCAGTCACCAACCATACCGGCAACACCTCTAGCTGTAGAATTTATGACTTTAGCTGTGAGGGGTGGGGCTGTCACCAGCAGTGCCCCTTTAGCTGCCCGAGTGGGTTCGGAGGCATCCTTTATGCTGTTCTCCCTACCATCGCCTCTGGTTCATCTGGTCTGTTTTTAGGCTCACACAGAGTCCAGCTGAGTGTTTCTGTGGTCATTTCTCTCCTCCTTTGTTTTTGGGCATCTAGTTGCAGAGAGATTACTCGCAACCGTCAAGGGCATTCCAATTAGAAGGGAAGAGTGAGAGCTTCCTTCAAATTGGAATATTTTCCACTTCCCTTAATCAGGTATCTAAATTGCAGTTGCAGAGCTGTCACTAACAAAACGTCCTTAAGCCTGGAGGGAAGGTGACCTAGGCCTTGGATCCCCAGAGGTTTCCTCCTCAAAGATTAGTACTCAACTATAAAAATACAAAGACCATGATCTACCCCAGCTCCCTTAGTAAGCACAAAACCTGCATGAACAACAGTGGTGATACGCTGGACCTCACGCAGCACTTTAAGTACCTGGGTATCACAACTGACTCCACCCTGTCCTACGCCCAGCACATAGATAACACAGCAGAGACCATCAATTCCAGAATCGGGATACTCTACCACCACAAGCACAGCCTAACAAACAAAGCCCTGAACCTGGCCATCAATAATTCAATTGGCTCCCTCATTGATTATGGCCTGACCATATACAGGTTGGCAATGAACACTGCCCTCCAAAGCATCTCCCTAGAACTAAATAAGGCCTACCACCTCCTCACAGTTGCTGCAAGACTCACGCACACCTGTGAACTGTATGCTTGGGCAGGCTGGCTCCAACTGAAAAACAGAATTATGTACCAAACCTGCCTACTTGCCAAAAAAGCCTCACTAAATCTGCTGCCACCAGGAGTTCAGAGCCTGCTCACCAGCTATGTGAGTGCTTGACTGACCAGAAGCTCCAACAGTCAAATATTTAGCTAACCTAGATGCTGCATTGTACTGGCACAACGTGTGTTCTCCTACCATGCACCTCGCTGGACCAAAGCCCTACCACCAGCCATCTGCAGAGTTGCAACCATTGGTTCCTTCAAGCGTAAACTTCGTCAGCACCTTGCTGCTTCAGCTAACCATTGGTGCATTCAAACCTTACCTGAGTCAGCACCTTATTATTAAGGGCATCTGTGACAGATACTGCTAATCCCTCTCAGTAACCAACTGCAGCACTTAGAAGTACCTCTTGATCCAAGGGGGCACCTACCAACCCCAGCACTTCTCTGATCTCCCCCCCCAGTTCCCCACTCCTCCCTTTCACACGACACATCCTCCCTCCCTCCCCCTCGCTCCCTCCTTACCTCCACTATGTCACCTTTTGTCTGTTACCCACTCTGTGTCTATCTTCTCCAAGTATGTTAGAACTCATGGACACAGGCATACATTGTACAATGCCTCAGCAGTGTTTACATGTGTCAACCTCCTGTAACTTACTGTACCATCTCTGTAATTGCATAATTGTTGTACTTTTCTATTTTCTTTTAACTGACGTGGAACCTACAAAAGAGCTTCTGCTCGCAAGTGATATCCAAGACTTAATAAATAAATAAATAAATAAAATAAATATAAGAGGGGGGTTTCCTCTCCTCTCTGCCAATGGTCACAACATTCTGTTGGAAACAGCATGATGTCATTTTAGTCATAACAGTTCCCCCCAACTAAAAACCTATAAACTGCCCCCCCAGTACAAATAAATGAATAACATCACTGTTCCTTTTTGTATGGATACAAAACTTTTCATAAAGGACTGGGATAGAAATAATTAGAGATTAAGGTCCAAAATTACATCATTGAAGGCAGAGCCAGCTATGAACTTAAATTGACATGGGTTTGAGAGCTACTGCTGCAGATGATAATTAAAACATAATTACTTTATTTACAGCAACTTTTCAAGAAATCCTTGGTCTCTGTGAGTGGCTATATGTGTTTGTCTGTGTCATAAGCTTCATTTTTGTGGATTTTCATGTTTTTCTGCTCGGAGTAACTACACCATTTTTTCACACATCTGTGAAACTCTCCGGACTGAATCTCTGCAAAACTTCACCACCAGGTATCAGCATTTTTGTCATGATTCAACTTTTTGGAAGCCAACCCTAGCAGAACAAAATCCAGAGACAGCTTTACAAGCCCTGAGATGCTGTGTCTTGCAATGAATCCATATTTTGGTCTGACCTTCTCCTGAAGGAAATGTGCTTGTCTCTGATGGCTACTCGCCACCATTTTGTAGAACAAAAGTAAGATACTGACAAATAATTTTTACATCCTGCATATACCCCAGGCCACAGTTCATCATCACCTTCAGGAATTTAATACATTCAGTGTCTTTGGTCTACTCTAACAACTGTTTATTATGAATTCATTGCAGGACACAGCATCTCAGGGCTGAGGCAGCAGTTCACCATTTCCTCTGGATCTGATTATTTTTATCATCATTTGACTCTTGGTCTCTTGGACAAGGTATTATACTGTATTACATATCTGGGCTTACATTCCATGAAGTAGCCCACCTACTATTGTGTTTGTTGACATAGTGCTTTGTTACTGGCATATACAGTGCATGTTGACAGTACTGGTTCCAGTACTCACCTGCCTCATCAAATTGCACTTGGCAGTCTTAATTGGGATAAAATTGAGCTGTAGTGGAGTTAAAGAGTGCCTCCCCCTTATCTAGACTGAGTTGAATTAGCAGGGGGTAACCCGTCATGTGGGCAACTGCAAATGAGCAAGTCTCTTTTGAGCGACTCATTTACAGTGCCTCATATGTGGGCTACTCATGGAGGATGGCAAGGGTGGGTTACAGCAACGGGGGAAGGTAAATATAGTGAAGAGGTAGGAGAGTGACCGGAAGAGGGACGGACAGGAAGTGAGTATAGGGGTCAGAGCTTGCCAACCCATTTCAGAGCTGGCCATCTGGTATTGTGGTGAGGATGGTTACCTGCAGTTGGGAAAGTACAGGGTTTGTGCCTGGCTAGGTACTATATGTTACATTTTAATTTTTCTTAGGACTGAGGACTTTGGAATTTTTTTTGTGGTTTGTTCCTGGTTTCCCAGTTCCGTGTCCCCATCCGCCTGTGGAGTTTGTCCACTCCTCCAGTGTCAGGCCTGCCCTGGTTGGTTATAGAAATGTCGGGGCGGGAGGGTGTAGTAGTGTTTGGTATTGTGGACCCTCACAATTGAGGGTCTCGCGTGTACACACTCGCCTATGATGTTTTCGGTGATGTGTACTCCCTGATTAGGAAATCACCTTTGCTCTTTCACAGCAATGGCATGGAACACTAGCAGGGTACCCCCACACCCAGTTACCCACTGACTGAGACACCTTGAGGCTTCCTGGTACTGGTACTGATCTGCTTCTCTGTCTCTTCTCTGGGCTGCATACCTGTTCAGCTTTTTTAGTACACTGGTTTTGTTGGACTTCACTTTCCATCCTGGACTGTCGGCAGTGGGTTCCTGAGGGGTGCAGGCACTGAAGAAGAGACCCTTCCCCCACCATCCTGTCCACTGTCTAACTTTATATCATTTGGTGCCCTGGTGGGTCAAGTGATCAGCCTACTCTCTCCAAGCATTTCATGTTGAGAATCTTAGAACTGTAATGTTCTGCTCTAAATACTGTACAAGTGCTTTGAATAAATTTTTGGAATTGTGCTTCTTACAAATAAAGTTGATTTGATTTGATTTGAAACCCCTTTAGGGCTTATTTCACAGACTGTGCTAACTTACTGCACCAAGAGATTTCCTTACCCACAAAAGTGACTGTTACCTTGCTAACTTAAGTATCCTAGCAATACTCTATCCGGGTATAGCCTTATTTCGGATTTTTGCTTCAATAATATTGCAGTGCATATCCTATTCAGCTGCTTGCACCATTCGCATGCCTGTTTGCTTTTGTTTGCTGTTTACTCTGACACCTTGCTAGACTCAGGTAATTGTAATTGTTACACCTCTCTGGGTTCAGTCTCACTGTTATCTCTGTTAATGCTGCTCAGCATAGTTGTAATGCCATTTTGACAGTTGCCTATGTACTGGTGCTTTTGCTAGTGTCCAAGCAAGTTGCTCATTTCAGTTCACGGTCTAGCTGCTTACCATGTTCCCCTGCTCTACTCCTCTGCTTTCTCCTACTCTCCTTCCCCCACCCCCTCTTCACCCTCCAACTTGTCTTTCTTTCCCCTTCACCCATCCTCCTCCTCTCTTTCTCCCCCTCACCTCCTTCCCTATCCATCCTCATCTCCTTCCTTCCCCCGCTCTTAACCTGGAGATCCTCCACCATTTCTTCTTGTCCCTTTCCCGTTCCTCCCCACTTCCCTTCCCTCCCCAGCCAAGGGATATAGGTCCTACCTCATTCTTTTCCTCATTACCCTGCTTCTCCTTTTTGCTGGTGATGTGGAACTCAGTCCTGGTCCCTCCACCCCCATTCCTTGAGGCCTAGTGTTTTCCTCCTCAGTGCCCCGAAGCCTCTTCCCTAAACTGGATCAGGGTCTCTCGTCACTCTCCAGACCTCCTCTGTACCTCAGAATTCTGTCTGTCTTCCAAGATTCCTGATTCCAGCTTGGCCTTTCCAGACTACCACCTGTTTTGGCAGGACAGAGATAAACAAAGGGGGTGGAGTTGCTCTATATTTCTGCCATAACCTCTCCTGTACCATCAATCTCAGGAAGGCTGCACCCTCCTCCCAGGAGTTTCTGTTAGCTAAACTCTCCTTTTCTTCCTGACTACCCAGTTTTATTGGTGTTTTCTATGCCTCATCAAGAATTTTCCCTTAATTTCTGATTGACTCACTGTCATAGAAATTGTCGGCAGATCAGGACCTCCAGGCCAAAAGAGTCTGCCCAAGTGTTCTATCTCTATGTTTACCCAAGGACCCTAGGTGATCCAGGTAATTCCCCCCTCCCCCGCTCCCTCTCCAGAATTCCCTTGTACCTATCCAAGCAACCTTGAATCCCATCACTGTTTTGGCCCTCTCCACTTCCTCAGGGAGTGCATTCCACTGATCCACTACTCTTTCTGTGAAGTAGTGTCTCCTAATGTTTCCCTTGAATCTTCCCCCTTCTAGTTTCATGTCATGACTCCTTGTCCTTGAGAGCCTCATATTTCCTCCATGCTCTCCTCACACTCCTCTGTTGGTGAGTTCATCCTCCTGGGTGACTTCAACATTAATTGACTTTCCCCAATCTCCAGGCCAACCACCCATAGGATTGAATCCCTTAACCTTTCGCAGCTCATCACAGAACCCACCCGATTCAGTCCACACTCATCAAACCATACCCTCCTGGACTGGGTTCTTGCCTCACACCCCCACTGCATTGTTGCAGTAGGTATATTGCTGGACACCTTCAGTGACCACTGCATGGCATTTTGTGTCAAGAAAGTCTGACGCCCCCCCCCCAAACTACATCAGGTCCAGGTCCCTTTGGTCACTGAACAAAAAAGGTCTACTGAGTAGCCTTGCTGCAACTGACTAGTTCCCCCATGCTCACCACCCCAAAAGATGATATCACCCTCTCCCTGTTCCTCACAATATTTACTTCTGTTTGGGACAAGCACGCCCCCATCAGAAAATACAGGGCTAAATCCTCTCATCACTACTGGATCACCTTCAATCTTATCAACGTATGCAAAACCTGTGACCAAGTCTGGGTCAGGTATAAGGTATCCTGCTCCTTGTCGGACCTCCTGTCCTACAGGGTGCTTAGGAACTCTTTCACTAAGGCTGTTCATACCACCAAGTCCCTTTTCTTCAAAGCCAACCTCCAGAATAATCTTAATTCCCCAGTCAAATTCTGGAGGGTGATTTATGCCCTTTTTGACACTCCAGCCCAGTCCTCTCCCCCTTTCCTCATGGTTAATGGCTCACCAGTGTCTGACCCTGCCTCTGTTACTGCTCACTTGAGTGAGTTTTTTTACCACTTGTGCTCACCTCTCCCTCCTACCTGTTGGTGCCACTCCTCTCCCCCTTCTCCTCTCTCCTCCTTACCTCACCCCCTGGGGTTTGTTTCCCCTATCACTCTCCAGGAGACAATGTGCACTCTTTCCTCACTCAACCCTTTCAAATCTATCCCAGATGGCTTGGACCCTTAACTTCTCCATCTCTCAGCTCCTGCCATTACCTCCCCCCTTACTCACCTCCTAAATCTCTCCTTCACCTTTTGCGCTGTCCCTTAGTCTTGGAGGATTGCCAAGGTTCTCCACCTTCACAAAGGGGGTGATCATTCCACTCCTGGCAACGTCCACCCTATCTCCCTCCTTCCCCCTTTCTCTTGTATAGCTGCAGAAGAAACTAGTCTACTCATGTCTTACATACTTCCTCCACTCCTCCAACTTCTTCTCCCCCTTCCAGTATGGCTTTAGGAAGGATCATTCTACCATCTCCTTCCTAGTTAGGGTCACTGACTCCATTCTGTCAGTGATGGATCAAGAGAACATCACAGCAGCCATTTCCATCAGTCTGGCCAAAGCTTTTGATTTAGCATCCCACTCACTTCTGGATAAGCTAAGCTCTGCTGGTCTGTAAGCCCCAGCTGTCAACTAATTCCATTCCTACCTCTCGGACCATCAACAGTCAGTACAGGTCAGAGGAGTAATCTCTTCATCCTCCCCTATCCAGGCCTGGGTGCCACAGGGCTTCATTCTGGGTCCAGTCCTCTTCTCCATTTCCTAAATGACATTCCCTCTCCACCTGAGACAGCCCCCATATTCACATGTATACAGATGACATTGTTTTCTGTACCTCTGGTCCCTCAACTGCATCTCTGGACTTTCACAATGTTCTGTGCTGGTTCTAGTCCAATTGACTTGAGGTTAACACAACAACAACAATAACAAATGGTTCTCTATGACCTTTGCTGCCAGCCAGAAGCTGGCCCAGCTCACCCCCTCCCAATCTTCTCTTCACTGGATGGCACACTGCTTGAAGTAGTCCCAGCTTTGAAGTACCTCAATGTGTGGTTAGATAGGCTTAACCTATTTGCCCACATTGATGCCATCCATGCCAGGCTCTGCCCCCAAACCTGGTGCCATGTACTATAACAAAGACTGCCTTTCTCCCCTGGTCCACCAGGAGCTGGTAATTCTCTCACTTTTTGACAATACGATGTGGTTTGTAGCACTGCCCCCTCCACCTCCCTTCCCAGACTACACACCCTCTGCAACACCTTCTGTCACTTTGCTACCAACTCACCCTCTCATACTCGCCACTGCTCTGTTTACTCCTCCCTATCCATCCTCCCTCTCCCCTCATGTCACCAGTCTCACTATGCTTCCCTTATCTCTAAATACTGGGTTGGGTCCATCCCCATATACCTATCCCATCTCCTCTCCCCCATCCCAGTTCTCTCCTTCCCCTGCTCCCTGCACTCAAGAGACTCACCCATGTTCTCCATTCCCCACCCACTCCTCAGCTGGGAAATCTGCCTTCTCATACCCTCCCTTTGGAACCAGCTACCCTCCTACCCTCCTCCATCTGTCTCTCCTCTTCCCTTCCCTCCCCAGCTAAACTCCCCCCCCCTTGAGCCTACCAACCCTCTTCCTGGACCCTTCCTTACCCTTACCTGGCTTTTGTCCACCCCTTACCTCTCACCTCTCCCTCCCCAACCATAGTTCTGACAACCACACTGAAGTTTATCAACCTGTTTTGACTCCAGCCTCCCTTCACTTTGAGTTTGCACAGTTTGGACAGATATAGTAGGTAGTGGACCCCTTGAAGTGCATAGCTCTGTGCTAGCCTGTCAGCTCTATGTGCCAACTGCCCCTCCCCACCCTCCTGTAGGGTCTCAATAGCCTAAGATAGACCAAACATAGAAACCTAACTGCACTAAATCATGAGGCCACAATATATGTGGCTTATCCTTACTACAGGGCTGGTACTCTCACCCCTAACACATACTGGCACCAACCAACACGGAAATGTCAAAGAAGTTACCCTGTCACACTTAGAGTGGTGCACCAAGATTACATCCACACCAGCTACCTAAGTCTTCGATGCTAAGATGCACATGCATGAGTGGTCATTGGCACAGGGTCACACCACATACCCGCTCCCTCCCACTGTTATAAACATGATCATAATCACTGACAAAAATGTCAAAATAGATCAAATATCCATAAACCCTCACCGACCCTAAAACAACTAAAATGGCAAGCAATAAGACTGGCTTGGCTACAACTGCTGATGTCAGGCAACATGCATCCTAACCCTGGCCCCTCACCAAAAACATCTGAACCCTTAAAGAAGCACAGTACATTAACAATTGCCTCTATCAATATATGTAGTCTCATGTCTAAATTTGACATGCTACAGGTTTGGGTAACCCAACATAAACCTGATGTATTGTCAGTGGTGGAAACCTGGCTTTCACACCGAGGGTCTCTGACATGGCAATCCAGCTAGAAGGGTACACCTCCTTTAGACTGGACAGATCTGGAAAGCAAGGAGGTGGATATGTCATCTACAGTACATCAAGGACACCCTCCAGGGGCATGCCCTCCCTCACCTAAACACTGGCAGTAATGTCCAAATACTTTTTTTTTATTTTTTTTTATTTAAACATTTGGTAACTTGGAAAGGCATGCTGAGCCAAGGCTCGATTCAAATACTGGCAGTAAAGTTACTACTAGGAACACATGGTAAAGGCTTAATGCTAGTCTCAGTATACATACCCCCAAAAAACAGTCTGGTGGATTTAAAGTGATCCTTGACTACTTCACAGACCTCCGCCACACCTCTGAGGTGCTAATGGTAGGGGACTTTGATATAAACTGGTTATCCCCTGAGGTGGCACCCTACAAAGACGCCATCTCATCCATAAACATGACCCAACTAGTGGATTCCCCCACCCAAGCAAACTGTCAAACTGGGACTAGCACACTATGAAACTGTCTGATAACCAACTGCACAGAGAGAATAGCCCACACAGTCATCCTCCCTGACTCCATCAGCGACCACTTTCCCATCCTCTGTAGCTGGTCAAATAAGTTCTCCCAGAACCCCAGCAAAAATGCTCATGTCAAGGGTATTAAAAAAAGGGCAACTGAGCTCATTAAAAGCACACCTCAGTCAACAAGACTGGTCAGTCACAGACATTGCAGATGATGTTGAAATAGCGCTCGAACATTTCATCAAAACTCTTAATGTGTCATGCCACATTTTGGCCCCCTACACAAAGCATGAAGTTCAAGGATCATGCAATTCATGGATCACACCTCCCCTCATCAAACTAATGAAGCAAAGAGACAATCTCTGGCATAAGGCAATAAGTACTGGTTCCCACATGGATATACAAAACTACAAAGCTGCCTGTATTAAATGTACCTGGGCTATTCGATCAGTGAAAAACCAATATTTCAAAAGCGAACTGGCCAGCTCCTGGGGAGATAGCTGTAGGTTCTGGGATAACATCAAGTCCCTAACTGGGAAACCTAACAAAACATCACTGACTATGCTTAATGTGGAGGGAATAATAATGCAGGACACCCAGATCATAGCAAACACCTTCAATAAGTCCTTTACTGACCTTAGCGGAGTGCTTCCCACAGATTTCCTAGAACCCCCAAGTGACACTAACTACAAAAACAATGAAAGTTCACCTGTTGGCCCAACCCCTCCCTTCTACCTCAAGATTGCCACTAAAGTCGAGGCCAAAAAATACCAATAACAAGTATTAGGTATTAGGGAAAACTAGAACCACTGGAGACACACTGGACCTGAAGCTTATTACACTTACCCTTGATAAGTTACTCTCACCTCAAACCAGAATTCTGAATCTTTCTCTAACAACCACAAATTTTCCCCAACTCTGGAAAGCCATGGTGGTTACTCCTGTCTTTAAGATTGGGCACAGATCTAGTCACACCAACAACCGACCAATTTCTATACTCCCCCCACTCTTGAAGGCACTTGAATGTATTGTATAGGATCAGCTTGTCGACTGCCTTGACAAATACCAGCTACAGTGCCAACAGCAGCATGGGTTTAGGAAACAGCATAGCACAACAACTGCACTCATGGAGTACACTGGCTACATTCATGATGCCCTACATTGGGGGCTTATGGTGGGGCCAACCTACATAGACCTCACCAAGGCCTTTTACATGGTCAACCATGAACTACTATTTAACCAATTAACCTGTACTGGGCTATCCATGGACTCAGTGGGGTTGTTCCGGCGCTATCTCTCTGAGACACAGCAACAGGTTGAAATCCTAGATGTTTTTTCTAAACACCGGAACGTTAGTACAGGGGTACCCCATGGCTCAATCTTGGCCCCTCTGCTTTTTAGCCTGTTCCTAAACCACCTCCCACTTGCTTGTCATGATAGAGTTCTATTGTACGCAGACAATGCAGTGCTATACTCAAGCCACACAGACCCCAGTACACTGGAAAAGCAAATGCAGGAAAACTTCTCTGAAGTAGAGGCCTGGTTTCTAAACTCAGAGCTCTTACTAAACTACAAGAAGACCAAAACAATGTTGTTCACCTCCTCCCACAATAAGTACAGGAACCATCAACTAAAAATACTGATCAACCAAAATGTCACATTAGAAATGGTCCAAAGTTTCAAATACCTAGGGGTCACTCTAAACAGCTCCCTCACCTTCTCATAACACATTGACCAAGTAGCTACTGTAGGTCTGTGAACTCCAAAATTGGCCAACTTTTTAGGCACTAGCACTGCCTAACTAACGTGGCCCTAAAACTCACTGTGAACAGCTCAGCCCTATCAGTAATCGATTCCGGACTAGTAGTCTATGGTGCAGCAATGGACACAGCTCTGAAGAGAATAAAACTAGCCTTAAAAAAGCCTGCAGGCTTGTCTCAGGAGCACACCACCTTTCTCATACTTGTGATCTCTATTCTCGTTCTGGGTGGCTCATTCTTCATAGCAGAATTTAGTATCAGGTATGCCTGCTTGCAAAAAAGACCACCCTAGGCCTAACACCCCTGGGGTTTCAGTGCCTCCTTTGTGCCACCACCAATCCCAAGCTAACAAGAGGGGCAAACAGTAAGCCGCTTAAAGTCCTTTTCCACCACACCTCTCACGGACAACTGTCTTTTGGGTACCTGGCACCCAACTGGCTAAACTCGCTCCAAGATGACTTAATGGCAGAACCTAAACTTGGCCTGTTCAAATCAAAACTACACTCACACATAGCTGCAATCAGTGTGTGTGAGTAGATCCTAAACTATCATGGCTTTCCACTGGTATTTCTGCCCAGCATCAGCACTTACAAACTACCCTCACCCTCTACCTATTTTTACTTCTTCTTTGCCTCCCTCACCCTACAGTTTTTCCCACCCCTTTTCCACCACTTTTCCTGACTTATTTGACCCCCCCCATACACCCTGCCTCCCTTCCTCAACTATCCCTCTTGGGTACTTACCTTCATCCCTGGATACCTGCCCCCATCCCACATACTGATGACAAGGCTGTTCGGGCTGATCCTGCATATCCCCTATCTCCCACTTGTCCACCTTCACACTGGTAGCATTCTTGATGCCCCAAGCTTTCAGCTGCCTCCAAGTCTCCAAGTAAGCATTAATCTATGATGAAGGTGGCATCTAATGGGGAGTTAATGCATGGTTGGGGCCGTTGTGGCTCGAGGCCGCAGGCCGAGTGCCTACAACAACCAACCATGCATTAACTCACCATTAGATGCCACCTTCAGAGTGGATTAATGTGCTTGTAACATGGAAAGTGCAAGGCAAATATTGGTTACATGCTGATTTCTTTGGTGCAAACGACACATAAGCTCAACTACTTACTTGCCTTCCAGTTTGTTGCTTTACCTGTCTTGCTGTGTAAGGTCTGACTAACTACAGCTATGCGCGTGCACGTTGTACAGCCCACATGCAGTACTGTGGTGTGTACCGATTTGTCCAGACTTACAACTTTCGTTTACATTCTAACACCTAAGCTACACAATCATTACAGCTAGAAATGTCATCCTTCTTATCAGCTGCTATGTTGCTACCCATCCATTTACAGGTGAGATTTCTGCCACGGTGACTTCTGGGGAGATTCTTTACGCTGCATCTCTTACTTTCTCAATTAGTGTACAGCAGTTCTCTGAGCGGAGTCTGTCTCAGGGCCGTCACTGTTCCGACCAATAGGTGGCGCTTCTTACATTTCATTGCCGTTTTTGCATTTGTCTCTTTCCTACCCTACTAGTTTTGCTTTCCTAGTGTCATGTCCCCACTATCATATCACTGGCTTTCCTACCTTGCTATACATCCGTTCTTCTGTGCCTGCAATACATCTCTTCTCTGGTGTCCATGATTTTCAGTGCTGCACTCCACTACGGACAACACCAGACAGCGCTTTTCCCTGACCACCTCACTGGTTTTCCGACCAATAGGTGGCGCTTTCGACAGATCAAGTACATTTTGCCTTTTCGGTGCCCAATCTGTGTTCCTACCGTCACCTATTGGTCAAACTCTCGACAGAATTTCCCTTTAGTTCTCATACACTTCTCGATGCGCGTTCACACTCTCAACCGGGGATTATTGGAATGAACATTCTAAGGCAACACGGCATTATCTTGCCATAATGCCGTGGTTGCTCTTGCCCCACCTGACCCTGTTTCACCTATCACCGTCCTTCCCTGGAGTCCTCACATTTCTCCCATGTTACAATCCTTTTCTAAGCTGCCTTCCCCCTTTTTTGACCTCCACAATGTACAACCACTCTCAATGTATTGTATGTTATTCCAAGTACACAATAAATAATGTAATTGCTATACTTTTGTAACAATTGTCCTGCTGTCTATGTTGTCAGGAGACTATGAAATTTATGTACCAAAACAATCAGAGAATCAAAAGCCACCTTCTTCAAATCCGAACTCGACTCTGCCACAAAGAGTCCAATCAAGCTCTGGAACACAATCAATGATCTGCTAGGCCACTCCCCAGGAAATTCACTCCTGACCAAGATTACTTCTGGCAACTTGACTATAACCGAAAAGATGGATATACTTGACGCATCCAATAACCACTTTGCTACTGCAGGCATGGCATTTGATAACTCCCCTGCAAACATACTTTGCTCACAGACTGCCAGCCAACTGCCTGAAACTCTGATAGCTTCGCCGCCTTTCTCGCTTCAATCTGCCCCACTGAAAGAGGTAGAGGACCTCTTGCTTCAGTTGGATACTAGAAAAGTGCTGGGCCGACACCTTGACCCTTACTTCCTAAAAATTGCCTACCACATACTAGCAATACCCGTCACCCACCTTTTTAACTTATCCCTGTCTCAGGGCACCTTGCCACCTATATAGAAGACAGCACATGTCATACCACTGTTCAAATCAGGTGACCCAGGTGATCTCAATAACTACAGGCCAATTTCTCTCCTTCCGGTCCTGTCCAAGCTCCTAGAGAAAATTGTAAATGCACAGCTGAGGACTCACCTTGACTCTAGGGAACTGCTAAATTCTATGCAGTCCGGATTCAGAGCTAAACATAGCACTATCTCAGCCCTCGCCAAAGTTACTAACGACTAGCAGCGTAATCTTGAGAGCAAAAACTTTATTTGTGATGTTTTCCTTGATCTAAGCAAAGCTTTTGACACCGTCGACCATAGTCTGCTCCTCTCCTCCCTTCAAACCATAGGTGTGGACCCCTCCTCTCTGTGTTGGTTTACTGACTAGCTTACAGGGCGCCTTCAACAAGTTAAAGCCGAAGGAGGTCTGTCTCCCTTAAAAACTCTGCAAAGCGGGGTACCTCAAGGTTCTATATTAGGGCCCTTACTTTTTGCAATCTACATTAATGACATTGACTACTGTATAAAAGAAGCCAACATCCATCTGTTTGCAGATGATACAGTTCTCTACGTGAGTCGCCCAACACCTGAAGCTGCCTGCAATGACCTACAGTCAGAATTCAACCTTTTGCAAAGCTAACTCCTCCAAAAAAAGCTACTCCTTAATGCCAAAAAAACTAAAGCGATGGTCCTCTCCCTTTTATCCGTACAGCTAACCCTGTGTCCAGTGGAACAGTTCCCCAAATTACCACAGTTCTAGGTGAAAAACTAGAATTTGTTACAAAATTCAAGTATCTGGGAGTTTGGATAGACCAAAGACTCTCCTTCATTGAACATATCGAGGACTTGCTAAAAGCGACTCGGCAAAGGCTTGGACTGTTTTTAGAATCAACCAATTTCTCACCAGGATGCAAGAAACAACTGGTCCAATCCATTTTCCTATCATTGGTTGATTACGCTGATTTCCTCTACAGCCAATGCCCCAACTCTTATATGGCTAAACTGGACACACTCTACCATCGTGCACTGAGGTTTATAACGGGACTCCCCTTCGACACGCATCACTGCACCCTATATGCATCAGTGGGGTGGACATCACTAAAGTTCAGGCACCACAGAAACACCACTCTCTGGACCTATAGAGCCATCTCTAACAAGCTGCCTTACTGTATCTCCTGCTGTCTTCCCCTGAGTATAATTGGGAAATACGCGTTAAGAAGTTACTCAGCTATTACACTTAAAGTACCCAAAGCAAAATCCCGCTTCGGCAGGGCAGCCATAAGCTTCGTGCTACCTACCTTATGGAACGATCTACAAAAAAACCTCAAATTAAGCACTCTAATCGGTATAAATGCCTTCAAGACACTTTATTTCTCTACAATCAGAGAAGTATGTAACTGCTTCACCCACTCAGACCCAGTATCGGTGTCTGCACTGGTATATAGCCACGCCTAGACCCAATTTTAAGTACTGACCCCCCAGCTTGCTCCTCACCAGCCTAATTGTTCTCTCTCTCTCTCTCTCTCTCTCTCTCTGTCTTATCCCCCTGTCTTATCAACACTAGGCCTGTCCATCCCCTTATTCTTCCTTTCCCAACCTCGGATAGGAGCTCACTACCCTGGGTTGTGACATCCTACCATGCCCCGTACTTTATAGCATTCAATCCCGGGGCTCACACATACTCCTTTTCTCCATCCACCTTCTCTACATCCCGTTTTACCAACTCCTCTCTGTGCACCGTGCCCTTCTAGCCTTTCTTCCCCTACCTCCCTCCCTTCCCCCCTACCTTCACCTCTACCTTGTGTATATTTGTATTTTTATTTTTTTTCTTCTGTTACTTCCTCCTGCAACCTTAGATAACCTGCTTTATCTTCCTATAGACACTTCTATGTATGTAAATACCATGTAATCTGTACAATATCTGTATAATTCTATGTACATATGAACTTCTTTTTCTTCCTCTCTGCAAAGAGTATTATCTGTATTGCCTTGTAAATACCTGTGTTGACCTGTATATACAATTGTTCATGCTCCACCCAGGTCCATCTTGCAAATGAGCTTCTGCTCAACGATGAACGCCTGGTTAAATAAAGACTTGATTGATTGATTGATTGATTGTTACTGCATTATTGTTTACCTCATGATGTAGAACCTCTGTAAACAAGCTTCTAGCTCAAAGGTGTAATAATCTGAGATAATAATAAATACATAAATGAATAATAAGATGATTTGTATGCTAATTCACCTTGTCCTTCACATGCAGTGTTTTGCCATTTTGTCTGTACTGCACTCAACTTTTGCTCTTTATGTCACACTCGTAACCACATCACCTGACTGACTGTATTTTGTTTGTAATTGTGCTACTCCCTTTCCTCTTCTCCCAGGTCGCCCCTGGAAATGAGCCTTGACTCAGTGTTCCTCTCCCAGTTACCAGAGTTAAATAAATAACTAAAATAGTGCATTGCTCTCTTCAGCAGTACTTACCTTATTTTTAGCTTGTTTGAGATGGGAAGGAAGATAGAAAGGAATGCAGATTCAGGTGATGAATTATTTCAAGCCCGAGTTGGACCAGGCCAGAGCATTAAAATAAGACCAGCTGCATTCACTGTTATTTGACTGACTGAAAATACAAAGCTGCAAGATATAACAAATTCACTGAAGGTACAGTACCTTGTCAATAACTCTACCACTGGGCCAGAAGGTCGTGGGTTCTAGTCCCGCACCGCACCAGGACTGGGCTCATACCATAAATGCTGGCACCCAAGTGCAGTACTAGAGGAAATGCTGTACTGTCTGGGATGTGCCATCTTTCAGTTGAGGCATTAAACTGAGGTCCCTTCTGTCCAACTCTGGTGCTGTCCTGGTGGGTCTCCAAGTGGAAGTAAAAGAGGTACTTTTCAAAAGGTGCCCTGGCCAATGTACCCCTTCCCATAACACCAGTTCTGGCAATTGTCCAAAGCTGTGTGTTGGTGTTGATGTGCAAAGTGGCTGCCACTGCACATTTATAGTCACTTCACTACCAGTCTCTCCTTGCTTGTAAAGCACTTAGGGATAGTGTGTATGAAAAGTGATGCATCCTGTAAATGGTTCTTCTTCCTCTACAGGGTAAATCTCCATCAGGCCAACACAAACTGGTGCAGTCCTCAGACTGTGGAGCTTACCATTTACCAGACTTAGTCTCAGGGATAAAGTTTTACATATAACATATTGTATTAAAAATCTGCTGGCTGACTATGTGATACTCCACTTTTTCCCCATACCTGTCTTTTTCCACCAGGCTTAGAAATGATGAATTTGACGGAGATAAAAGATGCCTACATGCACTTGAACTGTTCCTGCTTGAATGACTGCAAATCTTGCTCAGCCCAAAGACTTTCATGTTTTCTAATCCAAATTAATGGGATTGGAGAGAGTGAGGATGGACTTGGGGGAGATGACATCAGACAAAAACTGAAACAAAGAGAAACTTACTGTATCTTTGAACTTGAAACATTAGTTCCAAAAGACCTAAATGAGGACTTCTCATTTAGTGCATTTCTGTAATTTAAAATATGAATGAAATGTATTTTCCTTCAGCACTGCTTTCTGTACATGTTTTTAATCCACACTTCAACCTATTTTTTGCACTTCTATTTATTGTGGTACACTGTCACTTTACATGTTGGCTGCTATTAAAGCCCAGCAGGGAGAGACACTCATGATGTTCTGATAAAGGTGATGTCATTTATTAAAACGTAAGCACATTGTATGCCATGGATGTTGGGAGGTGTATGCGGAATGCTGAGTTAGGTATCAGAATGCTGATAAGAAAAAGTTGTTCACTGTGCAGGTCATCTTGCTTTTTCTAGTTTGAGAACATCATCACCCCCGAACACGTAAAATGAACTCTTAGGTTGTCAGGGGAAGACCCAGGCCAGTCATATAAACTTATTTCAGCGATATTAAATATTTGAAGGGGTCAGGAGGCTTCATTAAAAGTACAGTCTCAAATAACACAACTGTTTACTTTTAGTGCATTTTGCACATATGATGGGATACCAATGTTGGAATTACAGGGGGGCTTCCCAGGCGAATTGGTAAATCATCAATCATGATTTTTGAAGGTCAGTCATCACTGATTATTGTTAATTGTCAAGTGTTACCGTAAGATCATCAATCGAGATCATGAACTAAGATCATCATCTAGATCACGATTTAATCATCAAACATGAACTTTCAAATCACCAACTGATGATTATTGATTATTTTTGTAAGCTTAAATCAGCATGATGGTTGTTGATGATCTGTGGATGATCAAGTGATGATCATTGATGATTTTATTAGTTCAGTATTATACGATTGCAAGTCACAGAAGTAATACTTCATATTTTATTTGTTACAATTATGAAAATATGAATGTCACATATCAGCAAAGACAAATTAATTATGAAATGTAATGTAAATCATGTAAAGTCAAGTTTTAATCCCATTATGAAGAGTACATGCAATGGCTGGTATAATATACATATTTGTATACCTAATTTGCATATTTCAGAAGCATAGTTTATGGAACAAAACAATGGTAATTTCTATTTTAAAATTAATTGACATTATTAGTTTGCAGACAATTAGGAAAGGTTTTGAGTACAAACCAAGTACTTTTAGGAACTCACCACAACCATGAAAAAAACACGTAATGGTGATAGAGGAAACATACATTGATTTTTTTAAATTTATTACTGTAATCTTGACCATGGGCTATCATGAAAAATCATGATGACATAAGATCATCATTAATCATAATCACCATCTCCATAACTTAATGCTTTTTTTTTGTGAACTTTATTTCTCTCCAGTAACCAGCATCGTGGGCATTTCTCCAGCGGGGACCCACCTGATGTCACAGCTACCACCTGCCGTGCCCTTCCCCAGACCAAGGGATTGGTTACTGGGTTCCCCTCCCATGACCCTGAATGGGAGAGGTGGGACAATGGAGAGTCAAGTCAGGATAGGTGGGCATTGGGCATGTGGGCTTCAGCCGCTCGAGCCCTGCCATTGCCTCCCAGGACACTGGGGTTTTTCCACCTTAGTTATGTCCCTCCAAGAGGAAGGCATGCAATGATGTCTGCTCTGAGGGTGGACCCTCAGCTGACGTCTGCCGTCACTTCGCCTCCTGTAAGCAGCATGCTACTGTAGTGCTCCACGTCTCCACTGGGGGGCCACTGCAGAGGGGTGCATCCCCTGAACCCACCCCAGGACAGGAAAGCAGTCCTCCAGACACTCAATTCTCTCCTCCCCAGCTGACCCCTGACAACCTGAGTTCACTCCCGAACCCAGGTTGCTGGTGTAGCATGAGGTGTGGTGTCCAGTGCCTCAACCCTTAGTGCCACCGGGCTGGCTACTTCATGGTTTTTAATTGCCGACCATTTAACCTTGATGGTTAATTATTGCTAATTATGATCGCAATTATTATTTTTGAAAATTAAACATGATCTCTGAACATAACTGATAATGATCATTCATGATATATCATTATAAAATCATCATCTTTTCAGCTGAGTTGCCAGGGCTCAGACCTCCTAGCTCTGAAGAGGGCCCTGGTAGCTCACAAATTACTGCAAGTGACTTATAAAGGGAAAGGGGACTAAGTTTAAAGATTTGACCCATATGGGCCCCCCTAGGTCCCAAAGCTCATAAAGTTTAATATCAACACTGGGACACTGTACCCAGTATTTTTCACAACTGCTTGATGAAAGTTTTCACTCTATTAAAATAGTCCATACTAGCAACAGAAAGCTTATGTGTGCCCATATTTCTCGTCTTTGAGGAGACTGTACTCTGATGCAACCTTTTTTTCTCTTCTTGACAATACCGCTGAAACAGTCAACAATTTAGTGTCATACTCCCTGCTCCCACTACTAGTCTCTGCTTCTTTTCTTGCCCAGTAAACACTACTTCCATTAAAAAAACAAAAACAAACAAACATTTGTCAATGCCGAATGTTTGCTTGCTGGTATTAGCATTGGAAATGCAGGAGTTAGACAGATGCAGAGTAGGAATGGCTATGAAGTAGTGAACTTCACGCTAACCCCACCTCCACCCTGCAGAGATAGATAGGCATTGGGGTATGCGTTTGGGTTGTCACCCATAATGTTCATGCCAATTCACCTCAGCCTATCCTGCAGACACCGACAAGTGTTGAGGTGTGCCTTGGGGTGTTCGGCTTTACAGTCACCCCACTCCATAAGGACATACACTGAAAAGGGTGCAATATAGGAGAATGGGGTGAACTCTGGGGCCGAAGAGTCCAAGGCACACCTTGATGACTGTCACTGGCTGCTGGGTGGGGTTGGGGGTGGGAGTGGAATGGCATGAGCACTACAGTCGGCAGTCTAAAGGCACGCCCCCGATGCCTGTCAGTTTGTACAAGGTGGGATGTTAGGGTTAGCCACCCTAAAGCCCCGGGCGTTAGTTGGTATTTGCACTATAAATTTTAAACATGGCCTTTTTGTAACCTCCACCTCATGAAAGCATTTGGAACCTCTTCTCATGAGCAATGGCACTCTGATTTTGTGAATGTATCCCGAACTTTGAGTTCCTACAGTGACCGTGCCATTGTGTGCCAGATGTAGGAAAACACAGATGGGGCAGGATGTGAAGAATGACAGCTGTACCATTCATAGAGAGGTGTGAAGAGATGGCAATGTTGAAAAGCTGTAGTGAAAATATTAAAAATGCTTGAACTTCCGAGCGTATGTGGAAACTGCACAACGCATGCGTGTAACACAGTCATTTAGTGGAATTATTTCATCAAATGTTCAACACAGGCATTTTGTGACTTATGCTCATGAACACTCTTAGTATGATTTTCTTAATCTGTCCCGAACATTGATTTCCTACAGCAACTGCGCAATTCTGCGCCAGATGTGTAAATGCATGTTTTGGGCAGGATGTGAAAAATGACAGCTGTACTGTTCATAAGGAGGTCTGAAAAAATGCCAACGTTGAAAATCTGGAGTGAAAATACTACAAATTTGTGAAGTTACAAGGATGCATGGAAACTGCACAACACATGTTTGTAACACAGTCATTTTATGGACATTTGTCACCAAATTTTCAACATAGGTGTTTTAGGACCTCTGCTCATGAACAGAGTCACTGTGATTTTACATATGAGCATACATATGAACATACGCATCTGCCAGCAAAACAGACCAATCGGTCTATCTAAGTCTGCCTGAGTGTGCAGCTAGCACCCCAGATTGCAGGTGCCCCAGCCTCCTGCCCCTCAGTTCCTCCCCTGCTTGTCCCAGCCCCTGCCCCCCAACTCTTCCTTTTGCTTTATCCCACTCCTTCTTAAAGCTATTGACTGTCCTACATGTTACCACTCCCTCTGGCAGTGCATTCCAACTAGACACCACCCTTTCAGTGAAGTAGTGCCTCCTCATTTCCCACTTGAAACGTTCCCTTTCCAACCTTAGTCCGTGCCCCCTCCTCTCTCTTTCACTCTTCAGTTTAAACACCCCCTCAGTGCTAGGTTTATTTACGCCCTCAGGTATTTAAATGATTCAATCATATCGCCCATCCCTCTTCTTCTCCAGTGTGTACACGTTCAGCTTCTTCAGCCTAACTTCATATGCCTTTTCTTCCATCCCCTTCAACATTTTTGTTTCCCTCCTTTGCACCCCCTCCAGTAACTTTATGTCTCTCCTCAAGTATGGCTTCCAGTATTGCAGACAGTATTCCAGGTGTGGTCTGACCAATGATCTGTAGAGCGGTAGGATGAGATGAGAATTGTGCCTGGATGAGAACCCCCTTGCAATGCACCCCAGCATACTGTTTGCCTTTGCTGCTACTCTTCTGCAGTGGGCTGAGTTGTTCATGCTCCCAGTTACCAACACCCCTAGGTCCTCCTCCTCCTCTGTGATCCCCATCCTCACCCACCCAACCAATAGTCCATCTTCTGGTTCTTAGCCCTGAAGTGCATCACCTTACACTTCTCTGCGTTGAATCCTAGCTGCCACTCCACCGAACAAGTCTCTAGTTTGGTTAGGTCCACCTACAGTTTTTCCCCATCTGTCCTCTTCGTTCACCACTGCCCCCAATTTGGTATCATCTGCGAACAGACTAACCCTTCTCCCTACCCTGTGTGCTATATTGGAGATAAAGAGCCCAAATAGCACCGGCCCAGCATGGACCCCTACGGCACCCTGCTTGTCACTGCTCTGGATGCTGAGAGCTCACCACCACCACCACCACCATCTGCACCCTCCCCTGTAACCAGTTCTCTATCCATTTAGTCAGCTTTTTTCCCACCCCCACTGCCATCAGCTTCCCCCCAGTTTCCCATGACACATGGTATCCAAGGCCTTACTGAAGTCCAAGTACAGGACATGTACCGCATGGCACCTGTCCAACTCCCTTGTCACCCAGTTATAATACTCTATTAGGTTGGTTTGACAAGACCTCCTTGAGACAAACCCATGTTGCCACCCAGCTTGAAGGCCATTACTGTCTAGGAATGCCATCAGCCTCTCCTTCAGTATTGCCTCTATAAGCTTACCCACTATGGACTTGAGACTGACTGGCCAATAATTTCCTGGATCCTCCCACACTCTTGTGTATGGGCATCACATGGGCCACCCTCCAGTCCTGGGGAACACACCCCATTTCCAGGGAGGTGTTGAACAGATCTCCCAGTGGCTCAGCCAAGAGCTCCACCATCTCCCTCAGCACCCTGGGGTGGATGCCATCGGGACTTGGTGCCTTGTCTACCCTTACTGCACTCAGCCCCTCTAGCACCCTACTCCTTGTGATCACTTTGTCCATCACCTCCTCTCCTCTTTTCCCCACCCCCCCAACCAATGCTGGTAGTGGACCATCCCTCTCCTTAGTGAAAACAGAGCAGAAGTACTCATTTAGAATTTCCGCTTGCTCCTCCCCCTTTTCCACCCAATCCCTTCCCCGCTGTATCCTCACAATATGTTCCGTGCACTTCCTCTTTTCCCTGACATATCTAAAAAAGTCATTTTCCCCTCCCTTTATGCCCTGTGCTAACCTTAATACTCTGGAGGCCTTAGCTTTTTTCACCCTCCTGGCCACCTCCCTTGACCAACTCCCGTATGTCTCCTTATCCTCTCCCTTCCCTGTTTTCCTGTACTGCTGGTATGCAGCTGTCTTTGCCCTCACCCTTGCAGCACTTCCTTGTTCAGGCAGCGTGGGTTCTTGGCTCTGCTCTTCTTACTCCTGGCTCTGGTACAGGCTACTGTGGCCTCTGTTAGCCCAGTCTTTATGACTCCCCACTTTTGTTCTGCATCCATCCCCGGCCTTATATCCTAGAGTCTCCCTCACAATGTTGTTCCCGTCCTCCCAAAGTCTACCATACTAAAGTCCACCACCTTAGTGCCTGTGCCTCCTGTCTCCCTGACCAGCGTGAGAATGAGCCACACTGTTTGGTGGTCACTACCCCCTAGTGGGTCCTCCACCCTTACCTCCCTCACCGCCTCCCCATTTGCCAGTACTAGGTCCAGACTGCTACCAAGCTTTGTAGGCCCACTTACCAATTGTGTCAGAAGGCTGTCCTGGAATGCATCAAGGAGCACCTGCTCCCTGGTACTGCAAGTGGCCGGGGTGCTCCAGTCAACCCCTGGCAGGTTAAAATCCCCTACTATCACCACACTCCACTTTCTACACACCCTCCTTATCTGCTCTGAGAACTCCCCATCCAGCTCCCCGGATTAGGCTGGTGGTCTGCACACCATTCTCAGCCTCAGCTTTCTGCCCTTGGAGTCCAGGAGCTGCACCCAATATGCCTCTGTCCTCTCCTCTTCTCCCTCGTCCCTTATGCATTTGATCCCTTCCCTCACGTAGAGTGCAATCCTCCCTTTCCAACACCCCAGTCCCTCCTGTATATCCTGTATCCCGCCATTGCCAAGTCGCAATCATGGTACTCTGTGGCCCAAGTCTCTGTCACTGCAGCAGTGTCCACCTTCTCTTCGGAAAGGAGCACCTGAAGCTCTGCAATTTTGTTCCCCAGGCTTCTTGTATTGAGAGAGGCCACCTTCCACCCATACCCCTCCTTCTTTTCACTCTTCTCCTTGGCCTGTGTCCCTTCTACCGGTAGTCAGCACCCTTTCTCCTCCTTATTCTTACTGGGTGCTGGTGCCTTCTGTATTACACTCAGACCACTCTGTCCTCCCCTTCCCGGGGTTACTACACCTCTGCCTTTACCTATATCTAGGTGGGTGAGCTCATTACGCTCCCCTGTCTGGACCTTTCTACCAACCTCAGTCTTTTGGCCACCCTCCCTGCCACTAGTTTAAATCCACCTTCGTAGAGATATACACCTCTAATCCCACCTTTAATACTCCCATCCCCTCCCTGCTCAAGTGTAGCCTGTGCCCCAAGTACAAGTCACTATTCCCCTAGACCCTACCCCAATTAGTCACTAACCCATCATTTTTGCTGTGGCACCAATCCCTCAGCCACTTGTTGAACTCCTCGATCCTACCCTTCCTCCCCATGCTTGCAAGTGGTACCGGGAGTACCTCCAAGAATGCCACCGACTCCCACCCCCTCACACTGCCTGCTCAACTCCTCAAAACTCCTCCTCACTACTTCCACAGTCTCTCCCACAAAGTCGTTTCTACCCACATAAAAAAATAAATTAGGTTTCTTCCTCCCCCTCGCTGCACACTTGAGCAGTGTCTGCCCTGCTCCTCCTGCAGTCAACCTGGGGATAGCTTCAACCCAGATATTGCTATGCCTTTCCCTCTTTCCACCCCATCTCACCCCTTTCACTATAGAATCCCCCAGGATGAGTAACCCCCATCCATTTCCTCCTTTCCCTTAAAATGCCCCTTCCACCACCCCAGTATTCATTCTTCCCTGTCCTTACCCACACCAGCTGCACCCTCTGTGACTTCTGTATCTGCACCCACTACTTCTGCCTCACCCTTTTCTCTGCCTTATTCTTCCCATCCCCCTTGAACTCCTTCCCAGCCTGACTACTTCCTACTGGGCTTCCCATTTTGACCTCCCCTCCTCCTCTGCTGATTTCCTACCCCTCTCCTATCCCCGTTGTTGTCGATTTACAGCCCCCATTCCCTTCCACCCCGATAGTGATACCCCTCCCATCCTTCCCCTTCCCATAGCCTTCTGACCCCCTGGTCCCACCCCTGGTCCCTCTCTACCCACAGCCATCTGCTCTCTCCCCTGGTACTGCTTGTGGTCTCTTCCTCCTCCTCCATCAGGAGGCCTCTCCCTCACCTCGGGCACCTTCCCTTCTCCTCTCTTTTCTGCTAGTGCTTGTGATAGTGGGGTCAGTTTCAGTCCCAAGTTGTTCTTCTCCTGTCCCCCCTTGCCATTCCCTATCCCCCCCCAGCCAGGATGCCTACCATACTCATCTGCCCTGCCACTTAGACTCCTCCCTAGCCTCCACAGTTACTCCCTCAAACTAGCCAGTTGTATACAGACCATACACCCTCCCATCCTCCAAGCCCAGTCCAGGATCATGGTAGACCCACACCCTGTACACCCCACCACCCTTCCAAAGATGCCTGCCCTATTGACATGTGGAACCGGCTCCATTTTGGCCCCCATCTTATGTTACGGGCTCTTACTCCCAGTTTGTATACCCTAAAACAACTGTTAGGCCCCTATTTACTCAAATTCCTGTTCCCCCCGCACTAGTTCCCCAACTGCTCCCTTGCCAACCGGGTTAATTCAGTCTCAAATCTCATCCATTAGATACGGTATTACTGTAGCAATCCTACAGCCTCTTTTGTCTGTTTTTCACCTCTCAGCTACCATACATTTTGTTCTCAGCCCTCATGTAGTTTCACTTAGCCCAGTTAGAAATCCTATTGCACTCCAAGTATTACTCAGTTCAGTTAGAGAAAAAAAACTGAACAAATAAATATGCATTATTACAGTAATCCTAACAGTATAGCTCAGTACTTAGCTCAGTTAGAGAAATAAACAGAACAACTAAATCTGTATTATTACAGGAATCCTAAAAGTATCCAGTCATTGCTTTGTCTCCACCCCAGAGACTCTGCTATAATATAGGACCACACAGAACCCTGTGCGGGAGGGTGGGTAACTCTAAAGTTCTGACAGAGCTCCATTGAGCTCATTCACTCCCCCTCTCTCACTCGCTCGTTCTGTTTAACCCAGCACTGCAGGCTGCTCTTTTGTACTGGGCTCCTGCCTGCATTGGTGCTTTTTTTCTGCCCACAAAGAAATCCGCAGCAGTCCCGACAGAGCTCCGTTGAGCTGGCTCACTCCCCCTCTCTCACTCGCTTGTTCTGTTTCTCCCGGCGCTGCAGGCTTCCCTTTTATACTGGGCTCCTGCCTGTGTTGGCACCTTCTGTCCTCAAAAAAAAAAAACAGCAGTCCTGACAAAGCTCCGTTGAGCTCGCTCACTCCCCCTCTCTCACTCACTCGTTCTTAATTTGTCCCAAACACTGATTTCCCACAGCGACCTCGCTATTCTGCGCTGGAAGTGCACAAACACATTTTGACCAGGATGTGAAAAATGACAGCTGTACTGTTCATAAGGAGGTGTGAAAAAATTTCAGTGTTGAAAATCTGGCTTGAAAATATTACAAATTTGCGAAGTTACAAGGGTGCGTGGACACCGCGCAACGCACGCTTGTAACAGTCATTTTACGAACTTTCATCACAAAATTTTCAACATAGACATTTCAGGATCTCTGCTTAGGAACAGTGTTACTGTCATTTTCTTAATCTGTCCCGAACACTGATTTCCTACAGTGACCACTCTATTTTGTGCCGGAAGTGCGGAAACACATTTTGACGAGGGTGTGTAAAACGACAGCTGTACTGTTCATAAGGAGTTGTGGGGAAATGCCAGTGTTAAAAATCTGGAGTGAAAATATTACAAATTCGTGAAGTTATAAGCGTGCGTGGAAACTGCGCAATGCATGCTTGTAAAACAGTCATTCTTTGGATTTTTTTCACCAAATTTGCATCATAGGCTTTTTGAGAGCCCACCTCATGAACAGTGGTACTGTCATTTCACTAATCAGTCCGGAAAGGTGATTTCATGCAGTGACCATGAAATCACCTTTCGAGACAAACTAAAACTCATGACGATGCCGAATTCACGAGGAGGTCCCAACCCCATGTTGAAAATTTGGTGCCCAAATTCCCCAAAATGCCTGAGATATGCACCAATGTTGAAAAAAACCCTAGTTATGGCATTATATAGCTTACCGGCATTTTTCAGTTTGCGGTCGGCTTTGAAGAGTGTAGATGTGTTCCTGGTCCACCGGAGATAGTCGTGCTGGGCTCAAGAGGTAAGTATTGGGTGAGGGGTGTGTGGGAAGGTAGAGTACGCAGAGGGTGGACACAGGTTGGAGGAGGGGCACCGGAACACTTCGCGGGACCATTTTCTCATTTTACAGGAAAAAAAACTGAAAACAGACAACGCGGGTCAGTTTTCTTTTTTCGCAGGTGTTGTTTGGTACACTGGGGTGGGCTCCCAATGTACCACTTGCATTTGTGGGGAGGGGACCAAAGCCAATGGGGATTGGTCTCCCATCGGCACAGAAATGGGTGGGGTGGGCATGCATGATGCCGAGGGGAATTGGGCACCTTCTTGGCACACAGCAGAAATCAGGGGTGGGGACATTATGCCGATGAGGAGTGGGCTCCCCCATTGGCAACTGGAACCGGGAAGTAGGTAACTGAAGCTGATGGGGATTGGGCCCCCTGTCAGCACAGAAACCTGGGGGGGGCGCATGATGCTGAGGGGGATTGGGCATCCCCTCGGCACACAACTGAAATGGGAGGCATTATGTCAATGGGGTGGGCTTCCTTGTTGGCATATTAACTGGGTCGAGGGCATGCTGACAGGGGGATTGGGCATCCTCGTCAGCTTTCTATGTGCCTCTGTGGTGGCAGCATATAGCTGCCAGGGTCCTGGTAATGTTACACCAGGCAAGGTACCGCCCTGCAATGACGGGTTGCTCCCTCATTGCAGCGGAAAAGCTGATACTGTAGTGATGAGGCAGTCCCTGATTGCAGCGGCGAAATCATTACAACTTGGTGGTACTCTGTAGAACCAGTGTCATCAGAACACTGGCCCTGCATTGGCTGAGCCTTGCCAAGCCCAACAATGCAGTGCCAGCATTGGCCACCACAGTGCCGCGCTTCCATAACCCACTTCTCTCCAGCGGCTGCATAATGTTTCTTGTGCATGCGCACAAGCAAACATAAACAAGAATTTGTCAGTGCCAAATGTTGCTTGCTTCTATGTGCTGTTTAGATATTTGGAAGTCATTGGAGTGCAAATATTGAAAATTTGCGAACTTACGAGCGTGCGTAGGAACTGTGCAATGTACGCTCGTAAAACAGTCATTTTTAGGAATTTTTTCACCAAATTTTCAACATAGCCATTTTAAGACCTCTGCTCATGAACAGTGTCACTGTGATTTTGTTAATGTGTCCCATACATTGAGTTTGCACCCGACTGCGCCATTGTGCGCTACATGAAAGCACGTTTTGGGCAGGATGTGAAAAATGACAGCTGTACTGCTCATAAGGAGGTGTGGTAAAATGGCAAGTTAATCTGGAGTGAAAATATTGAAAATTTAAGAACTTACGACCTGTGTAGGAACTGCATAGCCTTAAACTCGTAAAACAGTAATTTTAGATTTTTTCACCAAATTTTCAACATAGCCATTTTAAGACCTCTGCTCATGAACAGTGCCACTGTGATTTTCTTAATTTGTCCATACATTGATTTACTTTTGCAATAAGCCATTCTGTGCTACATGGCGGAAACATTTTGGGTGAGATGTGAAAATGACAGCTATACTACTCATATGAAGGTGTGGTAAAATGGCAATGTTGAAAATCTGGAGTGAAAATATTAATTTACATGAACTTACGAGCCCTGCGTGGAACTGCATAGCGTCACGCTCGTAAAACAGTTATTTTTGGAATTTTAACAATTTTCAACATGAGTTTAGGACCCTTCTCATGATGATGTCACTGTCATGGTGGTGGTCCAGCCCAAAGGGAGATTTCACAGTCACCGCGCAGTCACTGCGCGAAATCACCCTTCGGGCCCAAATAACGCCATGACAGTATATTATTCATGAGAAGGGGTCTCAAAAACCCCATGTTGAAAATCTGGTGCAAAAATTCCCAAAAATGCCTGAGATATGCAACAAAGTTGAAATCCCCCCTATCTAGCTCATTATACAGCTTACTGGCATTTCCTCAGTTCGTGGTCGGCTTTGAAGAGTGCAGACGTGTTCCCGGTCCACCAAAGATCGTCGCGCCAGAGTCCGGGAGTAAGTATGGGGTGGGGGCGTGGGGAGGCTGGGTGCATAGTAGGTGGAGTGCGGGTTGTGGGAGGGGATCGGAGGCCGCTGGACCGTTTTCGTTTTCCAGGTAAAAATTAAAAAGATGTCGTGGGACCATTTGCCATGCTGGGCTCCCAGCGTGGCACAAGGATGTTGGGAGGGCATTCAGCCGGCGGGGATTTGGAACCCTGTCGGCCATAGAACTGATTGCCACGCTGGGTGGGTTCCAGCGTGGCACCACCTAACTGGGGGCGCAGCTCAGCCGACGGGGATTGGGCACCCCATCGGCTACACAGTAGGTGCAGGGCGCCACACGCCTGCGTGTGGGGGGGAGCTACGCTTCTTATCTCTGCTCACTGAAGCGTAGCTCCCCCTTTCAACTGTATGCCACTGCATTTTGGAGCGTGTCATAGACAGCTCCAAAATGCATTGGCTTACAGGGGCCACGCCTGCCAGCTCACTGACCAAATTGGAGGAGGAGGTGACACACCTCCGAAATCTCCAATGATGGCACTATGTTTCTTGCACATGTGTGCAAGCAACATAAAAATTAGCTGCTTCCCATACTGACATGTTCCCCAATTCCAGGTCTCAGCAGCCTGCACTCTCACTTGGCTTTCATAGTTTATTTTTTGTGCATCTCTCCAAATCATATACATACTCACAAGCCTCTTTCCCAGAGCAAGGCATCATGGGTATGCAAATTCTTGTGTGCGTCAGGCTGACAGGGTTGCACCAGAACAGACATTACCTTTTAAATAAGCTGCATGTGTGATCCAGCTTAGGATGAGAATGAAAAAGTACAGATACAGTATGTGTTTCACCTGCTTTGCCTTAAGGATGACTTGGCTGAGGGGTTGAGCTGGGTGGGGTGGGGAAACAGTGGGCAAAGTTAAAAGGGGGCATAGTGAAGGCAACAAACCTCTGCATCACACAAGTGAGCAAAAGCAAGAGGAAGAAGAGACCGCTATGGTTCTTGAAAGAGGTGGCCGAAAAGGTAAAGGCTAGAAGGGTAGCATTCAGAAGGTATAAGGAGACGCAGAGGGAGGAGGATAGGGAGGTGTAACAGGGGGAATAGAAGTAAGGAGTGTAAATGTGCATACTTAAGAAAGAATAGTCCAGGTGGTAAGAAAAAGGGATAAGACATTTTATAGGTATGTAAGTGAAAAGAAGAAGATTGGGGAGGGATTGTACTGAGCCAATAGAGCTGCAGGTGAGGACGTTTGGGTAAAAATATGAAAAATGTGTTTTTTAATATGTTTACACCAAATGTGCAACATATCCTTGTTAAGACCCTGCCTCATGAAGAAGGGCAGAGAAAATGTTCAGCTCCTGGACTAAAGGTGATTTTGCACAAGGACTGTGAATTCAACTTTCAGGATACACAAACACATTTTGGGCAGTAGTGAAAAATGACAGCTGTCACATTCATGAGGAGCTGTAAAAAAATGGCTACGATGAAAATTTTGGGCAAAAATATTGAATATTGCCAAAGTTAAAAGGCTGCATTCACAAAATTCAATGTAGGCTCTTAACTCTAGAGTTTTTTAATATTTTTACACCAAATTTTCAACATATCCTTCTTATGACCCATAGAAACATAGACTTTGATGGCAGATACGGATCTCTTGGCCCACCTAGTCTGCCCATTTCCCTACCTACTGAATAAGCTGCAGATCCTAGTTAACCAACAGTCTATTTCTTCCTACCCCCCACAACAATTGTCTTATGTCTGTCCCATGCATTCTTGAATTCTTCCAGTTTTTGACCCCACAACCTCCTTAAAAAGGCAGTTCCATGTGTCCACCACCCTCTCTGTGAAAAAAATACTTCCTCACATTGTCCCGAGCCATCCCCCACATCTTCAAATTGTTCCCCTTGTTCTTGCATATCTCTTTTTCTGAAAGATGCTACCCTCTTGGACTTTGTTGATTCCATTGAGGTACTTAAAAGTTTCTATCTTGTCCTCCCTCTCCCTCCTTTCCTGAAGGGTAGACATATTAAGCTCATTTAGTCTGTTCTCATATGGCTTCTGTTGCAGACCCTGCACCATTTTATTTCCCTCATCTGGACTGCCTCCATCCTGTCTATGTCCTTGCAGAGATGAGGTCTCAAGTACTGGATGCAGTACTCCAGATGAGGTCTTGCAAACTGTCTGTACAGAGGGATAACAACTTCCTGTTTTCTACTGGTGATGCCTCTTCCTATACATCCCAGTATCCTCCCAGCCCTCCCTACTGCCTTCTCACATTGCTTGCTAACCTTAAGATCATCTGATATGATTACCCCCAGGTCCCTTTCCACTTTTGTTGTTGTTACTACCTTCCCCCCATTGTGTACTCTTCCCCTGGGTTTTTGTTTCCCAGATGCATTACTTTGCACTTTGCATTGAATCCAAGCTGCCATACTTCTGACCATTCCTCCAACCTTGTCATGTCTCTTCTCATCCTTTCCACACCTCCTTGTGTATCAACCCTGTTGCAGATGTTGCAGCTCTTTGTGTCATCTGCAAAGAGGCATATTTTCCTTCCAGTCCCTCTGCAATGTCACTTATAAAGACATTAAAAAGGACCAGACCCAGTATTGAACCATGCGGTACCCCACTAGTAACCCCCTTTTCTTCAGAGTGGACTCTGTTTACTATTACATTCTGTGTCCTGTTTTCCAGCCAATGTTTTATCCAGGCTACCACCCTGGGACCCACTCCCAGGCTGGCTAATTTGTTTATTAATCTTTCATGTGAGACTGTGTCAAATGCCTTGCTAAAGTCTAGGTAGACCATGTCCACAGCCCTTCCCTGGTCTACTACTTTGGTCACCCAGTCAAAGAAATCAATTAGATTCGTCTGACATGACCTTCCCACTGTGAATCCATGCTGCCTAGCGTCCTGTGGCCCACTGGCATCTAGGTACTCAACAATTCTTTCTTTCTTTCAGAAGTGATTCCATCATTTTCCTACCACAGAGATCAAACTGACAGGTCTGTAGTTTCCTGCCTCTGTCTTGTTCCCACTTTTGTGAAGGGGAATCACATCCGCCCTCTTCCAGTCCTCAGGTACCACACCATCCTCCCATGATTTGTTAGAAAGGATAGTCAGTGGTTTCACTAGTTCTCCCCTTAATTCTTTAAGAATTCTGGGATGAATCCCATCAGGCCCCATTGCTCTGTCCACCTTCAGTTTTAGGAGTTCTTTCAGAACCCTTTCTTCTGTGAAAGGACTGGTATCGGACTCTCCATCCAGGGTGCTTCTATTGATTGGATTAGGTACCTCCCCCTCCTCTTCTTTTGTGAATACTGAGCAGAAGTATTCATTCAGTATCCCTACTTTTTCACTGCCCCTCTCTACCCACCCACCGTCCCCTTTATTCAGCCTTGCTAGCCCTCCCTTTGTCTTTGTACGTTCCCTAATGTACCTATAAATGGTTTCATCCCCCTTCTTAACAGAGTTGGCTATCTTTTCCTCAGTTTGGGCCTTTGCTATTCTGACTGCCTTTCCAGCTTCCTTCTGTCTTAACTGGTACAGTTCTCTGTCCTGCTCCTTCTGTGTTTCCTTATACTTCCTGAATGCTGTCTTTTTCTCCCTGACCTTCCCTTCCACCTCCTTTGAGAACCACAGTGGGTTTTTCTTTTATTTTGATTTGTTTATTTGCTTCACACAAGGGCTTATTGCCTCTGTGATGGCAGTTTTGATGTTTCCCCATTGTTGCTCCACCCCTCCTTCTTGCCTGTTTGCTAGTGCTTTTCTGAGGCACTCTCCCATTTTGACAAAGTCAGCCCTCCTGAAGTCCAGTACCCTCACTTTTGTATGGCTTGACTCTACAGCTGAGTTTATCATGAACCACACTGTTTGGTGGTCACTTGTTCCCAGATGGCTACCCACTACTAGATCTGAGATCCTCTCTCCATCCCCATTTGAAAGTACCAGGTCTAAGATTGCTCCCTCCCAAGTGGATTCCAACACTAGCTGTCTGAGACATGCCCCCTGAAGGGCAGTGAGAATGGCCCTGCTCTTGGATATGGCTGCAGCAAAGGTGCTCCAGTTAACATCTGGCATATTCAGGTCCCCTATCAACAATATCTCCCCTTTCTCTGTCATCCTAAGGATGTCTTCTATCATATCCTTGCCCATTTCCTCCCCCTGAGATGGGGTTCTGTATACAACTCCTTTGCGGATTGTGGTGCCATTTCCAGTCTCCAGGGTGACCCACAGTGCCTCCTCTCCTCCCCGTTTACTCTTTTGTTTCCTTGCTACTCCTCCTCCTCTTCTACCCCGCATCTCTCCTGTAGATTGTATACCCTGGTATGTTGACATCCTAGTCTTGTGTACCCTGGTATGTTGACATCCCAGTCATGGTTCTCTGTGTACCATGTTTCTGTGACTGCCATGATATCCAGGCATCCCTCTTCCATCAAGGCCACCAGTTCAGGGAGCTTGTTACCTAGACTATGGGCATTGGTACTCATTACCCTCCATTTTTTGATGGCCTTACCCCTTTTTGCCCCAACCTTGTCCTTACTGCCTTTGCATTTTTCTCCATTTACCTCTGCCCTTCTCCCTACCGATGTCTCTGTCTTGGTGTTTACCTCACTAACTACCCTGATTTTTTTGGGGGAGGCTAGGATTTCCCTGCTTCTTTTCAGTGCATCCCCCCTTGGCTAGTTTAAATGCTTGCCAATGAAGCATTTAAACCTATCAGCTAGGATCCTGGTTTCCCCTCATGGACAGATGCAGACCATCACGCCAGTATAGGCCTTCATTCCTCCAGGTGGACCCCCAGTCCCCAGTGAAGCCAAAACCCTGAGCTCTGCACCAGTTTTTCAACCACTGATTGAATCCCATGGTGTAGAGGAGCACCCTAGTCTCTCCCATGCCATAGACAGGCAGCACCTCCGAGAAGGTTGCCGTGCATGCTACTTGTCTAAGGCACCTCTCCAACTCCACAAACTCCTCCTCCTCCTCCACTGTTCTGATCCCTTTTCCAGCCAGGTCATTTGTCCCTAGGTGGACAATGACACCCAGCTCCCTCCCCCATGCAGTTGCTCCCGTGATCATGAGGTTTCGCTCCCTGTCCCTCCAAGCCATGGCTCCAGGCAGGCACCTTACCTCCCTCTCCCCTCCCTCCCCCAGTTCTACCCTCCTAACAATGGAGTCCCCCACCGGGAGTTGTTTCCTTCCCCTGTAGGGTCCCATGCCACCCTCCTGTGGGTCTCCTTTGTGGAGGTTCCCAACATCCTCCTTGGTCTCCACTGCGGGTGCCTCTGAAGAGGAGCCACACTCTGCCAGAATGGCATACAAATTGTGGAGAGGTACAACTGGAGAGGTGTGCCTCTGTTCCACCAGCCTCACCCTTCCTGATCCCACTGTGGTCCAACCACTCCTCTTTCTTGGCAACCTCTGAGGCAGCGATGGTGGCCCTGGTAGTCCCTGGGTGGGAAAGGAGGTCCCCTGAATCCTGGCCAACTTAGCCTGGAGATGAGCAACCTCCTCCCTCAGCCCAGAGAAGTGCCTGCAGAAGGGACAACACTGCATCCTCTAGAACATCTCCCAGAAGACTGCTGCTCCACAGCCACTGCACTGCACTGCACCATTCCCTTCATGTCTTATTTGTGACCCCTTAACTGTTGTTTTGCATACTTACTATCTTTTTTTTTTATATAATTTTTCTTCTCCTTACTTTCCTACTGTCTCCGTGCCCTTAAAGCTCCTGATCTTTGTGTTCTGAGACAGGAAGTTCCTATATTTCTCAGTAGTCTCCTTACTTGCACAGAGTCAGACCTCCAGCAGCTAGGGGAGATGGAGAGCTGCTCTTTTCCTTCTAGGATGGTGAGTCTTTTGTACCTCTGTGATCACTCCCTTCCCACTCCCAAACAGGAAGCTCCTGTTGTCAGTCAAATCCTGTGCCTATAATAGTAGAACTGGCTATGAGTGGGGAAGGAGGGCAATATAGTACCAGTAGAGAAGTATAGTTCTAACAGCACCTCCTTCCTCTTGCTGTTATCTGCCAGAAGCTATCTAGGGCAGTTTTTAAATCCAAAACACCTGGCTTCCTTCTGGCTAAGCCACTCCCCTTAATTAACAGTTTCCTTCTACATAGATAACTGCACAGATAACAATTCACTTTAGCCAACTCAGGCAAGCACACTCTTTTCTTTCTTTTTGTTTGCTTATTTTTATCCTAAATTGAAGGTCCTAGTAGTAGTGTTCTAGTTCTTTAGTCCCAGTAGAGAAGTATAGTTCTATCAGTACCTCCTTCCTCTTGCTGTTCTCCCCACCTCACCCCACCTCATAAACAAAGGCAGAGAAAATGTTCAACTCCTAACCAAAAAGCAACTTCGCGCAGGGACTTCGAAATCACCTTTCAGGATGAAAAAAAACATTTTGGCCTGGATTTGCAAAATGACAACTGTCACACTCATGAAGTACTGTAAAGATATGGCTATGTTGAGAATTTGGAGGGAAAATTGAAAATTACCACAAGCCTGCTTTTACAAAATTCAACATAGGCTCATAACTTTGTTGTTTTTTAATATTTTAACACCAAATTTTTAACATGGCCTTCTTATGACCCCACCTCATGAACAAGGCAGAGAAAATTTTCAACTCCTGCCCAAAAGGTAGTTTCGTGCAGGGATGATGAAATCAACTTTCAGGACATATCTGCCTAATGACAGTGCCTCTGTTCGTGAGGTGGGTTCCCAAAGAAGGTATACTGAAAGTCTGGGGCCAAAATGTGCAAAAATGGCCAGGTTATGGCACTAAGTTCAAAATGCCATTGAAATACATCCAACCTGCCAGCACAGCAGTTGGATTTTTGCTTGCGGCTCTGATGACCCTGGTCCGAGAAAGGACCTGGGATGTGGTGCACTGGCTGGGGTGAGAAGAATCAAGTATCCGAGGGACTGCTCTCCTTTTCTGTGGAGAGGGGGAAAGAGAATCCCATGCTTTATGGACTCCTAGAAGAGGCTGGGGTACCACTGCGGCTGGCACCATTCTCTGGGGTGGGCGGGGCAGATGCTGGATTCATTGCATGTCCCTTCCCCCCGGTATCCAGCCCTCAGAAAAAGCCAGCTCGCAGGCATGACACCTGCCCCTCTGCTGCCATCTCCACTGCCTCTGGCATCCAACGGGGGAATCCCACTCCCATGGCCCCGACTTGGGGGCTAAGCCAGGGCTTGCCTACAGTGTTCATGGGGTGGGAGCCCCCCCCAGTGGTCCTGCCCAGGGGGGAAAGCCAGGGCATGGGGGGATTGCAGGCAGGGTGTGGGGGCTGTCTTCTGAATGGAGGATCGCGGGGGCCAGGCCCAAAATTAGCAAAAATTAAAAACAAAGCAAAACATAGAAATACATTGAACCACATACGTGTTTCCTCAGCTCATGTCTGGCTTGGAAAAATTAAGACGTGTCTGTGGTCCACAGAAGATTACAGCACTGGACCTCTCTGTGGTTAAATAAGGGCTTGGGGTGGTGGCAGGGTTGGGTGGGGGTCAATAACAGCCACAAAAAGACATTGATGGATGGTTTTCTTTTTCCAGGTTTAAGAGAAGAAAAAAAAGACAGAGGCTTCCCGTTCACAACACTGGGGGCTGGGCACCCCCAGTGTCAGTATTATGTTTCTGGGGGTGGGGTGATGGGTTCTGAGAGGGATGGTCAAGTGGAGGGAGAAAATAAAAAAAAAGAATGGATGCACACATTCACGACACTGGGGGGATTGGCACCCCCAGTGTCATTGTTATGTTTCTGGGGGGAGAGTGGATGTTGAGAGGGAGGGTCAGGTGAGGGAATATCTATAATATAAAAGAAAACAAGAATCAGTTGTCATGGCACACTCCACCAATTCCAAGATGACCACCACAGGGTACTGCGCAAGCACTAGGAGTCGTGCATGCACAGTAGACTGCAGTGGCCATCTTGGAAATGGTGGAGTGTGCTGAGACTGATGATTCTTGTTTTCTTTTAAATTATAGATATCCCTTCACCCAACCCTCCCTCTCAGTACCCACCACCCTCCCAGAAACATAAAAGTGACACTGAGGGTGCCCAATCCCCCAGTGTCGTGATCAGGACACCGCCGTGTTAAAAATATAGTGCCCCTGGAGACAAGGAGTGGAGTGCTCCAGGGATGCCATGGACATGGAGATGGCTATGCTCCATGTTCAACATATTGATCAGTCACAAGCAATGTTCTGTGTCCTTTTTCTGTAGCAAGAGATCTGCAGGTCTACTCCCACTGCAGCCCTAAAAAGGGAAGGGGGAACTGTGCAGAACAAATACTTTTATTCAGTGTTCCCAGGGAAAGAGAAGGGGAGGAGCCACCAAAAAGTAACAGGAGCTTGGGGGGCGGGGGCTTTTTTCAGAGGAGAGAGACCTGAAGGGAATTGTTAATCTGAAGGTGGACTAAGTAATGTGGCCAGATGGGGTGCATCCAAGTGTATTGATGGAGCCAAGGGAGGTACTGACTAAACTTCTAACAGTCCTATTTAACAGTTCCTTGGAAACAGAAGTGATTCTGGAGGACTGAAGGAGGGTAGATGTAGTCCCACTTCACAAAAGTGGTAGCAGGGAGGAGACTGGCAATTACTGGACAGTCAGCCTGACATTAGTAGTGTACAAGTTAATGGAATCACTGGTAAAGGAAAGGATTGTGTAATATCCTGAATACAGTGGGTTACAAGGCTCAAGGCAGCATGGATTCAAAGGGGGAGGTCATGGCAACTGAATCTGATAGATTTCTTTGACTGTGTGACCAAGGAGCTAGGTTGGAGTGGTAGACATAGCCTACCTAGATTTCAGCAAGGCTTTAGACACCGTTCCACGTAGAAGACTAGTAAACATGCTGGTAGCTTAGGAGTGGGTCCAAATGTGGTAAACTGGGTAAGAAATTGGTTGGGGGCTCGGTAACAGAGGGTGGTGGTAAATGGAGTTCACTCCAAGAAAGGAAGAGTGACAAGTGGGGTACCTCAGGGATCAGTGCTGGTACCAGTCCTCTTTAATGTTTTATAAGTGATGCTGCAGAGGAGCTGGAAGAGAAGGTCTGCCTCTTTGCCTATGACACCAAAATATACAATAGTCTGGATACTCCAGGAGGGGTGGAAAGGGTGAGAAGAGACCTTAGAAAACTTGTGAAGTGGTCAAGGGTATGGCAGCTGGGTTTCAATGTGAAAAAATGCAAAATAATGCACTTTGGGGCACAGAGATCCAGGATCAGATTACAAAATGGGTGAAGTGGTATTGCTTGCCATTAAGCAGGAAAGACACCTGGGTGTAATCATATCAGATGACCTACAGCTGACCAGACAATGCAACAAGGCATTTGGTAGGGCTAGTGGGATGCTGGGTTGCACTGGGAGGAGTATCACCAGCAGAAAGAAGGGGTGGTGTTGCACCTGTATAGATTGTTGGTAAGACCCCACCTAGAGTACTATGTCCAGTTCTGTAGATCACATCTCTGGAAGGACATAGAGTGGAAGCAGTCCAGAGAAGGGAACTAAAATTGTGTAGAGTCTGCACCAAAAGCCCTATGAGGAGAGACTAAAGGACCTCAGTATGTACATCCTGGAAGAGAGTATGGGAGGTATAATAGAGACCTTTAAATACCTCACAGGGATAAATTAGGTACAGGAGGAAAGTATTTCTCAGAAAAAAGGAGCTCAAGAACAAGGGGACGTGCTATGAAGCTTGATGGGGGCAGATTTGAGAAAGATGTGAGGAAGTACTTCACAGAAAGGGTGAAGGATTCCTGTAACAGCCATCCGGTGGATGTGGTGGTGGGGAAAATAGAGGTGGGGTTCAAAACTGCATGGTACAGGCATAAGGGAATCTTGGTGGAAAGAAAGGGGAGGGTGAGAAAGAGCCAGAGATCAAATAGGGTCTGCAGCGATACTGCAGGTAGGGAAAAATGGGCATATTGGGTGGGCCAAGCGATCCTTATCTACCATCAGATTCTAAGTTTCCATGTTTCTTTGGGGTTCCTCAGTGTACTGCAGTCATAATTTCCACCAGGCATCATGTCAGACTCCCAGGTAAAGTCCATTTAGAACTCTTGGAGGAGTGAGCATACTAGAGAGATGGGGCCCGATTCCAGATGGGGATATGATGGCGTAAGGTGAGATACGCCAAACCATGTAACATATCTCGCTACTTATGCCAGGTGATACGCCAGCCCCTATTACAAGAGGCGGGATGTGCCTTGGCGTCTGCGGGCTTTGACAATCACAGGATACACCAGCACTTACACCGCAGCCCACAATGCCTGGTGCAACTGTGGGTTACGACAGCAACATAGCCCAATTCCAGTAGGGCGGCTGTCGTAACCTGCAGTTGGAAGTACAAGAGATGCAGTGGTGTACTGAAGGTACGACATGTCGGACCTGTCTTAAGTGGCATCCGACAACTGCCACCATCAGATGCCACCATGCAGCACCCCAGCAACAGTGCTAAGTGAACCCCTAAGCCCCCACTTACACACTCCTGCCCCCAACACCCTGATCTGTCCAAACCCTAGGGAGTCCGTTTTTGGTGAGCCACCCCGCCGGACACCTGCACCATGTGTCCTGCCCTTCCCATGCCCCCTGGTGTTTGCTGAGGTGGTCCAGGGCTGGGGGCTTCAGGGGTGCCACCTGTCTATTGCCGTGAGTTGCGACATGCGGCTGCGATATTCCATGCATGGGCTACCACCACATGCATGGCGTATCTCACATGTCACATTTGCTGGGACCCTGCCACTTCTGGAATGCGACATGGGGCAACCGGTGTAACTTGCAACTGCGTG
Source organism: Neoceratodus forsteri (assembly GCA_016271365.2). Lineage (NCBI taxonomy): Eukaryota > Metazoa > Chordata > Ceratodontiformes > Ceratodontidae > Neoceratodus > Neoceratodus forsteri. Next base: position 783,456,288 of record CM028137.1, read on the forward strand.
CAAGTTATGCCTGCCGGCCTGGAATCAGCCCCACAGTTTGTAAGAAAGCAGAATATGGGATCTGTAAAAGGATGCTAGGAGAGACGAAAGATCCAAATTGTTTGTTTTTTGTGTACCTCTCCAAAACATATACAGTACACTCAAGCCTCATTTCCAGAGCAAGGAGTCATGGGTATGCAAATCCTTGTGCATGTCAGGCTCATCTGAATGTCATATTGCCATTAAGTGACAACCCTACAGTCTGCACTGACTCTTTCTACACCAATTTAAAAATGAACACTAGTCAGATGACAGGTACCAGTCCATAATTCAGTCAAACATCACTGTTAAACATTAGTGGCTCGACTCTCAAAGGGTCAGGAATGTTGCAAGGTACTTGCATCACAGAAACATGATGCAAGGGGCTCACTGCGCTGCATCTAGCATCATTTCCGATTCTCTAAAGGAGCTTGTGGCACCGAGGAGACCTGGTGCACCAGACACCCTTACACCTGGCTTGGGGCATGCTGTATGCAGCACCATGATGCTGAGGAGTGTTGCGCCAGTAGGCAGCTGCCATATCCCCTATGGTGGAATTCCATGGACAGTAATATCCACAGTGCCAGCCCAGAGTTAGACCAGCCCTGAGCTGGTCTAATGCCCAGCGCACCAAAAGGGGTCCCACCTGTGGACCCCCCAGGGTGCGGCAGCAGCAGTGCTGCCCACTGGCATGATGCTGGTGGACTGCTGGCATGGAACGTGAGCCAGCTGTTTTGTGGGAGGCATGGTGTGCTGTCAGGGATATGCCCTCCATCATGCCAGGGGCACATGCGGCACATAGGTAGTGCCCTGCCCACCTTGTTGGTGGGACAGGGACATTTCCCGGTATGCCAGACAGGGGTCCCAGTGCTTTCAGACTGCATCAGTGCCAGTGGTGGGACCAGACTACTGCAGCAAACATTGGGCCCACCCTGTGGGCAACATGTCCACTGGTGTTTTCAGTGCCTCATGTCTGTCCTGCAGTCTACGCCATTCTACCTCCATGCGCCTTCTTTTTTCCACATGGGTGTGCTTGGTGAAAGCTGCAGGACTTTGGTTCTGAGACCCCTCCCATACCTGAACTGGGTGCATGGTCCCTGGTGCACTGGAGATCAACGCAAGTTGCCATTGGCGCAGCTTGTGCAGATCTTTGAAAACTGAGCCCCAGGTGTCTTCATTTTTCTCTATATTTTGATGTTCTTTTGCGGTCAAATGTGTCTCCTGTATGAGGGTGCAGTCTATGTTATTGCTCTATAGTTAAGGTTGAATTTAAGTCATGGAAAATTTTGGAGAAAACCTTGATACTGTCACAGTCAGAATAACAGAAATCATGCCAGTCATAGTGAAAGTCATCAAAAGTCATAGATCTATTGAGTGATAAATAAATTACCTGTTTTTCGAAGAATAATCAGCATTTATACAGCACTTTTCATACACATTGTTTAACGAAGTACTTTACAACAATGCTAGACTGGTATTGAAATGACAGAACATGTTGTGGCAGCCATTTTGCATATCAACAACCCCTACACAGCCTTGGACAATTGTATGAACCAGCTTATTGGAAGGAGAATGTTGGCCTGGACATTGGGGAAAATCAGTAAGGGGCAACACTGGCCATCAAGCCAAAATGCAAGACAGTGTGACCACTTGTGTAGCTGGTGTAATGGCTCTGGGGACATCTGCCTCCCTCCCCAATGCTTTTTTCTCCTGAGACTTTGAACATTGACACTTCAGAAACGACATTTAGTGATGGTACAGATGGAAGGAGGTGGATTGGGAGGAGCGGTGGATATCGCCTACCTTGATTTCAGCAAGGCCTTTGACACTGTTCCACACAGAAGACTGGTTAACAAGTTGGGTAGCCTGGGGGTGTGCCACAAAGTGGAGAACTGGGTTAGAAATTGGTTGGAGAACAGAAAGCAGAAGGTGTTGGTTAATGGGATCCAATCCGAGGAAAGGGGGGTGACTAGTGGAGTGCCTCAAGGGTCAGTCCTGAGATCAGTCCTTTTTAATGTCTACATTAGTGACATTGCTGAAGGACTGGAGGGGAAGGTTTGCCTATTTGCAGATGACACCAAGATCTGCAACAGGATAGACACTCGGGGTGGGGGGTGGGGTCGAGAAAATGAGGAGTGACCTAGGAAAGCTGGAAAATTGGTCCAATGTATGGCAATTAAAATTTAATGCAAAGAAGTGCAAAATCATGCACCTGGGGCACAGAAACCCCGCAGAGAGTTACATAATGAGGGGAGAGTTGCTGACGGTAGCCAGGGAAGAAAGGGATTTAGGGATAATCATCTCAGATGACCCAGAGGTGTCCAAACAGTGTACCAAGGCTGTGGGGAGGGTCAGTAGCATGTTGGGGTGCATAGGAAGAGGTATCACTAGCAGAAGAAGGGAGGTGGTGATGCCACTGTACAAAACACTGCTAAGGTCTCATCTGGAGTACGGTGTACAGTTCTGGAGACTGCATCTTCATAAGGACATAGACAGGGTGGAGGTGGTTCAGAGAAGGGCAACAAAGATGATGCAGGGCTTGCACCAGGAGCCATACGAGGAGAGAGATTAAAAGACCTTAATATGAATACACTGGAAGACAGGTGGGAACCGGGAGATATAATAGAAACCGTCAAGTATCTTAAGGGCATATAGGAGGTGTACAAAGACAAGGGAGCATGATATGAGATTGGAGGAAGCAGGATAAAAGGGAATGTGAGGAATTTTTTCTTCACAGAAAGGGTGGTAGATGCATGGAATAGCCTACCTCAGGAAGTAGTGGGAGCTAGTCCAGCGGAGGGATTCAAACATGCATGGGATAGGCACAAGGGAACCCTAGAGGTGGGTAGAAAAGGCTAAAGCCAATGAACAAGGAGGGTCAGCGACCACTGATGCAGGCACAGAATACGGGCAGACTGGGTGGGCCCTAGCGGTCCTTATCTGCCGTCAAATACTTTGTTACTATGTATGGAACTCTCACCTTCGGGTTTGATACAGCTCCCAGTGTATCTGGATGATTTCCCAACATGATGCACTGCTTCTCTGAGCAGAAGAATGCCTGCAGAATGAACTTTGTCTGAAAAAGACCCATTTTCTCTACCTGATAGTGGAGGAAGAAGCTGCTTTCCTCTGCAAGAAAGACAACTTCCTTGCATCCTCACAACTGACTGTTTCTGCATCAGTCAGGCCCACTTCACTTGACAGAGCATCGAATCCTGTGAACAGTTCTGATGTAGGAGCATCAAAGGCTCCAACTCTAGCCAGCCCGCTGGCGCAGTGGTTAGATTTCCACTTGCGATGTCAGCAACCCGGGTTTAGGAATGGACTTGGATGCTGGAGGGCCGGCTGGGGAGAGAAGGCTTGAGCGTCGGCTGATGGCTCGCCTTCTCTCGGGGGGAGGGCGGGGACACGACCCGGTGCCTGCTGACCCCTAACGGAGGCTGGGGGCACGGCAATGCATGGGGTCCCACTTACTAAGGACGCATGGTGAACATTGGCATCTGCCTTACATTGTGGCACACCACGCCCCCAGGAGAGCAAACAGGTAAAAGAGTCCCATAGCCAACCGGATGACGGTCGCCAGCTCCTGTAGTCACAAGACCGAGGACAATGCATGCACCATCCCCAGCAGCACCCCGGAACAGGTTTGGTGCTGGTCACCCCCACCAGCGCCCTCCCCCTCGGAGGAGTGGGACCCACCCGGTGAAGGGTTACGTCCGGGGGTCATCTGGAGGGGCTGATATATATGGGGCTGAAGAGGTGGCTGCTCCAAGGCAGTGCGGCTCGGAGGGCATAGATGGCCTGAAGGAGAGGCCGGCCCAGAGCTGGGAGGAAGCATAAAAAAAAGGCTCCAACTCTGACTCCGAACATCTCACTGGGGAACACAAGACTGGTGCATAGCAACCTGTTGCTCACTCTGACTCTGCTGCCTGTACGTTGGTTTCTCCCGACTCCTTTACTCCAAGTTCACCCTCAGTAATTTCCCCAATTCTATGTGACTGGAGAACCCCCTGTCATGTACACTGCTCCTGCTGTTCCTAACTGCACAGGTGCTGCCGATGAAAACTCCTTTGCCGCAAATGCAGCTCTTCAACCAGCCGCTGCTCTTCATTCGGGTGCTTTTGACAGCACACCGCTGAATCTTTCCTCTGCAAGAAACTCACTTGGTTTGTACTGAGGGAAAAATGCTACAGTATGGTCGGGCTCTCCCCCAAAGAATTGGTCACCAGTCTCTGCCCTGAACAAAACTGGGCGGACGAGGGACTGGATCGGACAATGGCAGTCTCACCTGCCGCAAGAACCACGGTCGTCCACTGCCTCAGCAGGTATGCAATTTCCATCATCTTTTGATCATGATGTTCTATTTACCTCCCCTGACCCTAGCATGGTTTCAGTGCAGTCTGAGTGTTTTTCTACCTTCGGATCCCTACAGCCAACCCCCCCCCCACCAACTGCTGCACAGGATCTGTTAGATGTGGCAAAACTGCATTGCTCTGCTTCTCTTTCATTACTCTCTGTCATTTCTACTGGGATGGGATCTCCTAGGCTCACAGGCCTCTCTCAGTTTCATATTTAACATACTTTATTTAATTTTTCAAGAAAAGTAACAACAAACATTAAAGCACAGCAACAATAACAATAATTACAGAACATAAACCCCTTCCCACCACCACACCCCCCCACCAGTGATAATATAACATAATCAAGGTGCAGGTTAACAAAGTGAACATAGCAGATACTGTATATCCCAATAAATATCACAAGAATATGAAAAAGACATCATAATGAAAACAGAAGAACAGAACCCTATAAACTTTAAGCTCGTCCCTCCCCCACCCTAACCCAGGCCTCCCTCCCCCAACCACTGAGTACAAGGGTAGACAACAGCAAAGGGCACCAAAGATATCCAGATGTAGGCTAGTCAGAAGAGACTAATATCATGGGGAGACAACAAAAAAAAAGGGAGAAACGGGAGACTTATACAGTTAGCAAAGTATACAGTGGTTCTTTGACTAACCCAACCTGCCAGACTGCCACACGCAGTCCAGGTCTGAAGCCACCAGGCCCTCACAGAAACGCAGGTAGTCTGAGAGCCAAAGCCATGGTTCTCTGACAAACCCAACCTGCCAGACTGCCACCCGCAGTCCAGGTCTGAAACCACCAGCCCCTCACAGAAATGCAGGTAGTCTGAGAGCCACAGCCATGGTTCTCTGACAAACCCAACCTGCCAGACTGCCACCCGCAGTCCAGGTCTGAAGCCACAAGCCCCTCACAGAAACGAAGGTATGGACTTGCCCTCAGGGACTGATTACCTCCAGGAAGGGAGCCCTAGCTGCCAATTTTTGCTTTCTTTACATGAGGACAGCTGTCTCTGGGTTTAAATCCAGAGTCCTTTACTGCTGTGGCCCACTGGCTGCAGTCAGCACCAGGAGCACTCCGATTGGCTCCATATAGCTCTGCACTGTTAATGTTTGATTATATTGTGCTAGATTATGTTTTCTGTTAAAACTGTCTTGTTTGTATTTTATAGTTGAAGTTTTCTGATTTAATGTAAATGCCTCTACTGTGTTCCTCATAAGACCAGTAGCGATCTCAGCTCAGGCCTTTGAAACACCCCCTCACCTTTTTACGCTAGTATTGTGTTTTAAATAGCCCTGTTATTGCTCACTCAGACTTGGAGGCACCCTGTCTAACATCTTGGTCTGCAACCCCCCCCCCCCCCGTTAAGCCAGTCTGCATTTCTTTTTAGCTCCACGAGCAGCCCCACCCCCTATGACTTTCTTATTTAATTCACCTCTGCCTTCTCCTTCCAGGTAGTCTGAGAGCCACAGCCGTGGTTCTCTGATGAACCCGACCTGCCAGACTGCCACCCGCAGTCCAGGTCTGAAGCCACCAGCCCCTCACAGAAACACAGGTACGGACTTGCCCTCAGGGACTGATTACCTCCAGGAAGGGAGCCCTAGCTGCCAATTTTTGCTTTCTTTACATGAGGACAGTTGTCTCTGGGTTTAAATCCAGAATCTTTTACTGCTGTGGCCCACTGGCTGCAGTCAGCCCCAGGAGCACTCCGATTGGCTCCATATAGCTCTGCACTGTTAATGTTTGATTTTATTGTGCTAGATTATGTTTTCTGTTAAAACTGTCTTGTTTGTATTTTATAGCTGAAGTTTTCTGATTTAATGTAAATGCCTGCATTGTGTTCCTCATAAGACCAGTAGCGATCTCAGCTCAGGCCTTTGAAACCCCCCCCTTCACCTTTTTATGCTAGTATTGTGTTTTAAATAGCCCCTGTTATTGCTCACTCAGACTTGGAGGCACCTTGCCTAACATCTTGGTCTGCAACCCCCCCGTTAAGCCAGTTTGCATTTCTTTTTAGTTCCATGAGCAGCCCCACCCCCTCTGACTTTCTTATTTAATTCTCCTCTGCCTTCTCCTTCCAGGTAGTCTGAGAGCCACAACCGTGGTTCTCTGACAAACCCGACCTGCCAGACTGCCACCTGCAGTCCATGTCTGAAGCCACCAGCCCCTCACAGAAATGCAGGTACGGACTTTCCTTCAGGGACTGATTACCTCTAGGAAGGGAGCCCAAGCTGCCAATTTTTTTGCCCACCCTCCCACTCCCCTCTGTGCTGATTAAATATACATAAACCCTGCCCCAGCTTTCTAGGTCACTTCTCTCTAGCCCCCCCCCCATCCTTATTCCACTATGTGTGTCAAATCGTGGATCCTGTTCTGGTCCCTCTTCTATCTCATATTACATGCCCAATATATGCCACCTCAAGCCTTTATTACTGTGGAAACTAATCTGATCTGCTCTGTAACTAGTTCCTGTCCCTATGTGGATATATGCCTTTTCAACTCTCCATTTCTTCAACACTATTTTCATATTACCTTTAACGCTGGTACATGAAATGAATTACCACCTCAGCTTATGACTTCCACCACCATCATAGAGGTGTCACCTCTACAGATAGCAGTCAGAGTACTCGTCTCTGCCACCCTTAGTGGGAAGGGCAAAAAATGTTGGGGTGTGCCCCCCGGACGATGGCCCACAACGACGTAAAGGGGTTACCAGTACGAAGCTTACTATTGCCACTCTAAGAAAACTTTTACTCCTTCTTCTCTTGTGCTCAGGAAATGTGGAGCTCAATCCGGGGCCACCAGCTGCAATCACATCACCCTCTGAACTTGCCACACCGAAAGGCATGAGTTTCCTCCATATTAATGTATGTAGTCTGTTAAAAAAGTTCTCCATGATCCAGGCCTGGGTCCTCCATATTCGACCAGACATCCTAGTGGTTTCAGAAACCTGGCTTAGACCAGCCACCTCCGACAGGGAAGTCAATATCCGTAACTATTTACTATTTAGAGCAGACAGACACTCCAGGGGTGGAGTGGTTGCCATCTATGTCAAGGATAGGTATATGGCATCCTGTCTGAGTGCTTTATCTGTTGCAAATGCTTATGAATGTCTGTCTCTTCAAGTCACCATCTCACACACTTCAACATTATGTATCATAGGGTGTTATAGACCTTCTGCTGCTCTACAAATGTTACCTCATCTGACTAATATCATCGAACAACAATCCTCAGAAATAATTATTCTTGAGGATCTTAATTTAGACTGGCTATCTAAAACCGCCGCTCCTCTCATAGCTTTCTGTGACGCCCATGGATTATCGCAACTCATTGTTGAACCAACATGAGTAAATAAAAAGAACATGGATAACAGCTCCCTGCTAGATGTTATCCTAGTGAATAAACCACATCTCTTCTCCTTTGCCAGCACCTTCTTCAGTGATATCAGTGATCACTCATTTATTGCTTGCATAAGATCAAGCAACAAACCTACTACTTCGCCGAAGTTTGCTGCCAAGAGATCTAGATGGAACTTTGATCTCACTGCCTACATAAATGAACTGAAACACTCCTTGTATTGGCAAGAGTTCTATTTGGCAAAAAACACGCAATCAGCATTCGACATATTTAGCAAAATTATCCTAGATGCCCTAAATAAATATGCCCCTATAGTTAAGGTGCGAATAGCAAAAAATGCATGTAGATGGTTCACACCATTATTAAAATCTGCATTGACTGAAAGAGATAACCTATGGAAAAAAGCACGCAAAACCCAGTCTGCTGCAGACTGGTGCAAGTTCAAAAGGGCACAAAACTCATGTACTAGAATGGTTAGGGATGCAAAAGCTGCATACTATCATTCTGAATTTCTCTCTGCCTCCAAAAATCCTACAAAATTTTGGAAAACCGTCAAGGACTTGCCTGGTCACACGTCCGGTGGCTCACTACCTGATGAAATCTCCTTAAACAATAACACCATTAGTGACGGACTGGAAGTTCTGGATGCCTTCAGTAATCACTTTGCGACTGCAGGCTTAGCCTTTGACAATTCACCTGCGAATCTGATACGCTGTCAGGTAGATAATCAAGGTGCAGATCCTAGCGTAACCGATTCAGTCTTCTCCATGCGTCCTACTACTCTGAAAGAAGTTGAAGACCTATTGCTAAAACTGGATGTAAAAAAAAGTGCTGGTGTGGATACCCTCGACCCATATTTTTTGAAGGTGGCCATCCTTGTGTTAGCCGTGCTCATAACCCATTTATTTAACCTATCATTAACTCAAGGATCCATTCCTTCAATATGGAAAACTACGCACATCGTACCCCTGTTCAAGTCAGGAAATCCCTGTGATCTAAATAATTATAGACTGATTTCGATTCTCCCAGTCTTGTCAAAATTAATGGAAATAATTGTAAGTAACCAGCTGAGGCAGTATCTAGAAGCTAATAACCTGCTTAATCCAGTCCAATCAGGGTTTAGAGCTAAACGTAGCACCATCACAGCACTTGCCAAAGTGACTAATGACTGGCAAAGAGAGCTAGACAACAGGAATTACACCTGTGCCGTATTCTTGGACCTGAGCAAGGCCTTCGACACTGTCGACCATTCTCTGCTACTCTCTTCCCTGACCTCACTAGGTGCTGACCCATTATCTCTACAGTGGTTCAACAACTACCTCTCTGATCGTTTCCAGCAGGTGAAAGCGGAAGGAGATCTCTCAACTCTCAAACCTCTCCTAAGAGGTGTTCCCCAGGGTTCTATCTTAGGACCGATCTTATTTGCAATATACATCAACAATATTGATGAAATCATAACTAAGGCCAACATTCATTTGTTTACAGATGACACAGTTCTTTACATAAGCCGCCCATCATTACAATCTGCATGTAGTGACCTTCAATCTCAGTTCAACCTGCTGCAACACCAACTCCTAAACAAAAAACTATTACTTAACGCCAAGAAAGCAAAAGCAATGCTTTTTTCCCCCTCTGCCCAAATGGTAAATTCAGCAACTATCAGATCCTGTGCTGCAGATTACTACAATTCTTGGCAAGAAGTTGGAATTTGTCCCTAAATTCAAATACCTGGGAGTATGGCTGGACCATAGGCTCTCCTTAATAGAGCACGTTGAAGAATTACTCAAAAAATTACAACAGAGGCTTGGCCTGTTCTTTAGGATAGCCCACTTCTTAACTAGAAATGCCAAACTACAGCTGGTACAATGAACCTTTCTATCCTTGATAGATTATGCTGACATCCTCTACAGTCACTGTCCTATTTCCTACCTCACCAAACTTGACACATTATATCATAGAGCTTTGAGGTTCATCACAGGCCTGCCTTATTCCACTCACCAGTGCTCCCTATATCAATCAGTGGGGTGGAGTTCTCTTCAATTCAGGCGTGATAAAAATGCAGCCTTATGGACCCTGAGAGCCATCTCCAAAAAACTGCCCCAATACATTACATACTGTCTTCCTATAAAACCAATAGGCAATTATGCCCTGAGAAGTTGCAGATCTCTCCTACTGATGGTTCCCAAAGTTAACTCTCGCTTTGGCAGGGCTGCTATACGCTTTACACTGTCGTGTGAAAACTGAAACTGAGGTCACCCATCGGCATCTCATCATTCGAGGTCTTATATTCACATCTCAGAAATGATCAGTGCAATTGTTTCCCATGACCATGAATTGTCATCATGCTAACCTGCACCATTTAACCATGAAAGAATTACTTCTAGTGCTTGTCTCCTCCTTGGCCCTGGTCTGTCATCATGCTTTCATGTAACACCTTGATGCCTCTGTTCTCCCTTTGATACTGGTCTATCTTCTCGCTTTCTTCAGCCATCTTTTCACAACTGTATACTGCACTCATCCACAATCCACATGCAATCATACTATAAAAGTTCTAACTCCCCTTTCCCTATCCTCGTAGGCCCCAACCGCCGCATCAGTTCTACCGACCTATCCTTGGGACTTCACTTCTCATAACAGAGACTTGGCCTGTTCTTTAGGATGCCAGGAGGGATATGTAATATGTAAGTGAAGGATAAACTTATTTACATATGTAACCCCTAGGTGGCGCTATCCTAAGGGCTACTACCCCTGCCTGCTTGGCTACTAACAGGTTGAGGGGCCTAGGTTCTAAGATGGGTGCCTCCACCTAGAGGTCAGGGTTTGTCGTGGTTAGACTAGCTTGGTAACAGCCCTCTGGGTCACCGTGACCCCCTTTGGTTCCCTTGAGTGGCTCGCACAGTACACAGGAGTTACAATCCCAATACCCCACATATACACACTGTTCACTCATAAAGTACCACTTACCCTTGAGACTGATTCTGCAGCACGTCTCTGAGGACCCCCTGTAAAACAAGGTTAGGCAATATACACAAACACAATGCAATGCTTTTTTCTACATGTACTGATATCACAGACAGCATATAGTTCAATAACAACAAATCTGATTTATTAGAGGAGGCAGTAACAAGGAGGAGGGCAATCAGGTTGATTTGGTTTGGAAATATTCAAATCACAGTACTGTGCATGCATATAGGGTCCAAAATGTCACTTTCTGGGTACCCAGGAGGGTGGGGACTAGCCAGGGTTGGTGCAGCTGGTTGGGGCCCTTTGATGGAAAAAACACATGCATGCACAAATTGTAATCTGGAGCCCTGGGGATCAGTTCATGAAGAAATGAAACAACAATAATCAGATGACACACTTGCAATTTGATAAACAGATTGCAGGGAGCTACCCTGATTTGTACTCATGGACTCGATACTGAAAACTGGATGGATACAGGTTGTCCTGGATTGCCAGGAGAAACAGAATAGCTGGCTCAGCCCTCGTGGCAGAACTCACTTGCATTTGAAACCAGGAGGATTCAGTCTGAATCAAGCTGGGTTCTGCTTCCAGCTTCAGCACACAATTCACAGTACAGGGGAAATAAGATCGCTGTTCCCCACTAGCACTAGACACATTTATATGAAAGGAAATGACTATACCAGGCAGGCTACTCCTCAATCCCGATCTCAAAACTCTGCTAAACCCGGGAGCACTCACAGCAGCTTCAGTTCCTGACAGACTGAGCGCGATTCAGCAGTTTCTCCAGTCTTCTACAGGGTGAGCCTGGTTTCCACTCTTCAGACTTCCTTCTTTCTCCTCACAAATCAGATTCAGTCCAAACTGGCACTTACACCAGCTGCAGGCCGAACCTCAGGGCCTCTCACGCGCGTCCCACGCGAAACTATACACCGCAGATGCACAGAGCTCCTTCTCTCTTCACTGTCACAACTGATCTGGCTCCCCAGCAGACAGCCTGGGGCTTTCTTTCAGATCCACAAGATCCCAGTTGGCTGATTCTCCTTGTCAGTCACAACAGGCTCCCTCTATTGGTCTAAAAAGGGGCCAGAACTCTAAGAACTGCATTTCCCAGAGGCTCTCTCCATATAGCCCCAATTCAGGTAGGCTCCAAATGAGAGTCCAAGTTCTGATTCGCCCAGAGCAGGCTCCATTTTAAAGGACCCCCACACTGATTGGTCCAATTCGGCAGTCCAGAACCAAATTGAAAGAGCTACACTACATAGTCCTTGCTGAAAGGAAAGCAGGTTAGAACCAGCTGCATTTTGGTTATTATTCTAACAGGTTACAAGCAAACGATTATATGTTCTGAAAGAGCTCCCTCTGCGCATATAGCGACTGCAGAAACGGAGTGATTTGCTCAGTGGCCCAGGTGGGACTCGAGCAGGGAAACACACAGACCCCTCATTTCAAATTAATTGTACTGCAGTTTGGCAGCTCTTAAAGTGACAGTACATGGAGGCATTAGGCATTCTCACTCAATTATTTTTTAAATCAGCTGAAATACAGGACACCAGCCTGGTGGAGAGCATTTAGGCTCACCCAAAGAAGGCTTTTTAGTGACTCCCATTTGTAGGGGGGTTACACATGTATTTGAATCCTCCTCCTCTGTTCTGGCTTGCCTTGTCTTCCTTTTATCATTTGACTCCCCTATTACTGCACCATTGCGTTTGTGTTTATATACTTATTTACATGTATTTATATGTTTTTATGATGGATGTTACCCGACCCTGTTCTAACCAGGTCCATCTTGTAAAAGAGCTCTGCTCAATGATGTTCACCTGGATAAATAAAGATTTTGATTGATTGAGTGATTGATTGATACAATTTTATTTATTTACTGAAATTTGTTGACCGGGTAGGCCCACTGAGACAACAGGGTCCCTTTTTCAGGGGCGACCCAGAATTAGTTAGATTTAATAAAGACATAAAAGCATACAGGAGACAAAGACGTAGCATTAATTACATTGACTAAATGCATCAAAAGCATACAGGAGACAGAAACAGGCAACAGTAGAGGTAATCAGTTATACAAAGTTAGTGTACAAGGCTAGCTACCACAAGTCAATTTCAGCAGCAAGACATATCACAAGCAGAAATGGGGGGGGGGAGATAATTGCAATTCTGTTGTCAGGAGCTGGACTGTCCCTGGACACCAACTTAGCAAGAGGTGTACTTTGGTTGGACGGTATTCAGTGGATGGCCTGGACTAGGGGGAAAGGCCCAGGAGTTCAGGTGGGTACACAGAAAATATAAGGCCCCACCATTTCAAGTACAAGTGCACTGATTTACTACAAGCAAGTGGGATTTAGAGCATTTTTGAATGAGTTTAGGGTTCCCAGATTGTCCAATAAGTAGTGGTGTAGTGGTTTTATGGTTAAGGTTAGTAATGGTCCATTCAGCTTAAAGGGTGAACAGTATTTCCCTAAGCCACTCAATGGTGGAAGATATAGTTGGATCGAGCCAATGTCTAAGGATAATTTATTTGCACAAAGGGATATAAGGGACATATGGAACCTCTGATTACCAGCCAAGCTGTCAGGAGTATCCCCAGAAGACATACCACTGGGAGAAAGACCTCTGAGAGACCAAGAAGAGGATCCAGGTGGCCTTGGAGCGTGGATCAAAAGAGGGCAACCTATTCACAAGTCCAAAGAACATGTAACACAATACTGGGTTCTTTGGCACTTCTGGAACAGGTATTGGAAGACAATTTCCCCATTTTATGTAATTTGTCCAGAGTGAAATAAAGATTAATGCAGGACCTGAAACTGAAGAAGCTGGTACCTATCCCATTTGATGTATCTCTATAAGTGTTTCCAGATATGTACACAGTTATGTGGGGGACTAGAAGAAGGCAATGCCTGGTCCCTGTCATAAAAGGCTGGGCCATCCACCTGGGCAACAGCGTATGAAAGCTGATGATAATAAAATGAAATGACATGGGAACTAGGATCTGAGAAGGCCATAGGGAAGATACAGGACTGATACGAGTCATACCAGGGGCCTGAACCAAAGTGAGACCTAAGCATGTGTGAAAGTTGAAAATATCTGAAACAAATAGAAAGGGGTAATTGGAATTTAAGACTGACTTCTTGAAATGTCAAAAGCTTCCAGGCAACTGCCAAGTCCGAGACCTTGTCAACTTCCACGAAAGGCCAAAAAGAAGCTGTGAGATTGTGACCTCCGATCTGGAGTTTAGGATTGCCAACAAGGGGTTGTGAGATGTCCTTGTATGACTGAAGGTTAAGGAGGGCACAAAATTGTGGATGAACACATATAGAGGCCTCTACTGGAGAACCATGTAAAGATTTGGGGAGTTTTTAAGGGGAAATGTAAAGAAGAGAGTGCATATCCAATTCGTGGAGAGAACAAAGAGTGTGTTCTATCTCAAACCAGATGGGAGTATAGATAGAAGAGTCTTCACCTGGATAATACTGTAGCCAGCTAAAGAACAGGGAACAATGAATAGAATGGTAATTTGGATCGCATCAGTTTGGAGAGGGCCCTATGGGGAGTTTTACCACATCACAGGAATGAGGAAATGATCCTGTCCAATTGCAGGTACCAAGACTTTGGCAAGATGTGATTAAACATATACAAAGGGTAATGGAGGTGGGGAGAACATTCATTTTTACAAAACTAATGCATCCCCATAGGTAGACAGGCAAAAAGGTCTAATGCTGTAAATCTGTATGGATGGAGTTGACCACGGCATCAAGATTGTATTGTTTCCATTTGAAGGGAGAAGTACTAATGAGCATACCGAGATATTTTAGTTTATCATGAATCCAGACCAACCCTAGGTGTTCCACTTTAGATCTCAGGGTAATGCCATTGAGTGGCATCACCTCCGTCTTGGCCAAATTTAACTTATAATTTGAAAAGGTGCCAAAATCTGAGATGATGTCCAAAACAGTGGGTATAGACAAGGCAGGGGAGGTAAGGTGAAGAAGAATATTGTCCACATAGACAGAAAGCTTGTATTGAAGGGACCTCACAGAAACACAATTCACCAGGGGAGAAATCTAAATCTTCCTGAGTAGCAGTTCAAGGAAGAGATCAAAAAGAAAGGGCGAGAGTGGGCAACCCTGGCTGGTACATTAATACAATCGGAAGGGGGTGGACAATACTCCATTACAGAGGATGCGGGCCAAAGGCCATGAGTATAACACTTGGATCCAACGAACGAACGTGAGTGGGATGTGAAATTTAGGTAGCAAGTGAAATAGGTAGTCCCATGAGACCGTGTCAAAGGCCTTTTCTGCATTCAGGGAGACCACCACCGACAAAACACCAGAATCCCTGGATGCAGAAATAAGATGAGAGAGAGTGCAAAGGTGGTCTGCCAAAAGCCGGCCCACCACAAAACCAATCTGTTCCCTACTAATAAGTGATTGCTAAACCTGGTTCAACCTACCAGCCAACACTTTCGCAAGAATCTTAAAATCAATGTTAATGAGGGATATTGGTCAGTAATTTGCAACCAGTAGGGATCTCTACCAGGTTTCGGTAGGACCACAATGGTGGCCTTGGTAAGAGAAAAATCTGAGAGACCCTCCTGAAAGATGTAATTAAAAGTATCAAGGAGAACAGGGGCTAGGTGATGTCTGAATGTTTTGTAAAAGTTTGCGGTGTATCCGTCTGGGCCAGGAGCTTTATCTGGGGAAAGTGAGTCAATGGCGGCCAAAATTTCCGAGATAGTCAGGGGAGCTTGCAGAACAACTACATGGGAAAGAGCCAGATGAGGAAGGTCAATGTCCTTTGAAGATGTATCTAGATGAACTGCATTGAAAGGGGAAGGAGAAGGCTGATACAAAACCATATAATAGTCTCGAAAGTGGTTGTCGATATCCCTAGGGGACATAAGAAGATGACCCAAATCATTCCAAAGGAGGAAACAATTTTGTCAGCAGCCTGAGATCAAAGACACAGAGCCAACAGTTTTCCTGCCTTCTCCCCCTGATCAAAGTACCAAACTTTGGAGTGGAGGATCAAGTGTTCTGCTTTTTCCCTCAACAAGGTGTTGTACTTAGAATGGACAGCTTCCAGTTGTTCCCAATCAGACTGAGCGGAGGATGAGGAGAGCTGTCTTTCCATCACTCTAATCTGGTCTAAGAGGGAAGACAAAGCCCTCGAGTTAACTCGTTTCCAAGTAGTGGCTAGCCGAATAAATTCACCACAGAGTGAACATTTAAGTGACCCCCATAGAAAATACAGCTTGGGTAGGAGAGATAAGCTCTAGAAAGGAGTTGATAAAGCTCTGGAGATGTTGGGTCAGAGATTCAGAGG
The DNA here is from genome assembly GCA_016271365.2 of Neoceratodus forsteri. NCBI lineage: Eukaryota > Metazoa > Chordata > Ceratodontiformes > Ceratodontidae > Neoceratodus > Neoceratodus forsteri. The sequence goes on from CM028137.1 coordinate 783,472,314, forward strand.
TAAGCAGCTGACTGTTAAGATGCCAGACTTTTTCATAAATCAAAGAGTGGGGATAGACGTAGATGGAGCAAAGTAGGGTGGTGGTCTGAAATGACTTTGGCTAAATAATGACAGACGACCACCCCAGAGAGCTGTTTAACCTGCAACAAGAAATAATCTATCTGAAAGAATGTATTGTGTGGAAGCAAATGAAATGAATACTCTCGCAGGTCCGGATTTAACACTCGCCATGGATCCACCAGTCCTAGTGTGTCCATAAGGTCCCAAAAGGCCATTTGCCCTGGTGACAGAGTTAAAAGTTTGAGGGTCAGACAGATCCAAGTTGTTATTGTACACCAAGTTCCAATCCCCAAGCAACATGGGGAGAGAAGTCCAGGGTGCAAGGTGGGTCATTAAGGAACTAAAAAAGGCAGGGTCATCAGCCATTGGGCCATACACCCTACAAAGAATAATCTCCAGGTGGCCCAAAAGGGCATGCAGGACAAGAAACCTACCTTGAGGGTCTGAGATTTCCTGAAGCAAATGGAAGGGAACCTGCCTTGTTATTAGTAAAGCCACTCCCTGCTTGCGTGTGTCAATCAGTGCCCCAAATGCCTGCCCTGCCCAGGATCACCTAAAGAGGAGTGCCTGGGAGGGTGACAGATGGATTTCCTGTAAAAAGACCACATCTACATCAAACCTACATAGGTCCAATAAGATTTTTGCTCTTTTGATGGGCACGCTTAATATTCCATGAGCAAAACTTAAATACTATCGCCATAGGGCCAAAAATGAGAAGTAAAAATGGAAGCAAAATTGCACTAGCCCTGTATGCCCTTGTCCCTATAGAATAATGAAGTTCACTCAGTGGTAATACCCACACCCTCCTGCCCCCAACTCCCCAACCCAGAACACCACCCTCAATAAACAAACAATTCAAAACAACAACCTTGGTAAATAGTAAACTGGAGAGTGGAGTATGGTAACACATAGAACAACACCCACATGTCTCCCCGACCTTAAACAGAAGAACTCCAAATAGCAATAAAGAAAGCAAATAGGGAACCATAAACCCCCAAAGTCTCTCCCCTCCCTCCAAAGAATAAAACATTTGGCTCATGATGAGATGAACCCAACCACAGTAAATCCCTGTCCCTCCCGCTCCTCCCCCAAAAAACAGAGAGCTCCACATCCCCAAACCACAAAGAGTAGAATATGAAGAACAAGGATTACTAGAAGGGAGCTCCCCCTTCATGAAATGGTAACATAGTCATGAAAGAACCATGAGACAACTACCCAAAACATAGAATAACATATCAGTAACATTGAGAAAAAGGCGTGAACAAACTTATTGCCCCCCCCCAGGTCCCTCTGAATAATTAATCTGAGAATGAGTCCCCGCGTTACCACAGTCACAAATGAAGAGGCAGAAGCCAGTTCATGGAGATGATACATCACGATGGGTAGCACGGGACAGCTTCCAAAATGAGGTCATGAGGTGCTTAACATGGCCCCTTAACAGCGTTCGATGGACAGTAAGATATTTGCAGGGACCAGAGACCATGTTGGAGGTGTCCAACCAAATCAAACGAAATGAAACTCCCGGATGCTGGTAATGGGTATCAATGGCTGCCAGAGCATGAAACTAAAAGAATGCAGCCCGTTACTCCACCCATAGTCCCAAACACAACACAGTCCTAAACAAAAGCCATCCATGGGTGGTGATCACAGGGGCTGCCGATAACAGTCCGGTACCCTAGCCAATAGCATGAGTCTTACCTGGCAGCATTTTACAGCCACAGTTCTGAAGGTTGCTGACACAGCCAAGGTTGAAGAGAGAATGCAAGCTGTGGTATTAGAAGGCTGTAGAATGACAGGGAAATGCTGCAAAGTGGGATTCCAGTGCAAGGCAGCAAAGAACAGGTGTAGCCCTCACATAAGTGTCCAAAAGAGACTTCAATCCACTGGCTTAGTCCATAGCATGCAAATATAGCCATATTAATAAAATTGTTGTAGATCCATAGTAGTACTTCCACAAAAGGCATTAACTTAGAAAAGCAGGGCCATTACTCATCCTGTAGCACTGTGTCCTGCCCTATATTAGGAATCAACAGTCCTGAAACAAATCAGACAGGGCCCGCTTTAGCTTGGTAAGGACCAGGTCTGGAGACTCAAACGATTTTCATTAATCCTTTGTGAGGACCTGCAACCGATCAGGATAGCCCATCCTGAATTTAAGTCTAGTGGCTATGATTTTGGTAACCAGAGGATGAAATGCTGCACACCATTGCTGGACAGACTTTGGGAGGTCTTGAGCTATATAAAGATGTGACCCCTCCCAACTGACCTCTTGGAGCTCCCAGGTCTTGGACAAGAAGAGCTGTTGTTCCAGATAATTCAAAAAGTGAAAGATAAGGGGCCTGGGCGGCGATCCCCTCGGGGGCATGGGGCTCAGTGCACGGTGTGCTCACTCTGTGGAATAGCAAGCAACATAAGGTGAGGGGCCAACAAGCTTTTCCACAAACTTTTGCTCACATAGAATGGGGTCGGAGCCTTCCTCCTTTTCTGGCAGTCCAATTACCACAGCATTGTTGTGGTGGTCCAACCCTCCAGATCCTCAAGCTTGGCCTCCAGATGTGCTGATTTCTGTCTCAAAGCCACCAATTCTGGGTCCAGGAGGTCCACCCATTTTTCCAGGGAAACAAGTTGCACTTCGTTGTCTCCAGTGCTCTTATTTAATTCCTCCATTGACACAGCCATGGATATTATGTCCTTTGTGGGGGACTGAATCTGCTCAAGCAAGGGGAGAAACACGTTAAGAAAGCATTCCTCTGTGAGTGGTTTCACTCCCGAGGTCTTAGCTGGTGTGCAGCTAGTTCCTGAAGCTTGGGCCTTGGATTTCTTTGAGGCCTTTTCAGGTATGGATGGTAGGGTGTGCTGTGGGGGAGGATCGTGCATCTCTGCCTCCATCTCTAAACTGATAGCGATTGGAGAACTCCACAACAGTCAAGAAGTTGTTCCATGAAGGTAGGTGGGTTAGCAAGGTAATTCTTAGTGAAATAATGTAGAGATGTTCCAAGGAGGAGCAGGAGCACACAGGGAGGGCTGCTAGCAGATCAACTCCATCACGTGACTCAGACCCACTTGACCTCTCTCACTGCATGTCCCACTTCTGCAGCAAATGAGCATGAAGATAGGCAATGCTCTGCCAGCCTTCATGATGCCTTAACACTGGACAGGTGCTCTGTCTCTTGGGGAGACAGCGTGGAATGGGCAGAAGTGGCAGCAGTCCTTCCACAGCAACCTTCCACTACCTGTACTGCAAAACAGGACTCTGCATGAAAATGGTCAACATTTCAGAAGGCTGATGCTTTTTCCTATGCTCTGGCTCCTGCACAGCAAATTAATGCTGCCTGTTTGCTCTATATGGGGGGCCAGGACCCGTCACCAGATAGGGCTTACGTGGGGAAAGAACTGCTCAAAGATTCATTTCACTACATCCCTAATGAAATCAATGCCCTCATACACACCCCTTGTGATGTTTTATTTTCGATGTCAGTTTTAAAACAGAGGTAAACTTGGATCGTTTTAGGCACATTACAGCTCTTTGAAGCACACACCCCTGTGGCTGCCCTTTCAAGCTATACCACTGACCAAACCAGTGCTACTTATAGTTACAGTTTTCCTCAAGAATGAAGGGGTAAAGGTCTCTGACTTTAAATACTGGTTGGCTCAATGCTGCAACATAATGGGGGACCCTGAACATATCATGAATTTGGAGAAATTCTGGACAGTTAACTAGAAATTCAAAGTTAAGCTTCAACATAACCTGGCAGGACTGCAGCATCTACTGAGTGCGATTTATCTCGGCCGGTATGGGTGCAATGCTTCTACCCCAGCCAGCCCAAAACCTTGTTTAAGTGCAGATCAAACAATCACTGAAGTAATGTGTGTGACAAGATTAAATGCAACCTCTGTCTTGAAGTTGGACACTTCAGCTTCAACTATACCAATGAGTTGCAATCCAAGCTCTGCGAACAAATAGGACATTCCTACAGGAATTGTCAAAAGGCAACCCATAATAGCAAGAACAGGCCACCTGCAGGATTACATACTGAACAACACCCAGAAGGCTCTTCAGCAGAGGATACATAAAGAAGCTGTGTCCCTGTTCTCTCATTCACCGGTTGGTGCCGCACTTGACACTGTGATCCCTGAGTCGGTTCCAGCATTGCAAGAACCTCTTTTTGACTGTGTTACACTCATTTTGGTAGTGGATGGGGTTCCCTCATGTGTTCCTTCAGAGCTGCGTCCCGCACAGCAGTCCACCCTGCCCTCTGATGCTGCTGCTTTGGCTCCTGTCCTCCATCTCCCACTGGAGGGTAACATCATGCCCCCTCCAGATATGACTTTGGTAAACCAGAAAAGATCTCTTAAACAACTGAAGGCCAAATCTAAATTGCCAAAACCTGCCTCCAAGATCTCCCCTGTACCCTTGGGGAACAGGTATGCTGTTCTGGAATCAGACCATCAGGACTCTGATGGGAACTAATCAGAAACTTCCTCTGTTCATTCATTGCAACACATGATTTAAACTGTTACAGAAGAAGAACAGCTACCTTCCACTACATCAGTGAGAAAATAGCGTAAAAAGTATAAGATGGTCACCATAAACCGCACCCTGAGTGACCATGGAACTTGAATGTTGGACAAGTTTTCTTTTTCTTTCCTTGAATGGATCTGTCCATCTCATTGGCCACGCTGAATGTGACTAGCATTAAAAATTGTACCAGGCGTGGTCTCCTGTTTTCAGTCTTGCGGGATTTGCCATACAATATATGTCTCTTACAGAAGATTAGGATGAACAGTATTGTAGATGCGTCCTAGGCAAGGAATCAATGGGTTTGGGGCCCTTCCTACTGGTCCTTTGGGACTGATAAATGTGATGGGGTGGGTAGCCTGCTAAGAGGATTATCCCTTTACACTGCAAAAACTGGTCATTATTGCTCCTGGTAAGGCCATGTTGGTGGACATACTACACCAGGATGAGCATTTCAGGCTGATTATCATTTATGCCCCCCAAACTAAGAAAGAAAGGGTAGACCTGCTGAAGCTTATTTAACCTTGTCTGTACACCTCCAGATATTTACTGTTAGGAGGTGAGTTTAACTATGGTCTGTCAGTCACCGATAGAAGTGCCAAGACTACAAAACTATTTTGTGATTCAGTTTTTTTGAATAAACTGCTGCAAGCCACAGATCTCCGAGATGCCTATAGAACTAAATACCAAACCGAGGGCTTCTCTTTTTATAAAGCATCATTGGTGACTAGAATTTACTTCATCTTTACTTCTAGACATTTAAACACCCACGACATTAGGACTCTCCCTATCGAAATGTCTGACCACCTCCTGCTGGGTGATACATTACAGGAACTGACATTATTAAATCAGACGAGTGATTCTGGAGACACAGTTATAATTCAACAGTGGCTGTCTAACCATAAACTTGTCTTAAATGTATCCAAGACACAGGCCATGCTTTTCAGTTCCAAGGCAAAACTCAAACACTCTCAACCTAATTTCAATGTCTCTGATTTAAATGGCTCATCTGTTTTGGTGGTACCCTCTTTTAAATACGTGGGCGTCACTCTTGATCTGTCTCTTACCTTTGATCTCCACATCCAACAGACCAGTAAGATGGTCAATATGAAACTTGGCATTGCCTATCACTCCAGCTATGTGCTCACCCCCTCAGCCAGGCTTGCCACAGCACGTGGTATACTCTTCCCATTGCTCACCTATGGAGTTGCTACCTATGCCTCTGCAGGCAAAACTATACATCAGAAATGGGATATCACTTACAACAATAGCTGTCGCTATGCTACCTCTTCACACCGGATGAAACACCACTGCCTCCTTTACTCCAAACTGCGTTGGCTTTCTCCGTCTGCATCTACAGCCTATGCATATGGCTCAATCATAGACAGTATAATCAGAACCCAGACACCCAAGCCACTGGCAGGACTATTCCTTAGCCAAACATCCAGCTATGGTCTACGCTTTTCGGCCAATGCCCCTGTCCTTGTTCCCAGGCACAACTCTTCCAAAGGTGCTAGCACGTTCTCCTGTCATGCCCCACTACACTGGAACTCCATCCTTCTAAATATACACTAAGCTCCATCCCATGCCCTGTTCAAAAAACTACTACATGACCATCTCACAGAATCCGGCACCTATGCTTGTTTTTAACCTCCCTAACCGGTAACTCGTGAGGTGGGCGCATGAGGAAGGGTGCCGTCCATTGCGGTGACTCCTTCCCAACACAATCCCTCACAGCGATGGGGAGGGTAGGGCGACTGGATGAGGCTGTGGATGAACTGGGTGACAGGATGTCACTATGCATACATGTGCGGGGGTGGAGGCGAGCACGGCGGCGTGGGCTGGAGAGGGGTGGAGAGGCTGATGAGGGTGGCGCTGCAGTGGCTTGCCGAGCTGCATCATGGTGTTGGGGGTTGTTGAGTGGATGCAGTGAGAGGTACCTGGTTCAAGTCTGGGTGCTGGTGTGATTTTGTGCGCCTGGCCTGAACTTTTTTCCCCCAGTTCCGCCCCCGACATGCACCTCCCGGAGTTCAGAATCCTTAAGAGGTTTTCCCCCCACAAGTGGGAAGTAAGTGCAGCCCCCAAGCAGTAAATAGTGTCCTGGTGCCATTGCCCTGAGGCGTTGGGATTGTCAGAGTGCTGAAAATGTTTTCGGCACTCTGACTGAAATGATAAAGAATGTCGCCTTTAGGCATTACATGGTATCACCTGCCCCCCAGCCCTTGTGTCTCTCTCTTCTACCTCCTGCACCCGCCTACCACCCACACCAGAATCTTGCCCCAAAATTACGCTCTGCACTTTCCCCTTGTCACCTTTCTGCCCTATCTTTTCATTTTTTCTCCTGGTCCTCTTCTCCTATCTTGCTTTAACTTCCCAAGTCATCTAACCCATCCCTTTCCTATCTTCCCAATCTCCTATCTACTTCCCTATCCTCCAATATCCTTCCTGCTTTGACTATTTATAGTATCACAGTCATCACTGTATTATCCTACTAGATTTGTCCTTCTATGTTGCCTTTCAGTCCTGTTTATTGTATTGCTTATTATACCTTCTTAAGACATTACTATTATACCTTCTTTAGACATTACTATTACACTCAATTATTACCTGCTGTTTTTCCCCTGCCTGCACTATATTCCTATCGTACAAGCATGGATTGTTTTATTGTCTACACTGCACTGTATTCCTATTGTACAAGTATGGATTGTTTTATTGTCTACACTGCACTGTATTCCTATTGTACAAGTATGGATTGTTTTATTGTCTACACTGCACTATATTCCTATTGTACAAGCATGGATTGTTTTGTTGTCTATACAGCACTGTATTCCTATTGTACAGGTATGGATTGTTTTATTGTCCACACTGCACTGTATTCCTATTGTACAAGTATGGATTGTTTTATTGTCTACACTGCACTGTATTCCTATTGTACAAGTATGGATTGTTTTATTGTCTACACTGCACTGTATTCCTATTGTACAAGTATGGATTGTTTTATTTTCTACGCTGCTACTCTTGTTTCTCTTATGTATTGTTCTGTAACCTCCCGGGTCATGCCTGAAAATAGTCATTGCCATGGCTAGTGCACCCTACCCGGTCAACAAAAACTAAATAAATAAATAAATACTCTCCTAGACAGTTCCATGTCAATAGGACGCATCCAATAACAGTGCGGCTAAATCCAGTGCGACAACATCATTATAGAAACATAGAAACATAGAATTTGACGGCAGATAAGGACCGCTTGGCCCACCTAGTCTGCCCATTTTCCTACCTAACAGATAAGCTGCAGATCCTAGTTAACCAACAGCTTACTTCCTCTTACCGCCCTTGGACTGCCTTATGCCTGTCCCATGCATTCTTAAAGTCCACCACTTTTCTTGACTCCACGACCTCCTCAGGAGGCTGTTCCAGCCATCCACACGCCCTCTCAGTGAAAAATACTTCCTCATTACCCCTGAGCCGTCCCCTCTATCTTCAAATTCTGCCCCTTGTTCTTGCACATCTCTTTTCTGGAAGATGCTACCCTCTTGGACTTTGTTAATTCCCTTGAGGTACTTGAAGTTTCTATCATGTCCCTCTCTCCCTTCTTTCCTCAAGAGTATACATATTAAGCTCCTTTAGTCTTTCTTCTATGTCTTCTGGTGCAGACCCTGCACCATTTTGTTCCCTCCTCTGGACAGCCTCCACTCTGTCTATGTCTTTGCGGAGATGGGGTCTCCAGAACTGTACACAGTACTCCAGATGGGGTCTCACCAACTGTCTGTACAGAGGGATAACAACTTCCTGTTTTCTACTATTGATGCCTCTTCCTGATGATCCCAGTATCCCTCAGCCTTCCTTACTGCCTTCTCACATTGCTTGCCCACCTTTGGGTCATCTGATATAATTACCCCAGGTCCTTTCCATTTTACTGTTGTCAGTATCTCACCCCCCATTGTGTACGCTTCCCCTGGGTTTTTGTTTCCCAGGTGCATTATCTTGCACTTCTTTGCATTGAATCTGAGCTGCCATACATTTGACCATTCCTCCAACCTTGCCAAGTCCCTTCTCATCCTTTCCACTCCATCCTGTGTATCAACCCTGTTGCAGATCTTTGTGTCATCTGCAAAGAGACATACTTTTCCTTCCAGTTCCTCTGCAATGTCACTTATAAAGACATTAAAAGGACTGGTCCCAGTACCGAACCCCTGGTACCCCACTAGTAACCCTCCTTTCTTCCTGTGTACTCCATTTACTACTACCCTTTCGTCCTGTTGTCTAGCCAATTTTTTATCAGGCTACCACCTTGGGACCCATTCCAAGGCTGTCTATCTTGTGTATTAATCTTTTGTGGGGACTGTATCAAATGCCTTGCTAAAATCTAGGTAGGCCATGTCCACAGCCCCTCCCTGATCTACTACTTTGGTCACCCAGTCAAAGAAATCTATTAGATTCGTCTGACACGACCTTCCCATCGTGAATCCATGCTGCCTAGGGTCATGTGCCCCACTGGCCCAAGGTACTCAACAATTCTTTCCTTCAGAAGTGATTCCATCATTTTCCCTACCACTGAGGTCATACTAACTGGTCTGTAGTTTCCTGCCTCTGTCCTGCTCCCACTTTTGTGAAGAGAATTACATCTGCCCTCCTCCAGTCCTTGGGTACCACCCATCCTCCCATGATTTGTTAAAGAGAGTAGTCAGCGATGTCACTAGTTCTACCCTTAGTTCTTTTAGAATTCTTGGGTGAATCCCATCAGGCCCCATTGCTTTGTCCACCTTCAATTTTATTAGTTCATTCAGAACCCTTTCTTCTGTAAATGGACTGGTATCGACCCCGTCTTCAGAGTGTTTCTCTTGTTTGGTTTAGGTAACTCCCCTCCTCTTCCTTTGTGAATACTGAGCAGAAATATTCATTCAATAACCCTACTTTTCACTGTCACCTCTACCACATTCCCTCTCCTTTATTAAGCTTCAGTATCCCTCCTTTGGTCTTTCTTCGCTCCCTAATGTACCTATAAAGGTCTTATCCCCTTCTTAACAGAATTGGCTATCCTTTCTTGGTTTGGGCCTTTGCTATTCTGACTACCTTCCAGCCTCTTTCTGCTTTAACTGATAAAGTTCTCTGTCCTGCTCCTTCTGTGTTTCCTTATATTTCCTGAATGCTGCCCTTTTCTCCTTAACTTTCCCTGCCACCTCTTTTGTAGACCATAGCGGTTTTTCCTACGTTGTGTTTTATTGATTTTTTTTTACAAAAGGCTTGTTGCCTCTGTGATGGCTGTTTTGATCACTTCCCATTGTTCCTCCACCTCCTTCTTGCCTGTTTGCTAGGTGTTTTCTGAGGCACTCTCATTTTCCCAAAGTCAGCCCTCCTAAAGTCTAGTACTCTTGCTTCAGATGGCTTGATTGTATGGCTGTGTTTATCGTGAACCACACTGTTTGGTGGTCACTTGTTCCCAGATGGCTACCCACTTCTAAATCTGAGATTCTTCTCCATCCCATTTGAAAGTACCAGGTCTAAGATTTCTCCTCCCGAGTTGGTTCCAATATGAGCTGTCTGAGACATGCCCCTGTAGGGCATCAAGAATGACCCTGCTCTTGGATGTGCCTGCAGCAAGGTGCTCAGTTAACATCTGGCATATTCAGGTCCCCATCAACAATATCTCCCTTTTTCTGCCATTCTAAGAAAGCCTTCTATCATTTCCTTGTCCATTCCCTCCCCTGAGATGGGGTCTGTATACAACCCCATGCGGATTGTGGTGCCATTTCCTGTCTCAGGGTGACCCAAAGTGCCTCATCTGCTCCTGTTTACTCTTTAGTTCTGTTGCTTTGATCCCTTCCTTTACATGAAGAGCTACTCCTCCTCCTCCTCTTTACCCTCCTGTCCCTTCTGTAGATTGCGTATCCTGGTATGTTGACATCCCATTCATGGTTCTCTGTGTACCATGTTTCTGTGACTGCCACAATATCCAGGCAACCCTCTTCCATCAAGGCCACTAGTTCAGGGAGCTTGTTACATAGACTACGGGCATTGGTACTCATCACCCTCCACTTTTTGATAGCCTTACCCCTTTTAGCCCCATTTCTGTCCTTACTGCCTTTGCCTTGTTTTACATTTAAATCTGTTCTGCTCCTAATAACTTCTGTACCCTGGCATTTACTTCACTAATCACCATGTTTTGTGGGGAGGCTCGGTTCCCAGCTCCTTTTCAGTCCTCCCCTTGGCTGGTTTAAATTAACGCCAATGAAGCATTTAACCTCTCACCTAGGATCCTGGTTCCCCCCCTGGACAGACATTGCGAACCAAAAACACACCCTGATTTCTCAGCGCGGGCAGCATAAGCATGATATGTTGAAGGAAAATGTGTGTTACTTGCTGCTGCTGTCCTCTTTGGATTGTAAACATTAAATTAAAACAGTACGTTAAAACCCATGCTGATTCCCACACTTAGAACATCTATTCTTTGTGCATGGTTCTGAATAATTTCTTAAGTCTTCTGTCCTCTTTGGCTTATAAATATTCAACTAAAACAGTGCAGTAAAACCCATGCTGAATCCCACAGTTAAAACATCAAGGCAGACAGTACATTGCGTGTCGGCACATATGACAAAACAGGGAGCAGACGGATGTGGAGTGCAAAATTTTCATCTAACGTCATTTTTTAAAATGTCAGGCAAATCCTACACTTTGCACTACACTGCCTGGTAAAGGTGAAAAAAACAACCTCTTATTGCAGTACCAGGGAATTCAGAGGCGAATGCTTTTGTAGCAGCCAATTCAAAATCTGTCATCTCAGACAGTGGCACAAGGTCTGAACAGAGTTTTTTTATTGCTGACAGTACTCGGACATAGGCAGCATTTGATTTTGAAGACATCAGAATGAACACTGTTGGGATCACAGCTGTTTGTTGAACACCATGGATTGTACAGTATATATCTGTGAGAGCAGCGGCGGTGTACACTTAAATGTTCCGTCCACGTACCACTACTTACACCTAGCCATGTAATGTAGATTACTATGTGTGCCAAAAATCAAATATCTATCACTGTCCTCACTACCACTGTCATGCAGCAAAAACAGATCCCCATGATCAGTTACAATGTAAGCAGGTGGGATTTGTAGGTCAGAGAGGCATGCTGGCAACACTGGAGCTACCGAAGCAGTTTGCCTAGCTCTTTGTGTGGTGTGTTTTATGCTGGAAATTAATGGCAGTTTGCTAGCCGTTGCTGTGCTAGAACGCTTGTAGCTCCTGCCACTATCTGGTGCGTCCCCTCCTGTGAGGACACAGCCTTCTCTTTTAAATTCTGTAGCACCCTTCGAACAGCAACCACACCAGCATCAGGGGTATGATTATGTTCTCTTATAAACTTGGTTATACTGCCATTACTGGTGTCGCAGTGGGTGGAACACCAAATTGAATCAAGTGGTGTCTCCATGCTTCCTCTCCTTGCAATACAAATATCCGTTGTGTGCTAGTTGCTGCTGTCCTCTTTGGCTAGTCACGTACTCCAAAGGTATGGTGAAAGCTGACAAATGGAGTAGTGGCTATCTGCTTGATTTAAAATGCTTGCACTAATTGAAATCTGCTGATTGCATGAACAGCATCGCTAGCACTAATTGCATTACCTGTGATGACAACAGGAATTTTATAAAGCAATATCACTGGGCAATAGTTTTACCTGAAAACTGTATTGCTCTGTGACGAATTTGCTGGTGCTTATTTGAAAGCTGCACTTACATTGTGATACACATTAATTAATGCGCTGTAATGCTCGCGCTGAAATGTATGTGCGGTATTGACATGCTACACTCCCAGATAATCCGCAGACAATCTTGAAGGTGCAGGACCTTCTGTTGGCCCACCAATCCATGGCTCCCAGGCCAGATGGTCTGACGACTGAATTGCATAAAACCTTTGTGACTCAATTTTCAGACATTTTCCTGATGGTTTTTAACTGGATACTGACTGAGGGCTACCCTTGAGCTGCTTTTGGGGAGGCCATACAAATTTTGCTTTATAAGAAGGGTACTGTGACTGACCTCAACAACTGGAGACCTTTAAGCCTCCATAATTCTGATTTAAAGATACTAACGAAAATTTTAAACCATAGATTGGCAATGGTAGCAAGGCATGTTATTACAGAGTATCAGACTTGTTCTTTGCCTGGAAGAAGTATTGCAGACAACCTTATCCTCATGAGGGAAATAGTGGATCTGGGCTGGAAGGGTGCAGATGTTCGTTACCTATTAACGCTTGATCAAGAGAAGGCCTTTCATAAGGTGGCCCATCAGTACCTTTTTGAGTCTTAGAACATTTATGGGCTATCTCCTGTGTTCTAGCTATGGCTTTGAAAACTGTATGATAAGGCTAGCCTAGTCCCTAACATTAAAGGACATATAGGGAACAATATCCATGTCAAGACAGGGGTTCAATAAAGCTGTCCTTTATTTTATATTTTTTGTATAGATCTGATATTACATAAGATTTTGATCCACCCCCAAATTCACAGGATAACCATGATAGCTGAAATGTGTAACATAAAGGTAGCCGCATATGTGGATGATGTGATTTTGTTTGTTCAGAACAATCACTCTGGCCTACAGGCACTTGACATTTTTCACTCCTTAATGCCCATTTCTGGTGCAACCCTTAATTTGGGTATGTGTGCAGGACTTGCGCTTGGTGTAGAACCAATCTCTACTATTGTGGTACAGCTATTACTTCCTCTCCTGTACTTATCCTAGGCCTACAGTTTGGGACAGGGAATGTGGCCGCATTGAACTGGGAGGTTAAGTTGAAACTTAGTGATAAAGTATAAAAACAGAAGCACTGGAGGCAAATGAAGAAGAAGAAACTGGCTATTGTGAAGACATTTCTCTCCCTCATTTTCACTTTTATGAGTATGGTATATCCCATTCCACAGGCCCTGGATGTAAGACTTTTAAGTGTAACCCCCCTGCAAATGGGGGTTCCCAAAAGTCTTCCAGGAGCTAGCTGAGTGCTCCCAGCCTAAGTGGTGTTCGGCGTTTAAGCAGTGTATCTGTGAGTGCTTTTAGAGCCACTGGTACTGTCTCTTTAAGAGCTGTCTGCTTGCAGGCATGATTATTTCACCTGGGGGGGACTGTGTGTTTCCCTGCTCGAGTCCCTCTCGAGTTGCTGACAAATCGCTCCGTTTCTGCCGCCGCTAAGTGGGTAGGGTGAGCGCTTTTCAAAGATGTAACTGTTTGCCACATATCGTTTAGAGTATTAGTGGAAATGTAATTTGTCTAAACTGCCTTTCTTGCAGCTGGGACTCTGTGTGTTTTGCCCCTCCATTTTGGATATGAACTATTGAATACATCCAATCAGTGTGGGGGGGCCTCTAAAATGGAGTTTATGTGGACCAACCAGGATCAGGACTCTCTGGACGCCGGCTTCCCATAAGAAACATAGCTAGTAATTCTGGGAAGTGAAGTTCTGGACCTTGGCGCCTATTTGCACCAACAGGGAGAGTTTTGAGTGATTGACAACTGAGTCCACCAACTGGACCGGGTGGTGCCCAAATGGAATGCACTGCCTCGTGCCTGGAGAAGCAGATCCTTTGTGACCGTGACCAGGGAAGGAGCTCTGAGCTTCTGTGCTACACAGTTTCACGCGGGAAGCACGTGTGGAGGACTAAATTCAGGTGGCACGGTGCCATTGCGACTCGGACTGAATCCGCAGCTACCGAGAAGAAGAGAGGCCAAACAATTGGGAACCAGGCTCACCCTGTAGAGGACTGTAGAAACTGCATAATCGCGCTCGGTCTGTCAGGAAAGTGAAGCTGCAGAGTGAACTCCCAGGTTAGCAGTAAGTGCGATCGGGATCTGAGAGCAACTGCCTGGTATAGTAATTTCCTTTACATATAAATGTGTGGAGTGTTTGTGGAGGACAGCTAACTGGGTTCTCTTGCCCTGTGTGGTGTAGATGGAAAGCCAAATGCATGCATACGGACTGAATCCATTGCTGATCAAAGCTGAGTGCCTGGCTAGTAGAATTTCATCTCCCTGCTGTGTGGGGGAGTCTGGCAATCCATGACCCCCTCTGCGCCAGTTTTCGGCATCGAGTTTGTGAGTACACATCAGGGTAGCGCCCTGCCATCTGTCCATCTAACTGCAAGTGTTTCATCTGATTTCTTTTCTTTTCTTTCTTTCTTTCTTCATGAACTGAGCCAACCGGCTCCGGATTACAATTGGGTATTGTGCAAGTGTTTTTCCATCATAGGGCCCCAACCAGCTGCACCGATCCTGGCTAGCCCCCCACCATCCTGGGTACCCAGTAAAGTGACATTTTGGGACTCTGAGTATGTGCACAGTACTGTGATTATTAATGTGTCTAATTAACCTGATTTCCCCTTGTCCTTGTTACAGCCCCCTAAATAAATCAGATCTGTTTGTTTCAGCAAGGTTACAGTGCCTGAGGTATTCGTTTATGCTAAAGTATTCTACTGTGGCTATTGTATTGCATCATCTTGTTTTACAGGGGGTCCCCAGAGTCAAGCTGACCGAACCAGTCCTGGGGGTAAGTGTAAATAGTGAGGGTACTCATGGTGTACAGTGTGGGTCATTAGCAGGAATAAAAGGGGGTCTCAGTGTCTCAGAAGGCTGTGACCAAGTTTGTCTAACTACTGTAAACCCTGACCTCTGGGTGGAGGCACCTGCCATAGAACCTAGGCTCCTCAACCTGTTAGCAGTTACGCAGGCAGGGGTAGTAGCCCTTGGGATAGCACCACCTGGGGGTTACATAAGTTTAATTTTTCAGCCTATTTGGGGAAGTTTTTGAACCCCATTAAGAGAAATATATATTATATCTACCTGTCCGACATTGGGGGCTTAAATTTGCTAAACCCCATCGTGTTTTACTATAGCCACTTTCTTCACTGGAATTTCTTGAGCTTCATTAATGGTACCTGGAAATTTTGGCACCCCTGGATGGCCTCATAGCTTCCTCCACTGTTGACTGTATGGACAAAGGATGTGCGGTCCCTACAGAAACAGTCCTTCACCCCCGTGTATATTTTTCTAATCTTAGAAAAATTACGGAGTTGGCACATACCCATAATAAAGGTTGCTAATATCACTAGAGCTGGTCTTTATACACTAATTCTGAATTCCAATTTTACGGAATGAATCCTTCATAAGGAAAACATAGCAACATAGAATTTGACGGCAGACAAGGACCGCTTGACCCACCTAGTCTGCCCATTTCCCTACCTGATGGATAAACTGCAGATTCTAGTTAATAAACAGCTTACTTCCTCCTACCCACCACTAGAATTGCCTTATGTCTATCCCATGCATTCTTAAATTCTCCCACTGTTCCCGACTCCACAGCCTCCTCAGGAAGGCTGGTCCATGCATCCACAACCCTTTCTGTAAAAAAATACTTTCTAACATTACCTCTGAGCCGTCCCCTCTCTATCTTCAAATTGTGCCCCCTTGTTCTTGCACATCTTTTCTTCTGAAAGATGCTACCCTCTTGTACTTTGTTAATTCCCTTGAGAAACTTGAAAGTTTCTATCACATCCCCCCTCTCCCTCCTTTCCTCAAGGGTATACATATTAAGCTACTTTAGTCTCTCCTCGTATGTCTTCTGGTGCAGACCCTGCACCATTTTGGTTGCCCTCCTCTGAACAGCCTCCACTCTGTCCATGTCTTTATGAAGATGGGGTCTCCAGAATTGCATGCAGTACTCCAGATGGGGTCTCATCAACTATCTGTACAGAGGGATAACAATTTCCTGTTTTCTACTGTTGATGCCTCTCCCTATGCATCCCAGTATCTCCCCAGCCCTTCTTACTGCCTGCTCACATTGCTGGCCCACCATTAGGTCATCTGATACAATTACTCCTAGGTCTCTTTCAATTTTTATGTTGCTTACACGCATGCACAAGAAACATGTTGTGGCAGCTTGCTGCAGAAGCAGGTTGTGGAGGTATGGCCAATGTCCCCACTGCCTTTTGAGGCTTGGCCCGCTTTCCCCAATAGGGTGGCGCACTGCTGCTGACACTAGTTCAGCCAGCATGCCACCACCTTGAAACATTTTAGACATTGCAATCAGGGGTCGCCCCATCATTGCAGGATCAGCCATTCCACTGCAATGAGGGAGTGACCCCTCATTGCAGGGTGGTCCCTTGCATGCCCCGACCCAGTTTGCCGATGGGGAGCCCAGTCCCCATTCACATAATATCACCACCTGGAAGTTTCTGTTGTCTGCCGGGGGGTACGCAATCCCTCATCATGTCCTCCCTCTTTTTTTGCCATCGGGTGCCCAATCCCCACCGGCATTTTACTTTCTCATATGAATTTGCAGATGAGGCCACTCCCCATTGGCATAATGAATTGTGTACCAAGGGGTGCTCAATCCTCTTGGCTCTTCCCCCCATATGTGCTGACGGGGGGTGCCCAATGCCCTGTCAGCTACAGCCCCCCCCAAAACACTCAGGTGGCATGCTGGGGGCCCACCCCAACATGCCAAATGTTCCTGTAAAAAGAAAAACTGTTCCGTGATGTTTTTCTTTTTTTAAACCCTATAAAACAGAAAATGGTCCCTCGTTGAGTCCGTGGCCCCGCCCCAACCCACAGCCACCCTTTGCGCACCCTGCCTCCCCATACCCCCCCTCACCCCACACTTATCCCTGGATCCCAGAGCGTGACGGTCTTCAGTGGACCGGGAACACGTCTGCACTCTTCAAAGCCGACTGCGAACTGAAGAAATGCCGGTAAGCTGTATAATGACATAAATAGCTTTTTTTCAACTTTGGTGCATATCTCAGACATTCTGGGGAATTCTGGTGCCAAATTTTCAATATGGGGTTATTGGGACCCCTCCTCATGAATTCAGCCACTGCCATGGCGTTATTTGGTCCCGAACGGTGATTTCGTGGTCACTGTGCAGAATCACCTTTTGGGACTGATTAATAAAATGACAATGCCAGTGTTCATGAGTTGGGCTCTCAAAAAGCCTATGTTGCAAATTAGGTGAAAAAATTCCTAAAAATGACTGTTTTACAAGCGTGCTTTGCACTGTTCCTACGCACGCTGATAACTTCACAAATTTGCAATATTTTCATGCCAGATTTTCAACATTGGCATTTTTTCACACCTCCTTATGAACAGTACAGCTGTCATTTTTCACATTCTGGCTGAAATGTGTTTTCGCACTTCCGGTGCAGAATAGCGCAGTCGCTGTTGGAAATCAGTGTTCGGGACAGATTAAGAAAATGACAGTGGCACTTTTCATGAGCAGTTGTCCTAAAATGCCTATGTTGAAAATTTGGTGATGATAGTCTATCAGATGACTGTGTTACAAGTGTGCATTGCGCAGTTTCCTTGCACCGTTGTAACTTCGCAGATTTATAATATTTCCATGCCAGATTTTCAACACTGGCATTTTTTCACACCTCCTTAGGAACAGTACAGCTGTCATTTTTCACATCCTGGCCAAAATATGTTTTTGCACATTTGGCGCAGAATTGCGCGGTTGCTGTAGGAAGTCAGTGTTTGGGACAGATTAAGATCGAGCGAATAAGAGAGGAAGGAGTGAATGAGCTCAACTGAGCTCTGTCGGGACTGCTGCAGATTTCTTTGTGGGCAGAAAAAGGCACCAATACAGGCAGGAAACCAGTACAAAAGAGCAGCCTGCAGTGCTGGGAAAACAGAATGAGCGAGTGAGAGAGGGGGAGTGAGCGACCTCAATGGAGCTCTGTTCAGACTGCTGCGGATTTCTTTGTGGGCAGAAAAAGGCGCCAATGCAGGCAGGAGCCCAGTACAAAAGGGTGGACTGCAGTGCTGGGAGAAACAGAACGAGCAACTGACAGAGGGTGAGTGAGTGAGCTCAACGGAGCTGTGTCAGGACAGCTGCAGATTTCTTTGTGGGCAGAAAAAGGTGCCAACGCAGGCAGGAGCCCAGTACAAAAGGGCAGCCTGCAGCTCCGAGAGAAACAGAAAGAGCGAGTGAGAGAGGGGGAGTGAGCAAGTTCAACTGAGCTCAATGGAGCTCTGTCAGGATTGCTGCAGATTTCTTTGTGGGCAGAAGAAGGAGCCAATGCAAGCAGGAGCCCAGTATAAAAGGGCAGCCTGCAGCGTTGGGAGAAATAGAATGAGTGAGTGAGAGAGGGGGCGTGAGCGAGCTCAACGGAGCTCTGCCAGGAATTTACAGTTGCCCACCCTCCTGCCCAGGGTCCTCTGTGGTCCTATATTACAGCAGGGTCTCTGGAGTGGAGACAAAGGAACAATTAGATACTTTTAGGATTGCTGTAATAATACAGATTTGGTTATGTTTATTTCTCTAACTGAGCTAAGTACTGAGCTACAGTATACTGTTTTGATTGCCGTAATAATACATATTTATTTGTTCTGTTTATTTCTGTAACTGAGCTGAGTAATGCTTGGAGTGCAATAGGATTTCTAACTGGGCTAACTGAAACTATATGAGAGCTAAGAACAAAAAGTATGGTATCTGAGGGGTGAAAAATGGACAAGGAGGCTTTAGGATTGCTACAGTAATACAGTATCTAATGGATGAGATTTGAGACTGAATTAACCCGGTCGGCAAAGGGACAGTAGATGGGGGGACTAGTGTGGGAAGGGAACAGGAATTTGAGTAAATAGGGGCCTAACAGTTGTAGTAGGGTACAGAATCTGGAAGTAAGAGCCCATAACATAAGATGGCAGCCAAAATGGGGCAGGTGACACATGTCAGTAGGGCGGTCATCATTGGAAGGGTGGTGGGCTGTACAGAGCGTGGGTCCACCATGATCCTGCACTGGGCTTGGAGGATGGGGGGGGTGTATGGTCTGTAGATGACTGGCTAGTTTGAGGGAGGAACTGTGGAGGTTAGGGAGGTGTCTTAAGTGGCAGGGAAGATGAGTATGGTAGGCATCCGGGGGGAGGGGAGTAGGGGATGGTAAAGGGGGATGCAGAAACAACAACTAGGGAGTGAAACTGACCCCAGTATCAGAGGCACTAATAGTAAAGACAGGAGAAGAGAGGGGGTGTACGAGGTAGGGGGGGCCTCCTGATGGGGGAGGCAGAGACCACAAGGAGTACCAAGGGAGAGAGCAAATGGCTGTGGGTAGGAAGGGAGCAGGGGTGGCATGGAGGGGAACAAGTAGGAGGGGGGAACTGATAGGGGAAGAGATGTGGGAGGGTATCGACTAGGAATAGTTTGGACCTCTACTACGGGAGAGGGGGCAGGAACATACTGAAGGGGGGAAGAAAAGCGGGGCATGAGAGGGATGGCAACAGGTAGGGGAAGAGATAGTGAGGACGAAAGGGTAGAAGGGGGCTAGTAAGGAAGGAGGGGGTGGTGACTTCAGGAGAGAAGGCTACGGGAAGGGAGAAGGATGGGAGAGCCATCACTATCGGTGTAGAAGGGAATGAAGGCTCTAAATCAACAACAGTGGGAATAGGAGAGGGGTTGGAAATCAGCAGGGGAGGAGGAAAGGTTAAAATGGGAAGCCCAGTAGGAAGTAGTCAGGCTGGGAAGGGGTTCAAGGGGAATGGGAGGAATAAGGCAGAGAAAATGGGTGAGGCAGAAGTAGGGGGTACAGATACAGAAGTCACAGAGGGTGCACCTGGCCAGGGTAAGGGGCAGGGAAGAACGAATACTGGGGTGGTGGAAGGGGCATTAGAAGAGAAAGGGGGTAAGGGACGGGGTGTACTGGTCCTGGTCCTGGGGATTCTATACTGAAATGGGTGAGATGGGGCAGAAAGGGGGAAGGCACAGCCATATTTGGGTTGGAGCTGTCCCCAGGTTGACTGCAGGAGGGGCAGGGCAGGCACTGCTCAAGCATACAGCAAGGGGGAGGAAGAAACCTCATTTACTGTTGCATGTGCATACAAACAACTTGGCGGGGGACACTGTGGAAGTAGTGAGGGGGAGGTTCGAGTAGTTGGGCAGGCAGTGTGAGGGGGTGGGGAAGTCGGTGGCATTCTTGGAGGTACTGCTGGTACCATGTGCAAGCATGGGGAGGAAGGGTAGGCTTGAGGAGTTCAACTAGTAGCTGAGGGATTGGTGCTACACCAAACATTGTGGGTTAGTGACTAACGGGGGTAGGGTCTGGGGGGAACAGTGATTTGTACATGGGGACAGGGTATACTGGAGCAGTAAGAGGAGGGGAGTAATAAAGGCAGCATTACTGCCAGCCCACTGGCACTGACGGTCGAGGCGCTGGATGCCACACCTCGCGCCACACTGGCGACCTGGGTTCTGACGCAAGCCCAGGTCGCCAGGGGTTGCCAGGGGATGGATAGGATTGAGTGTCCGGAGGACTCCTCTCCAATCTTGGGGCGGGATCCAGGGACCTACCGCTTTGTAGCAGCCCCTGGTGATGATCAGGGATACTACTAGGGAGGTGTAGTAAAGTGAGCAGAGTGTGACAGATGTTGGCATGCTGTGCCTAAGTGTCATTGCTCGCCCACACTCTGCAAATGGGAGAAAAGTGGAAAATGGACTATGGTCGGGCAGCATGAGTGTCCAACCCTCATTAACAGTACTTAGGCATGGTACTTTCACTTCCAGTTACCTAAACAGCACATATAAGCAAGCAACATTCGGTATTGACAAATGCTTCTTCTTATTATCTCGCCACCCATTATGTACTCTTCCCCCAGGTTTTTGTTTCCCAGGTGCATTACCTTGCACTTTTTTGCATTGAATCTGAGCTGCCATATATTTGACCATTCCTCCAACCTTGCCAAGTCCATTTTCATCCTTTCCACCCCATCTTGTGTATCAACCCTGTTGCAGATCTTTGTGTCATCTGCAAAGAGACATACTTTTCCTTCCAGGTGCTCTCCAATGTCACTTATAAAGAAATTAAAGAGGACTGGTCCCAGTACCGAACCCTGCGGTACCCCGCTAGTTACCCTCCTTTCTTCACTGTGGACTCTGTTTACTATTATCTTTTGTGTCCTGTTGTCTATCCAGCTTTTTATCCGGGCTACCACCTTGGGACCCACTCCAAGGCTGGCTAACTTGTATATTAACCTTTTGCATGAGACTGTGTCAAATGCCTTGCTAAAATCTAGGTAGGCCATGTCCACAGCCCCTCCCTGGTTTACTACTTTGGTCAGCCAGTCAAAGAAATCTATTAGGTTCATCTGACAAGACCTTCCTACTGTGAAACCATGCTGCCTTGGGTCCTGTGCCCCACTGGCCTCTAGGTACTCAACAATTCTTTCTTTCAGAAGTGATTACATCATTTTCCCTACCACTGAGGTCAAACTAACTGGTCTGTAGTTTCCTGCCTCTGCCCTGCTCCCACTTTTGTGAAGTGGAATCACAACCACCCTCCTCCAGTCCTCAGGTACCACCCCATCCTCCCATGATTTGTTAAAGAGAGTAGTCAGTGGTGTTACTACTTCTCTTAGTCCTTTTAGAATCCTGGGGTGAATCCCATCAGGCCCCATTGCTTTGTCCACCCTCAGTTTCAAGAGTTCTTTCAAAACCTTTTCTTCTGTGAATGTGAATGTACTAGTATCGACCCCCCATCCAGAGTGTTTCTCTTGTTTGGTTTAGGTACCTCCTCCTCCTCTTCCATTGTGACTACTGAGCAGAAATATTCATTCAGTATCCCTGCTTTTTCACTGTCACCTTCTTCCCACATTCCCTGCCCTTTATTAAGTCTCTGTATCCCTTCCTTGGTCTTTCTTTACTCCCTAATGTACCTATAAAAAGTTTTATCCCCTTCTTAACAGAGTTAGCTATCTTTTCCTCAGTTTGTGCCTTTGCTATTCTGACTGCCTTCCCTGCCTCCTTCTGCTTTAACTGATAACGTTCTCTGTCCTGTTCCTTCTGTGTTTCCTTATATTTCCTGAATGCTATCCTTTTCTCCTTAACCTTCCCTTCCACCTCTTTTGAAAACCATAGTGACTTTTTCTTTCGTTTTGTTTTGTTGATTTGCTTCACACAAAGGCTTGTTGCTGCTGTGATGGCTGTTTTGATTATCCCCCATTGTTCCTCCACCCCTCTTTCTTGCCCATTTGCTAGTGCTTTTCTGAGGCACTCTCTCTTTTTCCCAAAGTTAGCCCTCCTAAAGGCCAGTACTCTTGCTTTTGTATGGCTTGACTCTAGGGCTGTATTTATTGCGAACCACACTGTTTGGTGGTCATTTGTTCCCAGATGGCTACCCGCTTCTAAATCTGAGATCCTTTCTCCATCCCCATTTGTGAGTACCAGGTCTAAGATTGCTCCCTCCTGAGTGGGTTCCAGCACTAGCTGTCTGAAGCATGCCCCCTATAGGGCATCAAGAATGACCCTGTTCTTGGATGTACCTGCAGCAAAGGTGCTCCAGTTAACATCTGGCATATTCAGGTCCCCCATAAACAATATCTCCCCCTTTTCTGCCATTTTAAGGATGCCTTCTATCATTTTCTTGTCCATTCACTCACCCTGAGATGGGAGTCTGTACACAACCCCCATGCTGATTGTGGTGCCATTTCCTGTCTCCAGGGTGACCCATAGTGACTCATCAACTTCATGTTTACTCTTTAGTTATGTTGCTTTAATCCTTTCCCTTATATAGAGAGCTACTTCTCCTCCTCTTTTACCCACCCTGTCCCTCCTGTAGATTGTGTATCCTGGTATGTTGACATCACAGTCATGGTTCTCTGTGTACCATGTTTCAGTGACTGCCACAATATCCAGGCTTCCCTGTTCCATCAAGGCCACTAGTTCAGGGAGCTTGTTACACAGACTGCAGGCATTGGTACTCATCACCCTACATTTTTTGATGGCCTTACCCCTTTTAGCCCCATCCCTGTCCTTACTGCCTTTTTCTGCATTTACTCCTGTCCTGCTCCCTACTGACTTCTCTACCTTGGTGTTTACCTCTCTAACTACTGTGTTTTGTGGGGGAAGGCTGGGATTTACCTGCTCCTTTTCAGTGCCTCCCCCTTGGCTAGTTTAAATGCTTGCCAATTAAGCATTTAAACCTATCACTTAGGATCCTGGATTCCCCCCCGGACAGATGCAGACCATCACTCCAGCATAGATCAGCATCCCTCCTGGTGGCTCCCCAGTCCCCAATGAAGCCAAAACCCTGAGTTCCACACCAGTTTTTCAACCATTCATTGAATTCCATGGTGCGAAGTACCCAATCAGCATCCTTGCCATAGACAGGCAGCACCTCTGAGAAGGTTACCATACATGCTACTTGTCTAAGGCCCCTCCCCAACTCTACAAACTCCTTTGACACTGCTCTGATCCCATTCTCAGTCAGGTCATTTGTCCTTAGGTGGACAATGACATCCAGCTCCCTCCCTCGTGCAGCTGCTCCCGCGATCCTGAGGATTCACTTCCTGTCCCTCTGAGCCATGGCACCAGGCAGGCACCTTACCTCCCTTTCCCCTTCCTCCCCCATTTCTACCACCCTAATGATTGAGTCCCCCACCAGGAGTTGTTTCCTTCCCCTGTGGGGTTTCATGCCACCCTCCTGTGGGTCTCCTTTGTGGAGGTTCCCAGCATCCTCCTTGGTCTCCACCGTAGGTGTCTCCATAGAGGAACCACTCTTTGCCAGAGTAGCATATGACTTGTGGAGAGGTACAACTGGAAGGATACACCTCTGCTCCACCACCCTCTTTGTCTCTGAGCCCACCTTGTTCCAACCGCTCCTCTTTCTTGGCAACCTCTGAGGTAGCGGCAGTGGCCCTGGTGGTCCCTGGGTGGGAGAAGAGGTTTCACCAGTCCTAACCAGGTCAGCCAGGAGACAGGCAACCTCCTCCCTCGGATCAGAGAGGTGCCTGCAAATAGGGCAACATTGCGACCTCCAGAATGTCTCCCGGAACAAAGATATCCCACAATAAGATTATCCTTCCATCAGCACCTATTTGATGGATGGCAGACTCCCTCCTAAAATGTGGGGCATTACATAGTTCCATTTTCATGGCCGTCTGAGTGCTAAAGCAAATTCAAAACATAAAAGCATGTCCGAGCAAAATTGTCACAGGAGTGGGGTGTGAGGCAGAGCTCGAAACCACGGATAACTATTTTTAGAACTTGCACTTATATTAAATCTCTTTGGATAACTTTAGCACAACAATGCCCCTCCTGGTCATGGGTGACTTATAGAGATTTATTAGGGGTACCCTCCCCTCCACCAGATCATATGACCTTGGTACTGTACGACTGCTGTTTACCACAATCAAGTACTACCTCTGGCAATTGAGGTGTGCACTACTCATTCAGCAAAATGTGATTCCCCCAGATGCCTTGGTATTGCTGATAATCATGGGACTTTTCTCACTCAATATGTATGAAGCACGTAAGCTGTCTACATCCTGCTTGGCTGCCAAATGGCAACATTTTTTACACATTATTAGCTCATAATGACAGCAGGGGGAGTGCCGAACACCCCAGCTGTTTGAAGTGTCTTTTTGCACCTCTGTGCTCTTCCCCTTCTACCACATTAATACTTGAAATACCCTGAAAGAGTTTTCTGGCAGATGACTTCAATGTTTGGGGCTACTTTCTGCATTTATTTTTAGTGTCTGTATTTTTTTTTTTATTTACGCTGAGACATTTTATCAGCACTGGGAGATGTTTATTTTTTGCCTTACTTACTTATTTTTCCTTTTCTCCCTTATTTTCTTTCCACTTGCAGTGATATCTGCTATGTACCTTATTGTATTACCTACTGCTTTGTTGTATGAATACTGATATCTGTATTTGCTTTGCTTATTTTTTTCTGTTTGTCACTTTGTGTTAATAAAATTCCACTACTCTTGTGAAAAGTGCCTTAGATTCTTTTATTTCTACCTGGGCAGTACCAGCAAGGGGGAGAAGAGACCACAGTTTATTGTCCCATCTGAAGGATGGCATACCCTGAGAGTATTGCACCCTCCCAGTACTGTAGTCAGGTGCCACCATTTAAGGTATGAGCCCAGTCCTAGTGTGGGACTAGAACCCACGACCTTCTGGCCAAAGGCAGATGTGCTACCGGTTAAGACATGCTGATGCTATTTTTACACAAGCACATCAGCAAATATGTAAATGTTTTAAATAATAAATTGTTAGCCTGGCCCAGTGGCAGGAGTCAGTATACTGTGCTACCACCTCCAAGACTCACATGCAAGCACATGAATCCCACTCTGGGTTTGATTGGGAATTATGTGCATTGTGATGGTGAGGCACACATTTATGGACTGACCATCTGCAAACACCAAATTATGGTGTTTTCATGGAAAATGCTACAAATCAAGGGGTTGACATAGAAAATGACAAAAATCATGGAGTTGTCATACAAATAGGAGCATGCATTTGTCAATGCCGAATGTTCACCATTTGCGTTGCTGTTGTACCGGGTCTTGCTTGTACACATTTTTACTATATATTTACCCAGGATAGGGCAGATGAGATACAATATCTCATTTTTAATGGTGTCTTGGTTTGACATATTTTTAGATGGTATTTACCCAGGATAGGGCAGCTGAGAGGCGATATTTAATTTTCAGTGGGCCTCCACACTTTGACCCCAAAGTTCCAATAGCGTTTTTATGACCAGGACCAGTGGAATTTTTTAAATCCCATCCAAAACGTGACTTCACAGTGTGACTGTGAAAAGAAGTTTTGGAGTGGATTTGAAAAATGACACCTGTCATGTTCAGCAGGTGGGGTAACTCAAAGGGTATGTTGAACATTAGGGGCGAAAATCTGCAAAAACAAAGTTTACTGGTCTATGCAGCCAGTATAGTGTTATGCTTGTGCAACTGTGTTAGTTTGGTTTTGGCTGTTTGCACTCTCTATTCCAGAGGAATTACCACCCTGTAGGGGTACAAAGGCAAGGAACCCTTGGAGAGGGTCCCACCCCTAGAGGTGCAACGGGAAGGTTCCCATGGCTAAAGGTACCTTAGGAATCCCCAAAAAATGTAGTATCATCCCCAAAAGGAGACAGCATGAGCATATGAGCAAACAGTAACTGTGACATAGGAGTAGTAACTGAAATGTAGTAGTAGAGAAGAATAGGCAGTTTGATAATGCAATGAGATGCTCAGTTGTCGTAATGACAGCCCAGGGCTGCATAGCAGAATACTGATGGTTTGCATAGAGAGTAGGGGATCCCCTAAAGAGAGAGGAAATGGCAGGACATCCTCCACCTCCATCCAACAACGGAACCTATCTAAAGAAACTAAGGGAAACAACTAAGCTAACTAAGTGTTATGACCTGAGGCAATGGAGGAGAGAAAAAAACCCTATGAGGAGGAAATCCATGGGGATCCAAGGCCAAGGCTGACTTCCCTCCAGGCTTGGGATAATTTATTTAGTGATGGCTCTGCAGCTGCAATTTGGAAAACCCAATTAAAGGGAGGTGGAAAATATTCCAATTTGGAGGAAGGTTCTCACTCAAACCCTCTAGCGGAAACGCCGTGGAAGGTTGCGAGAAAACTCTGCAACAGTACGTGCATCCAAGGTGCAGGAGGAGAGCAACAACTGCTGAGGCACTCACCTGGCCTACCCACCCTAAGTCAAACCAGGTGAACCAGAGGCAGTTGTAGGGAGGATGCAGGGAAGGCGCCTCACTAGGGAAACACTATATAGTGAGACACTAGAGCCAAAGGAGATCGTCGTAATCACCCTTCACTGCTAGTCTTAAATTCTATACCAGGAGCTACTGTCACGTAGCAGGCAGCTAAAGCCAAGCCCGGAGTGAAGACATTCCCAGCTATGGGCCAGGTGAGAAGGATCCCACCCCAAGTTGGATATGCTCAAGATGCGGACTTAAAGCAGAGCGAGACCATTGGCTGCAGGAACCCTGCGCCAAAATAGAATGGCTGACATACCCCAGAAATTGATTGAGAGCTGAAAAGCTGGTGAGCTGAATGAGCACAGCGTGCTGAGATCGTAATGAGCATTGAGTGCTGAGATCTTGCAAGGTTGAATGCAGATTGAGTGCAGCAGAATCTCAGGCTGAAGCCAAAGGGATGGCAGTAGGCATGAAGCAATGGTTTGCTTAAGTAAGAAGTAATGGTTGCATAAGCAAGTGTGGACCTGATAGGTCAGTAAGCAGTAGTAGTAGTGGTAGGTGGACCTGCATAATATACTGTATAGCAATTAAACAGCATTGATTTGGGGGCAAGCCAGCCAGACATGAATAACCAAATCAAGGTGACAAACACTCAGAGGATTTTTGGCGGCGAGGCAAAATTCAATAACAAGCTATATTAACAGCCTCAACAGGAGCGTAATTGGTTGACCTCAGAGTGGTAACTGCAATGAAACATAGAGACAAATGTTTTGAAGCAGGTGTAGCCAGGCAGTGCAATGAAGCCCAGGTGAAAAGAATTAAGTATGCAATATGGAGCAGCTATGGTTGAGCTGAAAGAGTTAATAATAGCAGTTGCATTGCAGTAGTTTGTGCGTGTTGAGCATTGTGTAAAAAACACAAGCACTGGGTACAATACTAAGTAAAGTAAACAGCAGTGGCTGCAATTGCAGGTAACTGAAAGCAATAGCATAAGCTCTGAACAGGTTTGCAGTTGCAGTGCAAGTAATTTGAGAGTTGTAACTGAAAGCAAGCAGTATGAGCTCTGTAGCAGCAATATGCTAGGAGTTTAGAAAACAATGCTCCAAAAAGACAAAACCAAGACACAGCAAAACAGAAAACAGGGAAGGGACAAAAACAAGAAACAAAAACACAGGGAAGCACACAGCCAGAGAAAAGATACGAACCAGAAGCAGTAAGACAAACACCAAAGTCCAGCAGAGATGCACAGAAACAGTGTGGGGGAGGGGGGTAGGCCCACCTCCAGCTGCAAAGAAAAATGCTTCACAGTGAGGCTTAGAGGAACTGCTTATATAGCTCAGGAAGTGGGTGTGGCTGGCTGCTTGGCCGCTGAACTACAAGCAAGCCTTTTATTTATGAGTTTGGAACAATTCAGTATTTCTTCTTAACTTAGTTTTTATTTTCACATTTTGACCCTAAATTTTCAGCATAGTCTTTTTTGTGACCACTCCTTCTAAACATAACAGGTGTCATTTTTAAAATAGTGTCCGAAACATCATTTCATGTCACAAGTGTGAAAACACATTTTGGTCAGGATTTGAAAAATGGTAGCTGTCACATTCATGAGGTGCTGCAAAAAAAAAATTACATGTTGAAAATTTGGGGCAAAAATACTGAAAATTACCAAAGTTATGAGCATGCGCTGAAATATTTCCATGTACAAGCATAACATTTTTGTGTTTTGATATTTTTACACCAAATTTT
This sequence comes from Neoceratodus forsteri, assembly GCA_016271365.2. Taxonomy (NCBI): domain Eukaryota; kingdom Metazoa; phylum Chordata; order Ceratodontiformes; family Ceratodontidae; genus Neoceratodus; species Neoceratodus forsteri. The sequence goes on from CM028137.1 coordinate 783,501,106, forward strand.
CAGCATAACCTTCTTAAGACCCTACCTCAAGAGCAAGGACAGAGAAAATTTCCAAATCCTGCCCAAAAGTGTGATCTTATGCTACTCAAAACACATTTTGGCAAGGATTTGAAAAATGACAGCTTCAACACTCGTGAAGTGGTGTGAAAAAATGGCTATGTTGAAAAACCCAGGGTCAAAATATTGAAAATTACTGAAGTTACGAATGTGAATTCAGAACATCAGCATACACTCATAACTTTATTGTTTGTTAATATTTATTTATTTCATTTTTGTTAACCGGGTAGGTACACTAGACAACATAGCTGCCTATTTTCAGGTATGACCCTGGAGATTACAACAAAGGGTACGTAGACAATAGTAGATACAAGAAAACATCATGGGAACAAGTAGAAGTCAGACACAGTACACTTACACAAAATTTTCAGCAATGACAGTACTTTTGCAGGAATCTATATGTAGCAAAACAGAACTATAAGTGCAAACAACTAACAGTCATAAGTTATACAGCTAGTGAGTAAGTGCTAGAAGAGAGGAAATAATAAGATTTCCAGGCAGGTTTGAGAGTAGTAGAGGTTGGAGCTGGTAGGCAACTAGGAGGAGCCAGTACAGGAGTGGGTGGATAGAGGACAGGAGCAGGGTTCAGAGCTTAGAAGAGCCTTACCCCAAATTTTCAATGTAGCTTCATTATGACCCTAAGTAGCCTTCTTATGACCCCCAGTTCATGAACAAGGGTGGAGAAAATTTTCAAATCCTACCCGAAAGGTGATTTCATGCCACAAATGTGAGAATACATTTTGGTCAGGATTTGAAAAACGACAGCTGTTGCATTCATGAGGTGGTGTGAAAAAATGGCTATGTTGAAAATTTGGGTCAAAATATTGTAAATTACCAAAATTATGTGCATGAGCTGAAAATTTTCAATGTACGCTCATAATTTTTATAGCTAGATTATTTCTCTCTTCCCAGTTGGCACACCTTCAAGCCTGATCCCCCAACCCTGTCTGCCGCTAGCAGCCTACCTTCCGCTGTCCTCCACAGCTCCCCCCCCATGATGGGGTGCGGGGATCCCTCAACCCACTGGTGCAGAGATTACCACTATTCACGGGAGTGGAGTCTGTGGGGATCAGCTGTCATCGTGCTGTGCCCAGGACTTTTTTTCATTTTTTCTCCCCTTAGGAGAGGAAGCATGCAATGATGCCCTAAGGAGAGAGTGTGGACGTGTCCACTTGAGCTCCTTCAAGCATCTGCCTCCTTGCCTTACATTTCTAAGCATCAGTGTGCTGTTCCCCAGCCACCTCTAGGGGCCAGTCGACACCGACTGCTGGTGCCCCCCCTCTCCAGAGAAGGAGAGCAGTCCCTCAGATGTTCGATCCTTCTCCTTCTCCTCCACTGCTGACCCCCAGTGGCCTGTGCTCATTCCTGAACACGGGTCGCTGGTGTAGTGTGAGGTAAAGCATCCAGCGCCTCAGCCCTCAGCGCCAATGTGCCGGCTAGTAACTTTGTTGTTTTTAAATATTTTTTCCTCAAATTTTCAACATAGCCTTCTTATGATCCCACCTAATGAACAAGTGTGGAGAAAATTTTCAAATCCTACCAAAATGAATTTTGCACTGCGACTGTAAAATCACCTTTTGGGATGGACCTGCATAATTTCACTGCCATTGTTCATTAGGTGGGGTCCCAAAAAGTCCATGTTGAAAATTATGGAGGAAAAACGTCTTAAAAAAATGACCAGGTTATGAGGACAAGTTCAAAATCTATTGAAATAATTGAACCGCATTCCTGATTTCCTCAGTTCCCAGCTCAATGTTGAAGAGTGAAGGCATATCCCCGATCCAGAGAGGATAACAGTGTTGGACCCCTGGTGGGTAAGTAAGGGTTGGGGGGGTGCTGAGTGGGAGGTAACAGTGGTGATAGGCCAGCAGCAGCAACAGAGATCAATGGATGGCTTTTTTTTTACAGGATATATAAAAATAAAAACAACTATGAGGGATGGTTTTCTTTATTTCAGGTACTGACACTGGTAATTGGGCACCCCAGTGTCAGTGTTATGTTTGGTGGCATGGGGTTGGGCTCCCCAGTGTCGCACAGTGAAAATGGGCAGGGTGGGGCATACCACCTGGCACCTGGGATTGGGCACCCCACTGTTGTAAAATTAAAAGGGGTAGTGGGTGCTGGGTGCTGGGTACTGGGTGCTGAGTGGGAGGGTCAGTGGGGAGAGAAATGGTGGTGGTATGCTGGGGCAGCAACAAACATCGATGGATGGTTTTCTTCTTTTACACGAACTATAAAAACAAGGATTTGTCAAGGCTGAATGTTTGCTTATTTATATTTGCTGTGTAGGTGTTTTGCATTGATAGTGTAGGAAGAGGTGATAAGTATCCTCCCATCCAAGTTACTGTACTATCTGGTATCACTGGCACCCCCCAGTACCCTACCCAGCTACCACTTAATGGTGCAGATCCTCCTCAAGTCACCTGTCCCCCTCCCATCCCATTATTTCTGTTCTCTGCTGTCCAATTGTTCCTTCTTCTCCATATCCCACATCCTCTTTGGAGTGGACCCCTGGCTTGCATGGCTGTTGCCAATCACCTTCCTTATTTTCTCTCTGCCATTTCATAAACCAGTTTGTGTAACACCCAGATCCACTGGCAACTAGAAAAATTAGTATTGCTGTTAGAACTTACAAACCTGAGGATAGCACCTCCCCCATTGCTTCAACTTGCAACTATTTTATGTAGCTAAGCCTTAAAATTTGAATAAAGATATATGGGCAGCCCCCGATATTTTCCACAGATTATTTTACCAGGATAGCCAGGCAAAGATGCAATAACTTGTTTTCAGTGGGGTCCTACGCCAACATATTTTTAAGAGCTGAGAGGACTGAAGTAGTGAGATGCCAAGTAAGTTGCTCAAGGCCAGAGTGCATTAGTTACTGTGATGGGATTTGAACCTGGGTCTCCTGGTTTCAAAACCTAGTCACGACCATGCTGCCTCTCTGATTCCCTCTGCCTCAGACTGATTGACAGAACTTCACCCCATGCATTAGTGTATAATATATTCATGGTAATGTGGTACTCTATATGTTAAGACAAGGAGGATGGAAGCAGAAAAAATGATGGGGAGAGCTTGAAATCTGCTTACAGCAGCAGTAAGGCCCTCCAGGGTGGCATTAATTCCAGTGATCATCATTCTTTCCCCACATAACTGAACAGTACCAGATAAAGCACTTGCATGTGAACACCTCACAGTAACCCGACTCTCTCTTGTGCCTTATGTTTTTAATAGTAGACATTATTCTTGTTCAAAAAGTTCAAGGTGTGCACATGCAGGCAGACCCCGACAAAAAATATGTGGGCAGTCTCACCAACAGACTCAAGTGTTTGGTGTATAATTGCTGTTATTATAGACCCAGCTGGGTAAGTTAACTCATTTTGTCTGGTTTTCCAAGCCGTGAATGGAGCTCTATTGGAAAATTGATTGCAAACAGGCTTCTTTGGATACTGGATCTTTTTCCATGGATTACCGTAGGATTTACTCATGGGTAAAGACCTTCGTTAACCTATCAGACTTCTGGAAATTTAGACTCCTTTGTATTATTTTTGTTGTTTGCTATATCCTGAACAGTCTAGGAAAAAATAAGAAGAGCAGCTTTAACATTTTTTCTGTTTTTTTATGTTGCTGGCAATGGCCTTTATTGAAAAAAAAATTATTGTTTTCCAAAATGTCATTTGTTTGACTTGAATGTTTGATATTAAATTATTTTTTTTTTCTTTTCTGGTTTGCCTGTCTTAGAAGCAGTGAATTTCACTGGGCTATGGAGACATTCTTAAAATTCAGACTTCGCAGGGGTCAAACATTTGGAAACAGCACTGAGAAACATTGAAAACTGTATCACCTGGAATAATGTTTTTTTTTTCTAATATGATCATATGAACCGTGATTAAGCTGTCCACTCCTTCCTTAACAAAAAATGAAAATGATTCTCATGCAGTGCCCCAGAGTTCCTGGTGCCCTCCAAAAATGGGCATCCAGGTGCTCCAGGATGTTTAAGGGGTTAGCCGTGCCCCAAGTAAGAGATGCCCTTAGGGTAGGTGCCCCAGCATAAGGTGTCCCTCCACCCCCCCCCAAAAAAAAGTAAGACTAGTTGGGCTGTTTTTGAAATTTTTTTTTTGTCTGCTCATTCATTTTTCCCTGTCTGCTGCACTGTTCAGCCCCCACCCTCCGTTACGTCATGGTGGGAGTCTGCTCTTGTGGGTCCCGGTCACAAGGGCAAGCAGGCAGGCACGGGCTCGTGAGGATTCCGTTTGGAATCTTCAGTCAGTTTGAACAGCTGTGGCCATTCACTTTGGTTTGTTGGCGAGAGCAGAGAAAGGCAGCAGCATGTTTGAGGGGAAGTGGATTGCCAGGAATTGCCAGTAAAGGAGGGAATTACCTTCTCAGGAGGGAATTACCTTCTGCTCCAGTGTCCCTCTTGAGTTTCCAGCCGGTCTGGAATGGCACTGGCTCCTCCTCAATCCTGGGCCCGGCCACAGTGAAGTCCCATCTGGAGGGGTGGTGGGTCTAGGCTTGCCCCTCCAGCAACCATAGCAGCAGCAGAAGTTCTGTCCGGAGGTGAAGCAGCAGTAAAAGTTTGTCCCCTCCATCAGCAGCACCAGCATCAGTGGAGGTTAGTTGGAGGGTGGAGGTTAGTTGGAGGAGATAGGTCCAGGCCTCCCCACTGTGTCCTGCAGCTAATCCTGGCTCAGAGAGAGTGAAAGTAGCTGCAGGGTGAGTGACAGCAGCACCACAGTTGGGTGCTGGCCACCAGCCAACAAAGAAAAACATTTTTTTTTGTTTTAAGAAAAAAAAAAAAAGAAACTTTGATGCTTCCAGGCACTGGCCAGAGTGCAGCCTGCTGTTTGGGACGTCCAAGGCTGCTGTAGAAAAAACACCCACAGGGCAGGGCAACAAGAAAGCTTTGTTAAGCCACTGACTGTGGGGGCAGGTAAGGCCTCAGAAATGGAACGCAGAGGTGGCAGAGCATCAAGAAGGACTCCCTTAAGCCAGGAACTGTGGGGGCAGGTAAGGCCCCACCTTAGGACCGCCCATGGGGAGTCCATGGATGGAGTAAGAAGAGAGAGCCCCATAGAAGCAGTAGAAAAAGGGGCAGGAACTATTTATATGCCAATGAATATTTATGATTGCCTTAAAGATGAATTTAAAGTGGCAATGCATCAGAAGCAAGATTTAAAGGGGCAAAATACTCCACTGATGAACTGTTTGACAGAACTGAACAGAAATGACTAATTGCAATATTTGTGGGGCCCCTGTGATGGTATTGTCCACTGTGCAAGCATCTGGGTGCAATCAGAAGATGGCCACCAAGAGGAAGTGCCTCTGTGTTGAACTGTCTAAATCAAAAATGCCTCTAAGAGACAGTGTGAACTTTGGACCCCTTGGGTGAACTGTGGTTGACCACTGTGTGTGCGCCCCCTAGAGACTGTCTAAATGCCCCTGAACTGTGCTATGCAACCTGTAATTGCCTGAACTGGGTGCAAGTAGTGCACAGAAACTGTACCTGAAAGGATGACCACTACAAGTGTAACCCCTAGATGGCGCTATCCAAGGGGCTACTACCCCTGCCTGATTTGCCACTAACAGGTTGAGGGGCCTGGATCCAATGGCGGGTGCCTCCACCCAGAGGTCAGGGTTTGCAATAGTTAAACTAACTTGGTCACAGCCCTCTGGGACACTGCAACCCCTTTCCCACTAGTGGCCCACACAATATATCAGAATTACCTTCACAGTATACACTTACCCCCAGGTCTGGTTCCGGCACTGGGACCTCCTGTGAAATGAGATACAGTGCAACAATCACAGTACAGTACTTTAACATAGACAAATACCTCAGGCAGTATAACTTTGCTGAAACAAGCAGCTCTGATTTATTTAGGGGATATAACAAGGACAGGGAAATCAGGTTAATTAGCTTATCACTCTAATCATCTACCTATGGCTCTGTGCACAGGCCTATCCCTATCAGTTACTGTCCCTGGGTACCCAAGCCCTAGTGGCTAGTCCAAACCGTGGCAGCTGGTAGGGGCCCTTTCACACAGAGAAAAGGAGAATTAAACAGTCAGCAGTACAGTAATTCCATTTGGATTTAATGTGGCAATTCAACAGGAGCAACCCTGAATTAGTACTCACGACCTCCAAATAAGATAGGGTCCTTCAATGTCAGGGGCTCACTTGAGGTACACAAACCTCTTCACACATCCATATAAAGAAAGCACTATACCAGGCAGGCTGCATCTGTGTCGATCGCAATTACTGCACAATACCGGGAGAACACACAGCAGATTCAGTTCCTGACAGACCGAGTGCAATTTTCAGCAATTCTTCCAGTCTTCTACAGGGTGAGCCTGGTTTCTACTCTTCAGAGATCCTTTGATTCTTTTCACAGGACGGATTCAGTCCTAACAAGCTGTTACACAAGCTGCAGACCGGAACTCTGGGCCTTACACGCGTTTTTTGACTAAAACTGCACACTGAAAAAGCACAGGGCTCCTTCCTTCTTCACTGCCAAAGCTCAACTGAAACTCCAACCGACAAAACCGGGCACTTCCTTTGAGTTCCTCCCAGTTCTTGACTGGATTGGCTGTCACTCACAATAGACTGCTGCTGTTGGTCCAAAAAGGCACTGAAGTCTAAACTACATCTCCCAGAGTCACTGCCCATACAATCCTCTTGTGGCTGGCTCAGATTATGAGTCCAAGTTCTGATTCGTCCAAGGCACCATTTTAGAGCTAGCTTACCCCACACTGATTGGTCCAGTTCAGCAGTTCAAAACTAGAATGGGAACTAGCAGACACAGTTCTGACTGCAAAGAAAGCAGGTTAGACAAACTGTAATTTCATTATTACTCTAAATAATTTCTGGCAAACAGTTACATCTTTCAGATAGGTTCCCTTTGCACTCCTAGTGACTGCAAAAATGAAGTGAATTGGCAGCAGCTTGAGTGGTACTCAATCAAAGAAACACACAGTCCCCATACAAACTAATTATTTTTGCAAGCAGACAGCTCTTAAAGAGACAGTACCAGAGGTTCTAAAACACTCACTGATAAATGGCTTAAATGCAAACACCATTCAGGCTTGGAGCATTCAAGCAAGCTCCTGGAAGTCTTTTGGGAACCCCATTTGCAGGGGTTACACCCTTCCTGGCCTGGGAAAGCTTGGCGTCAGCGTCAAGCAAGTACCCATAAGTTTCAACTGCAACCATATACATTTGCATAGGCTCGCACATGTAATCATCAGTCAATATATCATTTTACCAAGAACACATTTCTGAAACATTGCAGTACGTCCTCTTTACACAGTATTACATACACATTGTACCATAACTCAAGTTATTACCTCTTGTACATGAAACCTGAAGAGGGCCCTTCCTATCAGTTACCTTGGGGCTGGACGGGCAAGGGCACCATTAGAGGCAACACAAGTAACTTGGAGTTAGCACTGGCGCTCAATTTGGGCAATGAGCTCGGGGACACATACACTCCTTTATGGACAACATTGAGAGGCAAATCCACAGGCCTCCCAAGGGAATCATAACTGAGGTGCACCACAGGCTTTACAGCTCGACCAGTCTTTCTAGGGGAACTGTTACAGTCTCTGCACTCTGAGCCTCATTTTCAGCATTGTCCACACTTGTCAGGAGTCTCCATGGGGTAGAGGCTAGAACTTGGGGCACTTTCAGCTCCAGGAGTTACAGTTTCTGAGTCCACAACATTTGGCTCGCATGGAGAGCTTTCGGACACTGGCAGTGGACTGTCAGGGCACTCAAAATACTCTTCTTGTTCGGTGTATCACCAGTCTGCCCCAATCTATCATTTTCCTCCCTGAAAGCTCAAACAGTTCAACCATGCACAATGATTCCATTTCATCTGATCTGATGCTTTGCACTTCACTTTCTGGGAGCATTGGCTCCAGGGATGAAGCTGGGGGCTTAGACAGTCAGAAGGCCCAGCTTTGTCTCCAGTATTGACTAGGGATTGCCCGAAACAATTGACTCAGTTCGTAAGAAGGATAGTATTCAAAGTCACTCTCACTTTCTTCTGATTGGACTGACAGTCATGCTCAACTGGGACTTGTGGAGGGAACACTTTAACTTTGCTTCTGTAGGTGCAGACTTTCTTGATCTTTTCTTAGCAGCAGCTCTAGTCACTGGTCCAGAGGGGCATCTTCTGGGGCTCAGACTCAATTAAGATTTGTCCAATGGGCAGTAAATGATTTCTATGCATTGTTTTACATCTTTTGAATTATTCTCAGGCCTTACTTTGTACACTGGCAGATCATCTAGTTTGCCCACTACAATGTGAGGGAGATGGTGCCATCTGTCAGCAATCTTGTGCTTGCCATGCAATCCCAGATTTCTTAGCAATACCCGATCTCCTCCTGGAGTTCCTGTGCTTTCACCTTTTATCATACCTTTCTTTGTTGGCCAGATTTCTTTTGGCAGCCATGGTTTGAAGCCAGTTGGTACGCATGAGTTAGCTGGGCCTTTAACTTTGCACATACTGTAAATAGTTGTCAGCTTGAACCCCATCAGGAGAGACCCCAAAACACACATCTACTGGTAGTCGAGCTTCTCTCCAAACATCAGGCGGTAGGGGAGAATCCAGTGGCATCACTTTTGGTGCAGTTATAAGCATGTACCAGGGTGCTAATTTGTTGGCTCCATCTAGGCTTGTCCTTTGGGTGCAGGGTGCCTAGCATATCTAGCAAAGTGCGGTTGAAACGTTCAGGCTGTGGGTCCCCTGGGGTGGTAAGGAGTGGTTCTGGACTTTCGCACTCCCCACAGAGAAAGCATCTCTTTGATCAGACGACTCTCAAAGTCTCTCCCTTGATCAGAATGGATTCTTTGTGGAGCCCCATAGTGAACAAAAAGTTTTCTACAAGTACTTTGGCCACAGTGGATGCTTTCTGGTCTTTGGTGGGGAAAGCTTGGGCATATCTCGTGAAATGGTCAGTGACCACCAGCACATTACTGATATTTCTTTGATCTGACTCCAAACTTAGAAAATCAATACAGACCAGCTCCATGGGTGCACTGGTGGTGATGTTAACAAGGGGAAGCCCTCTGGAAAAGCTTTCCTCTGTAAGCAGCGACTACAAGTTCGAATGTGTTGCTCCCATCAGCCCCATCTTAGGCCAATAGAATCTGGATCTCACCAAGTCAAGTGTTCTGTCTATACCAAGGTGCCCCATGTGGTTGTGCAAGGACCTCAGTACTGAGTCTTGAAAGGCAGTGGGCAGCACTAGTTGTTGTTTGTCTACTTGTCCCCTCTGTCTACTGTTTCTCTGTATAACAGTTTATTGATCAGTTTCAACTTAGGACCTTCTTTGTATAACAGTGCAGTTCTCAAATCAGTGGAGCGTAATTTGGACACATCTTTTCCTGCATAGAGGGCTTCTAAAGCTGCTTTGATCATGGGATCGCGGGATTGAGCCCGCCGAATACTGTCATTGTCCAGCTGAGGCAGTGCACCAATGTCTATTGCAGAAAAGTGGCAATAAGCAGCAGGTATGCAATTCTCAGAGGCTCCCAAGCAATCCACCATGCAGTCCACTGCGTCCGTGGACATTGTTCCTCCCTGTCAAACTTCCGGCAGAGTGCCGAATGTCAGGTTCTGCAATCGGACCCATTCATTCTGGGGAACAGGCCTCCGGGAGAGAGCATCAGCATCTATGTGGTTCAGACCTGCTCGGTATTCGAGAGCATAGTCATATGTAGATAATGCAGAAAGCCACCTATGGCCAGTGGCATCCAACTTAGCTGAGGTCTGCACATAGGTCAAAGGATTATTGTCAGTTTTACTAGTATTTTAGCCCCATACAAGTACTCATGGAATTGGTCAACAATAGCCCACTTCAAAGCTAGGAACTCTAACTTATGTACAGGATAGTTCTTTTCGGATGGGGTCAGGCTTCTACTGGCAAAGGCCACTGGTCTCAGGCCATTCTCGTGCTCTTGGTACAACACAGCCCCTAACCCTTGCAAGCTAGCATCAGTGTGCAGGACGTAAGGTTTTCTTGGATCGGCATAGGCCAGCACTGGAGCATGGGTAAGTTGATATATGATCTCATGAAAAGCAGTCTCACAATCAGGAGTCCAGCGGGACCCAAATACTTCACTCGGATGAAAATACACTCTTTCAGTCTTGAGGGACGCTGACTTTTGGTATTTTTGTGGGTTGGGGATACCCTTGAGTAAGGTTAAGTAAAGGCGGATCACTCTTGAATAGTCCTTGATGAGCGCCGATAATAACCACAGAATCCCAGGAATCTTTGCAGTTCTTTTAGATTTTTGGGCTGTGGCCAGGTGGTCAAGGCCTCAACTTTACTTGGGTCGCTCTCTCTATTCCCTCGGTGGATACTATGTGTCCCACATACTTTACTGATGTTTGAAAGAATTGACACTTATCAATGGACAGTTTAAGGCCAAAGTCCTCCAGTCGGTCCAATACCTTAAATAATCTGCTCTATGTTCCTCCAGTGAGCTGCCAAACACAATAACATCATCTAGGTATACCAGGCACTCTAGTAAGTTCATGTCCCCACTGCACGCTCCATCAATCGTTGAAAAGTGGCTGGGGCACCTGAAATCCCTGAGGCATCCTCATGAATTCATAGAAACAGCGGACAGATAAAGGCTGTCTTTTCACGGTCCTCTGGGGCCATCGGGATCTGATAGTACCCACTGCGGAGATCCAGCACAGAGAACCACTTGCTCCCGTTTAGGCAGTCCAAAGCATCCTGAATGCGGGGCATTGTGTACTGATCAGGGATAGTCCGCCGGTTTAAGGTGCGATAATCCACACACATCCTTACTGTTCCATTCTTTTTCCTCACTACCACAATGGGGGAAGCATAAGGGCTTCTGATTCTTGTATTACACCAGCAGCTAACATCTCTTGCAGATGCCGTCTCACATCATCTATGTCAGCAGGTGCCAGGCGTCGAGACCTCTCACGAAATGGTCTTTCGTCATGCAGCGGATATTGTGCTCAGCTCCTTGCCGCATCCTACATCCCATTCCTTTAAAGAAAACACCTGGTCTCTCTGGGCAAGCTTCTCACTGATCTTCACTTTCCATTCAGCTGGCAGCGGAGTCGCGAAATCAAACAAGTCAGGCGTTACTCTGTCATTCTTCCTTGAACTCTTGCTGCTGGGTAGCACTGCAGTGTCTGCACAATGCACATTAGCCAGGATGCAACCTCTGTTTACTCGAATGTCTCTTTCAGACACATTATGAACTTGGACCATTACCCTTCTGGCATAAGCATGGGCTCTAGCGGGCAAAATACTAGGCTTGACCAGCAGTCCCTCTGGCAATTTTCCATCGCCTGGTGCATCCAACATTAATATTTTATTCTTAACATCCTTTCTGATCGGACCTCTCCTGTAAGGTACACTGGGCATTTGGCGCCAGGATCAGAGACTCAGGATCCTTCTTCCATACAATTCCGACCGGTTCCTCTGGTTCTGTTTTTAGCATCTCTGTGCCTCATAGGCCTTCTTAATTAAAGCCGGAACTCTTAAAGCTCTACTAGTCTTTGACCCCTGTTTTCATAACACAACTGTGCCAGCCTTCCGAACATATGAGCATTTGTTCCAATCAACAAAGGGACACCATCATACAGTCCAGTGGGGGACACACTAAGGCTAGGGTCTCTACTTGTTCGGCCACTCCAGCCACGGAGGTGGGGAAAGACAGCCAAATTCGGATATACCGGAATAGGGGTAGAGCCTTCTCACTTAACCCCATACATGCAGTCCTTCTAATGGTTGTAGGTACGTCTGACAAATGCTTCTGATACCAATCTTGGAACATAATTGTCACTTGGGAGCCACTGTCTAATATAGCTCTTGTAGACACTCCGTTCACCTTTACAGTGGTCTCCATGGAGGGACCCACTATTCTGGACCAGTCTGGAGAGGCGGTAGTGGGGGCCTGGGCAACTGACCTTGCCACAAAAGGACGTGAATTAGCATTTTTGGTGCCCTCACTGGGATCATGTCGTGCACCTCTTAACCACTGATTTCTTCTCCGAAGCTCTCCTTGTAGCCTATATGCAACTTTGTCAGTGTCTTTTGGGGACTGGCATTCCCTTTTCATGTGCCCATCTTTCCCACAATTATAGCAAAACATACTTTCTGGAGTTTGAGCTGGCCGAGGCGCCACACTGGGAGCCAGGGCGGGGGTATTACTAACTGGAAACCTTGGTGCCATCTCTGTCTGCGGCGTGATAAGCATTTGGAGACATCTCGTCAGTTTCTCCACTTCCATGGTCAAGGAATCGAGTTCGGAGCTGTTATCAGCAGGAGATACATGGGTGGGTACCCCAACCCCCATAGCAGATGCAGTCGGATATAGGTCAGGGCCCGTACTTGCAGGCGTGGCCTTCATAAAGGGACTGTTTTTGAATTCCCGGATCTCTCTCAACAGTTCGCCCCATTGTGACATATCTTTTTCCTTGTCAGAGCACTCATTGACTGCCAACCTCTGCCCCTGAACTTCACTTGATGGGTCACCCTCAGTCACTCGGGTGTGCTGCAGCTATTGGTGCAGGTCCCTCCGAGTCGTCTTTTCTCAACTCTCGAATTTCTCTCATTAACTCATCATAGGAGGGTGGGGATTCAGTCGATCTGCCAGGCGTAACTGAAGCAACAGCAGTTCTGAGAAGGGGCAGACTTAAGATCCTGTCCAGCCTGGTTCGGTCCAGTTCAATCGCTGGCAAACTACCTTTCTGAGGCATTCTTGCAACAATTTTTCCAGCGAGAGATACATACACAGACAACAACTCCCCTTGGTACTGTTGTGCATCTCTTACTCTCCACCATAGGTCCTCATCAGAATCTGGGCTCCCATACACATTCTCCAAGGCCTCAAGATAGGCCTGTGCAGTCACTTCAGGGTTACTGGCCCGTTTGCTTGCGGATGGTAGCCAGGGCGAGGACCTCGGAGGCTCTCACTAACCCTCTTTAGCTTTTCACCTTCCGAGCATTGCCATTCTAGCACTTGGGGGCAACATAGTCTATCCAGGTCTCCCAGTCATCCTCCCTTGGGGGTGGGAGGTGCCAGAGAAGATCCTCAACCTTGGAAGAGTCGTGACTAATGGCAGGTGCAGAAATAGGAGTCTGCATTGGTTCAGCCACCATTACGGGCACTGGAGCAGGAGAGGGTGTTGGGAGGAACACCCCAGGTGGCAAGAATAGTTTCTTCAAGTCCTCCACAGTTTTCCCCTCTCCCAGCAACCATTCAGCAAATTTCTCCTCAAAAGTTTCAGATAGTGGTGAGGCTGATTCCCCCAGGTCTTACTGTCCATAGTTATCACTCTCCAAGCAGTGAGGGCTCCCTCTGGGGTAATGGTCTGTGGCACTTTGGAGCTATCTATGGGATCCTTAAACTCTACTAGGGCCAGGAAAGTGTGGGTGAGCAGATTAGCATGCCGACCCACCACCACAGGGTTTGTAAACCTTCCACCTTGGAAAGTACTCCCTGCACAGTGTCCGTATTGATACCCAGGGGGATGTCCAGGATAAGCATAGCATTTTGGGGGTCGATCTCCTCCCCAGTACACCACTCCACCAGCCGGTGCACAGCCACTTCTGTCGGGGTACCCATTTTTTTCTTAACAGTGGTTCATAAATATGGCCAGTAGAGGACACACAATCCCAGCGGTGAGCCTCCAAGATGTAACCCCTAGATGGCGCTATCCCAGGGGCTACTACCCCTGCCTGATTTGCCACTAACAGGTTGAGGGGCCTGGATCCAATGGCGGGTGCCTCCACCCAGAGGTCAGGGTTTGCAATAGTTAAACTAACTTGGTCACAGCCCTCTGGGACACTGCAACCCCCCTTTCTTCCCACTAGTGGCCCACACAATATATCAGAATTACCTTCACAGTATACACTTACCCCCAGGTCTGGTTCCGGCACTGGGACCTCCTGTGAAATGAGATACAGTGCAACAATCACAGTACAGTACTTTAACATAGACAAATACCTCAGGCAGTATAACTTTGCTGAAACAAGCAGCTCTGATTTATTTGGGGGATATAACAAGGACAGGGAAATCAGGTTAATTAGCTTATCACTCTAATCATCTACCTATGGCTCTGTGCACAGGCCTATCCCTATCAGTTACTGTCCCTGGTACCCAAGCCCTAGTGGCTAGTCCAAACCGTGGCAGCTGGTAGGGGCCCTTTCACACAGAAAAGGAGAATTAAACAGTCAGCAGTACAGTAATTCCATTTGGATTTAATGTGGCAATTCAACAGGGAGCAACCCTGAATTAGTACTCACGACCTCCAAATAAGATAGGGTCCTTCAATGTCAGCAGGGCTCACTTGAGGTACACAAACCTCTTCACACATCCATATAAAGAAAGCACTATACCAGGCAGGCTGCATCTGTATCGATCGCAATTACTGCACAATACCGGGAGAACACACAGCAGATTCAGTTCCTGACAGACCGAGTGCAATTTTAGCAATTCTTCCAGTCTTCTACAGGGTGAGCCTGGTTCTACTCTTCAGAGATCCTTTGATTCTTTTCACAGGATGGATTCAGTCCTAACAAGCTGTTACACAAGCTGCAGACGGAACTCTGGGCCTTACACGTTTTTGACTAAAACTGCACACTGAAAAGCACAGGGCTCCTTCCTTCTTCACTGCCAAAGCTCAACTGAAACTCCAACCGACAAAACCGGGCACTTCCTTTGAGTTCCTCCAGTTCTTGACTGGATTGGCTGTCACTCACAATAGACTGCTGCTGTTGGTCCAAAAGGCACTGAAGTCTAAACTACATCTCCCAGAGTCACTGCCCATACAATCCTCTTGTGGCTGGCTCAGATTATGAGTCAAGTTCTGATTCGTCCAAGGCACCATTTTAGAGCTAGCTTACCCCACACTGATTGGTCCAGTTCAGCAGTTCAAAACTAGAATGGGAACTAGCAGACACAGTTCTGACTGCAAAAGCAGGTTAGACAAACTGTAATTTCATTATTACTCTAAATAATTTCTGGCAAACAGTTACATCTTTCAGATAGGTTCCCTTTGCACTCCTAGTGACTGCAAAATGAAGTGAATTGGCAGCAGCTTGAGTGGTACTCAATCAAAGAAACACACAGTCCCCCATACAAACTAATTATGTCTGCAAGCAGACAGCTCTTAAAGAGACAGTACCAGAGGTTCTAAAAACACTCACTGATAAATGGCTTAAATGCCAAACACCATTCAGGCTTGGAGCATTCAAGCAAGCTCCTGGAAGTCTTTTGGGAACCCCCATTTGCAGGGGGGTTACACAAGGTTTTCATCAAATGTTTTTATTGTGCTGCCACCCTCCGCCTGTGTGTCATCCTAGGTGCCCCAGCCCTGTTTTCCCAGACCAGCTGTCCTGTTCCTGTAAGTTCCTTCTGGAATCCTGTTTTCCAGTTCATCCTGGTGTACTGGCAGTCCATGGAGGGGCTGTGGCTGGGTGATGTTTGTCTGACTCATTTCTGGAGGGGCGATCTGTCCCGGTGGTCCATGGAGACCTTAAGCCAATGATCTGCACAGCTTCGGAAGAGTCTTCTGTCCTATATCCTTTGTTTGGTGTTCTTCTTGACCTGGACAGCTATGGTCCCATGTCCTGATCCCTTCCTTTCCCTAAAAGACACACTAGAGGGTGGCCGGTTGAAAGTACAGAACTGTAAGGCTTTTGTCACGGCTTATTTAAAAGTACAGTACTGCAAAGCTTATGTCATGATTGATTTACAGTATAGAATGTTGAGTCCTAGGAAGAATTGATTTGGAGTATAGATCATAGAGCATTAGGAGTGATTTATTTTGAGGATATAACTTATTGTGCAGTAATAGTAATTTAGTGATGTTTTAGATCTTTTTAGCTTTTAAAGTCTAGATATTTAGTGTGGTATTGTTATTTTAGTAATGTTCAATAAAATGTTGCCTTGTTTGCATTTGAGTCAGGCTTCATGCCTCTCCTTGTATGTTCCAGCTAATGGATATTTAGCTTAGGCCCCCTCCCCTAAATTCCCCCTGACAACCGCTGGCCGTGCATTACCTGAAAAATCCACCACTAGGTGGCTGGCATAGTCGGAATGTATTTTTCCTATCAAAGTGTAGCTGAGTGTACCTGTGCCCTGACCCAACCAGGCCATTTTGACAGCGGTCAGCGTCAGTGGCTTCCCTTGCCCATTATGCAACTTGGCATAGTTGGCTAGATGAAAAATGCAAGGAGTCCAAAGGATGAAACGACTC
Source organism: Neoceratodus forsteri (assembly GCA_016271365.2). Classification (NCBI taxonomy): domain Eukaryota; kingdom Metazoa; phylum Chordata; order Ceratodontiformes; family Ceratodontidae; genus Neoceratodus; species Neoceratodus forsteri. Next base: position 783,517,415 of record CM028137.1, read on the forward strand.
AGGCTAAGAATGCAAACAATGGTATAGTGTACTATATGTAGAACTTTTAGGTTAAATTAGCTATACATAGGGACATGTGTATTTTTGTGGGGGCAGATTTGTAGTGCCCCAGAGTTCCTGGTGCCCTTCAAAGTGGACATCCAGGTGCTCCAGGGTGTTTAGGGGGTTAGGTATGCCAAAGGTTATAGATGCCCTTAGGGTAGGTGCCCCAGCATAAGGTGCCCCCTCCCAAAAAAAAAAAACGCAAGCCCCAGCTGGGCTGTGTTTTAAAATCATTTTTTTTGTCTGCTCATTCATTTTTCCCTACCTGCTGCACTGTTCACAACCCCCCCCCCATTACCTCGTGCCAGGAATATGTTCTCGTGGGTCCTGGTCACAAGGGCAAGCAGGCAGGGATGGGCTTGTGAGGATTCTGTTTGGAATCCTCAGCCCATTTCAATGGCAATAGCCATTTATTTCGGTTTCTGGCAGCACATTTGCGGAGCAGCGGCCGGCCGGACATGAAATTCCAGTTAGGGAGAGACTTACCTTCAGCTCCGGTGTCCCTCCTGAGGTAACAGCTGGTTCAGGATGGCATCTTCTCATCCTTGATCCTGGGTCCAGCAGTGGTGAAGTCCTGCCAGGAGGGGTGGGGGGTCCAGACCGGCCCTCCAGCACCCCTAACAGCAGCAGAAGTTCCATCGGGAGGGGTGGTGGCAGTAAAAGACCATCCCCTCCATCAGCAGCACCAGCATCAGTGGCGGTTAGTGAGAGGAGGTGGGTCAAAGTCTCCCCACTGTGTCCTGCACCTAATCCCAGCACAGAGAGAATGAAAGGGGTGGCAGGGTGAGTAGTGGCTGCACCGCAGTCAGGTGCTGGCCATCGGCTGACAAAGAAAAACACTTTATTTTGTTTTAAGAAAAAAAAAAGAAACTTTGACATTTCCTGGTGCTGGCCGGAGTGTGGACTGCCATTTGGACCGATCAAGGCCCCTGTAGAAGGACCGTCCATGGGGTGGAGCAGCATAAAATCTCCATTGAGACAGTGATTATGGGGGTGGGTAAGGCTCCAGAAAGTGACCCCCATGGGATGGAGCATCAAGAAGGGCTCCCTTGAGCCAGGAACTGTTGGGGTGGGCAAGGCCCCACCTTATGACCACCCATGGGGTGGAGCAAGAAGGGAAGAGACCCATAGAAATAGTAGAAAAAGGGTCAGGAACTATTTAAATGCAAATGAATATTTATGAATGCCTTAAAGCTGAATTTAAAGTGGCAATGTTTCGGAAGCAAGATTTAAATGAGCAACGCACCACACTGATAAACTGTTTGACAGAAATGAACAGAAATGACTAACTGTGATATTTTTGGTGTCTGGGTGCCATCAGGGGTTCTACCATGCCACAGCAACATGGATTGCAGCGACTATCAGAGCAGCAACAACACAACACTGCCAAATGGTATTGTGCCGTAACTGGGGAAAAGTGTGTTTTCTGTGGGGGGCTTCGCCCCTGCACCCCCCGCACTTAAGATAACCAACTCTCAGTTGGAGTTGGTTCAAGGAGCGGACAAACACCCCGGAGGCAGCAGTGTCGGGAACCCAGTGGACCATCACAGCGAACTGTCAAAAATGTCGCTGTGATGGTCTTCATTGTTTTCCCATCACTGTGCAGATATGATACCCCACCAGGGGATTGACACCAAAAGACAGTGCCTCTGTGTTGAACTGTCTAAACCAAAAATGCCTCCAAGAGGTGGTGTGAAGCTTTGGGCCCCTAGGGTGAACAGTGGTTGCCTGATATGTGTGTGTGCCCCCCCTAGAGACTGTCTAAATGCCTCTGAACTGTGCTATGCAACCTGTAGTTTCCGGAACTGGGTGCAAGTAGTGCACAGAAGCTGTGCCAGAAAGAATGACCACTACAAGGTTTTCATCAAATTTTATTTTGTGCTGCCACCCCCTACTTGTGGGTTGTCCCTGGTACCCCAGCCCTGTTTTCCCAGACCAGCTGTTTTGTTCCTGTCCATTCCTTCTAGAATCCTATTTTCCTGTTCTCCCCAGCAGTCCACGGAGAGGCTGTGGCTAGGTGATGTTCGTCTGACTCATCCCTGGAGGCGAGATCTGTCCCGGTGACCCATGGAGACCTTAAGCTGATAATCTGCACAGCCTCGGAAGAGTCTTCTGTCCTATATCCTTTGTTTGGTGTTCTTCTTGACCTGGACAGCTATGGTCCCCCATCCTGTTCCCTTCCTTTCCCCAAAAGACACACTAGAGGGTGGCCAGTTAAAAGTACAGAACTGCAAGGCTTTTGTCATGGCTTATTTTAAAGTACAGTACTGCAAAGCTTGTGTCATGATTGATTTACAGTATAGAATGTTAAGTCCTAGGAAGAAATGATTTGGAGTTTAGAACATAGAGGTTTAGGAGTGATTTATTTCGAGGATATAACTTATTGTGCAGTAATAGTAATTTAGTGATGTTTTAGATCTTTTTAGCTTTTAGAGTCTAGATATTTAGTGTGGTATTGTTATTTTAGAAATGTTCAATAAAATGTTGCCTTGTTTGCATTTGAGTCAGGCTTCATGCCTCTCCTTGTATGTTCCAGCTAGTGGATATTTAGCTTAGGCCCCCTCCCCTAAATTCCCCCTGACATCCGCTGGCCGTGCATTACCTGAAAAATCCACCACCAGGTGGCTGGCGTAGTCGGAATGTATTTTTCCTATCAAGTGGTAGCTGAGTGGACCTGTGCCCTGACCCAACCAGGCCATTTTGACAGCGGTCAGCATCAGTGGCTTCCCTTGCCCATTATGCAACTTGGCATAGTTGGCTAGATGAAAAACACAAGGAGTCCAAAGCGTGAAATGACTCAGGCTAAGAATGCAAACAATGGTATAGTGTACTATATGTAGAACTTTTAGGTTAAATTAGCTATACATAGGGACATGTGTATTTTTGTGGGGGCAGATTTGTAGTGCCCCAGAGTTCCTGGTGCCCTTCAGAAGTGGACATCCAGGTGCTCCAGGGTGTTTAGGGGGTTAGGTATGCCCAAGGTTATAGATGCCCTTAGGGCAGGTGCCCCAGCATAAGGCCCCTCCCAAAAAAAATAAGCCCAGCTGGGTGTGTTTTAAAATCATTTTTTTTGTCTGCTCATTCATTTTTCCCTACCTGCTGCACTGTTCAGACCCCCCCCCATTACCTCGTGCCAGGAATATGTTCTCGTGGGTCCTGGTCACAAGGGCAAGCAGGCAGGGATGGGCCTGTGAGGATTCTGTTTGGAATCCTCAGCCCATTTCAATGGCAATAGCCATTCATTTCGGTTCCGGGCAGCACATTTGCGGTGCAGCGGCCGGCCGGACATGAAATTCCATTTAGGGAGAGACTTACCTTCAGCTCCGGTGTCCCTCCTGAGGTAACAGCTGGTTCAGAATGGCATCTGCTCCTCCTTGATCCTGGGTCCAGCAGTGGTGAAGTCCTGCCAGGAGGCCGGGGGGTCCAGACCGGCCCTCCAGCACCCCTAACAGCAGCAGAAGTTCCATCAGGAGGGGTGGTGGCAGTAAAAGTCCATCCCCTCCATCAGCAGCACCAGCATCAGTGGCAGTTAGTGGGAGGAGGTGGGTCAAGGTCTCCCCACTGTGTTCTGCACCTAGTCCCAGCACAGAGAGAATGAAAGGGGTGGCAGGGTGAGTAGTGGCTGCACTGCAGTCAGGTGCTGGCCATCGGCCGACAAAGAAAAACACTTTATTTTGTTTTAAGAAAAAAAAAGAAACTTTGACATTTCCTGGTGCTGGCTGGAGTGTGGACTGCCATTTGGACCGGTCAAGGCCCCTGTAGAAGGACCGTCCATGGGGTGAAGCAGCATAAAATCTCCATTGAGACAGTGATTATGGAGGTGGGTAAGGCTCCAGAAAGAGACCCCCATGGGATGGAGCATCAAGAAGGGCTCCCTTGAGCCAGGAACTGTTGGGGTGGGCAAGGCCCCACCTTAGGACCACCCATGGGGTGGAGCAAGAAGGGAGAGACCCATAGAAATAGTAGAAAAAGGGTCAGGAACTATTTAAATGCAAATGAATATTTATGAATGCCTTAAAGCTGAATTTAAAGTGGCAATGCTTCGGAAGCAAGATTTAAATGAGCAACGCACCACACTGATCAACTGTTTGACAGAAATTAACAGAAATGACTAACTGCAATATTTTTGGGTCCCCTGTAACAGTATTGTCCACTGTCCCAGTGTCTGGGTGTCATCAGGGGTTCTACCATGCCACAGCAACATGGATTGCAGCGACTGTCAGAGCAGCAGCAACACAACACTGTCAATTGGTATTGTGCTGTCACTGGGAAAAAGTGTGTTTTCTGTGGGGGGCTCGCCCCTGCACCCCCTGCACTTAAGATAACCAACTCTCAGCTGGAGTTGGTTCAGGAAGGGGACGAACACCCCGGAGGCAGCAGTGTCAGGAACCCAGTGGACCATCACAGCGAACTGTTGAAAATGTCGCTGTGATGGTCTTCATTGTTTTCCCATCACTGTGCAGATATGATACCCCACCAGGGGATTGCCACCAAAAGACAGTGCCTCTGTGTTGAACTGTCTAAACCAAAAATGCCTCCAAGAGGTGGTGTGAAGCTTTGGGCCCCTAGGGTGAACAGTGGTTGCCTGATGTGTGTGTGCCCCCTAGAGACTGTCTAAATGCCCCTGAACTGTGCTATGCAACCTGTAGTTGCCTGAACTGGGTGCAAGTAGTGCACAGAAGCTGTGCCAGGAAGAATGACCACTACAAGGTTTTCATCAAATTTTTTTTGTGCCGCCACCCCCTATTTGTGGATTGTCCCTGGTGCCCCAGCCCTGTTTTCCCAGACCAGCTGTTTTGTTTCTGTCCATTCCTTCTAGAATCCTATTTTCCTGTTCTCCCTGGTGTCCCACCAGTCCACGGAGAGGCTGTGGCTAGGTGATGTTCGTCTGACTCGTTCCTGGAGGGGAGATCTGTCCCGGTGGTCCATGGAGACCTTAAGCTGATAATCTGCACAGCCTCGGAAGAGTCTTCTGTCCTATATCCTTTGCTTGGTGTTCTTCTTGACCTGGACAGCTATGGTCCCCATCCTGTTCCCTTCCTTTCCCCAAAAAGACACACTAGAGGGTGGCTGGTTAAAAGTACAGAACTGCAAGGCTTTTGTCATGGCTTATTTAAAAGTACAGTACTGCAAAGCTTGTGTCATGATTGATTTACAGTATAGAATGTTGAGTCCTAGGAAGAATTGATTTAGCATATAGAGCATAAAGCATTAGGAGTAATTTATTTTAAGAATATAACTTATTGTGCGGTAATAGTAATTTAGTGATGTTTTAGATCTTTTTAGCTTTCAGAGTCTAGATATTTAGTGTGATACTGTTATTTTAGTAATGTTCAATAAAAAGTTGCCTTGTTTGTATTTGAGTCAGCTTCACGCCTCTCCATGTATGTTCCAGCTAGTGGATATTTGGCTTGGGGCCCCCTTCCCCTAAATTCCCTATGACATCTGCTGGCCAGGCATCACCTGAAAAATCCACCTCTGGGTGGTTGACGTAGTCGGAAAACACATTTCCCTCCAAGTAGTTGCTTGGTGGACCTGTGCCCTGACCCGGCCAGGCCATTTTGAGAGCAGTCAGCATCAGTGCCTTCCCTTGCCCATTAAACAACAAACATGTCAACATATGAGGCTTCGAATTTTAATTACAATAAGCAATTCACAGAAACCCTTTAAGTAGCATGACATGTTTCTTTGTCAATAAACATCATCCAGGCTATACAGATATAATGTTTCACTCATTCCTCAAAGTCCAGTGGCAACCCCCTCTCACCCACTACAAATTCACAGCATTCCCTGGTTTCCAGTGGTAACACCCTACCCATCCAAGTTACTGCACTCTCTCATATCAATGGCACCCCCATCACCCTACCCAGCTACCACTTAAAGATGCAGCTCCCCACCAAGTTATCCCTCCCTCTGCCCACCCCATTATTTTTGTTCCTTGCTGTGGAGTTGTTTCCTCTCCCTCCATATTCCACACCCTCTGTGGAGTGGATCCCTGGCTTGTGTGGTTATGAGAACTCTTCTCCCATTAAGCTAGTGGTAAGCCAGAATGAAGTCAGCAGCCTACAACATGGTTTGTAAGGATCCTAATTCTACATGACCAGCCCTACAGATATTTACATTGCAGCACAGCCTCCTCTGAAGGAAATTTGCATGGGCCACCAAAGTACCAATGTGATACATGGGTTGCCAGTGTCATATAACACTGGCCAATGTTCTTATGCAAAGTGGCCAGCATTCTACCTACACACCACTAGCCATTTTGCAGCAGCGTCTGTCCCTAACCACCGGTGGGAGTGTGTACCACTGCAGCACAGTTAATGCTATTAGGTGCTACTACTGGCTGACATTAAGCTATTAAACTATGAAGCAATGGTATTTTAAAATTAAGAAGCAAGCTTGAAAATTAGTATGCAAAGGTCCAGGGGCCCAATTCCAAGACAATGATGAGAGCATGGTGCAAAGTACGCCAGTGCATAAAGTTACACCAAAATCCCTAAGACATGCGAGCTGAGCCATATTTCAAGAGAAGCACAAGATACGATGGAAAATGCAGAACTATGCATGTCGTAAGTTATGCCTGCAAGACATGACGTAACTCACAATAGTGGCATAGCAGTACGCATGTCGCAATTCGCAATACTGTCAGCAGTACATACCTCTTGACTGTCCCACAGTACATGGCACTGTCCCCTACTGAATGTCCCATCACTTCTCTGTTCCACAGTGCGATGTCTTGTCCCACAGTCTGTGTTTGGCTAGTGTGCTACATGCTACATGTTGCACCATGTGTGTATTTCACTTACTATTGGCCTGACTGGCCATGCTGCTACCTATTTCACTGTGTCCTGGGCTTCCTGGGGCACATTTGCTTGGGTGTTCCACTGTATGCCCATTAGTTCCACATACAGGGCTTACTGGTTGGGGGTATGCTGCATTCTGGCTCTGTGTGTGGGGGGGGGTATTTCTATGGCCTGTGCTCTTGTTAGGACAGCTTTTCCTTGTTCTAACTTATGTTACCATCCTCTGGCATGGTCATTATGCCACCTGTTCTGGAATAGTAGTTCTGAGGTGCTGGTGTGTTCGCATGTCGTAAGCGACATTATGCAGTGGCGTAAGCATTCTTTGGCATAACTGCAGCATAACTTGCATTTGTCATAACAGTTGTGGGTTGCGGCATAAATGTTCTTTTGGAATCTCATATGTCGCAAATCACTGGCGTAACTTGCGATTTGCACTATCAGGACTGGCGTATTGCATTTACGCCTGGTGTTACTGTATTGGAATTGGGCCCCAAACCCTTAAGAAAGTCGATCCCATATGGTTCTGCCCTAGACCTCATTTTGACAAAGCGTCATACCCTTTAGGAGTAACCAAAGGCCACACAGGACGGGCAGTAAGTTCAGCAGTACTCTGAAATCATGATTTTGACAACACAGGAAATGTTAAATGACTTATGTTTTTCCCCCACACTAATGTCAAGCGAAATCCAAGCTTCAAACCTGTTTTTACTGAATGCATACCCTAAAGGAAATCCATAGAGCTCAACAATGCCCAGCTACAGCCAACCTGGTCACCAAATCTTTATCCTAGATCCTGGAACTGGTGTCTTGAGGTCCATTGGAGGAGAAACCATGTGTGGTGCAAACTGATAACACAATGCATCAGCACTGCACCCTTTTTCAATCCCCCCTCGAGCCATTTTCACAGCAGTCTCGCATAGAGGGAAATGCCTGCTGCAACATTCCTGCACAGCAGCAATATCTCCGCCACACTTTGGTCAGCTGAGTAGTCCCCAAAGTCAAATCCATGGCTCACTGTTTAAAATACTGCCATCATCCCATAAATCTGTCCTCGTTCTCTCACCACAGGTGCTCATTATTATACATAAAATCCGAATCCTATCACTAAAAGACTCTGGTTCACTCCTAATAATTGAATTACTTTTACCTACTCAGCAGTGGCATCCAGAGCCTGCAGCCTGGCCTGCCTGTGTGCCACCACCAGCCCAGTTTTCTTCAAGCCCTCTCTAGGCTCTCTTCAGACCAACTTTCTGCCAAGCTGGAATGAACTGTCCCAGGTCCCGACTCCCAACTGCTACCAAGTGCGACTCACAACTCAATCTGTTTGTGGCTGTCACTGCTGCACTGTGCTGCTGATTCAAGGCCTGTGAAAGTGTGAAGGCCACACCACCATTGCCATTGCATTGCTGCTTGCTGGGCCCACACTGTTTCTTTATTAGGGAGTCGAGTTAGCTAGCTCACCCCCTTGCTCCTTTCAACCACCGAGGGAGACAGTCTAAAAAAGTGCAATATGCCACCATGCTGCCACTAGTGCAAGTGAGAGATCAGACCAGTCCTCCGAGCCTGAGCTAGGCCTGTGGCAGGAAAGACAATGTCACACATTTTGCACACTCTTGCTCCTCCACATCATGCTAATAGGTGGACAGACTCGGGACGTGGACAACAGGGTGCGCACTCAGTCCTGCAGCCTCAGCGTGACCACTCACGGGGAGGGGAGACAATTCCAGTTATGGCAAATTACATTTAAATTGCCAGTATTGGCACACCATAACAACCTTGAATAAAATGCATTAACTGCTTCCCTCTGCCCAACCTAAATGGTGCCTGAAGGCCATTGGGCCTAAGTAGACTCCTCATTTCTACTTTACATCGCTGTATGTGCATGGATGTCAGCGCGATTCTGTGAAAAACTGCAATACAAATGTAAACCAGAAAAATCCTGAACAGATCAGAAGGGAAAAAAATTCAAGTTAAGCATAGCAGCATGAACAAACACAAAAATAATTACAATGCATTTGTCATTATGTATGTGTACGTCAGTGTAAGTTTATAAGAAAACACTGTCAGGATACAGAAAAGCTATGAGTAAAATTATAAATTTAAATCATGCAGCTAATATTCACAAGACACGTCAGTCTCAGTACGAGACAGAATAACAAACTCTGGTCAGAGCCAATGAGGCAGCATAATGCTGTTTTCAGTGTTAGTGGCTTAGCAGGTTGCACACTCGCCTCTGAGGCTGGAAGATCAGAAGGCTATAGGTTCTATCCACAGACCAGGCACTTTGGTTAAATCTCAATACTGTCACTGTAGTGCAGCACAAGGGGGGTGCTGCACTCCTGAGGTGCCGCCTTTCAGATGAGATGTTAAACTGAGGTCCCTTCTGCATGTTCTGATGGTTGTTCCTATAGCACTTCTTGAAAAGAGTGGGGGAATTTATTGAGAAACAAAATCATACAATATAATCATCACAAAAATCAGATAAAACAGAAAATACAAACAAGATGGATAAAAGGAAAAAAAATTGCAAAGAACTGAGACTTAATACATGCTCATAGTAACCACACAAATACTCATATAACATTTTCAATTTTAGCATAATACAAAAGGAAAAATAAGGGGAAAAAAAGTAAAGAACATTTCAACAAATACATCAGAAACCTGTGAATGAAAGCAGATCCCCACTAATGTTGTGGGAAAGAGAACAACACCAATCCTAAATCCCTGATGCCCATACTAAGAAAAACTTCTGTAACCTCAAACCAGTTAATCATAAAAATGTCATGTAATCGGTACATCAGAGTCCATAACCCATGGCATATTCCTCCACGCTTGCATTAGAACTCTGTTTTGCAACCTCTTCACATCTTCTCTATACAAGTACTGCAATTCCTTAGTAATTTTTTTGTATAAGTTCCTCTTGCTGTAAATACTTTTGTTGTAATGCAAACAAACATCTGTTATTCCAGAGGAACCACTTAATAACTAATAAAACTATATGCAATGTTTCAGTGTGCCAAAATGTCCCAACTCCTGTGTATTTACTCACCATCAGGGCGTCCATTGTGACTGTCTGAAACCAGGGTGTTGCCCAGGCAGTAGCCAGAGCAGCCCAAAAAGAACTAATATATGTACAAGTAAAAAGTAAGTGCTCTTTCTGTTGTCTCCAATTGCTGGACACATCCTGGTCTAATACAAATGCGCTCTTCTACCTGCTTATGTTTTTGGCTGGCCTTAACATTAATTCTATTGTGGCAACTCCACCAGTGAAAGTCCCTCATTTTTTCTGGTATCCTAGGCATCTGTAACAAGTGTAACAATGTATCTTTATCTTGAGGAGGGCACCTTGGAAAAGTATCAGCTTCTATGAACTGTATATCTAAAACCCACTGATAAATCACTTTCCTAGGTTTAATAATTAATGAAATACTTGTTATCTGCCATTTTGTCAAACAGACAAAGGTCTCCCGTATATAAGGTGGAATATTAAGTGATCTTTTTAAGGGGCCCAGACGTCCTCGATCCCATAACTGAAACCAAACTTTGCAATTGTTAAATAATAAAGGTACCCAACTTAAATCCGAGAACACAAGCATAGGTTTCAGATTAACATGCATTAAAATACTATAATAAAACAAAATAGGATTAACCATCCCTAAACCTCCTTGCTTTAGCGGAAGATAGACTATGTTCCTTTTAATAAGGTTCAGCCTACTCCCCCACACTGCCTGAAAAAATAAGCCATAAATTGTGATGTCTAATTGTCTGGGTGATAGAAAAACATAACTAATAAACAAAAATACCAGAATCAAAAATGTTTTAATTAAATGTATCCTTTTTAATTTCCCCAGTTTCCATTTATTCCATTGTGAAACCATAGCTTTACCTATGTTAACCCGAGGTTCTCGATTCAGCATTCCCTTATCCCCAGGGCCATAGAAACCCACCAACATTTTTACTAGATCTGATGTCAAATGTATCCCCCTGATATTCAAAAGGGGTTGTCCAGTAACCCCAAGCTTTATACCAACAGATTTATCTAGGTTCAAGGATGCTCCTGAGTGAACACCATACGATTCACAAATTTTCAATGCCACATGTGCTGAAGCACTATCAGCAACCAGGATGCAAAGATCATCTGCATATGCCAAGGCTGTATGTGGAATAGGTATATCATTAACAACAAGAGGCTTTAAAAAGAGTAGATGTGTTAAGTAACTGCAGAAGTGGGTCTATACAGAAAGCGTAAAGCAGGGGGCTTAGAGGGCACTCCTGTCGCACACCTCTCATTACTGGTAAGATCAGACCTTTCCATCCTTTCACTAATGGCGTGACTGTAGCCATTTTATATAAACGTTTAATCCAATTGATAAAAACAACAGGGATACCATACTTTCCTAGTGTTGTCCATAAAAAGGTATGACTAACTGCATCAAAAGCCTTCCTCTGGTCTATAGAAAGAACAAAGCCCTCAGTCTTATTCCTATTGCTGTGCTCAATCAATTCCCATAGAAAAATCAGATGTCCCATTATATTTTTACCAGGAATAGCACAAGTTTGAGTTTTAGATATTATAACTTTTGCACTCATCAGCAATCTGGAATTCAGGATTTTAGCCAATTGTTGAAATCTGTGTTCAGCAATGAGACAGGCCTCCAATTATCCAAACATCTTCTATCACCTTTTTTAAAAATGTCTATTAACACTCCCCCTGTCATCCGTAAGGAAGGGGTTTCAGATTTCAAAAGAGCTGTAAACATCAAGGGCAGTTCCATATATAACCATGGTCCTATACATTTATACAGTTCCCCAGTTAACCCATCACTACCAGTTCCCAATGCCTTAATGGCTAATTCCACTTCCAGTGGTGTTATATCTGAAATCAGAGGTTGTGTCTGGTCAGTAGGAAAATCTAATGTGGGTACTGTATCAAGAAAAGCTGTCAGGGAGTCTTCTGCCATTGAAGCCTAGCCCAATAAAAGCCTAGTATGTTGTGTAACTATCGGCAACACCTCAAAAGGATCTTTACATAGGTGGTTGTTACTGTCAAAAAGCTCATCCATAGTTTTATTTTTAAACCTTGCAGAACCGCCTTCATATGGGCAAAGATGGCCTGTATTCCCCTGTATATTAAAATTTTCCTAAAGCTGCAGACTCTGAGCCTGAATCATATGATATTCCACCATCTGCCATTTAACATGTATCTGTGTGGAAAAATCTTGGTTAACTGATGCCGACAATGACAACAGTTTTTGCAGTTGCTGTCTATGTGAAATGTATGCCCCATAAGCTGTATCTCATGTACCTTTACCTTGTAACTGTAAAAATGATGTCAAATCAGTTAAAGTATCTTCCCACCACTGCCCCAGATCATTATAAAAAACAAAACTGATTTCCTAGCTTGAAGAAATATTGCAGGTTTTGATGTATTGCTGACTGTTGTAAAAGTAGTGCATTAAATTCCCAATACCCCAGCCCATCAGGAGGCTTATTAACATTCTCAGGGTGAAGAGATAACATTTTATGGTCTGGGAATTCAGCTACTAATGTTGCAGTAAAGATAATCTCTAAATGAGATGAAATTAAAAAAAATAATCAATTTGGGTGTTTAAGGAGCCCTTATAAAAGGTAGGATCAGCCCTACCAATTTTCTCCATGAAAGAATCTCTCATGTTTGAGGCTGTAATCATGTTGAACAAAAAGGTCATATAGCAAAATATTTTGCTGGTGGTGGTACAACGACCCCTATCCCTAAGCTGTAACCCACAGTTGAAGTCTCCCCCAAAATAACATTAAGTGCAGAATTTAAATAAGGCTGGATTAATTGAAATAATTCTATACAGGCAGCCTTAGTTTGACCTGCATATACATTAATCAAGCAAAATAAAACAGTCCCAGATTTTAATATCCAGGACCAGAACCCACTCAGATACCAGGTCAATCAGTTTAATGAAATGAAAATCAACATTATGAAATAATATAGTTACCCCTGAGCAGGGTTCTATGCCCAATGACCAGTATGAAGGCCCAGAAAACCACAACCTTGTGGCTTGCTTCAGTTCTAACAAAGTATGTAAACTTGTGTCTTGCAAGAAAAAAATACCAAGAGGAAATGTCTGAAAGTATGAGTAAGCAGTCTGTCTTTTTTTCACATTCTTAATACTATTTTATTATTATTTGTCTAATGCACTTTCCCCGTCAACAAACACTAACTAAATAAAATAAACTATTGATGTTGCTAGAATAAAGGGAAAGTGACACCACCATGATAGGGGAAAAAAAAGAAACGGTCACCTGCAATCAAAATAGTCACTCAAGCAGGTTTCTTACTCGAGGTTCTGGTAATGCTAACATTTTTAAGTTTAGTTACAGCTTTGCGTGAGGTAGTTGGAACTTCAGTCACTTCTACAGGGGGATCCTCTAGGCCCAACCCAAGGTCTGTAGTAGAAATTTCTGAGTTCATACTAGTATATGCTGTTACAGGGTTACAGAATGTCACTGAGGTTACTTGAGGTACATTTGTAGAAGCAGAAAGCAAAATAAAACTGGATAGAACTGGTTGGTACCAGCCTGGATAACAGACTCGGACAAAAATATAAGATAAAACATGCTTAGGCAAAACATATAAGATAACAGCATGTTACGGCATTGAAGAGTAAGCTATACGTTGCTATGGTGTGAGTGAAACTCATTGTTTCCTCAGGTCAGCTGACCCAGGCATATGTATCAGAAGTATTGGGAAAGAAATGAGAGTGTTTTCTGTTACATTAGTATCAACATGTTTTCTAATTCATGATTGGTTAATACTGCAATGTTGGTATTTTTCAAGATAAAAGTCGCTAACGCGCTTTGATAATAAGTGTATATAAGTGATTGACTAATGAAACTCAGGGAGCCTTGCATGTTGTTGGAAGCAGACTCCCATATGCATATGTATTAAACTTTTCTTTTTACTACATGCAGTGTTCCTGAGCCTGATTTTAAAGTAAAGTGTAAGAAGAATATATTTTTTCCATGACAGTTTTGGCATAGTCGGCAGGATCAGCACGGACTGGACCCGGAGTAGTCCTGGTCAGGGATGAATCCCAAGACTTCTGGTAAGAGTACCTACAGCAAGCAGAGCCAGGGTGGGACCGTCCCCGATCGCAGAGGATTCTCTTCGGACCCAGACGGCGCTGATCACTGTAAGTACCTGCACTCAGGCCGTTGCATGTAATAAAAAAAAAAAAAAAAAAAATTGCTTGTATAAGTTGTAACTGATATCAGGATAGCTTGAGTCTGAAATAGTGACAAAAGTAGCTATAAGTCTGATCCTGAAATAGTGGCAATAGGGACTAGGCTCCATAAAGTAAACCAGTAACAAGTAAATAGGGACGTTTGAGCCTGTTCTGACAGTGTGTGAGCATAAGACAGAAAAGGGGGGGCAACAGAACCTTTAAGTGGGTTGAGCACCCCAGCAACAGAACCTTTAAGTGGGTTGAGCACCTTTAGGAAACTAGGGAGAAAAAGGGTGAAGGAGGCAGGCAACAGTAACTCCCGGTGGTTGTTTTTTTTTATCTTTTCTCTTTGATGAAACTGTGAAAGAATATGTGGAGAGATGTATTAAGAAAAGTCTCTCAAACAAGCAGGGGCAACTGCCCTTTGCCCTTGTAATTTGTGCTTGCTACAAGTATATACTGTTAGAGCCAATGATGGTTTTCACAGTTCAGGCTGTTTTTAGTAGAAAAGCAGCGGCTGATTAAGTAACATTAGATAAGCAACATTTAGAGAAAGAAAATAAACTACTGTGGATGTACGCACAGTAGGTGACTGCAGACGGGATGATTTGAAAATCCTCCCCCCCATGTTGCCTATCTGTGTAGTTTCACGTTTTTCTGTATCAATTTCAAGTTCCCTTGCCTCCTATAGAGGCTGGAACATTTAATCCCAAACCCAAGTACTGGGGACCTCTACCAGATGGATCTCAACCTAGTACTGTTAGAGATTTTTTTTGTTGTGTTTTTAAACTGCAAACCAGAGCTCTGGAAAAAGACTTGGTTTGGCAAGTTACTAAAATGGCCAAAAGAAAACCTTTGAAAGGGTTAAAATCTTTGAAAGGGTTAATAGCTGCAGCGTTTGAAAATTATCATGAAGGTCCTGCAGTCGGTTTTCTCAATCGGACCAGTATATCAAAAAAGAAGAAGGAAAATACCTTGGTAAGTCTGAATTGTTTTATTATTTAAAGTTTTTTTTATGTCTGTTTTATTTCTGTAATACATATACTAAACAAGGTAATGCTCCATCTCTCTTGTCGTATTTTCAGCGTATATCTGTGTTCTATAATTATGTTCTGTTGTCAAGGTTGAGATAGGATTGACTGCCTTGATTGCACAACATGTTACAGTAAAAAGAAGAGAAGCTTCTTTGCCTCATATCTGACTGTTTTAATTGGTTTTATTTTTAATGAAACATTTGTGCTGCCTAGATAGGGTCAGTGAAGAACTTTTGTTTGTAGTTGTTGGTTGGAGCAGGTAGTGTTGATGGTGAAGAGATCTGATCATAGATTGCAATGTGCAGAAAGATTTGTAGTTTGCAAGCAACGTGCCAAGCCACTGCTAGGTGAAAATGTAATGTGTTAACAGCTATAAATGGCTTTATCATACTTCTAGTTAAAACCAGAAACTTTTTGCAAAATGGCGAAGTGCCATATTTTGGCTATGCCCAGAGAAGGTGTAACTCATGTTATACTAGATGTGTTCACTTACAGATGGTATGTTGTGCTGTGTTTTAAAGGTGTTGAAAGGAGTTAGAATGTGTTTAAAAAGTGTTTTGTTCTGGAAAGATTTGGCATGTAGATATGTATAAATGTGTTGGTTTTAAAAAAAATTGTCAGTGTTATAAGACAGGCAGGAGGCAGCACATATATCTAAAACATGTATAGTTTCCTAATAAAACCATGGGCATTACCTCAGCAAATTAGTGTCAAATAATGTCAGTCTTATTTTGTGTTAAGTATTTCTTTTTGTGTATGTGTATGTGTGTGTACTGTCTTGGCCAGCAGTTTTATTGTGTGCTCTATTATTATTTAAAGATATTTTAATATTAGTAGTGTTCAAGGACACTACAAAAATAACTGGGTTTGAACGACCCTTGCATGCACACTGTGACCTTTTGCACGTTATTTGACCTTCTTGTGTTTCAACATTTTATGTTACTACCAGTTCAAACTTGATGTGTATTCCATACCTAAAAGCACAACTTTTCACACAAAATGTATGTTTTCATGAAAGCACACCAAGAGTGAACCATGTAATTTGACTTTTTATTGCAAAACTAGTATTCTAAGTGAAGAGAACAAACTTTTCTTCTTCTCTCACTGCTTCTGACTTGCAGCCAACACAGGCAATACTCCAGCTGGAAGGGGAGAATTATTCATCATCTCCCCATATTTTTATTATATATATACAGTACGCTTTTGAAAAAGGACTATTACAGCTGTTTTTGAGAGTTTACCATCTACAGTTAAAAAACAATGGTTTTGTTTTTATGTGTGACCATGGCGTAATCATTTTTTTTCTTTTTGAAATGCATTCTAAAAATATGTATTTACAGTATTACCATCAATCCGGATCTTATAAACTCAGCTGACATTTTGTCATGCTTAGGATAAGGGAACCCAGGGACGCTTGGCTTCTTTCATCCTATGGAAATAATCTTGTTTTATTTTTAAACTGGTGTGTGTTTGTATTTGTTGTTTGTCTGTGTTTCTTCTCTTTCTTCTTGAGAAAAAGAGGTTCCCCATCTTTATAGTAAGGTATGAAACTTACTAAACTAATTGTAATATTATCTTGTTATAATTTAAAGTGTCAGTAGGTGGGGACTGCAATGGGGCCACCCCATTACCATTTATCCAGTGCACATTTTTTTTTAAGGTGCTGCGCGACTAGCTACTAATATTGCCAGATGATTTCCGGGTTAATATTCATGTCACCATCCACAGCTAACCTTTCTACTGCTACAGTATTTGAGCTGTCTCTTCCACCAGTAGGAGCTTGGGGGAAGGGGGTAAGCTACCCTTCCTCCCTTCCAGTGTAATACCCACAAAGGTTGCAAGGTATATCACTGTCCCCCCAGAGGGGTAAATAAGGAAAATGTGTATTTGCCAATAATTGTTTCTTATTTACAGGTTTTAAAAAGACCCAAGGTATTTTGACAGCATAACCCAGCCCAAGCCCTTCTGCTTTGTCTAGTGCAAACAGTTAAATCCCACACCTATTATTGATACAAGGGCTTCTGCCCTTAGCAAGTAATCAGCTACGCTGGAGGGTAAAGTTGTGTATGTATGTCCACACATATTCATTCTTTTGATTGTCTTTTCAGCTTTCTTATCCTGTCAAAACAAATGTAAAACAACTTTTGTCATAGCCTTACAGCAATGAATGCATTTTTTTTTCCTCAACCAGTAAATTCACAGTACTCTAACATTTCTGGACTCTAAGCTAAGTCTACAGTTTATATTTGTTGTTTAAAATGTATGTTATGCATTATGCTCAATACTGAAATTGTTTTATTGCAAACACTAATGTTTCACGTTTATGTTATAATGTTTTGATATACATCTTGCTACACTGTATGATGTGTGTATTCAGAAAAGTGCTCCACATGTATAACGTTTTTAATGCTCATAACCAAACCTAAATACTGGGGTCAGCATTGCTGACCCACCTCTACAATATGTTCCAAAGCAAAACCAAAAGTAAAATTAATGCTCCGTTTGTCTTATTACTCACAGGTACCCCTAAAGAATGAGTGTACTCTATGCAGGTTTTGTCATTTTAAATTTTAACAATTATAATATGCAGAATTTAGATTGTACTCCAAACCTATGCTTCAAGCCTTACCCCACTCAATACTTTGAAGTATTTCACTATACAGGGTAAAGAAGGTAGACCTTTTCACTTGTCACAGGTGCAATAGGCACTGTTATTAAATTGGCATAGGCCAACAATATATGTATTTGTCCCACTAATTGCATTGTGTAACAGGCATATTGCTATGAACTATATGTTTGAAGCGTGTTATTGTAACATTACAAGATTTTATAACTCAGGTCTCAGTCAGGCCTGCTTGCAACAGACAGGGAAATAATGTTCATCACTGTCATAACTGCTTCTGTGATTTAAAAGCAGGAGGTAACCATAACATTGTCATGAATTACAGATGGTCAAATGGTATAATTGAACCTCGGCCTGCACCCCCAGGTGTGCGGTTGATGTTCCATTTTTATTTTTTCTCTTTCTAATTGCCAGAATTTAGGCTCTGTCACACCACTCTTTACAAAACAAAAAGTTAATGGTTTAAAAGATTGTTATTTATGTGTTTTTAATTCAGTGTCTAAACACACTTTGCAAGTTTGCAGGTTTCAAAGGTATGGCACACATAAGATCTCCACGTTCAACAGCAGTAATACTTTCATCTAAGTTGCCAAGACCTTCATCTTTTTACTTAAAAAAAAGAGGAACAACTGCCACAGTTTTGATATTATCACCATCTTTGTGCCTGACTGGTTCCTTATAAGGACTATTGCATGAATCCAGTTATTATTTCCTCTGCAAGTGTAATGTTTTCAGCAAAATTACACTTATTTGTAGAACTTTAAATCAACTGAAAAAAGTCCAGTCAGTTCAGACTCTGCAATCAAGCTTATTGTTTCTGCTTACTATGAAGTTAAGTCTGGGGAAGGGGCAATCCCCTAACTCCAGCGAGAAGATTCTTCTTCAATTGACCTTCAAGCAATACATCCATTTTCTTCACTGCCGCTTGTTCCAAACATGGCTGGTACTTTCTACAACCCTATTGCTCTGTTATGGACTGTGTTCTTAATGGTTTATTGTCAATTGTTACCTTTTTATGGACTGTTACTCTTTATGCGGGGTGTAATCAACTACCACAAAACAAAATGCCATGCCAGTGTGTGTGTGTGTGGCTACTCCATTAAAAGGACTCAATGCACCCCTGGCCAGTGTGTCTGCTAATCAGCCATCCAGCAGCCAGCAATATGAACACTGACTTTTCTACTATGCTGGTGTTTTGTTTTTAAATTACTGTCTGCATTGCCCCATGTGCCTTGTGGGGTTACCACCATTCTGCAAATGACATTTTATCTGTACTGTAACTACATCAACCTGTGGATACTTATATGAACTTATGAACTGTTAATTTCATGGACTGTTATGTTTTATAAGGACTTATCTGTCAAGAGACATTATCAACAGATTCTTCAATCAAGCTCCAAGGGTGTGCCACACCTCAACACAAGGTAGCATCTACCTTATTCACTCTCAAAGTGGATTCCATGAACTCTTTTTCATCAACAAAATTGTTATGTTATATTGTGTTATATGTGGTGTCACATGTTAGCATTTTTTTCACACATTTAAATTGTGGTGTTGACATCCCTCAGTTCTGTATTGTGTTTTACAAACTCACCATTTGTGTTCCATCTGTAACTACCTCTGTATCAACTCCAGAACAGAATGTTTTTTATAAATGCCTTAACTATCTGTATGCTGGCAACCAGTTTTAAATCATATAGATAAAAAGGGGGGTGGTTAGTTGATACAAAGTATCAAAAGTGGGAGAATGTAGTAGAAATTTCTGAGTTCATACTAGTATATGCTGTTACAGGGTTACAGAATGTCACTGAGGTTACTTGAGGTACATTTGTAGAAGCAGAAAGCAAAATAAAACTGGATAGAACTGGTTGGTACCAGCCTGGATAACAGGCTCGGACAAAAATATAAGATAAAACATGCTTAGGCAAAACATATAAGATAACAGCATGTTAAGGCATTGAAGGTAAGCTGTACGTTGCTATGGTGTGAGTGAAATTCATTGTTTCACTCAGGTCAGCTTGACCCAGGCATATGTATCAAGAAGTATTGGGAAAGAAATGAGAGTGTTTTCTGTTACATTAGTATCAACATGTTTTTCTAATTCATGATTGGTTAATACTGCAATGTTGGTATTTTTCAAGATAAAAGTACGCCTAACAACGCCTTGATAATAAGTGTATATAGGTGATTGACTAATGAAACTCAGGGAGCCTTGCATGTTGTTGGAAGCAGACTCCCATATGCATATGTATTAAACTTTTCTTTTTACTACATGCAGTGTTCCTGAGCCTGATTTTAAAGTAAAGTGTAAGAAGAATATATTTTTTCCACGACAGGTCTGGCTGGGAAGAAACCACTGATGAGCCATCAGACTCATCTTCCAAACCCAGGACCTCTACTGGTAAAGGGGCAAACCTATTTTTTATAGTAACCTCTGAGGTTTGGGGAAACATAGAAACATAGAATTTGATGGCAGAAAAGGACCGCTTGGCCCACCCAGTCTGCCCATTTCCCTACCTACTGGATAAGCTGCAGATCCTAGTTAACCAGCAGCCTACTTCTTCCTACCCCCACCCCCCAGAACTGCCTTATGACTATCACATGCATGCTAGAATTCCACCACTGATTTTGACTCCACAACCTCCTCCAGAAGGCCGTTCCATGCATCCACAGCCTCTCTGTGAAAAATACTCTTTAAATTACCTCTGAGCTGCCCCCATCTTCAAATTGTGCCCTCTTGTTCTTGCACACCTCTTTTTGAGAGATGCTACCCTCTTGGACTTTGTTGATTCCCTTGAGGTGCTTGAACGTTTCTATCATGTCTCCCCTCTCCCTCCTTTCCTCGAGGCTATACATATTAAGCTCCTTAAGTCTCTCTTCATATGTCTTCCGGTGCAGACCCTGCACCATTTTAGTTGCCCTCCTCTGGACAGCTTCCATTCTGTCTATGTCTTTCGGAGATTGGGTCTCCAGAACTGCACACAGTACTCAGATGGGGTCTCATCAGCTGTCTGTACAGAGGATAATAACTTCCTGTTTTCTACTGGTGATGCCTCTCCCTATGCATCCCAGTATCCCCAACCCTCCTTGCTGCTCTCTACATTGCTTGCCCATATTTAGGTCATCTGATATGACTACCCCCAGGTCCCTCTCCATTTTGTTGTTGTTAGTATCTCACCCCCCATTGTGTACTCTTCCCCTGGGTTTTTGTTTCCCAGGTGCATTACCTTGCACTTCTTAGCATTGAATCTAAGCTGCCATATATTTGACCATTCCTCTAACCTTGCCAAGTCCCTTCTCATCCTTTCCACCCCACCCTGTGCATCAACTCTGTTGCAGATCTTTATGTCATCTGCAAAGAGACATACTTTTCCTTCCAGTCCTTCTGCAATGCCGCTTATAAAGACATTGAAGAGGACCGGTCCTAATACTGAACCCTGAGGTACCCCACTAGTAACCCTCCTTTCTTCAGAGTGGACTCCATTTACTATTACTCTCTGTGTCCTATTCTCCAGCCAATTCTTTACCCAGGCTGTCATCTTGGGACCCACTCCCAGGCTGGCTAACTTGTATATTAATCTTTTGTGTGGGACTGTGTCAAATGCCCTGCTAAAGTCTAGGTAGGCCATGTCCACAGCCCCTCCCTGATCTACTACTTTGGTCACCCAGTCAAAGAAATCTATCAGATTCGTCTGGCATGACCTTCCCGCTGTGACTCCATGCTGCCTAGGGTCCTGTGCCCTCTGGCCTCTAGATACTCGACAATTCTTTCCTTTAGAAGTGATTCCATCATTTTCCCTATCACTGAGGTTAAACTAACAGGTCTATAGTTTCCTGCTTCTGCCTTGCTCCCACTTTTGTGAAGGGGAATCACATCTGCCCTCCTCCAGTCCTCGGGTACCACCCCATCCTCCCATGATTTGTTAAAAAGGGTAATCAGTGGTGTCACTAGTTCTACCCTTAGTTCTTGGGAATTTTTGGAATGAGCTGTTGCCAAGCTTGTCGACGCCTGGCACTTCTGAGTACCTGCTCTTTAGGTGGGGGAGGATGAAGTAAGGGTGGGAGTATAACTTCATTTAACAGTACTGGTACCAACAGATCCTGAACTACACATTTTGAATCTACCTCTATGATGGTATCTGATACCTGAGGTGATTCAGGTGGAAGGGGTTCCACTTGTGGGGAAGTACCTGGGACTGGTGTATTTAAATCAGGCACCTCTATTTCTGGGGTGTCAGAGAACTGTGTTCTGGGCCTGTCATTACTGAGGTGGTGGGTGTTACTGCATTGAGCTATAGCAATAGTAACTTTTTGCTCATCCCAATCTGCCTGGTCCAGTTGATTATGGGCAGCTGAAGGGCAAGAATGATATGTGCGTCCTTTCAAATCACATAGATTGCACACCTGATCACTTTTGCATAACCCAGAAGTGTGACCTAATTGATTACCATTCATACATTTTAACCTGTCACACATACTGCTAAGGTGGTCAGTGGAGCCACAATGATAACAGGCCTTAGGATGACCAGCATAGAACAACACACCCTATCTTTCCCCCAAAAAAAACAATTAGGTAGATGCATCAGTCCTGTATGAGTAGTGTTGAGTATCACTTGTACTCTCTATCCCCCAGTCCAAATATGATCCTCATCGAATATGGGCTCTGGATTACCCTGAACAGTACATCTTTGCTTCAATCAAAAGGTCAGGTCCGTCACACTAACACCTTCACTGCAAAACAAGATGGTAATCATTTGGTTTGCTGGTTTGGTTAGTGTAACCACTTCAAATGTAGACCATAAGGGTGAAGTTTTTAAAGTACTATATGAGGCCCAGAATTTCTACAGACCACTACCTTGCTTGAAACTGACGTCAAACACCGGTTCCCTGAGACATGAATAAGGGCATAGAGTTCCACAGGGGTATAGTGCATGGATCCTTTTAATAAAGTGTGTGCCACATATTTTTGGTCTGGAAATTTATCAAGACCACCTTTATAAATAAGTCTAATTGCATTATGTCTTTTGGCAGGGAAAACAGGGGCACTGAGTAAAGACACATAGGATCAAGCACCAATTGAATCCTGAGAAGTCCTTGATGCAGGCCCCTGGACAGGAGGCCTACTAGAGTCATCAATTCTCTGTTGTGTCATTGTATCCATTTCAATAACAGGTGGAGGCAATGGAAAGATAGGGTTCTGAGTCCTATTCAGGTCATCAGGAAGATGCAGAGGGGAAGCAACATCCATTTCTGAGCCCTAGTCAGTTTTATTTTGATCCACTACAGGAGTTTCATTAAGTGTAGGTACACTAGTATTTAGGATGGAATAACTAGATGGGCCTGAGGTCCACGTACCTCTGACAGCATTTTTTCCCAACCCACCTCCATAAATACTTTATCTACAGACCAAACTATCGTATCCTTATTCTGACAGGATTGTGAAGTGTGGGGCTTTGTGGTACCCCCATTAACTATTTCAGTCAAAACATTGCTGCATTCATTGTGTAAATTACCTGCAAACACAAAAAGAGGAGCTTTACTTGTACCTGTTTTCAATGAGAAGGGTTGTGGTACCTCTTTCTGTACACCTGAATTATCCATAGCAGCCACTAGTGGAGATGCCAGCAATGTAGGAGCATTTAAGTCTGCCACATCAGAACCTTGCTGTAGTACCTCCACATCTGGTTCACCAGCCTGCTTAACTGAATCCTGTTGTTGCACTACTGCAAGAGCCATTTGCAAGGTAAGTCTCCTTGCCATGTAACGTTCTTCCTCTTTCTGCAGTAGTAATTGCAGATTAGTAGTGGAATCCTGTAATACAATATTGTGCTCCTCTGGTTTAAGCAGCTGTGTAGATCCCGATTCAGAAACTCGCCGCGGAGTTTCTTGCTGATTCATTGAACTGATAGCAAGCTCTTGTTCAGTACCTTCTACAAGCACACCAGTACGTTTTGCATCAAAGAAGACTTCCACATCTGTTGTGGCTTCAATCGCGGGTGAGACCCACTCCTCAGGGACCTCCTTCCTGCTCAAGCTCTCAAAGTCGAATGACCGTCCTGCAGAGGTTCCCCGACAGGAGAGTAGGGGCATTTCCCTGTTGTCCTGACCAGTTTCCCCCATTCAGTAAAATATCACAAACAGCTTCACTGGGTTCAATTTCAGTTGGTTACCATCTGTACCCATGCCCCTCATCACCCCTGAAAGGGGACTTCTAGTTTCAGTGGTCCTACCTGGTCAACAAAATTCATCAAGTAAATAAATGAATTTTACATGGGTTAGGAGTGATCTACAGGGAAATTTACATAAATATCTATCTATCTATCTATATATATATATATATATATATACACATATACATATATGACCTAGAACAGCTCAATATTTTGTTAATCTGGCAGCCAATAACAGTATCCACCTGTGATTGTGTGATTGCTGGCCCTGTTAAAGTTAGCACATTCTGTGGAGTCCATGGGTACAACCCACCCTCTTACTGCTGGGACCATTAATAAAAAAAAAAAAATCCCTGGTGTGCAGTGGCACCATTGTTGTCTGATCGCCTGTCCCAGTAGTAACAAATAATTCTTTTGCTGCAGTATAAGGCCTGTCTGGTCCAGTGGTATGGAGGGATGAGGTGCTAGGTGCCTTAATGCCTGCTACTTCAGTGATCCAAGTTCAGGAATATGCCAGGTTGCCAGGGGTTGGAAAAGCAGACTAGATGTTCATCACATAACTGTCCTGTCCCTCCATGGAAAGGCATGCTGACTTAACATTCAGCTTCCCCCAGGTGAAGGCAGGAACTCAAGAAAGGGAAAAATGCAGAAATGGCTAGCACAGGCTCCATAAAGCCCTACCCAGCAACCTCAGTCCCACATGACCACCTGGATGACTGGCTCAGTTGTGGATGTAAGTGACTGGGTGGGGATAAGCATGGCTTTCCCTTTTTTGGACACCCTATCATGGGGAAGGGAGGCAATCCATGGGAACTTTGGGCTCTGTGGTTTAGAACAGGAGAGTGATGGACAGGGGAGTTAGGTATATGGATGAGAGCCTGCCTGAGTGAACTGGCAAAGCAAAATGTTTTATGAAGATGAGAAAATGCTGCAGTATGTATGACCTTAACACATTCAATAAAAATAACCCTCCCATAATGGGTGCTGTTGCACCACTATGGTTCTGAAAAGAAGTAGCGGGGAAGGTAAGGGAGAAAAAAATAGCATTCATGAAGTATAAGGAAACACAGAAGAAGCAGGACAGAGAACTGTACCAGTTAATGCAGAAGGAAGCGGGGAAGGCAGCAGCAAAGGCCCAAACCAAGGAAAAGAAAGCCAATTTGGTTAAGAAGGGGGATAAAACCTTTTATAGGTACATTAGAGAGCAAAGGAAGACAAAGACAGGGATACTGAGGCTGAATAAAGAGTAAGGTGGTTGGGCAGGGAGTGACAGTGAAAAAGCAGGGATACTTAATTAATATTTCTGCTCAGTATTCACTATGGAAAAGCGGGGGGGGGGACCTAATCCAGTCAATAGAAGCACTCTGGATGGGGGGTGATACTAGTCCTTTCGCAGAAGAAAGGGTTCTGAAAGAACTCTTAAAACTGAAGGTGGATAAAGCAATGGGGCCTGATGGGATTCACCCCAGAATTCTAAAAGAACTAAGGGAAGAACTAGTAACACCACTGACAACCCTTTTTAATAAATTATGGGAGGATGGTGTGGTACCTGAGGACTAGAGAAGAGCGGATGTGATTCCCCTTCACTAAAGCGGGAGCAAGACAGAGGCAGAAAACTACAGACCTGTCAGTTTGAACTCAGTGGTAGGGAAAATGATGGAATCACTTCTGAAGGAAAGAATTGTTGCGTACCTAGAGGTCAGTGGGGCACAGGACCCAAGGCAGCATGGATTCACAGCAGGAAGATCATGTCAAACAAATCTAATTGATTTCTTTGACTGGGTGACCAATGTAGTAGACCAGGGAGGGGCTGTGGACATGGCCTACCTAGACTTTAGCAAGCCATTTAACACAGTCCCACTCAAAAGATTAATAAACAAATTAGCCAGACTGAGTGTGGGTCCCAGGGTGGTAGCCTTGGTAAAGCACTGGCTGGACAACAGGACACAGTGGGTAATAGTAAATGGAGTCTACAGTGAAGAAAGGACGGTTACCAGTGGGGTACTGCAGGGCTCGGTACTGGGGCCGGTCCTTTTTAATGTTTTTATAAGTGACACTGCAGAGAAACTGGAGGGAAAGGTATGTCTCTTTGCAGATGACATAAAGATCTGCAACAGGATTGATAAGCAAGGTGGGGCGGAAAGGATGAAAAGGGATTTGGCAAGGTTAGAGGAGTGGTCAAATGTATGGTAGCTTAGATTCAGCGCAAAGAAGTGCAAAGTAATGCACCTGGGAAACAAAAACCCAGGGCAAGAGTACACAATGGGGTGAGATACTGACAACAACAAAAATGGAAAGGGACCTGGGGGTAGTCATATCAGATGACCTAAAGGTGGGCCAGCAATGTGAGAAGGCAGTAAGGAGGGCTGGGGATACTGGGATGCATAGAAAGAGGAATCACCAGTAGAAAACAGAAAGTTGTTGGCCTTCTGTACAGACAGTTGGTGAGACCACATCTGGAGTACTGTATACAGTTCTGGAGACCCCATCTCCGCAAAGACATAGACAGGGTGGACGCTGTCCAGAGGAGGACAACCAAAATGGTGCAGGGTCTGCACCAGAAGACAGATGAAGAAAGTCTAAAGGAGCTTAAGATGTATAGCTTTGAGGAAAGAAGGGAGATGGGGAACATGATAGAAACTTTCAAATACCTCAAGGGAATCAACAAAGTCCAAAAGAGTAGCATCTTTCAAAAAAAGAGATGTACAAGAACAAGGGGGCACAATTTGGAGATAGAATAATGTGAGGAAGTATTTCTTCACAGAGAGTGTTGTAGATGCATGGAACAGCCTTCCTCAGGAGGTCATTGAGCCAAAAACAGTGGGGGAATTCAAGAATGCATGGGACAGGCATAAGGCAATTCTAGTGAGGGGTAGGAGGAAGTAGGCTGTTGGTTAACTAATGTAACCCCTCACCCCTGCCTTTTTGCCGAAATGACAGGTGGCATGCTGTTGAAGCTGACAGCAGTACCTGGTTGGGAACTGGGTTCGAGAAGGATGAGGTTACTTGGCACAGGGGGACCTAGGTTTGGGTACTCTGTACAGGGGCACCCAAGTAAATCTGAACACAGGAAGCAATAACTGTAATGTCCAGAACCTGGAATGGAATTCTTCAGTGTGGCTTTTATTCACATACTAGCTGAACAAAACAAAGCATAGACGGACCCCCATGGGGCTACATTTCCTGATAATGCAAATTAGAGACTACAGATCACTTTATCACCATTTTCAGCCTTCAGGCTCTGGACCCACCAGGCACACAGCCCGGACTTGCATGCGCTTTAGGTACACAGCCTGACTCGTATACACTTGGGTTCTCCCCACGGTCCATTGGAAGAATTAACCAATTATCCTGTCATGGCTGCCCACACCACTTAGAGTCTGCAACTCCTAGAGAGAATTCTTCCTTACTTGTTATGACTCCCCATCTCACAAAGAGAATTTTTCTTTACACTTGTTGTGGCTTCCCACACCACTTAGAGTCCATGACTCCTAGAGAGATTTTCCCTTTTTGCAACCCCACATCTGGGTACTTCCCTCATCACTGGCCAAGTGCATGAGGCAAAGTAGCAACCACAGCAGAAATCCGTAGAGGTGGACCTGGTTACTAAAGATGGGGGGGTTTGCCCACCTCCAGCTCCCACAGCCCATACTCGGCCATTTCCCTGGGAAAACTGAACCATTTATTTTCTGAGCTTCTAAATGTAGATTAAAGGGTAGATGATCTGGGTTCATCTCCTCTACATATTACTTGAATCACACAGCACTCTAGCATTTGACACTACTTTACTTGTTGGGCCCAGTCCTGTAGGCTTCCCAAAATGTAGCTCAATTCCTAGATTTCCACATATGTACCAGGGTGAAGGAAACATTTTTGCCCTCTCATGTTAGAGCAGACACTCACCCTTTAGTTGCAGGTGCCCCACAGGCGAATTACAAATCTTCCAACGTTCAAAATAAATGCTAAACTGAAATGGCAGCTTTTCCTTCTCTTGGCAGAATTAAGGGGATTGCCCCAGGAATCTGCATGGGGATCTTTACACCCCGCCCCCCGGGAGGGAGGAGCACTGAGACCTGAACAGCGGTCTCCACCATTTGAGCACACCTTCACTTCTTCACTTACCGAAGACAAACTGGACACTGACTTGGACACTGAACACTAACCTTTGAAAACTCCCAGCATTCTATCTATCTCCCTCTGCTGCAGATTCCCAATGTGGCTTATGCAGCTGCGAAAGTTCTATTGGTGATGTCATCCCTCAGTCTCAGCTGAGACTGAGAACAGAGTGAGACAGTGTGAAACCCATTTAACTGGAGTTTCACAAGCTGCCTTCCCTGCCTACCACTAGGTCTTACTGAGATTCTAGTAACCCTGGGTAACAAAGGGGTTACACTCGCCCTTGACCAGGAAAATGACTGTCTGCAGTCATTATTTACCCAGCCTTAGGCCATCCCACCCTATGTGCTACCTGCAGAGGGGGGTGATCAGGCCCCCCTCCTACCATGTGCAAGCACAGGCAGGCAATACTAAGGGCCTAGAGGCCTGTAGCTGACATATCAGCCTCTACACTATCCACGTACTATGGACACCTAGTGGCTCTGGTAGAACCATCCAGAGCATATCCCTGATAGATCAGCACTGCAGTCCCTATGGCCGTTCAGGACCACATCCTGTCTATCCCCCCTAACCCTCTAGGGAAAACCTATCTGCCTCTAACACAATATTCCAAAAACAAAAAACAACCAGGGGACCTCCCAGACCTTGGGCAACCTGCAACCACACACCATTAAAAATACCACATTACTGCCTCCTCCCTACCCCCACAACCACACCTGTGGAAGGAAAGAGTTAATACAGCAATAACCATAACAATAACACCACAGTACTTTAAATTTCTACACAATAAAGCACTGACGAGTAACTCCGATGAGCCCCTCCTCCTCCTATTGTCTTCTGTTCTGTCTTCCCAGGAACACCTGTAAGAAAAAGAAAGACAAAACACATGCTCCTAATCTGCATACACAGTCTACCTAGACCCCTACCATCAAAACACTGCAGAATCCCCAAAATATATATATATTTTTTTTTTAGAAAAAAAGGTAGAAAAAACAGTATTTACATTAGATAACAACGACATTATTTACAATACACATTTGGGGGGATGGAGTGCCCTAAAAGTTCCAACTAATGACCACAAGGCCCGAAGGCTAGTCCAATAAAGAGTCTCTCCTGGGCCAGAGCCCGGTGAAGCACAGTTCTAGCAGGCCAAAGTCCCGAAGAGAGGTCTTGAGGATAGGTCACACATTTTGAAGTCTGTTAGTGTAGGATGTGTACTGCAATGTCATAAAGATAGAAAAGTTCGGACTTAGCAGCCACTTGTAGTACAAGACTCGGCACCAACCTGCGCCTCAGCCGACGACTCTCCCTGGCAGCATTTATTCCGATACAGCTGGGAGGACATCTTCCGGGAACCACAGGAGGGCACATCTGGGAACAGCTGGGTTGATGTCATCTCTGAAGATGGAACCTTAGAACAGGAACAAAAAGAAAACAGCTGGTCCGACGTCATCTGATTACCAGGCTATGAACAGGAAACAGATGGGATGGTGTCCTCTCTGGATCTGAAGTCATCTGGTGGGCCAGTTGGTTGCTGGACAGGACAGTACACTGTAGACTTATGAATGTGGGGCACCTGAGTCCTGGATATTCATATTGGTGGATCGATAAGGCACTTCACAGTCTGGTGTGGCAGTATTGACTACCACTGCTCGGCTCTCCATTTTGTAGGCACGGGCACATTTGCTGGGAGGTCCTTGCACTGAGACCAATAGTACCGGGGGTCAGGAGCTTGAATTATTACCCCATCTGGGTGCACATAATTCACACAGTGGGAGATTTCACGTCCCTCTCCGTCCACCACTCTCACTCTGTCTATGAACAGTGTCCTGCCTCTCTTCCACTGGGTATACTTTTCATGGAACAGTCTATTCTTTACATGCTTGTTGGCCCCAGGATGCACACTTTTCATTGCTTCATCCCAGATCCAGAATTTCCTGCAGTTCTCAATCTCTTCCCAGACTTTTCGAGGAAAGGTAGGAAAGGTCATACCATAGATCTCATTTGCCTTTATACGAACCAGTCTCTCCTCTTTACTTGCTTTGGTCAATCTGAGACCACTGGCCTGGCTTGGGGGTGGCCAGTCCTGGTTCTGCCAGCTACGCATCCTTAAGGAAATTAGAAATGGATCCCTGACCTCTTCCTCCTATAAAGCCAGGGTAGTGGCATCACCACTTTCTTCCATACATTCCTCCGAGGCAAGATCTTGAGGCTGTGTACCCGTTCCTTTTTCACAAGGCCACATAGGTTCCCCCTCTTCTTCCTCTTCACTGAGGATCTGAGCCCAGGAGTGAGCAGTCATTCTCACCCCTGAGACTATCCACTCATCACTAGGCGTGGAGGTCGACACCTCCCACTCAAAGGCCTCCCGCATCTCATCTTCACCTAAGAGACTTGGGCTAGGCCCCCCCCAGGGGTCTATTGATGCTTTATCTGAACTTTCTTTCTGGGATCCAGCATCTGAAACTTCAACTTTGGGTTCTGTCTCTAACTCTGCACCCTCTAGCTTTGTGCCACACTACCCCGAGGGGCCTTCCTCCACAGGCTCCGCCTGGTGCTGTGTGCTGCCAACTGCAGATTCCTGAATTTTTGTCCATGTGGAGGCCAAATGAATTGGAGGTGCTTTATACAAGCCATATTTTTGTAGGCATCCAGCACAGTGAGGAATCATGAAGACGTCCCTTCCAGCATTCAAGCATATTTGACATACACGCACTGGATAATTAGGAATCACCACCTGAGGAGGCAGTTGCCCTCCATAGCACCACTTTTCAATATCCCTCAGTTTATTTACTGCTGCTGTTACTGCAACCCGGACATGATCCGGGTAACGAGCTGGTCCTGAGGCCATAACTGCAGAAAAACAAACAAAGGTTCACTGTAACTGAAAGTCCCACTTTATCGAACACACTCTTTAGCTGTAAAATGGCTCCTCTGCTGCTGTGTTTACTTTACTACCCCAGCCTGTAATGGCAGCGGCAGCACTCCTGTGCATCAACATTTAGAATCTGGGTCAAGCCACTGCGCACCCGATTTACACAAGCTACTGATAACTTTTACTCAAACTGCACAACTTGCTCTGATCTGGCTTTAAACACATTTACAGGATTTTCCATGGACTTTTCACATGCTGGTATCATTTATTTTATTCCCAGTCCCTTAAAGCTTCAGGTTTTTAGCACAGGATTGCCTGTATTTCTAGTGCTGCACTTTGCTACAACCCACAGTCTCTCTCTGGCTGCAAACTTTAAACTGAGGCTAATTTCATTGCTATGCACACAGTCAATGGCTTAACAGGCTTGCTCTTGCTGGCAGGACATTACATAGTCGTTACTTGCAAAGCGACTACACTGCTGCACACACATTTTATATGGCATAGGCTGAAAATCACTGTTTGAGCAGTTTCTTGGTTGTTTACTTACTGTTATCAGTAGCAATTTGCTGCGATGGGGAAAAACGGCCTGCAGCCAGTTCTTGAAGGCTTCTGTACGCAAACGGGCAGGCAGTCCTAGCGACTGTCGTTTTAAACACCAAACTTGCAATTTGGACGATCGATTAACGGGTTGAGTCCGATTTTAAACTATAAATCTAATTTTACACTGTTTACAATGCTTTGAACACTCCGCAGTGCTCCTCCACTGCCAGTACACGCACTCCACTCTCACTCCCTCTCAAATGCTGGGACAGTCTCTGTAGAGCTGGCTGAGGGGTGAGACTGATTGCAGCCTGACCAACCACACGACGCCATGCAAATGAGCCGCTTCTTCCTTGTGAGGGCTCTTAAGCCTCACCCGAGCGATCGTCAGCCGAGCAAATTTAAACTGCAGAATGCTACTTTTTAACTGACTCACGCAGGGAGCTCATTTCAGCCATTTAACATAGCCATTTACTCTGCAGTCTCTCAATTCACTGAAAGCATTTCCAACGTCCAGGGCATAATTTTCCTTTTGCTACCCTAGTCTTCCACAATTTCCTTCACAACAGTTCATTTTAAAGAATTTCAAACATCCAGGGCACAATTTTCCTGTTGATACCCCTAGTCTTCCACTTTTCTTCACAACAGTTTATTTTTAAAAGCATTTCAAACGTCCAGGGCACAGTTTTCCTTTTGCTACCCCTAGTCTTCCACACTTTTCTTCACAACAATTCATTTTAAAAGCATTTCAAACGCTGTAAACAATTTTGATGATGCAGGACAAGGGCACACTCTTTGGCTTTACAGCTCTTTGGTAAACAGTTGGCATTTTTAAACAGCAGCACAAGATTCACAGCACACAGCAACACACTAGGGAAATTGCTTCAGCTTTTTGGGCTACCCACTGCCAGATAGCCAGAACGCTAGCCCTTTGCCCGAGCACCTTCCTCCCAGAACAAAATCCAAAGCGGTGCCTCCATTTTTGTAACCCCTCACCCCTGCCATATTTTGCCAAAACGACAGGTGGTATGCTGTTGAAGCTGACAGCAGTACCTGGTGGGGACCTGGGTTTGGGGAGGATGAGGTTGCTCGGCACAGGGGGACCTAGGTTTGGCTACTCTGCACAGGGGCACCCAAGTAAATCCGAACACAGGAAGTAATAGTTGTAATGTCCAGAACCCGGAATGGGTTTCTTTAGTGTGCCTTTTATTCACATACTAGCTGAAAAAAACAAAGCATAGATGGACCCCCATGGGGCTACATTTCCTGGTAATGCAGATTAGAAACTACAGATCACTTTATCACCATTTTCAGCCTTCAGGCTCTGGACCCAGCAGGCACACAGCCCGGACTTGCATGCGCTTTGGGTACACAGCCCGACTTGTACACACTTGGGTTCTCCCCATGGTCCACTGGAAGAATGAACCAATTATCCTGTCATGGCTCCCCACACCACTTAAAGTCTGCGACTCCTAGAGAGAATTCTTCCTTACTTGTTATGACTCCCCATCTCACAAAGAAAATTTTTCTTTACACTTGTTGTGGCTTCCCACACAACTTAGAGTCCACAACTCCTAGAGAGATTTTCCCTTTTTGCAACCCCACGTCTGGGTACTTCCCTCAAAACTGGCCAACTGCATGAGGCAAAGTAGCAACCACAGCAGAAATCCATAGAGGTGGACCTGGCTACTAAAGATGGGGGGTTTGCCCACCTCCAGCTCCCACAGCCCATACCCAACAATTTCCCTGGGAAAACTGAACCATTTCTTTTCTGAGCTTCTAAATGTAGATTAAAGGGTAGATGATATGGGTTCATATCCTCTACATATTACTTGAATCACACAGCACTCTAGCATTTGACACTACTTTACTTGTTGGGCCCAGTCCTATAGGCTTCCCAAAATGTAGCTCAATTCCTAGATTTCCACACATGTACCAGGGTGAAGAAAACATTTTTGCCCTTTCTTGTTAGAGCAGACACTCACCCTTTAGTTGCAGGTGCCCCACAGGTGAATCACAAATCTTCCAACTTTCAAAATAAATGCTGAACTGAAATGGCAGCTTTTCTTCCTCATGGCAGAATTAAGGGGATTGCCCCAGGAATCTGCATGGGGATCTTTACATCTCCCCCTGGAGGGAGGGGCACTGAGACCTGAACAGCGGTCTCCACCACTTGAGCACACCTTCACTTCTTCACTTACTGAAGATAAACTGGACACTGACTTGGACACTGAACACTAACCTTTGAAAACTCCCAACGTTCTAACACCCTTTGCTGCAGATTCCAATGTGGCTTATGCAGCTGCGAAAGTTCTATTGGTGATGTCATCCCTCAGTCTCAGCTGAGACTGAGAACAGAGTGAGACAGTGTGAAACCCATTTAACTGGAGTTTCACAAGCTGCCTTCCCTGCCTACCACTAGGTCTTACTGGGATTCTAGTAACCCTGGGTAACAAAGGGGTTACACTAGGATCTGTAGCTTATCTGTTTTGTAGGCAGATGGGCAGACTAGGTGGGCCAAACTGTCTTTATCTGCCGTCAAATTCTATTTTTCTATGTTACAGTAAACCTATCAAATATAGGTAATATGTACAGGGTCTCTTAACAGGGTACTATGGAGCCAGAGGTAGGAGTCACAAAGGGATGACATTTCTTAAACCTGTGAATAAAATAGAGGAAAGGGGTCACAAAGGATCCTTAGTTCTTTGAGAGTTACTAGGAAGGATAAGACTGAAGTTTAGACATATTTTAATACTTATCTGATGGGGAAGGAGTTCACATCCTGTGAGACCTGTAAAAGTAAAGACAAGAAGGTTAATATGGAGTAATTATACAATGGCAAGGAAATGTCCTGAACTCTGTTTGGTCAGTGGGTGCCTGGAACAGTGATGTTATTACACAATAACATCACTGTATTGATTTGGAACTTCTTACTTTCTCTTAAGAAACAAAGATATATTGGCTCACTAAAAATCTACTAAAAACGTTGTAATTTTTTTTTTACTTTGTATAACAATGAGCCATTGTATAATAGCAATAAGGCACTCCAGGGTGTGTGTTATTGTGTAATAACGTCACTCCTGGTGTGGTGGAAGCACTCGGCTTCACCTTGTGCTTCAACCACCCCAGGAGTGACGTTATTTCACAATAACACACACCCTGGTGTGTCTCATTGCTTAAATACAGTAATGAGAACAATAGACAGGAGAGAGATGAAATGGGTATAGTACAGTGTAAGAGGGAAAAAATATATAGCTGTAGAGGGAAAGGTATACATTTGAATGAAGTAAAATATACAGAGACAAGCTTAATTTAACTATTATGCTAACATCAGCAACTGTTTACCATGAGTGTAAAAAAAAACAAAAAAACACCAAACAACAGGATAATGAAATGTTTGTTACCACTGGAAAAGCTGTTCCTGTGTTTTCACATTGACTTGCATGTTGTTTTTAGTGTGTGGTCTATATGACTTCGACATTTCTGTATGAATGAGATGCACAATTTGTATTCCTTAGATCTGTCCTCTGCAGAAGGGACAATGAAGGCTTGAAGTATTGGCCCAAGTGGATGCATGCCAGGCATCTTGAAGGAAAATAAATCTTGCACTTTGCATGTAAAACTGAATCTAGAAGTGCTGAGCATTCTTTTCTTTTGTTACTACAGGCTGGCTGCTTCACTTAGGCACTGCCTTTTCCTTTACTTGTGAACCACTCTACACTACTTACACAATAGCCACAGCACTGACCATCACAGGACTGACCCTTCCACTCCTGACAATCGCAGGACTGTAAACCCTCAGACAGTCACAGGACCGACACCCTCCACTGTCAGTCACAGCACTGGGCACCCATGCCTGACAGTCACAGAACATATCTCCATTCCCAACAATCACAGCACTACACCCCACCACCATGACATCACTTTATCCATATCCCTGACAGTCACGTGGATGACACTTTCTACAGACAGTCACAGCAGTAATCCCCACCCCTAACAGTCACAACACTGTAGATCACAGCACTGAAGACCACGCCACTCAGTCGGAACCACAACACCCCCACAACAGTCACTTAGTTTGGCTCCTTATACAACCTTCCAGCCGCATGTACAACTTCCTGCAAATGCTTCCATCCCTCAGAGTTGTAGAATTGCACAGAAGCAGACTTTCCAAAGTCAGAGGAATGACCCTTACCCTGATAATCACATAAATGACACCAAATCCATGATAGTTACATAACAGATGCTTCTCCTGACAGTCACTGGACTGTACCACCACTCTGTTACAGTACTGACACCATCCACCATCAGTTACAGCAATGACCACTCCCCCAACAGTCACTGGATTGGACCACCCCCCCCCCACAGTCACAGGACTATCTGTCCGGTCACAGGACTGTTTTATGCCCCCTCCACAATCACAGGACTGTACTCCCCCACAGTCACAGGACTGTATCACCCTACTGACAATCACAGGACAGGCACCCTCCACTGATGGGCTTGACAATGACTACCCACCTGTAGCAGTCACAGCTCTGATCCACACTCCTGATAGTCACAACATTTTCTCAGTATTCCCAACAGTCACAGAACTGCTCTCCCCCCTCAACATGGCAGTCACAGCAATGACCATACAACCGTGAGAGTCACAGCACTGATCCCCATCTCCCCGTAGTAACAACACTAGTCACAGCACTGCACCCCATCACGTCGTACAGCACTGATCATCAATCCCCAACAGTTACAGCACAGACACTTCACCCCCAAAAGTCACAGACCTGACACCCCCTACCATCAGTCACAGCACTGATTCCCACCCCGACAATGACAGCACTGACCTACTACTCTGAACGATCACCACACTGACCCCCATCCACAACAGCCACAGCACTGCCTCCCTGCTCACAACGGTCACAGGACTGCCACCCCACACCCGACAGTCACAAAACTGTACCACCCCTTCAATAGTCACAGAACTAACACCTTCCACTGTCAGTCACAGTGGCCACCTACCTGACAGTCACAGTTCTGATTCTCATCCCCCAACAGTGACAGCGCTTACGTCTAACCCCAACAGTTACAGTACTACCCACCAGCACAGTCAAAGTGCTGTCTCCCAACATCTGCAACAATCACAGGGCTGATACCTTCTACAGAAACACACAGCAGTAATCCCCACCCCCACAGTCACAACACTTTCCCCCCACTCCCAAAGTTTACATCCCTGGCTCCCACCTGGCAGTCACGGCACTGGCCACCCACCCCTTGACAATAACTGCACTGGCTCCCTACCCTCAACTGTTAAAGCACCAACACCCTCAACCACAACAATCATAGTACCGACTCACACCGTTAACACAACACTGCCTCTGAACCTCCCTCAATTTTCATTGTATTTACCCGTCCCCTTACAGCAATACACCCGACAGTCACAGCACTGACAATGAGCCACTGGTAGTCCCAGAACTGACCACACCTCAGTCATTACATTTTAAAAATAAGGTGTTTAAGTACCGGCAACCCATTGCAGAGAGTACAGGGGTCAAAACTGATACAGGTGAGCTAGCCTAATTCTGGTAGATTTTGTGTTAGGCTAGCAAGATTTTCCTTTAATTAGCCCTGTAGGTTTGTACTGTAGAATGTAAACAAAAAGTAATTCAGCTGGGCTAGTGGAAGGGTCTTGGGGGCTAGTAAATTTTCCCAGTCACTAGACTTGCTGGCTAATGGCTGCAAAACTTAATTCAGAGCCCTAAAGTGGGCCATACCATCCACAAGATGGCCCTCTCTCCTCCCCTTACTCTCTTCTGGATTTACTGATTTTAATTTATGAAAGTGATAATTCGTAGACTGGAAAATGTGTTATGTTCCTTTGTCATTTTATGATAGATTTGTTGCTGTTGTGCAGTGCCCACAGCCTTTGGGATTGGGCACCTGAAAAATAAAATTTGCCTTGCATTGCCTCTACAGTATTGCTCCAAGACCAGCCCTAAAGCTGAGCATCCTGCTAGAAGTAGGAAAACCCACATCCCAGCCCCCCCCCAAACAGACCACTCTTCCAGTCTCAGTGCAGCTCTGTATATTAAACTGTACATTGCTTATTTAAAAGGCTTCTGGAATGTATAATTTCACAGCTGCTTAAGTAAGGAATTCAAAGAAGAAGCATTTACATGTAACCGCTAGGTGGAACTACTTCTAGGGTTACAACCTCTGCCTGTATTACTATCCACAGTTTGAGGGGCCTGGGTTCATAACTAGCCAGTACCAGGGTTTGCCCACCTACAGTAAACACAGTGTTTTGGTGCTTCCACTCAGAGTAAGGTTTCAATGGGTATTTATTAAATTTGTTGCAGCCCTCTGGGAAGCTATAACTACCCACTACCCCACTTAGTGGCTCTATACTTTGGAGCAAGCAGTAATCTCTCACAACACTCACAATACATTTGTCAACAGACATTAATGATATGCTCATAGGTTTCACACTTACCAAGGTCTGGGCTTCAGTGTGACCTCCTGGAACCCCTGCAAACAATGGTTATTAAGCATGCACATTCAGCAATATTCCAAATACAGTAACAGACCACCAGTAAACATGCGTGAGGCAAAATAATATCATAACACCAATCAGGTTCATTTAGGGGGAGCATAACAAGGAAGGGGCAAATCTGGGCAAATAATTTTATCCTTACTGGTTTGAGTCAAAATACGAGCATTTATTTACTGTGCAGTGCCATAAATATACTGGGTACCCAAATGGAAAACAGGTTAGCCTAAATGGTGCCCAGGGTTGTAGCTGTTTTTGGGGCCCTTGATGAAAGAAGACATGATGATTTGGCATGCAGTTTTATTTGTGTCTGGTGGCTGGATGGCCCAGTCTCTTGAACCATTGAACTAGCAGCGGAATGGAGATTAGGTGGTACCACAATGGTTATTAAAGCTTCTCTCAGGGAGCTACCTTGAGTTCTACACACTGTACCCAGACACTGGAGATAAGCAGATGAAATAAGACCTGTGGAGATGTTTCTTGAAATAGGGTGGGGTGGGGGTCCCTCATGGTCCTCGTTGAGCATCTGGTCTGGTGATGCAGGAGCAAATGACTTGGGCTGATTTTGCATAGCCCAAGGCTGAATGGCTTAGTGGAGTCAATGAGTCAAAACTGTGAACCAAATGTCTCAAACTGGCCAGCCATGTCAACACTTCAGCAACTTATACACATCTATATGTAAGGGTGCTGCTGGTTCCTCTCTGGGCCTTCCAGTCAGCTTGCAGGCTGCAGCTTGTACTAACTGATGCAACTCAGACCCCGCAGACTGAACCACCAAGAAAAGTCTAGACCCACCAGGCCTAACCTCTGAGAACTGACTGGCTCCCCAGGGGCTCACACTCCGAACTGCCAGATCGATCTGGCAAATTTCCACTGTTTCAGAAGTTACCTCCTTTTATATGGGGCTAAGGTCCAGGAATCTCATTGGCTGTCAAAACTGTCCAAAACTGTCCCAGTCTCTTAATTGGCTTGCTTTTTGGTGCCTAGAAAAGGTCCTCCTTTTTTTTCCCCACAAGCCTTTATTAATCCTAATACGTCTCTGGTCAAAGGTGCAGGCTCTTGATTGGTTATTTGGCTGCACAATGGTGGCTGCTGCCTAGTCTCAAACACACATTTTACTGCAGTCCCAACATAACTGTTCTGGTGCAGCCAGAATAAACGCTATTCTTACATAAATTCCTCACTGTTACCTAGCCCCGGCATTTCTTTTTTAAACACATTTATTAGTGTCTCCCATATGTGCCTAATTTCTGTGTCACTGCCTTGCAAATACAGTGCCCCTCTAAAACTGGCAGCAGCTCATTAATATTCATTAGGGCTTCACTGCCCTGACCTTTGCCCTTCAATACTGGTGCCTAGGAGGCAGTACTTCAGGCGCTTACCTCATACTTATTTAAAAACACTTTCCCTACCCTTACTCTAGGTCCCCGGTGCCTTTTTAACTAAATACTGTACACCAGGATCCACTGGAACACCTTCTGACCTTTGACTGCAACTGGTGGTCACAAACAGTGCGCCTCTCGAAACTGCAAGCAGCGGCTGCATGGCTGAAATGCTGGCTGCTCACAGTATGCATTCGAGGAGCCCAGCAGGGCTCAAATGAGATAATGGGGCTGCCTCGGAAACCTGGGGGGGGACACAGAACTTGGGAGGATGCCCAAGAGGCACGGCAGACATACGGGAGGACTACCAGGTAACATCTCCGAACAGGGATTACATACAATCTCTCAGTACTGGTGCTGTGTACCTACAATGGAGAAGCAGCTACAGTTAATCAGGACTGTGGCTGGAAGTTAAGAATTTGAAGTCTGCAGCTGCGCACCCTGCTAGGAGTAGGAAAACCCACATCCCAACACCCCCCAAGAACACTCTTCCAGTACCAGTACAGCTCTAGATCAATGGCAAATGGCATGAATAAAGAACTACACTTGTTCTGTGTCCCATTCCAAAGAACAACTCTTTGATAGAGATCCTTTTCCTATGGCACCCCACTGTGACTTAATGAGATTCCAGCTAGCATTCAAAATGCTGCTAACCATAGAACCTTCAAAGCTGAACTTAAGCAGTTTCTACTGCAAAAGAATGTTTGTGAGTGCTCAGCTGTTCAGAGCAGTTCTCCAGAGCCTGCACCAACCATGCCTTCTAGCAATTACTCATGGTCTTACTCACGTAGTCCATTCTTCCCCACTCCCTATCCCTGTTCCCCAGACTATGCTACCTTATGCCCCGTAGCTCTTATTCCACTAGTGGTTGTGCTGTCTTGGTTGTCTCGGTTGTCTCATGCCTCATCGCCCCTCTCTCTTCCAGTCTCTCCCCCTTTCCCAATCCCCCACCCCTCATTTTCTCCATCAATCTTCACTGTCATGATACCACCCCTCCACTGCTTGGTCTCTACTTCCTTCCCCTCTCTCTCCCTCCCTCCACCCTCTGTCTCTTTCTCTGTCTCTCACCACCTTCTTCCACCTTACCACACTTTCTCACATGCACCATCCCAAGTTCCTTAGCTCCAAGGCTATGATGCAATGTGACAAGGCCCCTATTGGGCTGCTCTATCCCCACTCTGCTCTCTCCCTGTTCTACATTTTCCTCTCTCTCTCTCTCACATATGCTTTCTTATGCCACACAGCACTTAGTATTAACCTTTAATGAAACTCATAAGAAACTCTTAGCTGTTTTCTATGCTTTTATTACTTCCTGTACTGATAATTCAACTATGTTTGTATTTTGTTCCATGAAGTCAGTTGTGTACTGATAACTGAACTATGTCTGTATTTGTACTGTGAATTCAATGTCTCTCTTTGTACTGTTTAATGGACGTGGACCCTTTGCAAAAGAGTTCTTCTATGAGCCTGTATCTATCTGCTGAACAGCTCAAAAGGGTCCTGCTGCATGTGAGTAGTGTACTAGTATTTTATGAGGGAGCTGATAAACTGTTTAACCTTTGGTGTGCTTGGCTGGACACATAGCAGTTATGGTGTTATTCAGCTCTGAATAAGCTGCAGGCATACTGTATTATCTATCGCACCTTCTTACAGCACTCTGAGTCTCAACACATGGGTTATAAGTGCTCTTCTCATAGGCTGATGCACAAAAGGAATCCCAAATTCAAAATCCGATCCTTCTCCTCCCTTGTAGTTCCCAGAATCCTCAGTTCTTTTTGTGCATCTTTCCAGGCTGGTCACATTTCTTTCTGGCTCTGTGCCAAACTAACAAAGGTAAGATTAATACTCCCACTATTCACAAAGAATTTATGCATTAGCCTCAGAATCTAACTTACTTTCATTCAAGCAACAGAGGTTTGCTTACTAAGGGGTTACAGCCCCTCAAAATAACAATTAAAATGACCATTGTCAAGCTCTGTACTGCTAGTGTTTTTTGTCTATGCTTAGTTATAGCTTTGTCTACGTATTGGTGTCAGGGCTTAGCTTAGGTGTACTGGTAACGAGAAACTGTCTCCATCACAGCTGCTGCTTTCTAAACCCCTTCGGTTTACCTTGTTCAACTGAGGAGAGGGATGAAGGCTACCGCCCAAGACCAAATTGTGGACCTCCCGAGCCCCGTCGGCTTATCTTCTTCAGCCAAGGAGGCAGTTACTATAATAGGGAAGCACTGCGCTCCCTTTCTGGTCAGGTCCTGATTCTACTCCTGGGGGTCACGGTTTACCTTGTTCAACCACGACCACCACAGGAGCGCCCCACCAGATGACTTTATATGGGGCAGGCAGTAGAGAGTCACGAGAGAGAGCACATTCCAGGGTCCTACCTGCAGGGCTACTTCCTCATTGGGTGCCGATTGGTGTGACCCCCTTCCTCATTCTGCCAGCACAGTGGGAGCCTCCTCAAAGCAGCGACTCCTATGTTGAAGTTCCTCATGGCCGTTTCTCAATGGGGAGACTTCAGCCACGAGGAGCCCTGTGGGACTAGCGGTCGCCATTTTGACTCGTGCTAATTAACGCGAGAGGATTCCAGCCGAGATCTCGCAGGGCCTACCTAAGAGATCTAACCAGGGATCCCTCTTTCAAGATGGCGACGTCAATGGCCTGTGTACTCCTCTCCCAAAATGGCGCTGGTAAACATGCCAGCTATCTTAAAGGAACACAGCCCATCTTAAAGCTCATTTTAAAGGGCAGAGCACGTTATCAATCAGTTGAACCACCATTGTGAGCTAGGTGATTAAAGGGCTATGTTTTTGGATCTTTGACAATATTTGAGTTATCCTGTGTATGTCTGGCAAAACGTTGGTGCCCCCCAATATTAGGCTAACTTCTTGTTTTGAATTGTCTCCATTTGTCTTTAATTCACTGATGTTTGAAGCCCTAGGGTTTTCTCGACTGGGGCTACAAACTAGTTTTTTGGTATTAAGATAACCTAGCCAACATAGAATCAGGGCCAACTAGAACAGTGTATTAAGGTATTTATTTTATGCCATTCCCTATGGAATTCGTACCCCCCCCCCAATTTACCTCATTCTACCAAGGGAGGGGAACAGGCACCTGGATCAGTTGTCCTGAACAGTTTGTAATTTGCTACCAGTATCTTGTTCAGCCATAGGTCATGCCCTCTGTTCAGTGTATGTCCCCGAGTGGAGCGTGGCGCTCACCCAATTGCCTCATGATTTACTGTGTTCAGGGGCAAGTCTGCCATTGGGGATTCAATCTCTCCTTTCCCCTTATGCCCTTTACTTCGGAGGACTCAGGCAGTATAGTGCAGTGGTTTAAGGCTCTTGAGTTGTACATCTGAAGACCTGTGTTTGAATCCCACAGCCCACTCTTGCATACTGTGTGACCCTAAGCAAGTCACTTAACTTCTCTATACTCCCAGGTTGTACCTGTAAGTAAGCTTGCAGCTTACCCACTTTGAGCAGGGTTCTGAAACCAGGACTGAGAGTTCTCCCTCCATCCCGCTACCGAAAGGACACACTGTGTGCAAGGATACCCCACCTGAGTCCCTAATGTTCCAAATATTGGCAGGGACTTCCCCGGTCCCCGCACTAGAGCCTCCATACATTGTGGGACACCCGACATGTGCATTTTGCACCACCATCCTTGGGAGCTACATCACACTTCTCACGATGCTTCTGACCTCCCAGGCACCTCGAGTATTCAATTCCACCTCTAAGATGGAGGTGGCCAATGACTACCCCACCTAAGATGTAGGACATGAGAGGGCACCCCTAAAAAGGGGGCCATACTCCTCATATGTTTTAAAGGGGAAATGGAGCAGATATAAACCATAAATCAATAGAATAAAATGTTAAAATAAAAGAGCATCAAGTTATAAGCCCACCTCTTGGAACAAGAGAAGCCAGATGTATATCCTCCAGGCCTTGATGGACAGGAGTTTATTGAGGACCATTTCACTGTAGGTACCTAGTTCCAAAAAAAAAAAAAAAACTGGTGTCTTCAGCATCACTCCAGTGGCTCAGCCGGTGCAGACTTAAACACTTTGTGTAGCAGGAATGAGTACTATCTCTTAGTGAAAGAGAGAGACTAGGTTCTCTATCCACACATGCAGTACAGCACTAACAAAAATACTTTGCTCAATATTGGCACCCCGCACAACCCTTTCACACTTCAGTTATGCTCCACTCAGACTGGAAGCAGTGTCAGTACCTAGGCAGCCCTTAGTCAACAGCTGCAGTCAGAGACCTCACAGAATGCTCCTTTGCTCCAAATACTTGGCACGCCATCCAAATGCCTCAGCAGGACTTATGACACTGGCGGTCTGGACAGGATGGTTCACTAGCTTCAGCCCCCCCTTCGAGAGGCTACCCTCTATGGGCTTAACCATCTTTTCATTACAAGTACAGAGCTAAATAGCCCCTAGCATTGTTAAAAATCTCTGAGCATGATATAGTGGGCCATCCCACATTCTTAGGGGAAAAGTTTGTGTGAAGTTGTGAACTGTAAGTACAGAACTATATAGTTAGTACAAAGCTATATAGTCAATCATCTGAACGTACCTAATTAAAGAGCAAGGAATACAGTGGGCTAAGGAAGGGCAAATGCATCACAGGTTGTGCATTTGCTACTCAGCCACAGCCATGACAAGTTAAGCAAACAAATAACATTTTTTGAAGGGGATAGTACCCTTAATTAAGAAAAAAAAAGGCTGTCTATACAGTGATACATCGCAAGGGCTATTAAATTTACTCTACATCCAATTCTGCTACAGCAGTAAGCCAGTTTATGCCAATACTGAAGCCTGACTGATATCCTCAGGGCGTCTGTTGGATATAATGATTGCCACAGTGCTATGTCCACCCAGTAAGTCACAATCTGACTCAATCAATGTCCAAGGAAGCTTAAATATTTGCAGAGAATAACAATGGCATCTAGAAGCAGGATGTATTTGCTACTTAAAAATCCACTCTGGAGTCCCTATTTTTCCTTAGCATACTATGGCTCATGGCAAATGGCCATTCTGTCATGTTTCCCCATAAGGCGATAGCCTCAAAACTTACTGTGACCGAGGGTCCCCAAGAAACAACTTGGGCCGAGTGGTGGCAATTCCACTCCATTGACATTGGTTACTCCATGAACGCCAAATGTTAATGCTGTGCTGCTGGCCTCCCTCA
Source organism: Neoceratodus forsteri (assembly GCA_016271365.2). Classification (NCBI taxonomy): domain Eukaryota; kingdom Metazoa; phylum Chordata; order Ceratodontiformes; family Ceratodontidae; genus Neoceratodus; species Neoceratodus forsteri. The sequence continues at coordinate 783,561,952 of CM028137.1, forward strand.
GATAAATACCACTGGCGTCACCACGGCTCCAGTGTAATCAATAACTATCTGTCACCACCATCACTTTGTTAGCTGGTGGCGTACTTGACTGCTTTTATATCTCCAACCCCCAGTGTGGCTATGTTTGTCCCTGCTCCGTTCAACAGGGCATACTCCAACACATCTGTGGCCATTTCATTCTAGCCATTCTTCACCTAGGGATGCTACCATCAGACCCCACCCTCCCCCATGACTGCCCTAGCAGTTGACATCCCTATAGACTACAGAAACAAAGGGATGTGGTCCTAAACTTGCCCTCATCAAGGGGGACTCTAAGAAGAAGGAGCTACATTAAAATCACTGGTTACTACTTAAAGCCAGTGAGTTTAGGGACAGAGGTTGGCAATTCCAATCCAGGTTGCCCAACCCACCATCATCCTCCTCGCCTGTATCAGAGGCCTAACAGATATTCAGTGGGAGGCCAACGAAGAAAAGGAGGCAAGAGGAACAGAACTTAGAAGCCCTATCAGGGGAAACACAATATCCCCCAATATTTACTGCTATGGGGTCCAGCTACTTTTTGACAAAAGAAGACTAAAAGGGGCACACATACAATATATCCCTACATGGCAACCTTTGCCCAATACAACCATACCACATGCAGCATAAGGAACTCAATTACACTCATCGAATAAGTAGGCCACACTGTGTGGAAGCCATAAGGGGATAAAAACCCAGATGATAGCAGTATTTTTTGCTCAGTCCAGCTAAAACGCATGACCAGATACTATTGTTAACAGTACTTTTGCAGCCTTCTCAGCTGCGCAAGCAAACAGTCATGGAAAGCAGGTAATTGGTGTGTTTTAATGCAATATAGGTCTCCTTAGGTAGAAGGTGCTGAAAGTCTATTTCTTGGACCCACAGACATTTTCAAGAAAGAAATGTGGGGTGTATTCAACCTCTATTGACTTGCCATATGTGCTGGTAGATATACTCCTACCCAGGCATCCATACATACTGTATTTATAGGTAAAGGCACCTACCCATATACAGGTCGATCAATCCTTCAAACTGCCTAGACGTATAGCCAGAGTTATGGGCACCGTCACACCCACTCATTACACCAGGGTGCAGTGCTGGATTCGGAAGCTCAGTCAGGGTAACACACAGACCAGGGTCAGAATGACCAACCAGCTTTGTTGTATTGAATATCATGTACCATATGACAGCATGTACACACACACACCACTAGCAACGAAAACACTAAATATGTGCCTTTAGTACTTTCAGCAGGGTGTAAAGAAGTGATCAGGCCACTGGGTAACCCACTGTCAGCCTGGGCCAGTGACCTCCTGCAGCCTTCACTGCAGCGACTCCTAGGAGTGATGCCCTCCTTCTCCACATCTCTTATTTAATGCAGATCATGGAGGAAGGGACAGGGGACCTTCCTAACATTAAATCCAGGAATGACATGCAGATCAAGTACAGCAGACACTGTTAACACAGTCATACTTGGCCAGAGGCTACAGTTGATTAGTCTTATGCAATTCAGTATGGTTCAGTAAGTTTCTCAGTCCAGCCTCTATTGCACAGTCTACACTGTTCATATAGAGCTCTCTCACCAGTGACCACAGTTCAGTACTCTTCTGTAGACAACACCAATCAAGACCTTCAGGGGCAAATCTGGCACATAGACCCCTGACTACTGAAACTACTAGCATGGACATTCAGAAGGCTACACTGTTGAACTTAGGGGTATCCAGTAAGGTGACGGACACACTGATCCAAGCCAGTCAGGAGTTCACTAACAGAACTTATAATGACATGGGCGTGTATTACCAGTGGGATACCGGACTAACAGGAAATTCAGAGTTTGGTAGCAAGGCTCTCCACACAGCTTTGAGTCATATTCCTCCTCCCTCCCAAGACAAGTTCAAATACTGCTATATAATCACCCATGTGTTGAGACTCGGAGTGCTGTAAGAAGGTGCGATAGATAATGGTAGTTTACTCACCTGGTAAAGGTGATTATAAGAGCACCTTCTTACAGTACTCTGTATCCCACCCATTGAGCAGGAACATAAGCAATAAATTGGATAATAGAATAAGGGATTGTATATTAAAGAATGTATGTGCAATACCAACCAGTAAATGTAGAGTAGCGCACACTCAGTTCTACACTGCCAGTAACAGTGGAACATGTTGTCACATTGATTGGAATATAATGTAAGTTAATAATTGCCCTTTGCATAACATCAAATTGTGTTGTATTTCCCTACCCGCCAGCTTCCCTACGGGGGGTGGATGAGGGTCCTGTATGGTTGGAGTTTGATATTATGTTTTCAGGAGTAGCATAAGCTCTGTAAGATTTCATACTGAGGATTCTGGGAACTACAAGGGAGGAGAAGGATCGGATTTCGAATTTGGGATTCCTTTTTGTGCATCAGCCTATGAGAAGAGCACTTATAACCCATGTGTTGAGACTCAGAGTACTGTAAGAAGGTGCTCTTATAATCACCTTTACCAGGTGAGTAAACTACCATTGTTTATTGAACTAACCTGCTGGAATGCTGCTCAGAGTTCTGGGGTGTGTGTGTGTGTGTGTGTGTGTGTACAAATGATCTCCATAGAGACAATTATGCAAATTAGCGCCCATGTGAAGGCCGCACAGCACTGTCTGATCAGGCAGCTTAGAAAGACGCTTATCATAGAACAGACCTTTTGAGATGCTGAAACTCTAGAAGGAGAAAAAAAAAGTATTCACAATAAAATCAATGCCTCAATCAACTGCAGTACTGCTAGATACCAGAAATAAAACTGAAAAAAGGCACAGTACAGCAAAACACTACAAACCATTTGCCATTGATCTCACATTGTTAAACATGCTTCTGGAATATATAATGCCACAGCTTTTTAAGTAAGAGATTTAAAGAAGAAGCAGTTACAGTCTCTCAGGTGCTGTGTACCCCCTAAGAACTTGCAGTTTTGCTTACCTACATGTGTTTTTAAAAATCCCACAGTTCTGTTTACTTCCTGCTAAGTTCCACTTCATCTGCTGCTTTATGACTGTGAACTACAAGGCTTTCACCCTGTGAGACTCAGATTCCTCAAGCTCCTAGTGCCAGCCTGATAAGAAGCTGACAGCAGAATATGCTTGGAAATGGTGATCAAATCCTGTGTGTTTAAAAAACTGTAGCAAATGATTTCTTCAGTGCCTCATTAGGAGGGGGAGGAGAGGGGGTTGTCAGGTCTGCGGGTGGGAGGGCCAGTGGAAAACCAATAGAAACACAGAAACATAGAATTTGACGGCAGACAAGGACCGCTTGGCCCACCCAGTCTGCCCATATCCCTACCTAATGGATAAGCTGCAGATCCTAGTTAACCAGCAGCCTACTTCTTCCTACCCCCACTCCCTAGAATTGCCTTATGACTGTCCCATGCAAGCTTGAATTCCACCACTGTTTTTGACTCCACAACCTCCTCCAGAAGGCCGTTCAATGCATTCACAACCCTCTCTGTGAAAAAATGCTTCCTTAAATTACCTCTGAGCCACCCCTCTCTATCTTCAATATTACCTCTGAGCCGCCCCCCTCCCATCTTCAAAATTACCTCTGAGTCGCCCCCCCTCTATCTTCAATGCTGGGAACATGACTGTAGCACTGTGGTGGGACACATGATAGCATTCCTGTCCCCTCTTCTCTTCTACTTCATAGCAATAAGACAGCATGGCTATGCCCATGTGACCTTAAAAATAAGCACCATGCTATGGAAAACAATAATATCTTCCACTTGTAGCAAAATGAGCTTATTATTGTAGTAATCATGAAAACAACTAAACGTGCACAGAATGTGCTTGTACAGTATTTCACATCACGCAACATAAGAAAAATACTGGAGAGTGTATGTGTGTGTGTGTCTGTCTGTCTGTCTGTCTGTCTGTCTCTGTTATCTTGGGGAGAGGAGAAAATGAATAAAGTCAATGTTGATTTATGACAGTGCTTATGATCTGTGTACGACTGTGTGAGTAAAACTGGATGTGACCTATTCATTTTTGCGTTGTGTCATAATGTTGATTGCAGGGATGGTGGGTGTCTGTGAGGGTAAATCCGGGTGTTAATTTGCAGTACTTTATTTGTATCAGGTGCCTGAAGCAAAACTATCTGTGCTATTATGTAAATCTTTAGCAAACATCATTAATTGCATGACTGTAGATAGGATATACACACAGAATGTTAAACAAGTTAGTAATTAATATTTTGTGACATAATTAGTTTGATTAGTGTTGGGAATTGTGAAATACAAAAACTGACTGGATATCTTAAAACTTTGTTTTCTGATACAGTGATGAACTTTGCTTTTTTATGACAAATTAATGCTGTTCTGACACAAGCCTTTCAATCTTACTTCTATTGTAGGGAAGCTGATGGAGTCGCTAATGAAAGCCAACCTTGTGGACTATCTGGATGGTAATGGTCTCCAGGACAGTAAGCAGCACAGCTTTAAGTCAAGGAGGTTCTGTCAGACAAACTTATTCGACTGGGTAATGAGGGAATTGGATAAAGGCCATGTCGTGAATCTACTCTACTTCGACTTCAACAAGGCTTTCAGCTCTGAGCCTCTCAGATGCCTGCTGAAGAAGTTGGAGGACTAGGAGTAGCTAGGGATGTAGCTAGATGGGTGGAAATTGGCTAAAAGGGAGACAGCAGTGGGTAGTGGGTGGTGGGTAGTCAAATCAGAAGAGAGGGAGGTCACAAGTGGGGTGCCACAGGGGTCTGTCCTGGGCCAGGTTCTTTTCACTATGTTCCTCAGTGACATTGGAGAAGGGATTCGCAGTGGGTTAGGTTTGTTTGCAGATGACATGCTCTGCAGAAGGGTGGATAGTGTCAAGGGAATTAAAGACCCATAGTATGACCTACAGAGGCTAGAGAGGTTGTCAAATGTCTGGCAGTTACAATTCAATGCCAACAAGTACAAGGTAATGCACATAGGGAGAGAGAGAACCCCAGAACAGAATACTGGATGGGTGGGGTAAAACTCAGTACTACAGCTGAGAAGTGTGACCTGGGAGTCAACATTAGTGACACCCTTAAGTAGGCTAGCCAATGTGACAAGGCTTGTAGCAAGACAAACAGGATGCTGGGGTGTATCAGGAGGGGTATTGATGGTAGGAAGAAAGAAGTGATACTCCCCCTCTGTAGATCCTTGGTGAGGTCACATCTGGAGTACTGTGTCCAGTTCTGGAGCCCTCACTTTAGAAAGGACAATGATAGGCTAAAGATGAAGATGATTCAGAGCCAAGAAGAGAAGTCCTATGAGGAACGCCTTAGGGCACTGAACATGTACTCATTGTAAGCCGGACAGGAGAGGGGGGATATGATAGAAACATTCAAATTCTTGAAAGGAATAAACAAACTGAAGTACAAGGAATTATTTAGCAGGAACACTAGTTTGATGACACGTGGGCATGACTGGAAGCTGACAGGCAGAAGTTTCAGAAGGGGTGTGAGGAAGTATTACTTTACAGAAAGGGTGGTGGAAACGTGGAACTGCCTGCTGGCTGAATAGTTTGCAGCTGAAACTGTGGGGAGTTTTAAATGAGCTTTGGACAGAGTGAAGAGGATTGAAGGGGACACATGATGCAGAGCACCAGCTACGTGTGTTCTCCGAGAGCTCCGACCACCCTTCCTCCTAAACTCTCCATAATTTCAACTTCAGCTCTTACTGTAATAAAATTGTGCTTTCTACCTACTCCAAGGACTGTACGGATTCTGTAGTACCCCGATGGAAGAAGAAATGCGTGAAGCTTTGCCAAAACACACTCCACCGGCAACTCCGGAGAAGGCCTCTAAAAAATCTAGGGCCTCAATTATACAACAACCCCAAATGTCCTCGACTGGGACCACGGTGGAAGAACCCCTAACACTAACCAGATTTTTAGAGGAATTTCGTCCTTTTAAAGCAGAAATGCAAGAATTAGCAAGCGAGATTAAAAGCATTACCTGCTCTTTAGAGTTTATGCATGAAGAACCTCTGACAACGAGTGTGTGATACGCTCACTGGGCTCGAAACAAAAAATGGAACCTGTGCTGTGGGTCAGTTTAAACAACGATATCCAAACTTGAGTTGAAAGTGGAGGACCTCGAGGGCAGGAGCCGCCGCAACAACGCCGTAATTATCGGTCTACCCGAGAAGGAGGAGGGTCCTGACCCTTTCCGATTTGTTCAGAGGTTCGTGGAGAAAACAGCAGGTCCTTCTCCGTTCAGACCCTGTTACACCATTGAGAGAGCACATCGTGCCCTACGCCCTGTACCAGCTCACGGAGCACCCCCTTGTACCCTCATCTTCAGGTTCCTTAATTTTCAAGAGAGGCAACTTTTTTTAACTAAGGCTAAAGAAATGAAAGAGCTGCAGTGGGAAGGTTCAGTGATCAGAGTAGTGCAAGACCTACCCTTAATGGTCCGCCAAAAAAGAGCATCGTTTCACCCCCTTGTCAAAAAGTTAATTGCTCCGGGAATTAAATTCAAAATGAGTTACCCCGCTAAGTTTCAAGTTCTGTTGGCCGATACTTGGAAATCCTATGACTAGCGATTGAGAGTGCCACACAACTCTCCAAGCTAGCCCTTCCGATCTCTTAAACCCTCCTGAGGCATCTAAAGGGATTTCTGTTATCACGTGTACTGTATGTCTCCTAAGGGTTCCGTTCTCATTTGTTTGTTTGGCGCCCCAGGTGAGGGCATGTGAACTGCTTCGCAAGGCTCTTACTTTGCTATTTGAACCCCTGGTTGGAAAAGAATATCAGTTGGCTAAAGCACTGCAGAGGAATCTTCGTCTCCCTCCCCCTCACTTCAGACTCCCTTTTTTCTCAGTGTTTGCCTTGCCTTCCGATGTCATGCCTGCTTAGCTCAAGGAGGGACAGTTGTTCCGACCAGTTGCTGCAGTGGTGGAATGGTCTTCCAATGCAGTTTTCGGCCGGCTTGGTGTTTTTTCTTTCTCTCCCTGCCTCTCTTGCAATGGGGAAAGTTTTCTTCAATCAACATTGAAAAAGCAGTTTTGAATGGCAAAATGGCAATCGCCACTAGATGGAGCCAGAGACCGTCAATGGTCTAGATACGCTACAGTAGTAGTAATAATTCATGCAAGACAGTTTTTCTTCCTTTATTTTATTTCTTCTGTTTCTCATCTTTTATTTGTTTTAATTTATTGTGCTGGTTATGCTGACATAATAACCTGTGGCTGGAATTTACTTTAAGTTTGATACAAGAAAAGCTGGATATACAAAGATGTGAATGGCATTACCAGGGCTTACCCATTATGTGTTTATGTTCGTTTTTAACAAACTGGTCAAAACAATTGCTTCACTCTGTATTCGTTTTGTTTGCCTGGGGTTTTATTTATAAATTATGCAATTAATGTTATAGTTTTGGGATAGGATAGGGATGTTTTGGAATACCACAGTTATTTCCTGGTTTCCTCATTCTGTACTATGTATCAGATTAAAATAACTAGTTTTCTCTCTGGTTTTATATAGGATTCGAGAGTTGTGTTGTTTAGTGGTTAGTGCATTCAGTGTATGTTTAATCCTTTATTATGTGGAGTAGTGACGGGGGAGGGTTGGGGCGGTGGAGGACTGGTTGTGTGATCTGTTGTCATGGACCATGATAGATGCGGATTGGGTTGGGGGGCTCGGGATTGTTGTATACATATTGTTGGGATGGGAATGTTAGAGGTTTTAATCCTAGGGAGGGTGGGAGGGTGGGAAGCACAATATACAAAAAGAGTGAAAAGGAAGAGCGGAGTTACGAGCAGTGGATAGATAGCCATAACTTTAATAACAAGATGTCATTGTCCAGGACAATTAGATTAATCAGTTGGAATATAAAAGGGCCCGCACAGAAAACCAACGTATAAAATCCTGAAACATTTAAATCTTTTGAAAGCTGATATAATGTTTGTACAGGAAACCCATCTACTCAACAATGAAGCTAATTAAGGCGCTTACAGATAGGGCAGGTCTTTGCTTCAGAAGGTACCACCACAGTAGGGGAGTGATGGTGATGATTCATAGATCGGTGCCCTTCAAATCTCTTCAAGTAATACAAGACACTGCAGGTAGATTCATTTTGGTAGAGGAAACCTACACACTCTGGAGATATTACTTGGTTCTGTTTATGGTCCAAATACAGATACTCCAGCCTTTTTGTGCAGTTAATGGAAGCATGCGCCATTCCTAGATATCCCTATAATAATAGGTGGGGATCTAAATTTGGTTTTGGATCCATCACAAGATAGATCCAGACCCTCTTGTAAGGGTCTTTCCCCGGCTCAAAGAGCAGTTAGAGAACTCCTAGACCAGACAGGTCTTTCTGATGTGTGGAGAATTCTCCACCCAAAAACTCGGGAATTCACTTTTGTTTCTCAGGTTCACGGCACGGCATCCCGAATAGATTATATTCTCGTCTCGCGTAATCTTCTGTCTGGGGTGGTGGATTCGGGCATTGTCGCTGGACCACTCTCAGATCATTCAATAGTTTCCTGTTTAATCTCCTTTTCACACCTCCCCAAAAGGGGTAACAGATGGAAACTTAACAATCAGTTACTAAGAGATGCTGTAATAGTAAAATACATTTCTTCCCAAATATCTGAGTTCATTTCAAATAATCTCAACTCTACCAAGCACCCGGATATAGTGTGGGGAGCACTCAAAGCATTCCTGAGAGGCATTTTAATAGGTGTGGCATCCAGGAGGAAAAAGGAGAGGGAGCAGCGAATGTCAGAACTTCTAATCCGGATACGGGATATGGAGGCTGAACTTTCTCCTCATTCTTCCGAGGAAGATAGTCATGAGTTATTTAAATTCGTGACTCATACCTAAACTTACTGGGGAACAAGCCGAGCTTGCAATTATCAAAAGCGAATGCCAGTTATACGGATCAAGGGAGAAAGCGGCCGTATGTTGGCGTGGCGTATTAAACAGTTAGAATCCACTAAATTAATAGCTGCTGTCCAATCTGATTGAAAATGGGGTCATTAGAACTTCCCTAAAGAAATTGCTGTTGAGTTCAGGAATTATCTGGAGCAGTCTATATGGGGCAATGGAAAATCCCCTCAGAGGAGAAATTGCATTCCTATTTAGAAGACTTGCGCTTGCCCTCTCTCGGAGATACAACAAGCTCAACTCATCGCCCCAATCACCCAGGGTGAAATAGAACAAGTAATTAAAAGCCTTCCCTCCGATAAAACTCCAGGTCCAGATGGAGTCTCGTCTAATTTTTATAAAGTTTTTTCTAAAGAATTATCTCCCTTACTTGTCACATTATTCCAATATATTCTCAATGGTCAGACAACTGACTGCACGCTGTTTGAGGCACTTATTGTCTTATTACCTAAACAGGATAAACCTCCGGATTTGGTTTCAAGTTACAGACCCATTTCACTGCTTAATTATGATATTAAAATCCTCACGAAGCTATTAGCTGACCGTATGAGCAAAGTTGTACCTGATTTAATTGGTGAAGCACAGGTTGGCTTCATGAGAGGGAGATCGTCCGATGACCATTTAAGGACACTTGCACATGTCCTCTCTGTGTCCAGGGAATCGGACCAACCCATGGTGCTGGTGTCCTTGGACGCAGAGAAGGCATTCGACAGGGTGTACTGGAACTATCTTCTAGTTACAATGAAGAAATTTGGCTTCCCCCTGGTATTCCTGAATTGGATTAGCTCTCTGTACAAGCTACCCTCTGCGAGAATCTCTTGTAATGGGGTTAGTTCTGATCCCTTTAGGCTATTTGTGGGCACCAGACAGGGTTGCCCGCTTTCCCCTCTCCTTTTTAATCTTTATCTAGAACCCCTCATTAGGCGAATTTTACATAGGAAGTGCAGGGTATTCAAGTCCATGGCCATATCATTAAAATAACTGCATATGCAGATGACCTTCTGCTACATATATCGCATCCAGCTGAATCAATACCTGCACTACTGGAAATTATACAGAAATTTAGTGAAGTTGCGAATTACAAACTTAATGTGGAGAAAACAGTGGTATTTCCCCTCAACAATAGAACCTTTAAGCATGAAATCACTGCATTGGGGCTAACTTGGAATATCAAGTCTATAAAATATTTAGAACTTACCTTAACAAGGAATCCAGCTCGCATGCAACAGTTAAATTTGGACTCGCTGGTACATACAATCGAATTAGACCTTAAAAGATGGGCAATGCTTTCACTATCCTTATGGGAAAATTAATTTAATCAAAATGAATGTTTTTCCTCGGCTATTTTACCCTTTGAACATGTTAAATATTTGGCTCCGCTGTCATGGTTTAAGAGAATTCATGGTATGATTACTAATTTTATTTGGGATTACAAGAAATCCAGAATGGCCTATTACAAATTAGCTGCTCCTAAATTATGAATTGGCTGAGACTCCCTCACTTTGGTTTATATTACTGGGCTAGTCACGAAATAAATATCTCAGATGGTTACAAATAATAGATCCCCCAGTCCAAAGTGTCTACATACCTTTCTGGTTAAAGTTGGAATTATCCTGTATTAGGAATCAGGTCTACTTTTGAAAGCCATGTTGCACATTAACTCAAATTCTCTACCTAGAATGCTGAAATCTCCCATAGGTGTATCCGTTAGAATCCATTCCCAACTATGTGCTTTTCTAAAATACAATCATACTAAAGACCTATCTCAGCCTATAAGAGGTAATCCCTGTTTTTTAATCGGAGGCAAGCCTATTAGTACCTCTTGGCTTCCTCAACTCGGCGAGTGCCAACTATCTGATCTAGTCAAGGTGGACGGGCAGGTGCCCACAGCAGCTGAAATTTCTAATAAATTTCATCTTTCACATGTGGATATATTCAAAGTGTTTCAACTCCGGCACCTTCTGTTAAAAGTGTTGGGTTCACTCTCGATAACTCCGCCAAAAGTGCATTTCCAAAGAGAATTAAGCTCCTTAGCAGGTTTAGCACATGCTGTTTCTAAATTTTATTGCATTTTATTCAAGTGGGCCTACCCCCAGAATTTCGCACCGACCTCTTTTTGGTCGTCGTTATTTCCTGACAAGGTGTTTAACTGGTCTTCACTATGGTACAGTTGCCATAAATATATCTTGCAGGATCGGCTCAGACTGATGCAATTTAAACTGTTACATAACATTTACTATTCTCCCCAGAAATTGGCAAAGTTAGGTATTGTATCCTCCTCTGTATGTATTAGATGTCACCAAGGTGAGGGAGATCTCCTCCACATTTTCTGCAATTGTCCCAAGGTGGCTTCGCTCTGGTCCACAATAAAATGTAGGGTGGATCCCTTGCTAGGTTTGAATGATCTTTTTATGCCAGAGGTATGTGTGCTAGGGGATGTTACAAATATCCCGGTGCGGAACAGAAAATATCATATGGCCCTAATCGCGGCATCTGTTAAAAAAGTGGTCCTCAAACATTGTACAGACACTTTAGAAATTTCTTATGTAGAATGGTTACAAGAACTACTGGCCAATCTAAGAACGGAGAGAACCATAGCTAACCTCCAGAATAAAGTACCAAAGTTTAACACAATTTGGGGTCCCCTATATACACTATTTTCCTTAAATCGAAAGGCAGTTCTTCCTTGGGTTAATTATATAAGTGGTGGGAATTACCTATTGTGCTGGGTTGGTGGGTGGGGGGTGTTAGGGGGTAGGGGGGAATAGGTGTAGGTTGGGTAGAGAATGGATCCTGGTGTCATGTGATTTATGTATGTATATCAAACAGTCTATGTACCGTTTACTTGGATGTATTCTCTGCTTTGCAAATTTCAATAAAATTTAAATAGAAAAAAAAAAGAGTGAAGAGGATTGTAATTACTAGTAGTGACAAGGAAGGGGAATGGAATTGGAAAAACTGATAAGAAGGGTTAAAACCCAGTATCGATGTTAGGTTGCGGGGTTCTGTAGGGACTCATGGTCAGACTGGATGGCCTTTGGTCTTCTTCTACCACCACTGTCTACGTTTCTATGTTTCTAGGACTGTTTGTTTGTGAGACAGTTTTGATCAAATTCATGTGGGAGAGGGGAGAGTTTAATATTCACACTACAGTTACTACACAAAACTTGACATCAAGGTTCAGATATTTAATTATGAACAAAAGCAGACTGCAAAGATTTGCATTACACTTGCCCTTGCGCCTGACCAGAAGTTGCTATATGCAGTCAGATAATGCACTGGCACTATCTGTCTGAATATAGGGTCATAACAGCGCAGCACTAAAGCAAGTAGCACTGCCCTGATATGAACCTTGGCTGTATACAGCCCATTAGGTAACTGCAGGGAACTGTACCTCAGACCCAATAGTGATGGGAGCCCACAGCGTGATATTCAGCAGAAAAATTGCAAATGAGCCTGTTGGGTATGCAAGGCACTAAGGGGCCATATGCATACCCATTATGGGCTCATTTGCATGCAAAGCAGCAGCAGGTTTGTGCCCTTTCTGTGGCCACTCACCACATCTGGCATGGTGGCAAGTGGCCACCTCACACCCAGAATGCCCATCCCCTCATGTAAATTTACTCCCTGGTGTCCAGTGGCATCCTGCACCCTTCAGTCAGCTGCCATCATATTAGTACAAATGTCCCTTGTGTCAAGGGGGCTTGTAGCTGAGGTGCTAGGGGCTCACTCTGGTGGAAATAAATTACAACATTAGTTGTTAAATTTGCTGTGCTGCGGTTCTTGGAGTGCTTTTGCTTGGAAAATGTAGGTGCATTCAAGGCTGGCTGTCTGCTTAGTGCACCTCCTCGTCTCGAAGCGCAGGACTTGTGATTTGGAGTTTCATCCCATATGGTAGCCAGCTGAGGAGGTGAGTGGAGGGTTGTGCTGGTTGTCATATCGGGATCAGTGTACAGCCCCTTCTTCAGAGGTATGGGGGTAGGGGGGTTGGCTGGGTGATGTGCTCAGTGCCAGCAGTGCATGGGGGGGGTGCTAGCCACTGGGGCCTTGGAGTGGGCATCAGAATGAGAGTTCAGTGGGCGAGGGTACCAATATACACCAGGGAAATCAATGCAGTGTCAGGGACGGGTGCTTGGTGGGCGGGGGGTGCAACTAGGCACCAGGGTCATCCATGCAGCTTCAGGAATGGGTGCTCAGCAGGTGGGTGGGGTACAACTAGATGCCAGGGATAACAGTTACATAGAGGGCTGGGTGATCTGAGTGTGGGGGGTGCCACTAGATGCCAGGGGATAACACTCATCATATGGCACTGGGTGATCAGAGCATGGAGGATGCCACTGGACACCAGGGAACTCACTACCATGATGGCAACTGGTGATCGGAGGGTGTGGGGTGCAACTATACACCAGGGACATCTGTACTAATATGGTGGTGGATGAGCAAAGGATGGGGGCTGCCACTGCACACCAGGGATATCACTACGATCACCGGGTTGGTGGAGCAGGGTTAGAGGGTGCCACTGGACACCAGGGCTTCCATTGCTTCAGTGGGCCAGGGTTCAGGGTGTGTGGTGTGGGGAGCTGCAGTACCACTGCCCATCACCAGGGCCTTGCACACATTTGGGTGGCATTTACCATCTGTGCAAACCTCTGAATCTACCACTGCACCCCTATGGAGCGGAGGACCCCTCATCTGCATGGGTACAGTGGTAAATTAGCCCTCAGGTGCTAATGGGTTTTGCCTGCACTGTTTGGGTGTCTGAATATAGACTCCACTGACAAACTGGGAGCAGAACACAGTTACAGAGGGCAAACACCCCTTTGGGCCCAGGCTAACTTTTGAATATTTGGCCCCAGATGTGTGACTGTTAAACTTATTTGGAGTAGTTTTCAAATATAATAGACACAGACAATAGAAATCACTAGTTACTGAACTGAATTCCTGCTGCACCATTCTGTGACTGTACAATATGACACAAGTAATGACACTATTGAAAAGTCACTATTTAATATGTATCATAAACTAAACACAGTGTCAATCTTCCACAATACTGAGAAACATGATTATGTGTAATTTTTTCCTGACCTCTGGTAAAGTTCAGTCTACGGAGCCCAAACTGACAATCAGCCCGAGTTAGTGTTCCTATGTTGTACTCTTTGAAGGGAGCATGCCCACAAGCAGCAGCCTTGAGTAGGTGCAAACATGCCAAGCACATCTCAGTCAAAACAAATACAACCAGACAACATGCTTATTTACACTTATCTGCATCTCGTCGACAGTCCTCCTTCTAGGCCTTTTCAGGATCTCCTGCTTTAGTAACAGCAGACTTGCTCTGGCTAGAAGTGGCCTTTTCTGCTGCTGAAGGTACCTGCAAACACCGGAGAGACAGCTCAGACTGCTGCTGCCACCCGCTGCTGTTGTTCTCCACTCCTCCTGGGACAGACAGGGCTCTCCTCCTCCTCCTCTTGCATAGTAGCAGTGGAGCTTGCTTGGGGTTCCCAAGCGTGGAGTCCCACCTCCATTTGCAACAGTCTCACACCATTGACAGGGAGTGGTGTTTCAATTCTGAACCATGTGGGCAGGTGGGAAGCTGCAGGGAGTAGTGTTTCAGTTTTGAATCAGACAGGGGGTGGGAGGGAAGCCACATGGAGCAGTGTCTTGAATTTGAACTGTGCGGGCAGGTGGGAAGGAAGCAACAGAGAGTGGTGTTTCAATTCTGAACTGGGCAGGTGGATCAGAGGGAGGGAAGCCACAGGGAGTGGCATTTCATTGCTGAGCTGGGTTGGTGGGAGAGAAAGAAACCACAGGGAGTGGCATTTCAGTGCTGAACCAGGCTAATGGGAGGAAGGGAATCTGCAGAGAGTGACATTTCAGTGCTGAACTGGGCAGGTGGGAGGGAAGCCACAGGGAGTGTCTTTTCAGCACTGTACCATTTTGGTGGGAGGGAGGGAAGTTGCAGATAGTGTGTTTCAGTGCTGAACCAGGTGGGTGGGAGGAAGATAAACTGAAAATACACACAGCATCAGAATGTCATAAAGTCGCTCAGCTGATTGCGGCCCGACTTCATGCAAATGAAAGGACAGAAGCACTTTCTTATAGGAGTGCTTTGATCCTTTCAACTACACAAAGTTTCCACCCAGCAAACAGTGACAAGTGTCATAATCAGCTTGCCTGGTTATTGGTCTGTCACTGCCGAGCCCAATGCTGGTTGAGCTACATTGGACCTGACAGTGACACACCTCTGAAATGCCATTCATCATAACAAAATGTTTGTTGCCCACACAGGCATGCAAGCAAACATGATAAAAAAATGACTACGAGTGACGTTTTTTTTTTATTTCAGGTACTTACACTGGGGATTGAGCACCCTAGTGTCAGTGTTATGTTTGACAGCAACGAGGGTAGGCTCTCCAGTGTCACACACTGAAAACGAGTGGGGTGGGGGGTACTAGCCCACAATGGGGATTTTGTACCCTGGTGTCAGAAACTTAAGAAGGAGGAAGTAATGGGAAGTGGGAAGGATACTTGACAGAGGGTGAGAGGGATTGTTTTTACATTCAGGGTGGGGGGGACCACAGCAGGCTGATCATGACACTGATCAGCTCTGCTTGCCGGGCAGCATTATGCAAATCAAAGGAAAGAGCTGCCTTATGTTGGGCCAGCTCTTTCCTTTGAACTACGCAAAGCTTCCACCCAACAAGTCCAGGATAGTGTCATGATCAGCCTGGCTGATGACTGGTTTGACACTGATGAGCCCCTTGCAGACTGCTCTACATGGACCGACTGAGATACACCTCTCAAACCCCATTATCATACAAAAATGTTAGCTTTGCGCAAGCACAAGGGTGAACATTAAATCCGTGGAATCGATAACTTCTATGACAAAGATACAGTACTAGTATTGATAAATTAGTATCCTATTGCTTTCAATAGGTTTCTTGATCTTATTGATGAGGAACCAGAGTGGTTTGAAGCACCGAGGTCTCGGCCCTCTCATGTTTCTGGCATTGTGCCAGTTATAGTGGAAAGGCAGATGCTTGTAGTTATATGGGGGAAGAGCTCCTCCCCCACAACCTACTTAAACTTCTGGATTACAGCTGCTTTGCTTAGAGCGAGTCGCACTCACTGTGCTCGCTGTGCTACATGCTGGGGCTGGCTCCTACCTCCATTCCCCCCCCCCACGCTCCCTGCCTTTGTTGCTCCCTCTCGTTTTTTGTTTTCCCTGCATTCCCTTCCCGTTTGTTTTCTGCCTTTTTTGGGGGGGTTTCGGCCTTACCTCAGCTGCAGTGTCATAGTTCATACCATTGTTCTCTTTCGTTTTCTTTCCTTCTTCAGCCACTTCTGACATGCAGCCCGGGAATCAGCTGTAGGCTTGAATTTCTGCAAGAGCTGTGGCATCGGCTGTTATTTATTTCATTCACCAGTCTGTACTCGCTACCTCCTGTCTGTCTACATAGTGTGGTTATGCTGTGCAGTAGTAACTAGATGGCATGGAACTTATGTAATTTCACATCAGGAGAAAGGAAGACATCTAATGAAGAAGCACTCAGACACACCTTCTTTATCTCACCGTCATGCATTTTCTGTGCTTCAGCTTGCCGCACCTGAGAGTGCTCTCCTGTGCTACCGTTCTCTGATTTGCTGCTCTCCCTCCAGTTTAATGCTTCCATGGCTACCACTGGCTTCCCTTCGGTCCAGTATGATGCATGTGATTCCTTCTATGGCTCAGGCCCTTGAACCACTATCATGCTCCAGACTACCATACCTCGCAACAGCATGTTCAGTTCATCTTTCCTCACTGCCATATTACTACTGCTTCTGTGGTAGGACATTCCTGGCAATTACTGTCTGGTTCAGAATCTATCACAACCTGAGACAGATGCCTTCATAGATGCTCTTCTACCATTTAGTGGTAAAGGACGAGGATCCTTTGGAACTCCGTTTCTAGTCTGTACGCTGGGTGCTAGCATTTTAGACATCACTTCTATATGGATGAGGTTACTGACACTGCAGTATAGTCATTATTGCTTGAACCAGCTGAAACTGTCAACCTCCTATTATCACTTCAGACATTTCCAGTAGCCCACTACATTATATCTAGCCGCTGGTAATTTTAACAGACTTTACCTTATAGTCAGCATGCCTTGCCTTCAGCTTCCAGTGAATGTACAGCAGGCAAACCGGATTCTTGGAACACTATACCAATGCACTTGCTTATAATATCTCCTCTTTCCCAGTTCATGGAACTTTTACAGGCAACGCCTCCATAGAAACATAGAAACATAGACTTTGATGGCAGATAAGGACCGCTTGGCCCACCTAGTCTGCCCATTTCCCTACCTACAGGATAGGCCACAGATCCTAGTTAACCAACAGCCTATTTCTTCCTACTCCCCACTAGAACGGCCTTATGTCTGTCCCATGCATTCTTGAATTCTCCCACAGTTTTAGACCCCACAACCTCCTCAGAAAGGCTGTTCCATGCATCCACTACCCTCTCTGTGAAAAAATACTTCCTCACATTGCCCTGGAACCACACCCCCCTCTATCTTTAAATTGTGTCCCCGTGTTCTTGCACATCTCTTTTTCTGAAAAGATGCTACCCTCTTGGACTTTGTTGATTCCACTGAGGTACTTAAAAGTTTCTATCATGTCCCCCCTCTCCCTTCTTTCCTCAAGGGTATACATATTAAGCTCCTTTAGTCTCTCCTTATACGGCTTCTCTTGCAGACCCTGTACCATTTTAGTTGCCCTCCTCTGGACTGCCTCTATCCTGTCTATGTCCTTGCGGAGATGGGGTCTCCAGAACTGGACACAGTACTCCAGATGTGGTCTCACCAACTGTCTGTACAGAGGGATAACAACTTCCCATTTTCTGCTGGTGATGCCTCTCCCTGTGCATCCCAGTATCCCCCCAGCCCTCCCTACTGTCTTCTCACATTGCCTGCTAACCGTAAGGTCATTTGATATGAATACCCCCAGGTCCCTTTCCTTTTTTGTCATTGTTACTACCTCCCCCATTGTATAATCTTCCCCTGGGTTCTTGTTTCCCAGGTGCATTATTTTGCACTTCTTTGCATTGAATTGTAGCTGCCATACTTCTGACCATTCCTCCAACCTTGTCAAGTCCCTTCTCATCCTTTCCACGCCTCCTTGTGTATCAACCCTGTTGCAGATCTTTGTGTCATCTGCAAAAAGGCATACTTTTCCTTCCAGTCCCTCTGCAATGTCTCTTATAAAGACATTAAAAAGGACTGGACCCAGTACTGAACCCTGCGGTACACCACTAGTAACCCCTCTTTCTTCAGCGTGGACTCCATTTACAATTATCTTCTGTGTCCTGTTGTCCAGCCAATGTTTTACCCAGGCTACCACCGTGGGACCCACTCCCAGGCTGGTTAATTTGACTATTAATCTTTTGTGTGGGACTGTGTCAAATGCCTTGCTAAAGTCTAGGTAGGCCATGTCCACAGCCCTTCCCTGGTCTACTACTTTGGTCAGCCGGTCAAAGAAATCTATTAAATTCATCTGACATGACCTTCCCGCTGTGAACCCATGCTGCCTTGGGTCCTGTGCCCCACTGGCCTCAAGGTATTCAACAATTCTTTCCTTCAGAAGTGACTTCATCACTTTCCTTACCACAGAGGTCAAACTGACAGGTCTGTAGTTTCTTGCCTCTGTCTTGGTCCCACTTTTGTGAAGGGGAATCACATCCTCCTTCCTCCAGTCCTCGCGTACCACACCATCCTCCCATGATTTATTAAAAATAGTTGTCAGTGGTTTCACTAGTTCCCCCCTTAATTCTTTTAGAATTCTGGGGTGAATTCCATCAGGCCCCTTTGCTTTGTCCACCTTCAATTTTAGGAGTTCTTGCAGAACCCTTTCTTCTGTGAAAGGGCTGGGATCGACCACCCCTATCAAGAGTGCTTCTGTTAATTGGATTAGGCACTTCCCCCTCCTCTTTTGTGAATACTGAGCAGAAATATTCATTCAGTATCCCTGCTTTTTCACTATTCCCCTTTGCCCACCCACCGTTCATTCTATTCAGCCTCACTATCCCTCCCTTTGTTATTCCACGCTCTCTGATGTACCTATAAAAGGTTTTATCCCCCTTCTTAACTGAGTTGGCTATCTTTTCCTCAGTTTGGGCCTTTACTATTCTGACTTCCTTCTCTGCTTCCTTTTGCCTTAACTGGTACAGCTCTCTGTCCTGCTCCTGTGTTTCCTTATGCTTCCTGAATGCTATCTTTTTCTCCCTGACTTTCCCAGCCACCTCTTTTGAGAACCATAGTGACTTTTTCTTTCATTTTGATTTGTTTATTTGCTTCACACAAAGGCTTGTTGCCTCTGTGATGGCAGTTTTGATGATTCCCCATTGTTGCTCCACCCCTCCTTCTAGCCTGTTTGCTAGTGCTTTTCTGAGGCACTCTCCCATCTTGCCAAAGTCAGCCCTCCTGAAGTCCAGTACCCTCACTTTTGTATGGCTTGACTCTGTAGCTGAGTTTAACGTGAACCGTATTGTTTGATGGTCACTTGTTCCCAGATGGCAACCCACTTCTAGGTCTGAGATCCTCTCACTGCCCCCATTTGATAGTACGAGGTCTAAGATTGCTCCCTCATGAGTTGGTTCTGAAACTAGCTGTCTGATGCCTGCCACCTGTAGGGCATTTAGAATGGCCCTGCTTTTGGATGTGGCTGCAGCAAATGTGCTCCAGTTAACATCTGGCATATTCAGGTCTCCCAGCAACAGTATCTCTCCTTTCTCTGCCATCCTAAGAATGCCTTCCATCATATCCTTGTCCATTCCCTCCCCCTGACATGGGGGTCTGTACACAACCCCTGTGCGGATTGTGGTGCCCTTTCCAGTCTCCAAGGTGACCCACAGTACCTCCTCTTCTCCCTGTTTACTCTTTTGTTCAGTTGCTTTTATCCCTTCCTTTACATAGCGAGCTACTCCTCCCCCTCTTCTCCCCTGCCTGTCTCTCCTATAGGTTATGTACCCTGGTATGTTAGCATCCCAATCATGGTTCTCTGTGTACTATGTTTCTGTGACTGCTACGATATCCAGGCATCCCTCTTCCATCAAGGCCACCAGCTCAGGGAGCTTGTTGCCCAGATTACGGGCATTGGTACTCATTACCCTCCATTTCCTGATGGCCTGACTCCTTTTTGCCCCATCCCTCCATGCTTACTTCACCTACCTGCCATGCTTAAATTGATCAACTCCATTCTGACTTGTTCGTGCACTCACCTTACTGGCTGACCTACATTTGGTCCAGCCACACATGCTAGCCTTCGAGGGGCTAGCGGCCATTCTCTACTTACCTTACCAGCTGACCTACGCATGGTCCAGCTGTATGCTAGCCTTCTTGGATTTAGCTACTATTTCTATTTACTCGCTGGCTGACCTACACAGTCAACTGCACCTCCTACAACCTCCTATGGTCCATCAGCTGACCTACACGTGGTCTAGCCGCACTTCCTTACCTCATTGGGCTTAGCTCTCTTTGTTCCCATGGATGCTTCTTACAGAACTGCTTCATTCATTTGGACATACTACCTCTCCAACTCATGCTTCCTAAAGCTTCTCCTTCCACTGGATTTATTTCTGGATTACATAAAGATATTCACCTCAATTCTCTTGGATGCTTCTCGCCATGCAACTTCAACTCCTTGGAGTTGCTACTACCGTCTCTGCCAGAACTCCCTGCTGAGCTCTATTCCAGACTGCCTTCTTTAGTTTAACTTAAGCCCAAGACATTGATCTAATACAGTTTCAGGATGCTTGTTACCTCTGTTGAGTTGCCAACTCATCCGCGCAGGTCTCTTCACTTCAGTCTTTACCATCCTCGGTCTTCAGGATACGACAATCTACAGCACCTTTCACTGTTCTCATAAGTCTGCCTTAGACTGTATATTACTACTCCACATGAAACCGACTCAGGATATGCTACCATTTGCAGTACCTTATGCAATCTATTCTTTACTCCTTCGCTACTACTTCTGCATTATATGCAGGTTTGACACTTACTATTACTCTCTACCATTGCTCTACAACCTGCCTTGCCTCGTGGGGCTGGAGGTGTCACCGCAATGCACTTTGAATGACCTGCACCCCTATGGGCTGGAGGTCCTTGAACTTTATTACTAACGCATTCTCGCCTGTTTATTTGACCTGCTTCTCCCTTCCGGGCCTGGGGGTTCGATTAATTTTACTCTATACCTGCATTGCCCACTGTTGGGTCCTGGAGGTTCGCATTCTACTCTGTGCCAGCCTGCCCAGTGTGTCTGCCAGCCTTAGGAGCTCCTTTTACTATAGACTCACATCTGGATTTATTTAGCCACTTGTCATCTATTCTTCAGATGCTTTTGCCTTACCGATTCAGTCATATGAATTATGACTACTACACTCCTAACAGGACACTTAGTTGAGCTTATCCAGAAGACCTTCAATCTCATGAATTGTGCTCTAAGGCTTTTTTGGATCCTGTGACACTACTTCATTCGACTCAGCCTCTTCAGTTATCACCATTTATGACTCATAAACTCGACTATTCAGGACTCATCAGACTATTCTCACCAAGTCAGCTCTAGCTACTGTACCATTCTGGCTTTCAAAACGTGGATATCTACATTGCTATGCAACTGTTTGGATCACCAGACGAAGCTCTTAGATTCCTATGCTATTACCATTTCCTCATGCTCCTTGCTGTATGCCGTACATAATCTATGCAATACTACTCTTCTGCCACTACGTCTGCATCATGCAGATTTAATTACTACTACTACTGACCTACATACATACATGTCCACTTATTTACACTATTTGCTCATATTACCTGCTTCGCTCTTACAGGGCCTAGAGGGTCATCAAGATTGACTCACCTATTCTACAACTTACTTCAGCCCTCGGGCTCTGGAGGTATATCTAACTTATGTCTACCTATTTGCACTAAGATCTATACCTAATTCACTTACCTGCTTCTCACTCTGGATCAGAGGTTCCTACTTCTCCACCCTCTCCAGATCACGGAGCATGTGCCCAGTTCCTGTGCTTCATCACCAAAGCATTCATTTGCAAAGCTTGCCAAGCAGAACATGAACCAACTGTCCTCCTACTCTGGACATTGACACTTAGCCTTTGGGTTACTGGTTTTCCTCAGAGAAGACGTCCTCGCCTGCTGGAGCGCTTCACCAATGCAACTTTGTTGCTTCAAATTATTATCAACCATGGATTCCAATCTACTATCATTCTGCCTTGGACATGGATTCTCGGACTATGAGTTTACTAGAAGGATGCTGCTATGTTCACCCGACACTTCAAAATTCAGTACTTTCTTCAGTTTTTTGTTTCACTGGATCAGGATCTACAACTTTGGATTTCGGATTAGCCGATCAAATTAAAATTGTTACTTAGGATTACTCTCCTTTAGTATGCCCAGAAGGATGGGCAGGTCAGTAGCCATGGGTCCTCAGAGGTCCCCCCCAAGGGGGGGTTCTCTCCTGTGTGCTACTGGTCGCACTTTCCAGAGTTGGAGAAGATAATCATACAATATTAATAATTCTTTTTGGGGGTTCATCCTACTCAACTAAGCCTTCTTCCTGAGGTGGGATACAGAGAAAGGCCAAAACATCAAGTCATAACAAGTTACTCTCCAGTATAAGCATCTAGGCACCTTGAACATACCATCCAGTTCACATGTACCATAATCACTGACTTGCTCATGTCCATGCTGAAGTTTCTAAGCACTAATCAGTTCATAAGACTAATACTTCATAAGCATTGCCCTACTTACTGGTCTGGCCTCTGTATCCAAGCAACCCACATCATTCAGCTACAGTACTTAGCATAAGTACTGAGCTATGAACCACATATAATAAATGATTGCACAAATGTAAATTATTTTGTATTCTCCTCTGTGGATGTTGGTGTGCTGCTTACTGGTGTGCCACTCACCTGCACTGTCTGTTTGTTGATTCTAATAGCATTTTAGGACCAACAATTTACCATGAGTTACAAAGGTTAGTATTCTACAACCCTTAGGTATCATTTGCATTTATGCAGTACCAAATAAGAGCAAAGCCCAGGCTAAGGTAGCAGAGGTGAAAGCCCATATTCCAGTGATGACTGCAAATGTTAAGCATCCAATCTGGGATCACACTTATGTAGTACCTTTTGTCAACATGGTACTATAGTCCTCCCACATCTATCTTTACAGTAAATGGTCTCTGGGAAGGCCAAGAATATCCATTCAGTAAGCCCCCACCACCACCATCAGTGACCAGCCTAGGGCACATAGAAACACCCTGTAGAGTGACAACCTTTACCCCAAGTGTCCCCTGTAAAATGGAGAGCCCTGGAATGTATATGCTCCATCATATACCCTAGATCTTTGTTTTTTTTAACATCACAGTCCCCATGACAACTCAAAACTATGACCCCTCCCAACACACATACTCCCCACATCCTTCTATAAGAGGTTTACCCAGATTAAAACCCCGGTGATAATACATGGACTCCCTGCAGCCTTACTAATAAACAGGGGTCACTGGAGCTGGTTAGCATGTGTTGATCTCTGCAGCTGTAATTTCAGAAGTAAACAAAAACAATTTCAAATGGTTGCTACATCTTGCCTTTTAAACCACACACCTTCTCTGCACAACACCAAAACTACACTTTACAAAGCAGTTCCATTTTTCACATGGGTGCACAAAACCATGACAACCTGCACATCACCACAGTATATTCTAATCTTAGATGGCAAGCATGCCTTGTGAATTTGACTGGTTGCTTAGCATAACTATATTGATGAAAATACATGCTGCATTACAGACCACCTGCCTGTGGGCAGAATGTATTGATGCCAGTTCCCAAGCAGATGTTCTTCATCTGCAGTTGAATAGCCACATTCTATACCTGTGGACCACCGGGTTCTCAGGAATATTGTTGTGAATGATTTGTATCTGAGAACTGTTATTATTGGCCTCCTGGGTCTTCTCTCTTCAGCAGTGCAAAGGGATCACAACTGCTTTCAACATAATTAAGCATGCCTTAGCTGTACCATCTGGATTAAGGTAAAAATAGCCCTGCTACCCAGTGTTATGCTGGTAAAGCAAACATACTGTTCGTGGATCAAAAGCATTTACAGTAATCCCAAAAACTGAATCAATGGCTAGTTTTTCTTCTAATATACTATTTATTCCTTCTTAACACTGAGTCTGTCAACTTGTATAGGATGCACCTTTCCTCATTTTATCTCATCTGATAACTAATTCCATTGCAATCTGACTATCCAGACCCTCCAGTGCCAACACATTCCCAGAGTTAACCCTCTGTGGCAGAGCCCTTGGCTTGGATGCATGACCCAGGAGACACCACATGAATGGAGTCCGCACCCTTGAGGAGGAGGAGGTGCCGGTGGGAGTGAAATCAATGACATGTGGCAGGCAATCATTCAGGCTAGTGGCATGGCTTTCTCCCTGAGTTTTAAGGCCCCCCTCTTTGCAGGGATGAACATGTCTTTGTTGCATCCACATCAGCCTGTAGCAAGTGTTGCATGGTCACCCAAGACATCAAGGCTTCTCTTGGTTCATAAGAGACCCTGCACAGTGAGCAACAACTCCTCATCCTTCCCTGGTGCATGAGTATACTGCTTCAATAGTATGCCCAATGCCCCATCAGCTCTAGAGTGCAGAATCCAATTCTGGGTGTCTCGGCATAGCAGTGTGATGCATTACAAGCTAATGCCACCAGGTGGCCTGTACCTTGTAAATAAATGCTAATAGTTGAGCTCACAACATGTTCATGACATCGCAGCCATCTTCTGGTAATACTACTTTGTTATGGAATTTTAAAATTACAGTGTACTAAGCAAGATTTCGAAGCCCAACATTGACCCTGGTTATAGAATGACAAGCAAAATCCTGAAACCTCAGTGGCTGAGATATATCACCTGTCTGCTCATTTAGAAGCTACTTATTCATGGTCAGATTCCATATCTCATTACCATGACAAAAAAGCTTCCTCACTTACAAAATCACAGACTTTTTCATGCATATTTTGTAATTTAAAATGTTGTTATATAAATGATTTTATGTAAAGAAAAATCATATTAAAAATATTTTATTTTAGATACAATACATAAGAACAGTGAGCCATTTTAAAAGTGCAATAAGCCACTCCAGGATGAGCATAAAATGATTTCTAACATACTTTCAGGACTGTAAGGACACTCAGCCATTGGCCTCATGCCACACTTCCCTAGGGCATGCATTCAAATCCTTAAATGCACACCCTGTCGTGGCTTACTGCTTACTTAACTCAAAGAGATTGAAGAAATGGGCCATCCAATGGCCCAGTGGCAGGGGTTGCTCTGCCATATTGGCAACCTGGTTTCTGGAGCATTCCAGGAGGTTGGCATTCCAGCAACCAGGGTGAGATGAGTGCTGCACAGGGCAGAGCATCACAGCCAAGAAAGGCTGGAGGTGTGTTGAGCAGCAACCCCTAACAATAGACATGGGTGTGTGCTCCTTCATCGGGGTTAATGCTGCATACTCATGAGCATGTCCATGGAATGGTGCGACACGGCGGAATGGTAGGAGGGTCAAAGGGCAAGGGGGAAACTGCAGGGAGAGAAAAGACAGCTATCAGGGTGAAAGCACTGGCACTCTCAGTCCTTGCACTCTGCCCAGAGCCCCAAGTCCCTAGATGAAGGTAAGAGGGGTGACAGGGGTAGGAGGTGACTCAGTACTGACCTGGAGCATAAATAAAGGATGGAAAGAAAACAACGGTTTAAAAAAGTACTGTACCATTAGTTGCAAAAAGGGAACTTCCATGTCATTCTCTGAAACTGTTTTTAAGTTTACTTGATGGATTGTCCCCAAGATCGTGTGCAGGTGCAATGCTGCAGTATGTTCACGCTTTTAGAAACTGTGAAAAGCTTGACAAGTATATAAAAACAGATTGTTGCTACATGAACAGAAAAAAACATTTTCATTCTCTATGATTAGACATGCTTTGTAGGTCAATTTCTCCTAATACACTTTGGGGCTTATCTTTCCTGCTTATGTGACACTTTACACTCTATAGATGTATCTTTGAAGCCACTTAACGTTGTGTTGTGCTCCTCTGCTAGATGCTGTGGAATTCTTTGAACTAACCTAAGCATACACAAGGCACAATTCTACTGTGTGCATGATTGCAGAAAGGGGGCAAAGGTGCATCTGGCATTGAAATATACTGAATAGTTTACTGCATGAATCAATTCTGATTTTTTTTTTTATATTTATAATTTTGTATTGTTTTCTCAGATAACAATAACAGGTGTACATAAAGTAAGAACAACAGTTTCTGGTTACATTTCAGGCACATTACAGGTTTCGGACAGGTTATGTCTCCATAGACTTGCATGTCATTGTTATTATATTTTATCAGATCTATAGATGTCATGAGTCTTCTTACTGATAGTTGAGCAAGGGGGTTCCCTTCACTTTCCCCTTGGTTCAAATATCTACACTGAGAGGGCTTCCAGTGGAGATTCATAACTTACTGATTAAATAGGAGTTTGATTCAGTAACTCTGTTTGTATTTTCCACTGTAAGGCCTGCTTTGCTGTTTCTAGGATCAGGGATTAATGACCAGCCAGTTCACTGCCTTCATTCTGTCCCCTCTCCTTTCCTTCCAGGTTGGCCTTTAGGTCATGTTTTATTCCCATTGATGTTTTATTGCCCTGCTGATGGTCTCTCTTGTCAGATAGGTAGCTATAAGGATTTACCTATCCTCCATGCACTGGTGGATTACCTTACCTATGACTGTGCATGATTGTAGAAAGAGGGCAAAGGTGTATCTGGCATTGAAATATACTGTATAGTTTACTGCATGAATCCATTTTTAAAGATACATCTATAGAGTGTAAAGTGTCACATAAGCAGGAAAGATAAGCCCCAAAGTGTATTAGGAGAAATTGACCTACAAAGCGTGTCTAATCATAGAGAATGAAAATGTTTTTTCTGTTCATGCAGCAACAATTTGTTTTTATATACTTGTCAAGTGTTTCACAGTTTCTAAAAGCGTGAACATACTGCAGCATTGCACCTGCACACGATCTTGGGGACAATCCATCAAGTAAACTTAAAAACAGTTTCAGAGAATGACATGGAAGTTCCCCTTTTGCAACTAATGATACAGTACTTTTTCCAAGCTTACCCTCCTTGGTTGTTCTCAGAAAGTCACAAGCTGGTTCACTAGCTACCTTACTGATTGCTCACAATTCATGTGTATTGGTCAAACCTGCTCCCTCACCCTGCCTGTCTCTGTCGGGGTCCCTCAAGGCTCAATCCTGGGTCCCCTCCTTTTCTCCTTATTTGTTAATGCACTTCCCTTCGACTGCCTCAACTATAACTCTCTCCTGTATGCCGATGACCTTGTCCTCTTCCACAGTGACAAATCCAGGGCCGCAATTTCCTCAGTTCTCTCACACAATTATGCTGCAGCCCACAGCTGGTTCTCCAAAAACCTCCTCTTAGTAAATGCCCAAAAAACTAAATCCATGCTGTTTGGATCTAAGCCCTTCCTGGCCAAAACTAAAAGCCATGCCCCCTTACTCAGTCTCACCCCAGATGGTACAGCCCTGGGGGACGTCAACACCTACAAATACTTATGAGTACTGCTCGACCCCTCCCTCACCTTCACTGAGCATGAAAATTCCCTTGTCAGAAGGTTACATCAAAAGTTAGGTGCCACATATAGATTCAGGCAATACCTTACCCCTGAAGCCAGACTAGCCATTGTCCAGGGTAATCTTCTCCCTATTCTTGACTACTGCTCCCCTATTTATGCCAGGATCTCAGCTACTGCTATGGCTAAATTCTCCGCTGCCTACAACAGCACCTGCCACTTTGCTTTATTGGCCCCATTCTCCACCCACCACTGTACCCTCTATAATACCCTTGGATGGCTACCGCTGTAAGGTCACTTTGACCTAGCCCTCTGCTGCATGGTGGACAATGTCACCCGCATGGCTCCAGAATCCCCCCTAACTGCTCTTCTGAAAACCTGAACACTCCTCCGCAACCTCAGCTCAAATGGTACTACCCCTCTAGCTGTTCCTAGGATATCCACCAACATGGGCAGCAGAGCTTGGTCTGCAGCTGCCCCCTTGCATTTGAACAAGCTACTGGCTGAACTCCGTTCCATTGATACACACTCCAGTTTCAAGTCCCACCTTAAAGTCTGCTTCCTGGAAAACTCATCCTGCCGATGCTCCCAGGGGTCTCACATCAACCCACACTAGTCAACTCCACAGCCCAGGGGTTACCCACCTACCCACACTAGTCAACTCTCTTGCCTACAGCTGTTATATTGCATTTTGCACAGTAATATTTGACTTTCTTGCCTGTACGTAATGTATATACATTTTTTTACTGAGTATTCTGTGTATTACTTGCTCACTGGACGATGCAGTCTCACATTGTACACTGTGCCTATGATTTGTTTGTTTGTACCAAGTCTTCTCATGTCTGATACTGAAACCTTGTATTCACTGTTCTCAAATGGACCTATGCATCAAACCTGTATATTGTGTCTACTATTGTTGCTTGTATCAAATCTGTTTCATGTGTGTTACTGTTACCTTGTACTCCACTCTCACCCAGCGCCATGTGTTATGGCCCGGGTCATGCCTGAAAATGGTCCCTGGGATCAATGCACTCACCCGGTTATCAAAGTCATAAATAAATAAAAATAAAAAAATGACGCTTTCCTTTCTGCTCTATAGAGTTTTAGTCAAATAGTAAGTTACGTACCTTCTGGGTTCCAGTTACGGAGTTCAGATGGTAGCTGTGTTGTACTTACAAGTTGGGGGTGCCAGGTAGGACTAATTCTGTTGTGCACTTACTTAACTTTAGAAGGGGGATGGTCACTGTCAGCAGCAATCCTAAAAGGCAAGCAAGTTTATTAGCACATACTGAGTATTTTGCTGTCCTATATGGAATGATTTCCAAGTTAGGGTCCTTGTATTGGAAATTCTAAAGAGAGGGGGGTAGAGGGACGGAAGGTCAGAAAAGGGGAGATATGGAGTTAAACTTATGGCTCAAGGGCTGGTGCTAGGAAAAAGGACACAAATTTGTAGGGAACTGGAAACAGTTTTGGGAGTGAAAGTTCTTTAAATTTGATGGACTGCATCTGACTAAGGAGGGAGTCAGTGCATTGGAGCAGAAGTTTGACGTCTTTGCAGAATATTTAAACTAGCAAATAGGAAGAGGGGTGCAGCACCCGATACACTGAATGGGAAGAACACCCCTCCCCCATCAGGTAGTGGTCAAACAGGAGTTCAGCATGTTTATAGTTCATTTGCATCACCAGGTAAGGAAAAAGGTCTGGTGCCCCATATGATACACAGAGGAAAAGCCAGACCTCACCCAACAACTAACACACCAAAATCTGGTCAATGGAAAATCATATACACAAATGCTCGCAGTCTGGGAAACAAGATCCCAGACCTACAGGCAATAATGACAAAGGCTAAACTGGACATAGTAACCATTAGCAAGACATGGTTTACCAGTAACCACACTTGGGAGACTTCAGTACCTGGCTGTGTACTGTTCAGAAGAGACCGAGGTGCAAAAAGGGGGGTGGAGTGGCCCTTTATGTCAATAAAAATATATAAGCTACAGAAATTCAGAATACATGTAAGGAGCCAGAAGGACTGTGGATCACCCTGGAAACAGGAAATAGGACAGCCTTATGTACTGGGGTTGTCTACAGGCCTCCAGACCAGGGAGAGGACATAGACACATTACCGTTAGAAGATATACAAAACATGACAGCTAAAGGGGAGGTTCTGATAATGAGAGACTTCAACATGCCAGATACAGACTGGTCAATACCAGCTGGAACATCTGCCAGAACTGGATACATAGTGGATTCCCTGCCAGAGAAGGGCCTCAAACAACTGGTATAACAACCCACAAGAGACAGGGCTATCCTAGATCTAGTACCGACTAACAGGAAAAGGATCACAGATCTCCAGGTAGACGGTCGCCTGGGGGCCAGTGACCATCACATGGTATGGTTCAATTTGGCCACTAGAACTAAATCATTCCATTCCAAGGCAAAAATATGGGACTTCAGAGGAGCTGACTTTGATAAGATAGCCAACAGAGTTAAGCTAGCCCTGGCAAAAAGAAATGCAGGTGAGGGGGTACAGGCAAAGTGGGCAAGCATTAAGAATGCAATACTTGAAGCAACATCCCATTGTGATAGAGAGAAAAGGAAGTGCAAAAGAAGAAGGAAACCACTTTGGTTCTCAAAAACAATAGCAGAAAAGGTCAGAGCCAAAAGGTTGGCCTTCAGGAAATATAAGGGAACGAAGTGGGATGAAGATAGGGAGGCATACCAAACTTCCCTAAGGTAAGCAGGGAACGCAGTAAAGCAGACAATGGCCCAAACTGAGGAAACACTAGCACAAACAGTAAAAGAAGGTGACAAGACTTTCTATAGATACATTAGTGAAAGGAGAAAGTTCAGAGGTGGTATTGCTAAGATCAAAGGGGATAAGGGGGCATGTGAGGAGGAGGACCATGTAAAAGCATTTGTCCTACATAGATACTTCTGCTCAGTATTTGCTGAAGAGAAGGTAGGGCAGGGCCCACAGCTCAGCACCATGGATACGGGGGGGAGGGAGGGAGGTGTGCACTAGTCCCTTCACAAAAGAAAGGGTCCGACAAGAGCTTGATAATCTCAGGGTGGACAAGACAATGCGACCTGATGACATACATCTCAGGGTACTAAAGGAGCTAAGGTTGGAACTAGCAGAGCCATTATCAGAACTGTTTAGTGAGTCTCTGAGCACAGGAGAGGTCCCAGAAGACTGGAGAAGGGCTCATGTTATCCCACTCCACAAGAGTGGTAGCAGGGAGGAGGCAGGGAACTACAGACCAGTCAGTCTTACCTCAGTAGTGGGCAAGATTATGGAGGCACTCCTTAAGGAAAGGATAGTGCAACACCTGGAATCCATAGGAGCACAGGATCCAAGACAGCATGGATTTACAGCAGGAAGGTCCTGTCAAACCAATCTCATAGATTTCTTTGACTGGGCAACCAGAGTGGTTGACCAAGGGGGAGCGGTTGATGTCACCTACCTTGACTTCAGCAATGTTTTTGCTACTGTTCCACATAGAAGATTGATTAATAAGCTGGGTAGGCTCAAGGTGTGTCAGAAGTTGGTCAACTGGGTGTCAAATTGGTTGACAAGCAGAAAACAGAGAGTGGTGGTAAATGGTATACAGTCAGAAGAGATGCAAGTCAAAAGTGGGGTACTTCAGGGATCAGTCCTGGGGCCAGTCCTCTTCAATATCTTCATCAATGACATTGAAGACAGACTGGCAGGTAAGGTTTGTCTGTTTGCAGACAACACCAAGATCTGCAACAGAGTAGATTATCCAGATAGAGTGGACAGAATGAAAAGAGATTGGGATAAACTGGCAAAATGGTTGGAAGAGTGGCAACTGGGGTTTAATGCAAAGAAATGCAAGATTATGCACACAAGGAAGAGAAACCCTGAAGCCACCTATAGGCTGGGAGGGGAGTTGCTGGTAGTCACAAGGGAAGAAAGAGATTTGGGCATCATCATCACCGATGACCTGAAATCATCTAAGTAGACCACTAAAGCAGTAGGTAAGTCTAGGGGGATGTTGGGGTGTATTAGTAGGGGTATCACAAGTCGTAAGAGGGAGGTAATAATCCCTTGTTACAAGACACTGGTTAGGCCTCAGCAGGAGTACTGCGTGCAGTACTGGAGGCCACACCTTCACAAGGACATTAACCAAATTGAGGTAGTCAAGAGAAGGGCAACCAAAATGGTGCAGGGACTGCATCAGAAAACATATATGGACAGATTAATGGAGCTCAATATGTATACCCTAGAACAAAGGAGGGAGAGAGGTGATATGATCAAAACATTCAAACACCTTAAGGGCATTAACAAGGTGAAAGTGTCTAATGTGTTTCAATATAAGAAAAGTAGCAGGACAAGAGGACACAGCATGTTAGAGGGAGGCCGATTAAGGAGTAATGCGAGGAAGTTCTTTTTCACAGAAAGGATGGTGGATGCATGGAATGACCTACCTCAGAAAGTGGTGAATATGAATACAGTGGAGGGCTTCAAAGACGCATGGGACAGGCATAAGGAGGCAATACAGATGAGTATGTATAGATAGGTCATTGACAGAGCAAAGGCCGATGGCACATTCATAAGGGAGAAAAAGAAATGGGCAGACTGGATGGGCCTTGCGGTCCTTCTCTGCCATCGACTTCTATGTTTCTAGAAACAACATAGCATACTGATGAAAAAAAACCCAAAACATTAGAACTATTTACATAGTCTCTCTCTCTCTCTCTCTCTCTCTCCCTTTAGTAGTGTGTGTATGTGTATGCGGATTCAACTAGGTGGGAGCGGGCCTTGTTTCAGTGGACAAAGTCCAAATAAGTGTCTAACTGATATAGGACCCATCTTCTCCAATGTGTCTCAAAGGTTGGGGTTCTATCTTGTATTTTTGCTGAGAGCCTCTCCATTGAGTATACCTCCTGGACAATTCCCCTCCAGGTAGGCACTCTCATTGTGTGCCATAATTGGGTGATGGCTTTTTTTGCGGCTAGTATAAGAAGCAATGCCAGTTTGTGCAGGGAGGCATTAATTCTTCTCCTGTCCGGGGGATGGCTATTAGGGCTAACTTTGGTGTAACCATTCCCGGGGCATCAAAGATGGATTGTATTTCCCGGGATATTTCTCACCAGTACTGTTGTATGGCTGGGCATTCTCTTAATATACGTGTCAAGCCTGCTAAGAGGTGGCCACACTGTCCCCAGAATGCTCCTGTGGTTGAGGATGAATATTTAGCTATTATTGCTGGTGTGCGGAAATATCTTGCCCTACATTTCCATGCATATTCTCTCCAGTATGTAGCTGACACCACTTTGTAGCAGGGTGGGGTGTATTTATGCCATCTGTCTAAGTTTATCTGGGTATCCAGTTCCTCATTCCATTTATCAAGTATTGTTTCGGTGGAGTTCCTTAGGATGGCCTGTAGTTTTTTATATATATGACTTATAAGGTGAGGTAGGGTACTTCCTTGTATTGATGCTTGGATTATTTGTATTATTTGGGATGGAGTTTCTTTTATGTGTGTTAGTGCTTCCTCCTTGGATTGCAGGTATGTTTTAAGTGGTAGATATTTGTAGAATTGGTTTTGGGGGAGCTTGTATGTGGCTTGCAGGGAAACAAATGGGAGTATTCCAGTGTTGCTCAGCAGTTGATATTTATAGCATATCCCATATTTCTGCCATTTCTTTTAGGGCTCCGTCTGTTTTGTTTGGTGGGAAAACCGAGTTTGTTGCCGTATCTTGGATGTAGTACTGCTCATTTGGGGTAAGGTAAGTGGACATGGCATACATCCATTGATGGAAGGTTTCTGCTGTATGGTAAGAGAATTTGGTGTAAGCTTGACACATCCATTATAAAAAGTTCTTCCGAATACTACTGTAATACCACTGATTTGCCATTGCAATACCACTGTGATTACCACTGTACTACCATTAAGGTTTTCATGGTATCACAGTGGTTTGTTTCAATTCCATTGTGATACCATTGTACCATTATCTCACCATATCAAGAAAAATAATCAAAATTTATACCACCATAGTATAACCATGGTACCACTGGGTAGTACCACTGCACATTTTGTAGCTCACTGCTGTGTTGCCATTGTGGTGCCATGGTGTTGACATTGTGTCACATTTGGTAAGGTATTGGTAGATTCCCAAAGAGGAATGGGCTGACATCTTGTATGTTATTTAGTGTCTGTTCAACGTGTTTCCAGTGGGGGTTGATAGGACGTGGCTAGCCACTAAGAAACTATATGAAGGTGTGAGGCGAAGGCATATTGTCAGAGGTTAGGGAGATTCACTCCCTCTTTATCTCTTAGGAACTGCATGACCAAGAGTCTAATTCTGGGGGGTTGGCCTTGCCAGATAAAACGATATATCAGTCTATCCCATGCCTGAAAGTATGATCTGCCTGGTATTATTTGTAATGTCTATAAGAGATACAAGATGTGGGGCAGTATATTTTGTTGGACTTCTTCTATTCTATTTATTTATTTATTTATTTATTTAGTTTATTGTCAACCAAGTAAGTGCACTAGACAGAGTCTGCCTATTTTCAGGCACAACCCAGGGGAGGGGTATACAAATGAATGCCAACTGACCTTGAACCAGATTAAGTTGTTGGTGGTATTTTTAGTGAATATTGAAGAGGCCCGATGTTAGCTGGGTCCACCTTGTGACATCTTTTATTAGTTGCTGTGTGAAGGGTTCATAATTTGATAGTTCTAGCACTCTGAGATTTTTTGTAAGTTTAATGCCTAAGTATTTAATGGCCATACGATTCCATCGGAATTTAAATGATGTTTAAAGGGACAGGGTTGGTATAAAATTATATAGGAGAACTTCATTTTTTTGGTCATTTAATTTGTATTCTGAGACTTCGCTGAAGTTTCTCAGGAGGTTCCAGATCTCAGGGATAGATTTTTTTGGGTTAAGAAGGGTGAACAAGATGTCATCCGTGAATAGTGATATCTTATTTTATCGACCCCCAATCGGGAGTCCCTCTATCTTATCGTCCTGTCTCACTGCTATTGCCTATGGCTCCAGGTAAATTGTGAAGAGTAAGGATGACAGCGGGCATCCCTGCCCTGTTCCCCTAGACAGAGGGAATTTCTCCGACAGAGATCCATCTAACTTCAGGTAGGCCCTTGATGGGGTATATATATTTTAGAGTGTTTGTATGAACTTATCTGGGAACCCGAATCTTGTTAGTGTGTCCCATAAACAGGGCCCTGATACCCTATCAAAGTCTTTTTCAACATCTAGGCTTAACAGTGCCAGGGGAATTTGTCTTTGGTTTGCATATTCTATTAAGGTCAGGTTACGTCTGACACTATCGTGGGCCTGTCTTTGACGCACAAGCCTACTTGGTCCGGGTCTATCAGTTGTGGAAGTATGTTTTTCAGTCTCCTTGACATAACTGACATGAATAATTTGTAGTCGCTGTTCAGCATCGAGATGGGGTGGTAAGAAGTTGACAGTTTAGGGTCCTTATTCAGCTTAAGTATTGCTGAGATAACCGTATATTTCCAGGTGGGCAGTGCCTGTTCCTCTTACTGTACCTCATGGAGTGCTTGCATTAAGTGTGGAATAAGAGATTTTGTGAAGGTTTTATAGAACTCAACTGGGTAACTGTTTGAGCCTGGGTCTTTCTGGGTTTTGGAGGCTTTAAGGGCCACTTCTATTTCCATATGTGTGATCAGGATTAGAAGACTTTATGCCTGCTTGGCGGTAAGTTTGGGAAGTGGTAGGGTACCAAAGAACATTTGGATTGCCTGTGGGGTAGGGACAGAATCTGCAGTGTGTAGCTGATGGTAGTATCCTGCAAGCGCATCCCTAATTTTTGTCAGCCTATGTAAGAGTCTTCCTGAGTTTGGGTCTCTTAGTTGGGCGACACATGTTTAGATTAGTTAAACCCGCAATTTCCGTGCAAGGTTGCATGCTCTGTGTGATTCTCCTTTGTAGCGGGCAAGTTTTAGGTATGTCAATTGCTGTTCAATTCTTTGGTCTTGATATTTTTGCAGTTTTTGCTTAGTTTGTTTAAGCTGGTATAGTACACTGGTGTTTCCTTGGTGTACGAAGATCTGTACTGTATACAGCATTTCCTGCAGCTCCCCCTCAGTTTTTTCCATTTCTCTTTTCCTTTTTGCCAAATACACAGTTATCTCTCCCCTAAGGACCATTTTGATTGTGTCCCATATGATTGTGGCTAATATCGTAGGGTCTCGGTTGTCACTCTTTATGCATGGGATGGCTTCTAGTATATGTTGTCTAAGCTCTGAGTCTCGGAGGTGAGAGAGATTTAGTCACCAAGTGGTGTTATAATTTGGCTTCCCTAGGTGAAATTTGGCATATATGGCAGAAGGGTCTGAGAGAATGATAGTTCTATGTTCGATGTTACTGCCATATCTAGGTGCTCCACAGTTGTGAAAAGGTAATCCAATCTGGAGGCAGCTCCCGTATGAGGTGCAAAATGGGTATACTCCCATCCTGTTGGAAAGTAGTGTCTCCATAAGTCTACAAACTCCTGGTGGGGCAAGGTGTGTTTAAGGTATTTTTAGATTGGGGTAAGACTATGCTGCTTTGGGACCGTGGTGTCAAATGCTGGGGACAGTGTGGCATTGAGGTCTCCCCATAATGAGCTGGCCTTTCATTACTGGGAGTAAGCGATTTAGAAATCTCTGCACCATCCCTTGTTTGGACCCTGGAAGGGATATATATAGGGATGACAACATCACTGGGGCATTGTACAGGAGCCCTGTTGCGATGACATAGTTGCCTTCCGGGTCGACTATTGCATCTTGTAGGGTAAAAGGGATTCCTCTGGGTATTAAAATGGCTACTCCCCTCCTGTTGCCTGAGCTGTGTAAAGCTGAGACAACTGCCTGGAAGCCCATATGTTTTAATTTAAGATGCTCCTCCTCTGGGAGGTGTAGCTCCTGTAGGAATACAACCTCTATTCGGTCCCTCTTCAGCCTTTGGAGTAAGTGTTTTCTTTTAATAGGGCTACATATCCCATTAATGTTGAGGGAGATGACTAAGGATGATTTATCCATTGATAATATGATGGGGGGGGGCACCTATGGTAGCTTGGGTCAAGGACTTCGGTGCCTGAAACAAGTGTTTGTTTGTCTGGGTGCAGGATAAAAGAGAGAGAGCCACAGAGGTTGATATATTCAAACATTTACGTAGAACCATATACCTAGTTATCATTGACAAACAAAGTGTCCAAAAAATATACAGTGCAATCTGTAGGTCATCATGGGTTAGGCTCCTTTGGCCATTGCTATTGCCTTTTACTAATCCCAGGTAGTCATCTCTCCTGCTTCCGCAAGTTAGCATGACTATGCCTGGAGTGGAGCCTAGTACTCGTGTGCTTCCAAGGTAGGGGAAGGCATTTCACCTCCCCTGTTTAGGAGATGGTTTTGACTCCTTGTAGGGGATAGTCATGGTGGACGGTGGGCCCCCATAGCAGCTTGTTGCTACTAGTAGGGATAGGTCCCAGGTAGTGATCTGGGTCCTTTCCTTAGTTAAGTGTCCGCTCTGAGGTCAATGCAGGAAGACAAAGAGAAAGTAGTGAAAAGTAGTCTGAGCAACCACATCCATTCTGGTTGTGATGTGTTACCTAGTGGGGCATTGATAATTGATCTTACTTCAGCTAGGGTGCTGGTTAACAAGTGATGAAGATCAATCTCTCCCATTAATGTCATCTCCCAGTGGATAGGATGGCCCTTCCCCTCCGTGGTAGTACCTATCTTGCATCCTCCCTCCCTCCCCATGACGTGACCATCATTTTCTGGGGTCCCTTATCCTCCCTGGGAGAGACCCCATCCCCACTCAGTTTCCGTGGTTGGGCCGGTCCCCCTTCCAGTGGACAGTTAGCTTGGGCTAACTCTATCTCTTTCTAGTGTTAATGCCCTTATTGCCCATCTAGGGTGACAACAGTGACCTAAACCCCACTCAAGACCTATATTCTATGGCATTATACATTATTTTTTTTTTATTGAAATATTCAGAAAGACCTTTGAGTCAGCGACTCATTTACAAAGGTTCCACGTCATACATAAGAGGATACATGGACAGAACTTGGAATATTGATTACAGTACAATTACAGATAACAGTTAGTGAGGTTACATAGTTATGCAGTTGTTGAATAACAGCAAGTTTAATTTCTTAGTACAGCCATAATAGTTACAGAGGTTCTGTAGAGGCTGATGGTCATAGGGTTTCATAATTACAGTTTGGTACGGGGAGTCCGACAATAGTTAGTTTGATAGCTGCATATGTCAATCTGGTGTCAAGGGCAGCCACATTGGCAAGAGGCATGAAGGTATTTCCGTAGCTTGGATTTATAAGGGACAAGCCTTAATTCGTTTGTTATATGACTTGGGAGGGCATTTGTCCAGGAGGGGCCCTGTAAGTGAAGGTTCGCTGGAATTGGGAAGTCTGGCCACGGGGTACCCTTAGCAGCTGCATGTTTGAGCTGCGGGTTGTTTTGACTGGGGGAGTTGGGCGGATGATTTGGTTTAGGGGTAGTACCTTTTTGGTCATAAGGCAGGTGTGGTACCTGATTCTGCTATCTAGGTTTAGCCAGTTTGTGCTGCTGTAAAGGGAGCAGGAGTGTGTAAAATGATCACATCCAAGGATGCGACAGCAGTCTTTGTTCAAAATGAGTCAGAGTCTGTTTAGGGTGGTGGATGGAGAGGCACTGTAGATTAGGATGCTGTAGTCTAGCAGGGAGAGGATCATGGAGTTTATGGTAAGTTGTAATGCTTCAGGGGTGAGGCAGTGTTTGTACCGGTATAGTACCCTAGTCTGGAGCTAAGGGCTGTTGATAGGTGTAGGATATGTTGATTAAAGCTGAAGGCAGGGTCTAGAGTGATCCCTAAGTATTTAAAGCTGTGTACTTGTTCTAATGGGGTCTGATTAGCAGTGAGGAATTGAGGGAAGAGGTTCTTGAGTGGGTTCTGGGGGTGGGCGAAGAGCATGACTTTTGTCTTATTGTAGTTGATAATAAGACGTTGGGTGGTGAGCTAGTCTTCGACTTCACGGAACGAGTGTTGGAGAGTTTGGTGGAGATTGCGGGGTGACAGGTCAGAGGCAAATAAGACCGCATCATCTACGTATAGGAATAGATTTCTGGGGCATGACGCTGGGAGGGAGTTGAGGTATAGGCTGAAATGTAGGGGGCCAAGTATGGAGCCCTGTGGGACACCAGAGAGGATAGGGAGGCGGGGGGAGAGGACAAGGCCTACCTTGACTATCTGTGTTCTGTCGGAGAGATAGCTGGTGAACCAGTTTAGGGTGTCATTGGAGAAACCCGTGAAAGCCAGGGTGTTAAGCAAGAGGGCATGGTTTATGGTATCGAATGCCTTAGATAGGTCCACAAAGATGGCGCCTATGAGGTGGCCGTGGTCCAGAGCTGAGTGGACATGGGAGGTAAATTCAAGGAGGGCAGTGGTGGTACTGTGGTACCGTGCTGCTGTCTGGATAGAAGGTTATATTTGTTAAGGTGGTCGGTAAGTTGGTCGGTGACTATGCGTTCTAGTGCCTTAGATGGGGGGGGGTAGGATAGATATGGGGCGGTAGTTGTTTGTGGATGTGCAGTCACTACTTTTATGGATGGGTGTGATGTAGGCCGATTTCCAGTGGGTAGGGAATTTCCCTTGACAGAGGGAGTGGTTTAGAATGTGGGTGGGTGGTGCTAAGACTTCCTGGAGGGTGAGACGGAGAAGTCTGAGGTCCAGGGAGTCGTGACTATAGTGATTTTGGCTAATAGCTTTGGTTAGGTAGGATTTGGCAGTCTCTGGTTTAAGGACTCGCAGGTAGAAGGGTGGAGCAAGGGGAGGATGCGGGGCATTATGGGCAGGCAGGAGATCGAAGAAACTAGGGGACAGCACATGGGAGAGATCAGTGAAAGCAGTGTTAAGGGCTGAGGCTATTCTGAGGGGGTCGGAGGAGAGGCAGCCATCTATTAGAATTTGGTAAGGTGGCAGGTTTGGGGCTTTGCCACAGAGTTCCTTAATGTTTTCCAAGAACTTGCGACCAGAGCCCCAGATGGAGGTTAAGGTGGCTTTGTAATAATTCGTTTTGGTGATACATATGGCCCAGGTGCACTTGTTTTGGGACTCCCGATAATGTTTCCTGTCCAGATACCATCGGGTCTCATTGGCAAGGTGCCATAGTGCATCACGTTGACGAAGCAGGCCTTGGAGGTGATCCAAGAACCATGGTGCATGATTCCCTTTGGTCACTGTTTTGGTGAGGGGGGGCGAACTTGTCACAGGTTGCGTTAAAGGTGTTGGTAAATAGTTCAAGGGTGTGGTCCAGGTCAAGGGTGTTAGGGGTGTCCAGTCCCATTCTCTGAGGTGGGCCTTGAGTAGGGCTAGTTTACCAGGCCCTATTTTGCATTTTGCAATAATTTTAGGCAAGGATTTGGGGGGTACCAGAACAGTTGCAGAGAACTGGAGAGTGGTCACTTAGGGTGTCGGGAAGGACTTGGGTGCTGGTTATTTTGTGGGGGCAGTTTGTGAAAACTAGGTCTAATAGGGAGGATGACCCTGTGTGGGCGTGTAGCTGGGTGGAGGTTTTGATGACCTGAGTGAGATTGAGGGCTGACGGCTCGTTGATGTATGGAGCGGCTGTTTTGGCCAGCCAATTTATGTTGAAATGCCCCAGTAGTATTTTTTCATGCTTTGGGGGTAGGGTGGCAAGGTAGGACATGATGGCTTGGAAGGCTCTGGTCCTTGGGAGGGACATAGGCCGTGGTGAGGAGGAGAGGGGATGTTGACTTACCTAGGGTTAATTTTAGGATGAGGACCTCAGCCCTGGACATTAGTATGGGCAGAGGGAGTAGGTGGCCAGAAAGTGAGTCCATGAGGTAGACAGCACAGCCACCTCCTCGCTTGTCCACTAGGTTGGTGAGGTAGAGACGGTAACCAGGAAGGTTGACTGCAGAGTCAGGGACAGATGGGGAGAGCCAGGTTTCACTTAGTGCAATGATATCAGGGTGATTCTGGAGTACCCAACCCTGAAAGGAGTTCCATTTTTTTTGAAGACTGCAAATGTTTAGTGAGGCGATGCGCAGGCCATTTCCTGGAGATGGGTGGGATGGTGGGAAATTTAGAGGGCCAGGGTTGGGGTGGACATTGTCTGTCAGAAGAAGGAGGAGAATGAGTGACCTGAGGTGGTTTCTGTTAGCTCGAGTAGTAGGTCTTTGGCATTTATACTGTGCGTGGCCGATGGTGGGTATTGGTAGTTTCAGGGTAAGGGGGGCAGATAGGAGGAGGAGTAAGTGGGGAAGGTGGGGGATTTGTTGTGTTGCAGATGTGGAAAGAGGTTGGCCAGGGATGGGGGGGCTCCAGTGGGTTACTTGGCCCAGGAGATGGTATCCAGGGGTGGGGTTGGAGGTGTCTATGTATGTGTTGTAGAGGGAAGGGGTATAGACAATGGTTTATCAGTCTGGGTTTGTAAAGGCTGGGAGTTCAGGTGCAGTGGGGGTGGGGTGTGGGGCTGGGAGTGCCAGGCTGCGTGCTGAGAAGATGTTTCATTTTTGCATCCCATTTTTGCATTGTGAGTGGTTGGCGAAATTGACTGAGGAAATTACATGAAGAAAGTGATGAGGGTAAGTGGAAGCATGGTAGGATAGAGAGTTAGGCAGTGAGTGAAAGGACTGGAGAAAGAAGAAGAAAAAAAAGGCAAGGAGGCCTCTAGTGATAGGAAAAAACAAGCTGCAGATGGGAAAGTGGACTGAGGTTATTTCACGTCATATGACTAGAAATCAAGCTATATATTCGAATGCCGACCAAGGGTGGTGGTGGGGGCGTTGGGAAGCCGAAGGCGTAGCGTTCGACGGGGCAAAGTCAGTGCTCCAACAAACAAACAATCACGATCAGGCACGCAGCTCCTTTAGTACCTGAGGCAATCTTTAACCTGGGCTCCGTTTTCAGAGTGAGGGAGAGCTTAGCCGAGCAGCCCTCTCGACCGCTGGTATGCTGTGGAAGAGGGAGAAAGTCACAGTGAATTAATAAAGGTCAGAGGAGGGAAGTTTCACTGTGGGGGTAGGGGTGGGGATGTGGGCAGGGACTGTATCAGGAGTGCCTTTTTCTGAATACAGCTAGCATGTTAATTTACAAAGACACCGGCTATGCAGAGGTTTAAGAATTATTTAGCAACTAAACAAACTATGCTATTCATTTTCAGTAAAAGCTGCAGTAATTTCTTAAAGGGGATTTCATGTAAAAATCAACAGTCGGAAAGCAGAGGTAAAATAAGGCTACACTTTTTTATAGAAAATAGACTATCTCCACTGCTGGGCCGATGTAATTTAGCAATATTTGAAAAAAGGTGCCAAGAATTCAAAGTCAGTGCTCCAACAAACAAACAGTCGTGATCAGGCACGCAGCTCCTTTAGTATGTGGGGCAATCTTTAACCTGGGCTCCATTTTCAGAGTGGGGGAGAGCTTAGCTGAGCAGCCCTCTCGACCGCTGGTATGCTGTGGAAGAGGGAGAAAGACAAGCATTGTTTACTTTTAAGGATCATAGGTCTTAGATAGTTGAGATTGCAGGTGCTTATCATACTGGGAGAATGGGGCTGTGGCTAAGACTCAATATTGGGCATAGGGCCAGTACTACTGTGTACTGTCTCTTAGGGATTAGGTCCTTCAGGGCTCCCCTCCCTCCCTCCGTCTATCCTCTCCCCCTTCCATCTCTCATTTCTCTTTCATCTCCTTATGCTAGAGATCCAGCCCTTATGTCGTGGTATTTTTATTTGCAGCTTGCAGTAGCAGCTAATGTGGGTCTTCTTGTTCCCCTGACTCCCTTCCGATTTCTTTCCCCTCATGTTATCCACAATGGATGAGGGGG
This sequence comes from Neoceratodus forsteri, assembly GCA_016271365.2. Taxonomy (NCBI): domain Eukaryota; kingdom Metazoa; phylum Chordata; order Ceratodontiformes; family Ceratodontidae; genus Neoceratodus; species Neoceratodus forsteri. The sequence goes on from CM028137.1 coordinate 783,604,396, forward strand.
TGAGGTTCCCTGCCAGCCACTCAGGTGGATCTCGCAATTACCCTCCTCCCCCCTGCCAACATCTGTTTCAATGTGGTGGAGGTCTCCCCGCTCATGTGGTTCCCGGGGTGCAGTGAAGAGAACGTTCTCAGCCCCAACCCCCTGCTGAGCATCTGAAGGTGGCTCGTCCACCCCCACTAGCTTCTTGGGCTAGATCTTCTAAGATGATCCAGGGATCATTGTTTCCCCATTCAGCCAGATCTCTATCGTCCTTTACCCTTTTTGTTGTGTCAAAAGTATGAGAACAGGTCCAATGGGGGCCTGACTCATCCCGGGTCCTCTAGGCTGCATCCCCATGTTAGCGTCATTCTCCCATGTCACCTCCTCAAGCTATCTCAAGCTCTAGGCCCTGTTTCTCTTCAGCAGTCATGGTCTGCCTCCCAGGCACTACACAGGAGTATATTTGGACAGTGCTAGGCTTTGATGTTTTATCTCCTTTCTCTGACCCCTCCCTACCAGGCCTCCTTCCCCCCACATCTTTCCCTATTTGAGGTTCACTACATTCCCTGGGGCATGATGGATGGCCCGTACCCCCCTTTCCCGTCTGTGTCTCCGTTATCTATTTGGGAAGTTTCCCCCTTCCTCCATCCCATCCCCTTACCTTCAGGGTAAATGAATTACAGTTCTTTTGTGTAGGTTTTTTGAGGGAGTTAAGGCATCTGATCCTCATGATCCTTATTTTTTTTTTCCAAAATATTTTTTTAACAATTATTTCATGTAACAATCATATACCATATTCAATTATCATAGTATTTAATAATGCATATCCATGTTAAATTAATCCCCCATCAACCCTCCCACCCTCTTTTCCTTAAGTTCTATTAACATATTATTGCAGCTGTTTCATGCACTACATACACTATACGTACAATACTTAAGGCATGTTTATCTATTAGGACTCCCAGGACCTCTTCAATGAAAATATTATAAAGGGGCTTAGGGAAAACTTATCTTGAATATTAAATAATGGTGGATTATTCATAATGATTTCTTTCCAAGAACTCCCTGTTGGGTTGTTTAAATCAGAGTCAACTGTGTTGATTAACTCCTCATATTGTAGGGTATATCTCTAAACAATTGCCACCACATATGATAGTCAAAATTTGGCATATTTTCATTTGTCCAATTTCCAGAATTAGTCATTTAAGAGCCATTTTAGCCAATACAAAAATCCTCTTTTAAGATTCAACCCTTATTATATGCCCTATATTATTATACAAAAATATATCCATTTCCAACGGGATATCTACTCCTATTATGTTTTTTCATAATCGATTGTACACTAATCCACCAGATCGTGATCTTAGGGCAGGACCATAGGCAATGCTCTATTGATGCACGGTGGCCACATTTATGCCAACAATTGGATGGGTACTCTGGATTAATCATGGCCAAATGGTCTGGTGTTGTATAGGCTCTATTCATAATTTTGTATTGTATAGCTTTATTTCTTGCTGATGCATACATTTTGTTATTAAATACTTGCAGATGTTCCCATTTATGATGGCTCAGCCCTGTTTCCCTCTCTTCTTTCCAGTTATTATTTAATCTCTGAAAGTTATTTTTGGGGCTATCTAACAAATTAGGGTATATTTTAGATAAAATTTTCATGGTCCCATTTCCCTTTTGTGTTGTCTGAGTTACTAATTGTTTTGCTATGGCACCTTCTTGAGTATCATATAAAGTCAGTAATTTCTGAAATGTGGCCATTAAGACATAGTGAAACATCCGAGTCCAACCTTTATCACTCCATTTCCTCATGGCCCACTCAAATGAAGGTATTTTATCCTCTATCAGTAAATCATGACATGTTATTATTTTATTCCTTTTAAGTAATTTAAAATTAAATCCATTATGATTCCCCCACAGACTTTTATTATATTTTATAGGAAGAAATCGCTATGGGATTTGTAATAAAGATGGTCTGGCTATACATTTCATAACAAAAGGAAACTAAGAAGATAATAAGTGATTAGTCCTTTTAAGTAGCTCCAAATCTAACCAGATATATTGTATCCCATTATATTTATTTGGACCAAATATTATTGTCTGATATAAATATTGAGCTTGCTCTGGAAAGAAGGACCATGTATAATAATTAGATATTATTTTTGCTTCCATATATTTAATAGGGCTAGGACACACCATCCCTCTCAATTTCCTAGGTGTACATATTGTATTCCAGGCAATATGTGGTTTGCCATCTCTCCATAAAAATGTACTAAATATTCTCTTAATATCCAAGACCCATTTGGATTTAGGGCATCCTATAATATTTTTAATGACAAATATCAGATGTGGTAGGGCCATCATTTTCAATGTATCTACCTTACCCCAAAGAGACAGGGACAGATGTTTCCAATTTTCTAGTAGCAAAACTATTTTCTCTTTTGCTTTACTATAATTCACTCTAATATTAGCAGTTTGGTTATTAGTTAAATAAATGCCAAAATATTTAACAGAATCTTGTTGGTTTAGGTCTTGGTTGATAATTACGTCTTGGGACTCAGATGACCTTGAAAGTCTCATGATAATAGACTTGCTCTTATTTAACTGATAACCAGAAATATTAGAAAAATGTATTTGTTAAGCCCAGAAAAGCTTCTAATGAGGAATTAATATTCTTAAAAATCAGAAGAATATCATTTGCAAAGACACTCATTTTCGACTGAATGTTCCTATAAGTAAATCCCTCTACTTTCCGTCCATTCCTTATTACTGATAAAAAAGGTTCAATGGCTAATATGAATAGTGTGAGGGAAAGAGGACACCCTTGTCTCATCCCATTTTTCATTAAAAAACTTTCTGTAACAAAATTATTAATCTGAAATAGAATTAATGTATTTTTATATAATTTCTTTATCAATATAACTAATTGACTGGGGAACCCCAAGCCAAAAGGATTTCATAGATGTACTGTCTATTAATCAAATCAAAGGCCTTGCTGGCATCTAAAGCCACTGCATAATCATTTTCCTTTTTATATGATGGATCTGTGTACAAAATATGATTGATTATTTGATTTTTTTTATTGACTTGAAATGGATTCCGATTTTTCATAAAGTCATATTGAGCTCCCTTAATGAACTTATTTAAATGTATTTGAATTATGTTATTGATAATTTTTGCTAATAATTTATGATCGGAGTTGAGTAAGGCAATAGGCCTATAACTATCTGTTGATTCTATTAATTTGCCTTCTTTAAGAATTAATATAACTTTTGCATTTGCATTGACATTAGAATGTTATTTTCTAATTCCCTATTTAATAATTCTTCGGTCCTTCTAAATAACCAGGGCGTCAGTTCTTTCACATCTGATCCTCATGGTCCTGTTGTAGTTGGGCCCACAAGCAATCCCAGAGGCCCGGGTGCCTGCGTTCCCACTGTGCCTTGAGTTCAGTCCAGTCTTTCACTACCAGCGCTCTGATTTCCTCTCTGGGTGTGCCAAGGTTTGTTGTTGTTTCTTTGTTGCTGTTGTTGGTTTACTCTGCTGGTGGCTGGGCAAACTGTCGAAGCAGTTCTTTCACATCTTGGATTGTGGATGCTGATTGTTGTCTCCTGCTTCTTTGGTCAGCCATCATACTCCAGGCCACTCCACAGATCTCTTGTGTGTCTACGTCTTCTACTGGTATCTGCCTTCTGGGGCAGAGTAGTACTGAGATGCCCTTGATGTGGAGGAACTTTGTCGCCTCTTCCAGAGTTTCTAAAAATGTAGGTCCATCAAGCGTCGTTATGGTGAGTCTTGCTGGGCACAGGGTCTGGAATTTCAGGCCTTGCTCCTTCAATGTTCTGAGGATGGTGGCACATTCTCTTCATTTAGTCACCACCAGATAGGAGTAATCATTGTAGAAAATATTCTGGTGCTTTTGTACATGACTGTCTTCTTTCTCCAGGCTGTAAGCAGCAGTTGCTGCTTGTTGCATAACTCGAGAATTTCACCAGGATGGCCCTTGGCCTTTGGTCTGGGTTTCTTGGTTTCGATAATAGGGCTCTATGAGGGCATATTTGGACTGAGTTGTAAAGTTTCCTGGAGCATCCCATCGAGGAAGGCAGCCTACCACTTGTTTTATGTTATTTCTGCTTACAATCTCTTCTGTTCTACTGTATATGAAGTTGTTTCTCTAAACTGTTTCCCATGTAGTGTTATTTTTTGATTGCCTGTGTGTTGATAATTTATACTGTTTTTGACCTACCCTATGTATTATTTTCCTGCATTATAAAATGTTCTGTATGTTATACTGTTTGTACTCTCCCAGGTTGTGCATGAAAATAGTCATGCTATGGCTAGTGCACTTACCCGGTAAATAAAAATGAAATATAAAAAATCTTGCCCCTCCTCGTCCTCCAGTATTCTGGTAATTCTGAGATTGTTCCTCCAGGAGTGATTTTCAAGGTCATTGCATTTGTCGGTGAGGTCCCAGTGCTCCTTTAGTAAGTGCACTATGACCCACTCCAGGTGATTGGTTCTAGGGTCCAAGGCAGAGTGCTGGGACTGTAATTCAATTATTTGCCCATTTATTTTTGTTATTTCTGTAGAGAGTTCCATTTGGTAGGTTTTAACATTTGTCTGGAAGGCCTTCAGCTCTTCTAGGATTTCTAAGTTTGTAGGCTGCATCAATGGTTGTATGAGGGCAGCCATGGCCTGGTTTTGCAGCATAGGTTGTGCTGCTATGGGAATGGCTCTATGAACATCTAGTGCCGTCTGCTTGTCTTGTTTATTTTTCCAAATCATTAATAGTTGTTACTCCTGTCTGTTGATTTTTGAAGATATTTGGTTAAAATTCCTTAATTTAGGAGCTCAATTGGATGTGAAATGTCAGAGCTCGATCCTCAGTGCTGCATTCCACTAGGTGGCGCCACTGGAAGTTTCAATTTTAATTTTATATGGCACCTTACACACACACACACACGCACGCATACATGTGTATGCGCGCGCGCACACACACACACACACACACACACACACACACTGTATGCCAAAACACTTTATACAGCAACAACAATCATCCATGCCTAAAGTAAAATGACTTAAGAAGAGAGTTTGACAGATTAAAACATGTACATGCTGGAGGTGAGAAGAGAAAGAGGGGACATGTTCGGAACATACAAATACCTCTGGAGTATGCGAAGTAGATAGCAAAACGTTGTTCAAATTGAGAGGGAACACAAATGCCAGGGGAAACTCCATGAACCTGATGTGGAGCAAATTTATGAGAGATACCAGGAAATATTTTTGTTTTTATGAAAAAGGTGGTGCATGGGTGGAATGGGCTGCAGAAAGAGGTCTGCTGTGTGAAATCAATGGGCTGATTCAAATGTGGGTGGGACAGTACCATGGGGGGTGGTGAAACCAGTAGGGCTCTCTCATTCCACATTAGTTAAGTAGGACTGAAACAGACACGATGAGCAAAGAGGCTTTTTTCTGCTGACAAATTATATCTTTTAAACAAGTTAAATACAAACAGTAGAAGGACTTTCTGCAATGTTTGTGCAGCAACCATTAAGTACACCAGTAACACATGCAAACACACTCACACCTCTAATGCAATAGAACCTGTATCAGAAAAAACAATGCCAAGGGCATGGCTTGGAACCTGTAAGACGGCTTCCTAGTTTTTTTGTGTCTAACCCCTGTGCACAATCCATTAAAATATATGCCGGCAACTGTCTTACCTGCAGTATTACATGTATCACTCATTGGGGCTAACCTCATAGAGCCATCCAGTACTTGTATTGTCCAGATCTGAAGAAGCTTGGCTGAGATTTCATTGACTGAAACTGAAAGCCTCTTAGCTCTGTGAAGGAAGGGCAAGATGGGAACGGCTGAAAACTGCTCCACTCTGTCATCCCTGTTGGAAGTCAAGGGCATGTTTGAACAACTGATGAACAAAATCAGTTACCTAGAAACTGCGGCCCAAAGTACAAATGATGATCTGATGCAGTTGGGGGACAGGATTAATGTGACAGAACAGTGAATTGTCTTTGCAGAGGACAGAAGTGAGAGAGTGACGGCCCACCTCTGAGAGCAAGACAGAATTATCTGTCTTCTCTGGGAACGAGTGGAGTATCTTGAAAATCACTGACAGAAACAACCTGCAGTTTGTGGGATTTCCAGAAAGCTGTTAAAGATGGAATATCACCTCATTTTTTCAGAAAGCCCTCAGTGAGATGCTTGCCAGACTGCACACCAACAATTAAGATAGACTGGGCAAACCACTCTCTAGCCTCCTTCAAAGTCTGAGGAAAGACCCCTACCCACACTGGCAAGATTTGTTTTCTATATAGACAGGGAGTGGACCACTCAGTGGACTGGTCAGAAGGGGCGATCAACTGGAAAGGATATAACATTAAACTATTCCCTGACTTCTCACTTGTACTATCTTTTTTTATATTCCTCCCCAGTCAGCCCACATTCCAAGGAATGCCCCAACCCCATCATCCTGACCTCCACTGAAACTTACCTGCCACTGTCTTCCCCCAGGACATGCCACCTGGGGAGGGTCCCCTGATCCCCACCGAAGAATGAATCTGGTTCTGGTGACAAGCCCAGCTGGTTGTGTGTGGGTCCTTTGGGTGCCCTCCTTATCCTGACATCAGTGTTTTCCTCCAATGTTCTCCCCCAGAGGACGTGATGTACAATGACGTCATGGTGCACGCCACGTGCTCCCTTGTGACGTGCACTGACATCTGCCATGTCTCCCAAACATCTTGGCACTGAGCTGCATTTCCAACAGCATCCACCAGAGGTCAGTTGACCTGTGGGGTCTGGCCACCCTCCCCCCAGAGGAGGAGAGCAGTCCTGAAAATACTCAATCCTTCTCCCTCCTTCCTTCCCTCCTGGCTGGCCCTCCGACAGCCCAGACTTGTTCCCGAACCTGGGCTATTGGTGTTGGAAGTGGTAGCGCTACTGCTGCACTGGTGGGCTGGCCTGCTTAATTGAACTATCTAATTGCTACAAAGCCTATACACCAGCATGAAGAGCTGTCATGGAGCTAGTGGTCCTCTCTGCCACTTGCTGTCTGGCTGCACTGTATATCACCAGAAATGGCATTACCCGGTAATTTAATGCCCATGATGCAGCTGAAGCATATATTCAAAAGATCTGGCCTCACGCAGGTAGCAACGAGTACCGTCCTAACCAACGAACTTGGCACAGTGGCCTACACTAGTTAGATGAGGACACAACCCCAGCTTATAATGTTCATGTCTTGAAGTACAGCCCTCTGATCCAACCCTCTTTTTAACATACAACCCATGGCTACCTGCAACTCATCCCAAGGGGTGCAACAAATAAAAGAAAGCCAAGAAAGACTGGACAGCCAGGCAGAGAATCAGGAGTTGTTGTGAAAGTGAAGACTGTCCTGCTTCCTTATCCTTAGCCACACACTCAGCACTTCTCTGAGCTCCAGCAAGTTCACTCCATTGATGAATGGTTTCTCCAAGAAGCAACAACTCCCTGCATCACTTCCATGACCTCAGGCTGGGTCGGACCGAGCGAGCAGACCCAAATCCTGGGCAGATACCATCAGTCTGGTTGCAGTAGTCACAAGTGTCCACCCCCCGATGAATCCTGTAGGCCTGAAGAACAGTGGCCTCCAGCTCTGAACTCTCCTGATCCAGCAAGGCCCATGGCTACCACTGGTGCCCCTCCTTGAATCAACTGACAATGTGCACAGTGTTCTTCCCATGATTGATGACATTTAGTCAGTAGGGCTATCAACTCAATGAAATAATTGAGAAGCATTGCCCCATAAAAGGGTCATGTTCTGGTGATATCCTTTTCCTATTAATAATGTGTTTTGTTCCCTACAGGAATTAACATTATGAGACTGCTTTAAATCCAGTTCACTGTTCAATGTTTGGGGGAGGGGCTGTGGGTGGTTGTAATAATTTGCATTTAATTTCAAGTGGAGAGAAATGGGGAGGGTACTTTAACAGACATGGGAAAAAGATGGTGTTCACTGATGACATAGTGAAGTGCACATGCAGCCCGCTTGACCCCACCATTTCCTCCCAAGGCCTTATCCATCTTTTACAGTGGGCATACAGTGGTAGCCATACAACAGTTGATCAGTGCTTTATTTATTTAATTATTTGTTTGTTTATGTAAAAATTGGTAACTGGGAAAGACACACTGAGCTGAAGCTTATGTCCAGGTGCAACTTAGGGCAGGGGAGCATAGGAAAACTATAGCCTAATACGTACAGTATGGGAATAAACTGTGGAACATTAAATAAAACTTTGTGCTTAGTTTTTTTTCCAATTTAATAAACTTTTTTGATTTTCAAGCAACAAAACATTACAAACAACACTCTGCATCAAAATGCTGTTGCAGAATGATACATCAGGTGACAAGCAAACTGCAAAACAACAAAACTGTCCCCTCCCCCGATACCCATCCCTCCCCCTCCCCAAATCCCAGAGCACACCACCCAATAAAGCAAGCAAAGAAAGAAAGAAAGAAAGAACAGAGAAATTACAACAACAAAGTTCACAGTGCCAATGACAAAAGTAAACAAACTGCAACACAGAGTAAATCAAATCAGTCTGATACAGCATGCGGGCTAGTCAAGGTCGATAATAGGACATTTAATGGTTCCCAACAAGTCCTAAAAGATGGATATCTATTTTGTTGTTAGGCAGTCTGTTTTTCCAACTCTAAGGCCTGCAGGATCTCCTGATGCCATTCCTTATAGGAAGGAATGGAATCATCCAACCAGTGTTGACAAATGATTAACTTAGCAGTAATAGAGATCAGAGACATATAAGCCCTGCAAGGCCCAAAAAAACTCTGCTGGGTGAAGGCCAATAAGACAGATTTTGGGGTAAAAAGGGATTCCAGTCCTAATACAGGGTCGAGAGAGAGATGGCTAGAGCGCCAAAAAGGAACCACCACTGAGCAGTCCCAAAAAATATACTTCAAACGAGCCTCAGCTAGACCACATCGGAAACAGATGAGAGAGTCACACCTAGCCATCCTATAAAGCTTAAGGTGGGTATAATACAGATTGTGTAAAATACTGAACTGCAAGAATCTGTAACAATCTTTTTTTAATGAAAGAGAAAGAGTTTTTGTCATGGCAAGACTTCCAAGAAAAAGCTAAACAGAGGCACAAATTAAAAATGTGCTGTTTAAATATATAACCATTAAAAACACATTTAAAAAATACATTGAAACTCAAGGACCCTCCAAAAGTAATAAAAATTTGCCAAATATTTATGATTATATACAAATATGCAATATAGGTACAGGCCATATCACTGCCTTATGTTATGCACAAACAATACATGCTTTAACAAATAAAAGGAATTTCAACTATTAAAAAAGTAAAAAATAAATAGGAGTCTGACTTTAAGGTTACCATGACTGAACATGCTTGGAAATAGGTTAAGACGAATGCTAATAAATTATATACTTATGTGAAAAATAAAATTATCCAATATAAAATAGTAGATTGAGCTTATATCATTCCTCACAAAATAAACTATATTTCTCATACTTATGATACTTCCTGTTGGCACAGACGTGGAAAGACATTGGAAATTGATCTTTTTCATTTAGTATAGGAATGCCCAAAATATTTAAATGCTGGGAGAACATTAACAGTGAAGTTAGAAAATATTAAGCAAGGAAATTCATCTTTCTCTCAATGTTTATTTATTTAATGATGCTGGACTTTTAAATCTCAATCAAACAGAACAAAGAATTCCAGCCCTTGCTAGCATGACCATGAAAAGAATGATTTTGAAAGAATGGAATAAATCCTGTTTATCTGAATTTAATATTAATGCATTGATTAACTCCATGAAAGAAGTATTAATCTTAGAAAGATTATCTGATCATATTAGTAACCAGCATAACATTTTAGATACAGCATGGAATAATATTCTCAACCTGCTTCCGCCTATGTTAACTATCTAACTGCTTTACACTTCTGTAAAAATTAATAAATATAAATTTTTCTTCTGTATTACTGGGCTTTGTATAGGGGGTGGGAGGGAGAGATATGATAAGAGGGACACATTTCTGCACTGTAATATAAAACAGCTTCAATATCACAACTTGACTATTGTACTCTAAAATAACTAATTTATTAATTACATCTATATAGAGCTGGTTTTCTTGACACTTGAAACATTGTATAATTGTAATGTTTGAATATTATTGAATCAAATAAAAATGTGAAAAAAAGAGTCTGTAACGATCTTGTTTAACAAATTTATATAAGCCTTTCCAGACTCCTTGCCAAACCCTAGCCTCTGCCTGCAGATTCAGGATTTGCTGCCAGTAACAGCAAATGCCCTCTAAATTAGCCAGATCATGCACTTGAAGGTACCAAAAAAGTCCAGAGACAGCATAGGGATATAATACCAGATGAAGAAGGTCCTTTAAAAACTCAATAGAGGGAGAAGACCCAGAAGGAGGGCCCAATAAAGAGGTAATCACCCAAGTGAGTTGCAAGTGTTTAACAGGATGATAAAGTGGGAGGGCAAAGCGATTTTGTACAACCAAGGCCAGTACAGTAAGCTCCCCATCAAGGAATGAGGAGATAACAGCAGATCTCAGATGTGGACAAAATCAAAATGGGATTGGCTGGGTTGCTATTTGGATGTTTGGATTACCCAAAATGGGCTGGGAAATATCCTTATCCCAGTCAAATTCAATATTAGAATAAAGCTGCCTAAGGGCTTTAAGTGATCACAGCAAGGGTGTCCCACAGAGCTACATAGATTACATAGACAATACTGAGCATAAAGACATTCGTCCGTGAGCTTGCAAGTAACACCTAATTATATCCTTTTATATTCTTCCTTTCCAAGAATTTATCTAGCTGTGTTTTAAATTCCTGCATTGTACTGCTTTCCACACCTCTCCTGGTACCATATTCCAAATTTCTGTTACCCTATTACTTAACCAGTATTTCCTTCTATTTGTTTTATATCTATCCTTAACCAGTTGGTAACAATGTGTTCTAGTGTCATATATTTGAGCTGCTTAACCAAGCCCAGTAAGTCCCATAAGTTAGTATCGGGTCCATGCCCTATATATCAAATACATATCGCTCTCATTCTACGATATATTCAGGAATACAGCTCCAAATCCTGCAGTCTCTGCTCATAACTCAATCCATCCAATCCCTTGATTCTCTTTGTAAGTCTCCTCTGTACCCCCTCCATCCGTGCAACATCCCTCCTCTTATACGGGGCCCAAAACTGGACACAGTACTCCATGTGGGGGTGTACCAATGCATTATACAGAGGCATCACAACCTGCCTATCTCTACTTTTTATGTGTCTCAATATACAGTGTGTTATACTACCCGCCTTTTTAATAGCTGTATTACAGTGTAAGCTGAAGCCAAGATCTTTATTAACCATAACTCCCAAGTCTTTCTCTTCATCCACTACTTTTAGTACAGATCCTCCTAAATTATACTGGAATTTGTTATTTTTCTTTCCAAAGTGCATAACATTACACTTTCCGATGTTGAAAATAGATTGTTTCTGGGAGGCCCATGTGTCTAGCCTATCCACAGCTGTTTGTAGGACTAGATGTTCTTCCCAGTTATTTACTAGACTCCCAACCCTAGTGTCATCTGCAAATTTAGATAGCCACACATCTGTATGCATCTGCATGGATGAAATATACATATTAAACAAACATGGTCCCAAGACCGAGCCCTGTGGGACACCACTAGTCACTCTGACATAATCAGAGTATTCACCTTTTATGCAGACTTTCTGGACTCTGTCCGTAAGCCAAGCCTTCACCCACGTTTGTATCCATATTGGTATCTCCAGCTCATAAAGTACTTTAACAAGCTCCCCATGGGGCACTTTATCAAAGGCTTTTGCAAAGTCCAGAAAGATCAAATCCACTGCATTACCCATATCCATAGCCTTGCTAACCTTATCGTAGAATTCTAATAAGTTAGTTTGGCATGATCTTCCCTTGGTGAATCCGTGCTGAGTCATGTCCATCCTGCCTGTCCTCTCAATGTGTTCCATTATACAATCCTTGAATATACCCTCTAGAATCTTACCAAGAACGGAGGTTAGACTAATAGGTCTGTAATTTGAGATGGTCTGCCTACAACCTTTTTTGTATATGGGTACAATCACAGCTTGCCTCCATGCCTCAGGAACCTCACCAATGTTAATACTTTCCTGAAAAAGGTAAGTTACTGGCTCCACTATTAGTGTTGCCATTTCCTTAATCACCCTTGGGTGAATCCCATCTGGCCCCTGTGCTTTATTTTGGTTAACCTTCTGCAGTCTAATAAGTACTTCAGCTGGGTCTATCTTTGGGCTCTGTTCTCTATGTCTAATTTTCTTATTATCCCAGGAAGTTGGAAGACTTTTACCAAAGACCGATGTAAAGTACACATTATATTCCTCCTCAAGAGCCTTATTTTCTGTTATAATATTTCCATTATATGTTTTTAAGGGTCCTATGACTTTACTTTTCCCTTTTTTATTATTTATATATGAATAAAAGGTTTTGTAATTATCTTGGACCTTAGTTGCTATTGTATACACGTATTCCCTTTTAGCCTGGGCTATAGCTCTTTTTGCTATTTTAAGATTAATCCTATAATATTCCCAGCCATCTTCCGTATTATTATGTCTTGCTAGATGGTATGCTTTATTTTTGTTTTTAATTAATCCCTTTATTGAATGGGTTATCTAGGGCGCAGTAAGACTTGTAGACCCCTTATATTTGTTCCTGGTTGGTACATATCTAGTAGTTAGGCCGTCTATAGTATTTGGTAATCTGTCTGGTTTTCAAACTCAGATTTCCAGTCCCATGTTGCCAGGTCCTGTCTCATCTGTTCATAATCTGCAGCATTATATCAATGTGTCAATGTAGTACCCCTATTGTCCCCTAGCGTACCGGAGTACTGAAACCCTATTATAGCATGATCGCTTGAACCCAAAGGTGGGAATATCTTACTGTTTATAATATTGTCACCAAGGTCACTAATATTAGATCCAATATATGATTCCCCCTTGTATTAGCTGTAACATATTGATCTAACCCTCCAAGACTGAAAGTCTCCAAAAATTTATTCTCCGCCGATGAACTTGCCTTTAAAATATCCCACGCAATACCTGGGAGGTTGAAGTCACCAACTAGTATTACATTACCTACTGCTGATATCTGGTTTACAAGATCTAGTATAGTTTCATCCTCTGATATCCTAGCAGATGGTGGCCTATAAATTACTGCTAGATTGATTTTAGCAGCTCTATGGGGGCTAATCCTTATTCAGATGACTTCAGCATCTGTCCATCTGGTTGTATCTATACTCTCTGTGGGGATACCCTCAGCAACATATAATGCCACCCCTCCACCTCTAGATATGGAACGATCCTTATTATAGAGTATGTACACCTGAATTTGCCTATCCCAGGTGTCCTCAGGTTGCTACCATGTTTCCACAATCACACAAATGTGTACTTTATGCGTTTTTAAAGTTAGCTGTAACTCACCAAACTTGTCCATTAAACTCCTTGCATTAATGAGCATAATATTCCATTCATTTTTGGGGTGACCAGTCTTTATATCCCCCACATCCCCCGCCTGTGAAGTTTAAATGATGGTGAATGGAATTTTTGAGTTGTTGTGCTAACAAGCGCTTGCCCATTTTACTAAGATGTAACCCATCCCTTGCAAATAGCTGCTTATTCTGAAATTCATGCCAATGATCAATATACCTATAACCTCTCTGGCAGTCCACCTCCTAAGCCAACCATTAAATCTATAGATTTCTGATTTGTTTGTTCATTAGCCCTTGGTTTAGGTATTATCCCAGAAATCAACACGTCACACCCTCTCCTTTTAAGTGTAGTACCTACTGATTCAAAATCCCTCTGTATTTCCAATATATTCCTTTTCCTATATCATTTGTACCACATGTAACACTGTAAATGGGAAATGGTGTTTCAATAAACCTGGCATCAGTTCCTTAATGTCACCTATGCCTGCCCCTGAAGTACACTCACAGTTGTATACTCATTCTGATGCTTACATAACACATTATTCATGACGTATTTAACATTGAATCCCCAATATAAAGAATGTCTCGTGGGGTGTTATTTACCAGAATTTGGGATTGGGGTGGTAAAGTTTGCATATTATTCTAGGTAATCCTGTTTACATCTATTAAATCATAAGGGTCCCTGTCAGTGTTTAATGGTTGTGATGAAGATTCCACATTTTTTTGTGTGCTTGTGCATACATAATTTGTAGCCTTGAGGCCCTGTTCGGTATTCACGGGTTGTATTTCATCCCCTTCCTCATTTGTCATCAGGGCCTGAAATCTGTTTGGGGTCAGAATATTTGAGACACCTCCAATATTTCTCCTGCCTCTTTTATACACTCTTTTTTTGGTCACCTCTGACCACTGCTCTATATTTGTATCCACCGTATGTGATGGCACAGTATCCATACTTTCCTCCTCCACTTCCTTAATACCATCTTGTGTAATACTTTCTGCCCTAGAGTCAATATATTGTTCCAACAAGGATATCTCTTGCTGCACCTGAGAGCTGAGGGGCGAGTTGGGAAGGTTTAATATAAAGAAGACTTCAAAGCTGGACAACAGATTTTTCACATTAATGCGGCTCCAGAGACAACCAAAGTGACTGATAATCCAAAGTCTCAGGAGAAGGAGAAGAACAACCCCAAATGAAGCATCTAGAACTGTGCAAAGCACAATAATAGAGGAAAAAATTGGGAAGTTGAAAAGCCACCTGTTTCTTTAGGCAAAGTAAGATTTGAGTAAGCTCTGCGAGGGGCCCCCTGCTTCCAAAGGAAGGCAGAAATGAACACATTTAGTTTGCTAAACCATGACTTGGGCAAATAAACTCCCAACATACCTAAGGGGTATAGAACCTGAGGCAAAATGTTCATCTTAATAACGCTCATTCTTCCCCAGAGGAAAAGAGGAAGGGTCATCCAGCATTGCAAGTCAGAGTAGATTTCCTTTAAAAGGGGAGCTAGGTTCTCTCTAACAAGCACAGACAGGTTACGGGTAACCCTGATACCAAGATAAGTAAAAACCTTGGGTTCCCAGAGAAAGCCCAAATCAAAGATCTGCTGCAGGAGACTGAGGCATTCAGAGGCTTCACTTTAGTTTTATCTAGATTGAGTTGGTAACTCAACACCTCAGAATACCTATAAATCTCCTCAAGGGCAGCAGGGATGGAGGTCTGTTTTTTTTTCAAATGTAATAACAGGTCATCAGCATAAGCTGAAACCTTAAATCTGGTCCCAGCCACCTGGATTCCTTCAATAACAGGATTGTGCTGGAGATTATAAAGCAACGGTTTGAGGTAAAGATTAAACAAAAAACGGGGAGAGTGGACACTCTGCCAGGTTCTATGCAGAAGGAACACCTGGGCCAAAAGAACTCCATTGCATCAGATTCTGGCAAAAAGATTACAGTATAAAACCTATACCCAATCACAGAATCCATAGGGAAAACCAAATTTCTGGAGGGTAGCAAAAAGAAAGGGTCAGGCCACTCGATTGAAAGCTTTTTCCACGTTGTGGCAGACCAGAGCTGCAGGGGTGCCCTTCTTCCCCGACAAGGAAATCAAATACCATAGCTTCCATAAGTGATACATCAATGATCGACCAACCATGAAGTCAACCAGTGCTGGACTGATAAGGCCTGACCAAACTTGGAGCAGCCAATTGGCTAGGACCTTTGCCAGAATTTTTAGGTCAGAGTTAAGCAGGGAAATCAGTCTGTAGCTACTAGGTAACAGTTTATTCCTGTCCAGTTTAGGGAAAAGAGTAATCCAGCCCTGAGTGAAAGCAGTATCTGACAGATCTGAGGAATGCAAATAATTAAACAAACAGGTTAGGAAGGGCATTACCATCTCAATACAATCAATATAAAAAATTGTTTAGGAATCCATCATGGCCTGGGGCTTCACAATGGTCTTCCTAACTTCCTCCTTTGTAATAGGGGCATTTAGTAACTCTTGTTGTTGCACAGAAAGTTGTTGGAGGGGTAAAGGATTCAAGTAGGCTGTGATTCTATCTGACAAGTCAGGGAGAGAGGAATCCGAAGCATATAAGAGATGATAATAAACACCAAAGGCTTCTGCAGCTTCTCGTGGGTGGGGTAAAGATCTGGCCTTGCGGATCAGGTTGAAGGGAGGGTATCACCTTCATTGCATCAATCTGACATAAGCACAAAGGCCAGGAGCCTCCCAGCTCTCTCCCCTGACTCCAGATAGTGCAGTTTCATGTACTGAAAGGCCAAATCAGCCTGGTCCACAATATATTGTGCCCTCAAGATACAGTATACAGCTGCACCCAGATCACAGAGTTGAATGAGGCAGACAGTGACTATTCTAAGGACCTGATTTGCTGAAGCAAGCAATTTGTTCTTTCTGCCCTCAGTTTTTTGCGTTCGGAGGCTATTCTTATAAATTCCCCCCATACAGCACATTTTGCAGCACCCCACAACATGTCCAGGGATGATACAGAGCCCTCATTCTCCAACAGGAAATTCTGCAGAACATTTTTAATCACTGTGAGAGTGCTCGGATCCTGAAGATGGGTAGAAATAAGCAGCCAGACTGAATCTGATTCCTCCAGGCCAAGGATGGAGTGAACCAGGGACACAGTAGCATGATCTGAAATCACTATTGGGGGACTCTCAAAGGCTTGAAGACCCTTAAAATATTACTAATAAGGAAGTAATTCTAGACTGAGAGGCATGAGGAACAGAGTAAAACGAATATTGTTCAAGGACTGAGTGTAGGAGACTCCAAGGGTCTACAATACCTGCTGAATCTATCAGCTCCCACAGGCCATGCTGCCCTGGAGAAAGTCTCTTTTTCAGGGGAGCGAGATCTATCAAAATCAGAGTCTAAAGCCATATTCTAGTCCCCCCCAGAATAATTAGAAAATGAAGAAAAGGGGCTAATTGCACTAGAAGGTTTGTAAAAAAATGGGGTGAGTCAGCATTGGGGCCATAAATAGATCACAACATCACCTCTGACAAACCAACCCACCCATGGACTAGAACAAAATGACCTTCTGGATCCCAGCACTCTCATAGCAAGTGGAAGGGGATCTTTCTATCCACTAAGATAGCTATACCCCCTTGTTTGTTACTGTGTCCAGCTCCAAAAGTATGATCCACCCATTCCTCCCTAAAATAAGACATCATCCCTGTGTACATGGGTTTCTTGTAAAAATACAGCCCTGGTTGGAATTTTTTAAGATGTCACAGTACCACGTGTCTTTTTTTCTGTTCCTGGGCACCTTTAACATTCCAGGAAGCAAACTTATAAAAGTTAGCCATCCTTACAACACCAACCAGGAAAGATGTAAAAATAATGTGTAGCCAAATAAACCAACCCCTAGTACCCACTCCATAAATTTAGAAACAGTAACAAAACAGCAATCCCAGAGTTGCACATCTAAGAAGAGAAGAAAAACCCTCCCATACCCCCCTCCCATAAACCATAGTGAGCTAAAAAAAAAGGGAAAGATTACTACCAAAAAATGCCAGTGAAGTATGTAAGGAGGTTAACAACACATTACTCTTGAAACCAAGTAGGTAAGCCCCAACCAGGCATATGAAAGAACAAACCCCTCCCCCTCCACCAGAAAACAAAAATCACACAACCACCCCACCCAACAAACTATGGGAAATGGGAACACCCCCATCCCGAAAATATAGGCTGCTAAAACCCAACCCCAGCACCAAGACTAATAAAACAAAAGAAATAGAAGCAGCCATCAAGAAACAAGATATCCAGCACATAGGTATGAGGATGTACCAATCCCCCCCACTAAACAAAGTATAATAAAAACTATGTACAACATTCATTCCCCCAGTCCTAAAGACTGACCTCCAAATTCACCCCAGTCCATGATGCATCCACTAAACCACCTAAGTGCTCTCCCCCCTCCCCCTGCCAAAACTATTAAGGACAACAAAGGACCAATCCACTTCACCAAACTAAACATGGTGGGAAAGACAAGTAAAATTGTCCATGTTCTGAGTAGGTGAAGAAGCTAGAATACAGAAAGAAGTAATCTTAAATCCAGAACATGATACATGTAGTATGAGGAATACAGCTCTCATTGAAGATCACAAGCCTGGGTGTCAACAGTGTCCATCCTGAACATGTCGAGACATCCAAAGGTGATCAGGATAATCAAATTAACACATGAGCAGGGGCAGCAATGCAGAACTGCTGGGTAGAAAAGCAGAAAGTCCAGTCCCGCTACTCCAATTAAAACATCAATGCGGCGTCAATCAGCAGGTTCCATGAAAAAAAAAAAATGAAGGGGAAATACCAACAGGCGAGACGTTAGATTTTTTTACTTATGTATTTAGTTTTTGTTGACTGGGTAAATACAGTAGACAAATCCTGCCTATTTTCAGGCATGACCTGGGGAAGGGGGATACAGATGAATGCAACTGACCTTGAATCAGATTAAACTGTTAGTGGTATTTTTAGTGAATGAAGGAAATTTGGCCAGGACACTGGGGAAATTCCCCTAATCTGTGTGAGGGGGCACTATGACTGGTGCTGCGATGGCCAGTCTCCCATTCCTGGAGAAGAGGAAGGATGTTAGCAGGGCCAAGGAGCGGGTCTCCTCCTTGGTCCATGTGCCTACTGAAACTGACCCTATAGAAGCTGGAAACATGGACATCGTCCTACCGACAGGAGCTGTTATTACCGGTTGTACTGGTGAAATGATGGACGAGCAGCCTGCCCTAGAGCCAATTGTAGGTGGATTTTTGGTAGAGGATCTCCGTGAACAACTACTTGCAGAGGAATTGAATTTTGCCGAAAGACAGAACCGATTGCAAGCCGAACTGCAGAAACAGGAACTACTGAGAGTGAAGGACCAGGAGGTCTGGGTGCAATTTGAAACCGACGAGACACAGCACCAGATGTCTGAAACACGGCCTGTGAGCACTGCGTCTACAGCTACCAATAACCAAGATTTGGGTCCTAACTCTCCGACTCCCCAGGTAAATCCCTCTTTTGTTGAAATGTTGGCTGGAAACAAGATTGCTTGTCTGAGGACCGATATTGGCAATGTGGCTCAAAATATGGCTATTGACAATATTGATTTATACAAAGAGGTTGCAGCGGCGTTGTCTCTTCCTTCATGACTGATTTCTTTCTCTGTAGGGGTGTCCTCAGAGGCACTAGGCCACAATTCTACTCGCTCTAAAGGGAGTAAAAAAGAGAAAGGGAAAAAGGGATGTGGGTTACGTGCCAAAATGATGGATGATGTTCTGGCGGCTAGATCTGATGGCTCTGACTCTGACTGGGTGACTAAAGCTATTCAAGGAGCTGGAAGGGTGTATAGCCCTGCCAAAAATGGATGGGATGCTAATCTACCAGTTGTAATGGATGCTAATCCTCCTTTAAAGGAGATGTCAGAAGGTATTTTAAGGGTTACCCTGACTGGGTCGGATAATATCACACCTGGGGAGGCTGCAGTGACTTCTGGAGTGGATAATGAAGTGCAGAATATATCTTCTGATATTTTGGCTGATATAAAATTACTGGAAGGTGATTAAAATGCACAGGCCTCTGAACTAGAGGACCCCTCCCCTCCTTCAATCACTGAGTCTAATTCAACAAACGTACCCTCAGCACCTCAGCTTAACTCTGAGACCTGTGCAAATGGATGGCATTCCAATGTTGCTCAACATCTATTTCCAGAAAATCTGAGAAATTTATTTGAGCCTGCTATGAGACGAAATGCTGTCCATCTCAGATTTCGGGGAGACATGAATGATATCCCTGACAGAATTTCTGTAGGCCGAGGGCTTCTGAAGAATAGTATGAAATATCATGCATATGAGATTTATGCCTTAATTCATATGCCGGGAGACACAATTTTTGATATCAGTTTTAAACACCCTGCCGGATTAAACAGATTCTGGAAACAATATCAACTTTTAAAATCTGCTCCCTTATGGAAACCCTTTTTGGCTATACCACTGACAAAATCCATTTTTGAGATAATAACCATTCTTTTTCGCAATGAATGGGTGAACATTGCTGATATCACTTACTGGCTCAAGTAATGTTGTACAGTAAAGGGTTATCCTGAACCCATTCTTGATGAAGAACATTTGTGGACTGGTGGATGGAAGTTGTTTCTTCCTGGGTAGAGACAGAGGAGTGTTGTTTTATCAAGGCCAGCCTAGGGCATGCTAAAAATGTGGGGATGTGGGGCACATTAGTAATGCCTGTGAAAAACAGCATTGTGGGTTATGTGGGGAATTGGGGCATGTTGGAGCCCATTGTCAACAACCCCTGAAATGCAATTTATGTGATGAGATAGGCCATACCTTTGGTAACTGTGTATTTACCTCACATAACAGTATAGATCAAACTGTAAGAGTTGAACAGGATGTGTATGTGGCTAACGCACAGAAAGAAAAAGCAAGATTACAGGAACTCATGGCCCCTACTGTTTCTCCACTGCTTCTAGCTAGAGAGGAAGCTAAACTTAAGGAATATACTGAGGGTCGTGCTGCACAGCATGCAGCTCCAGACAAGCTTTGTGAGGCTCCTCTTCCTGATCTTCAGGACACAGTCTTGGCTACTGCACCTGCTGTGCAACAAAGCCCCATACTCAATCCACCTGATTTGAAGCAATCAATCGTACAGGATTCAAGTGAAGGAAACACTACTAGGAACATTTCAGTGGATGAACAAAATGATGTTATTACCAGTGCAAGTCAGATGTGACCTCCTGACTCCACTGACCCTCCTTCTGTGAGGGTCAAGAGATCTAAGACTCAGACAAAACACTTGTTGGAGTCAGGGAATACTACTTGCCTGCCAACTACCTCTGTACAAAATGTTTATGCTATCCTGATGGATCTGGATGATGTGGAGGATGGAAAAAATTCAGATGTCTCTTCCATAGCATCTTCTCAACCTGAAGTAGCCTGTGATGTGCTGGTTAAAGAACGTGTAAAATGGAAAAAAAAAGGAGAAAGCATAAGTGACCCTTTCTGTTTGATTCCTTTGAGATCTTTTCTCCCCCTTTTTTTATTACATAATGGATCAGTTGATATTTACTACATCTAATGTGAATAACACTAAATCACAAGAAAAACGACAGATCACATTTAGTAGTTTATGGGAGGGGGTGGTAATGTTTATTTTCTGCAAGATACCAGATTACATGATCTTTCTGAAATAAAGCAAGCCCAAAAAGATTGGAGATGGGGTCCATCATTATGGTCCATAGGGGACCTTATGTGTTCAGGGGTTGGAATCTATTTCAGCATATAGCTGTTAAAATCTCTAAAGTATTGGATGTCTATCCTGGGCACACATTATTAATTGATGTTCAGATCAATGCTATTATGTATAGATGTATCAATATTTATGTGCCACAATCCAAGGCTCTCAGGGCTGAACTATTTAGACTAATAAAATCTTTTTTGCACACATCGAAACTGATTTTGTGGGGTGTCAATTTTAATTGTGGGCTTAGTTCTAAAGACTGGGGATGTAAAAATGAAAAACTGTATTGTGGTACTAATGCTTTGTTATCTATTCTTCATAAACATTCTTTAAAAGATGTTTATGATATGCTGAAAATGGACTTATGTCATACATTTTATAAGGGCCCTCTTAGTACAAGGATTGACTTTTGGTTTGCAACTGAGAGTGTGTCATGTAAGGATATTAAGGTTATCCCTTTAGAGACTTCACATCATCTTGCCTTACAGCTGACAGTAGGTTCCTCTCATAAGATTACTGTAGGTAGAGGTTATTGGAAGATGAATTCTTCCAAACTGCAAGATGAAATATACAAAATTAAAATACAGAATTTACTTACACTACGTTTGAGTCTTGATTTCCTTTACGACAGCCCAATTGATTGGTGGGAAGATACCAAAAGAGACATTAAGGAATTAATGATTGTGTTAACTAGCAGGGAAGCACGACATAACTATATTTCATATTTAAGTTTAAGGGCGAAATATTTAAAGCTTCAGACACAACCTATTGGGACAACAAGAGACCATATAGCTACCTTATCTCAATTGAAAGAAGATATGACAGCTTCTATAAAAAAATAAATTATCAAGTGGGTTTACAACAGAAGTTTTTAACCAAGGGCCAGAGTGAGTTGGTAAATCCGTATGATAATGGTATTACTGGTAAAGCACATACACTATTTATGAGATTACTGGCTAACAATGGGGAAATAGTGAATGAACAAAGTACTATCAACATGAAATACACCACTATGTTCATACCACTTTTTCAATGCTCCATGACCAACAAAAAGAGTCATTTGAGTTATGGGACACAGATGTTCCTGATATACCTGATGTTGATAAAGAATCTTTACTACGGCCTATATCTAATGAAGAAATTAGGCTGGCAATCCATGGATTGTCAACTGGTACTGCCACAGGTTTGGATGGCATACCTAATGAATTCAATAAAATCTTTATTGATGATTTAGCACCTATATTACAACAGTTATATGAATCTATACAGAGAGAGAATAGACTCAATCATAGTATGACTGAGGGTATTGTGATCTTTTCGTATAAAAAAGGGGATGCACAAAATATCTGTAATTGGATGCCATTGACTCTGCTTAATTCTGATTATAAGATCTTGACTAAGATCTTGATGGTAAGACTGACTAAAATAGCACTGCATGTAATTCTTCCAATGCATACTTGTGCAGTTCCTTGACTTACAATTTATAAAAATTTGCAACATTTTCAAGACATCATAGAACAAGGCCTGACTGCTACTACTAAAGGGTATTTATTATTCATTGATCAAGAAAGGGCTTTTGATGCTATTGATCATAAATATTTATGGATGGTACTATGGGCATGTGGTATACCATCACAACTGGTGAACTTTATTCAACTTCTTTATGGTTCTGCTCAAGTGCAGCCTTTGATTAATGGACACCTGGGAATTCCTGTTTCTGTTAACAAGGGAGTCATACAGGGTTGTCCTTTAAGCCCTCTTTTATATATTTTTAGTCTGGATCCAATATTATGATTGATTGAAAGCTCTGGAGATATACAGTAGTTGCAATGGTCAGTGGTTCTGGCATGAGATATAAAAAGGTAGTGGCTTATGCAGATGATTATGTTGTGATGGCAGCATCTGTGGAGGATGGGAAAAGAGTATTGCAACTTTTTGATGACAAGCATTTACATACTGGAATATGGCTGAATTTGAACAAAAGCTCAATAATGCCTGTAGGGAATGTACCTTTAGAGTTTGCTTTTCCGATACCTATGGCAGCAGAATCAATAAAGATTCTGGGACTATGGTTTGGCAAGTCTAACACTGGACAACTGAAATGGGACATAGCTTATGATTTAGCTTTTCAAAAAGTTCAAGCTTGGAAGTCTTGGAAAATGACTTGTTAAGAAACGAGTTTGTCTTTTAAAAACATACATTGCACTGCTCTTTCTCCATGTGTCTCATATTTATCCATTGCTATATGGAATGCATACAAAAATACAAAGTTTGTTCTTTTCTTTATTGTGGGGCAGCAAATTCAACCCAGTGAAAAGGGCTCATACTTATTGCTTATGGAAAGATAGGGGGTTGGATATGTTGCAACCACTAGTGTTTTTCTTTTCTAGTTTTTTTTATGCTAATGTGAGACTATTGATTTTGGATACTAAGTATGTGGGGACATATCTAATGCAGGAATGGAGTGCAGGTTTTCTGACAACTTGGGGAAGGGGAAAATGGCAACCATTGGATAAATTATTGCCTTCGTATGAACAAATTGCTTTAAAATATATCAGAACTTGGAAAATTGAGTTACTTTGGTTTTTAACTCAGTCGAGGAAAATTTTTTATTTTACTTTGGTTGAAAAATGCTATTTTGAAATTCGGTTTTTTGTCCTTATTAATGGGGTAAGTTGCAGTCAACTCTTGGAATGCATTACTGAACCTAGAATTCCTAGAAAGATGCAGGATATGGTATGGTTGTGTGGGCATGGAAAACTAAATGTAAAAGGCAATCAAAAACATAAATGTATGAAAGAAAGAAACTGTTCAAAAAAGGGTTGTAAGGATAAGGTAGAAACTATGCAGCACCTATATTTTGAATGTGCTAGGATACAAGGCTTCTGGTCTGCTTTGGCATCCTTTTGGCATGCACCACCATTTGCCAATATGACTTATGCAGTATTGGTACAAGGACAATTAACTGAACATTGGTCTATTTGGAATAAACATACTGTTTTTGTGATATTGGCATGTATAAAATAGGTGATTTGGCAAGCTCGCTGCCAAAGGGTATTACAGAATGAAGAAGTTCTTTTACAGGATATTCTATTTATGTTACAAATAGAAATAGAGAAGGTGTATACATATGAGAAAACATCTATGGGTATTGTTATCTGTGACCATATTTGGAATGGTGCTACTTGGGTTGGCTGATATTGCATTCCACAATGAGACTACATTTTGCATCTTACCTTTTGTACAGTATCTTAAACTTGGAATGTATTGTATGGTTTTCATGCCTTTGGTTTTTCTGTGTAGGTTGTTTCTGTGTTTTATGGATGTTCACTGTGTTTTTCTCTTTCTTTTTCAATTTTGCCTGTATGTTCAATTAAGTTTGTTTTTGAATTTTGCAATAAAAATTTCCCCTACTCTTTTCGATAAGTGCCATGGGATCTTTAACATCCACCTGAACTACCACCAGTCCAGGCAGATGGGACCTCGGTTTAACGTCTCACCTGAAAGATGGCACCTCAGAAGTGAAGTACCCTCCCATGCTGCACTATAGTGTCAGTACTGGGATATTAACCCAAGTGCCAGATGTGGGAACTGAACCCACAGTACTCTGATCTCCCAGCCTCAGAGGCAAGTGTGCTACCTACTGAGCAACTGACACATGCATGGAAGCTTAGCCTGGCAAACTCCTCACTCAGCAGCACTTAAAATAAGAGTACGGACGAGGTCAGACAGAACAGTAGCCAAAACATGTAGAGTAAGAAATGGAACAGAAGTCCGACAAGAGTGTTCCTCCAAACCAAGGAAAAACAGTCCAGAGGAAAAAGTCCACGGCCATGCCAGGCAGTATACCATACTAGCAGTATAGATGCTCCGTACCTCAAACCATATCAGAGCATGTAAAGCACAGTCCAGGCTCACAAGTCAGTGAGCAAAGCAAACCATACTAAACATTCTCCAGATGATAAAAGATGTCATAGCAAACCACACAAAAGGGGATAAAAACAGCAAGTTTCCTGAGATCCTAGATAGCTGCCAACCCATAGCATGGCGAGAAGAGTAGCAGGAGGACTCAACATAGCGTTCTCCATTAAGTGACAAGTAGCTTCAGCCTGGATAGTAAAATCCAGCTATAACAGGAAAAGTACTCAAAGAGTTCAAATAGGCACACACCGACATAAGGGAAGCAAAAGTAAAAGGGTTGAATAATAAACCAAAAACCAGGTAATCAGCCTTCTCAAAAAACTGGCACCAAGGCCGTATTGCCAAAAGATCCTTTACTTAAACAAATCTGGGAAGAGCTTTCTAAATTCAGCAGAGGCTCTCTCTGCTGTGTCAGAACTTTCCCATTTACTCTCATGCTGCACTTGAAGTGTAGATGGATAATGCATTCTGAATCGGATTCAGGCCGCAATCAATTTGGTCACTAAAGGATGAAAGGCTGTCCGTCTCTGTCGCATAGAATATGGTAAGTCCTGGATGATTTGGATCCATTTATTCTCCCAAGTAACTTCATTGAGGTCACACACCTTGTTCAGGAAGTGTTGTCTGTCTAAAAAAATTCAGAAGTTTAAAAATCAAAGGTCTGGGTGGTGAACCTGGCTGAGACATGGGGCATAGTGACCTATGGGCCCTCTCAACAATATAGGAAGGTCCGTTAGGTGAGGGACCTGCCAGTCGTTCACAAATCTTTTGGATAAACCTAATGGCAGCAAAGCCTTCCTCTAATTCGGACAGACTGAAGACCACAAGGTTGTTTTGGTGCAATCGCCCTTCAAGGTCCTCATGTTGACCCTCAATTCTCTTCAGCTTTTGCTGCAATGACACAACTTCAGGGTCCATTTGTGCTTACCAGTCATCAAGGAAAGAAATACGAGCCTCGTTGTCCCCAGTTCTACGAGACAAGTTGTCAACTGAGGCCCGCATCTGTTGAAGCTCTTCTGTTAGGAGTTGAAGAGAGTCCTTGATAGGTGACATCTCCTCCAGCAATTTCTCTTCAGTGAGTGCAGCCTGGGAGGAAACATTTTGAGGAGCGCCAGCAGCTTGCAGCTTGGCCCACTTTGAATATTTGTCACATTTTGGTACTGGTGGCAGGGTATACCAGGGTAAAGATGACTTCATATCTTCATCCATAACCAGCAGTTATACACAGTCCAGTAGTTGCTGCTAAAGAAGTTGAGGTCCAGAGCTGGAGAACTATTGTAAACCCAGTAGTACAGTGGAGATTTATAATATTTAATTTGGCAAGGCTCAGGAGGTGACTGTGAAAGTGTCCTCTCAGGCAGCCATCACGTGACCGTCTGTTCAATTTGTACTTAGTTTGAAGAAATACAAAACCTATATAAGCTGAGAATAAAGTGCAGTACAGCTCAAAAAGAGCACCTAAGAAGTGCACATACAGAAGTAACTGAGGTAATGCTGGGGTATGCTGGGGTATACTGAGGCAGAATTAGTGTTGCTCTGACAGTGTCTTACAAATTCGGATACCATCGGATACCATAATTTTGGTCAGATATCAGATAGCCTCAGATGGCATAGACATTCAACCAAGGATCTGACCTCTTAGGATCCACTGTAAGTATCAGATGGATCTGATGGATCTGACCAGGGATCTGACAGATCTGACCATTGGATCCAACGATTCAAAGTGGAATCCAATGGATCCGACCATCAGATCCAACTATCCGAGGTAGCATCTGATGGATCCAACTACTGGATTTCTTTGCCAGATCCTAGGGCAGATACCAGCACTATCTGACAGAGGATAGTCAAATCCACAAAATCACTATCTGAGCAACACTAGGCGGAATCACAATACAGTCAATGCAATTTGTAACTTGATTACTTCAGCATACCTCACCATCACCTCAGGACTGACCAGCATTCATAGTGTACTGTTACAATTTCCTCAGGCTGCTTAGGCTGATCCTGTCCCTCTGTTTATGGTAAAGTCCCCCCTTCCAGGCCCACATGGGGCAAAATACTTGAACTAAGCCAAGTGGTTTGTCCACCTCGGACCTCCCATACTTTCCTGAATTATCTGTACAAAGTGGAGGTACTCGACATTTGATTATGGTTAACCAGTGGTTTCCTATGCTTTTCATTGGAGCCACTACTGCTCAGATGGCCTTCTCCTTTCCTGACTGGCTCCCCCACAATGATGCAATCATGTGCACATTCATGTGGGAACCACAGCAATCACTTCAAGCAGTTTGCACACTTTGCAATTGTGAAATGGTGCAGCATGCAGGAGGGTGGGCCACAGCAGCAAATGTGGCTGCCACCTTCACAGCTCACCTCACACTAGGGTGTCCCATCATTAACACTTGCCCTATATCCCTTAGGCTGCATCTTCATTATTCAAGGCCTCTCCATATTCCTAGTGGTGTGCACTTGGACTAGAATTGGGTACCTGACTGGAACGGGGAAAGGCTTCTTCATAGGATCAAGTCTGACAAAACTGATGGCTGGGTGCTCATGGGGACACACGGAAGAACAGTACATCATATCATCTGTTATTCTCTTCAATTGTCCATAGTAGCTCTGATATTAGCACTGTGTTCCCCACCACAGTGCTACAGTCAGTCAACTCTGAACCTTTAACACAGTCACCTAATGAATGGGAATTCGAAGAAATTTTCCTCTCACCCCCACCCCACACCACCCATGCTACTCACTGGGCTCTCAAGAGGGACTGACAAGATCAGGGGAGGAAAGTGAGAGCTGGGATCTTATTGTGTTCAGCCCAGGGCAACACATGGCATCCAGATGTTCACTCTTGACTGAATGTTGACCTGAATAACAGTGGCCACAATGGTTAAGGATGCAAACACTAGAGGGGGAAGGTAGCAGCTCTCTGGAGACCCAGACTTTGCAGTGCTCTTTTAGTATTTGCTGGCATTCAGAGTAAAGGGATTGCATGGGGAGGGGTCTGGCTATATCCCCTCTGAGGCACAGAGCAACACTGGGAAGTTCTCAGTCAGCTGCCTACCAGTAATTGGGAACCATGGCATGTTACTTGAGTCAGGAGGTGGTGTCTGACTTGAAGGGATAGTCACATACATAAGGTCCCTGTGCTAAACCTGTGCTCCACATAGGCAGAAGTACATGATGGGGCACTCTCAACTGACACTGATATGGAAACTACAGTTTCACACTACCAGAATGTAGGGTGGCTGTACTTAGTGGGGCAACCCACTGGATTCTGGCTCCAAGGGGGATATTTCAACATCCTAGCCCAAGACCTGAACTGAGAATCAGCTGAGCAACACAACTGATGTGATACAACAACCAGAGCCCTCTCTAACCTCAGACAACTGTATCTTGGCCAGGTACACAGAGAGATGAAAGGGCCATGGGCTGGCATATCCTCAGATGGGACATCCACTGATGCTCCTTCCTTGTAGCCCCCCACATGCGGAAACACAGGCTCCCAAAAGGAATCAGCTGGGAGTCTAGGTATGTAATCACCCTGACCCAAGCAGGAAACAGTGGAAGATGTGGTCTGGACTCCCTGGACATGGTGATATGGCACATACAGACCCTACCCAACTCCTAGACAATTGTTGACATACTCATAACATCAGAGAGCTTCCTTGCTGCATGGCACTCACTAGGTCGGGAACATCCATCCAGGATGGTGGGTCACTTAAAAGGAACTCAGCTTCTTACCAAGTACTTACAGATGAGAGGCGGGTCCTCTATGCAGGCTACGCTCTCACTGTAGAGAGGTGGGCCCTCTATATAGGCTAGACTCTCATTGTAGAGACTACCTCTATAGATGAGGTTACCAGGAACTCCATATATGGGAGATTGCGAGTTCTAGTAGTTGTGTCCCAATTCTCAGCTACAGGAACTTAGGTAATTTCAAGGTGATGCTTTTGCTGTTCACTGGATCCTGGGGATGGGTTACCCATATGAGGAGGGAGAGGAGGGGCAGGGTGGTGAGGGGATGGAATGTTATATTGTGGTTGACAATTTCACCACATTAGGCACTGTTTGTACACTTTCCCTTATTGTAGAGTTCTTTACTTTGTGACAAGGCTGCTTAGTCACAAGTTAATGGGGACCTGTAGGTCCAGGAACGAACCCTTACCCCCCATGGGCCACCCAGGAAGTCTTTAATGAGTGAGGGGATTATAATTCACACTAGAATGTACATCTTCTGCCTACAGTATAACCATGGGCAATGATATATAAGTTATCTCATGGAACATGAGAGGATTAAATTCTCTGGTCAAAAGATAGACTGTATTGCCCCATTTGAAGCACCTGCATGTTCAGATAGTGTTTCTGCAAGAGACCCAACTGATAAAGGTGGAGGCTAGTAAATTGCTTAGAGACAGGGTGAGAGCAGAGGCACACAGTATCACCCCAGTGAAGAAGAGGGGGTGTCGATTCTCAATCACAGATGCTTACAGTGGTCTATTGGGTGCTTCTTAGCTGATAAGGAGGGTTGATGGGCAATGGGGGCAGCTACTATCTCATAAGGATCTAACACGTTGGTCAATGGATATGGTTCCAACCATAACTACCCACAATTCTTTCGCACATTCAATCAAACTGTAAATGATTTTGCATTAGCCACAGCACTGATAATGGGGGAGACCTTACTGTCACCACGGAAGCATGCACAGACAGCAGTGATGGGAACACAGAGCCCCAGCGAAGGGCATTAGAGACACTTGGGGAACTGTTAAAGGAGCACAACTTACCAGACTCCTGGAGGATCCAGAATCCATGGTAAAGGGACTACATATGCTACTCAGTGACCCACTCCCTCCAAGCCATATCAACATGTGGTTTACAGCCACAGTGATCACTCATACTATAATCTCAACTGTGATTTTATCAACTGTGATTTTTAAACCCCACCCCTGTAACTCTCACGATCATTTGGGGCCTTACCCTGCTTAGATCAAAGACATGGTGGTTAGATTCTCTGTGACTGCAGGATCCAAAATTCACACAATGGGCAAAGGAGGAAACTGCAGTGTGTTTTCAGGTAAATGATAATAGGGGCACCTTCACAGCCATCATTTGGGAGGCATCTAAAGCCACTGTATGGGGCAAAATTATAAGTTATGCAGTGCATACTGTAGAAGAAAGAAGAGAGGCCGAACTACACACATTGTGACAGGTGGTAGTGTTGGTAGAAGCTGAATATAAGCAGCAGCAAACCCCCTCCCAAGAACTCCTAGCCTGTCTGACTAGTATGAAGCTCCAGCTCAATGAGCTTGTTACAGGGAAGGCTGACTTAGCCCTCTCCTGACTCAAACGCACCTACTTAGAAATGGAAAAATGAGCCAGCAAATTGCGCAACGTATCAAGAAAGAGTAGGCTACAACACAAATTGTAAGCCTGGAGGATGGCAAAGGCAAGGCTCATTTGGAGACCACTGCCATTAATAGGATAACAATACAAAACAAGCAGCAATAGAGGGTTCATGTCTCATTAACACTCTCAAACCTGGTGCATGCAAAGGCAGAGCAACGCACCTAAACCCAATTATGGAAATTGTGTTTCCTATCCCTGCAGCACTGGCCATGAGCTGGCAAGCTCAAAAATGGATTAAAAGTGCTTACCTTATAGGTACTTTGTTCAAAATAAAGTGCAGTGCTAAAGTGCTCAGTAGATCCAATGCTAAAGGGTAGAGTGTAGACAGAAGTGGCAGGACTGGAACAAAAAGACATTAAAGTAAATCATGCTGGCACCAACTGGGTGTACTCATTGTGGAGACAAACAGACCAGTGGCTAGGCAGATAGCAAGTGTCATGTGGCATGAAATGCACAGATGAGTACATCTGATGTCATGTGACATCATGCATACTGTCTGCCTGGCTGCTGGTCTGTTTGTCTCTGCAATGAGTACACCCAGTTAGTTTCAGCATGATTTACTTTAATGTCTTTTTGTTCCAGTCCTGCTGCCACTTTCTACACTGTGCACTTTAACATTGGATCTACTGAGCACTTTAGCACTGCACTTTTTTGAGTAAGTATCTACCTAGCCACTATTTGAGCTAGCCAGCTCAGAGTCAGTGCTGCAGGGATTGGAAAAACAGTTTACATAGTTGGAGTAATGAAATAATGCAAACATTTTAATAGAAATGCCATGCTTCCCTGGCATCTCTGTCCAAGGAAGCTATCCTAGATTTTCTGAATAAACAGCCTATCCTAAGAATACCTCCAGTGCAAACCATTGCCATGGGCATACCCATCACATTCCCTGTGGTCATGGAGGCAATAAATTTCTTGAATAAGGGGAAGGTATTGGGGGCTGATAGATTCCATTGCATTATTATCAACCTCATGTGATGAAGTTAGTGCCACGGTGCTGGATGTATTCCACTCCAGACTTCAAACCCAGTCACTGTCTTCTGTCAGAGAGGCATAGGTCAGGAAGCATAGGCAAACCAGGAGAAGTTATAAAATCCACATGTAGCAAACAATCCACCATCTGAGACTGTCTCTCTCTCAATTCAAGTATCAGTCTCTCTGTCTCTCTCTAAATAAAATATTGCTCTCTTTTTATAAGATGTCTTTTCCTGGCAGTTTAAACCCTGCATCTTGATTTTTGTTAACTTACAGTACATCTCCTGTTTTTCATAAAATATATCAGAACTTTGTCAGTGTATTTCCTGAGGGTAGCCTGAAGAACAAATCTAGTCTTAACAGGTGCAACAAAATAGAACATTCTGTCCCAGAACTGGTCCACTGTTGGCAGTTCTATAAACAAGCTTGTGGAGGTCAAAATACACCTCAAGGTCAACCACCTCTATTAAAGACTTATCTTTTTAAGAAACCCAAATAACTCTTTGGAATAATTTCAACAATATACATATACACATTTGCAAAACAAGGGATCCCAGATTCACATACATATGTGTAACCACAGAGAAGCAAGGGAAGAAAGAATAGAAACAGCAAAAGAAGGAAGGGAGACAATGGGGGAAATTGTAGGACCATTGGAGTGGCCAATCTCTAGGTGCCACAAGAAAATGTTAACTGCACAATCAGACAGGCATGTCACAGACAAGTGGCAGAATAAGGGAGGACAACATAGATCCTTGATTTTAACTCTCTGCATAACAAATGGGACAAAATCTTATGCAGCTCTGTCACACACACCTCAGTTCAAGAAGAACTCTTTCTTTTTCTTAAGAAAACAGATTTCCAAAACCTTTTATTTCTCTTTTAACATTATCTTATAACATCAACAGTTAGTATCCCTTTTTGCTAATACCTTTTACAGCAAACATTTCAGTTAAGCACAAACATTTTTTCAACTTTCTGAATGCTCAATTCCTGAACCATATCTTGACAGAAAATCAGCACTGACATCCACTTTGTGCATAGCTTTGAATTTAAATGGCTGTGGTACAAGGTACCACCTTGTGATTCTAGAATTCTTATCCTTCATTTGATTAAGCCAACAGATGGACTTGTAGTCTGTTATAAGTACAAAATCAGCTTCTAGCAGATAAAACTTAAGGGACTCCATTGCCCATTTTACAACAAGGCATTTCTTTTTATAGTGGTGTACTTTCTGTCTCTGTCAGTTTTCTACTGATATACAGAGTGGGATGTTCCTTCCCAACTATATTATGACTCAGAACTGCATCTAGGTCTATCTCTGATGCATCTGTCTCTAATTGAAATTGTTTCTCAAAGTCTTGACTTCTTAAAACTTAAAACTTAAGACTTCTTAGTTCTTTTTTGCAGCGTGACTGAAGTAAGAAGATTTTTCTCAACCAACTCCCTCTGAGATTGCTCTGTAGTTACATGCTCAGCTCCTTGTCCAACTATTCTCTGAATATGGCCTTGAATCTCAGAGTGGTGCTGTTATTCCATCTTCTTCACACTCCCTTCTTACATTAGTCCCCCCCCAAAAAATTGGGCCCCTGTTGCAATGCAGATCCCTCTTTCCTCCATCCCCCCTTTTCCCATTTCTATTCCTTTCTCTACCAACCCCTCTTACTCACAACATGCCAATGCAAAATAACTCAACAACCCTCTACATTTCCCTCTTCAAATCCCCCACTTACATCATGACTATATCTCCCTCTCACCCCTCTGAACTATGGTCTCACTTCTCTATGATTCCTCATGCATCACTACTATCTGTGCCATCTATCCTTGCTGTTCTCCATCTACTGCTCCCTTACTCTACCCCTCCATTCCCTTCCAAACACCTGGCCTCCTCAGATTCTCTTTACAAATGCACAAAGCTCCACTTCCTCATCCTTGCTCTACTCCTGCTCTCTTCTGGGGACATCCATCCCAACCCTGGCTTTGTTGCCTCCAGTGCTTCTGGTGCTCCCACAGCTGCTGCCCCCCTCCTCTGCTCCTACAGCCTTCCCAAGAGGCTTCAAGATCCTACATCTAAATATCTGTAGCCTAGTACTAAAAATTTACCTCCTACAAACCAGGGTGGCCTGTCTAAAACCAGACATCCTAATCATTACAGAAACATGGCTAAAGAGCATGCTCCCTGACCACTCGGTCTCCATTCCTGGCTACTCTCTCCTAAGGTAAGACTGAGCTGGCAAGGGTGGTGGTATCACCATGTTCATCCTTACCTCCCTCCAATACTCCATAATTTACTCATCCTCCAACCCAAAGACCCACAATGCTCTGGCTATTCATGTTATCCTTCCCTTTACTCTTCCTGTCTTTATAGCTGGTATCTATTGCTGCCCAAATATCCAGCCCTCTACTGCTCTTGAACTCCTAATTTCCATCACTGCCCTCTCTTACTGTGGGGAGCTGCACTTCCTAGGTGACTTCAATTTAAACTGGCTGTCACCAAAAACAACCAAAATTACTCAATTAAATCTGTGCCCATAACCTCACACAGCTAATATCAGAACCCACCCATCCTACCCACAAAACAAAAAATCACTCCCTACTTGACTGGGCTCTTACCTCCCACCCCCACAGAATTATCATCTCTGGTATCCTTCCTGATGCACTCAGTGACCATAATCTAGTATTCATAGTCAGGAAAGTTCACAGACCCAATCCCTGCATCAAACCCTGCAACTACACTCTTTTAAATCCTTGGAATTAGAACCTCTCTTGTGCAACCTAGCCCTCTCTGACTGGTCTCCCCTAGACAACATCCCATCGGTTGATAAGACCCTTGCTTATTTTACAGATATATTCCTAGAGAACTGGAATACCTTTGCCCCATTCAAACAAACCAGGGTTAGGGGAGATCATGTCTGGAAATGTCATAAAGCAACCCAGCTTCTTAGTGATTTCATGACTTATCACAAGCTTGTTAATGCCTGTGCCAGGGCCACAAGGCTAGCAAAGTCTGAATACTTTAACACCACCTTCCTCATAAACATAAATTCACCTTCCAAGTTTTGGAAGGTGGTTCATCTCCCTCATTTCTCCCATCCACCCACCCACCCACCCCCCGTGCTTAAAATAAATTACATCTTTGTGGTTGACCTGGGTGCCATAGCTGCTGAATTGAACTCCTACTATATCACCTGTGCCACTGATCTACTGAAATCCCTCCCTTCCTACCTTCACTCCTCTCCTCTCTCCAATGGTACCTCTCCTCTCCTCCAACCCCCTCTTCTCCTTCAATGCAGTCTCCCCAAATGACACGCTACAAGCCCTCCTCACAATCAATCCCTCAAAAGGTTTCTCCCCAGACAGCTTTTACCTCAAACACCTCTCTCTCTCTGCCTTGGCCATTGTCTACCCTCTTTCTCTAATGCTAAACCTCCATTTTCTACTGCCTCAGTCCCTACCCCATGGAAACATGCTGTGGTCCTCCCTCTTCCCAAAGGAGGTGACCTATCTTGCCCTGGAAATCACCGCCTTATCTCTTTCCTTCCTACCCTAGGTAAATTACAAGAACACCTCATCCTCTCCCAGCTTACCTCATTTCTAACTGACACCTCCTACTTCACCCCTTTCCAATCTGGCTTCAGAAAAAATCACTCCACCTCTACCTCCCTACTTCAGTTCACTGACTCTATCCTTACCAGGATGGACAATGGCCAAATCACCTCAGCCAACTTTGTCGACCTCACCAAGGCTTTCAACACTGCTTCCCACTCCCTCCTCCTTGACTTCCTCTCAGCAGCTGGCCTATCTCCTCCAGCCACTAGCTGGTTCAAGGCCTGCCTCACTGGTAGAACCCAATCAGTCAGGATCTCTGATGTCATTTCCCTTCCCATCCCAATTAATACTGGAGTCCCTCAGGGCTCAGTACTAGGGCCCCTATTATTCTCCATCTTCATAAATGACCTTCCATCTGTCTGCTTCTCTGTCACCACCATACACAATGTATGCCAATGATACGGTCCTGTATGCATCTGGCTCTTCACCAGCTGAGGTTACACCCAACTTGCACCAAGACTTTGACAAGGTTCAGCTCTGGTTTGCTAACCATCAACTTTTTCTCAGTGCAAAGAAGACTGTCTTCATGACCTTTGGCACAAGGCAGAGACTCTCTAGGCTTTCCTCCCTGCCCACTTTCCACACCCTTGATGGGACTATACTTGAGGACACATCCTCCTTCAGGTATCTTGAAGTTTGGCTGGATCAACACCTAAACTTCTCCAGACATATTGACACCATCCCAAAAAAATTGTTCCCCAAGCTTGGTGCCCTGTTTAGGAACCATAGTTGTATCCCGTCTATAGTTAGGCATGAACTTGTTCAGAAGATGACCCTGCCCATCTTTGACTACTGTGATGTAGTCTACAGTGCTGCTCCCAAGTCCTCCCTGGCCAGATTGGATATTCTCTTCAATTCCTTCTGCTGTTTTGCCCTTGATGCTCCCTCTCACACCCACCACTGTGATCTCTATCATGCCCTATCCTTACCCTCTCTTACAAACCAATGACTCCCACTGCGTTAAATTCATCTCCAAGCACTGGCTGGGTGAATTCCCTTCCTACCTCTCCCCCTCATTTATAACACCCTCCACTCTGTCTCACTCCCTTAGATCATCTGACTCCCATACTCTGGCAGTCCCCTGCAGAGCCACCTTCATCGGCCAATCCGGTTACTCTCACCGCCTCCCAAAAATGTGGAATTCCTTCCCCCCTCAAATTCATCGCTCATCCTTCTACTACTCCATCAGCTCTTCCTTTGAAAACTTCCTTGCACCTAGCTGTTCCTCCTACAACCCTCTCTAATTCCCCTCTCTAAGCCCTTGACAAACCCTACCCCTCTTCAGTACACATGCAATGCCCCTACTGCAGCTCTACCTCCCACCCACCTAAAAAAACAGTATTTCTTCCCTTCTTCCAATTCCTTCCCTTCAGACTTTCCATTGTTCTCTTAATGTGATTTCTCAATCAACCAAAGTTGTACCAAGGGCCAGTCCCCACCCTATCCTTACACCATTAACCCAACTCTTCCCTCCACTTCTCCACATCCTGAATGGCTGGGATTCAGCCTCTCTTCTCTCTCACCTTTACCCTCTCTTCCGTTCTTCCGAAGCCTATTCCCCCTTGCTGCCTACAACCTGCTTCCCTCCTATTGTACTCTACCTCTTGCTGCCACAACCTGCTCCATTCCTGTCATGCTTGACCCCTGCCATGTGCAGGCAGGGTCCTCAGCATACTGGAGGGGTCAGGCCCCAGAAGACCTTGCTCCTCCTTCCTATTCCTTCACCTCTTTGTTCCATCCCCTTCCACCACCACCCCGTTTCTCTGCTTACCGACATACCTAACTCTCTCTCTCACCTTCCCTTCTGCCCCTTACATAGCCCTAGCTATGGCTGACCACCAATCTCTAAAGCACTTGTAGTTAACTTGCACTTCTGTTATACCTTAGCCAACCTGTTCTGCCTGTGTTTACTCCTCACTAACTTCCCTTGATCAAACTACAATTCTACTCAGCCATTTTCTAGTTACACAGTTATGTGTCATTTAGTGTATGCCTAAATGTTATTTTGTATTGTTGTATCTATCTAGTCCAAAACTGTCAGCATCCCACTATTTCTTTACTCCTGTACAGTCTGCTCAAATTATTTGAATGTAATCTACTGTAAATTTATATTGTGTACCAAATCTCTGTAAACTATCCTCATGTTCCCCTACCCCCCAGGTTACACCAGGAGATTAGCAACTTGTTGCTTATCATGCCTTCCTGGTGAAACATTTCAATAAATACATACATAAGTCAGTCAATAAATACATAAATAAATAAAAATAAAATGGGCTGAACATAAGGCAGCCTTGATGGCTTGAAAACCCCCATCACACTGGGGACCACTTCACATTATTCGGGTACTGTTTTTCAATGAGTTCAGTGAGGGGAGTAACTACTGTAATTGGGCAAAGTTGAGAACCAGTAGTAACCAGTCATACCTAAAAAAAGACCTGACAAGTTCCTGTGTTTAAGTGTCTGGACTGATAGCTACAGCTTCTGTCTTGGAAATGTCTGGCTTTACTTTTTCATTTTCCAAAATATAACCCAAATATCTATTTCCATGCATTCCTAATGTGTACTTGTTAGGATTAATGGTCAGACCTGCATTTCTGATAGAATGTTTAACTGCTCATAGGTGTTCCAAGTGGCTTTTACAGTCTGGACTGTACATCACAACAACATCCAGGTAAGCAGCCCAATAACCAGTGTGAGGGGCTAGAATTATGTCCATGTACCATTGGAATTTAGGGGATGCACAATGCAAACCAAATAGCATGGTGGTGAACTGATATAATCCAACTGGAGTAGAAATTGTAGTTTTGTCTCTGGTTTCTTTAGTTAGGGGAATTTGCCAGTAACCCTTGGTAAGATCAAGGGTACTAATGTTCTTTGCACTTCCCAGTCTATTCACCAAACCATCTGTCCTGGGCATAGGATAACTGTAAAATACAGACAATTGACTATATTTCCTAAAATCAATGTATATTTTTATACTCCCATCTTTTTTATTTATGGTCACCATTTGTGATGACCACGCACTTCTCAATTCTTCAAAGACACACAACTCTTTCATATTTTGTATTTCCTTAACCATGTCTGCTATTTCACTTGGTCTGGCACTGTTGTAAAAGTACTTTGAAATGTCTTTACCAGTTTATGAATTTCTGCAGTTTGTTCTGTGGATAAGGAAACATTCACCTTTACAGAATCAAAACTTACAGTTTGTTCCCATCTGTCGTAAGTTATATCATTATCTTCTTTAGCAGTTTCTGTTCAACCTTTGCTATTTTTTAAACCAATTTCTTCAGGAGGTTAGCATGGTTTATCTTGGTAGGATTTTTTCTATTGGGGTCTCAATCTCATAGTTAACAGTACCAGTACCAGTACATCTAACCACTTTGTAAGGCCCTGACCACTTCAGAAGCAGTTTGTTTTCTGTAGTAGGTAACAGTAACAAGACCTTTTACCCATGGTCATAATACACCTTCTGCTATTTTGTGGCTTCTTCCTGATTACTGTGGGCAATTTCAACATGTTTTGCCAGTTTCTTTCTTAGTGGACACATATAAGATGTAGTAGATTCTTTCTCAGTGGGGATATCTTCCCATAATTCTTTTATTACATCTAGTGGCCTTCCAAGTTGCATACCATACAGCATTTCAAAGGGTAAAAAGCAGGTAAGGTAAGTATAGTATTGGTCCCAATCTTTCTCCTCACCTTTCACAAACCTTTTTAACATGCGTGTTAGGGTTTGATTAAAACACTCAACAAGACCATCTGTGTGAGGATGATACCTAATAGTTGATACAGCTCCTTCAGCAATGCAGCATCCAAATTACTACCCTGATCAGTAATAATTTCTTTAGGTATACCCACTCTGCTGCCACTTTTGGGGCTGTGACAGTACACATTAGAATTGCCTCTGGGTATCAAGCAGCATAGTCACAGACTATCAAACTTAATTGATGATTCTTTTTACTTTTTGTTCAAGGAGCCAACTGCATCCATTGCAATTTTAGCCCAGGTGTCATGTTTCTGTGGGCTATTACCCCTGCCTGTTGACTACCACACAGGTTAGGGGGCCTGGATTCTGTTGCAATGGTGTTTGGGGATTCTATCCCATAATGGAAAGAAAATCACATGGTGCCTCCACCCAGAGTAAAGTAACAGTGGGCTAGATTTCTGATTGATACAACCCCCTGGGATG
The DNA here is from genome assembly GCA_016271365.2 of Neoceratodus forsteri. Taxonomy (NCBI): domain Eukaryota; kingdom Metazoa; phylum Chordata; order Ceratodontiformes; family Ceratodontidae; genus Neoceratodus; species Neoceratodus forsteri. Next base: position 783,643,813 of record CM028137.1, read on the forward strand.
CTGTACCTATCCACCTCTCCTTCCAGTCACCCCACACACTGGATACCATGTTGTTCACCAATACTGCAAAACTCATATACTTAACAGCTAATACCAATAAAATGCCCACTACACAGAAATTGCAGTAAACAAACCACAGCTTTATTTTAGGGGGAATGGCTAGGGAAGGGGGTACCAGGAATGGGATTGCTGTGAAAGAGAAAAAATGGGCTAAAGTGATTAACAGGGCCTGGAGGCAAGAACAGTCACAATGCCCACCCCCACTAGTACCAGTGTAAACCCGCAATGTCCTAACTGTCCTGACTGGGTAACCAGGTTTAATGCAGACCTGCTAGATGCCACTGGTGGTCTGGCATTGGGGCCCTTGAAATAGCTCTTTCTAGGATGCTAAACAATTTTTAACATTATTCCCCTTTGGACAGGGCAAGCCCTGGGTTACTCCCGGTCCAGTCGCATTGGGTTCAACTACTGGCACAATGGGTTTCTGGCAGTCCAGGGATCAATTAAACAACTATACTGAGGGCAGCAAGCAGATGGGGCAGAAGAATGCTGATCACCCTTGGACTTGCTTGAAGACTCTTGCAGATTGTCCCCTTCAGCCAGCTCTGCAGGCCAGATCATGGAGCCCAAATGCAAGGTCTACAAGGCCACAAGGAACCCAGACTCAGGAGTGACCTAGGTGTGACTCCACAGTCTGGCTCCCCTAGTGGGTCCAGAGTACTCAAGCATGTGCCTGTGGCCCCCTGCAGCCAAGTTTGTCTCTCTCGGTAGGGGTTTGCAGGTTCCCTACCTGATTCCCAGTTGCAGCTGTGAATGACTTTCAGCTTTCACCTTCCTCCTAGGCAGGAACAAACAGCTCCAGTGTGCAGCAAACAAGCTCTCTGAATTTCCACCTTTCCAGTGGCCTTTGGCTGGTGACTTGCGTCTTTGGAACAAATCTCTCTCTTTCCACTGCTGGCTTTCAGCAACAACAGCAGGCTCCTGATGTTGGATAGCTGCAAACATTTTTCATTCCAAAGTCTTCAGATTCAGGTACAGTGCCAACAGTGCTCTGGCACACACACACACAGTTCTAAGCTACCCTTTTCACTAGCTCAGGGTTTTATATCGAATTGTTTAACCAGGTGAGACACAAGGATTTTCTCCTTCAAACTGATGCAGGCTCACTGCAATACTTGATCTCCATTGGCACCAGGAGCTTTCATAAAGTACTTGCCCATTCAACTGTAACACCACAGTCCTTTTCTTCAAATGAATCCTTTTTTTCCAGTCCTCAAACTATGCACCATTCAACTGTTTGAGTCCTGTAAAAGACCTCCTGTTTCCCCAGCTCACAGCACTGAGCCCCCCTTGACTCTAGCAGAGCCCAGAACAGACTGACCAAGCTGCCCAAAGTCGCTGGAGTTTCACTGAAATTCCCAGCGCCTGACTGGTTGATTCTTGCTGACAATCACAAATTTTAATAAACATAGTCCTTCTTCGGTTATTGATTGGTAATGGGTATTTGGTGCCTAGATTTAGTTCACACCTCTCCTCTCTTCACACCTCTCCCATAAGTCATTTCAACAAGATTTTGGATGCCTAAGCTATTGATTGGCCGTGCATAGTGATCATAGTATCACAACAAGGCTGCTACTGTATACAGTCTCATACAGTTCTATAGCAGTCCCACTTTAAAATGTTCTTGCAGCCAAACTGTACAGTGTTACCACACAGTTTCCCCATGGTCTGAAAGCAGTCTTTGCCCCCTGCCCAGCAACTGCTAATTTAACTTTAGTAACCTCTTGATCTGGCTGCAGATTCATTCAGTCCCCCCAGGCAGCCAGGCAACTCATTAATATTCATGGTGACCTCATAATTGTGCAAATATAGTCCTGATTCTTAAGTGCTATAGGTACTCTTTTTGCGGTAATTATACATGGCTATACCAATGTAGGTGCAGCACAGCCAGGATAACCACTCACTTAAACAGCTCATATTAAAGAATACAACTGGCGTTACCAGTTATATTAATATTTTAAATGATCCTAGTGAGAACTCATGCAACCCCTATAATGCTAGACAAGCTTTTGCACAATTCAAAAAAACGGCATTTAAACTGAAAAGACTGCAATGGGAAGAAATTAGCCTTAAAGCTTATCTTGAAGTTGAAAGGGTATCCAGGGGGCTTCAAGTATTGAAAAGACCTAACTGGGGTTTAAATCGTGAAGGCTTCCTTACAAAATAGGACAAAATCAGTGCAAAGGCAGGCAAAGAATACATTGATTTAATTTTGTCTGACAACGCGATGATACAAGGAGAAGCTGAAATTGAACTTAACAAAAAAGTAGTGCTACAAAGTTTTTTCAAAAAGTCCCCAGTTTGAACAACCATCTGATAATTTCATTGAGAATTTAAAGACATACAATGAAAAAATAAGGAACATCAAAAAACCTAAATTTGAAAGAGATGAAAGGGACTATAATGAAGGAAGAATTTACGATTGGACGACCATTAAAACTGATTCCAGAAACTGGTCTCACAATTGGAACTGATAATACACAGAGTGTACCAGTAAAATCTGGAGAAGTTGTTGAAATTAACACAGACTTTTTTTAGTAGGGGAAGAAGAAGGGACAACATGTGCTACCCCGGTGTTACCCTCACCCCTCATTTGTGCCATGGTGCAGCCAGAGACAAACTCAGTGAAATCCAAAAGAAAAAGGATGAGGAGAGGAGGTACAAAGAGGAGGTGGAAATCAAGGAAGGCTATACAGAGGCACACAGTGGAGGGGATGAAGGAGAATGGGGAAAATCCAGTATTGGATATTATTAATCTATCAAGCTATGAACTATCCGATGTGGAAATCAATGTTTTAGGTAAAGGACTATCTTTTATTCCTACTAAAAAAATGTATGTTTTTGAAACCATAGTTGATATAAATAGAATGGGAAGAAATTTGAGTCTGAAATATTTTTTTAAACGAAAAGAAAATATGGATGAAATGAGAAGCTTTGTTAAAGACAGTGAAAGGGATCCACTGTTAGATCAATTTAAATTACCATCCACCTTTTGCCCACCTATGTCTCCTGCACTCCAGACATTTATTAAATGTTGTGAAAGTGATGTGCAGAAACTTAGTAAACGGCAAAATGATTATTTTTTTCATAATTTGAGCACAAAAGAAAATGAAGCTCTTGTGGGATTGGAAAAAAATGAAAAAATAATTAAACCAGCAGACAAGGGTAGGGCTGTGGTAGTTATAGTGAAGACTATGACAAAGAAGTGAGCAGACAGCTTAGAGACACTCGTTTCTATTTACATTTAAAAACTGATCCTACGCTTTCTTTTAAAAAAGAGATTGATAAGTATTTGGATTCCCTGAAACAAAAAGAACTTTTGCCTGAACTAGTTATTGAATATTTATGAGTAGCACATCCTGTTAGGGCAACAATTTATTGTTTGCCTCAAGTTCATAAGGGCTTAATTAATTCCCCTGGGAGACCTACCATTTCCAGCAATAATTCACTTTAGCTAAGTTCGTTGATGTTCATTTAAGCGATCTCGTCAAAGCCATACTGGCCCATTTGAAAGATACTGGTGAGGTACTTAACTTGATTGCTGACATTGAAATTGCTGATGAGAGTCTATTGGTAACACTAGATGTCACTTCTTTATATACTAATATTCTCTATGAGGATGGATTGAGTGCTTTGGAGTATTTTTTAAGATAAGAGAGAAATAAAAAAAAACTAGCACTAAGGTGTTAATTGATTTGACATCTTTTGTATTGAAATATAATGTTTTTTTCTATAAGGATGAATATTTCTTACAAATCAAGGGTACAGCTATGGGGCAAGTTTTACGCCTAATTTCATTAATTTGTATATGGCAAGATGGGAAGAAAATGTGATTAGACCATCTAATAATCCCTTCTTACACCAAATTGATTTATGGAGATGTTACATTGACAATGCATTATTAATCTGGAAAGGTTCAGTAACTGAGTTGTATGAATTTGTGGAATATCTTGAATCCAGTAACCCAAATTTAAAATTCAGCATGTCATATAGTACTGACAGTATTAATTTTTTGGATCTTGTCATTTTTAAAGATGGAATGGGTGGTTTATTTACTGACTTATTTCGTAAAACTACAGATCAGAACACTCTTTTATTAGCCAGTAGTAGCCACCCAAGACATGTGGTACGAGCCATCCTGAAGGGTCAGTTCATTAGAACTAAAAGAAATTGTAATTCATCAGATTTGTATAGAAGAAGAGCTGATAATTTAGAGGATAGGTTGAAGTAGAGAGGATATTCCCATGATATTATTAATAAAGCAAAAAGTGAAGTAGATGCTATCGATAGGGGTTCCCTGTTGAATGTGAAAGAAAGTAACAAAGTGCCAGATATAAATAAGACTAATGTTCAAACTTTTTTTGTTAGCACTTTCAATACGCAATCTAATGAAATTTCCACCATAGTAGAAAAACATTGGCATATTCTATTTCAAGATCCAGGTTTATGCGATTTGGCTGATAATGGACCGAAGATAGTTTACAGAAAAGGCACTAGTTTGAAAGATCGTTTAGTTCACTCTGTCCAGCCATCGTCTGAACTCCATCGAATACGGCTGCCTAATAAATCTTTTGGTAGCCACCATTGTGGTAATTGTAAATTTTGTGCAATGATGCATAACACATGAACATTTATGAATCCACTCACTAATAAAGAATTTCCTGTTAAGAGATTCATTACTTGTTCTACATGTGGCCTTGTATATTTAGCACTTTGTAGGTGTGGTGCTTTCTATATTGGAAAAACAAAACGGGCATTTAAAACATGCATGGGGAGCACACCCATGCTATTGAAAATAAAGATACTAAAAATGCTCTAGCATTGCACATTGTTAAAGCTAAAGTTAGCTCAGATCATGTATTTTTGTTTCAAGGTTTATAAAAACCAATATTATCTCATAGGGGAGGTACTTTGATAACCTTTTACTTAGATGTGAGCAATATTGCATTTATGCCTTTCATGCTATGGATGGTAATGGTTTAAATGGTAAAATCAAAATTAAACCTTTTTAAAACACAGATAATCAGACTTTAAAATAATATTTGTGTGATGACTGTGCATATTGTATTTGTAACAGTTTTTTTCTTTTTGTTTTATTTTTAGGTTGCACTGTCTTTATGGAGTTTTTGAATATAATAATTGGACCTATTCCATCAGGTTTTTATGTTTGTATAAATGCCAATATAATACTTTATTATTGGCAGCACTATACATATTACGTGCATTACTTAGGGTAACAGGTTATGATACCTCTCATGTATTTACCATATATGTATTTTAATAAGTGGTGGGCTCTGAACCTGCTATGTAATTGAAATAGGACTGTGTTACTTTATGGGGTCAATGTATTTAATTGATAGGTAACTGCTCTTACGTACATCTTTGAGAAAGCACAGTGGAGTGAAACATGTCAGGTGGGCTGTATTCGAGCTAGTGTAGAGCTGGTTTTATGTTTCTGTGAGTTTGGGGAACTGTTTGTCTCTTGCATATTTTATATGGCTGAGGATTATTCATTTTTATGGATTAAAGGAATTTTTATAGAAGAACCTTTTTCATGGTGAGTGACTTCTTCCATGATTATTGGCCATTTGGGACAAACCAAGTGTGCAACTATACTATATTAGTGTGCTTTGACCGGTGCCAGTTTCTGAACTCTCTACTCTTAAATAAAGCAGTGGTACCCCTTTTGATTCACCTCCCTCATGTGTCCAACTAACTCCCATTCAACCTAATTTGGGGGGCAAGACCACTAGGGAGGTGATTAATAAGCCACCATAGTGGCAAGAAAACAGACAAGCACCACAGTGCATACACCGGGCTGCTGACTGCACAGAGGTGCCGAAAGCACCAGGCAACTCCATGGTTTAGCTCCTCCGGCCTTGTCTTAAACTACAGCTGATGCAGGGTCTGGATTGAGACTCAAGAGACAAACAAGGACCAAGGGACTCTAGCCAGGAAGTGGATCATAAAGGGGGAAATCCAGGAGAATGGGGCAGCTCAAGGGGCAAGCAGGTAAGCCCCCACGGAGAGGTTACACAAGTCTCTCAAAAGGCACATCTATGAAGGGTAGGAGCACCAGGGGCTTATTGTCTTTTTATGTTTGCTTTCATGCATGTGCAAGAAACATAGTGCCATCATCAGAGTTTGTTGGCTCCACTGCCCCCCCAAAGAGCCTTCCAGCTGCCAAGCTGGGAGCTCACCCCAGCGTGGCACAAGTCTCACATCGTCTATGAAAAAAAAAAACCTGCAGGAAAAAACATTCCCTCGCTGACTGTCCAGACTCCCCTCCCTCCCCACCCACCCTCTGCGTACTCTGCCTCCCACACCTCCATCTCACCCCATACTTACCTTTAGAGTCCAGTGCGACGATCTTCAGTGGACCAGGAACACTTCTACACTCTTCAAAGCCGACCGCGAAGTGAGGAAATGCCGGTAAGCTGTATAATCGAATAAATAGGGTTTTTTGAACTTTGATTCATATCTCAGACATTTTTGGGAATTTTTTCACCAAATTTTCAACATGGGTTTTTTTGGGACCCTACCTCATGAATTCTGGCACGGTCATTTTGTTAATCAGCCCCAAAAGGTGATTTCACTGTCACTGCATGGAACCACCTTTCGGGACCAATTTATGAAATGACAATGTCACAGTTCATGAGGTAGGCTCCCAAAAACCCTATGTTGAAATTTGGTAACTATTCAAATGACTGTTTTACGAGCATGCGTTGTAGTGTTCCTACGACGCCTGAAGTTCGCGAATTTTTAATATTTCACTCCAGATTTTCAACATTGCCATTTTACCACACCTCCTTATGAGCAGTTCAGCTGTCATTTTTCACATCTCACCCAAAATGTGTTTCTGCGCATGTATCGCACAATGGCGCAGTCGGTGTGCAAAATCAATGTTCGGGACAGATTAAGAAAATCACAGTGACACTGTTCATGAGTAGAGGTCTTAAAATGGTTATGTTAAAAATTTGGTGAAAAAAGTCCATAAAATGTGTTATGAGCGATCATTGTGCAGTTTCCACGCGACCTCATAAGTTCATGTATTTTCTAATATTTTCAATCCAGATTTTCACCACTGGCATTTTTCCACACTTCCTTATGAACAGTACAGCTGTCATTTTTCACGCCATGGCGGAAATGTGTTTTCACACTTCCAGTGCAGAAATGCATGGTCGCTGTGGGAAATCACTGTTCGGGACAGATTAAGAAAATCACAGTGACACTGTTGATGAGCAGAGGTTCCAAAATGCCTGTGTTGACAATCAGCTGTAAAAAATCCCCAAACTAATTGCATTACGGGTGTGCGTTGTGCAGTTTCTATGCATGCTTGTGACTTCACCAGTTTTTTTAATATTTTCACTGCAGATTTTCAACATTGCCATTTTTTGCACCTCCCCATGAACAGTACAGCTGTCATTTTTCACATCCTGTTCGAAATGTATTTCCGCACCTGTGGTGACAAATGGCATAGTCGCTGTGCAAAATCAGCCTTCGGCTAACAAACTGATATTGCCACTGTTCATAAGGTGGGGGTCACAAAAAACCCATGTTGAAAATTTGGAGTGAAAATGCCAATGAACGCCTGAGGCGTTAGGGTTTCTGACCATAATGCCCCACCCTGTAGAGATTGACAGGCATCAGGGATGTGACTTGTGATTCTCGCCTGTAATACTCATACCATTCCACACCCTGCAGCCAGTGACAGGCATTGAGGTGTGCCATGGACTCTTCGGCCCCAAAGTTCACCCCATTCTCCTATACAGCACCCATCTCATCATATTTCCTGATGGAATGGGGTGAGCATAAAAGCCAAAGACCCCAAGGCACACCATGACACTTGTCGGTGTCTACAGGGTAGGATATGGTAAAATGGCATGGCCATTATGTCTGACGACCCAAAGGCACACCCCAATGCTTGTCAGTCTCTGCAGGGTGGTGGTGGGGTTGGCTTCAGTTCAGTACTTCACTGCCATTCCTATTATGCAGCTCTCTAACTCCTACACTACCAATGTCAATGCCAGCAAGCAAACATTCGGCATTGACAAATGCGTGTTTAGTCACTGGGGCTACTTTCTGACATTCAGCACAAGAACTGCAATAGACAGCAAACTCTTCATGAATCCCAGACCAGTAAAATGTGTACAGCAATCTGGCTTTAGTGCAGTCCCTCCCCGAGTGACCATCCATAGGAATATCATGTGCTATCTTCTGTAACAACTTAGTCTACACTTTGGTATGACAACAACAAAGACACCATAAGTGAGAAAGCTCTAGGGCAAAACCAGTCGGGGGCACTACCAGTGTTTGTCCACCACTGAAGGTAATTTCTTGTTTGTATGCCTTTTGCAAGTTTGAAGTAAAGTTTGAAATAATTTCTGAAACCTGGTGCTGGTGTTTTTGTTGTTCTCTCAATATAACTGTGACTGGGCATGGGAGGTCAGTGCGGAGTGGTGCCCCTTGCTGTTGTCACTTCTTTGGTATGACCAATTGTTCTATCTGTTCCTGCATCTGAGGATTACCCCAAATTCTGTACAGTAGCCCATGACATCTTTTAAACATTGTTTCACCCTGATTTTTTTTCACCTCAGCTGCTTAAAATAACCTTGGAGAAAAACATCATTAGTTTGCTCAGAAACAAAATCACAATCAGTTATCAGTTTAGTTTCAGCAATTTAATATATCAACCCCTTATCTCCACACATCTTTTCTTGCCAGTGATTTTTCTGGCATTTTCTTTCTTTCCTGGACATCTGGATCTTGGAGCTGGTCTCAAACAAGTCCTAATCAATGTCACCAAAAAGGAAGGGTCCCCAACATCTGAGATTTTCTTGGCCTGTGTTCTTGTTATCACAGCTGCTGAAACAAAAGGATTTACTCTCTCTGTGATTAACGTAACAAATCCTGGAAAGTTATTTCTAATAATAACTGGTACAGGTAGCTTTGGTACTACACCCACTTTTATTTCATCAGAAGAACTCGGACAGGTGCTGCTTCACAGAGCTTGCCTGCTGCCGCCATGGCTGCCCCTCCTTCCAACCTTGGGTGGAATTTGCTATATAGCCCACCCTCATCACTTGGTCCATTTCACCAGAACTTATCACCACAAATTCCCATTTGCCTGTTACATGCTTTGGCTTCTAGCTGTCACTGTTGTCCTCTCACTGAGATGCAGCACAACATTTTTACTTCACCCTCCACTAATTTAAAGGTAGCTTGCTTGATAATTCTCCCCTTCCCTCAACCTAGTCCCTTGCACCCTTTTATTCTCCCTTCTTCATCTCCTTGCTCCAGATGACAGATTCGAACCTGGTATCTCAAGGTTAGCATCCTGCCTTACTCATCATCGCTAACCTCTAGGCTATTCAATCTGCCAGGAAGCACTCTCCCACTACCTTTGTTCATCCCATAACACCTAGTGGTCACAAGTGGTACTACATCTCATAGTATCCAGACTTAAGCATGTTCCTTGCATATTCTTTGCATTTCCTAGTTGCATTCTTACTCCCCTCCTTCCCTCCCCCACACAATGTATCTCTCCCCTTTTAATCACCCATACCTCTCCTCCCAGCCCCTACCTATCCCCACACCACCCCCTTTACCTACTGCCATAATAGGCCACCTAAAACCTATTTCCACTATCTGCTCTATTCCCCCTCTTAACACCCTCCCTCTACTCACCCCTCTCTTATCTCTCTCACCAGACATCCAGCAGCACCCCCGGTGCAGGCTTTAACTCATTCATAGGTTCTACCTCTCTTGCCTTCCCACTCACCTACGCTCTCACTGCAGCAGACTAAAACTGCACAAATCCTCCAACAGACTCTTCTTCTTCTACTTACTCCTCCTACTAGCTAGAGATATCCAGCCTAACCCTGGCCCAACCCCTCACTCGCCCCCAACCGTGAAAGGCCTCACCATTTACCATCTCAATGCTAGGAGCTTACTCCAAAGATTGACCACCTGAGAGCCTGTGTGTCACAGCACTCCCCAGACATATTCTGTATTACCAAGTTGTAGCTATCACACTGAATTTCTGACCCACTACTTTCCCTACCTGGCTACTGTCTCCTTAGGCAAGACTGGTCTAAGAGAGTTGGTGGTGTAGCAATTTACTGCTGCCATAACCAGCCAGTCTCTATTGTAACCAGCGAGGCCATCCCTAAGTCCCATGAGCTTCTCCTTGTTAAACTGCTTCTGCCCTCCTCTCTCCCGATCCACATTGGAGTACTTCACTCCTCCCTTAAAACCTCTCCCTCCACTGTGGTCAGCACTGTCTCCGCTGTTTCTGCCACTGCCAGCTCTGGCAAACTCATTTTACTTGGTGATTTTAATCTGAATTAGGCTTCCGCTTCTCTTAAACCCACCACTCAGAAAATTGAGACACTAAACCTACACCAACTGATCAGTGAACCAATCAGACTAAACCCCCATTCCCAAAACCACACCCTCCTGAACTGGATCCAGGTTTCTCACCCCTACTGGTTCACATCAGCTGGTACTCTCCCCAACATCTTCAGTGATCACCTCATGACCTGCTGCACTTGTAAACTCCATTTACCTCACTTCCCGCCTCCCACCTATTGCTGGATCCACTCCCTTTGCTCCTTAAACATCACCACACTCCTAAATGATCTCTCATCCTCTGACTGGTCACCCTTCTATGCCACTGATGATGTAAACACTGCTCTCTCACTTTTCTGCCACATATTAAATAACATCTGTAATATCCACACACCCCCATACGATGCCGGAGATTAAGAAACTTCCACCACCCCTGGATATCTGCAGATCTAATCCAGCTCTGTCACTCCTGTGACTGTGCTTGGGCATGCTTTAAAGCTTCACTGTCCTCTGACGATCTCTCCGCCTATCATGCCTTGAGAAACACTTGCACTAAAGCCATCAAGGCAGCTAAATCCAACTTCTTTAAGAACATGTTGAAAGAAAACCTAAACTTTCCCCATAAATTCTGGCATACCCTCTCCTCCCTTCTCAAACCCTCTCACACCTCCCCCCTCCAAATCGACAACAATCTAGTCAAGTAACAACTCTTACTCACAGTACTTGCCTTGTGAGTCTCTAATCCCCCCATCCCATCCCTTCATGTATCTGAGGACCTCAGCAGTCCATCCTAGGGCCTCACCATCTATGCCTGTGAGGCTGCTCCTCCCACTACCCTCTCCCTTCAATTCACCCCACATTTCCGTGGATACTTCTCCTCCCATCACACCGCTGACTCCCCTCCCCCCCCACATACTGCTTAGCTATATCACTAACTAATCTCTGACAAAGCCTTCTTCTGGTGGCACATGGTTTCTCTTTCCATCTCTATAATCCTTTCTATTGTTTTCCATTCTCCTTTATTTAAGATCATACAGTAGTCTAAACTCTATGGCCCAGATATTCAAAAGGGTTGCGCATGGTGCAACAGTGTTGTGCCATGCGCAACCCACTGATGCGCCCCGGCGCGATATTCAAAAGGGAAAAGTCGCCGACAAATCCCAATGCACCAGAGCGCATCAGACAGTATGCAGGCATGTGTGTGCCCATGCATAACCTGCACAGCCCGATATTCAGCCCAGGATGTGCAGAGTCATGCATCATAGCCTCTGTGCCTGCACAAAGTTAAGCCAAAAAAAGGAACAAGTGATGGCCACACAGGGTGAGCTGCCGCATTGCAGGGCGCAACACGGCAGCTGCCACCTGTGGCTGGCCACCCGAGTTCCTGCTGCACCTGGCGGCACCCCCCCCTTGCCCCATCGTAGGCATCCCTGGAGTGAAATCCCTCCATGTCCAATATCCCTGGTGGTCCAGTGGACCTCTATGTGCCTGATCGCGGGCATCAGTATAGCTCCCCATCCAGCTATCCCTGGTGGTCCAGTGGACTGATTGCGCTTGCGATCGCGGGCATCCGTAACATAACAGACCCCTACCACCTGGTGGTCTAGTGTACCTCCCCACCACCCACTGGCCCACCACCCGCTTCGCACCCGTCAGCTGACAGGCAGCAGCACCACCTGCCTGCCGCCCGCCGCCCCTTGGGCCTGACAGCTCAGTAGGGCTGCGCCCTGGTGCACAGCATGAGCCAATGGGCGTGCAGCTCTCCATATCTCGGTCCAGATATGTGAGATGATTCACATATCTGGACTGAAAAATGGCTGATAATGAGCTGCATGCCCATTGGCTCATGCTGTGCATCAATGGTACTCTGACTGTCGGTCAGTGAAGCGGCGGCGGTGGTGCTGCTCGGCTGGCCCGGAAAGTGAGGCGGTGGAACTCGGTGGGCAGAAGAAGGGGTGCACTGGAGCCACTAAGTAGTGGGGAATTATGAATGCCCGTGATCGAGTGGCCGTCCACTGGACCCACAAGGGCAGAGAGGACATACTGATGCCCACGATCGAAGCACATAGCGTCCACTGGACCACCAGGCAGGACGTTTTTCTTATATTACAGGAATGCCTCGATCCAGGCTGCAGGGGGCGTCAGTCCCCAATGGCTGCTGCCTGGCAGGCGCTAGGCGCAAGTCGTCGGGGATCGGCGCACCTGCATGCTAATGGCATGAAATGGGGCTGTAATGAGATGCAAATGGCCCCCTGTGCATCTTGCATAAATTATGGCCCCATTTGCATGTCCCCTATTGAATATCGCAGGTGCTGTGCATGGCGCAATAGCACATGCGCCAGCGCATCTCCATGCTCCACTCTGGCCACTTGCGCTGGCACAGTGCCACTGCGCCATGCACAGTGGGGGTGGCCAGGGTGCGACATTCAAAGCTGCTGTGCCACAGTGCAGCTCCATTGAATATCACCCAGGCCACACCCCTGCGCAACAAAGTTGAGCTGCACCCAGGTTTGCGCCACAGCCTGGCACAGTTTGAATATCTGGGCCAATATATATTATGTCTCCGCTCTTTACACTGGAATGTATAAACAACTCTAAAGTAGCAACTGAGTGAAATTATTGTTTGGAACCTTGCCAAGTGACCTTGTAGTTGATTCTTGTGATATTGCTATTTTTCTGTATTGTATATCCTGTTTAGAAGTGGAACCTTTGTAAATGAGCTTCCAGCTCAAAGGTTGTTTCCGAATCAATAAACTTGAAATTTGAAACATGACCCTCTCACAGTTGCCTCCACCTTAAATACATTTTTCACACATGCCCTGTCCTCTACTCCACCCATTCTTTCTCTCCCCAGCCCACCCCTCATATCCCCATCCCCCCTGACAGCCTCTCCCACTGCACCACCTTCCTCTTCCACCCCTCAAACATGTCAGCTTGATCCTATCACAGCCTAGGAGGTCCTTGGGGCTCTTCAATCACTAAACGCATGCAGATCCAGCCCTGATGGTCTTGATCCACTCATATTAAAGGTCTCAGCCCCAGCGATCGCCCATCCCTTGTCCCACCTACTCAATCTCTCTTTGGCCCTTGGCACAGTACCGCAGGCCTGGAAAGAGGCCAAAGTAATTCCATCATACAAAGGCGATGATCACTCACAACCTGGCAACTACTGCCCCATCTCTTTCCTCCCTGCTCTAGCTAAACTACAAGAATCCCTCATTTTCACCAGACTTATTAACTTCCTCATCACCACAAATTTCCTGTTCCCCTATCAGTTGGGATCAAGAAAAAACACTCAACAGTCTCCTCCCTACTTAGGGTGACTGATGCCATTCTCACTGGTATGGACCAGGGCCATCTCACCTCAGCCATATTTATAGATCTGGCCAAGGCATTTTACTCCATCTCCCATCCCATGCTTCTCACCAAGCTTGAACATGCAGGCCTCTCTCCATTCTCAGTCAAATGGTTCGGCTTCTACCTTTCTGGCTGATCGCAACTCATCCAATCTGGTGATGCACTTCCCCACTCCCAAAACTGGCTGGAGTACCACAAGGGTCAATCCTCAGCCCCATTCTCTTTTTGATATTTTTCAATGACCTCCCCCTCATATGCTTCTCCTCCCACATACACCTCTATGCAGATGACACTATCCGTTACAGCTCTGGCCCCTCTGCCTCTACGGTAACCTCCCAGCTGTAGTCTGATTTCACCCGCATCCTGAACTGGTTTGAAGCAAATCATCTGAAGGTCAACACCACTAAAACAGTCTCCATGAACTTCGACTCTACCCAGAAACTATCCAAATGCCTCTCACCACCTGCTTTCTCCACCATTGATGGCAAAACCCTGGACATAGTCCCAGCCTACAAATACCTCGGAGTTTGGCTGGACAGTCTCCTGGATTTCTCCACTAAAGTAAACCATATTCACTCCAAGTTCAGCCTCAAACTCGGGGGCTCTCTATAGAAACAAAGATGCCCTCTCCCTTCCTGTTCGCCGGACACTCCTTACAAAGACCATTCTGCCACTTTTGAACTATGCCTACGTCATGTACAGGTCCACTTCTGGATCCACCCTCATCAGACTTAACATTCTTTTCAATACTTTCTTCATTTCACCCTGAACATCCCCCCCCCGAACCCATCATTGCATCCTTTACACCTTGCTATCACTCACCTCTCTTTCTTCCCACCAAAACCTCCATACCTCCATTCTTACCGCCAAATACTGGTTCAGCTTGCTCCCCCCCAACTAGCCTCCCTTCTATCCCCCTCTGCCCACACTTCCTATAGTCTTCATTCCGGTGACCCACATTCTTTCACCCTACTCCACCCTTTGACTCAAATGCTGGCAAAGCTGCCTTCTCTTTCCACTTCTCCCATGAGTGGAACTCTCTACCTGCCACTCTGTGTGTGCTTCCCTCTTTAAGTCTCTTCAAATGAATCCTCTACCTCTCCCCTCCCACACCTTACTTGTGCTCACAACCTGACTAGCCTCTAGGTAGTACCTTGCCTAACCACCGCTGGTAACTTGCATCCCAGTGTGCCTGGTCCTCTGATTTCTCTGAAGTTAGCATCTCCCAAGTTTCCCTTGTTTCCTACTGACTACCTAGGCCTCATCGATAACCATCCCTTTTCATGTTGCACAATACATTGTGGATTTGCATAGGTTTTGTACCATTCTCATCTGCTTGTAACCTTCTGCTGTTATTTGCTTATGTGTAGTTTTCTACACAATGTCATGTACAATGTTATACCTGGTGTACAACCTGGTGCTTGCCTGTCTTTATGTACTTATGAATCATTACTTTGTATCACTGCACTTGTTTGTACCTCCTCCCACCCTCCCCTGAGTTGTACCTGGAAACTAGACTCGGCTCAGTGTGCCTCTCCTGGTTACCAATCTTTACTTAAAAAAAATATTTGGTGTGACATCCAATGAATATTCAGAGTCACTTGGGTGGTGGGATAATATCGTGTGTCCCTGTGGATGCAGATGACCCTAGTACCTAGTCTTTTTGCATAGTCTTTTCCCAGAACTTCAGCCTGCACCAGGGTCTGCCTGCTTTTGGAATCTATAAGTCCCTTTACAGTCTCATCTCCACCTTGAAGTCTGTTAAATACTTGCCCCAATTTGCTAAGGCCACATTTTCTCCAGTGCTACCCTCCTTATTTTTATCTCAGTTTTTTGCAATATGGCTTGGCTTATTACAGTAATAGCAAATAAAGTGTCTGGGTACCACTTTGATTCCCCATCAGAGTTCTTATCTGATTTAGATTTTAATCAGGAAACAGAGCATCTTACCATTCCTTGGCTGTTACTTCACTGCTGCTCTGTCTCTCTGGCCATCTGATAATCCTCAGCTAAAGAAATGTCCTTTTCCCCACTTTCAGTTTGGTGGTCTTTTACCTAAAACTGTATGTCTGTAGAAAGGATGTTGATAAATTGCTCCATTACAAATATATTGATAATCTGTGGGACAAATTTTCCCTCTGGTTGGAGACATTTAATGAGGTGTTTTCAGGGTCAGGTGAAAGCTTCTGGAGGATTGTTGACTGAGTGGTACTTCAGGGACTGGAATCTATGTCTGTAGGTCTCTTCTGAGATTTAATATCTTTTAAGGGGTGCAGCAAGATGGCCACAGTGCTGCTCCACACGCCTTGCTGTACCACATTTGCCTGGGGTGTCTTTGCTGCTGTCATCACTGATGTTGCTTCTTTTCTGTTGTTTTAACCCACTTTAATGTGTAAATGAAGATTTTGTATGTACTAGTGCTTGAGCTACAGCAGCAAATCTTTCCTGGTACTTTGTAGATAGTGGGCTGCTACTTGCTTGGGAGACACGATAGCAACTACTGTGACCTAAACCTGCAGTTTCTTGTTGCATGCTTTTTTTTTCAGGGCAACTTTTATGCTGGCAGAGCATTTCTGGCTGAGTTCAGTGTACTGGGAGGATTGCTGGTGATTGATTGAGGAAGCCCCCCATCCTTCCATTAAGAGCCTGGTGAATTCCTGAGAAGATAAGCAGAGACCTGCTGGTGCATTATATGTGCTGAAATGCCCGCTTCACTTTTTAAAAGATATGCCATTGTTGCCTAGGGCAGGGGTACATTATTAATATAGTTGATGCATAAAATGTATTATGCTTAGTGGAGCGATTATTTCCTCTCTTTCTCCAGATGATTACAAATAATGTGAACTTCGTAGCTGGAGCGTTCAGCATAATGGGGATTTGAACTTTGGGACTAGGACTGAGCAAAGATGAGAAGTGTGTTTTGGGAGTCAAGAAGCTTTGCAAAACTTGAGTATACACTTTCCCAGAAAATGAAAATGAATACTAAATGATACAGAACATATGATTTGGAATCTCTCTACAGTTCAGTTCCCATTTTTGGACTATAATAACGGTGTCCCCACCTGTCCTCTTTTGTTTCAAGGTGACTGCTACAAGAAGACTCTTGATATGTTGGTACTGCTCTTAACTAATTTTATGGATGGCTGCGGTATGGGCTGTGCTATGGAGACACTGAAGTGGACTGCTTACTGAATGTGGCTGCATGCCCATACTGAGTGTAAATACAAAACTAGCCAAGAAATGTCATGACATTTGTGTTGTAAGCATATAAGGCTTGAGTGAAATCCTTGAAACTTTGAAGCCCTTAAAACCACAAATTGTATGTCATTTTGATGCTCAGAATTTATAGGCTACTATGGCCATATGCTTATTGCATTAGAGGTTTTTTAAAAATGTGGAATTTGTTTAAAGTGTTGAACAATGATATTTTTACAGCCTTATTGTTTTTAATAATTTTAATTGTAATTTCCTTTTCTAGCTTTGAAGCCCATTACCCCAGGGGGGAGGCTATTGGAAGTCTATGAAACACAGGGGTTTAATGTAGGAGGCAGTATAGCACAGTGATCTAAGGCTCTGAGCTGCAAATTTGGTGACATCCAGCAGGCCAGACCTGGGTTTGAAACCCACAGCTTCCACTTGCATACTGTATGACCCTGAGCAAGTCACTTAACCTCCTTGTGCTCCCAGGTCGCTCCTGTAAAAAAGCTTTCAGCTTAGTGTGCTATACCTGGTTAAACAACTAAATAAATAGAAAAAAAATATATGCATTTAATATCTAATGTAGATACTCAACAATCAGCCAGTATTTGCGTGATGTTTAGAACCCATCTGAAATACACTGAATAAATTAGTGGAACTTGATGAATTACAAGGGTATTTTGGGACCCTGGGAATTGATGATTCACTCATTTCTTAATCCCCTACCTTTTTAGTGTGTTTAGTATGTGGTTTAACTTTTTTGGATCAGCCAGAAGTAGGAGAGTACTCTCTGGATATTCTTTAAAGCCTTGGACATAGATTACTTAATATGACACATTTTAGAAGAGATTTCAGGTCTGACAAGTCACAGCACAAAGTAACGACAGGACCATATACTTTCTAGTGCCAGAATAGTTGATATGAACCATATTAGGTGTTTATGGACTATTAAAGACTAACTGGGCCTAGCAGGCCTAAAAGAAAGCTTATTCAGCTTTATGTTAAGGTAGTACAGGAGTCTGCTTTAGTCTAGTTCCATAAGGTAGGTGTTGGGAGACATAATTTTGGAGCATTAACTGACCTACAGTTGGTAGCATTGTTGGTTTATCCCTTACACAGTGTAAGACTGTTGCATGACTAGGTTCATCTCAAATGGGCGTCAGAAAAGTCTTCACTGCCTGGCAAAAAATGAGTGTCCTAGGAACACCTCCTGAAAAGATGGCTTTATCATTCTTATTGCTGTAGGCAAGTTGGGCTTTACCTGTCAGATAAGGTACCAGCCTGACTGCCCATTGCTGTTTTGGCCATTGGCAAGCTCCGATGACCCTTTCAAAAGTTGTCAGGTATGTTTTGATATCATCCGAAGGACACAGCTTTGTAAGTTTAATGTCTTTTAAGTTGCTTTTGTCTTATTGATCTGCTGGACCTGTACCAGATCCTCCCACTTTGATAGGTTGCAAGGCACCCAGTCATCACAGCTCCTATCACTACATGTCATCTCTCCTCTCCTCTCCTCTCCTCTCCTCTCCACTCCTCTCACCTCCCCTCCCCATCCCTCCTTTCCCTCTCTCCCTCCCTCCCTCCTTCCTTCTGTCCCTTCCCTACCCTTCCCTTCCTTCCTTCCCTTCCCTTCCCTTCCCTTCCCTTCCCACCAGCTGCAGATATCACATCAAACCTCCAGTTAACCCTGGGTAAAGAGCATTACAATAGTCTAACCTTGAAGTGACAAAAGCATCATCAATCATTGCTAGGTCATCATGAGCAAGATATGGCTTGATCCTGGTGATATTCTGAAGATGATAAAAACTGGATCAGACAACAGATGATGCCTTCTGTTCTGGCAGTAAGCTGCTGTCCCAAAATGACTCCCAGGTTCTTTACCATATCAGTTGCTAAGAGAGGTCAGCTGCCTAACAGTGGGAGAGCCATACCATCCCCGGCAGCCATGCCTTGACTACCTGGCTCGATCACCATGACCACTATCTTGTCCATGCTAAGACGCAACAAATTCAGGGCCATCCAGTCATTGATCTTGGCTAAACAGTGACTCAGCACTGAGGCTGCAGTGTCATCAGAGGAACAAGTCATGTACTAATAGAATAATAGATAGATAAGTGTGTATTACAAGGCAGTAATACCATCGAGAAGTTTTGAGGACTTGGAACCCCTAAAGCAAAGCTCAAGAGGTTCCCAAAGACCCCAAAACCTCAATATGGTATTACTGCCTTGTAACACACTTATCTATTAGTTATTTTTATAATATATGGATACAAGGCAGTTTTTTTCTTACCTCATGTTGCTGGGTGTGTCTGGGACAGTTGCTGCAGGAAGAGGAACTGCACTAACTAAACAACAAGCTGGAAGTAGGAAATAAAACTACGAACTGGAAGTGGTGAGCTGGCTTTCTGTCAGAAAACAGTTTAAGTGAAAAGCTGGCAAGCTCAGCACACGCTGGTAGCTGCTCTTGTGCTGCTGAAGTTCATTGATAATACTACAGTTGGGGATAACCTTTGAACTGTAGTATTATCAACAAAAATGATAGTATTATCACTTTTCAGGATAGCATTACTGGGAAATTTTTGTATGACTTAGTATACTACTATTGAGGCTTATCCATATATTACAGCTGGATAACATCTTCAAAACAGTGAAACTCAACTCTGTACCATCTAATGATCTCCCCCAGTGGCAGCATGTACACAGAGAACAAAATGTGGGCCAGGATTAAGCCTTGTGGGACTCCACAGGACAGTACATAGGCCGCCTGAGGTAAAATTCCCCAGGGGCACCCTGCTGAGTCCTCCCAAATAAGTAGGACTCAAACCAGTGCAAAACTGCCCCAGAGAAACCCACATAGTCCCTCAGACAATCCAGAAGCACCCCATGATCAACTGTGTCAAATGCTGAAGATGGGTCCCAGACCACCAGAACAGAATTGTGCTCTTGATCCCTCTCTAGGAGGAGGTCATGAGTTGCCCTAATAAGATCAGTCTTGGTGCTATGTCAGAACCAAAAAACCCAACTTGGGAGGTTCATAGATAGAAAAAGATTCCAGGTGATATATCAGCTGCTCAGCCACCACCTTTTCAATAACCTGCCCCAAAAAGAGGAGATTAGAGACAAGTCTGTAATTCACAAGAGCATCAAGGTTCAATGATGGTTTCTTCAGAAGAGGTCTAACCATGGCCTTTTTTAATGCTGTTGGGAAGACACCCTCCTTGAGGGACCCTTTAACAATCTCAGCAAACACAAAACGTTGCTCTCTTTTTATGCGATGTATTTTCCAGGCAGTTTCAACTCCTGATTGTTGTTAAAGGCCATGTGCGATGAAATTTACAAAAATTCAACTGTCAGCATCATTCATTAAATATTGTTATAACAACAGTGTCTGACTAGTGTTTTACATGAAAATCTACCATTTTGTTCAGTTTATAGCTATTTATTGTGTGGTCTGCTTCAGCAACACTGCTAGATGCTGAGACTTTCTTTGCCCTGTGGTAATCATCATGTCTCCACCCTGGTGATGTCATTTGGGACACTACCCACTTTTGTCTATACATAATCTAGGGAGACTGTCACATTGCTAAGGTCTGTAAAGAATTGTTTTCCTTGCACTGTGCCTGTTGCATGAATCTGAAAGCCGTTTGTGGTTGTGTCATGCTCAATGCCAGTAATGCACAAAAACAGTTTAAATAGATTATTTTAGCCTGTGCAGAAGTCAGGGTGAGTGGCACATAGATGTAAGGTTTGCAAACTCTATAACTTTCTGTTGTGGTGAAAGACATGAGTCCTATTGTCATGTTAGAGATTGTTGTGCATTTTCATATCTGATATTCAATACAGATGATTTCTCAGGATAGCAAAAAAACAATTATAATGTCTCCCTGTAAATGGGGATGGGAGAAGTAATGCTGTTTTGAAACCTTACCAAGTTTCTATGTGCTAGCCAGTCCAGTGTTTTCTCCCTGGCAGTTTTTTACTAGACTTATATTCAGGCTCGGCTGTTCTTTACTCCAAATTATAACGTGTAGAAAAACTGTACTGATTTGATTGGCTGAAAGTACCTCTGAGCGATGTAATCATTGTCCCATAATTACATGCCAGAACTACTTCCACCCATTCAAACCCAATAACATAAACATAGAAAAGCATCACTACTCTCCCACATTCTGACAGGAGTTGTCACTTCAGACCTGTCACTTCACCAGCAGGCAGAAAAAGTTAAACAACATCTACACAGAATGGAAAATGATCTTCACATTTAAACTTCATTGGTTTTTCCAAATACATACATCATAACATAGAAATAAACATTGAAGTGGGCAGTATAATCTTCATTCAGGAGTATGGAAATGAAAGGTTCCATTAGAGGAATTAATCTAAACTAAAATCCAGTAGAATTAAATATGTATCCAAAATACACCCTGCAAATCTAAAATAAATCAGAACAACATACCCCCAAAGGTAAAAGTAAAAGAAAAAAAGAAGAAAAATGAAAAAGTACCCCCCTCCCTCTAAACCTTCTACCCCCTGGTGCCTCTTAAAATAATCATATAAAGATCTTGAATTGTCTAGGGTTATCTCATCTTTTTCATTGTTATTAGATCAGAGTTATACAAATGTATTTACAATGTATATAGTGTGTGTAAACTCTCCCACCTTTCTATATAGACCCGCTGTCGGTTAAATAAACTCGCTATCATTTTTTTGACTCTCAAGTTGTGAAGGAGCTCTTGGCGTCACTCCTGATATGAAGGTTTTATAGAATCCCTCCAGTGTTTTAAGACAATTTTCTTAACTGACACGGCAATCATAGTAATATGAAGATTTCTGACCATTAATGGAAAATCTGTAAAGTCACCCAGCAGACAAACCTCTGGTGTGAAATAATCTTGCAGACCTAATAAAGGGTCTGCTTTGTTTTTGATGAGATGCCATAATGGGGAAATATTAGGACATTCCCAAAACATGTAAATCAGGGTGCCCGTATCCTTCTTACATTTATTACATAAAGGGGTATCAGCCCTTCCCATTTTATGTAACTTGTAAGGGGTCAAGTACGTATCATTTAAAATTTGCATTTGCATCAGTCTTGTGTAATAATCTTATAGCCGGTTTCCCATATTTTAGGTCATCTAGTTGAAGATTCAGGATACACTGTATTCCAGTATCTAGGAATACCATTCATTCCAGGGAACATAATTTGATAAAGCAAGGAATATATTGAGGAGACAGCATGTGGTGATGATGCCCTAACACTGTATTCTGTTTCCCAATTGAAAGGGGATACTAAAGTGCCCTTACTCTCAAAATATAAAACAAGTGCATGGCATATCTGGTAAACTTTAAAGGTCTGATCCTTTCCCAGGCCCAAATCAGTGAGCAACTCCAGTGTCTTTATCCATTCTTGATTAAGGTTATGAAAATCTCTTGCCTTCCAGTTATGTAAATGTGGGATCCAATTCAGAGAGATCAGTTGTCCACTAATTTGAAGATTTGGGTTTTGGGATGTAGGTTGGGAGAGGTCATGTATGTGATCATATTTTATAGCATTACAAAGCTGGGAGTGTATGCGAATTGAATGTCCTATAGGACCATCTCAAAGAGTGGCAGGTAGTTTTGTAAGTTTTAAGTAATACAAAGCTGATGGATTGAGCCCGGATGAAATAATTAAATATTTTTCTGCTTTTAGCCAGGAGGGAACATATTTTTGTTGTATCTTGAGTGTCAATATTTGTAACCCAACGAAGGTATTTACTTAAATGACTTGCCCAGTAATAGAGAGTGAAATGTGGCATCTTGAGACCTCCTAAAGCTTTGGGTGCTGCTAGCTTATATAATGCCCATCTAGGTGGTTTGCCTTTCTTTTTTTTTATAATTGAACATGCTTTATTTATATACTGTATATCAAATAACACAAAATAAAAGAACAAGGCATAAACAAAGTCTATACATAACATATACTGGAAGGGAAATGTTTACAAGGAAAAATGACATTCAGAGAACATAATAATTAATACTTACTTTAACAAACCTAACTCCTACCCCCCACCCCATTCCATGTTGCACTTATCACTAGCCTATTATGGCAATGCTAAATGAAGACCGGAATGAGTAACAATAATGTAAAAAAAGAGAACAAGGAGTGGCCAAGTGAAAACAAAAGGGGACTCCAAAAAGAAAAAAAAATAAGAAAAAGAAGGGGAGTGGGAGGCTCGTGAAACACCCAAGCCACCCTGTCAAGTCAAACAGAGGGCATATAATTTCCCACATTTTTTATTAAAAGATGATTGACAGTGGCACACGTTTGCAATTAAATGTTCAGCTCGGAGTGCAAAGGATATTTCATGCAGCCATTCTGTATAAGAAATAGGGGCTTGATCCATCTAGTGTCTAAGCACTAGTTTTTTGACCGCCAGTGAGATTAGAGCCATATGGTATCTTCTCTCCTTCACCGAGATTATAGAGTAATCTCCCAGAATACATATGGCAGGGGAGAAAAGATGCTGTAGCCCCAACAGTGGATCTAAAGTTGTTTCAATTTGTTTCCACAAGGGATATATTTTTTCACAAGTCCACAATATATGCAAGAGCGAACCTTCCTCTTTATTGCATCTAGAATAAATGCTAGAAGGGAGACACTTCATTTGAGCCAGTTTAATGGGAGTATAATACATATTATTTAAGATACAATATTGCGTTACCCTATAACGATCTTGAGTGTGATATATACTGTATATAAATCCTTCCATAGACGTTGCCAATTAATATCTTCATCAGGAAAAAAACCTTGCCAGATCTTAAAGCCGGCTGCCGATGGAGGTTGTGGGTATGTAAGAAGCAATTTATAAAGAGTAGAAATGCCATGTGGTTTACTTGCTGGGATGATAATTTGTTGAAGAAAAGCAGCAATATAGGAGGGTTTGGGTTCCCTCCCAAATATTTTAATTAGAAGATGCTTAAGCTGAAGAATTTTAAAGGCTGCGGATGGTGATAAGCAAAATTTGGCTAAAATCTCTTCTGTGGACAAAATAGAATCCTGTGAGTAAAAGTCAGCAACAGTATATTAAGAAGACACTGGTAACCAGCTTCCAGTTATGGGAACTCCTCCAGTTTTGAGATTCAAGTTAGCACAGATTGGTTGAGAAAAATCAGAGGTCGGAGATACCTTACAATAACTAAACAATTGAGATATAACTTTTAATGAAGTACCAATCGGAAGAGACTGCAAGGCTTTTGGTATGTTCTTCGTTGGTGTGTAAAAGAGTGAGGTTGGGGCTAATTTATGGGAAGCAAACATGTCCGATTCAATTTGCAACCATATTGGGACATAGTCATGATGAGTAAGAAGTTCAGGTAAGGAGAGCCATTTCCCACATTTATACAAGTGGCAGGCCCAGTAATAAAGTAGAAAGTTAGTGAGTTGTAGCCCTCCTAGCTCCTTAGGTTGGGACAATTTGAGATAAGATCTTCTATTTGCCTTGTCCCATCAAATAAATGAATTAACATCTGAGTGAATATGTTGAAAGAAGGATACAGGTAACCATATATCCAACATATTTAATGGGTAAAACAGTCTAGGCAGGACATTCATCTTGACAATATTAATTCTGCCCCATAATGAAAGTGGGAGATTTTTCCATCTTATTAGGTCCTGTTGAATGTTGTGCCATAAATCCTCTAAATTAAGCTTCTGCGATAACAATCGGTCAGAGGTAATATAGATACCTAAATATTTAATAGACCGGGGGGTCCATTTCATACCAAATTTGTTAAGAGCCAAGCTATATGTTAAGTGATTAAGGGGATAAATTTCAGTTTTACTGAGATTGAGTTTATAGTTCGAGAGTTTCCCAAAATTATCAATAATATCCAGTGCCTCTGTTAAAAAAGAGGCTGGATCCGAAAGGTGAAGCAATATGTCATCTGCATAGACTGAAAGCAGTGCGGCTCTATCACCTACTGGTATGCAAATAACTAAAGGAGAAGATTTCAATTGCCTGATAAGGGGTTCAAGATATAAGTTGAAAAGGAAGGGAGAGAGTGGGCACCCTTGCCGCATACCTGAGAAAAGAGGAAAAGCATCTGAGAGTACACCATTACAGTGTATCTTGGCCAGGGAGGAGAAATATAAAGTTTGAATCCATTTAATAAAGTCACTGGGGAAGCCCATTATCTGTAACGTTGCCCACAAGAAATTCCAGTCCACCATATCAAAGGCCTTTTCTGCATCTAAATAAATTAATGCCATTGGGATAGGGAAGTTTTTGCCGACTGAATAAGATACGACAGTTTACGGAGGTGATCTGCTGGGGTTTTACCGTATACAAATCCTATTTGTTCTGGGCTAAGAAGGTGAGTCCAGACTTGCTCAATTCTACTGGCGAGTATCTTGGCTAGACTTTTAATATCACAATTTAACAGGAAGATTGGACAGTAACTCGCTGGGAACGGGGAGGTTTGTCTGGCTTTAGGAAAAGAATAATAACTGAGGCTTCTAATAGGGATGGGTCCTGAATTTTCCCGGAAAACACATATTGATACAGGCGTAACAAACTAGGTGCAAGGTCTTTAGCAAAGACTTTGTAAAAGTTTGAAGGTAAGCCATCTGGGCTTGGAGCTTTGTCCATAGCTAAATTATTAATAGCTGATATTACTTCTTGAAGAGAGATAGGAGTGGATAAAAAGGACTGGTGTGCAGGTGAAAGAGTTGGTAGTGACGAGGCAGTCAGATATTCTAATAACTCACTTTGTGACAGGGACAGAGAATGTTTATTGTAGAGGAAAGAGTAAAATTGTTTAAAAATAAATTCAATGTCTCTGGGATGAGTTTTAATGATCCCATCAGGGGCATTAATGGCAGAAATGACCCTTGATGTTTCCAGTTTCCTCAGACGCAAAGCTAGAAGGTGACCCGCTTTCTCCCCTTGCTCTATATATTTTGCCTGAGTTCTTAATATGGCAAATTCGGCTTTTTCTTGTAATAGGGAAGAATATTGGTTCCTTAACTGTAATAATGTTTTCAATAGATCAGGCGAGGAGGAGGGGGAGAAGGATTGTTCGAGTGAGCGAATTTGAGCCAAAAGCGATGTGATGGTAGCCTCCCTTTTCCGTTTACAGGTGGAGGTGAGCCTAATAAACTCTCCTCTCAAAAAGCACTTCAAGGCGCGCCATTCATGGTCCGTTCTCTCGACTGAGCCAAGGTTATTAGCAATGAATGATTGAATCAAACCGGAGATTCTGGTGATAACATAATCTTCCTTTAGAAGTTGCGTATTTAAGCGCCATACTGGGTCTCTTTGGAAATTATGGTCTAACAAAACGGTAGCCCAGGCAACAGCATGATCCGATATAACTATTCTATGTTCTATGGCGGAATCATTTAAGCAGTGTATAAGCGACCGACTGAGTAAAATATAGTCCAGACGGGACCATGAAGAGTGCACCATGGATTGAAAGGAGAAAATATGGGCCGTGGGATTCTGTCGTCTCCATGGGTCACACAACCCAGCAGAGTCAAAGAATTCAAATATCGCTTTCTGGGCATTGGAGAGGGGCTTAAGCGGGGAGTTGGAACGATCCAAATCCTGGGTGGGTAGTAGGTTCCAATCCCCACCAAGTATTAATGGGAAAGATGAAAATGTTTGCAGTTTACTCAGCAGGTCCAGGGAAAAATTTAGGGCCCCCCCCCCACACTGGCCCATACACACTCCCAAGAACTAGATCAGTACGGTCTAATAGACCATGAACCAGCACATATCTGCCTTGTGGATCTATGATTGTCGTCTTTTGTTGAAAGGCTACTGAACAGTGAATCAGGATGGCAGTCCCCCCACTAGCCGTCGACATGCCAGATGCATAGACTTGCCCAACCTTCTGCCTACACAAACTAATAGCTTCCCCAGGGAGGAGATGGGTATCTTGGATAAAACAGATATTAGCGTGCAATGCTGATAAATGTTTGAGAATCTGAAATCTTTTGTTAAGTTCACGAGTCCCTCTAACATTCCAAGTTATACATTTTTTAATACCACTAGCCATTAGCTCTATGAGCCTTCTTATATGGCCAGTTTCTTGTATGGTAAAAGTGCACCAGGGACTTCCCTCTATGAAAATATTCCCTCAAAAAATTAGTTCTAGTGTTCCCCCAGGCCCAACAAACAAGTAACATTAACCCAAACTGGCAGACATTTGCAGTACATCGAATTCACAAAACACTGAAGGAACTGAACATGTACTCCCTGGAGGAGAGGAGGGAGAGAGGGGATATGATAGATACACACAAGTATCTTACAGGGAGGAACAGGGTGCAGGAAAACACTATTTTTAAGTGAAAAAGATGTTCCAGGACTAGAGGGCATGGGATGAAGTTGGAAGGAGGACGATTCAGAGGAAACATGAGAAAGAATTTCTTCACAGAACGGGTGGTGGACAAGTGGAACACCCTGCCAGAGGAAGTGGTGGGAGCTGAAAAAATCGCGGGATTTAAGAATGCATGGGATAGACATAAAGGAATTCTGAAGGTCAGGGGTAAGGGGCAACAGACTTCTAGGAAAACAAACTGAACTTACAAGCTCAAATGGGCAGACTGGATGGGCCATAGGCCCTTATCTGCCGACACTGTCTATGTATCTATGTATCTATGTACTAAATTTAAGGGATTGTGGAACACCATAATTATTGATAAACCACACACCCCCATAAACCATATCCACTTACAACTATTTACAGTTAATTATCTACCAGACATCAGTATCCACTGGTATGTAACAATGCCCTTGATAGGTAGAGATCCCTCATGTACCCTAATATAACTACCCCCCATAAGCACATCTAAACATATGTAGCAAGAGCTGAATGATCCATATATATTATAATTTGCTAAACATGAATTAACCACAAGAATATTCCGCCCTAAAGCCCACAATGTGAACCCAGAAGTGGCATGAATTATAATAATATTCCAGAGGCTAGCTAGGGTGCTCCCTCCCACATGCCAATACATGTGGTTGGCTATTTCTAAGCTAATGCTATCCCTCTACCCCTCTCCCCCCCCAGGAACCCAACCAACAAGTAACAACAATATCCTAAACGTAAAAAAGAACGCCATGCAATTGTAGAAAGAACCAACCATATAATAGTTATGATAACCGACCTGTTACCAGCTTACAAACAAATGAGATGCCTTGCAGAAGCTCTGGATTAATAACAGATTAGAGAAGGAAATAAAAAGCTAAGGATATATCCATAAATGTAGTATGATTGTAGGCAGGAAACTCTAGTATAGAAGGAGGCAAGAAAACTTAGAAAGTAAGAGGAGGAAACAGAAGTCGTGGAGTGAAATAAAATGTAAAGACTGACTGGGTGTGTAGGACTATAGCCCAGCCATCGTTTGCCAGTATGTCAAAACTAAAGAGATAGTAGGAGAGGGAAAATAAAGCAATTAAAAACCAAAAGTAAGAGTGAAGGAGGAAAAGAATATTTTTAAAATGAAAGTGACTCTAGCCAGATTGATGTGGCATACGACCCAGCATGGGAGTAGATGTTTCCCAGGAGAACCATAGTGTCAGCGGATTCGTGCCACGCAGAAGGGAAGGGAAGGGAAACAGCAGACTGGAAAAAAAGGTCCTCTGGACTAGCAACACGGCGAAGCGCGAGTTCCCCCAGAACCACAGGCAATGGGTCGTCTCCTCCTGGATCCACCAACGCCAGTCCAAAATCAGAGGCCACCTCCCATCCTGCAGGTTCCATGCAAACTGATCACATCCAAGGTAGGTAACTTAAAAGCATTAAACAAGAAACTCCATGGCTTCTAGTAATGTAACCCACATCATGGGAATTTAAACAATGAAGGGAGCTTCTTGCCCAATTCTGCATGAGCTTGAGTAGCAGATTCAAAGGAGAGCCGTGATCCGTCTATCAACACCTGTAGACGAGCTGGGTAGGCCATCCAAAATTTAATACTGGCTGCAATCAGTTTACTGACTGTGGGATGAAAAGTGGCTCTCTTCTGGTGGGTTTCTAGAGGCAGGTCTTGGGTGATACGTAGTTGCTTGTCCTCCCATTGAATGGAGTGCAGTTCTCTGACTTTTGAAAGGATGTGCTGCTTTTCTAGGTAATTAAGCATCTGGATGATCATCGGGCAAGGAGAAGCAGACTCCTCCATTTTCGGGCATAAGGACCTGTGCACCCTTTCAAATAGATAGGTGGGGTTATGTGGCGAGGGGCCTGCAATCTTGTTGAAAAGCTTCTGGATGAATGCAATGGCAGAAGAGCCCTCCGCCCCTTCTGGTAATCCAAATATTAAGATATTGTTTCTTCTGCTATGTCCCTCTAGATCTTCTGTCTTGAGTTGCAGTTTTATTATTTGTTGTTTGAGCTTTATTATATCGGGATATGCCTTGTCTCGCCAAGCTTCAAGAGAATGGGTGCGTGCTTCAGTGTCTGCCGCTCGCATTATAAGATCAGCCATCTCACTGCGTATATTTTTAAGATCTGCAGCAATGTCCTGTAGCGTTTCTTTGAATGGTTGCAGCTTTTGTAGAAATCATTCTTCTGACAATGGAACAGAAGCTGAGAGAGCTCTCAATTGTTTAGCTGAGGACTGCTGTTGAGACTTGGCTTTCTTGGCCTACTTATCAGGCAAGACCGGGGGCGTATGTCTGGGTAAGGCCGTTTTCATTTCCGCCTCCATCTCGGCTTATTTACCCACAGAAACGCCAACAAATTGGCCAAATGATCTCCTCAGGTATGCAGGAACAATATCAATGAAGCAATCACTGCAAAACTGACCCAATACAGGTTTACTAAGGTGGATTTCCTAAGGGGGGAAGTGGGAGCCCAAGGAACAGCAGCTAGCAAGCCAGACTCATCACGTGATCTTGTGGTTTGCCTTTCTATAAAAACTCAGATAGAGAAGGGTGAATAGATTTAAGCCAAGCTTCCGGGAGCCAAATATTCGAGAGACTAATTGGAAAGAAAAGGCATGGTAATATGTTCATTTTGATGATGTTCACCCTTCCCCAAAGGGTAATGGGGAGTACGTGCCAGAATTTTAAATCTTGCTGAATGGTTTTAACTAGGTCATCAAAGTTTAATTTCTGAAATTGTTTCTCATTAATTGAAAGGTGTATTCCAAGGTATTTAATGGATTTAGGTGCCCAATTAAATACCAAGTCTAACATATCTTATTTGAAAACTCTTGAATTTAATGGGAAAACTGAAGTTTTTTCCATGTTAATTTTATAATTGGAAAGGGAACCAAACTGATATATTACTTGAGTGAGATTTTGGAGGGAGGATTTAATTTGTGTAATGTGTAAAAGAATATCATCTGCATAAACTGCCACTTTTCCACAGAAGTACCAAAGGGGCACCATGAATCCCAGGAGAATTTTGAACAGCAACTATCAGGGGTTCTGAACATAAGTTAAAGAGCAATGGAGATAGAGGGCATCCCTGTCTGGTTCCCACCTCTAAAGGGAAGATGGAGGAGAATGTACCATTGCCAAAAACTCTTGCTGTGGGAACTGAGTAGATAACTTTTAACCAGGAGATAAATTTAGACAGAAATCCAAATCTATGGTGGGAACTAAACAGAAACTGCCAGTCCACCCTATCAAAGGCCTTTTTTGCATCCAGGGATACTAAAGCCATAGCCCGAGGGGCTTCCCGGGAGATTTAGAAAACATGGGAGAGCCATTAAAGATGATCTACCGAAGACCTACCTTTAATGAAACCCACTTGGTCAGAACTTATAAGGGAAGGTAATATATGTTCTAATCTACAAGCTAGTAATTTAGTGAGAATTTTAAGATCACAGTTTGGCAATGAGATAGGTCTATAATTAGAAACTGAGGTGGGATCCTTATCAGGTTTAGGGATTACTACTACAGTGGCATCTAAAATTCTGGGATCAAATTCTTCTTCATTCAATATTTGTTGATAAACTGCCAGTAATCAGGGTGCTATTTGGGGGGCAAAGTTTTAAAAAAAATTAGGGGAGTAACCATCTGGTCCTGGAGCTTTGTTTGAGGGTAAAGTTTTAATAATTTGGTTGACATCTTCTTCCATGATCTTGGCTATGAGACCTTCTGCAGAGTAGAGAGGGAAGGGAGAGGGAGATCTTTAAAGTATTGGTCTACTGTTTCTTTAGTAAGTCAATTAGGCAAATAGGCATATAATTTCCTATAGTATCGCTCACATGTATCTGTTATATCTTTTGCCCTGGTATAAAGAGGTCCATGTGAGTCACTAGCTATGGCTGCTACATGTTTAACTGATTCCCACTTTATAAGTTGAAGTCCTAAAAATCTCCCAGCTTTGTCCCCTTGCTTGGTATTGGTGGCCTTAGATTTCAAGATAGCCCATTCCACTGTTTCTCTCAGTAGTTCAGAATACCTATCCTGAAGTTTTATCAGTTTATCCCTGTCAGAGGCTGTAGTTCTTAAAGATGAATTCCTTTCTAAGGTTCTAATTTGTGTTAGCAGCGAATTAGACTCCTGGGTTTCATTGCGTTTCTTAATAGCCGATAATTTTATAAATTCCCCCCCCCACCGAAGGTAACATTTTAGTGCACCCCACTCTGGGGAAGGAGATTGGGTGAATCCCCAATTATCCAATTTAAAGTTGTCTATTGAGGTGATTATATGGTCCACAATCTTAGTATTTTTTAATAATTGAGTATTTATTCTCCATTGTCTGTCTGTCCCCCAATTATGTGATAATGAGATGAGGCAGGTGACTACTGTGTGATCCGAACCCATGCCAGTTTCAAGTTCACTGTTCACTAGACCTTGTAAAAGGGTTTTGCTTGTCAAAAAATAGTCAATTCCAGATGCTGATCCACTGACAGCAGATCAGAATGCATAGACCCTCTCCTTAAAATGTAGTAATCTCCATGGATCACATAGTCCCATATGATCAACTAGGTCTTGAATGGCTCTTTGAGCAGGGGAAAGATCTCTAGTTTTGTTACCCGTTGATTTATCTAATAGTGGATCAAATGGAATATTCCAGTCTCCTCCAATAATCATTGGGGTATCTGAAAAGGGTATTAGAGCTGAGAGTAAATCCATACAGAATGAGGGTGAATCTATATTGGGGCCATAAATACTACCTATGAGGAGATTACATGAATAGCTTTGGCCTTTTACCAGTATAAATCTAACCTGGTTATCTCTTATACATTGTTCACTCTTGAAATGAACTACCCTGGTGAATAAAACTGCAAGTCCTTTGTTATTTCTGGATATTCCAGCTGCAAAAACTTGACACACCTGCTGTCTCCTCCTTCGAGTTCTAAAAGATGTGTCTCCTGAAGTAATATCACATCCCCAGAAATATTCTTCAAGTGTTTTAATAGCTTCATTCTTTTAACTGGGTGTCTCACTCCCTTTGCATTCCAAGTAAAAAATTTACTGGGTAACACCATATATCATTAATAACTCTTGCATGGATGGGATCTGCATTACAAAGAAACTTTTTGGTACCTTGTTCAACCCTAGAACCATATTGATTGTGCACCATTTCCTCCCTTTTGTAGTAATCAGAGATGTAGACACCAAGTTGACCATGCTACTTTCTTTACTAAAACTTCCTAACAAATAACTAAACCCCTCTACATTATCTAAACCCCCCAACAAAAAAGTTTACCTGATTGTAAAATCTATTAATGCTTAAATAATTATTCCTACCTAACCTAATACCATATTCTGTAACCTCGTCAATATTATGGTAAGAATTACCCTCCCCCCATGAGTGATGGCCCGTGGCAATCAGCAGGCCGAATGCCCCCCCAGCTCCCCATCCCCGACTGCTAAAACAACACAAAACTGCCTATTAGAATCAAAGTATCAAGTCTAAACACAAAATTATTTGTATATCTTGATGGTATTTATAAATCTAAAACTAAGAACACATGAGAGAAATTTATTCTAAATTTTAACTGTCCCCATTAAAGATAGAAGGCCGGATATTCAAACTGTGCCAGGCTGTGGCGCAAGCTTGGGCGCAGCTCAACATGGTTGCACAGGGGTGTGGCCTGGGCGATATTCAACTGAGCTGCGCCATGGCTCAGCAGCTTTGAATATCGCACCCTGGCCACCCCAGTGTGCATGGCGCAGTGGCACTGCACCAGAGCAAGTGGCCAGAGTGGAGCATGGAGATGCGCTAGCACAAGTGCCATTGCACCATTCACAGCACCAGTGATATTCAAAAGTTGACATGCAAATGGGGCCATAATTTATGCAAGGTGCACATAGGTCCATTTGCATGTCATTATGGCTCCATTTGCATGCAGGGTGCGTGATCTCAAGCGACTTCGCCTGGCCCTGCCAAGCAGGCAACCCGTCAGGAATCGATGCCCCCTGCAGCCCAATCATGGGCATCTGTCCAAAAAGAGAAAACTGTCCCATATCTCTGGTGGTCCAGTGGACTGCTATGTGCCCGATCGTGGGCATTTGAAAGCAACATATTCCAATAGCCCTGGTGGTCAAGTGGTACCCCCCCACCCATCCACTGAGCCCCACCACCCCGCTCCCCCCATCAGCCAGTGGGCGGCAGCACCTCACCCGCCTGCCGCCCCACCGCCGCCGACTGACACCTCGTTGGGACTTCATGCCCATTGGTTCACAGTGTGAGCCAATGGGTGTGCCATACTACACATTCCAGATGTGTGAATGAATCATTCATATCTGGAATGTGTAATAAGGACTGCACCAGCTCACGCTGCTCATGAACAATAAGCGTCAGTCGGTGTCAGTCGAGGGCGGCGAACGGCGGCGGCGAGCGGCAGGCAGGTGGGTGCTGCTGACCACCGGCTGATGGGGGGAGGGGTGGTGGGGGCTCAGTGGGTGGGTGGAGGGGTACCACTTGACCACCAGGGCTATTGGAATATGTTGCTTTACAAATGCCCGCGATTGGGCACATAGCGGCCCACTGGACCACCAGGGATATAGGACAGGGTTTTCGTTTTACAGATGTCCACAATCGGGCATGGGGGGGCACCACCTGGTGCAGCCGGAGCTTTGGTGGCCACCCACAGGTGGCAGCTACCTTGTTGCACCCTGCAATGTGGCAGCTCACCTGTGGGTGGCCATCAGTTGTTCCTTTTTTTTTGGTGTAACTTTGTGCTGGCTCAGGTATGGGTTGCACATGCATGGCTCTGCACATCCCAGGCTGAATATCGGGCTGTGCGGTTATGCATGGAAACGCCCCCCCTACCTGCACCTGCATACATTATTGATGCGCTCCGGCACATCAGGATTTGTGCCGTGCACTTTTCTCTTTTGAATATCATGCCGGGGCACATTAGTGGGTTGCGCATGGTGCAAAACTGTTGCGCCATGTGCAACCCTTGTGAATATCTGGGCCATAATATATATTTGTTCAAACAATTATTTATTATCATACTTTTTACCTAAACCTAATAGATTTACTTAACTTGAGAAGGTAAGTGGGTAACAAATTATGTTCTATTCAACAGCATCTCAGATGGCTACTATTTCCCCTTGGGCATTACAAGGGAGACAACAAAGGAAAAATCTGAGCCAACGCCTAGTAATGGCGTTTCCCCTTGATCTCTTTGTAGTAAAGGGATAGTGAACCAGGAGTTTTGTAAACAACCTTGAAAAAATAAAATATAGTTAAAGTTCAAAATTCTCTACTTGTTTAACAGTGAACCTTGAGTAAAATATTTTGTCTACTGGCAGTTCAGACAGACATAGTGTAGTCATGTTAGGACATTTAAACATCAAGGAACTGAATGAATTTGTGCCATGTAGCGGTAAAATGGCAAAATCCTTTACCAAGAAAATAGTAATTAAGTAAATCTTTGTGACAATATGTGGTTAAATTCAACTGACACTCTTTATTTTGAGATCTCCTATAGTCGTAACATAAAAGAGCATTTTCCAATGCAGAATTCCAGATGAAGTAAATGAATAGAGAAGCCTAGAGATGAGGTGCTAAGCAGTTCTGAGATGATTAGAATGAAATAATATTGTTTACTTTTTAAATCTGGCGTATTTGCCAAGCATTCATCCAGCGGGGATCCTCAGCGATCACCAAATAGAGCAGGTCTTTTTTGCTTACCAAACTCCAGAGCCAGATCTACCTCTTCGAATGATGACCAGACTCCATCCAAACGAATTTGGAGTTTTGCAGGATACATCACACGGAATGTAATTCCTGCCACAATACATTTGGACACAATGGTGGAATTAGGCTCAACGTTGGAGAACAGAGGCAGGCAAATATTGTGTTATTCGTAACTTTCTGCCTTCCCACAAAACTTCCTGGACTTCTTTTAACTTGACAAGCATATGCTGTTTTTCTCGAAAGTTAAAAAAATGACAAAGAATGGGTCTGGGCTGAGCATTTGAGGCAGGCATAGGTTGCAATGCTCGATGTGCCCTTTCCAGAGTATAAGCTGGCCCAAAAGGAGAAGGGCCGGCTAGTTTACTTAGTAGCTTCTGAGTAAATAGTATGGTGTCCTGGCCCTCCTCGTTTTCTGGTATACCTATTATTACCAGATTGTGATGACGGCTTCTGCCTTCTAGATCTTCAATTTTATTCTCAAGTCACTTAATCATCTGGTGATTTGCTGTGCCCACCGATTCTGCTTTGTCTAGTCATTTCTCAGCAGACACTATACAGGCCTCATTATCTGAAATATGTCTGTTGGTATCTTCAAGGGCTTCAGAGATTATTCTAACTTCTTTGACCAGAGAATGCATTTCTTCTTTGAAGTGCTGAAATTCAGATAGACAATGCTCGAGGGGGAGCGGAGTTGTTTCTGTGGATGCTGAAGGAATATTAGAAGCCACTTGTGATTGGGTCACAACAGGAGGATTATCTCTTTGTTTTTTAGCTGTTTTTCTGGAATAATTAGAGGCATATGGCGAGGAGCTGCTTGCCGCATTTCTGCTTCCATCGTTCATCCGTTTAGTCGTAAGAGATGGCAATGCTGCTTTAGATTACTTTAGGCTGATCAGAAGATTTGAAATCTGGTGGTTAGTCAGCAATTATTAATAAAATTAATAGGAATTAGCAGTCGGGTACACGGAA
The DNA here is from genome assembly GCA_016271365.2 of Neoceratodus forsteri. NCBI lineage: Eukaryota > Metazoa > Chordata > Ceratodontiformes > Ceratodontidae > Neoceratodus > Neoceratodus forsteri. The sequence continues at coordinate 783,679,846 of CM028137.1, forward strand.
CTCAGTCGGAGCACGTCCTACTCAGCAAGCTGCATCACGTGACTCACGAAAATGATCTTTTTGGCCTACCTGCATCTCAAAGACATTTGCCCATGGGCTTTTCTATAGATTGTACTGCTTTAAGCACTACCAAAATAGGAGACTGCACTTTGATTAGGGAGATAGAAATATCAGCTATTTACTGTACTCACAATGCCTCACTATGCAACTTAATATACAGGCTACTATATTTCTGTACTCATTACAGAAGAGACTACATCTCTTAGTAAAGAAATCTTGTGAGCTATATACTGTACGTACAATGCCTCATTTTGAAAATAAACATCTGAGGTGTTATATTGTTGTGATCACTACAAAAAAGAAGACTGCACCTCACAGTAAGGAAAATGGAAGACAGGTTCATACTGTACCAACAATGCCTTACTATGTACATATACGTATTGGCCTGGATATTCAGACTTCACCAGGCTGTGGCGCAAGCCTGGGCACAGCACAACTTGGCTGCGCAGGGGCATTGACAGGGTGATATTCAATGGAGCTGAACCATGGTACAGAATCACTGAATGTCGCACCCTGGCCATCCGCAGTGGCACTGCACCGGTACAAGTAGCCAGAGTGGAGCAGGGGGGATGCACTAGTGCAAGTTCCGATGCGCTAGGTGCAGCAACCGTGATATTCAAAAGTGCACATGCAAATGGGGCCATAATGCATGCAAGGCACAAATGGGGCCATTTGCATGTCATTATGGCTCCATTTGCATGCAGGTGCTCCGATCCCCGGTGACTTGCGGCTGGCACTCTGCCAGGCTGCAGCAGTCAGGAACCGATGCCCCCTGCACATCGCAGAAAAGTGCCCCAATGCCCGATCGTGGGCATGTGCAAAAAAGGTACACATCCTATATCCCTGGTGGTCCAGTGAACTGCTTGCAGCCCGATCACGGGCATATGTAATAAAAAGGAGAGGTCCAATATCCCTGGTGGTCCAGTGGTACCCCTTCCCCACCCGCCCACTGAGCTGCCCGCTCCACCCGGTCAGCAGCGGGTGACAGTACCCACCCACCTGCCGCCCTGCCGCCTGCCAGACTGACACTGTATGGTAGGGCTGTACACCCACTGGTCCACAGCGTGAGCCAATGGGCATGCCCCATACCGTGCTACACAGTCTAGATATGTGAATGGATCCATTCACATATCTGGACTTAATATGTCTGTTGAGCTGCACACCATTGGTTCCGTAGTTAAATCCAGCCCTATCGTCAAAACGCGGCGTAACTGTCTCGCTGCGTGAGGCCCGAGGCGGCGACCACTAACCACCAGGTATTGAGCACTCGCACCATATGCCCTTGATGACGTAGCTCCACTGAACCACCAGACCTCAAGACATTTATTTTACAACATATGCCCCATGATTGGGCTGCAAATGGTCACTGAACCACCAGGGATATAGGACATTTACATTATTCTACATATGCCCACGATCGGGCATGGGGGCGACGCCACGAAGGTGCAGCCAGAGCTCGGGTGACCACCCACAGGTGGCAGCTGCCGTGTTGCACCCTGCAATATGGCAGCTCACCTGTGAGTGGACAGCTGTTGTTCCTTTTTTTTGGCTCACCTGTGTGCAGCACAGGTAGGGGTTGTACATGCATGGGCTCAGCACATCCAGGGCTGAATATCGGGATGTGTGGAGTATGCATGGGCACGCCCCCCCCCTTACCTGCGCCACATACATTACTGATGCGCTCTGCTGCATCGGGATTTGTGCCAGGCTCAATCCCTGTTTGAATATCATGCCGGGGCACATCAGTGGGTTGCACATTGCGCAACACTGTTGGGTCATACGCAACCCTTCTGAATATCCGGGCCATTAGGTGCTAAACATCAGTCACCAGTATCAAAATAGGAGACTGCACCTCTGAGTAAGGAAACTTTAAGTCAACTTTATTATCTACTCAGAATTACTTGTTGCTGTATGTAAATCAGAATATTAGCTGTTATACTGCTGTAACCATTACCAGAAATGAGAATTAGCTGATTTAACAAAAAGGGACTGCTTTTTTTCCAAGTGCAGTTACAATAATAAAAATTTTTTGCAAGCAGTATTATGATTCTTTTCTTTTTTTTATAGTTTTAATTATTTTTCTATATGTTATAGGTGCAATAAAGCACTCCAGGGTGTGTGATTATGGTCAATAATTGCACTTCTCTCTCGGTTGTTTAAAGGCACCTGGCACAAATGCCCTGTGCCTAACAACACCTACAAGAAGCGTACAATTATTAACCCATAATTACACACCTTGGAGTGCTTTACTGCATACTTAAAAGTATCTTTTTACCAGGGCTAACACATCCCTGTGGTGTGTTCGGTGAAGGTTAGTGAGAAAAAAATAGCATTTAGGAAGTATAAGGAAACACAGAAGGAGCAGGACTGAGAACTGTACCAGTTAAGGCAGAAGGAAGCAAAGAGGGTAGTTAGAATAGCAAAGGCCCAAACTGAGGAAAAGGTAGCCAACTCAATTAAGAAGGGGGATAAAACCTTTTATAGGTACATCAGGGAGCGTAGAAAGATGAAGGGAGGGATAGTGAGGCTGAATAGAATGGACAGTGGGTGGGCAGAGAGGGACAGTGAAAAAGCAGGAATATTGAATGAATACTTCTGCTCAGTACTCACAAAAGAGGAGGGGGGGGAGGTGTCTAATCCAATTAACAGAAGCACTCTGGATGGGGGGTCAATCCCAGTCCTTTCACAGAAGAAAGGGTTCTGAAAGAACTCCTAAAACTGAAGGTGGACAAAGCAATGGGTCCTGATGGAATTCACCCCAGAATTCTAAAAGAATTAAGGAGAGAACTAGTGACACCACTGACTACCCTTTTTAACAAATCATTGGAGGATGGTGTGGTACCTGAGGACTAGAGGAAGGTGGATGTGATTCCCCTTCACAAAAGTGGGAACAAGACAGAGGCAGGAAACTACAGACCTGTCAGTTTGACCTCTGTGGTAGGGAAAATGATGGAATCACTTCTGAAGGAAAGAATTGTTGAGTACCTAGTGGCCAGAGGGGCACAGGACCCAAGGCAGCATGGGTTCACATCAGGAAGGTCATGTCAGACAAATCTAATTAATTTCTTTGACTGGGTGACCAAAGTAGTAGACCAGGGAGGGGCTGTGGACATGGCCTATCTAGACTTTAGCAAGGCATTTGACACAGTCCCACACAAAAGATTAATAGTCAAATTAACCAGCCTGGGTGGGTCCCAGGGTGGTAGCCTGTAAAACATTGGCTGGACAACAGAACACAGAAGGTAATTGTAAATGGAGTCCACTCTGAAGAAAGAGGGGTTACTAGTGGGGTACCGCAGGGTTCAGTACTGGGTCCAGTCCTTTTTAATGTCTTTATAAGTGACATTGCAGAGGGACTGGAAGGAAAAGTATGCCTCTTTGCAGATGACACAAATATCTGCAATGGGGTTGATACACAAGGAGGTGTGGAAAGGATGAAAAGTGACTTGGCAAGGTTGGAGGAATGGTCAGAAGTATGGCAACTTGGATTCAGTGCAATGAAGTGCAAAATAATGCACCTGGGAAACAAAACCCCAGGGGAAGAGTACACAATGGGGGGGAGGTAGTAACAACAGCAAAAATGGAAAAGGGACCTGGGGATAATCATATCAGATGACCTTAAGGTAAGCAAGCAATGTGAGAAGGCAGTAGGGAGGGCTGGGGGGATACTGGGATGTATAGGGAGAGGCATCACCAGTAGAAAACAGGAAGTTGTTATCCCTCTGTACAGACAGTTGGTGAGACCCCATTTGGAGTACTGCATCCAGTTCTGGAGACCCCATCTCCAAAAGGACATAGACAGGATGGAGGCAGCCCAGAGGAGGGCAACTAAAATGGTGCAGGGTCTGCAAGAAAAGCCATACAAGGAGAGACTAAAGGAGCTTAATATGTATACCCTTGAGGAAAGGGGGGGGCATGATAGAAACTTTTAAGTACCTCAGTGGAGTCAACAAATTCCAAGAGGGTAGCATCTTTCAGAAAAAGTGTTGTGCAAGAACAAGGTAACACAATTTGAAGACAGAGGGGGGATGGCTCAGGGGCAATATGAGGAAGTAGTTTTTCACAGAGAGGGTGGAGGTTGTGGAGTCTAAAAGGTTGTGGAGTCTAAAACTGTGGGAGAATTCAAGAACGCATGGGACCGACATAAGGCAATTTTTGTGAGGGGTAGGAAGAAACAGGCTGTTGGTTAAATAGGATCTGCAGCTTATCCTGTAGGTAGGGAAATGGGCAGACTAAGTGGGCCTAGCGGTCCTTATCTGCCGTCAAAGTCTATGTTTCTGTATTTCTATACATCATTAGTAGGAATTAGTGCAGATAAGGTCCCTATTAAATCTAAATTATTGTAAACTGGACACTGACCAACAGCAGTGAAGTTAACAGTATTGTAATACTGGCAGCAATACAACTTCCTAACAGGCACAGTCAAGTACTGAAGCACACCAAATGATATCAGCAGCCTGGAGGCATGCTGACTCAGCATTCAGCAACCTTGGAAAAATGGACCACAAAAAAAAAAAGACACTAAAATAGTATGAATTTGTTGGCTTTTGTTACAAAACTTGGAACACACATAGGTTTTATATCAATAAGTTTCAGAAACAGCTGCTACTCAGTATGTGGTGCACACTGTAATCAATGTAAACGGCATGGCAAGAAACAGTGGCACACACTTATGCCAGGAAGCCTGACACCAGTCCAGAAGTATAGGTGCTCAAATCCTTTATTACATAAAATCAGCTCCTCCATCACCACTGGGTACACATAGCCAGAAACAAAATCAATGTTTCATGCAGATGCACTGTGCTTTAACAAAACACAGTGCATCTGTGTGAAATGTTGAGGTTTTTCTGGCTATATGTACCTGGTGGTGATAGAGGAGAGGATTTTATGTAATAAAGGATTTGCACACCTATACGTTTAGACTGGAATCAGGCTTCCTGGCCTAAGTGTGTGCCACTGTTTTTTGCCTTGGTTTTATAGCAGTGCTTATTGAATGGCGCTGCCTCTTTTAGTTTTAAAAATCTTTGTGTATGACCTTAAAGTTACATGTCCTGTTTTGCACAAAATGTATCGGGAACTTTGTCAATTTCTTGCCTGAGGCCAGCCTGAAGAACATATCCAGTCTTAACAGGTGAACATAATAGAACATTCTGTCCCACAACTGATTTACTGTTGAAAATTCTGTAAACAAGCTTGTGGAGGTCAAAATACATCTCAAAGTCAACACCCTGTATTACAGACTGTTGCAGTATCTTTTTAAGAAACCAAAATAGCTTTCTGGAATTATTTCAACAATATAAACCAAATGCTATGCCTGCAGTTCTGTGGGTGGGAGCAACCAGCTACTCCACCTGCCTGAGCTGTTTAAGTCAGCTCCCTCCAGTCTTCCTCAGAAGCACTGTTTCTCTGCTGTAACCAAAGGGTCTCCCTTCCCCCCTTTTTTCTCTGTGTTTGTCTCCCTCCCTCCCTCTTTTTGGGATTTGGAATTTCTGCTTGTTTTATGCTTCTCTGGCTTTCTAGATCAGTATTTTGCTTTTTACCTTCCTGGCTGCAGTTTGTTCTTCTCTCTGTCAACTTTTTCTGCTGCACTCCTGTTCTTCTGTGCCTTGTGTTTCCTTCTGTTTTTTTTTTGTTCTTTCTAGTTTTTCAAATGTCCTACCCCCCTCATTTGCTTTACCTTGTTATTTTCAGGCTCCCAGTCTGCTGTTTTTTCCATACCTTCAGCAATCTCATTTTCAACTGCAATACTAATTGTTTACACCTGGCTCATAGCCAGGCAGGCACTCCCTGCTGTGTTTTTTTGTTCAGTTCAGCACCTTCTGCTCCCTAGTTTTCAGTTCTCATATACTCCTGATTCCACAGCAGTGTCAATAGTTGTTTATACTGCCTCAACCTTCTTGACTTGCAGTGCATCAGCAACTAACATTAATCTCCCTCGTGGAACTGGTTGGCATGCATTCCTTTTTCAGTCTAGGCTTTTAACATACAGTCTCATTCAATGTCCTAGTTGTCATTTGATTACTCAGTCAGCCATGGCCATGAGGCTTCAATGTGGCTTCCCACTATTACTCTTCAGCCTTACTGATATTTTGGTTCTTCCATGTGCTCATGGCCTTCAGGCATTGCCATGGTCTCCCATTGCTCCTGCATTCAGATAAAAGCAGCTGTTCAGCCGTACCTATGTTTCATTTCTTCCATTCTCTCATGGTCATCAGGCTTTACCATGGCCCCCTATTGCCCCTGCATTTGGATCCATGCCAGCCATAACCATAGAATGGCTTCAGGGCTCTGCCCTTAAGCCGATGGTTTCACTACACCCCCATGAAATCTGCATCTTGAGGGTGGGTCCCTCATCAGGTAGGGTCCTTCTCTTTCTTCCCTTTGAGTGAGAATGTCCTGCACTCTGGGAGAAGGCTTAGCCAGGCAGATCAACTCGGCGGCACCTCTTGATATAGCATTTAAGACTTCAGTGGCCAGAGGGTGTGGCCTGTAAGTCAAGGGGGCTCCTTTAGCTGTGCAAACAGTGTCAGCAGCACCTTAAAAAGCTATTCCTCATACAGCCACCTGAGGTTCACCTGGGCTCCACCTCCTTCCCTTCCTCTGCTCTTCAATGGCTAAGATCATGTGTCTCCAATTTTCAGCCTCTCAAGGACTCCCCCTATGCCTTACCCCTCAATGGTTTGGCTTCCTCTCCAGACCTCCCTTTGTGGAGGTTGGGTGAGTGCTTTTCAGCAGTTGATGCTCTCCTACTGCCTTGGGGGTGGGGTGAGCCTCAGCACAGGACACCTCCTTTAACTGCAGAGATCTGTTTGTGGCACCCCATGGCTTTCCTGTTAGAGGGATAGAGTAAGAGCTTTCCCTTAAACTCTTTCCCCTGAATTGGGTCTCTAAATTGCAGTAGCTGAGCCATCACTAATTTATCCCAAGCCTGGAAGAAAGGTGACCAAGGCTTTGGATCCCCAGAGTTTCTCCTTCATAGGGTTTTTTTTCCCTCTCCCTCATGCCAAAGGTCATAAAATTAGTTAGTCTGAACAACAGATAGGTTTCTGCTGTGAGTTGGGGTTGGATGGTGGTCCTCCTCCCATTTACTGTTCCCTCTTTCCTTATGGAACTCATGCCTCTTCTACTATCAGTTCTGATACCTGCCAGTCATTGCTCAATTCAGTTTATTTCTGTTTTCAGTCATCACTCATTGCTGTCACTCCATCCTCATGTAAGCTCTGTGTCACTACTTGCTGCTCAGTGCTTTTTGGGGGTTTGTTCCTAAGGTACCTTTAACCTAAAGAAATTTGTTCCCATGGCACTTCTGGAGGTTGAGCCCTCCTCAAGAGGGTTCCTTTGCCGTCACAGTACCCCAACAGGGTGGTAGTTCCCCATGGAACAGAAAATGTGAAGAGCCAAAGTATTCCTATTGCAGTCAAGAATACATTCATTCAAATACCTTCAGACTATCAACAAAGTTGCACAAGCATAACTCCTCACTAAGTTGCATAAGCCCACTGATGTCAAAAGCTATGCCTGCAGTTCAATGACAGGGAGCAACCAGCCATGCCCCCTGCTTATTTAAGTCAGTTCCCTCCAGTCTTCCTCAGAAGCACTGATTTTTTGCCCCACTATCCTACCCACCCCCTAGTGGCAGACCTCTCTCTCCTCGGGGCTCCTTCCCAAGGCACCTTTAGCCTAAAGGCATTTGTTTCTGTGGTACTTCTAGGGGAGGAACCTTCCTCAAGTGGATTATTTTACCTTCACAGTACTCAACAAGGTGGTAGTTCCCTATAAAACAGAGAGTGCGAATGGCCAAAGTATTCCTATTACAATAAACAACACATTCATTCAAATACTTTCAGACTATCAACGTTGCACAAGTGTAACTCCTCACTAAGTTGCATAAGCCCATTGAAGTATATAGATTTGCAAACCAAGGGATCCCAGTTTCACAAAAAGATTCACATATATTTTTTACCCACAAAGAAGCAAGTAGAGAAAGAAAGAATAGAAATAGCAAATGAAGGAATGGAGATAACGGGGGGACCATCAGAGTGGCCAATCCCTGAGTGCCACAAGAAAATGTTGATTGTGAAATCAGACAGGCAAGACACAGATAAGTGGCAGAATAGGAGAGGAGGAGAGAATAAACTAGATCCTTGCTTTTAACTCTCCCTGCATAACAAATGGGACAGGTCTTATCTAATCCTGTGACACCTCCAACAATGGCATAAACTGTTATAACAGTCCTGCCAAAGAAAGGAAAGAAAACATTACTAGGTAATTACAGACCCATCTCCCTCATTATTTCTGGTGCCAGGATCCTGGCAAAGATCCTTGCTGCCTGTCTTGAACTGGTACTCCATGGCCTCCTTCGCCTGGCCCAGTTATTAAGGGAAGGCAGAGTTCTGACCACCTGTGTACTCTAATTAATCTCATACAGGCTACTAGTAACACACCCACACCAATAGTGGGAATTGGAGTAGACAGTGTATTTCCTCAGCACTCTGGAATGTACGGGGATCGGTCACATATTCCTTCACTGGGTCAGACTCATGTACAGCTCACCTAGTGCCTGTATCTTTACGAACAGGCTGAAGTCACCCCCCATTCCAGCTCAAGAGGGGAAACTAGATAAGGGTGTTCTCTGTCCCCTTTCCTATTTGTTCTAACCATGAAGCCCCTACCTATTGTGATTTGCCATCATCTTCTCACTCAAAGGCATCCAGGAGGGAAGGCAAGAACATCAGGCACTGTAATATGCTGATGACCTTTTAATCTTGCAGGAGAATGGAAAGGCTACACTTGATTCACTCTTGCAACTGCTACAACATTCTACTAATATTTTGGGGCTGAAGATGAATCAGCTTAATTTGTAATACTTAGTGTCAGTGGCTCAGTAGGTAGCACACTCACCTCTGAGGCTGGGAGATCAGAGGGCTGTGGGTTCAGTTTCCACATCTGGCACTTGGGTTAATATCCTAGTACTGACACTTTAGTGCAGCTTGAGAGAGGTGCTACACTTCTGAGGGGCTGTCTTTCAGATGAGACGTTAAACCGAGGTCCCGTCTGCCTGGATTGGTGGTAGTTCAGGTGGATGTTAAAGATCCCATGGCACTTATCAAAAAGAGTAGGGGAGTTTTTATTGAAAAATTAAACATAGACAACAATGCAGTAGATCACAGTAAACAAAAACAGATCAAATAAAATTCAGTGCTTAAAGACAAAAAAAATATAAAACCTAAAACAAAATAGAAAAATTTAAACCTAATCCCCTGATTATTTAAATTTTATAAAGTGATGAAACCCTTTCCACCACTGCGGTAGTTTAGCTGAAGCCAACCTCTGTGCATCCTGAGAATAAATTCTTGAAAGTTCATTAGAGATTAATATGCTAACACAAGAATAGGGCATTTTCCTTTGATATATCACCCATTGGCACCTAGCTTGCCATAGATAATATCGTAGGCAACAAAAAAATAATGATAATGTTCCCTCATGAAAATATTTAAGATTTCCTGAATAAAGTCCAAGAATTAATACATCATATGTAATCCAGTTTAACCAATTCAAACCCCATAAAACTGCCAAATAGGCCCACAGTCCCTTTGCATAAGAACAGTGCAGAAGGAAATGTTCCATTGAATCTTCAATATTAATACAGTCTAAATAAGGGCAAATACGCTCTTCTAGTGCCTTATACTTAGTATTGTACCTCACATTTAGGCGACCATAGAAAATCAACCACTGTGTTTCCCATTGCGATTGAGGCAATCTGACACAATTCAACTGTGCTAAAACCTTGGGATTGAGAACAGAAGGACAATTTTTTAAGCCTGGCTCTTGAGGATACAAATTTCTCATTAATAATTGATAAAACTGTTTTACATTATTATGTAGAATCATCCTTTTCGTAATTCCCCATCTATATAATTTTTGGGCTGCCAGCCGAAAATACTGTGGAATAGGAATATGAGGGTTTAGTTTCGGGGCCAACATATGCCAATCCGACATATATTTCCCTAATGACCTAGAAATCCATTCTGTCTCAATCCCATCTCTTAAACCTAAAACACTTTTTACAGAATTCATAAAAAATAAAGTATGAACAAAGGCTACAGGATCCACCATCCCCAAGCCTCCTGATTTTGTATCTAAATAGGTGTAACACCTCTTGATGGGGTTCAAACGGTTACCCCACAACATTTGGAAACACAAACTATACATCCTAGACTCTAAACACACCAGGAGAGGAAACACCATAGCCACATACTGTAGCCCAGGTAACTAAAACTGCTTGATCACCTGAATTCTCTTTAGTTTTGAAAGTTTCCACTGCCTCCACCTGGTGATCTTATTTTCCATTGCCTGAAGGACCCTTTCCCAATTGTCCACAGCCATATTTTGGGGACCAAAAAAGATACCTAAAACTTTAAGGGGAGTTCGGGAAATACAAACACCCTCTTGTATTACTGCAACTGGCTCATCTGCTCCAATGAACAGTCCTTTCGTTTTTTTCAAGTTTAATTTTGCATTAGAGATTCATGAAAAGGCATCAAAAACCTTCAAAAATGTGGGAACAGATGAATAATCTGAAAAATATAAAATCAAATCATCTGCCTAAGCCTGTAAAACCAGGCGATGAGTTTGAGCCACATCTTGCGAAATTCCAATCCAGTGTTGAAATGTGGTCAAATGCTGTAAAAAAAGGTCTAATGCAAATATATAAAGAAGAGGGCTTAAAGGACAACCCTGCCGTACCCCTGTGGAAAGACAAAAACTTTCCAAAGTGTGACCCTTCAAAAGGAAAAACCAAATTATGTTTATACAATGTTTTAATTACCTGAACCAGTTGCATTGGGATCCCATAATGTTTCAATGATAAAAAGAGAAAGGGTAAATATACTCTCTCAAATGCTTTATCAAAGTCTACGATTACCATACAACTTAACCTACCTATTGAGGACAGATGCTCAATAACCTCACATATGATCACTAATGCTGCTTGGATCCGTCTATCCGGAATGCCACAGAACTCATAGGGAGAAATTACTATTTTGTCATATTGTTTTAACCTATTATTGAAAATACTGGTAAAAATCTTGTAATCGGAATTTAGAAGAGTAATAGGCTGCCAATTCCTAATGTCTTGTCTATCCCCTGTTTTGAATAAGTAGATTAATAAACCATCAGTAAATGAGGAAAAACTGACTGAGTTTTGAATAAGATAAACAAAATACAAAGACATTGACTTAATTCAACAGAAAAAGCCTTGTATAAAGAATTAGAGAGGCCATCTATGCCTGGGGATACATTTAGTTTCAGGGTCCGAATAACCTGTATAATTTTCTCCTGAAATACAGATTCTAACAGATTGTCAGTATCTATAAATTCAGGATGGGAGAGGATTTTACTTAAATAAGAGTTTATAGCTATATCTAGAATTGGAAAAGAAGATTCCAAAGACAGAAAATGGTCAATAATTAATGCCCTTAGCTGTGCCTCTGACTGTGCTAAAGAGCCATCCTGCCTTCTTAATGATCCCAAAGTAGAAGAGTCCTTCAAGGTTTTACACATCTCACAGGGATCCCCTATAGGAGACTTTTTGATACCATTAGTAAGAATTGCTTGTATAGTTTTGGTCCTATCATACTGATACATCTTCAATTTTTCTTTCAATTTAGTAATCTGCTCCAAGTAGTCATATCTAGAGATATATGCTATTGATGTAAGTCTCTGGAGCTGCTGCCTAAGCGATAGGTATTTCAAAAAGTTATGATTTTTAGTCCTTACACCTTGTTTTTTAAACCAGTTCGCTAAATCCTTTTTAGTATTCAACCACCACTCCCCTAGATTATTATAAAGGAAGGCTACTGATAATCTAGCTTTTAAAATACTTTTAACCCCTAACTGGATAGAAGGTATCTCCAAAATTGAGGTGTTAAGCTTCCACCTCTTCTGTCTAGACTCAGGGAAGGCCACGGGCTGGAAAATGCATAATAAGAATAGATGGTCCGAGAATTCACTGGGAATCATTTTGAAGGAATATATCTTCATAGAAGGGGAGGAGACTAACATATAGTCTATTAAGGAGAACAATTTCCCTTTTATAAAGGAATATTGGGGCCCGTGAGGAGAAAAAGAAATACAATTAATAAGCCCAGCTAGTTTCATAATTTTGACCAATGCATTTGAATCACAATACATTTTTTGTTTCTGTTTTGGTGAGTCAATAATTGTACAATTGAAATCTCCACCCCATAATATCTTTGTTACCAAAAAAGGTTGAATAGCTTTTAAACAGGCAACTCTATCAGTCTTGGTTTGTAGATTATATATATTAATAAACCTGTAACAAGTATTATGCCATTTCCCATCCACTATCAGAACTCTACCAGGTATTAGATCAATTAAGTTATGTAATGTACAAGAAAATGAAGAAAACAGTATTCCTACCCCATCAGCTCTATCCATTCCGAAGGACCAAAAGGAAGAACCCCATACCCAATCCCGTTTGAAAGAGTGTAACTGTTCTATTGAATGCTTCCAGGTTTCTTGCAAGAAACACACCATAATCTGTAAATCATGTATCTGATGAAACAGAGCTTACCGTTTCATGGTATTTAATAAGCTATGAGTGTTAAGGTAACCCCAGAGCAACCGCATTACCAAAAAAAAATTGTCGAACCCAACTCTATTTTTTCCTTTTTTTCTCTTTATAATTATCTACAGGCTGTGACAGAGTAGATAATGAAGATTTTTGGGAGTTCGAATCCCCTAACTCCATCTCTGTATCCCCCCATGGCATAAACAAGGACGCATAGGAATTGCTAGTTTCCAAAGTAGGCACAGCAGGTGGATTGGGGGGATGTAAGTGTCTCGAAGATCTGTGACGAGGCAGAGAAGATCCAGAGATCACTTTTTTGGGCTCTTTCCCCGGGCAATTGTTATCTTGTCAGAATAACATACTGGAGGGAACTCCGAGGGGTCCAGTGGACCATGCAGGGTACTATATCCTTCCCTGAGCCAGATCCAAAGGTTTGGTTATTTGTCTCAAGTGCCTTAGAAGATGAAGAACTACCAAAAGGACCCCTGGAGGGAGATTTCCCTCTTGAAAGAGAGATAGAGAATGTGGAGGAGGGATGAAGGGGGGCACTAGGGGGTGTTGGCAGTGTCCTGAGCCTTCTGAATTAAAAGCTCAGGACTAATGCAGGATGCCTTATTCTTAGCGGCCCAAGGACATTCTCGAAAACATGTCCGTATTCCTCACATAAGTCGCACCTAGGTGATTGACATTGCATAGTGATGCGACCCACCTCCCCAATTGTCTACAACGGCTGGTCGTATACACTAGAAAGGTGTGTCTGAGATCCACACTTATAGCATGCTCTTGGCTGGCCACTATAAAAACAGACCCCCCTGTCTCTGCCTAACAAAAATGAATTAGGTACATTCTCTACCCCTGAGTCAGATTGTCTCAATTTGATTTTATATTTCCAGCCCCCAGTCCAAAACTGTTCTGAATCCAAAATGGGTTCAGGGTCACTCAACACCTCACATTTCTGGGATAACCAGAAAGTAATATCTTCCACATGGACCCCCTCATTCCTAAACATCACGGTGACATATTTTATTAATGGCTTGGTTAAAGGAATAACCAAAAAGGGGGTCCATGTGGAAAGAAACCTCACCATATACGGTCCCAAAATAAATCCAAAGCATGCAAAGTCCAAAAACTAATATCATAGTTATCCTCCCCTCAAATGTTGATGAAGGCAAAGACCTCCTGAGGGGTAAAATGAAACGATTCTTTTAGCAGAGTTTTCCCCACGTAATATCTGTCTGGCCTGTTTTCTAATCCCCCTTCATAGGTTAGTCGTACCACATTCCGACATGGTGCTGCTTACCTCTTTACAGTATTAAAGAGATCAGACATCAGTGGCTTCTGCGGGGGGGGGGGGAGTTAGATAAAGTAGAATCTTTTGCTAAAGGGATATCATCCAGCAGAGGAGAGATTATAGCTGGTTTAGGGGAGATAGGTGGTAATGCCTGTGCCTCAGAGACCGCCAGGGTGGAAGAATCCTGTACCGGCTCCATAATCCCCTTTTTTTTACTCAAATTAGTAGACTGCACTGTCTGTGCCAAATCAGGTTTCCATTCTGGTGAATGTTGTGTTAGAGGGAAGTCTGAATCCCAGGACAGGTCAGGCTTCCAGGTGCCTGATGAAGCCTGTTTCCAACCTGCCCCTAAGAGAGCTTTATCTGGGGACCAGGCTTCCTGTGTTGTTGAAATAGTCTCTGCAATCACAGAGTTCATAACTTTCTGTGGCCTTTCTTTTTTGTAGGGAAAAGAGAATTCAGTAACCCCCTTTTGTGTTCCTGCATTTGTTTGATAAGTTACTGGCACCTGGGTTTGTAGTTTTTTGACAACAGGATCTTTTTTTAGTACAAAACCTGTTACTTTATCCAGAGGAGGAATCCCACTCTGAGCAAATATAGATTGAAGTGGTCTCTGTGAAAAGTCTGTTTGCAAAGCTGTAGGCAACACCTTTAGTTTTGTTTTAGACCCCAAACCTGGGGTAACAGGCTGTAGGCACTTGTAACCCAGTACGATTTTACTGCCTGCCTGTGCAGTAGTGTCTTTAATGTTGGATGCACCTGGGTCTGCTGGAATGCACAAAGGAGTTTGACCGCACCCTTTAGGGCCTGCAGAGGCATTTACCTCAGCTGTAGGAATGATGATTTCAGTGTTACTGCTGTCAGCTAGCAACTCTCCCAGCTGACATTTGTCAGCCAGCTCATTTTCCACTGCAAAACTCCTTAAGAGCAGCGAAGTTCTTTACATTCTTTCACTTGAAGCACTGCAGCAGCTTGCTGCCACCAAGGTAAATTACCCGAACTCCGGGAACATTCATTTTGCAATAGGTGGCTATCATGAAACATATTACTTATATCCTGTTGTAAATAAGTATCAGAAATATGTAGGGGAGATAACTCACTGTGCTCCGTGGACTTTAATACTGCTGACAGACTGTCTGAAACAGTCACAATTTCCGCCGAAGGCAAAGGCAAGCTTGTTGGTTGGATTTCTCCTGCTGGGCTTGTACTGAGCCCGTACACAATTTTGTTAGTAGCCTGTTCTCCCGCAACTTGCAAGCCCATTCCAGACTGCTTCTCAGTGAGTTGATTTAATTCTGCAAAATCCACAGAGGCATCATGAAACTCCATATCTGATTCCCTTTCCACGATAGTAGAAGCAAAAACGTCTTTTTTACAAGTAGTGGGGGAAGAGGCAAGCTCCCCCACCACACAGACGTCTTCCTCCTTCGATGTCCTGCACAGAGTGGCCATTCTTTCACCCACATTTTCATCTTCAGCCCCTGTTGAATTCAGACCAGGAGAGGAGGCCTGCTCTCCTGTCTGCAACACTTCCACACCAGGATCCATGGGAGCCGCCATCTTGGTCCAACAGGAAAATGGGTCCCCCCTGCTCACAGGAAGCAGAGTAGAGGAATTTCCCCAGTGTCCTGACCAAATTTCCCTCATTCACTAAAAATACCACCAACAGCTTAATCTGGTTCAAGGTCAGTTGGCATTCATCTGTATCTCCCTCCCCCGGGTCGTGCCTGAAAATAGGCAGGATTTGTCTAGTGCACTTACCTGGTCAACAAAAACGAAATAAAATAAATAAATAAAACTTAAAATAGAGATACTCCCACTATATCCATCTGCCACTGTGGAGTCATGAGTAGTGAAAGGCCTAAGCTGGACTGCACAAGGTCTAAAATATCTGGAGATCATTATACATCACTCTCTGTCTAAGATGGTCAACTTTAACCTTACCCCACTTACGGAATCCTCAAAGGCTGTAATGAACAGATGGAGACTACTGAGCCTATCCCTGGTGGGCAAAATTGCAGTCTTTAAGATGATGTTGGCCCCCAGATCACTCACATCTTATCCTACTTACCTATCCATCTATCACCCAACTGGTTTCAGATGTTTGACAGGATTATTGGTGGTTTCCTCTGGGAGAGCAAACCACCACAGTACAGCCAAGTAAAGCTTACAGCACACTGGACTAGAACTGGTTGGAGGTTGCCGTGGTTTCTAGGCTACCATATAGCCTTTATTATGACCCAAACACTGTGGTGGCTCACCTCAGCCACAGGAAGATCATTGCTGTGGCTACACATTGAGCAAGGTCTGTCTCAGAACCCATTAGCAGCCACCTACCTGTATAAAAATATTCCCCAACAAACTAAGGGACACTCCACACTCACTTTTCCAAATGAGCATTGACACAATTGCATGAGTGCACTAGATCACATCTGGCCCCACCAGCAGTATCACCCCTGTGTGGCAATGCTTCACTGACAACTGGAAGATCCCCACCTAAGTTTATTTATTATTTATTTATTTGTTTTTTGGTAACTGGGTGGGTACACTAGACAATTGAATGCCTATTTTCAGGTACGACCCATAAGGGTACAAAGCACAAAATACATCAAGACTGTTACATATGCATAATTTGAGAGCTAACAGTTCCAGGTTCTGTAAAAGTATACTATGAAACATTAAAAATTGGCAAGAAATGAAATAAAGTTCAAAAAAATAGGTGAAGACAAGTTCATTCTGAGGTACAAAATCAATTATTTATTTATTTGAAATTATTTCACCAGGAAAGGCATACTGAGTTAGAACAGCTATTTTCTAGACACCTCCTGGGGGAAAGGGGAGATGGAAATACAATTTGCAAGCAACATATTAAATAAGGTGTGCACAATTATGATCAGGTTGATCTGAAACAGGTACAGATTATAGATAGGGTTAAGTGAGACTTGAGGGCTAATATGAATGATGAAGTGGTGGGAGAGCTATGGACATTGGATCGGAGGGAGTTCCAATATCTGGGTACAAATGAAGAAGAATCCTGTTGAGCCATATTGGTCAAGTATTTAGGGATAGCCAGAAAGGTAGTGTCCAAGGATCTGAGGGAATACTTGAGTTGAGCGCTATGAAGTAAAGGAATTTGGGTGGCTGGGGAGTTGGATGGGAGTTGTTTGTAAGTGAAACAACCCAGAGCATAGGATTAGGAGGCAAAGGGTATAGCCCCCTAAGTAAGAGTAGAGGGAACAATGATGTGTGAGATGTGGAGATGAAAGAGCAAAATGTCATATGTTGTTGAAGGTGACATCCCACTTGTGTAGTGAAGATGAAGGGGCATTGATAAAGATAAGAGAGCTGTACTGTAGGCAGGGGAGTAGAACGCCTTGTGGGATAGTTAGGCAGGCTTTTGGAGTAAGTAAATGTCAGAGACAACAGGCTGAAAAAACTCTGGAATTCATGGCTTTAGAATGATTTGAGATGCAGAGGTGGAAGTCTAGCACAGGGTCAAGGGTAACACCTTGGTACTTAAATTTCTTGACTATGGTGAGTGAGGAGCCGTTTAGATTCCTGACAGCCAGGGGTTGAGAACAGGATGGCCTACGAGCCCTGGAGCCTAATAGCATCACTTGTGTCTTGGAAGCATCGAGTGCTAGATTATTGGCCACTAACCAGTTTGGGATGTGGATGAAATCTTTTGAAATTTGTGCATCGATGAGTTGGGAGCTCTGGGTGCTGTGATATATGGCGATGTCATCAGAGTACAATATGACTCAGCAGGAGGTGGAAATGGATGGGAGGTTGTTTATGAATACTGAGAAGAGGAGTGAGCATATGATAGATCCCTGGGGGACTCCACAGGTGATCTGCAACTGGTTTGAAGAGGTGTCCTCAAATCTGATGAATTGGAACCTGTCTGTCAGGTAGCAGGAGAACCAGGCATTGGCGGGAGGACACCAATATCTGTTATTTTTCAGGTCAGAAGGGTATGATCAACAAGGTTGACAGCCTTGAACAGGTTGATAAACACAGTACCAGTGAGAGAACCTTTGTCCATTGCAGATTTATTTTATTTTTATTTATTTATTTTAAATTTGTTAACCGGGTTGGGACAATGGGTAAAAACCCTTTTTCAGGACCGACCCAGACAGCAACAGATACAAAAGTCAAAACACACAATAATACATTCAATAATACAAATTAAGTATTACAATGACAATTATTCAAAGATAACAGATATGTTATTTAATGTCATCAGTAATCTTAACAAGGGCAGTTTTGGTGCTATGATCTTTACAGAAGCCATGCTGACATGGAGTGAAGAGATTGTGAGTTTGTAGGTAGTCTGTTAGCTGTGAGATAACACCTTTTTGAGTAGCTTGCTGAGATAGGCAGAAGGGCAATAGGTTGGTATTGTGAGATATCTTTGGGGTCACCCTTTTTGGGGACAGGGACTACCATAGTGGCTTTCCATTGAGACAGAAGCACACCAGTTGTAAGGGAGAGATTGAAGATGTGCGCAATGAGAATGGAGAGAGCGAATGATCCTAGCTTAAGTAACTTAGACTCAATCCTGTCCAAACCTGGAGTGGTGCTGAGAGGAAGGGAATTGAGGAGATTGCAGACTTCTTTTCTGGAGACAACTTTCAGATAGAAGATGGGGTGTGTGGGAGTGGGTGTGGCCCTGGTGTGGTCCTGGATTGAGAGAACTCAGGTCGTGAAGGAGACAAGATCAGTGAACTGAGTGTTGAAAGCATTTACTATGGTGAGTTGGTTGTTACAATGTACGCTGTTTATAATAGCGTCCTTTGGTGTGGTTTTGGTAGGAGCTCCCAGAGCCCTTTTATGTGTCCCCAAAACCTACTTGAGATGCCAGCAGAGGCAATGAGTTATTCCTTACAGAAGGGCGTTGGCTGTGCATGTTGCTTTTATGCACTAGTGTCACATTTGCAAGTAGATGAGCCAGTCTTGTAAGTTAAAGGTATTGTCAAGATGAAGGACCTTCCAATACCAGATATGTGACATGTGGAGGTGTGTCACAAACTGAAGGAGAAATATGATCTTTCCAGACAAGATGTTTGGCATTTCCTCCAGACCAGGAGTATGAGCTGCCCTTGCCCCAATAATGCTCAAGATGAGGTTGAGGGGTCAACATCTTCTTGGTGGATACGGTTCATAGGCTGAAGAGTGAGAAGGCCAGCTACATATACCATACTCTGAAGTGATCAGTCAGACCAATTCCTCACCTGTAAAACTGCATGGGAGCAGGAAACAGGCATTATAGTGAGCATGAAGGATTAGAGTGTCTGCCTACACAGAGCACATGTGACATATTGGGACAGGTGGAGCAGGCTAATCCAGAACAAAGTCCTGTTCTGATGGTACTGTACCCCAGTGGTCTTATTCAAATAGGCCTACTTTCAGCTGATAAATTCTGTGGATGCCAGCAACAAGCATCCAATCTTATCCATGTGCTATGGGATTTGGGGGAGGTCATCCAATACACATGCAATAACATCCTGGGCCCTATGTGCCAGCTGGATGCCCCATTGCTAATGCTAGGATTGCCTCGACCCCAATGTCCAAACTCTCCTCATTGGTCTGGTGGGCGATGGCTATCACGGTAGTGGTGAAATTCCTGCTGCTGCACAGGTGGGGTTGTCAGAGATAAACGGCAGTGAAATGGTTGCTAGATGTAGACCAACTTTGCTGCTCTAGAAAGGTATCTCACAGGAATGAAGGAACCATGGAAAAGTACCAGCAAATCTAGGGAGAGTATCTTTCTTCCAGCTTTCGTAAATCACCATAAATGGGGTTCACAGTTTGTTCCTTACATCCCCAGACTGGTAACTTCAAGTATCTCATCTCCATCATCTTTCTGGGACTGTTCTCTCCTCCCCCTCCCCCCACCAAAGTCTGCATCGTCTAATAGCAGATGCTCCTATATTCCTCTTGTTCCCTCTGAGTGAGTGAGGGAATGACCACAGTATGCAATACTGACACAGTAAGTTAGAATTTAAGGCCAGGATATGTATTCTATGGTTAGTTCCATCTCTTTCTCTGTATCATATTGCTCTTCTGTGTCAGAATGATTCATTATGTAGTTTTACATGTATGTTAAACTTATTAGGCATTACACCATTTAATCATCCATAGCTTCCTCTCAAAAAATGACCAACTACAGCCTATCATGCTTAACTTATGGCCAGATGTACTGCCCTCCGAAAACATATCATCGACAGCCGGTGCTGTAATTGCCTGTAGTGGAACACAACCCTGTCTCAAACAGCCCCCCAAGTCCGACGACTGGGCAACTGTAGCAACTGCAGCTGTAATAACTTGTGTGTATATAATAACTTGTGTGTATATAATGATCGTGTAACTCAACGTATGTATGTATCTCACCTGTATGTAACCTCTGTCTATAACTGCACTTATTGTTGTCTCCCCCACCCACATGACAAGGTACCTTTGTAAACGAGTCTCTGACTCAAAGGTTGTAAAACTGATTACTTCAATAAATAAATAAAAAAAAATAAAATAAATAAGTAAAGAATTCTGCTGTAACTATCCCTGGCTATACTGTAGCCAGACAAGGTCGCACAAAGAGGGGTGGTGGTGTTACATATTCACCAGTATCCAATTTGTGACTGTTCTTATCGTCTCCTCTCCCTCTTCCTATGAGTTGCTCCCGCTCAAACTCTCCCTTCATTTTTTTGTCCCATCTTTATTGCTGGTCTTTTCTGTTGCCTGGTATTTACTCTGCTTTAATTACTGAGCTCCTTTCAACTATCTGTTCTGACTCTTCCAGAGGTGAGCTTTATATTTTCAGTGACTTTAATATAAACTGGCCCTCCCCCAATACAAATAAAATTGTTCAGAGTGTAAAGTCACTACAGTTGACTCAACCAATTTCCGACTCCACTCACCTAAATAATCAATCATTCTCTGTTTGACTGGATTCTCTCATCTTATCCCCACTGTATAGTGGATGCAGGAGTCCTTACTGATGCCCTCAGTGACCATCTTATGGTTTACTATGTTTACCATTCGGTTTCCTTACTACCCTCATTGGTTAAGCTACAGGAATCACTCACTCACAATAGGCTTCTACAATTCATTGACTCCGCAGTGGTACAAACTCCTTATCAACCCAACTTCCACAAGCATCACTCGACAGTCTCTTTACTGCTTAGAGTGACTAACTTTGTTCATGCATCTATCGATCATAGCCATATCACTGGAACAATCTTTATTGATTTGGCTAAGGCAGTTGATTCTGTGTCCCATAACCTATTACTCCAGAAACTATGTGCCTTGGGCCTAGCAAATTCCACACTAGCCTGGTTTCAGTCCTATCTTCTAAACAGAATGCAATGTGTTCATGCAGGAATTTCCTCCTCACCTCTCCTCCCCATCTTGTCTGGTGTTCCTCAGGGTTCCATCTTGGGCCCCTTACTGTTCTTCATCTTTATAAACAAACTCCCATCAGTTTGATCCTACTCTAATATTTATCTTTCTGCTGATGCTGCTATTCTGTTTGCCTCTGGCCCCTCTCCCACTGCTGTGCAGGTCCCCATACAGTCTGATCGGAACGATGTACTTGACTGGTTTCTTAAAAATCTTCTCAGGGTTAATGTCAAAAAGACAGTCTCCATGACATTTGGTACACCTCAAAAATTAGCCTCCCTCCACATCCCTCTTCTCTTTTATACACTTGATGGTAGTGCTGTGTGAAATGTGGAATTCTGCTGGCAGAATTAGTGCAGAATGACCATTCCGCTGGAGGTATTTCTGCCGGAATTTCACTTGTTCGCCTGTGGAATTCTGCCTACTGTGTTATTCCGTGGAACAGAATTTTTTCTGCGGAAAATTATTCCACAACAATTTCTGTGGAATATGTATTCCGATGAACAGTGATTTTTCTGCAGAAAATCATTCCACAACTATTTTATGCTGTGGAATTCTGCTATTCTGTTTCCAGCAGAATTCAGTGGAATTTTGGCGGAATTTTGAATATTCTGCAGAATTTAGTTCTGGAGGAATTTGAAAATTCCACACAGCACTTCTCGACGGTAAGGAGTCAGTAACCTCTTTTAAATATCTAGGGGTTTGGCTGGATCAGCATCTATCATTTTCTTCTCACATTGATGCCCTATATGCTAAACTATGCCCCAAATTAGGTTTCTTGAACAGACATAAGGTCTGCCTCTCCCTCCTGGTGCACAAGCAGTTACTAATCAAACTTATTCTGCCCCTCTTTGACTATGCAACATTGTCTTCAGTGTTGCCCTTGCAACTACCTTATCTAGACTGGACATTGTTTACAACTCTCTTTGCCATTTTGCCTCGAACTCCCCCCATGCACCCACCACTGCTCTCTCCTCCTCTATCTCTCTCTTCCCTTACTCATACATCGACCTACACTCTCTCCCTTTCCTAGCCAAATATTGGCTAGGTAACCTCCCCTCATACATCACTGCCTCCTTACCCCTGCTTCCCCCTCCTCATATAGCTTAAGGTCCACAAATTTGTGCCCCTTCAAACTGCCTCATCCCCGCACATCCATGGGTTCCCGATCATTCTCCTGTCACCTACCTAACATCTGGAATCAGCAATCTGCCTCCCTACATAACTTCTCCTCACTGAAAGTCTTCAAGCAGCTGCTCCAACAGTTAGACACTAGCACATGTTCTTGTATGATCTGTAAGCCCACAGGCAATACTGCCTGACCTCGCTAGTCCTACGACCTGTCCTCTCCAACTATTGATCTAGTAAACTGTTTATGTACTGCCCTATTCTCCTGGCTGTGGCTGTCATCTGCAGTGGCAGCTAAGTTTTCTATTTTTATTACCTTTTCTTTCATACTGCTCTCTATTATGATTTCTACATTTTTATCCTGCTAGACTCATTATACACTGCATTATCTTTTGATCCATTGAGTAAATATTTTTCTACACCATTATTATAACTGATCTCTTTGTACACTGCTTAATCTTTTGATCTGTTAGGTAAATATTTTTCTCATGCTGTTATTGTATTGCAAAACCTATGTTGTTATTGTATTGTAAGAACCCCTCCTTTCCCTTTCCCCAGGTCACACCTGGAAACGAGCTCCTGCTCAGTGTGCCTTCCCCGTTTACTTCATTTTAAAATAAATAAATATATAAATACTATGTGTGCAAGATTTAGTGTCCTAAGGTTCCCCCCTCCCAAATTTCTTCATCTCAGGTCTTTTAGGTCACTGGACTTGTCTTGCCTCCTAACTGAACTAGGTACAATTGATTGGTCCCTGATTTCAACAGCCAATGATACAAATTTTGTCCTACAATACTTTTAGTCCAAATTTATAGCTGCATGGGATCATCATACTCCCATGAGAAAAAAACAGAGTATGGGGCTGTCATCTTCATTGGATAATAGCTGAGGTTATGGCTTTCCTCCATACTAAAGACCTTGCCAGGTGTTCTCTTAAGATCACTGCTGGCTCCCCGTCTGCTTTGGCAAACTATTGTCACCTTCATAACACCTGTGTGAAAGCCATAAGATTTGCAAAGTTGGAGTATTTTACACCCACATTCCAGAATAACATTAATCATCCATCTTAAGTTCTGGAAGGTTATCCATTCCCTTTTCTCTCCTACGGCACAGTCTCCCTCTTCTGTTCTCAGGGTTGAGGAATCCCTCATCTCTGACCCTTCTACTGTTGCCTCTTCTTTTAATTCCTACTGTACTACCTGCGCCCTCTCTCTCATCCCTCCCTCCCCATCCCCCTGTTCCCTCTCTATACACGATCCACCTTTAAATCTCTCATTTTCCTTCTCTTCTGCTACCACTTCTGCTTCCCATAAGTCCTTGCTTGCTCTAATCTTCAAAAATGTGGTAGACCTGATGGCCTTGATCCCAGACTTCTACTTTTCTTAGCCCCTGCCATCACATTACCTATTATCCTACTCCTAAACCTTTCTTTTTCCTCTGCTACTCTCCCTGATGTCTGGAAACAGGCTATTGTCATTCATCTCTCTAAACGTGGTGATCCTTCTTTTCCTGGTAACTTCTGTAATATCCATCTCCTTCCTACCCTAGCTAAGTTATAGGAACATCTTGCACTAACTTGGCTCTCTTCCTTCATTGACTCTTCCTCCTTCTTCACCCCTTTCCTGTCTGGTTTTAAGAAATCTCACTCCACTTTCACTTCCCCCCATTGACTCACTGACTCCATTCTTTCAGGTATGGATCATGGTCTGATCAGGGCTGCCATTTTTGTTGATCTTGCTAAAGTCTTTGACACAATGGCACCTCCCCTTTTTCTGGACAAACTTAAAGTAGTGGGGTTTTCTGACTCTGCAGTCAGCTGGTTTCATTCTTACCTTGAGGGAAGGTCTCAAGCTGTCCTAATAGGTAGCTCCATTTCATCACTCCCTATCTGCTCAGGTGTACCTCAAGGGTCTGTCCTGAGTCCTATTCTCTTTTCCATACTCTTGAATGAACTCCCCTCTGTCTGTTCCTCTGTATCCATTCATATGCACACTGATGATACAATGTATCATGCTCCTCTTCCTATTCTCTTACCTCACAGCTGCAGCTGGACTTTGACAGTATTCAGCCCTGGTTCCAGTCTAATCAACTATCCCGCAATGCCCCCCCCCAAAAAGTCTCCATGACTTTTGGCACCTCTCAGAGACTTTTCAGACTCACTCCTCTCCCTTTATTTTACATCTTGATGGTGCTTTTATTGAAGATGTCTTCTCTTTTAACTACATTGGTGCCTGGCTTGACCATCATGTTGATTTCTTGGTTCATATTGATGCTAGACACCAAACGCTCCATCCCAAGCTTGGTGCATTGTACCAAAGCAAGCATCCCATTTTCTGTCCAGTGAGAGACTGTTTTCAAGATTCACCCTATTTTTGATCATGGTGACATTGTCTTTACTGGAGCTCCAAAATCCTCCCTTCCCAGGCTGGACACCCTCTTCCACTCATTTTGTTTTCTATAGTTCCCCTCATACCCACCATTGCTCACTCTACTCTGCCCTTTCATTCCCCTCTCTTGCTACCAGGTGCCTTTCTAGTGTCTTTCCCACTGTGCCTCCTTTATATCTACATTCTGGTTTGGTTCCCTTCCCCCCTACCTTACATCCTTCTTATCCTCTCCCTCAGCTTCCTACTACCCTCTCCTTAATAATACTTCCCATTCCCTCCCTATCCCTTCTAGAAAATTTTCCATTGGTCAATCTGCTTTCCCTAAACTGCTTCCCTAAACTCTGGTCCTCCCTTTCCTTGTCAATTCAATATTCCTCTTCCTCTTTCTCATTAAAGTCTCTCCTTCATGACTATTCTTCTCCCTCCTGCAACTATCCATGACAGTCTTCCTCAGCCCCCACTAGTTTTGTCCTGGCAGTCTGTTTCCTTTATTACCTGTTCATTGTTCTGTAAGAGTAGTCTCAGCACTTAAATTATCTCAATGTTTTCTCCTATATGTATCTGTTATATTGATTTGTTGTCAGTTTTTTGATTATGCTCCTTGCTGTATTGTATTGTATTGTATTTGCTGTATATGCTTTTCCACATCCCTTACCCACAGGACGCTTGTGGAAATGAGCTGTTAGAAGCTCAGTATGTCTTTCCTGGTGAAACCTTTGAAATAAATTATTCATTAATTAATTTTTCAATAAAAAGATGAAAAAAAAAAAGAAAATACAATGCCAGTCTGAGGACCAGCAAACAGAATCATGCTCAGTTTACAATTGGATTGATTAAAGAATCACTCCGGCTTACCTTTATCATGACAAATGCCTTAATTTTTGAAAGTGTTGCACCACTGATACTGTATGTAATTCAGAATTCCAGTAGCTAAACAGCACAATAGGTCTGGATTCCAAGTGAACTATCTCCCACCACAAGGTCAGGGGTGCACGGACCACTGTGCATGCATGAGGCTTAGTTATGTTTTGCTGTGCATAAGCACAATTTCCTCAGACCTAGTGTGCTCCCATCACTACTAGCATTAAAAGACACCTAAAATACATTTTACACATTGTTATTATTCTAAAATCTGGCTTCATAGCCATTTAAATGAAAGACTGCTGTTTACATCAATGCTGAAACAGCATTTATTTAATTAAGATGAATGCAGTTTTGTAACATTTAAAAAATGTAAATAACAGCCACTTCTAATTCAGATACAGCTCCATGTAATGTCTCTCCAGGTTGCCCCTGAAAAAGGGACCCTGGGGCTCAGTGGGCCTACCTGGTTATCAAAATTTAATAAATAAATAAATAAAGATATTGCCTCTTTTGGTTTCCCTAAAATGGCTGCAGATGTGCAGCTTGATGATGTCAAAGAGGAGAGAGCCCAGTCAGCATGAGCAATGCTGTATACTGTAGCAGCCTTTCATGCAATAGTACACTGTTCTTCAATAATTTTAATACCAATTTATTTAAATGTGTAAAACTCTTCAGTTAGCATATGTATTTTTCATACTAATACATAAGTGATGATTTTTTATAAATTTGTAAACTGCAACACTACAAAGAAAAACCCACTTTTACACACCAGACTCCCTAGTGTCCCCTCTCAACCTCGCAGCATATGTCCACAAATGTCCATCCTCCTACACTTATTTTTTGTTTTACTCCTGGCAGTCTAGTGGGGGAACCAAGACAGCCTCAAAGATTTATGTCCCATGATGGTGTCTGCTCTGATTCTGCCACCATAACCAGAATTAGTACTGCCCTATGCCCACCACATCCAATCTGTAGCATCACACCATTCCACCTCCACCTATTTGATTCCCCTACCATGTCCACGACTTTAATATATTTATAAAAATTACCCAGTGGTCTAGTGGGAGAAGCTGACAGCCCTAACTATCCCATGAAGTGTTATAGTCCCGCTGGAATTGGAGCTGCCACCACCACTGCCTCACATCACTGTAGTAATCAAGGTAACACTCTTCTATTGGAAGTAGACAACAGTTCCCTGTGCTATGTCCCCATCTTCCTAGTTGGAAAAAATACCTGGTGTTCTACTGGGAGAATCAGAGAGCCAAATAATACAGTCCCATGAGGCACTCTGAATGCTGCTTTGAAAATTGGGCTTCAGTTTAACTAAGCTCTGACTGGCTGAGCCCCTTGGTAATGCAGGCATCTATCAGACAACAAAGTCAGGGTAAAATAAGTACCAGCCCAGCCTGCCTCAGTACAACAGTGGTATCGCTGTGCTCACAAAATTTTTTATTTCAAAATGCCGCCATTAGTTTTTACTTGCTTAGTGAGCTTGCTCCACTTTACTCCTGCTGTTTTCTCTCTTTTTGTTTTGTCCCATCTGGCTTCCTGCTCTTCAGTTAGTTTACCTGCCATAAGTACAAATACAATGAAAATTGAAGAGATGGGTGTCTTTGCACCACCATTCCTGCTGTCATTATGCTGTTGAACCATTGGGTTCAAGCTTAGTCTGCTACCCTTACTGGCCGTGATTGTGATACATCAGTCAAGTAAAAAAAAAAAAGAAAGTAAACATTAGTGCCAACACGCTCCAATCACTCAGCCATCTAGTCTCCCGTCATCTCTATCCCACTCAACAGTTGACACGAGTGAGTGGAGAGGGGGGGCTTTAAACTGCTTAACAATCCATGTGGGTGGGTAAGCAGGAGGGAAGTTAAAAACAGGAAAAAACTGTTTCTGTTACTGTTTCTTTTAGCACACCAGAGTCCTGCTGCATAATTCCTTTCACACACTGCAGGGCCCAACATTAGTCCTTAGATAGTAGGGTGGGGGGGGTTTAATCATGCTGTCCTGGCTGTAGGGGGTGTCCTGATCACACCCTTCCTGCAGTAGTTGGGGAGATGAGGGGGTGCAAGACCTTACAAGAGTTTAATGCTGCTGAAAAAAAAAAAACAGTTGCAAAACTGCATTACCCTCTACTGTCAAACATACCAGTAGAGGGACTACTTTGCAAAACACTAATTTCTATTCATTTCTAGTAATTGTTTTAAATATTTTGTAAAAAAAATGTAAAAGACGACATTTTCTAATTGCAATAATACCCTCCAGGGTGGGAGGTATTAGGCTATACTGGACCTTCCAGGGCTATAAATCCCTCCACTTGCAGCACTGGGCCTCATTACACTCCTTGGATATCTGGTATAGCTGAATACCACCCACCCTGTTTGGTATTATTGCTTATGTCATGCAGATGCCACAACTGAAGCTCACAGATCCCATCACTCCACACCACAAATTGTGTTCTGATAACATAAAGGGAAATTAGACATTTGGAAAAGTTTGGTGGGGAGAATTGTGAGGTCTGTGAGCTCCAGTTTTGGCACTGGTATGGCAGCAGCATTGTTGAAGTTCTGTTTAGCCAGTTCCATGAATAGTGTGGGTGGGGCTGCTGGAGCTGCATGCTTGTTCCTAATGAAAACAGATGACAACAAGCTGTCTAATTTAACGTCACTGACACTAGTCTAAAAACACCCTAGTATAGTCAATTAATGATGAGAGAAACTAACAACAGGAACATGAAAAAGCATAAAACATAAAAAATAAATGTATTTTTTAAAACTTTTTCTCAGTAGCCAAATCACCTTATAATAGGTTTCTTTGCTGAGTTGTTTGTCCATTTCCTAGAGGTATTTTTCTTTGCCCCACACCACAATAGCTCCCTTTCTATCTACAGGTTTACTGATGGTAAACCCTGTAGTTCTTTGAGGGCTTATTTTTCTGCATACACAAAAGGTCATCACTACTGCAACTGGTATCCCTGTTGGATAAAAAGTAGATTTTTATGAAACTCTGGATTGACTAATACAGACTAGTATGGACTTAACAAAGAGTTCAAAGGTGCTCCGATAAACCGTGGCGTGCCTGGAGCATCCAAGGAAACAAAGTAACCTAGACAAAAAAGTAAAGGATGCACGAAATAAGCCACAGAAAGCTCTGTAAACAATGCTGGTGTAAAATTTATTGTGCGCAATGTACAAACAGAACTAATGGCACCAGCACTTCAAATCCCTGTGGATTCTTTGTCAGGGGAGGGGTGAGAGTCTCTGAGCCCCTACAATTTAAGGGCTCTAATTTAAAATGACAGTGCTAAGTAAATATATTAAAGATTATACAAACACACATAACACTTACAAAAGTGTTAAAATACAATAGCAACAAGGCTGGTGATAGAGAATTAATACTATACAAGTCTGATATCAGCATGTATAAATATAGCAAAAATGATTACCACTCATAATAAATTCCTATAATAAAAAAATAATTTTTCAATATATGGAAATATCTGTTGTGAAGTAAGTAGTATTCTCTAATTCTCTAATTCTGAACCACTTGATGGGCACCCAAAAGAGACAAACACAAACAGCAAAAAAACTATTAAGAATATGATATAATAAAACATCAATAATAATCACCCAGTGTAAATAATAGATTATAAACATATATGTAAATATGTACATTCTCTATTTCTATGGATGTCATAAATTACTTACATTTTATTTTATGGAAAGTTCTTATTCTAAGTAGAATATTTCATCAAGCATCTAAGAATTCAAAAAGGGAGCTTCGAAGAGGATAACAATGAAATAACTTTCAATGTGCAATACAAAGTGTCAAACGAAATGCCATAGACAAAACAATATGACATAACATGGAAAATATAACATAGAGATTAAAAAGGGAAGAGGGATGAGGGAGAAACCAATAAAAAATATTCCAATGAAGGAAATACCATCTCTTTTACAGGTAGGGGGTCATGTCCCAAACTTCAATGAGACCATCAGGGTAAAGTGCCCCCAATTGGTCAATAAGCCTGCTTTCTTTCTGAAGTAGGGTATTCCGATGGTCACCTCCTCTGGGGTTGATTGCAACATGATCTATAGCCATAAATCTAAATGCCCCCAAGGTCTGAGCATGATACATAGTCTAATGTGTATCTACTGGGGGTGTCACAATGTCCATGTAAAATGGCCTGAATGTGTTCCTGAATCCATTCCTTCAGGGTATGGGTGGTCATACCTACATATAGATTTGGACAATCACACCACAGTGCATATACTACGTGTGTAGTATAACAAGTCACAAAATGTTGTTGTTACAGCTGTTTGCCATTTGTGGGACTAATGAATGACTTACCCATTTGCATGTATTGGCACACATTGCAAGAACCACATCGATGTGAGCCTGGTGTCAAAGGGGGCAGCATGTTTACAGACCCTGAATTCTCTGCAGTGAAATGGCTTTTGACTATTCTACCCTTGATACTTTTCCCCTTTCCCCTTTATATATACAACCCTGGGGCATGTAGCAGTTTTACCTGCCAAGTCTGGATCTGCCTCTGGCATGTGCCAGTATCTCTTAAGAGTCCCTGCAACTTTGGGTGTGATGTTATTATATTCAGTGATGGAGTTAATGCAGTCTAGACTATCCGAGGCTCTCTTTTTAGGTGTCAAAAGGGTAGACTGATCTTGCAAAAGGGCAGAGTTCATGGCATCCTGGAGTTTAGCTTTATCATAACCACATGACTCAAATCTGTTTGTAAGGTTATTGGCGTGTTACTTATAAGTTGGAACTGTAGAGCAATTTCTCTGAAGTCTCAAAAATGGACTCTTCAGAATAACTTGTTTAAGATGGGGGTGAAGCTATATGCTCTAAGCAGTGCGTTACCTGCCATGAGTTTACGATAGTTTTCTATGTAAATCCTGCCATTTGGGGTGGCATGTAATTGTAAATCAAGGAATGTAACAGACACAGGGTCTGTTATGTAGATGAACTGTAAATTCCATTCATTAATATTGAGGATTTTTAGAAAATCCTCAGCCTCTGAATGCATGCCACCCCAGATGCACAGGATGTCATCAATATAGTGCCCCAATATCTAATGCGGTCACAGTAAGAGTTCACCTGGGTGTCGAAGTTGGTGACCTCCTCCTACCAGCCCAAAAAAGGATTGGCGGAGGAGGGTGCCATCGTCTACCCATGTCTGTACCACAAACCTGTAAATAAAGCTTGGAATTAAATGTCAAAAAACTACTTTTCAACACAAGTTCAAGTGCTTCTATTACAAAGCCAGGGTCAATTATAGATTCAGTTTGAAATAAATCCATAAAGAATTGAACAGCATGTAGTCCCAAATGATGTCTGATGCTGGTATAAAGTGACTCAACATCAATAGTTAGCCATAGACAGCCAACATCAAAGGATTGGTGTTCAAGGGCCTCCAGAACAGACATAGTGTCTCTCAAATGAGATGGTAACCATGTAACCATAGTACGGTGAAAACCATCCAAAAATCTGGATAGGTTTTCTGTAAGGGAGCCCATACCAGAAATTATGGGATGACCTGGCAGGTTCTGGGGGTCCTTGTGCACCTTTGGAATTAAGTAAAATGTAGGGACCATTGGAAATTGCTGAAACAGGAATTGAATTTCCTAAACGCTAATCACTCTTTTCGACCTGTAAAAAGAAAGAACATTATGCAGTTTAGTTTGATAATGCAAAGTTGGATTGCTGTCAAGGGGTTGATAATTCTCCATATTTTGTAACTGTCTCTTGGTCTCCAACAGGTAGTCATTTGTATTAAGAACAACTACCTGGCCTCCCTTGTCTGATTGTTTCACTATGATTCCTTTAATTGTTGAAAGCTCTGTTAGGGCTTTTGATTCTTCAGATGTAATGTTTCCATGGAAACTGGGAAAGGTATGATTTATAATGTTATCAACTTCCTTGCTGACCAAATTTTAAAACACAGTGATTACTGCAAAAAAAGATTTTCCTGGACAAAATTTGGAAGGTGGGCAGTAGATACTGTGATTCCATCCATGATCTTGGTACATATTCTCAAAATTGTTAAATGCCCATTCCGGGTCCCAGCTGTCCAGTAACAAAATAGATTCAGTGAAAACATCAATGGTTGCAGATGCAGACTGATGATCAAGTTCCCAGTTAAAGTTTGCAGATCTTAAAGGGGAAGGGCGCTGGAGAGGGACTGAATGTTGCAAGTCCAAGGAGGATAGTTGTGTCCACTCCGTTGTCTTACACGTATTTTATTTATGTAGAAAAAATTTCTTTAGATATAATTTACAAAATATTTTTGTAGATCCAACTGGATGTCAAATTTATAAAACCTTGGTTCAGGCACAAATGAAAAGTCCTTTGGAAAGTATTGGGAATTGGAATGTAGTTAACTCAGTGTCAGATAGGTTTTGGGACTTGCCCTTTCCCTTGCCCCAAAGGTTGTGATGTTCTTGTCTTTCTGCTTGCTGATTTGTTCTTTGTTTTGTGCCTCCTCTGCAGCTTCTCCAAGGCTTCTTTCCACTGTTTTGGATTTGGTTCCAATACATTCTGTTTCCTCCTTGGTCTGAGCTGAGGTTCATGGTGGTTAAAAAAATGAACTTCATTCGTAGTTGCCTGAGATGGATTGGTGGAATTCTGAAGGGTTTGCCTATTTCTGTTTGCCCCTTTAGAGCATTTACGATTTCTGTTTCTATTTCTGTTACTAGATTGAGACCATCCCCTTGGTTGTGGATCAGCAACAGAATCACAATGATACACTTGGCCTAATGCAAAGTTGTTAGTATGCCATATGTACTTCCACTTTTTCCAAGCTATAACACTTTTCTCATGAGCAACTATCTTATCAGAAAGTCTAGCGTGATGAGACTAAGAATCACTTGACTCTTGAAAAGGCAGAAGTTCTTCCTCTACCCCTGAAATGGACTGTAAAGTATCTGTGTGTC
Source organism: Neoceratodus forsteri (assembly GCA_016271365.2). Lineage (NCBI taxonomy): Eukaryota > Metazoa > Chordata > Ceratodontiformes > Ceratodontidae > Neoceratodus > Neoceratodus forsteri. The sequence continues at coordinate 783,712,522 of CM028137.1, forward strand.
TTTCTGATTCTTGAGCAACAAGAATATCTATCAGGGTTGAAGAACAGGTGGACAAAGCTTTCTTCCACCTATCCTGATAGCAAGGCTTGTAGAACCCACCAGACAGCCCTTATCAAATCTTAGGCCTCTTGAAATCAGTTTAGTTTCGTTACACTTGGTAAGGCTGGACACAGTATAGTAAAGGTTTACCTCAGAGAATTTAAGCCTCTCAAGTATATTAATCAGTGCAGTTATCGTTTAACTCAGGTGATGGCCTAAAAGTTGTAGAAAAAATATCACCAGCCTGCCCTTTTCTTCTTACTTGTTCTGCTGTAGTAGAAAAGCTCCTCTTTGGTGGAGTAGCAGGATCTTGGTGTGCTCCTGCTAAAAATTCCTCGATGCATTCCATTTCGGATTCATCATTTGAAGATCTCCAATCGCCAGGCATTGAAAAATGCAACAGAGAGTTGATTTACAATAATAAGAATTACATCAATAAAGTGAAAATTAAAAATCCGAAATCCGAATTCCCCGACATAACCGGCCACATGTAACAATAGCTGCTGGACTGTTAAATGCAGGGCCCCAAAACAGAAAATGCTAGCTGTGTAATGTGGAAGTAAAAATCAAAAATATTTCCAAGGCTAATTTTCAAAAGCAAAACTGCCTCGCTGTGCAACAATACAACCAGGGTTAATTATCTACCAGGTCAAAAAATTTATGCCACCAGCCTTTACCTCAAATTATAGCATCAGTCTAGTTCATCTGACTATCAAAGGCAACCAAGTGGCCATGAAAAAAAAACATGGGACAAAACAAAAAGTTCAAAGGTGCTCCGGTAAACCATTGCATGTCTGCAGCATCCAATGAAGCACAGTGATCCAGACAAAAAAGCAAAGGATGCACAAAATAAGCCACAGAAAGCTCTGTAAATAATGCTGGTGTAAAATGTATTGTGTATAACATACAAAAAGAACTACTGGCCCCAGTGCTTCAAATCCCTGCGGATTCTTCATCAAGGGGAGGGGTGAGAGTCTCTGAGCCCCTACAATTTAAGGGCTCTAATTTAAAGTGACAGTGCTAAGTGAATATATTAAACATTATAAAAACACACATAAAACTTATAAAAGTGCTAAAACACAATAGCAACAAGGCTGGTGATAGAGAATTATTATACAATGGCTAGTAGAAATCCTTTCATTTTATTGGTCAGCTGGCACCCTGAGCCTGTTGTAAATTTTAACATTACCAACAGGAAGAAGTGCCAGCTGTGGTAAGGCTCAAGCCTCCTAAAAAGAAAATCATCCGATCCCCGTTTTAATTTTCAAATGCCACCATCTTGTCTCACTGCCTTACCAGCAATACTGAATCTCCGCTAAAGTGAAATGAAAGAGGCAGTTAGAAAACAAGCTGCAGTGTGCAACAACTTGTAAATTAGTGCAAAGTCCAATCCTTCTCCTCCTCCATTAAGGACTTACCTAAAGCAATTCCTTAGCTTTCCCCTGTCATAACTGTCACTGCTGCTCCACACTCGACCCTTTCACAGCCAGCTGCTTCTGTTTCGCTCACTGATTCCACAATTAAATCCTGCAGCTGTTAGTGCTTGAAGCCCTCTGACCTCAAACCATCTCCCAAGGCAGAGGTAAGAACAAAAATCCATGCCACATACTTTTTAACCCCCGGGTCAGTAGCAGAGGATGGTCTTAAAATAAAATAAAAAAAACTGCCTGCCACGTGGAAGTTCCTCACCGCCAACTATCCCAGCCTCCTCTTTAGTGCCTGTTAGAAAGCCGAAGTTGATTTCCCTATTCCTAAGCGGCCTCCCATCTTCTTACTGCTTCCAACTTCCACACATAAAAAAAAACAGTACATCAACCCGGTGTGGCTGCTCATGCTGTCAGGCAACGACCCAGTCTTTGGCTATCAGAAAGCTTTCTGTGACGTGATCAATCCAATTATATAATTCAGACAGTTTTGGCAAGTGGGAGGGATGAAGGGTGTAGAATTTTACCATAAAAAACAGTTTGGCAGTGGCGAGAGGTTTCATGCACCCAGGAAAAACACATTATTAAATTAAGAAAAGAAACATGTGCCAATGTGTCTGTGTGTATTACTACTTCAAGTGACGATGCCTTCCACCATTTTCTACCTTACAAGAGGAACTATTTTTCTAAGGAGGAAGGATATCAAGCTAAAAAGCAATAAAAAACCACTACATTTTTAAATTAAAACTCTTTAATATTTTTTTTTCTTAAACTTTTACTTAGTGCCAATTGTATAATAGCAATAAACCACTCCAGGGTGTTGGTGATGCTGGGATTTACCCACGCCTGATGAGGTTTAGTCACTTGGCCTGCGGCCTCATGACCGAACCACGCTAGGCATGGGTAAACTCAGCATCACCAACACCCTGTCGTGGTTTATTGCTTAACTATACAAGTCTGATGTCAGCACATATAAATACAACAAAGAAAATTACCAGTCATAATAAATTTCTATACTAAAAAAAATAATTTTTCAATATATGGAAATATCTGTTGTGAAGTAAGTAGTATTCTCTAATTCTCTAATTCTGAACCATTTGATGGGCACCCAAAAGAGAAAAACGCAAACAGCAAAAGACCTATTAATAATATGATATAATAAAACATTAATAATAATCACCAAATGTAAATAATAAATTATAAACATATATGTAAACATGTAAATTCTCCATTTCTATGGATGTCATAAATTACATACATTGGGTAGGATTCACAAAAGAAATGTGCTGGGAGCAAGTGAGATGCACCAGTGCAAATTGGATGTGCCCACCAAACGCAGGGCGATTCACAAAGGGATGCACCATGGGATGCACCAAGCACAACCCCACTGTAAACTGTGCGGAAACAGCATGGTGCAAGTAGACATGTGCCAGCACATCTGGGATGCACCCAACCACCCAGAGGAGCAACACAGTGAATATGGAGCAATCCAGCAAGGCATGTGGGAGCAACAGGGGACAATGCGGTGGGACAAAGAAGAGAGGAACACAAGACCAATGGGGCAAACCAGAGAGGCCAAGGGCACAACAGTGGCCAAAACAGGCACAAAACTGAAACTGAACAAACAGAACAACACCCAGGGGCCCAGGCCACAACCCACACAGGCCCATGGCAGGCACACAGAACAGGTACACTTTAGCTGGCATGGTGCCACACAACAGCGTGCAAATGCAAGGAGCAAGGTGGAGATCACTGCACAAGGCCAACACCATGGGTGGCCAAGACTGTGGCCATGTGGGGGGGGACACACAGGGTGACACCATGTCAAACAGTGGGCAGCACACTATGCTACCATAGTACCGCACAGCCAGGCCAGATCCCCAACCACAGATCAGCACACACAGGCCCACAGACCAGTAGTGTGGCAGTGCAATGTATGCAGGCTACAAGCGGCACACACAGACATGGGGCAGGTACATGAGCAGCAGGACATGAGGCCCACACACATGCCACAGGCAACAGTGGGGCCACACAAAGGGGGTGTTGCAGGGGGAAAGGAGACCATACACTGATGAGGGCACACAGGGTCATGGCAGCAAGGGGACAGTGAAGAGCCCCTGACAGTACACAATCTCCCATGATGGTGGAACAGTGAATAACCACAGCTAATATGTCAATGACTCAAACGATTTATATAAATAGCAGTTTAAACAGTAACAATGTAAACACAAGAAACAGCAGAAACTATGTGCAAATACCAATACAAAAGGGACAGGGTGTGAAGGACTATATACGTGAACAGGTGGGCAAAAGGGAGGGTGGGGGAAACAGCCAGCTATATACAACCAATAAAATCATGGACATGGAAGAGGGCTACAGGCGTGGCCATGCACCTCTGCTCCCCAGCCCCATGCGGCCATGTGCCATCAGGAGATGGAGTATGGCCCCTATTGTGTGATGAAGGTGCCCTTACATCCTGCTGATGTGCCTGAGTGACCCCTGGATGGCCTGTTTTATCCACCGGTCCAAGTCCTGTTGCCAGTCCAAGGCACCTCCACCTCCGGCTGCTGCTTGATGATCCCAAGGACCTACAGCAAAGACACAGAGAACACATACTAAGACCCATTGCAGACACATAGCTCCCCACTGAGCAGTAGCCCACCCCACCAGACAGACAGACAATGCACACACAGGTTTGCCACCTACCTGCTCCCAGATGGCAACCAAGAGGAGATCCAGCTGCAGCCTACTGTTACCTCACCTCAGCGGCCACCACAGCCCGCTGCCTGCCCCTCAACCCTATAAGACACAACAGACAGAGACCGCCATGAGTAGACATGTTGGTGCACAAACCACCCCCTAACACCAGTGTGGGCATGCAGTGCTACTGTACACATCCAGTGCAACACCTGTGAATGGCTGTGGAGTCAGCAGCTGTGAACAGCAGCCATGCCTGAGCCCCCAAAGTGCCCAGCCATGGATATGCATAGCACACGGTGGGCCCACCAAATGCACGTTACAGTGTACCTGTTCCACACACACACCACAACAGAGAGGACCAGACCATGTGTCAGGCATGGCAGGGCACCACAGGGCAGGTGCAGTCACATCCACATGAGCTGTTGGGGAGTGTCCATGGGAGTATGCCGCTGTGATGTGACCCAACCCCACCCCGCAAACACCTGTGCCACACACGTACATGAGACACCTACCTGGCACTGGTAGTGCACCCCTGCGTGCACACACCAGCAGCCTCTCCAGCCAGTCCCGGGCCCTCCTGACCAGGTCGCCATACTGGTAGTGACACTGTTTCCCAGTGTGGGGAACCCTTGTGTGGCACACCAGGCACTGGGCAATGTTGGCCCAGACAGTTGCCCTGGGCACCTGCAGGTCCTCCCTGCCAAACAACTTGCCCTCAACATGGAGGACAAGTGCCACCAGGTGGAGCAGCTTGATCTCTGACCAGTTCATGGCTCTCTGCCCTGTTCTGGCTGCCCTGGGCATCCCTGCTGTGCAACAGGTGAACAGCACTCTGCAGGCCCTGCATAGTGGAAACTGCAAATGGCACCACATGTGCAACTGGGCCACATGCATGTGCCTGCACACATCAACGTGCTGTGTGACTGGTCAGTCAGGTGTCCACAGGAGCATGCACAATGTGCAATACTATGGCGGGAATGGGGGGTCAAGAGTTATGACCATGTCGCACATGTGCAATATGTAGCTGTCTGCCATGTTACATGTGGCATGCAGTATCGCGCATAGCATCCATGATGTGCAGTAGCACATTGTCATGCCATGGCATGTAATGCATGATCCATGTACAACTAATGACAAATGTCACAATGTGCACCGCACAGGGGGACTTACATGCACAGACAGACTGCACCACGTGATGTCCACTATATGCATGTCTGTGATGCAAATGTTGGTCCAATGGCAAAATGTGGTGCTGCGCCATGGGTACAACGCACAGTGCATGTGCGTGTAATGCACCCATGCACTTGCAGGCCATTCAAGAAGATGCCCTGAATGCACCACGCCTGCAAGGGTAATGCGCCATTCAGAGATGTGCCCAATGCAGCAGATGCACCGTGCTGATTAAGTTGAGCTGAGGGCAATTATGCAATTCACAGACAATGCACCCAAATCAGCCTACTAATGTATTCAGGGGCATCCCAGCTGTTTAGCATCTCATTATCACTGCCTCAGTCCTCATTTGCATGCCCTGAGCCATAAATGCTCCCAACTCAGCCCACATTGAGAATAGGTGACTGAGAGGAATCACAGCCTTGAAGGTGAGTACTATTGTATTCCTGCATGTTTTAAACCAGGTATTGTGGACTGAGAAGATGCACTAGAAAACTGCTGCCTACAGTCAGTCACGACCAAGGGAAGGGGGATACAGATGACTACCTACGGACTGTGGAAAGGAGTCCTCTGTTTGTTTACAGGTCCAGGACTAGAGTAGCCAATCCACATGATACAATGGCCAGTGGACAGCCTGTTTCTGTCCAGCCATGTATAGGGACACCTGTTGCATGACATGCTGTGCCACAGACTGTTCCACAGGCTGCCCCAGTGGGGGGTTACGCTGGCGGCCGATGTGCCTCCACAAACAGTGAGGTGTGCACAATGGCAGTGATGGGAAGCCAGCTGCATGTGTATCTGGACATGCGGCATAGGTAGCATGTCCATGGCTGTGCAGATGTCCATGGCAGGTCAGCTGACCATGCCGGACGCAGTACTGGCCACCACAACACACCGTGCACCACTACACATGTGCACTGCCTGCAGGCCCTGTCAGCCAGGTGCTGTGGTGGCACTCTGCAGCCACTGTATGTCGGTAATGGGCACACGGGAATCCTCATGTGCATGTCTAATGTCTGGCTGTACTCTCCCACAGAAACCAGTATGTCAGGAGGAGACAGTGCCACCAGTCGCAGGTGGCCAAACTTCATAAAGGATGAGGAGCAGGCCCTCATTGAAGTCTACAATCTGTGGCATGATGTACTGCCAGGCAGGGGTGGCAGCTGTACAGCATGGGAGGAGGGCTGGGAGGCGGTGGCCCATCATGTGAACGCCATGGGCAAGTACAACTGTACCATCCTGGAGTGCAGGAAGCACCTTAACGTGGGAAGGGGAGAGCAAAGGAGAAGGTGGCCCACATTGAGGCTACCCTGCAATGGACAGGGGGTGGCCCACAAACTGATGTGCTCCTGAGCCCTAATGAGGAGCTTCTAGTGGCAACCATTGCCAGGTCTACTGTGCAGAGTGTCCCTGGAGGGGGGTTCCAGACAGGTGGCAGCCAATCGCAGCACTGTAAGTAGCCATGCACATGGCACATGTCTGGCCAGGTGTGTATCCTGGCTGCCACGCCAGTCCCAATGTGTGCTGCTGTGCGACTGTGGTCCCATGGGATGTACCATGTGTTGCGGTGGCCCTTGTGTGGCCCATGTTGTGTTACACTGTGTCTGACAGTCCATGCCCGTGGTGACACATGTGATGGGCTGGTTCCAGTCAGGCTGCTGGGACACGAACACTGTTGAATGGGCATGTCGTAGCATTGGCACACAGGGTATCATGTGGCCATGGCTGTCACCACACAGCACCGGTCACAGCAGAAGCATAGCTGCAGTTGCGTTATAGGCACTGCACAGCCGGGCCAGGGGCTGTCATGTGCATCCTTGGCACAGCACTGTGTCACAATGTATATGTATGTATGTAAGTATGTATGCCAGTGTATATTCCAGTGACACTAACCATGTTCTCTTTTCCTCTTTCCACAGCGCCATCACACCTCACAGGTGTGGCCATAAGCACAGCTGCACAGGATGCCCTAGTGTGTGATGATTCTGGCCTGTCACACAGGGCTGCGGGCACTGTGGTGGACGGTGCCATCCCTGGACCATACACTGCACCAGTACCACCTGCTCCAATGCCAGTGGTGGTGGGCCCGTCAGGCCCCTCAGCCACTGCTGGCAGCAATGTCAACACATGGCTGGAGGGTCTACTGGGATTGTCTGATGACAACCCAGCAAATGCGGTTGACATCGCTGATGCCCTTCTTGTGCTTGCATCTGGTATGCAGAAGGCGTACAGTTTTGGCCCAGTGGATGATGACTCCACCCAGATAGAGGGAGACATGGCTGACAGTAGGACACAAAGCACGCAGGCACCTGTGAGGGTGGTCCCTGATGCCATTGTTGACTCTGCTGCATGTGGCATAGATGCAGAGGCTACACAGCTGCCCATGGCAGTGGGTACTGTGCCCTCTGCATCTAGTCTAGGTGCAGTGGTGGGGTCATCAAAAGCATCACACCCAGGTGCTGTGGGACACACACAGGCACCATTGGAACATGACAACACCGGCCGTGGATGTGATGGGGCTGAGCATGCCCATGTCCCACCCATGCTGCAGCCTGCAGTGGTTTAATCACTTCCCATGGATGCCCCTCAGCAGCCTGTTTCACCACCCACCAGTCAGCGATGTCACCATGAGCCATCACCCGCTGACAACATTGAGGGCTATGTCAACCTCCTGTGTGATACTGTGGAGGGGCAGGCAGCCCTGCGTGTGGAGTTCAGGGGCCTCCAGACACTGATGGTCCTGGAGCATGAGTCTGCTGTTGCACTGTGGGCCCAGATGTTGACAGAGGCATGCCTACTGTGGGTGGACATGACAGCAGCATTGGAGCAGATTGCATCTGCTGTGGAGGCAGCGTGTGCATCCGGTGCACGCCATAGCTGTCAGACCTCCAGCTGGACACCCAGGAGTGCCTCCCGCTACCCAAGCTGCAGCATCAGGTGGACCCATTGCTGCTGACACCATCGCCTCACGTTGTACTGCCCAGCATCCCTGGCACAGACATGGCTTGCGAGGCCACCACACTAATGAACACCCATTCATGGTCTCATTGCAGTACCCCTACCGGGGTGTGGGATACACCCCCGTGTGGCTGGTGGTGCTGCAGCTGCATTCATCAGTCATGGCAGAGGCTGCCCTCATGTACGTGGCAGCTGTGGTGCTGCCCTGTGATGTCCAGGTCCCCAGTCCAGTGGCTGCTGCACTTTCCACCTCTGTGTCCCACTTGCCTGGATAACAGTGCCTGGGGTGGTGTAGGTGGCATGTGCCTGCCCCAGTGCATTGCCATTATGGGCCCCCTGTGCAGTGCCACCTGCATGTCTGTGTGCACCACTGTTGTGCCATGTGGCAAGGTTGTGATGAGTGCGGTCCAGTGTCTGCTGCACCTGTGTGCCAGCAACAGTGCACACTGATCCATGCCTTCCCTGGCACTGACATTGTGGCACACATGAGTGTTGCGGGCTGTGTTTGTGAGTGTGTGTGAGTGTCTCTCCGGACCTCATGGTCCCTGGCATGTCTGTGATCCACTGCTGCCCTGGCACCACTGTGTGGCATGTGTTGGGCTGTATGTGTGCTGTGCTGTGTCCGCTGTGCACTGCATGGCTATGTGTCTACCTGTTGTCACCATTCTGCACCTTCCCTATACATACCTGTGATACTCACCTACAGTTCCCAAAGTGCTCCTCCACTAGTGTGCTCCTATAGTGCCTTGTCCTCATGGTCAGCCATGGGTCCCACCATTCCTTTCGTGGTCCAGTGTTCTGGCCCTGTGGCACTGCATTGTCCTGCCCACCATCCTCCTCCTCCCCTCAACTGTCACCCTCACTGGCCTCGACAGCTATTCCATGGTCAATGGCCATGTTGTGTAGCATACAACAGGCCAGGAATATGCCACAGGCCTTCTCAGGGCTATACTGTAGGGCCCCACTCGACCTACACAGTCACTGGAAATGCATCTTCAACATGCCAAAAATGCACTCGATGATGGTGCACGTAATGGTGTGTACCTTATTACAACACTCCTCTGCCTCTGTTCTGGGTCATCAGAAGGGATGAGGAGCCAGGGCCTCAGTGGGTATGCCGCGTCACCTGTGGGGGTGAAGGGTGGCTGTTAGTACACTGGTCACTTGTGCAGAGTGCTCCCCTCTCCCTGCACCATGCTGCACAGTGGTGTGTGCTGAGTGTCTTACTGACTGTGCCTGTCCCTTCCCTGCAATCCTACCCCCACCATCCACCTGCTGCTGCTGCTGGACCTGCTGCTGTTGTTGGCTCCAGGCCATGATTGCCATTGGAGACATACGTGCCACACCCATCATTGTCCTACCCAGTGTGCATTGCGCCAGTGGCTGCTCTCTGCATGTGTTGCACTTGTCTCTGCTACACATACCCCCAATGGCACTGCACCCCACTATCAGGCATTGCATGCGTGCCACCCTGAACTGGCTAGTGTCTACCTGTGTCACCTCACAGCCCTCCGCAGTCCCACATCAGCTGCACCTTCTGCACTTTGTGCATTATGCTAACATCTGCCCCCCCACCCTATGCTATAGTGCTCTGTTGTGCAGCTGGTTGCCTTGTCCCATGCACCTACTAAATGGCTGCTTGGTATGTAACCTGCCTCATATTTGCAGCACAGGGTGCACTGGTGTCATATGAAGGCATCATGTGTGCTCCCAGAGTTTGTGGCACAGACATTGCTGATGTGCTCTGTGGCATTGGACACCACCTGGCAGTTGACAGAGTGGTATCCCTTGTGGTTGATGTATATTACCGCGTCATCACCAGGTGATGCATGGATTGCCACTTGGGTACAGTCAGTGGCCCCTATAATGCCTGGCATGCATGCCACCCTATAGTTTAGTTTAGTTTATTGTTCTAGGAATTACTACCTTTGAGCCAGAGGCTCTTTTACAAAGGTTCCACATCAATTAGGTACAGTACAAAAGGTTACATAGATAACACAATAATTTGTGTTGTGTCAAGAGCAAGAAAACATATACAAATACATATCAAATCACTTGTGCAAAATACATGAGATATCAATAATCACATTATTATTACAAGAAAGAGGTCATGCCAGATTAGGAGAAACAAATAGGGAAAAAGTCCAGAACAGAGAGGTTAAGTGAAAGGTGTAGGGAGCAGACAATAGCAGGAGAAAAGGTTTCCCAAACATGCCTTTGTCAAATAACGGAACAGGGTGGGTAGTGAGAAAATAGGAGGTTTAATCAGGGCAGTCACAGGAGCTGGAGGTGGCAAGGTGAGAGAAAAGCCTTGATTTGAAAATACGTGAGAGGTGGAGGCAGTAATATGAGTGCTGAGGGCATTTAGCCAGCTGGGGCACGATAGGCAAATGATCTTTGTCCCTGGGAAGTCCGGCATCGGGGACTTATACAGGCTGGTGTTCTGATCTTCTGGTAAAAGCAGATTGCTAGCGCTCGGGCATAACAGGTCTTGGATACAGGGTGAGTGAGGCCCAGGTGGATTTTTCCCATCAGGCAGGTAAGGTACTTTATCCGGTTTGAGAGTTGCAACCAACCTGAGTCAGCATAAATTCACATGTGTGGAATGCGTCGATGTGCACCAGTGAGTAGCCGACAGGCCTTTTTAGGGATGTTGTAATGCGACTAAGTGCTGTAGTAGTGGCAGATCCATATATAACTAAGCCATAGTCAACGACTGAGATGATAGAAGATTGGATGGCAATCCTCAGTGCAGAATGGGTAAGAAGCTGTCGGTTCCGATACAGAATCCCAATTCGCTGATTAATAGTTTTTGCTGTACTATCAATGTGAGTTGCAAAGGTTAGGCCTTGATCAAAGTTGATTCCAAGATATTTTAAAATTGGCACTTGTTCAAGGGTATTTCCCAGGTATGTATTAATGGTGAGTGGGACTTGCCGTTTCTTGTTTTGCGGGTTAGAGAAGAGCATGGATTTAGTTTTTTTGTGGTTTAGAACCAGCTTATGTTCAAGAAACCACATCTCAACTTTGGAAAAAGCATGCTGAAGGTTGAGACGAGCGAGCTCCTGAGTGAACCGGTTTTGAGTCTGAGAGAACTCCAGCTACTTTTACAGATTGAGAGTGCTGAGCAAGGTAATTTTTTACCCAGTCACCAGGACCCTGCGAGAGCCCTAGGGATAGTAGTTGTTTGATAAGTAGGCCATGGTGAACTGTATCAAATGCCTTGGTTAAGTCAATGTGGACTGCTCCAGTTAGGTTTCCTTTGTCCATGGCATTGTGGATTGCTCCTGAGAATTCAAGTAGGGCAGTCGATGTGCTGTGCCCTTTCCTAAATCCATGCTGCTGAGTGCATAGGATGTTGTGCTTTTCCAGGTAGTCTGAAAGTTGGTCCACCACCAAGCGTTCAAGGGCCTTAGAGAGAGGTGGTAGTATTGATATCGGGTGATAGTTACCAGGCAGTGACTTATTACCACTTTTGTGCACCGGAGTGACAACTGCAGCCTTCCATTTCCTAGGGAATTGGCTGTAGCAAAGGGAGAGACTGAAAATTTTTGTGAGGGGGAGCAGTACTTCCTCCAGAGTGAGGGACAGAAGTTTAAGGTCAATAGTGTCGCTGCTTGCTCGGGACTTAGAAATGGCTTTCCTTACATATTTATAGACTTCATGTGCCTTTACTAATTTGAAATGGAAGGGTGGTTTGGTTGGAGAGGCAGTAGTAGAAGTAGAAATTGGAGGGTCAGCATCAGTAAAGAAATCAGATAAGAGGACACCACTAAGGTCCGTGAAGGTATCATTTAGGGTGTTTGCAATGATCTCTGGGTCTAATGTAGTGGTTCCATCCACATTCAGTATTGTAGGAGAGGATTTGGACTGCTGACCCATGATATTCTTTATGTTGTCCCAGAAGGATTTCACTTCGCCCCAGGAGTTGGAGAGGGCATTCTTGAAGTAGGAGCTCTTCATCAAGTGGATCTGTTTAGTACAGTGGTTGCGAGCCTGTTTATACTTTTGAATGTCCAACAGTGTACCAGTAGCTCTTGCAGTGGCCCAGAGGTGATCCCTACTTTTGAGTTGTGCCAATAGCTTTGCTGTGAGCCAGGGATTTGTGAGTGCTTTGATTTTGCACTTTTTTACTGGTGCATAGGTGTCACAGGCAGTGCTGAAAGTAGTAATAAAGTAATCAAGGGCTAGGTCAACATCTTGAGTTTTATAAATCAAGGACCAGTCTATCTGCCTAAGACAGGTCTTGAGATGAGTAAGGTTGCCATAAGGTAGGACTCGGCTATAGATGGTTTTTGGAGGCGGCTTACGAAACTTATTGTCCAGGTACATATTATTGGAGTGATCACTGAGCGGAGTCAGGAGAACACTTACATTGGTTATCTGGTAGGGTGGCTGGTAAGGATCCAGTCAATGAGGTGCTGGTCCCTGATTTGTAGTTTTTCCTGGTAGGGGAGTTTACCACTTGTGTTAAATTTGCTGCTAGGATGGCATCTTTGTTTGACCCTGCATCAGGAGCAAGCCAATTTATATTAAAGTCCCTAAGGAGAAGGAGTTTGATGTCAGAAGGTTGTGTACTTACGAACTCGAGGACAGCCTGTAGGCCGGAATCAGGATCTTTTGGTGGGATATAGACAGCAGCAATCGTGAGGACTTTGTTTTGGGCACCAAGTAGTATCTTGATAGGGAGGAGTTGCACTGAGGGTTTCTGTGGTGGGATAAGAACCAGGAAGACAGGTGAGGTAGTCCTTTATGTAGATTGCACATCCACCACCCCTTTTTGAGGTCCTATCCAGCCTGAATATCTTGTAGCCTTGTATAGAGATGGCATGATCTGGAGTATTAGGTGTCAGCCAAGTTTCGATGATGGCAAGGATATCCGGGTTGTGTTGGCTGGCAAAGATTTGAAGGGAGGCCAGTTTAGGGAGGAGACTGCAGATGTTTAGGGTAGCAATTTTGAGCCCCCCCTCCATTTTGGCAGGCTTTGTTGTACCGTAGGAGACAGGGCCAGGATTTGAGTGGACACTTCCTGATATCAAGAGTAGGAGTTTAAGAGACAGTTGCTGTACTTTGTAGTCAATTGAATTACACTTCTGAGGCTTATGCGGCTTGGACCAGTTCAGGTGTCTAGGGACCCAGAGCAAGGAGATTGTTAGTAATAGAGGATTATATGCCCATTTATCCTTGTAGCTTGTCAGTTGCACCCAGTCGCTTGCAGATAGGTACCTGGTGGTTAAGTCAAAAGCCAAAAGAATGAACTCCTGCATGGCTTCTGTCCGCTCTGCTTGTGTGCTGGGGAACTGGATATATTCTGAAGCATGTGGTAGCAGTGCGGTGAGGAACTATGTAAGGAGACAGGATGTGGAGGCCTGTGATATGTCAGTGGTGTCCCCAGAAGGCCTCTGGAAGGTTCCCGTGGTGAGCAAGCGCATTACTGTCATCACCTTGGTCTCCACTGATATGGCATGACCACGTCCAGTAGGGGCCTGTATTACCACATAGCACAGCTTACAGAACTGCCTCAGAATAGCCTGATTCAGGTGGTATTGGCCTACTGTCTCCGTATCTGTCAGCTGCTGGAAGGACAGCCTGGCACGATACCATCGTACGGTGGCTTCCACCACCCCGTCTTCTCATCCTCATTAGTAGTCCAACCATGACAAATGGTGCTCCATCCATGGTGTTAGTGGCTCTCTCTCCCTCTCACTCTCACACTGTGCTGGTGCTGCTGTTCTGCCGCTGATCTGCTGGTGGCTTACATTTAAGTCTGCTTCTTTTATACTTATCTTTTCATGGCATATTTGGTACCTGCGCTGGGTTTGCTCTGTAGTTGCACCTTCCCTTTGCACTGTGAATTACTTTGTGCTGTATATGCATGTGTAAGCCCCCTCTTTTTGCACTGCATAGCATTATTATGCATGTACAGTGCATCCTGGGTGGCTCAGCGCATCTGGGATGCACTGCTGCATCCGCCCTGTCTGTGAATTGTTTCATGGCGCATTTTTGTGATGCACTGGCACAACTCACTTGTGCCAAGCGCATCTGTTTTGTGAATCCTGACCCTTTTATTTTATGGGAAGTTCTTATTCTAAGTAGAATATTTCATTGAGCACCAAAGAATTCAAAAAGGGAGCTTCAAAGAGGTTAACAATGAAAGAACTTTCAATGTGCAATACTAAGTGTCAAACGAAATGCCATAGACAAAATGATATGACAGAACATGGAAAATAGAACATAGAGACTAAAAAGGGAAGAGGGTTGGGGGGAAGGAGAAACCAATAAAAAATATTCCAATGAAAGAAATACCATCTCTTTTACAGGTAGGGGGTTATGTCCCAATACTCATTGAGACCATCAGGGTAAAGTGCCCCTAATTGGTAAATAAGTCTGCTTTCTTTCTGAAGTAGGGTATTCAGATGGTCACCTCCTCTGAGGTTAATCGGAACATGATTTATAGCCACAAATCTAAATGCCACCAAGGTCTGACCATGATACATGGTCCAATGTGTACCTACTGAAGTGTTACAACGTCCATGTAAAATGGCTTGAACATGTTCCTGAATCTGTTCTTCAGGGTACAGGTTGTTATACCTACATATAGATTTGGATAATCACACCACAGTGTGTATACTACATGTGTAGTAGGACAAGTCACAAAATGTTGCAATTCCAGCTGTTTGCCATTTGTGGGACTAATGAAAGACTTACTGCTTTGCATGTATTGGCATACATTGCAAGAACCACATTGATGTGATCCTGGTGTCAAAGGGGACAGCATGTTTACAGACCCTGAATTCTCTGCAGTGAAATGCCTTTTGACTACTCTACCCTTGATACTTTTCTACTTTCTATATACCCATAGGTGCTAGAACTAGGGGTGCTGGGGTGCGGCACCACCCCCTTGCTTGAAATACAATTCCCTATGGCTTCCTATACAGTTTTGTTCAATGACTTTCAGCACCCCCACTATAAAAATTGTTTCAGTGCCTCTATACCACCCTGGGGCATGTACCAATTTTACCTGCCAAGTCTGGATCTGCCTCCAGCATGTGCCAGTATCTCTTCAGTCCCTGTAACTTTGGGTGTGGTGTTATTATATTTAGTGATGAAGTTAATGCAGTATAGACTATCCGAGGCTCTCTTTTTTGGCATCAAAAGGGTAGACAGATCTTGCAAAAGGCAAAGTTCATGGCATCCTGGAGTAAAGCTTTGTCATAACCACGTGACTCAAATCTATTTGTAAGATCATTAGCATGTTGCTCATAAGTTGGAACTGTAGAGCAATTTCTCTGAAGTCTCAAAAATTGACCCTTCAGAATACCGCGTTTAAGATGGGGTGGGGGGTGAAAGCTATCTGCTCCAAGCAGTGTGTTACCTGCCATGGGTTTGCGATAGTTTTCTATGCAAATCCTGCCATCTGGGGTGGCACATAGTTGTAAATCAAGAAATGTAACAGACACAGGGTCTGTTATGTAGGTGAACCATAAATTCCTTTCATTAATATTGAGGACTTTTAGAAAATCCTTGGCCTCTGACTGTGTGCCGCCTCAGATGCACAGGATGTCATTAATATAGCGCCCCCAATATCTAATATGGTCACAGTAAGAGCTCACCCGGGAATCGAAGATGGTAACCTCCTCCCAGCAGCCCACAGAAAGGTTGGTGTAGGAGGGCTCTATCACTCACCCCATGGCTGTACCACAAACCTGTAAATAAAACGTGGAATTAAATATAAAAAAATTACTTTTCAACACAAGTTCAAGAGCTTCAATCACAAAGCATGGGTCAGTTATAGATTCAGTTTGAAATAAATCCATAATGAATTGAACTGCATGTAGTCCCAAATGATGTCTGATGCTGGTATAAAGTGACTCAACATCAATAATTAGCCATAGACAGCCAGCGTCAAAGGTTTGGTGTTCAAGGGCCTCCAGAACAGTATCTCAAATGAGACAGTAACCATGTAACCATAGTATAGAGAAAACCATCCAAAAATTTGGATAGGTTTTCTGTAAGGGAGCCCATACCAGAAATTATGGGATGACCCAGAGGGTTCTGGGGGTCCTTGTGCACCTTTGGAATTAGGTGAAATATAGAGACCACTGAAAATTGCTGAAACAGGAATTTAAATTCCTGAATGTTAATTACTTGTTTTGACCTGTAAATGAAAGGGATTTATGCAGTTTAGTTTGATAATGTAAAGCTGGATTACAGTCAATGGGTTGATAGTTCTTCAAATTTTGTAACTGTCTCTGGGCCTGCAACAGGTAGTCTTTTGTGTATATATATATTAAATCCCATCTGATCGGGTTGAGCCTTCTCCCCCAAAGCCTTTGGAAGAGTGGACTAAAAACACGTGCTTCCAAATATTCAGGCAATGGCTACAAAGCACTAATATAGAAAAACACATGCCAATATCTGAGTTTCTAGGCAATAAATCTTTCTTACCTTTAGACAGTGATCTATTTTTCCAAAGGAGAACCCAGCTTTATTATTGCATGTTACCCATTTCTCCAGTACTTGGTCTATTTGGCCAAAAGTTATACCTAATATTTTGACTGAAGATAAAGAAATACTGATACCTGCAGTTTCTGTGGCCTGAACTTCCAGAGCTCATTTGGGTTTCCACACTTTTAGTGAAACTGATGAGATCCTGCCATACTTGAGAAAATCTACAAAATTTCTTTCACTGGAGCTCCTGATTCAGGGTCCTTTAGTACAATGCAGAGGTCATCAGCGCAAGCTAACATTTTCACCTCAAACGTATCTGGGGTAAGCTGAAGCCCTTTAACTTCTAATGACTGTTGCAACATTTGACGTAGGGGATCGAGGGAAAACACATACAGCAGTGGCTCAGATGGTACCCCTGCTGCATGTCTCTCAGAACTCGGATCGGGGGAACCTGTCCAAGAATTTATCACTGTGTAAACACAGGCACCCTCATATAAACCATGACCCTGTCAGTAAAAACCACACAGTTGGAGGATATTCAACAACTATTCATGAGGGACCCTGTTGAAGGCCTTCTCCTGGTTTATTGCAAGGAGAAAACCTGAAATCAGACCCCTCTTCCCTCTTTCAAACAATTCCCTAAGTACAATAGGGTCATCATAAATTGACCTCTGTTTAATAGCACATGTCTGGAAAGGAGCAAGGACCATACTGGCTAATTTCTTTGATAAGATTTTTTTTGTCTGTATTGAGCAGACTTAATGAATGCCATTTACCAAACTATAGTCTGTTGTCTTTCTTAAATATAAAGATCAAAACAGCAGAGTTCATAGAATGGGGTATGGTGGTGTTGCTCAGAATAGTGTTGAACAGTACTTGTAAGACTGGTCCTAGAAATGGCAAATAAAGCTTGTATAACTCCACTGGCAGTCCATCTGTGCCTGGTGCAGTATTAGAGCCTAAGCTTTTAACTGCTAATCCTACCTCTGCCATCTGGATTGAGGATATAAACTGGGATATGTCAGTGGCAGACAATGAGGGAATATTCAGTAAGGTCAATATTTCCTGATCCCAGTCAGTTTGTACCAATTTCCCAACTGTGTAAGCAACATAGTCAAGGACAGTGTCCACAATTTCCTTCCAAAAGGGCACTACAGGGCCATCTGGTCCCTTAGACAAACCTGTCATAGGTCCTATTCGTAACTCTACATGGGCAGCTTGAAAATGTATCAATTTGTTTGGAACACCCATGGGTTCCAAATTCATTTCTTGTTCTAGAGAAGATGCCGTCTCATACTGTAGATTTTTCATTCAGCTTTAATATTGTTAATTTAGTCAGGTAAATTAATCTACAATTAATGTATACATAAAATTAGTCTGTGTAGGTGGGAATGTAAACGCAGTATCTATCTGTATGAATTTTCCTGCTGATGAATTGGAATAAGTCCTGCTTTGTGTTCTCCCACCCATGTAAAAAATATCATTGTAGTCAACCAACACAAAACACCTGGCCTGAAGTAATTCCTGACACATACCCTAGATTCTGGACAGTCCACTGAGTAGACTTCCAGTGGGATGTAGGCCCATTTCTATAGTTGCATGCTAAGACTAAATGAGCTGATGTTTCTACCGCAATGGTCCTTGCTCCTTCCACTTTAATTGCCACCAACACAAACAGAAAATCTATTTGATTCATGAGGCTGCCCTTAACGAAAGTAGCAGAGGTCTTCCCACAGAAATGGTCCTGTAATCCTGCCACCCTCACCATGTTACAGAGGTACAGGTATGTAGAATCACTATATACTTTAGTGGTCCCCCCCCCCCACCTTACAGCGACACCTCACAGTTAAAATTCCCTCCGCAAATCTCTAAAATCACAAACAAAACAGCCAGGTAATTCATGGACCTTCCCCTCCTGTGGAGTGTCCTGCATTAAAGAAATATCTTTATTCCCCATAGTATTCACCTCTTCTTCCTTTACAATGTCTTGAGCGGCAGATGAATTTGGAGTCACAGCAAAGGATTCAGCAACTTGACCAGGGTCCGGTGCTATTTCATTCATAGTAGGAGTGAGATGAATCATACTCATAGTTTCTATCTGTGTCATGGCACAATCCTGGCATTGAAGTGCTGTATCTGGGACAGGAATCCATGACACCCCATCTGCAGCCTTAATCTAACTTGCTGGAAGGAGAGCCATTTCTACCAACCACGGCTGTTCCCAAGACTTACTCTGAGGCTGTTGTAGTGCAGGGTTTGAAGGGCCTGAATTGCAGGCTGAGCATGCGGTTCACAGTGGCCATTCCAGATGCACTGGTTGCCCTGCCTTAAGACATGGACAGTTACTTTCCCTTATGCTGCAACACAGCTTTTCCCCACAATATCTGTTGTAGCAGTCCATGACCTGTGGAGCAGGGCAGTGATATTGCTAGTTCTGTAGGGCATTTCTAAGCAGCAGGAACCACAGTAATCTTAGTAGCAGCAGGAAGACTGGGCTGGTCTGTCTCAGGTTTATCTACTAGAAGAGAAAGTTGTGGAGGAGCAACTTGATGCTAAGTAAGCTTGGTGGTGTCAGGTTTATGCTGGGCAGGAACTCTTTGAGGCTGAGCAGCACTCTAGTTTGACAGTTCTCTGGCACTGTCAGGCACAATCAGCTCCTCTGAAGTCAGGTGGCAGGGGATGACTCAGCTAACAGCTGTGCTCGCTTGACAGTGTGGGTGTCCTATGGCAACCTGTCTAAACAGGTATGTGTCCTTGCAATCTGCAGCATTTCTTTCTGTGCTTGAAACTTTGCCTGTTCCACAGCCACTAAAGAAAATAAGAGGCCTTTTCTCTTCCAAAGCCCATTTCATTTTTTCTTCCTCCTCTAGTAGAGCCTGGCTGGAGACAAATGTCCATTCCACCACAGAAGCAATATGAGCTATCACTGCTTCATCAATATCCATATTCATGACATGTCCAGTGGATTCACCAGGTTCACACACTACTAGAACAGCAGTGGCCTCTGTTGACAAGGTTGTAGGAGAGGACACCATCTCCTATACACCTGCAGTATCCACCCATCCTCTTATCTGTTTGGCCAATTTGGTAGACTACCAAAACAGCCAGGGGTCCCCTATAGGAAGAATAGGGTAACTTACACAGTGTTCTTGCCATAATTCCCCCTATTGACCAAAAAATACCATCAACAGCTCTGGTGCCATTTCAGTTGGTTTGCATCTGTATCCCCCCCCCCCCCATGGGACAAGGCTGAAAATAGGCAGGATTGCCTATTCCTTCTTTCCCAGTCAATAAAATAAAAAAAAACATTTTAAAAGTGTGAACTGTTGCTTATTTACTTTACTAGTGCAGAAATTCTCAAGCCAGGATTTTCAAAAAGATCCACCAGAGATCTGCCCTCCACAATTTTCAAATCTGACGTCTACCCAGACTGTTAGTAGATGGTCTCACTGTGCCCAATTTTTGCATCAAAAATAAGATCAAAGACAGGAGGAGATGCCAGATAGGAAATGTTCTCAGAGTTGCAGTGCAAATTAATATGAATTGAAAAGGCGAGCTGTTCATGTGGCCACTTGTACAACTAGAAACCCGATACTGGAGATTCTTATACTTATGATTCGTATAGTAATGTTTAACATAAATTTTGTGTGAATATCCCAACTGCATGATTTTAGGATCGGGAATGGAATCATTATTTACTTTATTTATATTTGTTTTTTTAGTTGCACAAGTAGACACATACATTTGAATAGATACTGTATTTTGTTGTGAAATCTTAGTGAGCAACTTGTCATTTCAGTTAAAAAAAGGTGCCATTGCTGCAATGAATGACTTGTAACTTTTTGTCACAGACAGATACATCTTTCTATGATAGCAGTATAGCTGTTCAGACACAATTGGTTGGATGCAAATACAAGCATAGTATATGCATTTGCACCTGCATTTAATCCTTTTTTCATTGCCTTGTTTAATAAAATTAGTATTTTAATGGCGTAAACCTTGGGGGGAGGGTTTCGAAAGGACTGGATATGGATGTAATAACTTTATCTTTATAATAAACAACTTTATCTAGCATCTGAGAACTTACTTAAAATGAAAGTATTTATCTTATTATACCCTGTAAGTATTTTTTATTTTCAAAGCTAGAGCTGTGTGATGTTTCTGCACTTTACATTTATAGAGAGTCTAAATAATAGGAAAGATTTTTGAAAAATATATCCCCAATTTGTGAATTAGTGAAAATGTCAGGAAAAGTAATCAAGACATTAAAGGATGTCTACACAACTTCTTTTTTTTATTCAAAAAATAATTTTATAGGCTTCTGAAGTAAAGGCTGTTTATAATATAAAATGTGCAATGTGTTATCAAAAGAACTGGCTATGACTTTCAAAAGGATAGAAATAAATCTATAGCTTCTTACTACTGAAATACTGTGAGCTTTCTAGTACAGTAGTTGGGATTTGATAACATCACAAGACCAGCATGTTATTGAATTCTTTTGCTATCAATGTAAAATATAAAGGTGAAAATGCACTAGTTTCATTACACAAGGAAATCCATTATTTAAAAATCCAGTATTTAAAAAAGTACAAAGTTTTTTCTTAACACATTAAAGTGCAATAATTAAAGTAGCCAATTGCCTATTTAATTAAAGAAAATGGGCCAGATACTTAAAACTTTGCACTGGGTGCAAACTATTTGCACCAGGTTTGCGATAGGTCCCCTATATTCAAAAGGCCAAATAACGCGGACAAACTGCATTAGCATAGGGCAAATGTATAACATATGCAATGTGCAAAGAGAGGGGGCGTGTACATGAATACAGTCGCTGTGCTATATTCAGTGTATTAGTGCCATGCAAAGTGTGTGTGTGCACCTTTGCATGACACTTTGTGCGATGCAAATTACAGCCCAGGAAAAGGTAGTCTTAACTCTGGGCAAACCAATGATGGGGAGGGGGGTGGCATGTACACAGCAGCAACAGGGAATAAGGCTGTATGCAGCCAATGAGGAGGCAGTGTGGGTGGTAGGCCACCCTGGGCCACTCCATATGCATAGGCAGCCAAACTGGAATACAATGCAGTAATATTGTTTAGAAGCCAGCCATCCTGTCATTGATAGAACTGAGATGAAACAGCACCTGCAGCAGAAATGGTTTGCAATGTGACACTATATTGCATATTGTGGATTGTGGGCCCGATTCCAAGACAGCTGCACCAGACATAAACACATTATGCCAGTCCCGAATGGTGCAAATCGCAAGTCACGCCTGTGACTTGCGACATGCGTGATTCCAAAAGAACACTTAGGATGCAACCCACAATCACTACGCTAAACACAAGTTATGACACAGTTATACCAAACAAAGCAAGTGCCACTGCGTAAGGTGGCTTGCAACATGGGTAATGCACCAGTATGACAGAAATGCTATTCCAGAACAGGAGGCGTAAGTAAATATGCCAGAAGATGCCAACGTAAATTAGTCCTAGGAATAGCTGGTCTAAAAGAGAAAAAGCATATATAACCCCCCCTCCACATAGTCGGACAGCAGTGTAGTGTGACACACAGCACAATGTCAGCAACAGGAGCCCTACTGGGTATTATGTTGGTGGTGCACCAGGGGTGCAGGCACAACTGGTGCCAAGGCAGGACCCAGGTGACAGAGCCATAGTGTCCAAAGATGGTACCAAGGCCACCGGTGAAGAGAGTGAGATGCCCTCACAAAGCCTTCAAGGACCTGACTGAACAGCAGTGCATAGCACACTATAGGCTCAGCAAGAGCTGCATCAGGGAGCTATGGCAGGACCTGAGTGGGGACCTATGCAGCACCAGCAATAGGGGCCACCCACTGCCACTGGAGGTGCTTGTGAGTGCAGCACTGTGCTTCCTCACCACCAGCGCATTTCAAAGGCCCACAGGGGACACAGTGGGCATTTCCCAGCCAGTGGTGTCCAAGCACTTGAGGAGGTTCATTGCAGCCGTCATATGGTGCACCACACAATACATCAGCTTCCCACTGGATGCCCAACAGCAGCATCATGTCAAGCAGGCATTCTATGATGTGGCGCTGTTCCCCCATGTGCTACGTGCCATTGACTGCACACATGTGGCCATCAGGGCCCCAACTGAGGATGGGGATGCATACATAAATAGGAAGGAATACCACTCAATGAACATCCAGGCCATCTGTGACAGTGGATGTTGCATCCTAGATGTGGTGGTCAAGTACCCCAGATCCTGCCATGATTTCCAAATCTACAGGAACTGTGGGCTACACGAGGCCTTCGAGAGAGGGGACATCACAGGTGGATGGTTCATAGGTATTTACCAGAGGGAATGACAACTGCAAATGTGTGCAAGCGGCAGTGTGTGTGTGTGTGTGTGTGTGTGTGTGGCAGACAGTGCATATGTGTGTGAGTGGATACAGGAGCACAACAGGGGCACAGGGCGCACAGGCATAGCAGCGGTCAGATGTGATGGCCATGCAGACAAGTGGTATGGCATACATGGACTGCAGGCAGGGCCAAGATCTACACACCATGCAATACACAGAGGCCTGGGAGGGCCGCACAATGCAAGAGAAGCCCACGCAGTGCATGGATACAGCCAAGGATGTGTGCGTGACTGAGTGTGCGTGCCTGCATGTGTGAGAATGTGCATGTGGCAGTACATGCCATGTAGAGGATAGGTAGGTGCTGATGATAATACTGCATACAGCAACAGGCAGCTAACCTCTCCCCCCAACAGGTAACAGCAGATACCCCCAGATGCCATGGCTGATGACACCTGTAAGGACACCCCAAACAGCAGCTGAGGAGAGAAACAATGAGGCCCACACCGGCATGAGAGGGGTCATCGAGCACACCTTTGGCCTACTGAAGTCCCGCGTTCGATGCCTCGACACCTCAGAGGGTATAATCCAGTACAGCTCTTTAATGGCCTGCAGGATAGTGCTTGCCTGAAGCATCCTCCATAACATTGCCCTGGCACACTGTGTATCAATGCCTGACAGCGACCAGAAGGAAGGTGCACCACAGGAGGGTGATGGACAGCCAGATGGCATGGTGGGACATATGTCGCAAGGTGGTGCAACAGCGGGACACCATGCAAGACAGGAGCTGATACAGCAGTTCTTCTGAGGTGACACATGGCCACCACCACCATCACCAACACCACCACCCCAACACCACCACCACGGTGGCACCTACAGCAGTATGGGGTAAACAGTGTGGTGCAATGCAGCCCTAGCAACAGCAAGGCACCCATGGCACCCTCACTGAGCCACTGGAGGATGGGATACCATCTGCCAGGTGCCATGCGACACACGTGGCCACACTGGAGCTGCAACAGTGACCATGTGTGTTGTACAGCATCTGGTAGGCATGACTGCGAAAGAGTGAAGGCACCCCAGGCAACATACAGAGGACCACATCACACATGGACCATGGACATGCAGACACAGGTGGATGATGGATGCACACAGGACAGAGGCACACCGCCGTGCCAATGGCACCACTAGGCACAATGCACCTGCCATGGCTACTGATGCATGAGAACAGTGCAACCACAAAAGGGACACAGCACCGTGTGGCACAGACCTGCAGATGTATGGCAGTAGGATGCACCATTGCTTGGTGCTACCCACAGGGCTCACCATGGCCCTGGGTGGAAGGAAGCTGTAACATCCCATGGTTGCCACACAGCCATGATGTGCATGGTGTGACGGCATGTGAACCGGGACCAACACAGGGCACTGCTGCACACACAGAGCACCACGCGGCCATGCTCACAGGTGTGCACCCAAGGCTGTGAGTTGGACAGCCGGCACACAGATACCATGTGCATGATGGGAACGCACATGCTATGCCGCTTCTCCACCACATGTGTGCCTGCATGTGCACAGTGACAAACACACACACACACACCCATGCAGACCATAGACAGATGCGCAGAGACAGGGATGCAAAAATAGTATTTAATGTAAAAGTACAAACACACAACAGTAGTAAAGGAACAAACAAGTAATCAAATAACAACAATGGCTAACAGAACACCCCCTAGTATCCAGACCAGACTCCCACTATGCACACAACCCACCCCTGCCCCAGACCTAGCCCATATGTACAGTCCCCCCCCCGCCCACAGTACCACAAAGCAGACAGACCCACCCCAGCATGTATGGACCCCCACCCAGGCACGTCTCTAACCACAGCCCCCACAAACACAAAATGCAAGCCCTCCCATCAGAACAGTATATACAGAGCAACAAATCACCCGCCCCATATATACACAACAGGAGCCTTCCCCGCCACCCTGACTTACATCATAAACTGCTCACGCCCCCAAGGCACATTACAATGCCAGTGTCATGGCCCCAGTCCACCAGTGTCCGTGAATTCAGTCCACTCACTCGCTGCCCTATCACCCCTGCAGTGCTGATAGTACTGCCCCAAGGGAGCCGTACATGTGCTCAACGTCCTCCATGATGGCGGACACCAGCTGGATCATCCGCTGGTCTCCTGCTGCCTGCTGCCCCGGGCACAACACCACCTGATGTTGTTGGCCATCCACAGCCTGCAGGCCAGGTTGTTCCCCAGTTAAAACATGTCCAGCACCATGTCCATCTGGGTGCTGTGGGTACATGTCCACAGGTCCAGCCGGTGTGCGGCACATGCAGCCGGCTGCATGCCCTCCGCCTCCTGCTCCTCTGCTGGCTGCTCCTCCACCTCTAGCTCCACTGCAGGCAGCTCTCTGTCTAATGTTCCTCTGCTGGCTGGTCTTCTTCAGCCGGCACCTCAGCAGGCTGGTGTTCCACCCCCGGCACCTCTGCAGGCCAGTCGTCCCCTACCATCACCTTGACTTGCTGCTCCACTGACACCTGCAACTCACTGTCACTGATGTCCTTGTCCACCTTCACCTCCTCCTCCGGCGATGGCAGGATGGGTCTGGCCCTGTGGTGCCAGCACTGGGTGTGGTGCAAGTAGGCTGCCGCATCCTGTACCTTCTGATCAGCCATAACCCGCAGCAATGCCCGGTGCCTTGGGGATAGTCTGCTCCACCCACCTTCAAGGTAGCAAAGGTGAAGGTCAGTGCCATGATGGGACACACTGTACACCCATGCAACACACAACCCTCACCCCAGTGCACCCCCACAGCATGGCCATGACATATGGTAGACAGTGCATGAACCTACCTGACTTCCAGTGGCCCTGCACCTGTTGCTGGCTCCCTGTGCACCAATGCAACACATCCTGCTGCCCCTGCTGTTCTGTGGTGCTGCATCCTGCACCTGTGGGGAAGGGGAACACAGTTACATGCGTGCACCACTGCTGGCCATGGCCTGTGTGTCAGTGTTGCAAAACTGTCTGGCTACATGATGGCATACCCACCTACACCTGAGGCCTGGCCCGTCCGCATCTCAATATTCCTCTGCTCCGCCATGGCCAACATTTGCTGCAGAATCTCCAGATCACACCATGCTAGGTCCTGCCACTGGTGCTGCAGCTGATGCACACTGTGGGACACACTGCTGATGGTACTGAGGAGTGCCCAGATCGCCCTGCATGCCCTTGCTTTCTCCTCCATGCAGTATGACCTGCACCCAGGTGGTAGCAGTTTTGTCCCCCACTGCTGGACAGGATTCATAAGCTGTGCCATCTCTGTGGCAGTATAGTTAGGGGCTCTGCCACTAAGGCTGATGCTGCTGTGGCGTGGCATGGCCCTGTCTCCACCTTGTGTGCTGCTACTGCCTATGGGCGCACCCTGTTGATCCTGGAACAGGGGAGTCCTGCTGTGGGCGGCAGTGTCCTGCAAGGCAATATGACACATACTTCATGTCGTGGCACAGTAGTGGGGAACACCATAGAGTCACACTCCCCTACATGCTACATTGCATGGCCACCCATAGCCTGCATACCGTACAGTGCTGGGGTACAGTAGCAAAGAGTACAGCACTGCATCACACAAGCTGTCCCAGGGGCATAGCCTGGCAGTGCTGTGCTGTACACACATGTTGCTACAGTTCCCCCCATCTACCAGCGTACACATCCCCCCCACATACCCCCCTGCTTGACAGGGCAGATTAGTGCCTTGTGCACACATTATGCAATGGGTACCCCCCCCCAACTACCTGCCTACACCACACACCCCCATACTGCCACCTGCCATACACATCCAAGTAGTGTGGCGGCTGTCACGTCTACTCACTGGATGGGCTATACATATGGCCATCCCCTACACAACAGCAGCCTGCACAGAGTCCGTACACAGTGACCTACACCAGCTGCAGGATGCCAGGTTGTTTTGTTGCAGTACTCAGCATGGCAACTGTTGTATGACAGCCACACATCACACCTGTGCACACATGTGTACAGTGTGTATGCCTGCCTACATCCTTGTACATACCTCTGGACCTGTTGAGGGATCTGATCTGGTGCACCTCACAGGCTGGTGATCTGTCCTGCACAGTGGTCTGGTACAGCTGTGGTGTCCCACCTTGTGCCTCCTCTCAGTGCTCTGTGTCTGCAGCCAATGGGGAGCGGGAATGCTCTGAGGCCTGTTCACAACTGCACCAAACACATAGTGCATGTCCAGGACCCACGTGCGGCCTACAGTGGTGCCATGCACATGCGGCATGCGTATGCATGGAACGCATGTATGCACTATTCTGCCGCAGACCTCAGTTGCACACAGGATGCAGTTTAGAGCCTATGTGCCCCCCCTACATATAGCAAATCAAAATGAGTGTTGAATTGGTGGAGGTATTGCACTGTCCTACAACTTACCAATGTTCAGTAGTTGTTGCCACACTGTGGCCGTCCTACACATGGTATCAATAACCTGAGCTCTCTACCCTGTCTCTGCAGCATGTGCACCATGCAGCCTGGGGGTATCACTTTCACAGCTGCATCCCCCACATGGCACATGTACAAACCACATGTGCGGCCTACAGTGGCACCGTGCACATGTGACATGCATATATGCAAACTGTATGTGTGTGCTACGCTAGTGCAGGCCGCAGTTGCGGCCTGCGTGCATGTACCTGCATCAGTGGCAATGTGGTGCTGCAGTTCAGGCCTCAGTAGGCGCAGTTGTGTATCCAGTGGACATCGCTGCTGTGGCATTCTGATGCGGATGTGCATGTGCGATTTGAGCCATGCACCCATCCCAGGCACCATATCTATGCTACTTGCGACAGGCCCTCTCACAGAATGTGGTAATGAGTGACACCACACAGCTTGCCAGTGAACATATTTTACTATATACAGATGTGTTGGTGCAACTGCCCCCAACACACAAACCCACACCCAGTGACATTTCACAACATCCACACCCATATCTGTCTGTCATCACCCACACACATGCACACAGTGCACACACACACGCACACCACACACACCACACATCCACACACAGTGCCCCACCAGTGCCACTCTGCATAATGCCCACCGCTGCTTACAGTGGCTCACCATATATTGGCACAGTCACTTGTCTGCCTGCTGCTGATTTGTTCTTTTGCACCTGGTGGCAATACCACCATGTGCAGCCCCTGTGTCACCAGGTCTGCCGCCCTGCGGCACCACTGGGCCAACCCTGCCCTGGTTGCATGGCTGCAGGTCCCCAACTGTCCATGTGTCTCTGAGGCACCACTCCCTTCTGACACCTTCCATATCTAACTGTGGCAGAAGGTGCTGGTCCTGGAACAGTCCCCTGTCCCTTTGTTGGTGGTCCACCTTCCTCTGCAGCCTGCGCTTGAATTGCCACCTGAGCTGTGCCCTGACCTGCTGCATCAGCAGGTGCTACCATGCCCCGTCTTGCACTTGTCCTGTGATTGAGGGCCACCGCAGCATGCCCCACTGCTACAGTGGCAGGTGGTGTTGTTGCTGGCAGTGGCAGTGTTGCCGCCAGTGGTGCCACTGGTGGTGTTGGTGGTGGCGGTGGTGGTGCAGGTAGTGCTGCTGGTGGTGCTGTTGGCCTTGGTGCCCCTGGCAGTCATGGTGGTGTTGCCGCTACTGGTGGGGGATGTGGTGGTGGTGTTGGCGGCGGCTGCACACATGTTCCCCCTGTGGTTGTTGGTGGCACGGGCAGCTCTGTGGGGGGTGGCAGCATGCCCCCTGCCACTGTGGTGGTGTGGGTCCCATCTCCTTGCAGGTTCTGTTGCATCACATGTGTCACCTGTGTGGTGGCATCCCTCCTCTTTGTGTCTTGTACAGGCAGGGCAGTCCATGTGCTTTGTAGCACTGAGGCCAGTATGTCCGTCTGCCTGGTTTGTTGAGCCACTGACCCCTCCACGGCCATAGCCAGTTGGGTAAGCACCTGCGTCTGTACCCTGACACAGGCCTGGCAGGTGACCATGGTGTCCACCAGCCTCCCCATGGCCTCCTCTGTAGTGCATGTCCCTGTCTCGATTGCACCTATGTGGGTGCCCATGTGCTCCTCCATTGCTGTGTGGTGGGCATCAATACTAAGGTGGATACAGCCGAGCATCTCTGACTGCTCCTCATGAGTGGTCAGGAGGGTCCTGCAGAACCTGACGTAGTCAGTGGGTGTGTCTGTGTGGTTCTCCTACAGGGAATGTGATGCCTTGTCCAGGGTTGCCTGTAGCCTGTCATATGAGGTCCTGGGCTGTGTCGTCCACTATACTGTGTCTTCTGTTGCTGTGCCTGGTGGGGGACGACAGTGCCTTAGTGATACCCCACCATGTCATGCCCTCCGCACATGTCACCATACCCCCTGCATTGCTATCCCACGCACCAGGGGCACATGCCACAGTGCACAGTGCTGCCATGAGGTGGCCCCTGTGGGTCATGGCACTCCTCCATGGATGCACAGACCCATCGCCCTTGCCATGGGTGTCCCTGTCACCCCGTGCCTGGTCACCTGCACATGCTGCTGCCCTCCACAGTGACTGCCTGCACTACGTGCCATGCTGTTCTGGGTGGGTGCAGACCCACGTGCACTGCAGTGCTGCTCCACTGCACCGCCAGCACACAATGGCCTGTGCACCATGCCTCGCTTTCCACTGTGAGGTTCCGCTGGTCATCCAATTACCTGTCCCTGCTGCCATCCACGTTGTATCCAGATCTGTGTCACCATGGATGCTGTGCTGGCTCAGGAGCATGGGGATCCTCTCCTTGTGGGTGCTAAGGGGTCCCTCCTCCTGTGGCCCACTGCCTGTGGCCACCTCCTGCCACCTATTGAAGGCCTCATTCACCTTTGCATGGTGTTTCAGGTCATTCACCCACTTCTGTAGTTCCCTCACACTCTGCTTGGTGTTGGCCACCGCGTTGACCTTTTTGTCCACGTCATTCCAGGCCTCCTTGCACTTCCTGCACAGGTCATACTCTGCACCCTTGCTCATTAACAGGGCTGCCTGTGCCTCTAGCTCCTCGAGGAGCATGTCTGTCTCATTTGTAAAGTTCCTTTTCCACCTTCTTGATGTAGTTGACGTCTCGCGTTGCTACTGGCCTGTGCCATCGTTAACGCATGCGTAGTCAGCTATGCCATGTCTGCGACTTGCACACATTTACAGTATATGGTTGTTGGGTTGTGACATGCGTATCCTCTATGCCTGCTATGGGGGGGTTACGTCTTGCGTTGTGGGCGTAACTTGCGAAATGGGTAATTTGGCTGTTTTATGTCATAACTGGCTTTTGTCTTGGAATAGGGTGCAGCTAGCATGTTGCAAGGGTCTGGGCATAACTTTACACATCGGCACAGATTACGCCATGCTCTACTTGCTCTTTTGTAATCGTGCCCCATGTGTTGTTGTTAATTATATGTATTTAGTGTACTCTGTATCATCTCAGCCACACACTTAGTGGCTCTGGTTGGTTACTGACAATGTGCCTTGGTCCAGTGAGCTTACCCTGACAACAAGGTGATAAAATATAGAATAATGCATGGGGAAGTGTGGTTAACAAGGATTTTATGCACATCTGAGGTGTGTGATGCCCCATAAACCCTAAGGGCAAAGTCCGAGAGGAGTATCTCTGGGTATCACACACCGAGGGTATGCATAAAATCCATGTTCCAAGACTTCCCCATGTTTTACTTTTTATATTTACTGGTGGTTAGCACTGGGCAAAAGTGAGTTTGCACAACTTTGCGCAGCTGTGCGTGACTTTTCACAGCTTTGCGTGACTTTGTGTGGCATAGAACTGTGGTTTATGGAACTCAGTAATTCATAAGTGTGAATTATGGTGTTTGTAAGAGTCTGCCAGTGGTGGTTTATGTACCCTAACCAGTAAATATTAAACATAGTAAGAAACCAGAAATGGAAGAAACATGCTGCACACAGATAGTACCTCCTATGTTGCCATCATCTAGCACTGATCTCAACCATGCCATGCATTATTGGGTGCCCCAGTGACCAGTGGACACCATGGCAGTGTGTCCATAAGGCACACACATCCAGTCCCCCCATTGGGCAACACCAACACAATCTAGCACACATATGCAGCACTGGGGGCATGAAGGGTGTTGAGAGGAGGGTGTACAGGTGGCCGGGCTGCACCACACACTGGGTGCTACCACAAGGCTGGGACCATTCATGCAGTGCAAATGGTCCAGTGTAGTGAATACCCCGACACCAGTGTGCCTGTCTGATGGTATGTGACCCCCCCAGGCCACATACCACACATCTGTACAGATACCACAGCACAGACACCCAGCCATGTGTATTTCACTGTGAGTATCCCATGCCAGTGGAGCAGCGTCTGTGGGGTCACACGACAGCATGACAGTAATGCCCACTGTCACAACACACCTGCCAAATGGGCCTGTCACTGTGTGGAGTGCAGCTGCCACCAATCACCTTGTTACTGTAGTGTCTGCTATGCACTGTAGCTGGAACTACAATTTGACTATTGCATGCAGCACCACCACCTTTGCCTGTGCAGTGTAGTCCCCTGGGGCACAATAGTCTATGCAGCTCTGTACAAATGTAGCCTGCAGCTACCACCATGCTCTTCCAGGCTGACCTACAGGTGGAGCTGTGAGCAGACCCAGCCTGCCCCTGTACTTTCAGATTGACCTACAAGTGGAGCTGTGGCACCCTGCAATAGTACTGGGCAATCTACATGCAAATCAGGCCATAATGAGATGCTTATATCGATGTTTGCCCACGGACTGGCTAAGTAGGCTCATTTGCATGCCACTTTTGAATATAGCAAATATTTGCCCCGGGCAAATGTGTTAACCCTGCACAAACACTGTGCAAATGTATTTGCGCCTTGCAAACCTGTCTGAATCATAACACAGTTCTGCACTATTTGGCCTGATCTGTTGTTTGCAGCTTTAGTGCATCTGTTTCTTTGCTAGCACACACATTGGCCACGTAATTCACCTTTACCTTTCTCCACTTCTGTGTACATGGGCAGCTGTTGTAGTTTGGTCTTCCCGGTTGCTATACTCAGAGCTGTCTTATTTGCCAGGCTATTATTGCACTGCACTCCCAGCCCTGTTTGCACAGCTTCATTTGCACGCTATATTCAGCTGCTTTAGCCACGGGGCTGTTCCTTTGAATATAGCATCTAAATGGTTCTGGACTAATTTAGCACACTGTGCAGTGTTAATTTTGCTCCGGGGCTAAATTTTGACTATCTGGACTCACATCTGCTCTTTAAAGGGACACTGTCAACCCTTTTTGTATCGTATTATTTCTAGACAAAAACCTACAATTTACAATTGCTTACCTTCTCTAAAATTAATTGATGTTGCTAGTTAGTAAACTAATTGCATGCTAATGGTGTAATTATACCCAACCTTGTTTTGTTTCAAATCCATGATTTACTCTTATTGCATACTTCCTAAACATTAGGAACAACCCCAAACAGGGCAGCCAGGCATGATGTAATTATCTCTTCTCCTCTCCTCCCATTGCATCACGAGTGGCAAGACTGTATTGGGAGTGTTCCTAAGTCCACAGAGATGTAGTGGGAGTTTATCTAGGAGTAAACAAACATGCTTTTGTGTGGTAACACCAGTAAAGTGGGCAGTCTGCTTTTCACTTTGAAAAGGAAAAAAGGAATCAGAATCAAACTACCAGCTACATCAGCAGTCTACATAATTTGCTCAATCATAACATGTGTTTTTAAACTAGAGACACTTTGAGGCCTAAGGGGTTTGACAATGTCCCTCTAAGCACATCTTGTCTAACCATGACATCACTTCCTGCCTCAAATCTCCATGCTATGACTGCTGTCTAATTTTTAATATATTGTTGATATAGACATGAATATCTCTGGACTGTTGACATCTATCGGTATGAAAAACACAATCGCACATACCCGAATAATGCAAAGCATCAGAGGAAGCATATGCAAATCCATATGAAGGAATTTGGACTGGCTCAACTTTAAGTAGAATTGCATGTTGCTAAAAGGTCTCATAATGCAACCAGAAAAGGCTGAGAACAGCTGACACAGACACGTGTTTCATCCTTGTTAGGACTCATCAGTGTGCTATATCTGAGTCTCAGCCCAGAGGGAGAGAGCCAGCCAGCCTTAGGAGGATCTTTCTTGTTTGGGTCATAGGGAACCCTTGCCTCAGAGCATTTGCTCCGAGGTTCTTGTCTTTTGTAGTTCTAGTTCTAGTTCTAGTTCTAGTTTAGTTTAGTTTAGTTTAGTTAAGATTCTTTCTCTTTCTCTTGGCTTTCCATGACCCAAACAAGTAAGATTCTCTTAAGGGTGACTGGCACCCACCCTCTGGGCTGAGATATAGCTATGGCACACTGGAGTCCTAACAAGGACAAAACATGTGCCTGTATCTGCTGTTCTCAGCCTTTGCTGATTGCATTTTGAGGCCTTTTGGCACCATGCAATTCTGCTTAAAGTTGAGCCAGTCCAAATTCCTTCATATGGATTTGCATATGCTTCCCCTGATGCTTTGCATTATTCAGGTATGTGCAATTGTGTTTTTCTTTAAAATTTGGCTGTATGGTCAATATCCTTCCAGGATAACCCTTGCCTCAGGGCATTTTCTCTGGGGTTCTTGACTTTCATAGTTCTTCTCTTATCTAAAAGAAAGACCTCTTCTGAAAGAACTTTCCACAGGCTTTCAAACATTAAGAGGTCCTGCTACTGTTCTTCCCCTTTAAGGGGAAGAATGCACTTGTTTATTTGTGCATAACATTTTCACCCACTTAGTACATAGATACATAGATACATAGACAGTGTCAGCAGATAAGGGCCTATGGCCCACCCAGTCTGCCCATTTGAGCTTGTAAGTTCAGTTTGTTTTCCTAGAAGTCTGTTGCCCCTTACCCCTGACCTCTAGAATTCCTTTATGTCTATCCCACGCATTCTTAAATCCCGTGATTGTTTCTGCCCCCACCACTTCCTCTGGCAGGGTGTTCCACTTGTCCACCACCCGTTCTGTGAAGAAATTCTTTCTCATGTTTCTCTGAATCGTCCTCCTCCAACTTCATCTCATGCCCTCTAGTCCTGGAACATCTTTTCGCTTAAAAATAGTGTTTTCCTGCACCCTGTTCCTCCCTGTAAGATACTGTATGTCTCTATCATGTCTCTCTCTCCTCCTCTCCTCCAGGGAGTAAATGTTCAGTTCCTTCAACCTGTCTTCATAGGACTTGTGATGCAATCCATGCACCATCTTTGTTGCCCTCCTCTGAACCTTCTCTACCCTGTCTATGTACTTAAGTAGTACGGTCTCCCAGAACTGTACACTGTACTCGGTGGGGCCTCACTAGTGTCTTGTATAAGCGGAGTATGACCTCCCTTTTCCTGCTGGTGATGCCCCTGCCTATACATCCCAGCATCCTATTTGCTTTACCTCCTGCCTAGTCACTGTTTCCCTACCTTGAGGTCATCAGAGATGACAACCCCAAGATCCTTTCCTGCTTGGTGCATGCTATATCCTCACCCCCAACTGATATATTGTGCCAGGGTTTTGTGCCCCATATGCATTATCTTGCACTTCTTTGCATTGAATTTCAACTGCCAAACCCTGACCATTCTTCAAGTTTCTGCAGGTCGCTTCTCATTCTGTCTACACCCTCTGGGTGTGTCTACTCTGTTACAGAGCTTTGTCTCATCAGCGAACAGTGAAATTCTGCCTTCTAGGTCCTGCGCTAATGTCAATGATGAAGATGTTGAATAGGACGCGTCCCAGCACTGATCCTGTGGTACCCCACTGGTCACTCTTCCCTCTGTGGAGTGACAGCCATTTACCACCACCCTCTGTGTCCTGCCACCCAGCCAGTTACCTACCCATCACACTACTGTCCTGCCCACACCCATATTCCCCAGTTTGTGTAATAGTCTTCTATGTGGCACAGTGTCAAAGGCCTTGCTGAAGTCCAGATAGGCCATGTCCACAGCCCTCCCCTGATCCACCTCCCTAGTCACCCAGTCAAAAAATTCAACGAGGTTGGTCTGACATGGCCTCCACCTGGTGAAACCATGCTGCCTTGGGTCCTGTAGTCCATTGACAACTAGATGTTCCACCAATCTCTCCTTCAGTAGTGCTTCCATGATCTTCCCCACTACCGAGGTGAGGCTGACTGGTCTGTAGTCCCCAGCTTCCTCTTTGTTCCCACTTTTGTATAAGGGGACTACATCTGCTGTCCTCCAGTCTTTGGGTACCTCCCCTGTTTCCAGTGATCGGCTAAACAGGATAGCCAGAGGTTCAGCCACCACCTCTCTTAGTTCTTCAAGGACCCTGAGAGTGCACCCATCTGGCCCCATTGCTTTATCAACTCTTTTACTTCAGTTCCTCAGGACCCTTTCTCATGTAAAGGGACTTGTGTCCATTCTGCACCATTCTCACCCTTGTACTCCCTTCAGACCCATTACCCTCCTCTTCCTCAGTAAAGACTGAGCAGAAATACCTGTTCAATATGTCAGCTTTACTGTTGTCATCCTCCATGACCCCATCCTCCACCTTCAGTCTCACTATCCCTCCCTTTGTCTTCCTTTTTTCACTTATGTACCTGTAAAAGGTTTTGTCCCCTCTACCCACTGATTTTGCAACGTGTTCTTCTGTCTGAGCTTTTGCTTCCCTTACTGACCTCCCTGCCTCCCTTTGCTTCTCCTGGTACTTCTCCCTATCTCCTTCTGCCTGTGTCTTTTTGTATTGCCTGAATGCAATCTTTTATCTAGTAATCTAGTAATGTTTGTCTATTTCAGATGCCGAACAGCTTCAAAATACAGCCAGGAGCCAGTAGCGTAGCAAATTCCCAGAGGGCCTGGGTGCAAGGGTATGTTATAGGGCCCCGCTGTTTTGAACCTGTTTTGAATAGACATCTAAATTATGATTTGGGCCCCTCAAACCTCATGGGCCCAGGTGCAACTGCACCCCCTGCACCCTTGTAGCTACGCCCCTGCCAGGAGCATGCATTTGTTGTGATGGTTACTGTACTGTAAAACATCAACACACCAATATGTGGTTTCAAATAGCATTTAAATAGTCAGTGCTACATGAGAAAGGTCTTGGAACTATTTTTCCACATACTGTGCTGTAGAGCCAAAATTCAACAAGTGGCATCCATGTGGATGCATATTTCAATGTCGAATCATATAATAAGTTCATCAATGCCTCTAGTTCTTTCAGGTTCAAGCCTGTATGTTCATCCTGCCCTTCTATGATGAAGAGGTCATATACTGTATACACTTATCTGGTCTGCATACATGACATGAAAGGTAATGAATGAACTGATATTTCAATTATCTGTGGTGCTGAAATAATTATTTGTGGAATTTCTGCCCCCAATAGTTTTTCTCTTCAATAAAATCAGATAGCATCTGAACAGGGTTCAGATTTCTTTGTTTCATTCTTCTAAAAATACAGCATTCAAGATATAACTTCTTATCCTTGGTTGCCACTGTATTCCGACTGTAGACTGAAGTGGTTAAAGATGTCAGCAAGATATGCAAGTGTGGCAAGATAATTACCAATGTGTTCTGCTAGATTTCAGTTCATGTCCAACAAAAATATTCTTACAATGCGCTTTGAGCCTCTTTTTTCAGTATTAGCGATGGGTGGGAGCTGCTCATACTCCATGATAAAGTACTTTCATTTTCAAATAGCTAACAGAAAAACATCCCACATTGATTATTGATATTTCATCTAGACAGAATATCACATGCAGATTCCAGCTTTCACAGATACATGGTAAAACTTCGTTTTTTTAGGACTCAACAGAAATCCTAGTTAAACAAGCATTTGTCAGTGTCGAATGTTGCTTGCTTGTATGTGCTGTTTAGGTATTTGGAAGTGATAGTACCACGCCTAAGAACTGTCATGTGCCCTCCCCCCAAAACAACCACTGTGTCTTTCTGTTTAGTATTCACAGAAGAGGGGAAGGGGCAAGGGACACAGTAGTACAGCAGTTGCCAAGGCGGTGAAGCGGTGGATAATAGTCCATTCACAGGCAAAAGAGTCCTGCAGGAGCTCACTAAATTGAAGGTGGACAAAGCGATGGGACCAAATGGCATACACCCAAGGATATTAAGAGAACTGTGAAGGGAGATAGCAGTATCTCTGGCAGCCATGTTCACTGAGTCATTTAACACAGGGGTGGTACTAGAGAATTGGAGGAGGGCACATGTGGTCCCTCCACACAAATCCAGCAGCAGGGAGGAGGCAGGGAACTATAGGCCGGTCAGCCTCACCTCAGTAGTGGGGAAGATCATGGAGACATTGCTTAATGAAAGGATAATGGGGCATCTAGAAGCCATCAGAGCCCAGGACCATAGGCAACATTGATTCGTGGTGGGAAGGTCATGTCAGACAGATCTGGTTGATTTATTTAACTAGGTGACAAAGGAAGTAAATCAGAGTGGGGCAGTGGACAACACTTACCTTAATTTCAGCAAAGCCTTTGACACCATCCCACATACAGTAGGAGGCTGATAAACTATCTGGGTAGGCTGGGCATGGGGGAAAAGGTGGTAAACTGGGTTAGAAACTAGCTAACAGACAGTAGGCAGAGAGTGGTAGTAAATGGAGTGCAGTCTGGGGAGAGTGGGTGACCAGTGGAGTGCTGCAGGGATCGGTCCTGGCACCAGTCCTGTTGAATGTCTTCATTAGTGACATTGCAGAAGGGCTGAAGGGAAAGGTCTGCTTGTTTGCAGATGACATCAAGATCTGTAACACTGTGGATACCCCAGAGGGGGTGGAGAAAATGAGAAGGGACCTGGGGAAGCTTGAAAAATGGTCCGAGGACTGGCAACTGAAGTTTAATTCAAAAAAGTGCAAAATGGTGCACCTTGGACACAGAAACCATGGGGAAAGCTACAGGATGGGGGGGGGGTTGCTGACAGTCACAAAGAAGAAAGGGACCTGGGGTTCTTATTTCAGATTACCTGAAAATGTCAAAGTAAAGTGCTAAGGCAGCTGGGAGGGCCAGTGGCATGCTGGGGTGCATAGACCGAGGTATCACCAGCATAAGGAGGGAGGTAGTGATGCCATTATATAAAACCATGGTCAGGCCTCACATGGAGTACTGTGTGCAGTTCTGGAGGTTGCACCTTCGTAAGGATATTAACATGCTGGAGATGGTCCAGAGAAGAGTGAATAAGGTGGTACAGAGCTTGCAACGCAAGACATATGAGGAGAGATTAAGGGACTTCAATATGTACTCACTGGAAGAGAGGAGGGAAAGAGGGGGTATGATAGAAACATTCAGGTACCTCAAGCATATAAACAAGGTACAAGGGGGAGACATTTTCCAATACAGGAGGAGCACAAGAATGAGGGGACATGACATGAAATTAGAAGGTGGGAGGTTAAGAGGGAATGTGTGAAAGTTCTTCTTCACAGAGAGGGTGGTGGACATGTGGAATGGTCTGCCTCAGAAGGTGGTGGGAGCGAGCATTGTGGATGGATTCAAGCATGCTTGGGACAGGCATAGGGGAACTATAGAGGTACAGCAGCGAGTGGCTCAAAAGCAGTAATCCAGTACAAGGGCTTATGGGTAGACTAGATGGGCCAGGCAGTTCTTATCTGCTGACAATGTCTTTTTTTTAAATTTAATAAACTTTATTCATTTTAGATATATAACAGCAATCAATACAGACAACATGACAATGCTGGGAGAAAAGTAACTGATAACAATCAATTACATGAGTTATAGCATTCGTTGACAAGTTACCGTACATAAAAACCTGTAATATGATTAAGTTGTCTGCATCCCATCCTCCCAATATCTGCTGACAATGTCTATGTTTCTGTGTCTGTGTCTCTTTCTCTTTTGAATTATAGACAGACAGAGAGAGAGAGACACACATAAGCATATGCTGCTTGCATGTGCTGTTCCCCACTATGTCCTCCCTAACACATTACTATCCGTAGGCACACAGAGAGGACACAGCACACATTGTCTCTTCAGTGCTGTTCCCCCAGTGTCTCTGTCTCTCGCTCTCTCACTGTTACTCTCCCTGTCTCTCTTTCTCTATGTCACTCTCTCTCTCTCTAAGCACCAAGCTCCATTCTTGAATGCTGGGGGAAAAAACTCAGTTGCACTCCCTCACTCTCTCTCACTAGGATGGGGGGGGTTGCCAGAATGGGACACAGAGAACCTGTTGGGAGGTGGGAAAGCAGCACAGATGTTCCCAAAGAAAAAGACACTGCGAGAGAGAGAGAGACAGCAAATACACAGGTCTCTCCTGCACACAAACTGCAGCACTGTTTTGTACCAGGGAGCAAGGGGAGCCCACAGACAACAACATCTCAATGTTTTCTCTCTTGCTGTCTCACAGGACATTTCAGCCATGGTGCAGGTGTGGAAGAGTGAGGATGCTGTTGTGACATGTGGACAGCCAGTTCTGAGTACACTATGATTTTTTGTAATATAAAAATGTGTTATGGACTGTCTCTCATGAGAGATGCTGAGACTGCGTGTGATTTGACACACATACACCCAGGTTTTAGATACAAGATGTTACCTGGAAGGCCCGAAGCTAATTACAGACTAGAACAGGCCTTAATCAAGAATCTCTTGTTTTTCTAAGTTAAATATAGCTTTAACTGCTACAAGGGAAATCAGTATCCATTTTATGACTTTAGAGGAGGAAACCAGGTTACGGCACAATGGTGCGAAATCATAAATGCTTTGATGTCTGTGTCACTGGGGATACTGCTTATAGATGAAAGGAAATTTACAGACTTGATTGGGGAAGGAGTTTCTGCTGATGTAACCTTAATTAACTTTCTTTCTAAAATGATAAAATATCCTGGGTATATGATTTTTCATAAACAGAGGAGGAGCTAGGTGACCTCACACAAAGGGGTTGGCGAAGACAGATTTTTAAACAGATTCTGTTTTCCTTCAGAGACACTTTTATCTACACTCTGGCAAATAAACATCTTTGAGCATTTTAAGCAAGTATACAGGTAGAAAGAGACAAAATCTAAGTACTGTAGTAGGAATTGCACTGTTAAAACCTTTAAAAGACTGTATGGTTCTTGTGATATACGGTTCTGTATTTTATGTTTTACATATTTTTATCTATTTTAGTAAACTCTATTTTTAGAGTCTACTTGGTCTGTCTTTGAATATCTTTTTTTTAACAAGTGAAGTATATATGGTTAAAGCAGACACTGTGCATAAGCTTGAATGGTGATACCAAACTGGAAAAGGTAAGAGTAATCAGAGGTCTTTATTAGGGTTTTTAAGGGTTCATTTTGTACACCTGGTTAGGTGCCCATAAGCAAAGATATCTGGCCCCCCGAAGACAGAATTATATGAGCCTGTACATTGGGTACTCTAGCAACAAGCTCACAGTTTGAATCCCTCCAGAACTGAGACCAAAGGTTGATTTGAACCCAAAAAACAGACAGGAGGGTTACCCTGTTTCTGTTAACTGTTCACAAGACTGCACTCGGAGGTTGGCACTTTGTGAGCAGAGGGCTGACCTGCTGAGTGGGTTTGTAATAATTGTCTCTCACTCTTTCTCTATCGTCTGTGAACTGAGGGTGGGGAACGGGCAATGGGGCAGCTACAGTTGTGGGGGGGTGCCAGGAAAGGAAACTCTGGGTGGCCACTTTCACACTCGATCTCTCCTCTGCTCTCCTTTATTACAGCCTGTCAGAGGGCTGTATACTGCTGATCATTGCTTCCACTGTTTCTATGGACAGAGACATAGACAGACAGACAGAGAGAGAGAGAGAGAGAGAGAGAGAGAGAGAGATGCAGCAGATTGTCACAACTTTGGTACCTACTGTCTCCCACTGTCTCTGTGTGTTTGTCTCTCTCTCTCTCTCTCTGTCTTACACGCCAGACTGCATGGCTGCTGTCACTCTCAACTACCTCCTTGCCCACTCGGACTGCTGATTATCTGCAAACTGGACAGGGTAGTGACAGGCGGAACACACGCAGATGCTCTGTTGCTGAGCTCACAGGCTACACAGCTGCCATGTGCATCGCGCTGTCTTGTACTGTGTGGTGTTTCTGTGTGCCCTAGCC
Organism: Neoceratodus forsteri; assembly: GCA_016271365.2. NCBI lineage: Eukaryota > Metazoa > Chordata > Ceratodontiformes > Ceratodontidae > Neoceratodus > Neoceratodus forsteri. The sequence goes on from CM028137.1 coordinate 783,753,688, forward strand.
ACAACTTGTCATACACACACGAGATTGCCGTACCATTGCCTGACACTGTGTCTGACCCGGTCACTCTCTATCTGGATCAGACTGTACAGTGGGATCACTTCACCCGGTTTGTCCCCATTGCACTTCACCAGCTTGGGAACATAATTTGTCTGTGCTGCTGGACTGCAGTCTGAAAATGCAATCTGACTGCACACAGCATGGACTGGGGCCTCAAGCTACAAATTGTGCAGGACGAACACTAGTTTCTGAAGACCGGTGCCTGGTGGTCCCGCAAGGTGGCTGAGTGTGTACACTGAAGTTGTTAACTGTGCTCTGGTTGCAAGGATGTCTGCATTATCGCACTGTCAGGTGCTGCCACACAGTCAATCAAATCCATTCAAAAGAAACATTGTACGGATTCACTTTAAGAAAAAAAGTGTATTCTTAGAACCGTGGGAATATTTGGAGCGCTATCAGAGTATTCTGCTATTCACAAAATGTATGCACAGTCTGAGTCACCCATCTACTCTGCCTTTTGGAGCTTATCAGGTTTCACCTCTTACAGCAATGCTTGTCCCACAGAGCACTAGGCAGCTTTGTGGTGCATCGTTTAAGCTAAAGCTTCTCTGGTTCCTCCCATAATTTGTGAGGCTGATAGCAGCACAGCTTAGCCAGTCATGTTAGCATGGTCACTGGAGCCTGGCTCAAAGAAATGCAAAATGTGAGGAGACAGGAGGGTCAGAGGGACAACAAGGGAGAAATGAGGTATGGGGAACACAGGAGACAAAGGGCATGTGCAGGGGAGGAGGGAAAGACAACAAGGAAAACCGAGCTATGGAGGGGAGGGGGGACGGCTTTATGTATATGAAACGGAAGAAGTGTTCTCTCATTGGAGTGCTTCATTTGTTTCAAGTACACAAAGTTTCCACCCATAAACTGTAAACCATTGTCATACTTAGCTTGCATGATAATTGGTCTGTCAAGGATGAGCCCAATGCCCATTGGGCTAGTCAGTGACACACCTCTGCAATGCCGTTCTCTGTAGCAAAACATTTCTTTTTTTTTTTTTAATTGTATTTTTTATTGTTATTCCATTTTTACAATAAAAACCAGTCAGAGTACAAAATAAAAGTAGCCAATTGGCAAAAGGAAAAAGAAAAGCAGTACATACATTTAAACCAGGACCACTCCTTCACAAACTTCATTTACCACCTAGAAGTTTTAAACTCATTTGTGACATTAACCTTGAGTATCCTCCTACTGCTTCATTCAATTAATAAAAGAGTTTAAGCTGGTTTTTCATCAAATTGACCATTCTGTCTGGTTTGTAACTTAACACCTCTATCTTTATTCCCTTGATCCATACTATATGGACCCAGACACAAAAGATGGGACCAAAGAAGGAGAAGAGAAATGAGAGAGACAGAATGAAAAAAAAAGGGGGTAAAACAGTCAACCAACGATAACAGTCCACTCGCATCTTACCCCCCTCCCCCCCCTTAGGTGGTGAGCATGTTTATCTTCAGGAGCTATATCCCTTACCCTACTATCCACTATCCCACTCCCTGACCTCCCTAACAGTGAGGCCACACATCTAATATCCCTCTTACTTTCAATCTACAGCTTCTCTGGCCAGGATTTCTATAATGTCGATCCCTTCCCTTACTCCCCAGAATTCAAAAAAGGGGAACCAGTGAGACTTAAATTGTTCAAGCCTTAAATTTAAGTTGGCAGTAAGCCTCTCCATTGTCTTAATCTGACTGCAACTCTCCAGCCACTGCTCCTCCCTTGGTGGGATCTCTTTTAGCCATAGCCTCGTAATTGCTTTTTGGGCTGCTGCCACTAGTATTGGAAACAGGTATTGGGCTTTTGGACCTTTCAGGCTGGGAGGAAGCTCCCCCAGTAGGAGATATCAGGCCTGCTCTGGAATGTCCATCTGAAAAATTTGCCCTAAACTCCAAGCCACCTGGCTCCAAAAACTTTTAACTTTAGGGCAACTCCAGAAAATGTGTTCGTACGTGCCCCTTTGCCCACAGCCCCTCCAGCACTTATCCGAAAGAGCCTGGGCAAAGTGCTTAACTACCACTGGTGTTCTAAAGAATCTCGTTAGCCTTTGCCATCTGAACTCCCTCCAAGAGGGTGAAGCAGTGGTTCTGTGCACCATCTTCCATATCACCTCCCATTTCGGAACTTCCTCTTCTACTAGTCTCAAATCTTTCTCCCACTGTGCTTGTATTCGCCGTCTGGGTTCCAGACCATTCGGTACCCCTGCCGCATATAGTTTGGAAATTAAGTGATTTTGGAAATGATCACCAAAAGAGTTCCGGAGCAACTCCAAAAGCGGAATGGGCCAGTTTGTCTTCAGCTCCCCTGTGCCTTTCTCTACACCCTGGATATAGTGTCTGATCTGCAAGTAACCATAGAAATCTGAAGAGGGAATGCCAAACTCCTGTTGCAATTGAGCGAAACTCTTAACTGACTCCCCCTCAAAGAGCTGTGAGAACCTATCAAGTCCCAATCCCTGCCAGCGTTTGAAGAGCAGATTCTCTCTCCCAGGCAGAAAATCTGCCCTCCCTACAATTTTCCCTTGCCTTAGTACCCGCGGCTGTATTTTCAAGTCCCTTATGGTTTGTGCCCACAAGGCCACCAGGGTCTTAAAACTAGGGCTCTTCAATTCATGTATTGTCCTAGGGGTAATCCTATTAAATAAGATTGAAGTGACAGTAAATGGCTTTAGCAACTGCACATCCATTTTAACCCAGCTTTGCATCTCCTGGGGGGAGATATATGCCCCTAAATGTTGTAATTGGGCTACTGTATGGTACCACTTGAAATCTGGGACTCCAAGCCCCCCTTCCCTTTAGGTAGCTTCAAGAGAGCCCAACCAAGTCTAGGCTTCTTCCCAGCCCAAATAAATTTACTTACCACCTTTTGGGACTCCTGCCAGAATTTTCTTGGAGGGGTCAGAGGGAGAGCGTCAAATAGGAAGAGCAGCCTTGGAAGAATATTCATTCTAACTGATTCTACCCTTCCTGTAATTGAGAGAGGTAGAGCCGCCCATCTATCACAATCCTTTCGCATGTTATTTAAAAGTGCCATATAGTTAATTTGGAATAGCTTGCTCAGATCTCTCGGGATTTGTATTCCCAGGTATCTGAAGCTGCTAGTGCCCACTTTAAATTTGTGAGGGTTTCACTTGTCCTGAAACTTCTTTTCCCAGTGCTATTATTTGATTTGGATTCATTAACTCTGAAACCTGAGATGGCTCCAAATTCCCTAAGGAGGTTCATAGCCGCTGGTAGCGAGGAGTCTGGGTTCTTTAAATATAATAGGGTATCGTCCGCATAAAGGGATATGCAGTTGTCCACTCCGCCTACTTCGATACCTGAGACACCTCTATGGGACCGAAATGCCTCCGCCAACGGTTCCATACTAAGGGCAAATAATAAAGGTGAAAGCAGGCAACCCTGTCTTGTACCTCTTCTGATTTGAAATGGTTGGGAGATTACTCCATTTATCCTAACCCTAGCTGAGGGGTTACTGTACAGAGCATTCACCCAGGCCTGAAATTTCAGACCAAATCCCAGTTTCCGGAGGACCCCTCCTAGGTACCTCCATTCAAGGTGATCAAATGCCTTCTCGGCGTCTAGGGCGATCACCAACGGGGTATCTCCCTTCCCTTTCATTCGGGAGTGGGCCATAACATTGAGTAATCTCCTGACGTTATCATGGAGGTGTCTCCCTGGCATAAAGCCCATTTGGTCTGGATGGACCAGCAGGGTTATCACACCCTGAAGCCTATTAGTTATCATTTTTGCCCAGATCTTGATGTCCATGTTTAACAATGAAATTGGGCGGTAGCTCCCACACAGCGTGGCATCTTTATCTTGTTTGGGGATTACCAAAATCAAAGCTTGAGCCCAGGTATCTGGGGCTTCAGCGGGTAGGTGAGCTGTGTTACATACCTGAAGCAATAGTGGTGACAGTTCCTCCTTAAACTTTTGGTAATATTGGGCAATGTAGCCGTCTGGGCCTGTGGTTTTATTATGCTTTAGTTTTTTAATTACCTCCACAAGTTCTGACTGGGTAAAAGGCCGATCTAACTCTTTCTAAAGGGCACTTGAAAGGCTCGGTAGTTTTATTTTCGAGAGGAATCTCTCAATCATCTCTGTTTGATTAGTGGGGGCTTTGGACATATAAGTCTTCGTAAAATTTTTTAAAGCATTCTGCTATTTGAACGGGCTTCGTGACCAGCTTCCCCGGCCCACCAGGCGCAACTATTCCGGAAACATGCCTGTCTGCCTCCTGCTTTTGTAATCTGAACGCCAATAACTTCCCGGCTCTGTTTCACCCAGTGTAGTACTTCTGGGCTGTAAACTTGAGAGCATTTTCGGTCTTTACCAACAAAAGCTGGTGTAATTGAGCTCTAGCCAGCTTCAGCTCAGTCAGTGTCTTAGCTCGTCCTGTTTCTTTATGAATGTCTTCTAACTCTTTGACTTTCTGTTCCAACCCCTCCTGCTTCTGTTGCCTTACCCTCTTCTGTTGAACTGCATATGAAATTATTTCCCCCCTTACTACCGCTTTTAAACCATCCCATAGAAACTTCACTTTTATTACAGAGTTTGAGTTTTCCTTAATATAGTTTTCTATCACTTTTTTCAACTTGTCAACTAATTTTTTGTCTCCCAGTAGCCCTGCATTCAAACGCCACAAAGATTGTTTTTGTTGGGGCCCCAAATTTACCGTGAGACTGACTTTGGCGTGGTCGGATAGGCGTATTGGGTAAATCTGCTGGTCTATTATGGAATTTAAGCATCCCTTCTGAGTGTAGAACCTGTCTATCTGGGAATAGGAGTCCTGCGAATTTGAGTAGAAGGTAAAATCCCTACTGGATGGATAACTAACCCTCCATGTAGCCACCAACCCTGCCTTGACACACAGATGTGAGAGGACCTTCGGCCCTTTCCCATTATCCCATCCCCCCTTCCCCGAAGACCTATCTTTATTTACATCCTCTACACAATTCCAGTCCCCTCCTATAATAATCTGTCCCTCTGGGAGTGTAGCTATTACCCCAAAAACTCGTCTGAAAAATTCTGAATTAGCCGGGGTGGGCGCATATACATTTACAATATGTATTACCCTATCTCCAACCCTACCCGACAGGATCCCCCATCTACCCTCTTCATCTGATACAAAATCCAACTGGGTAACGCCTAGGCCCCTCCGCACCAGAATAGCCACCCCTGCCTTCTTCGCTTTCTTGTGAGATGAGGCAAATACCTCTCCTACCCATAGGCAGTTTAATTTTTTTATGTTCCAATGCGGAGAGGTGTGTCTCCTGCAGTAGACCTATATCACATTGGACTCTCGCTAAATCTCTTAAAATGTTGTGCCATTTCACTGGGGATCCTAGACCCTTAACATTGAAAATAATTAATTTCAAGGTTCCCATGGTAAGTTAGGATTAAGTTTTCTTGGGGGGGGGGGGTAGACCCTTCCTTAAAGATTTCCTTTGGGTATTCCTCTTTTTCGCCTCTTTCCGTTGAAGGATGGCGCACAGGTACCAATCCTTTTATTTCTGGTCTTTCTGTTTTAGCATCACCACCATTTCCCTTTTGCCATTTTTGTTCCACCCTCCCCCCCTTACAACACAACAACAATTGATTAAGTACAACAAACAGAGCTTACATCCAACTATTTACACATAGGCCCCTAGAGGCCTCAATCGGAGGGAAGTTCCTTCTGTCCAGGAGCATGAGCTTCAATTAAGCTCCGCACCCCTGCCCTTCCGGAGAAGTAGCCGAGAAGGTGGTCTCCTGGGATGGAATACCACTGGGAAGGCGATAAACCCCTCGAGGGTCACACTGTCCAAAAACCAAAACCAAAAGGACTGGGTGACCTCCGATGGGCAACCTTTCCCCTGTGAGGACATCCAGTTCAAGTGTGTTTCTTGTGTATTGGGTGGGTGCAGGCCTCGATATGAAAAGTCAAACACCCACCCAATTTCCGTCGATCTCCAAGTCCAGTGCTATTGCTAGCTAACTTTAAGTTCTGAAAAGAAAGCAGAACGTTAGAGATGTACATTTCTGCCCAGTTCCCTCAATTAGAGCCCTTCCTCAAGGCCTTCCGATGGGCTCCAATTAGCCTCCTGCACACTCCCTTAAGTACACCTTATTTACTCCGTAGGAAAGGAGGGTAGTTTATACTAATTTACCTTTTCCTGGAAGCTCTGTGTGGGGAGTGGGACACTAGAGCCCCTCCCCATAAGGCCTCCCCTCCTCCCCCAAATGCTATTACATTCCACAAGCTTTTTAAACGTTTCCAAACTAGTCACGACTTATTCCCTATAAGGTCTGCTGTCACTTCAACTGAGTTCAAAATCTGGGGTGTTGTTCTTAAATCCACGATGTCTCGCCTCCCTTGCAGCTCTCCTTATGCCTTTTACCCTTTCCAATGCCATCCCCAGCCTCCCTACCCATCAAGAATTAATATTTGACAGCTATCCCCAATGGAGACTCGGGAAGAACAGTAAACTTCAGCACAGGCCTTCCGCCAGATCATTCAGGGCAGGCTTCCCCTCCGTTGGTTCGCTAACAGTCCCTTGTTAAGATACACCAAATCTTCGCACAGTTGCTGATCGGGGCTTATCCCTCTGCCAGATCTGCTTCTTGGTAGTCCCTTCTTCACTGTAGACCATTGCAACTGCAACAGCGTTTGCTCTGAGAGATCTGGTTGTAGATCCGGGAGAGCAGTCCCTGCCTTCTGCAACGGTTTGCTTGCTTGCAGGGGGGAGTCACAAAGCTTGCTACCCGTGGGCCACTGCACCAGTAATTTCGCCGGGTACTGCAGGAAGGCTTTAATCTGTTGTTCCCTTAATTGTTTAATGACCGCTAAGACCCGTTTTCTCTTTTTCATCGTAGAGCGAGGGAAGTCATGGTCAAGAAATACCCTCTTTCCATCTAAATTCAAATCTTTCTTACTCCAGGCCTTTTGTAACACCATCTCTTTCACTGGGTAGCAAGTGAATTTGACCAGGATTGAGCGTGGGGGGGCCTCACCTTTTGGTTTAGGGCCTAAGGCCCGGTGTACTCTCTCTCAAGCTCCAGGGGTTCTGAATCTGGGATTTCTAATTCTTGCCTCGGCCAGGTTTTGATGAATTCTACTGGATTACCTTGCTCAGCCCCTTCAGGAAAACCAAAGATATGAAGTGTTTTCCTTAGGCCCCTCGCCTCGGCATCTTCCGCTCTAGCAGTGAGTTCTCTCTCCCTCCTGGCTAGGTAAGTGACAGCCCTTGTAAGTTTGATCAAATCCTCTTGGAGCCCCTCTAGGCCTGATTCAAGATCTTCTGTTCTCCTCTCCAAATGCTTTAAATCTTGTTTAATGTCCTTTACATTCGTGTTGATCCTTTGTAGCATTCTGAATATATGCGCTGTAGCATGGCCATCCAGTGAGCTTTCCCTTGAAGTGGTCTCTTCTTCTTCTTCCCCGCCAGAGCCGGCTGCTGATTCCAAGGCCCTGGAATGGGAAATGCTCGGGCTGTGTTCTTGTCTTAATCTACCTCTCGCTGTATTCTTTTTCGCACTTCTAGCCCTTGGATTTGCCAACTGACTCATTTTTCTTGTCGGGCTCTCAACTAAATCTCCACTCTATCTCAGTAAGGCACTGGATTTCAATAGATTGTCGCACCTCCACCTCGGAGCTAAAAGCTAAGCAGCCATACCAGGTGGTGACATCACTGGAACTCATCAAAACATTTCTTGTGCAAGTGCAAGCAACGTAAAAAGGAAGAGTGCATGTAACTAGGAAGTAGATTCAGTATTCTGAAGCTTTGATAGGTGGAGGAGGGGAAGAGCCCCTGCCCCTGAAGCCACCTCACAGTTCAGACTGATACCAGTATGTTTGCTTGCCTTGCAAATGAATGCAAGCATTTGTCAATGCTGAATGGTTGCTTGTTGGCATTAGCAGTGGAAGCGCAAGAGTTAGACAGATGCAGTATAGGAATGGCAATGAAGTATTAGACTGATGCCATCTCAATCCCCACCCTGAAGAGATGGAGAGGCATTGGGGTGTGCCTTTGGGTCATCGCCCATAACAGTCAGGACATTTCACCTCACCCTACCCTGCAGACACTTACAAGTGTTGAGGTGTGCCTTGGGATGTTTGGGCTTTACACTCACCTCATTCCATAAGGAAATACACTGAAATGGGTGCAGTATAGGAGACTGGGGTGAACTCTGGGGCCAAACAGTCCAAGGCACACCTCAATGCCTGTCACTGGCTGCAGGGTGGGGGTAGGGTGGAATGGCATGAGCATTACTGTCGACAGTCCCAAGTCACACCCCTGACACCTGCCAGTCCCTACAGTGTAGGGCGTTATGGTCAGAAACCCTAATGCCCTGGATGTTTCTTGGTATTTTTACTCCAAGTTTTCAACATGGGCTTTTTGTGACCCTACTGCATGAACAGTGACACTATCAGTTCATTAGCTAAAAGGTGATTTTGCACAGTGACTGTGCCATTTGGCGCCACAGGTGCGAAAACGCATTTTGAACAGGATGTGAAAAATAACAGCTGTACTGTTCATGAGTAGGTGTAAAAAAATGTTAATGTTGAAAATCTGGAGTAAAAATATAAAAAAACTGGTGAATTCACGAGCGTGCATAGAAACTACGCAACGTACACCCGTAATTATTTGGGGAATTTTTTTACACCAGATTTTCAACATAGGCATTTTTGGACCTCTGCTCATAACCAGTGTCACTGTGATTATCTCAATCTGTCCCAAACACTGATTTCCCACAGCGACCACGCTATTCTGCGCCGGAAGTGCGAAAACACATTTCAGCCAGGATGTGAAAAATGACAGCTGAACTGTTCATAAGGAGGTATGGAAAAATGCCAATGTTGAAAATCTGGAGTGAAAATATTACAAGTTTGTGAAGTTAAGAGGGTGCGTGGAAACTGCGCCATGCACGCTCATAACACATTCATTTTATGGACTTTTGTCACCAAATTTTCAACATTGGCTTTTTAAGACCTCTGCTCATGAACAGTGTTGCTCTGATTTACTTAATCTGTCCTGAACATTGATTTTGCATACCGACTGTGCCATTGTGTGCTACATGTGCGAAAACACATTTTGGGGAAGATGTGAAAAATGGCAGCTATACTATTCATAAAGAGGTGTGGTAAAATGGTCATGTTGAAAATCTGGAGTAAAAATATTAAAAACGCTCGACATTATGAGTGTGCTTAAGAACTGTGCAATGCACGCTCGTGAAACAGTCATTTTGGGGAATTTTTTTCACCAAATTTTTGACATAGGGTTTTTGGGGGCCTGCCTCATGAACTGTGACACTGTTGTGTCATTAATTGGTCCCAAAAGGTGGTTCTACGCAGTGACCATGAAATCACCTTTCAGGACTGAATAACAAAATGACAGTGACTGAGTTCATGAGGTGGGGTCCCAAGAACCCCATGTTAAAAATTTGATGAAGAAATTCCTAAAAATGGCAGAGATATCCACTTAAGTTGAAAAAACCTTGTTTATGCCATTATACAGCTTACTGGCATTTCTTCAGGTTGTGGTCGGCTTTGAAGAGTGCAGACTTGTTCCCAGTCCACCAAAGATCATTGTGCCAGGCTACAGAAGTAAGTATGGGGTGAGGGTGTGTGTGGTGAGGTGGGGTGCACAGAGGGTGGGTGCAGGTTGAGCAAGAGGGTGCCACAGACAACATGGGACCGTTTTCTTTATTTTTAAAGGACTAAAAATAAAACAAATGGAAAAAGGACACCGCTGGACTATTGGCACACTGGGGATGGGCTCCTAGTGTGCCACCTGGATTTTTGTTGGGAAAGGGGGGAGTGGAGCTGACATGGATTGGGCACCCCATTGGCCATACAGTGTGCCGGAAGGGGTAACACATGAGCTGAGGGGGGAATGGACACCCCCCTCAGCACACAACAAATGGAGTCTTTGTCTTTCAAACTGTTTTTTGTTTTAATTGGGTTCACCACAATATAACCCAGATCGATCATCCTAGGGTAGCTGATTCATTCCACTGGGGTGTCAAACAGACGAGGCATACTGATGAGTCCTGGTAGGATGAAACACATGTCTATGTCTTCTGTTGGCACCCTTTGCAAACTGTGTGAGAGGCCTTTCGGCACCATGCATTTCTGCTTAAAGTTGAACCAGCATAATATTCAGTGGTGATTTGCATATGCAGCCCATAATGCTTTGCTTTGTGGGGACATGTGTGATTTTGTATCATCAGAACAGGTTGATTTTCAGGAGAGGTAGTGGAAAGCAGGTAAACAAGCCACTCCCTGGAGAAGTCATGCAGATGCCCAGATGGTCACAAACCCTACAGTGGAGCCTGCCAGGAAGCAAAGCAGCATTATGCAGTAAATGACATGTCACAAAATACTGCATGGCAAAAAGTCTTAATTGTCAATGAACTACACTGTTCTCACAGTGTACTGCAGCATTTTGTAGTAAGAGGCAGCAGTGGGATAAAAGAGGGCAAAGAACTATGTTTTATCCTGGCTGGCACCACTGTAGGTTGAGAAATACTGTCTCAGGCAATTTGCCTCAAATGCTCATTTTACTAGGTCAGGTGAGATGCTGCCTTTTATAAATACCCTGACTCCATTTAACCACTGGGTGGACATTTTAATTTTTTCCTTCCGTATACATTTTTGTCCACCTGGATTCTCTCTCCAGGTTGGACTGCCAAAGACATTGGAGTTCAAAGCAAACTTTAGAAAATTTCTACTTGAACTGCACACTTGCAAATTTTTTTTTTGTGATATTATTTTCAAGATTTCATGTAACCTGACAGTGTGATGTAACTATGTTTTTGTTACTTTTTTCCTTTTGTCAATTGGCCAGGTCACCCTTGTGAAGGGAATTTACTCCCAGTTGGCTTAGCTGTTCAAAGAAAAACAAACAAATATACAAACAAACAAACAAACAGTGTAAAACATAGCAACTGAGGTTTGTTAGTATCAGAAAACAGGTACTACGTAACTTTGTAACCTAAGTCAACTTTGGGGAAAACCCTTTCAATGAAAACCCATAAGTTTCCTTAACCACGCTGTAGTTACAGTGTACCTACAGTGTAACTGCATTGCATTTGCAATGTATTTACATGCAACAAACATGTAACTACAGAGTAATTACCCCTGTTGCATGTGATTAATGAGTAGCTACCCTGCAGTTGCATTAAAACTGAAAAAATAAAGTGTGACCAACCCCTTATGAACTCATGCAGATCAGTTAGTGAAAGCAGAGTTGACAAACTGACCAATTTAAAATATCTATACTAACCTAAGTGTTAGTTAGAGGACCACCTTATAGAGGATTGGGTAACTTTGTGGACATGGATGGCATTACGTTTCCATCGCTGGAGACTTTACCTGGGCTAAAACCTGAGCTCTGGTTGCAAATAAAAAAAAATACAAAACACAAGTGTGGCTACATCGAGTTGGTGAAATCAGCCATTAAACTTCTCTAATTTAAAACAAATCAATTTATTACAACTGACACAGAAAAAAAGTAGCAGCAACATCCCAAATACAAAATGCTGAACGTTTTCGTGTCACACTAGTGCTTTCTCAAGGCGTACACCTGTGAACACATACCTAGTTTATAAAGACAAGGCTTAAAGTGACAGTGCAACATATCAAGACAAATAATTACAAAAACCAAGCTGCTTTTTTACTGTCAGTTGTAATAAATTGATTTGTTTTAAATTAGCCAAGTTTAATGGCTGTTTTCACCAACTCGATGTAGCCACGCTTGTGTTTTTTTGATTGTATGAATTTGGGGCGATTCCGAGTATGCGGTCCTAGTAGCCACCTTTCTGTTGCAGTACTTGACATCAGTGCAGCAGCTTCATCTAAGTTTGGCCCCCTGAAGAAACCTCTGAGAGGGACAATACACAGGGGTGTTAGCCTGGCTACTACATGCTGAAATTCATTTAATAAACGTTTATCCAGTGCCTGTCTCATGTGTGTGCAGCTTTGTTCCTGTTTACTTCAGTAATTGTTCAGCTGAAGCACTTTTGTGGGTGGTGATGTGTGCTCCACCATAGCTGTTTAAACTTAAATACATACACTGTATGGAGAATGATGCATAGACAGCCATGCACAAAAGGGCTGTGTTTCCATTTAGGTAGTCTGATGACATCATAGGAACTTCATCAGCAAAGAAATCTAAAATAAAAAAATTATCCTTTTTTTTTTCCAAAGAATTATTTTGGTTTCATTTTTTATTATTAAAAAAAAAAAGAAAACCTCTCTGTATTCCATCTCCAGATTCTAAAAGTAAATAACATGTCCCAATTGAAAATGACACTCTTTGTGGAAATAACATGTTCTAAGTGAAAATTAATTGTTTTATCCATACTGAAAAATAAATTACTTTTTTTACTCAGTTTATTTAGTACTGGCATGGTAATTATATATCAGAATGATAGGCAGCTGTGGTATATAAGGAAATATACCATCAATGGGAGCTCATGAGACAATAACTACCTTATGTCTCCTCCTCGATATAATATTTCACTAGTATACTAGTTGCCTATTGTTTATTTTATAGAATACATTTGTGTGATCACTTCTTGTTTTGATCACAATTACATATATATAGGGAAAGGGTATACATGAATGCATCATTAATGTTCTAAAGTCACAAATGGAGGGAAATGTGGTGTTGAGATTTTATGAACCCTAATGCCACCACCTCCATCAGCCCCTAGCATCATGACCCAAGGCAAAGCTTCGGGTCCAGGGTCATGACCGATGGATCTGCTGCTTCAAGCTACAGTTATGGAACCAAGCCCCACAAGCCAGGTGCTTTACATAGAGCCCACAGTATCAGTCATAACTTTCTGTACGCAGGCTCCTGTGGGTCCTGCGCAAAGCTATAACTTTCTTCATTCAGGAGCCCTTCGGGCCATGTGCAAAGCAAGAGATCAGTCAAAGCTTCTTTCATTGCAGGGCCCTGAAGGGAACTCCCTTCCCCCCTTGCAGTACAAAGTAGAGCCTTAACTTTTTACCCCACAAGAAAGAGAACCATAACTTGCTTCACACAAGGACCTTTGGACCTTGTATGAAGTATGACATGCAGGGCCCATTGGGCACCATACAAAACAGGAGATGAGTCCTAACTTGCTTTGCCCATGCCCTACAGAAAACAGGATATGCAGGGCTCTTTAGGCCCTGCATGAAACAGGAGGTGAGCCCTAACTTGTTTTGCCCAGGCCCTTTCAGGCCCTACACAAAACAGGATATGCAGCGTTCATTAGGCCTAAATGAAACAGGAGGTGAGCCCTAACTTGCTTTGTGTGGGCCCTGCTTGAAGAAAGAGTTAAGTCCAAATTTGTTTTGTGCTGGGACCCAAACAGGAGGAGAGTACTTATTTGCTTTATGTAGAGACCAAAACAGGAAATAAGTCCTAACTTGCTTTGCACATGGAGCATCAGGCCCTGTCTGAAGTGCATGTGAGTCCTAATTTTCTTTGTGCAGAAAATGAGACATAACTTTCTTATTATTTTGTATGTGCATGACTTTGATTGTAGTCAAAATATGTGCTATTTTTTTTATGGTTGTGTTCTCACAAAGCAGCTGCATCATCACACATACTGTGCCCTGAACTTGACTTCACAAGTGGCCCACATCAGCTACATCATCAAACACATAGCACCAGAACTGTTGTGGACTTAACGAGTGGGCTTCGGTTGCAGGGTACTTGCAAGGCAGCTGCATTATCAAACATTGTCCCACACCAGTACCTTGCTTTGTACCTGGCTCCAAAAAACTAAATTTGATGAAAGCAGAAATTGTATCTCATGAAAATTTATTTATTTAGGACATGGGTTTGTGATTAATGAAAATGGGTTTTTGAGTCACAAATACAGGCACGGTTTTGTGTGCTGAGCAACTTAATTTCATTCATAATTTTAAAACCTTTTTCAGAAAAAAAAACACTTGAAGAAGGAACCTTACATCCCCAACTGTTAACAACACAAGTTTCAGACTACAGCTCCAAGATTGTTTTGTATTGTTCTTAAAGGAAATCTTTACCATGTAGCAGCACTTTACAAATACCAGCCCCTTTCTATCTCATCTAGCCCTAGTGGAAGAAAGGCTGATGATACAGGTACTGCTACATTTATTATAACTTTTGCAACCCCCCCCCATACCCCTCAAGCACTGCACTATTCTGCCAGTGTCCTGTCACACTTTTCAAACGTGTCTGTCCCAGCTGATGATGTCCATGCCTCACCAACTGTTGAATGCATGAACTGCATAGCTGCTGGACCCCATGGGTTATAGTGCACAATATACACCTGTTACACATTTGCTCCCTATTAATCACTGGAACACATACCAGACTAGGAGTAATATCCTTTGCTGAATCTGACCATAATGCTGTAGCAGTCAGTGATAACTGGTTAGAAAGCTGATGTCCCTTACCACCTGCACCCGACCAAGCACATACCACCACTCTGAGTGCTCTCTACAGTGAGCTTCACTGATAAGGTAGCCTGGGATCCCCATAGTAAAGGAGATATTTGAGAAATGCAAACATTATGAAGAAACTGCTTTTAATAATGGAGGACTCCCGCATGAAGTAATAGATCCAGTACGTATCTGCAGTGACAATGAGCTTGGCATAAGCATGTCAAATGGTCTGCCCATGCATCATGCAACCATCTCATGGAGCATGCATCCAGTATGAACAAAAGGTCGTTTGACTCAGATGGGAATTTTTACAACTCTGTTTAATGAGTTGTTAATTTTTTTTAACATTAAAACTGTAAAAGCTTAAAATGTTGCAGTGTGACTTCACACATGGTTGTTTTCAGCACTGACTGTTGGGGTTTTGACTCTGACATTGATATCTGTAAAAACAATGATTTTTGTTTTATACTTTACGACCAATTTCCTTGAAAAAGCTGTCCTGTGAAAACATAACATTGGGGGGCGTTTTGGATGCCTGAAAAATGCTGAATTGCTAATAAATCTTTAAAGATTTTAAGAAGCTTCTTGCTTTGTTGCTGTGGTTGTTTTTTCAAGCTCTGTGATTAGGTATGCACTAGATCCCTTTTGAATTGATCCTGGCAATTGTTGAGAACTGTTGAGACTATAAAGAAACACCTCCAATCTGAAAAATAATAAGAAAAAGCACAGGTTTGAAACTAAGTTGGGACAATTTTGATATTCAGATAGCAGGATCAAAAGATTTTTGGAGAGCAATGAAAGCAGCAACAACTTATTGTAATTAGGAGCATTCAGATTATTAAAAATGGAAGGAGAGCTGCCTTGACCCCCCCAATGGAATTCCTCATAAGGACCAAGGAGTGGAAGGAAGAACTCCGTAGACCCTATGAAGGAAAATAAGTGACAAAGAAGGGAAAAGTGGGGCTAGTCAGTGGCCAGGTCGAGTAGGGCACTCTTGTGATGGCAGATAATAATAATAATAATAAAAAATGAAATCTGCAACTTCCAAGGAGTGAATGTTGTATTTAAAGCAGGTGAAAGCCAAATTGTTACATAGGAACAACAAACAGTATGTTCAAGGAGCAGAAAAAAGACTTAGTGGTTCAACTGGCCAGTCTCTCTGCCAACCAACTCAGCAG
The DNA here is from genome assembly GCA_016271365.2 of Neoceratodus forsteri. NCBI lineage: Eukaryota > Metazoa > Chordata > Ceratodontiformes > Ceratodontidae > Neoceratodus > Neoceratodus forsteri. Next base: position 783,769,320 of record CM028137.1, read on the forward strand.
ACGTACCTACTGTATGATTTGAGTAGAGGCGTAATGTGCTTGTGAACATAGTGATGTTCAGGTACCATTATGATCCTGACACTGAGGAGATCTACTATAGTTTGGCCAATTACGTTGATGTAAAAATGAAATGGCTTCATAGTGTGCAGCAAGTCCTTAATTTTATATACAGAGAAATCATTGACAAACAGATCTGTAAGTTAATTTTTGAAAGAGGATCCAGATTTAAATAATGAAATAATACTGGCACTTCGCACATGGCCCAGTACCATCCTGAGGCTTGGTGGCTGCTATGTTTATGAGGAATTTGTATGAGAGTGAGACATACAAATACCTCCATGAGGTATTAAGGTAGATCATAGGGAATTGTTTAAACTGTGTGGAAGCACAGGCATGAAAGGGAATGTCATGAAACTAGCTGGGAAGAGGTACATTTAAGACGGACACTAGAAAGTATTTTTTCATGAAAAGGGTAGTGAAGGGGTGGAACGAGTTACAGAAAGAGGTGGTCTGTGCAAAATCAGTGTGTGTGTGTGTGTGTGTGTGTGAGGGTTAATTAAAAACATGGATAGGACAGATACATGTGCTTAGTAAAATCATTTAAAAAAAATGGAGGAGTGACTAGCCCCTAGGGCACTCACACTCCACATTAGATAGGTAGGACTGGGCAGATACAATGGGCCAAGGGGTCTTTCTTCTGCTGGTTGTATGTTTCTTTTTTTTATCTATATTTTATCCCCCTGTTGCCTCTGGCCACCCCATTCAGCCTGATCTCCATAGTCCAGTCATCCAACTTCCCCAGGACTTACCTTCATGCCAACATCCTCCACTTGCAGGACTGATAGCAAGATGCCCAGTCTGGTGCAGGGCCTGCAAAAGCTCAGATGTCATCTTATGGCCAGAGGGTTTTTTCCTCTATGGCTTTTTTCCCCCTGACCACACATGTACAATGGAGTAACAGATGAGCTCTGCCTCTGTGGAGATGTCCTCAAATTTATTTTATTTTATTTAGTTTTTGTTTACTGGGTAGGTGTACTAGTCATAACGATTAGTATTTTCAGGCATGACCTGGGAGGTTACAAGGGAAAACATTACAGGTGTAACAGACAGCAAATGATATCAGTACACAAAAAACAGGGTATAGTACATTGAATGTTCAGTAATAAAACTAAAACAATTCAGGTCAAAGCATTAACAATAAACAAGGAAAGCATAACAGGTAATTGAAGATATCAGGATACAAAAAACAAGGTATTGTACATTGGATGTGCAGCAATTAACTACAAACAAATTCATGTCAAAGCATTAACAACAGTCAAGTCAAGTCAAACATCATTACAGTCAAAATGACTAAAGCAAAGCAGTGAGGACTGAAAGACATGATAGGAGAACTTCAGTAGAAAATTGAACAAGTTAAGGGAGGATGAGATAAACTATAGCGAGTGTAGTCTTGAGAGACAGATCAAGAGAAAGAGACAAATAACTGATAAGTGCAGGAGGGAAAAGGAGTAAGGGTGTGGGAGCTGCTAACAGCCTAGGTTCAAAAGAGTGCTAGGTTGAGATATAAGGTGAAGATACTAGGATAAGGGCTGACAGCAAGGAGGGAGGGGATAAGAGAAGAAAGTGGGGTGGTGAAGCTCGGGACATGGCAGGGGAGTGCTAACACAAAGTAGGATTATAATGGGAGGCAGTGAGAGGACACCTGAGGAAATGGAGAGGTCAGTGGGGCTTCTAATAGACTGGAGGGAGTGGTACTGGGTAGGTTAAGGAGAGATATAAGAGAGGAAACTGCAAAGAGCAAGATATGATGGCTAGTGAAGTGCAGGCAGGAAAACCAAACAGGTTTGTAGGGTTCTAGAGGCAGTGAATCTAAGGTGGATTGAAGCAGGTGCAGGCGGCAAGGTCAGTAAGTAGGGTGCAATGTCTCTTTATGAAGATGTGATGGCTGGGACCATGATTAGAAGTCTTCTAGTGTACCCAGACTGTGCTGCCACCTGGATTCCTCCAGGTGGCAGGCAATCAGAGGGTTGCCTATCCCCTTCCCCTGACAGAGGAGAACAATCCTATGGATGCTCAATCCTCCCTCATCCAGTTGGTCCCGGAATGACTCGAGTCTGTTCCTGAACCTGGGTTGCCGGTGTGGCAAGAAGTAAGGCACTGAGTGCCTCAGCCCTCCATGCCACTGGGCCAATTTGCTTGTATGTTTTGTATGTACATAGAGGAGAATGGTCTCCAGGACAAGAGGCAGCATGAGTTTGTGGGGGGGGGGAGATTCTGTCAGACGAACCTGATTGACTTTTTCACCTGGGTCACCAGGGTGGTGGATGGGGACAAAGCGGTAGACATCATTTACCTGGACTTTATCAAGGCCTTTGATTATGTGCTGCATAAGAGGTTAATCAGCAAACTGAAGAATCTTGGGATGGGGTGAAAATGACAAGGGGGGTAGCCAGTTGGCTGAGTGACCGAACCCAGAGGGTGGTAGTCGGGGTAGAGTTATCCATATCAGGGAGGTAGCCATTGGGGTCCCACAGGGATCGGTAATGGGCCAGTGTTTTTCCCATCAAAGTTTTTTATTGAATTTTCAAGCTTGTCAACACATACGCAATGTCAATGTCATACATTGTTTCACTAAACAATGTTTATCTCAAGGAATTGCAAACATTAAGGTACAGAGTAAAAGATCCTTAGCAATGTTTCTATAATTATACTAAGTCAACCTATTGGTATTAAAGCTATTAGCAAAAAAAACAAAACAAATCAAGGCAGTCTGTCAATTAATCAAGGTGGAGGTGGGGGCCATAAGATTAGCTTATGCATTGTGACAAATAAATCCCTACAGAGGTAACTGAAGAATGGGGGGATAAGGAGAGCAATGGAAATGCCCAGGTCCAGTATTGGTATATAGTATGGTGGGGGGGTGATCATCTGAGAGGCTTAGCATTACTCACAGTTGGAGTAAGCGGAACTTAACAGAGCAGGTAGAGGAACCACCTGTAATGCTTGGCAAATTTGTTAGGCTTGAGGCCTGAGCAGAGATGAGTTCACCTATTTGGAGGTAGGGTGGGTGGAAATTGTGCTTTCCAGTGCAGGTAGGGATACCAGATTTTGTGGTACTGGGAGACACAGCCTACCACTGTGTGGGCAACCCTCTCAAAGTTGGCTGTCAGGGATACCAGGTGGAGCCTCTGTTCAGTGTCTCAGTATGATTCTCTTGGCAGCTGCCATGGTCCCTGTGGCCCAAAGCTCTTGCACTGAAGACATGGTGGAGTCTGGAGGTGGGATGGTCAGGATTGCAAGCTTGGAATCTTTACCTCTGGGTACAGGGACAATACTTCTGCAAGTTCTCCATACCTTATCCCAGTAGTTCTCAAGTAGGGAACAGTACCACATGATGTGGGACAGGGAGGCTTGAGGTGAGGAGCATCTCCAGCAGTCACTATTTGGGACTAAGCCCATCTTGTATAGCCACAGCAAAGTCCGATATGCTTGGAGCACAAGTTTATATTGTAGTGTTTTTGCTTGCCTCTCTCTAGCAGCCTTGTAGATTTGAGGCCAAATAGCTTCCCATTCCAGCTGGGGAATAGGGACATCAAGTTCCTTTTCCTAGGTCTCTCTGGGGCCTGCCATTGGGAGATGGAGGGCTGTTAGTTTGTGGGACATCTGCTTAGTTGAGGACGGTGCGGCCAGTTACATGTCCAGGGGGTGGCCTGTGGCAAGGTATAGGCTAGTAACTTTAATTCTTACAAGGTCTCTAATCTGAAGGTACCTCCAAAAGTGGGATTTAGGAATGGAATATTTATCTGAAAGCTCCTGGAATAAGTATAGCACTCCTGTGCAGGGTGGTACAAATCTCCCAGTTCATATATTCCCTGTTGTGTCCGCATGTCCCAGGACATTGGAGTATTGCCAATTGTCAAAGAGGGATTATTCCAAATAAGATGTGCCTGAGTTGTGCTAGGGGCCCAATTAGCAGTAGAAGTGAGATGAGAAAAACCCACTCTAGTGAGCTTAATACTGGGGGAGGGGTAATCAGAGCTTCTTTTCTAGTCTGGAAAGATGAGGACAGGTGGACAGGGCAAGCTGGCCTGGGAGAGCTGAAGCTCAATCCATTGAGGAAGTGGGGAGGAGAGAGAGAGATGGTTTTAGGCAGGAAACGGTTTGTCTCTGAAATATTGTGTCATGTTGTGCTTTAAGGTTTGGAAGGTCAAAGCCTCCTTCCCTCCAGGGTCTCATCAGTGTTTGCACTTTGATTTTAGGAGGTTTACATCACCAGATAAATCTTGACATTTTGCATGTTAAAGTGTTAAAGAATGAAGTAGGTAGAGCTAGTGGTAGCTTGCCCAAGATGTAATGAATCTTTGGAATGGTGATCAGCTTAACGCTTTTACTTTTCCCCACAGGGAGAAAAGGTTAGTCCTCTATGCACTGATGCCTGTCATAAGTTTATCTAGAATGAGAGCCATGTTTGCTGTAGCTGAGAGAGAGAGCAACCACCAGCTTCCTTAAAGCAAGGAAGTGATTTCATAAAATACACTGAACTGAATTCTTAATTTTAGGGCCTGTGTAAGTAAGTAGAAGTCAATGTTTTGGTTCTCTGTTTTGGGGCTTGACTTTTCTTAGTGTAACTTTTATTTGCAGGGGAGGAAATCTAGCTGGGAGAATATCTGCAATCATTTGGGACTAGACCTGTTATTTAAACTCTGTGAAATAGGTGTCTGAAAGAAAGGAAGGCACTCACCAGGGTGGTGGACCAGAGTTATAGTTGATTGTTTCTGGAGGGCATGGGCTTAGTCCCACCCACCCACCCTGCCCCTCACCCACTCACCCCAAGCACACCATTTCCTTTATCAGGGGTTCTGACATCACTTCCCCAAAAGTGCAAAGGACATACACCTGTTCATATCCTTAAAGGCACAGCACACTGAATAGGGGGTAAAGACATTCACACGCTTGCACACACTAAAAAAAAAATGAAAAACAAAAACAAAAAAAATCTTAAACAGGAAGGGAAACAGACATGTGGGGAATGGTGCAATGCACTGGCTGTGGAGTGGCAGTTTTCTGGGAGATGTTCTGGAGGCTGTGTTGCTGCCTTATTTGCAGACACCTCTCAGGTCTGAGGGAGGAGGTTGCCTGTCTCCATGCTGACCTGGCAAGGATTCAGGAAACCTTCTCCCCCACCCTGGGACCACCCAGACCACCACCACTGCCTCAGAGTTTGCCAAGAAAGAGGAGAAGTTGGACCATGGTGGGCTTAGGGAGGGTGAGAGTGGTGGAACAGAGGCACATCCCTCCAGTTGTGCCTCTCCACAATTCACTCACCATTCTGGAGGAGCCTGGTTCCTCTATGGAGGCACCCACAGTGGAGACCAAGGAGCATGATGGGAACCTCCACAAAGGAGATCCACAGGAGGGTGGCACAGGACCCACAGCCAAAGGAAACAACTCCTGGTGGGGGACTCAACCATTAGGGGGTAGAACTGGTGGGGAGGGAGGGGAGAGGGAGGCAAGGTGCCTGCCTGGTACCATGGCTTGGAGGGACAGGAAGCAAATTGCCAGGATCATGGGAGCAGCTGCATGAGGGAGGGAGCTGTATGTTATTGTCCACCTAGAGAAAAATGACCTGGCTGGGAATGGGATCAGAGCAGTACAGCAGGAGTTTATGGAGCTGGGGAGGGGCCTTAGACAAGTAGCACACATAGTAACTTTCTCAGAAGTGCTACCTGTCTATGGCACGGGTGAGGCTAGGGTACTCCACACCATGGGATTCAATGACTGGTTGAAAAACTGGTGCGGAGCTCAGGGATTTGGCTTCACTGGGGACTGGGGATCCACTTGGAGGGATACAGGCCTATACTGGTGTGATGGTCTACATCTGTCCAGTAGGGGAACCAGAATCCTAGGTGATAGGTTTAAATGCTTCATTGGCAAGCATTTAAACTAGCCAAGGGGGAGGCACTGAAGGGAAGCAGAACCCCCCCCACAAAACAGAGTAGCTAGCGAAGTAGACACAAAGGTAGAGAAGTTGACAGGGAGCAGGACCTGGGTAAATCCAGAAAAAGGCAAAGGCAGTAAGGATGGGGATGGGCCTAAAAGGGGTAAGGCCATCAAAAAATGGAGGGAAATTAGTACCAAGGCCTGTAGTCTGTGTAACAAGCTCCCTGAACTAGTGGCCTTGATGGAAGAGGGTTGCCTGGATAGCGTGGCAGTCACAGAAACATGGTACACAGAGAACCATGAGTGGGATGTCAACATACCAGGGTACACAATCTACAGGAGGGACAGGGAGGGTTAAAGAGGAGGTGGAGGAGGAGCTCTCTACATGAGGGAAGGAATCAAAGCAACAGAGCTAAAGGGTAAACAGGAAGGGGAAGAGGCACTGTGGGTCACCCTGAAGACAGGAAATGGCATCACAATCTGCACAGGGGTTGTTTACAGACCCCCATCTATGGGGGAGGCAATGCCAGATGTTAATCGGAGCACCTTTACTGCAGCCACATCCAAGAGCAGGGTCATTCCCAATGTCCTACAGGGGGCATGCCTCAGATAGCTAGTATTAGACCCACTCTGGAGGGAACAATCTTAGACTTGGTACTCTCAAACGGGGATGGAGGGAGGATCTAAATTTAGAAGTGGATAGCCATCTGGGAACACGCAACCAACAAACAGTGTGGTTCACAATAAACACAGCTGTATAGTCAAGCCATACAAAAGCAAGGATGTTGGACTTTAGGAGGGCTGACTTTGGCAAAATGGGAGAGTGCCTCAGAAAAGCACTAGCAAACAGGCAAGAAGAGGGTTGGAGAAACAATGGGGAACAATCAAAACTGTCATCACAGAGGCAACAAGCCTTTGTGTAAAGCAAATCAACAAAACAAAATGAAGGACAAAGCCACTATTGTTCTCAAAAGTGGTGGCAGGGAAGGTTAAGGAGAAAAGAATAGCATTCAGGAAATATAAGGAAACACAGAAGAAGCAGGAAGAGAACTGTATCAGTTAAAGCAGAAGGACGCAGGGAAGGCAGTCAGAATAACAAATGCCCACACTGAGGAAAAGATAGTCAACTCTGTTAAGAAGGGGAATAAAACCTTTTAGAGGTACATTAGGGAGTGAAGAAAGACCAAGGGAGGGATACTGAGGCTTAATAAAGTGGAGGGAATGTGGACAAAGGGTGACAGTGAAAAAGCGGGGATACTGAACAAATACTTCTGCTCAGTATTCGCAAAAAAAGAGGAGGGGGAGATGCCTAAACCAAACAATAGAAACACTCTGGATAGGGGGGTTAATACCAGTCCATTCACAGAAGAAAGGGTTCTGAAAGAACTCTTTAAACTGAAGGTGGACAAAGCAATGGGCCCTGATGGGATTCACCCCAGAATTCTAAAAAAACTAAGGGTAGAACTAGTGACATCACTGACCACCCTATTTAACAAATCATGGGAGGATGGGGTGGTACCTGAGGACTGGAAGAGGGTGGATGTGATTCCACTTCACAAAAGTGGGAGCAGGGCAGAGGCAAGAAACTACAGACCTGTTAGTTTGACCTCAGTGATAAGGAAAATGATGGAATCACTTCTGAAGGAAAGAATTGCTGAGTACCTAGAAGCCAGAGCGGCACAGGACCCAAGGCAGCATGGATTCACAGCAGGAAGGTCACGCTAGATGAATCTAATACATTTCTTTGACTGGGTGACCAAAGTAGTAGACCAAGGAGGGGCTGTGGACATGGCCTACATAGACTTTATCAAGGCATTTGGCACAGTCCCACACAAAAGATTAACATACAAGTTAGCTAGCCTTGGAGTGAGTTCCAAGGTGGTAGCCTGGGTAAAAGATTTGCTGGACAACAGGCTGCAGAGGGTAATAGTAAACGGAGTCCACTCTGAAGAAAGGTAGGTTACTAGGAGGGTACCACAGGGTTCAGTACTGGAACCTATTCTCTTTAATGTCTTTATAAGTGACATTGCAGAGGGACTGGAAGGAAAGGTATGTCTCTTTGCAGACGATGCAAAGATCTGCAACAGGGTCAATACACAAGGTGGGTGGAAAGGAAGAGAAGGGACTTGGCAAGGTTGGAGGAGTGGTCAAATGTATGGCAGCTTACATTCAGCACAAAGAAGTGCAAAGCAATGCACCTGGGAAACAAAAACCCAGGGGAAGAGTACACAATGGGGGTGAGATGCTAACAACAAAGATGGAAAGAGACCTGGAGGTAGTCATATCATATATTGGCTGGCAGTATAGCCTAGAGGTTAGAGTAGTGAGCTATAAATGAGCTTGGTACATCCAGCAGACCAGACCTTGGTTTGTTTTCTCATGACCTCCACTTGCATGGTGTGTGACTCTTAGCAAGTCACTTAACCACCCAGTGCTCCCAGGTCGCCCCTGAAAACAGGCACTTGTGCCTAGTGGACCTGACCCAGTTACCAAAGACTAAAATAAAATAAAAATAAATAACATATCAGATTACCTAAAGGTGGGCAAGCAATGTGAGAAGGCAGTAAGGAGGGCTGGGGGATACTGGGATGCATAGGGAGAGGCATCACCGGTAGAAAACAAGAAGTTGTTATCCCTCTATACAGACAGTTGGTGAGACCCCATCTGGAGTACTGTGTGCAGTTCTGGAGACCCCATCTCCACAAGGACATACACAGGATGGAGGCTGTCCAGAGGATTCAACTAAAATGGTACAGGGGCTGCACCAGATGACATATTAGGAGAGATTAAAGGAGCTTAATATGTATACCCTTGAGGAAAGGAGGGACAGGAGGGACATGATAGAAACTTTTAAGTACCTCAAGGGAATAAACAAAGTCCAGGAGGGTAGCATTTTTCAGAAAAAGAGATGTGCAAGAACAAGGGGACACAATTTGAAGATGGGGGGGGGGACAGCTCAGAGGTAATGTGAGGAAGTATTTTTCATGGAGAGGGTTGTGGATGCATGGAACGGCCTTTCTGAGGCAGTTATGTAGTTAAAAACAGTGGGGGAATTCAAGAATGCACGGGACAAATATGAGGCAATTCTAGTGGGGGTAGGAGAAAGTAGACTGTTGGTTAACTAGGATCTGCAGCTTGTCCATTAGGTAGGGAAATGGGCAAACTAGGTGGGCCAAGCGGTCCTTATCTGCTGTCAAATTCTATGTTTCTATGTAGCTGCCACAGTACTAGCCACAGTTGGTCTCAGCTTTATTCCTTGTTAAGTGAATCCTTCTGGTGCCCACTAAAATGGGTAGCAGGAGAACAGGGAAGGGGAACAGGATGCAGTAAGGGATAAGACTTGTGATTTTGCTGCATTCAGTTTGTGTTAAATAAGCCTGGAATATTCAGTAATGATTCCTTGAAATGGCTTAAGAGAGGGTTGTATATCCATTAGGAATAGGATAATATCATCTGCGAACAAGGAGATTTCATGCACCGCTTCTCCCACAGTGATTCCCAGGAAGGTGACTGAGGCCCTTATTTTAAGGGCTAAGGGCTCAATGGCCAGTAGGAAGAGGTATGGGGACAGTGTACTCCCCTGCCACATTCCTCTGTACAGCAAAAAGGGTGAGCAGACAGTGGTATTAGTGAGCACTGTAGCAGAGGAGTCTGTGTAGAGGTGCTTAACCATGGCCACAAATTGTGGAGGTATGCCAAACCTATGCAGGGCATCTAACAAATATGCCCACTCCACTCTGTGAAAGGCCATTTCAGCTTCTAGGGATAGGATAGGCACAGGTTCTGCCAACATCTTAGTCCTACACAGGAGGTTCAGTGTCTGTCTGATGTTGTCTGATCCCATATGGCTGGGGACAAACCCTACCTGGTCAGGATGTATTAGTGACCCAGCGGCCTTTTCCAGTCAAAAGATATGTTTTTTCGCAAAGATCTTGGCATACAGATTAATAAGTTAGATAGGGTGAAATTGCAAGCAAAGAACACTATTTCTGGAAGCAAGATAATGAGGGCCTGTAGAAAGGTAGGAGGCAACCTTCCTACCAATTGTGCTTCATTCAAAACCTTTGTTAGTTGCTGCACTAAAATCTTTCCGAAAGCTCTATAAAAGTCAGACGTAAATCTGTCCAGGCTTGGGGACTTCCCTAACGTGAGGGAGCTCATAGCTTGAAATGTTTCCTCCATAGTGATAGGGGAGGGAAGTATCTGAGCCAGTTCAGAGGTGATACTTGGCATATGTCTTCATAAAAGTGATCTAGGTTTGTCTCTGTCAGTGCTGTCTCTGAAGTGTACAATGTTTTGTAGAACATCTGGAATTCCTTGTTTGTAAGGTGGGGAGAGGAAACTTTAGATCTATATGCCTTTTGAATGTGGGGAATATATCTTTCCATGTCTCTGGCCCGCAACCTATGTACCAGGAGTCATCCAGGTTTCCTCATCCGCTTCCCAATAGGATTGGTTTAGCCTAAAAAGGGAATGTTCAATTCTGTGGTGGAGGGAGTTCTTAAGAATGGCCCTGGCATCTAGGATTTGTGGCCTGAGTGAATCTTTTCTATCGGGGTGAAGGGCAAGTTCCTGTTCTAGGGGTTTTAAGGCATTCTACTTATCTTTGGTTTCCCTATCTCTTTTCTTGCGTAGTTTGGAGGAGTAGGCCATTCGTTTGCCTCATATGGTGGCTTTCATAGCCTCCCACTGGGTCACAGTGGAAGTATCTGGGGTGTCATTGGGGCAGGATGAGAAATCATGAATACATTTTTCATAAAATTTTCTCTTCACTCTATTCTATCCCCTAAATTTTTTTCTAACTATCCTTACATTTCATGTCAGTATGGCCAACCTGACATTCTTACATTGTCTGTACTATCCCTTTAAATAGAATCCTTTTAGTTTCAAAACTGCTTAAAAAAACTGCCAGATTAAGATTTGCAAGATATCCCCATAGAGATCACCAAGTCTCTTCAGTGTAGAGACTTATGAAAGATGTTAAAAGCATTTTTTGGAAGAAATTGCACGGCTGGTGAGTGTCTCTGCTCGCTATGCAGAGAAAGGTGCACACGATCGCACAATTGCACAATAGCCCAGGTAATGTGTGCATGATCATGTAGCCTGTGTGAACACATTCATGCAGCTTAATCTTATTTTAGAGCCAAGGTGCTCTTAAAAGCAGGACCGCTTGCTGGAGCTGTGGGAAACAAGCAAGCAAGTCACTGCAAAGATGTTGAAATAGTGAGCTGGCTGTTGCTATGGGAGTAGTAAACACTCCCTGCAGCCCCTTGCTGCAAAAACATGTCTGCTTCCCAAAGAAATTTAAAAGAAGTAAAATGAGAGCTAAAGCCTTAGTGCAGGCTCTAGAAAACAGCCCTGCAGTAGACTTTGTGAAAGATTATTTGCTTTTGTGCACAGAATTAGAAAGAGAAGGTAGATGCCTTGTGGGAAGTGGAAATTGTAAAGTTTGCCGACGGCTGAAATGTTAAGCTGTCAGGTTGAATTGAAAATGTACAGTTACAGTGGTAAACAGGCTTAGAACTTTAAATATGTTTATACTAGGCTGTAGTGGTCTGTTGAATGAAATAAATAAAAATGTATGAAGCTTCCAGAGCAGAGGTCAAAAAACAAGCATTTGTCAATGCCAAGTGTTGCTTGCTGTCATCAGCAGTGGAAGTGCAGGAGTTAGACAGATGCAGTATAAGAATGGCAGCGAAGTATTGAAGTGACGCCAACTCCACCTCCACCCTGCAGAGATGGGCAGGCATTGGGTGTGCCTTTGGATCATCACCCATAACGGTCACGACATTTCACCTCACCCTACCCTGCAGACACTTACAAGTGTCAAGGTGTACTTTGAAGTGTTCAGGCTTTACACTCACCTCATTCCATTAAGAAATACACTGAAATGATTACAGTATAGGAGAATGGGGTGAACTCTGGGGCCAAAGGATCTAAGGCGCACCTTGATGCCTGCCACTGACTGCAGGGTAGGGGTGGAATGGCATTAGCATTACTGTCAACAATCCAAAGTCACACCCCTGACGCTTGTCAGTCCCTACAGGGTAGGGCATTATGGTAAAAAACCCTAACACCCTGGGCATTTCTTGGCATTTTTACTCCAAGTTTTCAATATGGGCTTTTGTGATCCCACCACATGAACAGTGACACTATTAGTTCATTAGCCAAAAGGTGATTTTGCACAGTGATTGCGCCATTTGGTGGCACAGGTGTGAAAACACATTTCGAACAGGATGTGAAAAATAACAGCTGCACTGTTCATGAGGAGGTGTAAAAAATGGCGATGTTGAAAATCTGGATTGAAAATATTAAAAAACTGGTGAAGTCACAAGGGTGCATAGAAACTGTGCAACACACACCCATAATGTAATTAGTTTTGGGATTTTTAACAGCAGATTTTCAACATAGGCATTTTGGGACCTCCGCTCATGAACAGTGTCACTGTGATTTTCTTACTCTATCCCGAACACTGATTTCCCACAGCGACCGTGTTATCTGCACCGGAAGTCAGCAAACACATTTCGGCCAGGGTGTGAAAAATGACAGCTGTACTGTTCATAAGGAGATGTGAAAAAATGCCAATGTTGAAAATCTGGACTGAAAAGATTGTGAATTCGTGAACTTATGAGGGTGCATGGAAATTGCACAATGCACACTCGTAACACAGTCATTTTGTGGACTTTTGTCACCAAATTTTCCACATAGCCAGTTTAAGAGATCTCCTCATGAACAGTGTCACTGTGGTTTTCTTAATCTGTCCCGAACATTGTTTTTGCGCACCGACCACACCACTGTGCGCTACATGTGCGAAAACACATTTTGGGTGAGATGTGAAAAATGACAGTTGTACTATTCATAAGGAAGTGTGGTAAAATTGCAATGCTGAAAATCTGGAGTGAAAATATTAAAAGTGCTTGAAGTTACGAGCGTGCGTAGGAACTGCTCAACACACGCTCATAAAACAGTCATTTTGAGGAAGTTTTTCACCAAATGTTCAACATAGGGTTTTTGGTAGCCTGCCTCATGAACAGTGTCACTGAGATAGTCTTAATATGTCCTGAACATTGATTTCACACACCGACCACGCCATTGTGCACTACATGTAAGAAAACACATTTCAGGCGAGATGTGAAACGTGACAGCTGTACCATTCATATGAAGGTGTGGTAAAATGGCACTGTTGAAAATCTAGAGTGAAAATATTAAAAATGCTCAAAGTTACGAGCGCACGTAGGAACTGCACAATGCACGCTCATAAAATAGTCATTTTTTGGAATTTTTTTCACCAAATTTTCAACATAGGGTTTTTGGGGGCCTAGCTCATGAACTGTGACACTGTTGCTTTGTTACTCGGTCCCAAAAGTTGGTTCCATGCAGTGACCTAGAAATCACCTTTTGGGACCAAATAACAAAATGACAGTGACTGAGTTCATGAGATGGGGTCTCAAGAACCCCATGTTGAACATTTGGTGAAAAAATTCCCTACGATGGCCGAGATATGCACCAAAGTTGAAAATAAAACCCTACTTATGCCATTATACAGCTTACCGGCATTTCTTCAGTGCGCGGTCAGCTTTGAAGAGTGCAGACATGTTCCCGGTCTACCGAAGATCGTCGCGCTGGACTCCGGAGTTAAGTATGGGGTGAGGTGGGGGTGTGGGGAGGTAGGGTACACAGATGGTGGGCGAGGTTTGGGGAAGGGGGCAAGAGAATCAACGAGGGACTTTTTTTTCTTCTAGGTCTTTTTTTTTTTTAAGACAACAAGGGACTTTTGCCATGCTGGGGTGGGCTCCCAGGGTGGCACTAGACAGTTTGTTTGGGAAGGGCAGTGGAGCCAATGGGGGACTGAGCACTCCCATTGTCCAAGGAGACTTTGCTATGCTGGGGTGGGCTTGTGGCAGATGGAAGTTTGTTTGGGGGGGCAGTGGAGCTGAAGGGGGGATTAGGCACCCCTGTCTGCCATACAGTGTGCTGGGGGGATGCATGAGCCATGGAGGGGTGCATTATGTCTATGGGGATTGGGCTACCCCATTGGCAAATGAATTGGGGAGGGGATCATGCCATCAGGGGGATTGGGCATCCCGTCGGCTTTTTTTTTTTTAATTGAAATGGTTCACCAGGAAGGCACACTGAACGGCAGGTGGCAGCTTTCCATCGGCTTCCTGGGGACTCTGAGAGGTCGACGGAGAAGCCATGGCGATTAGGACACCACACAATCAGCTGTTTTGGTAGCTTGTAATGCACCAAAACAGCTGATTGCGTGGTGATGTGGCCCAATTTCTTGGCGCATTGTGGCATGCTCCCTAACTGCTGACGCAATGTGTTTCTTGCACATGCATGCAAGCAACACAATAACGAATTATGGAAAGTTTTGAGAGATACCAGAAAATACTCTGACTTTGCAGAGTAAATGGATAGGGAGCGCACCCCTATTCTGTTTATTCCTGTGAAGTCTGGAGATCTCAAATAGACGAAAACATAAAACATTTTATGATTTTATTTTGTTTTCCTCTTACCTGAATGTAGTGCTGGTTATTTTTGGGAGGTCTTTCTATAGGGCTGGCAGCCCAGAAAATGGCTGCTTATATGGAAAGAGTATAGTGATGTCACCCAGAGGGGGAGGAGCTACAAATCCCTAATGATGCCCAAACCCCCTAATTAAGGTTCCTTTCAGTGGATTAAGATACCTTTTGTATTTAGGATTGTCATAGAGGTATGTGGAATTAAGGTTACATATTACTAATGGAATCTATAAACATTGTGAACCTTATCAGAACCAAGGAAAAGGTTTAATTTCTAAATTGGTTGATCACATGACTATAAGGTCATTAGGGTACCTTATATAACCTCCCTATCGGGGGCTATAAGTTGAAAAAGTTGCCCTAGGAGCAAGTATGGAGAGGTGTCCCAGATTTATATGGGATTGCTGGAGCCAGAAAATAGCTCGTAATAATAAGTTTTCCATCTCAGTATGCTTGGTGGGGGGACAACAATTCTGGAGATTAGTGATTGGTGAGATCATCCCTGTGAGTTGGGCAATGGGGTATTGGGAAGGCCTAGCAAGGGGAGGGAGCAAGAGAGGAGGAGGAAGAAAGTGAAATCATATCCCCAAGTTTGAGCCTTAAGGAAGGGGATCTAAGAGGGTGGGGAGGGGGGAAGGAGTAGGAAGGAGGACCAGATTTATAGTGCACTTCGAAAAGGCAGGCTTTGGTAAGGCTGGGGGAGAGGGGGTGAGGTTTGTTATTGGATGTTTGGCTATTTGTTCTTAATGCTATTTCAATAAAGTTTATCAAATTTCTAAAAAAAAAAAGGCAGGCCTTTTCCTTTGAAGGAGTAGGCAGTGGCAGGGTGAATCATTGTTGCTGGGTGGGAGGGTACATTTCTAAGAGGTATGCAATGTAAATGGAAAGGGGTACCTCAGAGGGTGGTAACTGTTGTACTCAGGAAGGGTATACTTGGTCCCTGTGGAGATAAGGAGGAGGACATAAGGGAAAAAAGTATGCAAGGCATACACAAAGTGTGGTAATTATTATTATTAATAATCCAAGGTGCACATTTCATTTTCAGCCCAGGTGGAAGAGCAATGACTTGAGAGCTACTAAATATACATCTGAGTTGGTACTCTTAAATAGCAGTACAAGGCCCCTAATGCGCCAAGTACTGTAGTATTTACATTCCCAACCCCTTGAGTCACTTACACACACACTGGAACCTCAGGTAATTGTTACAGTGAAGGCAGCTGTTTTGTTTCCTGGAATATGGTAATCTTCGATGGAAAACAGTGCCTATCCATCCTGCGAACTCCATGGTGGTTTATATCAACAGCAGGAACATGATTTAATGCGATGCAGAAGGAATGTAAGGGATCCAGGCAAGTACAGAAGGACACCGCACAAGTTTGCATTGGGATCAACGAAAGCTGGAGCAGCAAGTCACAGCATCTACAACCTCCCTTCAGTATTAACCTGATAGCAGGAGCGGGGGGGGGGGTGGATGAACAAAGTCTGCAAAGGACTGCTGTCGGGGGGTCAGATTATGTCCCCATCCATGACAGGTATAAAGTTATCTCCTGCTGCCTTCAGTATCCTAGTGTATGTAGACACTCACTTCTGTGTCCCACGATGAATCCTGCAGCTGCTATGCTGGGAGTGCATTTCCACAGTTTGCACCATTGAGAAGATCCCCTATGACTTCCTAGCCAATCCAAGACGGCAAATCAGATCGGCAGCACAAGTGAGCCATGTGGTCTCCAGGAACCATGTGACAGCTGCCATTAACAGAGATTTGGAGTGGAGCCTCACAGTTCTCTCCCCATCTGCTTCTGTAAGTACTGGAGACAAACATGCAGATCCAGGGGTCCCAAATGCAGATGCAGGTGCCTTTACATATCATGCCTGTGGCCAGGAGCCAAGAGCGAAGAAAAAGAAGGGGGGGGGTCGACTATATTATCTCCCGTCCGAGAATTCAAGGAGAGGGGAGAAACGTACATTTAAGGGACAGTTTAAATGTTGGACATCAAATCGTACACATAGACCACAATCCCAATAAGGCAAGTCTTTCAGCTGTTTTGATTCTTCCCCAGGGGGGCAGTTTCTTTATCAATTTCAGTCTTGTAAGCTGTCAAGCCAGGAAATCACTGGAGGCGAAATCTTGTCAATTTCCTATAGCTGTTACAAAGGGATTCTGACACCTGTCAGTCTTGGTCCATTTGTGAAGTGAGAGGTGTTAAACTGGTATAGACTTCCAACAAAAGGGGAATATGCAGCAAGAGCGCAAATAGTGAGACACTGCAATTGTCAGGTTCGAGTCCCAATCCCACATTCAACTGTCCAGGTTTACATAGCCATGCCACATCCAGGGAAGAGGAGTTTAACAGTATGATTAGTGTTTATAATATGATATTTGATTGTGAATGTAACAGTTCTTTTTTTGTAGTGAACTATAAAAAGGACAAATGGTGCAACTTTCAATAGGAGCAAATCATTTTCTGTCCCTGGAAGTTAACAGAGAGAATTGCAGGGTAAAGCAGGGCATATGTGATTCCTCAATTCCGGAGCCCCTGCCTTACCTGGTCGAAGGACTGTCTACACTGAAGGACGGCATGGGGGTAGTCCAGGTAGAAGGAGATTCTGTGTCCCCCAATGTGGACATCTTTGAGGTCTCTGGCTTTTTGCAGAATAAGCTGCTTATCTTTGAATAAGAGCAATTTGAAGATGCATGGAGAAGGATGGCATGAGGATAGCTTCCCGAAGCGGCAGATTCGATAGGCCCTCTCTATCTCAAAGCCGCAGGCACTGGGGTCTATTTGCAGCAAAATGGGTAGATTGTTCCAAATATAGTTCACAGGATCATTGCCCTCCATCCCTTCTGGCAAACCCATGATCTGCAAGTTGTTTCTTTGTCCCTGACCCTCTAAATCTTCAAATTTTGCCATTATCCAAGTGATGACTGTGTCAGTCTTTTGCAGTTTTGCCTTGTGGTGCCCTGGAGGAGTGCCAAAGCGATAAGCTGGTTTTCTGATCTTGTAACTCGATCTGCCAAGTGATCAGTTTTGAAATTAGTTTCAGTCACCGCTGTTTTTATACATTTCATGCTATTTGCAATCAGCTGCAGCAAAGCATTAGAGAGGGAGCATTGTAGGTCTGAAGGTGCCACTAGTGATGCCATCTTAGAGACAGGATATAGCATAGTGGATGGGCAGCTATGCACAACCAGTGTGTTGTGCCACTGTGGGGTTCTGTTTCCCTGTGACCTCAAGAGCGAAGATCGAGAGGTCCGTGGGAATCAGATCCCCAAGATGGCGCAGCACACTAGTTGTACATAGTAGTACTCATCCACTATTTTATATAGTGTATGGGGACCACTCTTTAAAAAAAAATCTTTTTTTTTTTCACACCAAAAATACAAATTCAAATCAGCTGTTTCCACAGTGTATGCTGGTCGTTAGGGTGGTTGCTAGCATGGGGATGTAAGGTTACTAGGGAGCAGACATCCATAATTTAGTGGCAACCTTGGATTGGTTGCTAATCCTGTATGGGCAGGATTTTCAAAAAAACAACATGGCGTCTGATTTCCTCGCTTAGCGAGAAGAGGTAACCAGGAGGAGACACGATATGTAAGTTAAATTTAGATATCTGGTTGATCCTGCAATTTAAGTTTAACACTAAATATCTGGTTGATCCTGCAGTTCTAAATCGTTCTTGAATTGTGCAGGACTGGGTGATCGTGCTGCCAATACCACTGCCACGACTGTCATCTGGTTGAGCCTGCTGTTTCTGCGGCAATCTGTGTAGTGTGATGTCCTTAATGCAGCAGAATGAAAAGTCATTCTGCTGCACTATGGACGTCACTACTGTAGCAGAACAACATTTTTTAAACCAACTGAATTCGGTGGATAACAACGTTCCACCATACACTATAATTTAATTTGTAGGTAGTGAGTTTAGTTGGCATTCTTTGTGTTTTCCCATCTGAACTGCGATCTCCAAAGTGAAAGACTCTGTAGGCATACTTCTCACTCAGTCCTGTAGTCAGTGTTCGGTTCTCCCAGGATGTACATGTAACCCCTAGGTGGCGTTATCCCAAGGGCTACTACCCCTGCCTGCTTGGCTAGTAGCAGGTTAAGGGGCCTGAGTTCTGAAACGAGTGCCTCCACCCAGAGGTCAGGGATGGTAGTGGTCAAACTAGCCTGGGCACAGCCCTCCAGGACACTGTAACCCCCCTCTTTCCCTGCTAGTGTCAACACAATACACAATAATTACTCTTACAATACCCCTGATATGCTTTGCAAGTACCCACACAGTTTGCACTTACCACCAGTGCTGGTTTTTCCAGTTTGACCCTGGGAACCCCCTGTGAAACAAGGTTAGACAGAGCAAATGGCAACAGTATAATACTTCGAACACAAACAGAATCCACAGATGCTTGAAATGCAGAAAAAAGTAGATCTGATTTACTCAGGGGATTTGAACAAGGAAGGGGGTCAATCAGGTTAATTAGCTTAATTGCTGTATCAATCACACAGCTGTGCATGCAGTCAGAGTCCCTAACACAGTCACACTCTCTGGGTACCCAGGTGAGGAAAGGTGGGCTAGCCAGGTCCATTGCCCAGGGTAGGCTGGTGTTCCAGCGGATCGGAGCCCTGTGATGGAAAAAACAACTTGCACAACACACTATTTGTAATCCGGAGCCAGATGGCTCAGTTCGTGAAGTAAGAGAAACAACAAAGCAATCAGATGACACACTTAAATTAAACTGTAGTTGCAGGGAGCTACCCTGGTGGTTACCCACGATACCCAGGACAGGACACAGGATGGACGAAAATCGAGACAGCGAGTGAATTCTCTGGAGTGCCAGGAGAAGCAGGGCCCACACAATTCGTCGAGGCATTGTTCCTGTTCAGGTGTGGAACAAGGGGCTGATCCCTGGGCAGGTCCCTCGTCGATGGCTCTTCTCTGTGCAGCAGGGTAGTCTGGCAAGGCCCTCGTGGCAAGGCCCAGCCGCATGAAAATAACCACGGATTTAGGCTGTTCGGGTGGGGTACAGCTTCCATCAATCTGCACACAGTTCACACAAGGGGGAACTAGATTGCGACCCCCACTCAGTACATAGCACATTTATATGTACAGAAATCTTACTGTACCAGGCACAATGCTCCCTGGTCACGATTACACAGTCTCTGCTTAAACCAAGAGCACAGAAGTAGCTGGAGTTCCTATAAGGCCAATCGCATGCAGCAAAATCTTCAGTCCTTTGCAGGTTGAGCCTGGATAAACTTCAGTGGCTTAATTCGATCTCACCACCTCGGATTGAGTCTGACTGTAATTCTCTCTCTCTCTCCACTCAGGGTAACAGGCAGACTTCCAGGCCTCAACTCAGGCCTTCCTATAGTTCTGCTTGAAACTACACAGATCACCGCTCAAACTCTCACGAGCTGCTCCTCTCTCAACTTCCAACTCAGAACTGCCCTGAACAGCAGGCAGCTTGGGGATTTCCTCCAGATCCAAAAGGTTTTGTTGGCTGATTCGACTGTCAGTCAAGCAACAGCTCCCCTTCAGTACAAAAAGGCGAAAAAACAGCCTAAAACTACAATTCCCAAACCTGTATTCCACACAGTCCTTTCAGACAGGCTCCATTTTAGAGTTGATTGACCCAATTCGGCAGTTTGGGGCCAAGATGGTGGAGGTAATCTGAACAGTCCTTGCTGCAAAGAAGGCAGGTTACAACAAACTACATTATCATTCTCACTCTGAATTATTTTCTGCAAATCGTTACATCCCTCAACGGTGCTCCCTTTGCACAATTAGCGATGGCAGAAACGGAGCTGTTTTTTCAGCAGCCCTGGCAGGACTCGAGCATGAAAACACTCAGCGCCCCTCCAGATTAATATTACTGCAAACTAGGCAGCTCTTAAAGAGACAGTACATAGAGGCTACACAGGCACTCTGTATCAACACAATTTAAACTGCTTAAACGCAGAACACCAGCCTGGCAGTGAGCATTTAGGCAAGCTTGAGGAAGATTTTTTGGGAACCCCCATTTGTAGGGGGGTTACATATACAATCAGTGTAGAGCAGAGGATCTCTGGAGGGCAGCCCAGAGCTAAATGCTTAAGCAGCCTTCCGGGTTAGGCACCCACGTGACCTCTCTTGGCTGATGATTTTTAATGTCTTCATAAATGACATTGGGGAAGGCATAAATGAAAAGATGTGCCTGTTTGCAGATGAAACCAAACTCTGCAGGAGGGAAGACACAGCTGAAAGGATACAGGACCTACAGGAAGACCTCAGGAAACTTGAGAGATGGTCAGGGATCTGGCAACTTGGCTTCAATGCCAAGAAATGCAAATGATGCACACTGGGATCAGAAATCCTAGGCCTGAGTATCATTGGGGTGGGGGGGGGATGTTAGCAGCATCAGAGGAAGAAAAAGATCTGGGGGTGGTGATCATCAGTGACCTGAAACACTCCTCGCAATGCAAGAAGGCAGCAGTGAAAGCAAACAGGATGTTGGGATGTATAGCCAGAGGATTCAGCAGTAGGTGGTGTGAGGTGATGATGCCTCTGTACAGGTCACTAGTAAGACCACATTTAGAATATGGGCTAAGGTTCTGGAATCCATATCATAAGAAGGACATTGGCTTGTTGGAGGGGGTCTAAAGGAGGACAACCAGGATGACTAGGGAACAGCAGGGGAAGTCTTATGAAGAGAGGCTGGGAGCCCTAAGCATGTAGTCCCTGGAAAAGAGGAGAGAAAGGGGGATATGATAGAGACCTTTAAGTACCTGAAGGAAATAAACAAAGTGGATAGGGAAGGTCTCTTCAAGTTGAGTGACAACAGATCCACTAGGGGGCACAATTTGAAGTTGGTGGGGGAGGAGTTTTAGGAGGGATGTTGGGAAACAATTTTTCATGGAGAGGGTGGTGGATACATGGAATGCACTGCCAGAAGAGGTGGTTTCAGCGAAGATGTTGGAAGGCTTTAAGAGGCCAGGGATAGGTATAAAGGAACCCATGGGACTGTGTGGGAAGAGTTATGAAGTAACGGTTGGTGGGGGCAGAGCCAGTGGCATAAACCAGGGACACTGCAATATAACGTTCAGACTTGTAGACCACTTTGGCCTTCTTCTGCTGGCTCTTTCGTATGTTCATATCTTTCTATGTGTTTTGACCTGGGATTTGCTGTTGATGGGGTAAAGTGATGGGGATGTGGGGACCTCTGCACAACAGCAGTCACAATCCAGTCAGGACCACGTACACCCATGGCATGCTTGTTTATACAGTGGCCCTCTTTCTGTCCAGCTGCTGACAGTCAGGGTTCAGCACAGTGCTAAGTAAACTGGGAATGACTCAGAGCCATTTTTGTTTCACATTTTGTGAGTGTTACTAAGGGCATGGTGCCTGGTGCTGTTGCTGATGTAGAGAGAGAGCAAATGGCAAGTTGGTAGCCACCATGATTTTACCTTGGCAGTGGGATGGGGAACAAAACATAGCCCAGATGAGGTACTGTACCAGCCCTTTACAGCATGAAGTGGACCAAAAGTGTAACAGAGGAGGAACCATGATCCTTGGTATTGGAAAGATGGAGAATGATTGCTATAATAAGCACACCCAGCAGAAGTTTGTCCCCTTCCCACTCATCATGTTGTCATAGTTTAGTTAGAGTTTATTTGTTCGACTTTAAGTCATTACATTACAAAACACAAACACACATTTGGTAATATACATCATGAAATAATTTGTGCAGGACATCATTTAAAAATGCTTAGAGCTAAATATTTCTAACTCTATGGATACATTTCCCATAAAAATGAGTACCATAGTACAACAAAATGTCCAAACAGGAAGATGTAACCATCTATAAAACCATTTGTAAAATTTATAGATCAACCAATATATTATTAAATATATGTTGGCTTTTAACTCTATAGCTGATCTCATTAGTATAAAGGCTTATTTTGTCATTGCAATCTGATAATATAACAAACAAATACTATAACAAACATGCTTAGAGCTTCTGATCAACTGAAGTCAATGAGGTGCTTCACATTCTTAATCCAACGTAGTGTCTTATGCACTTGATTAAAATTAGAAATAAGTAGGAATCTCGAAAAGTGTTTAGGCTCACTAGTAGGAGTCCTGGAAGAGACACCAAAACATTTCTAGCTCAATAACTTTGTTATGCTAAATTAACTGGGACCTTAAATCATAAGCCCAGAAATAAAAAATGAATACCTCACTGCAGGTCTCAAGTTCCGTAAGTCACTGCATTGGCATTTTCGTAAACTTAAAGGAAACCATGATTAATAGAAGCAAACATGCAGTCTGTAGCTCCCTTTTCAGAAAGTCCATTAAATGTAGGGAGTCCTTAATTTTACACCGCAATGTTCATGTTTCCCAATAAAATCAGAGAGCTGATAAAACTCCAAGGGATATTCAAGCAGTGTTCTCCCTAAAAAGGAGAGTTCCAACACTGCCTACCCCCGAGTCTCCTGGTAGTAACCTCCAAAAATATTTTCAGCACTCGACCCCTCATCAATCTCCAGGGCGTGAACCAAATTCAATAATTCCACAGTTAATTAGCAGTATTTACGATTTATAGAACTGAGATTTGGAAATGCTAGCCCATTCGAATGGTCAGCTGGGTTTCTATAGGGCCACATATTTAAAATCTTTTATCTAGCCCTTGGCGAGAATTCAAGCTCCAAAGGAAAGCACAAGATAACTCCACTTTGGGGAAATTTAGCCCAGGTCACTCTCCAATAGTCACTAAAATATTGTCATTGATTGTAGGAAGAATAAAATTGTACCTCTTCGGGGAATTACCCCATAGCCAACTTCCAGCCGTTGTTTAAATCGCGTCTTTTGTATATTTACCAAGGGATCACCATTCATTGATTTCATATAAGCTTTTACTCCCTTTTTCTTTGCCTGAGGATCCAGGAGTTCAATAGGCCAATTTAATTCCTGTATTTGACTGGAAGCAGCCTTAAATCTCCTCTATAGGTTCCATCTCCCCATCTCTCAGCTGTGGACGCCCTATTAAAATAAAGCAAAGAGAGAGTTCCTCTAAGCGCAGTAATTTTTTTTTTTTCAAACAGTCAAACATTAGAAACTCCAGCCCCCAGACAACATTAGCATACCTTTAAACACATAAAACTGCCACTATAATGTCAACGACCTTCTTTTTGCTACTTTATTTCTTTCATTAGTTATCTGCAAAGATGTAATTGCTCTGAGTGTAGTAAGTTATACCCAACAACTTAATTTCTCTGGACCACTGACATAGATGACATATGCATTTATACTTTCCTTTGCACTTTTCAGCATGTTCAGTGTATATGTCGACCCATGAATACACATCTGTTTCATTCCCATGCCAGCCACTCTGGTTCCTAAGGAAAAGACGCCATCTGGAGGGGTAAACCTCAGGCAAGTGACCTTTCCCAGTCTAAACACCTCAATGATTTCACTATAAAATCCCATGGCTTTTAATTAGATGCTCTGCCTTTTAACTTAATGCTCTAAAAGCAGCACTACATAGTCTGAGAGAGAGAAATAATTTACTTTCATGTAACTCTTCCACACAAGTTCAATTAGTGTCCACCTCAACGCCAACACGCCATAATCCAATGATTGACTGACGCCAGGATTCATTGGCAAACCACACTTGTAGCTGAACAGGAAATATTGGTAAACAGCAAAAAAGGATACTAAGCGAATTAAGCATGGTGCACAGTAAGTAACGAAATTTAAAATATTACAATTCAGCTTCAGGTGAAAAAAATCATCAAAGCATCCATCAAACTATATTACAAAGAAGTATACTTGACTCTACTCACAAACGGTAAATCAGCACCGAATTCACCCTCGTAGGACCAGATGCTGAAATAATAATGTTAGTTTCATTCACGAATTAACAAAAAATGGAGTCAAAGAAGTTAGAAATTGACAAATAGAGAGCACTCTCCTAGCGCAGTGAGGAGCAGAGCAGCAGTGCAGCCATCTTGCTGCACCCCCCCCCCCAAGGCCATTATCATAGTACATGTGTTACATGCTGCCACTGGAATTTCATCCATTGATGATGTGTTTATTGCTGCCCTCACTCTGTTTTGCATAGTGCAAGCATAGATCAACATCCTAATGCTACATCAGGCATATTCAACAGGGCAGGAGCTAGGGCACAGGTCTATTGGTGGGTTACAGGGTTCCACAGATTGAGGAGGAGATAGGAACATAAGAAAATGCCAGCAGAAACAGGCCTCACGGTCTATCAAGTCTACTCAAGTGTGCAGTTAGCACCTTATAATACTGCTGCCCCTCTCTTCCCCCCATCCTATTACCCCCTTCACCTATCCCAACCCCTCATGCAGCTGTCTACTGTCTTGCAGGCCACTACCTTACCCAGCAAGGAGTTCCACTTGTCCACCACTCTTTCTGCGAAAAAAAAGTCTCCTCATTTCTTTCCTGAATCTACCCCCCTCCATTTTCAGTTGATGTCCTCTTGTTTCCCTCCCCTTTCTCCTCTGGAAAATCCTCTCTGTATTAGTCTTGTTTATTCCCTTCAGGTACTTAAAGGTCTCAATCATATCTCCCCTGTCCCTCCACTCTTCCAGAGAGTACATATTCAACTCCATTAGCCTTTCCTCATGTGGCTTGCCCTCCAATCCCTGGATCATCTTTGTAGCTCTACGCTGTTCTCCTCCAACAATCTGATGTCCTTCTTCAGGAATGGGTGCCAGTACTGCATGCAGTACTCCAGGTGGGGCCTGACCAGTGACCTATACAGGGGCAGGATAGCCTCTTTACTTCTGGAGGTTAGCCCTATAGATATACTCTGCAGCATTTTGTTGGCTTTTGCCTCTGCCCTTCTGCATTGAACAGAGTTCTTCATGCTTCCTTTTATGATCACCCAACTGAACCCCATTTAAGTGATAATCCCTCCCCTGATTCCAGGCTCCAAAGTGCAGAAACTTCCACTTCTTTGGATTGAACACCAGCTGCCATTTATCTGTCCACTTCTGCAACTTATTCAGGTCCTCCTGCAGTCCCTTGCCCCCCTCCGTGTCATCTGCCACAGCTCCCATCTTGGTATCATCTGTGAACAGATGGATTTTGCTCTGATCCCATTCAAGATATCTGCAATGAAAATCCCAAACAGTACTGGTCCCAGGACAGATACCTGTGGTAATCCGCTCATCACTACTCTAGGTGATGAGAGTTTCCCCCTACCAGCACCCTTTTCTGTCTCCCCTCAGCCAGTTCCTGATCCAGGTCACCTTTTTTGGTCCTACCCCCACATACTCCAGCTTCCCCCCCAATCTCCCATGTGGTACTGAATCGAAGGCCTTACTGAAGTCCAAGTACAGGACATCCACAGCATGGACCTTGTCCAGTTCCTATGACACCCAGTCATAGAACTCTACTGGGTTTGTCTGGCATGATCTGCCTATGACAAACCCGTGTTGCTGGTCGTCCTGGATACCGTTTGACTCCAAGAAGCTCATGAACCTCTCTTTTAGGATGGTCTCCATGAGTTGGCCCACGATCAAGATGAGGCTCACTGTCCTGAAGTTCCCTGGTTCATCCTTTGGCCCACTTTTATGGATGGGCACCATGTGAGCAGGTGTGGGTGGTGACAACCCTTGACACAAGTTTTCTCTTGAAACTACACCAATTGATGTAGTGTGACTTTTATTAAAGTAAACAAAATAAAGAAAACTTCAGGAAAACAAGAAAATAAACTTAATTCCAAAAGAAATAGCTTCAGATACTCTTTTCTGAAAAAAAAAACAAATGTCACAGAGTGGTACTAGCTCCCTCTCAGCATGACCACCATCATCTGTGCACCACAACCTATCTGACCACATACTGAGTCCAAGTTAATTATATCCCATCCCTATGGGATGGCCTACCTAGTAATCTTCAAGACTGCAGCTCCTTTGGGGGTTTTAAAAAAGGCCTAAAGACGCACCTTCTAGAGCTAAGCCTCTGTGCATGCCACCGCTGAGGACCGATAATAGCACTGCACCTCTGATACTAAAAACCTGTCACCTAACATGTTGGTATCCTATTTCAGTTGAATCCTATCAGTTTTGAAACACTTGAAATTGTAACCTGTAAACTGACCTGATAAAAGAACCTTATGTAACTGCCACTTTTGTGAAACTAGTATTTACCCCCATGTTATTCTCAACGTTACCTAACCTGTCTGTGATTGTACTACGTGTCCTGATTGTAATGTCTGTATTTGCGCACTTTCCCTTGTATTGTTCCTACTTCTTATTGTACTGTTGACTGTAATTAACCTCGGGTCGCCCCTGAAAAAGGGACCATTAAGGTCTCATTGGGCCTACCCGGTCATCAAAATTTAGATAAATTAAAATAAAGTCCTTTTATATACTGAAAACCATGACATCATCAATCATGTGATTAGCCCCAATCTAATACAGAGAATAATCCTATACTAATACAAGAAATGGGGCTTCAGACTCTGCTAGGTCTATCACACTTGAAGAGTACTGTAATAATCTTTACAAACTATAAAATAGCATTATTCATAGGAGAAATAGAGATGAATAAGAAAGGGTCCTATAATGACCCTTGTCTCCTCCTCCAAATCATGACATCACCATAAATGTATAATAAATAGTCCACTAGCGGGCCTCCAGCCCTTAAGGAAACTTATTTTCATCAGAGTAGGCATCAAGGGCACATCTGTGCAGGCCTCAACAGCATACAGGTACCTCCTTTATTTCTTGCTTAAATTAACTTGAAAACAAAACATGCCCTAAGAATGTCATTAAACAGTTATTTATCAGAACCTTTAAATACATTACCAACCACAGAACAAGGCTGGTTTCTAAGAAGTATTTTCTTTAGTTTTAAGCCCCAAAAGCCTCCAAAAGTGTCAGTCTGTATGCAATACAATTTAAGCCCTAAACGAGTGAACAGCACCACGTTAGCAGTAGAGATAAGGGAGGTATAGGGCAATGGAAAAGTACTGATGAGAAGTGTGCACATAACTAACAGAGTCTGTTTGGGAATGTGAATGCATTTATCAAGCGGTGCAAAGCAACCACCCCTTTTCTATTTTCCAACCAGGCTTTGCTTTACTGCAGTTTACTTAAACAGTATGAATTATTTTCCAAGCTTCCCTTTTTAAAACTGAAAGGGACATAGCTTAATTTGATTACTTCCCAATGTTTATTTAACCAAAACAGGCAGCTTGGTCAGCCTCTACAGTATCACCACCTAGACAAAAAGTAGAAAATTAGCGGGTTAGAAAAGAGAAAAATACCACAATAGGAGGCCACCCCATTGTGGTAGAAAGGTGAAAAAGGTCAAGGGAGACCTATAGAGAAGACAAGTACTACTGTAGTAGATTTTTTTAGAAATAGGGTCCAGGGTAGAGAGGAGTATCTAGTGGTGATGGGGGGGGTCCACAAAAACTGTCACACACCACATGGGCCATCCTCCAGTCCAGTGGTACACATTCTCTGTCCAGGGAGGCATTAAAAAAGTCTGCCAGTGGCCCCGCAAGGACCTCTGCCAGCTCCCTCAGTACTCTAGGGTGAATGCCATCCGGCCCAGGTGTTTGTCCACTCTTAATGCCCTCAACCCCTTCAGCACCATGCCCTCTATAATTCCTACATCTGTCATCCTCTCCCCCCTTACTCACCCCCACTTGCCTGAGGTGCCTCTACCTGCTCTGTCCCTTCTCCACCCATCCCCATCTTTCTTGATCCTCACAAGCTGGTCTTTGCTTCTCCTTTTCTTGCCTAGGTAACGGAAGAAGTCTTTTTCTCCTTTTTTTTATCCCCTGCACCAGTCTCAGCCCTCTAGATGCTTTGGCCCTGGAGGAGGCGGAGCGAGGTGCATGGTCCAGATTCAGATGAGGAAGAGGTCTTGGTTGTGGTTGGCTGTGGCAGTTGAGTGACAGAAGAATGGAGTGGCATTAGGTTCCAATGCCGCTGTGTGTCCACTGTCATGGCATGGGATCATATGATGTGCCAGACTGGGCGCAAGCTGCAAAAATTATGAGATGTTCTGCATGCTACAACATGCTGTTGCTGCACACATTGCATGGACAGACAGACAAAAAAAATCCTTGGTTAATATTATTGGCCAGGAGAGCACCTCCTAGTCTATCAGTCTTATTCCAACAGGGAGATCTGAATTAAACACCAGGGGTCAGATATTCAAAGGTTTGCCCATGTGTAAAGTTTGCACTGTGTGGCAGATAGCGCTTGTACAAGGTCCACAGCATGCAATATTCAAAGGCATAACACCAGCGCTAAAACCATTGAATATATGATGCTAAGGCAGCCACGCAAGTCACAGGCCAGAGCACAGCACAAACATTTTCCAGCACTGAATATAGCATATGGTCAGTACAGACTGCCATGTCACCCCAGCGCCCATGGGAGGGACACGGGGAACCCCAATGTGGAGCATGTGACTGGACACAAAATGGCAGACAGGGCGGGAACACAGAGGATGGAAGGCAGTGATGCCCACATGGACACAACAGAAATGAGTGATATAAGATAACCATGGCAAGCAGCACAGGAGGGAAGTAGCCTGAATGAGAAGTTCTATCTGATGGCAGTGGACAGAAACAGCCAGGTTGTTGGCCATTCTGAACAAGTGATGTGTAGGATGACACCTGTGGGGATGGAACATGACAGCCAACATGGTAGCATGCCTGCCAGATGTGGAACCCTGCACAGGTTGGAGCACCACCACAGACACCCGCATGACCACTTGGGTAAAGCTTGTGGTAGAGGATGGGGATGATGTACCCCACTGGGGTTGTAAGTGGGCAAGGTGGGCACCCCAGCAAACCAAAGTACAGTGGTAACACTGGAAAACAACAGATGCCAGATACAGGAGCATCAGACTGAATAAATACTTTACTGTAGACAACAGCCAAACAAAACAACAACAAAAAGAATAAAAACAGATCGATACTAACTAAAAACAAACAGGGGGTTGCAACAGGCCATAAACAATGGAGGACACAGGAAGTCAGGTGTGGGGTGTTCAAACTGCGGAGACGAGGGACAGCTAGGGTGCAGCTGGTGGTGGCAGATTGGTGTTTCCTGCCATCTTCATCAGGAGCTCCAGCACCTGTGATGGGGTTTCCTCTAGCTCTTGCAGTCTCCAGAGCATGAGGTGTTGCTGTCTTATGATGCATCGGAGGAGGCCATCCCTCCCCTCATGGGCCTCTGGTTGTCATGCCTCATTCACAGTCCTGTGGTCACCTATGGGAAGAAAGAATATATAAATTACCCATGCAGACACAGACAATGTAGGTTAAGCTAGCACACATAGCCATGGCCCCCTCATCACTGCCACCAGCATGGAACATTGAGGCATGGGTGGCACAACAGCTCCATTGAGTGTAGACATCCATGCCACCAAAACATTTGGGACATGCGTGACTGCCGTGCATGCACTGGAATGCTGCACATAGGGCATGGGGTGGTCTAACAGGTGCAACAGTGAACCAAAGGCCAAGGTTGGTGTGCTCAGGGGTGGACTGGGCAGCTGTGTATGATGTGTATGGGACCACAGTCTGTGGTGTAGGATGAGTACTGTGGCACCCCAGGGCCGCACAGAGCTGTGGGGCCTGGAAGCATGGCAGGACTGAGTGAATCCCCCCATGTCAACCCTCTAGTATTGAAGGTGTGGCAGGCCAAGAATGGCCTGAAGGACAGCATGCTGTACTGGGGTACACAGGCACGGAGGTCAGTACATAATGACATGTCTTCCCAGGTCAGGAATGTATGCACTGGAGCAGCCGGATGGTGCTGGCACATGTGCGGGACAGGGAGATGCAATGGTACCAACACGCTGACAGACAGAAGGTGGCTGCAGGACAGCTGGCTAGCATGCTGCATGGAGAGCCCATGGCTGTGGAATGGTCAGCAACATGTAGGGGGTATACCATCAAAAAGGTGTTTAAATATAGGCATCAGAAAATGGTTGTGGGATTTAGGATGTGAGTCATGGGAGCACTGTTGATTTTAGAGCATGTCGATTTTTCAGTGTTTTGTTCCAGCATGTTGTTGTGTGGTGTTAATTGTGCTATATTTGTGACTTTGTAATTGTTGAGTTCTTGCTGGTTCTTGTAGTGCATGGTCTGAGTGAGTGTCTTATGTGTGTAGGTGTGCATCCACTGTACTTTCTGGGTCATGGAATGTACTTTAGTCAAAAACTGTAATGGACCGGGTTTTGTTTATATATATTATGGGAGTGTTTTAGTTTAGTTGCTGAGTTTGTGTTGTATAGCCATATATATTGGGTGGCGACATTTGGTGCTTTTGTCACTTTTCATTGTCACCTTCTTGTGGGTCACTTTTTATCGTACCTTTTTTCATGTCACTCTTTTTGCTTTTGCCTTTATCTGTATGTACCCATGGAGGGCACCCATGGCACACTGAGCAGGTAGGCCAGGAGCACTGTGATGTGGTGTGGGAGGTCACACAGTCATACTCAGGTTGACACAGCAGCAGATGACAGGACAGGTAGCAGTTGGCAACAAGCCATGATGGAGTGTGGCACATGGTGCTGTTTGGGAGTGTGCTGTGACAGGGTACTTGCCATAGACTGCTGCGCCGCCAATCTGGTGGAGCAAATCATGCTGCATGCGAGGCAGAATGCTGCCCCTGGGCTGTCTACCTGTCAACTGTCCCACATGACGTGGAACATTGCCTCCATCACATGAGAAAGCCCACCATATCACATGTCCTGGGTACTGTCACACAGAGTACACTGCAAGTGTAAGGTACAAGTGCACGAAATGGAATGACATGTGTGACCGCAAGACACACAAAACCTTGTTAACATGAAACACACTTTTAAACAGTGTCCAAAGCCTGCAGCGTTTTGAGCTGGGGAGATGTCGCATGAGTTGTTCGGTGTGAACCTCACTGTGACATACAGTGTTGCACAGCTGGGAGCTGAAAAGTGGAGACCTGTGGCCACCATTGCACCTGGGAGGGCTGCGAGTCAGGGGTTTGTGGCACACAGCTTACCTGTCAGCAGCCTAAGAGGACCCAACGGTGATGAGGCCAGCACCTGTACAATCAAACCACACAGGGCATGGTGCATGTGGTCCCCCTGCTGGTGCTGCAGGGCCAACACCCAGCAGAGAGGTAATCCCAGGGGCACAAGAGCACCACACTAACCGTGCCTATGTAGGCCGGCAAGCCCACATGATGGCTAGCCTCAGGGCCAGGATGGCAGACCAGCTGGAGTGTCACCTGGTGTGGCTAGTTGTCCTGTGCTGGACAGGGAGCTTGCTGGTTGCCAGGACCCCACAGCCCAAAAGGAGCACACCCCCTGTCGGATGCCCATAAAGCCATCAGACACTGGACACACTGAGGCGGGAGTCCAGGCATGCTGTGCTGTGGAGTAGTGTGCACTGGGAACATGCAGAGCACCTGGGGAGCCCACCCTATGTCCCTGTCTGGCTAAGGTGCCTAGGAGCACTGTAGGGATATGACAGCTGACCCATGGAGGGTCCCGGGCCTTGGGACCAACACCAGTGCTGCCACGTGTCATGGCAACAGGACTGGGTGTGCACATAGGGGACAAGTGGAAGCATGTGTGACAGTGGCAGTGGATATCCCACCTTGCCATGATCACAACTCTATGCACCGTGGAGGGTAACACAGCACAGCATGGGAGCATGTACTGTGGTCAGGGTAAGGCAAAGCAACATTGGTGTGAGCCATGCTTACAGTGTGGCTATGGATCTAACCAACAATAGTGCATATGCACATGTTTTCTGTCTCCCACCATACTCAAAGAGGGCCTCACCACAGCCCTGGGTCTGTGTCGTCATCCTCTTCCTGGGCTATGTCCACTATCTCCTGTCATTGTCCCTTGAAGTTTGCCTCCATACCTGGATGTTCAAGCTGTAGGAAGATAAAAAGGTTATGTCAGTATTGTACTGTACAGCCTTGTTCCCTAGGCTTGTCTCCCTGTACACTGGCCGTGCCAATGTGTCCGTGAGACAACACTCCCTATGGTGGACATGGACAGGCTGCCTGGGTGGGGCCCCCACATGGCACAGGCACTACAGGTGTCCTATGGAGATGTGACAGTCAGTGGTTGTCCAGTCCCCCCAGTGGGCCCCAATGACACTGGTATGGCACAGTGGCCAGTGTCCATGATGGCCTTGGGCCACTGCCATGCTGTGTGTAATGTTGGTGTCAGAGCATATCCGACAACACCGATCACTGGTGGCATGCCCAAGTGATGCAGCTGAGCAGTATGCCAGTGTGTCAGGACTGTACCCAGCACTTTGGGCCCCAACAAGTGCTACATGGGGACAGGGCCCCACAGGGATACAGACATGAGTGGTGCAGTGGTATGCTACACTGTGCAGGCAGCTGTCTTGAAGGGACACAGCTATATATGCAACACTACAGAGAACAATTGGTGGAGCTGTAACACAGCTCACATACCAGAAATGACATATGGCATTGGGAACACAGCATCATGTAGGTGCATCATGTAGGTGGAATGCCTGGGGTACTGACCCAGACCCTACCTGTCCCATGCCCATACACACATGTGCCACATATCACTCACTTACCTGGCTGTGTGACAGTTCCAACCACAACCATAGCCCTGTACCTACAGAGGCAGTCCTGGTTCCTCTATACAAAGTCACTAAGGCAATGTCAGCTCTGGTCCTTTGTGCAGCTCATTTTCATTTGCCTAGTCTGGCGCTGGCCCACCAACTGACAGGCCTCACAGCATGGCCTATCAGCCTCTGTTTGGACTCCAAGGAGCTGGTTCTCTTGCTCCAGAAGCAGGTCCACAGGTTGCCTAACTCATCCTCAGTCCACTGGTGGCCCCTCTGCAGGACTGGGTGTGTGCCAGATGATACCATTGTGCTGCAGCTGCAGGGGTTCTGTGACTATGGTGCACATTGTCTCCAGGCTGTAGGGGACTGCACCGTTTGTGCTGTGTTACACATAGGCTGCACTGTAAACCACCCATTTGCTCAGTGTCAAACGCATGGCCCAGCATGCATGTGATGACATCGCACCTGCGCATGACCTGTGCAATGCCATGCACTGTGACAACATTGTGCAGACCCATGCAATGGTGATGCAGGCTAATGACATCATCTGAGGGCATCAGGACCACTCCCCAGCAGTGTTAATGACTTGCGCAGGTGGGGCCCATTGCACTAGCACAAACCCACTTAGTGCTAGGCACTAGAACCCAATACTTAGAAATGCTATGCAAAAAGGCTACTTTGGCAGTCCGTGGGTGATGGGGATAATCTGCACTTCATTTTGGAACCTTCTGCATACATTATCATGGCTGATTGCACCTGGGCAATTTAAGGGGACATGCACACCACCTACACAGCGCAGTGGAACTGCATCCCACAGAACTGGAACTGCACAATGAATGAGCAAGCCAGGAGGATATATCCAATGCCACAGGTAGGTGTACTGCATGCCAGTTACACACATAGATCTTTTTCTCTACAAGCGGCCACTCAGCCAAGGGAGAAAAGAAAACAACCGATTTGTTCGGTTACGATAAAAAAGCTTCTTTTTAATATTAGAACATGCTTTTATAAGGCACACAGGACACCATATACATGTAAAGCAGCACCCCCTCACATCAACGTTTCAAGACTACAACGTCTCTTTATCAAGATGCTAATGGGATAACAAGCCCACTAGCAATTTCAAGGCTCCTCTTTCTCATCACATGTTAAAAACTCACCAATAAGAAACAAATCTTAATTGACATATGCTAACCATGCTTAGGTGTTTCTAATTCATTTTACAATCATTCCTATTGCACTCCAATGTGGTCTTTTTCAAGTACATCCACTCTTAATACAACACCACACTTGCTGTGTATAATTATTTAATTTTTAAGGACCCTAAATCCCTGTCCCCTTAGCAGTTGCTGCTCTCTCTTTTCATACTGCCTGCACATTCTATGACATCACAAACACCGTTCCAGGCCATTCAGATGAATAGCATGGAATGGGAGTTTCTGATGTCATAGAATGCCTTAGAAATATGAAAATCAAGAGCAATAGCTGCTGAGGAGAGTGGGACAGTGTAAATCTGGGATCACCCCAAAGCTAGATTATTTATTTATCAAAAAAGTCATCAAAGCATATCAAAACACATAACTGGCATGGAAAGGATGATGGAAGGGCAGTTAACTATGTCAAAATCATTTCCTATCTCCTTTAAACAAGAAAGCATATGACAGAGTGTTGTGTTGTTATATAATTTAGGCACACCTTACAATATATGGTGTGGCAAGGACCATAGCAGAATGCCTTGAACCACATGAGAAGTGTCTAAATCCCATAATTACTTACACCCTGGAGTGCCTAATGTAATAGATAAATAGAACATTTATATAAATATACTTTACATAAAAAGTATACATTTTAAATTACAGTATGTTGCTTATACTTCCAAAGGTTTCCTTCCCCTCCCCTACAAATTGTCATAAATGTGTCCATAACATCAATATAATGTCTGCCACTTCCTCAACTGCACCTGCCCAGGCACTGTAGCTAAATAGTTTTCATAACACTGCCAACATTTGGCTACCTACCCAGCTGCTAAAAAAACCTAAACAGTTTCCCTCTTTTTAGAAGCATAACTTTCTTTTTCAGATGCATAACTTTGTCGTGCTTTTCCATCTCTGCTGTGCAATGTACAGAATGTGAGAGGCGAATACAGGAAGGCTGACAGGATAGCTGGTTTGCATCTTTTATATCACTCATTTAATGCTGTGAATGGCTCAGTGGTGATGGCACTGTCTACCAGATGTATGCTGCTGAAAAAGTGGGAAACTGCGTGAAGGATAGCTTTTTGGGCAGCTGTGTGGGAGGTGATATAATTGCCACCCTTTAGATGAGTGCTGTGAAAAGCATGTGGCTTTGTAGCTTTAGTGCCTGATCCAGCCAAGCTGGTGGGGGGTGTGGGGGGGGGTGAGCTAGACAGAGACTGATACTGTTAAAAGGTGTAAACCTGTGGAAAGCTGGGTGGAGGGTTCATATAACTGGCACCCTATGGTGGGATGCTAAGAGAAATACTGTCATTAGGAGCATAGGTGGTGTGTGGCTATGAAATACATACTTGGGGGATGGGTGTTACAGTTTTAAATACATGTATTTAGGCTCTGAAGAGTTATGGTTGGTGGGATTGCTGAAATGGGCTGTCAGGTGTTTTTGTGTGTGTAAAAGGCTAGGTTTGCTGAGTTAACTGCTGTTTAGTACAGTGAGAATACACAATGGAAGCATTTAAAAGGTGACATTTCTGTGAGTTATGCATAAGGACTTTTATGTAGGTGAAGATGGTTCTTTGGCTGTGGGTTCATTGTGTTTTTGTTTTCAGTTAAATGCCAGATTGACTAGTTCTGCCCATCTTTTTGATAGTGTTGATGTACCCTCTGTGTGAAAAGCTTTATAATTTAGTATGTATCGCGGTTGACATTTGTACCATCGCTGAAAAGCTGGTCGACAGGTTTGCTGTCAAACCGGCGTCTTGGACCCTCTTTGCTTTATCTCACAACACAATATACCCTTACCTTTCTAGTTAAAACTTATCATGCATTATGAGAGTAATATGAAGGAGCCTTTTCATCTCTAGTCTGAGTCAGGTCTTCTTGACTTTTTTTCATTCCTTTTGGTAGCCGCCACCATTGACTTGCTATGGGACAAAGAAACTTCACCTTCCTCGCTCAAACAGTATCGGCTTCATGTTGCCCTTCAAGGCTTGCTTTTGGCCTTAGGTGCTTCCTCACTGTGAACTGGTACCATAGGATAAATTTTTGTAAAACACTTGTCTGTGCAACTGTAGCATCTCTTCAAAGCCGTTACTTATTGGTTTGGTTATTTAAATAGGACACTACAGGTTCTCAGGTTTGTAGACAAATATTCCTTTATTTTGCAGGGGTTATTTATAGTCATAAGTATGCAATTCCTCAGATTCCTTTTAAAAGTCACTTACAGGGTATAAGCTTTCAAATGGTTGTCAAATTGTGTTATGTGTCTCTTTGCCTTCTGCCTGATGTCTGCTGACTGCCTGTGACTCCCCTGTGATCTGCTGTCAAACCATACTGTGGACACTTTTCTCTAACCCTGTCTGCATAGGTAAACAGATTTATAACACAAGCACAGGTACTGTAGTATACAAGAAGCAGTTTGCAAAAAAGAATAGCATGTATAGTTGCAGCAATTGATATGGTCAGATATTTTGTAAATTTTTTTTTGATACCAGTACAGAAATTCCCTGCCTGCCTGATATACTGCTGTTAATGTCAGAAGAAAGAATCTTTTTAACAATTTCAGAATATATTTGGAAATATCTGGTCATGTCAGTTTCTGCAGCTGTAGGAGCTCAGCTGCACTTTGTCAATGTTAGTAGCTCAGCAGGCTCACTTCTGGGGCTGGAAAATTGGAAGGTCATGGGTTCTTGCCCTCCACCAGGTACTTGGGGTTATGCCCATAACTGACACTGTACGGCAGTCCAAGGGGGTGCTGCTGTTTTCAGGTGCCATCCTTCAGATGAGAAATTATACCAAGGTCCTTTCTGCCCATCTCTTGTAACTGTCCAGGTGTAAGTCAAAGATTCCATAACACTTACAGAAGAAGAGTAGAGGAGTTTCCCCAGTGTCAAGGCTGACATTACTCCTAGCAATTAAACAGGACCATGCACAACCACCGCCCCCCAGACACAGCTGGAAACAAGCTACCATAACTTAGTGTGCCTTTTCAGGTCACAATATTACAAAAAAAATAAAAATAAATTATCAACTGTAAAATTCTGTTTTAGAGCATTTTATGCTCGAGCAGCAACCCTGTCTAACTAACCCACACAGGGAGTTGCATACAGTTACCCATGCTTTTTATGTGTGTGGCTTCAGTGTGTGTTCATGTGACTGAAAGAGAGACACAAATACACAAGTGCAAGTCCAGTCTGCGTAAGGCAGTGTAAACAATCAAGGCCCACAGCATGTTGGATTCTGCTGTTTGCTGTCTGGTGGTGAACTGTTGTGTTTTTCAGCAACGTGTGTATTGCCATTACATCAGCACCATGACCTGCTCTCTGTTCCAATATTCTGCCAGTAAACGTTTCCAGACAGTCACTTTGCTACTGCATTATCAGTGTAAGTGGAGCAGATCAAAAGTGCCTGGTGGTGCTTTGTAGCATAGTCTGCTAGTCATGGTCATGCAGGGCTTTATGGGGTTGCACTTGCTTTTTCTATGGGGTGGGGTATTTTATGCCTCTTCCAATCTCCAACCACTGATTCCTTCAGGCATACCACATGGTACACCCTGATCCCCTCTGCTCCTTCATGCTTCCAGGTGAGTTTGTTGATGTACAAGGCCCTGCACAAACTGGGTCTAGACAACCTGAAAGACCTCTTGATATCTTATGCTCCTGGCCATCCCCTCCAGTCAGTGGAGGTGGACCTCTTGTTGGCACCTAGGTCCCATTTGAAATCCTCAGGCAATAGGGCATTTGGAGTGGTTGCCCTGATTATGTGGAGCACCCTTCCCTGGGAGATAAGAGGGGCTCCTTCACTGGCCATTTTTAAAAAATCTTTAAAAATCCTTTTTAAGTTTTGGGCCTGGCTTTGTGACTTAAATGTTTTTATTTAATACTTGATTTTAAGTTTATAATTGATTTGCTATATTTATTGTGAGGCACTCAGAGCCCTAGGGATTGGATGCTATATAAATAAAATTGCCTTAACTTGCCTTCCCTTACCTGAGTGCTTGACCTCCACAGAGCCTTGGTGATGCCTTTTAAGTGGAGTCTGTGGAGTCTGCGTTTTGGCAATAGTTCCACCCACTACAGCTCTGGCAGCCAATCACCAGAGCAGCCAGGAGAGGTGCAAGTTTTGAATCTCCAAGGAGCAGCTTAAATTCGGAGCTGCTACTCTGTAACTGGAACAGTTTTTATCTGCCGCCTAAGGGGTCTATTGGAGTCTCGGTCCAGCCTTGAGGCTCCCCCCTTCACCATCAATCACCTCTTGCTAGCTACCAGGAGTCTGCAGTTTCAGTGGAAGCTCCACCCACTACTGGTCCAGCAGCCAATAACCAGTGTGGGCAGTACTAGCCCTCAAAAGGCAATTACCACTAGAGGCCCATCTATGCTAAAGCCCTCTTTGCTAAGGACCGAGTGCAAAGGACATCATAAGAGTCTGTCAGGAGTGAGCCAGTGAGACAGTCAGTAGCCAGAACTCTGCCCATCTCATCCCAGGTAAACTGTTTATGCACATATAACTGCATTGCTAGTGGGAGTATCTAACAGGGTCCTATCTGTAATATATTGAGGTTTGTACAGGTTACTGTAAAGTTTACTTACAGGACAGTGTTTGTACTATAGCTAGTGAACATTTCACATGCAAGGCTGTCTGTGCTATAGCTAAATCATCAGCTTCATGCTATCTGGGTAAACACTACAAGGTAGTTTAACTCCTTTTTATGTTTGCTTGCGAGCATGCACAAGAAACATTATGTGGCAGCTTAGGAGAGAAGCGGGTTGTGGTGGCGAGGCAGTCTAGCAGCCAACGAAGGCATTGCATTTGGGGGCTTGGCACTGGTGGACCAATGGAGGCACCGTGTGCTGATGACACTGGCTTCCAAAAGTGCCACCAACTTCTAACGTTTTCACCGCAGCAATCAGGGGCCACCTTGTCATTGCAGCATCAGCCATTCTGCTGCAAGGAGGGAGTGACCCGTCATTGCAGGGCGGAATGTTGCATAGTATAATATTGTTTGTGAATGTGGCAGCAAGCCACCACCATGTTCACAAACAATATTAGATAGCCCCAATGCCGAGGGGGGGCCTGATCCCCCTCAGCATCATGTGCCACTCCCAAAACAGTTTTTGTCCACTGACGGGGGGCCCAATCCCTGTCAGCTTCATTCTCCCTCCTTCCCAGTGTAATTTGCTGATGGGGGAGCCCACTCCCTGTCGGCATAATTCTCCTCCCTGTGCCAGTGTAATTTGCCAATGGGGAAGCCCAATCCCCGTCGACATAATGTCCCCCCCCAGAAAAAACATTGGTTTTGTGCCAAGGGGGTGCCCAATCCCCCTCAGCTCTTGCCCCTCCTATGTGCTGACAGGGATGCCCAATCCCTTGTTGGCTACAGCCTCCCCATAAAAAACACTCGAGTTGCATGCTGGGAGCCCACCCCAGCATGCCAAATGTCCCTGGTTAAAAAAAAAGGTCCTGCAATGTTGTTTTTTTTTTTTTTCTTTTCCTGTAAATCAGAAAACGGTCCCTGGTTGAGTCCGGCGGCCCTGCCCCTCCAACCTGCACCCACCCTCTCTGCACCCTGGCTCCTCACACCCCCCTCACCCTATACTTACCTCTGGAGCCCAGCGTGACAATCTTCAGTGGACCGGGAACACGTCTGTACTCTTCAAAGCTGACCGTGAACTGAGGACATGCCGGTAAGCTGTATAATGGCATAAATAGAGTTTATTTCAACTTTGGTGCATATCTCAGGCATT
Source organism: Neoceratodus forsteri (assembly GCA_016271365.2). Classification (NCBI taxonomy): domain Eukaryota; kingdom Metazoa; phylum Chordata; order Ceratodontiformes; family Ceratodontidae; genus Neoceratodus; species Neoceratodus forsteri. Next base: position 783,809,302 of record CM028137.1, read on the forward strand.
TTGGGGAATTTTGGTGCCAAATTTTCAACATGGGGTTATTGGGGCCCCTCCTCATGAATTCAGCCACTGTCATGGTGTTATTCAGTCCCGAAAGGTGTCACTGCGTGGAATTGCCTTTTGGGACCGATTAACGAAATGACAGTGCCAATGTTCATGAGGTGGCCTCTCAAAAAGTCTATGTTGTAAATTTGGTGGAAGAAATCCAAGAAAGTACTGTTTTATGAGCGTGCATTGTGCAGTTGCTACGCACACTCATAACTTCGCACATTTGTAATATTTTCCCTCCAGATTTTCAACATTGTCATTTTTCTACACCTTCTTATGAACAGTACAGCTGTCCATTTTCACATCCTGGCCAAAATGTGTTTTCTCACTTCAGGTGCAGAATTTGTTTATTTATTTAGCTTTTGTTGACCAGGTAAGTACACTAGACAAGCTGTATGCCTATTTTCAGGTAAGACCCGGGAGAGTACAGAGAAAATACAGGTTCAAACAAGGTACATAACAACAAGAGGGGCAAGGTACGTGGTAATAGGAGAGCAAGATGAACACAGATAGTCTACAGTAAACAGCAATAGGTAAAATAAGCATATACATATAGAATAAGTAGACTAAGACATTCAATGGCAATTATGTTGTATAAGTGACCCTTTTACCAGGGCTGCATAATTCGTAAGCAGATAGCAAGCAGTCACATACTTCACAGAGTTAAAAGGACAGTGGGCAGTGAGTTTGATGAGACCAATTTGGAGACCTGGTTAAGGTAGTTTAGGACACCCACACACGGAGGACAGGTTCAAGTGCCCCCACAGGGAATTCTGGAGACTTAGGTGGGAGGGGAGGCTCGAACATGGTCTGGAAGGGAGTTCCATAGCCTCGGAGCACACGTAGCAAAGTCCCTTTCCCCCATTAGCGTATGAGTATAAGGAACTTTGAGCACCCCCAGACCTTGAGAACTGAGGGAGTAAGAGGAGGATTCGGCAGGCTTGAGGGGCTGTGCCATCCCAGGAGGGGTTCTGGATCTGAGTACTTTTCTTACGAAGCAGCCTAACCCATATTTCATGTGATTGGCCGGGGAAAGCCAGTCCAGTTTGTTGTATAGCTTACAATGATCGGTGAGACATGGGGCTGCCAGGGCAAAGTGACAGATGTTGTTGTAGTTCGTGTTCCATTGAGCAAGATGGACCTTGGAGGTGCTAACGAACAAGAGAAGGCCATAGCTAAGTGAAGGGAGCAGCACACCTCTGGTCAATGGCAAGCGAACTGCAGACGTCAAGTTTTTCTTTGCTCTGAAGGCAAGACCCAGTTTGCAGTTTATGGCTCTGCAAACATTTAGGATGTGACACCCCATGTCAAGTTGGGGGTCAAGTGTCACTCCAAGGTATTTTATTGAAACCGTGGTTAAGAGGGGAGAGCCGTCAACACCTCTGACACACAGAGGGACAGGGGAGGCCTTGATCTTAGCTACTGACCCAAAAAGCATGGCCTGAGTTTTTTCTAGGTTAAGGACCAGCTTGTGAGTCATTACCCAGGATTGTATATTCTTAAAGGCCTCACTCAGCTGAAGGTTGAGAACCCCAGTGTCCCAGGAGTGTGCAAGGATGTCAAGATCATCAGCATAAAGGGTGGCTCTACAGTTGGAGGCAGCAGCAGGAAGGTTGTTAACAAATGCAGAAAAGAGAAGAGGCCCCAAACTGATCCCTGTGGGACTCCAGAGGACACTGGAGTGAGGTCAGAGAAGACCTTGTTGAATTTAGTCTGCTGTATTCTGCCTTGAAGGTAGTATCTAAGCCAAGTCAAGGCAGGAGGGGACAGGCCAAGGGACTGCAACTGTGAGCAAAGTAATGCATGGTCCACAAGGTCAAAGGCCTTAGATAAGTCTATGAATGTGGCCCCAGTGAGTTCGCCCTGGTCCATGGCCACCCTGACGCTAGTAGAGACAGAGACCAGGGCCATGGATGTGCCATACCCCTTTTGATAGCCATGCTGCACAGGGGACAGTAACTTGTGAGCCTGAATGTACTCTGTGAGCTGTTCAGCCACAGCTTTCTATAAGAGTTTGCTAATGGCCGATAGGATGGCAATTGGATGATAATTGTCCAGGACTTTGGGGTTACCTTGCTTCAGAACAGGGACAATCCTCACTACTTTCCAAATGCCAGGGACAACTCCAGTGGCAAGGGACAGGTTGAAGATATGAGCCAGTAGGATGGTAATGTTGGGGACACTCATGTTCATAAGCTTGGGCTCCATGTTGTCATGGCCTGTGTTGGAGTGTGGGGAGAGACCAGAGAGGAGTCTCTGCATCTCCATGACAGACACAGACCTGAGATAAAATAATGGGCGAGAGGAGTGAACCTCCTGAGGGACAGCGGCCGAGGGGCCACTGATATTCTCTGCAGCAGAGAAAAGGGAGGTAAGCACAGACAAGTCAGAAAGTGGGAATTTAAAGCATTAGCAATCGTAAGTGGATTATTACAACTTGACCCACCAATGATCATATCAGATACCCCAGAGTTGGAGGAGCCGCTGACTAAGTTTTTTATATTCCTCCAGAACCTACGTGGGTCCTTAGCAGAGCTAAGCAGGGCAGATTTACAGTAGTCACTTTTTGCTGCCCTGTTGGCTTTTTTGCACTCATTTCTGAGCTTCCTATACTGTTGGAAGATGGACTGATCCAACGTGCTTTTGAAATGAGCCCAACAATTGTCCCTTGCATGCATGAGGGCTAAGAGGCTCCCATGCAGCCATTTTGTGGCAGATCCCCTTACTCTCCACCTGATAAGGGGGGCATGCTTGTCCTGCAGGGTGCCAAAAACAGTGAGAAACTGGGAGACAGCTGTAGAGGCATCATGGGTACTAAGCACTTCTGACCAGTCAGTGATCCTCAGATCCTCATGAAATGACCCCAGATCAAACCTAGAGAAATCCCTAACATGAATGATTTTATGGGGAATTTTTGGTGAAGGGACTTTCCACACACAAAACACCGGGGCGTGATCCGAGATGGAATCAGGTAGGGTTCCAGCAGAGCTGATCCTATCTGGACAGTTTGATAGGACCCAGTCCTGTAGGGAGCTAGTTCCACCATTAGCAGACCATCTAGTGGGCTCCTGGATAAGCTGAGACAGGGTAAGACTTGCCAACAGAGGTTCAAATTGCTTGGAGTTACCTCCTGTCCAGTTTAAGTTCACATCTCCCAGGGTCAGAAGTTCATTGTCCCCAACATAAGGACCAATGGTATCCAGGAGGTGGGTCAGCCCCGGCAGACCACCCTTGGGGGGATTGTAAGTGCATACAACATGCAGCTTCTTTGTATATCCAAGTAACAACACAGTGTGCAGCAGCTCACAGGACGACAGAGAGGACTGCTGATGGATTACCTCAGATACTTTCAGAGGACTTCTATAGTAAATTAGGATACCACCCCTTTGCTTTTTTCCTGGCCGATCATGTCTAATAAACTCAAAACCAGGAAGTACACAGGAAGAGTCTGGTATTGAGGGTTTAAGCCAGGACTCTGTAATGCCTAGTATGTCAGGCTTACAGTGGGCAACCCAGGCAGATAGTTCATCAAGGCTGGGTAGTAGACTGCGAATGTTAAGGTGAGCAATTTTTAATCTCTTTCCCAATTTCCAGTTTTCTGGGATTGAAGAGGCCTGATAGGTGGGATCAGGGTTTAGCTCAATGTCACCAGCAAGGGCCAGTAACACTAGGAAGAGCCAGGAGAGAAGCCTTATGGTGGGAAGGGTACCGCTGACCGAGGGCTTACGGGCCGGACGTCTTCTCACCATGACAGTACCCAGAAGGCATCGGAGGTCAAGACAGCTGATAGGGCCAGAAGGCAGTCTATCATGAGCTAGAAGGTTAGAGAATGTGAAATCAAACATTTCCCAGTGGTCACCATACAACCTAGAAGAGTCTAAGGCCATTAGGGAGAGAAAAAGGCCAGGGAGGAGACCAATGGAGAGGGCAGCTCGAGGCGAAGAGGGCAGGACACCTTCCCTAGTCAGCCTGGGGTCTCCATTTCAGATTTTAACTCAGCAGTGACCAGTGACACCCAACTCAAAGAGACAGTATGAAACCTGAGTACCCTAACTTATTGCACAGATGGCCCAGCAAATGCCCAATACAACATCCTAGGAGAAACAGGCAGATTAAGGTATATGTTAGCATAAAACCTGGAGAACAGTAACTTTTGCCATTTATAGCCCAGCAGATAGCCGAAGCAACATTCCAGGGTAATTTTAAAGAGTAGGCAGAAATATTCAATGATCAAATGGTACAGGGAAACGTAAGTAGCACAAGTAACTACACTCCATGCAATGTGAGATGTCACAAGCTAGTGAAAAAAGATAAAGACAGAACACCCTTTTTTTTTCTTTAGCCACATCCAATCTGCTAATATGGTCCTTTAACATTTAAGGGAGGGGCTTGCAAGCATTTAAGGGGAGAAGGGAATGGGGTAGGCGGGTGGGAAGAAAATTTGTCTCTGAGTCCCAAGTGGGGAAGGAGGGGGGTCCCAGCGAGGACCAGTCCTCACCTCCAACCCCGATGCCTAAAACACCAACTGACTTGGTCGGGGCCAAAGCCCTGCAATTTAAACTGCTCCAGCAGTTTAATTTTGGTGCCTTTTTTTTCTTTCTGCCCTGTCTCTCTCTTCTCCGCGGTCCCGACTCCATGAACAAGAAGCTCTGCAGGAAACTGCAAAATTCATCCCCGAGTCCCAAGTGGGGAAGGAGGGGGTCCCAGCGAGGACCAGTCCACACCTCCAACCCCAACGCCTAAAACACCATAGTGTGGTCACTGTGGAAAATCAGTGTTTGGGACACATTAAGAAAATCATAGTGACACTGGTCATTAGCAGAGGGCCTAAAATGCCTATATTGAAAATTTGGTGATGAAAGTCCATTAAATGACTCTGTTATGAGTGTGCGTTGCACACTTAGCAGTGTCAGTGGCTCAGTAGGTAGCACTCGCTTCTGAGGCCGGGAGATCAGAGGGCTGTGGCTTCAGTTCCCACATCTGGTACTTGGGTCAATATCCCAGTACTGACACTGTAGGGCAGCATGAGAGGGGTGCTGTACTTCTGAGGTGCCGTCTTCCGGATGAGACGTTAAACTGAGGTCCCATCTGCCTGGATTGGTGGTAGTTCAGGTGGATGTTAAAGATCCCATGGTACTTATAGAAAAGAGTAGGGGAAATTTTTATTCAGAATTCAAAAACAAGAAACAAAAAGAAATACCATCAATAGTTTTGAGACAAATAAATCAAGCTAACTCATACATAATAAATCAAAAAACCAAACAGCTTAATACAAATGCTGAAATATAGTGTCCTTCTACTGGTTTCTAGGTTCCCAATGAAAAACCACCACCAAAAATAAAAAAGCCCATGTTACTGCTGAGAAATTACCGTGTTTGATTGAATAACTATTAAGAAACTAAAGGTAACGTATTACTACAAAAAACATCAACCCACCCAACCAACATTTCTCCATAACATGGCTACAACCACATTCCCCAAGGTACGGTTCTCATATTCATAAATGTTATCCAGTTCTTGCTGTATTCTAAAGAAAACATCTTGTTGCTGAATTACTTTACCTTGCAGGAACCTAAGGCATCTCGCCTGCCAAATGGACCATTTTATACATACCAAAAGTATATTGACTGTACTTTTTGCCCATTGTGTTCAAGCAGCTGGAATTTGTCCTAAAACCAAAATATCATAATTCATTAATAAAATCAACTTTCCCCCCATAATTCCAACAATGACTTCCAAAAATTAAGGACATGAATACATTCAAAAAAAGATGCTGCATTGTCTCCACAACTCCAGCACAGGCACTTTCCCCACACCTTCTCTCATCCAGCTGCTTATGCTTCTGATTGCCCTTTACTTGTAACTTCTGATGACCACATATCCAAGCAAAATCTTGCATTTTAAGAGGTATTCTAGGATCAACCATCCCTTCTATTAGTAAATTAATATAAATCATAAAGGATACTTTAAAAACTGGCTCCTTTTCGATACCATGTATCCAAAATAGTTTTATAAAACATTTTCTTCCCTTTTCCTAAACACCATGCCAATTCTATCCTCCAGGTTCTACTATAGCGCATGGTAGTCTGTACATAATTTGGAAGCATTTTTTCTGTAGGATGCCATTTTCCTCTAACCCATGCTTCCAAAAAAGGCTAACCCCATAACTGCATACAAACTTGCCCCATCCCTGCTGTCTGCAACAACAAAGGGCAAACAGAGCTAAAAAAGAAATTCCCAAAGAAATAAATCAAAGGATGTATCATATTCAAACCTCCTTCTTTCCCTACCCTGTAGGTATGATTTCTGTTAACCGGGTTCAACCTATTGCCCCACAAGAAATGAAAAAATAAACTCATAACTTTTGTGTGCATCTTATAGGGAAGGGGAAACACATGTGAGACATATAAAAAAAATAGGCACTATTTATGTCCTTAAGAGACAGACCCGCTTTTTCCGTGACATTTTCTAGGACAACCATGATAAAACCTTGAACTGCGCCTTGTCATAAACTACAGTCCAGTTTTGTTCTTCTGATTCTCTTGTTCCAAAAAATAATTCCAAAACTTTAACCTGATCTGTAGTCATCGGAATTGGAAGATTCTCTACTTTCCCAATATCTCTCAATACCAAAACAATACTTTTGCTCATATTAAGTCTAATTCCTGTTATACCATAAACATCTTGTAACATATTTAAAATCCTAGCGCCAGACTCTCCATCTGCTACAGTAAAAACACAATCATCCGCATAGGCAGAAACGTTTTGAAATTCATATCCATCACTGTTTGTAATAGCTCTAATATCTTCATTTTGCCCAATTCTTCTTAATAATGGGTCCAAACCAAAAACATATAACAAGGGGCTCATTGGGCTACCCTGCTTTACCCCATTCTTTAAATAAATTGGTACCCCTAAATATCCATTCACCAGTGGAATAGCCTGATCCTCAGCATACAATACCTTAACTAAATAGATAAAAACCTTCGGAATCCCATAATGCTGTAATACCATCCAAACATATTCTTCTGCCGAACTGCATCAAAAAGCAGTTTTCCTGGTCAACCGACATTAAATAACCACTAACTTTTCCTAAACCTTGCTCCACGATCTCCTAATAAAACCAAATTCTGTACAATGTTTCTACCTGGGACTGCAAGTTGCTCCTGAACAATTACCTTTTGCGCTATTTTTGCCAATCTCGTTGTAAGTATCTTTGCTAAAATTTTATAATCTGTATTTGGCAAAGTTAATGGTCTCCAATTTTTTAAGTTGTGGGGGTCACCTTTTTTAAACAGAAAAATCATCATTCCCATCTTCATTGAAGGGGCCAGCCTTTTTTCCTCCCAAATGGCATTATAAAGTATCTCTAAACAAGGGGACAAAATATCAATGTAAGTTTTATAAAAATCATTCGGTATCCCATCATTTCCAGGAGTAGTCTTGGCAGATAATTTAGAAATAGCTTCCCTAATTTCTAATTCTGAAATAGAAGAAACCAGACTTTCCTTTTCTTCACCTGTCAGTGCGGGTATAACTAAATCTATAAAAAAAGGGTCCTGACCTCCCTTCCCCTCCTTTTGAAAGGTGTCAACAATATGCTTTTGTACAATAAGCATTAAATCCTGGTTGTATTCTTTTAAATTACCCTGTTCATCTCTTAGACCTGTCATAACCATCTTCTGCACACCCCGTATATTTACATCATACGGATTTACCTCTTCTTTTGTACCTTTGGTCCTATATTTCTGCTGACTTGCCACCTTCCTGTTTCCTGCAAATACTGACTCATTTGATCCTTTAGACCCTGTAACCGTGCCGTAACATTATTTGCTCTGTCAGCAGCTTGAGTTAGAGTTTGCATATATTTCGCCCTAAATCCTAAATATGCAATATACTTATCCTTAGCCTTCTTTTTCGTGAGAGATATATACAAATATTGCAGATCCCTTTTTGTATCTTCCCACCATTCTATGGGACTATCATACATAAAGCATACATCCTTTCTTGCCAAAAACAAAGCTTTTATGGATTGTTCCACAGAATCATCCTGCAATACTGAAATATTCATTTTCCAATAGCCCCTACCTGCTATTAATTTCTGCCTGTCTAGCAACCATAGTTTAACTGCCAAATGGTCTGAATTTTCTAATGGCAACAAAAGTACTTCTTGACAAGTAATTTGTGCTGACACAAACCAAAAGTCTATCCTGGTGGATATTTTACCTTTAAGAAAAGTGTGTTTCAGCTCCTGTTGTAAAATGTCATACACATCCCTCAGGTTATTCCTGTGCAATACTGCTAATAATGTATTAGAATCACAAAACATTTTCTTTTTAGCCCTCCCCCAGTCTCTATTAGAAAGCCCACAATTAAAATCTCCACCCCATAACACCAATTTAGAAGTGCTCAAGTATGGTTCTACCTTTTTAAACAAATTAGACCTCTCTGCTTTAGTCTGGGGGCCATATATATTTACTATCCTAAATACTTCTTTCTGTAGCACCACATCCACAACCATAGCTCTCCCTGGTAGTATATCATAAACATGCAATATTTGAACAATAACGCCTGAAAAAGCAAACCTATTCCACAACACTGCTCTTCTCCTATTGACCAACAAGAAATGCCCCACCTCCAGTCTTTTTGTGCAGCCTGTAGTGACAGTAAAGTCTGTAACCTAGTATCCTATAACAAGATAACCTGCTCACCCCAATACTAAGACTCAAAAAGGTGCTCTGCCTTCTCTCATAGGACTCTATACTATTAACATTGGCTGTAATAAAGGAGAGAGCCATAACCAATGCAAAAAAAGAAAAGAAAAGAACCAACTTAATCATTTCTTCTTCTTTTTCTTCCTAGTTTTAAGCTTTTCAGGAGGGCCAATCTCTGAAGCGCCCTCCGCCTGAGAGGAGGCCACAGTGGAAAGATCTGAATCAAAGCCATCCTCCTCCATCCCCTCCACAAACAACAGTGCATACGAATTTTGAACTGCTACCCCATCCATACTTCTAGACTGCACTTGGGAGCTTGCTAAAAGCTTTCCTGCTTTGGACCTGGTTACTTTCTGGAAGTCTGCCTCTAACTGTATGGGGGGGGGCATAGAAATACCTTCTTCTACTATTTCCACACTTTGGTCAACATCTTCCTTCTCTCTTTCACCCCTTTCAGCCTGGCAAAGGAGACTAGTTGATTCCACAAGCTCTTCAGATCTTATTTCAACAGCTAACTCTTGTACAACACTCTGATCCACTTCCTCTAATATTTCATCCCCTACCCCCTTTTATAAAGACCCAGCCCTACCTATTTTCCTTGGGACCCTTTGAGGCAGCGGATTCCTGTCAGGAACTGTGCTAAATGACTCAACCATACGCATCTTCTCTTTTTGAGCAGTAGCCACATAAACATCCTGTTCAGCTCTGACAGTGATATCCACATTATTATGTGAGGCCCAAGAGCAATTACGAAAAGAGTTCCCCCATTCATCACATAAATTGCATCTCAGTGGTTGCTGACAATGAGCCCCTACATGTCCCAATTCCCCACACAACCCACATTTTGCTTATCACAAACATTACTGAGATGTCCCACATCCCCACATTTAAAACAAGCCCATGGTTGCCCGGGATAGAAAATCACCCCCCTGTCCCAGCCCAAAAAAAAAAACAATTTGGCAAATGACTAGTTTGGCCATGCACAAGATTCAGAACCACTTGATATTTCCACCCCCCAGTCTACAATTGTTTCTCATCCAAAATAAGCTCAGGAAAACCTTTAACAGTGGAATGCTGCTGCAACCAGTAAGTGACGTCCGCAACATTCACCCCTTCATTTCTAAATAACACAGTAATCTTTTTTGTGAGGGGTTTTGTTACCGGAACTGCCAAAAAAGCCTCCATAAAGGTTAAAGTTTCATAACACAATATTGCTTCCAGAATCTTTCTAGGCTTGCAGGATGTTTGAAGCTAACATCAAAGATAGTATCTCCTGGCAAATGAATTAAAGCATACATCTCATATGCATAGTACTTCATACTATCTTTTAACAAAACCCTACCAACAAACTGTCTATCTGGGACTGTTGAGATATTGCCCCATATTTTAGCCTTACAGTGTTCCTTCTTACAGCTGGTTCTAACAGCGGGCCTCTGTCAGTTGGGAACAAATGCTCCTTCACCTTCCCATGCCATGCTTTTGTCAGGGGCTGAAACCAGAGAGGCATTCTCCGGTAATGCTGTGGAATCAGTATCCTGTTGTTCCAATTCAGATGCTCTCATTTGTTCCTCCGCCGATGTACTGGAACCCTCTGTTTCCTGATCTCTAATTATTTTTAGCAAAGGATGAGGCTCATCATGTTGCTGAGCTGGCTCTTTTCCTGAAGAGGAAAACTGTCCCGGGGCAATGAAGGACTTAAAGTAGCATTGGGGGGGAGCCACTTCTGGAGCTCCAGAAACTCCTGATGTAAAGGATCCTACACCATCCAAATTTGCATCTCACCCACTCCCTGTAGGACTTTTCACCCAGCCTGCAGCTTGCAAGGCTGTCGTTACCCAATTGCCTGAGTCCTGGTCCACTTGCTGCTGATCTTGCCCCTGCCTGGGACCATCCGGTACTTGGACCTGCATTTTCCTGCTCCCCCCACTTTAAAATCAATTTTGTACCTCCTACTGAGGACCCAATATTAAATGTTACTGTGGGCACAACAATTGGAGCAGGAGCTCCCATACTGTGCGTGTCTGCCATTTGTTCATCTAGTATCATCTCATCCCCCATAACAGTCCCTGAACTTGCTGCTTGCTTCACTGCTTTTAACTCCCCCGCTTCTGCAGAGTTTTCCCCAGCACACTCTATAATTTCCATGCTTGAAATATCTTCTTGTGGACTCACCAGCTCTCCAATCGAGCTGACCGCAAGGACTCTGTCTTCCACTTCTGCTGCCATACCTCGCTTCTGCGCTTCCACTTCCTGTGCCACCGCTGGTATTGCCTTCCTTTTGAGTGCATCATGCAAATGATTCCTCGCTGCCTGATAGCAGTGTTCTGCTTCATCCAGCTGGTGCTGTAGTTCCACCACCAAATCCTGCTCCATGGGCAGTGCTTCCTTTTGCTGTGCTAGGACTCCCAAACCTGCATCCATTGGTGAGTCCTCGTCTTCCATGCTGTTTGATACAACCTCAAAATCCACAATTTCCACTGCCAAAAAGCCTCCTTCAGAATCGGTCTCCATCATAACGCAATAGGGGCCAAGGAGGAGACCTGCTCCTTAGCCTCCCGCACATCGTTCTCTCTCAAGACTCCAGACACCACTGAGCAGTAGCGATGCTCAGCCACACAGAGCCCTCTGCCTCCAAAGAGTAGGGGTAATTTTTATTGAAAATAAACACATATCAAACATAACACATGATAAATGAACAAGAACATTTTTTAAACAAAGAAAAAGAAGAAAAACAAAGGAAAACTATTCCAACACTAGTTTAACATTATATACTAAGGATGACATATAAGCTCAGGTATTAAACAAAAAGAAAGGGAAAACAAACATAGCAATAAACCATAGTCCTAAACTCTTAATGATTCTAAGAGGAAAAACAAAAGAGATTGCAGAATGAATAAAAATGAACTATTGCTATAGATATCTAATATCCTTATTTAAATTTAATAATATGAGAAAAGCCTTTCCACCACATTCGAACTTTTGTGGCATTAAACTGTTGAACATCTGACATAACAATATTATTCAACACATTGGTAACATAAGCCCTAAAGACTTGAACGGATGGTTTCTTTTGATATAGGACCCATTGGCATCTTGTTTGCCATAAACAATATCTTAAACAGGTAAAAAAAATCTGCAAAGTTCCTTTATGAAAAGGCTGAAGAAATTCTGGGAACGATCCAATTACTAAAATGTCATAAGTGAGATGAGCTAGCCAAGGAAAATTCCAGACTATAGCTAAATGATCCCATATTTCATGTGATATTGAACAATGGAGAAAAAAATGTTCCATGGTTTCTTCTTGGTCTATACAACCTAAATATGGACACATCCTTTCTGTTTTGGCCTTATATTTAGCCGTGCCCCTGACATTTAGTTTACCATGTAAGGTAAGCCATTGGGATTCCCACATGAAAGTCGGTAATCTTGTATTATTCAATTGACTAAGAACATCCTCATTACGATTTTTTGGACAATTCCTAAATTCTGGAGTGCTTGGGTATATCGAAGCCAATAATTCTTTATACAAGGTTTTCGATGAACATTGTAATATTTGTTGTTTTGTAACCCGCCATTTGAACAATTTCTGTGCTGCAGGTTTGAAATAAAGAGGTAGGGCTAAATAAATAGAAGGTTTAGGAGCACAATGTAACCATGCTGTAAAATATCTTCTTAATAAGCTATGGAAAGAAAATAAATCCTGTCTAATAGTTCCTTCTAAACTTCTTTTTAAAAAATTAGAAAAAAATATAGTGAAACAAAATAAAACCAGGTCAACCATTCCCAGGCCTCCCTTTTTTTTCTCAAGGTATGTATAGCATCTTTTAACTGGGTTCAGTATATTCCCCCAGAGTAACTGGAAACAGATACTATATAACCTAGTTTCCAAGTTACCAGGAATAGGAAATATTGCAGCCGTATGTTGTAAACAAGGTAAAATAAATTGTTTTAAAACCTGTATTCTTTTTTCCTTATTAAACCTAAATCGCTTCCATCTGAGAACTTTTTTTTCAATTTTATCTAAGGCAAGCTTCAATTATTTGCTGGGCTATTTTGTGGGCCAAACTGAATCCCTAAAATAGTTATAGGTTCTGTTGTAAATGAAATTGAATGCGAAACAAATGGCGCTTGAGAGACCCCACCTATAAATAAGCCTTTTGTTTTAAGTAGATTAAGTTTAGTGTTAGCTACAGCAGCATATTCCTGAAAAATAGTAAAAAAGGATTCAAACTGGTTAATGTGTGTAAAAAATAAACAGATATCATCTGCATAAGCCTGGATGATTAGAGATGTTTCGAAATCTGGAATTTTTTTTCCTTGCCATAAGGGGGATATATTAATTGACCGTAAAAGAGGTTCTAAGGAAAAATTATATAATAAGGGGCTTAAGGGGCATCCCTGTCTTACTCCACAATTGACCGAGAATCCATTCCCTAAATGTCCATTAACTAAGGGAAATACTTTACCTGAGCTATAAAGGGTTTTGATTAATTTCCGTAAATGAAAAGGAACTTTAAAAAATTCTAATGTCGCAAACTAAAAGGAATGGCTTACTCTATCAAATGCCTTTTCTAAATCTAAAGAAACAAGGAAACCACTATTTCCCAACTCATTAGATCTTTCAATAAAGTCTCTAATTGAACCTAACATGGCCTGAATACTACGATTAGGGATGCCACAATGTTGAGATGGAGAAAAATTATATTTAGCCAAATCCCTTAGTCTGTTATTAATTACTGACATCAAAATTTTAAAGTCAGAATTTAATAACGAGATCGGTCTCCAATTCTGAAACAACCCCTTATTCCCTGATTTATGAATGTAAGTTTGTATGCTATCAGCAAAGGATGCTACACTAACTCCCTGATCCAAAAAAAAATTATAAACCATTACTAAAATAGAACAAAGTTCTTTAGAAAAGGTTTTATAAAAGGAATTAGAGAGACCGTCCATACCTGGAGCCACATTAGGCTTTAAAGAGTTTATAGCCAACTGAATTTCCTCTTTCTGAAAGGGTTGTGTAAGGGAGGAAACTAGTTCTGGTGTTAAGGTATTTGTTATAGGAAATCCTAATACATTATTAATTTGGGTTTGGGAGGGATTTGAAGGGGCTCAAGATTTTTAAAATGTTTATGAATCAGGTCTTCTAGTTCTGTAATTGAAGTAACAGTCCTATCACCATCAGTTAAGAAGGATAAAAAACATGCTCTTTAACTTCTTTACATAATTCAAATGGGTCTCCAAAACTGATTTCCTTAAATGATTAGAAGTAACTGCTTGCAGGGTCTCAGCTCGATTATACTGGAAGATTTTCATCTGTGATTTAATTTCTGCAATTTGTGGAGAATAATCCTCTCTAGAGGAGGTAGTTTTAGATAATAATGTTTGTAATTGGGACCTAAGTTGGAGAAAACGAAAAAAATTCTCCTTTTGACGTATTTTACCTTGTTTATTGAACCAATTAATACAGTCATTTTTCGTCTCTACCCACCAAATCCCTAAATCCTGATATAAAAAACAGACAGACAATCTGGCTTGTAAGATTAATGTGATGGAATTTAGAATCAAAGGTTCTTGTAGCATGGAGGTATTAAGCTTCCATCTTGGTTTTTGCTTCTGCCTTGAACTCGATAGGCCTATGTGGGTTATTAAAAGAGCATGGTCTGAAAATTCCACTGGGATGATTTGAGAATGATGAAATGAAGTTTGTTTGGTTACAAAGAGGTAATCAATAGTATAACCAACTCCACTTTTAAAAAAAGTACAGATGGGGCCTGAGGCCTGTTTATTCATATAAGAAATTAAATCTGCACTTTTGATAATGTCTAACAAACATATAGTGTCGCAATATATTTTTTTAGAACTATCAGTTTTCCTTTTAAAGGTTATGCCACAATTAAAGTCTCCACCCCAAAAGATAGGGACCGTAGTCACCAAAAGGGTTGAGCTTGTTTCATGCAGGCAACCTCCCAGATTTTGTCTCGGATTATAAATATTAATTAGTCAAGAGTATAGGAAAACCAAGTCCTTCTATTATCAATATTCTTCCGGGACATAAATCAATTAGTTTATGTAGAATGAAGTTGAAGGAATTAAAAGAATGCCAACCCCATCTGCCTTATCTTCCCCAAAGGACCAATAAGATGGGCCCCAGGCCAATCCTGGCAAAAGCAGAGCACTGAATTTTATTACACATCCATGTTTCTTGGAGAAATATAATGGAACAGTTAAGATCATGTAACATATGAAAAGAGTGTATCTTTTTAAATTTTAATAAACTATGAGTATTTAGGAAGCCAAGAAAAGTTGCATTCCATACTTTAAGATTTAGGTCCAAGGGAAAAAAAACGAACAACTGGAATCATTTTTTTCTCCTCTTCTTTTTTTTTCCTTTATAATCATCCCTCATTGTCCCCAAGTTGTCTTGTAATGAAATTTGTGAATCTGTGTCACCCATATCTATCTCAGAATCCCCCCAACTCAAGGCCTCATATGAGTTTTTGGTTTCTATTCCTTCAGAAGCAGAAATCACTAAAGTTTTTTGAGTTCTGCTCGATCTTCTAAGAGCTGGTGGAGGCTTTGAAACCACTTCCTGTCTGTCCCCGAGACCTTCTTTCGAGTCTGTATAACAGACCGGCTGCAAGGAAATCGGAATTTTTTTTCCCTAATAGTCTCTTCATGCCCTTCCTGACGTGCAATACTAACTGGTTGGACCTTCTTGGGTAAAGAGGCCTTAGGACTCTGATGCTTTGGGGGGTGGGGTGTAACAGGTTGTTCTAGAATTTGATGACTCATATCATCTTGGGCTTTTTGTATAAGAAAATCTGATTTCCCTTCCAAATTGGTTTTATTTTGTGCCGCCCAAGGACATTCTCTAAAGGCATGGTTTAGTTCTTCACAAAGATCACATTTAATTGGGTTATTACAAAACATAGTAACATGCCCTATTTCCCCACAGTTATCACATTTGGGCTGGTCACACGTACTGGATAGATGGGTTTTAGCCCCACACCTGTAACATGCTCTTGGTTGACCGGTATAAAACACCACCCCACTATCCCTACCTAACAAGAAGGAATTAGGAATGTGTTCAATACCTGAAGCTGTCTGACGTAATTTAACTTGAAATTTCCACCCCCCTGTCCAAAACTGTTCAGCATCTAGAATAGGTTCCGGATCACTTTGAATTTCACATTTTTGTGCTAGCCAAAAGGTGATATCCGCAATGTGCACACTTTCATTTCTGAACATAACAGTAACGAACTTAGTAAGGGGTTTGGAGAGTGGAATTACCAAAAAGGGGGACCAAAGGGGAAAAAACTTAACCTGATTGTATCTATCCCAAAAAAGATCCAATAAAGCTGGGGATCGAAAGCTAACATCGAAATTATCTTCCCCCGAAATGTGGATAAACACAAAAACGTCTCTAGGTAAAAACTTTAGAGAATCTTTTAATAACAATTTCCCCACATAGTATCTGTCTGGTTTATCTTTTAAGCCACCCTGATACCTGATGCGCATTGCATTCCTCCTAGGTGCTGCTTCCCTTTTACTTTGAGAAAATAAACTTGACATGAGAGGTTTATCTGCAACTGTTGTCATTGTGTCTTTCTGCCCCTTAGTATCTGAACATACAGTAGAAACTGAACCCTCTCTTTCAGTACCCTCCTCCCCCTGACTTACAAGTAACTCAGAACTAGGTGCAGGTTTAACCTCAGAATTACCAGGATGCCATGTAGAAATATGTTTGTTAATATCAAGAGAACTGTCCCACTCAGTATCAGGAGACCATATCCCTTTCCCCAGAGGTTTCCACCCTGCAGCTGTTAAGGCTGCTTGAGGTGTCCAATTTATATCATGTTCACCTAGAGAAAGTGAAGGTACACTGGAGGACACTGTATTTGGGGTAATAGTCTCCGTTTCAGGGGTCTTTTTTTTGTCTGTAAAGGAAAAGTCTGTGACTCCCTCTTGTGAACCTGTTGACTGATAAATAATACTGTTATTGTCCCGAGACTCAAAAGTGTGCACCTGAGGGTTAAATACAAATCCCGCTTCTTTATGTAAGGTAATTGTCGCAAAAGCCTTATTGGAAATAGCCGAAGAAGACCGTTTATCAGAATCCAAAGCCAAAAGGGGTTTTTGGCTTACCCCCCTGGCTTTGAGCAGGAACGCCAAAAGCTGCACTATCCTCCGCTTCCTTCTCTGTGTGCTCGCCTTACAATGTCCTCTGCTTCCACGATGAGAGCTGCGTGCTCCTCCTGGCCATTTCTACTGCTTCCACCGCTGCTAACGCCAAAAGGGAAAGACGCAATATGCATTTCCTGGTACCACAGTCCGTCATCCGCTGTGCCGCTGAAAATCGTTCCGATGCTGAAAACAAAGGCGCCTCCATAGGATTCACCGCAACCATTGCCGAATCGCTTTTCGCTGCCACAATGGGAGATTCACAGGTTTGAGTATCAGGATTTCCAGTATCACTCGATGCCATATGTTCGTAAAATGAGGCGCTCAAGCCCGCTACCAACGGGACCTCCAGCTGCTCTATATTAGATTCTGACCGTCTCTCTACGGAGACCTCCTCAAACACCTCCTTCTCCTCCTCCATCTGCCATGCAGTGGCCATTACTGACCCTTGCATGCCCCTACTGGCTTCCCAACGCCAGCAGAGTAGAGGAATTTCCCCGGTGTCCTGACCAAATTTCCCTCATTCACTAAAAAAAAAAATACCACCAACAGCTTAATCTGGTTCAAGGTCAGTTGACATTCATCTGTATCCCCCTCCCCGGGTCATGCCTGAAAATAGGCAGGATTTGTCTAGTGCTCTTACCTGGTCAACAAAAAATAAATAAAAAAATTAAAAAAAACTTTACAAGCACACTCATAACTTCGCACATTTATAATATTTTCACTCCAGATTTTCAACATTGCCATTTTTCTGCGCCTCCTTATAAACAGTACAGCTGTCATTTTTCACATCCTGGCTGAAATGTGTTTTTGCACTTCCGGCACAGAATAGCATGGTTGCTGTAGGAAATCAGTGTTCAGGAGACATTAAGAAAATCACAGTGACACTGTTCATGAGCAGAGGTCCTAAAATGCCTATGTTGAAAATTTGGTGATGAAAGTCCATGAAATGACTGTGTTACGTGCATGCATTGCGCAGTTTCCACGTATGCTAGGAAGAGCAAGCATTTTTAATATTCCCACTACAGATTTTCAACATTGCCATCTCTTCACACCTCCCTATGGATGGTACAGCTGTCATTCTTCACATTCTGCCCGATCTGTGTTTTCGTACATGTGGCACAGAATGGCACTGTCGCTGTTGGAACTCAATGTTCGGGACACATTGACAAAATCACCTGCCACTCTTCATGAGAAGAGCTCCAAAATGCTTTCATGAGGTGGGGTCACAAAAAGGCCATGTTGAAAATTTGTTGTGCAAATACCAACAAACACCCGAGGCATTAGGGTTTCTAACCATAACGTCCTACCCTGTACAGATTGACAGGCATTGGTGTGCTCCTTTGGATTGCCGACTGTACTGCTCATGCCATCCCACCCCAACCCCACCACCCTGCAGCCAGTGACAGGCATCGAGGTGTACCTTAGACTCTTCGGCCCCAGACTTCACCCCATTCTCCTATGCTGCACCCATTTCAGCATATGTCCTTATTATGGAATGGGGTCACTGTAAACCAAACACCCTAAGGCACACCTCAACACATGTCAGAGTCTGCAGTATAGGGTGAGGTGACATGGCATGACCGTCATGGGCGATGACCCAAACACTTACCCCAATGCCTGTCCGTCTCTACAGGATGAAGGTGGGGTTGGCGTGAAGTTCAATACTTCACTGCTATTCCTATTCTACATCTGTCTAACTCACACATTTCCAATGCTAATACCAGCAAGCAAACATTCGGCATTGACAAATACTTGTTTTACTGTGCTATAGTTAAGCCTGCAACCACGCTCCATATGGGTGTGCACCACAAAGTAATTTTAACTCTGGTTTTCTGTGCTATAACTAAACCCACTCCTAGACCCAATCTGGGTGAGTAATATAAGGTAGTTTTTGTATCCCTGATTTATGTGCTATAGCTAAACCTTACAGCCACACCCCATCTGGGTGGGATCTATAAGTTAAATTAGATGTCTTCTTAGTACAGGTCTTTATGGGAACAGAGTTTAGAGACAAGGCAGTTAGTTGTGCTGGCTGTGGGGTGCTCTTCTCTAGGGATATGCTCTGGAAGAGAGTGCACTGCCCCATCTTCAGGACCTTGGCAGAGCTCCAGGCTTTGTTGGTGGCAGAAATGGTACGAATATCTCAGCTGCATCATCAGCTCATCAGTAGCCTACACCCACACCCCCACTCCTCCAGAGACCCACTGGTCCAGGGGAGTGAAGAGTGGTGGGAGGGGGAAGGGGAGGGGAAGCAGGGTTAGCCACAAGGAGGTTGTCTAACCCTTTACCATTCAGATGACAAATCAACTTTGCACCCCTAGAGGAGGTTCAAACACCTGACTCTGCTGGGGGGGTCTCCAAGAAAGTCAATGGCATATGTAAGGGCAAGATGATGGCACCCAAGGGGAGCAAGTCTGCCAGAAGAATCTTAGTGGTCAAGGACTCAGTAATTAGGGGAGTAGAGAGGGTGGTAGAGAGGGGGATGGATGGGAGGGGGATGGTTGGGTGCCTCCCTGGGGCATCTGGCATCCAGAATTTAGAAAAACTAGAAAGGATGGTGGAGAGGGAGCAGGAGGATCTGGGGGAGCTGGGGGTGCTGGCACACCTGGGTACCAATGATCTGGTGAACCAGTCAGTGGAGATGGAGAAGTGGAACTTTCATAGATGGGGGACAGAATGGCAGCAAACTCGACCTCTCTGTGTGGGGCAGTGAGGGGAAGCAGGGTAGGATAAGGAGGGAGGGAGGTAATAGAGGAGTTTAATGGATGGCTTAAGGGATGGTGAAATGATAACAGGTATCACCCTAAGGGGGAATTCTGGGAAAGGAGTCTCTTCAAGGGTGACGGACTTCACTTAGCAAGAGAGGGGTCTGTGTGCTGTGGTAGGAGCTTACCATCTATATCTGATGTTTAAACTGACTGAGGGGAGACTAGGTCTTGGGGAACCTCTATGGCAGTGGAGAGGAAGAGGAGCCTAGCTAGTACTGCCCCCCCCCCCATCTGGGGCCTTTTAGCAGCAAAACATGTACAAAGAAAGCTGTGGCCTATACTAGACTATACTGGATTGGGTGAAGAGACACCAGGGATTAAATAAAGCAAGAAAAGGGTAGCAAAGATGACAGACCACAAACCTGTCAGAATCAGCAATGTGTTGATGATGCAGAAGCATCAAAGGGAGCCTCACCCTTGCCAGCTGGTAAATGCTCAGCTGATGGTAAAACCCTAAAAGGAAAAGCCAAGAGGAGCCAGAAAGGCTCAGCCTAAGTATGGCTGTAGAAAATAAGCAAACTTGTGCAAAAGAAGGAAATGAGCAGGAGGTTAAACAAGAAACAGTAGAATCAAAACATGGGGGCCCCCTGATAAAAAGGAGAATGTAAGGAAATGACAGAGGATGAATCGAAAGGAAAAATGTTTTCTGACTTTAAGGATACAGCAGAATGGGTGACAGAGGCACTATTACAAGTGGGGTGGAAAAGAAAAGAGGATGAGACAGGCTGGAATCCAAATAGGCCAAGCACATCTGGTATCAGCCAAATGAAGCAAGATACAAACAGAGAGACAGTTAAAATGGATAAGGAACAAGAAATAGGTGGAAAAGAGCAAAATTTAACATACCGGTGAAGACGACATGAAAGAAATAGAGGTAGAAAGCAATCGTATTACAAATGATGAGACATCTGTGGAGCTTGAACAAAAAACTATACAGTCAGGCAAAAAAGCTGGGGAAAGTGCAAAAGAGCAAAAAGAAAGAACATGGGGAGGGAATACAAGAGAGGCTATTTCCCAATGAAAGCAAACCCCAACAAGCCAAACGTAAAAATACAGTAAGGTTAAAATTTAGAGGGCCAACAACAGAGGTCCCAGATAGAATATTCATAGGAAGATGCCTATTGAAGGAGAGAATGAAGTTCAATCCACATGAGATTTATGCTCTCATCCACGTTCTGGGTAGCACAGAATATGATGTGAGTTTTAAACATCCAGGTGGATTGGATAGATTTTGGAAGCTATATCATCAGCTAAGGAACACAGAACTATGGAAAGACCTGATTGCCATTCCCCTAACTAAACCAGCCTTTAAAGTAGCCACAGTTCTTTTTAGGAATGAAGGAGTCAATGTTATGGACATTAACTTGTATAGGCAGTATAGCACAGTGGTCTAAGGCTCTGAGCTGCAAATTTGGTGACATCCAGCAGACCAGACCTGGGTTTGAATCCCACAGCTTCCACTTGCATACTGTGTGACCCTGAGCAAGTCACTTAACCTCCTTGTGCTCCCAGGTCACTCCTGTAAAAAAGCTTTCAGCTTAGTGTGCTATACCTGGTTAAACAACTAAATAAAAAAAAATATTCAAATATCTGACAACCAAAGGAAAAAAGTGCTAGACTACCGCCCATACAGCATACAGGGATACTCGTAGTAGATTGATTCAAAATAAAATCATGCACTTTTGGTATAGAACTCCCACAATACTTTACAAGGCAAAAGTCCTCCCACATGACAAATGCTGGAGATGCTTACAGCCAGGAGATGATCTCGTTCATATACTGTGGAGATGCCCCTTGGTAACACCCCTCTGGACAGCTATAGCACAGTAAGCAAGTCAAATCCTAAAACAACATATTGTACCAGCGGCTCCTCTGATGCTGCTGGGGATACAGCTTACCACCACTTCCCCCCCCCAAAAAATAAAGATGGCTGATGCTACTATGCATGCAGGTGAAGCATTCCATCTTGCATTACTGGAGAAGCCCAACCATACCTTCACTGGCAGAAATCATACCCTCTCTTTCATCCTTATATGAGTTAGACAGACGTTCCCATGTATCCTTAGGACAAAGGGACACATTGCATTTATGTTGGGCCCCGTTCATGGCATGTGTAGACCCCAGAGCAGGAATATGGTGAAGTTCATAATCAGATGCTTTTGATTCCTCCTGTTAATCTTCTAGCAATGATTCATTTACCTCTCTTTGACCAGCAGACTTGTAATCTCATTTGCTTTGGATATAGGAATCATTAACAGATATTTCTGCAAAATGTGCTTACAGCAGTTGTTGTAAATAGTTGTCACTAGGACACTTTAGCTGATGGCGGATTTGATTTTAGATATATACTATAGTCGAGTATCCTCATTATCTTAAGTCCAGATACTTTGTGGTACCTTCTCTTTCTCCCCCAGCTTATAGTATGGGATCTTACTGACCAACGGAAGATATCATTCCCTGAATACTGATGCCCTGCCTGTCCTCAGCAATGGTACCTCCTATTGGTTCAGACCATAACATCTTCAGAATATTGAGATATTTTCCACGTGGGGCCTTTGGATGATGCAGCTTTATGATTTCTAGGCCTTGTCAATCAATGGCGGTACCTCCTCTCGGTCGCACGTGCCCCTTTATTGAAGGTAGCTCCAACGTATCTTACTTACCTTTAACTACAGAAATGACATGCAATGTTTAGTTTTAAGATCCTGATGCAATGTATTTAGTCAGGGACCCAGTGGTACAGTTTGTACTCCGGCTGCCACTGGCATGTTGGTACTAATACTACAGACTGCTTATGTTTTCTGTATGTTTCAGTTTTATATTATTAGTTTTGTAAATATGTTCCACATATGTTTCTCCTTGTTGTTCTAAAATTAATAAAATAATTAAGAACAAAAACTCATTCATAAAACGTTTTAAAACCTGTTTGTTTTCTTTTTTTTATTTATAAAACTTCAAATTCAGTTCATAATAGCAATAATTCACTCCAGGGTGTGGTATATCATGGGATATCGTCACTTCTCTGGTGGTTGAACCAGGCCCGCGACCTCGTGTCCAATCACTCGAGGCGTGACGATATCCCATGTTATACAACACCCTGTTGTGCCTTACTGCTTAAATATAACACAGCACAAGTGCAAATAAAAGCAACAAAGCACAAAGAGCAGCAATAAAGCACCAATAGAGAGGCCAGTGCAGGGGAGTGATGGCAGTGCAGAAGTTGAAGGGTAGGGAGCCTTATACAGGCTGAGGTAGAACCTAGGGGGAGTCACAACATCACAGAATGTAGGGGTGCCAATAGAGAAGGGTCATATTTGTCCAGATGCATTAGGCATTGCTTCACACAAAAACAGAGCACTTGTAGTTTGCCATGCTCTAATTCAACTATACTTTGATTCAGTGATAACAAAAAGAAACTCAGCTCAACATCCAAGATCAGAGAAAAACTGATGTTAGGTCATGATAAAAAAAAAAGTGACTCTTGTTTAAATACACTTAAAAACCATCACAGCGTACCGTAATTCATAATTCATGAAAAAGCGTCAGTGAGACATGAAACGTTGATTGTTTTCCTCTGTGTGTGTGTGTGGGGGGTGGTGCTACTTTGTTTATGTATTACGGTACTCTGTAATAAGTGTATATAAACAATTACCAAATTTTTCTGTCATGTTCTAATGTTGTTTTTTCTCTGATTTTGGACTTTGAGCCAAGTTTCTTTTTGTTTTCAGTGTGTTGTTCTAATTGCTTTGGCTCCATTCTGTTGTGTCCTGCTGCCGCCTCCCCCCCTTTTCCCTGTCAGCATACTTTGATTCATAACACTAAGTTTGGTTTGAGGGACAATGCAGATATCAACCACTTCTATGGGATTCAGATTGTAGAAAGTACAGCGGCGATAATCAATGAAGAACTAATATAGACCCATACGTGTACAACTGTCAGCAAAGATAATGTAAATACATTTAGACAGCCCCCTATTCCCAATCCTATTATTGTCTACAAAGAGCTCTGGCAGCCCGCTCCAACACTACTCTATGTCATCATAAGGGTTGTTTTAGGGGTGGAGATGTAGCACTTGGCTGCAGCTTAGCTTGAGCACAGAAGCTGCATGCTGGGCAGATAAAGGTACCAATTTCTTTTATTACAAAAAAAAATTTCAAACCTTGACAATTTAGCTCAGGCTGCTCCATTGTATGACTTGCCTTCCAGGACTGTGACAGCATGCCAGCTGTTCTTTAAAGATCAATGGCAACACCGGCCCACTGGTGAAGCAGTAGTGCTGTTTGCTATACCAATGGACCCGAGTTCAGGAGCAAACTTGGGGAGTCAGAGGCTGGCTGGGGGATGAGGATCGAGTGTCCAAGGGACTGCTCTTCTTCTCCTGTGATGAGGGTACATGGAGCTTGGCATATGCCTGACACCTGTTGGAGATCAGGGGTAAGGCAGCTCGAGGCTGTCGAGACACACTGGCAGTGCAGCAGCCATTGACGTACTTCAGATGGGAGCATGTAACATGCAGCATTACGGCATTGCGTGTCTATACCTCCCGGGGAGGAAACAATTGCTCCTCAACTGTCAGGATGATACCAGTCTTCTGCCTATCCTGCACCTGGCTATCCACGTACAGTCTGAGTGCAACAGATCCTATTTGATGGTGGGGTTTGGGGGACCCCACCAGTTCTGCCAGGGGAGGAAAGCCCTGGAGAAAGCTGCCAGACTAAGATAAGCTCTGGAGGATGCTGGTGTATCAGGGCTGGGGAAACTGGCAGATGGGGGCTGGTCATCAGCAGGGGAGACAGAGAATAACAAAAAAAAATCAATGGCAATGTAAAATGCATTTGAGTTTGTATTCCCTCTTTCAGATTTTTTTATAATACTTTTTATTCCCTTTTGTCAGCCTTAGCTACCCTGTCCCCAATCCCAGCATTGGGTCCACCCTGTCCACACCCTTCCTCAGCCCAGGACAGAGCATGAGGAACCATTATTATGACTGACACCTGTGTTGCTCTAAGGTAGACCTGCAAGGGACATGCAAATGCCAGACCACCCTCTCACTTGGAGCAATGCTTCACAGCCCTGTGATGTACTCGGCTCCCTTACAGTTATGGCGCGTAAATCTAGGTCTCCCACACAAACCCAGTCTCTCAGGTAGCAAAGCAATGTGCTGAGGCCATACCACAAGACTGGCTATTTCATATATATATATATATATATATATATAACAAAATAATTTCTATTAAATAAAAAAATTGAAATGTGCCACTGTATTATTTTTGTCACTGCTGTCTGTGTCCTGAGTTCTCATCACTGCAACATTTTGTGGCAAGCAGCATGTAGCTTTTAAATTCGAACACAGTTTGCCTTTTTTAAAAAAAGGGGGAAATGAACACTTTGGTATAAAAACTAATGTTGTTTGTCACTACTAGTTTCTAGTGAATCTTGGATAGAAATTCTAGCCTGTGATTGGCCTCAGCCTGGTCTCATGATCAGAAATAGCAAGCAGTATTGACCCCTAAAGTCCTTAGCAATGGGCAACAGTTATACCACCGGGCAATATGCTAAAAACTATTCCCTGCAAAACTTGCACGTGTACACACTCCTTTACAAAAAACTTTGCACTAGTCTCTAATACCAAGCACTACCTACTATTACTGTATCTTTACCACCCTTCTAGTTCCCCCCTTTTTTTTATTTCCCCTGAAGCCCAGTGGGACCCCCCTTACTAATCATGGCCATCCCTTCAAAAAAAGATTGAGCCAAAGTTCATTCACAATGGTGTCTGGGAGTATAGCTATAAATAGTAACAGTTGTAATATATAGACTAAAGGATGGGGAACTGTGTGATATGAGAATTTAATGCACACCCGAGGTGTGGGATGCTACATAAACCCCAAGAGTGAAGCCCGAGGGGTTTATCAAAGCATCCCATACTGAGGGTGTGCATTAAATTCTCATATGCACACTTCATCATCTTTTATTTTATATAATATACTGGCAAGCAATTTTTCCAGCTAGAGTGCTGTGACCCTTCCCACACACACACACATACACACAGTCTCTCTTTGTCTCTCTCTCTCTCCACAGACACACAGTCTCTCTTTCTCTCTCTACACACACACACACACACACACACACACACACACACACACACTTTCTCTCTCCCTCCATCTTTTTCAAGAAGTCCTCCTGTGGCACCTTCAGTCTAGTTCTTTGGGGCACCAAATGCAGCAGCAGCAGCTTACAGCTCCTAGTGTCCCACTCTAGAATGCCGAGCAGCGCAGCAGTTCCCAGTCCTTCTCCCTCTTGTCCCACAGCACCCTCCAGCTCCCTCTACTCCCAGTTTAATACATTTATTAACTTGCAGCTGAAATCACAATTATAATCCCGCGCAATTCTACCAGGCAATCAGCCAAAGATCCATTCCTGCTAACAGTGTGTGTCTCCTGAAGATGGCAAACCACTGTATCAACCAGATACTTTAAAAAAAATCAATGGTAGTATTTAAGGTTGGATTGAACAGATACTGTATATAAAAAAAAAGATTATGGGAAGATGAGGGTCTTACTGTGGTGGCTCCTCGCTAACTAAGATACGGAGCTGCCATGTTTTAAGAACTTCTGGGAAACAAGAACCCAGGGGAAGAATACACAATGGGTGGGGAGGTAGTAACAACAACAAAAAAGGAAAGGGACCTGGGGGTAATCATATCAGATGACCTTAAGGTTAGCAAGCAATGTGAGAAGGCAGTAGGGAGGGTTGGGGGTATACTGGGATGTATAGGGAGAGGCATCACCAGCAGAAAACAGGAAGTTGTTATCCCTCTGTACAGACAGTTGGTGAGACCACATCTGGAGTACTGTGTCCAGTTCTGGAGACCCCATCTCCGCAAGGACATAGACAGGATAGAGGCAGTCCAGAGGAGGGCAACTAAAATGGTGCAGGGTCTGCAAGAGAAGCAGTATGAGGAGAGACTAAAGGAACTTAATATGTATACCCTTGAGGAAAGAAGGGAGGGGGGACATGATAGAAAGTTTTAAGTACCTCAGTGGAATCAACAAAGTCCAAGAGGGTAGCATCTTTCAGAAAAAGAGACGTGCAAGAACAAGGGGACACAATTTAAAGATAGAAGGAGGGCGGTTCAGGGGCAATGTGAGGAAGTATTATTTCACAGAGAGGGTAGTGGATGCATGGAATAGCCTTCCAGAGGAGGTTGTGGGGTCTAAAACTGTGGGAGAATTCAAGAATGCTTGGGACAGACATAAGGCAATTCTTGTGGGGGGTAGGAAGAAATATGCTGTTGGTTAACTAGGATCTGCGGCCTATCCTGTAGGTAGGGAAATGGGCAGACTAGATGGGCCAAGCGATCCTTATCTGCCATCAAAGTCTATGTTTCTATGTAACTGTTTAGCCCACCCACACACAAAACAGGAGCCAGTTAGGGAGCGCTCCCTTTTGATAGATGGAGCAAGTGAATGCCATAATAACTTGACTGGTTACTATGGCAAATATCAACTGGCTGAGTGCAAGGAATAAAATTGCTCACCAGTTATTATACAAAAATTGTAAACATTATAACAATGTAGTCATGATGGGCTGTCAGTATAGCCTAGAGGTTAGCGTAATGAGGTGTGAACGAGCTTGGTACATCCAGCAAACCAGACCTTGGTTTGATTCTCACAACCTCTACTTACATAATGTGTGGCTCTGAGCAAATCACTTAACCAACCAGTGCTCCCAGGTCACCCCTGAGAATAGGCACTTGTGCCTAGTGGGCCTTACCCGGTTGCCAAAGACTTAAATATGAAAAAAAAAAAAAACTAATAACATACCAACAGAATAGAAATAATACAAGATTGAGTTATACATAGCAATCAAAACAATACATTCAGGTGATACACTGACAGCAAGGTTTAACCTCTGGGAAGTGTAGTAGGAGGCACTCCAAGTGTCATGTTTACAAAAGCATCTAGTCTTAGGGATAAACTGGTGCACAGTCAGTTTTTCAAACCAGTAAGAAATAGAACAAGCTGGTACAGTCTCAGCAACCAAAAGGTTTCTTCCAATGCAAATCATACAATGTCTGTAGATATGGAGTCAGGGTGAAACTTTTAAAAATACTAATGATTCTACAGAATGTAGTCTTAGAGAATGTATTACTTGCACCATGCATTTCGTGGTCCATGTGCTGTGGTGCCCATGCAATCTGTTATATGTTGAGAGAACTGTGAGGATCTTAAAAGAACGAATACAGAAACATGTGAGATCAGTGGTAAATAGGAAAATTGTTGCCCCAGTTGGGAGACACTTTCTGGAAAAACATGGGGGACAGCCAGATCAAATGAGATTCATGGGTCTAGAACATGTCAGGATACCGGGGAGGGGAATAGGGTGAATCTCCTTCTGAGAAGAGAAAGCTTTTGGATGTTCAAGTTTAAGACAGTGAGCCCCCATTGACTGAATGAATACTGAGACCTAAAACCCTTTTTAAAGGGTAGATAGTAATATAATGGAAATTATGTAAATGTTGTGGATAAGTCATTTTGTACTCTCTAGCTGTTTTATACTGCACATTGAACATATGTTTGTTTCAACCCTTCCCCCCGATTCCCTTCAACACCAGTATAAATGTTAAAATCAATACATTATCTCTAACTAACGTTTTATATTTTCATTCTAGGTTTCACTTCTCTCTCCTGTCTGGATACCTCACAAAAAGAAGCCACGTATTTTTTTTTTTAAATCTTTTTCCCCTCTGGTCACGGTCTGTGTGGCGTCTCTCAGACATCCTGCCTGCTTCTACCCTGCCTGAAGTCCTCCTACATATGCCTTCTCTCTTCTCCTTCCTCTAGCCAAAATCACACCCCCAGCTTAACCCCTCCAGGGTGGGGCCACCCCTCCTCTTTGGGTGCTCTCAACAGACAGACAGACAGACTCCGATGTGGTAGAGGACCCAGGCGGAGGAACCTGGAAGGCCAGGCAGGATGGACCCGGCTGTGAGCATGGGGGTAGATGCCATAGCCTACCATGCAGACTGGGTTTTTCCTTGTTCTGGTAAGCACTTCTCCCCCCTCCCATGCATGTGCACGTCCTGATGCATGGTGCACGGCAACCCCTACCTGCGTCAGGTCACACCAGCTATGTGCTGCTCAGCAAACTACAGCACTCCTGGTGTCCACCAGGAGCCACTGATGTGCTGAGGAATCCCTGGCCTCCCCGCCAGGAAGAAGAGCAGCCCTGTGGGTGCATAATCATCTCCTGCCCCTGCCTTCCCCCAGCACCCTGAGCTCACTCCCAAACTCAGCTCACAGGCGTGGCATGAGGTGTGGCATCCAGCGTCTCAACCCTCAGTGCCACCGGGCCGGCCAAGAAGCCACATATTGTGCTGTGGATCATCATTTGGCTTGGGATTTGACCCAACTTATAAAATAGAGGTTTATCATAGGAAAGATTATGGCTTTGGTTGGCAGTATCTAATTCAAATGTTTTTCTGTCTTTCCTGTCCTAATTTACAGTCTGTAAAAGATTTGATAACTGCAAGAAATAGCGTCTAACAATAATCGTACCTGTTAAAGTCTTTGTATTTTTAACATACATATTTTGATACTAGTGATTTTTAAATTCACATACAGTAGTTTGATGTGACTGGTGAATCATTATGTGATGTCGTGCATTTCGTACTATAAAATTGTGTGATGGATTTGCAGACTCTGCTCCCTGGCAAAGCCTTACTGGCAAAGCGCTGAGGTAATTTCTTTGAGTTTGTGTGGCATCTGAGGTCCACTTAATATTTTTTACTGTTTGAAAGTGGTGTTCAGTAAAATAATTTGTGAATGGAGCTTTGTCTGGACCCAGTTTTTCTTGGTATGCAACAGTTTGTTTGGAAGTAAAAGGTTTACTCAAAGGAAACAAGTTTAAGACCAGGTGCAATTCAGTCTTCAGCATTGGACTATATAACTGTTATCATTCAATAGTTCCTCCCTTGGGGTCAACGCTATATTCATAATATCATAGTAAAAGCCAGCAGACTAGGTCCCATCGTCTATCATGTCTGCTCAATATCATGTCTGCTCAAAAGCTAGCCCCCTACTGGGAACTCACTCCTCAATCCCCCCCCCCCCCAGCTCCAGAGGTGGCCTTCCCTGGCCTCAGCTTCCCCCTGTACCTGTCCCAACACTTCTTGAATCCTTCCACTGTGGTCTCTTCCACCAGACTCCTGGGCAGTGCGTTCCATGGTTCCACCACCCTCTCTGTGAAGAAGTGTCTCCTGCGTTCCCCCTGTACTGTGCTTATTCCTCAACTCTGGTCAATATGTTAATGACGTCACTCTGTTTTTTAACAAAAAGTTATTATTTTTGATGGTCTAGGAGTTGAAATAAGGGAAAACCTAAATGATATCATCATAATAATATGCATCTAAGTAAACAGGAAATTGGAGCCAACAAAAACAGACTGGCACAGTTCAATGGAAAGTCTGATAGAATGTTTCGGTGAAAAATATTACTTTATTACTAATATAACAAAAGTTACATGCTGCCATTAAAGAGCTAGTGTACTGCCTAAAATTAATTTTAAATTTTAAAAGCAACCAACCATTACCTTTTATATTTGAGGTACTTTTTATTTTTTCTTTGTTTAATTAGAAGATTGTTTACATGATGTTAGTAGGTGTGATGTGTGGAACAGCTCTTAGCCTGGTAGCTGACATATATTATCTTGCTATACTGCCCCACACTGCATCATCAGCATTGTGACCTCACTGACTGTGACATCACTGCTACTTAGGAACAGTAAGTGAGTGACTGCCAGGTCATTCACCTGTGATGTCACTGTCAGTGAGATCATAATGCTGTTGAAGTAGTGTGGGGCAGAAGAGCTAAGTATGTCAGCTGCCAGGCTAAGAACTGTACCACACATCCAGCACAAAATTATCACATAGAAAACTTTCTGATGAGCAAAAGGAAAAAAAAAAATTCTTCAGAAATAAAAAACTGACTGCTTCTTAAAATTTGTATTATTTTCCTGTCTGCCTGTTTTGGCTCCACTAACTCTTTAATCTTAACATCTTAGCCTGTCTAGGCTTCTTCACAGTGCTTGGCATATTTTACACATGATGTATTGTACTAGGTGGTATATGTATGAATTGTACTATTATAAGGTAAAAATATAATAGACAGTGAGAAGGAAAAATCCTGGTACTGTAAGACTATTTATAAGTTGAAGGTTCTTAATTCCACAGGTAACACTGTTCTAAAATGAAGCTGCACACTAGTTAAAGGTTCAGTAAAACCCTTAGCAAAAGACATATAAGTTTCTCATAATTGCACTTGGTGACACAGAGATTTTATGGATTCTATTTATAGTTGCATAACACAGTAATCATATTTTTCCTATAATAAGATCTGACTCATAATTACATAACACCAATCATCTGCACTTATCTTAAAGGCTGTGTGAATTTGGATAATTAGCAGTGAATCTATGCATATCAAGCAGAAATCCGTAGCAAAAAATATGTAATATATCTTTAACCAGACACTAAAACCCTGCTTCTGTAGCAAGAAAAATAGCATGCATCCCCAAAGGTCAGAATAATCCCCAGTGACATATAAACAGCTCTCAAAGTCAAGAAATTGATAAATAGTCTTGATTCTTGTTTGACCTCTTTTGAGGTCACATGGCTGTCAGATTCTGTGACTATATTCATCATCATTATTCCCAAATGCTGAGGTGCAAAAAGCTAAAACCTGGCACCCAGCCACATCTCCACCTCCTAAAGATCCCCTTAGGTTTGGGGCTTTTAAAACTAATGACCAAAGTCATTGAGAGCTTATGCTTATATGACATCTGGATATCAGAGTTTTATTGTGCAGTAGTCTAGGTGATAAACTAGATTCAGCTTCAGTGTGTATGCTGAATATTGAATTACCAGAAATGCCAACTGATCTGCTTTCAGCACATCAAGACACCATCAAATTTTCAAGCTCCACTCAACTGCATTGAGCTTCTCATGGTCCTCTGGATTCCAGAACACCAACTATTCTGTGCATTTTACTCTGACTTTAACACAATTATGCCCTGTCCTGGAATAGTATGTTGCCATGCTGTTTTATGTTTGTTATTTTGTTTTTGGCCCCTCATCTAGGTTTTCATCTGGTCTTTCCAGCTCACCACCCGCACACCCCCAGCACTACACTACTTAAGTTTTTTACCCTTTAAGTCCAGATTCTCCACCATCCAATCTGACCTGGACACCTCAGATTGCCTATGAGGCAGGGTACCTTTACAATCTGGCTAGGGTAAACTTAAGAGAGAAACAAAACCAGAGTGTGGAGATGAGGGTGGGCAAGCACGCTGCAGCCAGTTGGGGATTTTATTCCTGTGTTTTGTCTTTCATACTTCCCTTCTAATTGGGCATGCCCAAAATGCTTCTAAGGGGATGGTGAATGGGTCCAAGCAGCATATGGTCCACTGCACCCTTAGTGGTACCACCATCAAGCCTCCCTAAGAGCCACTCTGGGAGTGGTACACTATACCCACCCACCTGGGGACTAAGGTGGCCTGCGGACACCCAGACAGGAACAGAGGTCACTAGTATGCTAGACAGCACAATACTACCTACAGCAGCTGCCACCCAGACTCATCATTCTCTTCTCTGGTGGTTACCTCTGTACACTAGGGGGTCCACATCGAAACTCTTGTATCCATTGTGGTGTCTGCCCATGTGTTGTACAGCAGCACCCATCTGTCCCATCCAATATGTTGGAGTCAGAGTGGCCAGTCAGGTCAGCAGGGCCAGAATGGCACCATTGTCATGCTGTATTGTCACACTGAGCATGCTCATACTCAGACACAGCCGCCATCCTCCCACCTGCCACTTTGACTGCACTTCCACCTGTAGTTGCCTAGATGGTGGTGTTGAAGCAGAGCCTGCAATGTCCCTTCTTCCCTGGTTAGCTCCCATGCCCCATACTCATTTCCAAACATTGGTCAATGGCATCATGAAGGGCAGCCCTGCTAATGTACTGGCCAATCTTAAACATATCTGAAATACTTCTTGTTTATATCAATGTTTTATGGATTGCAGTCCTTTCATGCTTTGTCTCCACTCAATATTCTACATAACACATTTGTACTTCAAAATTATGTTGCTTATCAAACCAGCAGAATTGATACTGTCAGTTTGAAGCTCCTTTCAAAGGAGGACATAATACATTTTCCCTCCAGCCCAGTGGTGGAGCTGGGGGGGGGGCTGGGGGGGCAGTCACCCCTCCTGGCTGCCCTAGTGCGAGTACTGGTGTGCCACCACCATCTTTATTCACTGTTTAATGCTCATTGTGGAGCCCATGAGTGACTGAATGCCCCCCCCGGCTCCCAAATGCTACCAAACCTGGCTCCGCCACTGCTCCAGCCCCAACCATTAACCTTTCCTGATGGTCAATATGGTTAGAAGTTCTTAAATTATGCTTTTCATTTCCCTTTATTACAAGAAAACCAGTATCAAGAGAGAGAGAATGAGGGCACACAGTCTTAAACAGAAGGAGGCATGGCCGAGACTGGATGTAATTATTGAAAAACTTCATTGCCACACATCCCCTACTGCACTGAGTTTAAAATTGCCTTTCCAATTTTAAAATTCCCAAATGGTCTTGAGTCCTCCTATCATACAGATTTCATCTCCTATTACACTACTATCCTGCTCTCTGTCTGCTGCTTCAATTCTGTCATCCGCTCTAAACCATCCACTTACCCTTCTACTGTTGTGGGCAGAGCCTTCTGTTCTGTTTCTCCATTGTTTGCAACAATCTATTTCTGTTCATCAAACTTCATCATTCTGTCCCTTAAAATATCACCTAAACATATCTTTTTTCTCTTTTACTTTCAATTACTGACCTTTGTCCTCTAGTAAGAATGTCTTCTATAGGATATTTTATACTTTACATCTGCTCACTGCTCTAGGAAATATCCAGTTTTCAGTTTACTGTTCATTAACAATGTAAAGGTCCTAGTATATATTTTGTATTGTTATTCTTTTTATTATTATTATTATTATATTAGAAAAAAACAGCTATAAGGGGAATAAAGAAAGTAGTGGAAGAAACACAGGTTGTTGCTGTATGATGGCAGTTGTGAAGCACGCAACTAACATGATGAATGAATTGAAGGGTGAACTTTTTATTTTAAAGAGCTAGTGTACTGCTTGGAAATAATAGTAACTTTCAGAAGTGGTCAGCTTTCACGTCTTGTATCTAAAGAATTATTTCTCTCCTGTTCTGCTAAATATCAGATTTCTACCTGACATTACTAGGTGCGATGTGCAGAACAGCACTCTACCAGGAGGCTGACATAGTTCTGTTCCTTCCTATACGTCATCAGCACTGTGACCTCACTGACTATGACACCACTAGTAACCAAGAAGAGACAATTTCCTGCATCTGATTTGTAATTTATGACACATGATACCAGTGAGGCAGCAGGGCGTATGATGTAACAATGAGTGAGGTCACATGCTGATGATGTAGTGGGTGGAACAGAGTTAGATACGTCTGCTTCCAGCTAAAGCACTGCACTTCATATTACACCCAGTACTGTTAGGTAGAAAACCATCTATGAGAAAATTGAAAAACACTTCAAAAATAAAAAGTAATAAGATATTTCTTATAAAAATTACTAAGATTTTCTGTCTATTTTGTAGCACTATTAGCTCTTCAAGGTAAGCTGTAATGTAGTAGGACTCACAGAGACCTGGTAGAAGGAGGAAATAAGTTGGGATGCAACAGTAGAGAGTACACCCTCTACTGGAAGGATGGGGAGAGACAAAAACATGGAGGATTTGTTTATAAGTCAAGAAAGGGAGTGAAACAAATGTGAACAAGGGAGTAATATTGATCAGGGGCCCCACAGAAAGTCTTTGACTGGAATTAAGATCTACAAGAGGCAAAGAGACAATTTAGTTGCATGTTACAGACTGCCAGAGCATTACTTTGGGCAAATGAATTTAATAAGGCAATAACTGTGGAACCCTTTGTTGTTATTGGGGATTTCAACTTGCTTGCAATTTGACTTGGGGGGGGGGCGGGGGTTCAGAGAGAAATCAGAAGAGCATTTCATTTCAGCCCTGAAGGACTTTTTCCTTTATTGACAAGTCAGGCACCAGAACAAGAAGTGATATGGACTTTGATCTGCTGCTGTGCAGTGAAGATAACATGATCAGAGCAGTAAGGGTTGGGAGGGGGGCACTAGTGGGTAGATGTGACCATAACAGGATAGTGATAGAGAATAGGTTCTCTGCCTTTGTTAAGGGGAGCCTCCCCAGTGGTACCGGACAAATGCTAGGGCCTCCCCACATCTCAAACATAGCAACATACTTTTAAATGGATAATAAATGTCATGCACATTCATGGAATAAAGCAAAAACAGTGGTATAAAACAGATGTTTTTATTTACAAAGTAATATAAAAGTAGCAGCACCGTTCACCACAGTTATTGTGTGAAACAGCAGTTAAAGGTAGGGATGGGCTGCCTTTTTGGTACCTGGATTCGGTAGGTCGAGTATTGATGATTTGTGGCCGGGTAGAGTAGTTCGGGTAATTTACTACCCTACTTGACATAATAGTGTACTTCATGGGTCAGGTAGTTTTGACATGGGTAATGGGTTGGGTAACGGGTAATTTTTTTACACAGGCATGAAGGGCAGCCTGTGGGGTCCTTAATGAGATCACAGCAGAATTAGGAGCACGTGACACTAGGCTGACAATCTGATTGTTCAGTGGTGTCTGCTCTGTCTACTGTGAGCCCATTGTGCAGATAGCAGCTGGAGTCTGGAAGGAGTGGAAGGAATCAGTCACCTGTTCTGCAGTTTTGTCTAAATCATGGTGAAAACTTACATAAAAAAACCAGAAAAGTAAAACCTCCATGAAGGAGCAAGAGATTGGGTACTGAAATGATCTCATGAAGGAGGGTGGAATCAGGGGATCATCCAATGGTGCAGTGTTGGGGAGAGAAGGAGCAAGGTGGGGGAAACAAACAGCACTGGCAGCTGGTTTGTGTCTCTGCAGCATGGTAAAAGCCATTTAGGCTGTAAATGTACACTGTTTGTGTTAGGTGCCCCGAACCTTGTCATTTTGTTACTGAGACATAGCTGTGTGTCTCTACAGCATAGTGAAAGCCATTTAGGTTGTATTACACTGTTTGTTAGGTGCCTGAGTCCTGTCTGTGACATTAGCTATACTGTGTGTCTCCCTGCAGCATAGTGAAAGTCATTTAGGCTGTAATAGGCAGGGGCATCACCAGCAGGAAAAGGGAGGTCATAATTCCGCTATACAAGACACTAGTGAGGCCCCACCTGGAGTACAGTGTACAGTTCTGGAGACCATACCTACATAAGGACATAGACAGGGTAGAGAAGGTTCAGAGGAGGGCAACAAAGATGGTGCATGGATTGCATCATAAGTCCTATGAAGACAGGTTGAAGGAACTGAACATGTACTCCCTGGAGGAGAGAAGGAGAGAGGGATATGATAGAGACATACAAGTATCTTACAGGGAGGAACAGGGTGCAGGAAAACACTATTTTTAAGCGAAAAGATGTTCCAGGACTAGAGGACATGGGATGAAGTTGGGGAGAACGATTCAGAGGAAACATGAGAAAGAATTTCTTCACAGAACGGGTGGTGGACAAGTGGAACACCCTGCCAGAGGGAGTGGTAGGGGCTGAAACAATCACGGGATTTAAGAATGCATGGGATAGACATAAAGGAATTCTGGAGGTCAGGGGTAAGGGGCAACAGACTTCTAGGAAAACAAACTGAACTTACAAGCTCAAATGGGCAGACTGGGTGGGCCATAGGCCCTTATCTGCCGACACTGTCTATATATCTATGTATCTATGTATCTATGTATCTATGTATCTATGTAATTTACACCGTATTAGGTGCCCCGAGCCCTGTCATTTTATTATTGTGACATAGCCGCTTGCCTGTGCACATAGTGAAAGCCATTTAGGCTGTATTACACTGTCTGTTAGGTACCCTGAACCCTGTCTGTGACATAGCTACTCTGAGTGTCTCTCTGCTGCATAGTGAAAGCTGCTTAGGCTGTATTACACTCTCTGTTAGGTGCCCCAATCCCTGTTATTAATTACTGTTACATTGCTACACTGTGTGTGATGTCTCTCTGTAGCATAGCGAAAGCCATTTAGGCTGAATTACACTGTCTGTTAGGTGCCCTGAGCCCTGTCATTTATTACTATCTGTGACATAGTCCACTACACTATCAGTCTCTGCAACAGCTAGTGAAACAATACCCATTCCTTTCATGGCTGAGTCTACAGTGTCTTGTATTTCCCAGTCTAAGTCTACTAAAAGGAAGCACAGTGCAGCTGCACATGCAACTGTTGATTATGTGGATACTATGAATCATAGCACTAATGAAGACCATAACAACAATAATAAAATCACCAGGACTGGCACTAAATGTCCTCCTGAACCAAGAAAGCATGTTAGCAATGAAATGATAGTAGAGTTTTGGAAATAACTAACTGGGGTTACTCATAGAGGTACTGAACATTTTGCCACATGTGCCAGGATACTTCCAGCTGCTGAAGCAGCATGCAAGGAGGCATCATCCTCAAATATAAGCTCAGATGAGCCAGCCTGGTGGCACTGAGGGGTGAGGTGCTGGACACCACACCTTGCACCACACTGACTATCCAGGTTCAGGAACAGACTCAGTCACTCAGGGGTCAGCAGGGATGAGGAAGGACTGAGCATCCATAGACAGCTGTCCTTCTTCTAGGAGGGGCAACAGTACAGCGTGATGTTTGCTTGACATCCAGTGGTGGCTGGGTGTCAGCACATGTGTGCCGTCAGCATGAGAGGGCCCCATGTCCAGGACATAGGCTGCCTATGCGGAGGCAGAGCCCAG
Source organism: Neoceratodus forsteri (assembly GCA_016271365.2). Classification (NCBI taxonomy): domain Eukaryota; kingdom Metazoa; phylum Chordata; order Ceratodontiformes; family Ceratodontidae; genus Neoceratodus; species Neoceratodus forsteri. The sequence continues at coordinate 783,846,935 of CM028137.1, forward strand.
CTGCTCTGCCCATTGCATGTTTATAGGGCCCAGGGAGCAAAAACAGATGGAGACACCAGGAGCTGGCAGGCTCCATGATGGCCCAATACACCCTCCGCACAAGCTGCCTTGATTCTGGATTGTTCTCTGAAGGGGGGAGAAAGCCAGTGCTTCTCTTTCTGGCCCCGCTGCAGGGGGGTTATCTGTGGGGGAACTCCATGGTACAGCTGGGTGGGGAAACGGTCGGGGTCAGAGGATAAGCCCCTCCGAGGGAGGGCCAAGCCACCTGCCAGCTCCACAGAGGTGATAAAAGTGTCAATAAAAAAATATATATATATATGTATACTCAAATGCTGAGGCAATGAATGCTGATAAAGATGGTGGTGATACTGAGTACTGGGAATAGAATAGCCCAGGCTATGTTGCACCTGACTATGATGGCACTTCCAGTTCTTCTGAATCTTGTGGCGATGAGGTCTGTAGGTTCGATAAGGTGATAGGAGAGGATGTCGCTGTAAGGCATAAGAGGCAAGTGCAGAAAAAAAAAAATCATATGTTAAACATAAGAATGAGAAGAGCATTAATGAGAACAATTCAGGTCAACAAGGAAACAGCAGTGTAGGATTTCCTCAGGGTCCCTTCACTGTACAAAAAGTAGTGCCAAGCGCAAAAGGTAAATCTTTAGCGTGGAATTTATTTTATATTGACCCTGCAGACAAATCTTGAGCTCTATGCATTCTGTGCAAAAAAAGCATCAGTTGTGGTGGCAGAGTGGGAAATTTTGGAACATCAGTAATGATATAACATGCAAAGGCAAAACACACGATTAAAGTGGGGCAGGGCAAGGGCCAGTGTGGTTGGTACGGGCGGTGGTTGTGGTGGTGATCATAGTGACAATGAACTGGAAGCAGGCACTGACACTGAATCACTCGATCTGTCCTTGCAGTCTTCCCACACAGATTGTTTTCTGACACCATCAAGTACTGCAAAACCCCAAAGTAGTACTCCATGTGAAAAAGGCATGAAATATACAATCCCCAGAAAATTAAAAATATCTTGTGATTCTCGTCAACTAACATTAAAAGAAAGTGTTTCAAGAACATAAAAAATTTACCTGCAAGCATTCAACATGCCAGCTGTTAAACAGAGCCATTGCAGAGCTGTTGGCCAATTGTCAACTCCCTTTTGCTTTTGTTGCCTGAAAAGGATTCCTCAAGTACATGAACTGGATTGAACCACAGTACACATTTTCCTGTCAAACATATTTCTTGAAAAAGGCTGTTCCACAGTTTTATGACTTGATGTGTACTGTAGTCATTAAGCAGTTGAAATTTTCTGTGGTGAAGCAGGTTCACATAACCCCAGATACATGGACCAGCAATCACACAATTGACTATATGACTATTACAGCTCATTGGGCAAGTTTTCAGGCAGAAAGTAATAACCTTCGCTCTACAGTAAGCAATAGGAAGCAAGCTGTATTATGTGCCACCACATTTGAGGAAAACCACACAGCAGTGAATACGTCGCAGGAGCTGCAAAATCAGTTCTAGAAATGGCTTGCTCTGTATTCCTTATCTCCAGGGTTCATAGGGTCAGATAATGGTGCCAACATAGTCAAAGCTGTTAGAGATGACAACTACTTGTTTTGCACATTGTTTCAATTTTCTCATCCATAGTTTCTCAAATGGAAACAGAAATGTTGAAAACCTGTTAGGTCTTGCTAGGAAAATATGTGGACATTTCAGCCACTCTGTGAAAGCACAAAAAAAGTCTGCTGGGGCTGCAGAGGTCAAACAACTTACCATTGCATATATTAAAGCAGAAGTTCCAACCCACCGAAATTCAGCATTTTACATGTTGGAAAGGCTTCTTGAACAGAAAAAAAGCTGTACATGACTGCACCATGCAGAATCAAATAGGTAAAGTAGACATCATGTTCAGTTCCAGCAGCTGGACTCTACTTGAGTATTTGGTCACCTCATTGGAGCCATTTGAGGCTGCCACACATGATGTCAATGCAGACAGTGCAAATCTTAGTCAAATTCTTCCTCAAATAAGATTTCTTCATATTTTCCTTGATGGCATAAAGACTTTCAGTCGAAAGAAGATACCACTGCTGTTATGCTGGCAGATGACTTGAGTCTTAGACTGTTAAATGATCAGAGAATAAATACCATGTTTAAGAATGACACCTCTGTGTTGGCTACATTGCTAGATCTCAGCTTTAAGTGGAACACTGAAGCCATTCTTCCTGTAGGGGAAATCCTTGAGTATTGGAGAGGTCGTCTGCTAATCAAATGTGACATTGCCCCACCAACACCATTAACTGATGTATAGCACTCAAACCTGCTGAACCATAAGATTGTGCCTGTGGCACAGACAATAGCAATTCTATCAATTTTTCACAATCACCAGTGTTATCAGAGAGGGAAAAGGAACTCTACAGCTACTTCTCAGGCATCCTATGTTCAGGATCAGAAAGGTAAATCACTTCTGAGTCATCTGCAACAACATGGACTAGCATCCTGTAAAATAAGTGCAGCTGGGTCATCTGCCAGACTGGTAACCATCTCACGCAGCACAATAATCCAGTAGTATTTTGCAAACCATACTGTGATAGGTCTTGAGAAAGATCTATTACTCGGTTGGAAACAAAATAGAGCAATATGGTCAGATCTAGCAAATCTTGCAATAATGTACCTCAGTTGTCCACCATCAAGCGTATATTCAGAACTCATATTTAGTGCAGCTGGAGGAATAGTCACTGACCACAGAACACTACTAAGTCCTGCAAATGTGGAATGGCTTACATTTTTCAAAATGAGTGCTGACAATTTCCCAGTTGTCCCAAACACTGAATTATGCAATTCTTGACCCATGATCATGAATAACAACCTGCAATCAGTGATAATGAATATGATGACAAGGTTCTGTATGAAATGATCAGAACCATCACCACTGCCACCATGCCACACTACTGTTAGGTTTTCATTTAGCAGTTATCAGTTTCATATTATGTAACTTTGATGCCCACCATGGGTACAATATCTGGAAAGAGCAGCAGCCTCACTCAGAGCAGTTATGCCTCTCGTACCTACCTCAGCAGTGCCCACCATGGATATAATTTTTGGAAACAGCAGCAGGCTCACTCACAGCAGCTGTGCCTCTTATACCTGACTCAGCAATGCCCACCAAGGGTATAATTTTTGGAAACAGCAGCAAGCTCAATCAGAGTAGCTGCACCTCTTGTACCTGCCTCACAAATGCCCACCATGGGTATACTTTTTGGAAACAGCAGTAGGCTCATGCACAGTAACTGCACCTCTTGTTCTTGCTGTACCAATATCCACCATGGTATAATTTTTGAAAACAGCAGCAGGCTCTATGAGAGCTGCTGTACCTCTCATACCTGCCTCAGCAATGCCCCCCATGGGTATAACAGTTCAGGGCACATAACAAACAATGTAATAGTCCAGCAAATCCCCCAGTTTTTCACATACATTTTGTTATGGTCAGGGTCGAGTAATCGGGTTGTACAATGGGTCAGGTAGTAACTACTCGACTCAACCCAACTACTCAGTTTTCATCCAGGCATTTGTAGGGTACTTTAGAGGTAGCCACAGGTAGTCTTGAGGGTCAAGTAATTTAGTACCCACCCACCCCTAATAAAAGGTTCAGTGATTCCAAGGTAGCATTAAATACACTTCATATTTTAAAATAAGTCAGTGGAGGGGGGCCAGTTTTTTTTTATTTACAGTCAGCTGCTGGATTTGTAGCTGAACTGTTGAGAGGTAGAAGTGCAAGTCATCGTCAATCTAGATCCGGGACCTATACTTTGCTATACTTTGTTTTAATTGGTGTGAGGTCAATGCAAAAGCCATGAGGATTATAAGTGCTTGAATTTTTAATTCTGGGAATTTCTATCCCACTGACAACCAAAACTCAGCTATGGGCAGCCTTCCAAAAGAGACCTGCAGTTCTGGATACTTAGCCAGGTCAGTCAGGCTTTCCTCTTCTCTTAGGGATAAGTTGTCAGCAGAGTCTGGCTTAAAAATGAAAAGATTCCTGATCCAGTGGTCACATTCTCCTCTTTGGTATTTGAGGAAGTACTCACAGAGCTTTTCCTGCAGCTCACTTAAGTGTTCTAAATGATCATATGGACACTGTCACCTAAAAGTAAATTTTCTGCAGGAAATCCTCCAGTGTGGGAAATGAGGAAACCAGTCCATGCTGCATTTTTGAAGATCACAGTTGGAGCTGCACTTCTAAACTGTCCCAATTTTTTCAGGATTTCCCAAATTAAACTCTCCTATCTTGAAGTCCCGAGCAGCCTGCAAATGCTCCCAAATCTGAAGAATGCCAGTGTTCTCAGCATTGTCTACATCAGCCCCAACAAACACTTCCTTGTTTTCAGACACCTATTGGCATCTGAAATCATGCACCTGGGGCAATGGCTAATCAGAGTATTTCTATACACTGACGCAGTAAGTTAAAAATAAATCCCAATAGCAGTATTTCCACCGCAAGCTCTGTGAATGTGATTAGCCCCCCAATCCATCACCAAAACATGAAAGGAGTCAAAGAGATGACCCCCTGAGCCAAGCCATTATTCCTTCCTGCTTGACCCAACTTTAGTGCCACATTGTACTTTGCACTTTTCTGCCTACTAATTTCTGATCACCAACCCCACATTGCTTATAGTAATGGAGGTACAGGTGGGTCTGAGCTTGGAGGATACAGTGCATTGCCACAGATGTGTTCTTTCTTCTTTGTTGTTCTGATGTTGTTGCTGATGCATTTCCTTGTTGATGTCTACTGTTTCACCAGAGACATCTGCAACTTGAAAGACTACAGCTCCTGACATGCACGCCCATGGTTCTCAGTTCCATTTGAGTTAGTTTCACAAGAGTAGACTTAAGTCAGCTGGTGGGAGAGGAAGAAAACAGTTTCAGGTATAGTTGGTATTAGCTGAGTTTGGGAACCCAGACATCCTTAGAAACATGTAAAGGGCATGCTTGTGTATGCAGTGGAGGTTTGTCTCAGTTAAACAAATCTGTCATAGTGTCACTTCCTAAATAGTGGAGTTCATTATTTGGGAACTGAAACAAAATGTCCTCCCGGCCTGCTTTCCTTTGGAATTTAGAAACCTGAAAGGTAAGAAGCAGTGCTGTGCTTACTGCAGTTGTCAGATCATGTTTGCAAGGTCTCAACCACTTTACTTCAAGCATCAGACATGAATCTGGAACTTTTAAAAAAGTGTTAATGTCTCTTGCTGCCATTGATGAGGAAATACGTCACTGCCTCTTTCACATGAGAATTGCTTTGCCCCACATGGAAGGTCATAATAATACAAGGAAAACTGAAATTAAACACTGCACAAATAAAATCGCTAGCCTCCACAGTGGTTAGAGTTTGTATGTCCAGGGTTGATAATTGTGTTTTCTTTCTCCCATTATGAGTGTGGTATATATGCTCTGGAAACATTCCCAGACACTAGATCTTAAAATATGGAGAATGGGTGAGGTAATATGTGAGGCAGGTTAGCAAGTCAAGAAGGTAGTCAGAACAATGTGAATATTAATAATATATTTTCTCTTTCCTACTCATAAATGTTTGATAATGGAGTTTTATACCATAAAAAATCAAGTTTTGTTTAAGAATAAAAATGTGTACCTTCAGCGCCCCTGCATGAGACCAAAGGGCTTCTGAGTGGAAAAGCTAGGGACCACATTTGTTGCTCAAACTTTGCATTTCGGTGAGCTTAGGAAAAAAAAAAACCTTGTGGTCTTGAGACTGTGAATTGCTGGATGAATGATGGGAGACTGCAGACTCTACATCTGATTATTTTGTTTTTAAATTGAAATTAAAGTTTCTTTTAAATGTGTTCAGGTTCCTTCCTGATCACTGGCTGCTATTGCCACCCTACTTGATAAAACATTTTAACTTTTGCTCTGATTGTGTTTGTCTATGCAGCAGAACTAATTGCTGGTGGGCATATGATGCTTTGATGTCTGTGATAAAATTACATAGATTATAAACCATGAATGTGTTGTGCTTGTACAGTGTCTTATTGAATGTGCTGAGCATAGCATTCAGAATTAGCTCAGTCACCAATTTGAGTTGTACAATTCTGTTCAGCCAGTTTACCTTTGGTTTACCTATAATGTCTTTTACAAGAAAGTACTGAACGTATTAATGGCAGTGGCACAATGTTACCCTTAGTACAGGTTGTAGTGTGCATGTGAATAGATGTACAAATCGAGATGCTGCACATGTCAAGCAAAAAATGGTGTCACAGATTTTGAGCATTTGTCCCTGATTTTAATGGTCAGTGTCCCTCATTTTGGTCTGGGCAGGCTGAAAGGTATGGTTGGAGCTTCCAAATAAATGCTTTAATATTGTCCCTTACTGTGAACACGCTGGTGTCCCTACCTTGAAGTGATGAACTGAATGAGTTCGGTCAATCAAGTACATCTGCTAAATATGCCTGCAAGGCAAGCTATCGTGGATCACTTAAATTCTTTACAAACATATGTGTTTGCTGGCATACTCAGTGTACTTTGCTGAGTACAGCAAAATCCAGAAAACCCAAGGGCAACAAACATAAACGAAGCCATAGTAAAATAATAAAGCTGCCTTTTCCATTCTTGTGCCTGGGGGATTACACAGTAGCTAGCAAGTACTCAGGCAAACTTGTGAGTGATTACAGTAAGTGGAGGTGGGTTGAGGGCTATACGTTGTAAGTTGGACCACATGTGGTTTGTTCCTTTGGACCTTTGAAAGTCTGGTTACCTTGATGTAGGGCAAAGGCTTATCACAATGTATCTTAAACACTGTAACTAAAATTCAGCCATCTTCTGTCTGATTGGTGATGTGTGTGTTAGATAAAATAAAATGTTAATCTATTAGGATCATTGGCTTACTACATTTTGTTGACTGAAATCGGGTTGGGGTGGAGCAGTGTTTGTGTGGTGGGGCAGCACATCTTTTGGTTTGTGTTTATGTGGGGGGGCAACAGTTCCATCAACTCTCCAGTACAAGTTTAAAATTCCTGATTACACTCCTTTTTACAAGTGAAGAGCTACAGTCTGCAAGGGAAGAGCTAATGATATAAACTTCATCATGCAGTTCAAAGAGATGGGTCAGCACCTTTCCCCTGAACAACCAAGGGACCTCTGTGTGCAACAATAATCATGTGTCGTTTGCTCCCATCTCTTCACACTGCACAACAAAAAGTCTTGTGTTTACTGGTCATGCCTTGATAAAGTTCACCACTTTTATAGCTTCTGCCAAGACTTTCTGGAGCTCAGCTGGCATCTCCTTGACTGCCAGTGCTTCTTGGTGGATCATACAGTGACTCCAGACAGCACTGGGGCCAATGTGTACAATTTTGTCACTATCCCACGGTGCCTTCCAGTCATTACCTGTGCTCCATCACTGCAAATTCCAACACATAAACCGAATCAAGACCTTCATCGTTAATTAATTTATTAACATGCAACATAGCTCTTCCCCAGTTGCTCTTGCAGGCAGTGGATGGCAAAACAAGAACTCTTCCAGAATGTCTGAATCTGTGGCATAATGGACATAACCCAGGAGATGTGCAGCATCAGCAACATTAGTTGACTCATCAATTTGCAGGGAAAAGTATGGGCTTTGCTGAATACAGTCTGTTATCTGCTTCTTCCATCAGTAGACATTTTCTCAATACGGCGGCAAACTGTGCCATTGGACGGAAGGATGGCCTCAAGCTGCACTGCTGCTTTCTCTCCCAGCATTACTGACCATATCTCTTTTGCTAGCTTTTGTTTTTTGGACAGTCAGGCCGCAATCCACTGTGGAGATTAGGAGGGGCGTAGTTGGAGAAACAGGTGAAGTCATGTCTGTGGCTAGGGAGGAGGGTCACAACCACAACTGAAGTTCCAGTGGTCAGAAGGCAGTGGGGAGAGGTGGCAGGAGACGCAAGAAGCATAGGCTCAATGCAGGAGCCAATCGGAGGGGAAGGGCTCCCAGCAGAAGCAAACCAAGAGAAAGAACACAAAGCTCAAATTGGCAACTGGGCCTTTAAAGGAAGGAGCCCAGTCACACCTTGTTTCTTGCTTGCTTTTGTTCTTTGGTCAGTCGGGACGCAATGTGTGATGGAGATTAGAAGGGGGTAGTTCGGGGGTAGTCACAGGACCAGGTGAAACTGCGTCTGCAGCTAGGGAGGAAGGTCACAACCACGGCCAAAGTTCTAGTAGTCTGGAGGCAGCAGGGAGAGGTGGCAGGAGCTGCAAGAAGCATAGGCTCATTGCAAGAGCCAATTGAAGGGAAAGGGCTCCCAGCAGGAGCCAAGCAGGAGAAAGAGCATGAAGCTCGAATTGGCAGCTGGGCCTTTAAAGGAACGAGCACAGATGCACCTTGTTTCTTGCTTGCTTTTGTTTTTTTCTACCTACCCACCCACCCCCACACCACCACCAAATAAAATTTTCTCAGAAACCACACTCAGCAGGGGGGTTGGCTGATGAGGAGTGAACATAGGGCGGTGAATCAAGGAGTGGAACAGAAGAGAATTCATTCATCGGTCAGAGAGGATTTTCATCAGAAATAAGGTACTGTGGCTATGCTTTGAAAATTTCATCTAATTGGGGAAACTGCGTTTGATGGTATGTTTTGATTAGTCTATTTGTATTAGGTGAAATGAGTATTTGGGTGCCTATGCTTGATGATTGATAGGCTATGTGGTGAAAATTGCATTTATTTTGGGTGACCTATGGAGAAATTGTGGGCAGACTGGGCTTAGTGGGAGTCATCCTGTGGTAGAAACTTGAGAGGTTTAAATTTGTCTTCCATTAAGCTCTAAGTGTGAATGTGAGTTTAGTTTTCTCTTCCATTAGGCTGTAAGTGTGAAGGTGAGAGAGAGGACTTTTAGAGGAGCTGCTCAGAAAGAGTTAGAGGCTCTGATTGGAGGAAGGAGAGGGGACATTTAAAGAAGGCAGCACATTCAAGGCCAGCTTACCTCACATATGGACAAAGGGAGTAGGGTAAAGTATAATTGCTGTGACAGGCAGGATGGTTAATAGGAGGCCCTATAGGTTTCTATAAGTTTGCTTTTCTATAAGATTGCTGGAGGGGAAAAGGGATGTCTTGGGGATGGAGAGGATCCTTAATCTGGTGGAGGGGGCTGGAGGCGAGTAGAGACATGGGATGGATGGTGGCTGCAACAACTGGAGCACCAATCTTTCCCAAAATTGCATGGAGGGTGGGGATATTTAGTGTGCATCCAAATGGGGAAGCTTAAAGAAGAGATCGTGGGACAGCAGGAGGAGCTGTGGAAGGCACGTCTGGCTGTGGTGGGTTACGGTCCAGCTGTTCATGGAGACAGTAGAAAAGATGAGGGGGGCAATTTAAGTTGTCAGGGGGTGAGAGGGAAGGGTATGAGGTGGGGTCTCTGAACTAGGGAGACCCAGGCAGTGGAGCAATGAATCAAGAGAACCAGGGTTGTACGTCAGAAGAAAAGGGCAGGGAGGAGGAGAAGTGGTTGGAGGGGAGTAGGGGGGACAAGCAGAGAGGCAGAAGGGGGGACAGGGAAGGGGAGAAGGTCTAGGAGCTAGAAGGGAAGGACAGGCTAGCATGGGGGAGGCAGAGGTAGGCCAAAGAGCTGTATCTGAGAAGAACCACTTTGCAGCCCTGGGGAGAAATGAAGAAGAGAAAGGGGGAGAGCCTGGGGCTGTAACTGGGGGTAGCCAGGATGTAGGAGGCATCAGGAGAACTACAGATGGGGAAAGTGTAATGGGATGAAAGGGGGGACTAATGTGCAGGAGGAAGGGGAGGCATCGTTGGGTAGGGGAGGGGAGGGGAGATTGGGGAACACATGGTTCTAAATCCAGATGGAATTCTGGTGTTGGGAGACTCGATACTAGGAGAAGTCAAGTGGGGTAACAGGGGGCAGAGGCATAGCCGCATATGGTTGGTGGTCATGCTGGGACTGACAGGGGAGATGGTGGGGCAATCTGTACTGAAGTTTGCTAGAAGGGGTAGGGAGCAACCTCATTTAATTCTGCATTTGTGGACAAATGACTTGGCTGATAGGACGATTGAAGAAATACAGGGGAGGCTTGAGGAGCGAGGACTTTTATGCGAAGGAGCAGGAAGATCAGTAACTTCTTGGAGATACTTCCTGTTCCCAGGGTGAGCACTGCTAGAAAAAGGAGGATAGAGGAATTTAATAGATGGCTAGGAACTTGGTGTCAGGCCAGAAAGTATGGGTTAGCTGGGGTGGGTGGGGAGGGACCTGGGCGGATAGCAGTCTCTACTTGAAGAATTGATTCCACTTAAGTGAGGAGGGCAGAGAGTGTTGAAAAAGGGATAAGTGAATATACATGAGACTGGGTATTTAAACTAGGAGCAGGGGTGGCAAGTGGGCAGGAGGCAAGCAGAGGTCATGGGAAGGGAAGTCATACAAGCTAACCCCCCATGACAGAAACACAGGATTTGAGGTAGGTACTACCAAGGATGCTAGAAGGGGAAGGAAGGAGGGGTTAGAGGGGAAGGTAAGGGGCTGGAATGTGGTCACCTTAAATGCTAAAAGCCTAGGAAACAAAACTGTGGAGCTTCAGTCCCTCATGGCGGAAGGGGAGGTGAACATGGCGGCAATTACCGCAACATGGGCCACCAAGTACCACGACTGGGACCTGGTGGTACCAGGGTACAAGATTTTCTGCAAGGATAGAGTAAAGAGGAAAGGGAGGGTGGCACTGTATGTGATAGAAGGAATGAAGTGCATGCGGGAAGAGAGGGAGGAGAGTAGTACCAAGTCACTATGGGTGCAAATACAGGACTCAAGGAATAGGACAGTCAGGAAGGGAGTGGTTTATAGGCCACCTTCCCAGACTGAAGAATTGGACAGAGAATTAGTGGGACAGAGCAGGAGGGCCTTCGGAAAAGAGAGTGTGGTGATAGTGGGGGACTTCAACCCACTACACCAGCCACAAATAATAGTAGGGAGCAGGTAGTGCTAGATGCTAGATGCCTTCCAGAACAACTTCCTGGTTCAGATGATCAGCGAGCAAATTAGGTCAGGGAACACTGTTGACCTAGTGCTGACAAATGGGGAACCTGTGAGGAAATTAAGGGTGGATGAGCCACAGGCAGGGAGTGACCACCACTCGGTATGGTTCATGTTGGATATGGGTAAGGAAGGAGTGGTGTTTGATACTAGGTTGTTGGACTTCAGAAGCACCGACTTTGGAAGGATGGGGGAAATAGTAAAGGAGTAAATGGACAAAATTGACCCTAGTATGGACATTAACCAGAGGCGGGAGATCCTAAAGCTGGGGGTAGCAGAGGCAATGAAGACCTGCATCAAGACTAGCAATAAGAAGGCAAGGGCAAATAAACCTAACTAGGTGACCAATGGAGTCATGGAAAAGAGAAGGAAGAAAAGAGCCACCTTTAGGAGGTACAAGAAGATGAGGAGGGGGAAGAGGAGGAGTACCAGAAGGAAGCAAAGGAGGTGACAAGGGCAGTAAGGAGGCAAAGGAGATGAGGGAGCTCAGGCTGGCACAGGGCATTAAGGAGGAAGAGAAGGAACTCTTCGGGTACATCAGGGAGAAAAGGGTCTGTAACGACAATATAGTAAGGATTAAAAGTGGAGGGGGTGGGTGGAAGAGAGGGGGAAAATGGCAGAAGCACTAAACGACTACTTCTGTTCTGTATGTATTAAGGAAAAGGGGGGAGAGATACCCATGGAGGGACTGAAGGCAGGTAAGGAGGGAGAGAAAGTGTGACAAATAGGGAAATCACAGAGGACAGGGTGCTGGAGGGATTGAGAGCACTGAGGGTGGACAAGGCACCAGGGCCAGGTGGCATTCATCCCAGGGTACTGAAGGAACTGTGAGAGGTACTTGTGGGGCCTTTGGCAGACCTATTCAAATACTCACTTGATTCAAGGTGTGTACCTCAGGATTGGAGGACAGCTCACATGGTACCTCTGCATAAGAATGTCCCCAAGGATGAACCGGGAAACTATAGACCAGTGAGCCTCACATCCATCGTAGAATGCTGATGAAGACAATCCTAAAGGAGAGGCTGGTGATCCTTCTGGAGGCCAGTGTGCTACAGGACAGTAAACAGCATGGCTTTGTCACTGGCAGATCATGCCAGATCAACCTGGTTGAGTACTATGACTGGGTAACTAGACAACTGGACAAGGGCCATGCAGTGGATGTCCTGTACCTGGACTTCAGTGAGGCATTCGACTCGGTGCCGCGTGGGAGACTAGGAATTAAGCTACAGGAGCAGGAGCAAAGTTGGTGGGCTGGGTAGGGAACTGGCTAGAGGGGAGGTAGCAGAGGGCTCAATATTGGGACCGGTGCTGTTTGGGACATTTATTGCAGACATTCCAGTTGGAATTAAGAGCAGAATCAGTCTGTTTGCTGATGACACCAAGATGGGAGCAGTTGTAGATGACCCAAGGGGCTGGCACGGGCTGCAGGAGGATCTGCCAAAGCTGGAGTCCTGGATGGACACCTGGCAGCTGGGATTCAATGCCAAAAAAGGCAAGGTGTTGCATTTTGGGATTAAAAAACCCAGACTAGGAGCTACCATCTAGGAGGAGTGCAGTTGGCAGTGACTGAGAAGGAGGAGAAGGATCTGGGTGTGCTCATTACAGGGGCAATGAACAACTCAGCACAATGTAGAAAGGCAGCTGCAAAGGCCAACAGGATTCTGGGTTGCATTGCTAGGGGAATATCCTCAAGAGGTGGGAGGTGATTCTGCTATTGTATAGATCACTGGTTAGGCCTCACCTGGAGTACTGCGTAGTTCTGGTGCCAGTACCTAAAGAGGGACATTAGGCTACTGGAGGGTGCAACGCAGGGCAAAGATGATCGAAGGACTGGGGGACTTACCATACGACAGTAGACTAAGGGAATTTAGTATGTATTCACTGGAAGAGAGGAGGGAGAGGTGAGATATGACTGAGACCTTCAAGTACATGACAGGGATAAACAAGTCTCATACGGGGTGGTTTTTCAAGCTAAGGGAGGGAGGGACACTGAAGGCCATGATATGAGATTGGAGGGGGGGGGAGATTCAGGAGGGAGATGAGGAGACACTTTTTTACAGAGAGGGTGGTGGCCAGGTGGAACGCACTGCTGGCAGAGGTTGTATCCAGTAGAAACATAGAAGTTGACGGCAGATAAGGACCGCATGGCCCATCCAGTCTGCCCATTTCTTTTTCTACCTTATAAATGTGCCATCAGCCTTTGCTCTGTCAGTGGCCTATCTATTCATACTCATTTGTATTGCTCCCTTATGCCTATCCCATGCCTGTTTGAAGACCTGCACTGTATTCATAGCCACCACTGCTTGAGGTAGGCCATTCCATACATCCACCACCCTTTCTGTGAAAAATAATTTCCTCACATTCCCCCTTAATCGGCCCCCCCCTCTAATCTCATGCTGTGTCCTCTTGTCCTGCTATTTTTCTTATATTTAAACATGTTAGACTCTTTCACCTTGTTAATGCCTTTAAGGTGTTTGAATGCCTCGATCATATCACCTCTCTCCCTCCTTTGTTCAACGGTATACATATTGAGCTCTGTTAATCTGTCCTCATATGTCTTCTGATGCAGTCCCTGCACCATTTTGGTTGCCCTTCTCTGGACTGCCTCAATCTGGTTAATGTCCTTGTGAAGGTGTGGCCTCCAATACTGCATGCAGTACTCCAGATGGGGCCTAACCAGTGTCTTGTAAAGAGGGATTATTACCTCCCTCTCACGACTTGTGATACCCCTACTAATACACCCTAACACCCCTCTAGCCTTACCAACTGCTTTAGAGGTCTGCTTGGATGATTTCAGGTCATCAGTGATGATGATGCCCAAGTCTATTTCTTCCTTTGTGACTGCTAGCAACTCCCCTCCCAGCCTATAGGTGGCTTCAGGGTTTCTCTTCCTATGTGCATGATCTTGCACTTCTTTGCATTAAATCCCAGTTGCCACTCTTCTGACCATTTTGCTAGTTTACCCAGATCTCTTCTTCATTCTGCCCACCCCGCCTGGATCATCTACTCTGTTGCAGATCTTGGTGTCATCTGCAAACAGACAAGCCTACCCTCTAGTCCATCTGCAAGGTCACTAATGAAGATGTTGAAGAGGACTGGCCCCAGGACTGATCCTGAGGTACCCCACTTGTGACTTGCATCTCTTCTGACTGTATACCATTTACCACCACTCTCTGTTTTCTGCCTGTCAACCAGTTTGCCACCCAGTTGACCAACTTCTGACCCACCCTGAGCCTACCCAGCTTATTTATCAATCTTCTATGTGGAACAGTGTCAAAAGCTTTGCTGAAGTCAAGGTAGGCGACATCAACTGCTACTCCTTGGTCCACCACTCTGGTTTCCCAGTCAAAGAAATCTAGGAGATTAGTTTGACAGGACCTTCCTTTTGTAAACCCATGCTGTCTTGGATCCTGTGCCTATATGGATTCCAGGTGTTGCACTATCCTTTCCTTAAGGAGTGCCTCCATAATCTTGCCCACTACTGAGGTAAGACTGGCTGGTCTGTAGTTCCCTGCCTTCTCCCTGCTACCACTCTTGTGGAGTGGGATCACATGAGCCCTTCTCCAGTCTTCTGGGACCTCTCCTGTGCTCAGAGACTCACTAAACAGTTGTGCTAATTGCTCTGCTAGTTCCAGCTTTAGCTCCTTAAGTACCCTGGGATGTATGCCATCAGGTCCCATTGCCTTATCCACCCTGAGCTTAGCAAGCTCTTGTAGGACCCTTTATTTTGTGAAGGGACTAGTGCTCACCTCCTTCCCCCCGTGTCCATGGTGCTGAGCTATGGGCCCTGCCCTACCTCCTCTTCAGTAAATACTGAGCAAAAGTATCTATTTAGGATAGATGCTTTTACATGGTCCTCCTCCTCACATGCTCCCTTTTCTCTAGTTCAGGGGTAGTCACAGGACCAGGTGAAACTGCGTCTGCGGCTAGGGAGGAAGGACACAACCGTGGCCGAAGTTCCAGTAGTCTGGAGGCAGCAGGGAGAGGTGGCAGGAGCTGCAAGAAGCATAGGCTCATTGCAAGAGCCTATTGAAGGGAAAGGGCTCCCAGCAGGAACCAAGCAGGAGAAAGAGCATGAAGCTCGAATTGGCAGCTGGGCCTTTAAAGGAAAGAGCACAGTTGCACCTTGTTTCTTGCTTGCTTTTTTTTTTTTCTTTACCCACCCACCCACCCCCCACACCACCACCACCAAATAAAATTTTCTCAGAAACCACACTTAGCATGGGGGTTGGCTGATGAGGAGTGAACATAGGGCGGTGAATCAAGGAGTGGAACAGAAGAGAATTCATTCATCGGTCAGAGAGGATTTTCATCAGAAATAAGGTACTGTGGCTATGCTTTGAAAATTTCATCTAAGTGGGGAAACTGCATTTGATGATATGTCTTGATTAGTCTATTTGTATTAGGTGAAATCAGCATTTGGATGCCTATGCTTGATGATTGATAGGCTATGTGGTGAAAATTGCATTTATTTTGGGTGACCTATGGAGAAATTGTGGGCAGACTGGTCTTAGTGGGAGTCATCCTGTGGTAGAAACTTGAGAGGTTTAAATTTGTCTTCCATTAAGCTCTAAGTGTGAATGTGAGTTTAGTTTTGTCTTCCATTAGGCTGTAAGTGTGAAGGTGAGAGAGAGGACTTTTAGAGGAGCTGCTCAGAAAGAGTTAGAGGCTCTGATTGGAGGAAGGAGAGGGGACATTTAAAGAAGGCAGCACATTCGGCGTCAGCGACTCACATATGGACACAGGGAGTAGGGTGTAAAGTATAATTGCTGTGACAGGCAGGATGGTTAATAGGAGGCCCTATAGGTTTTCTATAAGTTTGCTTTTCTATAAGTTTGCTGGAGGGAGAAAAGGGATGTCTTGGGGGATGGAGAGGGATCCTTAATCTGGTGGGGGGGGCTGGAGGGCGAGTAGAGAAATGGGATGGGTGGTGGGCTGCAACAACTGCGGAGCACCAATCTTTCCTAAAATTGCATGGAGGGTGGGGGGATATTTAGTGTGCATCCAAACAGGGAAGCTTAAAGAAGAGATCGTGGGACGGCAGGAGGAGCTGTGGAAGGCACGTCTGGCTGTAGTGGGTTACGGTCCAGCTGTTCACGGAGACAGTAGAAAAGATGAGGGGGCAATTAAGTTGTCAGGGGGTGAGAGGGAAGGGTATGAGGTGGGGTCTCTGAACCAGGGAGACCCAGGCAGTGGAGCAATGAATCAAGGGAACCAGGGTTGTACATCAGAAGAAAAGGGGAGGAGGAGGAGAAGTGGTTGAGGGAGTAGGGGACAAGCAGAGAGGCAGAAGGGGACAGGAAGGGAGAAGGTCTAGGAGCTAGAAGGGAAGGACAGGCTAGCATGGGGAGGCAGAGGAAGGCCAAAGAGCTGTATCTGAGAAGAACCACTTTGCAGCCCTGGGGAGAAATGAAGAAGAGAAAGGGGGAGAGCCTGGGGCTGTAACTGGGGGTAGCCAGGATGTAGGAGGCATCAGGAGAACTACAGATGAGGAAAGTGTAATTGGATGAAAGGGGGAGCTAATGTGCAGGAGGAAGAGGAGGCATTGGTGGGTAGGGAAGGGGAGGGGAGGGGAGATTGGGGAACACATGGTTCTAAATCCAGATGGAATTCTGGTGTTGGGAGACTCGATACTAGGAGGAGTCAAGTGGGGTAACAGGGGGCAGAGGCATAGCCGCATATGGTTAGAGGCCATGCTGGGACTGACAGTGGAGATGGTAGTCAATCTGTACTGAAGTTTGCTAGAAGGGGTAGGGAGAAACCTCATTTAATTCTGCATTTGTGGACAAATGACCTGGCTGATAGGACGGTTGAAGAAATACAGGGGAGACTTGAGGAGCTAGGACTATTATGCGAAGGAGCAGGAAGATCAGTAACTTCTTGGAGATACTTCCTGTTCCCAGGGTGAGCACTGCTAGAAAAAGGAGGATAGAGGAATTTAATAGATGGCTAGGAACTTGGTGTCAGGCCAGAAAGTATGGGTTAGCTGGGGTGGGTGGGGAGGGACCTGGACGGATAGCAGTCTCTACTTGAAGAATCGATTCCACTTAAGTGAGGAGGGCAAGAGAGTGTTGAAAAAAGGGATAAGTGAATATATACATGAGACTGGGTATTTAAACTAGGAGCAGGGGTGGCAAGTGGGCAGGAGGCAAGCAGAGGTCATGGGAAGGGAAGTCATACAAGCTTACCCCCATGACAGAAACACAGGATTTGAGGTAGGTACTACCAAGGATGCTAGAAGGGGAAGGAAGGAGGGGTTAGAGGGGAAGGTAAGGGGCTGGAATGTGGTCACCTTAAATGCTAAAAGCCTAGGAAACAAACTGTGGAGCTTCAGTCCCACAGCGGAAGGGAGGTGAACATGGCGGCAATTACGCAACATGGGCCACCAAGTACCACGACTGGGACCTGGTGGTACCAGGGTACAAGATTTTCTGCAAGGATAGAGTAAAGAGGAAAGGGAGGGTGGCACTGTATGTGATAGAAGGAATGAAGTGCATGCGGGAAGAGAGGGAGGAGAGTAGTACCGAGTCACTATGGGTGCAAATACAGGACTCAAGGAATAGGACAGTCAGGAAGGGAGTGGTTTATAGGCCACCTTCCCAGATTGAAGAATTGCACAGAGAATTAGTGGGACAGAGCAGGAGGGCCTGCAGAAAAGAGAGTGTGGCGATAGTGGGGGACTTCAACCCACTACACCAGCCACAAATAATAGTAGGGAGCAGGTAGTGCTAGATGCTAGATGCCTTCCAGAACAACTTCCTGGTTCAGATGATCAGCGAGCAAATTAGGTTAGGGAACACTGTTGACCTAGTGCTGACAAATGGGGAACCTGTGAGGAAATTAAGGGTGGATGAGCCACAGGCAGGGAGTGACCACCACTCGGGTATGGTTCATGTTGGATATGGGTAAGGAAGGAGTGGTGTTTGATACTAGGTTGTTGGACTTCAGAAGTACCGACTTTGGAAGGATGGGGGAAATAGTAAAGGAGTAAATGGACAAAATTGACCCTAGTATGGACATTAACCAGAGGCGGGGAGATCCTAAAGCTGGGGGTAGCGGAGGCAATGAAGACCTGCATCAAGACTAGCAATAAGAAGGCAAGGGCAAATAAACCTAGCTAGGTGATCAATGGAGTCATGGAAAAGAGAAGGAAGAAAAGAGCCACCTTTAGGAGGTACAAGAAGATGAGGATGGGAGAAGACAGGGAGGAGTACCAGAAGGAAGCAAAGGAGGTGACAAGGGCAGTAAGGGTGGCAAAGGAGATGAGGGAGCTCAGGCTGGCACAGGGCATTAAGGAGGGGAGAGAAGGAAATCTTCGGGTACATCAGGGAGAAAAGGGTCTGTAACGACAATATAGTAAGGATTAAAAGTGGAGGGGGTGGGTGGAAGAGAGGGGGAAAATGGCAGAAGCACTAAACGACTACTTCTATTCTGTATGTACTAAGGAAAAGGGGGGAGAGATACCCATGGAGGGACTGAAGGCAGGTAAGGAGGGAGAGAGAGAGTGTGACAAATAGGGAAATCACAGAGGACAGGGTGCTGGAGGGATTGAGGGCACTGAGGGTGGACAAGGCACCAGGGCTAGATGGCATTCATCCCAGGGTACTGAAGGAACTGTGAGAGGTACTTGTGGGGCCTTTGGCAGACCTATTCAATATCTCACTTGATTCAAGGTGTGTACCTCAGGATTGGAGGACAGCTCACATGGTACCTCTGCATAAGAATGTCCCCAAGGATGAACCGGGAAACTATAGACCAGTGAGCCTCACATTCATCGTAGAATGCTGATGAAGACAATCCTGAAGGAGAGGCTGGTGATCCTTCTGGAGGCCAGTGGGCTACAGGACAGTAAACAGCATGGCTCTGTCACTGGCAGATCATGCCAGATCAACCTGGTGGAGTACTATGACTGGGTAACTAGACAACTGGACAAGGGCCATGCAGTGGATGTCCTGTACCTGGACTTCAGTGAGGCATTCGACTCGGTGCCGCGTGGGAGACTAGGAAGTAAGCTACAGGAGCAGGAGCAAAGTTGGTGGGCTAGGTAGGGAACTGGCTAGAGGGGAGTTAGCAGAGGGCTCAATGTTGGGACCGGTGCTGTTTGGGACATTTATTGCAGACATTCCAGTTGGAATTAAGAGCAGAATCAGTCTGTTTGCTGATGACACCAAGATGGGAGCAGTTGTAGATGACCCAAGGGGCTGGCACGGGCTGCAGGAGGATCTGCCAAAGCTGGAGTCCTGGATGGACACCTGGCAGCTGGGATTCAATGCCAAAAAAGGCAAGGTGCTTCATTTTGGGATTAAAAATCCCAGACTAGGAGCTACCATCTAGGAGGAGTGCAGTTGGCAGTGACTGAGGAGGAGGAGAAGGATCTGGGTGTGCTCATTACAGGGGCAATGAACAACTCAGCACAATGTAGAAAGGCAGCTGCAAAGGCCAACAGGATTCTGGGTTGCATTGCTAGGGGAATATCCTCTAAGAGGTGGGAGGTGATTCTGCTATTGTATAGATCACTGGTTAGGCCTCACCTGGAGTACTGCGTGCAGTTCTGGTGCCAGTACCTAAAGAGGGACATTAGGCTACTGGAGGGGGTGCAACACAGGGCAGCAAAGATGATCGAAGGACTGGGGGACTTACCATATGACAGTAGACTAAGGGAATTTAATATGTATTCACTGGAAGAGAGAAGGGAGAGGTGAGATATGACTGAGACCTTCAAGTACATGACAGGGATAAACAAGTCTCATACGGGGTGGTTTTTCAAGCTAAGGGAGGGGAGGGACACCCGAGGCCATGATATGAGACTGGAGGGGGGAGATTCAGGAGGGAGATGAGGAGACACTTTTTTACAGAGAGGGTGATGGCCAGGTGGAACGCACTGCTGGCAGAGGTTGTATCCAGTAGAACAGTTGGGGGCTTCAAGAGGGGATGGGACAGAGCAAGTGGGAGGGGCAAGGGAGAGGGGGCAAGGAAGGAAGGGGGAGCTGCAAAATAGGGACTGATAACTGCACAACTGAGCAGACTTGGTAGACCGTAAGGCCTCTTTCTGCTGGCGATTTTCATATGTTCATATGTTCGTATGTTCTTTTGTGGCAGGAAAAAGTAATTGCTCACTGTGTTTACCTGCTTTGGCAATTTGCGATGATAGTAGATGCAATGCTTCCACAGCTTTAGTAAGCACAATGACATGCCTCTCCACATGTTTTTTTGGCCCCCTTAGTTCATGCAGCAAAAGTCCAGAGGTTTAGAAATTAAGTTGGAATGATTAGTTTCCAGATGTCAATGAAGCTGATAGGTTCACATACTATCTTACATCAGCACATACAACACATTGTGATCATGGCACTTCACTGATCCTGGTCCAGGTGAATCCTAGGTTCAGGTAGGCCTCATCATACTTTCTAGCCTTGCGCTTTGCTTGAGGGACTGGTTACTTCAGTGGAATCAGTGACAGCTACTTCATGTGTGCATTTTCTTCCAGTCACAAGAAATCAATCCATTGTCTATGACACAATAGTTTCATATTCATAAGAAATTGTCAAGAACTTAAACCAAAAGCATCATGAGTCTTGCAGCGTTCTGTGCTGGAGAACAATCTGCTTGTTTTTCTCCCCCTATTTTGCTGTTTTTGCTAATTTGTTAGTTTTTTCCTACCTTTCCTCTAGGAGAGTGAATCTGACTGTACCTACATTTTCTGACCGGAGATAAAGAAAAACGTTTTAGGGGATAGTTAGGGCTATGAGTGCTAGGGAGGGTGGGGAAGTGAGGAAGCATTAGGAGCTAGTTTTTTTGTTTTCCTTTTCGAGTTAGTTGCCCTTGATCCCTACCTTGGCTGAGTGCTTACGAGGAGAGTTTCGGCTGCCGCCCCAGCCCAACTCCCGTTGTCCTGGCTGTTGCAATCTGGTAGTGGCTCTACTTGGATCCAGCTGGCATTGGGATGAAAGAAGGTGCTCTTTAGTTTGAAGGAACTGACCTTGATTGGAACTGTTCCCAGATCACTGTGGCATCTGACCTCATCTATGGTACCGCCTGCTTCTCAGTGCGACCGGGTTTTCAAGAAGGTGCATCACTGACATCTTATGCAAGGGCTGACCAAGCTGGGTCTGTACTGTAGTGCAGTGTTGGACTTCCTTCTGGAGAATGCAGAAGCAGAGGGCATTGCCGTGTTGATTTTCTTGGGGTAGTTAGTCGAATTCTGCGGTTGCAGTTTTCACCGAGTGACCCTGGATAAGTTCTACATCTCAACCGGCTTGTTTCTACCATCCACTGCAACTGGAGTTTTGGACCGTTCTGCCAGCCTGTGGGTTCTCCCCGCCCCTCCCCCCCACTAGATTATCATCTGGGAGGGGGGCTGGATTGAATGGTGACTGTTGGGACCATCTAACATCTGGTAACTGAAATTGTTCCTGGGCCTTTGTAAGCTGGTGAGAGCAGCCGAGGTGGAAATTCCAGGAACACTCCTTTTTAGCACTCAAATCTAACCTTACATAACTTCACGTATAAAAACCTTACCCTGAGGTGGAGGTCAGTGAGAGGGCCTTCCATCTCTAATTTAGTGGGCAGTGAAGAATTTTTACTTTTTCTGACTGCTGTGCATCATAAACAATAACTTTGCCCAGTCTTGGTAGGGCTATATTATACAGTGATCTATGGACATCGCTCTCCTAAACAGAATTTGCTATCTGTTATTGTTCCTTGCTTTCTTTTGGGGTGTTAGGTGGGAGTTGTTTTTTTGGAATAGGTGGTTTAATTTTTAGTGTATAACTGTGTGGTAAGACTGGTTAGGATTGTTTTATATTAGTGGTGTGGCTGTTTGTATGATTGGTAGTTTGTTAGTTGTTTTTGGGGCTATCTGGCTATGATATTATGTGTCTTGGAAAATCCAGGGGTCTGGGGCTGGCTAGGATTGTGTACGAGGCGTCCCAGCTTTTTGATTTGTGGCCCTTTATCGACCTCTCAATTTCTACTACCACAGCACGTCACTGTAGGGAGGTCAGGATTAAGAGGTCCCGTATTGATCAACCATGGTGGGGCGCCTCAAGCACCTAGGATGGGTGTAAGATTGAGGTGGTCAGGTGCAGAAGGCTCCCTGGAAGCCAACAGGTCCATGGGAGAGGCCAGACATGGTTAGTTCCCATCCCCAGGGTACCTACCAGGCCAAGTGGGCAAGTAACCAGTAGAGCTACACTATCTGCCAGTACCCTGAAAGCAGTGCTTTACAATGCCAGGTTGATCAGAAAAGGAGGAGGCAGTATGGCGCAGTGGTCTAAGGCTCTGAGCTGCAAATCTAGTGACATCCACCAGACCTGGGTTTGAATCCCACAGCTTCCACTTGCATACTGTGTGACCCTGAGCAAGTCACTTAACCTCCTTGTGCTCCCAGGTCGCTCCTGTAAAAAAGCTTTCAGCTTAGTATGCTATACCTGGTTAAACAACTAAAAAAAAAAAAAAAGACAGCAATTATAGCGGATTTGTTTTCCTTGGTTGATCTGGCATGCATTTCTGAGACCTGAGTGGGTGATGATGCTGGTCCGGTTCTAAAGGCCACCATCCCCCCTGGGGTACTCGGTGGTGCACTGCCCCAGAGTGGAGTGCAGGGGCGGGGGAGTGGCCATCTGCTTTAGATCTGAACTTAGCTTCACTGTGCACCCAGTGGGTAGGCTGGGTTCCTTTGAATGTGTGGCCATATGTGGGGGTCCAGGAGCAGGCTGCAGGATTCTCCTGCTCTACCATCCCCCCCGGGGGGTGGCAGGAGAATTCCTGCAGGAGGTAGCCAACTTCATCATTGGTAAAACTTTGGAGTCCCCCAGATGTTTTGTCCTGGGGGACTTCAATGTTTGGACCGATGACGAATCTTCTAAGCTGAGTTACAACCTCCTCCAGATGATGTCATCTCTAGGTCTGTCACACAAAGTTTCTCCTGTGACCCACCTGGGTGGCCACATGTTGGACCTGGTCTTCTTGCTGGGGCTTGAGGTTAGTAACTTCAAGACTGACCGGGTCATTTGGTCCGATCATTGCACAGTGGAGTTCTCATTTGGGGCAACCCCGAGAACCCTCCCCCTGCAGAGATGTTAAGCTACCGCCCTTTGAGGGGTTTGACCCTGGAGGGATTTCTTTTTTTTTTTTACTTTTTATTTTAACTTTTAAGACACTTGAAGCAGTCATACATCATTATCGATTCAGTCAGTGGCTTATTTAATCATAGCTAGAAAAGTTTACAACAGCTTTATGTGATGTGACATTCCATTTAAACAAATCTTAAATAGTATGCGGGGGAACTCTTAAATCGGCAACCACAGGGGCAGGCTGACTCTATTTCTTTCTTGCAGCGGCACGAGTCACTGGCCCAGGGGAGTCAATCTCGGTGGGTTCAGCCTAAATTATAACTTGACCAATAGGTAGCAAGTGGTTACGGTGCGTGGTCTTGACAGCTTTGGAGTTATTCTCTGGGTGCACTTTGTACACTGGCAAATCATCCAACTTTCCAACTATGACATGGGGAAGATGGTGCCATCGATCAGCAATTTTGTGTTTACCATGCAATCCTAAATTTCACAACAACACATGATCTCCATGCCTAAGCTCTTGAGCCTTTACTTTTCTACCATGTCTCTCTTTGTTGGCTATATTTCTTCTGGCGTCCATTGTCTGGGCCAGTTGATAGGCATGGTGCAATTGAGCTTTCAGTTTTTTGTACATAATGCAGGTAATCTTCAGCTCAGACCCCATCTGGAGAAACCCCAAAACAGACATCAACAGGCAACCGGGCCTCTCTTCTGAACATGAGGCGGTAGGGAGAGAACCTGGTAACATCATTCTTTGTGCAATTGTATGCGTGTACCAAGGTGCTAATCTGCTGGCTCCATTTATGCTTATCTTTTGTGTAGAGGGTGCCTAGCATGTCTAGTAGGGTGCAGTTAAAGTGTTCTGGTTGAGGATCCCCCTGCAGGTGATAAGGGGTGGTTCTTTACTTTCACAACCCCCATACAGAGATCATTTCTTTGACTAGACGACTCTCAATGTCCTGGCCCTGATCAGAGTGAATTTGCTGGGGAGCACCATAGTGAACGAAGAAATTTTTCACTAGCACCTTGGCCACAGTAGATGCTTTTTGATCTTTGGTGGGAAAAGCTTGTGCATACCATGTGAAATGGTCCATAACCACTAACACATCTCCAATATTTCACTGATCAGGCTCTAAGCTCTAGAAGTCTATGCAGACTAGTTCCACTGGGGTGCTGGTAGTAATGTTGACTAGGGGGGCAGCCCTCTGAGGCAGGGCTTTTCTCTGCAGGCAGTGACTACAAGTCCTTACATGGTGTTCAACATCAGCCTCCATCTTGGGCCAGTAGAATCGAGATTGTACTAGGTCAAGGGTCCGGTCGATACCAAGGTGGCCCACATGATTGTGGGGGGACCTCAGTACCAAATCTTTGAAGGCTGTGGACAGGACCAATTGTTGCTTGTCTATTTGGCCACCCTGATCTACAGTCTCTCTTTGCAACAACTGATTAAGCAGCTTCAACCTGGGGCCTTCTTTAAACAATAAAGAGGTTCGCAGATCAGAGGAACGTAACTTGGACACATCTTTTCCTGCACGAAGGGCATCAAGTGCTGGCTGAATCATAGGATCTCGGGATTGAGCCCACTGAATGCTGTCATTGTCAAACTGAGGTAGTGCCCTAATATCTAGAGCAGAGAAGTGGCAATACACAGCCGGTATGCAGGTGTCAGAGGGGCCCAAGCAATCTACTAAGCAGTCCGCTGTGTCCCTAGACATCTGTTTATTTCTATCAAACTTTTGGCACAATGCTCGGATGTCAAGTTCAGACAACCTGATCCAGTCGCTCTTGGAAATGGGCCTCCAAGATAGGGCGTCAGCATCAATATGATTCAGGCCTGGTCTGTATTCAACAGCATAATCATATGTTGACAATGCAGAAAGCCACCGGTGCCCTGTGGCATCTAACTTAGCTGAAGTCTGTACATAGGTCAACGGGTTATTGTCAGTCCTCACCAATATTTTTGCCCCATAGAGGTAATCATGAAACTGGTCGACAATGGCCCATTTTAACGTAAGGGACTCCAACTTGTGCACAGGGTAGTTTCGCTCTGACGGGGTCAAGCTCCTACTGGCGAATGCCACTGGTCTAAAACCATCCTCATGGCCTTGATACAGTACAACTCCTAGACCCTGCAGAATGGCATCAGTATGCAGCACATAGGGTTTGGTGGGATCTGCATAAGCGAGGATGGGGGCATGGGTGAGCTGGTATATGACTTCATGGAAAGTTGCTTCACAGTCAGGCATCCAACGGGACCTGAAAAGTTCACCTAGGTGGAAATATGCTTTGTCTGGTTCTTTGACGGACCTTTTTTTGTATTTCTGATTGGTAGGAGGATAACCCTATGTAAGATTCAAGAGTGGCCGCATCACTTTGGAATAGTCCTTTATGAACCGGCGGTAGTAGCCACAGAATCCCAGAAAACGTTGTAGTTCTTTCAGATTGTGGGGCTGGGGCCAAGTAGTCAAGGCTTCAACTTTACTAGGATCAGTCTCTATCCCCTCTGTAGACACTATGTGCCCCACATACTTCACAGTGGTTTGGAAAAACTGGCACTTGTCGATGGACAGTTTGAGGCCGAAATCTTCCAGTTGGTCTAGTACTTTGAACAGTCGACTCTCATGTTCCTCTAGGGATCTCCTGAACACAATGACATTGTCCAAGTACACCAGGCATTCTAGCAAACTCATGTCTCCCACTGCTCATTCCATCAGTTGCTGAAAGGTGGCTGGGGTGCCCGATATTCCCTGTGGCATTCTCAGGAATTCATAGAATCCCAAAGGACAGATGAAGGCAGTCTTCTCATGGTCCTCCTGAGCCACTGGAATCTGGTAATATCCATTGCGAAGATCCAACACCGAGAACATTTGCTCCCATTCAAACAATCCAGAGCATCTTGTATACGGGGCATGGTGTATTGATCGGGGATGGTCGGCCGATTCAGAGTTCAATAATCGACACACATTCTCACAAATCCATTCTTCTTATGCACAACCACAATGAGAGAAGCATATGGGCTCCTGGATTCTTGTATCACACCAGCCGCGAGCATTTCCTGCAAGTGTCTTCTCACATCGTCTGTGTCTGCAGGGGCTAGGCGTTGAGACCTTTCTCGAAATAGCCATTCATCATGCAGGTATATGTGATGCTCTGCACCCTGGACACATTCCATGTCCCATTCCTTCAATGAAAACACTTGATCTCTCTGGGCAAGTTTCTGGCTAATTCTAGTCTTCCATTCAGCTGGCAACGGGGAGTCACCAAAATCAAACAAGTCGGGAGTCACTCTCTGTCTTGTCAGGGTGCTTGTTGCTGGGCAACACTGCAGTGTCTGTGCAGTGTACCATAGCTAGGGTGCATCCTCTGTTGACCTGGATCTCCCGATCTGACACATTATGAATCTGGACCATCACTCGTCGTGCATCGGCATGAGCATGAGCTGGCAAGATGCTGGGCTTAACCAATAATCCTTCCAGCAATTTTCCATCGCCTGGCACATCCAACATCAGTATTTTGTTCTTGACATCTTTGTGGAGGCGGACCTCCCCTTGAACGGTACACTGGGTGTTAGGGTCCAGTACCATTGAATCGGGATCCTTCTTCCACATGACCCCTACCAGTTCATCCTGGTCCACTCCCTTGGGGTTCTGTTGCAAATCATAGGCCCTCTTGATCAGAGCAGGAATTCTTGGGGCCCTCCCAGTCCGTTGCCCTTGTTTCTCGCGACAGAGTTGTGCCAGTCTCCCAAACATATGGGCGTTGGTCCCAATTAACGGGGGAACCCCATCATACAGTCCAGTAGGGGGACACACTAAGGCCAGTGTCTCGACTTGCTCCTCTACACCAGTTACAGCTGCAGGAAATGACAACCAGAGGCGGACATATCCTAGGTAGGGATAAGACTTGTCGCTCAGCTCCCACGCATATAGGCCTTCCAGGGATTGTAAGGGCACAGCAGATAAGTGTTTGTCATACCAGTCTTTAAATACAATGGTCACTTGTGACCCACTGTCCAGCACAGCCAAAAAAAATAAATAAACAAGAAGGTAGACAGACATGTGGGGAGTAGTGCAATGTAATGGCTGTGGGGCAGCAGTCTTTCGGGAGTCTTTCTTGAGACTGAGATGCTGCCCTGTTTGCAGACAACTCTCTGCCCTGAGGGATGAAGTTGCCCATCTTCAGACCACACTGGACAGTAGTAAGGGAACCTTTCCCTAGGCCGCACTGGACAGTAGTAAGGGAACCTCCCCCATCCAGGGATCACCAGAGCCACCACCACTACCTCAGAGGTTGTGAAGAAAGCACAACAGTTGGACCACAGTAGGCTCAGGGAGGGTAAGGGTGGTGGAACAGAGGCACACCCAGTCATCTGTTCCACTCCACAATCCATACACCATTCTGGGGGAGCATAGTTCACCTATGGATGCACCCGCAGAGGAGACTAAGGAGGTTGCAGACAACTGTCACAAGGGAGGCCCTCAGGAAGGAGGCAGAGGACACCACAGGGAAAGGAAGCAGCTCCTGGTGGAGGACTCAATTGTTAGGGGGATAGAACTGGGGGAAGCAGGGAAAACTGAAGTAAGGTGCCTGCCTGGAGCCATGGCTTGGAGGGACAGGAAGCGCATCCTTAGGATCACGTGAACAGTTGCAAGGGAGTCTGAGCTGGACATCATTCTCCACCTAGGGACAAATGACTTGGCTCATCATGAGATCAGAGCAGTGCAGAAGGACTTTGTAGAGTTGGGGAGGGGCCTAAGACAAGTAGCACACACAGTATCCTTCTCAGAGGTGCTGCCTGTCAGTGGCATGGGTGAGACAAGGGTACTTTGCACCATGCAGTTTAACGAATGGTTGAAAAAATAGTGCGGAGCACAGGTGTTTGGCTTCATTGGAGACTGGGGTTCCACCTGGAGGGACACCAGCCTATACTAGCAGGATGGTCTGCATCTATCCAGGAAGAGAACAAGTCTTTTGGGCAATCGGTTTAAATGTTTCATTGGCAAGCTTTTAAACTAGTCAAGGGAGGAGGAACTGATAAGCTGCAGGAAAATCCCAGCCTCCCCCTACAAAACAAGGTACTAAATGAGAAAAAGACCAAGGTAGAAAGGTCAGTGGGGGATGCTGCTACAGAAGGTAAAGCCATCAAAAAATGGAGAGCAATGAGTACCAATGCCCGTAGTCTGGGTAACAAGCTTCCTGAATTAGTGGCCTTGATGGAGGAGAAACATCTGGATATCGTGGCAGTCACAGAAACATGGTACACACAGAACCATGATTGGGACGTAAACATACCAGGATACACTATCTACAGGAGGGACAGGGAGGGTAAAAGAGGAGGAGGATGAGGAGGAGGAGTAGTTCTCTACATAAGGGAAGAAATCAAAGCAATAGAACAAAAAGGTAAACAGGGAGGAGAAGAAGCACTGTGGGTCAATTTGGAGACAGGCAATGACACCACAATCCGCACAGGGGTTGTATACAGACCCCCCTCTCAGGGGGAGGAAATGGGCAAGGAAATGATAGAAAGTATACTTAGAATGGCAGAAAAAGGGGAGATATTGCTGATGGGTGATCTGAATATGCCAGATGTTAACTGGAGTGCAGTTGCAGCAGCCACTTCGAAGAGTGGGGTTATTCTAGATGCCCTACAGGGGGCATGCCTTACACAACTAATATTGGAACCCACTCGAGATGGAGCAATCTTAGACCTGGTTCTCTCAAATGGAGATGGAGAGAGGATCACAGATGTAGAAGTGGGTAGCCATCTGGGGACTAGAGACCATCGAATAGTATGGCTCACAATAAACACAGCAATAGAGTCAAGCCATACAAAGGCAAAAGTAATGGACTTCAGGAGGGCTGACTTTGCCAAAATGGGTGAGTGCCTAAGGAATGCACTAGCAAATGGGCAGGAAGGAGGGGTGGAAGAACAATGGGGAATAATAAAAACTGCCATCACAGAGGTAACATGCCTTTATGTGAAGCAAATAAACAAAACTAAACGATGTAAGAAACCAATATGGTTCTCAAAGGAGGTGGCAGTGAAGGTTCAAGAGAAAAAGAAAGCATTCAGGAAGTACAAGGAATCCCAGAAGGAGCAGAACAGAGAATTGTATCAGTTAAAGCAAAAGGAAGTTGGGAAGGCAGTCAGAACAGCAAAGGCCTCAACCGAGGAAAAGACAGCTAACTCATTTAAGAAGGGGGATAAAACCTTTTTTAGGTACATCAGGGAGCGAAGGAAGACCAAGGGAGGGATAGTGAGGCTTAATAAAGGGAGGGTGGGCAGAGGGTGAATGTGAAAAGGCAGAGATACTAAACAAATATTTTTGCTCAGTATTTACAAATGAAGAGGGGAAGGTACCTAAAACAAACAATAGAAACACTGGATACAGAAGTTGATACCAGCCCATTTACAGAAGAAAGGGTTCTGAAAGAACTCTTAACACTGAATGTGAACAAAGCAATGGGGCCTGATGGGATTCATCCCAGAATTCTAAAAGAACTAAGAGTAGAACTAGTGACACCACTGACTACCCTCTTTAAAAAATCATGGGAGGATGGGTTGGTACCTGAAGACTGGAGGAGGGCAGATGTGATTCCCCTTCACAAAAGTGGGAGCGGGGCAGAAGCAGGAATTACAGACCTGTTAGTTTAACCTCAGTGATAGGAAAATGATGGAATCACTTCTGAAGGAAATAATTGTCGAGTACCTAGAGGCCAGAGGGCACAGGACCCAAGGCGCATGGATTCACAGCAGGAAGGTCATGCCAGATGAATCTAACAGATTTCTTTGACTGGGTGACCAAAGTAGTAGATCAGGGAGGGGCTATGGACATAGCCTACCTAGACTTTAGCAAGGCATTTGACACAGTCCCACACAAAAGATTAATATACAAGTTAGACAGTCTGGGAGTGGGTCACAAGATGATAGCCTGGGTAAAGAATTGGCTGGAGAATAGGACACAGAGGGTAATAGTAAATGGAGTCCACTCTGAAGAAAGGGGGGTTACTTGTGGGGTACCACAGGGTTCAGTATTAGGACCGGTCCTCTTCAATGTCTTTATAAGCGACATTGCAGAGGGACTGGAAGGAAAAGTATGTCTCTTTGCAGATGACACAAAGATCTGCAACAGAGTTGATGCACAAGGTGGGGTGGAAAGGATGAGAAGGGACTTGGCAAGGTTAGAGGAATGGTCAGATGTATGGCAGCTTAGTTTCAGTGCTAAAAAGTGCAAGGTAATGCACCTGGGAACCAAAAACCCAGGGGAAGAGTACACAATGGGGGGTGAGATGCTAACAACAACAAAAATGGAAAGGGACCTGGGGGTAGTCATATCAGATGACTTAAAGGTGGGCAAGCAATGTGAGAGGGCAGTAAGGAGGGCTGGGGGGATACTGGGATGCATAGGGAGAGGCATCACCAGTAGAAAACAGGACGTTGTTATCCCTCTGTACAGACAGATGGTGAGACCCCATCTGGAGTACTGCGTGCAGTTCTGGAGACCCAATCTCTGCAAGGACATAGACAGGATGGAAGCTGCCCAGAGAGGGCAACTAAAATAGTGCAGGGTCTGCACGGAAGACATATGAAGAGAGACTAAAGGAGCTTAATATGTATAGCCTTGAGAAAGGAGGAGAGGGGGACATGATAGAAACTTTCAAGTACCTCAAGGGCATCAACAAAGTCCAAGAGGGTAGCATCTTTCAAAAAGAGGTGTGCAAGAACAAGGGGCACAATTTGAAGATGGGGAGCAGCTCAGAGGTAATGTAAGAAGTATTTTTCACAGAGAGGTTGTGGATGCATGGGCGGCCTTTGGAGGAGGCTGTGGAGTCAAAAACAGTGGTTGAATTCAAGCATGCATGGGGACGGTCATAAGGCAATTCTAGGGGTGGGGTAGAAAGAAATAGGCTGCTGGTTAACTAGGATCTGCAGCTTATCCATTAGGTAGGGAAATGGGCAGACTGGGTGGGCCAAGCAGTCCTTATCTGCCGTCAAATTCTATGTTTCTATGAGTAGGAATACCATTCACAGCCATGGTAGTCTCCATTGAAGGGCCCACTATTTTGGACCAGTCTGGAGGGACAGCAGCAGGGGCCTGGACAGATAATTTAGCCACATAGGAATTTGAGTTACTACTTCTTGAACCCTCACTGTGGTCATTTTGGGCACTCCTTGACTGCTGATTCGTTCTCCGAAGCTCTCCTTGAAGCCTGTATATAACTTTATCTAGGTCTTTTGTGGACTGGCATTCTCTCTTCATGTGTCCATCCTTCCCACAATTATGGCAAAATATATTTTCTGGGATTTGGGGTGGCCGAGGCATCACACTGGGAGCTGGGGCAGTGGTACTACCAGCTGAAAACCTTGGTGCCATCTCTGTCTGCTGTGTGGTGAACATTTGGAGACATCTCATCAATTCTCTTACTTCCATAATCAAGGCATCGCGTTTCGAGCTGCTGTCAACAGGAGATGCATGGGTGGACCCCCACCCTCATAGCAGATGCAGTTGGATAAGGGCTGGTGCCTGTACTTGCAGGAGCGGCCTTCATAAAAGACTGTTTTTTGTTTCCCTGAACTCCCTCAGCAGCTCATCCCATGGCTGCACACCCTCATTGATCCCCACTTCAGAAGGGCCTTCCGATGCCTTGATCACTTGGGCTGCGCTCACCCCAGAATTACAATCCCCCTCTTCATTTTCAACCTACCGGAGTTCTTTTATCAAGTCACAATAGTCCGATGGGCTACCCCTTCTATCTGGGAGCCTTAATTGAAGGAGCTGCAATTTAGAATGCTTTGCATGTTGCAGTATGTGCCCCAACCTCACATGGTTTAAGTCACTGGCAGCTACTCCACCTTTTTGGTAAGCGTTTTGCAGCGCTCTTTCCAGATGAGTAACATATGTAGACAAAGTTTCCCCTGGCCATTGTTTTGTACCTTGAAATTTTCCATCAAGTTCTCCCCTGACTCAATGATCCCAAAATTGCCTTCAAGTGCAGATAGGTACTTCTGGGCAGATGCATCAGGGTTTGTGGACCTCAGAAGTTTAATGGCCTCTAGGGTGGGTCCCCTCAAACTTTCTATGATCCTTTTCCATTTCTCAGCCTATGCACACTGGCATTCAGGTACCAAAGGGGCAACACAATCTATCCAGGTCTCCCAATCAACCTCCCCTTGGGGGTGGGGAGGTTGCCGGAGAAGATTCTCAACCTTCGGTAAAAATTGTGACTAATGGCAGGTACAGACATAGGAGCCAGCATTGGCACGGGCACAGAAGAAGGGGAAATAACGGGTGCTGGAGCGGGAGGGGGTGTTAGGAGAGGAACACCCCCAGCTGGCAGGAATAGTTTCTTTAAGTCCTCCACAGTTTTCCCTTCCTCCAGCAACAACTTAGCAAATTTCTCCTCAAAAGTCTCAGATAGTGTGTGGGGGGGGCCTCATTCTCCCCAGGGTCTTTACTGTCTTTAGTTATCACTCTCCAAGCAATGAGGGCTCCTTTGGGGGTGATAGTCCGTGGCACTTTGGAACAGTCTACTGGAGCCTTACACTCTACGAATGCCATGAAACTTTGGGTGAGCAGATTAGCCTGTTGACCCACCACCACAGGGTTTTGTAAACATTCAACCTTGGAAAGTACTCCCTCTACAGTGTCCTTATTGGTACCTAGGGGAGTATTCAGGTTAAGTATAGCATTTTGGGGGTCGATCTCCTGTCCAGCACACCACCCCACCAACTGGTGTACAGCCACTTCTGTTGGGGTAGCCATTTATGTTTAACAGCAATTCGCAAATGTGGCCACTAGGAGATGCTAATCCCAGCGGTGAGCCTCCAAGATGGAACCCCTAGGTGGTGCTATCCCAAGGGCTACTACCCTTGCCTGCTTGGCTAGTAGCAGGCTAAGGGGCCTGAGTTCTGAAACACGTGCCTCCACCCGGAGGTCAGGGTTGGTAGTGGTCAAGCTAACCTGGGCACAGCCCTTCCAGGACACTGTAACCCCCCTCTTTCCCCTCTAGTGGTCTGAACACTGTACAATAATCACTTTCACAATGTCCCTGGTACACCACACAAGTACGCACACTGTTTGCACTTACCACCAGGGCTGGTTCCTCTGTCTCAACCCTGGGAACCCCCTCTAAAACAAGGTTATGCACAGCAAATAGCAATAGTTCAGTACTTTGAGCACAAACTGGAAACACAGTCAGATTACATGCAGAAAAACTTAGATCTGATTTATTCAGGGGACTTGAATAAGGAAGGGGCAAAATCAGGTTAATTAGCTTAAAGGTTATATCAATCAAGCAGTTATGCATGCACTTTGAGCCTCCCCACACAGTCACACCTCTGGGTACCCAGGTGGAGCAGAGATGGGCTAGCCAGGACTGTTGCCCAGGGTTGCAGCTGGTTGGGGCCCTGTGAAGGAAAACACAACATGCACAGTACACAATACTTGTAATCTGGAGCCAGAGGGCTCAGTTCGTAAAGGAAACGAAACAACAAGACAATCAGATGGCACACTCAGATTAAGCTGTTGCTTCAGGGAGCTACCCTGGTATTTATTCACGATACCCAAGACTGGACATAGGCTGGATGAAAATCGAGACTGCAAGTGGTTTATCTGGAATGCCAGGAGAAGCAGGGCCCACACGAATCGGAGAGGCGTCATTCCTGTTCAAACGTGGAGCAAGGGGCTGATCCCCAGGCAGGTCTCTTGTCGATGGCTTCTCTGTGCAGTGGGTAGTCTGGCTGGGACAGTCTGGCAAGTCCCAGACCGCAGGGAGACAAATTCAGATGCAGTCCGTTTTGGGTTGGATACAGCTTCCAGCAAGCAGAACTCAGTTCACACAGTGGGGAACTAACTCACAACCCACTAGCAGCTTGTAGCACATTTACATATATGGGAATTCTACTGTACCAGGCAAAGTGCTCCCCGGTCACAATCGCAAAGCCTCTGCACACACCGGGAGCTTAGGGGTAGCTGGAGCTCCTGACAGGTCGATCGCATTCAGCAAAATCTTCGGTCTTCTTCAGGTTGAGCATGACCCACTTCAGCAGCTTACTTTAGTCACACAAACTTGGATTTAGTCCAAAATAATTCTCTTCTCTCCCTCTCAGGAGCAGCAGCAGACATGCAAGCTAAAAACTCAGCCCTTTCACAGTTTTCCCAGGCGAATCCACTCAAGATTGCTGCCCAAAATCACTTCAGCTCCTTACTCTTTAGTTTCCAGCTTAGATCCAACTGAAAACTGCCAGCAGCCAGGCACTTCCCCAAGATCCAAAAGATTTGGTTGGCTGATTTGGCTGTCAGTCAAGGCAAGAGCTCCCCCTTCAGTTGCAAAAAAAAGGCGCAAAATGTTCAAAACTACAATTCCTACAGATTTTGACTTCAGACAGCTCCTGTATTCCGGCTACATTTTTGGTCCCACCAACACTGTTTAGTCAAATTTGCAGTCCAGGACCAAGATAGTGGAGACAAAACAAAACAGTCCTTGCTACAAAGAAAGCAGGTTAGACAAACTACATTATCATTATCACTCTAAACGATTTTCAGCAAATACTTATATCTTTCAACAGGACTCTCTCTCAGATTACTTAGGCTGCAGTAGGCAACTCTTAAAGAGACATTAGACAGAGGCTATATAGGCTCTGGTAATCACATTTAAACTGCTAAAACGCAGGACACCAGCCTGGCAGTGAGCATTTAGGCAAGCTCAAGGAAGACTTTTTGGGAATCCCCATTTGTAGGGGGGGTTACATTTTATTTTACAGTTTACAGAAGTCGGAGCATTCGTTGTGAGGAAATAGTGATAGCCCAGCTGTAAAAACCTGAAATCTGCTCAACTGCTCTTTTCTGCTTAATTTTTGGAGTGAGCCTTAATTTATTTTGCAGTTTACAGCAGGCAGCTTGACACTGGGGGAGGGTGATTTAAGCCAACTTTAAATTGGGTAGCTTTCTGACCAACAAGTGTTTTGAATACTCCTGCTGCATAAGAATAAGTAACTCACTCACATAGAGCATTCACCTAGCTCCTCCTCCTTCAACCTACCTGCCTTCTGTATATAATTCCTTTGCTTCTCCTCTCTCCTCAGAAGGTCATGAGGGCCTTGGAGCCTGCTCTCCCCCCAGCAAGCCAGAACCCCATGGAATTACCATCCCCCAGTGCGCAGGTAGACCATGCCGCAGTCACAAATGGCAGTTTATTCCTCAGAGTTCTCAGGCGCCTACAATTTACTCATCGGAGCACAGTGAGGCCCCGCCACCCCTGCACCACCTTCGGTGGGCTCAGCCTGATATAGACCTGATCTCATCACGTCATGTGAGCTGCAATAACTTATCAGCCCACTTTCCCATAAGCAGCTTATCTGCTCTCACCTCTAGTGGCCACCCTTCTGCCATTAACAGCATAATTAGCCCAGTCTTTTCACTGTTCTTGAAAGTAATCCTGGTTCACTCACTGTCCAGCTATTGTTGGCAACATATAGTCCTGTGGTCTGAATCGGCTCTGGTTACTTACCAGGGCTCAGTAGCTTGGCAGGTGCTCCACTATAGCTGAGCAAAAGCTTTACTAGGCCATCCTTGCACCCGTGCTGTAGCACTACCTAGACGTAACTAAGGTAACTCTCAAGTCTTAGAACTATAGTAAGTGAGTCATAAGGGCTGATTCTACAGCTACCTCTCTGAGCCTCTTCCTTAGCTGTCATTAGTAGTGCTCCAGTGCTGTTGCTGCAGGCCTTAGTAAACGTGCCGAAGCAAGGATTTGCTGGTTGAGTATTTCATTTCTCAACCTGCCTGACCTAATCCCTACTTACCCTTGGTGGCTGCACTGTTCCCTTGGAAATTCCCTTGCTCGGAGCCACACTGACATCTGCGGCACACAGGACCATCACCATGACCCTCCCTGGACTGGCTGATGGCATAGCTAAAACCCCTAGACCCCCCGGCCACCCTGCCCTCTTTCAAGTCTCCCCTGTCTGGCTAGCTGCCAGAGGCTTAAGAATGGCCCACCTGAATGTTAGTAGTATCCTACCAAACCTAGCAGAGCTAATGGCCTGGGTGGCACACTACAACCCTGATATTATGGGGGTCTCAGAAACCTGGCTGAAGCCCCACACCCCTGACTCCTCATGTGCCCTTCCGAGCTACAGCCTCATCAGGCAGGACAGGGCAGGGAACAAGCATGGGGGTGGGGTGCTCCTCTACTATAAGGAGCACCTAAATGTGTCTGTTCTTGCATACCCAGACTCTACATCCCCAGTCTGTGAGTTCTTGCATGTCCTGCTCCTGCTAGGAAGCACAAAAAAGTTACACCTGATCTGTGCCTACAATTCTCCAAAGGGAGGAGTACTAGGACTCTCCTCACGACTTTACAGCCTTAGTGACAAGGCTGGGTCAAATGAGGCTCTTGTCCTTGGTGACTTTAACCTAAATTGGATGGTCTCTAACACCAAGCAATATGAGCCCCTACTCTTCAGCCTTGCCCTCAGTCAGCTTATTAAGGAACCTACAAGGCTCTCCTCCAGTGGAGATAAAGGATCCCTCATCGACTGGGTACTGAGCAATAGACTGGATAGAATTATCTCCTTAGCATTCTCCCTGATGTCATCTCGGATCACTCTCCCACCTACTGCATATGGGGTATCTCCCCACCCAAGATCCCCAGTAAAGTGATCCAGATGAGGGACTACTCAAAATTTAACATTGAGGATTACCTAGCAGACCTGCGACAAGCCGACTGGTCCCGTGTCACTGCCACTAGCGATCCTTCAGGGGCTCTAGACCATTTCCTTGTGGTGTTTACCCCTTGCAAAACAAACATGCCCCCCTCACAAAAAGGAGGGTGAGGGACACTGCCACAAAAATGGGTCCATGGTGGTCTATTCTCCCTTATGAAGCATAGGGACAAATGCTGGGAGAGATACAAGACCTCCTGCAGGGATTTATTTAACTCTAAAAATTGATTAGCGTTTTGCTCATAAAAGTGCTAAATCTTTGTGAAAATTCATAGCTCTTGCCTCACTGTGTTTAACAAATGCAGCACTTCTAGAATATCTATATAACTACTTTCTGTACAGTTAATATAGTCCCAAGAAAAAAACTGCTAATCAATTATTTAAAACCATGTCCTGCAACAATAACGACCTCATAGAATATTGACAGCTCAGAAACTCATGTAAAAGAGCCATCTGTGCTGCCAAGAGTGACTTCTGCTAATCTGCCTGCTATCCTTGGCCAGAAATCCACAGAGTTTCTGGCAGAACATCAAAAACATGGTCGGAGGGTCCGCGAGAGTACAGGTCACCAACATGCATATTGGCGGGGTCAGCTGCAACAACCCCCTTACTATCGCCAACGCATTTAACTCCCTGTTATCTGACCTGCCTGCTCCCCCTTTTCTGTCCTTCCCCCCCAAGGCTCATGGTCCCTCCCTGAGTGGGCACACCCCCGACCTCCCTTTTACCTAAAACAGGTCTCTGTTATGGAGACCCGAAAGCTATTTGCAAGTCTCTCCCCTCACAGCGGAGCAGGACACGACAGCCTTGAGCCCAAACTACTCAGTCTTGGGGCATCCCTCCTAGCCCTGCCTGTCACTCACATCTTCAACACTTCTCTAATCTCAGGGATCATCCCTGACATATGGAAAGTAGCCAAGGTCGTCCCTGTCTACAAACAAGGCGTCCCAAAAAATCCCATGGACTACCACCCTATAGCGATTCTGTCTGTGATCTGTAAGCTCCTGGAAAAGGTAGTTGCCTCACAGCTCCCCCACTACCTTCAGAGTTATGAACTTCTCTCCCCTACACAACTTGGCTTCAGAAAAGGGTACAGCACATCTACTGCCCTTGCCGTGGTTACCTCCGAGATCAGGACCGCCACCGATCAAGGCAAACTGACCAGAGCCATCTTTGTGGATCTCTCAAATGCCTTTGATCAGGTTGATCACTCACTCCTTAGTGCCACTCTTTGGTCTGTTGGCTACTCCTACCCACCCCAACCCATGCCTGGTTCTCTAACTACTTCTCTGGTAGGCAGGAATACACTAACTTCAACCGAGTCCTAGCTGACCCCTCTTCGGTGACCTGTGGGGTCCCCTAGGGATCTGTCCTTGAACCCATTCTGTTTTCCCTTTTCATAAATGATTTGCCCTCTGTCACAGCCCATGGGCACACCACTCTATACGCTGATGACCTAGTCATCCTGGCCAGCTTCCTGGACATCACTATCATTAACTCGACATTGAACTCTGACTTCAAGCTTATTCAAACCTGACTAGAGGACCATAAGCTGACCATCGACCTAAAAAAGACCCAGGCCATGCTCTGGCTCCATGGCCAAGATGAAAATCTGCCCTGCTCCCCTAAATATATGTGGTGCAGACAGTTCCCTCCTGCATACCACGGGTACCATCAAGTATCTGGGTGTAACCCTAGACCTGCAACTGGACCTCACCCTGCATATTCGGAACATATTTAAGGCAACAAGCAGCAAACTTATCTTGCTTGCAGAGCAAAATGCTGTCTCACCCTGGCTGCATGGCTCTCCCTAGCCATGGGGGGGGGGTCCTCCTACCCACACTCTGTTATGGGCTTGTATCCTTTGCCCTGTCCCAAAAACAAGTCTCACAAAATGGGACACTGCATACAACAAAATATGCTGCTTTGCGCTCTCTGCTCCTCATCTCACGCATCGCTATGAACTGTACTTACGGCTGGAGTGGCTCCCCCCCAAAAAGCACCACACCTTTGTCCTTGGCAACTTCATCGACAGCATTGTCAGAATTTCCACCCCTTCTGCATTTGCCCTACCCCTCAAATATGGATCCCCAGCCTACCACCTACGATCCAGTGACTCACACGACTGCCTGGTTCCTAAAACCCGCACCCTCGCAGGTGATCGGGCCTTTGCCGTTTACACACTGAAAGTGTGGAACAGAACATCCTTCCTGCAATAACTCGTTCCTCTCCCTCCTATCCCTGCTTCAAAGCCTCCCTGTAGGGCTTCCTAAAATTGGCCTCTGCCTGTCTCTGTGCCTTATAGACCCTGGCTATGGCTCCTTTTCTCAGTGGGGACTGTTGCGTGTCCAAGGCTCCTGCTATTGCTGGCACTTAGATCCTGTAACTGATAGTTGTTTCTAATGTTATCAACATGCAGTGGGCCAAAGCTGGCCCGGTGGCACTGAGGGTTGAGGCACTGGACGCCACACCTCACGTCACGCCAGCGACCCAGGTTCTGGAACGAGCCCGGGTCATCAGGGGTCGGCAGGGGAGGACTAAGATTGAGTGTCTGTGGACAGCTCTCTTAGTTCTGGGGTGGATTAGGGGATCTTCTGCTGCACTGGTAACCCCTGGTGGAGGCTGGGGGCACTGCAGTGCATGACACAGAAGGTATGGGGATTGGGGCAGCGGCAGATGTCTTCCAGGTGCATGCGGGAGCACATGCAAGCCGGGCGGGACGTCATTGCACATCCATGCTTTAGGGGAGGAAACCTAAGAAAAATCTCTCTGCTCTCGGGTAAGGCGACGGTGATCTCTGGCAAGCCGACCCACCACATGTCCAACACCGACTGACTCTCTGATTCTCCTTGAGGTCGGAGGGCCTCTCCATGGAGTCAGGAGAGCACCAGATCTCGCATACCTGATGTAGTTCCTGGAGCAGCCAGTTCAGGTGGGTGGTTGAGTGTGGCGGCTGTCAAGAGAGACCCTGCGAGATGCCCTGAAGATGGTGTAGAAATAGAATATACAAAAAAAAAAAAAAGAAATGCACTGGGCCCTTTCCCTGCCCACCTGTTTCCCTGTGGGGGGACTCAGTCTATTGCACTCCTCCTGTTAATCCTCTATTTTTATTCCCCCCAGGGTATGACTTACCCTATACTGTTTGCTTTATTGACAATGCCTGTATTATGCTGTTATCTACCTATCAATCTGTTATGCCTGAATTTCTTGTATGTTACCTCAACTCCGCCTGATGTTCTTGTATGTACCTTGTAATCCTCCTGAGTCGCACCTGAAAATAGGCCGTGGCTGTCTAATGTGCTTACCTGGTTAACAAAAGCAAATAAATACATAAATATTTCAAGTGTCTTTCCCTCTCATCGAAAGCAGCAAGTTCACATTGCAGTACTAAATCCTTGAATCACTACAAAAGCTTTTTCCAGATCCCACATTAATATGCAACGTGTCTTGGTCCTCTCCGTCGAATGTCCCAAAAGCAAGTCAGTAGGTGCGTCAGGAATCCCCACCCCAGCCCACTCAAAAAGGAACTGGGAGCACCCCACTAGGAAGGAAGGAAGTTGGAGACCAGAGATTCCCCAAGGGAGCCGCCTAAACTTAACATGTGGTCCTGGGAGCTGGAGGGAGCATCCCGCAGCACTGCCTTCGCACCCCCCCGAGTAGGATTCAGAGCCCCCCGGGCCATGATCCCCACAGACAGACCCCACATTCACTGTCCAGGTGGGCACAAGGGCAGCAGCCCCATTGCAACTTTAATTATGCCACCAGCTGCCGGGGCCCACTAATTAAATTTCAGATTTCAAGCTAGGGTCCTAACCATCCATCTGCCCCATATCTAAAGGGAGTATGCAGCGAAACAGTTCATAATCCAAAACTGACCAATCACAAGGACCTCTTCATTTACCCAAGTCTTGCAAGCCAAGGCAGGGAACGATTGCAGGCCCAGAGCACAGTACTATGTTTCAAGCCCTATTGAACAGGCAAGTCGGAAGGGAGATTCCCACCCTGAGACAATCGAGATACAGCCTCTTCCAGGCTTCTGAGTCCCCCCATTTGCATTTTACAGGGAAGGCCTCCTGACACCCTATTTAGTGGATAATAATCATGAAGGCTTCCTTCCCTGTCTGTCCGGGCCCACTTCGCCCCCCACCCCCAGTCCAGAGGCCTGTCAGATCCTTGCTATTAAAGCTGTTGAAGTCCCTCAAGGACAAGCCGGGCAAGCAGTACCTCACCCCAAGCTCACCCCTGACAACACAGCAATAACTCTGGGGGCCACCCTACAAGGAAAGGCAACAGGAGAACATCCCCCTCCACCCAGGTCACATGGCTGATTGGCCACAGCAAGAGCATCCACTCCCAGCTCCAGTCTCCAATCAACCCAAGGGGAGCTGCCAGTCCAGGGAGGTACCCGACAGAGCCCCCAGCCCCCTAGTACTCACGGAGTACCTTTAATTGAAGTTTTTAATCCTCAGGTCTGTGATCTGGAGAACTGCGCCAGCACCTTCTTTATCGATGCAATGGTAACCTGCTGCGATCTTTGATCCAGTGCTAGCATGCAAGAGGAATGTCTCAAGGATAAAACTCTCTGAGGTAGGCTGATGGTAGTCGATGGAGTACAGCAACATTATTTCAAGTCCTGGCAGGCCTACTCGACTGATTCATAAGTTTGCTGCCCAGTTGGGAACTGGATGACTAATTTACTGGGGTATGGTGTTCGAAATCTAAGTTTTTGATGTCTCAAGAAACGGAATAGTGGGATGTAATCACTCCGGCACTGCATAGTAGTAGGAGCATAGTCATGATCTATGAAAATCTGTGTCGACCCATAAAATATTTTGCTTTGTGCTCAGGCTTTCTTTAATATGAGCTCTTTAGTTTGGAATCACAAGAAGCGGAGTATAATAGAGATGGTCCGGGGCTGTGTGGGCTTAGGGTCCAATGCTCGGTGAACCTGCTCCAGTTCCAAATTTAAGTCCAAATCTAAAGTGAGGGCTGTTTGAAGCACAGTCTCCACAAAATCTTGTATATCTTTGCCCTCGCTATCCTCAGGGATGCCACAGATAACCAAATTTCTACAGTAATGTCTGTTTTCTGCATCTTTTTGTCGTTTGACTGTAAGATGGCAGAGCTGTACTACTGGTTAAGGATGGTCTGTAGTTGAGTTACATGAGTGGCCTAGTCTCTGGACTGTCATTCCACCATTGCCACCTGTGTCTGTAGCTCAGTCAGGTCCACTCGTGCTGTTTCTTGGGCCTGTTTGTAAGTAAGAAATTCTCCTTTAAAGTCTTGAAGTTTCAGTAATATTTTGTCTAGTTTTTGGTTCATTTTAATCGATTTTTTTGCCCTTAGATTTAGTAGCTTTAGCTGGTGTAGAATGGACTGTCTGGGCTGAGTGGTTAGAGACCCCGGAGTCAGACAGATTGGAGTCTGAAACTTCAGCATCCTTTTGGAGAATCAAAAACCTGCTTCCCCCTCCTTTAGATTTATTTGTAGCCATCTGGAGAAAAGGTAATTTCCAATGTAAAAGCTGCTATATTGATGGCTACTGGTCTGATTAAATTTGTTCCCATAGACGCCATATGGTGTTGGAACCATCCATTGCTGGAATGGACCCAAAATGGCCACCAGGAGCAAATGAGTTAAATGATGCTGGGTGGGAGCTCCATGTTTATGCCGCCATTCAAGGAGGAAGCTGCACCGGAAGTTGACCCCAGAGGGATTTCTGGCAGTGGCTGACCTATCTAGTGTGGGTAGTGCATGCATAGGGGGTGCAGATGAGGCTGTTGCCACCTATAACAGGGTGATGTCGGCTGTACTCAACTCTCTTGCATCAGTCTGTGTATGAGCTGAATCTTCTCACTCAAGATCCCCATGGTTTGATGGGGATCTGAAGACGATAAAGATTTTGGGTCAGAGGCTAGAGTGCTGCTGGCAGAAGTCTGGACTGGTGGGCTGGAGGCGGACAGACTGGCCCTGCACTCTCATTATGGTGAGTATCAGGCGGCAATCACCCATAAGAAGGCAGAGTTCCTGTCCAGGGAGATTGCTTCCAGGAAGAATTGACCAACAGTGCTTTTTTGGACTGTAGACAGGCTGCTAAACCCAGCCTATCTACAGCCAAAAAAAGCCTTTTTCGATGCTTTATGTAAAGAGTTTGCTTGGTTCTTCTCTGACAGGGTGTCCGCCATCCAGCAGGGTGTTCTGCCAGTGAGCCACAATGTGGCCGACAGTGGTTGCCTTCAGTATCCGGAGAGCATTCTGCCTAGTTGCGAGGAGTTTAAACCGGTGGAGGTGGCCAAGGTCATTGAGGTTGCCCCTAAGCTGAAGCACACATATTGTGAACTGGACCTGGTGCCGACATGTTTCTTGATGGGATGTATTGACACCATTGGCCCGGTGTTCGCCTTGATTGTCCGGTGTTCTATCTCAGAGGGTGGTCTTCCCGAATGCCTTGAAGGAGTCGCTGATTAGACCTCTTCTAAAGAAATCATCATTAGACTCTGACATCAAGTCGAATTACCATCCAATCTCCAACCTCCCATTTTTAGGGAAGGTTGTTGAGAAGGTTGTGGCACAGCAGCTTGAGGAGTACCTCATGGCCTTTGATCTTTACGAGCCCCTCCAGTCAGGGTTTCAAGCAAGGCACAGCATGGAAACCGCACTAGTTCAAGTGCACAATGACCTCCTCAGGGCTAAAGATCGAGGGAAGGGGACAATTCTCATTCCTCTCGATCTCTCTTCAGCGTTTGACACGGTAGACCATTGTGTGTTGCTCGACTACCTGAGGGAATTTTGTGGACTCGCCAGCACTGTAATCTGCTGGTTTGAGTCCTACCTCATGAATAGGAGGCAAAGGGTAGTG
This sequence comes from Neoceratodus forsteri, assembly GCA_016271365.2. Classification (NCBI taxonomy): domain Eukaryota; kingdom Metazoa; phylum Chordata; order Ceratodontiformes; family Ceratodontidae; genus Neoceratodus; species Neoceratodus forsteri. The sequence goes on from CM028137.1 coordinate 783,890,620, forward strand.
ATGGGGAATTTCTCTTCCTCCTCCTCCTCTAGCCTTCTGTTGTGTGGAGCACCTCAAGGTTTGGTCTTGTCACCAATGTTGTTTGCCATGTACATGCTGCCCCTGGGAGAGATCATTCAGAAATACAGGCTGGGCTTTCATTGCTATGAAGATGATACCCAGCTATATCTTTTCTTTGCCCCTGGGACATCCAGTGTGGTGGAAGTACTAAATAATTGCCTTGCTGAGATCAATGACTGGATAGCATCCAGCTGGTTGAGACTGAATCCCAATAAGATGGAGGTACTGGTGGTGAAGTTGAACAGGGGGGTATGACAGGTTGGCCTCTGGTGCAGAAACAGGTTTGTTCTTGGGGACTGTGCTATTGAAGACCTCCTCTAGGGTGTGTGATCTTGGTGTGACCTTCGACAGCAGATTGACATTTGAAGCCCCGTTGTCTGGACCAACTTTTACTATCTTAGGAATATCACCAGGATCAGGCCCCTAGTTCCACTCATGGACCTCCCCATCTTGGTACATGCCTTCGTGATGTCAAGACTCAACTACTGTAATGCACTCTACCTTGGGGTCTTAGGAGGTACCCTCTGCCAGCTGCAGCTAGTGCAGAACGTGGCTGACAGGTTGTTGACAGGGCAGTCAAAATACTGCCACATCACCCCAGTGCTGCGTGAACTGCACTGGCTGCTGGTCAAGTGGAGCATCCTCTTCAAGGTGGGCTTGTTCACCTTTAAGGCCCAACATGGGCTGGGCCCTGGATACTTGTCTGACTTTCTTACACCCGCCACCTCGGTCTGTTCTCTCCATTCTTCCTCTAGGGGCCTCCTTGTGATTCCTAGGACGAGGCTAAAAACTGCTGGCAACAGAGCATTTAGTGTCACTGGCCCTGTCCTGTGGAATTTGCTTCCATCATCTGTAAGGGAGGCCCCTTCAGCTGAAGTATTTAAGGCCCACCTCAAGACCCTCTTGTTCAGTCAGGCTTTCCCAGACACTGTCTTTTAGATCTCATTCCTAGGATAGCCCTATTAGTAACTGTTTTTAGCTCAAATTTGCTTATTTATATGGCCTGTTTTTTTTATTAATACTGTTATTTATGTTTTTCCTTTATTCTATGAATAATTTGTATTTTATGTATGGCACCCAGAGGCCCTGGGATTGGGAGCATTGAAAAATAAATCTTACCTTGCCTTGCCATCATGGGCATGCCTACAAACAACAATAAGGCATTCCAAAATTACAAACAGTCACCAAGGAAAATGCAGCTCACTACAAACTGCATGACATCATAAGATACACTGAGCACACAAAACATTCACAGGAATTACTAGACATGTTCCCACAAGTAGCGTGGCATTCAAACACATATCCCCACATTAACATGTCTTGCTGAAAAGAAATACAAAGTTAGAACATCATCAGTATTAACTCTATAGTGCCTTCTCACTATCAAGGCCTCCTCACTAACAGCAACCAAGCGTATTCTTTCTGCATAAGGGCGATGCTACTCTGGTGCTGGCTCAAATCATATGGAGCAGCACCGGCAAACCACTGTTCTGAACACAAAGTGAGACAAAGATGACAATCAGGACAACACAACAAAACAAAACAATGTGCTCCACTAGTATTTACTAAAATCTTGTTTCCGATAGTATTTAGGTAAAGTATCTGTTTTTTAAGAATCCTAACAAGGCCAATGATTTTTCTTTTTCAATGGAAAATACTGGTAAAAGAGGGAATCTGTCATTTTTAAACCGGCACCTGGGAGTCAATGTTCCTTGAAAAAAAAAACTTTGCGCCACCTTTTTGTGCAAACCCCTTCATTCTGAGCAAGTTTTTTTTCCAAAACATATTGATTTGCCCTCAGTTTGGGGGAAAAAGTGGAAAAAATTGATTTTATAATTTTGCCAAACAGAACTGTCCATTTCGGCAAACAGAAGATCATTGTCTCCTAACTGTCTTATAAATGGGATTTTTTTAAGTTAGAAGTACATCCAACAGTTACTTGATCTTATTTCTATGGTAAGTAATAAAAGTTTGGTTCACTTGGGTGTAATGAAGGGATTGCTGGTGTGTCTTGAGGAGTGTACAGAGACCCTTCACTCCATATTCCCCAAGCCACACTGGCAGGAGCTTCAGCGCCCAAGCTAGCTGGACTGACTTCTGAAGTGAAGGCCTGGGTGGAGGTTGGAGCAAATGGCCTGCTAGTCAGGCTTAGGTGATCTTTAAACCAGACCAGCAGGCTCTTTGCTCCACCCTCCCACCCCAATCATCACAAGAAGCAGTCCCCTTACTCTGGAACCCACACGGCATCATACTCTTCAGTCAAAAAAGTTGCTAAGAGTATGAACCCCTACCACACAAAAGCTCAATTTACATCTGAACTCTTACTCTCCACCCCACGTCACCATTCAGGTCCACAGACATATAAACCCCCAACATAATTTTTAAATCTCAACCCCACACACAAATGCTGTTTCAAACCCAATGGCTGTTGAAGTGAAGGGCCTTGGGAAATGGGAGGGGGGGCTTTGAGTTAAGGGCCTGCTGGTCTGGCTTGGTTGTTCCTCAAGCCACACTACCAAGCCCTTCACTCACCAAGTCACACCAGCAGTCAGTAGGCCCTGCACTCCAACCTTCCCCAAGCCACAGCAGTAGGCACTTCACTCCAACCATCTCAAGCAACCAGGAGGTCCATTGCTCCAACCACCCGCAATTCACACAAAATAAAAATAAACAAAGTTGCTAGTACTCATTTTAAGTAGCCAACCTGTGACCAGACAGATAAACCCCAAAGTCACACTAACAGACCAGATCCCAAATGGCAGATCAGCAAGCCATTTGCTCCAAGCACTCCCTGAGCACATCAGCAGGCTCTTCATTCCAAACAAACCAACAGCTAAGACAGACCAGGAGGACCATTGCCCCAATCACCCCAGAAGCCACACCAACAGGATGGATCCCTTGAAGGAAACAGGTAACCAGCAATACAAATCACACAACAACATCTGAAGTAAAATGCAACCAAAAAGAGTAAACTTAAAATGCTTGAATAAATGCAAGGAGTTTAAACTTAATCAAGAAAACTGAACTGGAAATCATGCTTGAGTCGAACAACATAGGTATAGCAGCAGTCATTGAAATATGGTAAACTGAGAATATGTTATGGGGTAGAGAAATACAAGGTTATAAGGCAAGGCAAATTTTATTTATATAGCACCCTATCCAGGGGCTCAGAGTGCTTAACAAACAATAATAAAATAGAATAAAACATCCCAACAAATATATAAAGTCAAATAAGATTAAAAACTTCAAATAAATATGTTTTAAAAGAGGCTTTAATGGCCTCCACCATGCTGGCTGCTCTAATATATAGTGAGAGAGAGTTTCAAAGTAATGGTGCAGCCACACTGTATGCTCTGTATATGGCAGGATGGTACGACCAACAAACCAGCCTTGGAGGAGCATGGGGGCAGATAGGAGAGTACGGAACCAGAAGCTCTTTAAGGTAGTCAGATCTCACACCACACAGGACCTTGTATGTCAACAAGTCTATCTTGAAAGTGATGTGTGCACACACGGGCAGCCAGTGCAGAGCGCGCAGAATGGGAGTGACATGATCCCTCATAGAGGTACCCATCAACATCCTGGCCATAGCATTCTGTACTAACTGCAGTCAACGCATCAAACCTCCAGATAACTCTAGATATAGGGTATTACAGTAATCGAGTCTGCTGGTACCAAAAGCATGGATAACCATAGTCAGGTCAGTAGGATTCAGGAACTGATGGATCCTGGCAATGTTCCGGAGATGGAACAAAATGGTTCTGATGACCGAAGAAACCTGTTTTCCAAGGTCAAGATGATCATCAAAAATAATGCCGAGATCCTTAATCGCATTTATCATCAACAGGGGACATCCATCAATCAATCACTAAGGCGGGGAGTCTCCCATCAGCGAAAATACCCCCATGACTTGGCTTGATCACCATAACCTCTGTCTTGCTGCGTTGAGAGATAGCTAGTTGGAGGACATCCAGTTGTTAATCCCAGCTAAACACTGACTCAGCATATCTGGGGCGGAAAGGTCATCTGGGGCACAGGACTTGTACAACTGTGTATCATCTGTGTAGCAGTGAAACCCCAGATTGTACCATCTAATGATCTCTCCCAGCAGCAGCATATACACAGAGAACAACAGGGGTGCCAAAAGGCAGTGTGAAAGGTCCCGAGGAAAGAATTCCCAAGGACAAAGCACTGCGATCTTCCAGTTAAATATAAGTGAAACCATCGCAGAACTGCTCCAGTAGCACCCATATAAAGAATAAGTTACACAACAAGGATAGATCAGGCAAAAAAAGAGGCAGAGTGGCAACATATATCAAAAGTAATGTTGGGAGTAGCCAACATGACATCACGGGCAGGAACATAGAATCAGTTTGGATCACAATTAAACCAAACAATGGTACCAGTCTTTCATTATTAGAGATTGTTATAAGCCCCCAAACAGCAACAAAGAGTACAATCAAGAAATGAGCAGCACAATAAAATCAATATCAAATAAAGAAAAACTAATATTTGTTTATTTAAATCTGTCAGGCATAGACTGGAAATATATTGTATCCAGTAATGCACAGAAAAAAATACTTTTGGACCTCTTTATCCAACTGGGAACAACACCGTTAGTAGAATATCCCATTGGGGTAACAATTTCCTAGATGTAGGTATTACAGCTCAACCTAACGTGGTTGAAAACGTAAAGGTCAGAGAGAGTTTAGGGACCAGTGACTACAATATGATTGAGTTTAAAATCTGAAATCATATTCAACACAAAGAAAGTAATGGGTACCACTGTGGGTACAAATTTGGTAGAAGAAACCTCAGTAAGATAAAGGATGAACTGAGGAACCGGAAATGGGAAGCAGAAATCATAATAAGTTTACTGAAGAATGTTGACTCATTCTTAAATAATGGAATTAGAAAACAATTAGGTATGCAACAAAAAACTCTACAATAAAAAAGGGAAACAAAACACCCTGGTACACAAGTAGGATTTGGAGGCAACTTAGAAGTAAAGCTAAAGTGTACAAAACAAAATCTGGTCAGAGCCAATACAGCTGCACCAATCATTGATGAATGCTGCCAAAAGGAACAGGTGCTCTGTGAAGATAGAGTGCATGGCAAGGAATGCACCGTATCCAACCTGGCCACCGTACTTCATGCATGCGCACTGCTTCACGCATGTGCACAGAGACATGGCGACCATCATGGACAAGGCTATCTTGTCAGCAAGGAGCTCTGGGCACAAGTGCACATGCCCGGAAAAAATGCAAAAATACTGCATTAAAGTTTGGGCATCCCTGGTGGGGGCCGAGCATGCCACGGAGGGGAGCTCCGTCAGTGGAGGGCAGTGGAAGAAGAACCAACATAAAAGAGCAATGGAGTCAGTGCTGGAGGGGAGTCACCGTATCACTGTAGGAGAGCACAGGGATGTGATACCATCATGGTCCCTTTTCTCTCCTACGGTGATCGCAAAATGTATGCAGAGCTCTGCCCATGCAGCTGTAAAAATGAAAACGGACCCTTCAGAAGAGAATACCACCCAGTACAACGTAGCATTAAAGATAGCTGAACCACAGATAACACTAGAAAGAACTAAAGTAGAATTTAAATAGCCCACTGCAAAGATAATAGCAAAACATTATTTCTTAATTAATACTAGTAAAGAAAAGAGCCAGCCCAGTGATGAAGTGGGCTAAATCACTTTGCACCTTACATTTTCCTATGCCAGTGACCCGGGTTTTGGAATAAGCTTTGGTCATGGGGGTTGGCTGGGAGGAGAGGATTAAGCATTCAGAGGACAGCTTTTCTCTCCCAGGGTGGGGTGGTTTGCCATCTCAGCCCTTGACTGTCCCCCGGTGGAAGTCTGGGGGTAGTACTGGCAGCATCAAGCAACACAAAGGGAGGGGCCATAGTTCTGCAGGCATGTGCTCCTCCACATCCATGCCAACATGTTGCTGTGGCAGTGGACTTTGGGAGAAAAGAGGAAAATGGATGGAGTGGGCTAAATGGAGCCCTACTCACCTGCCTCTGCTCTGCACCACAGGCTGATCGTCAGACTTATAAGTATGTGTGTCACCAGGTCAGGGGAGGAGGGACCTCCCCTTCCCATCCCTGCCACTGGGGGAAATACACGGACAATTTGGGACTGGCGGTCCGGTGCTGTGGGTGCCGGGAGAGAGAGGGTGGGGACAGGACTGAGAGCCTTCCTGCTCTAACCATGGCAAGAAAAAGCTCTATGGGAAAAATAATAATAAAGGAAATGATAGAACAATGGAACCCATTAGGGCCAAAACTAACCAAATAACTGACCCTAAAGACATTGCCAACTTGTTCAGTGATTATTTTTGTTCAGTTTATAACAAGTAACAGGCAAATACTGAGTATCATGAAGACAAGTGGATGGAGAAGACCTTCAGTAATACATAAATTTACAAATTATTCACAGAACTTAAAACTAATATATCTGCTGGGCCAGACACCTACATCCTAAAATATTAAAGAAAACAGCTGAAATGATAGCTGGACACCTAGCATATATATTTAACAGAACATACAATATGGGGGAAGTACCCAGAGACTGGACAAGGGCAATAGTGGTCCATATTCATAAAAAGGGCAAAAGATCATGTAAAGAAAACTACAAGCCAATTAGAGATCATAGAAACATAGAAAAGACCTCATGGTCCATCCAGTCTGCCCTATAATTCCCTACCTATAGCTACACCACAGACCCTACTCAGTCTTCCACCCCCCGTCTTATTCTCAGGATTCCCTTGTACCTATCCCATGCATTCTTGAATCCTGTAACCATTTTAGCCTCCACTATCTCCACTGGGAGGCTGTTCCATGCATCCACCACTCTCTCTGTGATAAAGTACTGTCTTAGATTTCCTCTGAGCCTTCCACCTTCATAGTGTGACCCCTTGTCCTTGAGCCTTTTTTTCTTTTAAAAATGCTGCCTTTCTCTACCCTGTTTTTACTTGTAAGGTATTTGTATGCTTCTATCATATCACCCTGTTTCCTTCCTTTCCTCTAGGGAGTACAAATTCAGCTCCTTAAACCTTTCTTCATACGACATCTGATGCAGGCCCAGCACCATTTTGGTGACTGTCCTCTGTACTGTCTCCATCCTATCTATGACCTTTCAGAGATTGGGCCTCCAGAACTGGACACAGTACTCTAGGTACTCTAAGTGTGGTCTCACCAAGCAAGATAATAGAAAAACTAATAAAACTGATTTTAGAAGATAACATCACATTGGGCCTATATGACACAAGCCAGCATAGGTTCAAGAAAAACAGATTGGCCCATATATATCAAACTGTGCCAGGCTGTGGCACAAGCCTAGGCGCAGCGCAACTTGACTGAGCAGGGGCGTTGACTGGGCGATATTTAACAGAGCTGTGCCATGGCACAGCATCATTGAATATCGCACCCTGGCCACCCGCAGTGTGCATGGTTCAGTGGCACTGCGCCAGCACAAGTGACCAGAGTGGAGCAGGGGGATGCACTAGCACAAGTTCCGTTGTGCTATTCACAACAACCACGCTATTCAAAAGTGCACATGCAAATGGGGCCATAATGTATGCAAGGCACAAATGGAGCCATTTGCATGTCATTTTGGCCCCATTTGCATGCAGGTGCGCCGATCCCCGGCGACTTGCACCTGGCGCCCTGCCAGGCAGCAGCTGTCGAGGACCGGCCCCCTGCCCAGTGAGGCAATGCCCCACAGTCCGATCGTGGGCTTCAGTATAAATAAAATGATTTCCAATATCCCTGGTGGTATAATGGGCAACTGTCAACCAGATCGCGGGCTTAAGTATGAAAATATGATATCCTATATCCTGGTGGTCTAGCGGTTCCCCCACCGCCACTGAGCCCCTGCCCGCTCCCCCAGTCAGCGGCGGGAAGCACCACCCACCCTGCGCCCCGCCGCCGCCGACCGATACCGTGGGTAGGGCTGTATGCCCAGTACTCTGGCGTGAGCCAATGAAGTGCAGCCCGTACCTACACATTCAGATATGTGAATGGATCCATTCACATATTTGGAGTGTGCCGTATGGTATGGGTTACGCCCATTGGCTCACATTGTGGGACCAATAGGCATACAACCCTACCGCAGTGTCAGTCAGCGGTGGTGGGTGGCAGGCGGTAGGTGCTGCTGCCCACCGCTGACTGGGGAGCGGGCAGTGGGGCTCAGTGGGCGGGTGGGGGGTACCACTAGACGACCAGGGATATTGGACATAATTATTTCTTTATTACAAAAGCCTGTGATCGGGCTGACAGCGGTCCACTGGTCAACCATGGATATTGGAAATCATATTATTCATACTTAAGCCTGTGATCAGGTTGACAGCTGTCCACTGGACCACCAGGGATGTAGGATATCATATTATTTATACTCAAGCCCGCAATCGGGCTGACAATGGTCCACTGGACCACCAGGGATATAGGATATCATATTATTTATACTTAAGCCCACGATTGGGCTGACAGCGGCCCACTGGACCACCAGGGATATAGGATATCTTATTATTTATACTTAAGCCCGCAATCAGGCTGACAGTGATCCACTGGACCACCAGGGATATAGGATATCATATTATTTATACTTAAGCCCGCGATCGAGCTGACAGTGGTCCACTGGATCACCAGGGATATTGGACATGATTATTTGAACAGATGCCCACGGTCGGGCATGGGAGGGTGCTGCCACAGAGGTGCAGCTGGAGCTCGGGTGGCCACCCACAAGTGGCAGCTGCTGTGTTGCGCCATGCAATACAGCAGCTCACCTGTGGGTGGTCAGCCATTGTTCCTGGTTTTTTTTGGATCAACTTTGTGCGGCGCAAGTAGGGGTTGCGCATGCATGGACTTGGCACATCCTGGGCTGAATATCGGGATGTGCAGAGTATGCATGGGCACGCCCCCCCCACCTGTGCTGCATACATTACTGATGCACTCCATCGCATCGGGAGTTGTGCCAGACACAATTCCCATTTGAATATCGCACTGGGGTGCAACCCGTTTGAATATCTGGGCCATTGTGTACAACAAGTGTTCTAAAATTTTATGAGAAAGTAACCTTAATACAAACAATAACATAACTGTAGACATGATCTATCTAGAGTTTTGAAAGACTTTTGATATGGTATCGCATGATATTTTAATCAGTAAATGAAAAAAATTAAAGACATTGACAGCAAAATAAGTAAATGGGTAGGAAAATGGTTAAACAAGAGAATTCAACAAATAAAAATAAGAGGTGAGCTCTCCAAAGAAGGAGGTATGAGCAGTGGTGTGCCACAGGGCTCTATGCTGGGATCAATGTTATTTACTTTTTCATAGCAGATATCAATGAAGGATTAAAAGGCTGGACATCCAAGTCTGTGGAAGACACCAAAATAGGAGGAAGGGTGAATTCTGCTGAAAGTAGCAAAAGTACAAGAATAGATATTGACAAGATTGAAAAATGGGCTAGGAATAATACGTTGCAATTTAACATTGACAAAGCCCTTACAGAAATAATTATATGAAATGTTTTCAAGCTGTGCACATAAAACTATCCATGTGATATGCATGCTGCAAGCATGATTGGAACTGACTGTATGCATGTGGCATGCAAACAAGTGTGGAAAACATGCTTTTTCTGTTATATTGGAACAGACTGCATGCATGTGGCATGCATGCAAAAAGCAAGTAGTCACTTATAACTGCACACATAAAAGTTAAGTGACTTGCTCAGGATTACACTATACTGTACAAGTAGGAGTTAATGAGATTCAAACCCAGGTCTTCCAGTTTCCCAGTTTCCTAATTTGTAGTTCCACGCCTTTAACTACTAAGTCATACTGCCTTCACACATATGGCTTGCTTGTACTTCAATACAAATCTGAATTCATCTGCACACAGGTGGCATGCTTATAGCCGCTGTTATACTTTTTAGTTTTCTTGTCTTCCCTCATCTCAGCTGCACCTTTGAAATGTAGCACACATACCAATGGAAAAACGTGATTCTTTCCATCCCCAATACACACACTTATCCACAAAACTACTTATTTACGTCTGGTCTGTACTCCTACTATGTTCTCTCCATAGTTTTGAATGCTTCCACGCAAACAGAAGTTAAGGGGCAAACACAAAAGTAGCAATAACTCAACACCCACCCACATGGCCAGTCCCCCACCCATACACACACACACACACACACACACACACACACACACACACTGTAGCAGGTGTGGCCATGCTGCTACAGTGCAGACAACCCACCAAGTATCAATATAAATCAAGAGTCTCTTACTTGAGTACTAGGAGGTCACAGGCAGGAGTCTTTAGGAGATGATGTCCATGGATCAGAGTGCAGGGGCGTACCCCTTGAAATGAATGGAGATTATTTTGTATTACTATTTTATATGTTATGATGGTGAGTTGGAGAATAATGAAGGCCACTGCTCTACTAACAAGGCCCTTGTTGTTAGACAAGTGGTGGCCTTTATTAATCTCCAGCTCTCCATCAATAATGTATAAAATAGTACTAACAAATATCTCCATTCATTTCAATGGTGCATGCCCCTGAATTCTCCCTTGCCCTATGTCATAATGTGCCTGAGTATGGGGATGTGGAGATCAGCTTCACTGGTGGGGGGGCATAAGCTTGACTATAGTGGGGCTCCAATAGTCTGTTCATACCATACTGCTCAACTGTACCTGAATATAAGGGACAACCCTTATTTTACCCATGAAAACTGATTTGCTCCTCATCCATCCCTCATTGAAAACATGCTGCTCACACAGAGGATGTCCTGTAAATTTGAACTTTATGGCAGGGACACCATTTCAGATTACAGCAGGGGCGGAGCCAAGAACCAGTGGAGGCCAGGTACTAGTCAACCCCTATGTGGCAAGCTCTAGAATGTCTGGGACATCTCTAAAGGTAAAACATATTTGTTGTGACTGAAAAATCAGGAAAAATTCAAATGTATAAGATTCATCTGTCTATACCCTGGAGCAGTGCATCAGATTTGGGCTTAAACCCACCCAGTTACTAACCAATTTTTTTTGTGGCTGACGTTCTGATGCCCCCCCCCCGAAACAAAATTCCCATTTTCTCTCCCTGACTCCATTCCATTCAATACCCATCCCATATGGGTCATTAAGTTGCTCAGAGGTGCAGAAACATGAAAAACATATCAACATTTCAGTCTTTTCTCCTTCTCCAAGCACCCAATAAAAACAATTATTTACTTTTACTTACCTGGCCTTCTGGCCAGAACCTGTAGCCTGGCCAAGTGTGCCACCAGCCCAGTTTTCAGTTGTCTCCTCCTCCATCTTTATTCCAGAAGCTGGATGCTAGAATCAACCATTCCAGGTCCCCAACATGGTCTGTGACCATGTCATCTCACCAATCGACCCCATCCATCCTGTGTTGCTTTTTTCTTGCTTGGCTGCTGCTGCACTGCACTGATCAAGGCCTATGAAGGCCACCCACATTGCTGTCACCACTGCTGCTAGGCCTAGCTTGCTACTGCGGGGGTCTGTGCTGTTTTTTTTTTGTGAAATGAGCCTAGTAGACTAAGTAGGTAGCCTAGTCTCGAGTTAACTTCTAGCTCACCCTCTGCCCTTTCAGCTGTCAGGAGAGACAGAGACTCACTAAGAGCAGACCAACAAAAATGTGCCGCCACAACACTGCTATTGAGAGTTCAGTGCTCACTGAGTCCTCCAAGCTGTAGTGTGCAGTCTGTTTACTCCGTGGTGGAAAAGACAGTGTCACATTCACATGACTCATGTGCTCTTGCTTGGCTGGAGCTCCTCCACGTCATGTGTGATGGTGCCACCGCTAATAGGTGGAGAAAGTGGACAACACAATACAGACACAGTCGAGTCAGGAGTGCAGCTGCAGCACAAGTGTGCACAGGCTGGGGGGGGACTTATTGTGCAAAAGATTAAATCCAAATGTGCAATCAACATCTATTTATCAAATGTAGTGCCCTTATTGCCACACCATATGAACAACCTAGGCACAAATGCGGGGGGGCAACTGCCCCACTCTGCTCTACCTATATGGCACCCTCGCTTTACGGTAGAAATTCATTCTCAGGTACTAATATGGTACACGTAAATACAATGGTTTCCACTGTGTTCTGAGCTGCTGTATCTCCATGTTTCCGGATGTGTTCTGATAATCATGCGGGTTAGTGTCCCTCACTGTCCCTCATTATGAGTGTCCATGTCCTTCATTTCGGTGACAAAATGTGAGGTATGGTACATGCTTCTAAGACTCTACTCAGCACAAAGAATGGTTGGCCATAGTGTATGTGCTCCATACAGAATGACAAAGACAAAGTAAGTGAGCCTAAAAAGTCATGGAGAAACACATTTGTAGCACTAATATGCATAAGGGGATTTGCATGGCCCAAAACAAAAAGTTCAGGCTTCACAACACAGAAGCCCCTCTTCACACATCTGGAATGAGGGATGTTGACTAAGTATATCCTAGACATTTAATGCAGTAAGCAAACAATACTTTACAAATAATTGTGATTTAATGACAAAAATCAAAAGCCCTTAACTTGCAAAAGGATCAGAATTAATGAGTTTACTTAATTTTAATGGGAACTCAATGAAAATGTATTTTAATGGCTCTAATTACTAGCATGAGAAATAGAAACTGATGTGTTTTTTTTAGATGAGATTTGTACCAGCTTAGCTGCTGCACACATGGCAAGCGTGCAACATGTGAATCTGATGTGATTTTTAAATGATGTTAATAACAGCTTAACTGCTACACTCATGTCAAGTGTGCCACATGTGAACCTGATGTAATTTTTAGATGTTTGCACCAGCTTACCTGCTGCACACATGTAAAGCTTGCAGCATGTGAACCTGATCTGCTATTTAGACCTGATTCGCTTAGGCTCACTTTGTGTATGCAAACCCCATGCAAACATTACACAATAAAGCATGTGGCATGCATTCTGCATGTACACAGAACACTTATATTTCTGTAAGGCAGGTGTGGTATTTCATATGAGGAAAAAACAAGACCAAAGTACTGTATATGTTAAATGGTACAGAAATTAGAAAAGTGGATTCAGAAAAAGACTTAGAAATTGTAAAAGATAAGGAATTAAAATTCACTAAGCACTGGAATCAGATATCTATGACCACCAACAGGCTATTTAAAAACATAAATAGAGCAATCATATCCAAAAGTGAACAATGTATCATCCCAGTATCACAGTGGCACGGTAGTGCCACTATAGTTAGGGCTGCACAGCCACTTCTATGTTTTTTTTGTCAACTTTGTTTCGCTCCCGTCATGGCTCCAAGGTCCTCTCTCAGGCATCCCATCCTTGTTCTGCCCATCTGAGGATCCCACGCTATGCCTCCTTTCCCTCCATCCCTCCTTGCTGATGCCAGCAGCCCCAGCTAACCCTATCTGGGGTGCGTCACCCCTCTCCTGCTTGGGGCGCTATTCTTCAAGGCAGACTCTGGCACTGGCACCGGACAAGGAGTGAGCCTGGGGAACTTGAAGGCAAGCCTGGGAAACCCCGGCATAGGGCATGGAGGATTGGTGTTGTCACTTGATCCTTGGAGCTGGGTTTTTCCTGTATTCTTGGTTACTCCCCCACTGACGTGGAATGTGCAATGCTGCCCAGCCCTGACGTAGGCACTCCCACCCATGTCAGAAAGGCAGCTGCCTGACGTCACCCCTTACTGTACGAGCCCTGTGCGTAGCAGTGCTACTGGTCTCCACTGGGGGCTACTGCCACACCGGGCTACCCGTGGATCCCTCCCTGAGAGAGAGCAGTCCCATGGATGCTTAATCCTCTGTTCCTTCCCACTGACCCCTGATGGCCCGAGCTCATTCCCAAACCCAGGTTGCAGGTGTGGTGCGAGGTGTGACTTCCAGAGCCTCAACCCTCAGCACCACCGGGCCAGCTGTAGCCACTTCTATGTTAAACCCCAAAGTTTGCACTTTCATAACTTTGCAACTGTTTGTCTGATTTGGCTGACATTTTGCATACGCTGTCTGGTACCATATATCTCTGGATCTGACAAGTTTTGTTCCAGTTGTATGTGCCACTGTGGAGCTGCAGAGTGCCAAAAAATGTGAAAAATCCTCATTTTTTTGCAAATTCTTTGCTCAAGGCTATGGCCCAAACACTTTGGGGGTCTGGTCTGAAATTTTCAGGGTAAATGAGGTCTGGATCACTGATGTGCCTTTTGAAGGTTTGATGAAAAAATATGAATCCGTTCAAAAGTTATTGAAGTTTCCCATTATAGCTTATGGGAAAAAAATATATGTCTGGCTTGAAAGCACTTTTTACTTTCACGAAAGCATTTTTTACAGCCACAAATGGGTTTTGCAGTTTTGTGCTGCTGCCATCTTGTTTTCAGTTACTGATGGCTAAAAAATGCTGTAATTAAAAAAAATAATGCCTCTTGGTAAACACCAACACTTGTGTTCACTTAACTGGGGCCTGAGGTACATGATCCTGGTATTACTTTTTAAAAATACTGGCCAGAAATATGTTTTCAGCATTTTGGCCGTTGGTCGTGCCACAATTTGTGGCACTTCTTTTGTGAAAGTGCCACAAATTGTGGCAATTTTCACGCAGCTAATGGCATAGTTGTGTGAAAACTGCCACAAATGTTGGCATTGTTTCATGAAAATTGTCACAATTTACGGCACTACCTCAATGGAAAATACTCATTGACACCAGTAAAAACCACCAATACCTTTCCTGGCCACCTTTTTGACGAAATACGGTTGGAATCATGTTCCTCAATTCCCGTTTTTCTCCTTTTACTGCCTCTAAGGGGGGCGAAGGAATATTTTATTTTATAAAAATGTTTCTGCCGACATTGGGGTGCCCAGTCCCCATGTTGGCCTCCCCGCCAGAGTGACACACTGGGTAAACCACTCCCAGTGTCCTGAAAATGTTTTTTTCTTTCAAATACTTCTGCTGCCATCAGGGTGCCCAATCCCTGTGTCGGCAGTAGAAATCCACCCCCTGCCACCCAGCCAGTGTGGTACACTGGGAGCCCACTCCCAGTGTACAGAAAAATTAATTGTAAATTCCTCTTTTTTCTTCCTACATTGGGGTGCCCAATCCTCGTGTTGGCACTACCCCTGGGCAAAGTGGGACACTGGGTAGCCCACTTCCAGCATCCCCAGATATGTTTTATGCCCCATAGAATGGTGAGACACAGGGGAGCCAACCCACAGTTGTTTTTTGTACCTGTAAAAAAAAAAGAAAATAGTCCCCCGAAGTCTTCTTTTTAAACCTGTGAAGAAGAAAATGGTCCCTCGTCATCTCCCCCTGCCCCCTCCCCATCCCTACTCCCCCACTGAGCAATCCAGCACCTCACCCCCCCCCCTTTGCCCTATACTTACCACCAGAGACCTTCGGCTACAATCTTCTGTAAACCGAGACATGTCTGCACTCTTCAAAGCTAAACCGCATACTGAAGAATCAAGGTAAGTGCCTTATAATGGTTGCTTTTGGCATTTTGAATTTATGTTGATATCTCACCCATTTGTTTTTATTTTTACACCAAATTTTCAACATGGATTTTTTCAGACCCCACCTCATGAACACTGTCACTGCGATTTCATTACTTGATCCTCAGAGATGATTTTGTGGTTGCTGCACGGAATCACCTTTTGGGACAGACTAATGAAATGACAGTGCAAGTGTTCATGAGGTATGGTCTCAAATAGCCCATGTTGAAAATTTGATGCAAAAATATCAAAAAATGCCCGAGTTACACATAGTCATTGAAATGTTTCTACGCACGCTCGTAACTTTGCTACTTTTTCATATTTTCTCTCCAAATTTTCAACATTACCATTCTTATACACCATTTCATGAACAGTACAGCTGTCATTTTTCACATTCTGCCTGAAATGTGATTTTGCTACTGTGGCACAGAATGGCACCTATGCTGTGTGAAATCACCTTTCAGGGCTGATTAATGAAATGACAGTGCCACTGTTCATGAGGTGAGGTCCTCAAAAGGCCATGTTGAACATTTGGTGACAAAATTCCTAACAATGCTTGAGTTACATGCATCCATTGACTTTATTCTAAGAACATGCATAACTGTGCTACTTTTCAATCTTTTGAAGCCAAATTTTCAACATAGCCATTTAGTCACACCACCTCATGAACAGTACAGCTGGCATTTTTCACATCCTGTCGGAAATGTGTTTTTGAACCTGTGGAGCCGAATGGCATTGCAGTTGCGCATAATTATGGTTTTCCTTGCTTTTCAGAATTTCTCTGTACCGGGGTACATGAGGTGGGGTAATAAAACTGCTATGCTGACAATTTGGTCACTGTTGTTTGACACATGAAAGTGCAGGGCCCTCCACACCTACATACATATGCACATCTACCGAGGGATTGGAGTGCAGACCACAGTAAAAAAAGATACTATTATACCATTTTAAAAAGAAGGGAAATTAATTGCAATAAACTCTATTAATGCATCAAGTTAAGGTTTCTATTACAGTGACAGAAGTCTGGAAATTCGGTGTTAGGATTACCAACCCTACCACACCACCCCGCCCACCCTTCACACACTCTACTCTACTCATCGGGGTGTGTCTTGGGGTCGTCGGGCCTAACTCTCAGCCCATTCTCCTGTACTGTGCCATCTCAGCTTGTTTACACATGGAATGGGGTGAGAGTTAGTGCCGATGACCCAAGGCACACCCTGACTCCTGTTGGTATGTGGAGGTTGGGGGGATGTGGGGGGTGGTAGGGTTGGTAACCCTAACACCAAATTTCCTGATTCTTGTTGCTGTAATAGAAACCCTAACCGATGGATTAATGGAGTTTCTTGCAATGAATACAAAGCATAAGTCAGGCCATGCATAGATTGTTGCTTGCAGCTATGGAATCTATACAAGAAGGAGAATGTAAACTTGGTTGTGGGGGTTACAGAGAAGGGCGACAAGGATGGTGCCAAGACCGATAATGATGTCCTATGAAAATAAATTAAACCAACTTAGACTATTTACACTATAAGAGAGGAGGATGTGGGGTGATTGACTGCAAATGTACACAATTTTAAAAGATACAGAACTATGCAAAGATACGAATATAGAAATCCTGCATAAAGATGTTAATCATAGATCTCACAGTCAATCAATTAAACTGGACTCAAATGTCTGGAATAATAGAAAGGGTACATTCATGTAGAGGACTAGTAGATTATGGAACAACCTACCAAAGGAAATTGTTGAGTCTAGTACATATAAACATAACATAGAAACATAGAATTCAACGGCAGATAAGGACTGCTTGGCCCACCTAGTCTGCCCATTTCCCTACCTAATGGATAAGCCGCAGATCCTAGTTAACCAACAACCTACTGCCTCCTACCCCCCCCACTAGAATTGCCTTATGTCTGTCCCATGCATTCTTGAATTCCCCCATTGTTTTTGACTCCACAACCTCCTCAGAAAGGCCATTCCATGTATCCACAACCCACTTCATGAAAAAATACTTTGTCACATTACCTCTGAGCCATCCCCTCCATCTTCAGATTGTGCCCCCTTGTTCTTGCACATCTCTTTTCTGAAAAATGCTATACTCCTGGAATTTGTTTATTCCCTTGAGGTACTTGAAAGTTTCTATCATGTCCCTCCTCTCCCTCCTTTCCTCGAGGGTATACATATTAAGCTCCTTTAATCTCTCCTCATATGTCTTCTGGTGCAACCTCTGCACCATTTTAGTTGAATCCTCTGGACAGCCTCCATCCTGTATATGTCCTTGCAGAAATGGGGTCTCCAGAACTGCATGCAGTACTCCAGATGGGACCTCACCAACTGTCTGTATAGAGGGATAACAACTTCCTGTTTTCTACTGGTGATGCCTCTCCCTATGCATCCCAGTATCCCGCCAGCCCTCCTTACTGCCTTCTCACATTGATTGCCCACCTTTAAGTGATCTGATATGACTACTCCCATATCCCTTTCCATTTTTGTTGTTGTTAGTATCTTACCCCCATTGTGTACTCTTCCTCTGGGTTTTTGTTTCCCAGGTGCATTATTTTGCACTTCTTTGCGTTGAATCTAAGCTGCATACCTTTGACCATTCCTCCAACCTTGCAAAGTCCCTTCTCATCCTTTCAACCCTACCTTCTGTATCAACCCTGTTGCAGATCTTCATGTTGTCTGCAAAGAGACATACTTTTCCTTTCAGTCCCTCCACGATGTCACTTATAAAAACATTAAAGAGGACAGGTCCCAGTACTGAACTCTGCTGTACTCTGCTAGTAACCCCCCTTTCTTCAGAGTGGACTCCATTTACTATTACCCTCTGCGTCCTGTTGTCCAGCCAATTTTTTATCCAGGCTACCACCTTGGGACCCACTCCAAGGCTGGCTAATTTGTACATTAATCTTTTGTGTTGGACTGTGTCAAATGCCTTGCTAAAGTCTAGGTAGACCATGTCCACAGCCCCTCCCTGGTCTACTACTTTGTGCACCCAGTGAAAGAAATCTATTAAATTCAGCTGACATGACCTTCCCATTGTGAATCCATGCTGCCTTAGGTCCTGTGTCCTGCTGGCCTCTAGGTACTCAGCAATTCTTTCCTTCAGAAGTGATTCCATCATTTTCTCTACAACTTAGGTCAAACTAACAGGTCTATAGTTTCCTGACTCTGCCTTGCTCCCACTTTTGTGAAGTGGAATCACATCCACCTTCCTCTAGTCCTCAGGTACCATCCCATCCTTCCATGATTTGTTAAAGAGGGTAGTCAGTGGTGTCACTAGTTCTACCCTTACCTTACAGAAATAATATGAAATGTTTTCATGCCGTGCACATAAAACTGTCTAAGTGATATGCATGCTGAAAGTATGGTTTAAATGTTAAATTAGAACCAATTGCATGCATATGGCATGCATGCAGCAAGCAAGTGTGGAAACCATGATTTTTATGTTAAATTGGGAAAGACTGCATGCATGTGGCATGCGTGCAAAAAAGCAAGTGGTCACTGATAACTGCACATGTAAAAGTTAAGTGACTTGCTCAGGATCACACCATACCCAAGTGGGGGTTAATGAGATTCAAACCCAGGTCTTCATGCCTCCAAGTCTCCTGGCTTGCAATTCAGTGCCTTTAACCATTAAGCCATACTGTCTGCTTACATATGGCTTGCTTGTACTTCAAAACATATTGTATCTGAATGCATCTGCATGCATGTGGCATGCTTGTAGCCACTGTTATGCTTTTTAGTTTTCTTCTCTCCCTCATCCTATTTTCACAGTTGAACTGTAGCACACATACCAATGGAACACATTTGCTTTTTCCCAGCCCCAATACACAAACTTACCCACAAACCCACTTAATTACTTCTGTCTGGCCTGTACTCCTACTATTTTCTCTCCATAGTTGTGGGCATTTACACGTAAACAGACTTTGAGGTGCAAACACAAATGTAGCAATAACTCAACACACACACACACACACACACACACACACACACCACACACATGGCCAGTCCACCCCCATGCACACACACTGTTGCGGGTACAGCCATGCTGCTACAGATAACCCACCAAGCAGAGAAATAAGTAAAAAGTCTCTGGTCAACCCTCAGGACTTTTTCTGGGGGGCATCCAGCTTCTTACCTCTGAACGGGTGTGAAATCTGGGGGTGATTCTTGATGATGGTCTGACTCTTCATTCGCAGGTGTTGGCAGTCATCAAGTCCTCTTTTTACCATCTGAGGAACATCACCAGGGTTAAGCACCTTGTTCCATCTGGCAACCTTACAACAATGGTCCATGCCTTTGTGACCTCGCGCCTTGACTACTGCAACTCCCTCTATCTAGGACTTCTGGGGGTTGATATCCGCCACTTGCAGCTAGTGCAGAATGCTGTGGCCTAGTTGTTGATGGGGACCCCACATGTGAGTCACATCACACTGGTGCTGTGCGAACTGCACCGGCTGCTTATTCAGTGGCAGATCACCTTCAAAGTCGGGCTTCTGACCTATAAGGCCCTGCACAAACTGGGCCCGGACTATCTGAAAGAGTTCCTGGTTCCTTACTCCCCCGGACAACCACTCTGCTCAGCTGATGAGGGGTTGCTAGAGATTACCGGGGTGAATCTTAAGTCATCTGGGGCCATGCGTTTATGTCCGTGGCCCCAGCCCTGTGGAATACTCTACCCCATTACAAACGTGAGTGCAAGACCATGGAGGTCTTCAAGAAGGCTTTGAAAACACACTTCTGGCATAAAGCATGCCCAGATTAATCTTTTTATTTATGTTGCTACTCTGATTATTGGATATTTTATTGATTTATTTATTGTATTGTTTTATCTGTTTTTATTGTTCAGCACCTTGACATTGGAAAGGCGCTTTATAAATGAAGATTATTATTATTATTACTACTTGAGTACTAGGGAGCCAGAGGCGGGAGTCTTTAAGAGATTATGTCCATGGGTCAGAGTGCTGGGGCGTAGCCCCGTGAAATGAATGGAGTTATTTTCTATTAGTATTTTATACATTATGATGGTGAGTTGGAGAATATTGAAGGCCACTGTTCTATTAACAAGGCCCTTGTTAGTCGAGCGGTGGCCTTCATTAATCTCCAACTCTCCATCAATAATGTTATAAAACAGTACCAAAAAATACCCCCATTCAGTTCAATGGTGCACATCCCTGCAGTCTCCTTTGCCCTTTGTCATAATGTGCCTGAGCGTGTGGATGTGGAGGTCAGCTTCACTGGGGGCGGGTATAAGCCTAACTGTACTGGGGCTCCAATAGTCTGTGCATACCACACCGCTCAGCTGTCCATGAATGCAAGGAACAGCTCTAGAATGTCTAACATCTCTAAAAGGTACAACATTTTTGTTGTGATTGAAAAGTGATATTTAAATCAGGAAAACATCAAATATATAAGAGTCATCTGTATATACCCCGGAGCAGTGCATCAGATTTGGACTTAAATCCACCCAGTTACTAACAAACATTTTTCCTGGCTGAAGTTCTGCCCCCCACCCCAAAGAACTTTGTCCCAATTTTTCTTGCTAACTCCATTCCATTCAATACCCATCCCATATTGGTCATGAAGCCACCCAAAGGTGAAGAAATGTGAAAAATGCATCAATATTTTTCCTTCCTCCTTCCCCAATCCCCATGTAAAAATAATTATTTACTTTTATTTACTCAGCCATATGGCCAGAACCTTCAGCCTGGCATAGTGTGCCACCAGCCCAGTTTTCAGTCTGCTCCCACTGTCTCCTTCTGCCAGAAGCTGGATGCTAGAACCAACCATCACAGATCCCCAACATGGTCTGTGACCAAGTCACCTCGCCATCTGAACCCACCCAACCTTGGTTGCTTGCTTTTTGCATGGTTGCTGCTGTGGCTGCTGCTGCACTGCACTGATCAAGGCCTATGAAAGCCACCCACACTGCTGTCACCACTGCTGCTAAGCCTAGCTTGCTGCTGTGAGGGTCTGTTCTAGTTTTTTTTTGCAGGGCGAGCCTAGTAGAGTAAGTAGGTAGCCGAGTCTTGAGTTAGCTTCTAGCTCACCCTCTGCTTCTTCAGCCACCAGGGTAGATGGAGACTCACTAAGAGTAGAACAACAAAAATATGCTTCTGCAACACTGCTATTGAGAGTTCAGTGCTCACTGACTCCTCCAAGTTGTAGTGTGCAGTCTGTTTACTCTGTGTCGGGAAAGACAGTGTTGTACTTGCAAGGCTCATGCGCTCTTTCTTGGCTGGAGCTCATCCACATCACATGTGATGGTGCTGCCACTAATAGGTGGAGAGAATGGACAACACAATGCAGACACAGTGGAGTCTGAAGAGAACCTGCAGTGTGAGCACATACAGACCAGGTGGACACTTATTGTGCAAAAGATTAAATCCAAATTTAAAGCCATTATTGCCACACCATAGAATAACCTAGGCACAAATATGGGGGGGGGGGGGCAACTGCCCTCCTCTGCCCTACCTAAATGACACCCCTGCTTAATGGTAGAAATTCATTCTCACGTGCTAATGCAATGGTTTCCACTGTGTTCTGAGGTACTGTATCTCCATGTTTCAGGATGTGTCCTGATCATCATGTGGGTTAGTGTCCCTCATTGAGTCTCATTTTGAGAGTCCTTGTTCCTCATTTCAGTGACAAAATGAGGTATGGTGCATGCTTCCAAGACCGTACTCAGCACAAAGAGTGCTGAACATGGCCATAGTGTATATGCTCCATACAGAATGACAAAGGGAAAGTGTGATAAAATAGTCATGGAGAAATGCATTTGTAGCACTAAATATGCATAAGGGATTTGCATGGCCCAACACAAAAAGGATAGGCTTCACAACACAGAGGCCCCTCTTCGAACATCTGGAATGTGGGATGTTGACTGGCTATATCCTAGGCATTTAATGCAGTAAGCAAACAATACTATACAAATTAATGGCGATTTAATGACAAAAATCAAAAGTCATTAAACAACTTGCAAAAGGATTAGAATTAATGAATTTAACTTTTTTTATGGGAATTCAAATAAAAATGTATTTTAATGACTCTAATTGCTAGCAGTAGTATACGAAATAGAAACTGATGTGTTTTTCAATGAGATTTGCACCAACTTAACTGCTGCAATCATGTCAAGCATGCAACATGCGAACCTGATGTACTTTTTAGAATTTGCTCTCACCAGTTTACCTGCTGTGCACATGTCAAGCTTGCAGCATGCGAACCTGATGTGTAGCATGAGAACCTGATGTGCTTTTTAGACCTGGTTCTCTTTGTGTATGTAAACCTCATGCAAACATTGCACAATTTAGCATGTCAATCAATCAATCAAAATGTTTATTTATCCAGGTGAACATCGTTGAGCAAGCTCATTTACAAGATGGACCTGGCATGTGGCATGCCTTCTGCATGTACACAGCACACCTATATTTCTGTGAGGGTAAGTTCTTTTAGAATTCTTGGGTGAATCCCATTGGGCCCCATTGCTTTGTTCACCTTCAGTTTTAAGAGCTCTTTCAGAACCCTTTCTACTGTGAATGGACTGGTTTCGATCCCCCTATACAGAGTGTTTCTATTGTTTGGTTTAGGTACCTCCCCCTCCTCTTCTTTTGTGAATACTGAGCAGAAGTATTCATTCAGTATCCCTGCTTTTTTACTGTCACCCTCTGCCCACATTCCCTCCCATTTATTAAGCTTCAGTATCCATCCCTTGGTCTTTCTTCACTCCCTAATGTACCTGTAAAAGGTTTTATCCCCCTTCCTACTGCAGATGGCTGTCTTTTTCTCAGTTTTGGCCTTTGCTATTCTGACTGCCTTCCCTGCCTCCTTCTGCTTTAACTGATTTAGTTCTTTGTTCAGCTCCTTCTGTGTTTCCTTATAATTCCTGAATAGAAACATACTGTAGAAACATAGAATTTGACAGCAGATAAGGACCGCTTGGCCCACCTAGTCTGCCTGTCTCCCTACCTAAAGGATAAGTTGCAGATCCTAGTTAACCAACAGCCTACTTCCTCCTACCCCCCCACATGAATTGCCTTATGTCTGTCCCATGCATTCTTGAATTCCTCCACTGTTTTTGACTCTACAACCTCCTCAGGAAGGTTGTTCCATACATCCACAACTCTCTCTGTGAAGAAATACTTCCTCACATTACCTCTGAGCCATCCCCCTCTATCTTCAAATTGTGTCCCCTTGTTCTTGCACATCTCTTTTTCTGAAAGATGCTGCTCTCTTGGACTTTGTTGATTCCTTTGAGGTATTTGAAAGTTTCTATCCTGCCCCCCCCCTACTTTCCTCGAGGCTATACATCTTAAGCTCCTTTAGTCTTTCTTCATATGTCTTCTGGTGCAGACCCTGCACCATTTTGGTTGTCCTCTTCTGGACAGCATCCACCCTGTCTCTGTCTTTGTGGAGATGGGGTATCCAGAACTGTACACAGTACTCAAGATGTGGTATTACCAACTGTCTGCACAGAGGGCCAACAACTTTCTGTTTTGTGCTACTGATGCCTCTCCCTATGTGTAACCCCTCACCCCTGCCTTTCTGCCAAAACGACAGGTGGCATGCTGTTGAAGCTGACAGCAATACCTGGTGGGGACCTGGGTTCAGGGGGGGATGAGGTTACTCTGCACAGGGGGACCTAGGTATGGCTACTCTGGACAGGGGCACCCAAGTAAATCCGAACACAGGAAGCAATAACTGTAATGTCCAGGACCAGGAATGTGATTCTTCAGTGTGGCTTTTATTCACATCCAAGCTGAACAAACAAAGCATAGATGGACCCCCATGGGGCTACATTTCCTGGTAATGCAGAATAGAGACTACAGAACACTTTATCACCATTTCCAGCACTCAGGCTCTGAACCCACCAGGCCCACAGCCCGGACTTGCACGCAGCTTTGGGTTCACAGCCTGACTTGTACACACATGGGTTTTCCCCACTGGCCCGGCTCCCCTGCCGGCCACTTAATCTGTGGTCCATTTAAGGAATGAACCAATTATCCTGTCGTGGCTCCCCACACCACACTAGAGTCTGCGACTCCTAGAGAGAATTTTCCTTACAATCCCACATCTGGGTACTTCCCCCATCACTGGCCAAGTGCCTGAGGCAAAGTAGAAAACCACAGAAGAAATCCGTAGAGGTGGACCTGGTCACTAAAGATGGGGGGCCACCCACCTCCAGCTCCCACAGCCCATACCCGGCCATTTCTCTGGATAAATGAACAATTCCTTTACTGAACTTTTAAATGTAGACTAAGGTTAGACATCTGTCACATCTCCTCTACATATTATTTGCATCCCAACAAACTCAGGAACTTGAAACTACTTTTTTTTTGCTTGGCCCATTTCTCTAGGCTTCCCAATATTTAGTAGTTCAATCCCCACATTGTCACATAAGTCCCAGGGTGAAAACAAAGGCCCTTTTAACCAGAGCAGACACTCACCCTTACGTTGCAGGTGCCCCACAGGTGACTCACAAATCTTCTTTTCTCTCAAAATAAATACTGGAATGAACAGGCAGCTTTTCATCCACAAGCAGAACTAAGGGGATTGCCCCAGGAATCTGCAGGGAATCCTTCTCATCCCCACCCCTGCAGGGAGGGGGCACTGAGACCCAAAAACAGCGGTCTCCACCACTTGAGTACTCTTCCTGTGTCTGTCATTAAGGTGGAGACACATACCCTATTACTGAAAAGTAGCCCTCTGTCAGGGCAGAGGCTCCTAGAGCCTTTACTGAGCTGCTTAACAGCAAGCTCCCTACTTCCAACTTCACTTACTGAAGACAAACTGCAGACTCTCCTTTAAAATTCCCAGAGTTCTAGCTAACTGCCTTTGCTGCTGATTCCAATGTGGCTTATGCAGCTGCGAAAGTTCTATTGGTGATGTCATCCCTCAGTCTCAGCTGAGACTGAGAACAGAGTGAGACAGTGTGAAACCCATTTAACTGGAGTTTCACAAGCTGCCTTCCCTGCCTACCACTAGGTCTTACTGGGATTCTAGTAACCCCGGGTAACAAGGGGGTTACACTCGCCCTTGACCAGGAAAATGACTGTCTGCAGTCATTATTTACCAACCTTGAGCCATCCCATCTATGTGCTACCTGAGGAGGGTGATCAGGCCCCTCCCACCATGTGCAAGCACACGCAGGCAACACTAAGGGCCTAGAGGCCTGTAGCTGACATATCAGCCTCTACACTATCCACTTACTATGGACACCTAGTGACTCTGGTAGAACCATCCAGAGCATAGCCCTGATAGATCAGCACTGTGGTCCCTACTGCAGGTCAGGGCCACAGCCTGTCTATCCCCCCTAACCCTCTAGGGAAAACCTATCTGCCTTTAACCTAATACCCCCAAAACAAAAACAACCTGGGGACCTCCCCAACCTTGGGCAACCTGCAACTATGCACCACTAAAATACCACTTTACTGCCTCCTCCCTACCCCCACAACCACACCTGTGGAAGGAAAGGGTTAATACAGTAACCATAACAATAACACCACAGTACTTTAAATTTCTAACACACTAAAGCACTGATGAGGAACTCCGATGAGCCCCTCCTCCTCTTCTTGTCTTCTCTTCTGTCTTCTCCAGGAACACCTGTAAGAAAAAGAAAGACAAAACACACTCCTAATCTGCATACACAGTCTACCTAAACCCCTACCATCAAAACACTGCAGAATCCCAAAAAGATTTTTTAGAAAAAAGGTAGAAAAACAGTATTTACATTAGAAAACAATGACATTATTTACAATACACATTTGGGGGGATGGAGTGCCCTAAAAGTCCCAACTAGTGACCACAAGGCCCGAAGGCTAGTCCAGTAAAGAGTCTCTCCTGGGACGGAGCATGGTGAAGCACAGTTCTAACAAGCCAAAGTCCCGAACGGGAGAGCCTTTGAGGACAGTTCACACATTTTGAAGTCTGCTAGTGTAGGGTGTGTACCGCAATGTCATAAAGATAGAAAAGTTTGGACTTACCAGCCACTTGTAATACGAAACTTGGACCGACCTGCACCTCTGACGAAGACTCTCCCTGGCAGCATTTCTTTTGATACAGCTGGGCGGATATCTCCCAGGAACTACAGGAGGGTACATCTGGGAACAGCTGGGATGATGTCATCTCTGGAGATGGAACCTTAGAACAGGAACAAAAAGAAAACAGCTGGTCTGACATCATCCGATTACCAGGCAATGATCAGGATACAGCTGGGCTGGTGTCCTCTCTGGATCTGAAGTCATCTGGTGGGCCAGTCGATGGTTTTTGGAAAGGCTAGTACACTGTAGACTGATGACTATGGGGTACCTGAGTCCTGGATGTCCATATTGGCGGATCAGTAAAGGCACTTCACAGTCTGGTGTGGCAATATTGACTACCACTGCTAGGCTCTCCATTTTGTAGGCATGGGCACATTTGCTAAGAGGTCCTTGCACTGAGGCCAATAGTATCGGGGGTCAGGAGCTTGAATTATTACCTCGTCTGGGCGCATATAATTTACAAAGTGGGAGATTTCACATCCCTCTCCGTCCACCACTCTCACTCTGTCTATAAACAGTGTCCTGCCTCTCTTCCACTGGGTATAATTTTCGTGGAACAGTCTATTCTTTACATATTTGTTGGCCCCAGGATGCACATTTTTCAAGGCTTCATCCCAGATCCAGGATTTCCTGCAGTTCTCAATCTCCTCCCAGATTTTCAGAGGAAAGGTAGGAAAGGTCATACCATAGATCTCATTTGCCTTCCTACAAACCAGTCTCTCCTCTTTATTTGCTTTGGTCAATCTGAGACCGCTGGTCTGGCTTGGGGGTGGCCAGTCCTGGTTCTGCCAGCTACGCATCCTTAAGGAAATTAGAAACAGATCCCTGACTTGTTCCTCTTGTGAAGCCAGGGCAGTGGCATCACCACTTTCTTCCATACATTCCTCCGAGGCAAGATCTTGAGGCTGTGTACCCATTCCTTTTTCACAAGGCCACATAGGTTACCCCTCATCTTCCTCTTCTTGAGGATCTGAGCCCAGGATTGAGCAGTCATTCTCACTCCTGAGACTATCCACTCACCACTAGGCACAGAGGTCGACACCTCCCACTCAAAGGCCTCCCGCATCTCATCTTCGTCTAAGAGACTTAGGTTAGCCCCCCCCAGGGGTCTATTGATGCTTTCTCCGAACTTTCCTTCTGGGATCCAGCATCCGAAATTTCAACTTCTGGGTCTGTCGCTAACTCTGCACCCTCTAGCTTTGTGCCACACTCCCCCGAGGGGTCTTCCTCCACAGGCTCCGCCTGGTGCTGTGTGCTGCCAACTGCAGATTCCTAAATTTTTGTCCATGTGGGAGCCAAACGAATTGGAGGCGCTTTATACAAGCCATATTTTTCTAGGCATCCAGCACAGTGAGGAATCATGAAGACGTTCCTTCCAGCTCTCAAGCATATTTGGCATAATGCACTGGAAAACCAGGAATCGCCATATGAGGAGGCAGTTGCCCTCCATAGCAGCACTTTTCAATATTCCTCAGTCTATTCACTGCTGCTGTTACTGCAACCCGGGCATGATCCGGGTGACGAGCTGGTCCTGAGGCCATAACTGCAGAAAAACAAACAAAAGTTCACTGTAACTGAAAGTCCCAACTTTACTGAACACACTCTTTAATTATAAAATGGATCCTCTGCTGCTGTGTTTACTTTTACTACCCCACCCTGTAATGGCGGTGGCAGCACTCCTGTGCATCAACATTCAGAATCTGGGTCAAGCCACTGCGCACCCGATTTACACAAACTACTGATAACTTTTGCTCAAACTGCACAACTTGGTCTGTTCTGGCTTTAAACACATTTACAGGATTTTCCATGGACTTTTTACATGCTGGTAACATTTATTTGATTCACAGTCCCTTAAAGCTTCAGGTTTTTAGCACAGGATTGCCTGTATTTCTAGTTTTGCACTTTGCTACAACCCACAGTCTCTCTCTGGCTGCAAACTTTAAACTGAGGCTAAATTCAATACCATGCACACAGTCAATGGCTTAACAGACTTGCACTTGCTGGCAGGACTTTACAAAGTCGTTACTTGCAAAGCGACTACACTGCTACACACACGTTTATATGGCATAGAGTTGAAAATCACTGTTTGAGCAGTTTTAAGGTGGTTACTTACTGTTATAAGTAGCAGTTTGCTGCGATGGGGGAAAAACAGCCTGCAGCCAGTTCTTGAAGGCCTCAGAACAGAAACGGGCAGGCAGTCCTACCGATCGTCTTTTCAACCACCAAACTTGCAATTTGGACTATCAATTAGCGGGTTGAGCCCGATTTTAAACAAGAAAATCAATTTTTATAAGGTTTACAGTGATTTTAACACTCCTCGACACTCCTCCACTAGCCAGTACCTGCACTCCACTCACACTCCCTCTCGAATGCTGGTGCAGTCTCTGTAGAGCTGGCTGAGGGGTGGGACTGATTGCAGCCTGATCAACCACACGGCGCCATGCAAATGAGCCTCTTCTTCCTCATGAGGGCTCTTCTCCTCACGGTGATCATCGAGTAGGCAAATTTAAACTGCAGAATGCAACTTTTTTTTCTTCACCAACTGACTCCACGACGGGAGCCCATTTCAGCCATTTAACATAGCCATTTACACTGCAGTCTCTCAGTCAATTCAAAAAGCATTTCCAACGTCCAGGGCACAATTTTCCTGTTGCTACCCCTAGTCTTCCACACTTTTCTTTACAACAGTTAATTTTTAAAAGCATTTCAAATGTCCAGGGCACAATTTTCCTGTTGCTACCCCTAGTCTTCCACACTTTTCTTTACAACAGTTCATTTTTAAAAGCATTTCAAATGTCCAGGGCACAATTTTCCTGTTACTACCCCTAGTCTTCCACACTTTTCTTTACAACAGTTCATTTTTAAAGCAGGCAAAAATGCTGTAAACAATTTTTTGATGCAGGACAAGGGCACCCTCTTTGGCTTTACTGCTCCTTGGTAAACAGTTGGCAATTTAAACAGCTGCTAAGATCCACAGCACACAGCAACACACTAGGAAATTGCTTCAGCTTTTTGGGCTACCCACTGCCAGATAGCCAAAACGCTAGCCCCTGCCCAAGCACCTTCCTCCCAGAACAAAATCCAAAGCAGTGCCTCCATTTTTGTAACCCCTCACCCCTGCCTTTTTGCCAAAATGACAGGTGGCATGCTGTTGAAGCTGACAGCAGTACCTGGTGGGGACCTGGGTTCGGGGAGGATGAGGTTACTCGGCACAGGGGGACCTAGGTTTGACTACTCTGGACAGGGGCACCCAAGTAAATCCGAACACAGGAAGCAATAACTAATGTCCAGGACCTGGAATGTGATTCTTCAGTGTGGCTTTTATTCACATCCAAGCTGAACAAACAAAGCATAGGCGGACCCCCATGGGGCTACATTTCCAGGTAATGCAGATTAGAGACTACAGAACACTTTATCACCATTTCCAACCCCCAGGCTCTGAACCCACCAGGCACACAGCCCGGACTTGCATGCAGCTTTGGGTTCACAGCCCGACTTGCTCACACTTGGGTTTTCCCCACTGGCCCGGCTCCCCTGCCAGCCACTTGATCTGCGGTCCATTTGAGGAATGAACCAATTATCCTGATCACGGTCCATTTGAGGAATGAACCAATTATCCTGTCGTGGCTCCCCACACCACACTAGAGCGACTCTTAGAGAGAATTTTCCTTACAATCCCACGTCTGGGTACTTCCCTCATCACTGGCCAAGTGCCTGAGGCAAAGTAGAAAACCACAGAAGAAATCCGTAGAGGTGGACCTGGTCACTAAAGATGGGGGGCCACCCACCTCCAGCTCCCACAGCCCATACCCGGCCATTTCTCTGGAAAACTGAACAATTCCTTTACTGAACTTTTAAATGTAGATTAAGGTTAGACGTCTGTCACATCTCCTCTACATATTATTTGCATCCCAACAAACTCAGGAACTTGAAACTACTTTTACTTTGCTTGGCTCATTTCTCTAGGCTTCCCAATATTTAGTAGTTCAATCCCCAAATTGTCACACAAGTCCCAGGGTGAAAACAAAGGCCCCTTTATCCAGAGCAGACACTCACCCTTACGTTGCAGGTGCCCCACAGGTGACTCACAAATCTTCTTTTCTCCCAAAATAAATACTGGAATGAACGGGCAGCTTTTCATCCACAAGCAGAACTAAGGGGATTGCCCCAGGAATCTGCAGGGAATCCTTCTCATCCCCACCCCTGCAGGGAGGGGGCACTGAGACCCAAAAACAGCGGTCTCCACCATTTGCGTACTCTTCCTGTGTCTCTCTTTAAGGTGGAGACACATACCCTATTACTGAAAAGTAGCCCTCTGTCAGGGCTGAGGCTCCTAGAGCCTTTACTGAGCTGCTTAACAGCAAGCTCCCTACTTCCAACTTCACTTACTGAAGACAAACTGCAGACTCTCCTTTAAAATTCCCAGCGTTCTGTCTAACTCACTTTGCTGCAGATTCCAATGTGGCTTATGCAGCTGCGAAAGTTCTATTGGTGATGTCATCCCTCAGTCTCAGCTGAGACTGAGAACAGAGTGAGACAGTGTGAAACCCATTTAACTGGAGTTTCACAAGCTGCCTTCCATGACTACCACTAGGTCTTACTGGGATTCTAGTAACCCCGGGTAACAAGGGGGTTACATATGCATCCCAGTATCCCCCAAGCCTCCTTACTGCCTTCTCACATTGCTGGCCCAACTTTAGGTCATCTGATATGACTACCCCCAGGTCCCTTCCTATTTTTGTTGTCATCAATATCTCATCCCCGATTGTGTACTCTTTCCCTGGGTATTTGTTTCCCAGGTGCATTACTTTGCACTTCTTTGCATTGAATCTAAGCTGCCATACATCTGACCATTCCTCCAACCTTGCCAAGTCCCTTTTTATCCTTTCCACCCCACCTTGTGTATCAACCCTGTTGCAGATCTTTGTGTCATCTGCAAAGAGACATACTTTCCCTTCCAGTCCCTCTGCAATGTCACTTATAAAGATGTTTAAAAGGACCAGCCCCAATACTGAACCCTGCGGCACCCCACTAGTAACCCTCCTTTCTTCACTGTGGACTCCATTTACTGTTACCCACTGTGTCCTGTTGTCCAGACAGTGTTTTATCCAGGCTACCACCATGGGACCCATCCCCAGGCTGACTAATTTGTTTATTAATCTTTTGTGTGGGACTGTGTCAAATGCCTTGCTAAAGTCTAGGTAGGTCACGTCCACAGCCCCTCACTGGTCTACTACTTTGGTCACCCAGTCAAAGAAATCAATTAGATTTGTCTGACATGACCTTACCACTGTGAATCCATGCTGCCTTGGGTCCTGTGCCCCACTGGCTTCTAGGTACTCAACAATTCTTTCCTTCAGAAGTGATTCCATTATTTTCCCTACCACTGAGGTCAAACGGAGGGTTCTGTAGTTTTCTGCCTCTGTCTTGCTCCCACTTTTGTGAAGGGGAATCACATCCACCCTCCTCCAGTCCTCAGGTACCACAACATCCCCCCATGATTTATTAAAAAGGGTAGTCAGTGGTGTTATTAGTTCTTCCCTTAATTCTTTTAGAATTCTGGAGTGAATCCCATACGGGCCCCATTGCTGTATCCACCTTCAGTTTTAAGAGTTCTTTCAGAACCCTTTTGTAACCAGGTGTCGGTTTAGGGTTGTAGTTATTTATTTATTAGCGCCTGGGCCTCCATTTTGTAACCCTCTGCCTGGCTAACCTGGGTTCGTGAAGAAAACATTCTCTTGGCATCAGGGCTAGGTTTGCACTTCTGAACAGGGGCACCCAAGTAATTCCGGACACAGGAAGCAAGAACTGAAAATGTCCAACCCAGCAGTGGGATTCTAAAGTGAGGCTTTTATTCACTTCAACACAAGAATACAAAGCAAGATGGACCCCCACGGGGCTACACTCACTGGTTATGCAGATCTATAGAGGTCAGAACATGTCTTCTTCATCATCAAACAGCCCTCAGGTTTTGAACACAATGGGCTCAGAGCCCAAACTGGTACTCTCTCTCTCTTGGATTCTCTGGCATGGCCCTCAGCCAGCACTGGTACACTTTCCATATGTCATGGACTTTTAGTGATGGCTCCCTCAACCACCCATGAGGGTTTTCTAGCTCTAAAGGGAAAAACACACATGCTTAATCCCACGTCTGGGTACTTCCTGCTGACACTGGCCAAGTGCCTGGGAGAAAGCTATAGGTGCCCAAAGTGAATCCATAAAGGTAAATCTGGTTAATCCAGATGAGGGGTTTCCCACCTCTTGTTCCCAAATCCATACCCGGCCATTCATTTGAGGTCAACACCTTTCCTTCTGAAACTCTCTGTTTGTAGAATGTTATCTCGAAATGTATATCACATTTAACATTCTGCTTTCTAGGTAACTGGTGTCTTGACTTGCAATGTTCTTTAAGTGGCTATGTCCATCCCCATAGACCCCCACTAATTAGATGCATTTCAAGCCATACACATAACTTAAAGTATTGTAACCCACGTACAAATGGGGGTTCCCAAAAAGTCTTCCTTGAGCTTGCCTAAATGCTCACTGCCAGGCTGGTGTCCTGCATTTTAGCAGTTTAAATGTGATTACCAGAGCCTTTATAGCCTCTGTGTACTGTCTCTTTAAGAGCTGCCTGATTGCAGCCTAAGTAATCTAAGAGGGAGCTCTGTTAAAAGGTGTAACTATTTGCTGAAAATCATTTAGTGTGATAATGATAATGTAGTTTGTCTAACCTGCCTTCTTTATAGCAAGGACTGTTTTATTTATCTCCACTATCTTGGTCCTGGACTGCAAATTGGACCAATCAGTTCTGGTGGGACCTAAAATATAGCCAGACTATAGGAGCTGTCTGAAGTCAAAATCAGTAGGAATTGTAGTTTTTAACTTTTTGTGCCTTTTTTGCAACTGAAGGGGGAGCTGTTGCTTGACTGACAGCCAAATCAGCCAACCAAATCTTTTGGATCTTGGGGAAGTCCCAGGCTGCTAGCAGTTTTCAGTTAGTTCTGAGCTGGGAAGTGAAATGAGAAGAGCTCAAGCGTATTTTGAGCAGCAATCCTGAGTGAATTCGCATGGGAAAACTGTGAAAGGGCTGAGTTTTTGCCTTGCATGTCTGCCAGCTGCTACTGAGAGGGAGAAAAGAGAATTATTTTGGACAAAATACAAGTTTGTGTGACTAAAGTAAGCTACTGAAGTGGGCCAGGCTTAACTGGAAGAAGACTGAATGCAATCGGCCTGTCAGGAGTTCCAGCTACTCCTAAGCTCCTGGTGTGCGCAGAGACTTTGCGATTGTGATTGGGGAGCGCTTTGCCTGGAACAGTAGAATTCCCATACATGTAAATGTGCTATGAGCTGCTAGTGGGTTATGAGTTAGTTCCCCACTGTGTGAACTGTGTTCTGCTTGCTGGAAGCTGTATCCAGCCTAAAACAGACTGCATCCGAATTTGTCTCCATGCGGTCTGGGCCTTTCCAGACTGCACAGGGAAGACATCGATGAGAGACCTGCCTGGGGATCAGCCCCCTGCTCCACACTTGAACAGGAATGACGCCTGTGCAACTCATGTGGGCCCTGCTTCTCCTGGCATTCCAGATCAACCACCTGCAGTCTCAATTTTCGTCCAGCCTGTGTCCAGTCTTGGGTATCGTGAGTAAATACCAGGGTAGCTCTCTGCAACAACAGCTTAATCTGAGTGTGTCATCTGATTGTCTTGTTGTTTCGTTTCCTTTATGCACTGAGCCCTCTGTCTCTGGATTACAGATATTGTGTACTGTGCATGTTGTGTTTTCCATCACAGGGCTCCAACCAGCTGCAACCCCGGGCAACAGTCCTGGCTAGCCCATCTCTTCTCCACCTGGGTACCCAGAGGTGTGACTGTGTGGGGAGACTCAAAGCACATGCATAACTGCTTGATTGATATAACCTTTAAGCTAATTAACCTGATTTTTCCCCTTCCTTGTTCAAGTCCCCTGAATAAATCAGATCTAACTTTTTCTGCATGTAACCTGACTGTGGTTCCAGTTTGTGCTCAAAGTACTGTACTGTTGCTATTTGCTGTGCATAACCTTGTTTTACAGGGGGTCCCCAGGGTCAAGCCAGAGGAACCAGCCCTGGTGGTAAGTACAAACAGCGTGGGTACTTGTGTGGTGTACCAGGTATATTGTGAAGGTGATTATTGTACAGCGTTCAGGCCACTAGAGGGGAAAGACGGGGGTTACAGTGTCCTGGAAGGTGGTGCCCAGGTGAGCTTGACCACTACCAACCCTGACCTCCGGGTGGAGGCACCCATTTCAGAACTCAGGCTCCTTAACCTGCTACTAGCCAAGCAGGCAGGGGTAGTAGCCCTTGGGATAGCATCACCTAGGGGTTACAGTACTATACTTGGCTGTCCTTTCCTGACCCCACAGTAGCAGATACTTTGCACAACTGTCTCTGTGAAAACATGGACTCTCTGGTAGAGCAGACTCACCATGGTTCACAGGTGCCCCAGGGCTTCTCTCACAGGAAAAACACACTTCTGGTACCTTATTACAAATCTTCTCTTCAGGCATCTTTCCTTCTTCCAGCAGGGCCAGGAGATTGCCCCTGAAAAGCTGGTCTTGATGCCCCCCCATCCCTCCAGGAATGGGGCACTGGAACAAACCAGGGAATGGTCTCGACCAGTTCTATTAGTTTTTTTCTGTGTCTTTCTCTAGGGAGAGAACACACACTCTCTTCCTGTGGTAGCTCTATTACAGAGCTGGGCTATGAGGGGCTGCCAACTGCAGTGCACCTCCTACTTCCACTACAGACTGCCCAACACTGAATTTGAAAACCCCAACATTCTAACCTAATTCCCAACTGCAACATTCCACTGTGGCTTATGCTGCTGTGAGAATTCTATATGATGTCATCCCTCCAGCTCAGCTGAGACTGAGGACAGAGTGAGACAGTGTGAAACTCATTTAACTGGTGTCTCATAAGCTGCCTTTTCCTGCCTGTCACTAGATCTAAGTGGGATTCTAGTAACCCCGGGTGATGGGGGGGGTGGTTACACTTTCTTCTGTGAAAGGACTAATATCAACCCGCCTATCCAGTGTGCTTCTATTGACTGGATTATGTATCTCCCCCTGCTTTTCCATTGTGAATACTGAGCAGATGTGTTCGTTCAGTATCCCTGCTTCTTCACTGTCGTTCTCTGCCCAACCGTCTTCCTCTTTATTCAGACTCAGTATCCCTGACTTAATCTTTCTTTGCTCCCTAATGTACCTATAAAAGGTTTTATCCCCCTTCTTAACTGAGTTGTCTATCTTTTCCTTGGTTTGGGCCTTTGCTATTCTGACTGCCTTCCCTGTTTCCTTCTGCTTTAACTGGTACAGTGCTCTGTCCTGCTCCTTTTGTGTTTCCTTAAACTTCCTGAATTCTATCTTTTTCTCCCTTACCTTCCCCGCCACTTCTTTTAAGAAGCATAGTGTTTTTTTCTTTCATTTTGATTTGCTTATTTGCTTCACACAAAGGTTTGTTGCCTCTGTAATGGCAGTTTTGATGTTTCCCCCATTGTTGCTCCACCCCACCTTCTTGCCTATTTGCTAGTGCTTTTCTGAGGCACTCTTCCATTTTGACAAAATCAGCCCTGCTGAAGTCCAGTACCTTCACTTTTGTGTGGCTTGACTCTACAGCTAAGTTTATCATGAACTACATTGTTTGGTGGTCGCTTGTTCCCAGATGGCTACCCACTTCAAGATCAGAGATCCTCTCTCCATCCCCATTTGAGAGTACCAGATCTAAGATTGCTCCCTCCTGAGTGGGTTCCATAACTAGCTGTCTGAGGCATGCCCCCTGTAGAGCATAGAGAATGGCCCTGCTCTTGGATATGGCTGCAGCAAAGGTGCTCGAGTTAACATCTGGCATATTCAGGTCCCCATCAGCAAAATCCCCCCTTTCTCTGCCATCCCAAGGATGCCTTCTATCATTTCCCTTGTCCATTTCCTCCCCCTGAGACAGGATATGAATACAACCCCTGTGCGGATTGTGGAGCCATTTCCAGTCTCCAGGATGGCCCACAGTACCTCCTCTCCTCCCTGTTTACCCTTTAGTTCTGTTGCTTTGATCCTTTCCCTTACATAGAGAGCTGCTCCTCCTCCTCTTCTTCCCTCCCTGGTATGTTGACATCCCAGTCATGGTTCTCTGTATACCTTGTCTCTGTGACTGCCACAGTATCCAGGCATCCCTCTTCCATCAAGGCCACCATTTCAGGGAGTTTTTTACCTAGACTATGGGCATTGGTACTCATTACCCTCCATTTTTTATGGCTTTATTTCTTTTTACCTTATCCCTGTCCATACTGCCTTTGTCTTTTTCTCCATTTACCCCTGCCCTTCTCCCTATCGACTGCTCTATCTTGATGTTTACCTCACTAATTGCCCTGATTTTTGGGGGAGGCTAAGATTTCCTTTCTCCTTTTCAGTGCCTCCTCCTTGGCTAGTTTAAATGCTTGCCAATGAAGAATTTAAACCTATCACCTAGGATCTTGGTTCCCCTCCAGAATAGATGCAGACCACTGTGCCTGTATAGGCCTGCATCCTTCCAGGTGGAGCCCCAGTCCCCAATGAAGCCAAATCCCTAAGCGCTGCTTCAGTTTTTCAACCAGTCATTGAATCCCATGGTGCATAGTACCCTGGCCTCATCCATGCCATAGACAGGTAGCACTTCCAAGAAAGATACCATGTGTGCTACTTGTCTAAGGCCCCTCCCCAACTCCACAAACTCCTGTTGCACTGCTTTGATCCCATTCTCAACCAGGTTATTCATCCCTAGGTGGATAATGACATCCAGGTCCCTCCCCATTGCAGCTGCTCCCACGATCCTGAGTAAACCTATGCTGTCCAGAAACAATAAACTACAACTCTGACCCTCCACCCCGGGGAGTTCCTTCCTTCCTTTCGGACACCTATTTCACATAGGTTAAGTAACAGGTCTATTCACAGATGACTGCAAATATCTCCCAGCTACAGTTAATCCTTGGCATATTAAAGTTAAAACTAAGAAAATCAACCCCAAAAACAAAATCAATACTAGTTACTTACACAGGTCCAAAAAGTACTAATTCAGTTCAGTGTAGTCTAGAAAATAACCTCCTTGATTCAAGGAAGCTGTGGCTGCTTTCTCGCTCTCTCTGTCTCTGTCTCAGTCTGAATGCTATCCTTTTCTCCTTAACCTTCCCTGCCACCTCTTTTGAGAACCATAGTGGCTTTTTCCTTCATTTTGTTTTGTTGATTTGCTTTATACAAAGGTTTGTTGCCTCTGTGATGGCAGTTTTGATTTTTCCACATTGTTCTTCCACCCCTCCTTCTTGCCTGTGTGCTAATGCTTGTTTGAGGCACTCTCCCATTTTTCCAAAGTCAGCCCTCCTAAAGTCCAACACCTTTGCTTTTGTATGCCTTGACTCTACAGCTGTGTTTATTGTGAACCACACTGTTGGCTGGTCACTTGTTCCCAGATGGCTACCCACTTTAATTCAAAAAACAATATATCATGAGCCAAAAGGGAGACAGTTGGACCAACTAAAATGCAGAGGATAAGCTAGATGGGCAGAATAACCTTCTCCTAACTGCTCAGTATAGCACTCAGTATAACTCCTTTTGCATCAAGCCTCCCATAAGTCACACTAGTAGATCCTTTACTTCAACCCTCCATCCTCAAGTGACCAGGAGGTCCATTGCACCAATTCTCCCTTAAGCTGCACTCACAGGTAGATGCCAAAGCTAAATCAGCAAACCTATTGTTCCAAGATCACTGCTCCAAGCCACACTAGTCACACTAGCATGCACCATCCCTTCAATCCCCTCAAGCCACAAAAATAAAAAATAAACAAAGTTGCTAGTGCTCATTTTATTAAGTAACCAACCTATGGCTAGACAGATAAACCCCAAAGCTACAAAAACAGGCTAGATCTGAAAGTCAGGTCAGCCAGCCTTTCACTTGTTTTTGTTTTGTTGAATTTTGTTGATCCGGTAAGCCCGCTGGGCCTAGAAGTCCCTTTTTCAGGGGCGACAGGGGAAGGGGGGATACAGATGGTAAGCAACTGAAATTGAATCAGATTAAGCTGTTGGTGGTATTTTTAGTGAATGAGGGAAATTTGGCCAGGACACCATGGAAATTCCCCTACTCTGTAGACAGGTGGCGCTGTGTCTATGGAGTCTGTCAGATGGAGGAAGACAGTGATGGAAGAGGTACAGTGCAGCGGGAGCCTGAGCAGCTCAGCAGGGAGAATGGTACAGCTGGGATGCACCCAATAGGTGGTCAGCACTTCGTACCGACCCCCCCACCTTTGGAGGCAGTGCATGATGGAGTGGCCATCAGTATCAGGGGAGCATCGGTTTTCCCCACTATGCCTGCAGTTAATAAATCTGGAAATGGTACAATACCTGCAATGGAAAGCGACGTTGATGTGGATTTTCTTGTTCAGCAAAAAATGGATCTGTTGTTGCAGGCTGAAGCTGATTTCCACATAGCACAACTACGTGCTGAGGTGGAACGGAAATGGAAGCAGCCCATACAGGGGTCTCCATCGCTGACTTCAACGTCTTCATCAAAGGTTTGTGCTGCAGCTCCCATAATACCGGTTCTCCCGGTTGTAAATCCTATAGTTGTACAGTCAGACTCAGCGGATCAGTTATTACAGGACCAGTGATCGTCTCCAGAGCAAGCCCTTGCACATGCTGGCTGGATTCTGAATAAAGCAGGTCAGTGGGTTGCAGATCCTGAAATGCTGCTTCCAGGCTGTGATATTCCTGGGTATTTTTCTGTGGGGGATGAGCGTCTTCCGGTTATTGATGAGACTGTTACTGGGGCTGTACCTCCTATTCCTTCTCCTGAGGTGATAGCTGGGGAACCCCCCTCTGTAGATCTTGTTTCCACTTCCGAATTGCCTCTTACTACTCCTCCTGACCGTGATGCTATATCCTTTTCCCCTATTGACAACTTTACTACACCAGAGGCACCTGTGGCTTCACAGGCCAAAGACCCAGCTCCGATTAATAGCATTGAGGTTAATCCCGAGACAAATATGAACTCAGACTCCTTGCCCCCTTACCTACCTGCTCCTAGTTTTGCCAGCCTTTTTCACAAACCTGTGTCCTTTGCTAAACGTCGCAACGCTGTGAGATCGCAGTTCTTGGGACCAGTAGATACTATGCCTGATTGGTTCTATGTGGGTAAAGTGTTACTGAAACAAATGCTTGGGTTTTCCCCACGCTGAGGTATACGCTTTGATACATACCCCAATGGGGTCTACTTATGACATCAGTTTTCATTCTCCGGATATTTTAAATAATTTCTGGATGAAATATTCTTTACTGAAAACTAACCCTGCTTGGACTCACTTTCAAGCTATTTCCCTTACTA
The DNA here is from genome assembly GCA_016271365.2 of Neoceratodus forsteri. Classification (NCBI taxonomy): domain Eukaryota; kingdom Metazoa; phylum Chordata; order Ceratodontiformes; family Ceratodontidae; genus Neoceratodus; species Neoceratodus forsteri. The sequence continues at coordinate 783,930,602 of CM028137.1, forward strand.
AACAATCTTTTAAAGTTATTACAGTACTTGATGAGGGGTGAATGTGGTTGATATTACCCATTGGCTGGAAAAACGGTGTTCTGTTCAGGGTAACCCTGAACCAATTTTGGATTCGGAGGGTTTCTGGAATGAGGTTTGGAGATATAAAGTTACTTTGTCACAATCTGATGATGGCCTTCAACATCTTCCCAGTTGCTTCTATTTGGATAGAGGCAAGGGCTTCATTTTTTATCCAGGACAACCACGTCATTGTTATAAGTGTGGTTCAGGCAGACATTTGAGTAGGGCTTGTGATATTTTGAAGTGTACACAGTGTGGGGAGTTAGATCATGTTATGTCAGATTGTCATCATCCTGCTAAGTGTAGCTTATGTGATGATAATCATCCATTTGCGGACTGCCCTTGGGTGGCTCATAATACTGATGGGGATTTCACAATTCAAGATTATTATTTAAACACGGCTACTACGGCCGCTTTGAGACTTTGTGCCCCTCCCCCTCCCCTTTGTAGTAGAATACCTCTTGAGGACATTTCTGCACCTCCTTCAGTAGTTCACGCAGTTCCATTACATACTTCTGGGCCTGAGACAATCTCTGCCCCTGTGGAGATCCCTGCAACAGCTGCGTCTGCAGCTCCTGATTTCTCTGCTGATACTGATACTATGCCCCTTCCCCTACTGCCTGATGGAGCTTTCACAATAGTGAATAACCAACGGCAGAGTTTATGAGATAAGCCTATGGCCTCCACTACAGATCCTTTCCAGCTTCCCTTAAATAACCCTTTTTCAACATTACAGGGGGAGGATGCTGACACTGGAACTGAGTCTGACTCAGCCTATGTTCATTCCTCCCAAGCGGATGGGGGCTCTGACATTGAACGCCCTGTGGAGGATTTGGTTCCTGTTCCCCGAAACAAATCCAGAATGGGTTCCGAGACATAGGTTAGAAAAAATCATGAGTCTATTGATATGCCCTTTTGGAACTGTTGGAATACAGGTCTTAGTTTCTAGCTTTTCATTTCACTATGAGCAGCTTGTTTGAAATTAAAATGGCATCTTTAAACACTGATAGTATACAATCAGAAAGGAAACAGCCCTTGATTTTTGCCCTGTTCGAATTTGCTTTCTATGATGTAGTCTTTTTACAAGACACTAGGTTACACACAAGGCAAGACTTAGACAGGGCTTCTTTGTGTTGGAAGTGGGGTCTGACCCAGTGGTCTTTTGGGGATGACCTCTGTAGTGGGGTTGGCATTTGCTTAAATTACCCCTCTACCAACATTGTTCAAATAGTAGATATTTTTCCAGGTCAAGCCCTTTTGATGGATTTTGTTTTGTATGATTTACCTTGCCATCTCATAAATGTTTATGCCCCACAAACTAAGTCAGCTAGAATTGAACTTTTTCATGCTATACATCCATATCTTTTTACTGCTAGATATGTTTTTTTGGAAGGTGATTTTAATTGTGGCCTGTATCTTAAGGATCGTGGACCATTGACAAAAAAGTTGTATTGTGATATGACTTGTTTGAATGCTTTGATTTCCTAGGCTGGGTTGCTTGATGCTTGTGCTCATTTTGGTAAACCTGACAAAACCTATTTTCGTAGAACTTTGGCCTCCAGGATCGATTTTTGGTTTTTATCCCCTTCTTTGGGTATTAAATCTACTCAAACTAGTCCTGTAGCCCCTTCAGACCATGCTCTGATAGAAATTTTAGTTTCTAATTTTGATGGGATGCGGCACGGCCCTGGGTATTGGCGTATGAACTTAGCTCTCCTTTCCCTACCTTCAGTGAAGGATGGTTTTGTTTCCTTGCTAGAAGCACGTAAATCAGTTACATTTCTTTATGACACCTCTCAAGCATGGTGGGAAGATACAAAATGCGACATTAAGTGATATTTTCAACACATTGGCAGATTGAATGGGAAGTATAAAAGGGATTTATACCAGATCTATAGGACACAGTTCCAAGACCTGGTGTTTCAGGCCTCACAGGGGGATGCTCAGGTTCTCGAGAAACTGGCTGAAATTAGGGAACTCATGAATGGCTTAAAATATGATTGACTTAAATCTTTAAATTTAGAATGTCAGTTTGGAACTCAGGGAAAACAAGATTTTATTAATCCCTTTCATTTCTGCACTCAACAGCAGCATCAGAAACGGATGTCCTCAGTGAGAGATCCATCTGGATCCATTTTTAATACAAAAATGGATATTTTGCACATAGAATGTGACAGCAGATAAGGACCGCTTGGCCCACCTAGTCTGCCCATTTTCCTACCTAACAGATAAGCTGCAGATCTTAATTAACCAACAGCTTACTTCCTCCTACCCCCCACTAGGACTGCCTTATGTCTGTCCCATGCATTCTTGAATTCCCCCACTGTTCTTGACTCCACGACCTCCTCAGGGAGGCTAGTCCATGTACCCACAACCCTCTCTGTGAAAAAATACTCCCTCACATTACCTCTGAGCCATCCCCCCTCTATCTTCAAATTGTGCCCCCTTGTTCTTGCACATCTCTTTTTCTGAAAGATGCCACCCTCTTGGACTTTGTTGATTCCCTTGAGGTACTTGAAAGTTTCTATCATGTCTCCTCTCTTCCTCCTTTCCTCAAGAGTATACATATTAAGCTCCTTTAGTCTTTCTTCATATGTCTTCTGGTGCAGACCCTGCACCATTTTGGTTGCCCTCCTCTGGACAGCCTCCACTCTGTCTATGTCTTTGCAGAGATGGGGTCTCCAGAACTGCACACAGTACTCCAGATGGGGTCTCACCAACTGTCTGTACAGAGGGATAACAACTTCCTGTTTTCTACTATTGATGCCTCTCCCTATGCATCCCAATACCCCCCCAGCCTTCCTTACTGCCTTCTCACATTGCTTGTTCACCTTTAGGTATCTGATATAATTACCCCAGGTCCCTTTCCATTTTTACTGTTGTCAATATCTCACCCCCCATTGTGTATTCTTGCTCTGGGTTTTTGTTTCCCAGGTGCATTACCTTGCACTTCTTTGCACTGAATCTGAGCTGCCATACATTTGACCATTCCTCCAACCTTGCCAAGTCTCTTCTCATCCTTTCCACTCCATCTGGTGTATCAACCTTGTTGCAGATCTTTGTGTCATCTGCAAAGAGACATACTTTTCCTTCCAGTTCCTCTGCAATGTCACTTATAAAGACATTAAAAAGGACCGGTCCCAGTACAGAACCCTGTGGTATCCCGCTAGTAACCCTCCTTTCTTCACTGTGGACTCTATTTACTACTACCCTTTGTGTCCTGTTGTCTAGCCAATTTTTTATCCAGGCTACCACCTTGGGACCCACTCCAAGGCTGGCTAACTTACATAGAAACATAGAAACATAGACTTTGACGGCAGATAAGGACCGCTTGGCCCATCTAGTCTGCCCATTTCCCTACCTACAGGATAGGCCGCAGATCCTAGTTAACCAACAGCCTATATCTTCCTGCCCCCCACAAGAATTGCCTTATGTCTGTCCCATGCATTCTTGAATTCTCCCACAGTTTTGGACCCACACTTCCTCAGGAAGGCTGTTCCATGCATCCACTACCCTCTCTGTGAAATAATACTTCCTCACATTGCCCCTGAACCGCTCTCCTTCTATCTTTAAATTGTGTCCCTTGTTCTTGCAAGTCTCTTTTTCTGAAAGATGCTACCCTCTTGGACTTTGTTGATTCCCTTGAGGTACTTGAAAGTTTCTATCATGTCCCCCCTCTCCCTTCTTTCCTCAAGGGTATACATATTAAGCTCCTTTAGTCTCTCCTCATACGGCTTCTCTTGCAGACCCTGCACCATTTTAGTTGCCCTCCTCTGACTGCCTCTATCCTGTCTATGTCCTTGCGAGGTGGGGTCTCCAGAACTGGACGCAATACTCCAGATAGGGTCTCACCAGCTGTCTGTACAGAGGGATGACAACTTCCTGTTTTCTGCTGCTGATGCCTCTCCCTATGCATCCCAGTATACCCGCTGCCCTCCCTACTGCCTTCTCACATTGCTTGCTAACCTTAAGGTCATCTGATATGATTACCCCCAGGTCCCTTTCCTGTTTTGTTGTTGTTACTACCTCCCCCCATTGTGTATTCTTCCCCTGGGTTCTTGTTTCCCAGGTGCATTATTTTGCACTTTTTTGCATTGAATCCTAGCTGCCATACGTCTGACCATTCCTCCAACCTTGCCAAGTCCCTTTTCATCCTTTCCACGCCTCCTTGTGTATCAACCCTGTTGCAGATCTTTGTGTCATCTGCAAAAAGGCATACTTTTCCTTCCAGTCCCTCTGCAATGTCACTGATGAAGACATTAAAAAGGACTGGACCCAATACTGAACCCTGCGGTACCCCACTAGTAACCGCCCTTTCTTCAGAGTGGACTCCATTTACAATTACCTTCTGTGTCCTGTTGTCCAGCCAATGTTTTACCCAGGCTACCACCCTGGGACCCACTCCCAGGCTGGTTAATTTGACTAATAATCTTTTTGTGTGGGACTGTGTCAAATGCCTTGCTAAAGTCTAGGTAGGCCATGTCCACAGCCCTCCCTGGTCTACTACTTTGGTCACCCAGTCAAAGAAATCTATTAGATTGGCTGACATGACCTTCCCACTGTGAACCCATGCTGCCTTGGATCCTGTGCTCCACTGACCTCTAGGTACTCAACTATTCTTTCCTTCAGAAGTGACTCGTCACTTTCCTACCACAGAGGTCAGACTGACAGGTCTGTAGTTTCCTGCCTCTGTCTTGGTCCCACTTTGTGAAGGGAATCACATCCGCCTTCCTCCAGTCCTCGGGTACCACACCATCCTCCCATGATTTATTAAAAAGAGTAGCCAGTGGTTTCACTAGTTCCTTCCTTAATTCTTTTAGAATTCTGGGGTGAATTCCATCAGGACCCATTGCTTTGTCCACCTTCAGTTTTAGGAGTTCTTGCAGAACCCTTTCTTCTGTGAAAGGACTGGGATCGAACTCTATCAAGAGTGCTTCTGTTAATTGGATTAGGCACTTCCTCCTCTTAGAATACTGAGCAGAAATATTCGTTCAGTATTCCTGCTTTTTCACTGTCCCCTCTGCCCACCCACCGCTCATTCTATTCAGCCTCACTATCCCTCCCTTTGTCTTTCTACGCCGCTGATGTACCTATAAAAGGTTTTATCCTCTTAACTGAGTTGGCTATCTTTTCCTCAGTTTGGGCCTTGCTATTCTGACTTCCTCCTGCTTCTTTCTGCCTTAACTGGTACAGCTTTCTGTCCTGCTCCTTCTGTGTTTCCTTATACTCCGAATGCTATCTTTTCTTCCTGACTTTCACAGCCACCTCTCTTGAGAACCATAGTGGCTTTTCTTTCATTTTGAATTGTTTATTTGCTTCACACAAAGGCTTGTTGCCTCTGTGATGGCAGTTTTGATAATTCCCCATTGTTGCTCCACACCTCCTTCTAGCCTGTTTGCTAGTGCTTTTCTGAGGCACTCTCCCATCTTGCCAAAGTCAACCCTCCTAAAGTCCAGTACCCTCACTTTGTATGGCTTGACTCTGTAGCTGAGTTTAACGTGAACCACACTGTTTGATGGTCACTTGTCCCCAGATGGCAACCCACTTCTAGATCTGAGATCCTCTCACTGCCCCGTTTGAGAGTACGAGGTCTAAGATTGCTCCCTCATGAGTGGGTTCTGAAACTAGCTGTCTAATGCCTGCCACCTGTAGGGCATCAAGAATGGCCCTGCTCTTGGATGTGGCTGCAGCAAATGTGCTCCAGTTAACATCTGGCATATTCAGGTCTCCCATCAACAGTATCTCCCCTTTCTCTTCCATTCTAAGAATGCCTTCCATCATATCCTTGTCCATTCCTTCCCCCTGACATGGGGGTCTGTACACAACCCCTGTGCGGATTGTGGTGGCCTTTCCAGTTTCCAAGGTGACCCACAGTGCCTCCTCTCCTCCCTGTTTACTCTTTTGTTCAGTTGCTTTTATCCCTTCCTTTACATAGAGAGCTACTCCTCCCCCTCTTCTCCCCTGCCTGTCTCTCCTGCAGGTTATGTACCCTGGTATGTTAACATCCCAGTCATGGTTCTCTGTGTACCATGTTTCTGTGACTGCTACAATATCCAGGCATCCCTCTTCCATTAAGAACTTGTGTATTAATCTTTTGTGTGGGACTGTATCAAATGCCTTGCTAAAATCTAGGTAATCCATGTCCACAGCCCCTCCCTGGTCTACTACTTTGGTCACCCAGTCAAAGAAATCTATAAGATTCGTCTGACATGACCTTCCCATTGTGAATCCATGCTGCCTTGGGTCCTGTGCCCCACTGGCCTCTAGGAACTCAACAATTCTTTCCTTCAGAAGTGATTCCATCATTTTACCTACCACCTATGTTCCCCCTAAGGTATGCACACGTGCGTCTGCACAGCAGCCTGAAATAATCCGCACACAGCTTCTGTAGCAGCGGACAAAGCAGCTGATAGGGATCCTCATGTTCATGAAGTAGTGACTAAAGTCATCACCCAGATTTAAGACTCAGACAGCAGGATATGAAAGTGAATGGGAAAGAAACATTGTATGCCCACGTCTGAGGCCACAACCCATTAACTTTAACAAGCCAGCAGTTAACAAGCCAGACATCTCGCTCTTGTTCCACTTATTGGACAATAGAACCGATCTGCAAAATTCCAACCAATCGGCTTGGCAGTTACAGCAATGTTTTTAGCTTGACACCTCTTTTCAGTAAGACAGTACTTGATAATGAACAGTATTTCCTGCTGTTCACAGAAATGGCATGTTTTATTTGTTTGGTAGATTCCACCCAACAAAGAAAATGCGAGATTCTCTGACATAGAGTGTATTATATTATTTCAGTTTTAAAGTTGCACAACTTCAGTGTAATCTGCCTCCTCCCAAGCAGCGCCTCACATACAAAATGTGTTCATAATGGATTTAAAGCTCCTCTGTTGAAAGCGTGTTCATTTTTTTCAGTACAAGAAATGGAAAACTATAGTTTTTGCTTACAATAAAAGCATCAAAGTAACCTACTGTCTGTTTCTGTGTAATGTTTTATGTATTTGTTGGGGGCTGGGATGGGTATAATCTTCTCAATTAGCAGTCGAGACACTGACTGTACATATGTCTAGAGAGATGAGATTGCACTGCTCTTTAAAACAGGGTCTCACATTATACACACATTTGAGATTCAATGAATCAGTGTTTGTAAAGGTTGCCCATGTTGGCTACATGTGGATAGTAATTCTAAATGGACAACAAGAAATAGCAGTGCAAAAATGTCCTTTTCATTTAATTTCATAAATTCAGACTGCTTTAGTATGGCTCCAGAATGGAAGAGAAATACAATCTCTTAAATGCATCTCTCTCTCATATCACACTGACTCACTCACTACATTGCAAACATACATTTTAAAACCCCACTGAACTTGACAACACCCAGTATAGTTATTGTAAACCATGCCTAGGGTAAATGACATCACATACAATTATGCATGCATCCATCAAAGATCCCATTGCTATATTGCTTTATGAGCTGTCCAACCCTGAATACCACATTGCCATAACAGTATTAAATGATGTACTTTTGGAGTTGGCAGAGTTGTCTAAGATGTTTCAGAAAGTGGTCTAACAACAGTTGAAGCTGTACAGATTGCTAGGGCAAAATAAAAAGATCAGAAGCCAGTACCTGGGTTGACACTGTCTACTGGAGCCCACCAGTAAAACTACTTTTGGCTAACTGCACAGCTGAAGTAAGTACAACAGCAATTTTGCAATTCATTGGCCTGTTATGTGACCATCTGGACAGCTGATGTCCTGCAGGTGAACTTTTCTGACTGATCTGCCTTTGATTTTGCAGCAGTGCCACATTGCAACTTTGAGTTTGGCTTATCAAATATTGAGAGGCTGTACAGCAAATATCAGGACTATTAATTTTCATCAGTGGACCAGGCAGAAATTGTTAGCCAGTACAATGACTTCAGATTTATAGTTGCTGAAAAAATAAAGGGAGGATCATTAAAATCCTTTACTGACATGATCCACTTTGCGTTGACTAACGTGCAGTACAGCATGGTGGCTAAACTTATTGATGTATGTGCTACATTCCAAGCTAAACATGAAGCAGTCATGTATAGAGGTTCCTACACAGTTTTATCCTTCCCCAGAAGAGATTCTCCACAGGGAGGTGCAGAGTGAGAAGGATACGATAGCACAGAGACAAATATTGGGAGTGATGGAGGATCATGTACTGAAGCAGAGAGAAGTATGGCTTAGTAGGACCATAACTAACTTTGGATGTAAGGGTTCACTCAAGGATTCTCATAGGAAAGTTAGGGAAGATTTGTTGCTGCTCTTGGAAAGAGCATTAGGATTTTATATCTCCAGAAACATGGTGGAGTCCAAAAATTTATATGGAGATCCTGAGCCCACAACACAGATTGATATTACATGTAAAATCCTCACAGCTAGCAGCTTGCTTTCTCTGGCCAGCAAGTTGGATTGTTTAGGAATACATTTAGTTAACCCTTTAGACTTGGGTGAAGTCTTTTCATGGTTTAAACATACTAAGGATAGTCCAGAATCAATCTTATAAGCAGATAACCCCCAGATTGACTTTGGAAACCTAATTGACCCTAATACCTACTCACCGCTGACAGTTATTGATTAAGCCTGACAAATGCAGCCTGGAGATAATATCAAACAAATGAACTTTGAATGCCAGCTAGATTTGGATAAGGGAGCTGGGGCTCGAGATGTGGATGCCCTGTCTATACTTTTATGGAATATTGAGGGCATCCATCTTAAAATAATTGACCTTGAAGTAGTTAGATTTCTGGATAATTTTGATATTATTGGACTGCAAGAAACATGGTGTACAGAAAATGTAACTCCCAAATTGGCTGGATATTCTGTCTTTACTCTGCCAGCAACTAAAGATAAAAAGTTTGAAAGGTTTAAAGCGGGTATTTCCTTTTTTATCAAAACTTTGCTAAATGTACAGATCAATAACATTTCTACTAAGTCAGAGGGTATTTTGGCTCTAATGATTAGCAAGGGACAAGAGAAGATCATTCTCTGTAATATATACTTGTCCGCTTGCAATAGAGCTATTGATCCCGCTGACCTTTTCGTACAGGATCTGAAAATGGCACTTGACGAATTGTCAGATAAGAGTATACCTTGTCCTGTAATTATTTTGGGATACTTTAATGCCAGAATTTCTTCTCATTTTCTGGAGGATGTATATTCAGATTTGATCCACACAACATTTATAATTAATCCAAATATCTCATATACTAGGACTGCTCAGGATCTAAAATCTACCTCAGAGGTAGGGAATTGCTAGCGGGCTTGGCCAGTAGAAATTTCTGTATTTTAAATGGTAGAACTCAGGTTGATCTAGTCGATCCTCACGCGTAGAGGACCCACTGGCTCTTCAACCCCTGATCAGTTTTGGACCAATTTGGAAGCAGTAAAGCTGATCCAAAAGTTAGAGGTCATGGATAGATTGAATTGGCACACTGTGCTATTGTAATTAACATCAAATGCCCTTTTGGAACTTTAGGAGTGAGGACAACAGGAAGAGAGTCTGGAAGTCATAAACAAGAGAAGGATTGGATGGGAGCCGATTCATCAAGCTAGTTTCAAAGAAATTCTTAGTACAGGAGTCTTAGGTGATATTCACAAATTGGTCCTGGACAAAAGTAAGACCTTTAATATTTTGGAGAATTGGGAAACTATTCATTCTTTACTTGGACCTAGATGTAAAACAATGTACCTTCCTAGGTCCCTTTATAAAAAGTCTTAGTTTAATTCGGTATGCCTACAGGCAAAGAAAGAGTTTGGAGGAAGAATAAGACAGCATAAGAAGAAAAGAAATAAGTCTGCAGCAGATTTTAAATTGCTAAAGACTGAAAGACAAAAATATAGGAAAATTCTCAAACGGGAGAGACATAAACATACTCAGAGACTTTGGGAAAAACTGAGGCCAGCTGTTTTGGATAGGGATGGAAGGCAATTTTGGAATATTGTTGCCCAGGGATATAATAGATATGCCAATAGGATTGAAGCCTATATTACACCTGAAGTTTGGGCATCTCATTTCTCCAAGCTCTATTATTCTCATGAAGATCAGGAGACACCTGATACTTTCAAAATACAGGAGGATGACATTTTTCCAAGACCTATCTTGATCACAGAGGATGAAATCCGGATGGCACCGATTGACCATAAGGCAAATAAAGCACCAGGGCAGATGGGGTCCTAGTGATCTCTATAGAGTTTTACCAACTGATGGATTCTTTTCTTCTTTTACCGTTTAATATCCTGGTTCAGGGATACTCTTACCCTGCCAGTTGGGCAGGTAGTGTTATCTTCCCAATTTTAAAAAGAGGATCCGAATGACCCAAGGATGTATAGGCTATTAGTTTGATAGATGTTTCACAGAAGATTTTCTAGAATAATTTTGGGCAGATTGCTGTCATGGGTCAAGGAGAACTTAGTATTGAATGAGGCACTGAACAGTTTCCAGAAGGACTGTTCTACAGTACAACACTATTATGTGCTTCAGCACCTGATCTGGAAGTATACTAAAGTGAGAAAAACAGATTATATTCTCCTTTGTGGACTTCTCTCGCATCGACAGCATTGGTAGAAAAATCCTTTGGGCTACATTAAGGGATCTGAGTTGGAGGCCTCACTTCTTGATGTTATTAATAGACTCTATGAAAATATGTGGGCAAGAGTCTAATAGTCAATATGACCATCTGATAGATTTGAGACAAATGTGGAGGGCAGACAGGGGTGTATTTTGGCCCCCACTCTATTTAACATCTACATTAATACAGTCTTGGATCAGCTAGGTAACTCAGATTTTCATACTCCACAAATTAATGATCAAAGGATTGAATGTTTAGCATATGCAGACAATTTAGTCTTGCTCTCTACTTCAGCCCTAGGTCTTAAAAGAAAAGTTGTTCACTTTGAATCTCTCTGTTCTCAAAGGAAACTAAAAGTTAATCTCGGAAAGACCAACATTGTAGTTTTTGCCTCTCAAAACAAGAATACGGTAGGCTTTCGGCTAAATGGTAACCATATAGACACTGTTAAGTGTTATGACTATTTAGGTGACCATTTGCCTATAGCCTATCTTGGACCAAACATCTGGAGGTTATTCAATTTAAAATGGGATCTTCTGTAAATGTCCTAAAAATATTTAACAGCAAGATGGGGAAGTCATCGGTGAGCGGGGTGTAAGAGTTGTTAATGCTAAAATAAGAACGAGCATGTTATATGCCTCTGAAATCTGGGGTCATGCTATGGTTAGAGAATTACAAATAATTCTGAATAAACTCTATAGATACATCTTTATATTTTTAAATGGAGCTCCAAGCTGCATTCTTGTCTTGGAGGTAGGACAACGTTCCTTGACTTCTCTCATCTGTGAATGACATATTCTCTTTCTGTTGAAACTTTTCCTTTTGCCCCAACAAAGATATCCCAGAATGTGTGTAGTGGAAGCCATCAAATTGGCCAGCATGGGATATGTACATCCCTTTATTCAACTTATCAAGGAAAGAATAATGCCGGCCGGATTGGGTCACCTCTTATATAAAATTTACAGGAGACCATTTGAGGAGATTAGGCAGGATGTCAAATTGAGGCTTATTGACTTAAGACATAAATTCTTTCTATTTTCAACTCTCCAAGCTTAAGCTATATGGATTTTATAAAAAAGTAAAGATTTCATTGGGATATGAGCCATATCTCTCTTTTTTAACCTGTCCTAAACAAAGAAGAATCTATACAAGATTCGGAACTGAAAACTATAATGCTCAATGCATTCATTTCATACAAAAGACAGGGGGTACTTTTTCCATATTGTAAATGTGGAGTGGGGACTAGAGATGGTCTCAAACATGTGGTACTCTTGTGTCCTAGGTATGAATCAACTAGGAAAAAACTGCTGGGGGATCTCGGCCTCCCCCGGAGGATCTTTTGGAACATTTGCTTATTATAAAACACAAGAACATGGAAGAGATCTTTGCAAGATTTTTAATCTCAACTCATTTGTGAAGTTTATTAGTGGGACTTGAAGTTCTGTGGAGGTTTTTTATCTGAAAAGATACTCTGTTAAACTGAATTGCACTGTAAAGATATTCAAGTTTCTTGTTGATTTATTTATTGTCTATTTATATTTACTGTGTATTTTGTCCTGATTTTAGTATATTGTAACTGTTTATGCTGAAGAATAAATTGTACTACTACTACTACTACATTCCAAACTTCTAGTGCTGATTGTGAAAGAGGATTCAGCCTCATGAACTGCATTAAGAGCAAACAAAAACTGCTTGGAAGAAAGCCATTTAGATAGCTGATGCAAACAAAATTGTTTTTAACGTCTGGTGGAAAAATGGATCTTAATAAAATATAAGTCCACTGGAAGAATGGGAAAGACAGGAGAAAAAACAGTAAATGTTGATTTCTTAGCAATGCATCATCAGCAGCACCCTTCTAGATGCATGCAAGACTCTTTAAAATGTGCATGGTTTACACATGTTTCCAGTTCATATTGTTATGGCGCACAATGCACATCCAAGCTTCAGACTGTGTCAGAATGTATATTTATACTTTGCATTGAGTATTTGAGTGGTTATATTTTCTACTGTTTACTGGCAATAAAATATATCACTTGTTTGGGCCACCCAATTTACGCACATGAATAAATTTTTTTGCACAAAGTGCTGCACAAACATATCAGTCGACACCCACAGAGACTAAAAATTAGAGGGAACATTGCCTACCACTGAGGTCAAACTAACTGGTCTGTAGTTTCCTGCCTCTGTCTTGCTCCCACTTTTGTGAAGAGGAATTACATCCGCCCTCCTCCAGTCCTCAGGTACCACCTCATCCTCCCATGATTTGTTAAAGAGAGTAGTCAGCAGTGTCATTAGTTCTACCCTTAGTTCTTTTAGAATTCTTGGGTGAATCCCATCAGGCCCCATTGCTTTGTCCACCTTCAATTTTATTAGTTCATTCAGAACCCTTTCTTCTGTAAATGGACTGGTATAGACCCTCGTCTTCAGAGTGTTTCTCTCGTTTGGTTTAGGTATCTCCCCCTCCTCTTCTTTTGTGAATACTGAGCAGAAATATTAGTTCAGTATCCCTGCTTTTTCATTGTCACCCTTTACCCACGTTCCCTCCCCTTTATTAAGCCTCAGTATCTTTCCTTTGGTCTTTCTTCGCTCCCTAATGTACCTATGAAAGGTCTTATCCCCCTTCTTAACAGAGTTGGCTATCCTTTCCTCGGTTTGGGCCTTTGCTATTCTGACTGCCTTCCCAGCCTCTTTCTGCTTTAACTGATAAAGTTCTCAGTCCTTCTCCTTCTATGTTTCCTTATATTTCCTGAATGCTATCCTTTTCTCCTTAACCTTCCCTGCCACCTCTTTTGAGAACCATAGTGGTTTTTTCCTTCTTTGTGTTTTGTTGATTTACTTTACACAAAGGCTTGTTGTCTCTGTGATGGCTGTTTTGATTACTCTCCATTGTTCCTCCACCCCTCCTTCTTGCCTGTTTGCTAGTGCTTTTCTGAGCCACTCTCTGATTTTCCCAAAGTCAGCCCTCTTAAAGTCCAATACTCTTGCTTTTGTATGGCTTGATTGCATGGCTGTGTTTATCGTGAACCACACTGTTTGGTGGTTGCTTGTTCCCAGATGGCTACCCACTTCTAAATCTGAGATTCTTTCTCCGTCCCCATTTGAGAGTACCAGGTCTAAGGTTGCTCCCTCCTGAGTGGGTTCCAGTACTAGCTGTCTGAGGCATGCCCCCTGTAGGGCATCAAGAATGACCCTGCTCTTGGATGTGCCTGCAGCAAAGGTGCTCCAGTTAACATCTGGCATATTTAGGTCCCCAACAATGGCATCTCTCCTTTTTCTGCCATTTAAGGAAGCCTTCTATCATTTCCTTGTCCATTCCCTCCCCTGAGATGGGGGTCTATACAACCCCATGCGGATTGTGGTGCCATTTCCTGTCTCCAGGGTGACCCAAAGTGTCTCATCTGCTCCCTGTTTACTCTTTAGTTCTGTTGCTTTGATCCCTTTCTTTACGTAAAGAGCTACTCCTCCTCCTCTTTTACCCTCCCTGTCCCTCCTATAGATTGTGCATCCTGGTATGTTGACATCCCAGTCATGGTTCTCTGTGTACCATGTTTCTGTGACTGCCACAATATCCAGACAACCCTCTTCCATCAAGGCCACTAGTTCAGGGAGCTTGTTACACAGACTATGGCATTGGTATTCATCACCCTCCACTTTTTGATGGCCTTACCCCTTTTAGCCCAGTTCCTGTCCTTACTACCTTTGCCTTTTTTTACATTTACTTCTGGCCTGCTCCCTAATGACTTCTCTACCTTGGTGTTTACCTCACTAATTACTGTTGTTTGTGGGGGAGGCTGGGATTTCCCTGCTCCTTTTCAGTGCCTCCCCTTGGCTAGTTTAAATGCTTGCCAATGAAGCATTTAAACCTCTCACCTAGATTCTGGTTCCCCCGACAGATGCAGACCATCGCGCCAGTATAGGTCTGCATCCTCCAGGTGCTCCCAGTCTCAATGAAGCCAAAACCCTGAGCTCCACATCAGTTTTTCAACCATTCATTGAATTCCTGGTGAGGTACCCTAGCATCACCTTGCCATAGACAAGCAGCACCTCCGAGAAGGTTACTGTATGCGCTACTTGTCTAAGGCCCTCCCCAACTCTACAAACTCCTCTTGCACTGCTCTGATCCCATTCCTAGCCAGATCATTTGTCCCTAGGTGGACAATAACATCCAGCTCCCTCCCTCATTAGCTGCTCCATGATCCTGAGGTTCGCTTCCTGTTCCTCAAGCTGTGGCCCAGGCAGGCACCCACCTCCCCTCCCTTCCTCCCCCATTTCTAACCCCTAATGATTGAGTCCCCACCTGAGTTGTTTCCTTCCTCTGTGGGTCTCATGCCACCCTCCTGTGGGTCTCCTTGTGAAGGTTCCCAGCATCCTCCTTGGTCTCCACTGCAGGTGCCTCCGTAGAGGAACCACTATCCACCAGAAGAGTGAATGAATTGTGGAGAGGTACAGCTGGAGGGATGCAACTCTGTTCCACCACCCTCTCCCTCCCTGAGCCCACCCTGGTCCTGCCTCTCCTCTTTCTTGGCAACCTCTGAGGTAGTGGCATTGGCCCTGGTGGTCCCTGGGCGGGGGAGGAGGTTTCAATGATTATATCTGCTCACTGTTCCATGTCCAGGAATTATCAAATGAAAACTGTCTGACATGGTTGGATGGCTGTCATTTGCCTCAAGTTTCATCTTCTGACAAAAAGGTGTTGCTGTTGCCTCTTACTCAGTCTGAATTATTGGCTACCTTGGCACAGGTGAAGGGTGGTTTTGCTCCCAGGAAAGATGGGATTCCCTATGAACATTATAATATCATATTACAGTTCTTGTTGCTGGAATTTTTGGAATTGTTTCAAGACATTTTATCATCAGGGGTGTTGCCTCCGACTATGGTGGCTAGTTTGGTGGTTTTTATGTATAAATCTGGGGATAAGGCAGATTTACATAATTGGAGGCCTATTACACTTCTTAATACTGATTTTAAACTTCTCACAAAATTAGTGAATAATAGACTTCTATTATGTGCATCTTCTCTCATCCATCCCTCTCAAACTTGCACTATTCCTGGAAGAACAATTACTGATAGTTTACTTTTATTATGAGAAATTTTACAACGGGAAACTTCTGGAGAATTAGCATGGTTTATATTAAGTTTGGATCAGGCTAAAGCCTTTGACAGGGTTTGTCATGCTTACCTTTGGAAGTGTTTGAAACGGTATGGGATTCCCCTTAGGTTTTTCTCCTGAATACAAACCTGTTATGCCTCTGCTCAGGTTCAGGCCTATTGTAATGGATGGCTGGGAAAGCAATATGGGTGAAACGAGGGTTATGACAAGGATTTCCTCTTAGTCCTTTATTATATCTGTTTACGTTGGATCCATTACTATGACATATTAATAGTAACCAGAATATTCAAGGGGTTTCTTTTTCCAGCACTACGGAGGAAATTAAGAGTATTGCTTATGCAGATGCTATTTGTTTTATTGTGGGAGATTTGGCTTCGGCTACTTTAGTGGGTACTACCCTTACTGATTTCACCACTGCCACTGGGGCTTCTGTGAATTTTTCTAAAAGTAAATGTCTTTCATTTGGCCCTATACAATTTTTGGCACCCACTCTACTTGGGATTCAGGTAGTCTCAGACACTTGCAATATTTTGGGGTTGATTTTTTGGCAAGGGAGATTTAGCTAGGATAAATTGGACTTCTAAAATTGAGATAGCACAGGGGAAGGTTGCGTTCTGGAATAAGTGGAGATTTTCCAAATCAAAATGGGTATTTTTGATTAAGTCCTTTTTTCTTCCTGTTTTTCTCCATCTTAGTGTGATTTTTTGTTTGCCCTCCCAATTAGAAACTAAATTGTACAGTTGTTTTTTATCTTGTATTTGGGATAGTAGATTGAATCCCATAAAACGGTGCTTAATGTTCAGGAATAAAAGGCACGGGGGTTTAAATATGATTACCCCTGTCGTGTTCTTTTTCATGATGTTTGTTGCTGCCAATCTTACACCTGTGTTGGCAGGTTTACATAATACCTGGTTTCCTTGGGTACAGGACTCTCTCACTGAGATACTTCCTTTTTGGCTGATGCATTCCCCTATTCCTAAACAAAGATCTTTACAGCACCTTTCAGACAATTTTAAAATATGCTTCAGGTAAATAAAACTCTGGGGCCTTGCTAAAGAACATATAGTGACTTATGATAGGAAAGGGTTATACATGCATCTTATTGAGACTTATTTTTGTGACACTGTTTATTTTGATTCCAAATTGCCCTCAGAAAAGCAGTTGATTGGCAAAATGTTGACATCCCTCCATATACCATTCTATATGTGGGACGTAATGTGACTTTTCTTGCATGGGAAATTAAATGTTAAAGGAAACTTAAAGCATAAAAGCATTGAACATCACTATTTTCCTAGGGATATGTGTCCTGGAATTGCTGAAATGATGAAACATTTATTTTTGTCTTGTCCATTTGTTCAGAACTTCTGGGATTTTTTACATACTAAATGGCCTACCTCACCCTTTTACAATCTGACTTTAGACATTTTAAATTTAGGAATTTTGCCCTTCTTATGGATCAAGAATGACAGAATTTGTTTTAAATTTTACATTTGGCATGTGAGATGCCGGTTAACAATACAGCAATTAAGTTACACTGAAGAATACTTGTTTCATATGATTGATACTGCAGTCCAGAAACATTGGGCCTTAGAGTTCAGATCGGTGATGCCTCGGCTTTTTCAGTCCTGGTGGGGCAGTATTGATTGGCTATAGTTGTTCTTAGACCTTCCAGGTTTCTGCCTGTCTATTATTTCATCCCTTATGTTTAGGTTTTTTTATACAAAGGTATGACTTTGCTGCTTAATTTTACTTGTTTTATCCATATTTCTGTGTGTAAGTTTAGGTTGTTATGTATTTTTCTTATTTTGTAGTTATCATTGAAATCTCCTTACCTTTGGGTTGGGGGGGAAGGGGGTGGGTACTGGTGTATATGATAGAGTTGAATATGGGGGGTAGGTACAGTATGATATGTATGTGTTTTCTTTTTTAGTCACCTTTTATGAAGGTATTTTCATATATTTTCAGATATTTTCTTTTGATGTATTTTCGGGTTTTTTCTTCTGTATATTCTCTCATGTGACGTTAACATGCTATATAATTTTACCTTCTTTTTTCACACTGCTCTGATGATGTATGATTGTAATACTTATTTGCTTTTGTTTAGTATCTGATTTGTCTATTATTTTGTGTGACTTAACACTATTTGTATTCATTTTTTGTTTTGCTGTTATGCTAATAAAAATCTCCCTTCTCTTGCACCAGGGGGCTCTTCTTCCAGTGTGCAGGAATGGAGGAGCACAGTTTGAAGTCAGACTGAAGAGGAAGTGCTGATGTGGCAGGAGAGATGGCTGATCATTCTGCTGGTGTACCTGAGGGTGAGCAGGTCTCCCAGCCCTCAGGTCCAGCTCAGGAGACCAAACATGCTACGATATGGTTTATGGAAATGGTAAATACAGCAGTTACGGGTGATACAAACTCGGTGAGTGGCCCTCATGGGCTGTTTGCTTCAGATGATGCTTGGCTTGACAATATATTGCAACAGAATAAAGCCTTAAGAAACTTAACTACAAATGCAGAGACAAGAATATCTTTACCAGTTTTAAAAAGATACTATTATTGCAGACTCTCAACTTGCATCATTAGATTCTGGACTTGTCACTGCAGAGGTGAGAATGATACAAGATGAGCTGGCTGAGACAAAGGCCGGTAAGCTGACAGCTGAGTATCGGCTGAGTCAGCTGATGATGCACTAACATCAAAGGAACTCTGTCAAGCTGAGTCAGAAACATCGAGGGAATGCTTATAACTACAACAGGGCTGTCTTATTGGAAACTGCTGTGCCTCCTCAAACAAAGATCTCTGGGACAGTGAGTGCTCCCCTTTCCACACATTTAAAAAATATTGATGAAGAAACACAAGTATTAGGTTTGTGGAAGGGAAGGGTTGAGGAAATTCGTCCTCCTCCAGCCCGTGAACACTCGTTACTCTCATTAGAGCGCTCTTTAACGAATGCAGGCTGGAAACATGGAGAACAAGGTATCTGGGTCCCAGATCCAGATCACAGCCCAATCCCCAGAAAAACTACTACCTCTGTGAATAAGCAGCCGAATATCGAGGTACCTATGAATCCACAGGTTAGAATGGCAGCTGCATGTCCTGTGATACAAAAAACTGATAAAAGTAACATTACTGAACAAATGCCTTCACAACATTCAGAATCCTCCTCTTTGGAGACGGAGGTTGCAGGAAATTCTCCTACAGAGTGGGGAGATATTGTGGACGCTGAATTACAGAAGGCTAAACAAATACCCAACTTTTGGAAACAATCTCAATCAGCTTGGGAGAACTTTCGATATAGAGATCCATTTTCGGGATCACCCCCCCTCCCTTACAACAATGTAATGCAGTGCGCCTAGAATATCTAGGGGAATTAGACTGCGCCAGACCGATTATATGTGGGGAGAACATTATTGAAAAGTTCGATGGGGTTCTTTTCTAATGAAATTAATGTGCTAATTCATGTATCAGGATCAGTATTGTATGATGTGAGTTTTTCTACTCCACAGGGCCTGGATCACTTTTGGTCTAAACTGGACTCTTTGAAATATACTGAACTTTGGTTACCTTTTAAAATCTTACCCTTGATTAAACCTTCAGTAAAAAATGTGACAATTCTATTCTGCAATGAATCAGTATCTGTCCATGATGTTACCTATTGGTTACAGAAGAAAGGTGAGGTGTTAGAAACTCCTACCCCTATATTTAATGACGAATGTATATAGAATGGGGGGTGGATATTTAAGGTTTGTATGCAGAATAACAGTTTGGCCCCAGTTCATCTACCAAGTAATGTATTTTTGGGGAATGAAAGAGGTCATTTGTTCTATCCTGGACAGCCTAGGGCATGTTTTAAGTGTGGGGCATACACACATTTAGGCTCAGCATGTGACAGATTAAGATGTAACCTATGTTTAGAATTTGGACACCATAGCTCTGAATGTCAAGCAGATTTGAAATGTAATTTATGTTTTGAATCAGGACACACTTATAGAACATGTTCATGGGCAGCTCATAATTGTTCAGACCAGAGAAACCAGGATATTATAATTCAAGAAGCTCAAAAAAGAGATATGAATAAAAGGAAAAAAGACTCCTTCAGGACCTCCTCCTGTTACCCAGCATGTTTCTTCTCCCCCCAAATAGTAGTTATTGAAGAAACTGAGGAGGTCCTAGTAGTTGTTCCAGATGAACCAGAAAGTATTTCAGAGCCACCCCTCAGCCACAAAATGATGCTTTACCTATTGCTACAGAAGTGGACACTATGGATATGCCCCCCCTTCAGTTTGTTAAAAGTACTGCCAAGAAACGTAGTCTAAAACAGACTAAACCCAGATCCAAGGTGGCTAAGGCTAATTTTCCAGAGGATGAGGACATTGCATTAACTAATAAATTCAAACTCCTGTCAAATAAGACCCAAGAGTCAGAACAGGGTGGTGATTCAGAGACATCTTCATTAGCCCCCCACTCTTCTGACTCCGATAGGGAGACACAGGAACAAAGAGATATTAAAGATAGGAGAACACAGACAGAGATTAGAGAAAGGAGAAGTACAAGGTTAAGGAAACCACCTTGAATTTGCAATATTTCCCCTTTTTTCACTCCTGATACCTCTGCTTAGTATAGCTACTATTAATGTTAATAGTATAAAAAATGCTAAAATGAGACTGATTGCCTTAAATATCTTAAAAGACTTAAACAGTGATATCTGTCTTTTACAAGATATCCGGTTAAATACTGTTTCCTTAGTGAGGGCAGCCCAACACTTATGGTGCTGGGGCCCTTCTTTCTTTTCCTTTGGAACTGAGTCTTGTGAGGGGGTGGGTATTTTATTTAAGGGAGATGGCTTTAAAGTATCAAAGCTTGTGGAAATTTCACTGGGTTGGGCATTAATGGTAGATTTTACATTTAAGTAAGTGGGGTGGAGATTGATAAATGTGTATGCCCCCCTTACAAGAAAAGACAGGACAATACTGTTCAATACTGTTAAACCTTTCTTAATCACAACAAAAATGTAATCTGGGGGGGATTTTAACTGTGTTGTGGAAAGAAGTGATAGGGATGCAAAGACAAAAAAATATACTGTGTCTCTAATTGTCTTAACATTTTAGCTCAGAGTCATTTACATGATTCATATAGATCTCTTCATAAAAGGGGAGGGCATATGTATTATAGGGGGATGATATCAACTAGGATAGATTTTATCTTTACAAAACCTAATATTAGTGTAATTAAGGCTTTGACCATCCCATTAAAAACTTCAGACCGTGTAATACTATCAGTAACCTTGGGAGACATCAATGGTCTTATGTATGGTCGTGGGTACTGGAAATGAAATACCACAGTATTACCAGAATATCAATTGCGGATTACAATTATTGAATTTCTTAAGGCACGGATGTCAGTGGTAGTCCTTTATGATAATTTAAGCACTTGGTGGGAGACCACCAAAACAGGGATTAGGAAGGTGTTTCAAACATACTCCACTACATGTCGACAGAATCACTATAAAGATTACCTTAAACTACGCTCGCAGCTGAGTAAAATCCATTCAGTTATCAATGAAAAACACATTAGTTTAACTGTACAGGTGACTCATATTAAAGAGACAATGTTGGCCATACAGTACTCTAGAGCTATAGCCTTGTTACATGAGCACAAGATATGCTCCCCAGGTAAATCAGGGTTTGGGGAGGCTTTCAAAAGCTGTGCACAGCATGTGTCGGATCAATTTATGGCTTCACTTAGTACAGAAGATGGAGTAGTGCTTACAGACAGTCAGAATATTTTGAAAAATGTGTGTAACTATTTATTGAATATGTATAAAACTGTACAGATCGATGAGGGAGTTTTAAACAAGTTTCTTGCACAGCTTAAGTTACCTGATATACCCTCAGAGACTCTTCAGAATCTAACTAAACCTATTTCCATACAAGAAATTGAGGTGACAATAGGTAGCCTCAAAAAAATACTGCCCAGGACTTGGGATCCCAACTGAATTTTATGAAACATTTAAAGATTTGGTATCACATATTTTGATTGTTGTCTATAACTGGGTATTACAAACTTCAGTGATAGACTTCTATTTCTGTATAGCCATACAAATATTAGTTTATAAACATGGAGATAAAACTAAACTAGATAATTGGAGGTCCATAAATTTATTGAATTCAGATTATAAGATTCTGATGAAAATACTACACAATAGATTACTTAAATTATCACCATACTTAATTTCTTCAACTTAAACTTGTACGGTACCTGGCTGTTCCATGCAACATAATTTATTATTGATTCTGGAACTGGTTGAATTGGGGAAAGAGGAGTAGCTCAGAGGGTACATTATGTTATTAGATCAAGAAAAGGCCTTTGATAAAGTTCCACATTCCTTTATCACGCAGGTCCTTACACATTGTGGTATCTCACGCTCCTTTGTACACTGGATTTCATTACTATATAGTAATGCAAAAGCAATCCCATTGGTTAATGGGCATTTAAGTAATTATATAGATATACAGTATCTTGGGGAGTAAGGCAGGGGTGTCCACTAAGACCCTTACTCTGTGTTTTGTTTAGACCCAATGCTATGAATGATACAGCAGGACTCCGGGATTAGGGACATTCAGCCAAAGTGGGGGTTGAGACAAAAGTAACTGCATACGCAGATGATGTGTGTGTCATTATAGCAAATAAACAGTCGGGAGATAGGGTTTTACATTTAATTGAAAAATATTCATTGCCAAAAGGGGCTAAATTGAATAAATGTAAGAGTGTAGTTTATCCCTTAAACAGATCAGTTTTACCACAGGAGTCCTGGTATGTTATTAAGGTACAGTATGACTCGTTTCAATATCTAGGAGTGTGGTTTGGAAGAGGAGATAATAGTATACTGAACTGGACTGTTAAATTAGAACAGACTTCTGCTAAAGTTAACATTTGGAAAGCTTGGAGCCAAACAAAAAGGAAAAAAGTGGCAGTAGTTAAGACATTTTTGCTCCTGATATTTTTGTTCATAAGTGCAGTATATCCTTTACCCCGTACCTTAGAAACATACCTTTTTGAGTTTAACGTTCCAAGTAATATGGGGATACCGCTTAAATCCTATTAAGAGAGAAATACTATATTTGCCAGTAGAAAAGGGTGGTTTAAATTTGCTAAATCCTGTAGTGTTTTTATTTACGGTATTTTTCGTAACAATTTGCTTGATTTGACTAAACCGAGTACTGCACTATGGATTCCCTTTGCTGAATGCCTGCTTAGGCCTCTCTATCAAACGTGGTGCACACAGGGATATCTGTCGGCTCAGGTTAAAACTAAGTGTGTGTCCTTTAGACCGGCTCTGGGAAAACTAAAACAATGTCACCTTAATATGGATATATTAACAGCCTCCTCAAATAAAGGCCTATATAAGATACAAGCTCAAATTGGCCTATCTTGGGTCCAATTTATAGAGGTTGCCCCACAATTTTATTCTACAATTTTAGAATTATTGAAGGACCCGTGTATACCTCCCAGATTATGGGGCATTACTTTGTTGAGTGTTCTTGGGCAACTTTTTGTGAAGGGTAATGCTAAGCATAAAAAGTGTGAAGACAGGATGTGTCCGAGAATGGGGTGTATGGCACAGGAAGAAACTATGACTCACTGTCTTGTTGAATGTCCATTTGTGAAAGAGATATGGGGACTGTTAGCAAAGAGATGGGAACACCCCCAGTGGGGATGACTCACTTATGCAGAAGTGGTGGGGGGATATAGTTTGATTGAGTTTGGGTTACCGAAAGCGATGGTTCGACTACTCCTTTCATATATCAGATTTGTGTTATGGCAAGTAAGATGTAAACTTGTATTGCAACGGTTCTTTCAAGATCTGGAGACAGTAATTTGTATTCTTGAAGCAGAAATTACTAAGCAATGTAGGTTTGAACAACAGTCTATGAATTACAATGTGTGGAAAATTAGGTGGGCTAAAGTTCCATTTATGAAAGATAAGATAGGATGAATTGTTATTTTCTATGTGTAGGTATTCTAAATGTATGACAAGAAATTGTAAAACATGGTTCAGTTTTTTTCAATTAAATTTTCCTCTACTCTTTTCAAGAAGTGCCATGGGATCTTTAACATCCCCCTGAACTACCACCAATCCAGGCAGATGGGACTTCAGTTTAACATCTCATCTGAAAGACGGCACCTCAGAAGTGCAGCACCCCTCTCATGCTGCGCTACAGTGTCAGTACTGGGATATTAACCCAAGTGCCAGATGTGGGAACTGAACCCACAGCCCTCTGATCTCCCAGCTTCAGAGGCGAGTCTGCTACCTACTGAGCCACTGACACTGCTGAACTTAAACCCCCTCATCCAACAAGCATTCATCATCATTTCCCCTTCAAGTCAAAAGTTCCTTGTCTCAACAAGTCACACCTGCAGTCATTTCACTCCAAGTACCCCCGCCTATTAGCAGGTCCTTCAGTAACAGTAGAAACCCACTAACTTCTAAGACTGAACTTCTAAGACTGACTAGGAGGCCCATTACTCAAAATCCACACCCTGGCCACACCAACAAGCTCTTTTGTCCAACTCCAAGCCCAACAACCCCCAAAACAAACTAGGAGGCCCACTGCTCAAAGTCCACCCACACATCAACAGGCACCATTGCTCCAAAAAACCCACCGTCAAGCACAAGAAAAAAAGAAAGCCCCGCAGCCAGATAATTAAACCCTCACCCAACAAACGGAAGTTTAATTTTTTTTTTTCATTTTATGTTTGCTTGCGCGCATGCACAAGAAACATTATGCAGCAGCTTAGGAAAGAAGCGGGTTGTGGAGGTGCGGCAGTGTGGCGACCAATGCCAGTACTGCATTTGTGGGCTTGGTGGTGTGCACCCAATGCAGGCCCAGTGTTCTGATGACACTGGTTCTGCTGAAGTGCCACCAACTTGAAATGATTTGGCCACTGCAATGAGGGCCGCCTTGTCATTGCAGTGTCAGCAATTCCACTGCAATGGGGGAGTGACCCGTCATTGCAGGGCAGTACCTCTCCTGGTGTAACACTACCAGAAACATGGCGGCTCTATGCAGCCACCTTAGAGCTGATGGGGGTGCCCAATCCCCCTGTTGGCATGCCCCTGCCTCCCTTCATTTGCTGATGGGGAGCCCAGTCCCTGTCGGCATAATATCCCCATCCCCAAGTTTCTGTTGTATGCTTAGGGGTTGCCCAATCCCCCTCGGCATCATGCACCCCCCCAGCAGTCTTTCTTTGCTGAAGGAGGGGGCCTAATCCCTGTCGATTTCAGTCTCCCCTTCCCAGTTCAATTTGATGACAGGGGAGCCCACTCCGCATCGGCATAATGTTCCCACCCCCTCAGTTTCTGCTGTGTGCCGAGAGGCTGCCCAATCTCCCTCAGCATCATGCGCCCCCCCATTTCTGTGCTGACATGGGCCTCAATCCCCATCTGCTTCAGTCCACCTCCCCACAAATGCAGGTGGCACACTGGGACCCCACCCCAGTGTACCAAACAACACCTGCAAAAGAAGAAAACCGACCCGTGTTGTCTTTTCTTTTACTTGTAAAACAAGAAAACGTCCTGCTCCCTCCCCAACCCATGCCCACCCTCTGTGCACCCTGCTTCCCCACACCCTCCACCCCATACTTACCTCCGGAGCCCAGCACAATGATCTTCGGTGGACTAGGAACACATCTGCACTCTTCAAAGTTGACCGCAAACTGAAGAAATGCTTATATAAGTTTTTTTCAACTTTGGTGCATATTTTGGGCATTTTTGGGAATATTTGCACCAAATTTTCAACATGGAGTTATTGGAACCCCTCCTCATGGAACTCAGTCACTGTCATGGCATTATTCTGTCCTGAAAGGTGATTTTGTGGTCAGTGCATGGAATCACCTTTCAGGACAAATTAATGAAACAACAGTGCCACTGTTCATGAGGTGGGCTCTCAAAAAGCCTATGTTGCAAATTTGGTGAAAAAAAGTTCAAAAAAATGACTGTTTTATGAGCATGCATTGCCCAGTTTCCATGCACGCTCGTAACTCCATGAATTTGTAATATTTTCACTCCAGATTTTCAACACTGGCATTTTTCCACACCTCCTTATGAATAGTATAGCTGTCATTTTATATATCCTGGACAAAATGTGTTTTCGCACTTCCGGCGCAGAATAGCACGGTTGCTGTGGGAAATCAGTTTTAGGGACTGATTAAGAAAATAAAACTGATACTGTTCATGAGCAGAGGTCCCGAAATACCTATGTTGAAAATTTGGTGATGAAAGTCCATAAAATGACTGTGTTACAAGCATGCATTGCGTAGTTTCCACGCACCCTTGTAACTTCGCAGATTTGCAATATTTTCATGCCAGATTTTCAACACTGGAATTTTTTCACACCTCCTTATGAACAGTACAGCTGTCATTTTTCACATCCTGCCCAAAATGTGTTTTCGCACTTCTGGCACAGAATAGCGCAGTTGCAGCGAGAAATCAGTGTGTGGGACAAATTAACAACAAGCAAGAGAGACAGAGGGAGTGAGTAAGCATGTGAATATCCATTGGGAACAAGGAATTAATGATGGACTTTCTGTTACCCATAGGTTTATTTTGGATATAAGCAAACAGAATAAGGACTACGAAAAACATTGCATATATATTTAGAAGGTATCTTTTGTAAGTAGCGACACTAAACAATGGTGCAACACTTCTTGATGTTTATACAAGAAAATAAAATAGTGTAATGAATTTAAAGGTGTGAAAAATACTGATATGTCTTTACTACTTTATAACAGAAAGACTACCCTGTGAACAAGCTCTTTTGGAGTTAAACGTAGAGGAACAATAAAAATACCTTGTAAAATTAATCTTAGAAGTAAAATTAAGTGAATTTATTGGGCTCCTGAATATTTTTCATTTGATAAGAAGTTTTGAGTACCCCATGGAGCCAGAAGCACAGTGTGCAAAGAGAGTGTTGGAACTGTGTCCATTTCCCACTTAGTACTGTGTCATTTGATTTTGCCCAGTACAAAAGGGCAGCCTGTAAAGCCAAGAGAAACAGAATGAGTGAGTGAGAGAAGGGGAGTGAGCAAGCTCAACGGAGCTGTGTCAGGACTGCTGCAGATTTCTTTGTGGGCAGAAAAAGGTGCCAACGCAGGCAGGAGCCCAGTACAAAAGGGCAGCCTGCAGCGCTGGGAGAAACAGAACAAGCAAGTGAGAGAGGGGGAGTGAGCGAGCTCAACGGAGCTCTGTCAGGACTGCTATGAATTTCTTTGTGGGCAGAAAAAGGTGCTAGTGCAGGCAGGAGCCCAGTACAAAAGGGCAGCCTGCAGTGCTAGGAGAAGCAGAATGAGTGAGTGACAGAAGGGGAGTGAGCAAGCTCAATGGAACTCTGTCGATATTGCTATGGATTTCTTTGTGGGCAGAAAAAGGCACCAATGCAGGCAGGAGCCCAGTACAAAAGGGCAGCCAGCAGCGTTGGGAGAAACAGAACAAGTGAGTGAGAGAGAGGGAGTGAGCAAGCTCAACAGAGTTCTGTTGGGACTGTCGTGGATTTCTTTGTGGGCAGAAAAAGGCGCCAACACAGGCAGGAGCCCAGTACAAAAGGGCAGCCTGCAGCACTGGGAGAAACAAAATGAGCACATGGGGGGGAGTGAGTGAGCTCAATGGAGCTCTGTCGGGACTGCTACGAATTTTTTTGTGGGCAGAAAAAGGTGCCAATGCAGGCAGGAGCCCAGTACAAAAGGGCAGCCTGCAGTGCTAGGAGAAGCAGAATGAGTGAGTGACAGAAGGGAGTGAGCAAGCTCAATGGAACTCTGTCGATATTGCTGTGGATTTCTTTGTGGGCAGAAAAAGGCACCAACGCAGGCAGGAGCCCAGTACAAAAGGGCAGCCAGCAGCGTTGGGAGAAACAGAACAAGTGAGTGAGAGAGAGGGAGTAAGCGAGCTCAACAGAGCTCTGTTGGGACTGCTGTGGATTTCTTTGTGGGCAGAAAAAGGTGCCAATGCAGGCAGGTGCCAAGTACAAAAGGGCAGCCGGCAATGCCGGGAGAAACAGAACGAGCAAGTGAGGAAGGGGGAGTGAACAAGCTCAACGGAGCTTTGTCAGGGCTTTAGAGCTGCCCACCCACCTGCCCAGGTCCTATGTGGTCCTATATTACAGCAGGGTCTCTGGAGTGGAGACAAAGCAATGATTGTATACTTTTACGATTGCTGTAATAATACAGATTTAGTTGTTCTGTTAATTTCTCTAACTGAGCTAAGTACTGAGCTATACTGTTAGGATTGCTGCAGTAATACATATTTATCTGTTCTGTTTATTTCTCTAACTGAGCTAAGTAATACTTGGAGTGCAATACAAACTCTAACTAGGCTAAGTGAAACTATGAGGGCTGAGAACAAAAAGTATGGTAGCTGAGGGGTGAAAAATGGATAAGGAGGCTTTAGGATTGCTTCAGTAATACAGTATATAATGGATGAGATTTGAGACTGAATTAACCCTGTCGGCAAGGGGCAGTAGGGGGACTAGTGTGGGGGGAAGCGGGAATTTGAGTTAATAGGCCCTAACAGTTATAGTAGGGTACAGAAACTGGGAGTAAGAACCCCTAACATAGGATGGGGGCCAAAATGGGGCAGGTGCTGCGTGTCAATAGGTTGGGTATCTTTGGAAGGGTGGTGGGGTGTACAAGGCGTAGGTCCGCCATGATCCTGGACTGGGCTTGGAGGATGGCGAGGGTGTATGCTCTGTAGACAACTGGCTAGTTTGAGGGAGGAACTGTGGATGTTAGGGAGGAGTTTAAGTGGCAGGATAGATGAGTATGGTAGGCATCCTGGCTGGGGAGGAGAATAGGGGCTGGCAAGGGGTGACTGGGGAAGAACAGCTAGGGACTGAAACTGACCCCAGAATCAGAGACACTAGCAGAAAAGAGAGGGGAAGGGGGGGTGCCCAAGGTGAGGGAGGGGGCCTCCTGATAGGGGAGGTAGAGACCACGAGGAGTACCAGGAGAGAGCAGATGGTTGCGGGTGGGAGAAGCAGGGTGGGACTGGGGGGCACAGAGGGGAACATGTTGGGGGAACTGATAGGGAAAGAGATGTAGGAGGGTATCGACTAAGAATAGATTTGAGCTTCTACACGGAGAGAAGGGAAGGAACAAACTGAAAGGGGAGGACAAGCGGGGCATGAGAGGGATAGCAACAGGTAGGGGAAGAGATAGTGAGTACAAAAAGGTAGAAGGGGCTAGTAAGGAAGAGAGGGGTGACTGGAGGAGAAAGGCTATGGGAAGGGAGGGGTGGGAGGGCATCACTCTCGATTTCAATGGGAATGAGACTCTAAATTGACAACAACGGTGATAGGAGAGGTTGGAAATTAGCAGGGAAGAGGGAGGTCAACATGGAAGCCCAGTAGGAAGTAGACAGACTGGAAGGGGTCAAGGGATGGGAGGAATAAAGCAGAGAAAGGGGTGAGGCAGAAGTAGGGGTGCAGATACAGAAGTCACAGAGGTGCAGCTGGTGGGGTAAGGGGCAGGAAGAATGAATACTGGGGTGGTGGAAGGGGCATTAGAAGGAAAGGGGTAAGAGAAGGGGGGGTACTTGTCCTGAGGGATTCTATACTGAAAGGGGTGAGATGGGGCAGAAGGTGGGAAGGCACAGCTGTATTTGGGTTGAAGCTATCCCCAGGTTGACTGCAGGAGGGGCATGCAATGCTCAAATGTGCAGCGAGAGGGAGATAGAAACCTCATTTACTGTTGTATGTGGGTACAAACGACTTGACGGGGGAGACTGTAGAAGTAGTGGGGGGGTTCTAGGAGTTGGGCAGGCAGTGTGAGAGCATGGGGGAGTCAGTGGCATTCTTGGAGGTACTTCCAGTACCATGTGCAAGCATGAGGAGGAAAGGTAGGATCCAGGAGTTCAATGAGTGGCTGAGGGATTGGTGCCACACCAAAAATTATGGGTTAGTGACTAACTGGGGTATGGTCTGGGGGACTAGTGACTTGCACATGGGGGACAGGCTACACTTGAGCAGGGTGGGGATGGGAGTGTTAAAGGTGGGATTAGATGGGTATATCTCTACTAAGGTGGATTTAAACTAGTGGGAGGGGTGGCCAAAAGACTGAGGTTGCTAGAAAGGTCTGGACAGGGGAGCCTAATGAGCTCACCCCCCTAGATATAGGTAAAGGCAGAGGCGTAGTAACCCTAGGAGGGGGCAGTCAGAGTGGTCTGAGTGTAATACAGAAAGCACCACCACCCAGTAAGAATAATGAGGAGAAAGGGTGTGGACTACCCAGAGGAGGGACACAGGCCAAGGAGAAGAGTGAGGAGAAGGAGGGGTAAGGGTGGAAAGTGGTCTCTCTCAATGCAAGAAGCCTGAGGAACAAAACTGCAGAGCTTCAGGCACTCCTTTCAGAGGGGAAGGTGGACATTGCTGCAGTGACAGAGACTTGGGCCACAGAGTACTATGATTGGGACTCGGCAATCCTGGGATACAGGATATACAGCAGGGACCGGGGGGGTTGGAAGGGGGGAGTTGCACTGTATGTGAAGGAAGGGATCAAATGCATAATGGACGAGGGAGAAGCGGAGAGGACAGAGGTGCTTTGTGTACAACTCCTGGACTCCAAGGGCAGAAACCTGAGGCTGGGTGTGGAGTACACATAGGAGCTGACTCCATGAGTGCTTGGGTGCTCTAGCACCCACAAAGTTGAAATATTATATTTTACTTAATATTTTGAGCACAGCCTGCAACAAAGGATTATTAGGGAAACTGGTCAAAGGTAAAATACTACCTACTGGCAATGAGCACCCACAAAGATTCCTAAAAGTTGGCATTCCTGGGTGTACAGACCACCAGCCCAATCCAGGGAACTAGATAGGGAGTTGGCAGAGCAGATGAGGGTCTGTAGAAGGGGGAGTGTGGTGATAGTGGGGAATTTTAACCTACCGGGGGTCGACTGGAGCATCCTGGCACTAGCAGTACCAGGGAGCAGGTGCTCGTAAATGCATTACTGGACGGTCTTCTGATGCAATTGGTAAGTGGGCCTACAAGGCTTGGTAGCACTCTGGACCTAGTACTGGCAAATGGGGAGGCAGTGAGGGAGGTAAGGGTGGAGGACCCACTAACTACGACCACTAAACAGTGTGGCTCATTCTCGCAGTGGGTAGGGAGACAGGAGGCACAGGCACTAAGATGGTGGATTTTAGTAGAGTGGACTTTGGGAGGATGGAAGCAATATTGTGAGTGAGACTCCAAGATATAAGGCCGAGGATGGATGCAGAACAAAAGTGGGGAGTCATAAAGACTGGGCTAACAGAGGCCACAATAGCCTGCACCAGGGCCAGGAGTAAGAACAGCAGAGCCAAGAAACCATGCTGGCTGAACAAGGAAGTGCTGCAAGGGGTAAGGGCATAGAGGGCTGCATACTAGAAGTACAGGAGAACAGGGAAGGGAGCGGATAAGGAGGCTTACGGGAGTTGGTCAAGGGAGGTGGCCAGGAGGGTGAAAAAAGCTAAGGCCTCCAAGGAATTAAGGTTAGCACGGGGCATAAAGGAAGGGGGAAAAGGACTTTTTAAGGTATGTCAGAGAAAAGAGGAAGTGTAAGGAACATATTGTGAGGGTAAAGTACAAAGGTGGATTGGTGGAAAAGAGGGAGGAGCAAGTAGAAATTTAAATGAGTACTTCTGCTCTGTTTTCACTGAGGAGAGGGATGGTCCACTATCAGCATGGGCTGGGGGTGGGAAAAGGGAGGAGGTGATGGACAAGGTGATCACAGGGACTAGGGCGCTAGAGGGGCTGAGGACAGTAAGGGTGGACAAGGCACCAGGTCCCGATGACATCCACCCCAGGGTGCTGAGGGAGATGGCGGAGCTGTTGGCTGAGCCACTGGCAGATCTGTTCAACACCTCCCTGGAAATGGGGTGTGTGCCCCAGGAGTGGAGGATGGCTCCATGTAATGCCCATACACAAGAGTGGGCCTTGGGAGGAGCCAGAAAATTATTGGATGGTCAGTCTCACGTCCATAGTCGGTAAGCTTATGGAGGTGAAACTGAAGCAGAGGCTGGTGGCATTCCTAGAGACTAATGGCCTCCAAGATGGGCGGCAACACAGGCTCGTCTCAGGGAGGTCTTCTCAAACCAGCCTAATAGAGTATTATGACTGGGTGACAAAGGAGTTGGACAGGAGCCATGCGGTACATGTTCTGTACTTGGACTTCAGTAAGGCCTTTGATACAGTGCCTCATGGGAGACTGGGGGAAAGGTGACAGCAGTGGGGGTGGGAAAAAAGCTGACTAAATGGATAGAGACCTGGTTACAGGGGAGGGTGCAGAGGGTGGTGGTGGTGGGGGGAGCTCTCGGCACCTAGAGCAGTGACAAGCGGGGTGCTGCAGGGGTCAATGCTGAGCCTGGTGCTATTTGGGCTCTTTATCTCCGATATAGCACATGGAGTAGGGAGCAGGGTCAGTTTGTTTGCAGATGATACCAAATTAGAGGCAGTGGTGGACAAAGAGGATGTATGTGAAAGACTGCAGGGGGACCTAACCAAAGTAGAGACATGGTCAGTGGAGTGGCAGCTCGGATTCAATGCAAACAAGTGTAAGGTGATACACTTCAGGCCTAAGAACCAGAAGAGGGACTATTGGTTGGGGAGGGGTGAGGTTGGGGATCACAGAGGAGGAGGAGAAGGACCTAGGGGTGTTGGTAACTAGGAGCATGAACAATTCAGCCCGGTGTAGGAGAGCAGCAGCGAAGGCAAACAGGATGCTGGGGTGCATCGCAAGGGGGTTCTCATCCAGACATAGGGATGTGATCCTATCTCTCTACAGATCATTGGTCAGACCGCACCTGGAGTACTTTGTGCAATACTGGAGGCCATACGTGAGGAGAGATATAAAGTTGTTGGAGGTTGTGCAAAGGAAGGCAACAAAAATGTTCAAAGGGATGGAAGGAAAGGAATATGAACTTAATCTTCATTTATTTTATTTATTTATTTAAAATTGTTAACCGGGAAAGGCACGCTGAGCCGAGGCTCGTTTCCAGGTGCGACCCGGGTGCATAATACAAAACAAGGAGCATAGATATAGATATACTATAGATATACAGAAATGATGACACTTAAAAGAAGATAAAAAGGTACAGTATTTGTAAATTACATGGAGAAATTGGTGGTACAGTTACACTTATGAAGGGCATCAGAGTGAGAAAAACAATATATATTTCTTCTCTAGACCATTTAAAATTCCCTGGACTTTCAGATAAGAGCATGCAATTGTTTGATTCCTGCAGTGGACTTCTCAAAAACTAGGGGTTGCACTAGGTCCGGGTAGGGGGGGATTTGGTGCACAGCTGAGGCAAGGGGTGGGAGGGAGGAGCCTGAGAAGCTGTTTGAAGATGGTTAGGGAGGGGGCCAGGTGGAGGTTGGGAGGGAGGTTGTTCCATAGGAGTGGGAGCCAGTAGGAAAAAGCAGCTTGCCCGGAGGCTGAGAGGGGATGTGAGAGGTGGAAGGTATGAGCATGTCTGTGCCGAAGTGAGTAGCCAGAAGGGTTGGCTTGAGAGAGGCAGGAGGAGGTAGGGAAAGGGCCGAGCCAATATTTCGCTATGAGAGAGGTGCTATGGGTTTTCTGCCTATGTGAGAGTAGCATCAGCGAGAGTTGAGAGTAATGGCAGTGATGAGTGAGTGGGGAGACGTGGGTTAAAACGGATGAAGGAGTTTAGCAGGACATCAAGCTTAGCAAGGGAGGAGGAAGGGGCTGTGCCATAAATGACATCCATGTAGTCTAGTACTGGTAGGATGGTTTTACGTATGAGTTCACTCCGAGTTGGGAGGGGAGGCAGGCTTTGTGGCGGTAGAGGATGGCAAGTTTGGGCTGGAGTTTGGTGAAGATGGCGTCAACGTGGGTGGAGAAATTTAGGATTGAGTCCAGCCAGACTCCCAGATACTTAAACATGGGTACAGTTTCGAGGGGTATTTCTTCCAGGGTGTAGATGGGGGCAGGCAGGAGGTGAGCTTTTGTCTCAGCCAAAACAATGGAGACAGTTTTGATTGCATTTAGTTTAAGCTGATTTTCTGGAGCCAGGCTTGTACTTGGTTGAAATCACTTTGGAGGTTTGGGTGAACACTGCCATGGGAGGGGCCTGAGGCATAGATTATGGTGTCGTCAGTGTATAGGTGCACGCTGGAGGTGAGACAGGCTGAGGGGAGGTCGTTTATAAAAAGGGAGAAAAAGATAGGGCCAAGGATGGAGCCTTGGGGGACACCCACGAGGATGGGATGAGGGTTTGAAAGGGTGTCCCCGATTTGTACTTGCTGCATCCTGTTTTGGAGGTAGGACTGGAACCAGTTTATGGCCTGAGTAGCGAGGCCAAAGGAGCGCAATTTGCCTAGCAGTAGAGGGTGGGAGACTGAGTCAAAGGCTTTGGCTAGGTCAATAAAAATGGCAGTAGTTATGTGCCCTGCGTTCATGGCCGAAAATATGGAGTCGGTGACTCGTAGCAAGGTGGTGGTGGTGGTGGTGGTAATCTGAATGAGCTGAGCATGTACACACTGGAGGAGAGGAGAGATGGGGGATATGATTGAAATGTTTAAATACCTGAAGGGGGTAACTAAACCTAGCACAGAGGGGGTGTTTAAACTGAGGAGTGGCAGAGAGATGAGGGGCACAGACTAAGATTTGAAGGGGGAAGTTTCTAGAGGGAAGTGAGGAGGCACTACATCACTGAGAGGGTGGTGTCTAGTTGGAATGCACTGCCAGAGGTGGTGGCAACATGTAGGACAGTCAATAGCTTTAAGAAGAACTGGGATAACGCAAGAGGAAGAGTCGGGGGGGCAGGGGCTGGGACAAGTGGGGGAGGAACTGAGGGGAAGGAGGCTAGGGCAGCTGCAATCTAGGGTGCTAGCTGCACACTCGGGCAGATTTAAATAGACCGATTGGTCTGTTCTGCTGGCAGATTCATATGTTCGTATGTATGTCCATATGCAAAATCACAGTGACTCTGTTCATGAGCAGAAGTCCTAAAATGCCTATGTTGAAAATTTGGTGACAAACATCCATAAAATAATTGTGTAACAAGCGTGCATTGTGCAGTTTCCATGCAACCTCGTAACTCTGCAAATTTGTAGTACTTTCACTCCAGATTTCCAACACTGGCATTTTTTCAGCTCTCCTTATGAACAGTACAGCTGTCATTTTTTACATGCTGCCCGAAATATGCATTTACACATCTGGCGCAGAATAGCGTAGTTGGTGTGGGAAATCAATGTTCAGGACAAATTAAGAAAATCATACTGACAGTGTTCATGAGCAGAGGTCACAAAATGCCTATGTTGAAAATAATAATTCCACTAAATGACTGTGTTACGCGCATGCATTGCGCAGTTTCCACGTATGCTCAGAAGTTCTAGCATTTTTAATATTTTCACTAACGATTTTCAGCATTGCCATCTCTTCACACCTCCCTATGAATGCTGCAGCTGTCATTCTTCACAACCTGCCCGATCTGTGTTTTCATACATCTGGCGCACAATGGCACGGTCACTGTGGGAACTCAAAGTTCGGGGCACATTGACAAACTCACTGTTCATGAGAAGAGGTCCCAAATGCTTTCATGAGGTGGGGGTCACAAAAAGGCCATGTTGAAAATGTTTAGTGTAAATACCAACAAACACCCAGAGCATTAGGGTTTCTAACCATAATGTCCCACCCTGTACAGATTGACTGGCATCAGGGGTGTGCCTTTGGATTGCTGACTGTAATTCTCATACTGTTCCACTCCCACCCCCGCACCCTGCAGCCAATGACAGGCATCGAGGTGTGCCTTGGACTCTTCAGCCCAGAGTTCACCCCATTCTTCTATA
The DNA here is from genome assembly GCA_016271365.2 of Neoceratodus forsteri. Taxonomy (NCBI): domain Eukaryota; kingdom Metazoa; phylum Chordata; order Ceratodontiformes; family Ceratodontidae; genus Neoceratodus; species Neoceratodus forsteri. Next base: position 783,966,217 of record CM028137.1, read on the forward strand.
TTCCACCCATTTCAGCATATGTCCTTATGGAGTGGGGTGACTAAAAAGCCAAACATCCCAAGGCACACCTCAACACTTGTTGGTGTCAGCATTATAGGGTGAGGTGAAATGGTATGAATGTTATGGGTGACAACCCAAACGCATATCCCAATGCCTATCCGTCTCTGCAGGTTGGAGGTGGGGTTGGTGTGAAGTTCAATACTTCACTACCATAACTACTCTGCATTTGTCTAACTCCTGCATTTCCAATGCTAATACCAGCAAGCAAACTTTCGGCATTGACAAATGCTTGTTAGTTTATTCTTTTGATAATCAGTTAAGGCCCACTAGGCACAGTGCCTGATTTCAGAGGTGACCCAGGTACACTGGGGAGGTTAGGTGACTTGTTCAGGGTCTCTCAGTATGCAAGTGGAGGTTGTGGGAATCAAATCTATGTCTGCTGGATGTATTCTTAAACTCTCATACTCGTCCCCCCACCACCACACCCCCTTGCTCCAGCAACCACCTCCCCATCAAGCACAAAAAACAACATAACCCCTCCAGCCAGCCAGCTTAACCTTCACCCCACAGACAGAAGTTTTGTTTTTAAAGCCCTTATGCACCATCTTTCCAACAACCCCCACCATCAAGAACAGAACACAATACAAAGCCCACCCAGCCAGCCATTTCAACTCTCACCACAAAGACAAGTTTAATTTTTAACCCCCCCAAAGGCACCATTTCAAACCCCTCCACCAATAGCAAGTGTAAAATCTTCCTCCATCCTTACTAGTTCTGGACAGGGGGATTTCTTTCAAAGCAGCGCAACGCCTAGGAGAATTCTGGATTACGGGCTTGAGAAGGTCAAGGTTGCTCAGATGGTTGGGGTTAGCAGCCTCAGAAGGTCTGAGTTAGCAAGACCAGCAGTCAACAGCAAGTACACTTTGAAGGCTGAAGGAAAAGGTTTGCTGTTTCCATGAGTCTTTATTGCAGGGACAGCTTTCCAGCATGTGAGCTGATTGGCTGCTGACTCCTGCTCCCATTGGCTGCTGAAAGCTCCATTACGATTGGGTACCTACACCTCCCGCTCACCTCCCTTTCCTTGGTGAAAACCCTCCCTCTTCCCAATTGGCCAGCTCCAGTAGTTTCAAAACTCCCCCAATGGCTGTCTCCTCATCCTTACTGTGCCCTACTATCAGAGACTGTGGAGATTATGACTGGGGCTTGGGAGAAGGATGCCTTTGGCTGTTATGTCCAGCACTGCTGGTGGTGACATGGGTTGTGTATTGCTGGCAGCTGGAAGCTAGTGTGGCATGTCTCCTGGGCTGCCTGGGAGGGGTTGTGTTGACTCGTACAGTGGCTCTACTCCTGTAAGGGGGGTATGTGCAATCAAGGAGGCTGGATGGCAGAATAGAGAGGCAGGCTGCAGGATAGATATGTAAATGTGCGGTACAGTTGCCATGCATACAGCAAGCATATGTAAAATGTACCCAAATATAGAAGGGTCTCTGTACCTCCTTTGGAATGACCCGCACCTCACCGCTTTAGAATCCCTGTGGAGGGATGCTGTAGTAAAGTACAGACTGCATTGGCTGGTAATGAGCTATGATTTCAGCTGCACATGCACAGAGAGCAGGAATAACAGTGAGTTTTAAATGAGTTGTCAGTGAATTTTACACTCTGTTTTTCAATGCATTTCATTATTGGTACTGCACAAGCAATCAGCAAACCAAAACTCCAGCACACACTCACCAAAATGAAGGGATTTCAGATTGGATGAAGGATGGCAGTGTTCAAGCAGTTCTTTTTATTACATTTGCTTGTGTTTGTGCAAGAAATGTTTTGTTAGAATAAACACCATTTCAGAGGTGTGTCACTGCTGAGCAGATTGCAGCTCAAGTTGGAAGGGGCTTGGCAGTCCAGACCAATGACCATATACTGTGGTCTTGGCTTGCTGCTTGCTGTGTGGAAACGTTGTGTAGTTGAAAGTATCAAAGCTGCTCTAGTCAGAGACAGCTTCGGTCCTTACATTTGCATGAAGCTGGTCAGCAGGCAGCTGATCAGCTTTCAGCTTTTGGAGCCTGAGAGTGATCACACCATATCTGCGTCTGCCTGTCTGTCTGTCTGCCTATCTATCTATCTATCTATCTATCTATCTATCTATCTATCTATCTATCTATCTATCTATCTATCTATCTATCTACCTATCTATTAAGCAGACTGGGATGCCTACCCCTGGTACTGCTTCTTTCTCCCCCTCCCCTTCAGGTGGTCTGCCTACCCTTTTCAGTTTTTATTCATAATTCTAATATATAAGCAGGCCGGGTTGTCCACCCACGGTACCACTTCTCTTGACCTCCCTCCCCTTCTGGTTGCCCGTCCCCAATCTCCCTTTGTGTAGGTGGGGCCTACACTGGAACCTAACACTGACTTGCCCAATCCCCAATCCCGGAATATCCCTGAAATAAAGAAAACTATCCCTCAATGTTTTTTTTTAACCTGTAGAACAAAACGGTCCCTTGCTGATCAGCACCCTCCCACATACACTCTTCACCTACACCACACCAACCTCCCACTCAGCACCCACCATCCCACCAACCCCACACCCCCCACACATCCTCACTCACCTGAAAATGTCCCAGGGTGAAGATCCACTCTCCGATTGAAGACACGTCTTGCTGCTGGAACCACTGACAGCAATATGAGAAACTAAGGTAAGCGTAGTTCAATGTATTTCAATCAGGTTTCGAACTTTGATGCATAGCTTTGTCATTCTTACATATTTTGGCCTCAGATTTTCAACATGGCCTTTTTGGGATCCCACCTCATGACCGCTGGTAGTGGAATTATGCAAATCTGGCCCAAAAGGTGATTTTGTGATTGCACTGTGAAATCACCTTTTGGGAGGGATTTGAAAATATTCACCACCTTGTTCAAGAGGTGGGGTCTTAAGAAGGCTATGATTTTTTATTTTATTTATTTTATTTTATTAAACTCTAGGATCACAAATACCTTTGAGCAAGAACTGCTCATTTACAAAGGTTCCACGTCAGAGGATGGAGGGTAACATACATACAAAGGTAGACAATGGTTTACAGTCAATTAGCACATTTTTACAGTAACAGTCATAAGTGTAGGAAGAATGCAGAGGTTGTTCCAAAATGAGTGCGCACTGGGATGTGGTGCTCAAGAACCAACATATGTAGTAAGCAGAAAAGGTTCTGGCACACAACAACTCATGAGAGGAACGCATAGAATAATGATAAAAATTAAAATGTATTGCACCAAATGAGACAAAACATCTTGCCTGACATGTTTTGGATTGACTGCCAATCCTTTCTCAAAGGCTGAAAAAAAAGGGTCTCAAGACACTCCTCTTAAATACACATAATGACAGGTGATACAATTAACATATAAAAATCAGTCGATTAAACAATTATTGTTAAGATTCATTTAAAAAGTCCATGTTACTACTACAAAGTAACTATCGCTTAAAAAAAAGCACAGAATACCAGAATCAAATAGTATAGAAAAACAATTCATCAAACTATTTTCTAATCATTCATAATGTTGCCTAATAGAATTTTATATGATGCCACAAACCAAATAATCAGATTTTGAATAGCAGTGCTCATAAAAAATATATATAAATACAACTTTATAGAAAAAACAAACCAGAAATAAAATAACAATAATACAGACTAGAAAACCTAAATAATATTTAACAAATACAATGTATTTAGAGACCAATATTAATGACATAAGAAATTATTGCATCTTATGTTTCAAAATTTTTTTTGAGAAAAGAGGAAACAAACTGCTCATATCAAAAATAATAAAAATAAGTCCTAAGAGACTCTAATTAAAATGTAGTGTTATTTTTTGATTTTATTTAAATACAGATAAATATCTATTTGAGCATTCAAACCTGGGCTAATATTGGCCTGCAATTTTAAAATCCAATAATTTTCCCAGCGTAACACAAGGTTATTATAATCTCCTCCCTTTGGGTTACAGCATATTCTGTCAATAGCCATAAATTTAAATTCATGTAAAAGGTTATCTTTTGCTATAAGAATATGAGCCACCATAGTGTAAGAGTAATCTTTCCTTTTAATGGCTCTAATATGTTGGCCCACTCTAATCTTAAAACTTCTAGTGGTTTTACCCACATAGAAGACATTACAATTATACGTTGCTAAATAAATGACACCATCGGTATTGCAGGTGATACATTGTCTAATTTCAAAAGACTAGCACAGTTAATACTAGAAAAATATTTCTCCTGGGTAATATAGTCACAATACATACATTTTTTACACTGAAAGTTTCCCTTACTTTTAGACAACCAACATTCATATTCTTTAGGTTTGAAATAGCTGTGTGTAAGTAAATCTCTTAATGTAGGAGCCTTCTTGTAATACATTCTAACTGGCTTTATAGCTAATTCTTTCAAACCCGGCTCAACTCCCAAAACATGCCAGTGTTTCTTTACAATATTTTCATAAATTCTGGCATGTGCTGAATAGTCCGTGACAAAATTGAATCTATATTCCAGATCATCTTTAGGAACATGAACGTCAAGTGATATTTCTCTATCTATATTTTTGGCTCTATTATGAGCTGTCTGAATACACATTTTGCTATATCCTCTCTGTGTTAACCTCATAGTAAGATCTTCTGCTCCCTTCTCAAAGTCTTTTGTGTCAGAACAATTACGTTTAGTGCATAAAAACTGTCCATATGGAATATTACTAGCCACATGAGCTGGATGACAACTATTGGCTAGTAAAATAGTATTACCATCTACTTCCTTCCAATAAATATTAGTTTTTAAAGTACCATAATCTGTTTTTTGAATAATGAAATCAAGGAAGGTGATATAGTCCTTAGAGACAGAAGACGGGAATTTAAGATGGGGGGTTAGTACTATGCAAATAAGTTACAAATGAATTAAAACTACTAATGTCACCCTGCCAAAACACAGTGATGGCATCAATATAATGTTTCCATAGCAACAAGTTACTCATGAACATACTGGTCTCCCTACAGTGAATGGGATATTGTTCCCACTTGCTGACATATAGATTAGCTATAGAAGGAGCACATGTTGCTCCCATAGTGGTCCCCTTAATTTGAAGAAACATTTCTTGGTTAAATAAAAAAGTGTCACATTTTAAAATACAGTCTAGTAGTTTTAACACCAATGCAGTCGGTGGGGGTGTATGAAAAATAGAATCATTCTCAGAAAATTTATTTTAAAAAAAGGCTATTGAATCCAATGCTCCTTCATGGGGAACATTAGTATATAATGACTCAATTTCTAGCATAATTAATAAGGTCTCACTTTGTATTTGCACATTTTTAATGATATTCAAAACCTCCTTAGTATCTTGAATATAGGAAGGTAAATTCTGAACCAAAGGTTTCAGAAAAGAATTACAAAATTTGGACAATGGTTCAGTTAAAGACCCTATACCACTAACTATGGGTCATCCTGGTGGATTATCCAAAGTTTTGTGAACCTTAGGTAACATATACAAGGTGGCCCTTGTGGGATTCGAAACTGTAAGGTATTCTCTAGTCTGTTTATCAATAATTCCTTCCTGCAAGGCATCCAAGGTAATTTCATCAATTCCAAACTTAAAATCTATAGTCGGATCTTCTTTCAATTTGATATAAAATTGTGCATCATTTAGCTGTCTATATATTTCACTAGCATACATGTCTCTGTTCATTAGAACCACCGCACCCTCCTATCAGCTTGTTTCACAATTAAGTCAGCATCTTGCTGTAAAGTTTGCATCATATAAAATTATATTAGGCAACATTATGAATGATTAGAAAATAGTTTGATTAATTGTTTTTCTATTCTATTTGATTCTGGTATTCTCTGCTTTTTTTTTTTAAAGTGGTAGTTACTTTGTAGTAACATAGACTTTTTAAATGGATGTTAACAATAATTGTTTAATCAATAGATTTATATGTTAATTGTATTACCTGTTATTATGTGTATTTAAGAGGAGTGTCTTGAGCCCCTTTTTTTTCAGACTTTGAGAAAGGATTGGCAGTCAATCTGAAACATGTCAGGCAAGATGTTTTGTCTCGTGTGGTGCAATAAATTTTAATTTTTATTATTATTCTATGCATTCCTCTCATGAGTTGTTGTATGCCAGAACCTCTTCTGCTTACTGGAGAATGCAGAGGGCAGTTTAAATGAGGTCTCAGAGTAAAAGAAAACTATTCAGGAGGGACAATTGGGTGAGCAGGGTAGGAATAGGAGGGAAGAAGTGGGCAGGCTGAGGGGCCTTTGTTGGAGTGACGGGTGGGTAGAAGTAGCGTAGGCAGAGTAGAGATAAAGGGGCAGGTGTCTGGGAGGTGCAGTAGTGGAGGAAAGTGGGTGTGAAAGATGGGGGAGGGGCAGGAGTAGTGTAGTGGGGGGAAGTCCTGGGTGGGGCAGGAACAGCAGGTGCCATGGTGCAGGTGGTTAGCTGTTAATGGTTATGGGTTAAAGGTCAGAAGCGGCCAGGGGGACAGAGAGCCAGTCCCTTTAGGAGAAGCAGTCACATTACATCATTGAGGTGAGGTAGAGTCGGAGATTCCTTTTGAAGGGTCCAAGCAAAGCAGAAGAAAGTGCTTCTTTGTTGAGGGTGTTGTACCACTGAGGAGCCCCGTGCATAAATGCCCACTGGCCCATTGTTGTCCTGCACCTGGGAACCTTGAAGGTTTGATTTTGGGTACTACAAGTATGCTGGGTGCTATTATGGGTAGTAAGGAGCTTTTCAACACCTGGGGGCATGAGCCCGAGGAGTACCTTTTTGGTTAACAGGCAGGTCTGGTATTGTATTCGACTGTGTAGAGGAAGCCAGCCAGCCTGGGCATACAGGTCACAGGTGTGTGTTAGGTAGGCAGTACCCATTAGAAGCCTGTAGGCTTTGTTTAGTGACACTGAGACCCTGCGAAGGGCAGTTGTAAAGGCAGACCCGTAGATGGCAAGACTGTAGTCAATGATGGAAGTGACAGAGCTGTAGATAACCAATCTAAGGGCATCTGTAATCATACAGTGCCTGTGGAGCATACCAATACGCATGTTGGTGGCCTTTGCTACATTGTCAATGTGCTGAGCATAGGAGAGGGTACTGTCCAGAGTGATACCAAGGTACTTGAACTCAGAGACATATTTGAGTGAAGTCCCCGAGGGGGTTCTTGATGGAAAGGGGCAGAGATTTGAACTGGCTCCGTGCATGACAGAATGTCATGACATTAGATTTGCTGTGGTTCTGGATGAGTTTATGTGTGCTCAGCCAATCTTCAACATGCTTAAAGTCTAGCTGCAGCTAGTGTTCCAGGAGTTTGGCATTATGGTGGCTTGTGAACAGGACTGCATCATCTACGTAGAGTAGAATTTTTTGGTGGCAGATGCTAGGGAGGCTGTTCAGAAAAAGGGAAAAGACTAGGGGTCCCAGTATTGATCCCTGCAGGACTCCAGAGAGGACTGGCTTTTCATCTGAGGTGACACCGGCAATCCTAATGCATTGAACCCTGCCCCCAAGGTAGCTAGCGAACCATTGCAGTACGCTATTGGAGAGCCCAATATTAGACAGTTGCCTGAGTAGGAGTGGATGATTTACAGTGTCGACTGTCTTCGTTAGGTCAATAAATACTGCCCCCATACAGTTCCCTTGGTCAAGCGAGGCATGAATGAAACTTGTAAATTCCAGCAGCGCCGTGGTGGTGCTATGCCCTTTTCTGAAGCCATGCTGCTCTGGGCATTGAACTTCATACTTATCTAGGAATTTGACTAATTGATCTGAGACAATTCGTTCAAGGGCTTTAGATAAGGGTGGAAGGAGTGAGATGGGCCTGTAGTTGATGTGTAGGGCCCTATCTCTGCTTTTACGCACTGGTGTGATAGTGGCCAGTTTCCAAAGTGAGGGGAATTGTTGAACATTTGGAGTCAAAATGTGTAAAACTGTCCAAGTTATGTGCATATGTTGAAATCTTTCTACACTCGCTCATAACTTTGGTCATTTTAAATATTTCAACACTGAATTTTCAGCTTAGACATTTTTTCACACCACCTCATGAACATGACAGCTGTCATTTTTCAAATCCTGGCCAAAATGTATTTTCACATCTGTGATGCGGAATGACATTTCAGTGGCGTGGAATGATGTTTTGGCGGGAATTTGAAAATGTTCTCCTACCGGGTTCATGACATGGGGTAATAAGAACGCTATGCTAAAAATCTAGTGTAGAAATATGGTAAATGCCCAGGTTATGACTAAACATTACAATAGTTCAACGTTCACTTGTAACTTCACAAATTTTTAATATTTTGACTCCAAGCTTTCAACATAGCCATATTTCCACATTACCTCATAAATGTGACTCATGTCATTTGTTAAAACCTGGACAAGAAGTTGTCACACGTCTGGTGTGAAATGACATTTCTGTCAATATGCTATAAATTGTACATGTCATGTTTATAAAATGAGTATCTTGAAAAGTTGGGGTCAAAATAAAAAGAAAAATTATAATTGTTTAACAACTTTTGTATGTAGTGCCAGCATTTACCCCAGTATTCACCCCAGTGGCCATGCTTTGTGATTTTGTGCTGGAGAGCTGAGGTTGGGGGTGAGCTGGATGGGGCAAGGATGGGTGAATGGTGCTGTTATGCGGCACCCACCCAGACAGGAAATGAAAGGTGCAGCATTGTCTGCATGGGCCCAGGTACCATATAGTGAAGACAACTGTCTTCTTGGCATAGGGCCCTGCACATCTGCACGCATGGGTGACAAAATGTCTTGTGCACTGGCTGACAGATGCACTCTTTGCCCTGTGCATCTGCAGCCACATGGAAGTGCAGGGACCACAGGGCCTTGTGCTTCCATAGCCCACTGGACAGCCCCATGAGTTCTTCACATCCATCTCTGCATGGAAGTGCAAGGCCCTTGGATGGAATCTTCCCTTGGCACAGGGCATCTGCATCTGTGCACAATCAGTAGCAAACACTTGCATAGCACATACATGTAAGCAAATGTTCCGCATTGACAAATGCTTGTTGAAGATACTGTGCATATTGATAAAAATGGTAACTATGGAAGAAGTGAAAAACCCACAGATAAATCACCCAACAAGACAAGCTATTCACAGCTGTTTGTTAGTGGTAATGTCCACTTCTAAATGCTGTCTTTTATGCTGAGCTGTTCGAAATGAAAGTACATCCACTAGTGTGCATAGTAAAAGGTGCTAAAATTCAAGGTGCAACATATTAAATAGCAGTAAATACATAAATAACATCATAGAAAAGATCTCAGAATAAATACAAGTCACAAATCACAAAAGCTGCAGGAGTCCATTGTTAAAGGAGAAAGAAATCTTAGTGGTTCCGGCAAGGCTTTTCCACATAGAATGATAGAAACACAGACATCATCTAATGACAATTAGAAAAGGTGTTAATTCACATGCCAGTTAGCAATATTTAAACTGCAACTTGTTTAAATAACAAAAGGTAGCAGATTAAACCTCTCATGAAGACCAACCTTCTCAAGTCCTACCAACCCCACTCTGCATTTGTTCCTATCATAATTGTTAGCAATATGTGTTGCCAATGCATAGTCCAGCTTGGGTCTGTAAGTGCCCTGTAGCCACACCCATGTGGCTTTTCCATGGCAGTGAGCTTTATTATAACTCTGCTATTACTGTTTTATGTACGCATGCCTCGCTGACTAAAGTGCATGGACACTTGTGGTTTCCCAGGTGTCAGTCTTGCAGTAGCAGCATCAGCTCTCCTTCCCAGGACCATCTCCATCTTCTATGTGATATACCCTGGTCACAGGGATATACCTGGTTGAGGCCTATGTCCAGTCTCTTCCACTGGCTCTCATCAAAGGTTTGCCCATTATGGACCCCACTCTTATGCCTGGGTTGTCACTCCCTCCCACTGCACTTCACTATGTTGACTAGTATCTACTGTTGGCTGGTGGTGGAACACTGGTCATTTCAGATGCTGTAATGTCATTGAGACTGCGATTTGTTGATTAACTTCGTGTCGTCACTCCTACCTCCCCTATGTGAATGCATCCCTTTGATGGCCTGTCATATATGCAGCATGTATTCTCCATAAGGAGGAAGCTTCTGGGAACAGCTGGAGATGTTTGTTCTTCACCTGACCTTGCATTTGACCCTCACCATCTGAGGCACAGTGCTGCACACCATCTAACTTAGCCTGTACTACCTATAGCAGAAATGTGCAGTGATCCATCACAATGAAAATGTAACCAGCCAGGGGTCAGGTTGATGTTATTTTTTGTTTTATTAGCATGGTGCAGTGCCTCCATTTTGTAACCCACTATCTGGCTGCCTGGGTTCAGGGAGAAAATTATTGCTCATCATTTTGGCTAGGTTTGACTTCTAGTCAGGGGCACCCAAGTAACTCCGGACACAGGAAGCAATAACTGTAATGTCCAAACCAGGAGTGGGATTCTAGAGTGTGGCTTTTATTCACAACAACAGCAGAACAATAAAGCATAGATGGACCCCCATGGGGCTACACTCCTGGTAATGCAGATATACAGAGACCAGAACACTTCTTCTACACACTGTAACCCTCAGGTTTAGAAACACACTGGGCACTCAGCCCGAACTTGTACTCTTCTCTGGATTTCCCTGGCCTGGCACATCCGGCCAGCCTTGGACTACTTCCCATTTCCTTGCTTGGTACATCTGACCAGCACTTGGACTACTTTCCATATGGCATGGAACATTTTCTGGTGGCTCCCTCTATCACCCATGAGCACATACAGGCTCCATGAAGGGAAAATTCTTCCATCTAAATCCCATGTCTGGGTACTTTCTGTGAACACTGGCCAAGTCCTTGGAGAAAGCTAAAGGTGCCCAAACTGGACCCGTAAAGGTAAATCTGGCTACTCCTGATGTGGGGTCTCCCACCTCTTGCTCCCAAATCTATACCCAGCCATTCATTTGGAATCAACACCTTTCCATTTGAACCTCTAGTTGTAGATTGCTGTCTCGAAATGTATAACATACTTAACAATCTACCATCTCTGGAAAATAGTGTCCTGACTTGTAATGTTCTTTAAGTGGCTATGTCCATCCCTGCAGACCCCCACTGTTTAGATACATTTTAAGCCACACACAACTGTAGTACTGTACTTGGCTGTCCTTCCTTGACCCCACAGTAACTGATACTCAGCTCGCTATTTGGTGAAAACATAGGCTCTGTTTCAGAGCTGACTCACCCTGGTATGCAGGTGCCCACAGGCTTCTGACAGGAAACACAAACAGACTTCTTGGTGCCTCAGCACTTGAAACACACAACAGGCAGCTTTCCCTCTTCAGCAGGGCCAGGCGATTGCCCATGAAGTTGCTGGCTTCTCTTCCCCATCCCTCCTGGGATGGGGCACTGGAACAAACTGAGAAACGGTCTCTACCACTAGACCAGTTTCTTCTGTGTCTCTAACTAGGGCGAGAACACACCCACCCTCTAACTCAAGGTAGCTCTATAACAGAGCTGAGCCCTGAGGGACTGCCAACTGCAGCACACCTCCTTCACTCTCTGAACCTGGCTCAAGACTTCTCAAGACTGATTCAAAACCTCCTAACATTCTAATAAACTCCCTGCTGCAACATTCCAATATGGCTTATACTGCTGCAAGAACTCTATATGATGTCATCTCTCCAGCTCAGCTGAGACTGAGGACAGAATGAGACAGTGTGAAATCCATTTAATTGGTGTTTCACAAGCTGCCTTTCCCTGCCTGCCACAGATCTAAGTGGGATTCGTGTAACCCCAGGTGACAGGAGGGTTGCACCTACCCTTGGCCAGGAAAATGACTGTCCCCGGTCATTACTAACCCTGCCTAGTTCATCCTACCCTCTGTGCTACCTATGGAGAGGGGGTGATCAGGCCCTCTCCTACCATGTGCTAGGCTGCCTTTCCCTGCCTGCCACTAGAATCTAAGTGAGATTCTTATAACCCCGGGTGACAGGGGGGTTACAAAAATAACAGAAGCTGCTCTAGTTTCTATGTTGTATAGCTACAGCCAGCCATGTTTTTATGCATGTTTGGAGTATAGACATCTTGCCCTGTGGTGTAACTGTGTTTCAGTTATTGAGTGTCACATGTATTGTTGAACCATTTGCACTGCTCTTTTACTTCCATATGATGACAGCAGTGATGGCAGCACAGCGGTATCTTCAACATTTTGTGGCTTTGACATTCTCATACTAGTTAGCAAGTGCGTGCTTCCACATGCAGTTGTTTAACGTAATTTCATGACATGTATCACAGGTGCAGAAAACTGTTTGAAAACCAGTATACATCAGGATGGCATCGATATCTATTGCAGTTTATTTGTTTTTTATTTTCTTTTTTTCCACATAGATTTTTTTTTGGTCTCCTTGGGCTACGGGCAGGCAGCTGTCAGCCACGTCCCCACATCCCTCCACCATCACTCACCTCCCCCATCCATTATCTATTGCTGTCTTGTCAATATGGAATACATACCTACTCAAAGGATATATATATATGTGTGTGTGTGTGTGTGTGTGTGTGTGTGTGTGTGTGTGATATAATTAGAAGTTCCATATGCATTAGCTAGTTGGAACAGGATAGAAGGTTGTCTTTTTGTGAATAGGGTCATAACAATTTGTACTTGAACAATAAAATGAACCCTTTTTGAACAATAAAATGTACCCTTTTTAAAATTTCACATTCATTGTCACGTATGTAATATTCTTCCTTATAAATTTTAGTGTTACGTGGTGTGGCTGGTGTGTTTACTCTGTTACTGCCATTGAAGATAATTTACTCATATTGTACATCAGCCTGCAAATTTGTTTTTTAGACTATGTCTATAATCCATGCCATTGGCTCTAATATGGCACTACTGGCTGCCATATTTCCAGGTCTTATTCTGGTTTTGACTTGTCTGTTGGCAAGGGTGGAGAGGACTGAGTGCATGAAGGACTGCTCTCATCTACTGTGGATGCAGTTGCTCCTTGCAGTGCACATTGACTGTAACTAACTTGACACTCAGTGGTAGGGCAGTGCGTATGGCACAAATGGCATTGTGCATCATAACGTGCAGCACATGTACCTGCATGTGCTCACCTGCTGACATCATTGCACCTAATTGCCATGGTTATAAAACCAGAATAAAATGTGGCCTGAAGAATGATGTTTGACATGCTCCACCGATGGTGCTTGATGACAGGCAATTGAGGATGACAGTGTTGCTGGTTCATGTCGGTTGACTATACACCACTGGCCTTGCTCATGTGGTGTAAGCCGTGTGTCAACCAGAATGTCCAGAGGTAATTATATGACAATTAACATAATGTGGTTTGCAAACATGTTCATATCAGTGCAATGCACTGAAGAGCAGAAACAGATTATTTTAAATCACAGTTTTTGTAACTGGTTTTGGCAATCTTTAACAGTCATTGTTTCAATTGGTAAAACACTTTCTCACCACTGTTCCTTGTGTGTAGGATTAGCAATACCACACTTTGTGAATGCCATAAAAAAAAAAATTACCCTGACCAATAGTATTGAATGCTTTTTACGTTCAGTGTGTTGGACACAAATCCCACAAAAGCACACATGCATAATTTATAAATACATTTCTCTTGTGGCTACTGCACAGTACCAGGTCATGATAGTGCGGACAAAACCGCACATGGAATACCGCACAAAGAATAGTATGAATGACTATTCAGCAACAGGGGTTGTTATAGCGTGCGGTAAGAACCGCTACCCCTGTCGCTGTACATTTCCATGGGTGTAGGTGAAGGATGCTGCCAGGATGGTGCCTGGTTGAGCTGCTCCCATGGTGAAGTGGCTAGAGAACCTTCCTCTGGCGGCATTGGGCACCTGAGGCTATGGTTCAGTTCTCCCCAGGTCCCACTGTGATGCAGCTTTTTGTTTTACAAACCGTAATAAGTTTCCCTGTCTGATTTTTTTGTTTTCCCCGAAGTCCACGAACCCCCCAGAGTTGATTATAATTAGACCGAGGATGTGTGGGGTGAAGCCCCACATGTCAGGTGCAAGGGGGCACAGCCCCCGCAAAAACAAAGATATTCATCCACTGTGCATTATTTTTTTGCTGGTCAGCGTGTTGTGCCAACATTTTTTTGACGCATGCTGATTTGCGTGTGGCATTCTTGATGTGCGTGGTTCTAACAGCAACATTTTGACTCCATGCCGTATTGCACCCATCCCATACATTACATGGATGTACTATGTACCAGCCACAGAGCTCAACACCACTAATTTAACCCATCTGAATTGTAGTAATTGTACTTGCAAGCACACTGTACTGTCACCTGTCTCTGTGTGGTACTGGCTACTCAGGTCACTGGTGTTGCAGAGGGTTGTGGTTTTGGAAGTACCTGATTGTGTTTGATGTGGTGGTGTTGCATTTGCCAACATGCACATATATTTCCTAATTCTGTGCATGTAGCCTGTTTATGTAAATCTATCTTTTTCTTCAGTGCTTGTTATTTTGGTCTGGGCGTAACAGTACATTGCATGACAAGTGCACTAAAGAGTAGCATGCATAAAGATGGTAATGATGGTGGAACCACTACATGCCAGTGAGGATATGTGAAATTATACTGTTGCTCATAACTGCTATTGGTGTTGGAGGGCAATAATAGCAGGGTAAAAATACCTTGTCAGGTTATGGTGTGTTGCCCTAACCACTTTCCACTGTTATGTGGTTGTTGTTTGCCTTAAATGTATTTTTTGTTAATACCCACTCTCTCCAATAATTATTTTTTTCCTTTTTTTTCTAGAAAGGATTGTGTCTCTTCTAAGCCAGACTTGGTGGATACTCAGCCACATCCCTGGACACCTGTGACTATTCCTGCCCTCCCTCCACACTGAATACCAGTTCCCCTATGGATTCCTCCTGCACAGTGGGGTCAGGGAGGGAAGGGTTGTCCTCTCCCCCGTAGTACTCATATCCAGAATGCTTAACCAGTTGGAGTAGAAGGGAGGGTCCAGGTGTCTGGGTGGGCGTCACGAAGCTCTGGTCTGCTCATTTTCCTCCTGTTTTTTTTCAGTGTAGTTCTATGTTCCCCCTAAGGTATGCACACGTGCGTCCGCACAGCAGCCTGAAATAACCCGCACACAGCTTCTGTAGCAGCGCACAAAGCAGCTGATAGGGATCCTCATGTTCATGAAGTAGTGACTAAAGTCATCACTCAGATTTAAGACTCAGACAGCAAGGATATGAAAGTGAATGGGAAAGAAACATTGTATGCCCACGTCTGAGGCCACAACCCATTAACTTTAACAAGCCAGCAGTTAACAAGCCAGACATCTCGCTCTTGCTCCACTTATTGGACAATAGAACCGATCTGCAAAATTCCAACCAATCGGCTTGGCAGTTACAGCAATGTTTTTAGCTTGACACCTCTTTTCAGTAAGACAGTACTTGATAATGAACAGTATTTCCCTGCTGTTCACAGAAATGGCATGTTTTATTTGTTTGGTAGATTCCACCCAACAAAGAAATGCGAGAGATTCTCTGACACAGAGTGTGTATTATATTATTTCAGTTTTAAAGTTGCACAACTTCAGTGTAATCTGCCTCCTCCCCCAAGCAGCGTCTCACATACAAAATGTGTTTATAATGGATTTAAAGCCTCGCCGTTGAAAGCGTGTTCATTTTTTTTCAGTACAAGAAAATGGGAAAACTATAGTTTTTGCTTACAATAAAAGCATCAAAGCAACCTACTGTCTGTTTCTGTGTAATGTTTTATGTATTTGTTGGGGGCTGGGATGGGTATAATCTTCTCAATTAGCAGGCCGAGACACTGACTGTACATATGTCTAGAGAGATGAGATTGCACTGCTCTTTAAAACAGGGTCTCACATTATACACACATTTGAGATTCAATGAATCAGTGCTCGTAAAAGGTTGCCCATGTTGGCTACATGGGGATAGTAATTCTAAAATGGACAACAAGAAATAGCAGTGCAAAAAATGTCCTTTTCATTTAATTTCATAAATTCAGACTGCGCTTAGTATGGCTCCAGAATGGAAGAGAAATACAATCTCTTAAATGCATCTCCTCTCTCATATCACACTGACTCACTCACTACATTGCAAACATACATTTTAAAAACCCCACTGAACTTGACAACACCCAGTATAGTTATTGTAAACCATGCCTAGGGTAAATGACATCACATACAATTATGCATGCATCCATCAAAGATCCCATTGCTAAGTACTGCTTTATGAAGCTGTCCAACCCTGAATACCACATTGCCATAACAGTATTAAATGATGTACTTTTGGAGTTGGCAGAGTTGTCTAAGATGTTTCAGAAAGTGGTCTAACAACAGTTGAAGCTGTACAGATTGCTAGGGCAAAATTAAAAAAAGATCAGAAGCCAGTACCTGGGTGACACTGTCTACTGGAGCCCACCAGTAAAACTACTTTTGGCTAACTGCACAGCTGAAGTAAGTACAACAGCAATTTTGCAATTCATTGGCCTGTTATGTGACCATCTGGACAGCTGATGTCCTGCAGGTGAACTTTCTGACTGATCTGCCTTTGATTTTGCAGCAGTGCCACATTGCAACTTTGAGTTTGGCTTATCAAATATTGAGAGGCTGTACAGCAAATATCAGGACTATTCATTTTCATCAGTGGACCAGGCAGAAATTGTTAGCCAGTACAATGACTTCAGATTTATAGTTGCTGAAAAAATAAAGGGAGGATCATTAAAATCCTTTACTGACATGATCCACTTTGCGTTGACTAACGTGCAGTACAGCATGGTGGCTAAACTTATTGATGTATGTGCTACATTCCAAGCTAAACATGAAGCAGTCATGTATAGAGGTTCCTACACAGTTTTATCCTTCCCCAGAAGAGATTCTCCACAGGGAGGTGCAGAGTGAGAAGGATACGATAGCACAGAGACAAATATTGGGAGTGATGGAGGATCATGTACTGAAGCAGAGAGAAGTATGGCTTAGTAGGACCATAACTAACTTTGGATGTAAGGGTTCACTCAAGGATTCTCATAGGAAAGTTAGGGAAGATTTGTTGCTGCTCTTGGAAAGAGCATTAGGATTTTATATCTCCAGAAACATGGTGGAGTCCAAAAATTTATATGGAGATCCTGAGCCCACAACACAGATTGATATTACATGTAAAAATCCTCACACAGCTAGCAGCTTGCTTTCTCTGGCCAGCAAGTTGGATTGTTTAGGAATACATTTAGTTAACCCTTTAGACTTGGGTGAAGTCTTTTCATGGTTTAAACATACTAAGGATAGTCCAGAATCAATCTTATAAGCAGATAACCCCCAGATTGACTTTGGAAACCTAATTGACCCTAATACCTACTCACCGCTGACAGTTATTGATTAAGCCTGACAAATGCAGCCTGGAGATAATATCAAACAAATGAACTTTGAATGCCAGCTAGATTTGGATAAGGGAGCTGGGGCTCGAGATGTGGATGCCCTGTCTATACTTTCATGGAATATTGAGGGCATCCATCTTAAAATAATTGACCTTGAAGTAGTTAGATTTCTGGATAATTTTGATATTATTGGACTGCAAGAAACATGGTGTACAGAAAATGTAACTCCCAAATTGGCTGGATATTCTGTCTTTACTCTGCCAGCAACTAAAGATAAAAAGTTTGAAAGGTTTAAAGCGGGTATTTCCTTTTTATCAAAACTTTGCTAAATGTACAGATCAATAACATTTCTACTAAGTCAGAGGGTATTTTGGCTCTAATGATTAGCAAGGGACAAGAGAAGATCATTCTCTGTAATATATACTTGTCCGCTTGCAATAGAGCTATTGATCCCGCTGACCTTTTCGTACAGGATCTGAAAATGGCACTTGACGAATTGTCAGATAAGAGTATACCTTGTCCTGTAATTATTTTGGGATACTTTAATGCCAGAATTTCTTCTCATTTTCTGGAGGATGTATATTCAGATTTGATCCACACAACATCTATAATTAATCCAAATATCTCATATACTAGGACTGCTCAGGATCTAAAATCTAACCTCAGAGGTAGGGAATTGCTAGCGGGCTTGGCCAGTAGAAATTTCTGTATTTTAAATGGTAGAACTCAGGTTGATCTAGTCGGATCCTTACCGTGTAGAGGACCTACTGGCTCTTCAACCTCTGATCAGTTTTGGACCAATTTGGAAGCAGTAAAGCTGATCCAAAAGTTAGAGGTCATGGATAGATTGGAATTGGCACACTGTGCTATTGTAATTAACATCAAATGCCCTTTTGGAACTTTAGGGAGTGAGGCACAACAGGAAGAGAGTCTGGAAGTCATAAACAAGAGAAGGATTGGATGGGAGCCGATTCATCAAGCTAGTTTCAAAGAAATTCTTAGTACAGGAGTCTTAGGTGATATTCACAAATTGGTCCTGGACAAAAAGTAAGACCTTTAATATTTTGGAGAATTGGGAAACTATTCATTCTTTACTTGGACCTAGATGTAAAACAATGTACCTTCCTAGGTCCCTTTATAAAAAAGTCTTAGTTTAATTCGGTATGCCTACAGGCAAAGAAAGAGTTTGGAGGAAGAATAAGACAGCATAAGAAGAAAAGAAATAAGTCTGCAGCAGATTTTAAATTGCTAAAGACTGAAAGACAAAAATATAGGAAAATTCTCAAATGGGAGAGACATAAACATACTCTGAGACTTTGGAAAAACTGAGGCCAGCTGTTTTGGATAGGGATGGAAGGCAATTTTGGAATATTGTTGCCCAGGGATATAATAGATATGCCAATAGGATTGAAGCCTATATTACACCTGAAGTTTGGGCATCTCATTTCTCCAAGCTCTATTATTCTCATGAAGATCAGGAGACACCTGATACTTTCAAAATACAGGAGGATGACATTTTTCCAAGACCTATCTTGATCACAGAGGATGAAATCCGGATGGCACCGATTGACCATAAGGCAAATAAAGCACCAGGGCCAGATGGGGTCCTAGGTGATCTCTATAAGGTTTTTACCAACTGATGGATTCTTTTTCTTCTTTTTACCGTTTAATATCCTGGTTCAGGGATACTCTTACCCTGCCAGTTGGGCAGGTAGTGTTATCTTCCCAATTTTTAAAAAAGAGGATCCGAATGACCCAAGGATGTATAGGCTTATTAGTTTGATAGATGTTTCACAGAAGATTTTCTCTAGAATAATTTTGGGCAGATTGCTGTCATGGGTCAAGGAGAACTTAGTATTGAATGAGGCACTGAACAGTTTCCAGAAGGACTGTTCTACAGTACAACACTATTATGTGCTTCAGCACCTGATCTGGAAGTATACTAAAGTGAGAAAAAACAGATTATATTCTCCTTTTGTGGACTTCTCCTCAGCCTTCGACAGCATTGGTAGAAAAATCCTTTGGGCTACATTAAGGGATCTGAAGTTGGAGGCCTCACTTCTTGATGTTATTAATAGACTCTATGAAAATATGTGGGCAAGAGTCTAGTATAATCAATATGACCATCTGATAGATTTGAGACAAATGTGGAGGGCAGACAGGGGTGTATTTTGGCCCCCACTCTATTTAACATCTACATTAATACAGTCTTGGATCAGCTAGGTAACTCAGATTTTCATACTCCACAAATTAATGATCAAAGGATTGAATGTTTAGCATATGCAGACAATTTAGTCTTGCTCTCTACTTCAGCCCTAGGTCTTAAAAGAAAAGTTGTTCACTTTGAATCTCTCTGTTCTCAAAGGAAACTAAAAGTTAATCTCGGAAAGACCAACATTGTAGTTTTTGCCTCTCAAAACAAGAATACGGTAGGCTTTCGGCTAAATGGTAACCATATAGACACTGTTAAGTGTTATGACTATTTAGGTGACCATTTTGCCTATAGCCTATCTTGGACCAAACATCTGAGGTTATTCAATTTAAAATGGGATCTTCTGTAAATGTCCTAAAATATTTAACAGCAAGATGGGAAGTCATCGGTGGCGGTGTAAGAGTTGTTAATCTAAAATAAAACGAGCATGTTATATGCCTCTAAATCTGGGGTCGTACTATGGTTAGAGAATTACAAATAATTCTGAATAAACTCATAGATACATCTTAATATTTTTAAATGGAACTCAAGCTGCATTCTTGTCTTGGAGGTAGGACAACGTTCCTTGACTTCTCTCATCTGTGAATGACATTTTCTCTTTCTGTTGAAACTTTTTCTTTTGCCCCAACAAAGATATCCCAGAATGTGTGTAGTGGAAGCCATCAAATTGTGCCAGCATGGGATATATACATCCCTTTATTCAACTTATCAAGGAAAGAATAATGCCGGCCGGATTGGGTCACCTCTTATATAAAATTTACAGGAGACCATTTGAGGAGATTAGGCAGGATGTCAAATTGAGGCTTATTGACTTAAGGCATAAATTCTTTCTATTTTCAACTCTCCAAGCTTAAGCTATATGGATTTTATAAAAAAAGTAAAGATTTCATTGGGATATGAGCCATATCTCTCTTTTTTAACCTGTCCTAAACAAAGAAGAATCTATACAAGATTCGGAACTGAAAACTATAATGCTCAATGCATTCATTTCATACAAAAGAGAGGGGGTACTTTTTCCATATTGTAAATGTGGAGTGGGGACTAGAGATGGTCTCAAACATGTGGTACTCTTGTGTCCTAGGTATGAATCAACTAGGAAAAAACTGCTGGGGGATCTCGGCCTCCCCCGGAGGATCTTTTGGAACATTTGCTTATTATAAAACACAAGAACATGGAAGAGATCTTTGCAAGATTTTTAATCTTAACTCATTTGTGAAGTTTATTAGTGGGACTTGAAGTTCTGTGGAGGTTTTTTTTATCTGAAAAGATACTCTGTTAAACTGAATTGCACTGTAAAGACATTCAAGTTTCTTGTTGATTTATTTATTGTCTATTTATATTTACTGTGTATTTTGTCCTGATTTTAGTATATTGTAACTGTTTATGCTGAAGAATAAATTGTACTACTACTACTACTACATTCCAAGCTTCTAGTGCTGATTGTGAAAGAGGATTCAGCCTCATGAACTGCATTAAGAGCAAACAAAAAAACTGCTTGGAAGAAAGCCATTTAGATAGCTGATGCAAACAAAATTGTTTTTAACGTCTGGTGGAAAAATGGATCTTAATAAAATATAAGTCCACTGGAAGAATGGGAAAGACAGGAGAGAAAAAACAGTAAATGTTGATTTCTTAGCAATGCATCATCAGCAGCACCCCTTCTAGATGCATGCAAGACTCTTTAAAATGTACATGGTTTACACATGTTTCCAGTTCATATTGTTATGGCGCACAATGCACATCCAAGCTTCAGACTGTGTCAGAATGTATATTTATACTTTGCATTGAGTATTTGAGTGGTTATATTTTCTACTGTTTACTGGCAATAAAATATATCACTTGTTTGGGCCACCCAATTTGCGCACATGAATAAATTTTTTTGCACAAAGTGCTGCACAAACATATCAGTCGCCCACCCACAGAGACTAAAAATTAGAGGGAACATTGGTGTAGTTCATAAAGCCATGGTGGCATAGAGGATGCATGCACATGGATGCACGTGCATTACAGAACCATGGCTCCCTACACCACCTGACCTACATCTGCCTCCTGTACATCAGCACTGTCACCAGGCCTCCCTCTGGTGGCAGCCAAGAGCCAGAAACACCCACCACTCCAGTCCGAGAGAGGAGAGCTGCCAAACAGCTGCTCAATCCTCTCTTGACCCTCCCGCCTCTGCCAACCCCCAGAAAACAAGCTCATTCCTGAACTCGGGTTGTCAGCATAATGAGAGGTAAAGCACTAATGGTCCCTTAGCCTTCTGCATCACTGTGCCAGCTCTAGTAACAATTTTGATAATACAGTATGTGTACATATCACATTTTTTTCAGGTGCTCATATAAACTGCACAATGATACTGTCTCATGGCTGTTTTTTAATTTTTTTCATACAGTACCATTACCAGGCGTACCATCAGTTTGTGCATTGGATTTTTTGGGAGACTGGGTCTGAAGTTAAGAAAGATTCTACCTGTCTGCATTGTCACATCAATACGAGATAAGTTTCCCTCTGAAGAATACTGTAGTTTTATATATCCACAGCTCGAACATGAGGATTTATTGTAACATAGAAACATAAAAAACTGATGGCAGATAAGGACCGCTTAGCCCGTACAGTCTGCTCATTTTTCTCTACCTACAGTATCACCACAGAAGCTAATAAGTCTCCAGCTCTTTTTCCCTCATACTCTTTCCTGGTTACCCATTTTAAAAATAAATAATTAAATAAAATCTCCTTAGAGACATAGAATTTGATGGCAGATAAGGACCACTTGGCACACATAGTACGTCTGTTTTTCCCCACCTACGGTATCACCATGGACCCTAATTGATCTCTGCCTCATTCTCCCTACCCTCGTCCTTTCCACTATGATACCCTTATACCAGTCCGATACATAGTTGAACCCCACCACTGTCTTCGCCTCTACCACCTCTGATGGAAGGCTGTTCCAGGAATTCACCACTCTTTCTGTGAAGAAGTACTTCCTCACGTCTCTCCTGAATCTAACCCCCTCCAGCTTCATAGCATGTCCCCTTATTCTTGAGCTTGTTTTTTTCTGAAAAATACTTCCATCTTGTGCCTTATTTACCCTGTAAGGTATTTGAAAGTCTCTATCATATCCCCTTTTTTTCTCTCTCTCTTCCAGAGTGTACATATTGAGGTCCTTTAGTCTCTCGTTGTAGGGCTTTAGGTGCAGATCCTGCACCATTTTAGTTGCAGTCCTCTGGACCACCTCCACATGGTCTATGTCTCTCCAGAGATGTTGTCTCCAGAACTGGTCACAGTACTAAAGGTGGGGTCTTATGACTAATCTATGCAAGGGCATCACCACCTCCCTCATTTTGTTGGTGATACCCCTCCCTATGTACCACAGAATCCTACTAGTCCTTCCAACTGCCTTATTGCAGTGCCTGACCACCTTTAGTGGTATTTCTAACATTGGTTCCTAGTTGCATAATTGCGCAACACTAGAGAAAGGAGTGTGTGTGGCTGTAAGGAAATTCCTCAGATGCTTTGACCAGTGAGCCTGTAGCTTAATGGTTAGAGTGATGGAACGGCATACCAGAGATCTGAGGTTTGAATCCCAGTAGGCCACACTTTTTCTGTCTCATTTCCATCCTTGATTTAAAAATATGACCACCTTTAGGTCATCTTATAAGATTTCCCCCAGGCTTCTTTCCTGCTTGCTGGTTGTTGATACCACTCCCCCCATTTTGTACTCCTCCCATGGTTTCTGAGTCCTAAGTGCATTAATTTGCACTTTTTCACATTGTAACTCAGCTGCCATACCCTTGACCACTCCAAACGTTTTCTGAGGTCTGTGCTTATCCTTTCCACCTCCTGGACTGTCCACCCTGTTGCAGATATTGGTGTCATCCACAAGGAGGCAGACCTTCCCTTCCAGTTCCTCTGCAATGTTGCTTATAAAGACATTAAAGAAGATCAGTCCCAGCACTGATCTCTGAGGCACACTTCTGGTCACAATCCCTTCCTCAGAGTGAACTCTGTTTACCACTACCCTCTGTCACCTATCTCTTAACCAATTTCTTACCCATTTCATCACCTTTGGACCCACTTCTAAGCTTCCCAGCTTGCTTACTAGTCTTCTATGTTGCACGGTGTCAAAAGCCTTACTGAAGATAGACCGTGTCCATTACTCCACCCTGATCTAATTCTTTTGTCACCCCATTAAGGAAATCTATTAGATTCATTTGACATGACCACCCCTTGTGAATTCATTCTGCCTTGGGCCTGGATTCAAGATATTCCACAGTCCTTTCATTCAGCAGTCTCTCCGTTAACTTTCCCACCACTGATGTCAGGCTGCCTGGCCTATAATTGCCATCCTTCTCCCTGCTACCACTTTCATGAAGTGGGACTACATCTGCCCTCCTCCACTCCTCTAGAACCACTCCTGTTTCCAATGAGCTGTTAAAATTCAGTGCTAGAAAGTGCAAGGTCATGCACCTAGGGAAAATGAACCCAAAGACAGAGTACTGGGTGGGAGGAGAGAGACTTAGCAATGCAGATGAGGAATGGGATTTGGGAGTTATCATTAGCAACTCACTTAAGCAATTGAGTCAGTGCAACAAGACATATAGCAAGGCTAACAGGATGCAGGGATGTATTGGGAGGGGCAATGATAGCAGAAGAAAGGAGGTAATACTTCCCCTCTACAGATCCCTGGTAAGGCCTCACCTGGAGTACTGCGGCCAGTTCTGGAGTCCTTACCTCAGAAAGGATAAGGATAGGTTGGAGACAGTGCAGTGCAGAGTAACAAAAATGATTCAGGGCCAGCAGGGCATATTCTATGAGGAGCAGCTCAATGCACTGAATATGTACTCACTGGAGACCAGAAGGGAGAGGGAAGAAATGACAGAGACCTTGAAGTTCTTTAAAGGAATTAAACAAGTGAACTGCAGGGAGCCTATATGTCAAATGCGCTTCCATGAGCTAGCAACACTTACTTTCCACCCCCTAGTCTCCCCTCTTTTCCACAACTCTGTCCTCCCTACACAGCCCTCAAGACTACCCTGAATCTTTCTGTCCCCTCCCCCTCCTCAAACCCCTAAAACCCTCTGCCTCACCCCCTTATTACCCACTGCCACCCCCTTTTGATCTCCTCTGTCTCTGACCCCTAAACCATACTAAGATAGAGTTGATTTTTGTTAGAACTTAGCACAGTGTGTTGTTTCTGAAACTGCATGGAATGTGAACCATTGTAACTGAATATTGTTATTGTTTGTAACCTATACCACATGTTTTTTCTTATCGCTTGTCTATGCTCATGTTCTTATTATCCTTGTTTACCTAGTTAACCCACTGTATACCTTACACCACCACCTTTAGCGGGATGCACACTGTACTGTTTTCTTGAATGTACCTTCTGTATCTGTTGTTCTTTTTTGCCACTTTGTGGCCCGGGTCATGACTGAAAACGATCCTCTGGAATACTGCACCTACGCAATTACAAAAGACATACATACATGCATATATACATAAAGAAAGAAAGAAAGAAAGAAAATATTTAATCTGAATGCCAATTTGCGGTCACATGGACATGAATGGAAATTAACAGGAGGTAGGTTCAGGAGAGATGTGAGGAAGTACTACTTTATGGAAAGGGTGGTGGAACCTTGGAACAGTCTGTTGGCTGAAGTGGTGGGTGCGGAAACAGTCAGGAGATTCAAGCAGGACTGAGACATAATGAATCGAATAGTGGTTACCAGGGGTGATAAAATCAAGGAGGAGAATAGAGAGAGAGAGGACAGGAAGGGTTAGTACCCCGGAGGAACAGTATGTTCCAGGGATTACAGGGAACTTGGGCAGACTGGATGGACCTCTGGTCTTTTTCTGCTGTCATTGTCTATGTTTCTATGTAAACAGGACTGTTAGAGGTACAGTCAGTACCTCGTGAGCTCCCTTAATGCCCTTAGATTCACCCCATTGCTTTGTCCACTTTCAGATTAGCGAGTCCCTTCAGGACTTTTGCCTCTGAAAAAGAACTAGTGTCCACCTCCCCACCTCCAAAGTTCCTGTTACTTTTTTGTGATCCCTCCCCTTCTGTTTTATCTATGAACACTGAGCAGAAGTATTTGTTCAGGATGTCTGCCTTTTCCTGGTCCCCCTCTGCACAGTGCCCCCTTCTCTTTTTAACCTTACATTACCTCCCCTGGTTTTCCTTTTTTTGCTTACATACCTAAAAAAAAATATTTCGACCCCTTTTGTTACTGCCTGAGCTACTCTCCCATCAATTTGTCCCATTGCACTCCTTACTGCTTTCTCTGCTTCCCTCTGCTTCCCAGATACACCTCCCTATCCTCCTCTCTCTACATCTCCTTATACCTTCTGAATGCAACCATTTTAGCCTTTACCTTTTCTGCCACCTTTTTTGAGACTTATAGTGGTCTCTTTTGCCTCTCGCCTTTGCTCACTTGCTTGACACGGAGGATTGTCACCTTAAATATACCCTCTTTTAGCTTTGCCTACTGTTCTTCCACTCCCCTGATCAGCTGTCCCGCCAGGTAATCCCTGAGGCATTCACTCATCTTTAGAAAATCTGTCCTCCTGAAGTCCAGGACCCTCGCTCTTGTGTGTCTCAATTCTGCAATTGTCTTTATATTTAACCACACTGTATGGTGATCACTGGTCCCCAGGTGGCCTCTCATCTTGATGTCTGCAACACAGTCCCAGTTGGTGAGTACCAGGTCCAGTATTTCCCCATCATGAGTGGGTTCACTGACTAGCTGTCTCAGTAATGTCCCCTGCAGGGAATCCAGGATGTCACTGCTTCTAGATGGAGCTGAAGCTGGGAGGCTCCAACTACATCCGCCAGACTGAGGTCCCCCATCAGCAGTACTTCTTCCTTTTCTGCCATTTTGTTAATGACTTCTACCAGTACCTTATCTAACTCCTCCCCCTGTGCCAGAGGTCTGTAGATCACTCCAGTATGACTAGTGACCCTGTTTGCCATCTCTAGAAACATTGAAACATGGATGTTAACAGCAGAAGAGGACTGCAAGGCCCATCCAGTCTGCTCATTTTACCAATTTGCTCCAGCTGCCTCTACTAGGTCAGTGGCCTCAGCTATGCCCCCCTCATATGTATGATTCCCTAGTGCCTATCCCATGCCCTCTTGAATCCCTCCACTGTACATGTTCTAACCACCTCCTGATGCAGTGTGTTCCATGCATCCACCACCCTCTTTAAAAAATAACTTTCTCACGTTAACCCTTATATAACCCCCCTCCAATCTGATGTCATGCCCTCTAGTTCTAGTGTACTTTTTATACTGGAAGATGCTATCCCCTTTCACCTTATTTATGCTCTTAAGATATTTTAAAGTCTCATGTCTCCCCTCTCCCATATGTGTTCCAACTTGTACATCTTGAGGTCCCTAAGTCTATCCCCATATGCCTTGTCATGCAGACCCTGCATCATCTTAGTTGCCCTCCTCTGCACTGTCTCACCCTGTCAATATCCTCATGCAAGTGCAGCCTTCAGAACTGCACATAGTACTCTAGGTAAGGCCTAACCAGCGTCTTGTACAGTGGGATCGCCACCTCCCTCCTATGGCATGTAATACCCCTCCCTATGCACCCTAACATCCCACTAGCCCTCCCAACTGCTTTTGCAGTCTGCTTGGTGGATTTCAGGTCATCTGATATAATGACCCCCAAATCCCTCTCCTCACTGGTGACCATTAACAACTCACCCCCCCAACATGTAGCTCCCCCCAGGGTTTCTGTTACCTATGTGCATGATCTTACACTTCTTCACGTTACACCTGAACTGCCATACCTCAGACCATTTCTCCAGCTTTTCCAGGTATCTTTTCATTCTCTCTACACCCCCCTGGAGTATCTGCTCTCTTGCAGATCTTGGTGTCATCTGCAAACAGGCATACTTTACCCTCTAGCCCTTCAGCTATGTCTACTATGAAAACATTGAAGAGGACTGGTCCCAGGACTGACCCCTGTGGCACACCACTGGTGACTCCCATTTCTTCCGACTGTGTGCCATTAACCACCACTATCTGCCTTCAGTCCACTAACCAATTTCTGTCCCAGTTCACCACCCTGTGTTCCACCCCTAGACTCCTCAGCTTGTTTACCAGTCTTCTAAGCAGGACTGTGTCGAAGGCCTTGCTGAAATCAAGGTAGGCAATATCCACTGCCCCTCCCTGGTCCACCACCTTGGTCACCCAGTCAGTGAAATTTATCAGATTTGCTTGACAGGATCTTCCCTCTGTGAACCCATGCTGTCTTTGTGCCCAATTCCAAGTTGGGCTACGCCAGTGTAAACCAAGATACGCCAAACCCCTTGGCATATCCTGTGACTTACGTCAAGTGATATGCCTGCCGGTATTCCAAGTGGTGCCTTGTGCCATGGTGGCTGCGGGCTACGACAATCGTGGATTACACCATCCACTATGCCACAGCCCACAACACCACGGAGCAAGTGTGGGTTACAACAGCAACTGTGCTCTATTCCAGGAGGGCGGCTGTCATAACCCGCAAGTGTAATTCCAAAAGCCTCACTGGTGGGGCTAAGTTAGAACAGCCAGAAGCTGCTCTAAGTGGTGACCGATGATGCTATCCATCAGTTGCCAGCCCCATGGTGCCACTGCAATGGGGCCGATGTGTTCCATGTACCTCCACTGGCATATTCCTGCCCCCCACTCCTCGATGCTCATGGACCCCAAGGGGTCTGATCTATGGTTCACCCCACCCAGACACCTGTGCCACCTGTCCTGCCCTCCATGTCCTCTGGTGTGTGCCGTGCTGTTCTGGGGGAGGGGTGGCTTCGGGGGGGCTGCCAGTCACAGGCCACAACTTGCAACATTCGGGTCAGTTACACCATGTCAGTGGCATTAGCCTCCGTATGCCATAAACTGCATGTATCAAGTGCCGGGATACTACCGCTCTTGGAATGTGGCACAGGGTCCCCGGCGTAGCCACAAATGGTGTAACTCACAGCCTCCTGCAAGTTACGCCACTCATCCTGGAATTGGGCCTTTGGATCCTGCATTCCAATGGATACCAGATGATCCACAATACATTCCTTAAGCAGTGTCTCCATGATCTTCCCCCCCTATTGAGGTGAGACTCACTGGCCTGTAGTTCCCTGCATCCTCCTTGCTACCACTCTTGTGAAGAGGGACCACATTTGCCCTTCCCCAGTCCTGCTGTGGGACCACTCCCCGTGTTCAGTGACTCGCTGAACAGGGCTGCCAAAGGTTCTGCCAGCTTCATACTCAGATCCTTTAGGATCCTTAGATGTACTCTGTCTGGCCCCATTACTATGCCCACCTTTAGTTTTGTAAGTTCCTCTAGGACCCTCTGTTCTGTAAATGTTGTGAAGCTCAGTTCTTCCCCCCTCCACATTTCTGTTTTCCACTTGTGGTCCTTGCCCCACTCCCTCTCTAGTAAAGACCGAGCAGAAGTACCTGTTAAGGATTGTGGCCTTCTCTAGGTCCCCTTCTACCCTCTCTTCATTGTCCCCTTTGGGTCTGACTATACCCCCTCTAGACTTCCTTCTCTCACTGACGTACCTAAAGAATGTCTTGTCCCCTTTCCTCACTGATTGTGCTAGCCTTTCTTCAGTCTGTGCTTTAGCACTTCTCACCACCCCTGCCTCTTTCCAACATTTTTGGTACTCTTCTCTGTCCCCATCTTTTTGTGTCCTCTTATATTTTCGGAAGGCTACCCTCTTGGCCCTGATTTTATCTACCATCTCCTTAAAATGCCAGAGTGTCTTTTTCCTTCTCTTGCCCTTATTCTTCACCCTCACACATTGATTGGTTACCTTGACAATGGACTCCTTAATGCATGCAAATTGACCCTGCACATCCCCTCCTGTCCCCCCCTTAGCCAACTCCTCTTTAACCCTCCTTCCCATCTCTGCAAAATCAGCTCCTCTGAAATTTAGGATTTTAGCTTTTTTATGTGTGGCCTATATTCCTGTGTCCAACTTGAAACAAACCATGTGATGGTCACTAGACCTCAGATCCCACTCCACCTGGAGATCAGTGATCCTGTCTCCATTGGTGAGCACTAGACCCAGGATATTCCTGTCCCGGGTGGGCTCCTGCACCAATTGTCTTAGGCCTGCTCCCTGTAAGGAAACCACAATGTTCCTGGTCCTGCTCAAGGCTCCTGTTGGGATAGACCAGTCTGCATCAGGCATACTGAAATCACCCATAAGCAGAATCTCACCCTTATCCATCATGTTGTATACTGAGTCCAGCATTAACTTGTACGCCCCCTCCCCTGAGCTGGTGGCCTGTAGATCACTCCTGTTCTAACCAATGTTCCATTACCTGGTTCAAGGGTAACCCACAACTCCTCTGTCTCCTCATTTTTGGCCTGGATTTCTGTTGTCTTGATTATTTATTTGATGTAAAGTGCCACTCCTCCTCCTTTCCTTCCCTCCCTATCTCTCCTGTACAAGGCAAATACTGGTATAGTTGTGTCCCATGAGTGGTTATTAGTGTACCACATCTCTGTTATGGCCACTATGTCTATATCGGCCACCCCATTAAAGCCACTAGATCAGAACGTTTGCTTTCCAAACTTCAGGCATTCATATTCCTTTGTTGTGTGGGGTGCCTCAGGGTTCTGTGCTATCTCCCATGTTATTTGCGGTGTATATGTTGCCTCTTGGAGACATCATAAGACGGTATGAGCTGAGGTTTCACTGCTATGCAGATGATACCCAGCTATACCTGTCTTTCGCTCCTGACCAGGATGGAGTTCTCCCAGTGTTTAACAACTGTCTGAAAGAAATCCATGATTGGATGGATTCTAGTTGGCTGAAGTTGAACTCAGAAAAGACAGAGGTTTTGGTCATGGATCCGGGCTGTCGGATAGAGGGGCCACCTGTTGGTGCACCCTCAGGTGTCACTTCTGACCTCCGAATGGGTGTGTAACCTAGGGGTTATCTTGGATGACAGGCTGACACTACAGTCACAGGTGTCAGCAGACATCAAGACTTCCTTTTACCATCTTAGGAATATCGCTAGAGTGAAGTACCTTGTTCAGTCTGACACGTTATCAACGTTGGTCCACGCCTTCGTGTCCTCACGTTTGGACTACTGCAACTCCCTGTATTTTGGGCTTTCTGGGGGTTGAAATCCGCTGCCTTCAGCTAGTGCAGAACACGGCAGCCTGGGTTTTGACTGGGACAAGCAGGTCTTGTCATATTACCCCGGTGCTGCACGATCTGCACTAGCTTCCTATTCGGTGGCGGATCACCTTTAAAGTCTGTTTACTGACTTTCAAAGTCCTACATGATCAGGGTCCAGCCTATCTGAAAGATCTTCTGGCTCTTTACTGCCCAGGCCGATCGCTCCCCTCAGCCAATGCGGGGTTGCTAGAGATTCCAAGAGTGAGTCTAAATTCAGCTGGTTGTAGAGCTTTTTCTTATGCTGCTCCCACTCTTTGGAATTCTCTACCCCGTCGGTTATGGGAGTGCACCTCCGTGGAGGAATTTAAGAGGGGTTTAAAAACTCATTTTTATCAAATTGCCCTCTTGGAGTATTGACTGTGTTTAAGCTGCTGATTAGACTGTAGTTTTATATTGAATTATGTTTGACTTGTATTACTTGTTTTGTACAGTGCCTTGAAAATTGAAAGGCGATTTAGAAATAAAATGTATTATTATTAATATGTTCCAAGTCTTGTTCCTGGTCCCTCTGCCATTATTTTTGTTCTTGTCCCATTGTTTCTGACCTGCATCTGTTACTACTCCCTGTCTCAGTTTGTCTTTGTGCCCCTTACCCTGTCCTGTTTCTTATCTGTATTCGCTAAACTCTTGTCCTCCCTTTTCCCAGTACTGACATTACCAACCTAAGGGGCTAGGCTGTATTGTTTCCATTCCCTCTGATAGCCCCCCAGCTAGTTTACATGCCCAGCAAGGAAGCACCCAAACTTTTCACTGAGGACTGCTGTCCCCTGCCTGGACAGATACAGACTGCCCCTATACAGCCTTGCATCTGCCCAGGTGGATCCCCAGTCCCCAATGTAGCCAAAGCCCTTATCCTTGCACCATCCTTTCAACCTTTTGTTGAATTGGCTGATGCATTGATTCTTTGCCTCACCCTTCTCCCTGACTGGTAGGAACTCAGAGAAAATCACTGATTTCATGACCCTCTCAAGCTGACTACCCAGGACCCTGAAGTCATCCTGTACTGTCTCTACATTAACCCCTTCCTTGTCCATGTCATTAGTCCCGAGGTGGACAACTCCTCCCCCCTTGCCACTGCCTTGGAAATCCTGTGGATTCACGTTTTGTCCCTCTGAGCAGTGGCCCCTCACAGACACTTTACCTCCTTTTCTATATGCCTACCTATTCCCAACACCATATCCTTAACAACTGAGTCCCTCACCATGAGAAGCTTCATCCTCCTCTGGGGTTCTCTGCCCTCCCTCTGGTGGTCCCGCACCTCTTCCCTGGTCTCAGCCCTGGGCCCTCTCTTGGGGGTATCCTGTTCCATGAGAACAGCACATTTTTTCTCCAGCAGGACTGGTTGGGGAATGTGCTTATGAGCCACCCTCCTTGTTCTACCCGGGCCCACTGTAGTCCACCATGCCTGTGCCTTGGAATCTGCTGTGGCAATGGCTGAGGATACTGCGGCCCCTGGGTGTGAACTAAGGTTTCCAGAACTCCTGGCAGCTCAGCCTGGAGTCTGTCCACCTCTGCCTGCAGCGCAGAGAGGTGCCTACAAATGGGGCAGCACCTCAGCATCCAGAAAGCACTTCTGGACAAGGCTGCACCAGATGCTTTGCACTGTACCACTTCCTGCATCATTTCTACTGTTATTCATATAGCCTCTTATTACTCCCCTTTATTTGCTATTGGTTTACTTATTTGTAGATAGTTTACCCTCAGCTATCCCTGGTTCTTGATTTCTTGCTTCCGCTTTTATTGTTTTTTTGTTTTTTGGCTATTTGTAGGTTACAAACCTGCTACCTGTGTCCCAATAGGAAATGACACGAGGGCCCAGATGAATAAAGGTAGGGACTGCCTTGGGGTGGGTAGGTTGAGGGTTGGGCGGGACTAAGAACCCCCGGTTCCTGGAAAAATCAGGCAGCCAGCCCAAACAGCACTGATTAAATACCCCAGCACAGAATTTCACTCAGTAACAGCTCCAGCCCAACAGTACTAACTATTCCAATATCAAAATTAAACAGAAAAAAACAGCACTTCCCTGCTGATCTTGCTCCTTTGGTCTCCTGCTTCCAAGTGATTTAGTTAGCAAAGATGGCTCCTGCAAGTTTCTCCTCCCCCACTCACAAGGCCAAGCTGATCTGTAGTTTCCTGTCTCAGCCCCACAATGCAGAATTCCACTTAGTAACAGCTCCAATAATCCAAACAGCACTAATTAAATTCCCCAGCACAGAATTTCACTCAGTAACAGCTCCAACCCAACAGCACTGATTAAATTCCCCAGCCCCTTTTACCCTCACAGTACTAACTATTCCAATACCAAAATTAAACAGAAGAAACCAGCACTTCTCTGCTGATACTGCTCCTTTGGTCTCCTACTTCAAAGTGACCCATAGAACCTCGGCCCCACCCCCATATTTTCTGTATCTCTGTTGCTTTTATGCTTTCCGTCAGATACAGCACCACACACCTTCCTTTCCTTCCCACCCTGTCTTTCTTGAACAGAGTATAGCCTTGTATGGGTATGGATATAGCCATGTCCTAGTCATGGTTTTCAGTGCACTATGACTTGGTAATGGCCACAATATCCAGTCTGGCCTCTGCCATGATGACCTCTAGGTCTGGAATCATAGTTCCTAGACTTTTAGCATTTGTACACATGGCCTTCCAGATTTTGTTAGCACTCTGCTTGTTTTTCCTTTTGGCCCCCCCCCCCACTTATTAATGCTCCTGATCCCATCCCCCTTCATTTCTATCCCCCTACTTCCTTTATTAATTTGCACCCTGGGCAGTTTCTCTCCTCTTGGGCTCCCCTAGTTTCTGCTTCAGCCTGAAGGGGCAGTTTCTGCCTCCCCAATTTCTTCTGCCACCATCCTCAGCTAGTTTAAATGTTAAAAATAAGATTTAAAACATCCACCAAGGACTGCAGTTCTCCTCCTGGAAGGATGCAGGCCATCACCTCTGTATAGGCCCTTATCCATCCAGGTGGATTTCAAGTCCCCAGTGTACCTGAACCCCTTCTCTCTGCACCATTCCTTCAGTTGTGTGGAGATCCCTCTCCTCCCCATGTCTTAGAGAGGGAGCACCTCAGAGAAAGTCACTGAGCACACCACTTGTCTAAAACTACTCCCCAGCTCCCTAAACTCCCTCTGTGCTATCTCAGCCCTGTTCCTAGTCAGGTCATTAGCCCCCAGGTGGACAATGACATTCTGCTCCCCCTTCTCTCCTGCTGCCCAAGCAGTTCCCAGGATCTGCTTTCCATCCTTTTGTACTGTGATGCCACATAGGCACCTGACCTTCCTCTCTGTCCACTTCCCATTTCCAAATCTATCCCCCTGATAATCAAATCCCCTGCCAAAAGTTGCTTCCTGCTCTGCGATCCTCTCCCACCATCATTGGGGTCTCCATTATGGAGGAACACCACATCCTCCCTGGCCACTAGCATGGGTGCCTCCTCCTAGCAGTCCTGCCCCACCAGTGTAGTATAGGAATTTTGTAGTGATACTGGTTGAGGAATGTGCCTCTGACTCACCACCTCCACTCTTCTTGGAAAATATCACCCCAACACTTCTTGCAGTCACCATAGTCCAGCCATAGATGTAAATTATATTGAATCTTGTATTCTTACAGATGCAGACCAAACTAATTAAAGATCTGTTAAAATTCATTGTTTATAACTAAAGTGTACATTGAAACACATGAAAATAGAAAATAGAGTTAGAATCGATGTTTTAACCATAGGTCTTCTTCAGGAATGATCTAAAAGAGAGAAAAATAAAACAAAGTTAATGGAGAGGTAAGGGGAAATAAGGGATATATATGTGAGGAACGAAAATAGAGGGAGGCTCTAGGAGAAAAAAATTGCAATAAGCAAGGTAAGACTAGAATCTGGAAAACAAAAAGGTGATGATGAGTATGAAAAGGCATGGTAGAAGTGAATAAGCCAAGGAATCCTCAAGTAGGGATTAATTAACAGGGTCTAGTAAGAAGGGTGAAAGGTGACAAATGTGGGGGGGGGGAGACAAAGACAGAAACATATGTAGAAAATGAAACTGGGTTGATTGATTGATAAAATTTTATTTTTATACAGGAACAAATGATTAGGGAAAATTCCCTATTTTCAACAAAATGCCCTGTATAATCCATATACAATACAAATGGTTACATAAAAAACAAAATTGCAAAAAAACAAGATTCTACAATATTAAGATAGTTCCATCATTGTCAAATGTAACATGTACAAGTAGTGCATAGGGATTTGTGTAATGCAGTTGGAAATTTGGATGGATGTGCACACATAACTGGGCAGTTACTGAGCTTTACAGAAACCAGCTCAAAAACAGATCAAAAGGTAAAGTAAAAATGTGTTGCTATACTGGGCACCACTAATCATGCGTTCTTACAGCAGCTCTTGAAAGAGCAGGCTTTTGTGTTGTTTTCCTTTGACAGATTCCTGCTGACAGCATATTAATTATTTGCATAGTGAAACTATCAAATTAGAAACTGTCATTCGCCAGTTTGTGCATTACTAATATATGACACCATGCAGAAATTGAAAGGTTTCCTGTTTACACAGAAACACAACACTGAACAACAGTAAGACTTTCTTTGACCTTCACCATTAGTGAACTTGTTCAAATCTAACAATTAACATGGCAGTATATGATGGCTGAAATTCACCTGTAAGTCATGAGGAAAATATGTTTTTAAAACTTTTTTTTGTCTTACTACAACTTTTTATGCAAATACACTTGTATACTCATTAATGTTCAACATTCCTTTTAAAATGTGATTTGAAATTTTACGGTTGGTCTGTGGCTTGTTGTTCACATTTACTTTATAAGGTACAAATTCAATCACCATGCCTTGATTTAAAATGTTATTTTCATGCAGATTCAATCATCACTGGAGCATCCCTGTCTTTGAAAGATTTGTTAAAGCGGCTGCAGTGATGTTCAACAATTTCTGCAGCAGGTACCTTCTCATACTTTGCAAACGATGGTTTGAGTGCTTTTCTTTCTGTTTCGTGTAGTGCGACCTTGGCCACACAGTAACCTGGGTATCTTTTTTGCTATGAAGGAACTTATTCCATCACCTCTGATAACTAATCTGTACTAGAAATAATATTGAAATACATTTTACAAACAGTAACAGCTGTTACATTTTATGAATGTGATGTTTTCAGAGTGGAACGGACACTAATGTGTGACTACCAGTGCACATCTTGTTTTGTGCTACTATTGTGGGCATGTATCATGATAATGATGATATCCAGTTGTTCTCCACTACTCTTTCAACCTAGTGGTATGTATTTTTATTTTTCCTGGTGTCCAAGGGTGCTCTCTGCACCCTGGAAACCCAGAAACGTTGTGTTAATTTTTCTTTGTGTTTCATGCAACACATTTTATTGAATCAGCCACACCAGACCAGCCCACACAGTCCCTAACACTAGCAACACTCACCACTGGCCCCTTGAAAAGAGTATAGTTTCCCCATACCTCTTCAGTAAAATGCAATGACATTTTGCTAACCTCAGCTCCCTGCCTCCAAATGGAAATTTGAGATATCTCACCAACTTTCATTACTTATCATTACGCGTGTGACAACAAACTTTCATTCAGCAGTTGGACATGTAAGTGAACAGAGGGTTTGTGCCAATCATCAACATAGTGGTGTGATACTGCACTGTTGTCATGGGGCCATGTTGTTGAGGGGTGATACTGGAGGTGACTGAGCTGTCATGTCAGTGTGGCTGCATTCAGTCATGAGGGGGTGGGGCATCACTGTACACCATGGAAAAATAAATAAATACAGGCTGGGTGTTCTAGGGTGAGGGTTGCACAGTTGAACAGTAGGCACTGAACATGGGAAGTCCAGATCGGTGCTGTGTTTGGGTTGGTGAAAGCAAAATGTTTTCTTCAGGCATTCAATTAGCCCCTAAAAGGCTGCAAATTACCACAGAGAAACTTAAGAGTGCTATGGAGTCATTTGCATATTAGTACATGAATTGAGCTTATTGCTCTGGATGATCAGTCTCCATTAGTGGTCCATAACATCCAGATTGCTATTGCAATATCCATGGCATCCTATTGATAACATAGCTCATGTGGCCAGTATATGGATCTGCTTTGCAAGCGTTATCTGCATAGTGCCTATCCAGCAGTAGTGTGTCATCGCCTCATCAATGGAAGCTCTTCATTGCTGCATCAGGCCAGTGGAGTTGTCTGAGACTACACATACACGGCGGGTGTCATAGTATCTGTTAGACCCTATACACCTCTCCACCCTGTCTGTTAATGATCACTATTGAGCCTCAGTTCAGTGGCACATAGCCTATGGATTATCTCCAAGTGGTTGTTGATGTCACTGATAGTGTATGGTATTCATTGCAAATGTACAGTTTTTACTTCAGGGCTATTGTGGTCCATTGAAAAAAACAAATTGATACTCCCAGTTATGATCCTGCCGAGGTAAGCAGTTCTTTTAGCAGCTCCATTCCTCATCCCTATAAATATTTATTTTAAAAGGAAAAACTTAAGCTCTTTGAGCCATTTTACACCTCTCTTGGTGGAGTATACACTGGTCTATCACTGGGAACTTAAAATTCGGCTCAGCGATGGATATGGACATGAAAACTCCAGTTAGACATACGCTGCCGCCAACCCCCGACCATGCTATGAATTTGAAACAGGCCAAACAATTGACAGCTAATACCTCCTTGACTCCTACAAATACTAACCTTCTAACAGAAGACACATTTATGCAAGAGATGAAAGATTTAAGGGAAGCAATCTCTTTACTGGTTGAATAATCTAAATCTATAAGGGGTGCCACTGTGAAGATTAACAGAAGACTTACAGACTCTGCGGCTAGAATTTCCTCAGTAGAGGACTGGAGACACAGATTGGAGCCTGATATTCCTGCCATTCGCCAAAAGATTTCCAGGATTGATCCTAAACTAGAAGATCTGGAAGGCCGATCACGTAGAAATAACGTTGTGATATACAGCCTTCCAGAAAATTCTGAAGGCATAAATCCAATATACTTTGCCCAAGTTCTCTGAGAAAACCTTGATGGGCAATCTGTAAGTGTAGCATTGTATATAATTGAAAGAGCCCACAGAGCTCTCAGGCCATTACCTCCTAAAGGAGATCCACCCGGACCTTTCATTATTAGATTTTTGAACTGTTTAGATAGATCTCATATTCTAGCAAGAACCAAGGATGTCTGAGATCTTTCATGGGATGGCAACAAAATCATAATGTCCCAGGATCTCCCTCAAGAAGTACGATTAAAAAGACAAAATTTCTCCCCGATTGTCAGCAAATTCATAATGGCAAGGATAAAATTTAGGACGCTGTATCCAGGTCAGCTAAATATATCCAAAGATGGGAAATCATATTATTTTGAATCCCCACAACAGGCTTCACAGTAACTTGCTAAAATGTTTCCAGAGCTTTTTAAATCGAGATGAAGCAGTTAAACGCTGTACTGATATGTTAAAGGACTAAAATCCTATGGGACTTGAATGGCATTCTAGTCAAACCTCAGACAGTGCAAGATGAGAAATGAACAATCTGCTGATGGGACTAAATTTAGTTGTTTTTTTTTGTATTATCTCTTTTACCTCCTATGTGCTCCACTTCAACCTCTCAGTCAGGCTCACCAAAGGCTGCTCTGATCCATCTGTCCTCTGAGCCTCTGGTCCCACATGGCAGCCACCCCCAGGGTAACCCAGTGTAACCCTTCACCGGATGGGTCCTCCTTCTCTGAGGGGGAATGCACCAGCCCCAAAGGGGGCAGGCCAGCACTACACTTCTTCCCGGGGTGCTGCTGGGATGGAGGACTTGGCAAGGACACGAATGGCACCAGTGAGCTGGGAAGCTGTCATTCGGTTGACGTGGAGCAGTATTTCCACTTTTTCTGGTGCGTTCCCTCTTGCATGCATCTGTAGTGCTCCTGGACTTCATGAGAGGCTGCTGCAGCATGACATCAACCCACTACCCACCCCAGGAGAGGAGAGCAGTCCTACGGACTCTCGATCCTCTCCTTCTCCTGCCAGCCCCCGGCATCCTGAGTCTGTTCCCGAACATGGGTCACCGGCATGGGTCGAGGTAAGGTGCCAGCACCTCAGCCCTCTATGCCACCCTGCTGGCATCTAAATTTAGTTTTACTTGAATTTGGGTTCAACTGTGCTGGCTGGTACAGGAAATACCAGGACTCTAATTAACTTTCTTTTATGCTCTTGAAGCTCAAAGGACAGTTGATAAGAGGTGAACTTTAGCACTCTCCTTCTTTTTCTTTTTCCTTAAAAACTGTATTAAATCTCTGAGCTAGTATATCAAACTTGTTAAAGTTTCTGTCTGGGTGAGTTACAACCCAGGGTCTTTTTATGAGATATGAGAATGTTTTAGAGTGTCGCAATATCAAACTTTACACCCATAGTTTTGGAATGTTAGTTAGTTTTCAATGTTACGATATAGATCTTAAGCATAACTTTTAGATTTCTGTACTTAAATTGTTTTGAAAATAACACAAGGGGAGGAGTGGGGACAAGGGGATCTGAAGAACAAGGAAACAGGAATTACTCTATTGATGCTCTTTTTGCTGGCATTTGTATAAGGAGGAGTGTTGAGTTAATTAGATGAAGTATTCAAGCCATGAAACATGAATCCAGAATTCAGGAACACTGGTTTACCATGATTGAGAAAAGGCAACTTCTGTTTCACAGACTTAAAAAGACGTTACTGACACCAATGGTGTCAGCAATGCAAAATCGTTTTTTACCAGTGTTTTGTGTTGTGACACATATTTTACCATTTTTGTACTCTACTAGTATGCATTTTAGCTATTTTGACAACCACTATTGTAGATCAGCCCTTGTACCCATTAGAAGCAATTGTAATATGGCATATGGATGAACTCAATCATTGCCTCCATTTGCTTTGTCTCCTATATGTACTGTATACAGTCCTTCCACCATTAGCCATCTCTGTTCACACCAATAATTCACATATACATTTTGCACATGTATATCATGTGTGTGCATGTCAGTTTGTCCTCTTTGAATTCTGTAGTGCCCCCTCCCACCCAGATCATGTTGAATCAATTCTTCTTTCAATATGCATGGCTTGCCGATTACCAGTCACCATCCGATTGATTGATTAAAGAATATATACCGAATGCACTGAAATGACGAACTTCAAAATTGTTATAAAAATTGTTTTAATATAAATGTGCAAAAAGATTAACATGTGCAAAACTGTGCAACAAATCGATGATCTTCAACTAAACAAGAAACTAAATACATTAAAATAGTGTTCAGAAACAAATAGTGCAATTCGCCAGCTAAACTAAAACCTATAAATTAAGATGTGCAAATGTGTAGTGTTTATAAATGTGCAAAAAATTATGTACAAAACTTACAACAAAACAGTGATCTTCAGCTTAAAGAAATATAAACTATTCAGACACAAACAGTGCAATTCACCAGCTAAACTAAAACCTATAAATAAAATAAGTGTGCAAATATGTTGTAAGCAGCCTGCTGGAAATGACGTAAAAGTACATATGAGCTGCTATCAAAACCTATATAAATATACACACATATACAAGGGTAGCGTAGAATACAAAACACTGCACCAACAATCGTAAAATGCAATTAAAGTCTGTATAAATTTGTATAAGTAAGCAACGAGTGGAAATAAAATAAAGAAGTGTATTGCAACAGAGGCATAGCCTGCTTAAAGTGTTAGCAACCTGGGATTAGACAGAATAGGAAGAATGGTGCAAAGGAAGTTGGGTGGGAGCTGAGGTTGGTGCTACACCTGGATACCAATCATCTGTCAAACCAGTTGGTTGAGACTGAAGAATGCCTGCAGACTTGTGGACAGAGGGATTACACACACAGCCTCCCTCACCATTTCCAAAGTCCTCCCTGTGTGAGGCAGGAATGGATGCAGGATTGGATAAGGACTGCTGAAATAGTTTGCTTAAGGGTTGGAGTGCCATGGGGTACCTACCATTTAGTATGGGACTGGGTGGGACTTCTGGCACCAAAGACTCTACACAAGCCTCAATATAGTTGTCAACCTCAATAGTATGGAAGCGGATTACTGATCAAAGGGGACCTTAGACTACCTAGGACATCAGATTACCTAGACAGCAACAGGCTCTGGAATAGTAAACAGCACAGAAAATGGAATAAAACTGAACTTAAACTTGTGCACCTAGGACAATAAGCACAAAACTATGACAACGTCCAGAAAACATTCTCACTTATTATACATCAGCATAGATAATGTCTCAGCAAGTTCCTTCGTTGATCTGTGTAGATTTGCCCATACACAGAGAACAAGCATTCCACATCCGCACTGGAGGCAGGTATCCAGATTGCTTGTTGTGCTGCTCTGGCTAGTAATGGTGTAAGATTT
The DNA here is from genome assembly GCA_016271365.2 of Neoceratodus forsteri. Taxonomy (NCBI): domain Eukaryota; kingdom Metazoa; phylum Chordata; order Ceratodontiformes; family Ceratodontidae; genus Neoceratodus; species Neoceratodus forsteri. The sequence goes on from CM028137.1 coordinate 784,007,425, forward strand.
TCCATTGCAATCCAGTACTGCCCGACATCAAAGTTTGACCTTTCTGGCAGCTATTTTAAGTCTTGGTTAATGTGCAGTTCCCAACCCTTCTGAATAGCAGTCCTGTTGTGCAGGCTGAAAAGGGGCATTTCCTCAGTGTACAGTTGGAAGTCCCCATTCAGTTTAGTGAGATTATGTGGGTCCAAAATAAGACAGCTTTTAAAGAACAGAACTGAAGGATTGGAATCCAAGTGCTTTACCAGTTTTGCCAGTGCTAAGGAAAGTGCTTTTTGAAAAAATGCCACTTGTTCCTGCTTGCCCCGTTGCCTTAAATTGATGAGAATCTCATCGGTTCTTTCACCGAATTGTTCAGTTTTGTACATTCTCGTCTCAAAGTGCATATGGATTTTGTTTAGTGTGCCATATATTGAGACAGCCAAGGGCTTTTCCTTCAATTGCAGCAATTCTGTGGTCTCCATGAGGTCTGTGCAGTTTTCCGCAATTAATGTTGTATGCAGCTGTAGCTCAGCTAACCACTCCTCAAATAATTTCTGCAATGATTTTATGGAGTTTGCATCACTCGAATCATCTTGAAAGAATTCTCTAAGATGCTGTAGGTGGATTGAGTGGTAATTGACCATCTCAAACCAAGTGTGCCAGCGAGTAAGGACAGGAACTGGTGGCAATGTTTGTTTCTCTACTCCCCTCTCCTCCAGAAATGCAATATATTCCCTCTTTCATTTTGGGGACTGTTGGAAAGCATACTTGAGTTGGACAACCAGTTTGTTTACCAGTTCAAAGTGATCGATCCATGTGTCACCTACTAGGGATAACACATGTGCCCAACAAGCAACATGAATAATGTGGTCTCTGATTATGCCTTGTATAGCATCATTAAAGCATTTGATCATATAGCGTGCATTATCACTTACAAATGCAATCACTTGCTCCATTCCTATTTCATACTTCTGCAGTGTCTTCATAACAGCTTGCGCAACTGTAGAGTGGTTTACTGCAGTCAGCGCTGTCGTGTTGGTAATATAAGACCTGCCACCCTCCATCATAAAAATAATGCTCAGCACACAGTGAGAGTCAGAGTCATGTGTGATGAATCAACTGACGCAAAGAGTCTTCCCTCTTACAATCTCAGTGAGGGACTCTTCCATTTGCTTTTTCAGTCTTGGCTAGTAGTTTTGACGCAGTGTGTCTGCCATTGGAAGTGCGCCGATTCCTTTTACGTACTTTGCCATGTAATCTCACAGACAGAGCTGATCCAACTTTTCAATTGGAATGTTGGCACCACACCAAGCCTTTAAAGTGTCCATTACAATTTCCTCATGAGCTGCTGCTGCAGAGGTCATAGCACCAAAACTAGTATGCAGAGTTGTCTGTCTGGCATTTGTGTTGTTCTTTAGTCTTGAGTTTTTTGTATGCTTTTTGCCTTTGCAATGATCCACCACAGTGTCCTTCTGAATGTAGTCAACTGTGTGATCACAGAAGTGACAGAACATCTTTCCTCCTTCATACGTGCTGTAAGCTTTAAATTGTACTGCACCTTCCTTTGCAGTGACACTACTGATCTTTGCCATTTTCTGTGGTGGCTGGGATGCCATTTTTCCACGTTGTACAGTTATCTCCAAAGAAGTACAAGTGAAGCACAGTTTAAAAAAATTAAACAAAGCTGCACAAAGGTACAGCATAAGATTAAGATGTTGTACATGTTTTAAAGTAATTCTGAGATATTTCAAATTGCACATCTAGACTGATTAGAAGGTACCGAGTAAAGTCTGAGAAACTTGTAATCAGAGATCAGATGCAAGTCCGATTTCTACATCAGTACCTACAAACAAGACACAAATTGTGTAATTGTGGGCCCATGGATGAATGAATCAAGTGGAGCAGCTATAGAACAAGCTGTCAACACAAATTCATAAGACATCAATATCATTTAATTACTGGCCACCATGGATGACAGTCCAGAGAGACAGCTACAGCCACTGGCCCTAGAAGGTCACAAAATGAAGCTCACTCACCGGCCACCTCCATGAATAAGACAATCAAGGGGATCAGCTGCAGAAGCTGGCCCGGGACAGTTCCACAAAGACAGTACATCACCTGCGACCTCCATGAATAAGACAATCAAGGGGATCAGCTGCAGAAGCTGGCCCAGGACAGTTCCACAAAGACAGTACATCACCTGCGACCTCCATGAATAAGACAATCAAGGGGATCAGCTGCAGAAGCTGGCCCAGGACAGTTCCACAAAGACAGTACATCACCTGCGACCTCCACGAATAAGACAATCAAGGGGATCAGCTGCAGAAGCTGGCCCAGGACAGTTCCACAAAGACAGTACATCACCTGCGACCTCCACGAATAAGACAAGCAAGGGGATCAGCTGCAGAAGCTGGCCCGGGACAGTTTCAAATATTGCATACCATAAACAAATGCAAATCTAAAGTGCTCCAAAAACACAGCTTCGTGTGTCAGGGGCCTACCTACAGAATCCAGTGGTCTGTTTTGCTCTGAACTGGTCACAATCCGTAGTCGCTAATGCTGAAATGTGTGGCCGACATATGAACAAACCCCTGGCTCCTCTTTAAATCTCTCCAACACAGTAGCACCCTAAGATGGCAGCTTCAATAAGGTAACCTCATACATACTTTATCCTTAAGACCCCATTCAGCCTGCATTGTCATGCTGTAGCTCTGTCGCTCAGATGATGTAATCACGTACTGACATTGCTCCCATCTTAGGGTACTATTGCGATGGGGGGTTTAAAGAGGAGCCAGGGGTTTGTTTATATGTCAGCCACACATTTCAGCATTAGCAACTATGGACTACCACCAGTGCAGAGCAAATTGGACCACTGCATTCTGTAGGTCAGCTCCTGACACACAAGGCTGTGTTTTTGGAGCATTTCAGATTACATCTTATTTATGAGTCCTTTAAACATGCCTGGGCCATGCATAAGGGAACCTTAGTGGTGCAAAGAGGAGATAAAAGCCATTGGCCAGATAGGGTCAGAGGCCATAAACATGTGTGGGGCTAACAGGCAGACTAGATGTGCCTAGCAATTCTCATCTGCCAACAACTTCTATGTTAACGTTTATGTAGAGACTCTAGTCTATGTGCAGGTGAGTGCCCAATTTCTACAACACTGACTTTTCTAAATATAGACTGTACCTTTCTGAAAGTGACTTCTGGGAGCAAGTCACAGACAGACAAACTATTTTTCTGACAGGAGGATGCAGATGGAGCAACTGTCTAACTGGCACCGACATTACTTGGGCCTCCCAAGACTTTCCCTATCTGGGGGTCTTTATTCCTGAGGCGTGGTGGGATCTTGAGAAGACCAACTTTGCCCCTCTCTTGACTTCTCTCTCAGCAGAAATGCAGAGATGGTGCAAACTGCAGCAGTCCTTAAAGGGTAAGGTGAAGGCAATCCAAATGTTCGTACTATTAAGGGTTCTGTACCTCTTCAACAGCCTTCCCATCCCGCTATCTCCTAAAATTTTTTCCTCCCTTGACAAGCTTCTTTCCTCCTTCCTATGGGAAGGCAAGGCTGCAAGCTGGGGATGTGCTAAGATGAGGGCCCATTGGTCTAAAGGGGGCCTTGGTTTGCCCTGGTTTGGAGGATACCACCTAGCCACCTAGCCTTTCAGCTGGCTCAAGCCACTGCATGGTTTGTCCCTAGCCCAACTCCCATTCTGCCATGGGTAACTCTTGAATCCGCCCTGCTCCCTGGCAGTTCTTTCTTCATGCTCCTTGTGGACAAACAGCCACCCAAAAAACACATTTCTCCTATTATGGAGCATACCTGCAAGATGTGGCGTCGGGCTATGAACTTGACTGGGATTCCGAACTCGGACCACTCCCTCCCAATTATTTATGCCCCTTTGTGGCATAACAAATTAATCATTGTGGACCATAAACCTGTGAATTGGCCCCATTGGACCTCTAGGGGCATTTGTGTTGTGGGAGATCTCCTTCTCGCCGACAGTCTGACGTTGATGTCCTTCGAGCAGTTGCAGACTCACTTTGGCCTCCAAGGTCATGATTTCTGGAGATATCTCCAAATACGCAGTGCCCTTACCTCTCTCTTGGCCAAATACAAAGAGGTGGGTTCATGGAATGTCTTATCATGTTGCACAGACCTAAGCAAGGGCAAGGGTGGGTGGGACTGTTCTATAACGTGCTGAGAGATTCACAGCTGGATACCACCTTCCCATGTCAAAGGGCATGGGAGCTGGAGCTCCGATGCTCTCTGACCTCACAAGTGTGGAGCAATTGTTTAAAAATGGCCCATACAGCTTATGAGGATGCTAGGAGCTAAACATTCTCCTAAGGTGGTATAGGACACCTGTGGCACTCTTTAAAATTGGGGTGTTGAAGCATGACAAATGCTGGAGGTGTCAAACCTCCCCAGCCCACCTACTTCATATTCTTTGGTCCTGCCCAGCCCTTCAACTGTTCTGGACCTTAGTATTGCAGGATTGCTCGAGAATTGTGGGGACAAGTCTCGCCCTATCCCAGGACTCGCTCCTTCTAGGTGACTCCTCCATGCTGGACCCCATTTCGACCCCACTTAAAATGTGGACCCTTGCCATGCTTATGGAGGCCAAACAGGCCATCCTTATGAACTGGGGGCTAACCAATGCCCCCTCTGTGGCTGCTTGGCAAGCTACTCTCTCTAGACCAGCATCTTCTGAGAGGCTCACAGCTGCGGGAAAGGGCCAACTTCACAGATTTCACAAAAAATGGGATGCATACCTACTGTACATTCACACTTATGTGCAATCCTGCCACCTACCCCTTGCAACCCACCAGTACTATAAGTGCTGGGACTGTGGGGCTCACTGCTTCCCTACCAACAGTTCTATTTTCCTTGTATGCTACTTGCCCTTGATAATTGTCTTTCTCCTTTCTGTTTCTTGGGTTCTGTATCTTGTTAGATAGTTGCCAGCAAGGTAGGAAGAAATGCATGTTTGGCTACTTCAATACCATGGCAGGGTCTCCCCTTGAAGTTTGTCCTGCTCATATATATTACTTCGGACACTGCTTAGTCGATGATTAAACAAATGTACAATGGAGTTTGAGCACTGTTCTATGACAAAACCTCACGCTTCACTATGTACTTGGCTTTGATCGTTAGTAGACTAGCACATTATTCACTGTTCTCTATCTGTGTTAAATGGCAATAGGTGGCTATGTAGGTAGCTGGTTCATTGCCATGACTGTAGTTTTCACACTGTTATATGGAAAAACAAAACCTCAATAAAGTATTATATGTTAAAAAAGGAGGATGCAGATGGGATGATGGCACCTTACAGTAGCAGCTCACAAGCAGCAGCAATTCGAAGACCCAGAAGAGAATATAAATAATTATCTAAAGGAAACAGATCACACAGACAGATACACGGGATTTATATAAGCCACAAAGTATTACCATAGTCTACTGTACCTTTGAAAAATGAGAAGGACTTGCAGCAGCAGATCTCTCTCAGCACCACTTTTAAGACCTAAACACATAATTTAAAAATTAATACATCACCTCTTGAAAGACACACATCAGTCAACACGAGAATGTATAAATGCCACCTAGTTAGATATTTCAGCTTATCTGTCCCTCCCCCGGAGCCAGAACCTGAACGTCTACCTAAGGCCGCCAGGGCTAAGGTGACATTGATATCCATATTTGGATCCAACTTCCCTAAAAGTAAAGAACTTTCAGGCAGAGATCCATGGAGATAGGGCCCTATTGTAGTGGCCCAGCTTGCTACCCACACTCCCCCGCACCTTTCTCATTACCATCCACCTGAAAACATACCTTTGTGCCAAACCATGGCTAGGATAAATGTTTACAGTGACAGACCCCCATACATTTGTCATGAAGGGCTCTGGGTAAACATAGCGGGCTGCAGCAACACAACCCACTGCCATTGTGGAACATACAGAATTCTCAAGGACTGACACCAGGGCACTATGGACCAAGTGTCCAGTCAGGGTTGGAGGCTGTATCTCTGCAAGTACTTTTGCTGTATCATTGTAATCTTTACTGATGGTGGAGCCTTGTCTTGGCAGCCTTACTTGCCAGTAACTCTCCAGTCACCAAATACTACCTCAAATAGCTATCATTTCCCTCCAACCAGACCAATAAACCAAACCAGACAACCCTGACTACAACCCTGAACAAAAAAATTAAGCAGACACCTACCAACTTACTTTGAGTGGAGCGGTGGCACAATCGCAGGACATGATGCAGTTAGTCTGTCTGAGGTTCAGGCATCAGTCAAAAGGCCAGGGCTATATGGCAGCTGAACAGCAGTAAAGATCCGTTGCAGTGCACATCCTTGAAAGCGCTGAACAGTGACTTAAACTTTCAACTCCAGGCAAAAATGGCAAGAGTGGTCCTTCCTCAATCCTCTAAGTTAGACAGCAGCCAAGTCAGACAACTGCAGCACCAATCAGGTGCAATGGTGACAGCAGCAGCACTGTGGCCCCCAGCCCACAGGCATGGCAGTAGTAGCAAGTGTAGCACGGCAGCCCCCCACCCCTCAGGTGTGGCGGTGGCAGCAGCAGGTGCATCACTGCAGCCCCCACCCCTCAGGTGTGGCGGCAGCAACAGCCAGAGCACTGCAGCCCCCACCCCTCAGGCAAGGCAGCATCAGCAGGTGCAGCACTGCAGCCCTCACCCCCTCAGGTGTGGCAGCAGCCAGAGCACTGCAGCCCCTGCCCCTCAGCTGTGGCAGCAGCAGTACCTGCCCCTCAGGTGTGGTGGCAGCAGCAGCCAGAGCACTTCAGCACCCACCCCTCAGGATGGCGGCAGCAGCAGGTGCAGCACTACCGCCCCCACCCCATAGGCATGGCAACAGCAGCAGGTGCAGCACTGCAGCTCCCACCCCTCAGGCAAGGCAGCATCAGCAGGTGCAGCACTGCAGCCCTCACCCACTCAGGTGTGGCAGCAGCCAGAGCACTGCAGCCCCTGCCCCTCAGGTGTGGTGGCAGCAGCAGCCAGAGCACTTCAACAACCACCCCTCTGGATGGCGGCAGCAGCAGGTGCAGCACTACAGCCCCCACCCCATAGGCATGGCAACAGCAGCAGGTGCAGCACTGCAGCTCCCACCCCTCAGGCATGGCAGCAGCAGCAGGTGCAGCACTGCAAACCCCATTCCTCAGGTGTGGTGGCAGCAGCAACCAGAGCACTGCAGCCCCCGTCCCTAAGGCATGACGGCAGCAAGTGCAGCCCCCACCCCTCAGGCATGACAGCAGCAAGAGTAGTCCCTACCCCTCAGGTGTGATGGCAGCAAATGCTGCCACCACCCCTCAGATGTAGCGGTGGCAGCAGCAGTAGGTGCAACACTGAAGCCCCCACCCCTCAGGTTTGACAGCCACAGGGGCATCATGACAGTACCCACTCAATGCTATGTACCAAAGCTTGTCTGTCAGAGCTCAGACATGAATTAGGCCAAACCACCAGATGCCAAGGTGGACTCCGTCGGTTCAGTCCCTAACAGTTTGCCTGAATTGGTTTATTATTTGTAAACATAGTGCATCCAATTAAATAATCCACACGGCAATTAATGAGGATGCTAATGGAAAGATACACAGATTTACAATTTCTCATAAGTAATAAACCAATTCGAAATTGCACCCACAGTAAACTGGGCACTTGCTGACTTGGTCTTCATGAAAATGGAGCCTCTTAGTTTTCATGTTGGAGCTCAACCTCATGAAAGGAGTTCCGCCAGCAGAGGTGAAACCACAACCACTGTACAGATTAGGGCTTTATCTTTTATCAACCCTGTAGTCAACATAAATAAAATAATATTTGTACCCTAATCACTAGTACAAACTGGCACGTAATCATATGTGCCCATCATTTTTATTATGGCACTATTGAATGTGATGCACTCACAGCACTGCAAGCCGATGACACTGCCTTACCCCTTTCACAATATGCAGGGCAACAGTGCCCTGGGCATTCTCATGGGATTTATAAAAGGGCATTGGAGATATAAACTTCAATCTCCATGCAGAAGGCACTACTGAGGAAGGGGTAAAGTAGTGTCATCAGTTCATGAGCAAGAGCGTGTGATGTTCATGAGCGCCATAATTAAAATGGCAGGGGCACTGGAGAATTTACTAGTTTAAGTGATCAGGTACAAGGATTATTTATTTATTATACAATGGCAACAACATTTCCTGGTCTCTGATTGGTCAGCGTGTCCCTGGCAGTGAGGTTATCCCAGCACAACCTCATTGTACTGCTTTGGATCCCTTGGATGACGCTTTGGATGCCATACAGTACACTTAAGAAACAGATATATTGGCACACAAACTCTAATAAATACATTTTTTTTTTGTATAACAGCAAGCCATTGTATAATAGCAATAATGTACTCCAGGTTGTGGGCTGTGCTGGGATAACCCCACTTCTGGGACGTTGGATTCACTCAGCCTGCGACCTTGTGCCCAACCACCCAGGTGTGAGATTATCCCAGCACAACCCACACCTTGTCATGCATTATTGCTTAAATATAATGCCTGCAAGGGGGAAGGCAGAAAGGTGAAGCCCCGATCTGTACAGTGGTCGGGGCTTCACTTCTGCTGGTAGTTCTCCAAGAACTCAGTCATCTCTGTAGTTCTTCAACCCCATCCAAGCAAACATGAACTGCCCTGGCACCAAGGCAGTCCCACCACACCACCCAAGAGAACAGACAGCACAAGGAGTCTGTGGGAACACTTCCAGATAGCCACGCACAGCCACACAGGACCCACCAACTTATATTTTAGTGAACTGGTAAGTTTTCTAGCAAACTTCCAGACAGGCTTCCAACAATATTCCATTAGACATTCTATCAAAAGGTCCAACACAAAAATCTCACTTAATCAACTTTTCTTTGTTTACCCCCTAGGTAATCTGATGCCTACATCCTCCAAAACTGATGAAGGGGACAGAGGAGGACTATCTGCATTTCTAAATGCACTGATAGCAGGTTTTGTCTACAGTATCCTTTCAGTCCAAATTAATCTGACTATGGCCCCACCAACTACGGTAAAGATGTCTCATATGACAGTTTTTAAGGGCACAGATGAAAGATTTGATTCAGTTTGATGTGGTTTAATAAATTTATTTTTTCTCTGAATGTGTGTCTATTCTTACACACACACACACACATACCCAATATGAATTTTTTATTTTAAAACCATGTTTCAACCTGGATAGACAGGGTGAAGATGGTGCCAGCAGTACAACACAGTAAATACATGTTGGATAAATGGTTCAGCATGTATGTGTACAGGTCTGCCCAGCCTGTCCCTCTGCTGACCATCAAACAACAACCACTGGAGCATGGCACAGACCAGGCAGACTGGCATACATGTTGGAAAAAATGGTTCTGTGCCACTCTGCCCCTTCGCCCCTCCCTCCGAGGCTGGAACCATTTTTTTCCATCATGTGAACCAGTCTGCCCAGCGCATCCCTCTGCCAACCATCACTGAACAACCACTAGAGTGTGGCACTGACCCGGCAGACTGGCATGCATGTTGGAAAAAATGGTTCTGTGCCACTCTGCGAGTCCACCCTTCCCTCCGAGGCCAGAACCATTTTTCCCAGCATGTGAACCTTTCTGCCCAGCCCATCCCTCGGCTGACCATCACTGAACAATCACCAACACATGGCACGGACCCGGCAGACTGGCATGCATGCTGGAAAAATGGTTCTGCACCAGTATGCCCATTAGTCCCTTCCTCCTCCCTCACCAGAGGCCAGAACCATTTTTTCCAGCATTTTTTCAGTCCGCCCAGCACGTCCTTCCACCGACAATCTTCCCCATTCAAACAGCAAAAAAAAATAACAAAAATAAAAAACACTTACCAGACCATGACAGGCAATTAAAAAGGCAGTTGTCCTGTGGCAGCAGATGGCAACACATCAGGTCAGCAGTAGTACAAAGAAGCAGAAAGGGCAGGTCAGCAGCACAAACCTGGCATGGCTGGTTAGCACAGCTGCACACTAGAACCAGGCAAATGTGAACGACAGCAGAACGGTTAGCAAACAAACAGTTCCCAACCATACCAGCACAGCCACTCTCCCCTCCTCAGTGGACAAGCACGGCCATTCCCCACACCACCAGACAAGCACGGCCACTCTCCCCACCCTGGAACAGCACAGCCACTCCCCCACCCAGACCGACTAGCTCAATCACTCTCTCTCCTGACCCCAGCAGACAGACACTCCCACTCTCCCCACCCCGGACCAGTATGGCCACTCTCCCCACCATGACAGACCAGCCTGGCCACTCTCCTCATCCCATCAGGCCAGCACTGCTACTTTCCCCACCCCAACAGACCAGCATGACCACGGTCCCCACTCTGTCAGTATAGCCACCTTCCCCACCTCGCCAGTACGGCCACCTTCCCCACCCCGCTGGACAAGAATGGCCACTCTCCCCACCCTGATGAACCTACAAGGCCACTCTCCCCACCAAAATGAACCTGCAAGCCCAGTAGACAAGCACAACCACTCTCCCCACATCAACCAACTAGCCCCTGCCACTTGCCTCACCATAATAACCAACCAGCCTAGCCACTCTGCCCACTCCATCAGACCAGCCCGGCTACTCTCCCCACCCCACCAGACAAGCACAGCCACACCCCTGAAGAATCTGTAAGGCCACTCTCCCAACCTCAATGAACCTGCAAGGCCACTGTCCTGACCCCTGTGGACAAGCATGGCCACTCTTCCCACCCCAGATCAGCACTGCCACTCTCCCCACCAGAACAGACCAGCCTGGCCACTCTTCCCACCCTGTCAGGCCAGCACTGCTACTCTCCCCTCCCCAGCATGGCCACTGTCCACCCTGCCAGTATAGCCACCTTCCCCACCAGTAAGGCCCCACCTAGCAAAGGACCAGCATGGGTGGCCATTTTACCCAGCAACAAATAACTAATAGTCCTCCCTGCCCCACCAACATGTCCAGTGTCCCTGAGACACTCGGCCAGCAATGTACCCCAAGACCACCAAACAACATAGAGTCCCCACACACCACCTCCTTTCCAGTGTCACCTTCACACCAATACAACCAAGCTGCTGTTCTGTACATTGCAGTACACTGTAGTCCCTCGTCCCTACCTACCCAAGCTATTTGATGCAGTCCTCACCTGGCACTGTGGGTTAGACATTCATTATATGCCATAAAAAATAAACAGTTGCAATGCAGGACCTCACCAGCTAACAGACATTTTCAAACAGTACATAAAATGCGGTCCTTACTGAGATTAGCAGGAGCAGTGAGGGATGCACCAGTATTTGAACAGATTATAAAAACATGTATGGGCAAAGACTGCTATATACATATTAAAACAGACTAGTACACAGTACAGGTTACCCATCTGAGGAGTGCTGCATCACAAGTCCTACGGGATGGATGGTCTGATGAATTTAAATTCATTATGAGAAAAGCAAGATTGTCCACAGCACATCCACATTAGAAATGCATGTATAATAACAAATTCACTTGCAACCAAAATGCAGACAAATCTGACGATGAATCGCTAGGTACAGATAAACAGACTGCAATCCCAACCCTTACCCGAATTCAGCCTCTGCCACCCTTTTAGAAAAAGTATATTTGCCCACTAATTCTTTTTCAATTTTCCATGGAAAACTTGTATGAAGTACTCAACCTCACTCCACATATGCAGTACTCCTCACCCTCACTCCACGGATCTGGCTTGTATGCAGTACCTGGCCTCACTCCACAGAGATGGTCTCTAAATGGGCATTCATTGCAATATAAATATTCCAACCAGTACTGACTCATCATTGGGATACATCTGCATTATGTGTTACGGTCATAAAAGCTAGATGACAGTATTATTAACAAGCATTTGTCAATGTCGAATGTTTGCTTGCTGGCATTGGCAGTGGTAGTGTAGAAGTTACAGAGCTGCGTAATAGGAATGGCAGTGAAGTATTGAACTGAAGCCAACCCCACCACCACCCTGCAGAGAGTGACAGGCATTGGGGTGTGCGTTTGGGTCATCAGGCATAACGGCCACGCCATTTCATCACACCCCACTCTGCAGAGACTGACAAGTGTCACGTGTTCCTTGGGGTCTTTGGCCCTTACGCGCACCCCATTTCATTAGGAAATACGGTGAGATGGGTGTGATATAGGAGAATGGGGTGAAGTTTGGGGCCGAAGAGTCCAAGGCATACCTCGATGCCTCTCAGTGACTGCAGGGTGTGGAATGGTATGAGCATCACAGGCAAGAATCCCAAGTCACACCCGATTCCTGTCATTCTCTATAGGGTTGGGCGATTTAGTTGAAAAGCCTAATACCTCAGGCATTCGTTGGTATGTTAACTCAAATTTTCAACATGTTTGTTTTGTGACCCCACCTCCATGAACAGGGGAATATTAGTTTGGTAGCCAAAAGCTGCTTATGCACAGTGACTACTGACATTTAGCACCACAGGTGCAAAAATATTCTGAACAGGATGTAAAAATGACAGCTGTACTCTTTCATGGGGGTGTAAAATGGCTATGTTGCAAATGTGTAGTAAAAATATTTAAAAAATGGTGAAGTCCTAGCGTACATAGAAACTGCAAGCAGCACACCGTTATATAATTAGGTTGGGGATTTTTATAGCAGATTGTCAACTCAGGCATTTTGGTGCCTCCGATCATGAACAGTGTCACTGTGATTTTCTTTATCTGTGCCAAACAATGATTTCCCACAGCGACCCGCATCTCTGCACTGAAAGTGTGAAAACACACTTGACCATGTTGTGAAAAATGGCAGCTGCACTGTTCATAAGGAAGTGTTGAAAAATGCCACTAGTGAAAATCTGGACTGAAAATATTACAAAGTCATGAACTAACGAGGATGCGTGGAAACTGCACAATGCTCACTCGTAACACAGTCATTTTATGGACTTTTGTCACCAAATTTTCAACATAGCCATTTTAAGACCTCTGGTCATGAACAGTGTAACTGTGATTTTCTTACTCTGTCCTAAACATTGCTTTCGCACACCAACAGCACCATTGTGCGCTACATGGGCGGAAACACGTTTTGGGCAGGATGTGAAAAATGACAGCTGTACTGCTCATAAGGAGGTGTGGAAAAATGGCAATGTTGGAAATCTGGAGTGGAAATATTGAAAATTCGCAAACCTACGAGCGTGCGTGGGAACTGTGTAACGCACACTCGTATAACAGTCATTTTTAGGAATTCTGTCACCAAATTTTCAACACTGCCATTTTAAGATCTCTGCTCATGAACAGTGACACTGTGATTTTCTTAATGTGTCCCATACACAGAGTTCGCATAACGACTGCGCCATTGTGCGCTACATGGGCGGAAACACGTTTTGGGTGAGAGGTGAAAAATGACAGCTGTACTACTCATAAGAAGGTGTGAAAAAATGGCAATGTTGAAATCTGGTGGAAATATTGAAAATTGCAAACCTATGAGCGTGCGTGGGAACTGCATGCAGCGCTAAATAAAACAGTCATTTTAGGATTTATTTCACCAAATTTTCAACATAGCCATTTCAAGCCCTCTGCTCATGAACAGTGTCACTGTGATTTTCTTAATTTGTCCCATACATTGATTTACTTTACTGACTCGCCATTCTAAGCTACATAGTGAAACACATTTTGGGTGAGATGTGAAAAATGACAGCTGTACTACTCATAAGAAGGTGTGGTGAAATGGCAATGTTGAAAATCTGGAGTGAAAATATTAAAATTTCGCGAACTTACGAGCCTGCGTAGGAACTGTGCAACGCACGCTCGTTAAACAGTCATTTTTTGGAATTTTGGCACCAAATTTTCAACATGGGGTTTTTGGGCCCCCTTCTCATGAATGATCACTGTCATGGCGGTATTCAGGCCCGAAGGGTGATTTCGCAGTCACTGCGCAGTCACTGCGTGAAATCACCCTTCGGGCCTGAATAACGCCATGACAACTGTTTATCATTCAAGAAGGAAGAAAGTGCCAAAACCTATGCTGAAAATTGGTGCAAAATTCCCAAAATGGCTGAGATATGCAATAAAGTTGAAACCCCTATCTAGCCCATTATACAGCTTACGGCATTTCCTCAGTTCGCGGTCGGCTTTGAAGAGTGCAGACGTGTTCCCGGTCCACCGAAGATCGTCGCGCCAGAGTCCGGAGGTAAGTATGGGGTGGGGGTGTGTGGGGAGGCTGGGTCGCGTGGGTGGGTGCGGGTTGTGGGAGGGGCCGGGAGGCGCACCGCTGGACGTTTTCTTACAGGTAAAAAAAAAACGTCGTGGACTGTTTGCCACACTGGGGTGGGCTCAGCATGCACAAGAACTTTGGGGAGGCGCGTTCAGCCGATGGGGATTGGGCACCCGTCAGCAACATGACTGATTGCCACACTGGGGTGGGCTCCAGCGTGGCATCAACTACTGGGAGGGGGTGGAGGAGACAGATGCAGCTCAGCCCACGGGGATTGGGCACCCCGTCGGCTATACACTGCGTGCAGGGCGGCGCCACGGCTGAGGAGCTGCGTGTGAGCAGCTTCTTATCGCTGCTCACTCAAGCGTAGCTCCCCTTTCAACTGTATGCCACTGCATTTGGGCGTGTCGCAGGCAGCTCCAAAATGCATAGCCTTACAGGGGCCTCGCCTGCCAGCACACTGCCTGAATTGGAGGAGGAGGTGACACACCTCCGAAATCTCCGATGATGGCACTATGTTTCTTGCACATGCATGCAAGCAAACATAAAAATGGATCAATCTACTAGCATTATTACTTTTGGTACACAATTGGTTGAAAACCATCAATGTGGTGCCCTTTTTACACAAAATACATTCTAGATACTACAGCTGTCATTAAAACATTTTTGCACTTACTACATAGAACTCTAGCAAGATGTTCACTGTTTAAGTGGAGTTCAGCACAGATGGACAGCAGCAACAATTCTAGAGCAGCAGGAAAACCAGCGAGAAGGAATGCAAACCGCACACTTCTCCTTTTAAAGCCCAAGATCACGGCAACTCCGTGAACAAATGCTAGTTCCGTTTTGGTGCCGAAAATCTGTGGACCAATCAGGAATCCACATTTTTTTCTGTTTCTCCATGAAAATGGAAAACCAGTGTCCCTGAGAATTCTGCCTCTTTTGTTGTATTTCTTCATGCACACTAATTCAAACAGGAAATTCCTCATAACATTTTTATTTCCAGTACAGGGAGGAAATACATTTCAGGGTGGAGTGGCGAGGGGGAGAGTGTTCTGGCTGGACTAGTAGAGAAGATATGTTTATATCCATTGTTAACTTTCCCTTTACACACTTCAAATTTGTAGAGGACAATGAGATTAATATTGTTGTATTTGCATCATGCTCAAGGTATGATTTCATGTAATACAAGGCTAGAACTGATAGGTTATCATTACCCCACTTCCCACCCTCTTGTCTTTGTAACTCCTATTTGGGGGTGGGGTACTAGGTTGGGACACTGCCGCATTTGTCATCACACTAGTTCAAAGCTGCAACCCATTAAATAGGGAAATGTCTTTTTTACATACATTATTTTCTGAGTAGCGGGACTCCTTCATTCCAACCTGCCTGCTAATTAGTGTGTGTTTACTATTAGAGTATTGCTAATTTTTATGCTGGATATCCACTGCTGTACTGAAAGGTAAGGGATTAGCCTTATATTCATACGGGATCACACATCCTCTTTTTTATGGATGTCTGAAGGAACTAGAAACCTCACTTGTATATAGTTACAAGCAACTTAGGAAAGGAGATTAACCCTTCTAGGTAGGGGAAGCTTTTGGGCTTTAATTTCCTACTATATGGTTGATTTTAAGACATTTGCTGACCCTGTGTGGCAGAGGCATGTCAGAGCATTGTCATAAGTTTATATGACTCTGACTTATCATATATTTGTCTAACTTTTCCTGTTAAATAGGGACTTAACCCCTTACTTTGATCCCCTTTACTGTTGAATATTTACAGCAGTGGGTTCAAGAGTTAATAATTCCACTGTTTGGAGTCTCTGGCTCCCTCTAACTTAGCCCCTTTTCATTTATACTACTCCTATTCACCAGCTTCAGTTGATGGCGATGCAGGGGGTTCCTCCTCTTGCCCTCTTCCCTTTCTGATTAGATTCCTGGACCCTAATATTGTTCAGAACTCAATTGCAGAAATCTGTGCAAAAACATCATCTATTTAAAATGCTTTACAGAAACACCAGCCATGCTTATTTAGCACAAGATTATGCAGGTACTTTTAAATAAGTCCATGGAAATTTATCTTAATTTTAAGTTGAGGGGCATTATAACTAAATTGTATGCCATATTCAGTGTACCAACTCTTAATTTCCCTTCAAACTTTATTCTTTTGCTAAACTATTGAGATATGTACTTAGCTAAAAGACCATGTTTGCTTGTCCTTTGGTTCTGCCTGACAATCGTTACAGTTACACTGAGAATACCTTATTTAGACTTAATAGGTTAACTGAATTTATAGGATCACAGCTGAATTAGTCATAATTTACGCCTGTTACTTATTGCTTAGAAACTTTTATTTTAGACTTAGCACAATTGCATGGGATTGACTACGTTGATAAGAGGTTCATTAAAATTGGGTTGTAGAGATACCTGTTTATATCTTTATGTTTAGATTCCCTTAGATCACTATTTGTTAAATCTTTAAGGGGCATGGAAGGCTAAGAATTACTTACATAATATAAGTGGTATTTTTGTTTTATTTTAGATAAACTTTATGACTCCAAAGATTCTTCTTCTTATCACATGACTATGATAAGAGCAATGCTATCCTTTTCTTTCTTGGCATTAAAAAAAGGAAATCTGCTTTTACTAACCTGATTTTTTCTAATAATCTCTCCATTAAGGGCTGAAGTACAAAGAAGCTTGAGCAGGGATGATGGCAGTGAAAGTGTTTTTAGGAGTTTGGTCTTTGGGACTGGGGTGAGGATTGTCTATGTTAACTATTGTGACTTTTTTTTCAAATATTTCCTAATGTTAGATTTTGATTACATTTGTCTTGTGGGCGAAGGGAGACACTTTGTTGGGGGAGGGCTATGCTCTTTCCTTAAGGAGTTTGAACAGAATTATGTGACGTCTGCAGATGTTATCTTGCTGCTTAAACACCCCTTTTCTTTTACCCTATATGATGACCACATTTAAAGTTGCCTCTTGCAATGTCAACGGTCTCCATCTCAAAATCAAAAGACTGCAAGTTCTTAGCTATGTTAACTCCCTAACTTACTGCCTAGATTTATTACAAGAGACCCATCTATTAATGTCAGAATTAGATCTTCTAAAGAAACTGAATTTTACCCAGTTATTAGGAGTGGGATGTCATACCTCCAAAGAAGGGGTAGCTATTCTTGTAAATAAATCAGTTCATGTCACTCCTTTACAGATGGTACAGAACCCATAAGGCAGATTCATTATAATTTTAGGGAAATTTGATCATCATATTTAGTCATAGGTTCTATATATGGTCCTAATGTTAAATCATCTTCTTTTCCATGAAGATTGTTAACAGCTCTAACTCCTTTTCTGCCACACACAATTCTACTTGGCTGCGATTAGAATATACCCTTAGATTCCTCATTAGACAGGTTGAACCCCACAAATACTTCACTCCAAACAAATATATGAGCACTTGAAGAATTTATTGTTATTGGTGAATTGGCTGACCCCTGGCAAACTTTGTATCCAGATATCAAAACGTTTGCCTTTTATTCCACGGTCCATAATTCTTACTCACACGTAGACTTTTTTAAATGTCTAAATCTTTGATCAGTGATGTTCAAAGTTCCCAAATACTTGGTAGATCACTGTCAGACCATTCCCTAATTTATCTTTGTGTACTACCCCGGCCTTATCCCAGACAGTCTCTCTGGAGATTGAATAATACTCTTCTTAGACAAGAATACATTATTAATTATGTTAATCTTTCTATTAAAGATTTTTGGGTAGAAAACCTTGATACTGTTGAGAGATCTGATATTATTTGGGCAGCCCTCAAATGTAATATTAGAGTATATTTCTTAAGGTTTGCATCCAAACAGAAGAAACAAACATCAGAGAAAACTGAAACTCTTTCCCAGATAATTGATATTTTAGAGAGCAAAGATCAGAATTCACTATCAGAGATTGGGAGACAGGAATTAAAACAGTGCAAAAACAAATGTTTTTTTCTCTAACTAAAGAAAAAGCAGAATTTATTACACTGAAAACTAAGGCTAGATATATAGATTTAGGGGATGAACACAGCAAATTGTTAGCCAACAGGCTTAAGCACCAAGAACGATCCAGAGTAATAGAATCAATAAAAGCTTCAAACTTAGGCAAGGTTATAACTGACCCAAAATACATTTTATCAGAATTTTACAAGTATTATTCACAATTATATGGATTAATGAATAACCCTCCCTCTAAAGAGAAGATCCAAAAATATCTAACATGATTTACTTGTCCAGCACTGGCTCTGGACCAAGCCAAAGCTTTAACTAATCTTATAAACCAGTTGGAGAGTCAGGGGGTTATAGACAGACTATCATTAATCAAATCTCCAGGTTCAGATGGGTTCACCACTAACTTTTATAAAACCTTTAAAAATTCCCTTATTCCACTTCTATAAAAATGTTAAAACTTCATATTGGACAAAGGAAAAGGAGATAACTCTTTGCTTGAAGCTGTCTTCATTTTGATTCCCAAACCCACCAAACCAAAAAATAAGGCAAAAAGCTGCAGACCAATCTCTTTAATCAACTATCATATTAAGATTCTTACCTCTATACTGGCACAGAGAATAAAAAAAGTATGGCACCCCTTAATCTCTAGAGAACAAGTTGGTTTTCTTTCTTTTTTTTTTGATTATTTTTCTCCCCTTGGCCACCTGAGCTGCACCCCTTTTACAGGGAATTCCGGCCACTGACCACCTCTACTGCAGACACCCAGACTCCTGTGGCTTGCCCCCCACAGTGCAGCCAATGGGAGCCCCCAACTCCCCGTGGAGCATGGATCCAGATCGGTGCCATGGCAAAACTGTGGACGGCCATCAAGTTGCTGGCTTCAGGCACCATTTTTCCTGGTTTTCTGTCCCCTTGGTGCATGCTCAGGCAGTGCCCCCAGTCTCCACTGGGTGCTGCTGCTGAGTGATGTGATCCCCCAGCCCACCCCCGGAGAGGAGAGCAGACCTCCAGACACTCAATACACTCTGCCCCTGCTGACCCCCGGTGCCCTGAGTTCGTTCATGAACCCTGGCCACCGGCATGAGTCAAGGTAAGGCACCAGCGCCTCAACCCTCTATGTCACCGGGTCAGCCATCAGTTTTATTTCTAACAGACAAGCAGCAGATCATATTAGAAAGCTGTCTCACATTTTCTCTATGTCTGATGGCTCCAGAGATCCTATGTCTCTGGTGCCATTAGACGCAGAGAAAGCATTTGCCAGTGTGCATCATGACTTTCTCTTTCTAACGCTGCTAAGATTTGGTTTTCCCAACTTGTTTGTTAAAAGGCTTAAAATTCTTTACTCCTCCCCTACAGCTAGACTGAATTGTAATGGGTCTATCTCAGATCCAGTCAAGTTGTCTTGTGAAACTCACCAAGGCTGTCACCTATGCCCCCTATTGTTTAACTTATATTTAGAACCCTTACTATTTTTCTTAAATTCCAGTCCTTCAGTTGAAAGCATTGTCTGTGAGAAACTACATCTAAAAATGTCCACCTTTGCAGATGACATATTGCTTCATGTAACCAACCCTGTCTCATCCATAAATGGTACCCTGTGTACTATACAGGAATATAGTGTTTTTTCTAACTGCAAACTGAATATAAAAAAAATGGAAGTTATGCTGTTCAACTCCATTTCAATTAAGAATGAGATGGTGGGATTAGGCTTTTCATGGTCTCCCTATAAACTAAGATACTTAGGTCCAGATATTCCAAGGTTAGCCCCTGGCAGCGAATAGCACTGCCCGGCATGCAAACCTAGCCTGAAGCAAAATGCCAGCCATATTCAAAACGAATAGCCTGGGGCAAACCCCGCTGAATATAGCAAGCAAAGGAAACCGGGCAAACAGGCCCAGAAGTGCAGTGCAAAAAAAGCCCAGGAATAACACAGCACTGAATATAGCACACAAGACAGCACTGAATATAGCACCAGGCAGGCAGTGCAAACACACAATGGAATACAGTGCAGAGACAGCCTGACCCTGGGACACATTGCAAGGCAACATATGCTGGAATGAAGTATCAGGAGCACACCACAGTGCCCACCCATGAGGATGCCACACATCCACGGGAAAGTCCAGCAACAACCCACCCATGTGGAGAACACCAGCAACAGTACAAAGCATGTGGAACTCCAGCACCCAAGAATGACACAGGACACCGTAAAATGTTGTTAACCAGTGTAATAAACAATAATGAACAGTAAAGCAAACGGAAACACAACAGCAAATATAACACAGAACATAACGCGTAACAAACCCCAGAGCTCAAAATGTCCCACCCACCACTGAACAACCCTCCCCACAACACTGAAACAGAACTAGAAAATACCTGACAAGCCCCCCCAACACACAACCCCAAATGCACACCACAGGATAAAATTGTCAACATCAGTAGCAGGGAAAGGCACACAAAGGTAAACATAAGGACGACAACCGATGGAGGGATGGGAAGACACAGGCCAAGGGTGCAAAGTGGAGGAGGACGCACACAGGGACAGAAGACAATGGGCAAGGAAGGGAGAATCAAGTCCAGTGAGGGGGGTGGTGAGACCTGACTTAAAAACAACAGGGGAGATAACTATGTGTCCGCAGGAGCAGGGAGATGAGCCTCCAGGATGTTCGCCACCCTCCTGGTCTCAGTAATTATGATGGCCTGCTGCTCGATCTGTGTTCGCTGCTGCCTCACAATCCTGAGGAGCAGCTTCTCCATTCCCTCTGTCTCTTTGGGATGCGTTGTCCACAGTGATGCCCGTAGTGGCCCTACAAGAGAAAGGGTGAGACCATGAGGAGGGTACACCACACAGGAGGCAACCAGCAGCCAACCCTTGGGATACAAAGATGGACAGCATGTCCCAATGGGCTATTCCTGGTGGTATTGAGTTCTGCAGTGGTATGACAACATGGCAGCATCCCACAATGCAGCACAGGGCAACACAAGCACCAACACAGAACCCAACATGGATGATGACAGCGATCCTGACAGCACCGGGGGACATATGACACCACCCACCATGATACAGCACACCGCTAGACATGGCAGACACACAGCTGGAAACCCGGTGAGTTGGGTGCAAGGGACATGCAAGGACATGCACAAGGGCATCCACATGTTGGGATATGCTTCCCAGCCACACATGGAAATGCACAGCAATGCACAGCGCAGAACAAACAACAACGACATGCATGCACAAGCATCAATGAACCATGACAGTGTCCTGGCAATGACCACACAGGCCAGGGGACAACAGTCAGCTAGGGCACAGATGCTGTCACTGAAGGGCCTTCACATGCTGCCAGGCAATACCACTGAAAGCATATCACCCAATGGAGATATGGTACAAGTCAGTGTCCCCAACCCACATAACAGGCCCCCCCCCCCACACAGTGAGGACCACCTCCACAGCCACGGTCAACATTGGCAGGGAATGATGCACATAATGTAATAGCACAGTGATATCCATATCCTGCAACTAAACAGCAACACAGTGACCTCGCAACAAGACACACATGGATGGACATGCAATGTGTACGGCACAGTGCCAGTATGTAGCACAGTGTGACAGGCAGTGCTACACAGCAGGTGTCCAGCAGGGTGAGAGGTAAGTCCACAAGGCATGCTCCGTATTGTCCCGCATGCACAGCAAGCAACCACCACCTGTGCAATTGTGAACATCCTGTGGGTGGTGGTATGGATGCACCACAGAGGTGGGAAGGTCATCCATCAGCATGGTGTCCCCATGGAACACCCGCCACCCAAGCAAGCAACACCATCTGCCACCCACACAGCACTGCAATGTGACCGCCCCCCCAGGCAAGGCTGATAGCACCCAGCTGTGGTGTGAAACACACCTGTACCATACACCACACTGCTACACCACACTGGCCCAGTGACCTTTGCAGACAAGTGAGTGGCTGGACACCCAGATGTGGTGCACAGCATCGTGAAAGTGTACACATCACAGAACAATGTAAAAGGTACTCACGCAACACGCCACTGCTATCAGTGCCGCTCTCCTGCGCACGCTGTGGGAGTGATGGCGCCCTCGTGCTGTCTTGTCTCTGCTCCTGTGTCTTGGGCTGAGTCGCACCTGCAGGCACGGGCTGCTCGATCCGCTCTACAGTGGACAAATGTGAAAGCGTTGTTAGAGCATGACACAACATACACATCGTGAATCACAGCAAGATGCACATGCAACCCTAAACACAATGCACCCAACCCTCCACCCACAGCAATGGTCACGGCATGCACCGTGCCCCTATGGGGAATACATATGCCACTGTGCCTGTACACAGTGTGCAACAGCACGGTGCACCATTGCGCACAACTGTGCACACAGACACATGCCCACACACCCACACTCAAAACACACACCCCCACCACCACCCCTGCTGCATACCCACACCCACACACCCACTCACCCACGGCCAGCCCCCCCACACCACCACCCCCTCTGCACAACCACGCCCATACCCACATGCACACAAAGCATGACATACATGCACACTCCACATGCAACACCACTCACCTGGCACAGGCACAGTGTCATCACACACCATGTGCCTGTATCGCTCTAGCTGCTGCCTCTGCCTGCACCTCAGGTCCATGTATCCGTGGTGGCACTTCTCTGCGTTGTGGGGTATGCAAGTACACTCACTGAGCTTCCTATCCACTGTCTCCCACACTTGCATTCGTGGGAGGTCCCCTTCCCTCACCTCCCCAAACAGCCTCCTGTGCCATTTCATGACCAGCTGAACCAGGTTCGCAGACTCTATGTGCCCCCAGCATCTGTCCCTGTGCACAACTGTACTCTGTCTTGCACATCCAGACATGGCACTGTACTGTTGTTGGACACAAACACCTTGCCCTACCAGGAATGCGCCTCAACAATCCCTGCAGTGCCACGCTATCACATGACGTAGCGCGGCGCTACCCGGAAGCAACCACACTGCACATGCATGACCCCAGCATGGCCCTGAGGTTGTGTTCCATGCGTGCATATAGCGCCGCACTATGCTGTCCAGCACGGCGCTACATCGTGCTATGACTGGGTGATAGCATGGACATGGGGGCCTCGTGAGCATGCATGTTGGCCGCGCTAAGGCACATAGCGCTGCGCTATCTGGGTAGCATGGTGCTGCAGCACCAATAGCCCTGTGCTGCCATATGCACAGTGCGGCTGTGCTAGCACGGGGCAAATCGGGGCCATATTCAAACAGGGTATGCAAATGAGGGTACTTGTGCATGCATGGGGCAAACTGTGTGATTAGCATATCATTATGC
The DNA here is from genome assembly GCA_016271365.2 of Neoceratodus forsteri. Lineage (NCBI taxonomy): Eukaryota > Metazoa > Chordata > Ceratodontiformes > Ceratodontidae > Neoceratodus > Neoceratodus forsteri. Next base: position 784,030,940 of record CM028137.1, read on the forward strand.
GCTAATTTGCATGACTGACACGCTTGATTGCCTGGATGGGCTATAAAAGGGAGTGCAGTGCACCGCCAGTGTTGTGTTGTGGTACTGCAGCCTGATAAGGAATCTAAGCGTAAACAACATACTGGTGTACAGATGCAACAGGAGGAAGAGCAGCGTGAGGCAGCTGTGTATGACTGCTGTAGGACACTATTGAATGTCAATATCCCAGAACAGGTTCAGCATGGACAGGAGCACAGAGATGCATTCTCTGGTGAATGGTCTGACCCATGTTGGACCACAGGCAAGCACTGTGCTGGGTGATGGTGCACATCCCAAGACATCTGCAACCAAACGTACAGTGCACTGTGCACAATCCCCTGCAGGGGTGTGTCCTGCAACAGTTGCCCACTGACATGACTCCCTGGATGTGTGGCATGACAGGCCATGGCACCCATGCAGGACGTGCACAGTGTCCCGGAACTGTGCCGGCCCATGCACCATGTGGTAATTGCATTGGGTCCTGACATTGTCTACGTACTAGTGCACTTGTCCACGCAACCACTGTAGTGAACACAAAGGGCACAGTACAGTGCAAGGTGGTTAGGGTAGGGGTAGTGCACATGTGTGTACAGGGCTCGCTGTACAGACACAGGATGCACAGTGACTCTGGTGGCGTGTGCACCGTACATGCACATGCAGCACTCCCATATGTCCATGTGGCCTGTGGCACTGGAGGGGCATTGTGATGTCTATGTGTAATGCAATGCAGTACTGACAAGGCCGATGACACATGTCCCCTATTGACTATCCCATAGGTTCGGCAGCACGCCAGGAGTGCATACATGCACACAAGTTCTCGCAGGAGGAGTTGAACATCCTTGTGCATGCCATGAAGGAGAGGGAGCAGGTGCTCGCATGCACAGGGCCACTGACGCAGTGGTGCGCCAAGCCTGGGAGGAGGTGACTGCAGCTGTGAATGCCGTAGGGGGACGTGGCAGGACAACCGAAGTTGTGTGGAAGAGATAGAATGACCTCCTGCGACGTGCGAAGGAGGAGGAGGCCCATCAACTGAGGGATAAGATGAGGACCGGTGGTGGACCACCTGAACACCAGCAGCGGGTGGCGGAGCCACACATGGCTGTGGTGGCATCGACCCTCAGGATGGTGGCTGTCACAGGTGTGCCGGGTGGTGGGTGTGAGACGCCTCTCGCACTGCCAAGGACAGGTCAGTATTCTCATGTGTATACCCTATGTTGTGTTGCCATGGGTGCACGGCCATGCTGTGGGTGTCCTGCACAGGGTGCACAGTGGCCTGCCTAACAGCTGCCTGGTATGGGCATGGCTACTGTGGGTTTGGTGGGTGCATGGGGTCACAGGCCTGTGTGAAGGGGATACATGTCCTGGGGTGTGCATGGAGTAGTGGTGGTAGTGGTGGTGGTGTTTGTGCACAGTGTCTATGTACGGGTGACTGACCCTGTCCCTATTGTCTCCACAGTGGTGACTGCCAGGCCTGCAGGACAACAGTGGCTGACAAGGATGTGTGGACAGGTCCCAATGGTAGTGGAGGTGGACGATGGGGACCGACCTTCAACATCCGGGCATGGTGCAACAGATGTCCGCACAGATGCCATGCATGTGTGGCACACACATAGCCAAGGGCAACTACTGACTGGGGAGGGGTCAGTAGGGGTATTGGGATACACCGGATACCAGGATGCAGCACAGTCGGAGGAGGGTGGTGTAGGGGACGTCCTACAGTTCACTGTCACCAGTGGTGAGAACACTGATTTGTCTGACTTGGCACAACACCTGGCTGTGCCTGTGCAAGGGGATGCAGGGGAGGGGCTGCCGGCAGGCTGTGGGATGGGTACCAGTGGTGCATGCAGCATCACCGGTGTGGCTGTACCTGTGTACATGGTGGTGGGCAGTGTAGGGAACAGTGCAGAATCACAGGGTGTGCAGGGTACAACACGAATTGGTGTCCATGCCCATACCGTTTCACAGACCACCACCTGTAGTCGCCAGCGGCAGGACATGCCTGCCATGTGACAGGATCCAGTTGCTCCTGTGCGGCAGGCTCCTCTGCCAGCTACAGCTTAGGGTAATGTGCCCCTGGGACAGGATGGCCATGGTGCTCGCCCACTCCTGCAGGCTGCTCTCACCTCCCAGCAGGGGGCATGTGTGGACCTTCATGGCATGTGGAGGGAGATGCGCCATGAGCTTGCGCAGATCAGAGAGGCCATCACAATGGGCTTTGCCCATGCTGAGCAGTGGGCAGAGGACAGGATGGGCCGCCTGGTGGGTGCCATCGAGCATGGGTTTGCTGGTCTGTTGGCTGCGGTGGTTGACATAGGGAATGTCCTGCATGGGGTACATGGGGTTCGGCAGCATGGGATGCTTGGCCGTGGTGCAGACGGCACAGTTGCACACAGGCAGGCAGGCTGTGGACACAGGGCTGCCAGTGGCTCCAGCTCAACAGCATCACACACCCCATCTGTGACCCAGCACCGCCGTGGCCGTCCACCCACCCTGTCAGGCTCCACCGTCCCTTGGGGGCACAGGAGGCCAACTCTTCCTGCCTCGACTTTCACATCGGCATTGTCCTCAGGGTCTGTGTCCCACGGTAGTGGCACACGTTGCATGCATAGTGGGAGGTGTCATTGATGGCCATGCTGACTATGTGGCACAGCGCACTCATCAGCCCACATTTGCCACATAGGCACACCCACATGCACGTTCACACATGCACACACACACCTCCACTGCCATGGTTGCATCACTTACCCTCGCGGCACACATCACAATTCCCCACCAACACCACACCGTTTGTGTCCGGCCCCCCCACGCGTGCCCTGCACAACCCCGAACTTACAACACATGCACACATGTTGTCAGATCCACTGTGTAGGTTTACTGTTGGTATTGTTATTGTCACTCGTGTGTCCATGTGCACATTAAAGTCATTATTAATTGTACCTTTTCAAGTTGTTGTGCAGTCTGTACTTACCCTGTTGTCTGTTGCAGTGTCCTAATGATGTTGTCCCTGTGCTATATGGCCCTGCGTGCCATGCGAGGGTCCCTTCTCTCAAGGTGCTCCACTATCCTCCTGACTGCTGGCTCTGGCTCACTGTCAGACTGTCCCTCAGGTTCAGGTGCCTGTATCCCATGGTTCATTGCCATGTTGTGCAGCATACAACAGGCTAGGAAGATACGGCATATCTTCTGAGGTGTATACTGTAGGGCACCACCTGATGTGTCTAGGCATCGGAATCGCATCTTCAGGATGCCATACACCCTCTCTATGATGTTCCTTGTGCTGGCATGTGCCTCATTGTACATCTCCTCTGCCACTGTAGCCAGTCGGAGTACTGGTGTCAGCAGCCAGGGTCACAAGGGATAGGCACTGTCCCCTGTCAAAGGATGTATACCTGTTAGTGACATACGGCAGTCTGTCGGATGCTGTCCTGCACCCCTGTGTAGCCCTCCCACACCCCTTTCCTGGCCTGCAATGCCTGACCCCATGCATGCTGGTGTGTGTATGCCTTGTATGTTACTACTCACCGATTAGTTGACCACTGGTTATCCTGCCCTTCTCGAATGCTTGGCACAGCTGGGACTGGTGCCAGATGAATGCATCATGGGCACTGCCGGGCTGCTGTGCATAGACATTGGTAATGCACCCAGCTGCATCACACACCATGGGGGATATGGGTGTGGGCAGGACAGTAGTGTGGTGGGTAGGTAACTGGCTGGGTGGCAGGACACAGAGGGTGGTGGTAAATGGCTGTCACTCCACAGAGGGAAGAGTGACCAGTGGGGTACCACAGAGATCAGTGCTGGGACCGGTCCTATTCAACATCTTCATCAGTGACATTTCGCAGGACCTAGAAGGCAGAATTTCACTGTTTGCTGATGACACAAAGCTCTGTAACAGAGTAGACACACCAGAGGTGTAGACAGAATGAGAAGCGACCTTCAGAAACTTGAAGAATGGTCAGGGTTTGGCAGTTGAAATTCAATGCAAAGAAGTGCAAGATAATGCATATGGGGCACAAAAACCCTGGCACAATATATCAGTTGGGGGTGAGAATATAGCATGCACCAAGCAGGAAAGGGATCTTGGGGTTGTCATCTCTGATGACCTCAAGGTAGGAAACAGTGTGACAAGGCAGCAGGTAAAGCAAATAGGATGCTGGGATGCATAGGCAGGGGCATCACCAGCAGGAAAAGGAGGTCATAATTCCCTATACAAGACACTAGTGAGGCCCCACCTGGAGTACAGTGTACAGTTCTGGAGACCATACCTACATAAGGACATAGACGGGTAGAGAAGGTTCAGAGGAGGGCAACAAAGATGGTGCATGGATTGCATCACAAGTCCTATGAAGACAGGTTGAAGGAACTGAACATGTACTCCCTGGAGGAGAGAAGGGAGAGAGGGGATATGATAGAGACATACAAGTATCTTACAGGGAGGAACAGGGTGCAGGAAAACACTATTTTTAAGCAAAAAAAGATATTCCAGGACTAGAGGGCATGGGATGAAGTTGGAGGGAGGACGATTCAGAGGAAACATGAGAAAGAATTTATTCACAGAACGGGGGTGGACAAGTGGAACCATCAATGGCACCCAGTACAGATGGTAGGTGCGCAACCCAATGGAACAGCTGCATTGTTTCTCTGTGCTCTGCTGCCGTGCTGGGGAATACTGTGAACTCCCCAGCATTGTGGCAGGAAAGCCTCTAGGAACTGGGTCAGGAGGCGTGAGGTGGCAGACTGCGATACCCCAATGGTGTCCCCCCGTTGGTCTTTGGAATGTCCCTGTGGCGAGAAAGCACATCGCTGCTGTCACCTTCTCCTCCACTGTCATGGCATGGCTGCGTCTGGTATTTGGGTGCAGCTGTGCATGCAGGAGTTCAAAGAGCTGCCTCAACATTCCCCTGTTCATCCTGTAACGGCCAATGATATGGTCATCAGGCAGGGTCTCGAAGGAGACCCTGGGCTGGTACCACCTGTTTGCAGCATACCATCTCCTTGGCCTGTGTTGTGGCCCATGTTGTGCCTGCTCCCTCTCCTTCTCCTCCTCCGCCACTACAGCTGCTATCAATGGCAGCATCACTGCTACAGGCACTGCACACATTCCCATTTCCTGTTCTGGTCTCTCCTCCTCTGTGTTTTGCCCTGGGTTAAGACCAGCCTTTTATAGGCGGTAAGTAGCGCAGCACTATGTGTCATGCTATGTGTCCTAGCGCGGTGCTGGGCCTTTGAATATCCCTTTGCGTGGCCCTCGTGGGCCACCCCTCTTCCTGCTGCCCCTTGCATACATTAGTGCTTTGCCCCGCGCTACTGCTGTTAGCGGGCGCTAAATGGTCCTTTGAATATAGCGGCTTTGCGCTATTCCAGTGCTATTGCTTTGCGCACCGCGCTATGCTTTGAATATCTGGGCCTTAGGCATTTAGTTTACTCCAGAGAAATCCCAACTCATTAAATGAAACTTAGAGGACTTACTTTCAGCAACTAAATAAGACCTAATAAGATGGTCAGATCTCCCTCTTTCATTCTGGGGTAAGATTAGCATAATTAAAATGAATGTTTTTCCTAGGTTATTTCACAGTATAAACATGCTTAATGTTTTTATACCTTTAGAATGGTTTAGAAAACTACACTCAGAATTTATTAGATTTATTTGGGGATGGAAAACTATTAAAAAACTATACCTTGCTAAAGATCAAGGAGGGGTTAAAATACCAAATTGCATTTTATATTACATGGCCTCTCATATTAATAAATACATTAAATGGTCGCTTTCACGTAATGATCATGGAAGTTATATTCCCATCTGGTTAGAGTTAGAATTAAGCTTGATTAAGAAGTTTGAGCTGCACCCAGATGCTATACTTTATGTTAGACCTAGTCTTATACTGCTTAAATTAAAATCTTCTGTAATTGGGATCTCTCTAGGAGTATATCAGCAAATTCTAGCTATTTTGTATTCCTACCATTACCATAGCTTCAATCCCAATTTTAAAATTAATGGAAAGATTATTCCTTACAACTGGCTCCCTGAAGGTACCAATCTTATAGCTTTCTGTTTCATAAAAGATGTATCTCTAATTTCTCTTCAAGATGTGCTGGAAAATAATAAACCAAGTAAAAAATATTTATCCAAGATACTACTGATTAAAATAGTTTTAAAGGCCTTTTTTGGTCCTACTCCATGGCTTCTTGACTCCCAGGATCTGATAAAAGAAATTGAAAGATGTGTCTCAAAGTTTCACCCTATCGCCAATCTTTATAAATCTTTATTGATCTTGAAAATTTCACCTGATCTGGTTATCCCTTCATACTGGAGCAATGAAACTGATGATAGTACCCAAACATGGTCTAATCCGTGGTCTAATTTATGGAGAAATACATATTAATATATCCCATTGGATAATTTAAGATTGATACAATATAAAATTTTGTACAATGCATGTATGACCCGGAAAAAAATGTTCAAGTTTGAATTAGTAGGATCACAACCTTGTCTCAAATATAATTTAGCAGAAGGGACATTACGACACATCCTTTGGGATTGCCCCAATGTGCGATGCCTCTGGAATACAGTTAAGCAGGATCTCAGTGGTAAACTGTCTCTACAATATGCCTTTCATTTTAATACTTGTATTTTGGGAAATTTACATGTGATTACGGGGGCAAATGATAAGGCTTTAATATCTGTGATTGCTATTTTCATAAAGGAACTTACTGTACGTCATTGGCTTGACAAACAACCCCTTAGTATTAATGAATGGACCTCAAATATCCTACTCAACTTACAAATGACTAAATTAATTTAGCTATTTCACAATAATTTGGAAAAACGTTATAGCAAATGGGGAAAATTCATAAGCTTTTGTTATAAATTAAGTCCTTATAATAGTTTAGCCGTCCCCTTTTCTAAACTTTTGACTCTAAGAAGAACAATGTATCACTCTTCTGTTTCAAGCTCCTTTTCTTTACGATTATTGGATAATTGTGTATTGTTTATTTGGGATTAGAGCATTTGTTTGGGGAGAGACATGTGAATGCATATGTACAGGTGACTGCACTGTATGCCACACTAAGCTGTTTATGTTTGATCATTATTTTTCTTTCTTTTGTATTTTATTGTTAAATCACAATAATTAAATAAAAGATAGTTAAAAAAATGATGCTATAACCTTTGGTTACATGCTGTATAAGGAGCAGTATGTCCACTTAAGTGCTAAGAAATGCATAAAATCTAAAGCCATGACTTGATGCCAGTACATCCTCTGTCCACTGGCACCACAACCAACACCTGCTCTGTGATCAGCATATGTGCTGTTCATGGTAATGAGTCAGTGGATCTTGCCAGCAATGCACACCATATTGGTGCATGGCTGTGCAGTCATGAAATGCTGAATCAAAGCTTTTACTGCAAGCCTTTGTGGATCGATTCCCTTATTTACATTTCTCATTGTTTCTTACTTTGTTACGTAAATACCTGCTATTGCAAGTGTAAGAAATGGTGAGTTCATTCCTATCACTACTCACACACTACAATTACCATACAATTCACTATACTGACATTGTACATTGATAATTTCAATATAAAGTCCATGGGGGCTGTTCAGGAATGGGAGGGAAATATGTGCCAAAGGCATGTATCCCACCCATGCAGCTCCACACCCCTGGGAGATCCATGCAGGGACTGCATTCACAATCACTGGCCCCCACCTGGTTCCCTTATCTGGCCCCACCCCCTGGGGTGCAGGTCCAAGGGGGAGCAGGCAGTTGCGGAGCAGCACATCCAGGTGAAAGCCAATTGGCTACCTGGTCTGGATCCTGCAGTGGATTGCTTGCACCTGTGGGGTGTCATGTTGACCACCAACATGCAGGGTGCCCACCATGACATTGGGGGAGTACCCCAGCTGACTGCCCCAGCCCTCCTAGTGTGCCCCAATGTCAGGGGCATTCCTGTTGGGGGCGATGCTCCCCATCATCACCACCACAGTGGCTGGTGACTGCCTCCCTAGGGGGCATGTAATTGACTGCCAGGGGTCATGGCTGCCCCTCATTTGTGTAGCCACCAGCACACTGTGCACAGCACTCTGTGGTTTAGTGAATCATGTGGAGTGCTGGTACAGCCCCTGCCCCACCCCAGTGCAGAATTGCATGATCAGCTGGGGGATCGGTTGCATAGGTGGTATAATTGGTAACAGCATACAACATTGGGGGCTCAGTGGCTGTGGGAGGGTGCAGGCAGGTGCAGGGTGGCATATGCACTGCTTTTACGCAATGCATACCCGCTCAACACCTTTATGAATAGCTCCCAATATTAGTAATCTAATCTTCCCTGTATGTAAATACTTAATATAGGTACAAGATACCTTCACCTCCTTTACTATACTATCACCCTCCCTGTACTTTGAGTATGAAATTCTCCATTTTGCTTTCCCCTTGCTATTAATCAACTAAGGTGTATTGTTGTTCTCATTAAAATGTACAGCAGATAGTACAATGCTATAAAACATATAAGAAAGAGAAGAATACCAATGAATGAAGTTTTAAAATCATACTCAAAATCAACCATCCCACTGTGCTAAACCAAAGTTGATATCATTCATAAACTGGAAATGTAATCAAAAACACCCATTGCATGGCATGTGGTGCAGTTGATATCCCCAACAATGCACAGTGCATCACCTGACAACGGGATAATTCTTAGTATACACATGATTCATAACTAACCAATCTTAGTCTACCTATCAACAGCTATCTACATGAAAATAAATCCTATTCACATATAGAAAAAAAACAGTTTTTTTTAACATTTTATTAGTGCAATAATCAGCTCAAGGGCATGTATGTATCTGGCATTAATGGTCTTTCATGGTGTTGAGGTAAACAATTGACCTTCGGACGCATACCTCACAACCACCATGTATGTGCTTTAATGCCAGATAAACACATGTCTTGGAGTGGGTTATATCTTACATTTTATCAAGTCCAGGTATGCACTGTGTCACACCATGTGCTAGTTACTGCACACCACAAACAGCACATTCTAAATACTTGTTTACAGCTGTAAGACTTTTAATAACTTACTGTTAGACATAACTTTGTTAAAGTAGTGCATTGCTTTCAGTGCAAAGTTAAATCACATTCTTGTCAAACGGTACTACTCCTGATGTCTGCTCACCAGGTGACAGACATCTTTAAGGAGACATTCGTTCTTGACAATAAGCAGCAACTCTTTATGAGCCTTTGCCCCTATTTGAAAGGATTCATTTAAGCTAATGCAGGAAACAATAAATAGAATAATAGATAGGTGAGTGTCTATTACAAAGGGAGTAATACCATTGAGAGGTTCTGGGGACAAGGAAACCTCGAGAGCAAAGCTCGAGAGGTTCCCTTGTCCCCAGAACCGCGAAATGGTATTTCTCCCGAGTAATAGACACTCACCTATTTTTTATTTTTTGTAATATATGGAGGCGAGTTTTATTTCTATGGTACTGTGAGGACAGGCTCCCTTGCAGTGAGAAGTCAGACACTGACTGTCTCTGTCTCCACCCCCATCCTGTTGTGTCATGTCTGCTCGCTCACTCGCTCGGTGTCTCTCATGAGTGAGTTCTCTTTGGTACACAGTCCTACATTTACTTGATATTTTCCTTCAGTGTAGGTAGGATTAGCCACATAATTGTGTTGGAAAGCAGTGGTACTGGAGCGATGGAATGATTTTCTCTTGCTAAGCGAGCGACGGTCACCATGTTTTTCCAGAGGTTTTGCCCGCCCACAGAGAAACCATGTCGAATCAGGAAGCACGGTTTTCTAAATGTCACCACGCCTGGTAAGAGGTTGCCATGGGGATGTCTGGAAAATGCCGATGGAGTTGAAGTGTTTGGAGGCTGCGCTCTTCAGGTTTGGTGATAATACTATCATTGAGAGCTCGAACGATGGTATTATGAGTTCTGAACGATAGTATTATCACTTGTCAATGATGATATTATCACTTTGGGTGCTGTGCTATTACCAAGATTTTTTTGTGTGGTATAGGATACTATTATTTGGCCATCTCCATATATTACAATAGGAGACATGGATAGTTAAATAATAGCAACACCCATGTTTAACATACCATTATGAAGCCACATACATTCCTTGAGAGGTCCATGTTCACATTTTGGAAATGTACCACCATGGTTCTTGTGGGTATTTACAGTGTGATTAAGCACATTCTCCCATTTGTCAATCACTAACTGGCCATTGCCAGCACTCATGGCAGCACACCAATAGAGGTAATTGCTGATGGAGTGATACCAAGGTAGAAGATCCTCACATGTTTTTTCTTTCCTACAGCTTCACAGTTTCTTAGCTACACCTACAGTGTTGATAAATATCTGTGTCACAAACACTTAACGATTATGTTTTAATGTACTTTTTGCTACATGCCACACATCATACCTATGTTGAATTTCTAGTTTTATTTCTCTAAGATCCTTCTGGAGCTTCGTGTGACAGTCAGAGGTAATAGTTTTGGTATTTCTTTACTTTCAAAATACACCAAACCATGTTTTAGCCATTCCAGCTACATGGCATTGGAGTTGGAAACTTCATTACTCTGTAATCACTAACATGAACAAACACAAGAGTAGCCAAAGATATTAGGTGGTTCTATTCAATATAATTAGATTTTTATTAACTTCTAAAAAAAAATCAATCAACTCAAAATAAATAAAAAAAACTTTCATTACTCTATTTATTTGCATTCCTGAACTGTCTCAAGCTGTATAACCTTTTTAGTATCAAGGTCCAGTGCTAGTGGGAAGTGGTGCATGGGGAAGTGAAACAGAGAGAGACGGCAGATTGTGGAAGCCTCTTTTGGATTCACAGCCAGGAAGGCAGATGCTGGAGATGAGCTGTGTCTGGGAAAGTGATACTTTGTATTGAGCCTGCGGAGTCCATCTGTAGTTTGGGAAAGCAGTCATTGCTAGCTCTACAGGGAGACAGTGTAGTGGGAATGACAAGGTGGTAAATAATTACAAGCTTTAAACTTTTTTAGCTAATTATGATTGGAACCACTTTATGTCCCACACTGTTGAAACACTAACGTGTTGCTTTCTAACCAAATAAAAACAGTGTCTCTCATTTTTAATTAATTAATTTTTCTACTGGGGTATGCAAGTAGCGAATATTAAATTCCGAATACCACAAATAATATGGTATTCAGTATTTGGGAGCGGAATACTGAATAGCACAGCTCTTCAGCGATATTCGGTACTCAGCATTCCTGCAGGATTTCAAGATCTTGCAGGAACTTGCTGGTCAATCGCTGAGCTTTTGCCAAAACCAGATCACATGAAACTTTGACATTCCTGTGTAGTGGAGAGATTGTAGTGGAGAGAGGAAAGAGCTCTGAGTCAGCTGAGATTAGGAGTTACAAATAAACCTAATATTTTCATCACAAAACCTTTATTTTTTGTTCTGTACCATGTGTCTTTGGTGCCTAGTACTAGTGGGAGCAGTGGGAGGCTTTTTTTAATGGATAGTAGTGATTTTTATTTGCTAGGAGCTGCAGAGAGAAACTAGTATACCTTCATTTCAGGGGCCTCTTGCAGTTGAGGAGAGATGGTAGTGGAGAGAGCTCTGAGTCGCAGAGATCAGAAGTTGCAAAAAACAAATATCTTCATCACAAAATCGTTATTTCTTTGTTCTGCACCATGTGTCTTTAGTGCCTGGTAGCAGTGGGAGCACTGGGAGGTTGTTTTTTCACGCATACATCATCTGATGTAGTGATTATTTTTGCTAGGAGCTGCGAAAAAAACTAATATACCTTCACTTCAGGGGCTTTTGTGCTGTACTCTGGAAGTGAAGGAGTAGTGTTTATTTTTCCCTTCTTAGTACCTGCCTGCCTGATAGTGGTGTGAGGCTTTTGTGCTGCTTGTGCATAATTTTTCTGTGTGAAAATAAAACAGTACTGCTGCTTGCAACCATTTGTTTTTGTACTGAAATATAGCAGAACTGTTGTGCATTTACAAATAAAAAAGTGAATTGCAGTAGTTCTGCTGTAGAAATCTCTGTGTAAGAAATATTTGTAGTGTAATCTGAAGTTGGGCAGGGGTTTTCACGAAAGTCAATAGCCGCCAGCAGTCTTGGAGGCAGTCGACTAACTACACTACCATCCCACACAGTTTAGGGCTAGGTAGTGACACTTGCAGTGTGTGCACACCCCCTCCTGCACTGCGTGCATGCTGCTTGCAAAAAATTTTCTGTGTGAAAATAAAACAGTATTGCTGCTTGCAACCACTTTGTTTTGTACTGAAATATAGCAGAACTTTTGTGCATTTACTAATAAAAAAAAATGAATTGCAGAAGTTCTGCTGTAGAAATCTCTGTGTAAGAAATATTTGTAGTGTAATCTGAGGTTGGGCTGGGGTTTTCACGAAAGTCAATAGCCGCCAGCAGTCTCGGAGGGCAGTCGGCGAACTACACTACCACCCCCCCATGGTTTAGGGCTAGGTAGTGACACTTGCAGTGCATGCACACCCCCTCCTGCCCTGCGTGCATGCTGCTTGCAAAAAATTTTCTTTGTGAAAATAAAGCATTACTTTTTTTTTTCCAGGAGAGACAAACTAAGCTGAAGCTTATTTACAGGTATGACCTGGGAGCACAAGGAAGTTAAGTGACTTGCTTAGGGTCACACAGTATGCAAGTGGGGTCTGCTGCGTACAACCTATTTTTTTGTACTGAAATACAGCAGAACATTTGTGCATTTACAAATTTAAAAAAGTGAATTGCAGTAGTTCTGCTGTAGAAATCTCTGTGTAAGAAATATTTGTGGTGTAATCTGAGGTTGGGCTGGGGTTTCATGAAAGTCAATAGCCACCAGCAGTCTTGGAGAGCAGTCAGCTGACTGCACTCCCATCCCCACAGTTTAGGGCTAGGTAATGAGACTTGCAGTGTGCACACACCCTTGCCTGCCCTGCATGCATGCTGCTTGCAATAATTTTTCTGTGCGAAAATAAAGCAGTACTGCTGCTTGCAACCATTTCTTTTACTGAAATACAGCAGAACATTTGTGCATTTACAAATTAAAAAAAGTGAATTGTAGTAGTTCTGCCATAGAAATCTCTGTGTAAGAAATATTTGTGGTGTTATCTGAGGTTGGGCTGGGGTTTCATAAAAGTCAGTAGCCGCCAGCAGTCTTGGAGAGCAGTCGGCTGACTGTAACTCCCACCCCCACAGTTTAGGGCTAGGTAGTGACACTTGCAGTGTGCACACCCCCTTGCCTGCCCTGCGTGCATGCTGCTTGCAATAATTTTTCTGCGTGAAAATAAAGCAGTACTGCTGCTTGCAATTATTTTTTTGTACTAAAACACAGCAGAACTTTTGTACGCTTACAAATAAATAAATAAGTGAATTGCAGTTCTGCCGTAGAAATCTTTGTGTAAGAAATATTTGAGGTGTAATCTGAGGTTGGGCTGGGGTTTCACGAATGACAGTAGCTGCCAGCAGTCTCAGAGGGCAGTCAACTGCCTGCACTCCCACCTCCCCATGGTTTAGGGTTAGGTAGTGACACTTGCAGTGTGAGCACACCTTCGCCTGCAATGTGTGCATGCTGCTTGCAATTATTTTTTGGTTCTACAATAAAGCAGAACTTTTGTACGTTTACAAAGTTTTAAGTACTTGAGAGTGTTTAGAACTTGTTGGCATAGACAAAGACAATGATGCGTTGAGGTGGAAAAAAGCATACTTGGTCCAGCCCAAGCAAATCTACAATGGAGGAACAGGTTGGTGATACTGAACCAAATTGTGAGTGACAGTCAACCTGTATTCAAAGCCCAAAATTATTCTTTATGCCTTCCAAGCCTATGTCTTCCAGCAACAGTAGTACTGTGGCTGGCACAGGACAAAGTGATACAAGAAGCACAAGCAGAAGGACATTGTTCTCAACTCCCACCACAACCACCAATGTGTCCCCATATCTCACCAGTACCATCACCACTCCCAACACAACAACCAATGTGTCCCCATCTCTCACCAGTACCATCATATCTGTCATTACCACCACCACCACCACCACCACTATAGAGACCTTGTCTTCCTCTTCCACAACAACGGGCAGCATGACTACTACAGCCAGTCCTGCAACTGTGACTGTCACTCCAGCCACTACTGACACTATGAACCCTGCCAGTACTGCCACTACTGTAACACTATCACCACAGTCTGATATTCCTGACATGGTGCATATTACCAGTATGAGCACTACAGTTGATACAGTTATGCCTTCTCCTTCCCAGATTCTCAGTATTCCTGAAAAAGTTGTAGAGTATGATCAGTCATCTGGTTCTGAGTAGTTCCCTCTACATGATGAATTGCCCAATGACACATCATCTTCTTCATCAGAGGCACATGTGAGTGACTTTAAAGATGAGGCAGAGTATGCTGCATAGCTTGAGGGCAGAAAACAAAAAAGGTAGGTGAGGGAACAATGGAGGAGGAGATGATGTTGGTTCAGTTTACCAGCAGAAGAAGGAGTTGAGCAGACACCAGACTCAGCAGCAGCAAGAAGGTTTGATGGTGTGCCGCTTGAAAAGAATCGGATAGGCCTTTTTTTTTAAGTTTGCCTTTGCTTTAAGATTTGTCTTTTACTGCTCCGATTCAATGGCATAAGTTTTTCTAATTTATTTTCTGCAGTTTTCTTTCTGTTTTGTTTTGGAAGGTCCAAGAATGTGCAGCGGACAAAAGAACTTTGTAAGCAGTAATCCTCCAAATGGAAAAAAGTGAAGCACGAAGCAGATTTGAATGTATCCCTTCAAGCTGAGGTAGTAGAACAGCCTTTACACCAGGTACCCCCTGATATTGCCTGCTCTGTTGTGGTAAATGGCAATCTGATCTCCCCTCTCCCAAAAACGCCAACTCCAGGTAAAATTCTTTCATATTTCTCTAAGCAGAATATAAGTTCAGAGGCTAATATTATGCTGCAGAAAAATCCTTTGGCTCAAAATTGTAATTTACCTGTTTTAGACAGGGCAGCTGATACTGAAGTTGTGGAAGCTGTGGAATTTAATAAGACAGATAAAGAAGTTGAGAGAGAGAGAGAGAGAGAGAGGCCACTGTTTGGGATAAACCGGGAAGGTTTGGGGGTTACCACTGAAGCCAGAAGAGATTCAGCAGAGTTTGTGTTGGCTCTAGATTCACAATACCATTCTGTTCCTACCTCAGGTCAAATGCAGGAAGATTTATTACAAGTACTTTCAGCTTTTCGGCTGAAAATGAAAGAAGCTATTACAGATATTAAAGAAACAATGAAAGGGGAGTCAGATTCTATCAGCTTACTCTCTGAACAGCTAGCGGCCCTTACGGTCAGAACAAATGACCTGGAAACTAGAGTTTCAAAAGCAGAAGATGTCTGTATGGGCTCATCTAAATCTCTGTTATGCCATGAAAAAAAGATATTAAATTTACAGCAAAAACTTGCAGAGATGAAAGACCGCTCTCAGCAGGTTAACCTGAGGGTATGTGGGCTCCCTGAAGGGGCAGAGGGAATGGAGAACCTGATGGCATTTTTTAAGAAAATGATTACTGTGGCTATGGGCCATTCTTATCCAGAGCAAAGATTGCTTGGATAGAGCCCAGGGGGACAGGTTTGGCTCATCTAATCATTCTTATCCTAGACCAGTTCTTTTGAAGCCCCATAAATATCAAGACAAAAAGGCTATTTTGGCTAAAGCAAGGGTGGAAAGGGGTTTGAAATATCATGACACTTCTTTACATGTTTACCCTGATCTTTCAACTGAAACAGTGAACAAAAGGAAACTTTTCAATCCAGTGAAAAAAAAAGTTGTATGAAGCTGGTGTGAAATTTATCGTGCAATAACCCGCTAAGATTCGATTTCTTGTAAAGGGCAAATTACAAACTTTTGATGATGCAGAAGAAGCATTTGAGGCTTATGAGCAATGTTATAGCCATCTTCTTTCAACATCATTACTGCATAATTCACGGATACACCCTTATCAGCCTAATATGGTGGAAACAAATTAAAATATCTGCTTGATTTAGCACTAATTGGGTATTGCTGCTTGGCAATTAAATAACTGGATAAATCTTCAAGCTTTGAGTCATGTTGGCTATAGACGTGATGGTTTACATTGTCTCTGCTAATGAGAGGGAAGGGTCAATTTGCTTTAATTGGCATTTGTCATGGCCTTATCCAAATTGGGGTTGGGGGGCTTCAGGATATTTTGACTTATTATAAGTTTTTTTAAGATGAATCTGTCCAGGATTCCATATTTGAGCACAAATTATATATTACACATTTTGATTGTTATTTATAGAAGTATTGGTGGGAAAAATATAAATCAATAGGTGTTAAAATCAGATTAGAAACATGGAATGTTAAGGTACTATGAAACAAAGTTAAAATTAATAAAGTTTTAAAATGCTTACAAAGTAAGTGGATTAACTATATTTGCATCCATGAAACACATTTTCAGGAGGCAGATTTTTTGTGGATACAGAAACGCTGGGGCCCAGGTGTTTTTTCTGGAGATAGTCGGGTCTCAGCAGGTGTGGCAATCTTTTTTCATATAAATATCTCTTCTCTTTTGATTAATAAGATTATTTCTGATCAACGTGGCAGATATGTGATTACTGAGATCATTTTACAGGGCAAGCCCTTTACCTTTGCCTCCGTATATGGGCCAAATATAAATTCTCCTTTTTTTCACTGAATTTTTTTTACAATTAACCACATGTAGCACCCCCTATTTTATAGGAGGTGACTTTAATCTTGTTTTGAGGAAGCAGGACTGAACATCTTTATCCAGCTCATCCTTTGGTTCATCAATTAAGATAATTAGGAACTTTATGAGGGATCTCAGATTATCCGACCTTTGGTTGGTATTAAAACAAAATATGAGAAGTTTTTCCTTTTTCTCTTCAAGTCAGCACTCTTTTTCCAGAATTGATTTTTTTTAAAATTTCAGATACATTGTTACATATGGTGGGGAAAATTGAATATCCTGGTATAATTATATCAGATCATTCACCCTGTACAATTGACTTACGTTGTCTATCAATTAAGAATTCAGATTATATTTGGAGAATGGATATAACTCTTCTTAGTGAAGCAAGGTTTTTTTCTGGGTTTTTTTTTCAGACTGAAATGAAATTCTTTTTTCAAGTAAATACTGAGTCAGAGACTACTATAGATATGATATGGGGATCCTTTAAAATTTGGATTAGAAGTATTTTTCATCAACGTAAGAATGATAAAAAAAGTGGCAAGAACAAGAAAGGTTGTTACAAGATGAATTACAGACTTTGGAACAAATCTTTATTTTGAATAATGAGATGGCTGTTTATAACAAAATGATTAAAAAAAGGATGGACTTAAACAGACTTTTAACAGATAAAGCTGAAAACCACATTTTGAAAACAAGGGCTAATTATTATGTCTTCAGACAAGCCTTTAAAATTAATGTCTTGGCAGTTAAAGAAAGATCAGGAGAAAAATAACATTAACTTTATAGAAAATGTTGAGGGTAGTCTGGAGAGAGACCATATAGTGATATCTGAACTTTCTGCAGGCTATTATTAAAAACTGTATACAACAGAATATGACTATAATCAAGAGGAATTGGATGAATTTTTGTTTAATTTACAGATTAAGCAGATTAGTAATGAAATGAGACAAGCTCTTGATAAACCAATAACTCAAGATGAAATATCTAGAGCAATTGATAGTCTCCCTTTGGGGAAGGTACCAAGCCCTGATGAGATATCAGTCGATTTTTATAAAAAATGTAAAAGTCTTCTGACCCCTTTACTAATTAAACTCTTTGAGAATTTTACAGGAGCTCGATCTATGTCTTCTTCATTTCAAAAGGCTATTTTGCTATTATTTTATAAACAAGAGAAAGATCCAACCTTATGTGGGTCTTATAGACCTGTATTGTTACTAAATGCCGATTATAATATTTTTGCTAACGTTTTGGCTTTAAGGCTGGAGGGGACATTCCCTGTTCTCATTTAAATGGATCAAACAGGCTTCATCAAAGGAAGAAAGATTGCTGGTAATATTCATAGAACTATTAATATTATTGCAAATAGTAAACAACATGATGGAATATTACTTGCAGTCGATGCCAAGAAGGCCTTTGATCATGTGGAATGGGTATTTTTGTTTACTCTTCTCAAAAAAATGAACTTTGGTAATCAATTTCTGACCTGGGTAAAATTATTATTTTCATCTCCTGAAGCTATTATCAGAATAAACAATGCTTTATCTGATCCTATTTCTCTATATAGAGATATGAGACGGGGCGCCCTCTCTCCCCTTTGCTTTTTGTTTTAACTATGGAACTTCTAGCTATTGCTATTTGACAGAATGGAAACATCGTGGGAATAAAGGTTAATAATTTGGTTCATGAAATTAGTCTGTACATGAATGATATTCTGCTTTATTTAACAGACCCTTTAAAATCTATCCCAGAATTTATTAGATTGGCTTCCATATATGGTAGCTTTTCAGGTTATAAAATAAACTGGCAAAATACTCTTTTAATGAAATTTAGATTATAACTATCATTTGGATATGACCGGGCTTGGGATAGGGGATCAATTAGATTCCATTAAATATTTGGATATAGATTTAATGAATA
Organism: Neoceratodus forsteri; assembly: GCA_016271365.2. Classification (NCBI taxonomy): domain Eukaryota; kingdom Metazoa; phylum Chordata; order Ceratodontiformes; family Ceratodontidae; genus Neoceratodus; species Neoceratodus forsteri. The sequence goes on from CM028137.1 coordinate 784,049,594, forward strand.
GATATGAAACACTTTACCAAGCTAATTTTATTAAACTACTTACATAACTTAAAATTGATCTAGAAAAGTGGATTCAGTTTCCATTAAATTTAATTGGTAGAATAAATGTGATAAAGATGAAGGTTCTTTCAAAAATTCTGCATAAGTTTAATGCTATCCCTATTATTATCCCTAATATTTTTTTGACAGTTTAAGAAAGATTATTACGAATTTTATGTGGAATAAGAAAAAATCAAGGATTTCTTATCAAAAACTTATCCTTCCAAAAGAAAAAGGACGTTTCGCTTTGCCGAACTTTAAATATTATTATTATGCAGCTCAAATAGGGGAAATATGGTATTGGTTAAGAGATAATGGATCTCATTCTTTGTCTATGAAAATTGAACAAGATATTCATGGTAGTCAGCCCTTGAGTCAGTTTTTGTTCTCTGGGTATTACAGTAACAAAAAAAAATGCACAGGAAATAATTAATCCAGTTACATGTACATCTATCAAATGCTGGCTGGAGTTCCATAAATTGTTACAGATTAATCTTCCGATCACTAAATTTACTCCAGATCATAAAAATTATTATTTTTTGCCATCAATCGATATAGAGGATGGAATGAAAAAGGCATATATGACTTTTCTCAGTTGTATGAGAACAGCATCATGTTATCATTCCTACAGTTACAACAAAAGTATAATATTCCTTAGGCACATTATTTCAAATATCTTCAGATATAGAATTTCATAAAGGTTAAAAATAGATCTGGATATTTGGGAAGTACCAGGGTTTTGGACCCGTTAGAACAAAACCCTAGTAAAAAATTTGTATCTAAATTGTATAATGTGACAGTTAGTAATAGTGTTATAAGGGAAGATTTGTACCTGTTAAAAGATAGCTGGGTAAATGATTTGGGATTGCAGATATCTGACAGTTTGTGGGAACAAATCGCGACTTTTCTGCTCACTTATGTTAAATCTAGCAAATTGTTGCAAATACACCTTAATACGCTCCATTGGACCTATTTTACTCTTTATGGGCTACATAAGATTAATAAAAGTATGCCCTTGAATTACCCTATGTGTGCGTGTACCTCTGGCACCTTAATACATATGTTACATAGTTGACCTTACCTTTCTAACTATTGGTCCAAAATGTATAACTTTCTCAAAAGAGTTTTGAATTTGAATATACAAATTGATCCTATGATGGGTCTTTTGTTTTTTTCAGATCAAAACAGTTTGATGACTATTCATCAGGGAATTCTTTTTGCTATTTCTATGATTTTGGCAAAAAAATGCATTCTTTTAAAATGGAAGGACTCTCTCCCTCCATCTTTTTATACTTGGCAGAATTATTTTTGGATGAAATGAGATTAGAAATTATTTATTATTTAAAGGAGCAGAAGTTAATCTCATTTGAAAAAAAATGTGATCCCTTTATGTACAATTCCATGAGGGTGGTATAAAGAAATATTGAATAGTTTTTAATTTAGTTGTGCAAAATATGGAATCCTGGATAATTTAGAAAGGAGGATTGTGATGATGGTTGTATGTTAACTATCTTAAGGACTTGAATGTCATAGTGGAAAGGTTATCCCAATAAACCAATCTAAGTCCCCCTATAAAAAAAAAAAGAAAAAAAATGGTGGCTAGTAAAACAGCCTCTAGGTGTTGCACTAGTAGCAAGGGTAGTAGAAGTAAGGGTAAGGGCCCCCTCCCTCTGAGAAGACGAAACAAGCAACATTAACATTTCTTTGGCAGGCTCCATCACAGCCTGTAGGACAGCCAACTCACGGCAGCACTGGCATGGCACCGTCAGGAGCAATGGTCACAGGGCAGGAACATCAGGACAAGACATGCACATCTGTTGAAAACATAACTGGGGTATGTGGTGCTAGCAGAATCAATGGTAACCGCAGTGTTAAAAGTGCTGCATGGCAGCATTTCATTATATTAATGGAGGACACAAGGAAAGCAGTCTGTTCTTTTTGCAACGTCACCATAAGACGAGGGAGTTCACTCTCTAACTTAACTACAACATCACTACAGAACCACTTGAAGCTTAAGTACCCTCAAGTGTATCAAAGCTCATCTGGGTCTGCATCTGGACCATTGGTTTCACCAAGATCAAACCCCTCTGGTGGACAGGTATGCACTGTCGTAATGAGAGATCTGATTTCAAGCAATCCAGTCATCACGGCACTCCTTCCCCCTCACCTACACAGAGTCTGGATGCTACTCTGGTGATCAATTCTGACTCTAATGATACTACAAGGCAAAGACAGTCATCAGTACTTCACACACCACCATTGTTGAAGTGGTCCATATCGATGTCTCCTATGGCAGTTCCAATATTGGATGTTCTGCATGTGAACAAAGTATCATGCCTCACATCCAACAGCACAGCAAATCACACAGATGATGGCACTGGATCTCCAGCCTATGTTAGTTGTAGAAGATACTGGCTTCTGATGGCTTCTCAATTATCTGCACCCACATTATCAGATCCCATCTCATACTACATTTTTTCTAAGTGTATTGCCACGATAGTATGATGACATGTGATCTGCTGTTGTTGCTCTCCTTGCAGAGGCTGTTGGTGGTGTTTTTCACTGCACATCAGATATCTGAACTAGCGATAACTCTCTGCATGCCTCTTTCTCCTTAACTGCACACTGGTGTGTGCAACACCTTGCTGTTGCTGTTTCCGATGCATCACCCTGTGGCTCACCCATGGCTCTCCCACAGTCTGGTAGTCTCATTAGGTCAGCTTTGCTGAACATCTGGCTGATGGGGGAAGACCACAGAGCACATAACATTCTCGTGTTCCTGCAAAGACATGTTGTAGTCTTGGACTGGTGTTAATACCAGTTTAAAAGTTGGCTTTTTGTTACTGACAATGGCACAAACATGGTGAAAGCCATCAATGTTGGCCATTTTGTGAGTATTTATTGCTTTGCACACACACTAAATTTAGTGGTGACTTATGCACTGCGTAGCAATACTAGGACCAACAACATATTATTCACAGCCTGTTCCATCTGTAACCATTTCCATCACTCTGTAAGAGCCACTAACAAATTACAAGACGTTCAGGATCACCTTGGTCTGCCCAAACATTGTGTAATACAAGATGTTAGCACTTGGTAGAATTCTTCATACCTGATGCTTTCATGACTCTTGGAGCAAAAGTGAGCACTATATGAAATGTCTATGTCGGCAGACATCAGAGGGGTCCTAGGACATCATGATTGGCTAGTTCTTAAAGGAATGCTGAAGGTTCTTGCACCATTTGAGAGGAATACACATGATCTAAGTGCTTCCACAGCCTTACTTAGTCAGGCTATCCCAGCTGTGCATATTCTCAAAATATCATTACAGTGGTTTTCAGATGACAACATACTCAGTCCACAAGACGTCACTAACCTCATTATTCATCTCGATGCAGAATTTGATGCAAGGTTCACCACAGATGTGGATACCTGCCATCATGTGTTTGCTACCGTGTTGGACCCTAAGTTCAAATGTGAAATCCTTCATATAGTCATGGACAGCCACAGGGTGACTCATTTTAGGTAACAGCTCAATGACGAGTTAAATATTGCCATGCAGGCAGTCAGACACTCAGAAGGGGTAGAACATGCTCCAGTTCAGGTCCCTGAGGGAGACAGATAGGCATGTGGTTGTTTGGAATCAGATATACAGGTGGAGATGGGGAAAGACGGCATAGTGGCAGTGTAGAGAAGAATGCCTGGGCATTACTCAACACATCATTGTGTCAACAGCAACACAAATGCTCACTTTCTCAGCCTCTCTCTGCAGAAAATTTACTTAATGGCTTCTTTGCAGAATCAATTGAGCCATTTGATGTGATCCACTGGGCTACTGGGTTCAGAAAATTAACTCCTCTCCTCAACTGGCACAACTTGCTTTAAATTCCCTTAGCTGCCCTCCTACAAGTGTGCCCTCCAAGAGGATGTTTAGCACTGCTGGTGACTTTGTTGAGCCACACCGATCCAAGTTGGACCCTCAACACATTGAATGGCTAGTGTTCCTTAAGCTAAACTTACCAGTAACTCGCTACAAATATGATCTGCCCACATAAAACTGGTGGTACAGTACAACACTCAATCTGCCTAATGTTACAAAAGTGTAATGTCACTTTTCTTTGGCTCACCCTGTCTTTTCTCTGTCATGTTAAATATTTAATCAAAAGGGCAACTGAGTCTCCATTCCCTGGCATGTAACTGTAGGACCACCATGAGGCCCCTGTTAAACTAAAACATTTAAATAATGTATCATGTTTTAGTGACCTTACTATTGTGTACTTTAGGTTACCAATTATCTGTTGGAAAAGAGCCGCTTGGCCCACACTGTCCATCCCTGCCTTATCAGTCTCATTTGCAGACCCTAAAGCAACTCTGAAACCTCCCTGCCAGTTTTTTTTTTTTTTAGTTGTTTAACCAGGTATAGCACACTAAGCTGAAAGCTTTTTTACAAGAGCGACCTGGGAGCACAAGGAGGTTAAGTGATTTGCTCAGGGTCACACAGTATGCAAGTGGAAGCTGTGGGATTCAAACCCAGGGCTGGTCTGCTGGATGTCACCAGATTTGCAGCTCAGAGCCTTAGACCACTGCGCTATACTGCCTCCTTTTCAAAGTTTTCAAATACACCCCAGCACTGTGCCTATCTCATGCATGCTTGATGCCCCACACGGTTTTCTGTGTCATAACGTATGCCACTAGTCTCTGTCAGTCATCTACCTTGCCTTCTGTGAATATTTCATCACATCTGTCTTGAACTCCCCCTTCAGCTTCACCGCATGTCCCCATTACCCCTGGTACTTGTGCTCTTTCTCATTTGAAAGAGACTCCCCTTATGTGCCCTGTCTTCACCCCTTGAGGTACTTATATAGGTCTCTATCATGGCACATATCACTCTCCTTTCTTCCAAGGTGCACATACAATGCACTTATGCCAATCCCATTTTAGTTGCCTTAGACAAGACACAAGTCATCACCTCATCTGCAACCTTTGCTCAATCTATGATGGCCGTCTGTCACCTGACCACTGACCAATGCAGTAGTTTGTTGCCTTTTTAGGTGCCTGAAAGGCTGAGGAGGAGTGTTCATGGCAGAATTGCCTACTGTACTTCAAAAGGGAAGGAAGTGGTGGAGATTAACAGTGTTTATTTGTTTAGTTTTTGTTGATCGGGTAAGTGCACTAAACAACATAGTCTATTTTCAGGCACAACCTGGGAGAGTTACAGACAAAACCAGCATATTATAAAAGGGGAGTAGTCTTACAATGTCTTTTAAAAAAACAACACTTATCTGGGGTGGGGGGGGGTCGAATAATGAATATCTGGTGCCCCAAATATGAATATTTGTCTGAATATTCAAATTAAGGTATCCACACACCCCTATTTTCTACATAGGTTGTTACAAGTGCAATAAGGCAGTCTAGGGTGCACAGTCATAATCAATAATCACACAACTATCTTGGGTGTCTAAAGGCACTTGGCAGACGCACCTTGTGCTGAACAACACCCTTGAGAGGTGTGTGATTACTGACCCATAATCAAACTGGACAACCACTGATACCGTGTATGTGTGTGAATGAGTGATCAGATGGGGAGCACACTAGACAACCAGGGATGCTTTATGGAGTGATGGGGGAAGCACACAAGACCAACAGGGATGCTTTATTGGGTGATAGGTGGTGTGTGACCATTAGCCAGTGGGGCATACAACTGCGATGCAAGATATTTGTTTTAAATAACTTGCAGTGGCAATGCACTAAGGGACTGCTACACACTATGCAAATGGGCTGTTAGTGACTCGCATGCCACATGTGCTCATTTGCATTTTGTGGCTGTATATAGCCCACAGGGGTATTGGCCCTATCCCATTTCTGGCAGCAATACCTCCTGTGGGATATACACAGCCCAGGTCAGTGTCAGGGCATCATGGTTGCACTTAGCGCTGCACAAACATGGCCCTATATTAAGTCAGATATACTTGAGCTACTTTCTTTTTAAACTGAGTGAACTTTATTAGGAATATTATGATGGCCCTGAAGTGGGAGGGGTGGGACCACTGGACAACAGGGACATGCTGATTGCATATTGGGCTGGCTGTCAACTGAGGAGAGGGACCACTAGCCACCAGAGACATTGTACTACATAATGGGATGGGTGTTGGGTGGGGGAGGACTTTTAGACAACAGGGACATTGAAATACATAATGGGATGGGGTCAGTGGAGGGAGGGACCCCTAGACTACCAGGCACATTGAACTACAGAATGGGAAGAGTGTTGGGTGAGGGAGAGCCCGATAAACTACCAAGGATGCAGTGTTGTGGGTCGGGGGGACACCTTGCACTACCTCTGCCAACCACTAGGTTTGCGTGGAGTTAAGATGAGGTTTTCCTTGGTGGTATTTGCTCTGCACAAGGGGAACCCACAAAAGGCCCTTGCATAGAGCAAATACTTTGTGAAAGGGAAAGTGTTGATATGCAGGTCCCCTCCCACTCATTTGCATTGCAGCCCCCTATGAAACTTGGCCCTGGTGCAAACCCGGTTTGTAGGCACAAGCCAGGCTTTTGTGAATACCACTTCCATGCAAACCGGGTTTGCGCCAGGGCAATGTTTTGTGAATCTGGCCCCTGGTCTGAAAAAGTAGTTGCAGATGAATGCATCCTGCAGCAAGCATTCCTTGCTGTTCATTGGCACCCTTCCTCCTTTCCCCATTCCTTACCAAAGACTCCGTAGTGTCCAGGGGCAATACGTTCCTATCCCAAACCAAACATTATCTGGTGTCCTGTGGCACCAATCCTTCATCACCCCAACTACATGCCAAGCAATTTCTGATGCCCAGTGGCATCCGTCTTCAACCTTCTCCATCCTATATCTACCTGCCCCTGATGTCCAGTAGCACTACCTCCCTCTCCATCCTCTGCCAAGCATTCCCCAGGGTCCAAGGGCTCTTCCCTCCCTTTGTCCCACGACAAGAAAACCCTGGAGTCTGGTGTAGCCCCCTTCCTCATCCAAGGAAAACTAGATGATAGAATGTGCTCACTGTATTGCAGAACCTGGGTACAGTGATACAGGGTTGCTTGCCAATCCAGAACATAGAAGAAACAAGTTGTCACTGCACTCCAAACTCAAACGACCACTGGTACCTTCAGATTAAAGCATAATCCCTGAGATATCAATATTTCCAAATGAAAATTAATCTGGATATTTCTGCTAGCATGTACAAATCAAACATCACTGTGAGTACACAACAAATAGGCAGGTACAATGAGGACACAAATACAGCAGCACTAGCATCAGGTAGCCCAGTGCTTCGCTCAAATGCTGCTTCATTTGGGTGCTGTCCCTCACCCTATCCTGAACCAAGCAGTCCCAGGCATCCTGCACCCTTTCCCTCACAATTACCCTTGCTATGAATTTTCTGGTACCTGGTGGCAATCCATTCTTCACTTCATCCAGTGTTAAGCACTCTCAGGTATCCAATGGTACCCCTTGCTTAGCCTGTCACATGCCAAATACTCCCTGATGTCCAGGATCACCTCTCTCAGCCAATTCTAAGTACTCTGTAGTGTCCAATAGCACCCCTACATTTCCCCAACCTATGCCCAATCCTCTCTGGTATCCAGTGTCACCTCCTTACTCTCACCCATGCCAAGCAGTCCCATGTAACAAATGGCACTATTTGCTCACTCTGTCCCATGCAAAACTCTCGTGTCCAGTAGCACCCCTTACCTTTCTGCTTGGTATCCACCTTACTCACCCTGTCCCATGCCAAGCAATTCCTATGTCCACTAGTACCCATCTCTCATCCACTCCTATACCAAGAACACCCTGGTGTTTTTTGGCATGTTCTTCCCTCACCACACACACACATTCAGTGCCCCCAACCTTATTGCATGCCACACACTAGTTCATGTCCAGAGGCTCCCTCCCTCTTACACACAATATACTGGTGCAATTGATCTACAAACACAATTATCATATGATTCTGTCTCACTATTGAACATCTCATACACAGGACAGCTACCTAACAAGTCATTATCACTAATCATGAATAAAATACCACAGAAAATGTCACTGGAAAGATTCGAACTTCATTCTAATATAGGCCTGAAGTGGCAGCCACCATCACTTTTATGTTGGCGTGCTTGCACAGCCAACATCTTGCACTAGTGGAGATTTGGAGGCATGGTCGCTGTTGGATGAATGGAGGGCACGCACCAGTAGGTGCGTCCCTCATTCCTCAATCAGCCTGCATGCCGGTGCCACACAATGCATACATAATGTGGTGAGCACATATAAGGAAAGGTCCGCTGCAATGGGAGCAAAGCTTGTCACATGCAGTGGACCTTTCTATGTCCTTTGCCAGCTACAAGCATGGCGGTACAGTGACTGCTAAACTGCCAACTTTGGGGGTACCCAATCCCTTGGTCGGCTAACCCTGCCCATCATGTGTGTGCTGATGGGGGAGCCCACTCCCCATTGGCATAATATGTCCCCCCTCTTTTGCTTGCCAGGGGTACCCAATCCCCTCTGGCTTATGCGCCTCCTTTCTTGTTTGCCGATGGGGTGCCCAATCCCCATCGGCATTCACCCCCTTTCCCACTTTAATGTGCTGATGGGGGAGCCCACTCCCTGTCGGCAGGATGTCTCCCCTTTCTTCTGTGCTGAGAGGGTGCCCAATCCCCCTCAGCTACTGTTCCCCTCTCCCTATGTGCCGACAGGGGTGCCCAGTCCCCCATTGGCTACTGTATCCCCCCAAAAAAACACCTGCAAAAATAGAAAACCGTCCATGATGGCTTTTTTTTTTTTTTTAACATCTGTAAACAGAAAACAGTCCCTCGTAGTCTCCATACCCCTTCCCACCACCTGCATCCACCCACTGCGCACCCTACCTCCCCACACTCCCTTCACCCCATACTTACCTCCGGAGCTCAGCGCGATGATCTTTGGTAGACCAGGAACACATCTGCACTCTTCAAAGCCAACCGCAAACTGAGGAAATGCTGGTAAGCTGTGTAATGGAATAAATAGGGTTTTTTCAACTTTGATGCATATCTCGGGCATTGCTTGGAATTTTTGCACCACATTTTCAACATGGGTTTTTTGGGACCCCTCCTCATGAATTCTGGCACTGTTATGACGTTAATCAGTCCCGAAAGGTGATTTTGCAGTCACTGTGCGGAATCACCTTTCCAGACTGATTAACACAAGGACAGTGGCAGTGTTCATGAGGTGGGCTCTCAAAAAGCCTGTGTTGCAAACTTGGTGGAAAAAATCCCAAAAATAGCTGTTTTACGAGCATGCATTGCGCAGTTGCTACGCACACTCATGACTTCGTGAATTCGCAATATTTTCACATCAGATTTTCAACATTGTAATTTTTCTACACCTCCTTGTGAACAGTACAGCTGTAATTTTTCATATCATGGCCGAAATGTGTTTCCGCACTTCCGGCACACAATAGCACAGTTGCTGTGGGAAATCAGTGTTTGGGGCAGATTATGAAAATGACAATGACACTGTTCATGAGCAGAGGTCCTAAAATGCCTACGTTAAAGATTTGGTGACGATTCTCCATAAAATGACTGTGTTACAAGCATGCGTTGGGCAGTTTGCACGCATGCTCATAACATGCTTTTGTAATATTTTCACTCTGGATTTTCACCATTGGCATTTTTACACACCTCTTGATGAACAGTACAGTTGTCATTTGACATATCCTGCCCAAAATGTGTTTTCACATGTCCGGTGCAGAATAGCGTGGTCGCTGTGCGAAATCACTTTTTGGGACAGTTTGAGGAAATTACAGTGACACTGTTCATGAGCAGAGGTGCTAAAATGCCTATGTTAAAACTTTGGTGCTGAAAGTCCATAAAATGACTGTGTTACAAACGTGCATTGCGCATTTCCCACGCACCCTTATAACTTCGCAAAGTTGCAATATTTACATGCTACATTTTCAACACTGCCATTTTTTACACCTCCTTACGAACAGTACAGCTGTCATTTTTCACATCCTGACCAAAATGTGTTTCCGCACTGCACTACCAAAGCCAATGCCAGTGCGACAACATTCGGCATTGACAAATGCTTGTTTATTGTATGGCATAAAGCATCAGGCAGTCTACACTCACCCAATCACTGGCTGACTCATTTACCTAACTGATAGACCCACTTGCTGGCCATCCCACTCACATAATCTCAGAATTACGCACTCACTCACTCACTCACTCACTCACTCACTCTCCTCCCTACTCTCAGTAAAAACCCAAGCAAGAATCTGACCATAGTACTGTGTTCAATCACATTTGGAAATAGTCAAACTTGGTGGGCCCAATTCCAGAATCCAATGCAGTCACCGGAGGGGACTTACGTCAGGGTGGGTGATGCAAGTGGCAACTTGCAGCAACCCTTGCGGCAAGAGTGATTCCAAAAGCTGCTTGCTGCAATGCCCTGCCAAAGAGACTTAGACAAGGTTCTCCCTGGAGGGGATCCCCTTTTATGTGACTTGTACCAAACCTTTGGCGCAAGTATCCGTAAAGTTGGGAAACTGTCATAAATTCACCAGCTGTTCTGGAATAGCACCGAGGTGCACCCCTGGGGCTTTGGCGCAACTGCGTCCCTGTTTGTGTTGAACGCAGGGCTTGATGCAAACTTATCTTGCTGTAGCTCTGTAGTGCTCCACAGAGTGCCTTAATTGATTAGTTCCTGACTTATGGGGGTTTCACCTATTTTTGTAGAGTTCCTTAACTTGGTGTTTAAAAAGCTTGTGCCACAGTACATGGAAGCTATACTGAACCCACATTTAGAGCATTAGCCCTATAGTCACTTTTAGAGCAATCAGCCTTGTAGCCACAAGTAATTTTGTTCTATGTGAAAGCTGTACTGCAAGGAGCTTTTTATGTTGTTTAATTCTGTACTGTTAGAAGCAGCTGCTTAATTTATGCTGAATTTTATTTTACTTCTCTAGGTAGACTAGCATTGCTTTTACTTGTTGAACTCCCATGAATTTTGTTAGTGTAGGAATTTTTTCACATCGTGCTCCCCTCGCCCTCTGCCTGCTCAGCTGAAGTCCCTCCCCCATCCAGCCAGAAATATTACCCTCACTTCTTGTCTTTCTTTCTTTCTGCTCCTGAGGTGGTTGCGAGGGCTCTTGAAGGTAGTTCTCCCCCCCCCCGCTTCTGTAGGATCCCACTGAAATCAGGTATGAGCCCACCACTGAATCTCCAAGTTGTGTGCTGAACCATGGCTGAGTGCTGCCTGTACCACGAGGAACAAGGAACAGTCGGACTGTTTGTTTTGGCACCAAGTTCACCCTGCTGCCCCCACCACCACCCTTGGTGAACTCTGCCATAAATAGCTCTGTACAGATCACATGGCTTTCATCTTAAAACCAATCAGTGAGTTCTTTCATTTGCAGCTTATCTTCTATCATTACTAGTTCCTGCTACAAAGTCATTCTCACCCAAGCTGTGTAAGCACGGTTCTGCTAAGCATATTAATAACTGCTACCCTAGTGCCTCTAGTTGCTCTCCCCATCCCTATACCCTGCACTGCTGTCCTACTGCCCACTCTTAAGTTACCCAGCCACCTGCTCATCCCTCTCCACCACCTCCACAGAAGGAATGCCACCCGGGACCTCCCTCGTCAATTATGTGGCTGGACCCTCTGTACATTCACCCTCCTTCCATATAGGGTTGCTTGCTCTAAAAATAAATGTCCTGCCCACCTCCATCAGGACATCCCTGTCACCTGCTGCCCACAGGAAGCTCCTGTCAGACCTATCAAAAGCTAGAATATGTCTCATACTACTGCTACTACTAGCTGAGGATATAGAATCAAACCCTGGCCCTACCCCTACCCTCATCCCAATCTGGAAACCTCCACCAGGCTCAGCCCTCCCCCCCTTCCAAGCTCCCATGGGAGCTAATACTAGGCCATCTACATATCTGTAGCCTTCTGTCCAAAATTACCCTACTGCAACCAACTGTCATATCACTATACCCTGACATCACGGTTATCTCAGAGACCTTACTAAAACCCCACAACCTTGATACAGAAATCTGTATACTTGGCTCTACTGTAATTCTTCAGGATCGTCCCGGCAACAAAAGGGGAGGTGGAACAGCTATGTACATTAAATATTCCCTCCAGTTTACCCCATCACGCTTGCACTGCCCATGCAATCCATCGATGCTATGATGATCAAACTTTCTCTCCCCCACACAAGGCCCGTATATATAGTAGGCTCCTACTGCTCCCCCAACTCCCCCCCGCCTGCTATCATAGACTTCCTGCATGACCTCAAATTGCATGCCGTGGAGGGCAATCTTCACATCCTCAGAGATTTTAACATAAACTGGCTCTCTATTACTAGCAGGAACGTTGGTAACCAAGTGGCTGCTCTAAATCTTGCTCAGCTGATAACTTAACCCATGCGCTTGAACACTAAATCTCAAAACCATACTCTCCTGGACTGGGCCCTTACCTCTCAACCACACCAGATACTTACAGCAGGCTTATTACCTGACTCCCTGAGTGATCACCACATGATCTATTTGGTGAGAAAAATATGTAGAACAAAGGCCCCACCCCCCAAAACCCTCCTCACCAGATCTTATAAATCTCTGGACACTGTGTCATTGCACAATAACTTGGCAAGTACCATCTGGTCCTTTATCCACAGTGCTATTGACTCCGCATTTGAATACTTCAAAGTCAAGTTCATCACCATCTGAGACAGACATGCTGCAATAAGAAAGGCCCGGGTGAGGGGAGAGCACCTGCCTTGGATCTCTGCTGACATCTTGGCTCATCTTAGAGCCAGGGACCATGCTTGGAAATCCTTTAAAGTCACAGGCTCCCCCATGGACCACCTAAATTACCGCTCCCTCCATAACGCATATACGAAACAGATATGCCAGGCTAAAGCAAGTTACTTCAAAACCTCTTTCCACACTAATATAAACCACGAGGCTAAAATCTGGAAAGTGGCAAGGTCTCTTTTCTCTCCCCTTCCCAACTTCCCACCTCTACCATTAGCTCTGGTGGCACCACTGTCACAGAACCTCTCGCAGTGGCCTCAGAATTCAACTCCTTCTTTGCTAAACGCATCTCAGCTCTCCTAGCCACCCTTCCACCTCCTCCGTCAACTGCTACCCCCCTCCTTCCTATGCCCAAGCCCCAACCTCAAACACCACTTTCTCCTTCAGACAAGTTCACTGACGAAAGTACTCATAGTCCTGCTCGCCTTAAATCCTTCAAAGGGAAAATGTCCCTCTGGACTTAATGCTAAAATGCTCTACCTGTCAACACCTGCCATTGCCATTCCCTGGCCTCCCTTCGAAGCCACTCCTTCACGCTTTCTTCAGTCCCATCAGACTGGAAGCACACCACCGTCATCCCCTCCCCAAAAGCGGTGACCCCTACTCCCCTGGCAACTATCGCCCAATTTCCCTCCTCCCCATTCTTGCTAAACTCCAGAAACACCTTGTTTTCTCTTAGGTCTCCTCCTTCCTTGATGCCTGCTCATTTTTCTCACCTTACCAGTCTAATTTTAGGAAGTCACACTCCACCACAACTTCCCTCCTGAGGCTTGCAAACTCAGTCCTTACCGGCATGGACTCAGGTCTCATCACCTCTGCTATTTTCATAGATTTGGCTAAGGCATTCGATATCGTCTCACACCTGCTCCTGACCAAGCTCACTCAGGCTGGGCTCTCCAGTGAGGCCACCAGTTGGTTCTGCTCCTACCTTGTAGGTAGGTCTCAATCCATCAAAATTGGTAATACTACCTCAGCCCCCCTTCAAGTCTCCACTGGTGTACTCCAAGGCTAAGACCTGGGCTCACTCTTGTTCTCCAGCTTCCTTAATGACCTACCCTCTGCCTGCCCACACACATCCATTCACATGTTTGCAGACAACACAGTTCTGTATGCATCAGGCCCTACCACCACCGAGGTTGTCCAGACTCCAGCAGGACTTCACGAATGTTCAGCTCTCGTTCCGCTAAAACCAACTATTTCTCAGTGCTAAGAAGAGAGTCTTCTTGACCTTTGGCACCAGGCAGAGACTCTCTAGGCTCCCCTCCACACCCACTTTCCACACCCTAGATGGGAATCCCATGAAGGACTGCACCTCCTTTAGACATCTTCAGGTCTGGCTTGACCAGCACCTCAATTTTTCTGCACATATTGATGCCATTCACAAAAAGCTATTCCCCAGACTGAATGTTCTATATTGTAACTGTGACTGTATCACGCTGCTGGCTTGCTGGGCAATTGTGCAGAAAATTATTCTACCTATCTTTGACTACAGCAACACAGTCTACAGTGCCACTCCCAAGTCCTCCCTAGCCAGACTGGATCCTCTGTTCCACTCTTTCTGTTGTTTTGCCATTGAATGTCACCCACCACCCATCACTGTGACTTCTACCAGTTTCATGGACATCCATCCCTTCAAGACGAGAGACAATCATACTGCAGAAAGATGGCCTTCAAGTTTTGGGGCCAGTCCCTGCCCCCATACCTTGCAGCAGAAATGACTACTTCTAACCCCCCGCCCCCCAGTCTTCACACTCAGGTATCACGACTCTAGCCTACTGTCTGTTCCACACATGTCTTCTGCTGCAGGCCACCAGCCTTTAAATATTGGATGCAAAAACTGTGGAAAACCATTCCAGTGGCCATTCGACATTCCCCCTTCTCACAGCACCTAAACACATACTCAAAGCTCATTTCTCTTCTAACTGTACATGTATCTAAGCCAGTTCCCACTTTAGGCTATGCTCCTTTTCCCCACTGATCACTAGATGCTAAGCGTTACTGGGACCTAACTGATTTGAATTCGCCCTGATTCACAGGCAAAATGCATTGTTCTGTACTGCACTAATCTGATTGTATGTTTACCTGTATGTACTTTGCAATTTGTATAATTATTATACATGTACCTCCTAACCCTTCCTCCAGGACACATCTGGAATCGAGCAGTACTCTGCTCAGCATGCCTTCCTGGTAAAACTTTTAAATAAATAAATAAAATAAATAAATTGCTGTTGCTATGGTATGCTCATCACTGAGACTGAAATATCTATTGCTTGTATAACAAAAAATGTACTGCAGCATGATTAATAAAGATATTCTGCAAGCATCATGTTATTTAAATTACATCTACAATTTATTTGTAAATGAGAGCATACTACCAGGTCCAGTGCAATAAGGAGACAGAGCATGCACACTGACTGAAGTGAACTCAGTGGGAGACAGGAACAATAAGACATAGTGAAGCACTCATAAATGAAAAATGGGTATTTGTAAAAGTTAAAACAGTAACTTGCTTTTATGTTTTGTATGCAGTTTCTGTTTGCACTTGCTGTTGGATCTGTTGGTGGGTGTAATGGTGGCTCAGGGTTCAACAAATAGAATCTTGAAAGATGTAAGGTAGGACCTGGCAAATCAATAAAGAGATAATCAGGCTGTAGAAGTACTGTATATAGAAAAAAATATTGGCAAGTGTGATGTACAAGGAAATAAATCCATTAAGGGGGCTAACCAGATCATAAAAACACGAGTCTGACGGGCGAGTGGTTTTATAATCTGGTTAGCCCCCATGATCCACTGTTTGTCCTTGTATACCACAGTTACCCATAATTAATTTTTTATAATACATTTGGATAGTTACTGTTAGTTTTAGTCACAGTTGTGTATCCAGGGAAAGGGTATGCAAGGAAAGAACTCTTAACCACTTCTATGGGGAAAAGGGCCCATCCATGTCATATTATAGTGATGCTGTAGCACCACATAGTTAGGGTTGAGCAGGCTGCTTAATGTTAAACTCAGTTTTGTGCACCCTAATAACGTTGCCCTCCTTTAATGAACTTGCATAAAATTTGGCATGTTTGTTCAGGCTGTCAGAATCTGTAGATGTGGAAAGTTTTGTGATGACATCTTATATGGTTTGAGATACATGGAGGGTCAAAAAAGTTAAAAAATCAAAAAAACTCTTTTTTTCCTATACTTAACATGGGGATGTTTGCTCTCACCTACAGCCTAGACAGTATGGATTTTTCCCAGAAAATTTCAGGGATGGTGGAGTCTATGCCAAGGGTGTGTCTTTGGATGGTATGGTTAAAAATATTTGATAGTTTTTTGAATTTAAATGTTTTTTGTGATAACGTTGAAACGCGACTGGAAAAAAAACTCAGATTGATTAAAAAAAATAGAATGATTAAAAGAAACAGACTGATTTATAAAACAAATGTTTGCTGTTAAGGTAAAATTCGATAAAAAAAAAGAAGGCAAGTGTGGTCCCATGTTGCCCTGGTGTCTAGTAGCACCCTCGCCCTTCTCATGGCTGTCCCCTTACACAAACTCTGCATGTGCTACAGTTATTCAAGCCAAAATAAAACCATGTATACAATCCTCCCCACTGTCTCACTATTAGAAATGAATACAAGTCACAGTACATGCTTGTTTTTCAGTGTCTGCATACACAGGTCTGCAAGAATATTTCTGACTCCTTCCCTTGCCTCTTGCTGCAATATTAATAAAACGTCCCTCCTACTCCAACCCATAGCCACAATACAGCCCACAGTGCAGCCATTACCACTTGTGCAAAATTAATAAAACATCCCTTGTGCTCCAACCTAGGAGCCACGATCCAGTCCATAATTTGTTTCTTTTATTTAGTTTTTGTTGACTGGGTAAGTGCACTAGACAAATTCTTGCCTATTTTCAGGCACCACCCGGGGGGGGGGGATACAGATGAATGCCAACTGACCTTGAACCAGACTAAGCTGTTGGTGGTATTTTAGTGAATGGGGGAACATTTGGCCAGAGCACCTGGGAAATTCCCCTACTCTTCCAGTAAGGGGAACCCTAGTCGGTCAGTTCCAAGATGGAGGACATGGAGTGTGGTGGAGGAGGAGGTCCAGGAGAAGGGGGAGGCTAAAGATCCTATTTCTAACATACCTACACCTGATATGCCAGACAGTAATCCAACAACTGCAGAAATGGAAGAAATTGTGGATTTTTTACTAGAGACTGATGCTGAGGATGGTCCCAGTGCTACTTCCTAGGCTACTAGTTCGATCCCTCTTGAGGACAAAACTACAGCTATAAGGTTGGAGAAAAATACTGTCTCTGCTATGAACCTGCTGTCACCAGATCAAGAAGAAAAGATATTACAAGACGCGATTCTACATAACAAGGCATTTTGCTGAAACTACTAATAAAAACTGCAGAACAAACACATCAAGCAGCTCCTGGAAATGAACATATGGCATCTACTGTGAAAACAGGTATACCTTCTCCATTATTTCAAACATCACAAGATATTCCTTCTCCTGATTTTGACACGAACATGATTGCACAAACCAGTAAACCGACTAAAAATATTTCACAGAATGTACCTGTAGCAATGGGTTTAGATAAGCAACTGACTTGAGCAGAACTGGGACCCAGCGTCTGCACTAAAAACTGCTGGGTGGCTCCTGACAGATGGGACTACAGGGTGGACTTCACCAGGGCTGGTCTCTGCAGCAGAAATATCACGACTCTCCCTGGCCACAAATCAACATGCTGACTCATCACAAAACCCAATTAAACAAACGGCTATACCAGAAAATATTTCTGTTATTGAAATACGACCAGATTCTGTGGACAGTCAACAAACCGACCATGTTATGGCTCAAAATGACA
Organism: Neoceratodus forsteri; assembly: GCA_016271365.2. Lineage (NCBI taxonomy): Eukaryota > Metazoa > Chordata > Ceratodontiformes > Ceratodontidae > Neoceratodus > Neoceratodus forsteri. The sequence continues at coordinate 784,067,318 of CM028137.1, forward strand.
ATTCATGCAGTACTGCATTGCAAACAACAGTTACCAAGGCCACGGTTGGAAACCTGCCTCACTCTGATGGTAACCTGGAAACGGCCGCTACCATGAATGTGTACACTGAAGACCCAGAACCGGGTGCTTCTGTGTCTTTCCTTGACAGTACTCAGTGAGATTCTACTACCGCTCCATCTGCTTCTACCTTCTGCATGGCGGATTTGTTTAAACAAGTAGACAAGCCTGCACAAAGGCGAAATGCTGTATGGTTAAAATATACAGGGACACAAGAAACTTTTCCAGATAGGAAATTTGTTTTGCATAATTTATTTTGAGAATCCATGGGGATACAGGCTCAGAAATTGTTTGCTTTCATTCATATTAAGGGAGAAAATATATATGAAGTGAGTTTTAGAAGCAATGGTACTTTAGAAAAATTCTGGCAGAAACTTGAAATTGTTAAACACCAGCCAGAGTGGCAAGATTTCTTTGCTATTCCCCTGACTAAGCCAACAATTAAAACTATAACTTTGTTGTTTAGAAATGAAGGGGTGAACATCGAAGATGTACAATATTGGCTTAGATAAAAGTGTGAGATTTTGCAAAGTCCAGTCCCTCTACTAGATGATGATTTTGTGTGGACAGGGGGTTGGCTGATAAAAGTTAAATTACTGCATAATGATTCAGGCATTCAACATCTACCTAGCAATTTTCACATTGGAAGGGATAGAGGTATTTGTTTTTATCCAGGTCAACTAAAAACATGTCACAAATGTGGAGCCAAGACCCATCTCAGTTCAACCTGCTCACTTCCTTGTTGCAATCTCTGTCTGGATAACGGACATGTGAGCTTAGGTTGTCCTAATCCACTCAGATGTAACTTGCGTGAGTAATCAGGTCACACCTACTATAAATGTCCATGGGCAGCATGTAATAGGACAGATAAGGTAATGCAAGATCCTCATTCTTTAATAACAGCTCACCAAGTCAGGATGGTGCAAGCTAAACACAGCACTACTGCTACAACCCTTAACATATCCCCCCCCCCACAACTGTGAACCCCAGAGACACAGCAGTACAAAATCCTAATAATAGGGAAACAGATCACATCCCTGAACCTCCTTTGCCCTTGGATGATGGGGAAGTTGATGTTCCTACTACCAGTTCGGATTTGCAGGATTCTAGCATGCTAGACAGAATGCCACCACCTGCAGAAACCCCTATGGAAGTAATACAATCTACTGAACTTAAGAAGTCTAGGAAAATATTTGAGGCCCAGATAGGTGAACTCCCCCATTCTGACTAGAAATGGATTCAATACTTTATACCAAAGAAAGCAATGGGGAGATTGTGATGATGAAGAGGGGGATTCAGACACCTCTTCAGTAGCTTCTGGGATACAAGAACATACCACTGAGTCACCTGTAGAAGTAAAAGCAAAAAAAGCTAGGGAAAAGAGTAAATCCAGATGAAAACCAGTTGGGTGATCTCCTTTCTTGTTACTTCCTGCTCTTTATATGGAATGACTAATAAGCCCACTGACCTTAAATGTAAATAGTATAAAAACATTTAAGAAAAGGTGTACAACCTTTCAAATCCTAAATGGCTTGAGTAATAACATTTTCTTTTTACAAGATACCCACAAGAAAACAGAATATGAACTTATTCAAGCAAAAAAACTATGGTCAGGGGGATCATCTTTTTGGTCTCAAGGGCTGGAGCAGTGTGATGGAGTAGCGATTTTACTTAAGGGACCAGGGTTCCAAATAAAAAGAATCATGGATTTTGAACCAGGGAGAGCCTTTCAAGTAGATGTATCCTTTTATAACACAGATTTATGGTTAATAAGTATTTTTGCACCACAAAGTATTGCAACTTGGGTTGCATTATTCAGTTTGGTACAACTCTTTTTACACACCCAGAAAACTGTGATTCTTGAAGGTGATTTCAACTGTGGTCTTTCACCAGCAGAAAGGGGCTGTAAAACACAACAAATGTTTAGCGACATGACCCTTTCAAAAAATATGATCTTGACTGCAAATCTATGCGATGTATTCACGGTAATAAACACTAGGGGACAGAAAACTTTTATAAAGGGACATTTTAAAACTAGACTAGACTATCTCTTCATATCAAAATATTTTAAAATACATAAAGCATCTACTATACCAATAGAGACCTCGGATCATTTAGCTGTATCATGTTTAGGCAGCATGAGTGGGATACCAAGAGCAAGACTTCCACATAGACGGAGATTAAATAATAACTTACTAACAGATACAACTTTACAACCAAAATGGGAAGAATTATTGCGAGCCAGGGTCTCTATACTGGAAGCATATGAGAACATTATAGAGTGGTGGCTGGCCTCCAAAGCTGATTTTCAGTCTTTATTTATTAAGCATGCCACCTGGAAAGGACAAAAACAGTACGCACAATATTTAACATTAAGGAATCAACTGCAACATCTAATATCTATGGCTCATACACACAAAGTTGACTTTACAGCACAAATCCAACATACAAAAGCAGAAATGATTAAATTTCAATATAATAGATATTTAAGCCTTAAAATGGAGGCACAATTCGGAACCCAAGGGCAATGCCCAACTTTAGATACTTTCAGAAGTTTTGCAGATCAAGTTAAAGTCACTATTATAGATGCGCTACAGACAGAAACAGAGTCCACCCCTACTACTGATCGGGGGAAATTAGAGAAGAGCCACAAAAATATCTATTAAGGCAGCTTGGGTCTTTAGTAGACACTGTAGATAATTCCATTTTTTTAAAGGGCCTGTAAATCCCTCCACTTATCAGTGATGTATTAAAACCCATAACAGAAGAAATTTCTTTAGCTGAAATGGAACAAGCCATCACAAAACTTAATTTAAATACAGCGCCTGGGAAAGATGGCCTGACAACAGAATTCTATAAAAGTTTTGTAAATAAAATAGCCCCTATTCTAACTTTGGTATTTAATTGCCTGTTACAACTATCTGAAATATCCACATATTTTTCTCAAGCGCTTGTGACCCTGTTGCATAAAAATATGTCAAAATGAACCTCAATAATTGGAGGCCAATAAGCTTATTAAATGTGGACTATAAGATTCTTATGAATATTTTAGCCCAGAGGTTAGCTAAAATAACCAGTATTGTAATATCTCCTGTTCAGACATGTGGCATTCCCAATAGATCAATTTTCCATAATCTACAATTATTACGAGACATATTAAATTTGGGTAATATAGTAAAGTAAAGTAAAACTTTATTTTTAAAGTGCTTTTCAAAACCAAAGCACTGTACAAACACATTAAAAACATACAATTAGATTAAATTAAACAATCATATTTAAAATCCTTCAGAGTAAGCTTTAAAAAACAAATACGTTTTGAGCTCAGATTTAAAACTCGAGACAGTCAGGCATTCTCTTATCCAACGAGGTAGAGAATTTCACAAGGAAGGGGCAGCATAGAGGAACACACGTGCCCCAGATGTCTTTAACTGAACCCTGGGAATCTCTAACAATCCCTCATCTACGGATCGGAGTGAGCGGGAGGGGCAGTAGGAAGTAAGAAGATATTGCAAGTAATGGGATCCCTGTTTATGTAGGATTTTATAGGTCAGCAACCCGACCTTAAAGGTGATCCGCCACTGAACTGGCAGCCAGTGCAGTCTGCGCAGCACAGGCGTAATATGACTAGACCTAGATGTACCAGTCAAAAGCCTGGCTGCCGTGTTCTGCACTAGCTGCAAGCAGCAGATATCAACCCCCGGCAGCCCTAGGTAAAGGGCATTGCAGTAATCAAGGTGGGATGTGATGAAGGCGTGAACCAATATGGGAAGGTCAGCCAGAGGAACCAGGTGTTTCACCAGGGCAATATTCCTAAGATGATAAAAGGAAGATTTGACAACAGCAGACACCTGTGATTTCAGGGTAAAACCATCATCAAAAATAATGCCCAGGTTATGCACCCGGTCTGAGGTCAAGAGCTGGACACCATCAAGCCATAAGCCAGAAGGAAGCCCAGCCCTAGGACCCACCTCAAGGTGACCAGGGTCCACAACCAACACCTCAGTCTCATCCAGGTTTAACCTCAGCCAGCTAGTGCTTATCTGATCTCTGATCTTTGCTAGACAGCTATTAAGCATGGAGATCGCATCATCCTGTCCGGGAATAAAGGACAGATACAGTTGGGTATCATCTGCATAGCAGTGAAAACCCAAACAGTATCACCTAATGATCTCTCCTAATGGCAGCATATAAACTGTGAACAACATGGGCACCAAAATGAAGCTCTGTGGCACCCCACAGGACAGGAAGAAGGTGTCAGATGAATAAATTCCAGTGACAACCCTCTGTGTCCTGCCTGTAAGGAAAGATCAAAACCAATGTAGAACTGTTCCAAACAGTCCACAAAGAAGCTACAGGCACTCCAAAGGCACACCATGGTCCACAGTATCAAATGCCACAGAGATCAAGAAGGATTAGAATACTACAAGCCTTTTGATCTCTCGCAATTAGGAGATCATTTAAAACCCAGACCAGGGTGGTCTCAGTGCTATCTCTTTTCGTAATACCAGATTGGAGAACATCAAAGACATTGTGATTTGTAAGATGGTCATTCAGCTGCAGTGCAACCACCTTTTCAATAACCTTACCCACAAAGGGCAGGTTAGAAACAGGTCTATAGTTAGCTAAGCAGTCTAGATCCAAGGACTTTTTTTAAGGAGTGGTCAAATGACCACCTCCTTGAAGGGATCAGGAAAGACCCCCTGCTCCAAGGACTTCCAGACAATTTCAGCAAGTATCGGGCAGATAACATCTACACAACCTACTAATAGTGGTGTAGGGTCCAGATCCAAACTACAGCTGGTTGGTCATACAGTTTGGACAATCCTCACAATGTCCATGAACTCCGGCCTGCTAAAGTCAAACCAGACAACACGGGCACTTGCCACCTTTTGCCAATCTCCGCAATCCCTTAAAGAGAGAGCTGAGCCAATACCAGATCTAATGTTGGCAATCTTATCTGCGAGGAACCAGGCAAGCTCATCACACTTTATTTGTAAAAAATCTCTTCGAGGCTGCAGACAGACTGGATTGCACAGTTTGTCAACAGTCCGGAAAGGTTGAGCTGGTCAGTTCCGCATAGCAGCAATCTCCCCAGACAGGAACTTTGCCTTCTTATGTGTGATTGCTGATTGATAGACCACATAGTGGGCCATCAACCTAAGTCTGTCAACATCAAGACCGGATTTCCACCAAGCCCTCTCTAGCCTTCACCCCACTCTCTTCAGCTCCTTCAAGGACCCATCAAACCAAGGGGTCCCTGGGTGCAAAGTGAGTGGGTGAACACAAACAGGAGCAATTAAGTCTAGGGCATCACCCACTGCCTTATTATCAGCACGTACAAGATCCCCTGGACTCATGCACTCACTTGATACACCCGATAGGTCCAGCACTGCCAATAGGCCCTCTGGGGTAATCCCCCTCAAAGGGCGATACTGGACCATCTCCATAGGGGCGGGCCTAACTGGGAGTGCTCCAAAGCTGAATCTTATGGTGTGATGGTCTGATCAACTGTTTGGTTCCACTCCCGATCCCATGATCTCCATCCCCAGGAGAAACACAAGATCTAATGAGTGAACCCCTTATATGGGTAGCAGAGGTAACCACTTGTGTAAGGCCCAACACAGTCATAAGTTGGAGGAGGTTATTTCCAAACTGTGAGAGTTCATCATCAATCTTGGCATTGAAGTCACCCAGAATTAACCATCTGGGTGACTCCCATGTCACATCGATAATGAAGTCTGCAAACTCCTTCAGGAATTCTCCACCATCCCCGGGTGGATGGTAGACGAGGAGAATCCTGAACCCTACACCTGCTCCCAGGATACACTCAAAAGATCAAGTGCAACCCATTGGCACATCCACAAGGCCCAGCTCTGTTTTAAAAAAGATGACCACACCCCCGTCCCTATGATCCAACCTCAGGCGGTGTATCACCGAGAACCCAGCTGGAGCAGCAGATGCCAAAATAGGGCCTGAATTCTCATCCAGCCAGGTCTTGGTGATACATGCCAGGTCAGATGTTACAACAAGTTCAGCTATAATAGCGATCTTGTTCCTAATCAACCTGGCATTACATAACACCGCCCGGGTTGGATGGGTTTTCAAGGAGGATCCCAGGACCTGCCCACAATTTGTGGAGCCCTTGGCTATTGGAATCAGGCAGGGAACATCCCTTTCTTGGCCCCATTTCACCCCAGGGTGTCTCCTAGTCCCCACTACCTCTGTCCGCCCATTCTTCTCCATTCCCCCACTGTGCCCAGTCCATATACCCTTCACTCGTCTCCTCACTATCCCCAGCACTTGACATCTCCTATAAACTTCGGCCGATAATGGGGGACAGTGAAAGGGGTGTAGATCATGAAGCACAGTGGGGGAATAATGCCTGACCATCTTAACACCCTCCCAGCACATCCTAACCAAAGTAATTAAAAGTAAATAAACCCAAAATTATGAAGTCACAATACCACACTATAATTGTTGTCACCACACATACACACCCACCTCCAACGAGGCATATCTCACACAACCATACACCGCACAAAAATTCTATCAACCATTCACATACCACAACGGTATAGGCCAGTGTTCAGGATGGCTTTTATCTTTGGATCAGCAAAAAGCCTTTGATAGGGTTAGCCATAGTTTTCTGTTTAATACTTTACAATGTTATGAGATTCCATTAAGGTTCACCAAATGGGTTCAGCGTATTTACACATCAGCCACTGTGCAACCATTTATAAATAAAGATTTTGGTACTACATTTCAGATAAAAAGGGGTGTGAGGCAAGGATGTCCCTTAAGCCCCATCTTATATTTATTCTCTATTGACCCACTGATGCAGAAAATGAAGGATAATCCTAATATTCAGGGTATTCATATACCTGGGTTCCCAGGAACTACAAACATCAATACATATGCAGATTATTTGTGCCTATGTATATGGTCAGAGGCAGCTAGTCCTATTGTTGCAAAAGCTTTATTCCTTCACACTTAATTCTAATATTATTACATGGCTATCCAATTGGCTGATGGATAGATCACAGCAAGTTTTGATTAATAGACTATGTTCCAATATTGGTGCTGTCACTAGTGGTGTACCTCAGGGTTCTGTCTTGGGCCCCTGTCTATTTCAGCTATTTATTGCTGATATTACAAGACAATGCAGTTCTAACACTATCAAGTATGCAGACAATATAAAAACTGGTGGTCTATGTGCCAACTGAGATCAAATAAATGCTCTCCAGCATGATTTGGACCTAGTGTCAACATGGATCTATACATGGGGTATGAAAGTGAACCACAATAAATGTAGGACGATGCATTTTGGAAACAACAATCCCTCTCATGTCTATACATTGGCCAATATAGCATTGACTTCTACAGACAGAGAGAAGGATTTGGGGTTCCGGGTATCTAACTCCCAGATTAACCAGGTAATCCTTAAGGCAAATAGGATTATTTGGTCCATTAAGAGGAACATTAGATCTAGAGATAGAAACGTCCTCATGCCACCTTATAGAGCTTATGTAAGCCCCCATTTAGATTTTTCCTCCCAGCTTTGGTCTCCACTTAAGAAATAGGATATTACTTTATTTGAAAGGGTGCAAAGAGGATACACTAAACTGGTGCATGGGTTAAGAAATACCTCGTATGAGAACAGACTGTTCTCCTTGAATTTGATATGCCTCTGTAACAGACATTTAAGGGGGGACATACTGTTGTTGTATGACATCATGAAAGATCCTTATTTATTGACTAGTCTTGGGTTTAAGTTTAGAGAGGATTTCTATGATCTTAGAGGTGACTCCTTCAGTTACAATCATGGAGAATTAACTGTTTGCCTCATAAATACTATTTTACACATCGTGTTACCAAACCGTGGAACGCATTACTGCTTGATGTGATCATTAGCAGTTCCAAACAAATGTTCACGTCCCAGTTGGATAACTTAATTCTATCAGGTTTTTACCATTGTTATTATTAAAACAGGAGTAAATATGGGCCATTCAGCTGTCTGGCTCCTTAATGTTCTTAGTATAAATCTATATATACCTATTTCCACAGAATCTGTTCAGATATTAGGAATAACATTTGGAACAGAAGATGATGCTAGGTATAATTAGGAACAAATCATAGGTAAAAGTCTTTAGGGTTGGCAGTATAGCCTAGAGGATGGAGTAATGAGCTGTGAACAAGCTTGGTACATCCAGCAAACCAGACCTTGGTTTGATTCTCACAGCCTCCACTTGTATACTGTGTGACTCTGAGCAAGTCACTTAAGAAGAAGAAGAAGAAGAAGAATCAGCATTTATATAGCGCTTTTCATACATCCAAAGCGCTTTCAAGCAATGCTAGACTGGTAGTGAAGTGACTTAACTGCCCAGTGTCCCCAGGTCACCCCTGAAAACAGGGACTTGTGCTTAGTGGGCCTTACCAGGTTACCAAAGACTAAAAAAAAAATTTTTTAAAAGTCAATATATTTTATTTATTTATTTAGTTCAAGAATCGGATTTACAACCTTTGAGTCATAGACTCATTTACAAAGGCACCTCGTCGCAAGGGAGGGTAACAACAGCAGTGTGGTATGACAGGGTGAGACAAGACAGGTGTGAATACATACATTATACATTGCCTAAATATGGGTAGCTTCTGGTGGTACAAGACAAAACCATAGGTAGAACCTAGCTGGTCATGCAGGCAAAGGCCTATACATAGTTAACCCATAGGTAGATTTCCATGGTATAGAACAAGGTTCATTGGTGGATCCTAGCTGGCCAAGCAAGCTATGGTCAGTGTAAAAATAGAGTGGGTGGGCTACGAGCCTGAGGGGTCAAAGACAGGCCCTACCATGGGCAAGTACACTTCCGAGTGCTAAGAAGGTGGTTGCGTAGGGCAGCTTTGTACTGGCCAATTTTAGGAGTACTTGAGATGTGTGTGGGGAGGCAGTTATACCAGGATGGTGCTCTGTAATGGAAGGACCTTTGGGCAAGGGAGGTCCTGGTTCTAGGCACCAAGAAGGTGGCTATGCTGGCAGTTTGGGTAGCAGCCAAGTGGAAGGCAAGCTGGACCTGTGCCGAGACACCCGGGGTACACAGTCCAATAAAAGTCTTTTTTGCTAGCATACCAGTGTGATAATGCAGTCATTCTTCCAGATTGAGTATGTTTGCGGTAGTATAGAGCTGACAGGTGTGGGTTCCACTAGGGGCACCAGACAGGAGCCTGCAGGCTTTGTTGATGGAAGTCTGGATTTTGGTGAGGACAGTGGAGCCAGTGGCTGCGTAGATGGGGAGGCCATAGTCAACTAATGATAGGACAGAGGAAGTGATGGCCAACCGCAGGGCAAAACTGGGAAGGCAGTCTTTGTGTCGATACAGGAGCCCAATCTGGACATTCATGGCAGCGGATAGGGCACTGACATGGGCACGGAAAGAGAAAGCTGAGTCAAAGGTGATACCCAGGTATTTGTATGTAGACACCAGCTCAAGAGGATGGTCAGTGATAGGGAGAATGGTGAAAGAGGCATTTTTGGAGCCACTTTGGTGATGCACAAAGATCATTGCTTTTGTTTTCTTGAGATTCAGGACCAGACGGTGGTCAAGGAACCATTTTTCAGCTTGGCTGAAGGAGAACTGTAGGCTGTTCTGGAGAGTGACCGGGTTGGGGTGCGAGGAGAGTAGGACGGCATCATCTGCATATAATAGCAGTATTCCAGTACAAGAGCTGGGAAGAGAGTTCAGGAAGAGGCTGAATAATGTGGGGCCCAGAATGGAGCCTTGTGGAACTCCCAAATGTACAGGCAGAGCCGAGGATAGACCACCAGTCAGCTTGACGCATTGGGCTCTATCACAGAGGTAGCTGGAGAACCAGTCTAATGGGCCAGCAGACAGCCCCATTTTACAGAGGGTGTCTAGCAAAAGTGGGTGGTTCACAGTGTCGAAAGCCTTGGATAGGTCAATGAACACTGCCCCAGCCAACTCTCTGGAATCTAACGCAGAGTGTATAGTGTGGGAGAATTCCAATAGAGCTGTGGTGGTGCTGTGACCAGGGCAAAAGCCATGCTGTTCAGAGCACAGGATGTTGTGGCTAGATAGATACGCTGTAAGTTGAGCAGATACTATTTTTTCAAGAGCTTTAGAGAGGGGCGGGAGGGCGGAGATAGGCCTGTAGTTATTAGGGACAGTACGGTCTCCATTTTTGTGTATAGGGATGACTTCAGCCTGTTTCCAAGCCCTAGAGAATTGGCCGAGACACAGGGATCAGTTGAGGAGGTTAGTGAAGGGGACTAGCATGACATCCAAAGTTCGACGGAGTATCCAGGAGTCGAGGGGGTCATCACTAGGGTTGCGGGAGGCGAGAGCTTTTAGGAGGATTGGCTTTGCATCCTGTGGTGAGATAGTCCTAAAGAGGAAGGGGGGGCGAGCAACAGCTGGACTGTTTCAGACCGGTATGGGGTCAAAGAAGTGGGCTGGGAAAACAGAGCTTAGATCAGTGAAGGTTTCGTTAAGGCAGTTGGCAATACATATCCTGCAACAATGGAAACCTAAAACTATCTCAAAAAAGAAAAGAGTATATCTAATTACAACTTTCATCACTCCTCAGTTTCTGTATATGGCAACCATTTTTCCCAATCCCATTTTCTTTAGAACCCCAAGTTTTAAATGTCTTCTTTCAGGGTCTATGGGGAAGTAGGATAAACCTCATCAGGATAGTTTTTACATATTATGATTACAACCAGGGTGGAATTAGAATGGTAAATCCTATTGTTGTGTTTCATAGTAATTTTTTTGTATAGAAATTTATTAAGCTTAATAAGAGGTTTAGAACTTTCATGGTTTAACTGTTTTTATAGCTGGTTTTTGATTCTCCAGAAGAAATGGGACAGAGGTTTGCTTACTGTACCTATGATTATTAATACTAAAAATATCCCAGCATATGCAAAACCCTGTTTAACAAAACTACATCAATGGGGTATAACCCGGCAATTAATTATTTCAAAATCCAGGAAAGCCTTTTACACTGTGATTATAGAAGACATATTATATGTCCAACCATCACTATCTTAGAAACAGTTGAACATTTCTTAATCTTATGTCCATTTGCACAAACTTTCTGGCATATATTACAAAGTATTTGGACAGAACCAAATCTGCCTCCCATGATTTATGAAATCTTAATCTTGGGATTATATCCTCATTACATAGGTAAATATAACAAAATGACCTTAAGGTTATATTTTCAGCTTGTAAACATTACATGTGGCAAGCCAGATGCATTCTTTTACTGCAACAAAAAGAAGTGACACTTGAAGGAGTGATCACTCAAGTTCTGAGTTCCCTGCAGATATTAAATAGAAGTGAAAAAAAAAATTTCTAAAGGCAAATTTCATTCATTATGGGACTTATGTCATTGGGTAATGCATAAATTATGATATGACCAAAAGGTTTGGGAAACTCGCTTGTATAACAAAGGGAAAGCTTTAAACAGGACTAATGACATAGTTTTTCTGTTAAAGTTTCTGTTCGTATAACTTTTTTGTCTTGACAAAGTTCTACCTGATGGTATTCTCCTTATTTATAATTTGTGATTTTGTATGATTGTTAAAGTATATTTTTTTTATTTCAATATTTGCAAATAAAAAATTCCCCTACCTAGCTGTAGATGGAGTTGCTGTCCATTGTTAGGATGGCCACTTGGAGCAGAGCACTGGAAGGTGCAGATGTGGTAGAGGTGGGAGAGCAGACCTCCTTTCCTATCTTGAATCTGCCAGAGGCTATGTACAACAATGAGAAAAAAACAAATTTTCGAGGATTCTGAAGAAGACATTGTGGATGTCTATGTTTCTACAGAAGATCTGAGTAAAAATACTAGTTTCAACAAGGTTATGGAACCAACATCAAATGGCATTGAGATGAAACAGGAGCTGATGCGCTTGTTACAATCTGAAAAAGAGAGGTACAAGAAAGAAAGCGAACACCTAGCAGCGCAACTCACAAAGTAACAGTCTGACCTCTCCCCTGTCAAACTTGAAAACTGGCCTGTCAAAGGCCAGGATGATGCAGCAGCATCAAAAGCCTTGACGTGGCTTGGTGAGTCTGTGTCAACTTCTGACTTTGCTTCTAAATGCTGTAATTTGCAGGCTGGCATTAGAAGCACAGTTCTTGGTGTGTGCCTAGAGCCTAATTTGGAGGAAAATAGTTTACAAGGAAAAGAAGAAGAAGGGATTTTTAAAAAAGAAACAGAGAAACTGCAAGAGGGCCCGTTAAGTAAGAAAGCGGATTTAGATGGAAATGACACTACACTGATAACACTCTCGAAAACGGCTGGGTCTGTATGAAAAAAAAACAGAGCTTTTGACTAATTATGGGATGAAATCTGACTTTATTAAATATCAAACAAATGACAACATACAGGAAGGTATGACATGTTTTACTTTTAAAGGGATGAACAACAGAAAAGGGAGGACAGATGAAGTTAGAGATAAGAGGGCAGCTATTACATTGGCAAATAGAAATATTATCAACCCTGCTGAGGAAAACCAGAACAAAGTAGCAAAACAAATGTAACCATTGCCTTTATCTCCTTGTAATTATTGATCACCTCAGAAGGTCCTAGTTGATGCAGGGTGGAAACAAACATCTGGGGCTGCTTGGCTGCCTGACCCAAACTGGGACACTACAATTCATTTATCTTAGGCCTCTCCTGAATGAAAGATGTAAGCAACAAGCCAGTCTGAAAAAAACCCTATAAAAGAAATTAAAAGAGTGGAAAAAATGCACCATTTCAAACTGAACTCCCTTCAGGACCTAAGGAATTAGATGGAAGCAGAGGAACTACAAAGGCATCAAAGCCCTTACAGCCTCTTAAAAAACAAGGAACTGAAACTGATCAAATTCATGATGCCATGCAGAGCACTGACCCTGTATAGAAACCACTTCTACCTGAACTGTTTGCCAAAGTAAAAAAAGCAGCATCCAGGAGGAATGTGATGCATTAGATATGGGGGGTTAAATGAAAGACCAGATAGATATTATGCAGAGAAGAATCTTTTAAAAGGCTCTTTACATTTCATGCCAAGGGAAGTTTATGCATTTATAAATGTATCAGGGAAGATCAACTTTGATGTCAGTTTTCACACTGCATATACCTTGGATTTATTCTGGGAAAGGTACGGGCAGGTAAGGTTCTCCCCTACATGGACCCCCTTTTTTGTTTTTCCATTAACTAAACCACTGATTAAATATGTCACGATAATGTTCAGGAATGAGAGGGTTCATGTAGAGGATATCACATATTGGTTAACCCAGAAATGTGATATACTTAGTGAGCCTGAAGCAATTTTGGATAATGAATTATTCTGGACAGGGGGCTGAAAATACAAAGAGAAATGAAGGCAAAATGAGACAGGTACTGAGCACATCCTGAACTCTTTTATGTTGGGAAGTGACTGGGGGGGGGTATGTTTTTATACCGGGCAACCTAGGGCCTATTATAAATGTGGCTCTAGGACCCATCTATCCACCACATGTGATAGGCCCCGATGTGACAATTGTGGAGAGCTTGGCTACACCACTATGCAATATGTGAATCACACAAGATATGATTTATGTGAGGAATATGGCCATGTTTTTGGAGAGTGCCCTTGGGTGGCATGAAATAAAGCATCATGTGTCAGTCCTGAATTGATTGTCCAACAAGCGCAGGACACAGCTGCTGCGAAAACCTTAGATTCAGGGATGTCTTCCCAGGACTGCCCCCTGCCAAGGGAAAAGGAACTCATAGTAATTCCAGAAGACACTCCAGAACAATCGGGGCTTCTGGGTTCAGGGCACAGAAAGTCACTAGACTTGAGGGGTTTTACCCAAGTTTGTTATGAGGAGACTTCTGGCTCAGAAGGTGAGATGCCAAACTCATCTGCTCAGTCACCCTTGCCATGCAGAAGGTCCTCAAGAAACATAACGGCTAAATCTCCCTGCCCCCAGCACCCTTGGAAACCAGAAGGTGGGGGACTCTGACTCTCAAAAATTCCTTTCTGAACAGCACTCTCAAAATATGAAGCAGGGAATATATAAAGGGAAAAAGGAAAAAAAAAGAAAAAATAGTTAAATGCTTCCTTTGTCCTTTATTAAACTAAAATGGCTTCTTGTACACTAGTTTCAATGAACATCCACAGTTTGTTAAATGCAATTAAAAGACAAGCTATATTGCAATATATACATAGAAAGAACCTGGACATATGTTCTGTACAACAAACCTGGATGCATTCTGATGAACAAATTTGGATGTTAAAAAAGAATGGATATGGGGACCCTAATATTGGTCATTTGGAATGGATAGAGCAGATGGGGTGGGAATTCAATTTAATTCTTATTCATTTAGGTTGCATAAACTTATTGATTTAGTTCCAGGCAGGGTACTGATTTTGGATGGGTTATGGGGCAGCATAGATTGCCGTCTCATAAACATATATAATTCACAGGTAAAGGCAGAAAAGGTTAGTCACATGAAATCTATTCAACCTTTTTTAGTAACCTCATACAAGGTATTTTTTTGGTGGAGATTTTAATTGTAGTACATTTCAAAATAAAAAATGGAAAAGAGATGATGGTAAAAAAACCTATTGCAATTCAAATGCTCTAACACAGATCATAGAAACAGCTGGTTTGATTGACCGTCATATATATGATAAAAAAGGTCAAAAATGCACTGATATGTGGAATTCCTATAAGACTACAATAGATTACATGTTCATTTCCCCCAATTTACCCAAAGGGTCATTATATATACATCCAGTGGAATTCTCAGATCATCTTTTATTAAGTTTACATTTAGATCACGTTGTAGGTAAAACCACAAGGGACAGTAGGTGGAAACTTAATACCTCAGTACTAGCAGAACCAAAAGTTTATACTTAATATTGGTAACCTCCTCAAAGCTAGATTTTCAGTGGAATTTTTATACTCAGACACAGGGGAATGGTGGCAAGACACAAAGCAGGATATTGAGAATTGGTTCATGAAATATGGGAAGAAAATAGGAAATAATAAGTTTGTTAAATATTTACCAATAAGAAGACAAATGCAAAAATTATGTACCCTGGCTAATCACTCAAAACATGATTATGCAACTCAAACTAATGAAATCAAAAAAGCTATGAAACTCTATCAATATGATAGGACAAAAACAATCCAAGCAATGCTGTATAATGGCACCCAAAAAACTCCTATGGGGGACCCCTTTGAGGCGTGCAAAAAAATCAAAGAAAGCATGGATATTGATTTTTTAGTCTCCCAAGAAGGGCAGAGAGTAAGTTCAGTAGAAGGGATAGAAGGATTGATAAACTAGCATAATGATTCAAGCAGGCCACAAAAACCCATCCAGGAGCATGAGATAAAGGACTTTCTCCAATATGTAATCGTACCAAAATTCCCTAAAGAAATTTTTAAACTGCAAGCTCCAGTAACTATAAACAAAATACAGATGGCAATACAGGCCCTCAAAAACAAAACTTCACCAGGTTTGGATGATATTCCAAATAAATTTTATATAGCCTTCAGTCAGGAGCTAGCTGTCTGTTTAGGAAAAGTATATACCCATTTTGTTTCCACAAATTCTATACACTTTTCCTTTACAGAAGGATTACTAATCTATCTTTTTAAAAAAGGAGATACATCTAGCATTAATAATTGGCGGCCAATTGTGTTATTAAACACCAATCACAACATTTTAGCCCATATTTTAAATAATCGTTTAAATCTATATGCCTCACTAGTGATTTTACCACAACAATTTTGTGGGCTTCCTGATAGAAAAATCCAGCATGCACTTATGATTATTAGAGATGTGATCGAACATCTAAATTTATTAGGAATTACAGGATGTATTGTGTTGGCTGATCAGGAAAAAGCCTTTGATAGAATATATCACCCTTTCTTATTTGCAGTACTTGAATTATTAAATATACCTTTAACAGTCATAAAACAACTCAAGTTATTATATTCTTCCTTCAAAGTGAGACCCTTTATTAAAGAAGAAGTTGTGAATGGGTTTGAAATTCCTATAGGGTTAAGGCAGGGATGCCCATTGAGTCCTCTTTTATATATTTTTTCGTTGGACCCCTTATTAAAAATAATCACTAATCAACCCAAATGGAAGGGGCTGTCAGGGCCAGGCATACTGTACAACAAAGCCTATGTATTCAAGCATATGCAGATGACATTTGCGCATTTGCGGTTTCTTTACTGATTATAAACAGATTGGATTGTTTTTGTAGGAAATAAACAGATATGGGCAAGTCTCTAATTCTAAATTAAATTATAATAAGAGTAAAGGTCTTTTCTTAGGGTCAGGTTATACAGTTGCAGTTTATATGGAATGTTTAAAAATATCATTTGAACTCGTAGGGATTCTGGAAATAATTCAAAGATGGAAGCAGTGGAAGTTATCAAAACTTAAATGAATAGCAATTATCAAACAATTTATAATACCAACATTACAGTATGTAGCAAGGGTCTTTCCCCCACCCACACATTTTGAAACCAAACTCTATAGTTTATTTTTTCAGATGTTATGGAGAAACAAACTGAATCCTGTAAAGGGATGCTATACATATTTAGACAAAAATAAGGGTGGTTTAGGAATGATATACCCAGTGTTTTTTTTGTATGTTTTCTTTTTCATACAGACAGTTCAAAATGGCTTAAGAATTTCAGGAACAATCCAAAATGATTGGGTAAGATAAATTTTAGGGAGATATCTTAAAGTATGGAGCAATGTAGCACCTAAACGTAATCACCATATACACATAGCAGCATATTTTAAATCAGCAGCACACAAATTATATAAATGGAATTTTACAAAATCATCTATCCAAAAAGCTTCAAATAAAAGGCTATATCAAGAAATTATGGCTCGAATATACCCTTTAGAACCTAGTTTTAAAAATTGTCCCTTAGCAGATAATCCTTCAATTCTAAAGTAACTCACTCATACTAGGATCCCTCCAAAAATGTGGGAGAATTTATGGCTCACAGTATATGGGAGATTAATCTGAGGGGGAATGCCAAGCACAAGGTCCTGGAAGAATGAAACTGCCTCTACATGGAATGTATAGAGAAAACAGAAACTATGGAACATTTTTTATTGGCGTGTTCATATGTAAAAGCTTTATGGAATTACTTGGCTTTAAAATGGAATATGGGATGGCTCAAGCACCTGACTTATAAAATACTTGTATTAGGGAAATAGAATCAAAGGTTATCAAACTTTCATCAGGATACATTATTGGTTTTCTTTTGTTGTCTTAGATATTATTTATGGCAGGCTAGATGCCAATGGGTTTTATATCAAAAGAAAATGACTTATGAAGGACTAGGCCTTTTTGGTTTCACAAGAATTGGAGAAAGTTTATATCAAAGATGTATCTTATATTCATGACAAAAGGTGTTAAAATAGTGGAAAGGGTTTAATTATTTTATAAAATATAATAATAGGAGGAACATAGGTACACAAGGAAAATAATACAAAAAAATACAGAACCAAGAACTGGAATGCATGTGAAAGTGTAACACTTTGTCATGTGTTTATTATTGTTTCATAATTGTATAAGATGTGATTATAGAAAATATTATTTGTGTTTTTACAGTAAAAACTCCCCAACTCTTTTGAGAAGTGCCATGGGATCTTTAACATCCACCAGAACTACCACCAGAATAGGCAGATGGGACCTCGGTTTAACATCTCATCTGAAAGACTGCACCTAAGGAGTGCAGCACCCCCCATGCTGCACTGCAGTGTCAGTATTGGGATAGTAACCCAAGTGCCTGGTGTGGGGATAGGACCTACAGCCTTCTGATCTCCTGGCCTCAGAGGTGAGTGTGCACCTTGCCTGTTTGTGCAATATTAATCAAATATCTCTCCAGCTCCAACCCAGTGCCACAATGCAACCCCAAAGAAGCCTTGACTATTTGTACAATAATAAACAAGTCTCCCACTCCAACTCAGTGGCATGATGCAGTTCCCAAAGCAGCCTTGCCCTTTTGTGCAATATTAATCAAACACCCCTCCAACTCCAACCTAGTACCCCAATCCAGCCCCCAAAGAAGCATTGCCTATTTGTGCAGTATTAAACATTCCTCCCACTCCAACCCTGTGCCATGATGTGGCCCCCAAAGCAGCCTTGTTCATTTGAGCACAATTAAAGCTCTCTCCCACTCCAACCAGCTGTGATGAGCCTGCCCCATCTCAGTCATGCCCAGGTCTGAAATATTAACAAATCATCTCTCTCTCTCTCTCTCTCTGTCTCTCTCTCTTCCCATGATCCTACTCCCAACCCCGCCATGGCAAGTTCAGAAATGTTAATAGAACATCCATGATTTCGGAGATTAAAAAAAAAATTAACACAAGCATACATACTGTATGAAGTCATAAGCAGTTATTTCAGCTCTTTCTTGGAAATGTGCTTGTTAGTTGAGTAAAAAAGATTGCATCTATTTTAACTTGACAGTACTCTACAGCAGTCTTCATTTGACCAGCTTGAGCCAGCTGTTTAATTTGAAACCCATTTTTGTGTACCTTAAGAACTTTGCTATCCTTTAATGCATTTGCACAAAACTTGGCAGGTGTTCAGGCTTCCAGAATCTTCAGATGTGGAAAGTTTTGTTACTAAATCTTGTACAGTGTTTTAAATATGGAGGGTTAAAAGAGTGAAAAAAATTCTCTATAATTAATATGGGGAGTTTTGCTCTCACCTACAGCCTAGACAGTATTTAGTTTTTCCGAGAAATTTTCACGGATGATGGGGTCTATGCTAAGGGTGTGCCTTTGTGAGCCATCCTTTTCCCTGGTGTTTAGTGGCATCCCCACCCTTCAATCACTGTCCCTGGTGTCTAGTGGCACTCCCCCACCCGCCAATTGCCATACCTCTCCACCCGCAGCCCATTTTCTGATTTATGAAGGCAACATCTGGGGGTCCAATTCCCATGTCAGCATTACAAGCCCACCCAGCAGTGTGTGACATTGGGAAGCCCACCCCAGTGTCCCTAAATATTTATTTTTACTTGTCCTGTAAAAAGAAAACAGTCCCATAGCATCTTTTTTTAAACCTGAAAAAAAGAAAATGGTCCCTCATTGTCCCCACCACCCCTCTCCCATCCTGACCCTCACATTGAACACCCACCCACCCCACACACCTCTCTTAACCTATTCTTACCACCCAAGGTCATAGGCTGTTATTTTCTGTGGAATGAGACACATCTGCACTCTTCAAAGCCAAACTGTGAACTGAGGAATCAAGGTAAGTGCAGTATAATGTATTTCAATTGTGTTTTAAACTTATGTTCATATCTTTGCCATTTTAGGACTTTTTTCACCAAGTTTACGACATGGTCTTTTTGGGATCCCACCCCATGAACACTGCAACTGTTATTTCCTTAATCAGGCCCAGAAGGTGATTTCGCGGTTTCTGCATGAAATCACCTTTCAGGACTGAATAATGAAATTTCACCACCAGTATTCATGAGATGGGGTCCAAAAAAGGCCATGTTGAAAAGTTAGTGAACAAATTCCTAACAATGGCTGAGTTATGCACACTCATTGAAATTTTTCTATGCACACACATAACTTTGGTAATTTTCAATATTTTGACTCAAAATTTTCAACAGTGCCAATTTTTCACACCACCTCATGAACAGTACAGCTGCCATTTTTCACATCCTGTCCAAAACATGTTTTCACACCTGTGGTGCAGAATGGCATTTTGGCATGGATCTGAACATTTTCAGCTATGTGGTTTATGAGGTTAGGTTATAAGAAGACTATGTTGAAAATTTGGGGTCAAAATATGAAAAAATGCCAAAGTTATGACCATTCTTTGCAATTTTGCTACGCCCGCTCTTAACTTTGGAAATTTTAAATATTTTAACCTCAGATTTTTAACATAGCCTTCTTATTACCCCACCTCATTTACGTCACAGCTGTCATTTTTCAAATCCTGCCCAAAATGCATTTTCACACCTGTGATGTGGATTGGTGTTACAGTTGCACAGAATTACATTTTGGTGGAGGTTTGAACATTTTCTGTACTAGGTACATGAGGAGGGGTAATAAGATGGCTATGATGGCAATTTAGTCACTGTTGTCTTATAAATGGAAGTGCAGGGCCTGGAGGGCCCTGTGCTTCCACAGCTACATACAGTACATAAAGGCATCTGTGAAGGAATGGGAGTGTAGGGCCCAGAGGGCTCTGCTCTTCCACAGGCAAATAAGGATACAATTCTACTATCTCAAAAAGTAAGCAAATAAATTGTAAAAAACTGCATTAATGTTCTAGTTAGGAATAAAGCCACAAAAGTATGGAAATGTTGTATTAGGGTTTTCATAGCCAAAACCTCATACCAACCTGCACACACCAACAGGTGTTGAGGTGTGCCTTGAGGGTTATCATCCTAATGGTCACCCCAATCTCCTATACTGTACCCATCTCAGCTTATTTACTTATGGAGTGGATGAGAGTTGAGGCTGATGACCCCATAGCACATCACCAACACCTTTTGGTGTGTGCAGGGAGGGTGTGGGGTGTTATCTTTGAAAACCCTAATGCCACATTTCCATACTTTTGTGTCTTTATCCCTAACTTGAGCATTAATGAGTTTTTTACAATATATATATGTTTTTTCCTCTAGCAGCTGCCCCCTTCCCTCCTTAGTTGTCCACCCCTGAACTGGGGTGTTCATCCCCCATGGATATTCCTGCTCTGGTGGGGTCAATGAGGGGGGGCCATCCTCCCTATCACAAATCCAGATAGGCCACTGCAGGTGGTGCAAGGTCTGCAATAACCAAAGGGTCATCCAGTGGCTGCTAATTTTTCCTCTTTTGTCCCGTGGCAAGGCAATGTGCAAGGACACATTGATGCAAGTGCGAGGAGGTACACTCACACTATATGCTTACCATTGACCAACCCCTGTCAGTCACAGCCATTGTTCTGCCACTGTGTCTCCATGCAGTGGCATTATCTGAACAGTGCAGCATAACCCCCCTCCCTGTGAGAGGAGAGCTTTCATCAGACACTCAATTCCCCCCCAGTTTCATTCTGACACCTCGATCACTGGTTTGATGGCAGGTGTGGTGTCCAATGGCTCAACCATCCACACCACTGGGCTGGCTGTTGTACAAGTATATACTCACATTCCTCCAATTAATGCTGTTGGCTGCAGAGCTGCATGAACTCACTCATCTCCAGCATTGGACTTGTTGTAGCGTGCCTGTGTTTAGCCCTTTAGTGTTTATGCACTAAGCCTCTTCTCTCCTACCTGGACTTACAGGCAGACCGGTCCTTTGCTTTTCTCTTTATTAAAAAAATAAGTCTACAAAAAAAAAGCTGAAAACATCAAGCGCAATGCCAGCTTCCTCAAATTTAAACACACTGAAACCACGTGGTGCTTCCTGACCCGAGACTCATGTGTTACTGCTTTCTGTCAGCGTCTGACTCTGCATGCTCATGGATAATCTACCAGATCTTGCAGACTGCCCATGCGTTCTGCAATATACTGGTCAATACAGTATACTGTATATAAAACTTCTACAATATACTGACAAATACAGAATACTGCACATATAAAAAAAATCTGCAATACACTGGTAAATACAGTCTACTGTATATGAAAAGCACTACAGTGCAACTAGGTTATTAAAGAAGGGACTACATTATGTTCCACCGGTTAAAACAATAAATGTTCCTGTTTTTAGAAAGTTTTATTTATTTATTTAAAGGTGACATGCTGAGCCAAAAGGCTCATTTCCAGTTGCGTCCTGGGGTAAGGGGGTAAGGGAGGTACAACAAGTTAAAAGAACCATGAAGCAATTTACACAATATGTACATTAATATATAATGACAAGTCAGAAATAGAAAATAATGCATGATTAAAACAACGGTCTGAGAAATTACTAGTCATTACAAGCAAATAATGCCATGAAATAGGTCAGGGTAGGAAAGTGAACAAGCAGAAAGAGTGAGAAATAAGAGACAAGGTAGAAAGAAATAATGCAGAATAATGTAATGGAGTTAGGGAGGTGAGGTGGGGGAGAAGAGTGTAGGTTAGAGAAGGGAATGGAAGAAGGGTGATAAGGGTAAAGGGGGGGTGGGAATAAGTAAGCCAAAAGGAGGAAAACTTGGAAGGTGGAGTGGGGTGGTGAAAAGTTCAGAGAAAAAAGTGAGTAAGAGTAGGGAGATCATTAGGCTAAGGGCATTTACAGGAGGGGGCAGAGTGGTCATGGAGTGAAGAAGAAAGGGAGTGTTTAGAGGGTGCTGAGAGAATAGCTTGAGGGAGGGAGTTCCAGAGATTAGGAATGTCATAGGAAAACCCAGACTGGCCAGCCTGGGATTGAGGAGAGGGGAACAAAGCGAGCGATAACCAGCATTACAGAGAGAGCATGGGGGGGTGTAGGGGAGAGAAGAAAGCTGAGATAAAGAGAGAAGGCCTACCAGAATTTAGAGATAAAGGAGGCACATTGGGTCAGGCGGCAGTCATACAAGGAAGGGAGTGAGAGATCAATGTACAGAGAATAGTGGTGAGTGTGTTACAGGCCAAGGCAAAATGGCAGAAGGAGTGGAAGCGGGGATCCAGTCTGGTCAGGGAGGATTTTGGAGCAGCACCATGAACAATATCACCATAGTCAAAAATCAACAGTATCATCTTAATGATGATGTCACTGCTGGCAGATTTTGGGATACAGCTCTTATTTCTAAAGAGGGCACCAAGCTTAGGGTGAAGTTTTTTGTACATGGCATCTATGTGCTGAGAAAAACCAATATGGCAGTCAAGCCAGACACTAAGATATTTAAATGAGAGTACATTGCCAATTTTACCCTCATCAAGGGTGATGAAGGAGGAGAGAGAAGGGAGTCTAGAGAACCTCTGATGAGTGCCAAAACACATGGAGACCATTTTCTTAGCATTGAGGGATGACTGATTTGCCCTGAACCATTTCTGGACAGAGCTGAAATCAAGTTGGAGCCTGGAGGTTAACTCCGCTGGAAATGATCTAGACAAAAACAGGACCATATCATCTGCATACATGAGGATGGATGCAGAGGAGCAGGCTGAGGGGAAGTAATTTAGGAATATGGAGAAGAGCAAGTGGCCAAGGACAGAACCTTGGGGGATGCAAGTGTGTATAGGTAGAGGGAAGGACAGGGATTCACCAATTCTCACTGATTGAGACCTTCCTATAAGGTGGGAAGTGAACCATCTGATCGCAGAGTCAGATACACTCATAGATTTTAGATTGACCAGAAGAAGAGAATGGGATACTGTGTGGAAGGCTTTCACTAGAATGACAAAGGTGGCTGGCAGCAGTGAGGAGGCTCTGCTCTGTGCCAGTGTGGATGGAGGCTGTGAGCCTAAGAAGAGAGGAAGTGGTGGAGTGATGTTTATGAAAGCCAGACTAGAAGGGGGTGAGCAAAGAAGAGGAGTCAAGGAACAGGAATAGTTGAGATAGAGCTATGTGCTCTTGGAGCTTGGATAAGGTTGGTAGGACAGATATATGGTGGATGTTACCAGGAGAGGTGGAGTCATTGCCTTTAGGGAGGGGAATAACAATAGAGTGCTTCCAGGACTCCAGGACTGAGGCAAGCGAGAAGGAGAGGTTGAGAAGAGAGATGATAGGCAAAGCAATAGCAGGTGCAGGTGCAGAGTGGTGCAGTAGTTTTGGATCAAGCCTGTTAGGGCTCCCACTATTCTGAGGGTTGACAGTCAGAAGGGCTTTTAGAGAAGAGGCAGGGGTAACTGGTGAGAAGGAGAAGGGGGTAAAGGGGAAGACAAAGGAGGAGGGGCAGTGATGAGGAGTGCAGAGAGGAGTGAGGAAGCACAGGTAGTGAAGTAGGAATTAAAAGCTAAGGCAACAGACGAAGGGTCAGAAATGATGGAGTCATCTACTACGAGTACAGGAGAAGGAAACTGGGTAGGGGGAGAAGAGGGATGGTTTACTTTCCAGAACCTTGAAATGTTGTTGAAATTGTTCTGGAAGGAGGAGGAAAAGAACTCAGCCTTTGCTAACCTGGTGGCTCTTGTACACAAATTCCTCAAGGAATGGTACTTATTGAGGTCAGCCAGAGAGCCAGAAGACTTGAAAGACTTCCAAGCCAGGTGAAGTGCATGGAAGCAGGCCAGAAGCTCAATCATGATCCAGGGGAGGTGAGAACCCCTGACCCTGGTTCTACTGAACTGGCCATGCTGATCTCATGCCAATAAAATTTGGAATGGAAATATTGTAAGGCATGACTGATATTACTGGCCATCAAGACTGGGGATCATTCAGTTGAATATAGATCAGTGTGAAGTTCAGATTAATGAATTGATGTGAAGGAACTTATTTAAATAATTTTTGGAAGGTCTCTAAGGCAGTGAATTTTGTGCACACAGTAAACCATGTGATGGCCACTGAGTGCATCAGGGAGGGCACCAGCATCAATGATGCGGTTTGGGTGAGAAGTGAGTACCCAGTCTAATAGGAAGTGATTTTCAGAATGAGAATTATGAGTGGGGACAGAAATGAATTGCGTGAGATTCAAGAACTTTATGCTTTGGCAGAATTTGGAGTTAGAGGGAGAAAGCCAGTTGAAGTTCAAGTGACCTAAGCTAACAAGCTCACCAGAGGAGGAATGAGAAGATAAGGTGGTTAGAGGTTCAGTAACAGAAGCAGGAGGAAGACTTGGGTGGCAGTAAACACCTGCCACGAAGATGGGAAGGGAGAAAGAGAAGGGTATTTTAAGAATGAGAAGTTCATTGGCAGCAGGGGAAGCGACTGACAGCACTGGAATAAACTGAATGGTGAAGGAGAGGTAGACGGTAATACTGCCACCCTTCATGACCCAATCCTGGTGAGAGAGGGAGTGGCCAGGGATGGTGATGGCAGAGGAATTTTGGCAGAAAGCCAAGCTTCTGAGACTATCAGGATATCGGAGCAGAGAGAGACCATGAGAGGTTGTATCATGTCAATTTTGGGCAGAAGACTTTATATGTTAATGTGAGCCACACAGGCCTTTCGGGAGTACAGTAGGAGGGGAGAGGGTCAGCCCAGGGTTTGGCTCAATGTCACTGGCTTTAAGGAGCAGTAGGAGTATAATGAGTTTTGTAAGAGTAGAGGTATGTTTGTGGTAAAGAGTGGAGGATGGGGGGAAGGGGAGCGGGGTTTGAGGAAAAGGGAGATTTTAATAGACACATGGTGGAGCCATGAAGAGATGGAGGGGAGAAGGGAGGAAACAGGGAGCCAGGAGGAATGTAGTAGAAGGAGGAAGTGGGGGGGAGGTGAGATAAGGTTAAGGTGGAGGTAGGTGGAAGTGGAAAGCATGCCAGTGGGAGAGATGTTTGGAGAAACACGAAGGGGAGGAGAAAGAAGACAATGGGTAGCATACAAGGTGGCTGCATAACTGGGAGACAAAAGGGAATAGGATTGAAAGTAAATGAAGCCAACAAAGGAGAAATAAGGAGTAATCAAATATAGGGAGGTCCTAGAAGAAGTGGAGGTAGTGTGAGTGGGGAGTGAATGTTATGGATTTTAAGGTGTTTATGTCCTTATTTTACAGATACATGTTTCTGCACGTCTTAACTGCAATAAGGCACTTCAGCAATGTGTGGTTATGGTCGATAATCACATGACTCTCTCATGTGTTTAAGGCTAGTGCCTCATGCCTAACAACAAATTTGAGGTGTGTGTGATTATTGATCCATAATTACACACCCTGTTGTGCATTATTGCATAAGTTTTGCCCCTCACACAAGCAGCCTCTCACCACAACTGTACACACACCGCAGCATTGCACACCAAAACACACATCAATATCACTGTAAAGTAATCACACCAATTGCAGCAGGGGTTCAGTTTGAGAAAGTCATTGATATGAAATGAAAGGTTCAGAGGTTCAAATCCCTACCCTGTAAGTGGTTCACTGTGAACCTTAAGAAAGTGTCATGGCCTCAGGCCACTACCTGGCTTCAGGCTTTAACAAGCATTTGTCAATGCCAAATGTTTGCTTGCTGGTATTAGCATTGGGCATGCAGAAGTTAGACATATGCAGAATAGGAATGGCAGTGAAGTATTGAAGTTCACGCCAACCCTACCTCCATTCTGTAGAGACGGACAGGCATTGGGGTAAGTGTTTGGGTCATCGGCCACGATGGGCATGCCATGTGCCATTCTGCGCCACATGAACAAAATTACAGATCTGGCAGGATGTGAAGAATGACAGCTGTACTATCCACAGGGAGGTGTGAAGAGATGGCAATGTTGAACAGCTGTACTGGGAATATAAAAAGTGCTCAGACATGCGAGCATGGAAACTGTGCAACGCATGCACATTACATAGTCATTTTATGGACGTTCATCACCAAAGTTTCAAAATAGGCATTGTAGGACCTCTGCTCATGAACAGTGTCACTGTAATTTTCTTGATGTGTCCTGAACACTGATTTCCCACAGCAAGCACGCTATTCTGCGCCAGAAGTGCAAAAACACATTTTGGCCAGGATGTGAAAAATGACAGCTATACTGTTCATAAGGAGGGCCTGAAAAATGGCGATGTTGAAAATCTCGAGTGAACATATTACAAATGTGTGACATTATGAGCATGCATGGAAACTGTGCAATGCACGCTCATAACACAGTCATTTTATGGACTTGCATCACCAAATTTTCAACATAGGCATTTTAGGGTCACTGCTAATGAACAGTGTCACTGTAAGTTTCGTAATGTGTCCTGAACATTAATTTCCCATAGCGAACACTCTATTCTGTGCCGGAAATGCAAACACACATTTCGGGCAGGATGTGAAAAATGACAGCTGTACTGTTCATAAGGAGGTGAGGGAAAATGGCAATGTTGAAAATATGGAGTGAAAATATGGTAAATGTGCGAAGTTACGAGTGTGCGTGGACACAGCGCAATGGACGCTCGTAACACAGTCATTTTATAGACTTTTGTCACCAAATTTTCAACATAGGAATTTTAGGACCTCTGCTAATGAACAGTGTCACTGTGATTTTCTTCATACATCCCGAACACTGCACCATGCTATTCTGCGCCGCAAGTGCGAAAACACATTTCACCCAGGATGTGAAAAATGACAGCTGTACTGTTCATAAGGAGGTGTGGAAAAATGGTAATGTTAAAAATCTGGACTGAAAATATTGCAAATTTGTGAAGTTACGAGCGTGCGTAGCAACTGCACAATGCACACTCGTAAAACAGTCATTTCTTGGATTTTTTCCACCAAATTTGCAACATACACTTTTTGAAAGCCCACCTCATGAACACTGTTGCTTTGTTAATTGGTCCCAAAAGGTGATTCCACACAGTGACCGTGAAATCACCTTTTGGGACCGATTAACACCATGACAATGACTGAATTCATGAGGAGGGGTCCCAAAAACCCCATGTTGAAAATTTGGTGCCAAAATTCCCAAAAATGCCTGAGATATGCAAATATGTTGAAAAAACCCTATCTATCCCATTATACAGCTTACCAGCATTTCCTCAGTTCGTGGTCGGCTTTGAAGAGTGCAGGCGTGTTCCCGGTCCACCGAACATCATGCGCCGGGCTCCAGAGGTAAGTATGGGGTGAGGGGGGTGTGGGGAGGCAGGGTGCACAGTGGATGGGTGCGGGTTATGGGGGGAGGAGCCAGGGACACTGCGAGGGACCATTTAAGTTTTACAGGTTGTAAACAAAACAAACAAAAAAAAAATCACAGGATGGTTTTTCCTTTGCAGGTGCATTGGGCTCGCTGGGGTGGGCTCCCAGCATGCCACCTGAACATTGTTTTTTTGGAGGGTGTAACTGACGGGGGATTGGGCACCCCCGTCGGTACAAAAGGGGGGGCGCAAGAACCGAGGGGGATTGGGCACCCCTTCGGTCTCTCACATTACTCTTTGGGGGGGCTGATGCAGACGGGGAGTGGGCTCCTCCATCGGCACATCAAACAGGGCATGGAACTGTACTGCCGATGGGAGGTGGGCTCCCCCGCCGGCAAGTCAACACCAGGGATGGATGCTGATGGGGATTGGGGCCCCCGTCGGCAAAAGCACACATCTGTGGGGAGGGGTACATGCTGCCGAGGGGGATTGGATACTCCCTCGGCACTGGGGCTCTTTGATACTGTTTGTGAACACGGTGGCAAGGTGCCACCGTGTTCACAAACAATATCACACTAGCAAAGTTCTGCCCAGCAATGACGGGTCACTCTCTCATTGCAGCAATCGCTGATGCTGCAATGATGAGGCAGCCCGTGATTGCTGCGGAGGAAATGTTATAACTTGGTGCATCTTCTAGAAGCCAGTGTCATCAGCACACTGTGCCTCCATTGGTGCACCTCAGCCAGGGCCCCCAAATGCAAAGCTTCTGTTGGATGCCACACTGCTGCGCCTTCCCAACCCGCTTCTCTCTTAAGCTGTCACATAATGTTTCTTGCACATGCACAAGCAAACATAAAAATGAGTCCAAGCTGGGTCCTATTACATCCAAACCATGAAGTCAAACAGTAAACAAGTCCCAACACACCAACCCTTCAACATACAGTATATATAGACCCACAGTAGCCAATTACAATATTATCATGGCTACTTGGCTAGGACACACAATTACACACAACAGGAGCTACTGTACTGCATAAATAAAACAGCACATCTCTACACAAAGAAAAGATGAACAACTATGGGGGTATGTATTCATGATGAAACATTGGTGGATGGGTGATGATGCTGTTATAACCCATCCACCACCCTATCATCTTGGATACATACTGTACCCCCTCTCAGTAGATCACCTAACAACTGTTTTGCATTTCAAAGAAAAAAAAGTTGAAAAGAAAACTTGGATAGCAAATCTATACACACAAACCTATTTTTGTGTATAAAATAGAGGACTTGCTAATATGGGAAACAAACAGCTGACCCACTAGGAAGGAATGGAGTGGGTAATTTGAGTGCTAACTCTGCTTAACTACAAACACTTAGGCCAGATATTCAGACTGTGCCGGGCAGTGGCGCAAGCCTGGGCGCAGCGCAACTGGGCTGCGCCGGGGCCAGGACCAGGTGATAAATAAATAAATACCACCCGGCTGCCTGCTGACTGACAGGTACGCTGTGGACCAATAGGCTTGCAGGGCATACTGTACTAGACAGTCCCAAATATGTGAATGAAGTCATTCGCATAATTGGGCCTGTCTAGTACAGCATGCACTGCAAGCCTAGTGGGCCACACTGGGGACCAATGGGATTACAGCCCATACTGTACCTGTCAGTCAGCGGGCAGCCGGGTGATATTTATTTATTTATTTAAAATCTGGGAATTACAACCTTTGAGTTAGAGACTCATTCCCAAAGGATCCACATTAATACACAGTACAATACAATATACAATGCCAGGGCAGTTTGATGGCAAGGTTACAGCATGAAACAGTTTACTGAGATGTCTAATACAGAGTTACAGCTGTAGGCTATGGGCAACACAGTAAACAGTACGATACAGGGTACAGTGCCAGGGCACTTTGACTTCCAGTTACAGCATGACCATTTACAAGGATGTCCTGACCAGTTTACAAGGATATCTAATACATTGTTGTGGCTGTTGACAGTGCATAGGACAAATCTAACAGTAAGAGGTCAGTTAGTGGCCAGAGAGTGAATCGGGGGACAGTGCACATGCCTATTAATCTTGGCTGGAGCTGAGTAAACTGGGTAAGTTAGAGGAGGCAGGTAGTGCAAATTCTAGAGTAGTCTGTTGGGAGACTTTGTCAGAGTGCCTGAGTAAGAGTTGTAGGCCACTGACTGAAAGAAGCCACGTGGCCATTCTGAGAGGCTGGTGAGGACACTGGTGGTGGACTTAGAGTGTGCAGGTGCAGGTGCAGGTGGCAAAGAGGTGGGTCTTGAGTGCCTTTTTAAAGGGACCAAGTTTTTGATGGTTAGAGACTGATGGTGGGATGGCATTGAAGTAGGAGGGAGCCCTGACCAGAAAAGATCTCTAGGCGAGTGAGGTTCTGACTCTGGGAATGGCCAGTGCAGCTTTGGTAGAGCTACATGTGTACACTGTGGGGGAAGAGGAGATTAGGGAGGCGGACAGGCCTCGGGGGTCAAGCCAAGGAGGGATTTTTTGGTCAAGAAGCAGGACTGGTAGTGGACCCTTTCATCAAAGCTCAGGATCTGGGCAATAGAATAGAGCGTGCATGTGTGTGTCATGTGGTCTGCAGCAGTTAAGAGCCTGCAGGCTTTGTTAATGACCACTGTTATTTTACCGATAGCTGTTGCATCTGTGGCAACATAGGCCAGCAACCCATAGTTGATCAGAGACATTACTGAGGAGGTTATGGCTAGTCTCAGGGTTTCTGGCATAAGGCTGTCCTTATGGTGATAAAGGAGACCAATGCATGCATTGGTAGCAGATGTGAGGGTGTTGATGTGTGCATGGAAAGAAAGAGCAGAGTCAAAGATAACCCTTAGCTATTTACAGGATGAGACCTGCTCCAGGGAGTAGAGTGACTGTGCTTGAATATGCAATTGGGCATTTTTTTATTTGCTTTGGTGATGTGCGAAAAGTTGGGTCTTGGTTTTTTTCAGCTTCATAACTAGCCTATGCTTGGTAAACCAGAGTTCAGCTTGGCTGAATGCATTCTGGACTGAGGCCTCAAGGTCAGTTGGGTTGTTGTGGTTTGTAGCTGCATGTTGATTATGGGTGGGGCGGGGTGGGTGAGGGTTTGGTGTGGGTGGGAGATGCCACTGGATCACCAGGGCATGTGATTATGGAGGATTACAGCAATCGTGGCTAGGGGCGGGGGGAGTTCCACTAGACCACCAGGGACAGTTGTTTTACATTACTTGGGGACTTGGGTGGGAAGGGGACCACTTGACCACCAGGGATGGTCTTTCATTACACTATTTAGGGATTCAGGAACTTGGGAGGGGGGCCACTAGACTACCAGGGCATGTTTGGTATACATTGAAGCGAGTGGCTATGGGTGGGGGTCCACTTGACCACCAGGGTTGCGTGTGTGCTTGCCAATGGTGTTCTGGGTGGGTGGGTGGGTGGCCACCCACAGCTGGAGCTGCTGTGTTGCACCCTGCAATACTGCAGCCCACCTGTGGAGTGGCCAGGAGTTGTGCCATCTTTTCTGGGGCTCAACTTTGAGCCCCCCATGTGGTGCAATGCAGGGCTGTGCCAGCATATGCACCGCACATCCTGGGCTGAATATTGGGATGTGCTGCATATGCATGGGCACGCCCCCTGCATTTGTGTCACATACATTAGCATTGCGCCCTGGTAGCATTCTCAATATCCCACTGGGGCATAATGCGGGGTTGCGCTGGTGCCAGGCGCAACCCCTTTGAATTTCCCGGCCTTAGTACTTAGCAGCTGGTAACAAAAAGTCAGTTGCCACCTGATTAATATACAGCCCGAACAAATTACAGTACTCATTTTAGCAGTCCAGACTCCAGGAATACAAGAAATGTGCCCCCCCCCCACCCAATCTGTTTACAGCCAAGGCAGGGCAATTAACTGGTCTCTTTAAGACTGCATTCAGTACAAAGGGCTATAAAATAAACAATCATGGCAAGAACTGTAGGCAGCAAGCAGAGTCTGCTTACTGCCAGCAGAGCATATGCATCTACAGACAGCAAAGGCACTGAAACATGCAACCATAAAATTAGTAGACATCTAGAAAGCTCAGTGAAAAGTGACGGGGTCCTCTAAGCTTTTGCATAGAAATATGCTTGCCGCAAAGCAATTTGAACTTATGTACAGAGACTCCTGCAGCCAGGAAGGGCTCAAAGGTAATCTTCAAGGGACACTCGAGTAATATTAAAATCTCCATATTTACTATATCCAGTGATATTTTTACAAAAGGTGCCTATCTGTCAAGTGGATGTGACTCCCACATAGCATATAAGCATCTTTTGTAAAAATATCACCTGCTATAGCAAATATGGAGATTTTAATATCTCCATACAATAAGGCAATAGACAGGAAGAGGCAACCATGCATCATCATATCGCGGGGCTTTGCCAGCACGATCTCCCAGGGGGCTCCACTCCATTTACCAATATGCCGGCTGCAACCCCTGGGGGATTACATTGTATGAGCGATGAAGTAAATTAATTATTAAATATATTCTGGGACTCCAGAAGGGATTGGGGGGTCTCAAGCCACAATCTATGCACCAGTGGCTCAAGCCCCCTTGCCAGTAGCTCTCCTTTAATTGTTTATGGTTGTTGTAAATTATTAATTTACTGTGTTTTTCCTTTTGCTTGTCATTTTCCACTCTGAATTAATTTTTTTTAATCAGCTTTTCCTGTTCTTGCTTGCATTTATTTTTTAGTTGTACTTTACTTTTGGTTGGACTGTGCATCTTGGTTTGCATTTTACTTTTTTGGCTCAGTTACTTTTTGGAATTTATTACTTATTTTTTGGCTTTGATACCCTTTGTATTGTGCTTTGGTTCTTTAGTTCCATTGCATTTTTGGGGGGGGCAGGGGTTGCACTTTACATTTCTGTTTTGTTCCTTTTTTAAATTTGTGCTTTAACTTTTTATGTTATATACCTTTTTTTATTGTAGGTTACTTTTTTGTTCCATTAACATTTTGGGTTTGTACTTTTCTTTTTTTGGGTGGCATACATCTGTTTGTTTTTTTCCATTACTTTTTGGGGCTGTGCTTCATTACTTGTGTCAACCTTTTGTTTAGTGATTTACTGAGTTTTTATGGGGGTTGTATTTTACAATTTTTCTGGTTGCCTTAATTTTTTTGTTTTCATTTAGTTTTTGTTTCATTGTTGTACTTTTTTGTGCTTTCTTTTTGTTTGTGTTTCTTTTTTTTTGTTTGTGTTTTGCACGTCAGGGCCACCGTAGATTATAGATCAGCATGGATATATACATGCAAACAAAATACATACACTTTTTGATAACAAACATGCAAAACCAAACAGTCAACATTGTACATAACAGTTGATTCTGCACTATCAATCAGTAAATAGAGGCAGACAGTGCTAATAAAGTGTAGTATAACTGAGCTAGTAAATATTTCACTGCCCAGTAGCTATACGTGTTCTAAATAAACAATAGCAGCAGCTACACCCATTTGTTCATCCTGCCTGGAGTAATACAAGTGAACATTGGTTTACCTGTTTAATTATTCCCCTCTGACTTTCAGTCTGGTGTAACCTACCTATTTAATGATTGTATCCAGAACTGTGTTATGTTACATAGGTGCAATAGGGACAAATCTGTATATAAACCTGTATATACTTTTTTTATTTATTTAGTTGACCGGGTAAGTGCACTAGACAAATCCTGCCTATTTTCAGGCACGACCCGGGGGAAGGGAATACAGATGAATGCCAACTGACCTTGAACCAGATTGAGCTGTTGGTGGTATTTTTAGTGAATGAGGGAAATTTGGCCAGGACACTGGGGAAATTCCCCTACTCTTTTCGATAAGTGCCATGGGATCTTTAACATCCACCTGAACTACCACCAATCCAGGCAGATGGGACCTCGGTTTAACGTCTCATCCGAAAGACGGCACCTCAGAAGTGCAGCACCCCTCTCATGCTGCACTACAGTGTCAGTACTGGGATATTAACCCAAGTGCCAGATGTGGGAACTGAACCCACAGCCCTCTGATCTCCCTGCCTCAGAGGCGAGTGTGCTACCTACTGAGCCACTGACACTGCAATGCAATGCAATACTGTACCTGACTCAGTCCTGTGCCTCAGTTTGAAACAGCATTAAGAGTACCTGTAGTTTTTCCCATCTGTTTGTGAAAGTTTCAACCCTATGGTTCATGCTTCCAGCTTTTTTTTCCATGCTAAGTGCCTTAAGTGCCACTGTGAACCAATTTCTATATATGGGTATTGTATTATCTAGCCAGTGCCGTGCTGACACCTTTCTGGCAATTGTGGAAATAAGTGCCATCAGGTATCTTTGTTGACAAACCAGTTTTTCTAGGCCTTGGCCCGAGAGACAGGTCATGGGTTCAGATGTCGCCTGGAGCCCCCGAATGGGGTCCAGCTTGGCCTTGCTCTCATCCCATAAGGGCTGTGATTTGGGGCAATCCCAAAAGATGTGCCTTAGGGAGCCTCTGTGTGATTTACATTTAGTATACATATCTGAGTCTATATTGTTCATTCTGAACAAATCTCACTGTTGTGAAATACATGTTAGTTAGAAATTTGCTCTATGCAAATCTGAGGTTATAACATTTCAAGTAATTCAGTCAGGATGCCCAAACCAGTTTAACATTGTCTGGGTCTGATAATTCTTGAAATTCAAATACTCAGTAGTCTAACTGCATGCTGCTTGTGATATAAAAGGGATAGTGCATGTCTATTCTGCACTAGGTAGGAGCTCAGACCACTTGTCTGATTGCCAAACAGGCCATGGTCTTGTGCCCAATCCGTGATACAGCATAAGCTGGACTTGGAGAAATTTAAATATCTGATGGGGAGCAAGAACATTCCGTCTAAGAAATGTATTTATTTAGTTTTTGTTGACCGGGTAAGTACACTAGACAAATCCTGCCTATTTTTTAGGCATGACCTGGGGGAGGGGCATACAAATGAATGCCAACTGACTTTGAACCAGATTAAGCTGTGTCGAAGAAGACCATTCCCTCACCTACTAAAATAAAGGAAAGCTGAGCTAAGTTAGCACCTGGTAGGAATATGGTTTCAATTATTTTACCTCTGGTTTTAAAGTTTAGATTTAGCTATATAGGTTATAGTGGATTGAAGGTGGGCTTAGTCCTCAGAACAGAGTGTAGCTGTTGGCAGACTGTTGTAGGGGTGCCTATTGATATGCCCTTTAGAGTTTTTGGAAGGACAATCATTTTGCAGCTGGTTAGTGCTCTTGCATTCTCCCTTTGTAGTTTATAGTGGCAGTGCAACAAAATGGAAACATTCCTCCCTCCCTCCTCCTGCCTCCCTCCCTCTCTTTCTTTCTTTCTTTCTTTCTTTCTTTTCTTTCTTTCTTTCTTTCTTTCTTTCTTTCTTTCTTTCTTTCTTTCTTCTTCCTTCCTTCCTTCCTTCCTTCCTTCCTTCCTTCCTTCCTTCCTTCCTTCCTTCCTTCCTTCCTTCCTTCCACCAGATGTCTTTCAATTTATTTTGTTGGTCACATTTTCAGTTTCTGTTATCATTTAAGAATTTTTGAAAGTTTTAAAATAATTATTTCTCAAGGAAAAAAGATGACTGCCTCATTTTTGCATAGAAATAATATTGAGGACCTGAGGAAGGTAAGAATCCAGACACAAATTCAAATGTACAGTACACAACATAGGAAGCATCCCAGTGCCCCCTTCCAGCTCGACACCACGACAGCTACACTCGAAAAAAGGCCATTACAGTGACAATTGCTGTAATGGTCCAATTTAGAGTGTAGCCATCTCCCAGTGTTCTGCCCCCTCACCGGAATAACTCTGACCTGGAGTTGACAATCTTAAAGTCCTCAGGGTGGCCTGCATGACATGCCAGATAGTATAGAAACAGGTCTGGTAGTTGTAAGCCCCCTCTACTTTGACTGGTGTGAGCTTAGCATTAACCTTCTGGGGAGTTTGCCATTCCACATTGGCAGGGTGAGAGGGTGGATTTTAAGGAGATTAACCATTTCTTTGGAAGGTATATGCCTGTCATGCTTAGTGGATATAAGATCCTTGGTAGAATGTTCAATTGTATGTTTATTTTGGCCAAAAGCATCAGTGGAAGCCCAGCCCATCTAAATAAGTCTGCTGTGATGTGGCCCACAAGTTTTGTTATGTTATGGTCTACCATGAGGTACTTTTCTTTATTTATTAGGATTCCCAAGTATTTGATCGATTTTATTGCCCATGTGCCAGCCCATTGCTTGACCTGAGCCTGGTGAGTACAGGCATTCAGAGGCATAATAACCTGACAGACCTCCAGCATTTTTCCGGGTGTTGAAAACTGCTTAGAGGGCTGTTTTGGGATTCTTCAGGTGTAGCAATATATTGCCAGCATAGATGGAAATAGAATACCTGATTTCCCATATCTTCATCCCTGTTTTTCTTTCGTCTTGTAAGATAGTGTGGCTAAATGACTCTAAATATAAATTAGAGAGGAGAGGGGATAGAGGTGAGTCTTGTGTTCTTCCATTGCTCAATAGGAAGGGGGGATTTCACTCCATTACAGTAGACTCTTGCTGAGGGGTGGAAGTATTGTAAACTGATCCATTCTATAAAGTTACTGGGAAAGTCAAATGCATGCAACATTTCAAAGAGGCAATCCCTTCCCTTCCCTATCAAATGCCTTCTGTATGTCCAGGGACACCAGGATTGCAGGGATCCCACAGTCCCCAGACACAGATTTATAGCCTCCTCATATGGTCCCTTGAAAACCTGCACCTCATGAACCTCACTTGTTCAAGCTCCACCAATCCTTGCCACACCTTAGTGATTCTCTCTGCCACAATTTTAGTGAGTAATTTAATATCTACATTGCAGAGGGAAATTGGTCTGTAATTGCTAACTACCTCCTGACACTCCCTAGTTTTGGAATCAAAGTGATCAAGGCTCTTGTAAGAGTGGGTCTAGTGTCTCCTGCACAAAAAACAAATTTAAAAAGGTGGCTAATTGGGACACTGCTTAACCTTTCAAAGTTTTGTAAAAGTTTGGGGAAAACCTGTTGGGTTCAGGCGCTTTGTCTAGTTTAAGGTCTTTGATTGCTGCATGGACTTCCCCCACTGTCACTGGCCCTTTCAAGCTTTCAATCTGTGACTCCTGCAGTTATGGCAGGTTAGTTGCCTCTAGGAAGGTGCTTCTCCTGTCTGTGTTTCCTGGAGTTTCTGCTGCATAAAGATTACTGTAAAAGTCCCCAAAACACTGTACTATGTCCTGGGCTTTGCCCTCCTGACAGCTGGTATAATTCTAGCTGCTTCATTTTGCTTCACTCTTAGCACCAACAACTTCCTCGCTTTTTTGCCTTGATCTATATAATTGCGCTTAGCTCTGAAGAGTGCTCTTTCTGCCCCTCTCTGAGTAGTTCTGCATATTTCTCCCTGCTCCTAGCCAAATTGAGCCACTCAGACTCTGTTGATGACTATTTGTTTTAGTGTTCCTGCTGTTTAATTTTTTTGAGGAACTTTTCAGTTTTCAGTAGTCTTTTGTGTTTTCTACCTGATGCCAGCCTTATTAATTCTCCTTGAATAGTGCATTTGAAAGCACCCCATATTGTGTTAAAGTTAATCTGTACTGACACGGTATTCCCCTAAAAATGATTCTGTGTGTTCTTTCAGGCATTTTAGAAAGTGTGAATCTTTCAGAGGGTGATTATTGACCTTCCAAGACCTGTCCCTATCTTGATCATCTGCAGGAAGAGGAGTCTCATTAGAAAATAGTATCACCAGAACAATCAGTGATATCAATCCCCAACAAAAATGCATGGACACCCCTTCCAGGTTGTTTTGCAGCTGTTGATTATTTTGTTAACCAATGCATGGAAAATACCACTAACTTCAATTTTCATTGCAGGCACAACCACTCCAACTTGTCAACTGGTGAGCTTGCAGCCCTCAGATCTCTGCAATGGAGGAATGACATTACTATTAAACCAGCTGATAAGGGAGGTGCTGCTGTGGTCTGGCAAAAGAAGCTATACATCACTGAAGCCACGCAGCAACTCTCCGACACCAGGTTTTACTCTTCTCTTCCACAGGACCCCACTGCTGACTATCAGACTGAGGTTACCACCACCATCACCTCTGTTATTGAAAACAAAGAGCTCCCTGCTTCTGCTAAGAGACACATAGTTCAGCATCCACGGGCATTCAAGTTTTATCTCCTTCCTAAAATCCACAAAACAGGTAACCCTGGTCATCATATTGTATCTTCCTGCTCCTGCCCCACATCCCACATCTCTGCATTTTTGGACAGCCTCATGAGGCGCCTCATTAAGTCCCTGCCCTCCTATGTTAAAGACACTAATCATACTCTTCAGCTATTTGACAGGTTCAGATTCAGTGGCTCTCATCAGGGTATCTTCACCATGTACATCAAATCTCTTTACAGAGTGATCCCCCATGATGATGGCCTGACAGCTTTGAAGCATTTCCTGAATAAGCAAGAAGTC
Organism: Neoceratodus forsteri; assembly: GCA_016271365.2. Lineage (NCBI taxonomy): Eukaryota > Metazoa > Chordata > Ceratodontiformes > Ceratodontidae > Neoceratodus > Neoceratodus forsteri. The sequence continues at coordinate 784,105,489 of CM028137.1, forward strand.
CAGCAGCCACCCAAACACACACTAAGTCATCTGGCAGAAACATGAAATTGCCTGGGGCAAACTGGGCTTTGTGAATAGCTGGTATTCACAAAACCCAGTTTGCCCTGCAAACTGGGTTTGCGCCAGGGCAAAGTAGTGACTGGGTCTGCAATGCAAATGAGGGGGACCTGCATATCCCTGCAATCCCCACCCACTCTGGTAATCACATACACCATGCTCCCCTGCCCCTGCACAGCCACCAGTCAGTTAGCAGCACAGCCCTTCTCACACCTCCACAGCTGCCCACTGACTGAACTGTCAATGACAGTGTACAGTATGCATTACAAGCCCATTTGGGCAATGGAAAGGGACTCTACACAAACTATTTTTATTATTAACAGGTGGGAGATCAGGAGATCAGGCAATGGGGAGGGACCCTGCGCTATAGGATAACATTTTTTCTCACCGTTGGGTCCATGATCAGGTTGGGGGAGGGCACTACTGGACTATGGGGGAATGCAGCTGAGTGGGGCTTGGACTGGTTTGGGTCCATGCACCTCCAAATTAATGTCATACAAATGAGCCCATAATGAGTATGCTAACAGCCACTAGTGCCTTGCATGCCCAGTGGGCTCATTTACATTGCTTCTTTCATGAATAGCACTTTAGCACTTGAGCGCTATTGGCTGCAGGGCCATTTTCCTGGCTGGCTGTGTGGGCAGTGCTACTTCGTATTACACCGCTTTTCCTGGGTTAGCACTGTCTCCACTGGCCCTTATTCACAGTCAGATAGCACGCTGCTTTCTCTGACTGTAAATGGCCCAGCTGTACAGCTGGAAAGTGCAGTGCAAGCTTTTGTGCCCACTTTGCATTCTTTTTGTGAATCCTGGCCCAGACATTTGTGCTCCACCTGATTTGTAAGAGACTCCCAGGAATGGGCAAGCTAGGCAGATTTTTAACTAGAGCCAATGAACCATTAGCCTATACTTTATATTGCTTTTCCTTTCTTACTGAGTTACTACTACCACTACAACACTGCTCCCAGACTGATTTGGTATTTTCCATGTAACACCAGTGCAATATCTTTATGTTTTCCTGTAGATTATATTGTTTGTTAGGGAAGCCTAATTGTTGCATTTTCCCATATAACCAATGCAAGTCTTCAGGAAGAATTTCCCTGTAGATGGCTCCTAATCCCTGTACAATATCATTTTGCAGCCATATTGGCTCTGGCTAGGGTCTTTTTAAGTAAAGTAAGTAAGTAAAAAATGTATTTTTATACAGGAATAATACATGTCATTTGGATAATATAATCCAGTTTTCAAGACAGTCCTGTACAAGCTCTCTACGTTTCACACAGTATCAAGACAACCACAAACATTTAGGTACAAAGAATAAATACACAAAGGATCTTTCCCTTAATATTTATATACCATACTCAACACCTAGATTACCAACGTTATATAAAAGAAAAGAAAAACAACAAAAATCAATATTATACACATATACATGTATAGACATAACACTTTTATAGCCCCTCAATGAACCTTTTAGTAGTTTTCTCAGCTCGCAATAGGGGAGGGAGTATATTCCAACATACTGATGCTTGTGACGCCAGTGTTCTGTCCCCAAACCTATTTTTTCATCTATCTGGATCAATTCTATTTTGATACATTGGCCTAACTGAGTGTTTCCAAAGGGCAGAATCCTTGTCTGCCAATAGTTTAGCAATATTATGATTTGAATGAATTGTCCTATATTTATAAATAAAAACTAATCAACTTTTCTTATATTCTAAATCAAGGGGTAACCAATTTAACCTGGTTAACAAAATATAATGATGAGTTCTGAAGTTACAGCCCAGGACATATCTTGCCACCCTATAGTATAATTTGTCTAGTTTATTTAAAAGTTGTTTGGTTGCAGACCTATAGATAAATTCTCCTTACTTTAACACTGGAAGTATGAGCTGTTCTGCAATCAATTTCCTGTCCTGCAACTTCAGACATCTAGATGTCCTTTTCAAAGCTTCTAATTTTTTAGGTGTTTTAGTAACAATGGTTTCAACATGCCCCTTAAAAGTCAACAAGGAATCAATATTTACTCCCAGATAACAGCAATTTGCTAATTGTTCTATTGGGATTTGGTTTATTGTTAAGATTTGTACGTTCAAGACCAACTGATGTTTATTAGTACCAAAGCACATTAGTTTAGTCTTATTTACATTCATTTTTAGCTGTGACCTGGTAAGCCACTCCTGTACCCAGGTAAAATCAGTCTGTAGTTGTCTCTGGAGATCCACTGGACCATACCCAGAAGCCACCACGACAGTATCATCTGCATACATCCTTATGTCTGTATGCTGAATCATTGATGGTAATTCGTTATTAAAGCTCAAAAACAACAGGAGTCCTAAGATGGACCCCTGTGGAATTCCTCTTTGAACAGTCTGAGGGTTTGAAAGATGATGCTGTAACTGTTCTCTCTGGGATCGGTCAGTTAAATATAATATAAACCAGGTCAGTGGATCCCCAGAGAAATCCAGACCTGCCAGCCTTTTAAATAAGATGGAGTGGTTCACCAGGTCAAACGCCTTTGACAAATCAATATATATTGCTGCTGTATCCTTACCTTTATTCAGAGATGTACATATCAAATCATTGAATTCAACCAAGGCTGATGTAGTTGCAAAACCCTTCCGGAAACCAGACTGATATTGTGTTAGCAAATCATATTTTTCCAGGTAGGCTCCCATTTGCTGGTTTACCAGTCTCTCCAAACATTTGGAGAGAATGGGTAAAATTGCAATGGGGCAATAGTTATTGGGGGATGTTTTATCACCAACTTTAGAAACAGGTATTATTTTACCAGTCTTCCAGAGAGTGGTAAAATGTCCTTCCAGTAGGCTCCAATTAAATATAGCTAAGATTGTACATGTTATATAAGGGGTGGCTATTTTTAAAAAGTGCCCCTCCAAATTATCTAAGCCTGCAGATTTATAGGGATTTATTCTTAATAAATCTTTAGTCATTTCTTGTGATGTTAATTTTTTAAATCTAAAAGGGGGATGCTGGATCGAAGAATGTTCTTCAATCTCAGTATTAGTTACTGTTGGTCAGTATTAGTTACTGTTAGCGTATCATCTAATAATCCTAAATCAGGGAGATTAACAAAATAATTATTCAAGATATTTGAAACCTCCCCTGGATCTTCAGTTATAACATCCTTTACCCTCAAATCTAAGTTGGCTTGTCCTCCTTACCCTCCAGGGTTTGACAAGTTTTTTATGATTGTCCAAAACTTTTTAGGATTAATATTATGATTTAGTTTACTATGACAGTAATGTGTTTTTGCCTTTTTTGTTAATTTTCTACACTCATTTCTTTAAATATTGAATAATTCCCAGTCATACGTCATTTTTGTATTTTTAGCTTTTTTCCAAATTCTATTTTTAACTCTAATTGCTTTTAGCAGTTTATCAGTTATCCATGGGAATTTAGGCAGGGCACTGTTTTTCTTTGTTATTATGGGGGCATGTATATTACATATTTTTTGGAAGGTATCAGTAAAATATTTGATACTAAGATCCAGTTATGGTATTAATAAACACCTCTCCCATCTTTCTGGTTTCATACTATTTAGGAAATGAGGTTCCAAGAAATGTCTCATATCTTGGGACCAATTTTGTTTCAGGTGTTCTCTAGACCCACCTTTAGGATGGGTAATAAGAACAATCCAAACAGGATTGTGATCACTAAAATGAGGGGGCAAAATTCCTGAATCCTTTATTTGAAGAGTTTGAGAAATAAAAATTAAATCTAAAATAGATCCTTTTACTGTAGTATCAGTGTACTTTGTAGGTGAGTTAATCAATTGTGTAAGTCTCATTTCAATTGTAATTTCTTTTAATTGTCTTCCTCTTACATTAGCCCAATCATAATTGAAATCCCCCATCAAAACAACAGGCCTATCATTTATATAGTCCCCTATTTTATTTAAACCCCCCTCTATGATTTTTAAGTGCGTCCTGGGGGGAGAATAAATCACAGCTACTACTAGATTGTAATGGACAACAGAGATAACTAGATAATCTATATTATCCTCACTTCCTGCCATCATTGTTTCGACATACCTTAATGAGTTTTTAACAAAACACATTACCCCTCCCCCTTTACCTTTTCTATCTTGTCTGAAAATCTGATATGCTGGCATACCCATTTCAGTTGTACTGATTTTATCATTGAGCCAGGTTTCACTTAGACCCAGTAGACACGGATTCTGAGAGTCTACAATGGTTGCCAGCAGATCAGACTTCTTATTTATACTACGAGCATTATCATGCAAAACAGTTATTTCATTTAAAACATTAGGTCCAGGATTCAACTCAACATCACCCCCCAAGATTAATACCAAATAACATACATCTGTAAAACCTTCAAATGATTTGTTAAATTTTGGGAAAAAAACCTTTAATTTGTTACCTGCTTGCATATACTTATTCCAGCAGTTTGTAAATATATTTCTTCTACTTAAAAACACATATCCATCTTGGTGAAGATGGATTGTAGTAGTGGTGGGCCAAATTGTTTTAGTTATTCCTAGGTCTGATTCACTAAATATTGCACCTGCAAAGATCAAACCCAGGGTTAAATACCCTAACACATTTATTGAAAACATTTTCTAGTAAAGATAACCCAGATATCCCGGGATACTTGATCCCGCTCCAGAGCCAGGCAAACACCACCTTAGTACAGAGACTTTTATGTGCTCCCTACCTGCAAAGCAAGAAGAGATAGCCAAGGACTCTGTTCCACCAGTTTGTTTACCAGCAAAACCCCCTTTTACTTGTATTTTAGTATTTATTTTTTATTTATTTTTTTGGCTTGGAGTCACACGCTCGTGCAGCAAGCAGCGTAGACTTTTAAATCTGTAAGCCCCACCTCTGCAGCTCACACATTGGTTCCCCAATCAGTCAATGTCCTGAAACTTAGCTGCACTTTTCCTCATTTCTTGTAATGATGTTTCACCTCATCTACTGCCAGGAAAAGTAAAATGCTGAGATAGAAGCTGCTGCAACACTCAGGAGGGGGGATAGATGGCAAAAGTTCCCCTTGTCTAGAAGTGGAGACAAACAAGCAGCACGGACTTTTAAATCTGTAAGCCCCACCTCTGCAGCTCACACATTGGTTCCCCAATCAGTCAAACTGGTCAGTTAGTTCACCACTAAGATCATCAACTGTGTTTCCTATGCAACCTTAACTAATCAACTTGATTTTTCTGACTACTTCAGATTCTTTTCTTTTTATCAGAGCATTAACATTTTTAGTCTTTAAATGCTTCTCAATACTTTGGAAAATTGTCCTTAGGCTAAGGGGCTTACAAGGCTCTTGGGTTTTATGGCTGCATAGCAGAGCTATGCATGACGCACTGCAATTACTTTTAGAAAGTGGATCTGGTAGAACATGACTGTGAATGCACCACAGCTGGGTCCTTCCATGTAGTGGACTTGAATCACATCTCAGCACATCAACTCCATTCAGTATGGTGCAGTTGCTTACCTCCCCCCCCACTGCACTATTTTCTTCCTCTCCTCCACTGAGAAAAAAGTAACTCGCCAGGCAAGAAATGATCAGAACTGTGAAAAAATGTCAGATACACAAAAAGAGAAAAATTGGCACAGGTTGTGTAACAGCAAGAGAGAGAGAGAGAGAGAGGAGCGCACATGACACTCTTGGCTGCAGTGTTCGATTCTGCCACTGCTGTGCAGCATCTGGTGCTCTACAAGGGGTGCAGAGAGTCTATGTAACCACCTCAGCAGACTCTCCCCACAACACTTGCCACAGATGCAGTGATAGGTTAACTGACATAAAAGAAGGTGTAGAGGGTTCTGACGTTGATGCTTATTTGTTACAATGATTTCCACTTTTGTGTGAGTAGATGCTGGCATTGGCTTAGGCAGGTGGACATAGTGTATGTTACTGCACACAAAAATTTCAAACCTGGGTGTCATTATAAAAGTTTCCAATAAGCTGCTGCATAGCCTGCTTCTTTGTTTACTGACTTCTTGCAGCCACACTGGACCTTATCTGTTATTTCTGGTGCTGCAAGGGAGTGGGGTGGTGGGTAGTGAGTGTGTCCATTGCATTGAAGGTATAACCAGTCACTGAGAAAAACAATGCCTTGACTACTCTTCACATTCTAGGTTGTATTTTGCATCATCGATGGCGGTGTGTGTGGGGGGGGTGGTGAGGATCTGTGGGCTTTTTAATCCAGACACCTGTAGTGGCAATAAAAAAGGAGGTTATTTTAGCTTTTGGTTCCTTTTACCCAGTGTTTGGAATCTGGAGGATGGTCCAGCAAATGCAATTCAAGCAGTGCTGACAACAGTAGCAGTGTTATTTGGGCCCAAACCTAACATTACACTCTCAGGAATCCAGATTGGGAGGAATCAGCACTATAGAGAGGAGAGACTGCGAAGGCAGCCAGAGACAATGGGAACTGAATGTAAGGCATGCTATTTGTGGTTTGTTGTCTGGGACTGGAGTGGAGGGTGCTTGTAAATGCTTATGCCCTCCAGTGTGCTCAAACAGAAGAGAAAAGGAAGTGCCTCAGGTGGGAGTTAAACCCAGGCTGCCTGGAATACCATTCTGGTTGCACTACCAGCTACACCACCAGGCAACTGGAAACTGGGCAGTCCTGGAGCTCATTACTCTTTCTCCAATGCACAACCTGGTGCTGCACAGATAAATACATTTTCAATCACAAGAGTGCAGCATGCATATTTATGGAACACATACAAACAGAAGAGAGAAAGAAGTAAGTGCCTCAGCTGGGACTTGAACACAGGTCATCTGGAATACCATTCCAGTTGCGCTACCAGCTGTGCCACCAAGGCAACTGGAAACTGGGCCATCCTGGAGCACATTACTCTCTCTCCAATGCATAACCTGGTGCTGCACAGATAATTACATTTTCAGTCACAAGAGTGCAGTGTGCACATTTATGGAACACATACAAACTGAAGGGAGAAAGAAGTAAGTGCCTCAGCCCTACTGATTCTTATTTGTGTCTATTTGTATGTTCTCAGCTGACCTCAGGGTGCCCAATCCCAATAGCAGGCGGGTGGGATGCTGCCCGCCGGCTGCTGAGGGAGCGGGGTGGTGGGGCCTCGTGGGTGGGTGGGTGGGGGACACCAGCCACCAGGGCTGTGTTCGGGGGTGGGAATTATAACACATACCACCCGCGATCAGGCATTTCGGTCCACTTGACCACCAGGGATGTGCGGAGGAGGAGAGCCACACTGATGCCCTTGATCGGGCTGGTGGGGGTACACTATGCCCGTGGGCGGGCTGCAGGAGGCACAGGGACTGGGTTGGGGGGCCAGCCACAGGTGGCAGCTGCTGTATTTGCACCTGCAGTACAGCAGCTCACCTGTGGGTGGCCCCGACTTAAGCCTTTTTTTTGGCTCAAAGTCCTGCAGGTGCAGGTTGGGGGTTGCACCTGCACAACTCTGCACAGCCCGGCTGAATATCGGGCTGTGCAGTTTATGCATGGTTCCTCCCCCTCCAATTCAGCATGCATTCATTTGCATTGCGCTGTTGCTCAGCATGTTTTCTGTGGCGCAACTGCCTCCTGCTTAATATCACAGAATGGAGCAAGTTTGGACTTGCGCAGGCGCAACCCTATTACGCAGGCGCAACCCTTTTGAATATCTGGCTCAATGTTTTTTTCCCAGCATATGTTATTCATTATTGTAATAATAATTAATTTACTGGAAACAAATCGACCTCACAAAAAAAAAAAAAAGTTACTTTCTGGTGTTTGTGGTCAGGGCCACATTTGCAGTTGCTTTCATGTACAGTAGTGCCTTCTAACACTATTTACTGTTATTCATTTTGGTACCAGCAGAAATTTGACCGTCATGGATTTTTGGAGTGGATTCATTTGCTTTCGAGGCAATTATTTTACATTCAGCTAAGTATCCTAAAACTGGTATTTCTTATTGTTGCTGTTCTGGTCTGAAGGCTAATTCAGCATGTAGTTGAGGCTAGTGCTTTTTAAGTTCACCATGCATGCACACACAGTGAGCTTCTTGGAATGAGTTGCTTTTGAGTGGGTGTAACATTGCCTGTCCAATGCAGAGTTCTCTGCAAGGAGCTTGACTGTGCCACATCAATCATCAGCCAGGCTTATCGTGACCATGTTTTGTCTAAGATGGTCTGCACTTGAAAAGAAAAAGTCACACCAATCATGCAGTGGATTTTTCCTTTTGTCTGTAGGTCACCACTTAGCGAACAGCTGTTGGCAACCCGATCAGCCTGGTTCCCGTCCCCGCCACCCACCAGTCCCTTCCCTCACCGGTCTAGCCTTTTCCGCTCTTACTGCTGCCTCCTTACTCCGCTCTCACCATCATAGGGGGACAACCAGGACTTTTGTCCCAGGCCCTGAGAGCTGGGGGTCCACCCAAGAAGCCATTTTTTTTTTCATTCTGGTTGTTTCCCCTCACATTGCCTGATACCTCAGCCCCACAAACCAAGAGGGGACCTTTATTCATATATTCGTGGTACAACCCCCCCCCTCCCATCTGCCTTGCCACTGTAGTACCCCAAAGTTAGGGGCACAATAACAAAACAAGGACTCTCTCCTGACATGGGATTTTCCTTCTTTGTCCCCCTACCTTCCAGTCCCTTGCCTGTAGTCCCAGAGACCCCTCCCCTTCTCTTTGTTCATTTTCACACCATTCATCACTGAGAAAGGGGGCCATAGGCAAGACACCCTCCCTCCCAAGTTGTGGTGTCCCATCTTTGGGGCTGCCTAGTGGGGCCTTTCCTGCCCTACAAAAGAGCCAGGGAGGGATAAGGAGTCAGCACCTGAGCGTGGAGGGTTGAAGACGCAGGGAGCATAGACAATAGAATGTTACCTGGGAAATAAATAAGAGCCTTGTATTGTTGGTGAGAAATGTTGCTACTCAACTTCATGTAAATAAAGCCTGCGCTGGAACCTGTAGCCCTACCTCACCTGGTACAATACTAACACATGTACCAATAGCGAACTTAGGCATTGACAAATGTTTGTTTTTACATATGGCACTCTTGCCCTTTGTTGGGGTGTTTATATATCATTCTGGCATCCTTCTAAGTGGCACTACGGGCTTTCATCCTTCTTTAATTCTCTTTCTCTAACTTTTTGAATTAGAGGGGATCTCTAATAATATGTTCATGGGTGCTCAGAGTTTGCATTGCCTTTAAAAACATTATAAAAGCATGATGGTCACATTTGATCACTCTGAAAAAGCACCAGTTCTGCCTGTGTGAAGCTCATCCAGCTGAACTAACTCACTGGTTGGCTGCTGTAACTGCTTATTACTGGGGGGGGGGGTAGATACTGCAGTGCTGGACTGTCAAAATTGTGTTTAGAAAACTAAACAGCTTCACAGATGAAAAGGAGTTGCTGCAAACAGCCCACCAAGCTCAAACCCTTAACAAAGTCTTACCTCCTAGGCAGCTCCCACTGCCAAATACATACCCACCAGCCATCCCTGGGGTTGAGAGGAGGTCCTGCTGATCATATACTTCCTCTCCCAGTTGATCGCAGGGGGACCATGTTGAGCTAGCATTGGGAAGAGAACAGTCCCACTAGCTGCTTCTCTGAACTGCCTATTCACCAAGCAAGGGTCTGTCTGTTGCTACACTCCACCCAGTTTTACCCAACACCCCAAGTGATCATTCCGCGCTGCGGTCCTTGCACAAAAGACACGTGCAAAGGACTGGAACCTGCTTGGAGTCAGCCCAGGAGGCAGCTGGCAGCTGTAACCTATGACTATTTTGATACAGACCTTGACTGTGGATTTACTGTTTTTTAACTTAAGGTACATGCACTTTTACTACCTCCATGTTGGCTAGGGCTTGAAAGTTGTGAGAGACTGTTGGTCAATTGCTGTAGCAACTGACCTAGATATAAGTTTGTGCAACTTGACAACTAATGATTTTTTACAGCATACTTTTTGTGCCCCTTAGTCTTACTTGAGCTGTAGATCAGGCTGTGCAGGCTTGCTTCTGTTATGAACAAAAGCAAAAATAGCTGCACTCCAAGAAAAAAGGCTCAAACTTTAATATAAAAAAAATAGATATTACAAATGCTGAGCAAGGCGAATCACCAACAGAAGCAATCACCATTGGTGACTGGCCTTGCTCAGCATTTGCAATCTCTATTTTTTTATATTAAAGTTATTATTATTGGGATATAAGTCTGAGCCTTTTTTTCTTGGATTGCAATAATTGTTGCTTTTGTTTGTGATGGTTTAGGGGTTACCACCCCTTCTGCTGCATCTTCTGCTTAACACCTGAGTGTGTTTGCCCTCTTGTAGCCCTTGCTGCTGCAATGGCTGGTTCATCCTACCATTTGTTTGAGGGAAAACAACATCTTTCCCTTAGCATTACAATCTCTCTGCTACCAAAGGAACTGTTGTCTTATGCTTTCTGCTGCTAGCTTTATTGTTAAAATTGAGGTTCTCATTTGTTTAAACTGCCTTTACTTATCACTGGGTATATGCTGTTAGCTTAATTGCTGCTAGCTTTACTGTTATTAGTAATGTTTCGCTGTTGTTTAAACAGTCCATTTATCACTGGTAATATTGCCATTTTCACCTTCTATTAGATTCTTCCTCTCCTACACTGTTAGCAAGGTTGCTGCTAGCCTTACAGTTATATATAAGTTCTGTATTGTGTAAACTGCCTATACTTATCCTAGGGTATATTGCTTTTGTCAGTTGCTATTAGGAACCTCACTTCTCTTCCTAAATTGTCAGCTTAGGTAGCTCACCTCAGGCAATTTTCCACTACTAAATTGCTACCAGTTATTCATTTCAGTAACACTTCTCTTCTCAATCATGGAGTCCCTTATCCAGTTGCTGGTCCCTATTGGGGTGTTTATATGCCTGAATATCCAATCTGATACCCTTCCAGCCATATTACCACATTACCCTCCCCCATTAGAGATTAGTAACTTCCATTTGTTAGTAACTTCCATATCTCAGACACCGCTAGACGACCGCCACTGTAGCGAGGGCCATGAGGGCTACGCTTGCCTCTCTTCAGCCCTCCCCTGCACTAATTGCTGCAAAGAAGCACATACATCAATGGAACCCCCAGAGACTGACTGGCCTCCCACTGACTTTGCCAGCAAATTTGAGCTTCAGATCTCACCAGAAGGTGGAGCTCCCTTTGAGTGTGAAAATCAGTGCTCTTTAATCTGCACAAACTGCACTTTCTGTCAGATGCTGCCAGATGCCAGTTACTGTATCAGGGGTCATGAGGGCTTTGCTTGCCTCTCTCCAGCATTCCCAGCACTGATCACTCCAAAGGGACATTGGAAATCAATGGAGACCTGGAGACTGATCGGCCTCCCACTGACTTTTCCAGCCAATTGGAACTTGGAATCACACCAGGAGGCAGAGCTCCCTCTGAGAGTGAAACCTAGCGCTCCTTAATCTGCACAAATTGCACCTTCTCTTAGACACTGACAGATGCTAGCCACTGTATTGGGGGTCATGAGGACTTTGCATGCCTCTCTACATCTGTCCCCGCACTGATCACACTAACAGGAGCACAGATATCAAGGGAGCCCCCAGAGACTGATCGGCCTCCCACTAACTTTGCCAGCCAATTGGAGCTCAGAGCTCCCTTTTTATAGGACCTGTCTACAATTGGCCCATCTGCATTGTGGTACATTCGCACAAAGGATCACATACTAAGGGCAGCATAGTTGTCTGCTTTGAGTCTGCAGGAGTCAGGCAGTAGTCAGCCGGTCTGCTAGCCACTTTGCTCCACTTTTCACAGGACTCCAATTTATCTCAGTAAACGTAAGTAGAGCTATTATATTGCTGTGTAGGTTATTGATGCCCCAGTTTTCAAGTCAGCTCCTTGACTATAGCAGCTGGAAGTCTGTTCATTGATACAACTCTGTTGTTAATGTCTGTATTGCTCCTATTTACTATGATTTATACATATACAGTATGTAAAGGGATTCGTTTTTCTCTATTTCCCCTACCTGTTCCTGACTCCCTATCAAGGGTCCCTTACTCTTCTGTCTGTGGTGCTTACACTCAGCTCCCTACTGCTTGTGCCTACCCCATTCCTCTTTCTCTTCCCTCAGTGCTGGTCTGACTCTTTCCCTTCCCCATATTTTCTAGGCAGTCGTGTGAACTTCCTTTATTGGGTCACCCTACTTTTTCTTTCTCTGAGATGCCCACAATTAGCTCCCCACATAGCTCCCTAACCTCTCCTATTTCCTTATCAGTTCTGTGATATTACTCCCCACATTGCCTTTCTTCTATGTTTCTGGTTACCCTTTATCTCCTTACCCTCCTCTTTTCCCTACCTTTCATCCCTCCTACTCACTTTCTTTCACCTCCCCCCCTTCGTCTCCTTCCCGCCTACACTTCTTCCACCCTGCTCTCCTCCAGCCCTCCCTCTCTCCCCGTTCCCCCAGGTGTCCTGGGTGCTACCTTCTCCCTTCCTCTTACCTCCATCTTGAAGGTCTCAGATCTCTTCTTCCTTCCTGCCTGTCTACCCCCCAACTCTCCCTCTCCCCCACACCTGCCTTATAAGCATCTCTCAGGCTTCTTCAAGCTCCTTGTCTCTCTGCTGCTTTTAATGGCAGATGATATTGAGCCCAATCCTGGCCCTGCTTGCTCTTCTCCCATTCATCTTCCCCAAGGGCTGAGAGTGGCACATATCAACATCTGAAGCCTCCTCCCAAAGACTGACCAGCTACAACCATTTATGGTTATTCTCAAACTTGATGTATTGGTTATCTCAGAGTCTTGGTTATCCCTCAAGATCCATGATACAGCAGTCTCCATCCCTGGGTACACACTCACCCAGCAGAATCGCACTAAGAGTGGTGGTGGAGTCTCCTCTAAAATATAATTTGTTCCTGTACTCTCAGTCATCTCCCCCTCTACCTATGAGCTACTCCTCCTCCTCAAATTCTCTCACTTTGTCTGTCCCTATCTTTGTGGCTGGAGTCTACTGCTGCCCTGGTCTGTCCCCTTTCTCAGTCACTGAGCTCCTTACCACAGTCTCCTCACATGCCTCATATGGGGAGCTACTCACCTTTGTGACTTTAAAGAGTAGGTTTTTAGTAAGTCATGATCGCCCTCCCCCAAACTTATATGACAGCTCACCTTCTGTTAATGTTATTGTGCCCCACGGTGTTATTTATTCCTTTTTGCTTTTCTTGCAAAATCATTCATAATTTGTACCCAAAAGGCCAGCATTGAAAATGGACTGACTTCCTTAATCAGCGACACCCTTCCACACACACACTGGCATGTTTCAAGATGTCAGTACAGGACGAGCATGGGGCGCTCACTCCATAGGCTATAATGGGGCATTTTTCAAGTTTCCTTTTTTCACTTTTGGGTGCCGATTTTGACAAATTCCGACCACGCTCGACTAACTAGGACCTTGTTGGTCAGCCTGGCTTCAACGCTGGCAGGTAGCATCAAAAAGAAGCCTTGAAATTCCGTACTGAACGGTGATATCTGCTGATGTCATAAAGCGATGCCCGTATCGCAAACTACGAAGTTGGTCCCATTTCCAACGCCCAGCCTTTTTGGATACAAATTACCGGTAATTTTACATGAAAAGCAAAAAGGAATAAATTACACTGTGGGGCACAATAACATTAATAGAAGGTGAGCTGTCATACATGTTTGCGTGAGGGTAATCATGACTTACTGAAAACCTGCTCTTTAACCTTAACTGGTTTTCCCCATCACTAACTAAATTGTGACAAAATGTTAAGTCCCAACAGCTTACCCAACTTTTCTCCGACCCAACCCTGTATAATCATATATTCCTCAACCACTCCTTACTGGACTGGGTACCTACTTCTCACCCTCACCATATCATTGATGCCAGCACCCTTCCCAATGCCCTCAGTGACCACCATATAGTCTATTGTGTGTATAAAATACACCATCCCAAAGCCCCCCCAAATTTCTCCTGATCCGGTCCTTCCGGTAGCTAGACTTGTCCTCTCTCCATGCTGACCTGGTAGCTACTGACTGGTCATCTATCTCTTCTGCCAGTAACATCAACACTGCCCTCCATTATTTGAACACCAAATTCCTATCAATCTAGTATTTTCATGCCTCCTCAGAAAAACCAGGGTCCATGGTACCTTTCTCCCATGGATCTCAGCTGAATTGCTGGCCTGCTTCCATGCATGTGCCCTTGCCTGGGGGACTCATAAGTACTCTGGCTCCCCTGCTGGCCTACTCAAGGTCCCTACACAATGCCTGCACCAGAGCCACCAGGCTTGCCAAGTCTGAATACTTTTCCTTCACATTCCACAACAACCTTAATCACTCCTCTAAGTTCTGGAAAGTTATCCATGCCCTCTTCTCTCCCCCAACCCAGTCCCCCTTCCCTATCTTCAAGGTGGGTGGTGCTCTCATTTCTGACCCCTTCTCTGTTGCCTCAACCTTCAACTCATTCTTCACCTCCTGTGTCTCCTCCCTTCTCTCTCCATCCCAATCCCTTTCCCCATCCTTCTGCTCTTTCACACCCTATCTTCTTCTCTCCTATCACCCCTGCTGTTTCCCTTAAGGCTCTCTTGGCTCTTAATCCTCAACCCCTAGCTCCTCTGTCTCTCCACCCCTGCCGTTGCTCTACCTATTACCTCCCTTCTCAACCTTTCTTTATCCCTTGCCTCTGTCCCTGACTCTTGGAAAGAGGCCACTGTCATACCCCTCCCCAAAGGAGGTGACACCTCCTCTCCTGGCTGCTGCAGCCCTATCTCCTTGCTCCCCACTTTGGCCAAAATCTAAGAACATCTTGTGCTATCTCAGCTCTCCTCCCCTTCCTTGATCCATTCTCTTTCTTCACCCCTTTCCTGTCTGGCTTCCAGAAATTCCACTACACCTCTCCTCCTCTGGCTTACCGACTCCATTCTCTCTGGCATGGATCAGGGTCTGTCAAATTGTCTAAAGCCTTTTGCACTGTTGTCCACCTCCTTCTCATAGATAAGCTTGAGGCAGTGGGGTTCTCTGACTCCTCAATTAACTGGTTCTGTTCTTACCATGAGGGAATGTCTCAAGCTATTTGAATTGGAGATTCCCTATCTCCTCTACTTCCTATCAGCTCTGGTGTCCCCCAAGAGTCCTTCCTTTGCCAATTCTTCTCTCAGTCTTTGTCAATGACCTCTCTTCTGCCTGCTCCTCTGCATCCATTCATACGTATGCAGATGATATGGTACTATTTGCCTTTGGCTCCTCCCCCTCTGACCTTATGGCCAGGCTTCAGCTGGATTTCACTAACATTCAGAAATGGCTCTGTGCAAATCAGCTGTCCCTCAATGACAAGGAAATGGTATCCATGACTTTTGGCACTAGGCAGGAACTCACTAGGCTAACCTGTCTCCCATCCTTCCATACACTGTATGGTGTTGAAATAGAAGATGTTCCCTCATTTAGGTACCTCGAGGTCTGGTTCAACTGGCACCTTGACTTCTTAGTCCACAAAAAAACAACACCCCAAACTCAGTGTGCTCTACCAGAATAAAGGTTGCATTCTTCTTTCTACTTGCCAAGCTATTCTCTTGAAAATGATGCTCCACATCTTTGACTATGGTGACATAGTCTACAGCACTGCTCCCAAGTCCGCAGTAGACAGACTGGATTCTCTCTTTCACTCCTTCTGTCTCTTTGCTCTGGACTACCCACTATGCACCCACCATTGTTCCCTTTGCTCCTTCCTTTCCCTCCCCTCTCTTGAAGCCAGACACCTTGCTAATTGTGCCTCCCTACACCCTTTGCAGATCTGGCTATCATTATCTTTTGCTCCCCTCAAGCAAATCTTTCACTGGCAAGTCTGCTGTCTCCTACCACCTCCCCAAACTACGGAATTCCCTCCCCCAATCATCCACTCTGCCTCTTCCCATCACTCACTTGCCTTTCTTCTCCGTGTTTCACTTCTCAATCCTGCAACTGTTCCTAATATCGTCCCCTGGTCCACTGTTTGCAACCCATAACCTCCCTTCCTCCTCTCCCTTTCTCCCCATTCTGCACTTGATTAGCCCCCTTCATGCTCCCTAGCTCCCTATAGCATCCACCCTTGCACCTTCTGTTAACCCTTCAAGGTACCAGGTTAATATGCCATACACTTAACAGCGTATGACACAAGCGCTAAACAGAAACAGTGCTGTACAAAACAGCGAGAGGGTACAATACGCGAAGGTTCTGTCGGTACTGCACCTCTCACTGTCCCAGGCAGAGGATAAAAGATCTCTGTTGGGTCAGTTACCTCAAACAGCTACCCGCGGCTGGGCGAGATGAACCACTGGCAGCAAGGGATGGAAGCAGGGCATTTGGGACTGGGTTCGATCAGCCGGCTTCTCGTAACGTATCTAGTATGGCCTCGACCTTCCAAAGGTGAGTTTCCCAGTCTGTATGATGGATGACCACATCATCGATATAGGCGGCAGCATAGTGATAGTTTGGGCACAGCAGTTGGTCCATCATGCGCTGAAAGGTCGCAGGTGCTCCATGCAGACTGAATGGGAGGACTTTGTAGTGGTATAAATCCCCCGGGGTGATGAAGGTGGTCTTCTCCTGGGCTGCCCTTGTGAGTGGGATCTGCCAGTAACCCTTCATAAGGTCCAAGGTGAAGAGGTATCTGGCCTTCCCCAAACTGGTCAATCAGTTCGTCAACCCTAGGTAGGAGGTATGCATCAAACTGCAATACCTTGTTTTATTTCCTGAAATCATTACAGAACCTCCAAGTATTATCTGGTTTTGGCACGAGGATGATGGGGCTTGACCATTCATTATGGGACTCTTCTATGACATCGAGCTTCAACATCCTCACCACTTTGGCCCTGATTTCTTTCCTCTTGGCCTCTGGAATACAGTTGGGTCTTTCCCTTATCCTTATGCCTAGAGCTGTCACAATGTTGTGGTAGGCTGCAATTGTCCGAACAGGTCATTCGGAGAACACATCCCCTTTTCC
Organism: Neoceratodus forsteri; assembly: GCA_016271365.2. Classification (NCBI taxonomy): domain Eukaryota; kingdom Metazoa; phylum Chordata; order Ceratodontiformes; family Ceratodontidae; genus Neoceratodus; species Neoceratodus forsteri. The sequence continues at coordinate 784,122,483 of CM028137.1, forward strand.
TGAACCATTTCCACTGCTTCTTTGTACTGTGTAGGAGACAGTTAGGGTGAGATATGGACTTGCCCCTCTGTTTTACCATCTGCCGGGGTTACGGCCAATGAGACACAGCAGGCCTCCCGGTCTTGCCACGCCTTCAGGAGGTTAATATGGTATATTTGGAACTTCTTCCTGCGATCGGGTTGGCTCACTTTATAGTTCACATTACCAACAGCTTCCATGACCTCATCTGGACCCTGCGACCTGGCGAGCAGGTTGCTTTCTACTGTGGGAATGAGGACCATCACCCGATCCCCCAGCTGGAACTTCCGGATCCTTGTCTGATGGTCATAATAAGTCCATTGGGTCTCTTGGGCATTTTCTAAATGTTCCCGGACAATAGGAGTGACCTGGCCAACCTTTCCAGCATTTGGGAGATATACCCAATCATACTGGCTCCTTGTGGCGGTTGCTGTTCCCTGCCCTCATTTAGTATGTTGAGGATACCCCTGGGCCAGCGGGCCTATAACAACTCGAAGGGGGAGAATCTGGTGGATGCCTGTGGGACCTCTCAGATAGCGAGCATTAAGTAGGGAAGGAGTAAGTCCCAGTCCTTTCCGTCTCGGCTCACGACTTTCCGCAACATCCCCTTCAAAGTCTGATTAAATCATTTGACCAGACCATCCGTCTGGGGGTGGTACACTGAGGTTCTCAGGGCTCAGATCTGGAGGAGTCTGCAAAGCTCCTTCATTAAACATGAGACAAAGGGAGTACCCTGGTCCATCAGTATCTCCTTTGGGAATCCGACCCTCTCAAAGACTTGAATTAGCTCTTGGGCAATCAACTTCGAGGCTGTGTTACGGAGCGGGATCGCTTCCAGATATCTTGAAGCATAGTCTACGATGACCAGGATATGTTGGTGGCCCTGGGCTGACCTGTCTAGTGGGCCTAACAGGTCCATCTCAATCCTCACAAAGGGTTCATCGATGATTGGCAAGGGCACCAACGGGGCTCTTATCTTCGGCCGTGGGACGCCAACTGGCATTCTGGGCATGAAGCACAGTACCTCCTTACCTCAGTGTAAATTCCAGGCCATTAGAATCTTCAGAGTATGTGGCACAGTGTTTTCTTGACCCCAAGGTGTCCTCCAAGAAGGTGAGCATGTGCCAAATTCAGTACCGCCTTCCTGTGCTGGCGGAGGACCAGCAACTGTTCCACATCATGTTCTTCATCCGGAATCACTCGGTATAGGAGGTCATTATTTAACATGAAATATGGTCCAGGTCCCTTGGCATTGCCTTCTATCGGCACCCCGTTAATCTCCACAACCTCTGACCGGATATTCTGAAAGAGTCTCAAACCCTAGGAAATCTCGACCCACCAGTACAGGATGCACCAATCGAGGGAGGACCCCCACCGTGACCTACTTCTCCTCCCCCTGTACTTCCATGGTAACTAGCACCGTGAGGTAATAAAACACTGTGCCATGGACACAGGTGATCCTGGTACATTTCAGGAAATTAATTTGGGAGGGTTGCACCAAACTGCGAACTATATGAGTGACCTCACTCCCCGAGTCGACAAGGGCCATAATGGCCTATCTGTTTACCTTAACCACCCGGGTAAATCGGTGTGAAGTGGCGACCACCCCACCACATTAATCAAATGGCAATTGCTCTGTGGGGACCCACCCCAGTTTCACTGCATTGGTTCAACCCCATTCGGGCAGTTGGCAATTACATGTCCCTGCTCCCCGCACCCATAACAGCAGTATCATTCTCGGGGTGACCCTGGACCCTTTGGACTTCTAGGGGAGGTCAGGTCCCCCTCTATTTTCAAACCCAAAAGTCCCTTTTTGGCCTCAGACCGCTCTTTGGTTGTCCTTCTCCTGGGCCCTGTCCAGTCCAACCTCTCGGGGGGTCAGTATCTCCAGTTTGTAATCCACCCCAAGTCCTGGGGGTAGCCAACCCCATCGTCTGGGGAAAGTTCCTTCATGGCATAATGCCGCCCCACCAAGGTGACCAGTTTATCACAGGAAGCGGGGTCGGCATGTCCAACCCACTGCCGTAGTAAGAACTGGTCCATTACCAGGACCTCCTCAATTTTGGCAACACAGTGGAACTTGGGTTGCAACCACTTCTTAGTCAAGTGGAGGAGGTCGTACATCTGCGACCGTGGTTTCGCCAACTCCTGGAATCTCCAGCTGTGGTACCTCTGTGCTGGAAGGGCTGGAGTCACGCCAGCACGGGCCAAGATCTCTTCCCTCTTCCTTCAGCCTTGGCTAGTCAGTGGCGACTCCCTTATCCAGATCATAATACGCCTTCTGGGCCTCGCTGCACAAAAACGGAGCTAAAATGCCAGTCCACTGTTCCAGAGGCCATGATCCATGAGCAGCTGTCCTTTCAAAAGCGAGCAAATATGTTTCAATGTCATCAGCCATCGTCATTTTCTGCAGACAGTAGGGAAGCCCGTATAGTCCGGTAACTCTCTGGGGTAGGCCCTCCCGGGTGACCTTCTCCCAGCACGATCTTGATGAGACACTTTACCATTTCCTGGAGGACAGCATGGTCCTGGGCAGTCTGTGTGGGCAGCAACTGGTTTGTCTCTTGTTGAGCCCGGGTAGCTTCCTGCTGGGCTGCCATAGCCTGAATCAAGGCTTTCACCACATCCTCCATGCCTGGTCTCCTTTACTCCTGGGTGATTCGTATTCCAGCCAAATTCTACACCGACCTGATTCCACTTTTGACACCACGTGTGACAAGGCTCAGCCTCACCACGGGATTCAAGATCAGATTTGCAGTGGTTAAGGGGTCTCAGGAAGACCAGTTTGTTAACATCAAATCAACCAGGTATATTTTTATTTTCTTAATATGGTTGGTGACAGAGAACTTTGGGCTTCTGCTCTTTTTAAGCCCCACCAGGGAAAATGAAACAAAAACAGAAATAAAGAGGCCTAGCTCCAGGTGAGAGTGTTGACTAAACAATCCCCAACCCTAACTAGGAATCCTCCTTTTCCAGAAGGCTAGACCTTCTGGAAGAACACAAACAGTAAAACGGAAAACTCAGAATGGAAATAACTTTTTCCTTTTTGGCCTAATTCAGGAGACCAGTCTCCTGAGGGTTGCTTAAGGGACTCCTGTTCTGGAACACATCCAAGCAGCTTGTCAGCCCTCTACCCCTGCAGCAACTCTCCACTGGCTTTTCCTTCCTGTTTTTAAAGCTCTCCTGATTGTGCAGCTGCAGCAAATCAGCTGAATCAGCTGCAGCTGTACCCTAACTATCTTACTCAGGGAAACCCCCTCTCCTCCAGTACCTGAGTTTACCACAAGACTTAATGGGTCACTTGCTGCCTTTTACTTAAGACCTATATGTGGAACATAACATATATATTCAAATTGTGATGGAGGGGCTGCCTGTCACTGCCAGGTAGGTATGGTTCCCTTACTCTGCTAATCTCATACCTTCTCCTGATTGCAGTGGACATTGAACCCAACATTAGCCCTCAAGTGTCAACTCTCACTGGAACTATGGTGTCATCCACTACTGCTTTTGCCACTGCACCCTGGAATGGTATCAAGGGTTCCAAGTCATAACAGTGATTGCTGTTACAGTGAGTGTACATTGCCAGAAATCAAAATGGTGATGCACACTCAACACCAAACCCAACCACAGTGATGGAAAAACAATGTATCTATGTGGGGGACTGTGTCACCCGCACCCCCCAAAATTAGATTCTCAACTCCAAGGGGGTACATGTCTGGGAGGGGAGAACTCATCCGGAAAAAAAATTAAGTGCCACACAGGTTCAAAATAAAATAAACTCCTTCCCCAGCCCTAAACCTAGTGCCTCCTTCACTGCAGCCCACCACTCTCGCCACCACACCAGAATGGCAGCTCGGCAGCACATCACCAAACTACACCACACATACCTTCTCCTTCCTGAACCCTCCTCTTCCAGTCCTTCACTCTCCTACTATCTCACTCTTTTATCCTGCACCTTGGTACTATAACTGCGCCTCGCTACCCTTTCAGGGTAGCTCACATCACAGGTGCTGAAACTGAGTCTCTCAAAACTGAGTTGCTCAATTTCAGTTACCATCATAATGTGCTACCTGTGTCAAGGGGCGAAAGATTGCACATATGAATTGATGAAGCCTCACTAAAAATCTATATGAGATAACTGTTTCGGTCAACCATTTTAAACCTACTATTTTGGGTATCATGGAGACCTGGCTTAAGCCACATATCCCTGACAATTTTTGTGCCCTCCTGGTATACAATCCCACAAGGGACAACTGAACCAAGGCCAAAAGGGGTGGGGGACAGCAATTTATTGCAAGTATCATCTGCAAGTCAACGCATCAAACCTAATGACCCCCCACCAATAACCCATTTAGAATTTTGTCATGTAACCCTTCTCCTAGATAACATGAAAAAACTGCACATCTTTGTCTACATCCCCCGGCTGGAAGCCAGCCTGCCCCACCCCCAATGAACTCCATTGGTTCACTTGTGCAAAATAATGAATGTCTCTTAATTGGTGACTTCAATATCAACTGTCTTTTGAATCATACAGTAAAGACAGAGCTCACCCTACACAAGCTGCAGCTACATCAGCTCATCTCTCAGCCTATTAGAAGTTCAAGTTTGACTTGTCCTCTACCTTAATAAACTGGATACCAACACCTTGTCCTAACAGATTTATCTGCTCAGGTGTACTCCCTGACTCTATAAGCAACCATTCCCTTGTATAGTCTGTCTGGAGGGCTAAGACTCCTAAGGCACCCCCCAGAATTATCTATGTCCAATCTTTCTTTAAGTCATTATACTTAAACATGAAATTGGAAGAGTAGACTGGTCTCAAATGTGGACCACAAACAATGTAAAGCATGCCCTATATGTATTCTATGAAGTAATATTAGCGATTCAAAATAAACTTGATCCCCTTACTTCAAGACAGGTATGTGGCCTTGTCACCAAATGGCTGGATCACCCCTTAAACAAAGAAACATAGAAACATAGAATTTGACGGCAGATAAGGACCGCTTGGCCCACCCAGTCTGCCCATTTCCCTACCTACTGGATAAGCTGCAGCTCCTAGTTAACCAGCAGCCTACTTCTTCCTACCCCCACCCCCCAGAACTGCCTTATGACTATCCCATGCATGCTTGAATTCCACCACTGATTTTGACTCCACAACCTCCTCCGGAGGCGTTCCATGCATCCACAACCCTCTCTGTGAAAAATACTTCCTTAAATTACCTCTAGCCGCCCTCCCCTCTATCTTCAAATTGTGCCCTCTTGTTCTTGCACACCTCTTTTTTTGAAAGATGCTACCCTCTTGGACTTTGTTGATTCCCTTGAGGTACTTGAAAGTTTCTATCATGTCCCCCCTCTCCCTTCTTTCCTCGAGGCTATACATATTAAGCTCCTTAAGTCTCTCTTCATATGTCTTCCGGTGCAGACCCTGCACCATTTTAGTTGCCCTCCTCTGGACAGCTTCCATCTTGTCTATGTCTTTGCAGAGACTGGGTCTCCAGAACTGCACACAGTACTCCAGATGGGGTCTCACCAGCTGTCTGTACAGAGGGATAATAACTTCCTGTTTTCTACTGGTGATGCCTCTCCCTATGCATCCCAGTATCCCCCCAGCCCTCCTTGCTGCCCTCTCACATTGCTTTCCCGTCTTTAGGTCATCTGATATGACTACCCCCAGGTCCCTTTCCATTTTTGTTGTTGTTAGTATCTCACCCCCCATTGTGTACTCTTCCCCTGGGTTTTTGTTTCCCAGGTGCATTACCTGCACTTCTTAGCATTGAATCTAAGCTGCCATACATTTGACCATTCCTCTAACCTTGCCAAGTCCCTTCTCATCCTTTCCACCACACACCTGTGCATCAACTCTGTTGCAGATCTTAGTGTCATCTGCAAAGAGACATCTTTCCTTCAGTCCTTCTGCAATGTACGCATATAAAGACATTGAAGAGGACCAGTCCTAATACTGAACCCTACGAGGTACCCCACTAGTAACCCTCCTTTCTTCTGAGTGGACTCCATTTACTATTACTCTCTGTGTCCTATTCTCCAGCCAATTCTTTACCCAGGCTGTCATCTTGGGACCCACTCCCAGGCTGGCTAACTTGTTTATTAATCTTTTGTGTGGGACTGTGTCAAATGCCTTGCTAAAGTCTAGGTAGGCCATGTCACAGCCCTCCTGATCTACTACTTTGGTCACCCAGTCAAAAAATCTATCAGATTCGTCTGGCATGACCTTCCCGCTGTGAATCCATGCTGCCTAGGGTCCTGTGCCCCTCGGCCTCTAGATACTCGACAATTCTTTCCTTTAGAAGTGATTCCATCATTTTCCCTATCACTGAGGTTAAACTAACAGGTCTATAGTTTCCTGCTTCTGCCTTGCTCCACTTTTGTGAGGGAATCACATCTGCCCTCCTCCAGTCCTCGGGTACCACCCCATCCTCCCATGATTTGTTAAAAGGGTAGTCAGTGGTGTCACTAGTTCTCCCTTAGTTCTTTTAGAATTCTGGGATGAATCCCATCAGGCCCCATTGCTTTGTCACCTTCAGTTTTAAGAGTTCTTTCAGAACCCTTTCTTCTGTAAATGGGCCGGTATCAACTTATGTATTCAGAGTGTTGCTACTATTTGTTTATGTACCTCCCCTCTTCCTTTGTAAATACTGAGCAAAATATTTGTTTAGTATCTCTGCCTTTTCACAGTCTCCCTCTGCCCACCCTCCTCCCTTTATTAAGCCTCACTATCCCTCCCTTGGTCTTCCTTCACTCCCTGATGTACCTATAAAGGTTTTATCCCTTCTTAACTGGTTGACTATCTTTTCCTTGGTTTGGGCCTTTGCTGTTCTGACTGCCTTCCCAGCCTCCTTTGCTTTAACTGATACAGTTCTCTGTCCTGCTCCTTCTGCAATTCCTTGTACTTCCTGAATGCTTTCTTTTCTCTTGAACCTTCACTGCCACTTCCTTTGAGAACCATAGTGGTTTCTTACCGTCTTGTTTTGTTTATTTGCTTCACACAAAGGCTCGTTACCTCTGTGATGGCAGTTTTATTATTCCCCATTGTTCTTCCACCCTCCTTCCTGCCCATTTGCTAGTGCGTTCCTTAGGCACTCACCATTTTAGCAAAGTCAGCCCTCCTAAAGTCCAGTACTTTTGTCTTTGTATGGCTTGACTCTATTGCTGTGTTATTGTGAACCATACTGTTCGATGGTCGCTAGTTCCCAGATGGCTACCCACTTCTACATCTGTAATCCTCTCACCATCTCCATTTGAGAGAATCAAGTCTAATATTGCTCCCTCTCGGTGGGCTCCAGTACTAGTTGTCTAAGGCATGCCCCTGTAGGGCATCTAGAATAACTGCACTCTTGAAGTGGCAGCTGCAACTGCACTCCAGTTAACATCTGGCATATTCAGATCACCCATCAGCAATATCTCCCCTTTTCTGCCATTCTAAGCATACTTTCTATCATTTCCTGTCCATTTCCTCCCCCTGAGACGGGGGTCTGTATACAACCCCTGTGCGTATTGTGGTGCCATTGCCTGTCTCCAAATTTACCCACAGTGCTTCTTCTCCTCCCTGTGTACCTTTTTGTTCTGTTGCTTTTATTCCTTCCCTTATGTAAAGAACTACTCCTCCTCCTCTTTTACCCTCCCTGTCCCTCCTGTAGACAGTGTATCCTGGTATGTTTATGTCCCAGTCATATCCCTTGCAGGCCCTCATTAAATAAGGGGATGCCAGCTGGTCCACCTATAAAATCTCCTGGGCTACTGCTAACTGAAACAATTACAGAAGGCTTAGGAATGCTTGCAAAAAGGCCATCAAACACAACAGAAGTCTTTACTTTTAATCTCTGTTCACTGCCTTGGCCAATAATCCTAAACTGATTTGGAATAACATCAAGCAAGTACTAGGTCAGGCTGGCAAACATAAACCAAGAGATCTAAATATTGATGGTGTAAATTGCAACAGCCCAATAAGCACTGCAATTGCATTCAGTCATTGTTTTGCTGACCTCTCTGTCTACACAGGCATCTTTCACACCTCTTCTAACTCATCCTCTGGCATTTCCTCATTAGAAACTGGCCCTTGCCACCCTCCATTCTACTTAAGGCATTCACTTGCCATGAGGTAATTTGACTCTTTACGCAAATCCCTATGTCTAAGTCTGCTGGCTTAGATGAATGTGAATCTAAAATTCTTAGGATTGCTGCAGCTAAGCTTGCCCTACTAGTAACAAAAATTTTTAACCTATCCCTCACATCTCAAGCAGTACCTGTTATCTGAAAGATATCGCATGTTGTCCCTGTATTTAAGAAATGGGAACTGAACAAACATCAGTAATTATAGACTCATCACTGTACTCCTGGTATTAACTTCCTGATAAAACTTTTGCGGCTCACAGAGTCAAAGGCCTTGCTGAAATCCAGATAGAGGATGTCTACCACCTGGCCTTGTCTACTATCTTAGTGACCCAGTCAAAGAAGTCAATCAGATTCATTTGACATGATCTCCCCCCCCCCATGAACCTGTGCTGCCTTGCATCCTGGATGCCATGCTTCTCTAAATATTCTATCAACCTTTCCTTAAATATGGTCTACATGAGCTTGCACATGGTTGAGGTCAGACTGGCTGATCTGTAATTCTCTGAGTCATCCTTGGGACCAATTTTTGGAGGAGCACCACGTGTGCAGTTCTCCAGTCTGCCAGTACCATGCCTGACTCAAGTGAACTATTAAATAGGCCTGCCAGTGGCCCTGCCAGCTGCTCAGCCAGTTCCCTTAGTACCTTTGGATGTACTCTGTCTGGACCTGGTGATTTGTCTACCTCAATAGTTCTCAGATTTTGTCACAGTGAGCCTACCCAAATCCATAGAAAAGATTTTGAGCCTCCCCAAAAACTGAAATAATCTTGGGCTTCCCCAAAGAAAAATAACTTACTGTGCTTTGCGCAGTACACCATGAATAAATTGAAATCCCTCTGAGTACTTGGCACACATTCAGTTCTTTGTCTTATACTGATGTGGAACCTTTGAAAAAGAGCTCCTGTGCTCAAAGGTGTTATCTGAATGACAAATAAATAAAATAAACAAATATTATTATTCGTCTTATTGTATCCCCCCACCCCACACACACACACACACACAGGCCAGCCTACTTGCTTCGCTACTTTCATTCTTGAACCATTGTCACCCCTTGTTGCAGTTCCTTCATGGGTCAGACTTCTTTTTCTGTTTCCTTTCTATATGAAATAACCTTCCTGCTTACTTTGCCTCTTCCCCTCCATCTCTGCTCATAAGAAACTTCTCAGGGATGACTTTGCTCCTTCCTGCTATTGCTCTTAGTACTTCTATGCTAAACCCTTGCATTTGGGCTGTTCTGCCATCAGTCTACAAATTGATTGATTACCACCACTCATTGTTAGCTTATTGTTCATATTTGTTTGTGCTATTGTTTAGTGTATATTTCTTGATCGTTTTGCTGTTACCTTTTGAAATGTATTCACTCCATACCCTTCCCCTGGTACAACTGAAATGAGCCTCGGCTCATTCAACTTCCCTTGTCACCTATTAGTAAATAAATACATAAAATTCACCTATTATTATCCTCTTTCAGTTTGCTTTATCTCTTCACACAAAATATATAAAATTCAAAATTTAAATACAGTACTTTTTCAGACTTGCTTGAGCCTCCCCTGGAACAGGTTGGGGCCTCCCAAGGGAGGCTGGCCTCACCATTTGAGAACCCCTGGTCTACCTTCAATGCTATCAGCCCTTCCCTCACTCTATCCTCCTCTATCACTACATTTGCGTTCCCTTCCCCCAGCTCCTCTCCTCCCTCCTTAAGGCACTGGTCTGTCCTTCTCCCTGGTGGAGATGGAACAGAAGTATTCTTTTAGTATCTTGCTTTTCCCCTGTTATCCTCCACCCACTCCTCCTCTTTCTCAAGCCTAACAATCCTGTCCTTCTTGTCCCTCTTCTGACTTGTATAGTGAAAGAAGGCCTTCTCCCCCTTCTTAATTCCTTCAACTATCTGCAGCTCCATCTGTGCCTTAGCTCACTGGACCAGTAGCGTAGCAAATTCCCAGAGGGTCTGGGTGCAAGGCAATGTTACAGGGCCCCTTCCCAGTTCTGAATAAACATCAAAATTATGATTTGGGCCCCTCAAAACTTGTGGGCCCGGGTGCCACTGCACCCCTTGCACCCTTGTAGCTATGCCCCTGCACTGGACTTCCTTACTTGCCTCATTAGCCAACCTTAGGTAATTTTCTCTATCCACTACTCTCTTGGTCTTCCTGGATTTCCTATAGGCTAACCTCTTCTCCCTTACTGCCTGGGAGACCCCAGAACTGAAGTAGCTGGGTGCATTGGCCCTTGTTGTCTTCCCCCTGAGCTTAACTCACTCCTCTGTGGCAACCAGTATTCCTTCCTTCCTTAATGATGATCCACCTTTGGGCCACCCCATATCTGCTCTGATGTTCACCAGGTGGCTCCTTAGCACTTTGCCCATCTTCCTGAAGTCTGCTCACCTAAAATCCAAGATTTTGGTCTTAGGATGCTTTTCCTGCCCATATCCAACACTGTGCAATGGTCACTCCCACCAAGTGTCTCCCTGACCGTTATTTCCTGTACATGTTCCCCATTCATGAGCACCATGATGGCACGGTCTTCTTTGGCCTCAGAAAGGCATTCGACCTAGTAGATCACACCATATTATGTACCAATTTAAGTGCCTTGTGTGTCTGCCCCCTGACTCTGAATTGGTTCAAATGTTATCAGGGTAACAGGCATCAGTGGGTTAAATTTGGCCACACCCTGTCACACCCTTCTGCTACCACAGTTGGGGTCCCACAAGGCTCCATACTGGGTCTCCTTCTTTTTTCTGATTCACATAAATTCCATCCACACTAATCTCAAACATTGTATCCCAGTTCTTTATGCCAATGACCTTGCCTTCTACACTACCTCCTGCTATATTCCTTCCAGGATGCATCTGGAAATGAGCTGTTGTCAGCTCAGTATGTCTTTCCTGGTTAATCTTTTTAAATAAGTAAATGAAATAAATATCCTTGAACTAAATAGCTGCCTCACTTCCAACCTCCACTGTATTCAGCCCTGGCTCTGATCCAATAAGCTCTTTTTAAACACCACCAAGACACAAGCCATGCTATTTGGTTTGGCTTCTAAGTTAAAGAAGTGTAATACCCCCCCTCACAGTCCAGTGCATTGATGGATCTCTTCTTACCACAGTTACTAACTTCAGTTGTCTTGGAGTGACACTTGATACATCCCTAAACTTCTCGGAGTAAATCTCTGCTACATGCAAGCCTGTTAATGCAAGACTTGGGTTTTCACATTAAGTCAAAGACAGCCTTTCACCCTCAACCTGTGTAGTGATTACCGGAGTCATCCTGCTACCAAAATTAACACATGGAATGGCAGTCTACTACCTTGCCTCCAAAACCACCCTGCATAAAAGGGACGAGGCCTACTATAATATCTATAGGTTAATTCTAGCCTCGAACAGGTAAACTCACCATTGTGAGATCTATTCTAAGCTTGGTTGGCTCCCTCTAACAGCCCTATGAAAATTGTTATGGGCAATCTGATTCATACAGTTGTGAACCAGCAATCCATACATAGTACATAGATACATAGACAGTGTCAGCAGATAAGGGCCTATGGCCCACCCAGTCTGCCCATTTGAGCTTGTAAGTTCAGTTTGTTTTCCTAGAAGTCTGTTGCCCCTTACCCCTGACCTCCAGAATTCCTTTATGTATATCCCATGCATTCTTAAATCCCGTGATTGTTTCAGCCCCCACCACTTCCTCTGGCAGGGTGTTCCACTTGTCCACCACCCGTTCTGTGAAGAAATTCTTACTCATGTTTCCTCTGACTTGTCCTCCTCCAACTTCATCCCATGCCCTCTAGTCCTGGAACATCTTTTCGCTAAAAATAGTGTTTTCCTGCACCCTGTTCCTCCCTGTAAGATACTTGTATGTCTCTATCATATCCCTCTCTCCTCCTCTCCTCCAGGAGTACATGTTCAGTTCCTTCAACCTGTCTTCATAGGACTTGTGATGCAATCCATGCACCATCTTTGTTGCCCTTCTCTGAACCTTCTCTACCTGTCTATGTCCTTATGTAGGTAGGGTCTCCAGAACTATACACTGTACTCCAGGTGGGGCCTCACTAGTGTCTTCTATAGCGAATTATGACCTCCCTTTTCCTGCTGGTGATGCCCCTGCCTATACATCCCAGCATCCTATTTGCTTTACCTGCTGCCTTGTCACACTGTTTCCCTACCTTGAGGTCATCAGAGATGATAACCCCAAGATCCCTTTCCTGCTTGGTGCATGCTATATCCTCACCCCAACTGATATATTGTGCCAGAGTTTTTGTGCCTATATGCATTATCTTGCACTTCTTTGCATTGAATTTCAACTGCCAAACCCCTGACCATTCTTCAAGTTTCTGCAGGTTGCTTCTCATTCTGTCTACACCCTCTGGTGTGTCTACTCTGTTACAGAGCTTTGTGTCATCAGCGAACAGTGAAATTCTGCCTTCTAGGTCCTGCGTAATGTCACTGATGAAGATGTTGAATAGGACCTGCCCCAGCACTGATCCCTGTGGTACCCCACTGGTCACTCTTCCCTCTGTAGAGTGACAGCCATTTACCACCACCCTCTGTGTCCCTGCACCCAGCCAGTTACCTACCCACCACACTACTGTCCTGCCCACACCCATATTCCCCAGTTTGTGTAATAGTCTTCTATGTGGCACAGTGTCAAAGGCCTTGTTGAAGTCCAGATAGGCCATGTCCACCGCCCTCCCTGATCCACCTCCCTAGTCACCCAGTGAAAAATTCAACGAGGTTGGTCTGACAGACCTCCCGGTGAAACCATGCTGCCTTGGGTCCTGTAGTCCATTGACAACCAGATGTTCTACCAATCTCCTTCAGTAGTGCTTCCATGATCTTCCCCACTACCGAGGTGAGGCTGACTGGTCTGTAGTTCCCTGCTTCCTCTTTGTTCCCGCTTTTGTATAGGGGACTACATCTGCTGTCCTCCAGTCTTTGGGTACCTCCCTGTTTCCAGTGATTGGCTAAACAGGATAGCCAGAGGTTCAGCCACCACCTCTCTTAGTTCTTTAAGGACCCTGGGTGCACCCCATCTGGCCCCATTGCTTTATCAACTCTTATTACTTCCAGTTTCTTCAGGACCCTTTCTCGTGTAAAGGGACTTGTGTCCATTTCTGCACCATTCTCACCCCTTGTACTCCCTTCAGACCCATCCTCTTCCTCAGTAAAGACTGAGCAGAAATACCTGTTCAATATGTCAGCTTTACTGTTGTCATCCTCCAAGTGGCCCCCATCCTCCCCCTTCAGTCTCACTATCCCTCCCTTTGTCTTTCTTTTTCACTTATGTACCTGTAAAGGTTTGTCCCTCTACCCACTGATTTTGCAATGTGTTCTTCTGTCTCATCTTTGGCTTCCCTTACTGACCTCCCTGCCTCCTTTGCTTTTCCTGGTACTTCTCCTATCCCCTTCTGCCTGTGTCTTTTGTATTGCCTGAATGCAATCTTTTGGCTTTCACTTTCTTTGCTACCTCTTTTGGAAAACCATAATGGTCTCCTCTTCCTTTTCCTCTTGCTAACCTGCTTAATGCATAATTCTGTTGTTCTTGTAATCCCATTTTAAATACTGCCCTGTTCCTCAACCCTGATTCCTGTCCCATTCCCCTAATGCCTCTTTTCAAGTGTCTCCCCATTTTCCCAAGTCTGCCCCCTAAAATCCAGGATACGTGTTTTTGTGTGGTTTGGTTCTGCTCTTTCTGTGATTTCAAACCACAATGACTGGTGTCACTGTTTCCCAGGTGCTCCCCACTGTTACCCCCATCACACTGTCCCTGTTTGTGAGCACAAGGTCCAGTATTGCCTTCTGCCGAGTTGGTTCCATGACCAGTTGCTTGAGGAAGGCACCCTGAAGGGAGTCCAGGATAAATCTGCTCCTAGTTGATGCTGCTGCTGGGATGCTCCAGTCCACGTCTGGAATATTGAATCCCCCATGTCTCTCTATGTGACTTAAGCAATAATTCCCAACAGGGTGTGCGTTGTGCTGGGATAATGTCACGCCTCAGGTGGTTGGGCACAAGGCCACAGGCCGAGTGCGTCCAACGACTAAGGCATGACGTTATCCCAAACAACACACACTCTGGAGGGCATTATTACTATTATACAATGGCTTGTTGTTATACAGAATAAAAAAAATCATTTTAAAGATGTTTTTGTGTGGAAAAATATTTTTGTTTTTTAAGAGGAGATGAAACAGTCAATCAAAAGCTCCATAAAACAATCGTTCAATAAATGCTCATCTAGAGGTTCACAGTGAGGTTGAGACTAGATCCGTGATGTTGTAGTGGGATAACATCATGGGTCCAGCCCAAGACTGACCAATCAGAGACCAGGATTTTTTCTTACCATTGTATAATGACACTTGACAGCCTGGCATAATCACTCAAATCTAATGTCCCCCTGCTGTTATGCATCCCTTGAACCAGGACCAAACTTGCAGAGATGTCATTCTCTTTCACGGTACCTGCAGTATGAAACTCTATCCCAAACACCATCCATCAGTGCTCAACCATTCATGCCTTTAAAACCGCATTTTAAACCTTCCTATGACAAGCAACTTTATGTTCTTGCCCTTAGGCTGGTCATTGTTAGGATGCCAACACCTTGACTCGCACTTGACTCCTACATACTGTAGATATATACCCTAGAACCTTGCTCTGTATGTCAATTATTGTTTATAGAAATGTATGACCATTTGCCTTAAATCTCGTTATATTAGTTTCAATCACTGTTTCTAGCCTATCACTTTATTGTTCTCTATTTTGTATTGAACTCTGTTTACATCGAAGAATTGTTATAACTGTTCTTTGCTTTTGACCACCCTTGTTGTGTTCTACCAGGTTGTACCTGAAAATAGGCATCTGTATCATCTAGTGCACCTCCTCTCTGGTGAATAAAAACATAATAAAATTAAATGTTTTTTTCCAAAGCTTTCCCTGAATTGGTTCAATTACTAGTTGTGTCTGCTGTTTAACTGCTTATTGCTGGTGTGTGTGCATGCATGGATACTGTGGTACCAGCATTATTTAATAAGATTTTCAAAGTTTTCCCTGAACTGACTCAGTAGAAGCCTACACTCCACGATTTCAGTTTCAGCTATAGCAAAAAACCAGTGACTCAGTTTGGGAAAAACTTTGAGAAGTATATTAAACACAGTTTAGGCAGCATAGCAACCCCTACATCATGTTGGAGGTTCTGTGCTACCCAAATTGTGTTTAATATACTTCTTTAGGATTTCCCCAAACTGAGTCACTAGTTGTTTGCTGTAGCTGTGACTGAAACAAGTGGAGGGTTGCGTGAGTGGGTAGTGTGCTGCCAGAATTGTGTTTAAATATACTTTTTTCAAAACGTGGTCCAGACTCACTCATTGTCCTTTTTATGTTGGCTCACATATGCGCAGCCAACATATTGTGGTAGTAGCAGATTTGGAGGCGCGGTCACTGTTGGGAGAATGCAGGGCACACATCAGTAGGTGTGTCTCTCATTCCCCAATAAGCCTGCATGCTGGTGCCACACCATGAATACATACTGTGGCACACATCTAACGAAAGGTCTGCTGCAATGTGAGTAAAGCTCATCATACATAGCGGCACCTCCGACATGCCTTTCGGTGAAAAAGTAAATTAAACATGGTGACACGCACTGCCGCATATGTCGACTTTGGGGTGCCCAATCTCTGTCAGCATGCCCTGACCCAATGTATGTGCCAACAGGGGGAGCCTAGTCGGCATCATGCCCCCCCATTTGTCATGTGCCGAGGGGGGTACCCAATTCCCCCTTGGCTCTTGCTCTGTCTGCTTTTGTTGTGTGCTGATGGGGGTGCCCAATCCCTGTCAGTTACAGCATCCCCCAAAACACTTAGGTGGCATACTGGGAGCCCACCCCAGCATGCCAAATCCCCTGAAAAAGAAAAACCATCCCGTGATGGTTTTTTTTTGGTTACCCCTGTGAAAGAAGAAAACGGTCCCTCGCAATCTCCCTGCCCCCTCCCACAACCCATGCCCAACCTCTGTGCACCCTGCCCCCCACACCCCCCTCACCCCATACTTACCCCTGGAGTGCGGTGCAATGATCTTTGGTGGACCGGGAACATGTCTACACTCTTCAAAGCCAACCACAAACTGAAGAAATGCTGGTAAGCTGTATAATGGCATAAATAGTTTTTTTTTCAACTTTGGTGCATATCTCAGCCATTGTTTGGAATTTTTGCACCAAATTTTCAGCATGAGGTTACTAAGTCCCCTCCTCATGAATTCAGTCACTGTCATGGCGTTATTCCATCCCAAAAGGTGATTTTGCGGTCACTGCATGAAATCACCTTTCAGGACTGAGTGACAAACCGACAGTGCCACTGTTCATGAGGGGGTCTCTCAAAAAGCCTATGTTGCAAATTTGGTGAAAAAATTCCAAAAAATGGCTGTTTTGCAAGCATGCGTTGAGCTGTTTCCATGCGCGTAACTTTGTGAATTTGCAATATTTTCACTCCAGATTTTCAAAATTGGCATTTTTCCACACCTCCTTATGAACAGTACAGCTGTTATTTTACATATCCTGGCTGAAATGTGTTTTCGCATGTCCGGTGCAGAATAGTGCAGTCGCTGTACAAAATCAGTTTTTAGGACTGTTTGAGAAAATGATGGTGACACTGTTCATGAGCAGAGGTCCTAAAATGCCTATGTTGAAAATTTGGTGCCGAAAGTCCATAAAATGACTGTGTTACAAGCATGTATTGAGTAGTTTCCACACACCCTTGTAACCTCGCAAATTTGCAGTATTTTCATGCCAGATTTTCAATACTGGCATTTTTTCACACCTCCTTATGAACAGTACAGCTGTCAATTTTCACAGCCTGCCCAAATGTGTTTCTGCACCTGTGTCACACCTTGGCATGGTCGCTGTGGGAAATCAACTTTTGGGACTGATTAACAAAATCACAGCACCACTGTTCATGAGGGGAGGTCCCAAAATGTCTATGTTGAACATGTGGCTAAAAAACTCCCAAATATAATTGCGTTATGGATGTGTGTTGCGCAGTTTCTATGCATGCTCATGACTTCACCAATTTTTCATATTTTCACTCCAGATTTTCAACGTTGCCATATTTTTACACCTCCTCATGAACAATACAGATGTCATTTTCCACATCCTGCCCAAAATGTGTTTTCATTCCTGTGTCGCCAAATGGCAAAGCTGCTGTGCAAAACCACCCTTCAGCTAACAAACTGATAATGCCGCTTTTCATGAGGTGGGCTCACAAACAGCCCATATTGAAAATTTGGAGTAAAAATACCAACACACACCTACGGTGTTAGGATTTCCAACTGTAACACCCCACCCTGTAGAGACTGACAGGTGTCAGGGGTGTGACTTGGGATCATCGGTTGTAATGCTCATGCCATTCCACCCCCACCCGCAGCCAGTGACAGGCATTGTGGTGTGCCTTACACTGTCTGGCCACAAGGTTCACCCCATTCTCCTATACTGCACCCACCTCAGCATATTTCCTTATGGAATGGGGTAAGTATAATGCTCAAAGACCCCAAAGCACACCACAACACTTGTCAGTGTCTACAGGGTAGGGTGAGATTCAATGGCATGAGCATTATAGCTGATGACCCAAAGGCACACCCCAATGCCTGCCAGTCTCTACAGGGTGGGGGTGGGAATGGTGTCACTTCAATACTTCACTGCCATTCCTATTATGCATCTCTAACTCTGGCACTACCAATGCCAATGCCAGCGAGACAACATTTGGCTTTGACAGATGCTTGTCTGTAGCTGTGACATTGGTTATTTTCATTGCATTTTTTTATCTGTATCACAATGTAAAGGGTTGACCCTATTTTAGGATCAGTGTAAGATGCTGATCTCATCACTGTATGGCCAAGGGGAGCATTGGTGAAAAGCAGTTTGGGTGGCATGGGGCTATTAGGTGCAGAGTGGCTTAGATGGTTAAGGTAACTGAACCCAAACCAGAGTACAATTTAGCCCTCCCCAGCACTATTACTGTAATTACTGTAATTTTAAAATATAGTACAATAATTGCTAATCACTTCTTGTTTACAACTGTAACATGACGTAGCTCATACTTTGGTTTGGGGGCCTGTGGGTGATAGGTGTATGGGGGTGTTGGTAACCAGACCTGAACCCGTGCACCATTTAGCTTTAGCCTTTGATAGTTACTGTAATTTTAAGGCAATTAATCAGCAACTGTAGCTTGTTGTGGGTATGGTACCATTTTGTTTAATTCACTGGGTGATTTCAGGGACTTTGGGCATGAGCGAGTACATGAATGATTTTTGGCAGCTGTGGGTGCTCAACTTTAATGAGTGTTGAGTAAGAAGATAGTGTGTGAGCACAAGTACTGGTGTGAATGGACCTCTGTAGGGCTGGCTATCTTGATGTGGCACTGAGGCTTATCAAATTGTAGCAGTGCAACTAAAAGTCAGTCTGCTAGCTTGACTTTCTTGATGACTGAGAGAGTTTCTTACTGTATGAGTATGGATACGTGTTACATATTTCAGTTTTGTGTACAGGCCACTGATCAGATGCTCAGCAAAAAAGCTGCTCCACACTCCAACAAGAGTCTGTGCCTGGCTACCAAAACCCAATAAAGCAAAAATGCTGGTATAGGACTACTGTCTGGTGACGGCATTTTTGCTTCACTGATAAGATGCTGCTGTGTCACTGGGGCAGCAATATGGTGACAGTGGTGGTGGGGGGTTGCAGTGTGGGCAGCTGTATAAAAATTTGAAATTCCTGCCTATACCCCTGGATACTGGTGATAAAACTTAGATTTTTAGACAGCACACAAAATGCCAGTCCTGAGGGGCATCAGCCCTGGGCTACTGTACATACAGTATATCAGATTTTACCATTCTAAAGAAAAGAAACTTTTCCTACACAAGGTCATGAGAGAAAGCAATGTGCAATGGCAGGCATCTACAGTTCAAGTTTATTCTGACCTAAGTGCAGCATTAACTGAAAAACACAACAGTTTAATGTTGCTAAACTGATTGATTATATGCAGAAAGAATTATGTTTACTGCCTTTTAATGCCCGCCAAAATAAAATTTGTAGTGAATAGTGCCTTTCAATTTTTCATTGACATGGATAAAGCTAATGATTATACTGCTTCTTTGCCAGATAAGTGAGGGCAACTTCAGTTTATTTGCTTTTTTTGATACACCATAATGGCTGCTGGAATCTAGTTCACTGTCTGCAGGGACTATGGTTTAAACATTGTCTTATGTCTTTGCCTTTGAGTTGAGCAGACCCCACTTATGGATTTTATTTGCACTGGGATTCTTTCTTTTCAAGTTGGGTTGATTTTAACTTCGATGTGCCAAAGCTTTTTCAACTCATGAAACTTTATAAAAGGAACTGCATTTCTGCCGGTCATTTGAAAGACTGTTATTTGGAACTACTGTGTGGGATTGTTATTAACAGTAACATGGAGTACTGAGTTGTTTTTGTTAACTGCTACACTATTTATCTATGTTTGCATTTTAATTTTTTTATGAGAACCCTTCTTCATGGGAATTTATTTTCCTTCGCAAATTCATTAGTCGTGAGTGATATCTGACGCTGCAGGTGAACTGATGCTTTGGCCATGATCCTGTGGTTTGAGGGGTGGGGGATGCTTGACCTGTCAGGACTGTCTTTTTTCCAGAAGTGTAGGTTTAAGTTTACTGGAGAATAGGCTCAGATTGCCTCTGAGATCAGACATACATCCCTGATGTCCCATCCAACTTCTCAGGTTGTGGTCTGCTGTGTGGGTTATGTGCAGTGGTGTAGTGCTAAAGTTAGAAGTGAGGGGTCTCTGGCCATGAACTATGGCCCCCCTCCAACCAATGGAGGGTAGCTATCAGGTTTTAGATACATTCTGGTGCATTTTGAGAGTCATTTTGACACTATTTGGCTGCTTTTAAAGCCTTTTTATGTTTGCTTGCACGCATATGCAAGAATCATAGTGCTATCATCCGAGTTTTTGGAGGTGTGGCACCCGTCTTCCAATTCAGTCAGTGAGTTTGCAGGCACAGCCGCAGTTCTCCAATCAACACTGTAGCTGTCTATGACAGCTGTTGAAAATGCAGTGCCATACAGTTGAAAGGGAGAGCTCTGCTTCAGTGAGCAGCGCTCCCCCCCCCACACGCACACACGCATATTGCGTGTTCATGCGCTCCCCGCACACACTTACTGTACGACCGACGGGGGTGCCCAATCCCCCGTCGGCTCCATGCCCCCCAAAATAGCTTCCCAGGTGCCACTGCCAAATGCTGAACAATTGACTCAATGAGAAATTAAAATATTTCACTGGTATTTATACAGTATATGGAACTACACAGTTGTATAGTGATTGTTCTGTGTTACAGATAATCTACACTATTTCATAATTAGTGTCTTTTCAGCAGCCTGACTTGTGCGTGTCAGTTCTGCTATGCTTTGTAGCTTGCATCTGCCATAGAGAACATACCTGGGGAGATCCTATAAAGCACAGTTGCTCTATGGGGTGAATGCAAAAAAAATAAAAAAAAAGGCAAGAAATACAAAAACATGTCACTATCAGGGGTTATTGCTATAAGTAAAAACACAGCTGCATCAGCCCAGCCAATTAGTGAGCACAAACAAATGGAACAACGGTACCTGGACCATGGGCATCATGCCAGTAAGACATCCCCGTGCCACAAAAGAGTAGTCCAACCTCCTACTGATTTTGTTTGTGCCTGCTGTTGAAGGCAGAGCATTGTCTGTTGCATTGGTGGTGACATCACAGGCTGCATCCCCTGTCGCCAAGCTCAGAGTGACAAGCGAGGGCGCATGTGGGTATGAGCGGCAGGTCTCGGATTCCGCAGTTGTTGCTGCCATAATCTGTCTGTCTGTCATGACTTGTCTCTTCTGTTGGTGACTCAAACACACCATACTGATGGTCGTGGCAGTGTCACAATGGAAGTTCAAATGCACATGGAGTGAATGACACCCGCAGGGTGAAAGCAGTGGCTTTCAAATAGGAGGGAGGGAACTTTTGGTAACAAATAAAGCAGAGACAGAGTTACAGAAACATTCATCATAAGGTGGAGGGGACTAGTGCACTCCTGATGAAATTAGTACCCCACAAACCTCGAGAGGAACAGCTGCAGTAATGACGAGCAAGTGCATCTGTGAGATCTGCACATGAGGGTAGGTATCCTTGTAGCCAGTGTTGTCCAAGAGTTGAACCCGTTTCAGTGCTTTTTTTAATTGGATAACCCAATGAAAGTGCTTAAAAGGCAACTGTGCCTTCCGTTTAATACAGTCTCTTCTATTTTTGTGAGGTGCCATATGTACCTAATCTGTTTTGAACCAAGAGCTAAGGTGCTCTGATGCAGCAGAAAGTAAAGTGACAGGAGCTAGGTTGAGATGTAGCACCAGTGATGTCAACGTAATCCAATAAGGGAATTCCCTCGGTGATCATTTCACTTAAAATAGATGAATAAACCTATTATGTTTCATGAAAAAAATATATTCATCTTTTCTGTTTTTTTTACTTCTTTTCACACAGCCGACTTGCTGTTATATATTCGTTATCATTTTCTATTGCTTTTTTATGCACTTTCACCTCCTTGTCTCTGTGGGATTATGTTGCTCAGTTTAGAAGTCCTACGTGAACACAAAGGTGTAGGGTGGCTCAACAAATTCATGGTGCCCTAGATGAACATTTATAAATAAGTATGAGTCTGGGGCCAAGGCTGTAGGTTTTTAGCTGCTGTATTGTGCATCTTTGAGTGTTTTTAATGTTTTATAATGAGAATAATTTCACAGTCATAATAAAATAAAATATTTGAAACATCATTTACTTAAGCCCAGGTTCTCTCTCTCCCTCACCCCATTTCAAGGCAATAATCCCATAGTCTCCAGTGGCACTGCTCCACTCCATCCCATCCCATGTTATTAAGTCCCTAGCATCCACTTGAACCCCTTCCTTCACCCCATCCACACATATAATTCTCTGGTTTCCTATTGCCCCTCACTCACCTCATTCCATGCCAGTAACACCCTGGCATTCAGTTCCGCCCTCTCACGCACTCCATTCAATGCCAGTTAGTCTCAGGCATCAAGAGGTACCCCCTCCCTCACTCTGATGCCAGAACTTTCCTGACATGCAGTGATACCTCCCTCCCTCACCTATTCTCAGGCCAATAAGTCCCTGACAGCCAGGGCTGCTACCCCTTCCTTCATCCCATTCCATGCCAATAAGTCTATAGTTTCCTGTTGTAGCCCATCCCATGCAAATAATTCCCCGGTATCTAGCTGGCTTCATCCCATGCCAAAAGTCTCTGGTAGCTAGCAGAAGCCTCCCCCTTCAACAGTGACCAATACAGCACTCCTCTCACCTCCTCCCCCCAGCTATCTACTGTCGGAATACTTTATCACAACAATGATTTATGAAATACAAGCTCACTGCATGTACTCATTGAGCTCTGTTTGTTGTAAAGGGTTCAGATGGCAGCCAGCTGAGGAGGTGAAAACAAGGTTGTGCCAGTGAGCATCTGGTGGTGGGTGTGGAGGGTGGGGTGCCACTTGGGACTTTTGGGTGTGGGATGATGCATGGGAGCAACTAGAGACATTTGTGTGGGTGAGGGAGGGTTGCCACTGGATGCCAACAACTTAACACCATGGAATGGAGAGGGGGGGAGGGGAAGCTACTGCTGAACCCAGTGACTTATTGGCACAGTATGGGGTGAAGGAAGAGGGTGACTAGACATTAAGAACTTATTAGAACAGAACATTGTGAGGGAGTAAAGTACCACTGGACACTATCATGTTAGTTAACATAATTTAAACTGATTACTTCTTCCCATAAAGGCCAACCCTAAAGGGGAAAAGTTTATTATTTTCTAAAAACTGACCAGTCAAGTATAAATATCCACAAGAGAGAAGAGAAGGGCAAATAATTGCAAAAGGGAAGAAAATACTTTCCTCCATTAGTTTACGCACTGGCAATTCTCTCTTATTTGCTTTGACTGGAGAATAAAATCAGTTCTGTAAAATACATATAATGATTTTTTTACAGAGAAGTTAGTTACCAATCAGGAGTTTTCCTGCATTCAGTGAGCACTGCCTTTCCAGTGACTGGATGTGGTACTCTGCCTACTCACAAAAATCGAATGGGTGTAAAATGTGCACAAGAAATCATAGACAACAAGCCCCTTTGACGCAAAATCAGCTTGCTGACTGAATTTTGCATGTGGAGAGATGGTGCAGCACTGCCTGTATAATTTGAAACAAAACACTGGGGTCAAGGAACATAGAAGCACCAAAGAAGCAGTCTGGAATTTGATGTTGCACAAAGATAGAGGCAAAATTGGTATGTCCCTGAGTGAATGTATTAGAAATATCATAGTATAATCGTTTTATCTAATTTTCAATCATGCAAAAACCAGCACTGGACACTGCTGGTACAAATAATAATGTTTATTGAATTACGTGTTTAAAACAGACATATTGGTACAACATAATGGAACAAGCATGTTCCCCCATTCCATTATGCTGTATCGTATACTGTATCTGTTTTAAACATGTAGTTTTAATATACTTTGCTGTTAGTTCCGTTGGTGTCTGGTGTCGTTTTTGTCTTTAAATGTTTCCTTTTTTGACCTGGCATGGTCCATGACATTGCAGTGGGCAGTGTTTTTTTTTTTTTTTTTCAGTTGCTGTATTAGTT
This sequence comes from Neoceratodus forsteri, assembly GCA_016271365.2. Taxonomy (NCBI): domain Eukaryota; kingdom Metazoa; phylum Chordata; order Ceratodontiformes; family Ceratodontidae; genus Neoceratodus; species Neoceratodus forsteri. Next base: position 784,146,321 of record CM028137.1, read on the forward strand.
GTCCCACTTTAAAAGTATGTTTTGGTAGAGGGGACCAAAAGTAGCCTCAGGCTGGGATTAATTAATCTGTGGAATTTATGATAGCCAGCTGTGAACGACTGTACACATGGTGCAATGTATGGACAGCAGTATGTTGCATTTTGTGATGCCATATAAAGCGTATGTGCAAAGCTTGAATGGATATCATGGCATCATACACCAAGTGTGTGTAAAAAAGAAAATTCAAAATAAAAACAAAAGTTTGAAAATCCCATAATACATAGTGGTGATGTAACAGTATAGGAGTGTGTGTGTGTGTGTGTGTGTAACCAGAATTTGTCACCCCCCCGAGGTGTGGGATGCTACATAAACCCTGAGAGTGGAGCTCGAGGGGTTTATGAAAGCATCTCACACTGAGAGTGTGTATCAAGTTTTGAGTTACACAGTCCCCATGTTTTGTTTTTTATATTTACTAGCGGAGCATTTGTAATCAGGAGGGATTTCTTTATTACTTGTGGCAGTTGTGTGTTTGCTGGCACCAGTCTCAGCATGAGCTTGATTGACAGGCACAAATTACAACTGCCCAGTTGTAACGCAGAATTACAGCTGGGCGGTTGTAACATGATTTTAAAAACATGCTATTCGGATATTAAAAATGCTCCATAGTAATTATAGTATTGTTAGAGTACTGGTTTTCAAGTTGATATCAGTCTTTATCAGTACTTACATAGTTATTTTAAAAATTGTTTTATGGGAAATGCACACTGAGCCGTGATTGGTTTCTGTGTGCATCCCTGGGGGTACATGACCAATAACAAAAATGGCTACAAGGTTCAAAAGGAACATGAGGAAAACAAGACTAATTTCAGGTAACTAAATATGAAGCTGTACAGAACAGCCGGATTGCATTAATGCGGTATTTTACACACAGTAATTGGTAAGAACAATAAGATAAATGGGGTGAAGATATGCTGACTTAAGATAAAATTGATATCTTCATGAGAGGTTTTTGATTTGTTGCTCTCTCACTAGTGGCTTCCGTATAGCAAAGGGTATTTAGGTAGTTTGTGACAGAAATGGTAAAAAGCTACAAAACTGAAAAAATAAAAATATGTGAACTACGTCGACAACTGACATTTCAATTACAAAATAAAAGGCATCCCAGTATTTCATGTATTCATTGAAACAGTATTACCAGGAAAGGTCTCCTAAGCCATACATAGGGAATATCCCATGAGGTAGCTTCAAATATCCATGTTATTTGGTTTGAAATGTTGGTGTAACTGCGCACTTGCATGAGTGTCATAGCCACGAGTGCACAGTGGCAATGACACCAGCATATCAAACCAAATAACATGCATATTTGAAGTTACCTTATGGGTTATCCAATGTATACCATGGGAATTTCCACTTTTTTTGTCTCTTGCAGGTAAAAAATGTGCTGTGTTATGTAAAAAGATTAGCTTTTTACAGATATTTCTTTCTTTTCCACTTTATTAATGACGCTAAGCCACGCCTTTTACTTTTATGGTTAGAGTGACAGCATCCCTTTTTGATGTACTGCTTATAGGGAGCCATTGTGCATGAAAAGCAAGGGTTGTGAGCTGGCCCATCGATGCAGTGGTAGCACCACCATTCGCAGTGCTGGTGACCTGGGTTCAGAAGTGAGCCCAGTTGGGGGGAGGAGGATAGAGTATCCCTGAGGATGCTCTACTCCTTCGGGGTAGGAAGGGAGGGCTGCTTGCTTCGCTATGACATTGCCACCTGGGTGGATGCAGGTGGCAGTGCCGCGGAGCTGCAATGGGTGGGTAGGTGTTTCCTGGCCAGGATGTCTGCACAATTGCATGCAGATGTCGATTTGGCTCTTGCCCATGAATAACTCAGGGGAGGGAACTAACAGGGAAGGAACAACACCTCCCTGACCTGCAGCAGTATGATGCCTCCTCTCTCTCTCTCTCCACAGGCCCCAGACCGCTCACTGGGCTCCCAATCAAAACCTAGCTCTAATTCCTCCTGGGCTTAGGGAACCTGCAAGGCTCCACCAGCAGGGGCAATCCATGGGTCATTGAATGGTCACATGATAAGTCCTGCAGACAGCAAGTGATATGAGAGAGAGAGAGAGAGAGAGAGAGAGAGGGGAATATTGGCAATAACTGTAATAAAGCGTAAATGAAATAAATTATATATGTTTATATACAGTCTTATCAACCTTAGTTTATATTTCAACATTCATATACTCAAGGAAAAAATAATTCCTAACTTCCAAAACTGTTCATACCATCATTGATTATATACTTTCATATTTATAATATTATATATTTAAACCCCAACTTAATTTTGTGGTATTGCTTCAAGTTTTTCAATTTTCAAACGTTTTTCATGTTATTGTAATTTCTCAAAATGGCGGCCATGCTGGGCCAGCCATCAGATTAGTGAGCAGTAGTTAATCATTTTTATTAATTTTACTTGTTTTAAATTGTTTAAACTGTGTTACATTTTAGTTTGCGTTTTATTTATACCCAGTAGCACCATATGGTGTCAGAACCATCCATTGCGTAACCTGGCCCAAAATGTAAAATTTACATTGGGAGTTTTTTCCAGTTTATGCCAAACACAACATTAGTGCAATTTTTATGTTTGCTTGCACACATGTACAAGAAACATAGTGCCATCATCCAAGTTTTTGGAAGTGTGGCACCCGTCTTCCAATTCAGTCAGTGTGTTTGCAGGCACGGCTGCAGTTCTCCAATCAACACTGCAGCTGTCTATGACAGCAGTTGAAAATGCAGTGCTGAACAGTTGAAAGGGAGAGCGCCACTTCAGTGAGCAGCACTCCCCCCCTCCACATGCATGCATGCATATTGCTTGCTCATGCACCCCCCCACGCACATACTGTATGGCCACTGGGGTTGCCCAATCCTCCGTCAGCTCCACACCCCCCAAAAAAGCTTTCCATGTTTAATGCTAGGAGCCCACCCCAGTGTGTCACAAGTCTGTATGGCCAACGGGGGTGCCCAATCCCCCGTCAGCTCCAGACATCCCAAACAGCCTTCCAGTTGCCACGCTAGGAGCCCACCCCAGCGTGGCACAAGTCCCGCATCGTCCGTCCAAGAAAAAAAAAAAACTTGTAAACAAAAAAAGTTCCCTCAGCGGTCTCCCTGCCCACCTGCACCCACCCACTGCGCACCCTGCCTCTCCACACCCCCACCTCACCCCATACTTACCTCCGGAGTCTGGCGTGATGATCTTTGGTGGACTGGGAAAATGTCTGCACTCTTCAAAGCCGACTGCGAACTGGGGAAATGACAGTAAGCTGTATATTGTAATAAATAGGGTATTTTCACCTTTAATGCATATCTCAGGAATTTTTTTGGAATTTTGGCACCAACTTTTCAACATGGGGTTTTTGGGACCCCTCCTCATGAATTCTTGAACTGTCATAGCGTTAATCGAGCCCGAAGGGCGATTTCGCAGTAACTGCATGAAATCACCTTTCAGGACTGATTAACGAAATGATAGTGCCAGTGTTCATAAGGTGGGCTATCAAAAAGCCTATGTTGCAAATTTGGTGAAAAAATTCCTAAAAATGACTGTTTTATGAGTGTGCACTGCCCAGTTCCTATGCACGCTCATGAGTTTGTGAATTTTTAATATTTGCACTCCAGATTTTCAACATTGCCATTTTGTCACACCTCCTTATGAGCAGTACAGCTGTCATTTTTCACATCTCGCCCAAAATGTGTTTCCGTGCATGTAGCGCACAATGGCACAGTCGGTGTGTGAAATCAATGAATGGGACATATTAAGAAAATCATAGTGACACTGTTCAAGAGCAGAGGTCTTAAAATGGCTATGTTGAAAATCTGGTGAAAAAATTCCTAAAAATGATTATTTTATGAGCGTGCATTGCGCAGTTCCTATGCAGGCTCGTAAGTTTATGAATTTTTTTTATTTGCACGCCAGATTTTCAACATTGCTATTTTATTACACTTCCTTATGAGTAGTACAGCTACCATTTTTCACATCTCACCCAACATGTGTTTCCACACATGTAGCACACAATGGTGCAGTCGGTGTGTGAAAGCAATGTTTGGGACAGATTAAGAAAATCACAGTGACACTGTTCATGAGCAAAGGTCTAAAATGGCTATGTTGAAAATTTGGTGACAAAGTCCATAAAATGACTGTGTTACACAGTGAGCATTGCGCAGTTTCACGCACCCTTGTAAGTTCATGAATTTGTAATATTTTCAGTCCAGATTTTCACCAGTGGCATTTTTCCACACTTCCTTATGAACAGTACAGCTGTCATTTTTCACAACATGGCTGAAATGTGTTTTCACACTTTCAGCGCAGAAATGAGTGGTCACTGTGGGAAATCATTGTTCAGGACAGATAAAGAAAATCACAGTGGCACTGTTCATGATCGGAGGTCCCAAAATGCCTGTGTTGACAACCTGCTGTAAAAAATCCGCAAGTTAATTACATTATGGGTGTGCTTTGCACAGTTTCTACTCACGCCCGTGACTTCACCAGTTTTTTTAATATTTTCACTGCAGATTTTCAACATTGCCATTTTTTACACCTCCCCATGAACAGTACAGCTGTCATTTTTCACATGCTGTTCGGAATGTGTTTTTGCACCTGTAGTGATAAATGCCGTAGTCGCTGAGCAAAAGCAGCTTTCGGCTAACAAACTGATATTGCCACTGTTCATGAGGTGGGGGTCACAAAAAAAAATGTTGAAAATTTGGAGTGAAAATACCAACAAATGCCTGAGGCATTAGGGTTTCCAACTATAACCCCCCAACCTGTAGAGACTGACAGGCATCAGGGGTGTGACTTGGGATTCTTGCCTGTAATGCTCATACCATTCCACACCCTGCAGCCAGTGAGAGGCATTGAGGTGTGCCTTGGTCTCTTCAGCCCAAAAGTTCACTCATTCTCTTATACCACATCCATCTTACCATATTTTCTGATGGAATGGGGTGCGCATAAGAGCCAAAGACCCCAAGGCACACCGTGACACTTGGTGTCTGCGGGGTAGGGTGTGGTGAAATGGCATGGCTGTTATGCCTGATGACCCAAAGGCACACCCTAATGCCTGTCACTCTCTGCAGGGTGGTGGTGGGGTTGGCTTCAGTTCAATACTTCACTGCCATTCCTATTATGCAGCTCTGTAACTCCTACACTACCAGTGCCAGGGCCAGCAAGCAAACATTCGGCATTGACAAATGCTTGTTTTTGACTTGTTACAAACAACCAATATCACTATCAAAATAACTAGTTTTCTATTTTCTTAAAAAAAAGTCAAAACTATAACAACTTCTTGATCAATATCAAGGAGCAGAAATCGCATAAATCTGTATTCCAGAAAATTCAGCCACAAAATGTTCACATTGGCAACTTTATTGCAAATTGGATTTACACATGTTGCTAAAAAAAAAAAAAATACAGGATAAGGGACCAGACCATTTTGGAGATGAGATAGGCTATCACCATTTATGAATATTTGTCTGTCACTGTGTCTTTTTTCTCATGTAAAACTGTGGCTATTGGCTAGCAGGTGTCAGTATGGCTCAGTTATTAACACTCCCCCCTCTGGGTCAGATGTTTGTGGGTTCTAATCCCACACTAGGATTAGGCTTATGCCATAAATGTTGTGGACTGAAACACAGAAACATAGAATTTGACAGCATATAAGGACTGCTTGGCCCCACCTAGTCTGCTCATTTCCCTACCTAATGGAAAAGCTGCAGATCCTAGTTAACTAACAGCTTACTTCCTCCTATCCCCACTGGAATTGCCTTATGTCTGTCCCATGCATTCTTGAATTCCACCACTGTTTTTTGACTCCACAACCTCCTCAGGAAGGCCGTTCCATGCATCCACAACCCTCTTTGTGAAAAAATACTTCCACACATTACCTCTGAGCCATCCCCCTCTATCTTCAAATTGTGCCTCCTTGTTCTTGCACATCTCTTTTTCTGAAAGATGCTACCCTCTTGGACTTTGTTGATTCTCTTGAGGTACTTAAAAGCTTCTATCATGTCCCCCCTCTCCCTCCTTTCCTCGAGGGTACACATATTAAGCTCCTTTAGTCTCTCTTCATATGGCTTCTCTGGTGCTGCAGACCCTGCACCATTTTAGTTGCCCTCCTCTGCACATTCTCCATCCTGTCTATGTCCTTGCGGAGATGGGGTCTCCAAAACTGCACGCAGTTCTCCAGATGGGGTCTCACCAACTGTCTGTACAGAAGAATAACAACTTCCTGTTTTCTACTGGTGATGCCTCTCCCTATGCATTCCAGAATCCCCCAGCCCTCCTTACTGCCTTCTTGCATTGTTTGCCCACATTTAGGCCATTTGATATGACTACCCCAGGTCCCTTTCCATTTTTGTTGTTGTCAGTATCTCATCTCCCATTGTGTACTCTTCCCTTGGGATTTTGTTTCCCAGGTGCACTACTTTGCAATTCTTTGCATTGAATCTAAGCTGTCATACATTTGACATTTCCTTCAACCTTGTCAATTCCCTACTCATCCTTTCTACCCCACCTTGTGTATCAACCTTGTTGCAGATCTTTGTATCATCTGCAAAGAGACATACTTTTCCTTCCAGTCCCTCTGCAATGTCACTTATAAAGACATTAAAGAGGACCGATCCCAGTACTGAACCCTGAGGTACCCCATTAGTAACCCCTCTTTCTTCAGAGTGGACTCTGTTTACTATCATCTTCTGTGTCCTGTTGCCCAGCCCATTTGTTACCCAGGCTATTGCCTTGGGACCCACTCCAAGGCTGGCAACTTGTTTATTAATCTTTTGTGTGGGACTGTGTCAAATGCTTTGCTAAAGCCTAGGTAGGCCATGTCTGCAGCCAATCCCTGGTCTACTTTGGTCACCCAATCAAAGAAATCTACTAGAGTTGTCTGACATGACCTTCCTGCTATGAATTTATGCTGCCTTCTGTCCTGTGCCCTGCTGGCCTCTAGGTACTTAACAATTCTTTCCTTCAGAATTGATTCCATCATTTTATCTACCACTGAGGTCAAACTAACAGATCTGTAATTTCCTGCCTATGCCTTGCTCCCACTTTTGTGAAGTGGAATCACATCCACCCCTCTCCAGTCCTCAGATACCACCCCATCTTCCCATGATTTGTTAAAGAGGGTAGTCAGTGGTGTTACTAGTTCTCCTGTTAGTTCTTTTAGAATTCTGGGGTGAATCCCATCAGGCCCTATTGCTTTGTCCACCTTCAGTTTTAGGAGTTCTCTCAGAACCCTTTCTTTTGTGAATGGACTGGTATCAACCCTCCTATCAATAATGTTTCTATTGTTTGGTTTAGTTACCTCCCCCTTCTTTTCTTTTGTGAATACTGAGCAGAAGGATTCATTCAATATCCCTGCTTTTTCACTGTCACCCTCTGCCCACCTTCCCTCCCCTTTATTAAGCTTCAGTATCCCTCCCTTGGTCTTTCTTCACTCCCTAACATACCTGTAAAAGGTTTTATTCCCCTTCTTAACAGAGTTGGCTATCTTTTCCTCAGTTTGAGGCTTTGCCATTCAGACTGCCTTCCCTGCCTCCTTCTGCTTTAACTGTTATAGTTCTCTGTCCTGCTGCTTCTGTGTTTCCTTATAGTTCCTGAATGCAGTCCTTTTCTCCTGAACCTTCCCTGCCACTTTTTTGAGAACCACAGTGGCTTTTTCCTTAATTTTGTTTTGCCAATTTGCTTTACACAAAGGCTTGTTGCCTCTGTGATGGCAGTTTTGATCTTTCCCCATTGTTCTTCCACCCATTCTTCTTGCCTCTTTGCTAGTGCTTTTCTGAGGCATGGTCCCATTTTGACAAAGTCAGCCCTCCTAAAGTCCAGCACCCTTGCTTTGGTCTGGCTTGACTCTACAGCTGTGTTTATTGTGAACCATATTGTTTTGTGGTTACTTGTTCCCAGATGGCTACCCACTTCTAAATCTGAGATCCTCTCTCTAGCACCATTTGAGAGTACCAGGTCTAAGATTGCTCCCTCTCAAGTGGGTTCCAACACTAGCTGTCTGAGTCATACCCCCTGTAGCACATCGATAATGGCCCTGCTCTTGGATGTGGCTGCAGTAAAGGTGCTCCATTTAACATCTGCCATATTCGGGTCCCCCATCAACAATGTCTCTCTTTTTCTGCCATTCTAAGGATTCCTTCTATCATTTTTCTTGTCCATTGCCTCCCCCTGGGATAGGGGTCCGTAAACAACCCCTGTGTGGGTTGTAGTGCCATTTCCTGTCTCCAGGGTGACCCACAGTGCCTCCTCCCCTCCCTGTTTACCCTTCACTTCTGTTGCTTTGATTCCTACACTTACGTAGAGAGCTACTACTCCTCCTCCTCTTTTCCCCTCTCTGTCTCTCCTGTAGATTGTGTACCCTTGTACGTTGACATCCCAGTCATGGTTCTCTGTGTACCACATTTCTGTGACTACCACAATATCTAGGCATCCCTCTTCCATCAAGGTCACTAGTTTAGGGAGCTTGTTACACAGACTACAGGCATTGGTACTCATCACCATCCATTTTCTGATGGCCTTACCCATTTTAGTCCTATGCCTGTCATTACTGCCTTTGCCTTCTTCTGGATTTACCCCTGTCCTGCTCACTATCAACTTCTCTACCTTTGTGTCTACTTCACTAACTACCCTGTCTTGTGGGGGGAACTGGGATTTCCCTGCCTCTCTTCAGTGCCCCTCCTTGGCTAGTTTAAATGCTTGCCAATGAAACATTTATACCTATCACCTAGGATCCTGGTTCACCTCCTGGACAGATGCATACCATCACACCAGTATAGGCCTGCATCACTCCAGGTGGACCCCTAGTCCCCAGTGAAGCCAAATCCCTGAGCTTTGCACCAGTTTGTCAACCAGTCATTGAATCCCGTGTTGTGGAGTACCCTAGCTTCACTCATGTCATAGACAGGCTGCACTTCAAAGAACATTACCATGCATGCTACTTGTCTAAGGCCCCTTCCCAACTCCACAAACTCCTGCTGCACTGCTCTGATGCCATTCCCAGCCAGGTCATTTGTCCCTAGGTGGACAATGACATCTAGCTCCCTCCCTTGTGCCGCTGTTCCCACGATCCTGAGGATTCACTTCCTCTCCCTCCCAAGCCATGGTGCCGGGAAGGCACCTTTCCTCTCTCTCCCCTCCCCCCATTTCTACCCCCTTAACAATTGAATCCTCCACCAGGAGTTGTTTCCTTCCTCTGTGGGGTCCTGTGCCACCCTCCTGCAGGTCTCCTTTGTAAAAGTTCCCAGCATCCTTCTTGGTCTCCACTGCGAGTGTTTCCATAGAGGAACCAGGCTCCACCAGAATAGTGAATGAATTGTGGAGAGGCACAACTGGAGGGATGCACCTCTGTTCCACCACCCTCATTCTCCCTGAGCCCACAGTGGTCATGAGATCATGAGGATCCAACAAAGAGAAATAATAACAGATAGTTATCAGCAGTTTGGTTTTCCAATTTAGCTCCAGTTGTATCTCCTACCCTGTCTTTCACGCAATACCACCTCCACCCCATTTGAGTGCCCCCCGCAATGCAGCAAACCACTAGTAGCCAGAGGGAGAGGCAGATGGACAGATTGATTTTTAATTTATTATAGCACTCTTTCTGAGTCTGTCCCAAAGACTGAAACCTTCCATATTTTATATCTTGAGGGAATCACCTGACACCCTATCAATTAAACATAAACACCTACTACTCCAAAGCTAAACATGCACCTATGACATCCTACGTGTTATCAGTCCTCAAATGCCATGTTTCCGAATCTATTTGTGGTATGAATATTGACCTTCATTTTATGATCCATTGCCTTAATCTGACTTCCAACTGCTGTTTTCTTCTCAGCTTCATACACACAGACATCCTGCTGAGCTGAACACACACACACACACACACACGTTCTCTCTCTCTCTCTCCCTTTCACTCCCTTGCTTTTTTTTTCCAGACTTCTGCTGTCAGACACAGTCTATCTTGTTAGAATTTGTGAGTTACACACCTAATTAAGTGGGAGGGGGAGAGAGAGAGAGAAGAGAGTGTGTGTGCATGTGTGTGTTCTCTGGTTATAGCATATGCCTACATAGATATGCCTTAAAGGGACACTGTCAGGTGCTGAACTTTAAAAATTGCCAGACCCTATAGAAGTTGCTGTGTAACACTACAACACACTTATGTTATGTCTCCATCAAGCCATAATTTAAAGTTACCTTTGTGAGCGGTTTTTTCCAATCTTTTGTAATGACCGTGGGTTGTCTGAAATGTGAGCTGTCAGAGGAACGCCCATAAAGATATCACTGTTTTGACCACCCACATTGCATGCACTCACACACTATAAGGTCAGGGAGCAAGCTCCCAGTGTGACCGACTAGCAATTGATATGCTCCACCATCTGTTCTGGACCTAATTCTGTACCCACCTATGTAAGTAGTTACCTACGAAGTGTCTGCAAAAAGATTGGATCTGTGTGTTATGTTCTGTGAGTCCGAACAGGTTTAGCTTATTTTTTTTCTGGTTTGTAAGGCAAAACAGTAATGAAACAAAAGGAAGTAAAACTAGTTACTGCATAGCTGCATAGCTACCGGTACTGGTTCTTTGGAACAAAGTTAGTGTATTTCGAAGAGAGAACTATGCAGTGCCCTTTACAGTATATGTACACAGTGCCACTTAATACTTTCTCTGTGGTCAGGTTTGCCAGCAGTGGTGTGAGGTTGTGATTGCTGCATCAATCCACATATTTTGTGGGTGTAGTCCCTGCCTTTGGCAGCCTGTGTGCCCCATCCATTTCACTTCAGAGTAACACTCTCTGCGGTTGTGAATTTCGAACCCTTCACTGCAGAGCTGTGACTTGTGAACTTGGCAAAGTACCATCTAGACATTCATGAGTCCTCACTTTTTTTTCCTACCACTTCATGATAATATGCCCTGGATTGCCCCACTACCAAACCATCACCTAATATGTCCGTGGCAAAATTCGGTTTGTTCACATGCAATGCGAGTCCTACACGATTTATTTGCTTCACTGAGTATTGCATGGGGATGAGATTTACATTTTTTATTGTGGTATGTTTGTTAAAGATAGTGAATGTCGAACAACCAGCCAATTATTTTAGTAGTGATGTCAATGTCAAAAATGACTATACAGACAGCCAACTTGATCGTTGTCTATGTTACAACTACAGTACGGCTAAAGCAGATCATACCTTCCGTATTGTAAAATCACATTGAAGAATGTATGTTTCAAATGCATACAGCCAAAACTTCACCAGTAGTTTGGTTGGGCCATGTTGTGCTTAATGTGACAAGAGGAACACTGCAAGAACTAAATCATTATCCTGCATTATGGAGATTCTGCTCTTCCTTATTGAATTACGATGAAGTCCTTCCAGAAGTGAAATATTTTATTGTTATAAGGAACACACTCAATGTAATTTACAATGCCCCCATAATCTGGTGGTCTGGCACTAACAATGATTAGCATAAAAAGTTTACAAAAATATACAAGAGCTGCAGCATCTAGGTACCTTTACAGGAAGCATTATTTTTCAATGGAGATAAATACTTTATCACATTGCCTGTCTATTGCCACCGGCAACTGCCTGAATAGGAGCTGCCTCATTACATTCTTCTGAGCCCCTTGTCCGTGGTGGCATACCTGAGTGGCATCACATTGATTTTTGCAGTGGTGCGATCTTGAGGTGCCTCATACCACCATCAGACCTCAGTACTATCTGTGAACTGGACTGCTGCTTTGGCAGTGTTAGTCTCTTTCCTCCGCTACTTTTTTCCACCTTACTGAGCAGCCATTGATTCTCTCGCAGATCCCAATGATTTTAGGTGGTGGTGGTGGGGGGGGGTTTGGGGGACATTGCAAGAGAGTGTGTATAAGGCGAGGAGGTGGGCGGAATTTTTTTTTGCTGTTTTCTCAAGTCACAATTGGGGCTAGAGACAGTAAAAATAATGCATTTTTGCCAACTTTGCTTACATACTGACTGCAGTTTATCTATTTGTTCAACAAATCACCATAATTCTCTCAGCAAAACTAGAAACAGTCACTAATTTGTAGTAGAACTACTCAATTGTTTAAGTGCTGTCCTGAGAATTTGTTCAGTTTGCTGGCACACAATATTGTAGTCATTGACCAACCGGTTGAACCAAATTGAGAAGCAAACTTGTAGAAAACAGGCAAGGTTACCAGTGTCATCCCAGTAAAATAGGGAATGACATGCATTTGCATCTGAATTGTCCCAAATGCTCAGATAGCATACAATTTCATTAAGCTGTCTCAGAAGGATACCATATTTAACACATTGACTGGTCAGGCTATGTTGTATACTTTTCTTGGTAAAAGACTGGACCAATAAATATGTGTGTAATTTCTAATGCAATGGGCTAATAACGGACATTCCGAGTGATCATCCGTGGTGGTATACTGGAGTGGCATCGCATTGATTTCTGCATGGGTGAGATCTCAAGGTGCCTCATACCACCATCGGACCGCAGTACTCTCTGTGAAGCGGACTGCTGCTTTGGCTCTGTTCGGCGCTTTCCTCCACTACCTATTTTGTTCCCTTACCGAGTAGTCATTGATTCTCTCAGGTGTCCCAACGATTGTAGAAGTGGGGGTGGTGGGGGGCATTGAAATAGAGAGTGTGCATGGAGAACAGGAAGGCTGGCATTTATCTCGATGTTTTCTCTAGTCCCATTAGGGCGAAAGACAGTAAAAGACTGCATTGTGTCAACTTTGCTTACACACTGACTGTAATGTGTGTATTTGCCCAGCAAATCACTGAAATTCTTACCTCAAAACTATGAAAATCATTAATTTGTGGGAGAAGTAGGCAATTACCTTAGTGATGTCATGTTAAATTGTTCAATTTGCCGGCACAACATTTTGTAGTCATTGACCAACAGGTATACACAAACTGAAAAGCACACACTTGTAGAAAATAGGCAACATTACCAGTGTCATCCCAGTAAAATAGGAAATGAGATGCATTTTCATCTGAGTTGTGCCAAATGCTCAGAACGCATTCAATTTTACTAAGCTTTTCTCAAAACAATACCATATTGTACACATTGACTGGTGAGGCTATGATGCATAGTTTTATGGGTGAAAAGTTATTTGCAGATTTTCTAATAAAATGGCTTAATAATTGACATTCCAAGGGAAGATTCCAACTGTTACAGTATTCAGTTACAGTTATATCATATTTCACGTTTGCATTGTGAAACCATGATCAAATGAAAACGTGCTTTAATGCTAGCAGTCACTAAGCAGGAATTTTGTTATGGCTGGATCTCAATTAAATATTAATAATGCAAAGGGAATACAAATAACGACACCATATAGAGTGAGTGCCCATAAGTGTATTACTCAGCCAGGTTGACTACAACAGAATTGGAAAGCAGAAGAAAGAATGTTGTGTAGCCAGTGCCATGTGGGTCAAATTAAAAATGAGACTCATTTTCTTTTATACTTTGTCAAATATGCAGATATCAGACAACACTTTTGTTATAGTTATCACAGAAAGATTCAACATGTAACACACTGAGTCATAAGACAAAGATACATTTTCTTCTTGGCGCAAATATGTAAACAGTGAAGTTAGGTGCATCGTATGTAACAAAATATCACAGCATCAGACATGCTGAGCCAACACCCTTTCCCTAGAAGTATTCTTTTATTGCCCTCCGTTAGCACCAAATTGATATATATATATAGTATGAAGTAGACACTGTGTGCTATGTAACACACTCTTCCTGTATAGTATGTAATAGTTTTTGCAAGACTTGTGTTATAGTCATGCCAATAAAGCATATTGAACTGCGAAAGAGGGTGAAGAGACAGACAGAGAAAGATAAGATGGGGAAAGAGGGGGAGAGAGAGAGAGAAAGAATGTGTGTGTGAGAGAGAGAGCGAGAGAGAGACAAAGAGAGAAGGAATGGGAGAGAGAGAGGGTGGGAGGGTGGGAGAGGGAGTGTGTGAGTGTGTGTGTGTGTCTCAGTGTTAGATGTAGGATTTTAGAAGGGGGGGGTACCGTGGCGATGTTCATACATGATATGTAATTTTATTAATGTTGGTTTGAGCCTTTATATAGTCTGCCATTATCCTTATGATTATACTGGTGACAGAAAATGCAAATAGAATCTATAGTTCTGAATATAAACTTTTGTACTATCAATACATCAGATTTCTCCAACATAGTGAAATGCAGCAGCTGCAGCAAGCAATTCAGTTAGAATGAGGGAGGGGGGGCAGGTACACACTTTGCCACCCTGTAGATCAACCTCTGGAGTGTGTACTGGCAAGTGTGTGTGAGAGAGAGAGAGACAGAGAGAGAGAGAGAGAGAGAGAGAGAGAGACCATTTATACTGCTGGAGAAAGGAACACTGTTGCTAAATTGTGACCGACATCCTACTTCCTGCTATACCCCACTATAATTGACCTATGTCTGTCCGATGCATTCTTGAATTCCCCCACTTTTTTTGATTCTACCACCTCCACAGGGTGGCTGTGATGCTTGGTGCAAACAGTCAGTGAGATAAAGCACTGCATCTCTGGACTGCCTCTGTCTCATGCCCAGGAATAGTCTGCTCAGCATCCGCTCCAAATCCTCCTTCAACCAATGCACTTGACATGCTATTACAGCTCTTCTGTGTCTGAGACCTGTGGGACCTCAGCACATGGATTATTGTGCTTGGCGTTCCAATCCTTGTTAGCACACAGTATGTTTGGATAGTGAGGCAAAGGGCAGACTAGAAGGGCAAGGATGTCATTTTCTGTGGTCACCCCCCCTACGATTCTTTTATACTACTGTACTTTGCTGCTCTTTCATTATCTCCTCTCTGGACAATAACATATGTCAAATCATTTTGCCACTACAATTGAAATCCTGCAATATCAGAAGGCACCGGTCAACAAACATTCACTTTTTGTTGCCAAAAAAGTTTTTTCTTTGCTTGATGGTCTGAGACTGCTTCATTTCTTATTTGGCCCACTGCTTCGATTGCTGCAAGTAGAGACAAGGGATGCAGTACAATGCAACAACTTAAGGCTAAGGGCTGCAAATCCAGAGACCTGGGTTAGAATCCCATATCCACCACTTGCATACTGTGTGACCCTGAGCAAGTCACTTAACTGCTCTGTGCTTCCAAGTCACTCCTATGAACAAGTACTTCACATAGTGTGTTACCTCTGGTTAAACGAGGGTGTAAAAACACAATACAGCTGGCCGCCTAATGGCAGGCATCATGTGACTGGGTGTGTATCTTGCCATTTATTTTTCTGTAATTTTTTTAGCAGAAAGCAAACACATCTAATAGGTGTGTCTTATACTGTGTTATCACTTGCTTTTCCTTTCATGTCCAATTATGTTTGTTCCAGCTTGACACGGCCAACAATGCCGGACGATTCACAGGCGATACACTGTCAAACTCCTCAGCATCGTAAACGTGGATGGCCAAGTACTGTAACTGATTCTGCAAAAAGAGGCAGAAGAAAGAGCGTGATGCTAAGCATGGAAAATGTTGCATTGCCATTGGCTCACAGATGCATCGGTGGCTGTCATTGAAAGTTGCACTTAGTCTAACCCTTCACTCTGAACTGGTGAAACTGTTGTTGGACACATGAGTTTATTATTCATTGCTGCATAGCTTCATAGATATGTTTTGCCATGCAACTACCCTATGTTACATTTGGTGTCCTCTAAACCACCGTCCCATACTAAGCTTCAGAGGGTGACATATTGGAGCATGTTCATTATTATTTAATAATAACCCAAAATTTTCCCATAAGGTGTAGTCCTGCAGGGCCCGTTACAGCATACACCAGTCCTCCCTAGCTCTTCTATACTGCTTGCTCTTCTTTGGATCTATTCTATTTTGTTAATGTCCTGTTTTTTGTACAGTGACCATACCAGGGCACAGTACTCAAGACAGGTCATCACATTTGACTTATACAATGGCATGATAACCTTACTATCTCTACTAGTAATATGGCAAAGAATACAATTTATGACCTTGTTTTATCTTGTGACAGTGAACACCACAGTTAATATCTGTTGGTGTCTCATGATGCTCATTTTAATTTCCCAAATGCAGGTATGATTGCGTAGTTCAAGGCAGATCATGTGCACCATCACCATTTGCATCCCCAGTGTTTCACTCCATGCCACAAGCAAAAACTTATGCTGATAGTGGGCTTCTCTCTACAACACGTGGTGCTGATTGTGCACCCTCATCAGAGATAAGCAACATAGCAAGATGTTTGGGGGACAGTGGAAAAGCATGACTGTCAGTGGAAAAACCTAATACGGTTATCACTTACTTGTTTATTATGCTCTGTTTTGTTTTAATTAGTTCGGACTGTGACCTAACCTCCGAAGGAGACAACCAAGGACCAGTGACAGTAAGCGCAATAGCAGCACATTATGGTTACACCAAAATGAGATGCAACAATAACATGTTCTATTATATGCCCACCGCACAGTACGTATGCTAACTTTTCATAGTTCATCAGTGCAAAAGTACACATATTTTATTCCGAGTGTCAATATTGCACGATACAGCATTCACTGAACACACTGTACATATTACATTCAGTCAGCATCAGTGGATCAGCATATCATCCACTTGTATCTGAGGCCATTAGATCAGAATGCTATGGGGTCTATCCCTGCACCTGGCACTTTGATTCATCTCTGAAAACTATCACTGCAGTGAAGCATAAGGTATGTGCTGCAGTCCTTGGGTTCCGTCTGTCGCATGAGACGTGAAACCGAAGTCCCATATGCCGGTCCTGGTGATACTTCAGGTGGATGTTTAATATCCCATGGCATTTCTCAGAAAGAGTTGTTGAATTTCCACTGTGTACTGGCCTGATTTACCCTACTCACCAAAAAATACTACCCACAGAATAATTGTTTTGCTTTACTCGGTTACCATCTTTACTACCGCCTACAATGGTCATCATTGAAAACTGTACTCCAGCTGTCAGAGGTCCTCCTGGGTCAACTTAATTTAATAGATCACATACACTAAATACATCAATGAATATTAGCCGAAAGAGCATTGCACAGTAGGATATGAATTCAAACTGAGTTGTTTACTGTCTTCTACTACCAAATTCCGTGTGTGGATATATGTATAGTTGAGAGCTGTTCTGACCTTTTTCACATATGCTTGTTGTCCATACTGTTAGCTCACAATCTGTGAATGTTCACATCATTGCTGATTGCATGTTTGTTGTCTTGTCTACACAAGTACGGCTCCGGATGACCATGATGTCTGCTATGTTCTGCAGTATCAAGATTCATTTGATCATGCTCACTACTTCCAGTTCAATGAAATGAAGAGGTGAACTTGATATTCATGGATTTGGTGCCTTCCAGCATATGTTTCAGCTATTCACAATGTGCATGATAGGTGTGATGCAATGTGTACTGCATACAATGTTTCAACAATGTACTTTCATTCTTGAAACACCAGGCTGTCAGCTGCTGCAATAGTCATTTCTTTAATAACTGGTTTCATTGTCCTGTTCATTTTGCACAAGTTTGCAGTAAGGTTCAACAAATTTGGTCTTGGTAAACCATAATTAATCAAAGTGCCACAATGCGTCTGTATGCACACTGAGTAAAACACGTTTGTTACTTGCTTGTAATAGGGTGGAACAAATGCCAGAAGCTTCCATCGCCAGTGATGTTCTTGGCTTGTTTGATGAGAAGGACAATGGAGACCAAGGTGAAAGTACAGACTAACTATGCAGTGCCCAACAGCATACTGATGACATTCAGGCAGATGCATGCCCAGTCGCAGAGCAGACATTGTTTGTTGTGTTTGCAAACAATCTAATGATACTAGCCAAACACTGCCATTTCAAGAACTGTGGAACATGTGGTCAGGTACTCGGAATCAAGTTACGCACCAATGGCAGTTGTGTAGCACTGACATGGGTGAGTAAAATTGCTTCTAAAAATGTTTTCATTACATCCAATGTCTCGTGTTGCACCATACAATTGGCATGTCTCTATTAATCTTCATTTAAGGCTGTATTTAACTTTTTTCAACTGTAATTACATTCGAACTTCATTTTCCGTTCTGCTCAACAAGGTTCATGACTTCATGGTGCCACAGTTGTGTGGCTACTTGTGTGCATGCTACAGTCTTTTACCATTGCACAATATTATTAATGCCATTTGATAACATGTCTGTATATTATCAGTTGGTTACTTCTACCTTACTGTTTTTCAATGGCATAACCAGGTCTGCATTTGTTGTTTACTGTGGATAATTGGTATCTCTTTCTTGCATGTGTGCAGCAATAACCACATTGAATTTAGGTGGCATAGTCAACCACAAGTGAAGCATGGCCTCAGTGCTGGCGATTTGATTATTGCTAGCGCTATCCTACTTTAAGGCAACAACTATGGAAAAATAGCACTGATGTTTTGCTTTTTAAAACTTACTAATATCAGCGAATCATCTTTCTTTAGGTTCCAGTGATTATATGTGGTTCCTGTGATTGAAAATGTGTGGAACATTATGCAGTCAAGGCTGCTGAATGAGCGTGAAGGCAAAAATTATAACCATGGGTATATCACTCACTGGTCCTAGTTCAATATGTGTGGTACTAAAACACATGATAATACAGCTACACTGCTGCAATGTTGGTTGAGGCGCCGGATGCCACACCACAAGCCATGCAGTCAACATGTTTTTGGCAATGAGCAGTGCCCACCAGTGGTCGGCAGGTGCGGAGAATGATTGAGCATCCCAAGGACTGCTCTCCTTCTATGTGTATCGTCACATGCTAGTAGCTTGCAAATGCTTGACACCAAGAATAGGTTTTTGGGTTGCTTGATGAAACAGAATACATGGGCGGTGGGTGTAGCAGACAGTGGCCAGAGCACTTACTGTATTGTTTGCACTGGTGCTGCTGGCATTATTACATGCTACATCATCTGATGGGAAAAAATAAGGGAGTCCTATGCCAAAGGATGACTATGCTCCCCACTGCAGTGCCACACTCTAAGATACTTTCCCATACTGCAACAGAATGGCGGGTCGAGAGTTCTCTGCACCGCAGGTGGGGGTGAATGTGGAATGGGTCAGCTTGCCAGTGCTCCAGGGGTGGTCAGAGGGGAACAGTCAGTGGCCCCACTGCAAAGAAAAGGTTCCAACAAAAACAAAAAAAAGGCTTTTACTAGTTCTGTCTAACTGTCGCTGTTGTTTCTGGGCCCATCATGCTATGTTTAGTTCTATATACTGTCATATCGTTTGATGTAGGTGATGGCCACATGGATAGTCCAGGACATTGCGCTCATTACTGCACTTATACCATCAGAGACTATGAGATAAAAGGAAATCCTTTCCATCAATGTGATTGATAAGCGTGAGACAGCACTCAACAGTGCAGGGCTTTAAACAGGCATGGGAAAGGCATAAGGGAGCAATACAGATGAGTATGAATAGATTGGCCACTGACAGAACAAAGGCCAATGGCACATTTATAAGGTAGAAAAAGAAATGAGCAGACTGGATGGGACTTGCGGTCCTTATCTGCCATCAACCTCTATGTTTCTATGTTTCAACAAATATGGAGAAGTTAGCATTTCAACGTGCCATGGATATTCTTTAGAGAAATGGCATTGAAGTAGCTGAGGTTGTAACTGATGCACATGTGCAAATATCCAGTTTAACGCATGAGTACATAGTACCAGTTGTTACTGGAAGTACAGTAGTGCTGTTAATCCTTGTGCTAATGATCAGTGTTTGTCTTTGCAGGTAATAATTATCATGAAATACATCACTCGTATTATACGTGGCATGGTGCAAAAAATCTATGTAAACGAATCGTGGCTGTAAGATGTGTTATGTATTCTACTATACATAACCGACATTAGTTAAGTTTGCAAATACATCCAGGCACTTAAGACAATTCATGATGTTGTCTGTCTCCTCTTTCAGGTGGGGATGCAACCAGGATGTAAAATATTGATGAAGTGGTGAAGAGATATAGTGAACTATTTCTGGCACAGCTGTCAAGAGTCTGATAACTACCATGACTTTATGGTATGGTATTTGAAATGCCAAATTACTATCACTCATGTGCTGTTTGTGAGACAACCAACAACGAAATGTTGACAAATACATATTTTACTACAGGCTAGATGGCGCTGAGTTGGTAATCACATAACCAATGTTCACAAATGGCATTTTGCGTCGGTGACGGTAATGCCAAGTGCAGTCACAGAGCATCGGATACTCCACGTGACAAAGACTGGTTGGTTGCCAACTCTAAACCACACAGTGAACTGCTGAAGGTTCTTGTCAACAGGCGTTTTTTAGGCACAATTAAGTACTATCTGCGCTTCAGGTATGTTTGTTTTAAGTATGCTGAAATCCATGACTGTGAAACACAATCCGGCACATGGTCAAAGACTCTCAAATTGTGTAATGCAATTCCATTTGTCATTGTTTCTTTTTCTTGGTTATTCAGGAGCACTGTTGAGCTGGAGCAATTTCAGCAGCACATACTAATGTATGCTGCGAACAGGTATGCATACACATTTCCGGTGTACCGTGCTTGAAATTACCTTGCAGCACTCGATTACAACCACCATATTTCATGGCCATACATGTACAATCAAAGTGGGGAGAAAGTGTAAGTCAATTTAAGAATTGTTCATCTCTGTACCACTGCAATGTACCACAAAATCTCTCTGTTGACACTCAATGCTCTGCAATGACAGCAATTCCCAAACTACCATTCTTCATAATGATTCTGCAGCTGTCACTGTGCTTGTGTAGTATGGTCTATAGTGCAAGTATCATGTCATCAACAAATAACATTGCATTCAATCCATATCATGCAGTGAGCAGTACATTAGGATAAGTTTAAATGAATGTGATGTTAACACTGCCTGTTTATACCAACACTTGCATCATGACATATGTATTGGGGCCTATGCTTGCTCAACATGTATGCCAATGACAGTTTTCTGATCTAATGTCAGTTACAGGCATTTGTATAACAAGAAAAGTGGTCGATGGACAGTGGTTGCAAAGAAAATGGCTAAGGACTATTCATACATCCCCGACATCATGCATCAAATTGTTGTCATGCATCTTCTGTCCAATGGCGGAGTGACATCAAGCACCGTACTTAAAGATGAGGACCCACGAGGCATTAGACCAACAATTGCTATAGTTGATCAGCCAGACACCAAGGACCTAGTGCATCAGCACATTTCACGGTTCCAATCATGAGACAGTAGTATACTGTGTTTTGAATGGTTGACTGACAAGGACCACGAAGCAAAACTACTTCTGCTACAGTGCAGAAAATAGTATTACCAGACTCGACATGGACAGTAGTCTAGTTGGCATCATGACAATAGGTTTTCCTAACTTTGTGTTCTCCATGAGTGGTACAGACAGGATTGTGTATGCCTGCCTATTGGCCATGACTGCTTTTTCATTCCCTAACATGGTAAGATGAATCTTGCATGGCAAAAGTCATGTCACATTCTTTTATTAATGGGCAATCCAATCAGTTCCTGTTACAATAGGTACTGTCACTAGACTAAGACTGGCCTAAATGTGTTCGAAGCCATGAACAGAAAATTGAATGTTAATTTAAGATAGTAATGTCAACATATGTGTAACTTTTGACAAGCTTTTTCACAACCTCTCCCATTGGCATCTTTAATGCATCATCTGTGGAACTTACAAATATTTATTACACATTACAACTGTTTCGTATATGTCTGCTTACTGTACTGTTACTGCCCTGTTAGAAACACATTGGAACACTATGATGAAACCTGTGTTCTGTGAAAGTGCTAGACACTCTCCGCTTTGTCAGAAAAACATACGTACGCTTCACAAACTAATATAGTCTCTTGTGATAAAAGCTGCACAACCAGAATAATAGCATTGCCAAAATACAACAGGGTGTGCCTGGTCACTAACTCAAACCTGTTATTGGCTCTGTCACCTCATACAAAAAACCTCTTATGCTCCTTGCGACTGTTCCATACTAACACATCCATCCCTCACATCTCAGTCACCCATGTTTGCTCGGAAGCTAGCCCCCACTGGGTGCTTGCTCCTCCACCTCCCCAGACACAGAGGTGGCCCTCCCTGGCCTCAACTTCCTCCTGTACCTGTTCCAACACTTCTTGAATCCTTCTACTGTGTGCTTTTCCACCAGACTCCTGGGCAGTGCGTTCCATGGTTCCACCACCCTCTCTGTGAAGAAGTGTCTCCTGTGCTCCCCCCTGTGCTTCCCCCCCTTCCAGCTTTTACTCGTGCCCCCTGGTAGTTTCCCCCTTTTTAAGCCTGAACACTTCCCTTGCTCTGTGCTTATTTATCCCCTTTACATACTTGAAAGTCTTTATGATGTCCCCTCTGTCCCTCCTCTCCTCCAATGCCTACAGATTGAGTTCTTCCAGTCTCTCTCCTCATAGGTCCTACTCTCCATGCCCTGAATCATGCTGGTCACCCTCCTCTGGACCCTCTACAGCAGTGCTATATCTCTCTCTCTTAAGATGGCATCTCCAGAACTGCACACAGTACTCAATGTGTGGCCTAACCAGGGCATTATATAGAAGGAGGATCACCTCCGTCCTCCTGGACGTAATCCCTCTGGTTAAGCAGCCCCGGTATCCTGTTTACTTTTCCTGCAGCTCTTCGACAATTCTCTGTGTTATTCAATTTGCTGTTCACCACTTTCCCTAAGTCCCTTGCACCCGATGTGACTTGCAGTGTGCCCCGGTGTATGCATGTCCTGGGTTTCTGACCCCCAGATGCAGCACTCTACATTTCCCTGCATTGAACTTCAACCCCCAATTCCTTGACCACCCCCCAGGGTATCCAGATCCCCCTGCAGGGCCTCTCTCCCCTCCTGCCCATCAGCCAGTGCTCCCAGTTTTGAGCCATCTGCAAAGAGACTCAACCTACTCCTAACACCCCACCCTATGTCCGAGACTTAGAAATTGAACAAGAGTGGTCACAGAACTGAACCCTGGGGAACCCCACTGATGATCCTCCTGAGGAGGAGACTATCCCTCCAACCACCACACTCTGTATTTGCCCCTTAAGCCAGTTTTCCACCCACCTGAGCAACTGGCCCCCCACTTCCATCCCCGCAGTGTTGTTAGCAGGCCGCTGTGATGTACCGAATCGAATGCCATACTGTAATCTAGATAGAGGACATCCACCAGCCTATGTTGGTTCAGGGCACCCGTCACCCCATCATAAAACTCCCCCAGGTTAGTTTGGCATGACCTCCCTGGAACAAACCTATACTGCTTGTCATCCAGGTGGCCCAACCTTTCCAGCTGCCCCCCCCAGCCTCTTCTTGATAATGCCCTCCATAACCTTTCCTACCACAGACGTTATGCTAACGGGCCTATAATTCCCCATCTCGTCTCTGGACTCCCCCCCCCGTGGATAGGCACCACATGAGCCACCTTCCAATCTTGAGGCACCCACCCTGTCATCAGGGAGATGTTGAAGAGTGAGGCCAGTGGAGCAGCCGGCACATCCACCAGTTCCTTCAGCACCCTTGGATGCAGCCCATCTGACCCCGACGCATTCTCAGTCTTTAGCAACTGGAGTGCCTCTCTCACCATATCTGCTGTTATTTCGCCCTCCCATCCCCCCTCCTCATGCATCCTCTCCTCCCCTTCTAGATATGACCCATCACCTGCCCTAGTCTCATCCAGTTCTTCAGTCTCCAACTGACCTCATGGTTCAGTGGGCTCCTCTTCCCTCCCATCAGGTTGGTAAGATCCCCCACCTTCACCGGTAAAGACAGAGGCAAAGTACTCATTTTTCATCTCTGACTGTTCCCCAGCTTCCTGCGCACATCCCCCCAGTTCTAATCCTGCTGATCTGTGCCCTCACTTTTCTTTTCTCCCTTATGTATCTATAGAACCCCTTTATCCCCCACCTTTACCCCGCAGATATCCCTGGACAGGTTAAGCTCCTTCTTCGTCTTTGCCCCCTTTTCCACCCTGGTGACCCTCTTAGCCAGGAAATCATACTCTCCCCTCTCTCTAGCCACCCTTGAGCACATTCAGCGCACATAGACAGCCTTTTTCTCCCACACCACCTCCTACACCTCCCAGGTCCACCAACATGGCTTACTGGCCCTACATTGCTTTGGCGTTACCTTTGTGTAGGCCCTTGAAGCCTCCTTGTCTTCTAATTTCCTTTGTCCATTTAAAACTATTTACAACCATGAGATGTATAGTAGTCATTTCACCTATTATGGAGATATTTACAATTAATTATCACATATACTGTTTAGCAAACCCTGTGGCCAGTAAAAAAAATAACAAGCTGGCTGCCAAATATGTCACCTAATGAGCAATAGATTGGTCGCATAGTGGGAAGTGCTTTCATGCTCTACTCCGCTCCTACTACCTTATGTTACTATGTGTCATTGGAGCTTGCAACATACATCCTTTATTAAAGGCTAAAGTAAAGTATAGCCATGCTGCACGTCCCCACAGTCAACACGCAGTGTGATGTAATTTATCAAACTATTTTTATTTTTTAATGCATTCCTGTGCACTGATGTAAGTCAAACACCAAACTCACCAGTTTTGTTACATAAAGCAGCACTGTGTTTCTTTGCAAACATATCCAAGAAAATGGGTATATACTCAGAAAATGGATTTCAAGTTTTTTGACAGCCATGCAAAACAAACTTTGTCCCTAAGTGCATAAAATATATGGTAGTACATGATTGTAATGCCAAAGTCAATGTCTATTGCTGCACACTAGGGAAGACTATATGGGTAACAATTTGATACAATGACTGCATTATTAATGACATATATGTGTGGAACCTAATCTAACTATCAGTAGTAGCACCCACAATGTGGCAATCAAGTTAAAAAAAGTACACCAGTACTTTGTCACACGCTGTTATGAAAGTCGATCTGTTTGGTAACCAGTGTATTGTCCTGAAGGGTCCGGGTAGACATCACAGATGTGCCACATGCAGCAGCTTGGAATTGGTGTGTGTACTCTACTGCCTAGACATCCAAGTCTCCATAGGATAAATTGTCTATAGGCAGCATGTCTTCTGGAACGATTCATGTCAGCTTCCGTTGGGAATGCAAAAATGTCCTTGCGATATGCAGACTGTAATGAAACTACTGATAGGTCCAGTACAAGATTGTTCATTGTCTAAAATTAAAACACAATAAACATTAATCTTATTATGTTTCATAACCTATTCAACATTATTTCTTATAACCCTGGAAACATTTGCCGTATGTATCTGCTGATGGTTAACGACAGCAACCATGGTGTATGGAGGCTATATTATTATTATTATTATTACATATATTGTTTGCAGTCTTCGGTTAGCAAGTGAAGTGCAGCACATTTCAGATGTCAGCATCTCAACTCTGAATCCATCATTCTAGGGGACTGCAATATCAATTGGTTGGCATCACCGACTGGCACATATAAGGATATTATAGCTGCACTGCATCTTGCACAACTCGTTGACTCACCCACCAGAACAAATTACAAAACTGGATCTAGCATACTACTTGACTAGATCCTCACAAACCACCTGGATTGTATCTCCAATGTGACAGTCCACCCAGATTCACTGAGTGACCACTCTCCAGTAACCTGCAGCTGGACCAACAAATTCAATGCAACATCCCCCCAAATAATCTCTAATCGTAAACTAAAAAGGAGTCACCTGGAGTACCTTAAGGAGCAGCTACGCAACATTGACTGGAGGCCCCCTTGACACAGCGGAGGATATGGGCACTGCACTCGAGTACTTCATCAAACAATTCAATGCTGCTTGTGACTGCCATGCCCCAGTGCAGAGGACAAAGATCCCTGGAAGATATAGCCCCTGGATCACACCAGACTTAATAGGCTGCATAAAAAACAAGGACAACTGGTGGCATAGGGCATAGAACTCTGGCAAGCAATCAGACTTCCAGGAATACAGAAGACTACAGAATGACTGCACCTGGACCATCCGCTCTGCCAAAAGTAAACATTTTAGGGAAGCATTACAAACATTATGGGGAAACAACAAGTCTTTTTGGAATAACCTAAAAGATGTAACAGGGAAAGTCAAGAAAGAGGCTCCACAAATGCTCAACATTGATGGTGCCCCTACCATTGACCCCCTGACTATTACCAACACGTTTAACAAAGCATTTACTGACCTTAACAGTGTATGTCTGACAAATTTTTTTGAAGAAACCAACCCAAGCTCAAGCCAAAGCCTAGGGCCCACTCAAACATCCCCACCCCCTTCTATTTCAAATCTGTCAACTACAGCCAAGCAAGAAAGTACTTTCATAAGGTATTTGGAAAATCCAGGAAAAGCGGCGACACACTCGACCTCATTTTATTTCCCTTGCACTTGAAATCCTAACTCCCATTACTAAATTGCTGAACTTATCCCTGCAGCTGGCTCAATTCCCCCAAGCTTGGAAGTCAGCCCTGGTAACTCCAGTGCACAAGAGCAGTGACCGGGCACTGCATGCCAATTACAGACCTATTTCTATCCTTCCACCACTGTCAAAAGTGCTAGAGCACATAGCCTCAGACCAGCTGGTTTAATGCCTTAATAAATACAACATTTAGTATCCGGAACAACATGGATTTTGGAAAGGGCACAGTACCTCCACAGCTCTT
This sequence comes from Neoceratodus forsteri, assembly GCA_016271365.2. Classification (NCBI taxonomy): domain Eukaryota; kingdom Metazoa; phylum Chordata; order Ceratodontiformes; family Ceratodontidae; genus Neoceratodus; species Neoceratodus forsteri. Next base: position 784,173,028 of record CM028137.1, read on the forward strand.
CTGGAGTTCACCAGCTGCATACACACTTCACTGGACCAGGTTAACCTTGTTGGCGTGGCCTTTATTGATCTAACAAAGGCCTTTGACATGGTCAGTCACTCCCTACTACTTCAACAACTCACCTTGATAGGCCTCTCTAACCCCGCTACTAACTGGTTCAAAAGCTATCTAGCTGATCATTACCAAAAGGTAAAGATTGGAAACATTACATGTGGGCCCCTGCCAGTTCATTGTGGGGTCCCCAAGGGGTCAATCCTAGGACCCCTCCTTTTCAGCATCTTTCTAAATAGCCTACCTCGATCATGTGACTAATGGATACTTCTCTACTCAGATGATGCTGTTATTTTTACTTCTCAACATGACCCTCACACCCTAAACTATCAGCTACAACATGCTTTTAAACAACCTGAAGACTGGTTCAGAGCCCACAAGATGGTTATGAACTATAAAAAGACAAAAGTAATGCTTTTTAGCAGTGCTAGAAGCAAACACAAAGCAGCATCCCTTAACATCACTAACTACACAGGGGTTTCACTTGAACAAGTGGAGCAATTTAAATACCTGGGGGCTACTCTTGACTGTTCCCTCTCCTATGATGAACACATTGAGAATGTGGCCAAAACAGTCAACATAAGAATTGGGCTCCTGCACAGGCACAAGAAATGCCTAACACCTGAAGTACTCCAAACCGCAATCCATAGCACAATTGTCTCAGTCATCGACTATGGATTGGTCATATATAGCTTAGCCACTCCCACCTCACTAGGTAGGACAGCAGAAGCCCTAAACAAAGCCTGCAGACTGCTCACCAATTCCCCCTGACCAACACACACATGTGACCTTTATGAGCAAGCCGGGTGGCTACAGTTTGAAAGCAGGATACAATACCAAACCTGCCTGTTTGCTAAAAAATCAATACTCAGACTTCTGCCTCCTGGAGTCACAAGCCTATTAAGGTTATTCACAGGCCCACATCGCACCAGGAACTCTGACCATCAGGTTCTCACCATCGCTCGCTGCAGAACCTCCCAAGGGCAGAGGTCATATGCCTACTGGGCACCATTTTGGCTCAATAACCTTGGCACTGAACATAACGCCATGCAGAGATTGGGGCTTTTCAAGACCAAGCTAAGACAACACCTACTGAAGAAAAGCTCCTGTGACTGTACTTTCTAATTACTCCACACACACACACACACACACACATTTCTGACCCCAGTCTTATTCACCTTTCAGGTTATTACCATCTCCTCGCTACTCCTATTATGTCCTTCTACCCTGAATTGTCCCCATTTTTGTCCTGCAAAACCCTGCACTCTCTTCTCGTACCTCCCCCTAAATAGTCATCATGCCCCCCACTCACAGAAACATAGAAACATAGAATTTGACGGCAGATAAGGACCGCTTGGCCCACCCAGTCTGCTCCATTTCCTACCTGATGGATAAGTTGCAGTTCCTAGTTAACCAGCAGCCTACGCCTTCCTACCCCCACCCCTAGAATTGCCTTATGACTGTCCCATGCATGCTTGAATTCCACCACTGTTTTTGACTCCACAACCTCCTCTGGAAGGCTGTTCCATATATCCACAACTCTCTCTGTCAAAAAATACTTCCTTAAATTACCTCTGAGCCACCCCCCTTCTATCTTCAAATTGTGCCCCCTTGTTCTTGCACACCTCTTTTTTTGAAAGATGCTACCCTCTTGGACTTTGTTGATTCCCTTGAGGTACTTGAAAGTTTCTATCATGTCCCCCCTCTCCCTCCTTTCCTCAAGGCTATACATATTAAGCTCCTTAAGTCTCACTTCATATGTCTTCTGGTGCAGACCCTGCACTATTTTAGTTGCCCTCCTCTGGACAGCTCAGTGCCCCCTACTCTCCTTTCTGGATAGTTGCTTGCTGTCTTTTACCTGACAATGCCACCTAGGCTGCTACTGTTACCTGAATTATCCTAGTGTTAAAACCATCTCTGTTTCCTATTTACAATGTATGTTTGTCTATGCTTACTCACCTAGCTAGATACTCCTAAACCCACAATGTATGTATACCCACCCTTTACGACGTGGAACCTTTGTAAATGAGTGGTCTCCAGCTCAAAGGTATTGTAATCCAAGATTGAATAGATAAATAAAAAAATAAACATTTCCATCGTGGACTATCTAGATACAAGCCAGACAACTGCAGTCTAATCAGAAGCCAAATTCCACAATCAAAGCAGATTATGTCACTTGTGTACCAAGGGGGGCTTTCAGCCTCATGTAACCTCTTTCCTTTGTGGTGACGCATGTCTCTGACATGTTCCAATAGTTGCTATTTGTCCAAAGTGTAGCTGTGCCTGTGTAATCAACATAAACAAATGCACATACCACTGAAGCACATAACACAGTGACAGTGCTGTCCTAGAAGATGTGAAGTGCTTATTAAAGCGCGCGTAGCGGTATACTCGTTCAAAGTGGCCACAAATGTCAATGTTATTCTTTATAATGGAGCTTATGCAATTAAATACTGACCCCAGAATGAAGCAGCAGTGGAGAAATTACTAACCAAATTAGCCAGAGAGCATCTGCAAATACTCAGATGCCAGTTCAAGCATCATGTGAGAAGAACAGTGGAACACGGCGGGGTGACAGGGGATAATGAATAAGTGTGGAGGTTAGGCGATGGGTTCAAAAGTGGTAATACACAGACAGAGAGTGAGAGAGAGAGAGAGAGAATCTATACAGCTTCACGATGCAGAGAACACTAACATGGTGTCATGATTAGAAGTTGCGAGAAAGAAAGGTGTGGTATATGACTGGGCACAAAGATCTATATTCCTTGGTGATGACAGAGAACCCTTTTGATGGTTGCAGAACTAGACAGAAAATGAGGGGAGAGATTAGGTGGCCACTGCGGAGCAGTAGAACATGTGATGATACTGTGGTAGAAGATGGATAAGGAATGAATAGGTAGTTTGGAGACAGGTGAAAATGGGAAGGAAAACAAGGGGAGCAGATCAGTTGAGGGCCAGTGGTGGAAGTGGGATGAAGGAGTGACGGTGCGCATCGAAAGAACACACTCCTTTAAGTATGACATTAGAGTGTAAAAAGACGAGTTGTTAGAACAGGTGGTAGCATGTAAGTCATTATTCATAGGAAGGGTAAGTTAGGAAACATGAGATAGGTCATGGGTGGCGGAGCATGGAGTAGTGAGCTAGAGATTTGGTAGCTTGCGAAGGGACGCTAAAAACAAGTAATGATTCAGAGAACTGTAGCAAAGTATGGCAGAAAGAAAAATTCACAAGGGTGGTGAGTTTAGAAAGGGGTTATATTACCTGATATTCATCATTGTCAGTATGAATTTTGTATATTACCCTATACGCAGCAATGTATACGATGGAGAATGATTGCAGAAAGAGCACGCATACCTAGCAGTAATCCATATTGTTTTAAAACAATATTTACATACCTCCAGACCAGACAGGCAATCATCATAATGATATCCATAGCACAATAGCTCCAGCTCTGTTGGCATCTCACGACATTTATTACACAAACACCACTCGGGAGCCATGTTATTATCACGTGGCAGCATCTGTGACAAATCTGGTAGTCGAGCAGAAAGAATATTGAAAACCAGGCCAGGATTCTGCAGTACACATTGACAGCACAGATCACGCAGAGCAGAGAATCCCATGTTGTTAATTTTTGACTAAATGAAAAGAAAACAGATAACTTAAAACCAGAGACATCATGAAACATTTTTGAAACTATCGATTTAAGTCACCAAAGTGAATGACACCAAAATTTACCTGCCATTATGCCACCACTTGGTGTGTTGTGGAGCTATAGTACATGAGATGAATACACTTGTCAAAATATCACTTCTTGCTAGACTACACTCAGGCCTGGTGTGTCTGTATGGCATTGCCACAGTAAGAATACAAACCTATGATAGTCTGGTTGCACTGTGTCCTGATGCTTGGGATGCCTTAACTTGCTCCACACAGACAACCGGTGATTTGGAGTGACCATGAGTTGATGGTGGTGTACAGGTGTGGAGAAAAATGGATCAGCCGCTGCCAGCACTACTTCTCTGCTTTAGTGATGGGGGCTCCTAGTAGTGGGTGCATGCATTAACCCTGATGGCGGCTGGGGGATGGCACTTCGACACTGTGTCTACATGTGTCAGGGACACAGGAGCAACCATTGGATGTTCTGTTGTGGCACACGCATGCAGTACAGCCCAGCGACAGAACTGCACACTTCTCAGCCCCGCAGTAGAAAATAACAGGAATCCCAGAAGAGCAGATTGATGGCCATCCGCCATAAATTCCTGCTCCTCAACGTCAACTGACCTTCGTCAGGACATTGTATGTGAGTATTGGGCTTCCCAGCAAACACTGCTACATGTGGTAAGCAGCATGAGATGAGGATGAAAGCAGAAGGGGATGCGGTGCAGTCTCATGGTAGGTGGAATCCCATAGGATGCTAGGTAATGGAGCTGTTCAATGTTGACTGGTAAAATAGTACACCAAATAAAAAACATTGGAATAGAAACATAGAATGAATGCTATCTCAAAATTATATTGTTATGCCACTCTCACAGTTAACAATAAGCCAAGTGGCAGACCAGCCTCATAGACATGACATCTTTGACTACATTACCATTATCTCATCAGATCGACGTTGCATACATGCAAGAGGGTCAGACCGGGATGCTGCAGCAGTTATAGCACGGCCCACAGCGTGTCCACATCTACGTCTATTTTGTGTCCCTCTAACTATTTGTATTCCTCTTCCTCTGCTCCTTCGTCTGTTGACAACACCAGGTGGACTGGTGTGGGACACTCTGCTTTGCCGTCCAACATCTTGATTTTGTCTCAAAGACTCTTCATCACTTAACTCTGTGGAGGAGGAAGGGGATGATGGTGAAATCTCCTGGAACAGAAAACAACATATTCATGGCTGTGCAACCAATGTCCTATAAAGTCAGGTAGATACAGCAACGCAAAGTACTTCATAAAGACAGACAGCAAAACAGATAGAAACACACAGACTCAGACAAACACATGCTATTTCACAGAGACACACATAAATACACACAGACAGACAAGTGCACATTCACACACCAATTCTATATACACAGTCATGCATGCAATAAATTATTTTCCAAAAAATAATGGCTCTGACAATGCTTGCACAGTGGATATTAACCGGACTGTTTCCAATGTCAAAATATACTCATGACAAGCAAGTGTCAGAGCCAGTGTTGAGGTGGAAGTAATAACTAGTGATGTAAACAAAATGCTGTGCTACATTCTTGTGGTCAGTGCTCAGTGCTTGGTCTGGTTCTGTTTAACACTTTCATAACAGACATTGCAGTGTGGCTTATGAGCAAGATCAGTCTCTTTGCTGATAAGACAAACATTGGTGCTGAGGTAGAGGAGGATGGGTGGAGACTTCAGGAGGATTTGACCACAGTGGAGCAGTGGTCTCACACTCAGCTGCTTGGTTTTACTTCACAGAAGTGCACATTGATGCATTTAGGAGGCAAACAGCCAGGACACTATTAATGGCTAGAGGGTGTCCCATTAACCCAATCCAAGGAGGTGAAGGATCTTGAAGTGCTGTTAACCAGAGGGGAAGAACCACTCGGCTCAATGCAGGAAGGCATCAGTGAAGACCAATAGGATGCTTGGGTATATAGCAAGTTGGACTATTTCATGGAGTGGAGAAGTCCTCTTGAGCCTCTACAGGTGCATGGTGAGACTGCACCTCGAGTAGAGTGTGCAGTGCTAGAGCCCCAACTTGAACAGGGATATCAAACTACTGGAGGGGGAACAGCACAGAGCAACAAAAGTGAGCCTGGGGCTTGAGTACAGATCATATGTGGAGAGACTGAGAAAGCTCAATATGTATACCTTGGAGGAAGGAATGGACAGAGGGGATATGATTGAGGCCTTCACGTACCAGAAGTATACGAACAAAGTGGACACCAAGTTCATGTTCAATATGAAAGGTGGTAGGGTTAACCAGGGGACACTCTATGAAGGTGGAAGGTGGCTGGTTCAAGAGGGAGATGAGGAGGCAGTGTTTCACATTATGGGTGGTGGCAGGCTGGAACCCTCTGCCAGAGGAAGTTGTATTCTTGCTGAGTGTTGTGGGCTTCAAGAATGGGTGGGGCAGAGTCAAGGGGGAGGGTACAAGTCTGGACTGGATGTGTTTAAGAGGGGAGGAGATATGAGGGAGGGGTTGTGGCAGCAACAGTCTAATGGACTGAAGTGCTGTGCACTCGAGCAAACTTGAACAACCAAATTGCCATTAGCTGCTCACAGTTTTGTATGTTCATATGACTCGCAGGTGAAGAACCTTGCACTTTCCCGTGCTTACTTTGTTTCCGCTTTCCCAAACGCCATTTCATAGCTTCCGGACTGTCGGGCAAGGCCACTCTTTCCCCTCCTTCCCATCCACTACTGAGACCAGCTTTGAAGCATCTGCGACGAGATTTATTTAACTCCTCATCCCTTCATTATGTCTGACATCTAGTCCGTGACCATGTGTGGACCAAGCCCTGATGCCTCTAGTCTCCAATCTAATGCTTGTCTCAGTCAACCCTACCTGTCCTTATGACAATGCCAACTGGCTGCTCCTTACACATCACTCTTCTCTCATACTTAATTTTCTGCCTCCGATATCTATCTTCTTCCTACACTTTGTATTTGCCAGGTTCTGTACCACCACCAGTTTTTTGGGAAAAGGGTCGAAGACTGTGAATTAGTAATGCTTGCTGTGTCACTGTCCACTGTACAGTTATGTTTTTGTCCCTTGTCTATCTTTGAAACACACCACCATTAATTGATGTAGAACCTTTGGTAAAGTTGCAGTCCATTGAGCAAAGATAGTTTTATGCGAAGAATAAATAAAAAAAAACAAGTTGTTGACTATCATTGGATTGTGAATAAAAGTGAAAAGCTGTACAAGCTGAGTCACGGACTGGTCACATACGATGGGCCTTGCCGGTGTATTTAGGTAATCACATGGTTTTGACTAGGTAAAGTTATGAAGATATGTTGCAAGTGTTCATTGGACTGTGACTGTTCTTAGTCCTCCTTCATTCACTATCATTTCCCACACTTATCCCCTCTATCACCGAGGTACTGTGTCCAAGTGACACTACTGCTTACTTCATCTCCTCTCCTCTCACTCCCATGTGTACCCCCTCCCTGTTTCCTTCCCTTTTTTGTTTCCTGTCTTTCTCCAACCAACACCAACTCACCGCCTCATACTTCCACAGGCTCTCTGATCATCCCATCCCTTCTGTGCTCATAAAAAATCTATTGGTCCCTCACTCAACCATCTACACGAACCTTCATCTCCCCCATTTTATCATATTACCGACCACCCACCATCTACTGTTATCCTTCTCTCTCATTTGAACTGCTGTGCACCTCACACTCACAACCCAGTATGTCCCACGCACCCTATTGTTTTCATGCTCTCTGTCTTCTCACTGCCGGCTTGGAAGCAGTATAGCACAGTGCTTAAAGGCTCTGATCAGCAAATCTGGAGACCTGAGTTTGAATCCCACAGGCACCACTTGCATACTGTGTGACCCTGTGCAAGTCACCTAACTTCCATGTTCTCCCCCCCGGTCACTCCTGTGAATAAGCTTTCAGCTTAGTGCGCCACTCCTGTTTAAACATTTGCAAAAAAAAAAAAAAAATGCTCCCCCTTGTAGCATGTGGCCCCTTGCTGTCTATTCTAATTAGCACTTGAAACAATAGAACTGATGCTTTAACATGTTCTGTCAATAAGCTGTCAATGTTTCTTGATGCATCCTATATTTCCATGTACCATCTGTACTTAAATGTGGCAAGTGACCTTGTCTTGGTTGTACTGCTGTGTGATACCCTAACCACAAACCAACTGTCTATATTCCTGCTAAAGTGCATAACTTTACCAATTGAACCTGTTCTAGCATTTTCCATGCATTATTTTGTATTCCTTGTTTGATACTTCTGCAGGTTGTAGCATAGCTTTTTGGTAAACTGAAAACTAGACGACTATGCGTACATAGCCTCTGTACTTTGAATGTGTTCATATCTGATTGTTATGACATGGAACCTTTGCGGAACAACTTTTAAAACAAAGGTGCTTTCACAGCTAATAAATGTCATGGCTGTGACTTAGACTTAGAGGGTGACACTTTGTTCAAGAAGGACAGGGTGGAGGGAATGGGGGGGGGACACACTGATAGTCCGAAAAGGGATTGTATAGAAGGGGTGAAGGAAGTGAAAGGGAGGTGTAGAGGCAATTTGGATGACCCAACAAATGGGGAGGGGGGTTAGGAGAATGGTAGAGAGAGTGATGGAAGCCATCAGGTCCCTTTTGGATGAAGAAAGCAACAGGTCTGGATGAAATACTTTCCATGGTGCAGAAGAAACTGGCACTTGTTCTGGCCGTCCCCTGTTGGAGCTTTTAACAATTTCTCTGAAGAATTGGGGGATACCCCAAGCCTGCAGGGTGGGCCGTATGGTGCCTATCCACAAGAGAGGATCAAGAGTGGAGGCACAGAACAACAGGCCCTTGAGCCTGATGTCGGTGGTGTGCAAGGTGATGGAGGGTATTATCATGCAGTGGCACTGGTGTAGGGCTAATAGAGACACACTACAAATACTGAAGGGAGAGAGGGATATGGTGGTGGTAGTAGATGTTGAATTGAACAACTATGAGACTTGTTGGAGGGCAGCGGCTAAGGACAAATGTATGCAGGGACGCATCACTGGGGCGATTACCTACAGAATGCGGGAGGTGATGCTACATTTGTATAACTGCTTGGTTCAGCTGCAACTCAAGAACTGGTTGTACTGTGTGCAGTTTTGAATGCTGTGCATAAAAAGGGAACTATCCTCATATCTGTAGGCTCTGTTCACAGAGTCACCAAACAAGGGTGTCATGGAGGGGACATGTAATCCCACAGAACAAAAGCAAATCAAGGGCATAAACTAAGAGGATGCAGAGCACATGAATAATACCTAGTGAGAGGTGCACTGTCCTCTGGATTTGCAGTCCTCTCACTCCACTGACGACACATGGAGCATGGCCTGGTTCATGCACCAAGGTCACTGGAGTTTTGCACTGCTTTTCACTCAGTTACTCAACCATCCATGGAACCAGACCACTGTGTGTTTACATGAAATAGTGTGCTACCATCGATGTGGATGGAGAATATAGCTGAGGTACATAAAATGGCAGTGTAGCAGTATACTGGTGCAGTCCAGTGTTGTTGGACTGCCAATAATCCATTAACTGAGTAGTGAGCTTTGCCACATGATAGTGTATAGCTTACAAGAAAAGTGGATAGAACTCATTCATATAATTAATTCACAGAATTGTGATGTCTGAAAAGGACCGACATGGCACACCAAATCCGCCTATCTGTCCAGCTATCTGCCTGGACAGGCACCCACCGCCCTCAACACACACACCCCTGTGTCTGTCCCATGTCCTTTTGATTCCCTCCACTGTTTCTTCTCCACCAACTGCCTCCAGGAGCATGTTCCACTTATCGGCCACTCTCTGTGTGACATAGTACTTCCTAATGTTACCCATGAACTGCCCTCCCTCCACCAGCAGGCCATGCCCCTCGTCCTCTGATTTTATTTCATCTGGAAGATGCTTTCCACCAGCACCCTGTTTATACCCTTAAGGTACTTGCAGGCCTCGATCATGTCCCCACGTCACTCCTGTGTTCCAGGGAGTACATGTCCAGATCTCTCAACCTTTCTTCATAAGAGAGGTGGCTCGACCCTTTTACCATCTTTGTTGCTCTCCTCTGTACTTGCTCCAGCCACTCCACATCCTTTTTGCGGTATGGCCTCCAGAACTGGACTCCGCATTCCAAATGTGGTCTAACCAGATTGGTGTACATGTGTACTATAACCACCCTCTTTTTCTACTGGTGATCCCCCTTCAGATGTATCCCAGCATTCCACCACCCCTAGCAACTGTTCTCGCACTCCTTCGTTCCACCTTCATGTCACCCGATATAATGCTACCCATGTCCCTTTTTTTTTTGAAATTCAAAATTTTTTATTGATTTTAACAAAAAAAGGAAGTTATACATGTATTAGGCAAAATGTACACATGAAACACAGCAGTAGCAAAAACATACTAAACCTATACATGAACCAACTAAATAAATCCCCCCCAAGCTACCCCCCAGCCCCTCCCCTTCCCACCCTCTGGAGTGTGCCTTACTTTATTATTAGAAAGAGGAGAAGAGATCTCGTCATCCCTTAAATAAAGTACCTGAGCAGCTGAGTTTCAACCTACTTACTTTAAATATAATGCATACAACTTACCCCATTTTCTATCAAAACTTGCCATGTTGTTGCGAAAACCTGCTATCAATCATTCAGTTCTGAAAAAAACTAGATATATCTCTTAACCATTCACTATAAGAGATTGTTAACTGATCCATCCAATGTTTAAGAACCAGTTTTTTGACAATAATGGCTATCAGGGCCATGTGGAATCTACGCTCCTTAACTCTGATACTGGAGTACTGTCCTAGAAGACATACCTCAATTGTGAAGAGGTCTTCCAACCCTAACCAGGGATCCAAGCTGGCTCTAATTTCTTGCCAGACTGGGGATACTTTTTCACAGTGCCAGAATATGTGCACCATGTTCCTTTCTGCTCTGCCACACCTGGTGCAAGTAGAATCCGGTATCCTGCCCAATTTAGCCAATCTCAGGGGAGTATAATACATATTGTTCAGTATGTGATATTGGGTGAGTCTAAGTCTATCTTGAGAACCCATGTCCCTTTCTTGTTCCGTGACCTACAAATCTCTGCACCCCATGCAATACCCTGCCCTCCAGGTCCTTTAGTCTAGATGCATGACCTTGCATTTTTCTGTGTTGAATTAAAGTTGCCACCTCTTTGACCATGCCACAAGCCTCTCCAAATGTCTCTGCATTTTTTTTTACCTATTCCTGTGTGTCTTCCCTACTGCAGATTTTAATATCATCTGCCAACTGACTCACACCACCTTCAAGGCCCTCTCCAATGCTGCCTTCACAGTCTTCCTCCCTAGGGAACACGAAGCAGATATATCTATTTAGCAGGTCCGCTTTCTCTCTGTCCCCTTGTAGCAAATCCTCCTCATGTGTTTTTAACTCAAGTATTCCCTGCCACATATGTTTATCTATCAATCAATCAATCAATCAATCAAAGTCTTTATTTAACCAGGCGATCACCGTTGAGCAAGCTCATTTCGAGGTGGACCTGGGTTTGTTAACATGGAAAAAGGAGCAATATACATGGGATGCAACACACAAGAAAATAGTAATAATACAAATAAAGTGAGATACAATAATACAGTATATACAAAGTATCAGCAGGTAGCATTGACAGTAGTATATGTTTGGAACAGAAGATACAGCTAGTTTTGGGCAGGACACAATATTTCATAAAAGTAAAGAAATATACATATCAGGTGCACCGAATACAAATAAAACCTAAAATAAAAAGATATATAGTGATACGGTATGGAGAATTTAGAGCTGGAACCAGGGTCAAAGGAATGTGGAAGGGACAGATTTGGGGGTAGAAAAAGGGGAGAGGGAAGAGTCGATTATAGATGTGATCAGTCTTTTAACAGTAGCAATTAGAGTGTGCTTGGACTTCTAGGAGTCACTATTTAGGGTAGACAGACACAGGACTCCTTATTATGATGTAGATATAGAGATTTAAATGCTGCTAGGCTGATGGGGTGAGTTAATTTCAAAATTTTTTGCAGCTTGTTCCACAGTTGAGGGAGCACAAAGCTGATGGCAGCTCTGCCAATGCGAGATTTTGCTTTGTAAACATAAAGGTAGATACATGAGGTGCTTCTCAGGGAATACTTTCCCAGAGTGCACAAAGGTAAACAGACAGAGATATACTGAGGCAGTTTATTTGAGATAGCCTTGTATGTCCAAACAGCAGCATTTATTTGCCGTCTGTAAGCAAGGGATGACCATCCCACTGCCGTGTACAATGCACAGTGGTGGGTTGAGTATGGAAGACCCGTGATAAACCTAATGGCTCTGTGATAAAGTGTACTGAGTTTGGCTAGGGTACCTGCAGGTCCCTGACTATATAAAAAGTCTGCGTAATCCAACAGGGAAAGAAAGGTAGTTTGAACCAGTTTCAGTTTAGCATCTCTTGTGAGAAGATTATTAATCCTAAAGAACAGACCTAGTCTTTGTCTAAGTTTCTTTGCCAGTTCTTCTAAGTGATCTGAGAAAGTAAGTGTATGGTCTAACCAGACCCCCAGGTACTTGAGGTTTGGTTTGTAGTCCAACTGCTCACCTAGAATGGTAGTGATCTGCAGGAGTGTCCCAGCAATTGCAGGATTTATTGCATTTTGAAGGGGCAAGAGGAACATTGCTTTGGGTATTTTTTGCATTTAAGAGCAGTTTCTGGTTTATAAGCGGATGTTGCAGTAGATTAAATTCATTTTGAAGGGCTTTACAGGCTGCTTCAGGTGTGGGGCTACTAGCATAGAGTACTGTATCATCCACGAATAGGTGTATTTGTGCTTCTTTGATGGGGCATCTACGTTGTTAATATAAATGGTGAAGAGCAAGGGACCGAGAATGGAACCTTGCAGTACACCCTTCAATAGGGGTTTTAGTGGAGAAACTTCCACTTCTGGCTTTACTTGTTGAAGTCGTCCTGAGAGGTAGTTGGAGAACCATTTAAGGGATAGGGAATCCAAACCAATGTTCCGGAGGGATGACAGAAGCAGTCTGTGATCAACAGTATCGAACGCCTTGCTTCGGTCCAAGAAAACTGTGCAGACAAAGTTTTTTTTGCCTAATTCAAGCTGCCTGTTTGTCACCTTGGCTAGAGCAGAGATTGTACTGTGCTGTGCTCTAAAACCGGATTGTAACGAGTTGAGCAATTTTTCTGATTCCAGGTACTCCCGAAACTGGGAGTTCACTATTTTCTCCAGCATCTTTGACAGGATTGGAAGTAGGGAGATTGGCCTGTAGTTATTGAGATCAGTAGGATCTCCTGACTTAAACAAAGGGACCACATGTGCATTTTTCCAAATGGGTGGTAGGTCACTCTGGGACAAGGATAAGTTGAAGAGGTGAGTAATTGGAACTGCGAGTACACGGTAGCTGACCTTTAAGAAGTACGGGTCAATGAGGTCAGCCCCAGCACTTTTTCTAGTGTCCAGCTGAAGGAGAAGATCTTCGACTTCTTTCAGGGAGGTAGGCTGCAGAGAGAAGGATGGACTGGGGATGGGGTTTTCTTGAGTATCCAATCTAAGTTATTGGCAGAGGATATTCGTGGGACAGGAGCCAAAGGCTAGCCCTGCAGTGGCAAAATGATTATTGAGAGCATCAAGGAGAGAGACAGTCTGTCGGAGATGACAGTATTATCGATCAATAATTTAGTAGGTAGGGAATTTACAGTGGTGTGACCTTCAATGTCTTTGATAGTCCTCCAGAATTTGGAGGCATTTATTGAGAAGCTCTCCAGCTGAGAGCAGTAGAAATTAGCTTTGGCTTCTCTGGCCATTTTGGTGCAGAGGTTCCTCGCCCTCAGGAAAGAATTTCAGTCATTTATTAAATTAGTTTTCCTAGCAGTTCTCCAGAGTACATCTCTACTCTGCAAAGCATCTTTCAGGTCTTCTGTAAACCACTGACAGGATTTGTTTCTGGCACAAACTTTTACTATGGGAGCATACTTGTTGAGAGCCCCTAGCACAATTTCTGAGAAAATATCGTGAGCCATAGTCAGGGACTGGAGATAGAAGTCCTACCATTGCATGGAGTCTCTTAGGTCTGATATATACCCGTGGAGATCAAAGTTGCGTATGCACCTTTTAAAGGAGAATTTTGGTACAGTTGTGGATTTAAGAGTGGATCTTACACAAGCGATGAAGCAATGGTTGCTAATATCAGAGAAAAAGACACCAGCATTGGAGAATTAATGGGGTTTGTTAACTAAAATGATATCCAAGAGAGTACTGTTATTAGGGTTGAGCTTGTTAGGATGAGTAGATTCGTTTATTAACTGTGACAACCCAAGGGAATCACAGAACATTTTAAGTGGGGTGGATGCACTGGTGAGTCAGTCTAAGTTGAAGTCCCCTAGTATGATACACTCTGAAGATGCCGAACCCAGGATGTTTTAACAACTGTAGTCCAGCTGATGGGGGTCTGTAGCATCCTATTATACATAATGAGACACCAGTGGCAATTTCAATCTTTAATGACAAGCTTTCAAATTCTTTTGGGACAGAGGTTGAGTCAATTATGGAGGCAGGGAATTTATCCTTGATGTAAATAGCTACCCCACCACCTCTGGTTTGTCTGTCAGCCCTGAACAAAGAGTAAGAGGGGATGTTAAGTCCGTTGTTACTGGTCGCCGGTCAGAGCCAGGACTCCGTAATCACCAGAACATCTGGAGCAGTATGACATACCCAGGCCTGAACAGAAGTGATTTTTTTTGATAGGCTACATACATTAGCATGCAAGAATATAAGCCCCTTGAGGCTTTGTAGCTCTGCTGGGGATTCCATGGGCTCCAGAGGGCCTGGATTAAGCTCAACATTTCCTGAGCATAGTAAAAGCAGGAACAAGAGTTTCTTGCAGAGTCCTAGTAGAAGTGTGGGTGGGTGGGTGGGTGGGTGGCTGAGTCTTCTTTGGTTACATGATTTGTCTGCCACAGTATAGGGAGTTCTGAGGCTAGTTCCCAGTTTTCCTGATGCTGCATACAATAATACCCTGACCGAGAGAATCAATGGGAGTAGGGGGAGTATGCAGAAGGTGGTGTAGCCCTGTGAGCAGGCTCTAGGAGAGCTCCTGTATGCTGGTGCAGGTGAAGGACCAGCAGGCATGGGGAAGTTAGAGCACATACAAGTTATTCTACTTGATAGGAAAAGTCCCGGTTGGACAATGTAAAAAGAGAGCCATTCTCCACTCTAGGAGTTATTTTGTGATTCACGTTCAGGTCCAATACATGTAAGATGAGCAGAGACAAGCACAGAAGCAGGTAGTATGCCTTCATTATGAGACTATCACCCAATGGGCACTACAAGTAAAAAAACAGTGGTGGAATTCAAGCATGCATGGGACAGTCATAAGGCAATTCTAGGGGGTGAGGTAGGAAGAAGTAGGCTGCTGGTTAACTAGGATCTGCAGCTTATCCATTAGGTAGGGAAATGGGCAGACTGGGTGGGCCAAGCGGTCCTTATCTGCCATCAAATTCTATGTTTCTATGTTAAGTGCGGGCAAGATAAGGGATTCTCAATGGAGGAGAATTTCTTAATCCCTGCAGAATACTACTATAGGCAGTGGAGCCTGAAGCAGTAATCCTTAAGTACAGTCCTAGTCAGGCTAATAAGAAAAGAGTTCACCTGGCTATAGAGTAGTACTAGGGGCAGAGAGGCTTTGAAGCAAATTTCTTAGCTACAACTCTGGAGCAGACTAAGTACTAGAAAGATCACCTGACTTAAATCAACTGCCTTAGCAAGATAGGATATGCTAGTGAGCAATACGCAAACCTAAAGTACCAAAATGGTATGCCTCAGCCAGACAGAATGAGATAAAGCTGCTAGAAAGCTTAGTTGCAAAAAGGGGATGGGAGGAATTGCAGTTGTTGACAGTAAGTAACCAATAAATTGAAACATTAGATAGGAGTGGGTGGAGACTGTGTGCATTTAAAGGAGGCCTGGGAGGGGATGGGGGGTGGCACAAAAAATCAAGGGGAAGTTTGCAGAGCTAGCACTGAATCAGTGCACATACAGTTGGAGAGAAACTGCAGCCGGGGGGAGGGGGAATGGTAAGTTACTTTACACAGGCCAAGCAGAACAGGCTAAATTAAAATATATAAATTAGAAGCTGAGTACAGGGATGCAGGCTTACATTAAGCCACATATCTCGGGTGCTCCTGTCTCATGTGAGTGAGATCAGCCAATCAGGGAGCTCTACACAGGCATGGAGCCAATAGCGCTACCCTGAGAAGGCGCTGAAATTGAAAACAGCAAATTGCAAGTGATGATCTGGTTCAGCTTTCACACAGCCCAGAGAAATCATGGCAATTTTTCTAGCATTGTACCATGTCTATCTCTTTGGGGGGTGGGTGGATCAGGCTCCTTGCACCATAGAGGTGCTATGGCTAGATCGAGGCCGCTGCCCATGGGGGCAAGTGGCACATGTAAGGAAGGAGACAGCAGATTAAATAGGAGCAGATGGGATACAATTGCAGTTTGTTCTATTTTGAAGCAATGATGGGGCAATAGAAGGATAGCACCATACAGACACACCATACAAATGTGGAAATGCAATATGGAAATTACAGACATGGAGAAATACAATACAGATTGTTTCTAACACTGTCCCTGTAGTAACACTACAGTGCAAAAAAGTAAAAGGAAAAATGCAGTATGTTGGTGTGTTTTGAGGAGTGAATGAGAATTCAATAATTAATCAAGGCATGAGTAAAAACCAAAAATGGATAGGTGTACTGTTTTGACTGTGCTTGTGTGTGTCAGTCTGTATGTGTATGTGTGTGTGCTGTCAGCAACAGATAACGTGAACAAAAAGTATATTGTGTGACCAAGAGAGTGGTCTCCCTTTCTAAAACCTTTTGAAGAGTGCTTGCATCTGACTGCCAATTGTAAAATTATGTATCACACTAAAACCTGCTGATTTATTTGCCTTGGAAGTGTGAATTACAGGCACATATACATACTAATGTAGACCTGGAATTTTTAATTAATAGGATGTGGCAAGAGGTAATGTAATTAATAGTCCTCTCAGGGATGTGCATTTGAATTGGTGATAATGCAGTAAGGGGAAACCAGATGAACAATGATGGGTGAGGGGTTACAGCTTCTGTAAAGAAACACACAATGAGGTGTCAACAGGTGACTATGAATACAGAGGGGGAAGTACTTTCATGAGTGCTAATGCAAAATAACTCATCCTGCCACTTATGCAAATATCAAAAAAAGGTAATAATAGAAAAAGGAAACCTGCAGCCAAAGATGCATAATTAGCATATCAAATGAAAGCTTAAAAGTCATGGATGAGAACTGAGAACAGGAAGAATAGTGTAATGGGGCTAACACATTGTGTCAAAGAAAGGTCTCATTGTGTGTGTGTGGGGGGTGGGGTTCAGATAACTAACAGCAGGTCTATACCAAGACGATGAGTGCAGCAGAATGTGCATGAAATTACTGAAATAAGATGCAAACTAGGAATATAAGTGACATGTTCACTACATGTAAAGTAGCATTATATTTCTCTACATTCCTAGAAGAGTGTTGTACACTTGCCACAGTATGTCCTTCTGGTTTGTCTATGTTCTACATAGGCTAAAAGGACAGAAGTGATCAAGAAATCACATGGCAGGCACAGTGGTGGTTCAAACAAACAATGCAGAGGACCCCAAAGACAGGGTAATATGCACATTGATTGTATACATATCATTTAATGGACAAGTGACAATGAGAATGTACAGTTCACAGCACAAAAGGAGACACACTGTATGGTAGAGTGGTGTTCAGTATTGAATTCAATACGTCTCAAAATGCTGTTGTAAGACAGTTATTGTGCCCTACTGTGGTAGAACAGCATTCTAGAACCTCTACGACATGCATGATTCAGTTTCAAATTGAAATCAAATGAAGTCATTCACACACATAGCACGCAGTACTATACAATAAAACAAAATCAGGATGAGGAACTCTATGCACACATAGTGTATTCTGCCTAATCGTGGTTCTGAATTTCATGGATAAACTCGTTCTTTGCTCTTGAGGGCAGTAGGAATCAAAACCGTGCTTGCAGAACACCCTGGCTTTGTATAGTTGCCTATCCCTTATTTTATATATGTGTCACTCTGTTAGGTGATATGCATGCAAACATAACAATGAAAGTGTAGGGGTACAATGCAAGACTGTGGCATGACCAACATGTGGTATACATGTGTGTGGTTCTGGTGGTAATAGCATAGAAGGTTAAACACACACAGAATATGGCTGTGTCCAGATCTTACCTTATTGAATGTATAATTATGCCTGCAGCTATCATTGCAACTATCTAAAACTATATGTACCAATTAATATCCATATCACCCTTTCTGTTGGTCTGTAAAATGTTTCTGACTGTCTATGTGTCTGCCTATATATCTTGCGCTATTCTATGCCAATGTATGTCTTTCTATAAGCATCTGTCTTTGCTGGTGTAACTGAATGTCACCTGCAATGTCTTTGTCCTGCATTGCGTTTGCATCCATCCACTGACCGATTGCTAAATAAAGAACAAACCATACATTTGAAAATATTACAATGTAAATGCACATTAATGCTCACATGTCTGTCTGACAGTTTTGTAGTCATTGAAACTGTGCAGGCATAGACTGTCAGCTGCAAGGAAAAAAATGTACAAGAAATGTATTTCCTATTCAAAAAAGTGCAATGTTTTGTTTTGGGATAAGGGTGGTTGAAATACTGGGTGAATGGAAGTTGGGGCTAATTCACATTTAGAATAATACTTTACGTGTAACAATCCACATCTAGATATATTAGTTTTGTGGATACAGAGACCATAATAAAATCATACCGTGCACTAGTGTCCGGTCTGTTAGGAATGCAGCACTGAATGATACTCTCCCAATGATGGCACCATAATTGCACAGTGCATATTGACCATTATCATATGGTCATTACATGTATCTGTCTCTGTTACTGATGGTTAGTAGTGACACAAATGAAACAGCATGAATATTGCGAGGGCACTCTTGTGGCACATGAATATCAGTTGGGTTATCAATATATCAGCGTAGACACAGAGGCATGTGCAGAATGTAATACAAGTGGAGTATGCAAACGTCTGTGCCACTGCATCTATATACAAATGTTAAATGACATGACATAGGCACTGAAAAGTGAAAAACGATCTGCTGTGTAATGACCAGACTAGACATATAGAGTGGTATGAAGCATTCACACTAATAAACCATAAGCACTATTGATAGAGACTTCTGCTCACTGCATCAGGTGAGTGTTGGGTTCGAAACAGAACACCACCGATTGAGTTAGCAGGGCATAAAAAAGTGTGTAGGTATCGCTAGGATCCATGAATTCTGGAGAAATACTGGCACACTGTACCAGCATCATTTAGGAATTCATCCCATGTAAGGAAGCCGGCAGCATGACATACATTCTGCAGGCATCATCACTGCTTCTGCTGTCACAGTGTTTGCGATGAGTACCTACACATGGCGCTATCACAGTATGTGATAGCCATGCAATCAAAAAATGCAAGGAACAGGGGGAGACAAGCAAAGACAAAAAAAACAACTCTTTACCATGTCATTCTGCATCACCTGTATCACCATTACCGGAATCAACATTGTGGTGGCCAGATAGAGAGAGCAATACTGGCTGAAAGTCGGTACAGCACATATTTGACAGGATGACAGTAGGCAGATTCACAACGTACATTATTTCAATGCTGTACATGTATTGCCCTGAAACACACACTGACTGCAGGATACAGCAAACTCATTACATGGTAAATGGATGTCTGTCAGGCTTGGGACTGTCTGTGCAGTCAGTTGCACAAATGCAGTGACCCAGTGAATTACACGCTACATCAATCAAATGGACGTACAAGTAATGTACTGTAACCTGACAAAACCAATGCACCTCTGTGGGTCAGTAGTCTAAATAACTATGCACACAGCACTTTGTGGTCGTGGTCTGCGACACAGCTGTACTTCGGAGATGGGACGAAACACAGCATAGTAGGGAAGGGAAAACGTAAAATTGTTTTACAGACATCTACTTGTATAAGAATAATAAAGGGCATGACACAATTATCAGGAAAAAATATTGTTCTGTGGAAATTTCACAGGTATGAGTATCATTAACAGACTAACCTGTTTGTATGTTTATCGGCACGAGAATCATGTTTTTTCCAGAATAACGAGCACAAGGGAACAGAGAAAAGGATGGGACAGGGAAGGAGAAGGAATAAAAGAAAGAGAGTGAGAGGACTAGTGGGACAGGGGATACAGAGAGAGGGAGAGAGATAGAAATGGGGAGAGAGTGGAGAAAACAGGGATACATCACAGATGTGGAGAGAGCCAGAGAAAGCAATAAGGAGAAAGAGGGAGGGTGGGAAGGATGCTGGAAGAAAGAGGGGAAGAAAGACAGAGTGATGGATGGACAGATAGAAGCTACATTATCGGGATGGGGTGAGGTTGGGGTTGATAAATTGGAGCCTGACCGATTTGGCATGTCCAAAGACTCCTACATTCAGTTTCATTGGGGTTACAAGTAGTCGTTCTTATATACTTTATCTGAAAATAAGTATTTTTATTTTCAAGATTGTCTTTTTGCTATTATTTAGATTGTCTCCCGCTTTCTTCCATGCAATGATATAATGTGACAGAAAGGCAGTAGCAATCTTTATAATTTGCTACCGGGGCTCAGCATTGTGTTTAAAACCCTCTCCAGTACATTCCAGGACCCGGAGCCAAACAGATTGTAGTAGGTAATGGACTGTTCGGTGATGTATAATATTGACTTTTCTACACTGCCACCATAAGTCGTCTGTATATAGACAGCTGTGTTTTGATATAAGGGCAGACGGCTGGGCTCCTATTACTGTCTGCTGAAATTTGGCACAGGAACCAAGCTAACAGTTTTAGATTAAAAACAAAACCTTTATGATTATTACTACGGTATCACACGAAAATAAAGCTAAAGGTCTAGGCCAATTTGCATCCATAGGAAAACGCATAAGATAACTAATTGTAACTGAAGGTGCTGGGTGTCAACAGAAATGTATCTGCAAACAATACTAGTCATTTCCCCATGCTGGTTAAAAAAAAACAAAAAACGGTAGAGTTAGAGTATCCCAGTAGAAATTGTATTTGCTTTGTTAAAATGGTTTATAAATGTGGGGGTTGTGATATGTTTGGGTGCTGTGCCTGCATCAAAAGTGACCCTCTTGGCCCTCTGATCTGGGGCACATCTGAATTGGTTTGAAAAATAAACGAGAGAGAGAGAAAGACATGTTACCTGTAACTCTGGCCCCTTTTAGAAACCTTTATTTATCTTCAGTTTTTTGAATGGCAATTTACAACGTGCTCCACAGCGAATGACCAGTACTTCGGTGGTGTAACTATACAGACTGTGCTAAGTAAGAACCCTCCCCCATTACATATACTTTTTTTATACTCTCCAAAGAGATCGGATAGGAGCTAACCAATTGGCATGTCATTTGTCTACTCCTGAAAATGTTCAAGTTTTACAAAGTTTGGGGAGTTTTATGCTTTTAAGAAGTTTTACAGGGAAAGACTGCATGCCCCCGTTCTTTGCAGAGACAGAATGTGGTTGTTCAAAAATTTTCAAGTTTTGCAGTTTTAAGGAGATTTTTGAGTTTTACAGTTTTACGAAGTTTCACAGGGAAAAACTGCCTTCCCCCATTCTTTGCAGAGACAGAATGTTGCTGTAATTGTGAATGGGTTGTGCAGTCTGATACTGTAACACGGGGGGGGGGGTTAGGAGTAGGCGGGGAACCGAGTTTAAAATCCAACCTTCTACCAATAATCCTATTTGCAGGTACAATGAACTGCTACACTGTCTATCACTCAATGACATCGTATTCCAATATAAGAGTAAAAAACAGCTTTGCATATCCATTGAAAATCCATAGTTCACTCATGCAGGCTCCGCAATGGTGAGGTGACAGGTAGATAGTAACAGGTGGAGAGACACATGGGGATAAATAAAGACACACTAGAAGGAACAGGAAATTTTCTCGCAATGCACTCCAGGATCCCACCCCATCCCCCACATCCTGAAACATGCACGAGCATGTTGCACCACAGACTATTTGAACAGGAGACAAAGACAAAGAAATAGAGGCAAGTAGTTTAAAATTTACTTTTATTTACAAGATAAGAAACATTTCAGAACAAAAGGAAGTGCACATGGGATGGGACTGTAGCACACCAGTAAGCAGATGTTATTAACCAAAAAATTAACTTAAAACCTGACAGTGTCCCTTTAAATCCTGTTATCAAAATGGGTAGTTTAACACCTTTTAGACTTCAGCAGCAGCTGTTAAGATTAATGGGTAGTTGCAAATGCTGTGGAGGTGATGGACTGCAGACTTAACAAACAGTTGGGAAGAAAAACAATAGAACTGTGTTTTGATTGCCAGTCACTGAGCAGTTCAGAATGGTACAGCTGATTGTTATCAGAAGTAAAGGAGCAATGCCCCCTCTCAAAATGAAGTAAGTGGACGCCAACCGCTCCCGGCCCCCCAGGGACTACGCCCCTGGTTATATGATTCCCTTCACTCCCGTCCATGGGGAGGCCATGCATCTGCCATTTGAGGTATATTCTCATACTTGTTAGCCCTATGGGGCTTTGGGATTTCTGGGGATTTGTGATGCTTCTGTTTTTCAACAATTTTTTTGTGGGTTGCAGTTATAACCCCACATTGTAGTACATCCCAGTCAGGATCTTTATTGCTACAGCTGCATAGCAGAGCTGTGCATGATGTAGTGTGATTACTTTGACAAAGTGACTCTAATAGCATGTGACTGTAAATGCACCACAGATGTGTGCTTCGACCAAGTGGACTTGAATCACATCTCACCATGTCATCTCTATTCAATACAGTGTGGTTGCTTCCCCCGTCCCACTATTTTCATTCTCTCCTCCACTGAGAAAAAGTTAGTCACTAAGTGAGAAATGATCAGAACTTTAAAAAAAATGTCAGATACACAAAAAAAGAAAAACATGCACAGGTTTTGTGAGGAAGAGTGAGTAGAGAGAGAGAGAGAGAGAGAGAGAGAGAGAGAGGAGTGCACATGACCCACTCAGCTGCAGTGCTTGATACCACTGCAGTCATACTCAATCTATAAGGGGTGTAGAGAGTCTGAACAGCCACCTCAGCAGACTCTCACTCCAGTGCTTGCTGTGGTCACTGGAGCCCCAGGAAATGAGTCCCCAACAATCAAGAACAATGGGCATGAAGCACCGCCCAGGGAATTCAGCCAGCTAATCGAGTGGCTCCTTCATGAGACACACATTTTTCAAACTGTGGAGCCTATTGTTAAACTGTTAGCTCTCTGTTGCTGATTTTCATAGTGCTGATGTCATGTCCAGCCTGCCAATCTACAAGGGGAGCAGATAGTCTGTGCAGCCACCTCAGCAGACTCCCCCCCCCATCACTTACTGTGGCCACCAGAGCCCCAGGAACTGAATCCCCAACAGTCAACCACAACAGGCATGAAACACTGCTCTCAGGATCCTGGCCAGCCAATTGTGTGGCTCTTTCTTTCAGTGACACTCCATCAACCATTAAACTATCATTGATACATAAAGTAAATATTCTCAGTAGTATATGTTGCAGGATATGCAGTCGCTTATGACATTGTTGGTACAATAAAGCCTCTTAATTGGGAGGGACATGCTGGTGGTGGCCTTTTCGTCCCAATTAAGCAGCTGTTTGAAATATCTGAAGATAGCATTTTCAAATGTCCAACTCTTACAATGCTGACAACAGCCTTATTATTCCCCCCATCCCTCTGATGCTGTATAGTACAGTACCTGAAGTCAGACTACGCTGTTTGCCCTATCTTTTCACATACAACTAAAAGTCTGTCCAAGTCTGCTCCCAGCTCTTTTGTCCCACTCTGCCTGAAATCGGCTTTAATGTGCTCTGATTCATGAGTAGACTGAAATAAATAAAAGAAACTCAGAAAACAATTCAGGGCAAGTTTGCAATTCTCTTTGTTAGTGCGGCTGTTGGGGAGGGGGGACTAAAGAAACCAAATGACAGTGGACTAAAGAATCAAATGGCATGCATCAGGAAGGCACATGTTGGGGTTGGTTTACTGCAAGAGCAAAACAGTATTACACAGAGAAAAAGAGCTATAGGAGTTCTGCTGCTGTAGAATGCAAACCCCCACTTTGAAATACTGTTTGACTGGACAATTGTATTTATTTTTCTGGTGGTTGGCGGGTATTCCTGCATTATAGAAATGAGTGAGACATCTGGTGGTGCCATTAACAGGACTAGATCACTAAGGCATCAAGGGCCATCAAGAAGACAACACATACAAATAGATACAAAGCATCTGTTGGGGGTAGGGAAGATAAAACAGCTATTGAAGCTGTACTGCTGGAATGTTGAGATAGCAAGGATGAAAAGGCCATGCACAAGGAAAATAATTGAAAGAAAAAAACTTACAATAAAAAGGGTCACATCCACAGATCAGGAATACCTCAGAATGTTGCTATAAGTTTCACAACTCTTCCACATTTATTTTGATATATTAATTTTATTTTATTTAGACTTATCTTTATTCAGGATAACTCCTTTGAGATATGGTATACAAATCCAGCTCAAATGCCCTTCCTATTGTCAGCACAAATGTAAACATCTACAACTAAATATTCATACACATTCATTGTTCCTTTACACTTTTCAACAATGTTATAACCCTACAAAGAGCACGCTGATACTATAAAAGCAAATATGTCCATAATAATAATCATAATTTCCATCATCAATGACATCATTTTGCAGCTGTATTGGCTCTGACCAGAGTTTGTTTATCTGGGAAGGCATGAAGAAATTGGTTGATAATTGATTTGCTGGGAATCTGTTTCTTCAATATTGCAAACGTCACTATAAATTTGCTTTAAATACTGTATTGTAATCTGATCATAGTCTGTCTTATGGGTTGTGATTTTGTTTTCATGACTAGCCTTATAAGTCTTCTAATGCATTGCTGTCTAATGGACAGTACTTAACATGTGCTGATGTGGATGGGGCGTTGATGTTATGTTTTTCTAGCGTGCTTATTTCCAGAAACTGGCAGGGCTGTGGTTTAGGTGCATAGAGCAGCTCATGCTCATTGCTGTTGTCATCCATAAGGGTATTAACTTCCATCTCAAAGCTGATATCTGTCACTGTTTCTTTACCAAATGCTTGTGTATCATTTATGTAATGCTTGTGACTTAGTTATTGCTTAATATTTGCAACTTTCCTGATACTCTCAAGTTGTCAGCTCATCAGAGGCAATGGTAGTGGGAGGCACAGAAAGATCATTTGAGCAGCATGAGCATGGCTGGGATGTAACATGTGGGATGTGGGTCAGGACTAGCAATGGCAGAAAAGTTCATTCTGACATATTAAGCATTACAAGATAATGGGCCTGATCTTCAAAAGCCCTAAGAATGCCCCAAGCCTCTGGTGTGCTGAACATATGGTGCAGGGGGTTTGTGGCATTCTCTCAGTGCCGATTGGGATTTTCAGTCCTGTGCACCAAATGCCACAAGTTAGCTCAGCCCCCCCCTGTCTAACTTGTGCCATTTGGGGGACCCTTTATGGGGCTGTCAAATATTTAGTGCAAGCTGCCAAAGTGGAAACTGTCGATCTGCACCAATGTACTAAAATTGGGCACAGTTGTTTCAAAGGAGTTTGGTGCAGTTCCACCAACTAACAGGGCTGACACAGGGCCTGATGCAAGCCCTGCATCAATCTTTGAGAATGGGCTCCAATGTGTTATCTTCAAGTTTGGTCCAAACTTTTAATCTGAGCACTTTTATCCTTGCACCTCTTGTATATATATATGGAACAAATGGCAGAAAAGTGTAGTGTACAAGGCAGTAATACCATCGAGGGGCCTAACAAGATGGATCCACAACTGGTCATCAACCAAAAGTTTGTCGAATGATCAGACAGTGAAACTGACAGGTCGACCGCATTTTGCAGTCGGCTGCCAGTTTCATAAACTAATGAGTGTTTTGAACCCCCCATGTGGGGGGCTGTGCCCCCACACCCCCACTTAGGATTTCAACCTGAATCAGAAGTCATTTGAGGGGAACAGGGACCCCAACAGACAGTGCTAACAGGTACTAGTGGTTCCTTACAGCGCCGGGTGGCGCTGTAGTCACTGTAGGGGACCGTGCTGTTGAAATGTCACTGTATATGCAGTATACCTAACAAGATCATACCAGCCATTAGCCTGCAGGACAAGTGGCTTTATGATCATGTTGGATTCTGAGACAGCATTTTTGCAAGAGTAGCACACTTTTCTGCTGTTTGTTTTATATAATACATAAGGATGGGGGCAAAAAATTTTGTAATGCTATGTAGTAATTATTTTACTATTAATTGGCCAGGTAATTAGTAAATTTGTATTCATAAATGTAAACTTGTAAATTAATCTTTTACTTCAGGATACAGTTGACATCCCGGGTGGTGCCTGAAAATAGTCACTTGCTGGCTAGTGCACCTACCCGGTTAACAAAAACTAAATAAATAAATAAAAATAAAATTTAGTTTTGTTAGTTAAATTGAATAACTTTTTATGTTTCAGATAGTTACAGTCACTAAGTCTTTAAAAGTTAAATAAGTGTAATTTTCTCCAGTTAAGGCAGTATCAAAGTCACATTAGATGATTCTTATTAAAAATTATTCTTAGTAAAAATGATCATGATTCACTTATTTACTGGTTTGTGGTATATTCTATAGAAGGCCTAATGAAATCATATATATACTGTATATATATGCATATATATATATATATATATATATATACACACACACAGATAAATATATATAGCTATAGCTATATAGATTGCAAAAAACTATGTTAATGCACTAGTTAGGGCTGATATCATGCCTTTCAAGGTAGGCCTAATGAATGCAAATATATATATATATATATATATATATATTGCAAAACACTATGTTAATGCACTAATTAAGGCTGATATCATGCCTTTCAAAGTATGGAAATGTGGTGTTAGGGTTCCCAACTCTAACACCCCATTGACCCTCCCACACCCAGCTGTACCACCCTCATCCCACCCCTCCACCCTCTCCACACCAACGACCCTGACACGTACCCCATTCCATAAGTAAATAAGCTGAGATGGACCCTAATGCTCACCTCATTCCATAAGTAAATAACCTGACATGGACATAGTACAGGACAATGGGTTGAGCATTAGGGGCTGGTGTGGTGGGATGTTAGAGTTGGGAACCCTAATACCACATTTCCATACTTTGAAAGGCATGATATCAACCCTAACTAGTGCATTAATGTATTTTTTTTTCATTTCATTTCCATACTTTTTATGAAGTTAACACAAAGAAATATCTGAACAGGTAATGTAATGGAAAGAAGTAGTGCAGAGAACAGTAGTTACTTTTTGAGATAATGTAATAGTATCATTATTTTACTGTGGGATGCTGCAATTCCTCTGTAGATATGTATATATATAGGGCCCTACAGTTCTACGTGGAACATCAGAGACCAAACTGTCAGCATAGCCATGTTATTACCCCACCTCACGTACCCCGGTACAGAGAAATTGTGAAATACAAGGAAAAGCATAATTATGCACAACCGCAATGCCATTCTGCACCACAGGAGCGTAAACACATTTTGGGCAGGATGTGGAAAATGACAGCTGTACTGTTCATGAGGTGGTGTAAAAAAACGGCCCTGTTGATAATTATGCAGCAAAATATTGAAAAGTAGCAAAGTTATGCGAGTGCGTAAAATAAATTCAATGGATGCACGTAACTCTGGCATTTTTAGGAATTATTTCAACACATTTTCAACATGGCCTTTTTATAACACCACTTCATGAACACTGCCACTGTCGTGTTGATCATCAATGCTGAAATGTGCTGTCACACGGCAAGGCATCATTCTGCACCACAGGTGTGACAACACATTTTGTGCAGGATGTGAAAAATGACAGCTATAGTGTTCATGGGTTTGTGTGAAAAAAAAGGTAATGTGGAAAATCTGGAGTGAAAATATTAAAAATTGACAAGGTTATGAGCATGCGTAGACATTTTAACGACTGCGTGCAACTCAGCCATTTGGGGGTATTTTTGCACCAAATTTTCAACATGGGATTTTTTGAACCCCACCTCATGAACACTGGCAGTGTAATTTTGTTGCTCAGTCATGAAAGGTGATTTTACGCAAAGACTGTGTCATTCCGCACCATAGGTGCAAAAACACATTTTGGTTAGGATGTCAGAAATGACAGCCATGGTGTTCATGAGGAGGTGTGAAAAAATGTGCATATTTAAATTTTGGAGTGAAAATATTAAAAATTGGCACCATGATATGTGTCTATAGGAAAACAACAACAAGCACGTGCAACTCAGGTGTCTGTTCATATTTTTGGACCAAATTTTTAAAATAGCCTGTTTGGGACCCCACTTCTTGAACAGGTCCAGAAAGGTGATTCCGCACAGTGACTGTGAAATCACCTTTCGGGATGTGTAATGAAATGACTGTACCATTGTTTATAAGGTGGAGTCCCAAAAACCCCTTGTTGAAAATTTGGTGAAAAAATATGGATAAATGGCTGAGATATCAACATACATTCAAAACGTCCTTGACAGGCATTATACAGTGCTTACTTTCATTCTTCAGTTCATGGTTCTGCTTTGAAGAGTACAGACATGTCCCGGTCCACAGAAGAAGTCAGAAGACGATCTCATGTGGTAAGTATAGGCTGGGGGGAGGTGCTGGGTGCTCAGTGGGAGGTTGGTGGGAGTCAAGGGGTAGAAAAGAAGGGACCGCTTGCTTTTTTCCAGGATTTAGAAACAAAAGAAAAAAGACATTGGGGGACAGTTTTCTTTTTTGATAGGCTAAAAAGAATTATTTAGGCATACTGTGGGTGGGCTCCCCAGTGTGCAAGAGTAGAGGATGGTGGTTGTTGACAATGCCAACATGGGGATTGGGCACCCCGATGTGGGCCAACGCAAGTGTTAGAATGTTTTTTCAGGGGAGGGGGCATCCAACAGTGAGGGTGGGTATCTCGGTGTCAGAATCAACATATTAAAGATGGAATTATTTTGATACAGTGGGGGTCACCTCCCCAGTGTGCCACAGTATTGGAGGGGGGGGGAATAAATGCTGAGATGGGGATTAGGCACCCTGTCAGCAGTAGCTTACAGTAGGGCAATTCAATGGCAATCCCCGATTCAGAATCCTGCATCGAAGTGCCATGTTATGATGCAGAATTCTGCATCAAAGTGCAATTTTAATGCAGGATTGTGCATCTCAAAATGCCACTTTGATGCAGGATTCTTTTCCAGGATTTATAAGCAAACAAACTAAAGATGTCGAGGGATGGTTTTCTTCTTTTCCGTATAAAAAGAATTATTTTGGCACACTGGGGGTGGGTCCCCAGTGTGCCAGAGTAGGGGAAGGAGGCTGTTGACAATGCCAACACGGGGATTGGGTGCTCCGATGTCGGCCAACACACCAAATGTTAGAATGGGCTTGGGGTTGGGAGTGGGCATTTGACACCTGGGGTGAGCATCCCATTGTCAAAATCAAAATTTTAAAGACAGAATTATTTCAGCACACTGGGGGTGGGCTCCCCAGTGTGCCACAGTACTGGAGGGGGGAAATAAATGCTGACACAGGGATTGGGAACCCTTGTGGGCAGGAGCTTACAATAGGGCAATTTGGTGGTGATTCCCATATCAGTGCAGAATCCTGCATCAAACTGCCATGTTATAATGTAGAATCCTGCATCAAAGTGTCATTTTGATGCAGGATTGTGCATCTTAAAATGGCACTTCAATGCAGGAATCTGCATCATAAAATGGCACTTCGATGCAAGATTCTGAACTTGTCAGCATTGATGCAGGTTGCTTTTTTTAGCACAGAATAGGTTTGGGGGGAACTTTGGGGCTACCTTACATGTATAGCACATGGTAGTTGAAGCCGCTGATGCAACACAAAAAACTGGATGATAATCCTTCTAAGTGGGCTCCTTCTAATGATGATCCTTCTCTGCACCTCTTCTTTGATCCACAGTCCTGCTATGCAAACCACCTTTGAATGAGGATCCAGTCCTACTCCAATTCAGAAACCCTACTTCATGCCTGACATCTATTTTTTTCCCATAGGAAATAATGGGACATTCAACATCTCATAACTTTAAAACAGATTAATATTTTTCTACCAAATCTTCAAATGGCACATCTGTGAGGTAAAGGCTTTCTACCTTGAAAATGTCAGCCAATAAGGTTACACTGTTTTTGAGATAGAGGTGAGAAAAAAAAACAGCCAAAACAGCAAGCCCTCTGTTTTCTCAATGCTCTCTATCTCAAACACTACAATAGGTATTGACACGAAATTTGGCATGTCAAGAGACATTACCCTAGTCACAACGCATGCCAAATTGTGTGTGAATCCCTTGAAAGGTTGCAAAGTTGTTAAAGTGCAAAGTTTGAGGTTTAACATGAAACTGCCCTGCCAACCCTTACTATACTGGCGCTACCTTATCAGCATAATACACACAGGCATATGAATTAAAAAAGATAATCCAGAATAAATTCAAAGTTTTTTGCAATATATTTTGAAATATTAGGAATGAATAAAATAACTTATCAATTACAAAAATAATCAACTTTGCATTTCTTTTGTAAATCACAACGTATTTACAGTACAGACTTACTGAAAATCTCTAAGTTGTAAAAAACAGATTGCAAAACATTTATTCAATTCTTTATGACAAATCAAAAAAATACCACTGTGAGTAATTAAAATAACTCTCGAATTTAAAATTGCTGGCATTACACAATAGAATAGCTTACAGTATTTGTTTTAAATGAATGTCATCCTAAATGTTTAAATAAACACAATTGAAAAAAGATCAAGTTTACCTTCTTTTGTTTTTCATGATATATTTTTTAAAAAGAAAGCATGAGTAGCTAAACTCAATCACAGATTTTAGAAACACCCGTGTAAACCATGTTTTGTGACTCAACATATTTTTCAGAAAATGACGGGAGATCACCAAGGCTTGACACGCACTAATGCAGCTCAAAGTACCTTACAGATTAAGATACCCTGTCACCCTTCGCATATCTAGGCTTGGGGCGCTGCACTCCTTTACGTCTGCAGAAGTGGACAAAGACTTCTTTCATTGCTCCTGGAACAATGCCCAGCTCTCCAACCTTGCTAGGTCTGATGAGGCCTTTGAAATAGATACTACACCAGACCCTATTACTCACAGGGCCAGAAAGACAGAAGAACTCCCAGACCCTCTTCCGGAGGAGCCGAGTGAAGACCCACAGATGCCTACATTCCACAAGTGGGGCAGAAGTGTCCCTCCCTTAAAAAAGGAAAACATTCAGAAAATCCTTTTTTCCAGCTGACCATTCACAGCCAAAGTAAGGAGAATGAGATCTCCTCAGAGAGCTCTAAAGCAGAACCACCTCACAGTCCCTTTACTCCTCTATGTCAAATCACCTCCTCATCTGGCCAGGAACCCAAACCATGGAGAAGACATACCAGTACCTCCATGAATAAACAGGCACTGTCTGCGGACCCAAACACAGATTGCACAGTGTACCCAGAACTCACCTCTCTTCCCCTCAGTACCCAGCCAAGCTCAGAGGAACAGAGATTCTGGACCTACGCAGCTGCCACCTCCAAAACTCCATCCCAGGCTGTGACTATTTCCCTGGGCCAGGCTGACTAGAACTGTGAACAAAATGCCCAGTTTTATACCAGTTTCTTTGCTGAACTCATCACTCCCCACCTCCTCTGGACCTCTTGAGCAATTCCTGCACCTCAGCATTAAGAACTGCTGACACCACAGATTTCATTAAAGGGGCAGTACTGTGATCCCCTCCATCTGATATCCTTTTTCCTATTTTTCTTATCAGTGGTTCTGCCCATTTTAAGCTCATGCTATATTAAAAGAAACTAAGTGACTCATCAATTAATCTGTTGTATTTTTTCCTGGTTTTAGTAAGATTATACTATTAGACTGCAGTAGCTCCCACTTATATATATATATATATATATATATATATATATATATATATATATATATATAAATATTTATATATATTTAAATGTACTAAATCCTGACTTTTATTTATGCTTAATCAGAATGGGGAAGGGTGGGAGAGAGTATGGGATTGTGGTATAGGATGTGCCAATATGTGTAGTCACCTAACTGGTTAAAGTACGAATACTGTATGTTCCCTTTTTTTATTCTCACCATTCTTTTTGGTTATGAACTGCTTTATAATTTGGTATCCAGTAAGGATAGCAACTGAATATGAGTGACTGACAAAACAGCAACTCATAATCAGCACTATCCTCATGGGCTACCCTGCAAGGGTAGTGACCTTATATGAAGGTGACCAAAGGGGAGGACAACTGGAAAGGGAGAATACAGAGAGGAAGAGGAGGGATAAATAAGAAGATTTGTCAGGGGGTAGTGTGCCTGCTGCAGCTGAGCTAGCCATGTGGTGTGGTGGTGAGGGTGGTTAGCTCTGGCACAGCAGGTAGTTGGTTCGGGGTTGGGGACCAGGGGGAAAAATGTTGCCACTGGTTGCCACTGCGTTCTTTTTTTTTTTTTGCAGCAATCCAAAGTGTTGCCCCCTTCCCGACATGCACCTCCCTGGAGTTGATAATCCTTTAGTGGGGGGGTGAGGGGGGCATGGGGGATCACAGCCCCCACCACATAAACACTTGGATTCCTTGTCGGATGTCCATTCTCCGGCATGTGCATATTGCTGATTTGCTTTTCGGCGATATACACTCTCCATAATACCGATCACTGTTTTGTGATCGCTATTATGACCATGGAACCTCATAATCTGGTTTTACATTATGCAGATGTTGCAGCAACAAGATGGCTGCCACCTCGCTGCTTCTACTAATGGCTGCCGACCATCGCACAGCAATCTGCCCTGCTTGATGGCATGATGCTGCAAAATGGTGTACTCACCATGCTGCATGCCTAACCTGCAATTTGTTGGACAGCATGTGACTCTCAGTTGCTAGTACAGTACTCTCATATGAACAACCCCTGTCACATCCTCTTGCAACACCAAGCAGCAACTGACCCTAGTTATATTGATTTACAGGACAGAGAGCCAATGCACAATCCCTAATCAATAGCAAGCATCCCCCCTTGTTTATACCATGGGCGCAGCAGAGGAGGAGAATACTGACCTCCATCATAATACCCTTGTCCTAACAATGCAGAGCAACTTACATTAATGAACAACCTGTTCCTCGTCCATTCCCTCTGCCCCCTGATTTAGTCACTACCAACACATCTCAGTCAGACACTTTTAACATATACTGTGGGGGTTGGTGCATCGAACTCACAAAGGACTTTTGTCTAACTATATCCTACTTGCCTATAGATACATTGCAGACTAACTGCAAAGCTCTGCATCCCTCCTGTCCCAACAGACATATACCCTATTGGTGCATGCCCCCTACCTGTTACCCCTAGGGACCTTTATGGCCCAACCCTGGGTGAGACCAGGGACATACTACATTTCACCAGGGTATTATGCCTCTAATGATATCTTGCTGTAGGGTGTCTGTACTTATTCCTTGAGTCTGCCCTGGGGTAGCTGGAACAGACTTTCACTTGCTGATTATACCAAATGAGTTAATGGCCAGGCATTTCCCTCACAAATATGGTGAGGACATTGGTTCCTCTTTTTTTTCTGTCACAGTTCTGCTTATTACAGGTTGTATAGTTTTTCTGATGGAGGAAGGGGAATGCCATGCACCAGGCCTGTGTCTCTCCTTAGTGTCCCATGGCAACGGTGCAAGTTTGGATGCATGATTTCAAAGTGGGTTTACAATTGTTTGTCTTCTTTACCACAATTATAGCAAAATCAAATTCCAACATCATAATGTTGGCCCCTGTTATTTTAGGTGTGCAAAAAAGTCATGGAACTCACTTTACCAATAAAAAAAACTGATGTCCATACAGCGTTACATCAGACTAAATAGTTTATTGAATGCAGATCAAGATGCTTGTAGAAGGTGGATACTATATTTGTTAGTGATATACAGTATTGTATCCACCTTCTACAAGTATCTTGATCTGCACTCAAGAAACCGCTTAGTCTGAAGTAACGCTGAATAGACATCAGTTTATTTTATTGGTAAAGTGAATTGTGTGACTTTTTTGCACACCTGAGATGACAGTGTCATTGTGAGCCCATCCCCTGCACTGCCGCTGTCTACATCAGGAAGCCCCTGTTATTTTTCAGAGTATGGGCCCAATTTTCAAAGCACCGTTATAGCAATGCAAGTTGCATCACTGTAAGGGTTGTGACAAACCCCTGGTGCACCAATGAATTTGCAGTAGGGTGGACACACTGCACACAATTTTACAAAAAGCAAGGTTCCTGTACAAAACTCCTTGGCTTTGCCACAAGTGACTAGCTGCGCAAAACAGGTGGTGCATCTATAGACTTTGCCACAGAGATCCATCCCCCCCAACCCGGTGCAATACATGAGTGGCTGGGATAGTGTTGGGGGGAGAAAACAACATGCCAAGATGGGGCCAGGGGCATAATTGGCACAGGAGGTTGAAGGTGTGGCTTCAGGGCAAAGCTGGTCATCACCAGCAGTGACATGGCAGCCAGCTGGGTGCCACTGATGTGTGAGGAAATATTATTATAATTGTTGACAGCAGCTACCTGCAATGTATTTGCATCCCTGGTAGCCTAGTGCCCCTCTCCCCCACGACCCGCCCAGTGTCATATAATCCCTGGTGGTATAGTACCCCCCACTGTGCTCCCTTATCTCCACCAAATATGTGTAAAGATATGCCCCGTCCAATTGCACCCACCCATGATCTCTGATCTGACCCAGTAAAACTGCATAATAGTCCCTGGTGGTCTAGTGGAGCCCCCACCTTCTGCACCCCATCTGGCATTGCCCAACCTCCCTGCCCCCCCACTGACACCAGCATGATCCTTTGACTGCCACAGCCCTCCTCACACCACCACTTCCAGCTACAGAATGTGCTCTCAAGTACTGTGTACCACCACACACACATATACAGTATGCTGTACGTGCTTAGTGATGGTTCAGTTGGTGGCTGGCCATGGTGGTGTGAGAAGGGCTGCGCCAGTCACCAGTTTGGGTTTGGTTGGGGGGAGCAGGGTGGTTGGTCACAATCTGCCGGGGTAGGGGGGCCAGTAGACTACCAGGGAACTGAAGTTTGAGAGTCAGGATGTCGATTGGAGAATGGGGGATGGGGATGGTCCACTAGACTACTAGGATGTCCTGTACTTTTATTATACCAGAGGGGACTGGGACAGGGGAAGGACCACTGGACAACCAGGAATATGTTTATTTAATATACTGCTGGGATTGGGGCTAGAGAGGAACCGTTAGGCCACCAGGATTTTATTTTGCATTATTCTGCAGGGGATTGGGACATTGGAGGTAACGCTAGATCACCAAGATTTTGTTTTACATTATTCTGTGGGGGATCAAGACATGGGAGCGACTGCTACACCACCAGGATTTTGTTTTAGATTATTCTGCATGGGATCGGGACATGGGAAGGTCTGCTACACTACCAGGGATTCCTTTATTTTTACGTGAGCGGATCGGGGCTTGGGGGAGACTGGCCTGGTACAGTTGGCTGGGTGCCATCATGCAGATGAGTCCATAAAGGACACGCAAATGGCCTCTTAGCATCGTGCATGCCCAATGAGCTTATCTGCATGTATGGGCTAAATATCGCCCATGGGGGCCGTGGCGCTAATCAGTATGCCCTGCGCTTTACCACTATGGGTGGTCTTCGGCCCAGCACTCTGGTAGTGCAGTACAAAACATGATGACTGCTTGCCATGCATCGTGCTACCATGGCCCCATATTGAGACAGATACTGCAGTCAGTTTCGATCATCCTGTCTGTTTGGATATGGCGCCAGAGCCTGCCTGACCTATTTTTTCATGTGGCACACTTGTTTGTGTGTGCAGCCAGCCGGCTCTGAAAATGGGGCCCACAGCATCACAATACATTTCAAAGTCTGGGTTTCAGGATGCAGTTAAGGCACATACACAGTGGTAATCCAGAAATTAAATACAAAAGGAATGTATGGATGTCATAGCAACAGTACACTGGTAATGCTGATGCACAACCTAGGCAACAAATAGTGAAACAAGCACACGGTGAAAATGCAGAAATACAGTGCAACTGTGCATGCCAGACCACAGCTCTACTTCATAAATATTGCTTACAAGCAAGAGTAAATAGGCTTATTCCTGCCACTGTAAAAAAAAAAAACAAGACAGAAAATTAAAATGTAAGTCTACACTTATGAAACTGCACTTACAATGGTTTTTGTAATAAAAAACAAATGTGGGGTAATCTTTTTCAAGACAAAAATGATGATGTGCAAAAGAAAATTCAGACATTTCCATGTTTGGAAAAATCTAATTTTAACACAGCATTTATAGTAAATTGGGTACATACAAAACAGAGTGAAACATTATTTTGGGAAGGGACTTATGATTTTAGTTTATGAAAAAAATAGCATTGGGTTCTGAAGGAAAAATACCTAATGTCTGGAACATTGCTTGTAAAAGATGATTGATTTGAAAATTAAAAATATGTGGTAATAAGTAGAGAATAAAGCGAAAAACACTGTTATGGGCATGTGATAAAAACTGTGGCATTAGATAAGCTTCACTTTTGACAATTTATGATTTTGTGAGCAATTTAGTAATATCTTCCCATAAGGAAAAATGTTACAAGATGGCATAGTTACACACAGGTGTCATTGAAAGTACTTTCCATCTCATGCGGATGGCTGCAGTACATCGCAGTGGGATGTACAAGTTTATAAATAGGATTTATAATGTTACAGGCTAGATATTAAGCCTGGGAGAGTTAAATAGATTACAAAAGGCTGGTGACAGGCAACATGCTGTACTACTAGTAAAAAAATGGTTTTAAAAACTATAAATGTGTGCCCAGGAAGGAGCACTTTAATGTTGGATTCTAGTTTTGTACCAAGTCTGACAGATAATGATATTTTATAAAACAATTTTGGAAGTGAAATTTTAGAATTTGAACTTCAGAAACAGGAACACTTTGATAGTAAGAACAAAAAATAAGGTGTTACGTCAGCATGTGGTCTGAAAACAAAACAAAATAGTAAAATAAAGTGCTCACTGAAAATAGAAAATACAGCTAGAATCAACATTTTAACATAGTTCTTCTTCAGGAACTATTTAAAAGAGAAAAAGTCGATGTTAGGTCTATCTTTTGTGCCCTTACCTAGACATCTTGATGTACCTTGAGGTTCAAGTTGATCGTCATTGCTTCTATCACAGAGTATGCCTTACAGCTCATTTTTCCAATGAGACTCCACTTCCTGCAGATGATGACAGAATTACCAGAATAATCAATGACATCAATCCACGATGCAGTGCATGGACCCCAACTGCGGGAAGTTTTGCTGGTGTAGATTATTTTGTTAGGCAAGTTATGAAAGTCACCACTAACTTAAATATTCATTGCAGGCATTATCACTCTAACCTGACAGCTGGACAGCTGGAACTTGGAGCCCTCAGATCTCTATAACACAGGAGTGACATTGTTATTGAACCAGCTGATAATGGGGGAGTTGTTGTGGTCTGGCAAAAGGAACTATATATCACTGAAGCCACGCAGCAACTCTCCAAAACCCTGTTTTACTCTTCTCTTCCAGAGGACTCCTCTGCCAACTATCAGACAGAGGTTACCTTCACCATCACCTCTGCTACTGAAAACAAAGAACTGCCTGCCACTGCCAAGAGACTCATAGTTCAACACCCTCAAGCATCCAGGTTCTATCTCTTTCCCCAAATCCACAAAACAGGTAACCCTGAATGCCCCATTGTGTCTGCTTTCTCCTGCCTCCCCCATCCTACATCTCAGCATTTCTGGACAGCCTCATGAGACCACTCATTGAA
The DNA here is from genome assembly GCA_016271365.2 of Neoceratodus forsteri. Taxonomy (NCBI): domain Eukaryota; kingdom Metazoa; phylum Chordata; order Ceratodontiformes; family Ceratodontidae; genus Neoceratodus; species Neoceratodus forsteri. Next base: position 784,210,852 of record CM028137.1, read on the forward strand.
TCCTTGCCTTCCTAAATTAAAGACACTAACTGTGCTGTCCAGTTATTCAACATGTTCAGATTCAGTGGCTCCCATCACCACATCTTTACTATGGATAGCAAATCTCTTTACACTGTGATTCCCCACAATGATGGCCTGTAGCTCTGCAGCATTTTTGAATAATCAGGATATCCAGCAACAACCCCCACACACATTGACCCATCTGCCTGAACTTCTTACACGTAATGCTTTTTCTTTTAATAACAGTTTTTTTCAGCAGGTCAGTGGAGTTGCCATGGGTACCAGGATGGATCCTAGCTTTGCAAATCTGTTTGTTGGTTGGATTGAGGAACAATTCTTTTTCTCCTTCAAAGGTACTGTGCCTGATATCTACAAATGCTACATAGATGATTGTGTGGGGGCTACCTCCTGTTTCAGGGAAACACTTCAAATCTTCTTGGACAAGTTTACCATGGTCTATCCTTCCCTTCAGTACACTGTCAAAGTATCCTCCTCCACACTGCCTTTTCTAACTATCAAAATTGTTGGTGCAGAACACTGATCTGAAGACATTGATTTATTACAAACCCACTGACTCACACAACTTTCTCTTCCATAGCTTCTTCATTCCCAAACATGTTAAGAATGGTTTGCCATATTTGCAGTTTCTTAGAATTTGCAGATTATGCAGTGAAGATGATGATTTTGTTGAGTAGATGCAAATACTGCACAGTTTTTGTATTAACAGGGAATACCCAGAAAGCACAATGGACAGAGCACTCTCCCAGGTCAGTGATATGCCCCATAACCTTGATTCTTGTAGGTGGGATAGTCTCAGGCAACAATGATGATGCATTACACTAGTGCTTCCCTTCCATTCTAATACACCTTCTCTTTATTTATTTAGCTTTTGTTAACCGGGTAAGTACACTAGACAAGTTATATGCCTATTTTCGGGAATGACTCGAGAGAGTACAAACAGGTAATACAGGGTACAACAATGCAGCAAAAGTTAGGTGAACAGTTACATTTCATACTAGCTGAAACGATTACATATACACTTTGTGATTAGGTACAATGAGTCGACAAAGCAGCGGGCAATATACAGTGCAGGTAGAGTAAGACAGTGATGATAGAATACATAGTGAGTTGACATTGAACAACATTGACTATCTGAAGCATGAAGAGGTGCGGAAGGAGAGCTGGACAGGGAAATTGGCAACTGATTTGGTTTAGTTAAATTGTGGTTCCTGGAGCAGAGTGCCATAGGGACTACGGTGCCCAGGGCTTCGAGCTAAGGAAGCTTTAGGCATTCACAACATGAGGCCAGCTTAAGGTGCTCCCACAAGGAGGTATGAAGGCTTTTGTGGGAAGGGGTAGTGCAGACCTGCTTGGGGAAGGAGTTCCAGAGCCTAGGAGCATGAGCTGCATAATCCCTATCACCCATAAGGTTGGGGGTTGAGGGTACATTTAGTATCCCTGGGCCCTGGGACCTTAGCGGGTAGCATGAGCAGTCGGCTGGGGAGAGGAACTGAACCAACCCCGGAGGTGTGCCGGTGCTGATCATTTTGCTCACATGGCACCCTATACAAAAGTTTAGGTGATTGGTCGGGGATAGCCAGCCTAATTTATCATAGAGTTCGCAGTGATAGGTGAGTGGGGCAGCCAGGAGTGAAACGGGGCAGATGTTGTTGTACGTCGATACCATCTTAGTAAGGAGGGCTTTGAGGAAAGCGCAAATAGGTGGGAGTCCATAGCTTAGGGAAGGGAGTAACACTCCCATGGCAAGAGCCAGGCAAGCAGCAGGAGTGGGGTTGTGTTTGGCCCTATAGGCCAGCCCCAGCTTGCAGTTTACTCCTTTGCAGACGTTGAGGATGTAACTCCCTAGGTCCAGTTGGGGGTCAAGCATCACCCCGAGATATTTGACGGAGGTCACAGTGTGAAGGAGAGTACCGTCTGCGCAGTTGATTAGCAGAGAGACTGGAGAGGCACGTATTTTGGCTGATAAGCCGAATAGCATGGCCTGCGGTTTTTTTTTTGGTTGAGAACCAGCTTCTGCTTGGTGAGCCAAGACTGAATATTCATGAAGTCCTCAGATAGATGGAGGTTTAGGTTGGCTGTGTCTCGAGAGTGGGCAAGGAGGACCAGGTCATCCACGTACAGGGTGACCCTACATCTGGTAACTACATCTGGGAGATTGTTAATAAACAGGGAGAAGAGAAGGGGTCCCAGTACAGAGCCCTGGGGGACACCAGAGGTCACTGGCAGGGGATCAGAGAGTACTTTGTTGAATTTGGTTAACTGTACTGTACCATGCAGGTAGTCAGTTACCCATTTCAGGGCCGGGGGAGACAGGCAAAGGGACCTCATCTGAGCGCAAAGCAGGTCATGGTCAACAAGGTCAAAGGCCTTGGATAGGTCGATAAACACTGCTCCAGAGAGTTTACCCTGGTCCATGGCTGCTCTGACACTGGAGGAGACAGAGATCAGAGCTGTGGTTGTGCTGTGCCCTTTGCGAGAGCCATGCTGAGTGGGAGACAGCAGTTTGTGAGTTTGGATATACTCCAAGAGTTAATTAGCTGCCACCTTTTCAAGGAGCTTGCTGATGGCTGAAAGGATGGCGATTGGCCAGTAGTTGTCAGGGACTTTGGGGTTTCCCTGCTTTAGCACGGGGACAACCCTGGCTACCTTCCAGATATCTGAAATCTCCCCCATGGCAAGGGACAGGTTAAAGATGTGGGCCACTGGAGATGCAATATAGGGGGCACCAAGTTTGAGAAGCCTGGGTTCCAGGTTGTCAAGGCCAGGACTGGCGTACTGGGAGAGGCCAGTGAGAAGAGACAACAACTCATTTTCTGACACCGCTTTAAGGAGGAAGGGAGGTCTGGGAGGGTCGGGCACCTGGCAGTCCATGGGTGCAGGGCATTTTTCGCCCGTGGCCATAAAGATATGTGGGGAGATGGCAGCTAGGTCAGTGAAGTGGGAGTTGAGAGCATTTGCAATTGTGTGTGGATTGTTGCAGGAAGCTCCCCCAATAATCATGTAGGTAACTCCAGAGTTGGAGTAACTGCCGACCAGGGTTTTGATATTACCCCAGAACTTTCTAGGGTCGTTAGCTGATCTGAGAAGAACAGTCATACAGAAATCACTTTTGACCACCCTGGTAGCTTTTTTACACTCATTTCTGAGTTTTCTGTATTGTTGTAGCAGGGTCTGGTCAGGGGAGCATTTGAAGTGGGCCCAGCACTTATCCCTCGCTCACATAAGGGCAAGAAGGCTCCCATGCAGCCACTTTGTGGCTGACCCCCTGACCCTCCGTCTTATGATAGGCACTTGCTCGTCTTGCAGCTCCCGAAGGAGTTGAGAAACAGAGTTACGGCAGTGGAGGGATCAGGGGCTCTGTACACTCCTGACCAGTCTGTGAGCTTTAGTTCCTCCATCAGCGCATCCAGACCAAACCTGACAAAGTTTCGGATGTGGATGACTTTGTAAGGAACCTTTAGGGAGCGAATTTTCAAAACACAGAAGACCGGGGAGTGGTCAGAGATGGAGTCAGATAGTGTCCCTACAGAGGAGATCCTATCAGGGTGGTTAGACAGGATCCAGTCCAGTAGGGAGCTGGAGGATCTATTAGCTGACCGTCGGGTAGGCTTCTGTACGAGTTGTGTCAGGGTGTGGGTGGCAAGCAGGGACTCAAATTGCTTAATGTTTCCTCTGGTCCAGTTTAGGTTCACGTCACCCAGGATTAAGAGTTCATTGTCGCCAGTCCTGTGACTAACGGTGTCCAGGAGGTGGGTGAGGCCCTGGAGCCCTCCCTTTGGGGGTTATAGGTGCACACCACGTGTAATTTCTTAGCGTTGCCGAGTAGGAACACAGCGTGAAGCAGCTCACAGGGAGACAGCTATGATGGTTGGTGATTCACCAGAGATACTTTAAGGTGGCTCCTGTAGTATATCAGGATGCCTCCACCCCTCTTTTTCCCACTTCTGTCCAGCCGTAGGAGCTCATATCCTTGTAGCCCACAGGCTGAGTCAGAAATCGAGGGTTTGAGCCAGGTCTCCATTATGCCAAGTATATAGGGCTTATAGAGAGAGACCCAGGTGTCGAGCTCATCCAGGTTGGGAAGTAGACTCCGAATGTTAAGATGAGCCACTTTCAACTCCTTGCCCAGCTGCCATTCCGAGGAATTTCAGAGGCTGGGGGGATGGGGCCGGGGTTGGGTTCAATGTCACCAGCTAAGGCTAGGATCAGTAGGAAAAGCCACAGGAGGTGCCCTCTGGGGGAGGAACACCAGGTCAAGGGCTTATGGGCTAGACATCACCTGACCCTGGTATGATACAGTATGAATCCTGGTACCAGTCCGCTTGTGGGATAGCAGGAACTCGCCGTGTCAGCCAGGTGATTAGAGAAGGTGTTGTCTATCACTTCAAGGGGGGGCATTTCCTGGTCACCACACATGCCAGGGGCAGTTGTAATATAGAGGGACACCAGTCCCAGGAGGAGAACAGCAAGGATTGTGGGGCAGGAAGGGGGAGGCAGTGTGTTATCCCTGGGGGCCTTGGGAGACTCCATTTTTGAGGTGGGGCTCAGCTGTTCGCCAGAACCCCATGTCAGGGGGATGCGTTGAGTAGGGGCACCTAAGGGGGAAAAGAGGAAGCTAAACCAGTGAGGACCTATGATCAAGTGTGCAGGGTAGTGGGTAAACCAACCAGTTTGCACAGTAGTTGGGAGGGGCCACTAAAGGCAGGGGATGCGGGTCCGGAGAGTATATAGGGCAGTATAAGAGCTGTGACCTGTAAAAGGCAAGGGGCAAATGCACTCAGTAATAAAAATTACGATACAGTTATCTAATCAGTCTGATGGTGGTGAGTGTCACGTAAAGGATCAAGGTCAGGAAGACCTTGGCAGTTAGTAAAAATTCAATACAGATTCTCTTAGTAGTCAGACAGTGACAAGTGCCACGGAGAGGAGCAAGATCAGGCAGACCTAGGCTCTTAGCAGGGGCTAAAGGAGACAGTCTAACAGCTCAGTTAACAGTGGCAAGTGTCACAGAGTAGTGCAAGGCAGGCTAGGTCAAAGTTCCTGTTAGCCAGGGGAGAGAAGCACAACAGATCGTATTACTGTACAAAGGCAGTGATAAGTCAGTTTCAATACCGTCCCTTCCCCTGTGAGCTGATAGGGCACAACATGGTCAGCGGGCTGGGCAAGCGGGGATTTAATGGGAGGAAGGAACAGGGTGGGTGGGAGGATGAAAAATTCAGTTGAAGTGTGTCCCCCGAGGAGGCCCACTGGAGCTTGCGTCTCAAGCCGGCACCTCGACTCGGGAATTGGCTGTGTGTGAAAGCGCGAGGGGGGGGATCCTCCAGCACAGGTCTCCCTCACTACCCCTCCATCTGCTTGTGTCCTTGGTGTCTGTCGCTCGATCTCCTTAAGGCAGGAGGGCTCGTGAGGTGAATGGTAGAGGTGTACCAATCAGCGAAGTCCCAGTGGAGAAGGAAAAACAGCACCAATTTTAAAAATCCCCCAGCGCTCTCAGGATCGTAGCAGGGTGCTCCGCAAGGTAGGACAAAGAAGAGGGTTTGGGATGGCGTTAGTAGGGTCTCCTGCACCAGCAGGGGCATCTCTTGTGTCCCGGTGTGCGAAAAATTCAGTTGAAGTGTGTCCCCCGAGGAGGCCCACTGGAGCTTGCGTCTCAAGCCGGCACCTCGACTTGGGAATTGGCTGCGGGTGAAAGCGCGAGGGGGGGGGACCCTCCAGCACAGGTCTCCCTCACTAGCACTCCATCTACAGGACTATCACTAGGAACTTCCCTATTCTACAAACTGATCCTAATATCAAAGCTTCCTTACAGAGTCACCAGTTGCCTCCTACTGCCACTAACTTTGTTTTTTCTCTTTTAGATAATTCCTGAAGAAGACTTATGATCTGAATGTCAATTTTAACTGTATTTTCTATTTTTAGTGTGCATACACTTTGATAGTGTTTGCATATCACATGAGTGTTTGTTTTATAAATTCTAAATAGTGACACTGGATTTAAAGTCAGTACTGGGCTCCATGGCATTTACCTGCATGTTCATCATTTTGCTCTTGTATTTGTAAGTTATCACTGCAACTGCATTCTGTTGTTTGTTTTAATTTTGGTCTTTCTGTACTCCCCTTCCCCTGTCCCAGGATTACACCTGGAAATGAGCCTCAGCTCAGTGTGTCTTTCCCAGTTACCATGGTTTTAAATAAATAAAATAAAAACAATGCAATTGCTGAGACTGATAACTGGTCAAGATTAAGTGCAAAGTACCTTTTAAGATATGAAGACAGTCTTCAAGTGGTAGTTGCTTTGTGCAAGTACTATAATTCTAAAACAATAAAGGATTTCTTACCATCCTGATTGATTTTAAACAGCATGGGTGTGGATTCTTTATCTAAAGATGTCCATCGTCTGACTATGTCTGAGAAAATTTTCGTATAAAACATGAAACCACTTCTTACCATTTTAAGGCTGAATACAGAAAAAGTGCAAATTAGATTCAGAGTTTGTGAAATTATTAAAAGGGTGTATAATGCATCTACCATCACCAGTGAAGAAAAATATGTATACAATAACTCTGAATACTAATATTATCACACTACTTAATGGTTTTTTGACAAAAAGAAAGATAATTTGACTGGATGTGGCTGACACGGGAAGCATAAAAGTGCATTTCAGTTTCTCAAATCAAATATTGTTCTTTACTTTAAAATTAACACTGACTTATTGTGGTTAACAAATGAGTACCCTTTACAAAAAAAATGTCAGTTTTTTACCCTTTTTTAATAAACAAACCATTAATGATTGAAAAGTGGGAGTGGAAGCTGGAACCATCAGCCTTTGAAGTTATCAACGGGGCACTGACAGTTCATTTTGCTGTATCTGTGATTGAGAGCTGAGAGAGGACCAGCACTGGGAATGGAAATTTTACCTGTAGAAGTACATTACAGAACTGGATCAGAAAGAGTTCTCTTTAGTAAGTATTTTGTGACCAGTAATTCATTGTGTGTGTAGATGGTATCACGCTGAAGTGTGAAAACAGAAAAAACAAACATATGTCCATGCCAAGTGTTGCTTGCTGTCATTAGCAGTGGAAGTGCAGGAGTTAGACAGATGCAATATAGGAATGGCAGCGATGTACTGAACTGACATCAACTCCACCCCCACCCTACAGAGATGGACAATCATTGGGGTGTGCCTTTGGGTAGTCACCTATAACAGTCATGAAATTTCACCTCTCTCTACTTTGCAGACACTTACAATTGTCGAGGTGTGCTTTGAAGTGTTCAGGCTTTATACTCACCTCATTCCTTAAGGAAATACACTAAAATGGTTGCAGTAAAAGAGAATGGGGTGAACGCTGGGGCCAAAGGGTCCATGGTGCACCTCGATGCCTTCCACTGGCTGCGGGGTGGGGGTGGAATGACATGATCATTACTGTCAACAATCCCAAGTCACACTCCTGACGCCTGTCAGTCCCTACAGGGTAGGGCGTTATGGTCAGAAACCCTAACACCCTGAGGGTTTCTTGGTATTTTTACTCCAAGTTTTCAACAAAAGCTTTTTGTGATTCCACCACATGAACAGTGACACTATCAGTTTGTTAGCTGAAAGGTGATTTTGCATAGTGACTGCGCCATTTGGTGCCACAGGTGTGAAAATGCATTTCAACAGGATGTGAAAAATGACAACTGTACTGTTCATGAGGAGTTGTAAAAAAATGGCAATGTTGAAACTCTGGAGTGAAAATATAAAAAAAAAACTGGTGAAGTCATGAGTGTGCATAGAAACTGCACAACGCACACCTGTAATGTAATTAATTTTGGAATTTTTTACAGCAGATTTTCAACGTAGGCATTTTGGGACCTTCACTCAGGAACAGTGTCACTGTGATTTTCTTAATCTATCCCGAACACTGATCTCCCACATCGACTGTGCTATTCTGCGCCGGAAGTACAAAACACATTTCAGCCAGGGTGTGAAAAATGACAGCTGTACTGTTCATAAGGAGGTGCAGAAAAATGCCAATGTTGAAAATCTGGACTGAAAAGATTACAAATTCGTGAACTTATGAGGGTGCATGGAATAGCACAATGTACGCTCATAACACAGTCATTTTTATGTTGCTTGCACATATGTGCAAGAAACATAGTGCCATCATCAGAGATTTCGGAGGTGTATCACCTCCTCCTCCAATTCAGTCAGTGAGCTGGCAGGCGCGGCCCCTGTAAGTCAATGCATTTTGGAGCTGTCTATGACACGCTCCAAAATGCAGTGGCATACAGTTGAAAGGGGGAGCTACGCTTCAGTGAGCGGAGATAAGAAGCGTAGCTCCCCCACCCCTGACACTCAGGCGTGCACGCCCCGCATCTACTGTGTAGCCGACGGGTGACTAATCCCGCTGGCTGAGCCGCGCTCCCCCCAGTTGTAGGTGCCATGCTGGGAGCCCACCCAGCGTGGCAATCAGTCCATAGGCCGACGGGGTGCCAATCCTCCGTCGGCTGAACGCCCCAACATCCTTATGCCATGCTGGGAGCCCACCCCAGCGTGGCAAACGGTCCCATGATGTCTTTTTTTTTATTTTAACCTGAAAAACGAAAACGGTCCCGCGGCACGTCTCCCAACCCCCCTCCCACAACCCGCACCCACCCACTGCGCACCCAGCCTCCCCACGCCCCTCACCCCATACTTACCTCCGGACTCCGGTGCGACGATCTTCGGTGGACCGGGAACACGTCTGCACTCTTCAAAGCCGACCGCGAACTGAGGAAATGCCGGTAAGCTGTATAATGGGCTAGATAGAGGGTTTCAACTTTGTTGCATATCTCAGGCATTTTGAATTTTTATTTCAAATGCGTTTTTGACCTTTCTCATGAATGATGTCACTGTCATGGTGTTATTCGGGCCCGAAGGGTGATTTCGCGCAGTGACTGTGCAGTGACTATGAAATCACCCTTCAGGCCCAAATACCACCATGACAGTGACATCATTCATGAGAAGGGTCCCAAAAACCCCATGTTGAAAATTTGGTGCAAAATTCAAAAATGACTGTTTCTGACGTCGTTCGCATGGTTCCTACGCAGGCTCGTAAGTTCACGAAATTTCAATATTTTCACTCCAGATTTTCAACATTGCCATTTTACCACACCTTATGGTAGTACAGCTGTCATTTTGACATCTCACCCAAAATGTGTTTCCGCCCATGTAGCGCCAGAATGGCGCGGTGATTATCTTGAAATCAATGTATGGGACAAATTAAGAAAATCACAGTGACACTGTTCATGAGCAGAGGTCTTAAATGGCTATGTTGAAAATTTGGTGAAAAAATTCCTAAAATTGACTGTTTGATAGAGCGCGTAGTTCCTACGCACGCTCGTAAGTTCGCAAATTTTCAATATTTGCACTCCAATGACTTTCAAATACCTAAACAGCACATAGAAGCAAGCAACATCCGGCATTGACAAATGCTTGTATGGACTTTTGTCACCAAATTTTCAACATAGCCAGTTTAAGACCTCTGCTCATGAACAGTGTCACTGTGATTTTCTTTATCTGTCCCGAACATTGATTTCTCACATCGACCATGACATTGTGTGCTACATGTGTGAAAACACATTTCTGGTGAAATGTGAAAAATGACAGTTATACTGTGCATAAGAAGGTGTGGTAAAATGGCAATGTTGAAAATCTGGAGTGAAAATATTAAAAATGCTGGAAGTTACAAGCGTACATAAAAACTGTGCAATGCACGCTCATAAAACAGTCATTTTGGGGAATTTGTTCACCAGATTTTCAAGCTAGGGTTTTTGGGGGCCTAGCTCATGAACAGTGTCACTGTGATATTCTTTATCTGTCCTGAACATTGATTTTGCACACCGACCACACCGTTGTGTGCTATATGAGCAAAAACACACTTCAGGTGAGATGTGAAAAGTGACAGCTGTACTGTTCATAAGAAGATGTGGTAAAATGGCAATGTTGAAAATCCAGAGTGAATATATTAAAAAAGCTTAAAGTTATGAGTGTGCATAGGAACTGCGCAACACACGCTTGTAAAACAGTCATTTTTGGGAATTTTTTCACCAAATTTTCAACGTAGGGTTTTTGGGGGCCTACTTCATGAACCGTGACACTGTCATTTTGTTAATCAGTCCTGAAAGGTGGTTCCATGCAGTGACTGAAAAATCACCTTTCAGGACCGAATAACAAAATGACAGTGACTGAGTTCTTGAGGTGGGGTCCCAACAACCCCATTTTGAAAATTTGGTGAAAAAAATCAAAACAATGGCCGAGATATGCACCAAAGTTAGAAAAAAAAAACATTTATGCCATTATACAGCTTACTGGCATTTCTTCAGTTTACAGTCAGCTTTGAAGAGTGGAGACATGTTCCTGGTTCACTGAAGATCATCGTGTTGTGCTCCGGAGGTAAGTATGGGGTTAAGAAGGGGTGTGGGGAGGTGGGGTACACAGAAAGTGGGTGCGGGTTGAGAGAGGGAGAAAGAGAATCAACGAGGGACTGTTTTTTCTTCTAGGTCTTTTTTTAAAGATGACGAGAGTCTTTTGCCATGCTGGGGTGGGCTCCCAATGTGGCACCAGGCAGTTTGTTTGGGGGGCAGTGGAGCCGATGGGAGATTGGGCACCCCAGTTGGCCAAAGAGACTTTTGCCATGCTGGGGTGGACTCCCAGTGTGACAAATGGAAGTATGTTTGGGGGGCAGTGGAGCCAACCGGGGATTGGGCACCCCTGTCGGCCATACAGTGTGCTGGGGGGATGCATGAGCTATGGTGGTGGGTGCATTATGCCTATGGGGATTGGGCTACCACGTTGGAAAATGAACTGGGAAGGGGTCATGCCAACAGGGGTATTGGGCACCGCGTCGACTTTTTTTTTTTTTTTTATTCATTGAAATTTTTCACCAGGAAGGTACACTGAATGGTGGGTGGTGGCTTCCCGTCGGCTTCCTGGGGACTGTGAGAGGCCAAAAAAGAAGTTGTTGCCATGGCAACACCATGCAATCAGCTGTTTTAGTAGCTTGTAATGCACCAAAACAGCTAATTGCATAGTGACGTGGCCATATTTCTTGACACATTGTGGCCTACTCCCTAACTGCTGAGCATCACAAAATGACTGCCAGATTTTTGGGGGGAAAATTTTCTTGAAGGTATTGATATTGAAATGTGTTGTGTCCTGGGTGCTGGAAGAAGTGTAAACCCTGGGGTTTCTATTCATAAAGCACACGACCTTGGAATTTTCTCCACCAATCAGGATGCAGGGTTTTCCTAACCCATCTGATAACTAAACATGTGATATGTGTATCGGAATATTTATATTAACCTACTTTACCCAGTTTAATTTTTATTTCCCAAAAGATACTTTAGGCAGATGCTTATTTTCAAAGGGTCAGAGTCAGGTACAACAACGATGCATACAGATATTGTTCTACAGTACAGTCATAAACAGAGACATCGACATGCATTAACAAAACAGTGCATATATTACACCAGTATATTTATAATAGGAAACAGGCTATTTAGCAGGTGCAGCATACATAAAATACTTTGGTTACAAGGCAGGTCATTTATAGCATTTACAGATTCCAGATGCAGAAACCAAGGTAAGCAGCCATGTTTTAAATGACATCATAGAGTCACACTCTCTTACAGCATCCATAGGTAATTCCAGTGCTTGTCAAAGCTGTAAGAGAAGGAGTTTTGCTCCAGTTCGGTTCTCCTCCTGGGTAACAACAATGAGTGATGTACCATGCCTCTAGTAGCAAACCTATTGTCATTATAGGTGAACATAGACTGCAGGCATGGGGAGAGCAAGTGTATCAAGGCTTTGTTGACCATGACCAGGATGTGGTAGAGAACCCTTGAGTTGAAGTTTAACAAGTACAGTTTAGTATACACTGTAGGTCACATGTGTGGTTATCAACTTTAAGGTCAAGTGCAAAGTGGCAGGCCCTGTTAAGCAGCCCTAGTACCCTGGTGGTTCAATGTCATAACGGTGATCATGAAATAGTGATTGCAGTTAGGGCAAGTGCACATCGACAAAAATGAATTTTGGTGATGCACACTTGTGGTGAACGGGAAAAGGGCCCCCGAGATCTATGGGTTCCTTTTCATGAGGGGCTGTACCCTCTGCACTCCCCCCACTAAAGGATTCTCAACTCCAGAGGGGTGCATGTCAGGAAGGGGGTGAAATACTTAACAAAAAAAAAGCCACCTGCTGGTAAAAAAATGTACAGTGCCTCACTGGACCGAACCCTGAACCTCCGAACCAACCACCTTCCCCACCACGCTAGTGGACCGGCTCAGCAGCTGCCCGCCACACCCCCTCCCACATACCTTTCCTCCCCTGCCTCTCTTCCCCCGCGCATACGTGTGTGTGGGTGTGCATGTATACGTGCATACTTCTTGTCACCCTACCTCGCCCACCCTGGTATCCGGTCATTCCCCCTGCCAGGTAGCACTGAACACAGGCACAGTAATTGAGTCACCATTTTTGTAAGGTCTCAATTGCAGTTGCCTTGTTCACAGGTTTCTTACACTGGCCAACACCTTGTCATTAGCAGACCCATAGACCACAATGCCATAGTCAGTGATGCATACGACAAAGCTTTGGATAAGGAGTTTTTTAACCTCTGGTAAGAGGTTATTCCTGCGTCTACATAGGAAACCAATTCTTGTGTTCTCTGCCTTTACTAGGTGGTCCGCATGGTCAGAGAATGACATGGTACTGTGCATGAGCAGGCCACGGTATTTGAGGGTTTTTACCTGCTCAAGAATGGTACCACTGGTGGTAGATATTGTGCAGAGGAGAAATCTACCTTACTATGACTGCCAAACAGCATACATTTTGTCTTCTTCACATTCATGACTAGAAGGTTGCTGTTATTACTTATGCCACAGGTATGCAGTTTAATGTATTCATCACTCTGTTGTCTTCTTTACTACTATTATCAAAACATAAATCTGGCATGTAATCGTAGTATGTTACTAAACAGTCAATTGTTTATATAGTCTTTAATTATAGTTCATGTAAATTCTCACATGCTGTTGTGTCTTGCCTGTATATACAGTATTTCCCTTTTATATTTATACAGAAGCATTTAGGGTGTAATATCATATCCAGTTTCTTTGCTCATCCACAAACAAAAAAAACAGGCATAATAAATCATTTCTCTTTTACAGTGACATTTTTATCAGGTTATATATGATACCCACTATTACTTTTTTATGATTTGTATATTGTTAAGCGAAATTATGATTTTGATTATTTAAAATATTCATTCTTGTTTTCTAAATCAATATACAATCCAAAATGGTGGTGCTTTTGGCATCCTGTGGGTGCTGTTAGGGATAAAACCCCTAAAGCCACATTTCCACACTTTTGTGGTGTTAGATAGCACCCTAACAGAAGCAGTAATGTAGTTTTCCTCAATTAATTTCTATACAGTGTGGCCCTGATATTCAGAGGAGTTGTGCAATGCGTAACCATAGAAGTGCGCACCGGAGTCATATTCAACCAATGTGAATGCGAAGTGCAAAATCCAATATGCAGATGTGCAACAGTAATGTATGTGGTGCAAGTACAAGGGGGCGTTCCCATGAATAAGCTGCACAATGCCATATTCAGCCAAAAAGCACAGTGCAGGTCATGAGCAACTCACAGAATGCACCAGATAGAATTGAGCATATAAAAGGAGGCTCAAACATACACACAGCAGATGCGCAAGCCAGAGATACTGAATGAGATGGATGCAGGGCCATTCGTGATGGATGAAGTAATGAGGGGTGTGAAGAGGAGGGAGGAACACCAACATGGCTGAGGAAGGGCCCGGTGGTGGTATGCCCAACACAGATGGTACTGTACCCACCTCACCTTTGAGGACTAAGGGGATGCAGAGATCATGGGCTGGTACTGACTGAACAGGGCAATTCTGAGGCAGCTCTGTGAGCTGTGCCATGATGAGCTGCAGGCACCCACCAGAAGGAGCCACGCCATGACAGTGGAGACTAAGGTGACAGCAGCAATATGCCTGCTCAGCAGGGGCACCTCCCAGAAATCAATGGGGGCAACCACTGGGATAACCCAGTCAGCCACTTCCTGCCTCCTCACACAGTTCCTCAACATCCTGCTGCCACATGCTTTAGAGTTCATACGATTCCCAAGCACACAGGCAGAGCGTACAGCAAATATGCAGGACTTCCATGAGGTGGCACACATGCCAGGCATGATCTGGGGATACAGTGCACCCATGTGGCCTCACGCACACCACCTGGCCCAGAGGGGGCCACCTACATGAATAGGAAGGGGTACCCATCGGTCAACTGCCAGGTGGTGTGCAATGCCAAGGGATGCATCACTAGTGTCTGCACCACCCACCCTGGGAGTGCACATGATGCATTCATCTGGCACAGCTCCATCCTGTGCCAGAGGTTTGAACATGGGGAGAGCCCCACGGGTCACCTGTTAGGTGAGCACAGCATGGGATGGGGTGTGTGGGCAGCCATGCAGGGGGCATATGCCCACACCACACATGGTGGGAGCTGAGAGGGTGGCTTTAGGTGACAAGGATAAGGGAAGGGGAACAAGCTATGCCATGTGCTAACCTTCATGTTGTACCCACACAGGTGACAGCACCTACACCCTGTGCCCTTGACTGCTCACCCCCATCCAGCACCCATCCAATGCTGCAGAGGAGAGGTACAATGAAGCAAGTCTTTGGTATGCTCAAGATGTGTTTCTGTTGCCTAGACAGGTCCGGTGGTGCCCTACAGTATACACCTATGAAAACCTGTGGTCTATTCCTTTCCTGCTGCATGCTGCACAACATGGCCACTGACCATGGGACAGCTGTCCATGTGGATGAGGGCAACAGCAGTGATGAGGATGGGGATGATGGGCCAGATGGGGGTGTGCAGTCACCCATGCAGAGGAGGGACCCCAGGATGGCCATACAGGCAAGGAGGCCCCAGGCCACAATCATACAGGAGCACTTCAGGAACCTCAAGTGAGTACCACACATGACAACCATGCATGCACGGACCACCACACACACACACACATATAGGGCTGCATGCAGTGACACCGTCACACACAGCATGCACAGGGACGGCACAAACACATAGCCACATGCCCACATAACAGTGCATGGGCATTGGTGCATGTACACATACACGGCCCCCGCATTGTACACAGAGCTGCCTGCAACATGACTTGCACAAGCAACACCAGCACCATCATGAGGCACACAGCTGGGCACAGTGGGGCATGTGGGCACTGTGGCACATGGCACACACACACATGTGCAACTGGACATCGCATGGATTAGAGTGAATGCACCAACACACAGGCAAGGCTGGCACAGTGCTGCACTCATCAAGCACACACCACAAGGCCCAGCAATGCAGCATGCACACATGGAGTACATGCCATATGCCACACATACATGCTGCCACATGCACATGAGTGAGCCCAGCCAAGTGCGCACCAGCCAACAGCCACTGGAGGTGTAGCCAACACACTCACAGGGGTAGAGGCCTGAGAACATGACTGGGTCCTCGTGGGCATGAAAAACCCGGCAAAGAGAGTACTGCCAGGTGTGTCAGGGATGGCCATGACAGAGCCTGGCATCAGCCGTGCTGGGGTTGCCACACACCAGGTCCATGTTGTTGATGTGGCACTATGAGGAGTCCTATGTGCCCTGCCATGCCCAGTGGATGTCAGCAATGCAAATCCAGCAGCAATGGTCCCGGCACTGTGGTCCAGTGATGCGGTCATAGCCTCCTGCAGCTGCTGGAGCTCACCTATCAGCTGAGTTCATCCAATGTCCTCACACTGGGACAGTTGACACAGCTTTACCCGCAGTACACAGATCTTGGCCCTGAGCATCTCCTGGTTGTCCACAGATGACCGCAGCAGCCTGGTGTGCTCATCCAGCCTGTCAGTGCCTTGCACATCCTGGGGCTGATGCCAACATGCTGTGGGTGTTGTGGCATGCTGTTCAACATCCCTCATCTGGGCATACTGCACAGGGGACCTTGCAGAAGGTGGAGATTGTGCGGGTGCCCAGTTGGTGGCCCCTGTAGTGTGCTGCATGGTGGCCACTGCAGCCTGCTGCCACTGCTCAACTGCCTGCTGGGCTGTCTCCATGGCACCAGAGTCCACGGTAGTGATCTCCCCATGGCTGGTGACAGTGGCAGCGCCACACTCCACTGTGCAGCAAAGGTCAGGGTGTGGCTGTGTAGGTGCGGTAATGCCACTGGTGGCAACCACTGCCTGTGTACAGCCCTGTACCCTGGGTGGCATTTCCAGGCCTGTGCCATAAAGGATCAGTGTAATGTCATCATCTGTGTTGGATGCTGCACTCTCCTGTGTCCCCGATACTAGAATGGGTAGGGCCTCAGTGAGCAGGAGGTCCAACAGGGTGTCATTGTCACCCAGGCACAGAACGTCCAGCAGCCCCACACTGCCATGATGCCAATGGTCATTGGCCCTGATGCATGTGGATGTGGATGGCTCCTCCTCTTCAGGTCCAACATTATTGGTGGCATCCTGCAACTCACCCCTGAGGTGTGATGGTGCTGGAAGACAGGAGAGCGGTATCAGTGGTGAAAATGGCAAAGTGCGTGCAGAGCCATGGCCAGTGCGATGGGGGCATGTTTGCCACCACTGTGCTGGCATGCAACAGTGTACGCCCATGCAGCACCAAACAGCAGAGTGGACATGACACCGATGGTGCCCATGCCAGGCCAGCCATGGTGGGTGGCTGCAGCACATGATGTTGCAGCAAGACACAGCTGGCAAGCAAGTGCTCCCCCAGAGCGTCAACACCAGTGTTGTGCTGGGCAGCTGCCTGTGCCCCTGTGGACCATGCCATGCCACTGGTGCGCTGTGCAGGCAGCACTGTGGGGCTTTGCAGCAGTGCTGCACACCATGGGACAGATGCCTTGGTCACAGTACAGTGCCTATGCTGCTGTCCCACTGCACACAGGTGCATGATGCCATGCACAGTGGCCCCATGTGCGCCATGCACTAATGCATGCCACACATGCAAGGGGCACACAGCACTGCAGCTGTCACAACTGCATGGTGCTAGGTGACACACGCACCCACCCACACCCACATACAACACCCACTGACTCACAGTGCTGTGAGGGGCTGCCATCCATCTGGAATCCTCCTCCTGGGATGCCCTCAATGGTGGCACGGCTGACTGTTGCCACCACCTTCTCCTCATCTGCCATCAGTACAGGGGAGGTGCCAATTCCCCGGCCTGTCTTGCTGCGAGATGCCCTGGTGGTGGCCCCCATCTCCTTGATGCATCAATGGTCTGTTCCCATTTTTTTCTTGCACTCTTGTGCACTCCTGTTATGCCTCCCATTGGCATTAATGTAGGTTGCCGCCTCCTCCCACCAAGTGGCACAGTCCTGTGGGGTACCCATGGCACCACTCAGCAGTTGCTCCCTGTTGAGGTAGGCCTTGAACAGGGCCTACTGTTCATCCTTTGTGAAGCTGGGCCTGCACTTCTGTGCAGGCTCCTGCTCCTCAGCTCCCTCCATCTCAGACATGCTGCTGCCTGTGGACAGTCAGACAATGGCCCATCAGTAGCTTGGCAGCCCAGTATGGAACAATATAGCACTGGCAACATGGCCAGCTATTTCACAACATGTGTTGCTCTTTGTCTTACTGGCTGCAATACCTGTCAGTGTCCTGTGCTGTATTTTGGCACTTTTATGGAGCAATGCATGCAAATGAGCTCCAGCACAATTGTAATGCAATGCTAATGAGCTTGACTGTGCCATGCATTGCCTCATTAGGCTATTTACATATGCCAGCTGAATACTGCATAGTTGTGCCTTACACTATTTGAATGCACCAGAGCAACTGACTGGCACATTCTCAGTGCATGTGCTGTGAGCTGCTGCTCGGTGCACATGTGTGTCATTGGTGGCACCTCATCCTGTGGCCCCATCATGCAGCTGTGTGTAATGTGTGATGTTCCCCTATTGAGCATGCAGCAATGTGCACATGCTGCACATTCAGGTACACTGTGCTGCCTGACCCCATTGCACAACCATGCCAGATGAGCTATGCCACTGACCATGCATTCTTGGACACCGCATGACTGGTGCACACATGACATCATGCAGGGTCATGCATAGTGCATATGTGGGTCACGGGCTTGGCCCCATACTCCCATCTTGCCATGATGTGGTACGCAAGTGCAATAATGTGTGATAGGCCTCCACTGCACACATCCATCGTGCATCTCTGTGCTGTGCAGCCATGGTCCATTGCCCCCTATTACACATTGTACCTGCACAATTTCACATGCATGCATTGTAGGTCACAGTGGTTACACTATCGCAGTGTCTGATACCAGTACAGTATGTCGGGGTCCAGGTCCCATTCGCGACATGATCTCAACTGGAGTGAGGTTGAGATGTGCAGCCTGGTGGCTCTGGTGGAGCCTGTGGCTGACCAGCTGTTTGGGGAGGAAGATCTTCAGGTGCCATGGTCCCAGGTGTGGGACTGGGTGGTGGCGGGCCGCGCTTGGGGGAGCAGTGTCACCACTGGTATGGGGACCTAAGATGGCATGATCCAGCATGCCTATGATGGCTGCAGGCAAGAGTGCAATGGGGGACTGTGCCACAACCAGATAGGTGTCCACCTTCACTGCGCATGCTCACATTGTCCATTAACTGTGCTGACAGGTGTGCTGTGTGTGCAGCTGCCGGGGGGGCAGTGCTGATGGGTGTTGTGTGTCTTGTGGTGCTGCAACACGCATCTCTGCAGTGTGTAGTGCTGTTGGCCAGGTGCCAGCACCCACAGATGGGTCAGTGTACCTGCCCGTGCTGTGCCAGCGGTGTGAATGGTGTTGGTGGTAGGGGGCTGGGCATGGCATGCCACTTATGTCCGTGTATGCATCTCTGTTCCATCCTCAGGCCCAGAGGACCACAGGAGGGCCAGAGTGACCACAGGGCAGGACAGGCAGTGGCGTGATGGTGGTGCCGCAGCTGCACTGGTGCATGAACAGGCAGGTGAATGTGTGCAGCATGGTGTATGGTGTGTGTGTGGGACTGGGTTGGGTGTTGTGGTCCAGCCTTGGGCACTACCACCATGCATGGACACTGCTTGGGTAGGTGCCTGCCTCCACCACCAGTGCTGTGTTGCACAGTGTGTGGCAGCACCATGCACGAGGCCTCTGTGTGGTGGCACCCCAGTGCTGACCTTGGTAGAGTGGGTCTGTGCATGTGTCCCCCATGGTGTGTGACTGCTGCTGGGTGTTTACAGCCAGTCTGTGGGGGGGGACTTGCACCAGCACTGTGGGGTACTCTGCAGAGGTGTGGGTGCATGCCATCCTGGGGCGGCCTGGCAGTCTGACTGTGGGGTGCATCAGGATCAGCTGTTTTTGTCCACTGTGCATGTGTAGTTGTAGGTTCCATCACCCGGTGGCTGCATCAGCTGTTCAGTGTGCACATATGGGTGGGCATGGCCTCCTTGTCACACATCACTTATTGCCTGTTCTGTTCCTTCTCCTAGGTCAGGCTGGACCATGGGCTCAAAGACAGAGGCCAAGGCTAATCATGGGGGGCCTGCTGATCCTCCATCAGCTGATGCGGAGGAGCACTTGCCACACATCTATGCTACTCAGAGTGGGATGACACCAGCTGAAGGTGTCTGAGACATTGGTCCAGGAGGTGTGCAGACTGCTGACCATGCTATAATGGCAGTGGCATTGATTCTGTCCCCATCCCTGCTGTTTCATGGACATCCCCTGCCCTCCTCCACTTTAATTGTTCCACCTTCCCCACCTCTGTACTTCCTCCCAGTCCCATTCCCTATTGTCCTGCTTTGCCACTCCCTGTATTGACCCCTTTCCATTTGTAACTGTGTGCCCTGTTGGCACACCAGTGTTTGTTATTGTTGCAGTAAGCCATTATTTTTCTATCACATCTGTGTCTGTGTCTCCTTTGCAGGCAGCCTGTTGCACTGTGCTGCAGTTGTAGGGTTGTGCCCTAGGGCGTGTCCTCTCCTGTCCCACTGCTGTGTCTTTTGGGTTGTGCTGTTGTGTGCACTGGGTCCTGTTTGCCATCTCTCTGTGTCTTGCTTGCCCATGGACAGTGGGTGTCCCCCTGCCCTGTGCGCAACCCACTGCCTTCTGTCCCTGTCTGCCTACGCTGCCCTGCCGTCCACCTGCCATGCTGCCCTTGCCAGTGCTGGTGTGCACTGTGGTGCTGTGCCCTGTGTCCGTGCCTGTTTGTGTTCCATTTGCCCTTTGTTCCCCTGTGCATCACTGTCTCCTTTACTTCTGTCCACTGTGCATGCTTGGTGACCTTGCACCGTGACTGTGACACTGTCTTATATGGTGCTGCCTGTCAGGGTTGTGGTGGTGGTGGTGGTGCACTGGCATGGGCCTGCCAGTTTGTGTGCCTTCAGGGTGGATGGGTTGGTGTGCTTCATGACGTGGGTTGGTGTTGGCAGCCTGGCATCCTGTGTGACCCTTGGCTTGGTGCCTCTGTGGTGCATCCAGGCCAGTGTGCCATCATGGTTTGGGTCTGCCACTGCTGGCCTGGCACTCTGTTCTTGTGCAGCCCTGCCTGTGCTCCCCTTTGCCTGCTGTGCTTGCTCAGCCTGCTGGCTTCTACATACTTGCATACTCATGCACTATCCTGGTTGCTACAGTGCATTTCTGGTTGTGTGGTGGTGCATCTTTGCTATATTCAGTGTGCTTTGCTATCTAGTGCATGTCACTACTGCATCTTTTGAATATGGTGTCTGTTTCCTATGGTGCATCTACATTGAGCTGATCATTCCATTGTGCACATATTGGGTTCACTTTTGAATATCTGGGCCTATATGTACATATATATTAATTGCAAAAAAGTATGTTCATGAGCCTGTAAGGGTTATAAAGCCACTAAAGGAATGACATGTGTCATTAGGGTTTTTAATCCTAACACCCCACTCAAATCATCCATTCCCCTTAATTTTTACTTTTTGGTGAAAGTATGGTGCCAAACCTGCCTGCATGAAGTAGCAGGCACATTGTACAGGTACTTGACCTGAAACTTGCCTCATACAGAACCTTACCTACCCTACATGAAACAGCAGACCCATGGAACATGACAGCAGATCTGTATTGTTCTTCATGTAGGTCATGTGCCCTGCATAAAGCAGCAGACCCAACACGACACCAGATCTACAGCTTGATTTGCGCATGGCCCTGCAGGCCCTGTGTGAAGCAACAAGCCCATCTGGTGTAGCACTAAACATGTCGCTTGCTTTGAGCAAGACTCTGCAGGACTTATTCAAAGAAGCAGACTGACTGAGCATGCTGCCAGACATATAGCCAAGGCCCCTGGAATTCTGCAGTTCTGTGGTTGCGGAATTTGCCACAGATTTTGCATCATGCTGCAGAATATATATAGTGCCACAGAATTCATTGTTTTTGGTGAATTTTCATATAAATACACTGTTTTTCCATAGTGTCAGGCTTTCTTTCCCACCTCGTTTATCCTGAAGCTCCTCATCTATGCTCAGCATATGATGTCATCGATGACATCACATCATATTTAGCCAATGACAGGACTGCATTCTGCCAGAGAAATGAATAAATCATGCTGCAGAAATCAGAAAATTCTGCCTCAGAAGTCAAGGAGCCCTGCCGCAGAAATCAGAAAATTCTGCCGCAGAACACCAGGGGCCCAGCATATAGCTTGCTTCATACAGAGCCCTAGAAGGCTTATATGAAATATTTGACCTGTAATCCATGGCACCACTGATGTAGCTTGCTTCATTCAGGGCCCTGTGGGCCCAATGTGAAGCAGCATACCCATTAGGAGAGGAGCAGGAAAATCCTAGCCCCCCCAAACAATCACGGTAGTAAGTGTGGCAAACATCAACATGGAGGTGTCGATAGGGAGAAGGGCAGGGGTAAATGGAGAAAGTGACAAAGGCAAGAAGGACAGGGATGGGGCAAAAGAGGGTAAGGCCATCAGGAAATGGAGGGTAATGAGTACCAATGCCCGTAGTCTGGGCAACAAGCTCCCTGAGCTGGTGGTCTTAATGGAAGAGGGATGCCTGGATATTGTAGCAGTCACAGAAACATGGTACACAGAGAACCATGACTGGGATGTTAACATACCAGGGTACATAACTTACAGGAGAGACAGGCAGGGGAGAAGAGGGGGAGGAGTAGATCTCTATGTAAAGGAAGGGATAAAAGCAACTGAACAAAAGAGTAAACAGGGAGGAGAGGAGGCACTGTGGGTCACCTTGGAGACTGGAAAAGGCACCACAATCCGCACAGGGGTTGTGTACAGACCCCCATGTCAGGGGGAAGAAATGGACAAGGATATGATGGAAGGCATTCTTAGAATGGCAGAGAAAGGGGAGATACTGTTGATGGGAGACCTGAATATGCCAGATGTTAACTGGAGCACATTTGCTGCAGCCACATCCAAGAGCAGGGCCATTCTTGATGCTCTACAGGTGGCAGGCATTAGACAGCTAGTTTCGAACCCACTGTGAGGGAGCAATCTTAGACCTCATACTCTCAAACGGGGCAGTGAGAGGATCTCAGATCTAGAAGTGGGTTGCCATCTGGGGACAAGTGACCATCAAACAGTGTGGTTCACGTTAAACTCAGCTACAAAGTCAGCCTCACAAAAGTGAGGGTACTGGACTTTAGGAGGGCTGACTTTGGCAAGATGGGAGAGTGCCTCAGAAAAGCACTAGCAAACAGGCTAGAAGGAGGTGAGCAACAATGGGGAATTATCAAAACTGCCATCACAGAGGCAACAAGCCTTTGTGTGAAGCAAATAAACAAATCAAAATGAAAGAAAAGCCACTATGGTTCTCAAGAGAGGTGGCTGTGAAAGTCAGAAAAAAAGATAGCATTCGGAAGTATAAGGAAACACAGAAGGAGCAGGACAGAGAGCTGTACCAGTTAAGGCAGAAAGAAGGGAGGGAAGTCAGAATAGCAAAGGCTCAAACTGAGGAAAAGATAGCCAACTCAGTTAAGAAGGGGGATAAAACCTTTTATAGGTACATCAGCGAGCGTAGAAAGACAAAGGGAGGGATAGTGAGGCTGAATAGAATGAACGGTGGGTGGGCAGAGGGGGACAGTGAAAAAGCAGGAATACTGAACGAATATTTCTGCTCAGTATTCACAAAAGAGGAGGGAGCCTAATCCAATTAACAGAAGCACTCTTGATAGGGGGGTCGATCCCAGTCCTTTCACAGAAGAAAGGGTTCTGCAAGAACTCCTAAAACTGAAGGTGGACAAAGTAATGGGTCCTGATGGAATTCACCCCAGAATTCTAAAAGAATTAAGGAAAGAACTAGTGAAACCACTGGCTACTCTTTTTAATAAATCATGGGAGGATGGTGTGGTACCCGAGGACTGGAGGAAGGCGGATGTGATTCCCCTTCACAAAAGTGGGACCAAGACAGAGGCAGGAAACTACAGACCTGTCAGTCTGACCTCTGTGGTAGGGAAAGTGATAGAGTCACTTCTGAAGGAAAGAATAGTTGAGTACCTAGAGGTCAGTGGAGCACAGGATCCAAGGCAGCATGGGTTCACAGCGGGAAGGTCATGTCAGACAAATCTAATAGATTTTCTTTGACTGGATGACCAAAGTAGTAGACCAGGGAGGGGCTGTGGACATGGCCTACCTAGACTTTAGCAAGGCATTTGACACAGTCCCACACAAAAGATTAATAGTCAAATTAACCAGCCTGGGAGTGGGTCCCAGGGTGGTAGCCTGGGTAAAACATTGGCTGGACAACAGGACACAGAAGGTAATTGTAAATGGAGTCCACTCTGAAGAAAGGGCGTTACCAGTGGGGTATCGAGGGTTCAGTATTGAGTCCAGTCCTTTTAATGTCTTCATCAGTGACATTGCAGAGGGACTGGAAGGAAGAAGTATGCCTTTTGCAGATGACACAAATATCTGCAACAGGGTTGATACAAGGAGGCGTGGAAAGGATGAAAAGGACTTGGCAAGGTTGGAGGAATGGTCAGACATATGGCAGCTAGGATTCAATGCAAAAAGTGCAAAATAATGCACCTGGGAAACAAGAACCCAGGGAAGAATACACAATGGGTGGGGAGGTAGTAACAACAACAAAACAGGAAAGGGACCTGGGGTAATCATATCAGATGACCTTAAGGTTAGCAAGCAATGTGAGAAGGCAGTAGGGAGGGCCGGGGTATACTGGGATGTAGAGAGAGGCATCAGCAGCAGAAAACAGGAAGTTGTTATCCCTCTGTACAGACAGTTGGTGAGACCCCCATCTGGAATACTGTGTCCAGTTCTGAGACCCATCTCCCAAGGACATAGACAGGATAGAGGCAGTCAGAGGAGGGCAACTAAAATGGTGCAGGGTCTGCAAGAGAAGCCATATGAGGAGAGACTAAAGGAGCTTAATATGTATACCCTTGAGGAAAGAAGGGAGAGGGGACATGATAGAAACTTCAAGTACCTCATGGGAATCAACAAAGTCCAAGAGGGTAGCATCTTTCAGAAAAAGAGACTTGCAAGAACAAGGGACACAATTTAAAGATAGAAGGAGCGGTTCAGGGCAATGTGAGGAAGTATTATTTCACAGAGAGGGTAGGATGCATGGAACAGCCTTCCTGAGGAAGTTGTGGGTCTAAAACTGTGGAGAATTCAAGAATGCATGGGACAGACATAAGGCAATTCTTGTGGGGGGGCAGGAAGATATAGGCTGTTGGTTAACTAGGATCTGCGGCCTATCCTGTAGGTAGGGAAATGGGCAGACTAGATGGGCCTAGCAGTCCTTATCTGCTGTCAAAGTCTATGTTTCTATGTTTCTATTAGTCACAGTACCAGACCTGTAGCTTTCTTTGTGCCAGACCCTGCAGGCCCTAAGTAACGCAGAAAATACATTAGATATGGTGACAGGACTGTCAGATGCTTCATACAGGGCCTTGGGGGCCCTACACAAAGTGAAAGCTCCATTGGGTATGTCTGATAGTTGCCATTTGTATGGTCATGAGAAGGCTGATAAGAAGATCATCCCCAGAGAGTTAATAAATGTTAGTTATGGGAGACAGAAATAAAAACAATGTCAAGCAAACTAAACTCCTATGCATGTGCAGTTCATGTTTATTTGGACTTAAAAACATTTTTTTCAGTCACACAACTTTTTTGTTCATTTTTTTACCAGATTTGAGTATCAGTGTGCATACCACTACCCCCTCATCATGATATAACTGCAGTGCTTGAACTTTCAAAATGCATTTTCTGGGACACCAAATTCAAGGCTTTATAACCTTTGAAAAACTTAGTCTCAGTGCATTTGCAGTAGTTTTTATTTCAAACTTAGTGTGTTTATTTGTTGCCTGTTTTCTTTCAGGTTGAGGATTTGCAGTGTGGTACTAAAGCAGAAGATATGTTTCTATTAGTCACAGTACCAGACCTGTAGCTTTCTTTGTGCCAGACCCTGCAGGCCCTAAGTAACGCAGAAAATACATTAGATATGGTGACAGGACTGTCAGATGCTTCATACAGGGCCTTGGGGGCCCTACACAAAGTGGCGCAGCGGAAGCATGCTGGGCCCATAACCCAGAGGTCGATGGATCGAAACCATCCTCTGCTAAACTGTTAGTGTCAGTGGCTCAGTAGGTAGCACACTCGCCTCTGAGGCCGGGAGATCACAAGGCTGAGGGTTCAGTTCCCACATCTGGCACTTGGGTTAATATCCCAGTACTGACACTGTAGTGCAGCATGAGAGGGGTGCTGCACTTCTGAGGTGCCGTCTTTCGGATGAGACGTTAAACCCAGGTCCCATCTGCCTGGATTGGTGATAGTTCAGGTGGATGTTAAAGATCCCATGGCACTTATCGAAAAGAGTAGGGGAATTTCCCCGGTGTCCTGGCCAAATTTCCCTCATTCACTAAAAATACCACCAACAGCTTAGTCTGGTTCAAGGTCAGTTGGCATTCATCTGTATCCCCCTCCCCCGGGTCATGCCTGAAAATAGGCAGGATTTGTCTAGTGCACTTACCCGGTCAACAAAAACTAAATAAATAAAATAAATAAATATAAGGTGTCACTGATGCTAGAGAGTGACTAAGGGAGGAGAGATTATCTACACACTGGTGCAAAGGTAAGAGGATGTCATAGGTGCTAGAGAGTAGGTAACGTTTTATGGCTGCATGGGTGGAGCCATGCAGACATCTTGCTATCATCAGAAACAAGGGTCTGAAGTCCTAATGCAAAACAGCTTTTCTTGTTATGAGTGAGTGGAATTAAATCAAGTCAAGATTTTCTGCATTTGCTAAACTGTGTTTCCTCCCTCTCCCCCAGCTGTGTTGTTAGGAGGGAGTGGAAGCCATCCACACTCCAATGTGTTTGAGCTCATGTTTCTCAGTTCATTACCAGCATAAGGTAATGGCAAGGTAATTCAATCACAGATGTCCTCCTTTTTCAAAAAAGTTCAGTATAGTTTCTATTTAAAAATGAAAAAAAAAAACAACAACAATCCTTGCCAAATAAATGTCACTATGTTTTCTGGGAGTAAGCTACTACTAGATTTATTTTACAGTGAATATTCCTTATCTTGGTTCAATACTGTACCACACACACACACACACACACACACACACACACACACACACACACTGGAGGATTAGAATCTGCAGTTGTTTAATGTGCCATTACCATATGTATTTTAAGTGTTAACTCTAACTATTCAAGTTTTCTGCATTCACTAAACGTTGTTTCCGCCCCCTTCCCTCCCTGCTCCCCCAGCTTTGTTGTTAGGAGTAAGTGAAATACATCCACACTGCAATGTGTTTAAGCTCAGGTTTTATTTTCACAGTCTGTTAGCAGCATAAGATAATGGCAAGGTATTTCAATCACAGGTTCACTCCTTTTTCAGTTTGCAACTTAAAAAAAATCCTTGCCAAATAAATGTCACTTTATTTTCTGGGAGTGAGTCACTAATAGATTTATCTTAGGGTGAATATTCCCTTATCTTGGTTCAGTACTGTAGCACACACACACATCTCTCCCTCCTCCCTCCTCCCTCTCTGTCTCTCTGTCTCTCACACACACATACTGTATACAAATACAGGGGAGGTTTGGAATCTGCAGTTGTTTAATGTGTCATCACCATGCTTATTTTAAGTGTTAACACTAATTATTGTGGTTTTATATAATCAATCTGATACTTTTTCTTCTAGCATTTTACTCTTTTCAAATTTGCTCTGTTTATTAAATCATGCTGTAATGCACTCTGTGATAGATGCTGTAGAAAAAGGAAATACAGCAATAAACAGTCATTAATTTAGGAGTGTTCTACTACACAAAAACATTAAATGCACTATTGAGACAACTTGATAATTTAATACAGTGTTTTAATATCTATGCAATAAAAGGTAACCATTTTTTGCAAATGACCATGGAAAATAATCTCCACAAACAAACAAGTACAGGACTTCCTACACAGACATGCCTATTTAATTCTCCAAAAGTATAGGTAATTCATCATGGTTAGCATAAATGTGCTCACAAGTACATTACTACTTCTAAATCTGCGATGTTTCAGTCATAGTACAGGTTAAATCTGTTTATACTATCCGGTGCCCTTTGCTGCCTCATCTCCATACAAACCATTATATTTTCCATAAAACCAAAGATAGCTGCTCAAACCTTTAAATTACTACACACTGGAATTCACATTTCTTATAAGGGGTGCTGCTAGATGGTGACAAATAACAAACAAAGCAAAAAGACTAGCGCACCCCCCCCCCCCACATAGCATAACATTTAAACTTTCAAATGCCAAAAATGGCTATATTTACTTTCAAGCTTCATATGAGGAGAGGGTCCTCTTAGTTTCAGACTGGAATTCCAATTTGAGTAAGCTAAATCACCAACGTCAAGGTGGGGCCCTTCGATTTAGTCCCTAACTTTCCAATGCCTCAATGGCTACTAGCTAATTACTTTTATACTGTGCTCCCAGCAGGGATTTTGCACAGGTGATTTAACTTTTCACTTTATACTGTGCTCCCAGAAGGGATATAACACAGACATTTTAAAGAGAGCATGCTATAGAGGAGCACCATAAACTCCCCAAATTCAAGTAAAACCATAAAACCAAAGATAGCTGCTCAACTTTCAAATGCACAGGTGATTTAACATGGAGCTTGAAAGTAAATATAGCCATTTTTGGCATTTGAAAGTTTAAATGTTATGCTATGGGGGTGTGCGCTAGTCTTTTTGCTTTGTTTGTTATTTGTCACCATCTAGCAGCACCCCTTATAAGAAATGTGAATTCTAGTGTGTAGTAATTTAAAGGTTTGAGCAGCTATCTTTGGTTTTGTGGTTTTACTTGAATTTGGGGAGTTTATGGTGCTCCTCTATAGCATGCTCCCTTTAAAATGTCTGTGTTATATCCCTTCTGAGAGCACAGTATAAAGATTTGAAAGTTAAATCACCTGTGCAAAATCCTTGCTGGGAGCACAGTATAAAAGCAGTTAGCTAGTAGCCATTGAGGCATTGGAAAGTTAGGGACTAAATCGAAGGGCCCCACCCTGACATTGGTGATTTAGCTTACTCAAATTGGAATTCCAGTCTGAAACTAAGAGGACCTTCTCCTCACATGGAGCTTGAAAGTAAATATAGCCATTTTTGGCATTTAAAAGTTTAAATGTTATGTTATGTGGGGGAGGGTGTGCACTAGTCTTTTTGCTTTGTTTGTAAACCATTATATTTCTTCTAGTATAATACGGTATTGAAATTATATCATTGTGGTTTCTCCTCAGAAAAATGGTCATAAAGCAATTTATATGCCATAAACAAATTCTACCCAGGTATATCCTCATCGATGTTCTTCTAGTCTGGGAACAATTCAAAACATCAACTTTACAGAACACTTATGTTGTAACTTGTAGTATGGGGGAGGTCTACTGTAGGTTCCAAAGCACATATCAGAATGTCAAGCTCACAAAGAAAGTCCAACTGGCAGCTCAGGTATTTGCCAGATAGAGCCAAGCAAGTAACAGCAAATATTCATGAGGCAAATAGATGCACAGCTCAACGTCTCACACCCAAAAGTACATCCCAATGATATGGAATGTTTAAGAATATAATTTTTAAATAGATAATCAAGGGGGACCCCACCTAACAAAATCATCAACATGTCACGCTGCACTAGTGCTTTTTCAAGATGATAGCCCCCTCTTATGGACACTTTTTATACACACATTACCCTACTTAACAGCATTAATAAGTACCATATTTAAATAAAAATACTGCAGTACTATATAAATAAACCAGCACCATGGTGGCAATACTTCAAATTGTGAGGCTTCAAACTAATTCATATATTAAAATGTGCTTCCTAATATACATATATATATATATCTCACACATCACAATATGTAAATATATAAACACACTCCAACAATCAAAACATATATATATATTTATTCAACAGGTGTTTAGAGATAAACTGTGTGATGAATCCATTCATCTGAATCACTGTCTGTATACATTTATTTATACACACAGTGACTGTGCGCAAAGTCACGCAAAGGCCGCACTAAGTCAAGCAAAGTCTGCGCAATCTGCACTAATGGTCACTATCTCAGTTTTCATGAAAATGGATATAAACCCCCCAAAAATTCTGTTGCATAAATGGAATATGTGGGGGTTGACTGTGTGATAACTCATTTATGTGATACAGTTGCCAGTGACCTCTTGTAACCATCACTCGTGGCTTCGCCACCCTTGAAGTTACTTGAGGTCACTATCAACTGTAGCAGATAAATGAGTTATCACACAGTCAACCCTCGCAGATATCCTATATATACATATATATATATATATATATATATATATATATATATATATGTCACCCCCCATATTTCCATATATTAACATCCTAGGTTTACTACCTAACTGTATTGCACATATACAAGCAAAATAAAGTTTTTCTTTGCACAAAAAATGGTGAATGCCTGAAATAATCTACCTTTACACATAATGATTAGTAAAAATAAATTGGCCTTTAAAAGTTGATTGGATAACTGGTTATTGCACAATACATGTAAAAAAATGTTTCCTTATGTGCAAACTTGTCCTGAACTACAAAAAAACTAAGCTTCTGCTGTTTTCTTCCTCCCGACATAAGCACAGGTCGCATGTTATGTCAGTAAAAAACAACCTTGGCGCCCCCCCCCCCGAACAAGTTCAACAATTTAAATATATTGGTGTAACCATAGACAGCTGTCTCTCCTATGTATTCCACATTGAGACCATTGCCAAGTTTGCAAATGTGAAATTAGGCCTGCTATTTAGGCATAGAAGAAATCTGACCTCGGAAGCACTTAAACTTGTGGTCATCAGTTCGGTATTATCCACCATTGTCTACGGCCTGGCAATATATGGAGCAGCCTCCTCCACATCCCTAAAAAGGCTAAACATAACACTTAACAAAGCGTGTAGGCTCATCACGAGCTCAGACTGCCTTACTCACACATGTGATCTTTACGCACAAACTGGCTGGCTCAATCTGCAAGGATGGATTAAGTATCACTCATGTATATCAGCGAAGAAAGCACTCAGTGAAGCTCTACCTTCTGGAATCTCCTGCCTTCTGCCCAGACCCCTCAAGGTCTGCCATACCCGGGCCTCAGATTCTGAGCTTCTACTCATACCCAGGTTCCAAACTACACAGTGCCAGTGGTCTTTCCTATACAGAGCCCCCAACTGGCTAAATGGTCTTGGCCTCGATTTAACAAGCCCAACTCGGACGTCCAAGTTTAAACACCTTCTGCACCAATGCATCCTGCTGCAGAGCACCTGTGACTGCCTAAATTAATAACAGCCTTGCCCACTTAAGAATCAAGCCATTCCCATTTCAGCCCTCTAGGCTGCCAGCCATGACTTTTCTCCTTTGGCCCATGTATTCTCACCTTTCCCCCTAATCTCTCTCTACTCTGACTCTTTCCCTGTCCACCGCACTTTCTCTTGACAAAGCCTCCTGGCTGCTTCCCTCCTCACTCCTTCTCTGACCCTCCCTAACTCCTACCCCTACTTCCCTTCCACTCCGTTTTTGTACCTCTTGAATTTGTTTCATAGTTTTAGCTGAGAACATATATACAATTTTGTACTATGATGTTTTCGTTGTTATCTTTAAAAGTACAGTATGCCATCCTTTGTCTGTCTGTTCTACCCTCCCACTCTTTGGCATCCAACCTTTGTAAATTAGCTGTCCTGTGGTCAAAGGTACTTGTAATCTGAGAATAAATAAATAAATAAACATGTCTATACAGGTAAGAGTTCTGATGGGAGCTTATATGGGCACTTTGCCTTCAGTTTCCTCGTCAACCACAGTATGAACCGGCAGTATGAGATACTCTAATTCCTATTGCACACAATGTCTATAGTTTCATAGGAAAGTATAAGGAAAAAATAAATATCATGAAATTGAGTTCTAAATGCACCATATAAATCAGAATTATACAATGGCAAGAAAAAATCCTGGAACCTGATTGGCTGTCTGCCCTTGGCAACAGTGAGGTTATCTAAGCACAACCTCACTGTATTGATTTCTTGGATTGTTTTAGCCACTTCTTTTCATACACAAAGATATATTGCCACACTAAAAATCTACTAAAAACATTTTTTTAATTTTTTTTATTTTGTGTAACAACAAGCCATTGTATAATAGCAATATCAGACCAGGTAGAAGGCTGGGATAACCTCACTTCTGGGACATTGACGCACTTGGCCTGTGGCCCGTGCCCAACCACCCAGGTGTGAGGTTATCCCAGCACAACCCACACCCTGTCATGCATTATTGCTTAAATAACAGATACATATCAAATATGCACTTTTGTTGCTCACAGAATTATTTTATTTGTAATGGGGCGCTAACTGGAAATGTTCATTAAGACCAGGAGAAACCCCTGCCCTTAATTTATGTTGCCAGAAGGATTCTTTACATAACAACATACTGTCTAAGTTTCCCCCACTGGGGCCTATTATCACCTTTTCAATTCCCCAAAAAGTGAACAAAATGCCCTGACCCCTTATTTCTCACATGCATCTCCAGGGTATTCTCAGGAGTTCCTATCCTGATATGTCTCACATGTTCCAGAATTTGTATTCTCAATTTTCTTTTCATTTTGCCTTCATGATAGCATTTGCATGTACATAGTGCCAAGTACATGACTGATTCTGTTCCACACATAAGAAAAAGCTTAACTTCATAGTTCTGGTTTAATATGGAAAAATCACTCCCCACCTGAATGTGCTGGCATGCTGAACAGTTACCGCACTTGTGGTTCCCAGCAGGGAGGTTAATATTCACACTTTCATTTTCCATTATTTCAGCACTATGTACAATCTGATCTTTGAGATTCTTGCCCCTCCTCTACGTGATGCACTCCTAAAACTGAAGATGGACAAAGCAATGGGGCCTGACAGAATTCACCCCAGAATTCTAAAAGAACTAAGGGGAGAACTAGTGACATCACTGACTAGCCTTTTTAACAACTCTTGGGAGGATGATGTGGTACCTGAGGACTGGAGGAGGGTGGATGTGATTCCCCTTCACAAAAGTGTGAGCAAGACAGAAGCAGAACCCTATAGACTTGTTAGTTTGACCTCAGTGGTAGGGAAAATGATGGAATCACTTCTGAAGGAAAGAACTGTTGAGTACCTAGAAGCCAGTGGGGCACAGGACCCTAGGCAACATGGATTCACAGTGGGATGGTCATGTCAGACAAATCTAATTGAGTTCTTTGACTGGGTGATTAAAGTAGTGGACCAGGGAGGGGCTGTGGACATAGCCTACCTGGACTTTAGCAAGGCATTTGACACAGTCCCATACAAAAGATTAATAAACAAGTTAGTCAGCCTGGGAGTGTGTCCCAGGGTTGTAGCTTTGGTAAAACATTGGCTGGACAACAGGATGCAAAGAGTAATAATAAATGGAGTCCACGCTGAAGAAAGTGGGGTTACTAGTGTGGCACCACAGGGTTCAGTATCGGGTCTGGTCCTTTTTAATGTATTTATAGGTGTCATTGCAGAGGGACAGGAAGGGCAAGTATGCCTGTTTGTAGATAACACAAAGATCTGCAACAGGGTTGATACACAAGGTGGGGTGGAAAGGATGAGAAGGGACTTGGCAAGGTTGGAGGAATAGTCAAAAGTATGGCAGCTTAGATTTAATGCAAAGAAGTGCAATGTAATGCACCTGGGAAACAAAAACCAAGGGGAAGAGCACACAATGTGGGGGGGAGGTACTAACAACAACAAAAATGGAAAGGGACCTGGGGTAGTCATATCAGATAGCCTAAAGGTGGGCAAGCAATGTGAGAAGGCAGTAAGAAGAGCTGGGGGGATACTGGGATGCATAGGGAGAGGTATCACCAGTAGAAAACAAGAAGTTATCCTTCTGTACAGACAGTTGGTGAGACTGCATCTAGAATAATGTGTGCAGTTTTGGAGACCACATCTCCACAAGGACATAGACAGGATGGAGGCAGTCCAGAGGAGGGCAACCAAAATGGTGCAGGGTCTGCACCAGAAGCCATACGAAAAGAGACTAAAGGAGCTTAATATGTATACCCTCAAGGAAAAGACGGATAGGGAGACATGATAGAAACTTTTAAGTACCTCAAGGGAATCAACAAAGTCCAAGAGGGAAGCATCTTTCAGAAAAAGAGATGTGCAAGAACAAGGGGGCACAATTTGAAGATAGAGGGGGGCAGCTCAGGGGCAATGCGAGGAAGTATTTTTTTCACAGAGAGGGTGGTGGATGCATGGAATGGCCTTCCTGAGGAGGTTGTGGGGTCAAAAACAGTTGAGGGAATTCAAAAATGCATGAGACAGACATAAAGCAAATCTAAAGGGGGGATAGGAGGAAGTAGGCTATTGGTTAACTGGAATCTGCAGCTTATCCAGTAGGTAGGGAAATGGGCAGACTGGGTGGGTCAAGCAGTCCTTATCTGCCATCAAAGTCTATGTTTCTTAAATGCTCCCTAGCATTGGGGTGTACTTTCGAGTACGAGTTGTTGAGTCGTGCATCTATTTGCCTCAAGAATGTCAAACTGCCTGACCTCAAAAGGTAGTGCACCCTTACCATTTTTATTGGAACACAAAATTTCATGCATATTTCTCCAGGTAATTTAGCTGCTTATAACATAAGACATTTTAGTAATTTCCACTGCATATTTGATGTGGCACCATTTTATGAACCACCACCACATCATTTCCAAGCAACCTAGAATGATATATTCAATGAAACCACACACTCTGCATCCTAATGCATGTTATATGTGTTCCATACCAAATGTAGAGGCCACAAAGCAGGGTGGATTCCTCTTAGCACTCTACTGAAATTTAAGTGACAGGGCATAAATACTTTTTTTGCCAACTGTATAATATTGGTGTGCTTCTGAGAATGCACATTGTGTTCTCCATTTCAGTGGCTGTGGCAGGTTTTGAACCCAGTAACCTTAATTTACATTCAGTAACCTTTGAAAACATAGGAATTCATGTAGTAATCCCAAAATACTATATGTATATTAAATCATACCTTTCTGGGTTTCAAATATTTTTGATAACAGTTCACTGCAATTAAAGGGAATCATTTAACTTCCTACTGACATTGAACCTGTTACTAGTATAAGTCTGACATTTCTGTCCCAGTGCAGTTCATTTTTAACTAGCTCTTATATGGTATATGTTACATCCCAAAAACAGAGACCACAAAGTGGTTGGAGGTGGTTGTGTGCGGGGGAGGGGGCAGGTAACACTGGGCTGGCAAAGTAAAAGCAATAAATGCATCCTGAAACGCATCCACATATAATACATACTAAGATACATACTAAGATACTGTCAGACGCACAAAAGCAAGAATTGCCAATATAGGCCTCACAACTACAATTAACTTTTTGAGAAATTATTCTCATTCCTAAGAGCATCAATACATGACAATGTATTTAATGCTTTTAAATTGCAAATTCATGGTGATATTAGATCCAAAACAGTAGAGAACATAGAAGAAAGCCTTCATAGGGAACAGTAACAGCCTTGATGAAAATGCATGTGTTATTCTAAAATGATGAAATGTCAGTGAAAAAAATAGAAACACACAACTCTTGACTCACACATATGTATAATCGGAACAGTAGATAATCGTCAATTGACCTGTTTCACTGCACTTCTTCCTTCCTCTGTATCTGTTTTCCACATTTGTTTAACTTGTTACCACCCCCACCCCCACCCCCACCATCCTTTAAAGAAACGCACTGCACACACCACAAAGACACTGAATACTCTCCACCCAATGCCCCTCCTCCAACACACACGGTCAGGAAAATATCACCTGACAGGCCCCCAAATTTCTTTCTCAGTCACAATCAGTGTGTGCAATCCTACAAACAAACAAAAAACTCTCTCTAATTTACCGTTATCTTCCCCATGCCTATCTCTCTCTCACTATTAGTGAGACTGTAAAAAACAGAAAAAAAACTTTTCTTTCTCTGTAACCTCCCTTACACGACAGGCTCTGCATCGTATTGAGCAGTACAGAGCAACTGGAATGTTACCTTTGTTGTCGTCTGCAGGTGAGCTGCACTGCATTGGAGGAGAGCGTCTGCTGTCCTGGCTTTCCCTGTTTTTACTGGTTCACCACTGCATTTCACACTGCTCAGTGGGGCTGTGTAATCCTATCAGAGTGCCCACATTGACTGGAGGATAGCATCTCATGAGAGACTCCTCGATTTCCCAGGCTGCAGTTCCCCATACTCAATCCGTGGATTGTGTGTGACATATTTATTTATTTATTTAAAAGTTTTACCAGGAAGGCATGCTGAGCAGAGTACCGCTCAATTCCAGATGTGTCCTGGGG
The DNA here is from genome assembly GCA_016271365.2 of Neoceratodus forsteri. Lineage (NCBI taxonomy): Eukaryota > Metazoa > Chordata > Ceratodontiformes > Ceratodontidae > Neoceratodus > Neoceratodus forsteri. The sequence goes on from CM028137.1 coordinate 784,246,774, forward strand.
ACAGAACAGTAACAGTACACACTAGAGAACAACAATAGTAATACAACCATGGTAAAAACACGGTAACAGTAATACAAGTGCCTCAGAGCAAATTAGGATGGCTCCAGGATACAGCCAGGTAAATAATGGCATGGTTACTTTAGAGTCGGTGCTACTTTGATACACATAACAGGGACAAGGTGAGGTTTGAGGATAGATACAGATAAAGACAATAGTGTCACAGGGCAGATCCAGGACTTATATACATAAATAGAGAAAAGGGAAGGCTTGGGGCTAGCACTGACCAACATAAGATTGATCCAAATAGTAGTACCAAGCTAACTCTGGCGGGGTAACTGTCCCCGGCTGAGGAAGTGTTAAGTGCATGAGCAGGTGGAGGCAAAGTGTGCTGAGAGGAGACCGTTGAGGTACTGGGAGGGAAAAGAGTAATGAATGTCTGGGGAGAGGGAGTTCCATAGCTTGGGCGTATGGTAGTTCCAAGCTGCCTGGCCTGACAAAGTGGACCTGTGGGGATATGTAGGACTCTAGTGTCAATTTTTCTGAGTTCGTAGGCCAGGGAGGAGTGAGCAGACAGGGTTGCAGAGAGGTATGGGGGCAAGGACTGGGACCAGAACTTGGCAGTGAAGTGAGTGCATTGTGATGATCTATAGTCCAGTAGTGAGGGGAGGTCCAGGGACTGATAGAGGGTACAGTGGTGGGTTGAGTAGGGACAGTTAAGGGTGAAACAACAGAAGGAATGAAAGAGGAGATCTGGTCTGGTCAGGGCGGACTTGGGGGGCTGCACTATAGACCACATCTCCATAGTCAAAGATTGGCAGAATCATTTTCTGTACTATAGCTCAGTGAGCTGGCAATGGGATGCAACCACAATTGCAGTGAAGGGCACCCAGTCTGGGGTGGAGTTTTTTGTGGATGTAATCGATGTGTACAGAAAAGTCAAGGTGCTGGTCGAGCCAGACCCCGATGTATCTGAAGGAGGGGCAGTCCTCCAGAGAAGTCCCGTCCAGGGTGTGGAAGGTCAAGGGGAGGGGAGCCACAAGAGTCTCTGCCTTGTGCTGAAGGTCATGGAGACTGTCTTCTTGGTGTTGAGATGGAGCTGATTGGAGTGAAACCAGAGTTGGACACTGTTGAAGTCCTGCTGCAGTCTGGTCACGACATCAGCAGTGGAGGGGCCAGATGTAAACAACACCGTGTCATCTGTATACATGTGAATGGAGGTGTGTGGGCAGCCAGAGGGCAGGTTATTTTGGAAGACTGAGAACAGGATAGGCCCTAGGATGGAACCCTGCAGCACTCCCAAAGTGACAGGGAGGGGATTGGAGGTGGAGTTACCAATCCTGTCAGATTGTGCCCAGCCAACCAGGTAGGAGTGGAACCAATCAGTGGCCATACTAGAGAGTCCTGTGCTGACGAGCTTGGAAAGGAGGAGAGAGTGGGATACTGTGTCGAATGTCTTTGCTAGGTCAACAAAAATAGCTGAGGTAATGTGCCCTTTGTCATTGGATGAGAGGATGGAGTCCATTAGCCTCAGCAGGGTGGTGGTGGTGGAGTGGGACTTCCTGAAACCAGACTGAAAAGGGATGTAGAAGGATGAGGAGTCAAGGAAGGAGGAGAGTTGAGAGGGGACAAGTTTTTCTTTGAATTTAGCCAATATAGGAAGGAGGGAAATGGGGCGGTAGTTTCCAGGGGCAGAGGGTTCACTGCCTTTGAGTAGTGGGAAAACTGTGGTGTGCTTCCATTCAGCTGGTATGGATGCTAGAGAGAAGGATAGGTTAAAAAACACTGCCGGGGGGGCAGCAATGGCAGGGGCTGATAGGTACAATATTTTGGTGTTGAGGCTGGAGGAGCATCTGCCCTTGGCTGGATTGAGAGCAAAGAGGGCATTGTACACCTCTAGTGGTGTAACAGGGCAGAAAGAAAAGGAGTAGGTGGGTGGTGGGACTTTGTCGAGCATGGGGGAAGGGGAGGGGTAGGGGGACTGGAAAGAGGATAGCAGTGAAGTGGTGGAAGTAGTGAAGAAGGAGTTGAAAGCTGCAGTTACAGCTGGAGGGTCAGTGACCATGGATCCACCTATGTTTAGGGTAGGTGTAGGTGGATTGGATTGGGGGGGGGGTAAGCAATGATTTAAGGACCTTCCAGAATTTAGCAGGATAGTTTATATTTGTGTGGAAAGTGGTGTTAAAGTATTTGGCTTTAGCCTAGCGGATTAGCCTAGTGCATGCGTTGTGCAGGACATGGTACTTTAGATGAACTTGGGGTAAACCAGATTTCTTAAGTGTTGTCCAGGCCAGGTCTCTTGCTTTAATGTTGGCAGTGATGTCAGCTGTGATCCAGGGGAGGTGGGCACCATGCATCCTGGCCCATCTGAGAGGGACATAGTGGTTCCAGATGGCAAGGAACCTAGCTTTGAAACCTTTCAGAGCAGATTCAAAGGAGTTAGCTTGGTGAACGAAGGACCAGTCTGTAGTGGTCAGGTCATGTAGAAGAGAGGCACGGTCTAGGGATTTGTAGGACCTGGTCAGTAGAATGTGGGGGTGGGGTGCCTTGAGCCGGAAGATTTTACTAATCATGTAAATCATATGGTGGTCACTAAGGGAGTCTGGTAGCAGGCACGCAGCTATTATGCGGCGTGTGTGGGAGGTGAGAGACCAATCAAGGAGAGAGTGATTTAGCATTCTGTGGTTCAGTTGAGTGGACTTGGAGATCATTTGGGAAAGGTTTAGGGCACCCACTTTGTTCCAGAGTTTGGAGTTTGCACTGGATAGCCAATTTTGATTGAAAGTCCCCAAGGATGTGGAGCTCGCCCCCTGAGGCCAATGTTTTTAGGCCACTGAGGTGGTCCAAAAAGTCAGGCAGAGGGGCATCAGGCACATAGTAGGAGCCTGCAGTGAAAATTGGTGCAGTTTGGGGAAGGGCTACTTTTATTTACAGAGCACCAATGGCTTGTGAGGGTGGAGATAGAGTGATATTTGTGAACTGTAGTGTGGCTGCAATATACATGGCAGCACTGCTACCTCTTTTGCAACCTGGCCGATCCTGGCGGATGACTGTGTAGCCTGGGATGGCAATTTCAGTCTTTGTTGTGGGGCTTTAACTAGGACGCAGTGATAATCAGGATGTTAGGGTGAAGTGTAAGTAAGGTGGGTTACAGCAGGGGTAATTTGAGCAGAAGGCTGCATATGTTCAGGTGCACCAATTGCAAACCTCTGGGTAGCTGAGAGGGTTGGGCGTGGGCTGGCTCATATGAGGAGATAAGTTCTGAATTTGGCTCTACATTCGCAGATAGAAGTAGAAGAAGAAAGATCAACAATTTTGTAAGGGGTTGTGCCCAGAGGGGCTTTTGTGGAGCGGCAGATGAAATTATGGTGTGCTCGGAGAAGATTTGGACGGGGGAGTGTATGGCTATGTGGCCTAGGTGGAATAAGGGTGGAAGGATGGTAGGGCCTACAAAAGGTTTTGGCAGGTAAGACCTGGGGAAGTTGCATCCAAGGGAGGTTTCGAGGGGAACAGGGAATGTGGGTGGGGCAGGTAGTGTATGCAGGCATTCCTGCATAACTGGTCTTGAGGAGGGTGGGAGAGACAGCAGGGGGGCTAAAAGGGAGAGAATAAGCAGGGCAGGCAGCATGGTGGAGTAGTTTTAATAGTGTGGATAGATTGGAGCAGTGGTGGGTAAAGAATAAGTTCCTTGAATAAGGTTAGCGGCCCTAGTGGCAGATTCATATAACCTGCAAATGGTGAAGTCGACTGATTGGGTCTGGGTGCCATGTGACCCCTATATAACTCTATATAACTCAGAGTTCAACAAGGGTGGTGGTGGGGCGGCGGGGCCTTCACAGTGGCTCTGGCTCGGCCGTGTTCTTACAGTGGTTCTGCAACGCTGCAACAATGCGTACCTAAATCTGGCTTGGGGACTCCCGGCAGAGCTCAGAGCTCTGAGGAGGGCTGAAGGGTGACCTTCATGACTGCTACCCACGAGGGGAGCTACTGTGGCTGTGGAGAAAGCAGAAAGGTTTCTTTTTAGAGCAGGTAAGAGGAGGGTCTGAGCGGGGGGAGGCTAGGGAAATAGGCTGGGAACATCAAAGAGAACTGTTCCACAGACTGGGATAAAGTCTCATATAAAGTGAAAATTAATTAAGCAGCACAACAAAATACTTTAAATAAAATTGCACTGTACCCTGAGCTTTACAGCAGCTAGCTGAGAGATTTTTTTTTTGGAAGTAGGGTGTCAATATGTATTTAAAGCTACTCGGTTACAAACAGGGTTTCATTATGTATTGAAAGCTACACAGTTTATAACATTTAATTAAACACAATTCGGTGAAGCATAAAAGTGCATGAATTGTCTCGATACAAGCAGAGAACTAGAGTCCTTAAGATAACTAGCACACTACACCCTGTGCAGGAGCACTGTTGATGAATTAATTAAAGTAAAGCTCAAATGTAGTGCACGTGGTGGAAAATAATATTAAGGCACTAGCACAGCAGTTAAATTAACTAAACATTTAAGAAAAATTTGGTACATAAAATCTATCTGTATTTGTGTGCCAGCTTTTAAAGCAGTCACAGGACTGAACCTAAACAGTCTTTTGTTTGAAAGAAAATTGGTGCCAAAATGCCTTTCTTGTCCCTTCACAGTGGCTCTGGCTCAGCTGAGTTCTTACAGTGGTTCTGCTGCATGCAACGATGCGTACCTGAATTCGGCTTTGGCTTGGTGATTCTTGGTGGAGCTCTGGGGAGGGCTGAAGGGTGACCCTCGTGACTGTTACCCTCAAGGAGAGCTCCTATGGCTGAATTCGACTTTGACTTGGGGACTCCTGGCAGAACTCAGAGCTCTGGGGAGGGCTGAAGAGTGACCCTCACGACCGCTACCCACAAGGGGAGCTACTGTGGCTGAATTCGACTTTAGCTGGGGGACTCCTGGTGGAGCTCTGAGCTCTTGGAACGCTACCCACGAGTATCCATGTTCAGCTAAAGTATAATCAAATACTGGAAAGAAAGCTGAACACAGAAAACTAGTTACTTTTCATGATATGGGGTTGAAAAGTTCTTTAAAAGGCTGCATGGGCCCAGTAGCCACATACAGTGCTATGTTGCATATCCACTGGGGAGTTTCTTGGAGAGGATGGTGTTTGTGGGCCAACTTTTTTGTCATGGCTTGTTATTTTTAGTGGGAAGGGTTGTTGCTGTTTTTGTTGTTGATGGTTGTTGTTGCTATTCATATTATATGTTATATGTTATGAATTGTTTATTGTATTGTTCTTACATTTCATCAACATTAATAAATTCATTAAATTCCAAAAAATAAAAGGACTGTGAAAGTGGAGCTGTGGCTCTGCGATGGGTCATCGACAAAATATTTGTTGAATGACCCGACATCGAAACGACGGAGTTGACGCATTTGCTGTCGGCTGCCAGTTTTGGAGAACAAGTGTTTCTTGAGGTATTCACCCTGAACCCCCCATGTGAGGCTCGCCCCTACACCCCACTAGAATTCTCAACTCCGAGTTGGAGCTGATTCAGGGGAAGTGGGTGCAGGACCCCTGACAGTCAGTGCCGTGTTCCAGTGGGTTCCCTACAGTGAAGTGGCGCTGTAGTAGCTGTAGGGGACCCAGCGGTATAAATATCACTGTCGGGGGTGTATGCTGAGCTGGGATACTGAATATGCATAAGCACATGCCCAGTATCACAGCTCCACCTTTGCAGCCCTTTTAAAGTACTTTTCAACCCCCAGTCATGAAAAGTAACTAGTTTCCTGAGTTCAGCTTTCTTTACGGTACTTGATTACATCTTTAGCTCAACTTGGGTACTATATGTAGAGATGAGCGAAGTGGCCCCAATTCGCTCTGCAAAGTGATTCGCGGAGTGCTCTGCAACGCGAAGTGGAGTACTTTGTGTTATAATGGGTAACGCGAAGTTCAATGAAAACAATGACTTCACGCTATCTCGCCTCCCAAACCACTACTCTACTCAATTTGCTATGAAATACATTGAAAACAATGTACTTCACCTCACTTCGCTTTGTTTTTAAGCTCAAAATGTGAATTTTGCAGTGATTCATGGGATTTAGGTCACATGGGCTCTAGATTGTTCTGCACAGCCTCAGTTTTGGGTAGTGTGTGTAGGAAGCTGTAGGAGACAATCTGCTCTGAGAGCTGTCTGCGATTCAAACCTTCTAAAAGCTGTTAAAAAAGCGTTTTTGAGTCATTTTTTTTGCTGAAACTTTAGCTCATTGATTATAGGAAACCCCTCTTGTGCTCATATCATCGAACGTTTATTATTTGTGTGTGGATTGTGAATGTTAATGTACAACATTCAGTCTGTGTACTGAGAGACAGTGGAAGTGTGCTTTAGGGGGCATATCTGTGGTGTAGGTAGATTAACTTGGAGAAAAAGACAGTGCTTTCTGTTTTGGTGATTTTTTTTGTATAACTGTGTTAATGTACACACAGTAATATTTTCAATAATTCATGCCATTTTTTTGCTGATTGTTGTGGTGCAGCAGTGCATAATTTTAGTTTGTTTAAAATATGTGGTTATATTACTGAAGTTTTCAATTTGCTATACATTACTTAGTGTGTGTATGAATATGTGCGTAACGCGTGTCATCAAATCAGACACCTTTTATTGTGCCACATAATAATTTCAGCAATGTGAACCTGCTATCCACTGCAGCTGCATGATTTTTGTACTTCTTTGTGGTATCTTTACTGGTGCCAGTACTAGTGACTGTTACTGCAGCAGTGCAGTACACTGCCCTTCCCCCCCCGCAGCCCGCCCCAACTGGCAAAGGTATTCTTTTCCAGAATTGAATTTTTGATGGTGAGCACTGGTTAGGTGTTGTGCCTTTGCATCTGCATCTCTTCAGTGCGCAGTACAATCTTAATCTGTCTGTGCATTTGCATCTCTTTAAGGCCCAGTCTCCATCTGTAACTTAAGTCACAGTTGTTGCTTCGGCTTCCCTTCAGAGTACTGGACAGGTGTGGTGTTTAATTCTGCACGAACATTGTACTCATTAATATGCATTTTTAAGTCAGGACCATCATCACTAGTCACTCATGATACAAATCATGTTCTTCATCATCACGGCATTCGTGTTCCCAATACAGTTCCATATTGGTTATCTCACACCATCGACACCGAATCACGTTCTTCATCATCATGGTCACAAATGCAGTCACAAATCATGATTCACGATCACGTCATGAATCACAACATTAATTTTTTTACTAGTTACTTGGATGTATTGTAAGCATATTTTGTAATATCTCTCCATGCTTCACCACTTCACCATTGTACTCATTAATAAGTGTTTTTAAGTAAGGGAGTTTTGTGCTATAGCTCATCGGGGAAGTACAGCCATAGGCATTCGCATTCCTTCCTGTACAGTATGTGAGTTACAGTACTGTAAGTAGTGGTGGGCGAAGTGGCTCCAATTTGCTCCATGAAGTGATTCACTGAGTAATGTGGAATCCGTAGAGATCTTCGCTTCATAATGAGTACCGCAAAGTCCATTGAAACCAATGACTTCGCGTTATTTCACCTTTCCCAAACCACTTCTCCACCAATTTTAAGGCGAAGTATATTGAAATCAATGTAATTCACCTCACTTCGCCCTATAATTGAGCTCCAAATGAAATTCTGCAGTTATTCATGAGATTGCAAGTCACATGGGCTCTAGATTGTTTGGCACAGCCTCAGTTCTGGCCTGGGTAGTGGGTGTGCAGTGGTAGCTGGAGACAGTTTGCTCTCAGAGCTCTGCAATTCAGAACCTCTAAAATCTGTTTAAAATGCCTTTCTGAGTAATATTTTTTGCTCAAAATTTAGTATATCGATTGTAGGAAACTCTTCTGTGCTCATATCATTGAGTGTTTATTGTTGTGTGTGGATTTTGAATGTTAATTTAGAACAGTCAGTCTGTGTACTGTGAAGTGTGCTTTGGGGAAGGGGCGTATTTGTGATGTAGGTAGATTAACTGGGAGAAAAAGGCAGTCTTTCTGTTTTGGTTATATTTTTCTTGTATAACTGTGTTAACGTGCACACAGTAATATTTTCAGTAATTCTTGAAATTTTTTTGCTGATTGTTGTTGTGCAGCAGTGTACAATTTGTTTAAAATATTTGGTTATATTACTAAAGGTTTCCAATTTGCTACGCATTACTTGAGTGTGCGTGTGAGAGTGTGTGCGATGCATGCCATTAAATCAGACACCTTTTATTGTATTACAGAGTAATTGCAGCAGTGTGAACCTGCTATCCACTGCACCTGCATGAATATTTTATACTGCTTTGTAGTATCTTTACTGGTAGTGGATTGTTACTGCCATGCTCTAATCCCCCAACTGGCAAAATGAGCCTATGGCTCAAAGGTTTTCCAAACTGCTGTTTAAATAAAATAAAAAAAAAATAAAATTTCTTTCCAGATTTGGATTTGTGATTTGTGAGCACTGGTTAGGTGTTGTTGTGCCTTTTCGTATGCATCCTAGAGTGCAGCACAATCTTAATCTGTCTGTGCGTTTGCATGGCACCATTAATTCTGGGAGACTGCATTTCTTGTTGAGCTCTCATTTCACATCGTCAGCACTGGGGAATTTTCTGGACACCAGACAGTAGCATTTTGGGGATGCACATTAATTCTGGTGACTCTGTGTGTGACCTGACCACTGCATGCATGACTGAGTGCACCATTAATTCTGGGAGACTGCATTTCTTATTGCACTCTCATTTCACTTCATCAGCACTGCAGAGGTTTCTGGACACAAGACAGTAGCACTTTGGGGATGCACATTCATTCTGGTGACTGTGTGGGTGGGATGCTGCCAATATTGTTGTCACTCCACCTTACTTCACATTTAAGGTGGAATGACAATGTAAAGTAATAATAGCAAGGTGAAATGAGTCTTTCCTATGGAGCACCTCATGTAGCGAAGTGCCAATGTGAAGTGGCCACTTTGCGTTTACTTCGCCAGAGGATTTAAAATTCGCTGCATCTCTAACTATATGTCATGGGAACCGCCCCCACCTCAAAACAGAAGTCTTGGGCTCTTGGCTGGCTGGAAAGCTGGAAGAAAAAGTCAGAATATCCATGAGAATGCTGCACGCCTCTGTAGTGTAGAGGCAGAAGGTAGCAGCGCAGACTGAGCAGAGCCAGCAGTTGGGAACTGCTGTGATGTCAGTGCTGCTCTGTGTAAAAGGAGCTAGTACCTCTCAGTGCAATCAGATAGTAAAAAAAAATCTCTCTACTGATTTACCATCTCAGCTCATGCTCTCACTCAGTCTTTGTTACTATTCAAGCACAAAATAAAACAAAACATCTAACAGGCTGGGACAGCAGATGTGCTTCTGTTTTATGCTGGGAGCCCAGTTACAGGAGATGCAAGTTCATCTAATTTTGTAAGTAAACTGATAAGTGTTTGAAATAAGAGGTAGGTGTTTAGTCTTAATAGATAAAAATAAGATCTAGTGCTGTAAAGGAGCATTTATCAGAAAATTGGGGGCATCAGGAACCGAATCAAACAATATTCATTTAATCTGCTCATAAAACATGCTGCATGTAAAATGAACAGCAGCAGCCATAGACGATACAGTCACAATGTAAGTCATAAAAATCACATATTTAAACACAACAAATGTATATATATATATATATACATCAAGCTGCAAAGGATATGCACTAGGTCTTGGAGCAGCACTGATTCTATGACCACCATGTTTAATGCTACCTAACTCATTTCTTTGACTCTGTGTTATTTTCCAAAGACTTGAACTTTTAGATTTTCAGGTTCCAGAGGCATGTGACCTGTCAACTGAGCTGCCCTCACCACCCAAGGACAGTCTACAGGTACAAGGCCATAGATCAATGGTATGGTACTTCATACAGGCTCCACATATAAAATTGGTATGTAGCATCCTTTATCCCCACCCTGAAACTATCCTTGTGGCCAGGGAGACCCCAATCAGTTATACTACCCAGCAGATTATGTGCCTATTAAGTGATGTTTGAACCCTAAAAAACTGACAACTGTGCAATGTGTATAGTACTTTCAAATTTGTAACAATTATGCTGCTTTGTGGAGGGTATACCATATTGTGTGCAACGTAAGACACAAGCAATAATGGATGAGAACCTTCATAGGTATCTATCCCCAAAGTATTCTAATTACATCTGATAAATGTGTGTGAAATACCACACTTGGGTCTGTTGACTCCGGATATGTATTGTGCCCATCACTCATGAGAGTAGTGGAGGGAGTATTAGGGATACTATATACCAATTTTAATATGTGAACCCTGTATGAGTTACTATACCATTGATCTATGGCCTTGTACCTATAGTCTGTCCATGGGTGGTGAGGGTACGGTATGAGGAAGAGTGGGTGGTAGATAGACATAAGAACCCTAATAGGACACTTCCGAAGTTTGTGGGTATTGTGTTTGCAATCCTAATAGTTTATTTTCAACCTTCGTATGGTTTCCCTTTTGTGCGGTACCAACCGTACTGAGCATTACCATAGCTTTTTAGCATAAATACATATAAATTGCAAAAAAAACAATGTTAATGCAGACATTAGAGTTGAAGATAGCAAAGCGCACAATGTAGGGAAATGAAAAAATATTAGGGTTTTGGTCTTTGGAGTCTTGGCATATCATTAGTGGTGTTTTCCCATGGGTTGTCAACCCTAATGCCCTCCCATTCCCCCTAGCCCATGACCTACTGTTCTAAGCACAAGGTACTGCTCCAAGTCAATGCCTCATAGTGATATACTCTTTGAAGGCAGAGAAGTACAGTATGTCTTACCACATTTTGCCAACAGAATTAGTCCTAGCTTCTTGTTTGCTTAGGAGAGGGATACGCATTTGGGTTGACAACCCCCAAGGAAGACCCAATGCAATACAATCCACACATTAATTCTATATCTCTTGTCAGATTAATATATTAGCAACTGTGTTGGCTCTGATTAGAGTTTGTTTTAGGTATGTGATCAGTGGCGAATAATGGATAGCATGATCGTGACTGTCCAAGGTGGAAGGAGGGCTGTACAGGTCACTCATCATAGTACCAAGTATGCTCTGGTATGGTGTTGAGTACCACAGGGCCAAAAAGGTGAGTTTTTTTACATGCTTCATAGATCAAAGACAGATGGTAGAGCAGAACACAGCAATCAGCTGAGGTGGAGTGAGGATGGGGAAAGTCACCCACCATGGGTCCTATCTGCATATGTACTGTGGTGGTCATAGACTTGAGGAGAGTAGAAACGACAGAGTGCAAACAGGGCCTTGAGTGCAGTTCCAAAATAGCCCAGCAAAGAAGACAGCCCTGAATATTGCAACCAGGCAGTACAAACTACAACAACAGCCCAATGCTCACAGACGTGGAGTAAGGCAAAGGTGAACTATGTGGCCAATATGTGTGCTAGCAAAGAAGTGGATTCACAAAAACTGCAAACAACAGTGCAGACCACATACTGCAGAACTGTGCTATGTTTCTGACAGTTTTGCCCAGGATGAACTTGTTTGCATGGTACTAACATGTTTGCCCGGTGCTAACATGTTTGCCCAATGCAAAATTGTGTTATATTCAAAAGTGCTATGCAAATGAGCCTATTTAGGCAATCTATGGGCAAACAGCCACATTAGCATGTCATTATTGCCTGGTTTAACATAAATGGTGAACTATCCCAGGACCCAAAGGTAATCACAGACACGTTTAACACGGCCTTCTCAGATCTCAGCGGAGTCCTCCCCCCCAACTATCTCAGTCCACCCAGCATGCTGCTGCATGCTCCTCCAGACCCCAACCCCCTGACATTGCCCCACCTTTCTACCTTCATGTGGTTTCTCAAACTGTTGTAAAAAGGTACCTGCTAAAAGCGATTGGTAAAACCAGGCTTTGTGGGGATGGCCTCGACCTAAGGCTCCTATCCTTTACCATCGATAAAATACTAGCCCCCTCCTCACCAGGAGATGGATCGGGGAGGGCAGTGGACATGGCCTATCGGGACTTCAGCAAAGCTTTTGACACTGTGCCACATACTGTAGAAGACTATTACTCAAACTCGAGAATATGGGTTTGGGTAGGACAGTAGCGTGGTGGGTAGGTAACTGGCTGGGCAGCAGGACACCGAGGATGGTGATAAATGGCTGTCACTCCACAGAGGGAAGAGTGACAAGTGGGGTAACGCAGGGATCAGTGCTGGGACCGGTACTATTCAACATCTTTATCAGTGACATTGTGCAGCACCTAGAAGGCAGAATTTCCCTGTTCACTGATGACACAAAACTCTGTAACAGAGTAGTCACACCAAAAGGTGTAGACAGAATGAGAAGGGATCTGCAGAAACTTGAAGAATGGTCAGGGGTTTGGCAGCTGAAATTCAATGCAAAAAGTGCAAGATGGGTCAGCCCGGTGGCACAGAGGGCTGAGGTGCTGGACGTCTTATCTTGCAGCATGCCAACGACCCGGGTTCGGGAGCGAGTCTGGGTTGTCAGAGGTTTGCATGGGGGGGTGGGCGGAGCAGGATGGAGTATCCGCAAGGCAGCTCTCCTCTCCAGGGAGGTGGGGTGGCATCCCTCACTCATGGCTACCCCCTGGTGGAGGCCGAGAAGCTGCGCAAGCAAGGGTGCTGGCGATAGGCCGATGGGACTGGCGGAGGAGGGCCTTTACCAGGGCTGTAAGACACATGCATCCTTCTCCTGGGATCCTCAGGTAAAAAGGGAGAAAACTGGAAAAAAGCAGCCTGCGGCAGGATGGCGATTGACTCTTCACAGGCACTGCTCCTGGACTATGCATAAGGTAAGCCCCAGTAATTCCGGGGGATGGAGCTGGGGGAGTCGGTCAGATGGGGGCCGCACGGAGCGAGGAGAAATATAGTAGTGATAAAAAAAAAGTACAAGATAAAGCATATGGGGCACAAAAACCCTGGCACAATATATCAGTTGTGGGGGTGAGGATATAGCATGCACCAAGCAGGAAAGGGATCTTGGAGTTATCATCTCTGATGACCTCAAGGTAGGGAAACAATGCGACAAGGCAGCAAGTAAAGCAAATAGGATGCCGGGATGCATAGGCAGGGGCATCACCAGCAGGAAAAGGGAGGTCATAATTCCACTTTACATGACACTAGTGAGGCCCCACCTGGAGTACAATGTACAATTCTGGAGACCTTACCTACATAAGGACATAGACAGGGTAGAGAAGGTTCAGACGAGGGCAACAAAGATGGTACCTGGATTGCATCAAAAGTCCTATGAGGACAGGTTGAAGGACTTGAATGTGTACTCCCTGGAGGAGAGGGGGGAGAGAAGGGATATGATAGAGACATGCAAGTATCTTACAGGAAGGAAAAGGGTTCAGGAATACACTATTTGTAAGTGAAAAAGATGTTCCAGGACTAGAGGGCATGGGATGAAGTTGGAGGGAGGACGAGGAAACATGAGGAAGAATTTCTTCACAGAGCGGGTGGTAGACAAGTGGAACACCTTGCCAGAGGAAGTGGTGGGGGCTGAAACAATCACAGGATTTAAGAATGCATGGGATAGACATAAAGGAATTCTGGACATCAGGGATAAGGGGCAACAGACTTCTAGGAACACAGAAAATGAAATTACAAGCTCAAGTGGGTAGGCTGGGTGAGCCGTAGGCCCTTATCTGCCGACACTGTCTAGGTATCTATGTATCTACTCCCAGTTTATATTGAAGTCGCCCAGAACCAGCATTTCTGACTGCCAGTGAGAGTCTGACAAGTGCTCCTGGAGGATTCTGAACCCTGTGGCCTGATTCTTAAGAGGAATATAGGTGAAGATTACAGTAATCCCTTTGCCATGGGTCCCTAGGATAACTTTTACTGGTAGTATTTGTACGTTATCACCTGCATTTATGGGAAGTAGTATATAACCTTGGAGATGGTCCTTAATATAGATGGCACACCCCCCTCCCCTCTACCCAGTGCAATCCAATCTGAATACTGAATGTCCATGGAGTTGGATTTCAGTGCCCATAGTACAAGGGGTGAGCCAGGTTTCAATCACGGAGAGGACATCAGGCTTGTGCTGAGCAACCCAGGCTTGCAGTGAGGCAAATTTAGCGAGTAGGTTACAGATGTTGATGGACGCAATTGTTAGGGGGCCACTCTTCATAGTGTGGCTAATACTCCTACTGACAGGATCAGGGTTTGGGTGTATATTTCCTGACATGAGCAGTAGTAGCCAGACAAAGCACATTGCCTGCAGTAGAGGCGCTTTAAGGACATGGGGGCGTTATTATTAATAGCACCTAGTCTGGGAGGTTTAGGAGTTAGAAGGATCATGTTGATGATGCAGGGAGGGACTGGGAAAATGTTGTTTCACCCTGCGGACATAGACACAAACTAAATTGTGCTCCCTGGGTAATGGGGAGCACTGGGGTGGTGGTCGAATGAGGGATAGTTACGTTATCATATTTAATAACGGTGCAGGCAGTAATCATTTTTCTAGGGTGGGTTGAGATAGGGAAAGTCAGGACAAATACCAGAAAAGAGTATAATAGGATATTTCTCCAGTCCATGGTTCCCCACATCAGCCCTCCCACATAGACACACCGACCCGCTCCCCCCCCAGGTAGAATAAAAGGACCAGCCCTCTCTGGAGGTCATTGAAAAAAAGGTCATTATAATCATGCTGAATCAGTGCCAATGCAAGCAAACAGTGTAACCACCCCAAAAAAATGACAGATAAAAAGCATCCTAAAGGTGACACATTTATCAGGTATGAGTAAACTGTAAACTGTATAAACACTGAACAAGAATGGTTCTTAAAAGGAAGGGGAGTTAGATATAGGTCCACATAGGCTGTTGACTATTCATTGTAGGAATATGTAAGTATGCCTAACAATTTGGATTTATAAGAAAGGGTTAATATTAATATTGCTGTTCTGGCTGTGTATTTTTACACCTGCCATTTAAAAATGTTTAATGAGAACTGTTTTGCATATGGAAGTTTTTGTGTCATGTAAACCAGCATGGCTGCTATGAAACTTGTTTTCTTTTTATCTTCCATTTTGTTTAGCCTGCCTTAAAAGGTCACACACTGGGCAAACTTGTTTTTTTTGTGGTTTGAAATTTCTAGGATGTCAATCAGACAAATGGGTAGCAGCCAGGAAGAGCGCCTACTCAATGGCGTGGTCTCAGGGGGCGATCCCTAAAGCACCGCTGCTCAAAGAGTGACCGCACAGAAAGGCAGACACACAGTAAAAGAGCGAAAGGCTCTCACACACAGCAAGGATGCCTCCAAGACAACCCACGGCAAGACCTCGAGCACCAGCAGGCCCACAGCCAGGGGGAGCATGCACAAATAATCAGGCCGCACAGAAGGGCGAGACAGGGACAGCCCAAACAGTAGGCTGCTGCAGGCAGAGGCAACAGACAAGAGAGGGGGCCAGCAAAGGTGGTGGCACCATGGAACACAGGGAAGGAGGGCACAGACAGGGACATGGGGCGACAGTGGGAGACTGCACCACTCCCGCAACACACAAGGGAGCTCTGAGGGCATAGACGGCCACACTCATGGAACTGGCGGTGACCCCCCCACAAATGCCCACAATAGTACCAAACACTCACCCGCTGAGGCACACGACTGGCAGGGGCCACTACAGGCAGAGGACACACCATGACCATCGATGTAGGACTGAAGCACGAGACCCACAGGACACAGGGACATAGAGGGGCAGGGCACAGCACCACGGTGCAAGTTATTGGCTCCAGGCAGGAAGGGGATGTAGCTAGGTGCACGCAGGGTGGGGCACATAGCACCTATATGACAGCCGGCCCCAGCTGCCCTGTCAGTTTGGACTGCATCGCTAGATATGGAGGTATGCTATGTCCAAAGCCAGAAGGGCAGGCCAATGGCTGTCCACAATGGTTTTGTCTATAGGCTAGACAAGGAGGGACCTGAAAAGGTCTATTGTAGATGTGCAGAGGCGTGCAGGTACCACTGCCTAGCCCACCTGCACACAGTAGAGGATACAGTGGTAGCCACCATCAGGGAGCACAATCATGCCCCTGATGCAGCTGATGTGGGAGTGCGGTGGGTCCTCGGAATGCTACAGGACAAGGCACAGTGAACAATGGACAGTGCATCCCAGGTCATCATGGCAAGCATGTCAGGCATCCCTGCAGCTGTGGCTGGTTGCCTTCCAGGAGTGTGGCTTCTGTGGCAGATTGTGTAATGGGTTCGGCATGTGGCACGGAGCTGGCCTACCACCCCACAATTGGTGGAGGACCTCACTATCCCAGAGGAGTACACCCTTGCTTCCGACGGAACACACTTCCTCTTGTTTGACAGTGGGAAGGAACGGGACCACATCGTGGTGTATGCCATGGACCGCTGTCTGCAGCAGCTGGCCACCAGTGTGGACTGGTTCATGGATGGTACATTCAGGGCATGCCCCACCCTGTTCAGACAACTCTACACTGACCATGCCATTCAGTCCAGTATGGTCCTGCTGGCCATCTATGCCCACTCATGTTCAAGGTGGGCACAGACCTATGTCTGGCTGCTTGGCGAGCTGCATAACCCAGGCCTTGTACCTGCCACAGTCCTGACAGACTTCGAACGTGACAGCTGCATGGGGTTGGCACTGTCTTCCCGGAGGCCCGAGTCAGGGGCTGTTTCTTCTACTACTCCCAGGCCCTGTGGCGCAAGGTGCAACAGGTGCCCGACATCCTTGCATGGTATTCCACCGACCCTGACTTCACCCTGCATGTGCGGATGCTGCTGGCACTGGCATTCCTCCCACCAGTGGATGTGCCAGTGGTATTCAATGAGCTGAGGGAGTGGGAGTATGTGACCACCAACGAAGAGGTCCTCCAGCCCATGCTGGACTATATGGAGGACAACTGGATAGGTCACCCCACTGGGCGCTCGGGGCGTCGACTTGTCAGCTTCCCCATCCAGCAGTGGAACTGCTATGAGGCAACAGTCCAGGGCCTGTGGAGGGGTGGCACAAGGCCTTTAACACCGTGGTTGGGGTGTGCCACCTCAGCATCTGGCACCTTCTGGAGTCCCTCTGGGAGGAGGAGCATCTAACTGCCATCTGTTTGGAGAGGCTGGTGTCAGGGGCAGAGGCACCACAGCCCCGAGCACCGGTGTCATTACCGTGACCTGGATGCCCAGATCTGTGCTATTGTGGTAGAGTACAGCACCATGAGCCACTATGCCTACCTGTGCGGACTGGCACACAACTTCGCATTCCATGTGGGACCATCCACCTAGTGGCCCTTGGCATGCACAGCCCCCTGTGGGCCTGTACCACCATTTGTCTGCCTTTTTGTGTGCAGTGTATGCCCTCCTCCCTATCCTCTGTAGGTTCACCCTGCCATGGGTGTCTGCTCATCCACAACATCCCTGAAGTCACCCTTATGACCCAGGCTCGCATGCCTTGGCGTGTTCCCATCCATTGGGGTTGTCTGCCCGCACATGCCTCCCCCCTTCAGACTGACGGCTGTGCACTGTTTGCTGATTCCACCATGTGGAATTGTACCCCTGGCTGTGCCCTCTCGTGATCCTCCCATCCACCCATGCCCAGTGTGCAGGCCACTCTTGTGTGCGTATCCATGCCCTGTGGTGCTGCTGTCCTGTACCACCATTGCTGCACCATGCCTGTTGCCATGACCTTCCCGTAGCCCACTCCTCCTGCCACTGGCTCTGTCTGTGGCACCCTTCCCTTGTCGCCCTTGCCGCAGCGTGCTGTACCCCCTCTCCCCTGCAGCTCTCGCCATGTGCGCATTGCCCTTCAGACAGCCTCCTGTTGCAGTTGCTCATTGCATTGTTCTGCACTCTGGCCAGGTCACCCTTGTGGCGGTCATCGTATTTCGCTCGACTTTTCTGGCTGCGCTGTTCAGGAGGCACTCATATCACATAAAACCAGACAAATGCGTTGTTTCAGTCATATGCTAATGTCATGAAATTATGAGGTCACCTTGTGGCAGATGCACCCCCAAATGTTCCTGTTTAGGGTTTTGTTAGCACCTTATTCCAATCACATAGATACATAGATACATAGACAGTGTCAGCAGATAAGGGCCTATGGCCCACCCAGTCTGCCCATTTGAGCTTGTAAGTTCAGTTTATGTTTTCCTAGAAGTCTGTTGCCCCTTATCCCTGACCTCCAGAATTCCTTTATGTCTATCCCATGCATTCTTAAATCCCGTGATTGTTTCAGCCCCCACCACTTCCTCTGGCAGGGTGTTCCACTTGTCCACCACCCGTTCTGTGAAGAAATTCTTCCTCATGTTTCCTCTGAATCGTCCTCCCTCCAACTTCATCCCATGCCCTCTAGTCCTGGTACATCTTTTCGCTTAAAATAGTGTATTCCTGCACCCTGTTCCTCCTGTGAGATACTTGTATGTCTCTATCATATCCCTCTCTCCCTCCTCTCCTCCAGGAGTACATGTTCAGTTCCTTCAACCTGTCTTCATAGGACTTGTGATGCAATCCATGCACCATCTTTGTTACCTCCTCTGAACCTTCTCTACCCTATCTATGTCCTTACGTAGGTATGGTCTCCAGAACTGTACACTGTACTCCAGGTGGGGCCTCACTAGTGTCTTGTATAGCGGAATTATGACTCCCTTTTCCTGCTGGTGGTGCCCCTGCCTATACATCCCAGCATCCTATTTGCTTTACCTGCTGCCTTGTCACACTGTTTCTACCTTGAGGTTATCAGAGATGATAACCCCAAGATCTCTTTCCTGCTTGGTGCATGCTATATCCTCACCCCCAACTGATATATTGTGACAGGGTTCTGTGCTCCATATGCATTATCTTGCACTTTTGCATTGAATTTCAACTGCCAAACCCTGACCATTCTTCAAGTTTCTGCAGGTCCCTTCTTATTCTGTCTACACCCTCTGGTGTGTCTACTCTGTTACAGAGCTTTGTGTCATCAGCAAACAGTGAAATTCTGCCTTCTAGGTCCTCATGAATGTCACTGATGAAGATGTTGAATAGACCCGTCCCAGCACTGATCCCTGTGGTACCCACTGGTCACTCTTCCTCTGTGGAGTGACAGCCATTTACCACCACCCTCTGTGTCCTGCCACCCAGCCAGTTACCTTCCCACTACACTCACTGTTCTGCCCACACCCATATTCCCCAGTTTGTGTAGTAGTCTTCTATGTGGCACAGTGTCAAAGGCCTTGCTGAAGTCCAGATAGGCCATGTCCACTGCCCTCCCCGATCCACCTCCCTAGTCACCCAGTCAAAAAATTCAATGAGGTTGGTCTGACATGACCTCCCCCTGGTGAAACCATGCTGCCTTGGGTCCTGTAGTCCATTGACAACAGATGTTCCACCAATCTCTCCTTCAGTAGTGCTTCCATGATCTTCCCCACTACCGAGGTGAGGCTGACTGGTCTGTAGTTCTCTGCTTCCTCTTTGTTCCCACTTTTGTATAAGGGGACTACATCTGCTGTCCTCCAGTCTTTGGGTACCTCCCCTGTTTCCAGTGATACATTATTTTGTATACGCAGGTAGCTGAAGGGGTGTGGCTCTGCAAGTATGCAGATGACACAAAGGTAGGAGCAAGTGTGAATGATGCTGCACAATACAAAAGTTTCAGGATCAGTTGTATAAGCTGGAGGGCTGGGCAAGGTGTCGCAAAATGAAGTTCAATGAGCTAAAGTGCAAGGTAATGCACTTTGGTTATAACAATGTTAAAGCACAGTATCAAATAAATGGTAACAATATAACAAGTATGGAAGATGAAAATGACCTGGGGGTTATTACTTCTAATACTCTAATATCTGATAAACATAATATAGAGATGACAAAACGTGTGAATAAAACAATAGGTGACATCCTGAGGAACATATAAAGCAGGTGTGGGAGTGTTTTGGTGCCCCTGTATGGATCCCTGGTGAGGCCTGTTCTGGAGTACTGTATGCCCCTCCGTGCTCCACAGAATATAAGTAGTTCTAGACTTACAAAGAGAGTCCAAAGAAGATTAACCAAGAGAGTCAAAACAGTACAACATAACATGCTGAGAGACTGAGGGATCTAGGGTTATACTCAGTGACACATTGTAGAATTAGAGGTGATCTTTGCTATGTTTATATCAATTCAATTCAATTCAATTTATTGGAGAGCAAAATTGACAGAAAATCTCTCATTTACAAATGCATCCATCAGTACAAATAATATAATGCATTTAGAAATAAAATAGTGTGGGAGTCAGCAGGTTTATGTAGAAAAAAACAATCAGGTAGGGCAACTAGGACTCATTCATTTCAGTTGCCAGAGGAGATCTACAGAACTACAAAAAGAGGATGGTGGTTCAATCGGAGAATAGTTAAGGTGTGTAATGCACTTCCAAGTGCAGAGGTTGAAGCTGGTAGTATATCAGCCTTTAAGTTCTTCCTGGATCAGCATATGGGAGATAAAAATTGGGAATTTGCCCACTAATAAGTGACAAGTCTGTTTATGGCTTTTGTAGCTGATTGGACTTGTAACCAAATCTATGCATAATAAATCTGACTTTGCAGCGTGCATCTCAGAGTTTAGTGTGATTCATTGTAACTAGTGGTTACTGGCTTGAGTCTCCAACATGAGGAATTGTAACATACCACAATGTCTCATAGCCAAATGCCACTACATTCCTTTATCATTAAAAAAGGATAAGTGGTTGCAATCTCTTCCTATGTACTACAACCTCAATAGGGGCAACAAAGCATCCAGGAAAAGGAAGCAAAAACATATCACCTTGCTTGCTTAAGATATATTATCCATACTCCACGGCCCAGAAGATTAGGTACTCCAGATCCCATGCATAAGGTGCAGTCTACAGCTCAGATATTTCTCAAAGTCCTTGCTGGGAAGCATCACCATGAGAAGGTCAGAATCATAGCAGCTCGAAGAACAGGGAGCACAGCTGAGTAATTAAGGGTGGGAAAGAACAGGACTAGAAATAGGCTAGTGTGAGTCATAGAAAATGGCTGCTGATAAGTGGGACCCTCCGACAGTTAGGAAAATGATTGATCAGTCTGGCGGTGTATAAAAATAACAGGGTTACATATAAATCAGTGCCAAATACCACCCTTATCCTAATTACAGCGGGAAATGGAAGGCAGAACCAAACGGGGGGGAGGAGGGGATATTCTAGAACAGGGAGTCACAATACCTGGAGCTCATTAGCAAGGTAACCACTTCAAGGGGGGCATCCAAACATTTCAACAATAGAAAGCTGCAATTAGAGTCCAGATAAAGCATAGTGAAACTCAACAACCAGGTCCACTACAACAACAAATTAATATATTCCTCAGCTCTTCGTGGATCAGTGAAAAAGGCTTGTTTACAATTATGTGTGATCCGTAGTTTGGCTAGCATTAAGAGTGCAAACTGGATATTTTTCCTCTTGAGAGATTGTTTAACTGAGTCAAACTCTTTTCACTTATGGAAGAACTCTGTGCTAATATCAGGGAAAATTTGCAGGGTGTGAGATTTCAATTTAATTCCACTCATATTCCTCACCTTGAGCAGGACTTGCTCCTTCTCTGAATATTTGTAAGTTTGACCAGCATAAATCTAGGTTTGTCCTCAGGTACTGGGCAGGGACACAGGGCTCTATGCACTCTGTCTATTTAGATCTTTCCAGTAAATCCCTCTGGTTTTAAGAATTTGGTGAACAAAATATAGTAAAATTCTTCAGGAGATTCACCTTCCAGACCCTATAGCAGTCTGAAAATTTTCAAATTCTCCTTGCGGCTGTGGTTTTCTAAGCAGACTATTTTCTCCCACAGGGTAGTTATTATTTTCTTTTGTCATGTTGGAAGGACTTCCAGCAGGCCTTGGCTATCTTCTTTTCAACTGATTCGAAGCTCCATTTGTTCCACCCTGTGATCAAAGTCAGCCAGTTGAGTAGTTAGCTGAGAAATAGTCATATGAATGGTAATCAATTTATTATTGACCATGGAGAAACCTTCCTTCATTTCTCCCAGGATATCACCATTAGAATGGTTGGGGCTATCTTTATTAGGTTCTCCTACCCTGCTGAGAACTTTACAGATGGCCAGCTGCATGGCTGCAGTAGCCTGCACTTCTGAGGTTTTCTGATGCAGTGATTCAATTCCAATACGGACATCTGTGATCAACTGCAGTCCTCCTGCCAGTCTCTAGCCTCCTTCTTTCTTCTAGAAGCCAGTATAAATTAGATTTGCAGGAATGGGCACAAATTTGTCTAGCAGACTAGGAGCTCAGGCTGGTAGGTGCTCACAGGATGGCAACCATCTTGAATGCCCTATATTTTGAAGTACTTAAAAAATATTCTACTTAACTATTTTAACCTGGATTCTCTTTATGTTTTCCTCTGAAACTGCTAGAATCTAGGAGAAGTTATATACATCTTTTTATTTATACAATAGGGGTGAGCCGATAACCCATTAGATAAAAACAGGTATTCTTACTGCACTTCAGTTATCATACTGTGATGACATCATCTCAGCGTGATAACTGGAGAAAACAACAGTTATCATACCCATGCAAACCTGCACAAACCCATGCAAATGGTAACTTTTGCAACAATAGGGGACCCTATTGTATAAAACGGGTACATGATGTGCACTGGTTTGATACGGAAAATAGCTTTACTCCTTTAGAGTGACCTCTGGATACTTACTTGTGACTTCGCCAATTGTGAATATCCAAAGGTCACCCTAAAGGAGTGAAGCTATTTTCCATATCACGCTTATGCCCATCATGTATCCCCTTAATACATATGTGTGTATTGTGTAGTTTTTTTTTATAAAATTGTTTCCAAAAATTTGAGAAAGGATATTGTGTTATCCAAAATGCGTCGGGCATTTTTTTGCCTCTATCTTATGAATTAATAAAGTGTAATTGTTCTTCAAGAGACCTGTGCCCTTGAATATTTGATGGTTGTGAGTGCTCAACTTTTTAGTTTTTTGATTGCTTCCTAAACAGTGGAAGAAAGTGTTAGCCCTATCAATTGCTATATTTTCAGTAAATTAAACCAAACAATATTTAACTAATTTATGAAATCAAGGTATCTGGAGATGGATCACTCATGGTCATCCTTATCTGGAATATGATAAATATTATAGTGATGCGGTAATGCCACTATAGTTAGGGTTGAGCAGGGGGTTCTATGTCAAATCCCAAATGTTGCACTTTAATAGGGTTGCAACCTTTCAACAGATTTATACTAAATTTTGCACACATGGTGTTGAGAGCAAGATCTCTTGATGTGCCAAGTTTTGTTCCAGTAGGATGTGTGGATTATGAGCTCTGGACAGTGAAAAAAGTGAACAAATCGTTTTTTTGGTTTTTTTTGCTTTTTTTGTCATTGCCTAGCCCTAGACAATATGGAATTTTGCTCTAAAATGTTCAAGAGAGAAAGGGCTTGGGCAACAGTGATGCCCTTCCCCGGTTTGATGAAAAAAATATTAATCTATTCCAAAGTTATAAGAATTTAGACATTTCAGTTATTAGCATGCTTGGCATGATTTTTTGGATAGCTGCCTAGAATGAAAAAATAATTTGGACCATGTGAAAAAAATATCTTTTTTTTGTATGTGGTAATACATTTTCTTGAAAAAAAATTAGTTTCCCATATGGCCTACATCTTGACTCTGTTTTCTTCAAAACATTTTTTAAACCCATACAAATGAGATCCTGCAGAGACACCATCACATGTATCTTGCTAATCGGGATCCCTTTAGGTGGAATCTGGAGTTACATTTTAGAAAATGACCCAGAAATGTGATTTTTTTATACATGTTCAAATCTTTTTTGAGACTCAATTTTCTTTTTTGTGTGGCCATATGGAAAAGGAATTGGACCATATGAAAAATTATCCCTTCATATGAAAAAAGAATTTGGACTTAGATTTTTTTCAGGTAATTTTTTAGTATGACGGTATCCTTTTTCATATGACCAAAACAGCCTCACAAAAAAGGATCCCTTTATACAAAAAAAGAATCAGAAAAAGACTAAGTCCAAATTCTTTTTTCGCATGAAGGCAACATTTTTCTGGAGGCAGTATAGTGCAGTGGTTTAGGGCACTGATCTGCAAACCTGGAGACCTGGTTTTGAATCCTGTCAGCCCCTACTTGCATACTGTGTGACCCTGAGCAAACTACTTAACTTTCTTATGCTCCCAGGTTGCACCTGGAAACAAGCTCCGGCTTAGTGTGCCTTTCCTGGTTTAACAATTTCCCCTCTCCCCTTTTTCATATGAATGAAAAAAACTCATGAAAAAGGACCCTTCATATAAAAAAGAATCTGGCAAAAGGTCCAGATTCTGTTTTTTATGATATCCTTTTCATGAGTTTTTCATTCATACAAAAAGGATGCTTTCATGTGAAAAAAAAAATCAGATTCTTTTTTCATTTGAAGGAATCCTTTTTTGTATGAATGAAGGAAAACTCAATAAAAAGGATTCCTTCATACAAAAAAAAAAAGAATCTGGACTTCGTTCTTTTCATATTTTTTCATCTTATGAAGGGATCCTTAATCATGAGGTTGTCTCATTCATTCAAAAAAGGATCCGTTCATATGAAAAAAGAATTTGGACTTAGTGTTTTTCCCCACATTTCAACTTCAGCAAGCTATAGCTCCCTCAATATTTGCAGTTAAGGCGCAGTCTATATATCAAAACAAAAGTCTTACAAAGCTAGTGTACTGCCTAGAATTAGTAGTAATGTTTAGATGCTATCAGCTATCACTTTTTATATCTGAAGTATTTTTTCATTTCTCTTTGCTTTTCTGTTTTCTAATTAGAAGAATTACCACCTGGCAGCATTGGGCTGATGTGTGGAACAGGACTCTGATAAAGGCTAAAAAAAAGTCAGTTTTGTTCCTCTCACTACATCATCAGAAATGTGACTAAAAACATTGAGGCACCACAGCACTTGCAGCCTGAGCAGTGACTTTTACAAGTTACCAGTCAAAATGCAGGGCATTGTGACATCACATCACTAGTAACCAAGAAGAGACAATCCCTGCTGCTGGATGTGAAAGAGAATAATCTGGCAGTGAGAATAGTTCTCTTTGGTTGCTAGTGATGTCACAGTCAGTGTGGTCTCAGTGTTGATGGTGTAGTGAAAGGAAAATAACTGACTTTATTTTAGCCTCCAGAGTTCTGCTCCACACATCACCTCAGTATTCTCAGGTGGAAAATCTTTGAATTTGCAAACAGAAAAGAAAAAAATACTTATGCTGTAAGAAGTAATAACTGTTACATCTGAACATTACAATTAATTCCAGGCAGTATGCTAGCTCTTTAATGAGTATGACAAGAATAACACATAATACACCCCCAAAATAATTTAGGGGCCATATAAAAAAAAAAAAAATTAAAAAAAAAAATATTCCCTTAGGATAACATTGGAAGTGTAACAAGCCATACAACCAAAAAAATAAATTGTTTTTTGGGAGAATTGGAAAGGCAGGACTCAGAGGGCCCTTCACTTTCACACCCACATACATGTATGCATCTATGGATAGATGGAAGTGAAGGTCCCAGAGGGCCATGCACTTCCCTAGCCAGATGGATGTGCTCATACAGGTCCCAAAGGGACCTGCGTAAATGAGGATACGATTATACTATTGTATCCTATTATACTATCTCAAGCAGGGAAATTCTTCGCAAAAAAACTTTGCTAATGCATCTGTTAAGGTTCAGATTAAACCAACAAAAGTAGGGAAATAAATGCACCCGGGCCATCTGGCAGGAAAAGACCTCTTACTACCAAGGCATGCTTGCTAGCTCCTGGGACAATCGCAAAAAATTCTGGAACAACATTAAAAACATAATGGGTAAACCCAGTCAACCCCTTCCCTCCCTACTCCACCACAAAGGGCTCACCATTCAAGACCTGAATGATATTGCTAGAATTCTCAACTCCTCTTTCACAGACTTGAATGGAGTCCTACCCTCCAATTTCTACAACGATCCATCTGCTGCTGACATTGCCCGCTATAGGACCTCCACTCCAATTGCCCCTCAATTCTACTTCAGATCAGTCTCCCCTTCCACCATCATGAAACACCTTATGAAAGTGCTCATTAAGTCAAGGCACAGCTCCGATACCCTTGACCTCAAACTACTTCTCTTCTCTATTGATGCTGTCCTTTCCCCATGCACCTGGATCTCAAATCTGTCCCTTCACCTTAGTCAAATTCCATCTGTCTGGAAAGCTGCAGTTGAGACACCAATCCACAAGAGTGGTGACAGAACAAACCATGCCAACTACCATCCCATTTCAGTTTTACCTCCTCTTTGGAAAGCCCTTGAGTGCATAGTCACTGAACAGCTCACAACATTTCTCTCAACCCATGACATTCAATGCCCACAGCAATATGGGTTTAGGAAGAATCATAGTACTACCACTACCTTGCTCACCTACACTGACTTTATCCATAAAGCCCTCGATCATGGTAACCTTGTAGGATCTATCTATGTAGATCTTACAATAGCCTTTGATATGGTCAATTACTCCTTACTGCTCCTCACCTTACCTTTTCTATGATTTTGTAACAATGTTACCTCCTGGTTTAGGAGTTACTTAGGCGGCAGAACACAACAAGCAAAAATTTCAGACTCACTCTCTACTAGTCTCCCTGTACAATCTGGTGTTCTGCAGGGATCGATTCTGGGCCCCCTCCTATTTAGCCTCTGCCTTAACACCCTCCCCTTAGCCTGCCCTTGCAACCTTCACCTGTAAGCAGATGAATCTGTGATATATACAAGCCAGCCTGATCCTGCACTCCTTACCAGTGACTTGCAATGTAGCTTTACCTCCATTGAAACATGGTTCTCTGAACAAAGATTAATTATGAACTATAAAAAGACTAAATCGATGATCTTTGCTGGACCACATAACAGGTTTAAAACATCCCGACTATCTATCTCCAGCAATACTGGCTCACCACCTGAGCAGGTAACCAGTTTTTAAGTACCTGGGCATCATCTTGGACAGCACTCTCTCCAATCTAGAACACATCTTGAACATCTCTAAAACTGCTGATATCAGACAAGGCCTCCTCTATAGACATCAGCACTGCATGACCCTAGATGCTCTATGCCTCATAGTGACCAACTGCATACTATCCATCATTGACTATGGCATTGTATTTTATGGAGCTGCCACTGCCACTGCCCTCTCAAGGATTGGGGTCAATCTTAACAAAGTGTGCAGGTTACTTACTGGTGCTAGCCATGACACACATACCTGTGACCTTTACTCTCAATTCAATTGGATAAACCTCCTGAACAGAATCTATTATCACACCTGCATTTTGGTCAAAAAGATCTCCCTAGGGTTACTCCCCCCATTCAGAACCTTATTAAGTGGGCCTCTGCCAACCTGCACTACACGAGAAGTGCACCCAGTCAAGCTTTCCAGGTTCCACTATGCTGGACTTCACAAGGGCAGACAGCATTAATGTACAGAGCGCCAAGTTGGTTTAACAGACTTCCAGCACATATCCAATCCATTCCCAGAATTGGTTCCTTCAAGAACTGCCTTCATCAGGACCTAGCTAACCTAAGTAGCTGTGACTGCTGCACATAATTCTGTTGTCCCACTGTGTTTAACCATCCAGCCTTCTACTGCCAAAGCCCCCTCTGGCTGCTACTTTTGTGTGACCTTTTTTCCTTGACCATCTGCAACTTGTCCATACTTTACTTGATAACACTACCAATTGTATTCCCTGTGTACAGGGATCCATCGTACTGACTCTACTGCCGCTCCTCTTCCTCCATCTACAGCCTATCTACCCTCCCAGTTATATCCCAGTTTAACTCTTTTCTGGCTCTCTCTCCCACTTGAACTCATCTACCAACATCTGAACCTCCTCTCTTGAGCACTTAATTTTAGTCTGAGAAAAAAAGAACTCCATTGTTGCTTGTGTGTCAGTTACCCTGCTTATTGCCTGTTTATTGTTAAACATTGTACCTGTATCTGTTTTATTCTCCATATAATTTCAATTTTTGAAGTGGAGCCTTTGTAAAAGAGCCTCTGACTCAAAGGTATTCATTCCAAGACTCAATAACTAAATAAATGTGGTGTTAGGGTTCCCAGCCCTAACACTTCATCTGCACCCTGCAGGCAGCAAAAGGAAAAACCATTATGGTTTCACCTCTCCTGAGTCTTTGCAAATCAGGCCTGGGGTGTTCCTTGCAGTTGTTAGCCATAACGCTCACCTCATTCTCATATAGTCTGTATATCTCAGCTTCTTTACTGATGGAATGAGGTGAGTGTTAGGGGTGACAATCACAAGGAACACCCAGGCCTGATATGTGAAGACTCAGGAGTGGTGAAACTGTAATGGTTTTTATTTTTGCTTCTGCAGGGTGGTGGTGAGGTGTTAGTGTCAGAAACCCTAACACCACATTTCTCTACCTTTGTCAGTTTAATATTAACCCTTATTGGTGAATTAACAGAGTATTTTTGCAAAGAATACAGTACAAGTCACATTAAACTGTTCATCAAGCTCACTGCTCTGGCATTTCTTTTTTGTTGCTAATGCAATGGCATTTCTAAATGCTTAAAACACAAACACTTTTTCAACTAGTCATCAGCTCACATGCAATGCACTTCCAGCCACTATACAGTTCACTTCAGCTCCCACTCCATTGATCATGCAATGCATTTTCCCAAATGCATTTACAGTGTAGTGCTGTGCTGTACATAATTTCAGCACTACAGTATCCTCCATCTTGTCTCTCACTTAGCTCTGAACTTGATTGCCTGTGCTACTATCCCACATCTCACTCACTCAGTGATTACTGTACAGTATATTATTTATTCAGTACAATACTGTACTATTCTGTATGTTTAATGAACTGTACAGTATGTTTTATTTGTTTATCGACAGTACAGTATGGTACAGTGAGGCACCTCTGAGAGAATGGCAAACTGGAAGTATCTGTACTATACAGTACTGTACTATAGATACTTGTATTCTATGCAGCCGACCCCCTCCTCCCAGTCGGTCCCATCTCAATTACCCTGAAAGTACTGTAATGTACTGTAAAAATGATCTATTTTCCCTGGTGATCTAGTGGTAAAGGTATTGTACAGTAGTACCCCCCAATCCCTGAATCCCAGTCTTCAATCCTGTATAGTACAGTACTTTTTACTTAATTTCCTGGTGGTCTAGTGGTCCATCCCACAACCCCTACCCATCCCGACAGGTAATATCACACCCCACTCTCCCCATACCCAAAAGGAGAGGGCCACCGGTACAGCTCTTTTCTCCTAAATGGTCGGCAGCCCACTAGGAGGTTAATGAATGAGCACGTACAGAGCAAGTATGCTCTCATTTATTAACTTCCTAGCTGGCTGCTGGCTGTTTAGGAGAGAAGAGCTGTACCGGCGGAAGCATAAAGTACTTTACTATACAGCTTTAAAGATCAGGATTCAGGGATGGGGGATACTATGAAGTGTATAGTACTTTACAGTACACTTTTGACTTGGAAAGTACTCAGTGATCCTTGTCTGCACTGTCTTCTGTTCGCAGTATGGTTGCCTGGCAGTCTTGACCTTCTGAAGCAGCTCCCAGTCTGGTATAAGAGTTTAGTGCTGCTCCATTGCTCATCACAAGGTACTGTAAGCATACTATAGCATAGCAGAGCGAATGTCGGACACTTTGATTTTTCTACCGAGTGACATTGCATTCCTCTTCCCTGCCATGACGGCAATGTTTCAACAAACATCATCCATTTCAGAGTATTTAGCAGTGAGTTGGGCTGGTTACTTATAGCAGGTGCTAATAGGTGCTAACTGATAGCAATTACAGTATCACTAGCAGGTAGTTAACTAGGTGATTAGCACCTGTCCAACTGCCAAATCATTGTCAAATCCGCCCGCTATAGCAGGTGGAACACAACTGCTATAAACTGGGTTTTTTCTTAATGATTCTATGAAGCTGGCAAATGGTTTTGAATTTTTGTCCAATGTAAGCAGCTGCCTGCATTAACCATTGATGATGTAAGTGGATCGGACTGTGTTACGGGATATGAGCAGGTGGGTGATTTTCTTTCTTTACCTGTGGCAGGCAGGTGATGGGGGGGGTACCACTAGCTACCAGGGATTTATTTGGAACACTTGGGCGGGGACTGGGTCCCTGTGACAGCTAATAAAGCAGCATGAAAGGCAGGCAGAATTTCAATGTTTTTCAAACACGGGTACAGAACTGGAGCCCAATTTCACTGCAGTGACAACAGGCTCCAGTTATACAGTACAGCATTTTTTGAGTTGCTTAATGTGTGCACTCATTAGTGCACTGCATTGAATAAGAGTTTTCTGTGAGCTGCAACTGATTAGCAGCTAATAGACAAACCATTACAAAATACTTTATAATGCATTGCAGTGATAAGTGCACACATTAAGCAACTCACTGAAAAATGCTAAACCAGTGAGTTGGGGGAACAGTCTAATGTGACTTGTACTGTACATACATAGTATTTATGATATATAAAATAAATAATGGATATGGGTGATATACAAGGATGCACACCCATCAAGGGGGCTAATTAGGGCTATAAGACCATGAGCCTGAAGGGGTATACTTCTGAATGTTCCACCCTTACCCACTCTTTGTTGAATATAATACATTAGGTTATTGTTATGGATATAACATTTGTGATCACATTATGGCACCTGAAAGTCTCTTGCAGCAAGGAGGAAATGGTGTGTAGTGAGTGCAGGTAGGAATTAGAGGATTTCTGGATTTGGGTCAGTTTGTGTGTCTTTTTTCTATGTTCTTTTTTCAGCTTGTTAATTGGTTTGGCTAGCTTCCCAATGATGTGTCAATTGAGTTATTATATTACTCCATAAGGTTTAATGTACTGTAGGTATACACTTTTTATTAGTATAGGTATATGCTTTTAATTCTTTGATTAATGTAAGTATGTGCTGCTAATTAGTGAAGGTATATATTGGTAATTGTTTAATTAGTGCAGGTATACTTTGAATTGATAGATTAGTCACAGGTATACAGGTAAATAAATGATGGCCTTTTCTATAGGAAAAAGTTTTCATATATTTTTTGGAAAATTGGTTACTGGGAAAGGCACACTGAGCCAAGGCTTATTTCAAGGGAAAGAGAGTACAATAAATCATAAACAACAGTAAAGAAGCATTTCAAAAATAAAGTGCAAATGATAAACAATTCAACATGGTACAAGTACAAATAAAGGGTGAATAGAAGTAGATTTTATGAGCCGCACCAGTGCCCAATTAAATTGACAAAAGCAGGTTGAAATAATTAAGTGCAGCAGTTGTAGTGACGTGAACTGACACTGGGGGGGGCATGGCGAGGGTGGAAAGGGCACCAGGGGCGAGTCAGGTAGGGGTATTACAGGAGTAGGAGGGTGGGGAGAAGCTTAAAGGGAAACAGGGAAGAGTGAGCGATGGAGGAAGGAGGGCAGCTGGTTCCAGAGGCAGGGAAGGTAGTAGGATTAGGCTGCCTGACCAACAGAGGAGTGAGGGTGGTGGAGGGAGAAGGTACGAGGATCCATGGAACAAAGGTAGAATGAGGCAGAGGGAATGGCTGAGAGAAGTCTGGCTAGGTAAGATGGTCAGGATCTAATCTAGTAAATGGAGATGGGGGAGGCACAGTGGGATTGGCAAAGTGAGGGCAGAGGGAGGATGGATAGGGAGGAGTAGAGGGAGCAGTGGTGAGTATGGGGGGAAGTTGGCAGCAAAGCAACAGAAGGCATTACAGAGGGTGTCCAGTCTGGCAAGTTAAAAGGAGGGGTTGGTACCATTGACCACATCCACAAAGTTGAAAACTGGGAGCTCCTTTTTGGTAACCAACTTTTTGTTATGGTTCATAGAAACATAGACTTTGACGGCAGATGAGGACCACTTGGCCCACCCAGTCTGCCCATTTCCCTACCTACTGGATAAGCTGCAGATTCTAGTTAACCAACAGCCTACTTCCTGCCACCCCCCACTACAATTGTCTTGTGTCTGTCCCATGCATGTTTGAATTCCCCCACTGTTTTAGCCCCAACAACCTCCCCAAGAAGGCAGTTCCACGCATCCACCAGTTTCTCTGTGAAAAAAGATTTCCTCACATTACCCCTGAGCTGTCCCCCTCTATCTTTAAATTGTGTCCCCTTGTTTTTACACATATCTTTTTCTGATAGATGCTACCCTCCTGGTGATTGGTTCAAGGCTCCAAGCTTGGGGGCAGGGCTTGGAGTGGACAGCACTGATGTGGTGTTGCACTGATTTAGTGATATGTTATTATCTTATGTAAACAGAATGTTCAAATGCACATTGTTTAAAATGAAGAATTAAATGGCTTTGCTTTCAGTCACCCAAGTATTTATTTGTGTGGTATTGCTGAGACAATACCAGTAAGTGAACATGTGAGAGTTTGTGCACACACACATGCATGCACACAGGCAAACATGGCCCTCTATGACTTGAGGACCCCCAGTCTGTCTGATAACTGGGGCCACCAAAACTGTAAGGTCGGCCCTGCTGGTGTTGTATGAATGTCTATACACACACACCAGCAAAGTATAGCGAACAAGGAAATTATACCTTGGAGGCGGGCTAATGAAATAAGCCAGAAGGCTAAAGGCATTATGACCTCATTGCATCCCAAGATTGCATTATTTCACTTGAAGACTGCACTTTCCTACTGTTTGTTTTATATGATGCAGGAATTAAACTTGTAGGAGCCCATAGGATCTCAGTTTTATGACCTCTTACAAAGTTGTATGAGAGTTCCTGCACTTCTGTTATCATTCTTCATTGAATACTATTGAAGAGTTCCACCACCTAGAAATTACAGCTCCCAACACCTAAAAATCTAGTTGTGAGAGTTCTCCCAAGCTAAACATTTTCAATTTAACCACTGGATATGTACTTATGGTCACAACACCATTTGCAGTATAGAAATATCTTCATTTTATGCATAATTAGCTTTAACATGTTAACTGAATAGCAATTTGTTAATTAGGAGCTAATTAGTTTAATTAGTAGTTAATTTAAATAAGCTTTTTTATTGCTGTGGTAGATATATTTAGTTGCTGTGCTATGTGGATTTAATTGCTGTAGCGTGTACAGTGTCTTTCTTTGCTGTGGTAGGTATTTTTAATTGCTGTGTTACATACTGTTGATTTATTGGACTGGTATTTGAATTTTTTAATGGGTATACATTGTAGTAACTGAGAGGTTTGTCTATAGAGACAAGGTCCCATCCATGTCTGTCAGTTTGTCTGTCTTTCTATCATTTGATGATGATGGTGATTGCGGCATTTGATGGGGTGCTTCCTATATATGACCAAGGAGAGGTTAAGGCACTTCACACCAGGAACTTCAACAGCTGGCTGAAGGCAAGGTGCAGAGAAGTGGGATTTGGATTCATTGGGAATTGGGAGCCAACCTGGAAGTATGTGGGCCTATAGAGAGGTCATGGCCTACCCTCTTCAGTGAAAGGGACCTCAGTACTCAAGGGCAGGTTTAAATTTTATGAGGATGAGCATTAAAACTGATGGGAAGAGGCTGTATTACTAGCAGAGGCATAAACTGCCACCCTACAGGTTAAAGAAACAGTGAGTGAGAGAGAGAGAGAGAGAAAGCACCCTGAGGTAGAAAATTCCCTCAGGGCAGGGGTGTAGGATGTAGGGAAGGTAGACAGGGTGGAGGCAAAGGGAGATAAGAACAAAAGATGCAGAAAGAGAGAGATGTAGAGTGGACAAGAAACAAAGGGAGCAATGAAGGAAGGGGAAGAGTTACTGGTGATGAGAGTCCCCCCCCCACCACCCTTAGCTGTCTACACCTCAGCAAGTTCCTGATCCAGGTCACCATTAGGGAAGTGCAGTGGACATGGCCTGCTTGGGCTCCAGCAAGGCCTTCAACACTGTGCCACAGTGGAAATTGATAAAGAAATTGAATAGTCTAGGGGCGGGAACCCAAGTGGTAAATTGGATAAAAAACTTGTCAATAGATAAGTGGCAGAGAGTGGTGGTCATTGGCTTTCACTCTAATGAGGGGACAGTGACCAGTGGTATGCCACAGGGCTCAGTACTGGGACTGATGCTGTTCAATGTCCTCATAAGTGACATCACAGAAGATCCTGAAGGGAAAATATACCTTTTTGCAGTTGACACCAAGATCTGTAATAAGGTGGATACTCAGAAGGGGGTGGAGAAAATGAATAGAGACCTTAGAAAACATGAGGAGTGGTCAAGGGTATGGCAGCTGGGGTTCAGTTCCAAAAGTTTCAAAATCATGCACCTGGGACATGATAGGGACCTGGATGCCCTGCTTATTGTGTATAACATGCACAAGAACAAAAAAAGTATATCTCCTTATATGGAGTGGTCATAAGCATGGACTCCTTATATGGAGTGGTCATACACCTCAGCATTCCTTGAAAGCTTGTTTTGCAACAAGCAGGTTTCCATATAAGGTATGGCTTGGCCATCTA
The DNA here is from genome assembly GCA_016271365.2 of Neoceratodus forsteri. NCBI lineage: Eukaryota > Metazoa > Chordata > Ceratodontiformes > Ceratodontidae > Neoceratodus > Neoceratodus forsteri. The sequence continues at coordinate 784,281,215 of CM028137.1, forward strand.
GGTGGAAAAGCTAGTTTTGCTACAGGTGATACAGCAGATTCCCATGTAAGGTATAGCCTGACTGTTTGGGTTGACAAGCTAGTTTTGTTGTAGGCACTACAGCAGATTTCCATATAAAGTATATTTTGGCCATTTGGATGTGTATACAAAGTTGTTTTCTCCACAGTTTAAGTAGGAGTGGACTGAGATGGACTATTTGAGAAGCAGACCTGATGAACACCTAAGAAGACCAGACCCTGCTGCTGCTCTCCCAGGGACACTGGTAACTGATCATTGTTGTATTTGCTAAGCACACTCCAGCTATGGAGGGCAGACTATGTTCTGTATGTTATAGCGGCTATGTGGCTCATAAAGGAACTGTTATGGGCTGCTAACTAAGTGTCTGAGAGTCTTATTCTAATGTTAACTGTACAAAGCTATTTTTCTTACAGCATACAAGCCTTGAGTTGAGTATGAATGGGTAAGAGGGTACTGTTCATCCCTAAGCAGGAAAAGGGCCTTGGAGTTATAATATCTGATGACCCCAGGGTAGGAGAGCAGTGTGACAAGGCAGTGGGCAGGGCCAGTGGGATGCTGGGTTGCCTAGTGAGAGGCATCACCAGCAGACAGAGGGAGGTGGTATTACCACTTTATAGATCATTGGTGACATCAAACTTGAAACACTGTGTCCAGTTCTGGAGGCTGAATCTCAGGAAGAACATAGATAGGGCAGAGGCAGTCCGGAGGAGAGCAACTAAAATGGTGAAAAGGTTGCATGAGAAAGCATAAAAGAAGAGACTGAGGGATCTCAGCATGTATATCTTGGATGGGGGGGGCATGATAGAGACCTACAAGTACATCATGGGAGTGAAAAGGACACAGGTAGGATCCTGTTTTGAATAAGGAAGTGCAACAGAACAAGATGGCATGCAACAAAGCTAGAAGGGGGAAATGTAGGAGGGACATAAGGAAGTACTGCTTCACTGAAAGAGTGGTGGATGCCTGAAACAGCCCGCCACCAGAGGCAGAGGTGGCAAAAACAGTGGGGGCAGGTAGTCAAACATGCATGGGATAAGCATAGGGGAATACTAGAAAATAAGCTGGGGGGAAGGTTACAAGAGGTCAGTTAGGGTCTGTGAAGACAGAATAGGCAGGGGAAATCTGGGCAGACTGGGTGGCCCAAGTGATCTTTTTCTGCTAACAAATTCTGTTACTATTTATGTATTACATGTGTAGCTCCCTCTTTGTGGCCTTGTCACCATTTAAATGTTTCACTCCCTTGACCACATTGACTAACTGTAAAGGTTTGTCTAATGCCTGCTTCTGTTCCTCAGTTAGTTGGGAAAGGTTAAGGATAGTGATCATTTAGTTAATACAGTTTATTTTTGTGTTACTGTCTGATCTGTACAATTCCTCACATAATTCCCTGAATCTATCATTCATATCTTTCTGCTATTATGAAAGTTTCCCATCTTTTTTCATCTGTTATCAATCTGTCTGACTGCTCCTTTCTAATTTTCCAGGCACATACCATGCCCTCTTTTCCCCCAAATTTTATAGATTGATTTATAGACCTTAACAGTTGCCTTTCTGTTTAATAAATTTTAGGAGGACTCCAGTACTCCATAACCTTTTGTGCTAATGCATAATACACCTCTATATTCTTTGTGACTCTTTATTGCTTTTGCAGATCACAATTTCTTGCTCTAATCTCTGTTTGTGCTATGTAAGCTTCATGCTTACTGCACATGTAAAACAATGTGAAACCCCTTAAGAAGGCCTTCAAGTTTTCTTTCATTGTTACCTTAGTGGGGACCAAAGCTTGATTAGTCTCCAAAACATTTTACATTTTTGTACTAATCTGTTTTGCAAATGTCTGATCTGTAAATGTACCTGGTTGAATTGAAAGAGTGTGGGACCAGGCGTTACTGGATAAAGGATGAATTGGAGCAATAGAGGAGAATGATTTGAGACTGCTCTGAGTAATATATACATTTGTGCTCCTAGGATATCACTGAGTGGTGTATGAAGAAGGTATCAATCCTAGTGTTTGAGTTACGTGGGACAGAGTTGAAGCAGTGTTCCCTATCTCTTAGGTGTGTCAACCTCCATGTATCAGAGACCTGAAGTGAATTGACCTCTTTTTTGAGTTGCTTGACTGTTTTAGTGAGCATGTTGGGCCTCGTGGAAGATCTGTCCAGGGTGCTGTAGAGGGCAGGAATATCAAAATGAGTTGGTGCATATCCAAAAAAACTCAGAGCTACAGCTACAGAAAACTCAATTAAAACAGCACAAAACCCTAGCTGTAAAAGGAGGACCAGGAACCAGATAGCAGGTTGAAAAGGGGATGTTTATTCAGAGTCCATTACAAACAAAAAATGAGAAAACAGCAAACAAAAACACTGACCCTTTAAACCTTTGTGGCTTTTCCTCTGGGGCAGGGTCAGCTTAACCTGTCAGTGAATTTATTCAGACCATTTAAAGGTACAGTGAACCCATTTCAGAAACAGGTCAAAGAAAGGTAGGAGGGCTATGGGGAAGGAAATAAAGATTCTTACTGCCAATTGACCTATTGGATGAAGAGCCTAATGCAACCTACTAGCTGTTATGTTAACAATCTCAGATAGTAGAATAAATAATAATAATACTAATAATACAGATTCTTGTGTCTTCAGAGTCTGCCAAGAAACATTCATAAACAAGCAAGAGTACTAATTAATGTTTATTAGACTATTTACACCAAGCATATGACAAAGAAAATCACAAGGGAGATGGGTTCCTCACCACTCTCCTGAAGAATGTACATAATCTCCAGGATTTTAGGATCTCAAGTTCTCCAAGATCTAATTCTTTCTCTCCCTGCAATCTAGTTCTCTCTGCATGCAAAATTAGGTTGCAGAAGCCTAAATACTACAGATAACAGCATAGCAACAGAGATTACCTCATAGGTACAGATATGAGAAACAATATGTATTGGTCCTAAGTCATTCTCCATTGGTTGATGACTTAGGAGACAGAATTACTAATGAGTATCATATGAGAAAGAATATGATTCCATTAGCATTATAACCTGGACAAAAGAAATGCTGACGGGTTTAAACTACACGTGGCATTTCTTGCTTATGCACAGTATAAGACATAAGGACATAGCAAAGGATTTCTGTCTGTGTCAGCTTGCTTAGAGACAAAGAGGAGTGCTGACAGGGCTCTATTACATGTGGCATATCTGTCTGAGAGTAAAACATACACTGCATATACTTATATGAGAATATAAATATACTATAATCACTGATGATCCCTCAGAGTCATCTTATCAGTGATTAGGTAAATTATATATGGAATATATATGAAAGACAAACATAATCTAGATAAATGTATTATAGTCAGGTATAATGAATCATGCTTGATAAACATTAGCATATGTTAGCAGCAAAGCACATTCCTAGCACTCATGCTTATATGACGGATGCCTATATCTATATGTTAGTGCAAAATAGCAGCATCACAGTACAACAGACCAGGAATACTGTGTGAGGTGTATGTGAGGTGTATGTAGGATGATCGGGGACATAACCCAGGTGTAACAGTCTCCTTTTTGTTGCCCTAATTGCAAAAGGGGCAACACAACAAAAAGATGGCATTTAGGCACCATTTGTCTACAGGCCCGAGGCGCGAGCCTGATCGAGGAAATTAACTGGTCATGGTGGTGTTGCAGGGTTTTCCTTAAACAACAAAATGTAATTATAAGGGAAAATTTTAGTAAACCTTGTATTACTATAAACATTTGGAATAAAGCTTCACAGTGGGGTTTTCCAATATCAAAACAACCAGTAAATACTGATATGTATCTATCAGGTGTGTATCTGTCCTATTGGGAAGAAATTGAAGAGACAAACATAAATTGCCTGTATGGATATTAAAAATAAGTAGAAATCAAGATAGAGCATCAAGATAGTTAGGACTTGACTTAATGGTATCTGGTTCCGGGATGGGAACAGGTGTGATTACCATATAACCTAGTCCCTTTTTAAGGAGTAAAAACAGAAGTTAGAAAAGTTCACTTTGCATAACTTTTAGTCCATATCAGAAGAATGTATACTGTAGTTGGTCACCATGCAATGTTCCACATTAGCAGAATATACCACCTTGGAGATGGAATGTTTCAGCTGGTAAGTTGAACAGGACACAAAATGTCAATGCCCACAAGACATAAACTACAAACAATTTCAGGGACAAATCCAGGGTTTCTTCAAGTGTTAGATGAAGATTCATAGTTCAAATTCGATGCATTCAGATTTTCCAAAGCTAGACCCAATTGTTCAGAAGGCAGCAGTATTTTCAGAGGCCTCAGCAGGGGGTGCATTAGATTGCACATTGAGTTTTACAATGGAATAGCAACAGTGTTCAGTGGAAGATGATCACATAGCTGCACAAAGTGTAAATGTTTATGACAGTTCTCAGTTTGTAGGAGGTGCCAGCCAGGCTTGGAAAACAAGCAGTGAAAAAAATGGATTTCTTGAGTGTAGATCAAATAAAGAAGAGTCTTCTTGCTGAAGTTAGGGGATTGCCCCTACCCCAGACTTGCTTCATAGTATGCATAACAATGAGCTTGATTGTAGAATCTTAATTGGCTGAACTGAATACAGTTTATTTGAGAGTTCACAAGTGGAAGTCTAATTTCAGTTATTAGGCCAGTATTCACAAGTTGGTAAGACAAGTTGGAAGATGTCACATCTGCATAAAAGGTGATGTTCCTTTCAGGTACGACAATCCAAGTTCAGAGTCAGTCATGATTCCAAGACCTCATGGTAAATAAGGAAAGGAGACCGTTTCAACCTTTTCACGATGAAAGTTCCCATCAAGATGTCCAATAGAATGGACAGTTGCCAGACGATCAGAGATGGATGTTGCTGGATGAAAATGTGGCAATGACACTGTGAAAGTCACAAACATTTATTCCTGGATTGTGCAGGAATATGTTTCAAAACATGGAGCAATACTGGTGTGTGTGGTAACACACCCAAGGTTCCTTGCCATTGACAAAGGAACAGTGCTAGATTCAAAAAAAATTTGTTAGCTCGTGCAATTGTTACACGAGGCCCGTGCACCCTAATTAGTACCCTCAGAGGTACACCGTAGACAGCTAGCACTTAAGTATATGTTATACTAACATATAGGGCTAAGGGCATCTACCGTACAAGAGTAGATGTCAGGATACAAATGCATATTGTTGTAATACACTTTGCTTGCTAATACATATATTCTTCTCTGTATTTTCTGTGTATTTCTTACTTGTAAGATGCCAAGGCATCTGTGTGCTTGGAATAATTATAATATGTAAGTCGGCATTGCCACCTTTTGGTGATTTGTACTACTACTACACTGAGTTATGTAAGACTCTGTATAAGAACTCTTTTGTTCATAAACTGATGACTATGCAGAATTGTATAATGTTATCTTAGACAGTGGAGCCACCTCTAATTTAGCCAATAGGGCTCATCTCTGTAACTAGAAATGTTCCTTTCTTGCTGTTAACCATAGTAATTATCATAGGTATATAATGTAATGCACTAGTCTTATACCTCGGAGACCTCAGGAGAGACCCCAAGAGACACAGAGAAACCTCGAGGTATAGGGAACACTTAGCACTGGCTCCCAGTTCGTATTGGTAAGAACTGCTTAAGGCAACTGTGATTTATCCTTTTGGTAGTAATAAACTTGTTTATTACTCTTATGCAATGTGGCTGTGATTACTTGCATTCCCAATATTGTCAAGAACCTGAAAGTGAGGTTTAGACCTCCTAACAAATTGACGACCGTGTGCAGGCGGTATTTGGTGTTCGTAAGTTTTCACTTGTTGCTAGAACTTTCCCCCTTTCCCACGGGGACAGTAGGTGTACATTCCCATATCACCTCTCCCGTTATAAACCAGTCTGTAGTCACTTGCAAAGTCTGTCTGTCATCCTTTCGGGTGTGGTCAATGCCGACTCAACTCACTCCATTACAGCTTTGATTTGTAAGTCTACAAGTTTTACAGTAGCTCGGCTGTGTATAAAGTGCTCCTGCTGTGGATCGATACGCAGCATGGCACCTTTTTCACAGTCTGATTTTTCATTCCCTCTCACAGAATGGTCACGTATCAAATATCTGCCCAGACCTGAGACTCGATGTCTCGAACTTCCTTACCTCCCATGGAGGATGGGCTGACTTCACGCAGGATGCAATTCTATCCGAAAACCCTATACTGGGGATTTCAACCCAGTACACGAAGATGAGACATTCAGCCAATAAGTGACAAGCTAAAGGGTTGATGGTCGCGGCTCTCTATGCTGCTCTGGAAGCCTCCAAAGTGAGGTTTCAAACCCTTGATCTGCAAATTTCATCTCTTAAGCAACAGATGGGTTTGCAGGAAACAGAATGTGTTAGACTGCAGCAGAACTTGGAGTCTGAACTCCAAACTCTTCGGAATGAAAAGGATTCACTATTGCATCATTCAGCTCAAGCTGGAGAACAGGAACTGTGTATGTTGAAGCAGGAGTGTGAAAGTTTGAGACAGGATAAGGGACAGGCATTGCAAATGGATGATTTGCTAAGTGCTGCAAATGCACAGTTGAGTGAGGAAATGGGTGAGCTGCAGGACGAGATAAACCAGGTACGTAATGACTTAGAAGTGGCTACTAGGGACAATCACGAACAGAGCACCGTGTATAGAGTGTTGCAAAAGCAAAAGCAAGATGAGGTTGATATGGACGTTGCAAGTGTGAGTCATACTGAATGTAGAACCAAAATGGTGAAACTGCGCCATCAGTGGGAGGTTCTGGTTGGACATGTTAAGGCAATGGGAGGTGTGGCCTCTGCCTTACATACGTCATCTGAAGGGGAGTTGTCAGATGACGACATTTCTCAATACAATGCCCAGTCACACCCCTACTATGGCCCAGAGACCTGACCCAGCCATCCACAACATGGCGGGTCCCCACTACACCCTCACCATGTCATACGTCATCGACGTCATGATGCCCATCATTGGAGATGCCAACATGGCGGCCCCCATTATGGGGGGAACAGGCCCAGGCCTGGTCCCGACAGCACCACCAATAGCCATTATTAATGTGGAAGATAGGCATGAGATAGAAACCATGATTGAAACTGCGATAGGCAATGTACCCCTTCCTGAGAGAAGTAAACGGGCCATTAAAACCCAGATGAGGCAGCTTCTGCAAGAGGCTGGCACTCAGGAAAGTATTGTCACACTGCAGCCGAGGCCGCCCTGGACGGCGCTTGAGACAATCTACCTCTGCCTGATTGACCCAGTAATCCCCTATGAATGGCCTACTCTGTTCAGCAAATAGCTGACAGCATTGGTCAGATGAACCCGTCCGACAACCTCAGCTGCCACTTGGAAAAGGTGAGTTCCAAATGCTAGATGCTTAGCCTTGCTGCAGAATATCGGGTCCAAATACTATGCCAAACCATTGATCCTAGTTTATGGGCCAAACTCCCTGATGCCATCCGCCAGGATGGGAACATCACGTTTGATCAGGTTGCAGCTGAGCTCATTTCTGCTCACAGCCCAGGTGTAGTAGGAGTGATGCTTGCATACCCTGTAAAACAGAATGCAAAGGAAAGTCCAGTGACTTACCATCAGAGATTTTGGATGGCTTACCGAGCAGGAAAGCACTTGGCACAAGAAGCTGCAGATGTAGATCTTATTGAATATAAGACCCTGTTCCTTAGGAACATGATTCCAGCAATAGGAGAAAAGGTAGAGCCAACCACCTACCCCAATACAGATAGGTTTGCCGACATCCTTCAGAAAACTGAGAGAGTTTACCAACTCTAAATCCATGATCTGGGCTCCGGTTCCAAGAAAGTATCCACCGTGGAGACTACTTCCAAGGCCATGTCACACTACACTATGGAAGGGCAGGCCCAACACTAACAAGCCACTCCAGCTGACAACCAACACCCCCAACAGGCCCATCAACAACCACAACAGCAACAACAGTGGGGTGGGAACCAGAACTGGTATAAGTATAAAAAGCATAAGGGTAAGGGTAAACCACAACAGCAAAGAACAGGCCCTTCATATAGGGAGATAGCCGAAGAGAATAGGAAATTCCGAGAACTCCTGGGACAAGTGCACTCTGTAGCAGATGCTGTTCCTGCATAGGCCCTTGCGGCGGTACAACCGGTAACCCAGACCCCAACGGGCCATGGGGACACTGGTGGTGCAGGCCCTCAGGCTCATATAAGCCTGAACCCAGAAGCTCCTCCCTATATAGCATCAATGCAGCATGGTGAAGTGATTCACAAGAGTCAGGCCCAACCTCTCCATGCTCCCAGCAGTACAGATTGACAATTACAGGCCCCAGTCCAGATTGTAAACAAGCTAGTCTTGGATACAAACGGAAGGCCCTGCACCGAGGCCGAGGTCGGGGGCTGCCTACTAATGGTTTTGCTAGATACAGGTGCAGCTGTATCTGTGTTACATGATGAACACCCAGACACATCCCCTTGGTCCACCGGACGGAGGACCAACATGTCAGGAGTTGATGGTACTAGGCTACCTGCATACCATTCTCTACCTCTACCAGTAGAGTTAGGCCATCTAAAAGCCTCACACACCTTCCAACTGATAGTATTGCATGATCATCCTAGTATCATAGGGATTGACTTCCTCGCGCCACACGGCTGTGTGGTGGACCTAGCTAACATGCTATTGATACAGATTCAGGGTCAATATCATACGATTTTGATTCCTGAATCACACGTCGTGGCAACAATTTCTGCCAATGACAAGGAGTATGACGTCATAGATTTGTTCAAGACTCATGAACTTTTCCCAAAGCTTCTTCCCATTTTGCAACAACATTTGGATGTGTTTGCAATTAACAAACATGACTGTGGTAGAATGCACACTGTCATCGAAGTGCAAGGCCCAGTACATGAGAGGCAAAGGCAATAACCTTTCCCAACTGAGGCTTTGCCTTCCCTTAAAGAGATGATCAAGTCACTCCTCAAGCAAGGAGTAATCAGAACTTGCGTTTCCACTGCCAACTCCCCAGTGTGGCCTGTGAAAGAACCTACAGGTGCCTGGAGACTTACTGTTGACTACAGGAAACTGAATCAGGTCACCCCAGTTGTTCTCCAACTGTGGCATCAGCACCTGATGTGCTACGACTTCTGACCCCTGACTTGAAATGGTTCAGCACCCTGGACATTTCCAATGGTTTTTGGTCATTACCATTGGCCCTAAAGAGTCAATATAAGTTTGCCTTCACCTTTGAAGGAAGACAGTACACGTGGACTTGCTTGCCACAAGGATTCCATAACAGTCCATCCCTGTTCCATCTACACATGATGGACGCCCTCGAGAGTTTTTCTACTCCCCAATGTCTCTTGCAATATGTGGATGACCTGTTGCTGGCAACAGCCACACAGGAACAACATCTGGATCTCTTAGGCAAACTACTGACTCTCATCCAGAGAGCAGGCTTGAAATTGCAATCCAGCAAAAGCATAACTATGTCAGAAAGAAGTACTCTTTCTAGATCTAAAGATAACTGACCAAGGTTGAAGCCCTACCTGAAAGAAGGTACAGTGATTGCAAGACTTGCCATTGCCCACCAGCGTGGCAACTCTTCGAAGGTTTCTAGGTATGGTGAACTACTCGAGAGATTTTATTTGTGATTTTGCTCAGAAAGCTGCTCCTCTGTATGAGTTACTTTAAAAGGACATCCCATGGAATTGGGGCCCTAAACACACCCAGGCTGTGACATCACTGAAGCAGACCTTGACCTCCGCCCCAGCTCTGGTGAACCCCAATCCAGCACTACCATTCCATCTGGAATGTACCACCTCTGACATTGCCATGTCAGCAGTGCTGGCCCAGAAGCTGCATGGCACCCTGAGACCCACTGCATATGCCTCACAGCTCTTGACCCCAGTGGAACAGAAGTATGGCCTTTGTGAAAGGAACCTTCTGGCCACCTACTGGGCTGTCAAGCACTTCCTGTATATCATTGGGTACTCACCACTGATCATCAATACCAACCACATCCCAACTACCTTTCTGCTTTCAGACAGAGTGAAGGATGGGCCAGTCTCTAACACCAGACTGACACACTGGTCATTTCTTCTCCAGGATAGAGACATACAGGTACAACCGATGAAAATTCCATCTATGCTGGCTCATGGACTCCTTTTCCACGGAGAACCCCATGACTGTACACTACAGTCACCTGATTTTCCAGATCCAGGTCCTTTCCTCCCTGCCATGCCACAAATACTTAATAACACCTTTTTGTGTCGCGTCTTTACTGATGGTTCAGCATCCTACTATCAGGGAGAACAAACTGCAGGGATGGGTATCTTAGTGATTTACACTTATGGGAACACTATCAAAATATGTAAGCGCTGTAGTGTAGTGTCATCACAATATGCAGAGATGACAGTGGTGGCCTGTGCCCTCGAGTTCATCCAACATGAGACCGAGGATACTATCATTTTTACAGACTCTAACTGGGTTTGTTGTTCTCTTACAGAATTTCTTCCTGTCTGGCAGAAGAACTCCTTCCTCTCCTCTGATGGCAGCCCAGTGAAGTACAAGGAATGGTAATATACATACATTCACTGGCACAGAAATTTGAACACAAACTCTATGTACATAAAGTCAAAGCTCATTCTCTTCATGACCCCTACCATGCCTTCAATGACACAGCAGACACCCTTGCTAAGGAAGGGGGCCGAGGGGGGGACACCTGGATGATGGCCCATCCAGAGGCCAATGCAGCCATGCAGATTGCAGCACTCAGGAAGAAACCTGAACCTTTCTCCCCCTTGGACCTCTCAGCAGCCCAGCATTTTGATACTGAACTCAAAGAAGTGTTCAGATTCCTTGACAAGGGTACCGAAGAGAAACTTCCCACACACTACCCCTACCAGAGGCATGAAGGTAAGTTACGCTTGTCACCAGGTGACAAGCTCATCTGGTTCCAACCAGATGACTCCACCACCAAGTTCTGGGTGGTTCACAGTCATTTAAGACCCGAATTCCTGCACCAAGTGCATGATACACCCACTGATGGATACCAGGGAGTGGAGAATACCCTCCAAAGGCTCAAGACCACTGCCTGGTGGCCTGGTGTCACCAAAGATGTTAAACAATACATAGACAACTGTCTCATTTGTGTGCAAAACAACTCCATCCCCTCCAAATGAAATGCCAAACTTTTACCACAATGACACTCTGGCCATTGGCATGCCATACAGATTGATTTTATTGGCCCTCTGACCAACACCAGCAGAAATAACAAGTATGCTCTTGTGGTAACTGACCTCTTCTCTAAGTGCATTGAAGCTTTCCCCACTACGACATGCATGGCAAAGACCACTGCCAAAATCCTGGTGGAACAGATTTTCTCCAGGTGGGGTCTACCCCTCAAAGTAGACTCTGATAAAGGAACCAGTTTTACAGGTGAGTTGATGAAAGAATCCCTTGAACTCCTTGGAGTTAAGCAAAAGTTCCACATACCCTACCACCCTCAATCCTCAGGTCAAGTAGAAAGATCCAACAGATGGATTAAGCAAATGCTTTCCAAATTCATTGAGGACAATCCCAAAACCTGGGATTGCCTACTGCCATTACTCCTTATGGCAATTAGGGGTACACCCTCAGCCACCACCCAGCTCACACCCTTTGAGGTGATGACTGGCAGACAGATGAGATTACCTGAACACCTGTTGTTTGACCTGCACACCCCCACTGCAGACCATGTGTCTGTAGTCCAACATGTGGAAAAACTCAGAAAAGACCTCATACACACATACTTGTATGCTGCCAACTGCATGGGCAAGGCCCAGCAACAATCCAAAATACAGTTTGACAAACATGCACAAGAAGTGGACTGGCAATCTGGAGATCAGGTAATGGTACTTTGATTTGCACATCCCACCCACTCCTTCTCCAACAAGTGGGAAGGCCCATATCCCATTGTCAACAAGCTCAGTCCAGCAGTCTATAAAGTTAGACTCCTGCATAACAACAAGTTGACTGACAAATGGTTACATGCAAACCAGCTGAAACTATATAAAGGAGCTTAACTACTTTTCCTCACCCCATTGGGTGGAATAGTACTAACATACTAATCTTTGATTTTCCTTCACAGATACACTGACAAGATAGCTATCTTGTTCCATTATCTCCTCATCTCTGGAGTTATTCCCTGCATCCAAGGCACAGTACCGAACCTCCTACGACACCTCAATCCTCCAGCACCTCCTCCAGAGGGAGTATCCATCAATATACCAGATAGTCTGATCACTGTCCAGGAAGTTTCCAATGCTTACCTCACTGCCTCGGTTGTTGCTCCTGATAAATCAACCCTACAAATTGAGTGGCAAACCACATCGCAAGGACAAATTCTCCCTGCTGCCAAACTCTCCAAAGAAATTTTCCAGGGTTGGCCCAATGCTAAATTATCCCCAAATGGTTCTCTGTCCTTGTTACAAACTGCATTACGACATTCTGGTTTGTACAACATTACTGCCTTAATTGATCCTTCATACTGTAATTCTTTGTCTAAGGATTCTGCTCAAAAATGTTGTGCTATGCACCACATGGCTTCCACAGCCATGTACCTCTCTCTGTGTTACCACCCACTGATAGACAGCTTTTGGAATGTCCAAAGCATACCCCTGGTCCCCATAGTGGTCTAACAGCCACTGCCCTCCCAGGTTCATTGATTAATAACTTACAGTTTATGCATATACCTGTTTTGTTTAATCTTACTTACTGGAATATGAAAGAATTTGGTATGTGTCACAACACTAACACGTCAGTGTTTTATAGTTCATTATTGCTTGATAGTTTAGCTGCATTTCAGATTTGTACTCAAGACTCTATTGCCGGGGTCCATTCGACTGAGCATAGAGGCAACTTCAGGAGGAAACCCACTCCTGATGATCTAACTCGTAAACGTAAGACACGTGAAGTTGACAGTTCTGATGGTACAGTTGCAATAGGTACTGTCACAGGCCTTTTTGGTACAGCTGTGTCTATTTGGAATAAAGCAGACATTGCTGCTATCAAAGCTCATTCTGCCAAGTTCTCCACTGGTTTGGTTAATAATATCCTACCCCCATTATTGCATGGTGTGGATGGCCTTAGTCAGGAAGAAAGATACACTGTATACAACATGCATGACATTGCTAAGGCATTCACTGATTCACGAGATAAGATCAACGCACTCATACAACAAAACAATAAAGAAGCAGATAAACAATACATTGCGAGAGAAATCCTTTGCTCTGCCTATGGCTCATACATTATCTCTATCATCAACAACCTCTTCTGTGATTTAGAATCTGGAAGAATCCCTGATATCATACATGATAGATGCATCTCCAAATGGTATTGTCCATGATGTAAAACCCCTAGCTGTATTGCTATGTGTATGCAACAAGCTTTAACCATTCCTCTTTCTACAGCTAGGAATTTGGAGTTTGTGACCAGACACCCTAATACTGGTCTTTGCTTTGCTTTGCTGCTAAGAAATGTTCCATAACAGATACCATGTTTGTTTCTTTTACTGTCTCTTTACCACGTTTTGATCCCACTACAGCTTTGTTTGACAAGCTTGCACTGGTGCATTCCATTTGGCATTTGGACGAAGACATCTACAGAGAACGCTTGGATCTACCACCTCTACTGGTTTATCATCCTTTCCTGGATGCCTGGGTGGCTCCGCACACGGACTGCTGTGCGAAAAAGCAATACTTTTACTTGTGCTGATGTGATGTATTTGATGTTATTCAACCTGTTTGTGGCAATTCTCCAGCTAGCATTGATTGGACTTTCACCATGGATGACGACATCACGACGAATAGCACTGACTCCTTGGACTCAACTCTAGCTCCGGATAAGCTCTACCAATCATATTGTGAGGAGGTTCATCACCTGTCAACACGGATTTCGAAGACGGTCTACACCTGCCCTGTCCAGTTGCAAAAGTGGAGACTCCCTACTGTTCACTCTCAGTATAAATCCAATGGAGAATACTGCATGGTAACAAATTACCAAAGCTATACTTATGGATCTGTTACATGTGTTATTGATTACCGCGATATCTGTTTTGTTCCACACCAGAAGACTGTCATTGGACATACCATCATAACACCCATCCCCCTCCTGGATGCAGACATCATTGATGGTAACCCTGATTATCTGCTCACAGCATCTGAATACTTATCATATTTTAATGTACACATGAACCCACTCACACTTACATTAAAATCACTTTTAGACAGGAAAGACACACACCTCATCTACATCAGCAATAATATAACCAAGACCAATGAAGCTATCCTCTCATTGATTAATAATGGTGACATGAATGACGCATTGACTAACACCTGGTTAGAGATTACTTTTAAAGGTTTTGTTATTATACAAGCATGTTTAATGTTTATTTTGATTATTATGCTCTGCTGCCTACAGCTCACACTGCGCCAAGATCATGAGCAGCTCAAATTCCTTTACAAAGCTTGCGCGTTGGGTTTGTAAACAACCACTGCTCCCTGGCCTTTCCCTAGATTTGCCTGTGTTGCCCTTGGAGGCAACAAGGGGGGAATGTTACAAGAGGCCTCTGCACCCTAACTGGTACCCTCAGAGGTACACCGTAGACAGCTAGCACTTAAGTATATGTTATACTAACATATAGGGCTAAGGACATCTACCGTACAAGAGTAGATGTCAGGATATGAATGCATATTGTTGTAATACACTTTGCTTGCTAATACATATATTCTTCTAGGTATTTTCTGTGTATTTCTTACTTGTAAGATGCCAAGGCATCTGTGTTCTTGGAATAATTATGATATGTAAGTCGGCATTGCCACCTTTTGGTGATTTGTACTACTACACTGAGTTATGTAAGACTCTGTATATGAACTCTTTTGTTCATAAACTGATGACTATACAGAATTGTATAATGTTGTCTTAGACCGTGGAGCTACCTCTGATTTAGTCAGTAGGGCTCATCTCTGTAACTAGAAATGTTCCTATCTTACAGTAACCATAGTAATTATCATATGTATATAATGTAATACACTAGTCTTATATCTCAGAGACCTCAGGAGAAACCCCAAGAGACACAGAGAAACCTCGAGGTATAGGGATTGCTTAGCACTGGCTTCCAGTTCGTATTGGTAAGAACTGCTTAGGGAAATTGTGATTTATCCTTTTGGTAGTAATACGCTTGTTTATTACTCTTATGCAATGTGTCTGTGATTACTTGCATTCCCAATATTGTCAAGAACCCGAAAGTGAGGTTTAGACCTCCTAACACAATAGAAGTGCATAATGAGGCAATGCCACTGGCCCATACATCTGTCATGTATGAGATCAAGGATATATCCTAATTCCAGATCCTGGAAGAGATAACCAAAGGGTTGTAAGAGCATAATAGCCGTAGGCAGTGCAAAGAACTTTCCTAGCTATGTGATGCTCATCTGCTTCCTTAATTTGAGCGGAAAATAATTCATTAAAATGAACATTTGTCAGGTCATACTCCTTCACAATATCCTTAATATTGTAAATGTAAATTGCTTTTCATGAGCAAGATCATGTATACCATGCAATGGGGGGAGAGGTATGATATTATATTTCATACTATTTGAAACGTAAATGTACTGTATTTAAATAATGGCTATATCAGCCCTATTTCAAATAGATATGTCAGAGCCAAATAGGCCTGAGTATAAACCTGTTTTTTTTTAAACAAATGAGAAAAAAACAAAACCAAAATGCCTAGTGCATTCGGGTAGGTTTACAGTTATAATATATATCACTAGCAGTCAGGATGTGACAATCCTGTGTGTGTGTGTGTGTGTGTGTGTGTATATGTGGTGCTATCAGTCCCTGTATAGGAAGTCATTAATGAGTACCTGGTATGCTGCCAGGGTATCCAATCACATCATTATGAAAAGAAAAAAGAAGTGGGAAATGTTTGTAGTGAAACATATAACAAATCATTCTAAGTTTAAAAGGTGAGATTTAAAATCACTGGGTTGTGTATGAGCTGCACATCATTAACTATGATACCTGGCTGAGAAGTGGCTATTAGACCACTGGGTATGCCAGGGTTCTGTTTTGGGCACTCAGGATTAGGTGTCACAAATTATAGGGCATCACTGGGTAAAACCTTAAGGTCTAATGGGTTTTTTTGCCATCTAATTTTGGATGCAAAAGTCCTGATTATCAATAAAGTATAAACAGGAGTCCAGATCAAGTCTAACTTCTAAGATTGACCCTAAACAATGATCATAGCATTCAGTAGGGCCTCAGTACCCCTCTGGACAATGAACATGTCTTTTAGGACTTTAGTGTGAATTCCACAGGATGCAATTAGTTCATGTCTAGACCTACTCCTGAGCAGGTGTGCTCAGATTTGCAGAAAGATTTTAACATCCTGCAGTGCAATTTGCTCAAACAAAAATTGCTATTAAGTGCTAAAAAAAACTAAGGCAATGCTTCTGATCCCGAATAGCTCTGCTTCAATGCCGCCTACGGCAAACATTGTACTACCTATCACCACGTTGCTTGGTGAACCTCTTGACTATGTTGATACATTTAAATACCTTGGAATGTGGATTGACTGCCATCTGTCTTCTTGGATCATGAAGATGAGCTTGCAAAGATACTAAAACAGAGGCTCAGTGTGTTCCACAGAGTCAAGTACCTTCTCACCAATGAGGCCAAAAGGGGGCTGGTCCAAACTACCTTTCTATCATTATTGGACTATGCAAACTTCATCTACAGTCAAGTTCATGGGATAGCCCTAGCCAAACTCAATGTTCCTTGCCACAGAGCCCTATGCTTCATTTCTGGGGCACTTTATTCTACCCATCACTGTGACTTGTACTTGGTAGTGGGTTGGCCGTCTCTTGCATTCAGGAGACAAAGGAATGCTGCCCTTTGGATATACAGAGCTATTGCCAAGATGTTGCCCCAGTATATTTCTGACTGTCTGCCCCATGTGCCTTGGATAACTATGCCCTGAGGAGCCACTCTTATATCTCCCTAGCGATACTGAAGGTAAAAACCCATTTTGACAGATCATCCTTTAGCTTTGCCCTATCCCAGCTATGGAACAAGCTTCAAAAAACTTTAAAATTAGCAAATCCCATAAAAGTCCTCAAATGCAAACTTCCTTATGCAAGACTTTTCTCTGAACGTTGTAAGTGTTACTCCTGATGTGCTGTGCCAGGTCTGACATCCTGAGACCAACCTTTACCACCTATATGCTGTACCTATAGCAATCCTCTCCAGTCTTCTACCTCACCATTTTCCCTTAGGCTACTTTTTGCCTTGGCTGCTCTTCAGTCTGCCAGGGCATATAAATGTATTGTTCACTACAAGTGCAAATCTTTTATATCTTGCTTGATTATCTTTTTTATGTATAGCTTTGTATATTTTATATGCTGTAACATTTGTGCTGCTCTTTATTAGGAGTAGTATTGTTGCACCTGTGTATGAATATGTATATCTATTATTTATCCAATGTCATTTCTGAATGCCCAGGCCCACCTTGGAAATGAGCTTGCTCAATGGTGTTTCACCTGGTAAAATAAAGATTGATTGATTGATTGATGTGGGCTTGTGGGTTACTCTGCCTCAACAATCTGTTTAGGATTAAGCCACTGGTTCTTATCTGCAATACGATGTGCAGTTTGGGCTTGTAAGAAGACCCATTCTTCTAAAAAGAATAATAAGCATAAAAGCAAGTATCTCTCTCTCTCTCTCTCTCTCTCTCTCTCTCTCTGGAACCTAAAAGGAAGGAGAAAAGAAAAACATAGTTTAGTACTATTCCTCCCACTGGGATATGGAAAAGTAATTTAATCTCCTTTAAACAGGTTCATTTGATTGGTATATAGCCATTTATCAATGACTGTTATAGTGAGGCAGTCTAACTTGGTAGACTGCTGGACTGCATTTGTTTACAATGGGATAGGACCTGTTGTTGGGCCTTGTCCCACACTGTGCAGCAAACAAGTGTACTTTTTGGATGTCTTGTCTGAGTTATTTAACATATTTCTCTACTGATGCTTCATCAGCAGTGGCAGTACACAGGTCCAGAAGTAAATGTTCTAGGAGTCTCATGGTCATGATTTCAAAAATGGGGTACACTATGTACCTGTAGAGGGTGTCCCTCTTATTGCCATAAGGAGTAAAGTCAATAATGAATTCCAGTCCTTTTGGGTTTTCTGAACAAGTTTGGATAACATAACTTTGATCTGCCTGTTAGCACATTCCACCTGTCCTAATGACTGTGGGTTGTAAGGGATATGAAACTTTTGTTTTACCCATAACAAATCCAGAATTTCCTGCATTACTTGGGCTATAAAGCCAGATCCCTGTAATCAGAATTTACCTTTGGTAGTAAAGCCCACCAGGTAAATAGCTGGTTTTCCAAGACATTTGCAGTCACTTTGGCTGTATTGCTCCATTAGGTTGGTGATCACTAGTGCAAACTATTTGTTCTTAGTGGTTGGCATAGGGCCAATGTAGTCAATCTGGATGGTGTTCCAGGGGCCTGAGCGCCTCCGGGGTAACAATGTATTTTTCCTAGCTGGTATAGGAGTGTTCTGTTTACAGATCAAATAGTTATTAATGCAGTATTCTACATCATTTCTCATGTGTGGCCCCAAGACAGAGGAATGCAGTCTGTCTATGGTTTTTACTGACTCACTGGTGTCCACCAGCTGGAGTATCATGTACTTAGTGCAGTAGATAAAATCTACTCTCAGGTGTTTAGGAATTACCCGTAACTTTCCCTGAGTGTTACAGCAGTGATGTTCCAAATGAGTAGTCCATCACCGGATAGGTGAATGTCATTTTCACTTTCTTATAATACAATACAATTGGGGTATAAGGGCTTATTTGTGGAAGTTATTCCCCAGTTCCTTTATTAAAGAACCTATACACTGCCCTCAAATGAGGGGCCTTCTTTTGGAGCATAAGGTTCACATTTTACAAGATGCTCAAACCTTACAAATGTACAGTTTGTATTTATACTGGTTAGGGTTGTGCTGTACACAAACACTTCTCTGTATTTCTCAGAGGTAATATTAAGAGTACTGGAACAGAAGTTTGTCTTCTGCCAAAGAAATTCAATTTAGAGAGAAACAGACCCAATTAGAGTCTGTAATAAAAACACAGTGGGTGGGATATTCAAAAGAGTTGCGCCATGCACAATAGGGTTGCGCGAGCGCAAGTCCAAAAATGCGCCATAGTGAGATATTCAGCAGGAGACAGTTGCGTCACAGAAAACATGCTGAGCAACAGCGCAATGCAAATGAAGGTATGAGCAACCGAAGGGGGTGGAACCATGCATAAAGTGCACAATGTGATATTCAAAGGCTTGCGCAATGTGCAACAGTGGATCAGGCGGAAGTTGTGCCACGGCGGAAATGAGCCAAAATAAAAAGGCTCAAGGAAGAGATGCAAGAACGCGACAGGGAATGCACATGAGGCAGCCAGACAGAGCAGGCCACAGCAGTAACCGGTGCAGGCCAGGGAGTGGTGAGGACAGAATAGGGGCAGCTGAAGGTGTGTGGGGCCACAGAGTGCAGAGGCCAATAGGTGTACCCAGTGCAGTGGAGGTAGCAGTCAGGACAGCGGGGGGGAACAGATCAACAACAGCCGGGGGGGACACAAGCCAGGTAGATGGACAGTGCCAGCTTCCACATGGAAGCTGTAATGAGAGGGGTGAGAAGGCATGCTGCAGGGGGACGTGGCCGTGGAATGGCCCATCAGCTGTACGCCCCCAACAGGTAGTACCGTGCCCGCATCAGCTTTCAGCTGTATTCAGACATAGAGATTGTGGGCCGGTACCACCTGAACAGGGCAATACTGAGGCGGCTCTGTGAGCTGTGCAGTGATGTGATGCAGGCAACCTCACGATGGAGTCACGCTCCATCAGTGGAGACAAAGGTAACAGCCTGCATGTGCTTGCTCACCACGGGTACCTTCCAGAGGCCAACAGGGGACACTACAGGCATAACACAGTCGGCCATGTCATCCTCACCCAATTCCTCAGCGCACTGCTGCCACATGCTGCGGAGTACATCCATTTCCCCAGCACCACGGCAGAGCGTACAGCAAACTTACAGGAGTTCCACAGGGTAGCACATATGCCTGGCATGCTAGGGGTGATAGACTGCACCCATGTGGCCATTCGCATGCCACCTGGCCCTGATGGGGCCACATATCACAATCGGAAGGGATTCTCCAGTGTCAACTGCCAGGTGGTGTGTGATGCCAGTGGGCGCATCATCAATGTCTATGCCACACACCCTGGTGGAGCACACGATTCATTCATATGGTACCAGTCTGCACTGTGCCATCAATTCGAGAGTGGGGACATCTCCACAGGACATCTAGTGGGTGAGTATGCATGTAGGATTGGCAAAGTGGGGGCAAGGGTGGGTAAGCCACAGGTGCCATGGGAGTGGCACACAGGGCTAGGGGCAATATGAGCCTGAACATGACACTAACCTCCACTATCTCCACACAGGTGACAGTGGATACCCACTCCGTCCCTGGCTGCTCACACCCTACTGGCACCTCACAACCCCATCGCAGCAATGCTTCAATGAGGCACATGCCGCCACACGCAACATCATCGAGCGGGTGTTTGGGATGATGAAGGCACGCTTCCGATGCCTAGACACCTCCGGCGGTGCCCTACAGTACAGCCCCTCAAAGGCCTGTGGGATATTCCTGGCCTGTTATATCCTGCACAACATGGCCAAAGACTGTGGGATAGCCGTACAGGTCGAGGAGGGGGACAGCGATGGGGATGCTGGTGACACCGGTGATGATGGGGATGAGCAGCCCCCCCTTGGACGGCATGACCCCCGACTGATCCGGCTGGCCCAGTTGCACTGGGACACTATCACAGAGGAGCACTTTGCACAACACAGGTAAGTCATGGGGCCATGTGCAACCAACACTGTCCAGGGCGCAACCCATATACACACAGGGTAACACACCAGGGGTGCATGACGGCAAGGGGAGTGGAAGGGTACAGGAGCACAAACACACAACCAGGGAGGGGTGAACAGTCACACACCATGGACAGCACACACACACACAGGCACAAAGTGCACAGGGGCAGGTGCACAGCAGAGCAGGAACAGACATGTGAAACACACACGTCCACAGGCCACCTCCACCACCTGTACTGTCCATATACGTGTGTCAGATTATGTGCCCCTTGCACCTTGGTGTACAGTGCAATGCAGGCATCATCATGCACACGCACCTGTGGACAGCAGTCGGGAGGGTGTGCAGGTGGTCCGTGTGTCGGCGTGTTGGGCAGGGCACCCACTGGTGCACTGCCCACCATAACACACATTGCACACAGGGCAGCACCAGACAGGGCCCACACTGAGAGACAGGTCAGTCATGTGGCACTGTGCCATGGCCACCTCGGATGTGTGAGTGGCCTCACTGAGACCCAGCAGCACTGGCAGGCTGAGCATGGGCCACTTGGGATGGCACCGATGGACCACCAGGGGTCCCACTGCATGAGTGCAACCTTGTCCACACAGGGGTCTGCAGCATACCGAACATACCTGCACCAGGGGTGCTCGGGATGCCCACAGCTGACCCCGGCATTGACAGGCTGGGTGTCGCATAACACCGGGAATGGGGAGTGGATAGTGTACTGCGCTGCAAGCGTGGCACAGGGGCACCTGACTGTGTGCCCAATGCGGCCACGACAGCGACCAATGCCTGAGTCTGCCTGTCAATAGCGGCAGTCACATCCATCCGCAAATGGTCAATCCCTGCAAGGATCCTCTCATTGTCCCTGCTGTGCCACTCCACAGCCACACACAGTGCCTCCACAGATATTGCAACCCGCATCTGCTGCTGTACTGATGCCCGCAGCAGGTGGGTGTGCTCATCAAACGGGTCATCTGCCACATCGGCAACTTGTCCCTCAGGGTATGGAAGGGCCTGATGTTCATCACCCCATGAGGGTGGGCGCTGCTCACCAGGATCAGGTATGGGCAAGTCAACAGGCGGTGTACATATGCCACTGCTGAACCCTGTACACCGAGAACCGGTGGGTGACTGCTGCTGCTGCCCCTCTGCCTGCTGTGCCCAAGGGACCAGTCGTTCCACTGCTGTGGCCGCAACAGTGCCAGTGATCTGTACAGCCACCGGTGCTGCCCAACCGGTGCTGACAGGCACAGCCTGGGACTGTGCTGACGTGCTGGCACACATGTTGGAACCAGCTAGGTCCATGGACGCGAGCTGTCCTGCTGTGTGTCCATTATGTGACACACACGTGTCAATGCCCATAGTGGTCATTGCATCATCAATGGTGCAGATTTGTGCCACAGCCACAGCCACAGCCACAGCGTGCTGGCATGCTTGCATGCCAGACCGCTGAGACACAGGAAGGGCACCCCCCCACACCTGTCTCACTGACATCAGAGATGGCAGCCAGGCGTGCACACTGGTGCAAAGCACGCCGGCTACCAGCGGAGGTGGATGGACCCTCCTCCAACTCTGGCTGGATGTCCACAGTGGATGGGCCCTCAACCACTGTCCCCTGCAGATGCACAGGATCTGTAACAGAAAGTGAGAACATGTTAGTGCATGTGATCTACCTTCCCCCCTCGACCATGTCATACCATGCAGTGATAGGCTACCACCTGTCTGGAAGCCACCTCCAGGAATGCCCTCGATGGCACTGCACTGCATGGATGCAGCAAGATGGTCCTCTGCCGGGGTCAGCTGCACCACCTCCGGCTGGCCCCCGCCTTTAGCAGCGTGTGCCACCCTGAGGGCTGCCACCTTCTCCTTCACCCTCCTACTGTCAGTCCCCATCTTCTTTTTACATTCCTGCACTGAGCGCTGGTGGCTTCCGTGCAGGTTCACAGCGCAAGCCACCCCCTCCCATGCAGCAGCATGGGCCTGAGGGGTGCCCTGCTGTCCACTGAGTAGTGGCTCTTCCTCCAGGTAGGCCTCGAAGAGTGCCTCTGTCTCTGCTTTCATGAAGCTGGGCCTCCTCTTCCACCCACCATCATCCTCCTCACCCATTCCTCACTCGGCCATGTCACAGTCTGTATGGGTGAAAGTGGACACCTGTGACTGTGCAGTATACAGCAATTCCCTAAGACCATAGTCCAGAACATCACACAGCATGCAACTCACCTGTCAGCTGCAGTAACCGAATATGGCCACTGCAGATCAATGTCGCACATTTATAGTGCAATGCATGCAAATTAGGAGTGGAGCAACTTTAATGAGATGCAAATTGCGCCGCTGCACCATAGAATGGCTGATCGGATGATTTTCATATGACGGCTGAATATCGCGCTGTTGCGCTTGGCACAATACGGTTGAGCCAGCTGAGCCAATGGCGCAGTTCTGTGACTGCGTAGTACACCGCACTGTGCATGCCCAGGTAGCTTACGCAGGCATCTGCCACATTGATGATGTGCTGTGCATGATCAGTAATTCAGGACACGGCCACCATTGTGCCAGTGGCGCTACAGCACTGGTCACCACATGGCGCTGTGGCACAACTGCGCAATAGTCCACTGTGACAATGGCACGCAGACAACCGATTGCGCTGGATGTGTAGACATCCAATGGTGCCGTGCGTGGCCTTGTGCCAGAGACCCATGACCATGTGCCCGACCTTTGCCTTATGGCGCTATAGTATGGCATGTCTGCAGCTCTATCGGCGGCTGTTGGTAACAGCGATAGGGACGATCTTCTCTGAACCAATTCGATGAGGACTGATGGGTTGTATTGCACAACATTTCCATGTGGGGTTGCCGTGCTGCGGAGCACCATATTGCCTACTATATACCTGCAGGGATGCGCGCAGGAGAGCTCCACAGTGGAGTGCTTTGGAGGTGGCCAACCTGGTGGCTGTGGTGGAGCCTCACCATGGGCCACTGTTTGGGAGGAACCCTGAGACGTGGCCCACACCATATGTGGCAGCAGGTGGCCACTGATCTTGAGCAGGCCACTTGGTGGCAAAGAACAGTGGAGCAGTGCAGGCACCGGTACAGTGACCTGCACATGAGGGAGTGGGCACTGCTGGCGTGCCTAAGGTCACATGCCAGGAGGGGCGTGGTGCCTAGGCCAGGTGGGTGAGCCATCTATGCACCTGTATTGTCCGCATGGGTAACACTGTGTATTGTGACCAGCACAGGGGGGAGGGTTGGTCTATAGTTGGCTGTGACGGTGTTTGCAGGTGTGTGATGTATGGGTCTGGCTGTGTGGGCAGGCACACTCATTGGGGCAGGGGGCTGTCTGCTTTGGGATTTCACCGATGTGTTTCTCAACTTTTGTTTCCCACAGGTGTGGAGGAGTGGAGGTGGGCCCAGGATAAGGCTCGGAGAGGGGTTGCAGAGGTGGCTGGCCGAGGTGGTGGCGGTGTTGGGCCACAGCAGCAGCAGCAGCAGCAGCTGCAGCAGCAGCAGCAGCGGCTTGATGAGGGCGAGTGTCATTACATCATGGATGCTATTGCATGCTGGGGGGGCAGGACATGGCCACCATCCATGGACAACACTGCCATGCACTCAACATGTGACAGTCAGCACTGTCCAGTGGCACTGCATGTCTGTAAGTGCGTCACTGGTGGTCCATGCATGCACTGGGCACATGGCTGTGGCACTAACTTCCCACCATGTTAGCCACGTCACTGTACAGCCTTGGTTGTGCTGTGCTGGTCATGGGTGGGGTGTGTGTGCAGTGGCACACATGGCTGTTGCTGCCTGGTTGGGCTTGTCTTGTGCACGGTCACTGTGGGTGGGTGCAGTTCATCACAGGGGCGGGGCACTTGGCTGTATGCCATGCATGTTGGGTGGGATTCAGGGTTGTGGACAGTCACAGCCATTGATTCTGTTCCCTTGTCCTAGGTGTCTGAGTCCTGCGGAGGATCGAGCAGACTGTCCACCGCCTGCTGGAAGTGTCACTGGAGTCCCTGGGCATACTGAGAGAGATGCACCGGAGGGGAGTGAGGCATCGGAGGAGGACATGGGACCAGAGGCAGCCTGCTGATGTGCGGCCTGGAGGGCAGTAGCTGCCCCACACCTACCCCCTTTACCCATCCCTTACACCCTGCCTTCCCTCACCTAGTTCTTCACCCCTGCCCCTTACCCACCCCTACCTTGTACCCATACCCCCACCCCTTTCTTGTATATAGCTGTAAATAGTTGTGTGTTCCTGTTCATAATTTCTTTCTATAAATCTATTTTGATATGAATACTGTGGTGGTCTCTGATTTACAGCTGGCTGTGGGTGCTCAATTGCAGTGGTGTGTATGGCATCTGGGGCAGTATTGTCCTGGGAATATGTGTGTGTGTGCGTGGGGAGGTGTCCCTGGTGTGGTAGTGGCTTTCAGCTGGTCTGGCCGTGTGCTGCCACACACCGCTGGGTGCTCCTAGTGGGTCTGGCTTGTATGGTTCTGTGGTACACACGGTTGCATTGTGGCGGGGGGGCATGGGGATTCCTGCAGTGACGGTCACAGTCACTGCTCATGGATGGTGTCTTGGGGTACCAGTGCAGGCGTGCTGTGCACAGGGGGTGCTGTTGTGCACTTGGGTTGTCTGCCCCTTTCTGTGGCAGTCTCAGCTTGCCAGTGGGTGTGCTGGGGCACCATGGTCCAGCTGTGCTTTGTTGGCTTGTCCCTATGGGCGGTAGATATTCCGTCCCTCCACCAGTGATGCTGTTGCTTGTTGTGGGGTGTATTGTTTGTTCTGCAGTGTGTTCCTGTGCCCATCTGTGGCATGGGTGGTGGGCCCCTACCTACCTCCCTGGTTGTGCAGTTCCATTGCTCTGCTGCTGGGGGGCTCTCTGCTTGTGCTATGGCGCCTCTGGACTGCTCAGCTGGGCTGGCCTTGTTGTGCTATGGTGCATCATATGTGCTCAGTTTCCCCTTCCTGGTTGCGCTATAGCGCAGGTTGTGCGATATTCAGACGTTGGCTGGTTGCGCAATTTGACTTACTCCATGTTTAAATATCGTGTCTGTTGTGCATGTGCACAGTTGACTTGTGCTTGCTCCTGCTATTGCGCACATTTTGGGAGCAGTTTGAATATCTGGCCCAGTATCTGCAATGCTTTCTGTAATTATCTCAAGGACATTTCTTGAAATGGACGGAACTTAACCCTCTCATGGAGTGCTGATATAATTTTATGTAAGGAAAAATCTTTTCATTCCTCTCTTAGCACAAGCTGTGTATTTCTCAAGGACTTACCAACTCTATAAACCATCCACAAATATTTGTGGCAATTAGGAGACTCCTCACCTCCTTGATTTTCATTTTATTTGCCAAGCATGTTTTAACATTGCCTGTGAATCGTACATATACGATGATGCACTTACTAGCCATGCACACTTTGTCATCACCAGAATGTAAAATAAGAATTCCAAACCCTGCTATCTGACTCTCGTTGGTATGTGTGGCTGAGTCTTCAGTCAAAACATGGCACACAGTGGTGTCTTTTAACACTTTCTGAAGTTCTGTCAGAAAGGGCCCTGGGACAGGTAGGTCAGGGGGTTGGAGTGAACAATCATGGGTCTCTTCTATAAATTGTAGGCCATGGGCCAAAAAGGATGGAGTTTTGATAAGAAGGGCAGTGATATCATAATCCTATAAAATGAGAGACCAGTGTGTAAGTCTGGCATTGGATACAGAGTCATCTTTTACTCTGTCTGGCAACAGAAAGTTAGTTGGCAAATTATTGGAATGCAGCACAATGGGTACATATCCAATGATGTAAATAAAGTATTTCACTGCCCAGTATGTAGCCAAATGATTCATTTCTTAAACGTTGTATTTCAGCTCCACTAGGGTAAGCATCTGGGATTCATAAGCAATGGGTTTGATGTGACCATTGTATGTTTGGGCTAAAACTGGTGAGACTGATACATCCAATGTAGTAGTTTTAAAATAATACACTAAAACTGTATTAGGATTAACCAGTGCTGGGACCATGGTTAGTAATCCCAAAAGAAAAGACAATGATATCAGTATTAGGATACCTTGTACCTTCTTACAAGAAGTGCCTGCTATTGTTTATTCTGGGAATAACCCAGACTGTTCCTGGCTTGTGCCTGCTACTGCAGCCACAGTATGGGATGATCCAGGTGTCACTGATAGAGGGGGTTCTGCATCATGTGCAGGGAGTGCTGGCACTATCAGGGGTGCCTGTACAGTGGAGAAAAGTGGTGTGTAAGTTTCACATAGTTCTCCAGCTATGGATTGTGGTTCAGTAGCCATCGGAGTGGAGAAAGAAGTGCTGAGACAGTTACCAGCTCAGGTTCAGAAATCAAACCTGTAACCCTCCCTCCCAACGTGGCCTGTGATGCTGAAAATATCACAGCCACAGGGCTTTCAGAATCAGGGTTGTCCCCTTCCCCATCAAATATAAAGTGGGTTTCCCCACCGGAATGTTGCTGGATAGTAGCAACATTGTTTTTAATGTTACAGCTTAAAGTATTAATGAGCTGCATGTGCCCATTGCTGTCAGGGTTAAAAACAACAGCACATTTAGTCTTCTCAGGGAAAGCTGATGTTAAATTACACAGGGGAGATTCACACCGTATCATGTAATTAACTGCAATGTGTTCTTTAACCAAGGACACTGTATAGTAAACATTGCTAGCAGAAGTTGCTTCTTCTGCAGCGTCAAACGCTGACTTTATGACAGATTGCGTACCAGCCTCATTCAAAAGTACTTCAGCAACATTTTTAATCAGACTCTTCTGTCCCTCAGAAACACTAGTTTTACTGATAACATTATTAATCATGCCAAAAACTCTGGTTTGTTTTATTTGGTTATGGCAGCAATCACAGGTCTCTGTGACTGCATAATCGAACATCTGTGATGTGGTGGTCGGCCATTTTGGATTACCTCATGGGCATCTTGAGTTACTGTGTTATGACCATCATCACATTACCATGTGTGGCCATCTTGGGGATGGTATGGGGATGCAACCGGATGACATGTGTGTCCACCATTTTGAGACTCTTAACATTTCTCCATTTTGTGAATCACAGAAGAACAAGTGGCTAGACTTTGTTCTAGTCAACCCCACAGCATACTGTGAGTGTTCAAAATCAAACTCTTCAACATGAGAAGAGGCAAGGTCTTTGTTCATTAAGTTAGTATGCCCTGCCAATACCTCTGGCTGACAGTGCAAGTTCACCATATCTGATTTTTTACTCCTACATTCTAACTGCTCAGATACAGGAGTTAGCATGCTGTAAAGTGCATTGTTTTCAGAATGAAATACATTCCCATCTTGTAAAACATGCCTATTATCGACAGAAGCTGTGTCACAGTTTATATTCAAAACATTCATTTCAAGTCTGCTGTACTGAAAACATACTGAATAACACTGTTCAGTCAAGGTCTGGTGTTGAAATACCAGCATGTTAACTCTTTCAGTAATTACTTCAGATTTATCATCTCTAAGTTTCTTGTTTCCAAAACATAAGGAATCAGTGTTACTAGCCAGAACACAATTTGTTTGAAAACTTTTTTTCCAATAGGTTTTGTCTTTTCAGCGTTATCTCTTAAGGCATGCAGGTCTTTGCTGCTTCTCTCATTAAAGAGATACTCATTTTCTAGATAGAGAGACTGCAGTTGAGACTTCATTCCATCTATCCTTTCTTTATAAGATGCCTTTTTCAGACTAATTTCCTGCTTGGAAGCAGCATTCTCCATTTTGCAAGCAATATACTCAGATTCCAAAACAGATATTTTATTTATAACAGCATCAAAACAATTAAATAATGTTGCAATTAATAATCCTTCAGGATAAACTCTTTTGGCACGATGTTTCAATTCCCCATAATGGGCAATGATATCCTTTAAAGGGCTACCACTGGATTCTGCTGCCTCTTCAAAATCACACCAACCACCATAAGCAGTTTGGTATGTTAAGGCATCCAGCCTCAACTCAGTACTGATATTTTTAGACATGTCATAAGATAAAAAACCCTTAGCTGTATGTGGATCAAAAACATTGCTTGCAACCAAAGTTCATGAAAAGACACAAACAACATTTGGCGTATGTGGACACCTAGGTGAGTAAATACCCATTAGGACTTGAATCCACAAATGAAAGCAGTCTATCTGTCTGTTCAGATCCCTTTACAGCTGTATGTTCCCACAGAGAAAGAATGGGGAAAATATCTAAAATAAAACAACTCATTACACAGAGATTGAATATCTGTCAAGAGATTGTTTTGTCTGCACTGTGGAACACACAACAGACCGAAAAGTTAAACAGAAGACACTTTCAGCTGCTTGTAACTGGAGATTTCACAACCAGTGTTTTAATTTACAGAGGAAATTAAATTTCAACATGGCAAACATCCACACTCCACTCGCGGTCACCATTTAAGTTAGGTAAACAATCTCAGATAGTAGAGTAAATAATAATAATACTAAAAATACAGATTCTTGTGTCTTTGGAGTCTGCCAAGAAACATTTGTAAACAAGCAAGAGTACAAATGAATGTTTATTAAACTACTTACGCCAAGCATGTGACAAAGAAAATCACAAGGGAGATGGGTTCCTCGCCACTGTCCTGAAGAATGTACACAGTCACCAGGATTGTAAGATCTCAGATTATCCAAGATCTAATTCTCTCTCCCCCTGCAATCTAGTTCTCTCTGCATGTGAAACTAGGTTGCAGAAGCCTAAATACTACAGATAACAGCATAGCAACAGAGATTACCTCTTAGTTACAGATATGAGAAACAATATGTATTGGTCCTAAGTCATTCTCCATTGGATGATGACTTAGGAGACAGAATTACTAATGAGTATCATATGAGAAAGAATATGCTTCCATTAGCGTTATAGCTTGGACAAAAGAAATGCTGACGGGTTCAAACTACACATGGCATTTCTTGTTGATGTACAGTATAAGACATGAAGACATAACAAAGGATTTCTCTCTCTCTCTCTCTCTCTCTCTGTCAGCTTGCTTAGAGACAAAGAGGAGTGCTGACAGGGCTCTATTACATGTGGCATATCTGGCTGAGTGTAAAACACACACTACATATAATTGTATGAGAATTTAAGTATACAATAATCACCGATGATCCCTCAGATTCATCTTATCAGTGATTAGGTAAATTATATATGGAATATACTGTATGTGAAAGACAAACATAATCTAGATAAATGTATTATAGTGCGATATAATGAATCATGCATGATAAACATTAGCATATATTAGCAGCAAAGCACATTCCTAGCACTCATGCTTATATAATGGGTGCCTATATCTATATGTTAGTGCAAAATAGCAGTATCACAGTACAATGGACCAGGAATACAGTGTGAGGTGTATGTGAGGTGTACATGAAACGATAGGGGGCATAACCCAGGTGTAACACAGCAATCACCTGACACAGATGACCAAGGGAAAAAAAACAAAAGCATGGTACCCAAGAAAGACAAACATTTGTGTTGGGAGATTCCATTATAAAATACACCTATGGTATAATTTGTGAACCAGATAAGTACAACAGCACAGTAAGGGTCTAAAACAGAAGATATCAATAAAATGATTAATAATATCATGGATAAAGCAGGGGAGCAACCATTAGTTATAATTCACACATGTACTAATGATATAGGTAGGAAGGAAGACAGATGATGACATCAAAAAAGATTTGTAAGAATTAGGTAATAAATTACTTCAGAAAAGTAGCAAGATGGCAATGTCAGAAATCCTTTTTTTTGTAATAATATTTTTATTGAATCCATTGATTTGACATACACAATACCGTGTACATACAAATAACATTGCTTACTTATATGCTACCCCTCCACTCCCCCTCCACATCTATATTAACTAGAAACAGCCAATTCATGTTGCTTTAGTTATTACTGTAATTTTCTTAAGACCAGGGATAACATCCAGTTATTACTTTGAGAGGTTATAATTGTATTAATGGAAGAAGCATATTTAGAACAGAATTCCACGTGGAATTGAAAATATCAGCATTGTATGTAAATGGAAAGAATGCAGGCTGGTAATGGAAGGAGGGAGGAGGATCTTCCTGGGAGGGGTTATGGGCAGACTGGATGGGCAGATGGGTCCTTTTTTGCTGGCAGATTTCTACGATTCTATGATTACCACTGTTCAAACACTGTGAGACCACTCTTGAAGTAGTGAGACAGTACAGTCAGAGGCGACAAGATCCTCCTGAGTGTGTGCTTTCTATGGTGCATCTGTGCATACTTGTCTATTGTTATTGCATGAGGGCTGATTAATCAGGACATAGTTTGGGAGCTGTAGTTTTCAGCATATCCTCTAGAACATCTTCCTGTTCAGCATAAGGGTGGGATATTCAAAAGGGTTGCCCCATGCGCAGTAGGGTTGCGCCAGCACAAGTCTGAAATTGCACCATTGTGAGATATTCAGCAGGAGGCAGTTGCACCACAGAAAACTTGCTGAGCAACAGCGCAATACTAATGAAGGTATGCACAACCGAAGTGGGTGGAACCATGCATAAAGTGTGCAATGCGATATTCAAAGGCTTGCACAATGCGCAACAGTGGATCAGGCGGAAGTTGCGCCACGGCGGAAATGAGCCAAAATAAAAAGGCTCAAGGAAGAGGTGTAAGAATGTGACAGGGAAGTCACATGAGGCAGGGAGACAGAGCAGGCCAGAGCAGGAAACAGTGCAGGCCAGGGAGTGCACAGGACAGTAGAGGGGCAAGGGAAGGTGTGTGGGGCCACAGAGTGCAGAGGCCAATAGGTGTACCCGGTGCAGTGGAGGTAGCAGTCAGGACAGCGGGGGTAACAGATCAACAACAGCCAGGAGGGGAACACAAGCCAGGTAGATAGACAGTGCCAGCTTCCACATGGAAGCTGTAATGAGGGGGGTGAGACAGCATGCTGCAGGGGGACATGGCCGTGGAAGGGCCCGTCGGCGGTACGCCCCCCAACAGGCAGTACTGTGCCTGCATCAGCTTTGAGCTGTATTCAGATGTAGAGATTGTGGGCCAGTACCACCTGAACAGGGCAATACTGAGGCATCTCTGTGAGCTGTGCAGTGATGTGATGCAGGCACCCTCACGACGGAGTCACGCTCTGTCAGTGGAGACAAAGGTAACAGCCTGCATGTGCTTGCTCGCCACGGGTACCTTCCAGAGGCCAACAGGGGACACCACAGGCATAACACAGTCAGCCATGTCATGCATCCTCACCCAATTCCTCAGCGCACTGCTGCCACATGCTGCGGAGTACATCCATTTCCCCAGCACCACGGCAGAGCGTACAGCAAACATACAGGAGTTCCACAGGGTAGCACATATGCCTGGTGTGCTAGGGGTGATAGACTGCACCCATGTGGCCATTCACACACCACCTGGCCCCGATGGGGCTGCCTATCATAATCGGAAGGGGTTTTCCAGTGTCAACTGCCTAGTGGTGTGTGATGCCAGTGGGCGCATCATCAATGTCTGTGCCACGCACCCTGGCAGAGCACACGATTCATTCATATGGTACCAATCAGCACTGTGCCATCGATTTGAGAGTGGGGACATCCCCACAGGACATCTAGTGGGTGAGTATGCATGTAGGATTGACAAAGCGGGGCAAGGGAGGGTAATCCACAGGTGCCATGGGAGTGGCACACAGGGTTAGGGGCAATATGAGCCTGAACATGACACTAACCTCCACTATCTCCACACAGGTGACAGTGGATACCCACTCCATCCCTGGCTTCTCACACCCTACTGGCGGCCTACGACCCCATCGCAGCAATGCTTCAATGAGGCACACGCCGCCACACGCAGCATCATCGAGCAGGTGTTTGGGATGCTGAAGGCATGCTTTCGATGCCTAGACACCTCCGGCGGTGCCTTACAGTACAGTCCCTCAAAGGCCTGTGGGATATTCCTGGCCTGTTGTATCCTGGACAACATGGCCAAAGACTGTGGGATAGCCATACAGGTCGAGGAGGGGGACAGCGATGTGGATGTTGGTGATGCCGGTGATGATGGGGATGAGCAGCCCCCCCTTGGATGGTGTGACCCCCGACTGATCCGGCTGGCCCAGCTGCACCGGGACACCATCACAGAGGGGCACTTCTCCCAACACAGGTAAGTCATGGGGCCATGTGCAACCAACAGTGGCTAGGGCACAACCCACATACACACAGGGAAACACACCAGGGGTGCATGACGGCTAGGGAAGTGGCAGGGCACAGAAGCACACACACACAACCAGGGAGGGGTGAACAGTAACAAGCCATGTGGACAGACACACACACACACACACACACACACACACAGGCACAAAGTGCACAGGGGCCAGGTGCACAACAGAGCAGGAACAGACATTAAGTATACACATCCACTGGCCACCACCACCACCTGTACTGTCCATGTATGTGTGTCAGATGCTGGGCACCCATGCACTTTGGTGTACAGTGCAATGCAGGCATTATCATGCACACGCACCTGTGGACAGCAATCGGGAGGGTGTGCAGGTGGTCTGTGTGTCGGTGTGTAGGGCAGGGCACCCACTGGTGCACTGCCCACCAAAACATCCATTGCACACAGGGCAGCACCAGACAGGGCCTGCACTGGGAGACAGCTCAGTCATGCGGCACAGTGCCACGGCCACCTCGGATGCATGGGTGGCCCTGCCGAGACCCAGCAGCACTGGCAGGCTGAGCATGGGCGACATGGGGTGGCACCGATGGACCAACAGGGGTCCCACTGCGCGAACGCGACCTTGTCCGCAAAGGGGTCTGCAGCATACCGAACATACCTGCACCAGGGGTGCTCAGGATGCCCACAGCTGAACCCGGCATTGACAGGGTGGGTGTCGCATGATGCCGGGAATGGGGAGTGGATAGCGTACTGTGCGGTGTGAGTGGCACAGGGGCACCTGACTGTGTGCCCAATGTGGCCACGACACCGACCACTGCCTGTGTCAGCCTGTCAATGGCGGCGGTCACATCCACCCGCATATGGTCAATCCGAGACAGGATCCTCTCAGTGTCCCTGCTGTGTCACTCCTCAACCCACTCCAGGGCCACACACAGTGCCTCCATGGATGTTGCAACCCGCATCTGCTGCTGTACTGATGCCTGCAGCAGGCGGGTGTGCTCATCAAAGAGGTTGTCTGCCACATCGGCAACCTGTCCCACAGGGTCTGGAAGGGCCTGATGTACAGCACCCCTTGAGGGTGGGCACTGCTCACCAGGATGAGATATGGGCATGTCCACAGGCAGTGCACCTACATCACCGCTGAGCCCTGTACCCCCAGTCCTGGTGGGTGACTGCTGCTGCTGTCCCTCCACCTGCTGTGCCACAGGATCAGTGGCTCCACTGCTGTGGCTGCAACAGTGCCAGTGACCTGCACAGCCACCGGTGCTGCTCCACCGGTGCTGACAGGCACAGCCTGGGACTGTGCTGACATGCTGGCACACACATCGGAACCAGCTAGATCCATGGGCATGAGCTGGCCTGCTGTGTGTCCATTCTGTGACACGCACATTTCAATGCCCATAGTGGTCGGTGCATCACTGATGGTGCAGATCTGTGCCACAGCCACAGTGTGCTGGCATGCTTGCATGCCAGACTGCTGGGACACAGGAAGGGCACTCCCCACACCTGTCTCAACATCAGTGATGGTAGCTGGGCGTGCACACTGCCGCAGTGCATGCCGGCAATCTGCGGAGGTGGATGGTCCCTCCTCCAACTCTGGGTGGCTGTCCGCAGTGGACAGACCCTCCACTGCTGACCCCTGCAGATGCACAGGATCTGTAACAGAAAGGAAGGACACGTTAGTGCATGTGAACTACCTTCCCCCCCCCATCATGACATACCATGCAGTGATGGGCTACCACCTGTCTGGAAGCCACATCCATCCAGGAACGCCCTCAATGGAGCTGTGCTGCATGCTTGCAGTGAGCATGTCCTCCGCCGGGGTCAGCTGCATCACCTCTGGCTGTCCACCGCCTGTAGCAGCACATGCAGCCCTGATGGCTGCAACCTTCTCCTTCACCCTCCTCCTGTCGGTCCCCATCTTCTTTTTACACTCCTGCACAGAGCGCTGGTGGCTGCCGTGCAGGTTGATGGCACGTGCCACCCCCTCCCATGCAGCAGCACGGGCCTGAGGGGTGCCCCACCGTCCACTGAGAAGTGGCTCCTCAGCAAGGTAGGCCTCAAACAGTGCCTCTGTCTCTGCCTTGGTAAAGTTGGGCCTCCTCTTCCTTCCGCCCACCATCATCCTCCTCACCCAGTCCTCGCTCGGTCATTTCACAGCCTGTATGGGTGAGAGTGGTCACTTGTGACTGTGCAGTACACAGCAATTCTCTGGGGCCATGGTCCAGAACAGCACAATTCATGCAACTCACCTATCAACTGCAGTAACCGAATATGGCCACTGCAGAACAGTGTCGCAGATTTATAGCGCAATGCATGCAAATTAGGACTGGAGCAACTTTAATGAGATGCAAATCGCGCCGCTGTGCCATTGAATGGCTGATCGGATGATTTGCATATGACAGCTGAATATCGCGCTGTTGCGCTTTGTGCAATACGGTTGAACCGGCTGAGCCAATGGCGCAGTTCTGTGACTGCGTAGTACACCGCACTGCGCATGCCCAGGTAGCTTACACAGGTGTCTGCCACACTGCTGATGTGCTGTGCACGATAGGCGGGCCCGGAGTTTTCAGCGATTCGCGGATGCGTAAACCATGGAAATATCCGCGAATTTGCCATCACCGCGAGGAATTGGCGGCCGCCAGCGGAACAAGCGTCCGCTTCATTTGCCGGCAAAGGGGTGCCAATCCCCGTTGGCTTCCTGTATCCCCTCCCAATGCTTACATGCCACGCTGGGAGCCCACCCCAGCGTGGCAATCAACTGTTTTGTCGAGGGGTTGCCCAATCCCCATCGGCTGAACGCCTATAGTCCTTGTGCCATGCTGGGAGCCCACCCCAGCATGGCAAATGTGCCAATATTTTTTTTTTTGGCCAGGGGTGCCCAACTCTGCCAGCTGAACGCCTCAAAGTCATGCCACGCTGGGAGCCCACTCCAGCTGCGGCAGTGGTCCTGACATCTTTTTTTTTTTCCTGTAAAACAAAACTGTCCCACGGCGCTGCCTCCCGAGCCCCTCCCACATCCCGCACTCCACCCACTCGCATCTAGCCTCCCCACACCCCCCAACCCCATACTTCACTTCCAGACTCCGCGCGATGATCTTCGTGGACCGGAACACGCCTGCACTCTTCAAAGGCGACCGCGAACTGAGGAAATGCCGGTAAGCTGTATAATGGGCTAGATAGGAGGGGTTCAACTTTATTGCATATCTCAGGCATTTTTGGGAATTTTTGCACCAATTTTTCAACATGGGGTTTTTGGGACCCCTTCTCATGAATGATGTCACTGTCATGGCATTATTCTGGCTCGAAGGTGATTTGCATAGTGACTGCGCGGTGACTGCAAAATCACCCTTCGGACTGAATACCACCATGACAGTGACATCATTCATGAGAAAGGGGACCCAAAACCCCATGTTGAAAATTTGGTGCCAAAATTCCAAAAAATGACTGTTTAACGAGCGTGCTGTTGCGCAGTTCTTACGCAGGCTCGTAAGTTCGTGAAATTTCAATATTTTCACTCCAGAGTTTCAACATTGCCATTTCACCACACTGTCTTATGAGTAGTATAGCTGTAATTTTTCACATCTCACCCAAAATGTGTTTCCACCCTTGTAGCGCAGAATGGCGCAGTCGGTGTGCGAAATCAATGTTCCGGACAGATTAATAAAATCACAGTGGTACTGTTCATGAGCAGTGGTCTTAAACTGGCTATGTTGAAAATTTGGTGAAAAACCCCCATAAAATGACTGTGTTATGAGCATGCATTGTGTCAGATATGGCAAAAAAAACAAAAAAAGGAAAAAAATTAAGTGTAAAAATGTGCCGCAGAATTGTCGCAGAAATTGATGTTGAGTGCCGCAGAAGTTCTGTGGCAAATGAGAACCCTGCTGCAGAACTTTGCTCCGATGTGCCGCAGAAAAATCGGGGCCCTGACGATAGGCAATTCAGGACATGGCCACCATTGTGCCACTGGTGCTACAGCAGCGGTCACCACATGGCGCTGTGACACAACTACGCAATAGTCCACTGTGGCAATGGCACACAGGCCACCAATCGCACTGGACATGTAGACATCTGATGGCGCTGTGCGTGGCCTTGCGCCAGAGACCCATAACCCTGTGCCCGACCTTTGCCCCCTTAGTGCTGTACGTATGGCAGGTCTGCAGCTCTATCGCGCTGTTCGGTAACAGCACGATAGGGACTGGTAGTGCTATACAAACAGCGCAATAGGGACTAATGGAGTCGTATTGCACAACATTTCCACGTGGGGTTGCCGCACTGCAGAGTGCCATATTGCCTACTATATACATGCAGGGATGGCACGAAGGAGAGCCCCACAATGGAGTGCGCTGGAACTAGCCAACCTAGTGGCCACAGTGGAACCTCACCATGGCCCACTGTTTGGGGATGAACCCCTGCACATGGCACGGACACATGTGTGGCAGCAGGTGGCCACTGCCCTGGAGGAGGCCACTGGCCAGCAGCGCTCGGCAGAGCAGTGCAGGCACCGGTACGGTGACCTGTGGAGGAGGGAGCAGGCACTACTGGCATGACTTCGTTCACGTGCCAGGAGGGGCGTGGTGCCTCAGCCAGGTGGGTGAGCCATCTATGCACCTGTATTGTCCGTATGGGTATCACTGTGTATTGTGACCAGCACATGGGGGAGGGTTGGTCTATGGCTGGCTGTGGCGGTGTTTACAGGATATGTGATGTATGGGTCTGGCTGGGTGGGCAGGCACAATCATTGGGGCAGAGGGATGTCTGCTTTAGGATTTCACTGATGTGTTTCTCACCTTTTGTTTCCCACAGGTGTGGCAGAGAGGAGGAGGGTCCAGGCTGAAGAGCAGCGAGGGGTGGTAGCAGTGGCTGTTTGTGGAGTTGGTGGTGGTGGTGATAAGCCACGGCAGCAGCAGCAGCAGCAGTATGATGAGGGTGAGTGTCATGACATCATGAATGCAATTGCATGCTGTGGGGAGGGGCAGGGCATGGCCACCATCCATGGACAACACTGCCATGCATGTGACATGTGACAGTCAGCACTGTCCAGTGGCACTGCATGTCTGGGAGTGTGTCAATGGTGGTCCATGCATGCACTGGGCACATGGCTGTGGCACTGCCTTCCCACCACATAGCCACGTCACTGTACAGCCTTGGTTGTGCTGTGCTGCACATGGGTGGTGTGTGTGTGCTGTGGCACACATGGCTGTTACTGCCTGGTTGGGCATGTCTTGTGCACGGTCACTGTGGGTGGGTTCACTCCATTACAGGAGCGGGGCACTTGGCTGTATGCCATGCATGTTGGGTGGGCTTCAGGGATATGGACAGTCACAGCCATTGATTCTTATCCCTT
The DNA here is from genome assembly GCA_016271365.2 of Neoceratodus forsteri. Classification (NCBI taxonomy): domain Eukaryota; kingdom Metazoa; phylum Chordata; order Ceratodontiformes; family Ceratodontidae; genus Neoceratodus; species Neoceratodus forsteri. Next base: position 784,319,732 of record CM028137.1, read on the forward strand.
GTCCTAGGTGTCCAGATCCTGCGGAGACTCGAGCAGGCAGTCCACCAGCTCCTTGAAGTGTCCAGGGAGTCCCTTGACATCCTGAGGGACCTGCAGCGCCGTGGCATCAGGTGCAGGAGGAGGTCCCGGGACCAGCAGCAGCAAGATGATGAGTGGGCTGGTGGGCAGTAGCTGCCCATCACCTTTCCCCTTTACCCATCCCTCACACCCTGCCTTCCCTCTCCCAGTTGTTCACCCTGCCCTTACCCACCCCTACCTTGTACCCGTACCCCCACCCTTGTATATAGTTCTGTCTGTTCATATTGTTATTGTTCATGTTAATTAGATAAATCTATATTTTGTTATGAATACTGTGGTGGTCTCTGATTTGCAGCTGGCTATAGGTGCTCAGTTGCAGTGGCGTGCATGGCATCTGGGGTGGTATTGTCCTGGGTATGTGTGTGTGTGTGTGGGGAGGTGTCTCTGGTGTGGGAGTGGCTTTCAGTTGGTCTTGCCGTGTGCTGCCACCCACTGCTGGGTTCTCCTGGTGGGTCTGGCTTGTATGGTTCTGTGGTACACGAGGTTGCAGTGTGACAGGGGGATGCATGGGGATTTCTGCAGAGACAGTCACTGCTCATGGGTGGTGTCTTGGGGTCACAGTGCAGGGTGTGCTGTGCACAAGGGGGGCTGATGTGCACTGGGGTTGTCCGCCCCCTTTGTGTGGCAGTCTCAGCTTGCCAGTGGGTGTGCTGGGGCACCATGGCCCAGCTGTGCTTTGTTGGCTTGTCCCCATGGGCCGGTGGATATTCTGTCCCTCCCCCAGTTATGCTGTGCTTGGGGTGTGGGGGTGCATTGTTAGTTCTGCAGTGTGTTCCTGTGCCCATCTGTGGCATGGGTGGTGGGCCCCTGCCTACCTCCCTGGTTGTGCAGTTCCATTGCTCTGCTGCTGGGGGGCTTTCTGCTTGCACCATGGCACCTCTGGACTGCTCAGCTGGGCTGGTCTTGTTGCACTATAGCACATCATATCTGCTCAGCTTCCCCTTCCTGGTTGCACTATGGTGCAGGTTGTGCGACATTCAGATGTTGGCTGGCTACGCAATTTGCCTTGTTCCATGTTTGAATATTGCGTCTATTGCGCATGTGCGCAATGGACTTCTGCTTGCTCCTGCTATTGTGCACATTTTGGAGGCAGTTTGAATATCCAACCCCATGTGTGTCCACAAGATTATTGTTAACATTCAGCATTGCAGTACTCACTTAGTGGGTAGTTCCACCACCTGTTCTGCTGCATTTATTTTAAGGGTATTTTAGATCTTGAGACTCCTCAGGGCTGTTGGTCACGTGACCCGTGCTACTTCCGGGTTGGTATACTATTTCATTGCATGCTCCACAAGCGGGGTGAGCATGTGCAGGTGAGTGCCCATGAAGACATGGGCTAATACACATGCAGCACATCTTGCGCGTGTCTGCAGTGTCCGCTATGAATGCAGGTGAAAAAGACTGTAGGACCAGTTCACCTGGTAAGAAAGTTCTATCTGAGTAACCCAGTTACTGTAGCACATAGAAAGAAAAGTTCAGATGTGTTAGTAGCACTTACGCTTTATATTGTTAGGCAGCTAAGTGTATGACCTAACTGGTGACAAATAGCTTACTACGGCTTAAACTTAACCTCTGGGCCCTCATTTTATTTTATTTTATTCCATCACTTATTAACATTGCTGTATACTCACTTCCTGTGCTGCATTTGAGAATAATGGCAAACTTAATTAAAACTTTGGATGGGGATTATGGTTATAAATGTCAGGCATGTTCTATGTACACTGTATCAGATACAGCTTTGCCTGAGACTAAATGCACGTTTTTTATTTATTTTGCATTTCAGAAAAAAACCTTTGAGCAATAGCTCTTTTACAAAGGTTCCACATCAAATAAGCAGATACCGATGATTCAGACAGCAATGTTAACGAAATCAGTAACAGTTACAACAGAAATGTGTAAAAAATAGAACAATATGGAACATCAGCTGGGGCATTGCACAGCCAGACATAAATAACATAAACATAGTTAATATACACAAAACTATCTGTACTATGTTACTCCATATTCTTAGGGAGGGGGCAGCAAGAGCTATGTTCCAGTGGGACAGTTAAGTAGGGGAGATAGAGTAGGTACTATGGTAGCAGCCATCGCAGGAGGCCTTGTGCAAAGAAGATGGGTGGTGGGGGGATGGGAGGAGACCAGGGAGGCAGGAGTTACCAGGGGGTGGGTGATTGCGGTATAGAAAGGGGGATGGTGCTTGGGGGTGGCGGGACTGGAGGAGGAGGAGGAGGGAGCAGAGGGGACTGGGGGGACACTGGGGGAGGAAACTCAAGACCATTAGCATGCAGGATGGTGCAGTGGTAGGTTATGCGTAGGTGGCAGGAGCATGGAGTGTCTTCACGTGCACAGCTGACACTCGCACTTTTTCATGGACATCAGGTGGCATTTGAGTTCAGACTGGAAGGTTTGGAGACTTGGGGTATTATTCATGACTTCCTGGATTTAATTGAGCCAGAGGGGGGGCTCTGTAGGTGAAGGAGTGTTAACCTTGTGTCATTCTCTAGAAGAGTGCTTGTGTTCTCCCTCTGGTTGAGTACTCGATCTTTACCAAGGAGAGAGTTTCAGAGATGCATGGGGTGGTTTTGCCAAGTAGAGCCTTTTTTCCAAGGAGACAAGTATGGAACTTGGTCCTGTCACCAAGAGAGAGCCAGTTTGTTTCAGTATACAGCAAGTAGGAGTGCGTAAGTCAATCAGCATCGAGTGTGAGCCTACATACCTTGTTATGGACAATGGAAATTAATTTGAGTGCTGTCTCTAAGGCTGCCCCATAAATAACTAGCTCATAGTCAATAGTAGTTAGTATAGAGCTGGTGATGGAGAATTGGAGGGCAGCAGGCATTAGGTTCCTTCTGTGCCTGTACAGTACTCCGAGCTTGGCATTGACAGCCTTGACCATGGAGTCTATGTGCTGCATAAAGGAGAGGGAGTCATCGATGGTAATCCCTAGATACTTTAAAGTGTGGACCTGTTCCAGTGACACCATCACATTATTTAAGTTAGTGATGGTGGGATACTTCCTTTTGTGTTGTGTACTTAACAAGATCATTGTTTTTGTTTTCTTATAGTTGAGTAAGAGTCTGTATGCACAGAACCACTCCTCAGTCTGTCGGAAGGATGACTGTAGTTCACTCTGCAGAGGGATGAGTTGAGAATTGTTGAGTAGTATGACAGCATCATCTGCATACAGAATGATTTTGCTGTCACAGGCCAAAGGAAGTTCATTCAGGAAGAGACTGAAAAGTAATGGACCCGGGATCGACCCTTGAGGTACTCCCAGGGCTAGTTTTCTAGCTTCTGATATGACACATCTATCCCTGACCCTTTGAGACTTGTGCATCAGGTAGTTTTGAAACCAATGAATGGCATTTGTAGCCACCCCCAACATCTGAAGTTGTTCAAGGAAGAGGGGGTGGTTGACCATATTAAAGGCCTTTGTTAGGTTGATGAAGGTGGATCCAACCAGCTTGCCTTCATCCAGAGCCTTGTGGACAAAGTCCAATAACTCCACTAGGGCTGTTGAGGTGCTGTGGTTCTTTCTGAACCAGTGTTGCTGGGGGCAGAGTAGCTGGTGTTTATGGAGGCAGTCATTTATTTGGTCTGCCACAATCCTTTACAAAGCTTTGGATAGGAGGAGAGGATGGAAATAGGACTGTAGTTATTAATACTGGACCTACCACCACTCTTGAAACAGGGGTCACCAGAACTTGTTTCCAAGTTGAGGAGAATTTGGCTAGGGTGAATGACTAATTTAAGAGTTTGGTTTTGGGGACTAGGAGCTCATCAAGGGCGAGGGCTGCTAGTTTCATATCAAGTCTATCACTACCTTGCCTAGTTGTTCCCAGGTCCTTCTTTTCATAGCCCAGTGCTTCTTTTACTAACACTCACTTGAAATCAAATTTAGGGCATTCAGGGCAGGTGGGATTTCCAGGGGTCACTTCCAGAGGCTTCAGGTAGTCTGGTGGAAGGACTGAGCTCAGATCCATGAACAAGGTGTTGGACGATTTGGCAATGGTTGATGGGTCTGTGCAGATTGATCCGTTAATATTGAGCATCTGATGGGGTACATTTTCTTCCTTTCTGAGGAGGCCTTTGATGCTTTCCCAGAATTTTCACCAGTATCCCCAGTTTCTGTTCCATTGGTCCCTATGGAAGTTTACTTTGGCCTGTCTAATCAGATGAGTACTACTGTTTCTTGTGGTTCTATAAGTCTGCATGTCTTTTTTGTCACCAGAGGCTCTTGCCTTATCCAGAGATTATCCCTTATCCTCATTTGGGCAAGGAGCTCCCAAGTAATCCACCCATTTGGGCAGCCACAAGTCTTTCTTTTCTTGACAGGTGCAAACTTGTTGCACACTGTGTTGAAACTGTCTGCAAAAACATTAAGTGCAAGGTTGAGATGAGGCAGCTAACCAATGGGTGACCAATCAATAAGGGGAGAGGGCTGCTTTGAGGGGTCCTAGTTGCCCTTTAATCAGTATCCTGCTTTTGATCATAGCTGGGGGAGCTTCCTAAATTTATTTGACCACCTGAAGGTGATAGGGGAGTGGTCACTCAGTGAGTCGGATAGCACAATGACCTCACTAACCCTGGCAGGCACGCTTGAGAGGAGCCAGCCAATGAGTCAGTTATTACCTCACTTGTAATTCATTCTGGTGGGGACTGTCACTAGCTGTGTTAGGTGGGAGTTGGCCATGGTGTCCTTAAGGGGGGGGGGGTTGACTTCTTGGTGAGTCAATTTATGTTAAAGTCACCAGTGACAATGAGTTCAGTCTTTTTTTTGACTGTTGCTACAGCATCCAGTACCTTGACAAGACCCATACTGGCCTTCTTGGGAGGGAGATAGACAGAGGCGATAACCAGAAACTTGCGGTGTTGACTGAAATGGAGTTTGATGGTGAGCAGTTTATGGTCCTCTGCCCACCCTGTGATGGGGAGATTTGCCCACCGTAGTGAGTCCCTGATGTAGTTGATGTACCCACCTCCTCTCTTGCCCTTCCAATCGCATCTGTAGGCTTGGTAGCCAGAGAGTGCAATGTCTTTTTTCCTGTTCTTATCCATGAGCCAAGTTTCAGTTAGGCAGATGATATCAGGGATGTGGAGGGATGTCCAGGCCTTGAATTGGTCAAATTTGGCAAGCAGAACTGCATATATTCAAGGCTGCTATGTACAGTCCCTACTTCCTGTTCCCAGCTTCCCCTTGGGAGTTTGGCGGCTCAGATCTGGGATGTACATTGCCTGACAGGAGGAGTAGCAGCAATATAGCTTTCCTAGTGGTGAAACTGATTGTAGTTAAGGGCTTCCTTTTCCGACATTTCCATTTGCCACAGTGTGGTAGCTTTCATTCAAGAGTGGTGGGAGGCAAGTATATGGCAGCAGTACCACTGTCTTTTGCACCGTTGGGTGCCACCATATACATCTGTAGGTGTGTTATCGTCCTGTAGTCACCATAGTTGGAGGTACCCTGTGGTATCTTAGCCTGAGTCACTGATCTGTGATAGGTGACAGGAGATAAAGTTTGAGGTGGGGCAGTCAGTGGTTCATCCAGGCCGAGTCCTCCGAGTAGATAAAGAAGAACCAGAAGAGCCATGCTGAAAATCTTTTGACACAGGGAGTACTAGGAAGGAAATCCCAGGTCCAGAGGGGACAGTGGGCGGATTGGGTGCCTGAGTTCCAGATAGAGGAGGACCGTGCAGGTTTAACTTAGCAGCTGAGGGTGACAAAGGAAGAAAGGGTGGAGCTAATTCAGGGAGGGCTGCAGCTCAGAAGGCTACTGCTACTAGTGCTCAGAGCTAATGGTGGAAGGGAGGCAGGCACCTAAATGTGAGCAGAGCTTAGCCCTTGGTGGGGGGAGTTCAGGCATCTCCCAGGCACTAGAACTGTGGCAGAGAGCACACAAAATGTCTTTATATTATTACACTGGAGAAAGAAATCCATTCTTATAAAGCAAAGCTAGAGACCATCATTGAAAACCAACTATTCAGGAGAGGTTCAGAAATATTGTTAATAATCAGGTCTCTCTTGCTGTGCAGCCCCTGGTTACTACAAATTACAGTACATTCGGTACAGCCTCACAAGTCCCTGCACAAATTCTCAAGACCACTCTAGGTATTAGAGCTTGTAAGAGAAGAGAGAGAGAACCTGAGGAATCAGATAATATGGAAGATAAAAAGGGCTGAAGGGCTATGAACTCTACAGTCTCAACACAGAATAGATTTTCATGTCTCAAGTGTGATAATGTAGTCACCGAGGCTGTCCCATTGTTGTACCCTCAAGCCAGTATAAACCCTACATCAGACATTTCAGGCACTCGTGGGACAAGTGCAAAACAAGTATTGCATGACAATATTGAAACTTCCAGTGAATCAGACCAAAAGGCAGATACTAATCATGGTTGTGTAGATACTGCCTATGCCCACAATAATACTGCAGCTGAGTCCATAGCTAGTATTAGCCTGGCTGGTTCTGAGCAGATGACTGATATTAATGATAATACTCAACCCCCACCTGGTACACATGTTTCAAGACAAGATCAGGAAGTCAGACCTTGTGTCCCCTCAATAACAAATGGAACAGTAGACCAATCTGTACCTCAAGCATTTCAACTATGCCAAACATATGTTTTAGGTGATTCTATTATTAAACATATTGACAAAAGATCTGTAATCCAGATAAGTCCAATAGGACCTGTAGCAGTTTTAGGGGGGTGACTATATCTGATATCTCCACTATGGTGAACCCTTTCTCTGTAACGGAGGTGACTCCCCTCTTGTTATAATCTATGCCGGCACCAATAATGTGAGCCACTACAGACTTGAGGACATTAAAAAAAGAGTATATTATTCTTGGTGAAATGCTAACTGCAAAGAATGCTCAAGTTTGTTTTTCTGAAATTCTTCCAGTCCCCAGAGCAACAGCTACTATTACTAACAAAATCAAACAGGTTAACAAGTGACTCAGGAACTGATGTCTGGTCAAGGGTTACCACTGTATTGCATACTGGGAGAACATCCTGGAACACCCTAACTTATTTTCTTGGGACAGTCTCCACCTGAGTAAATATGAATATGGAAGTTCTCTGTTAGGTAAAAGGAATAAGAGTTTTATTAATAAAACTTTAAACTGAATGCCGGTGGGGGGGTTATTAACACAAGCAATATGGCTCACACTCAAATCAGTCTTACACCAGCTAGTAAACAAAAAGAATGTACAATTTTCTTAGATAACATGCAAAGTTTAAACTGTCTAAAGTGAGCAGAACTAGATTTGAGGATAATCTCTATCATGGTTCACTGATGGGTCCTGAGATGGCTCAGTAATCCAATCCTAGAGTCACAGAATTATCCACAGAAATTGCAGATGTTTCCATGTGGGAGAGCTGCCCGTTGGCTGGTTTCTTTCCTTTTCCTTCCTATGCTCTCTCTTTTCGGCTTTGAGGGCAAGGCGTTTCTCTTCAAAGCAGGCCCCCACTTGATGGAGGTTCTGGCACCATTGAGATCACTTGGTGGCCAACTCCTCCCAGCTCGTGATGTCCATATCTGTTTTCTTGAGATACGCCTTCAGGGTGTCTTTGTAGTGTTTCCTTTGACCACCATGGGATCTCTGGCCATGACTGAGCTGGGAGTATAAAATTTGTTTGGGGAGTTGAGCGTTGGGCATCCATACACAGTGTCCAGTCCAGTGGAATTGATGTCTGAGGATCATTGCCTCAATGCTGGTGACATTGGCCTCAACGAGAACACTGACGTTAGTGTGGTGGTCTTCCCACTTGATGTAGAGGATTTTCCGGAGATAACATTGGTGGTACCTCTCCAGGCTCTTTAGATGATGTCGGTAAGTCACCCAAGTTTCACATCAATAAAGAAGGGTAGGGATGATAACTGAACTGTATACCTGGATCTCGTTGTCCTTTCATATGTCACGGTCAGTGAAGACACGCCAAAGCATTTCCCAAATGAGGTACTAGCGCAATGGATCCTGTGTTGAATCTCACCATCCATGTTCATTGTTAGGGAGAGGTGACTACTAAAGTAAGGGAAGTGCTTGACTGTCTCCAGGGCCTGTCCCTCAATGGTGAATTGTGGAGGGTCATTTACAAGGCCTTGAGCAGGCTGATAGAGCATCTTGGTGTTCTTGATGTTAAGTAAGAGTTCCAGACTTTGGTAAGCTTCCTCAAAGAGATCTAGCGTAGACTAGAGTTCGCTCCTGATGTATGCTAGGGTGGCACAGTCATCAGCATACTGGAGGTCAATGATAGATGCCTTGCAAACTTTGGTCTTTGAATGGAGACATCCAAGATTAAAAAGCCCTCCATTCATTCTGTATTCGATGTCAATTCCAGTGGGAAGGCGGCCTTTGGTGAGGACTAGGATGACTGCTAGGAAGATAGAGAACAAGGTTGGAGTGATGACACACCCTTGCTTGACCCCAGTTTGGATGATGAACGGGTCTGTCTTTGAACCATTATGGAGAACACTGGCAGTCATTTGGTCATATAGAAGCCTCAGGACCCTAATGAATTTTGTAGGGCAGCCAAATTTAGCCAGCACCTTCCACAAGGATTCATGATTGATGGAATCAAAGGCCTTTGTCAGGTTGATGAAAGCCATGTACAGGTCCTGACGTTGTTCCTGACACTTTTCTTGGATCTGCCTGGAAGTGAAGATCATGTCGGTTGTCCCACAAGATAGTCTGAATCCACACTGAGATTCTGGCAGGGCTTCTTCGGTGATGGGAAGGAGACAGTTCAGAAGAATATGGGTGAGGATTTTCCCTGCGGTGGAGAGTAAAGCAATGCCTTGATCATTTCCACACACCGACTTGTCTCCCTTCTTGAAGATGGTAACAATGTTAGCATTCCTCAAGTCCGCTGGAATCTCCTCATTGTTCCAAATTCAGAAAATTAGTTCATGGAGCTTTAGTACCAGTTTCTCGCCTCCAGCCTTGTAGACTTCAGCCGGTATGCCATCTGGTGCCACAGCTTTGTTGTTTTTGGCCAGCTTGATGGCATGTCTTATGTCTTCAAAGGTAGGAGGGTTGGCAAGAGATTCTCTTTCAGGGTGTTGAGGGACAGAATTGATAGTGGCATCTGTCACAGATGACTCGCGGTTCAGAAGTGTCTCAAAATGCTCCTTCCATCTAGCTTGAACGCCTTCATTTCCCTTTAGGATCGTCAAGCCATCTTGAGATTGGAGGGGAATGGAACCATGGGAGCTTGGACCATAAATGGTGCTTGTAGCCTGGAAGAAGCTCCGCATGTCATGTTTGTCAATATAGAGCTGGATCGCCTTGGCCTTGTCTTGCCATCATTTGTTTTTGATGTCTCGGATCTTCCTTTGAGCTTCTGCCTTGAGCTGCTGGTATGACTCTTTCTTTTGTTTGCATGAGATGTCATCTTGCCATGTGCAGTGAGCTCTTCTTTTCTGGTTGAGCAGATCTTGAATCTCAGTATCATTTTCATCAAACCAGTCCTGGTGATGCTGGGTGACATAGCCAATAGATTCAGCACATGCCTAGTGGATGGTGGTCTTGAACTCCTTCCAGTATCTTTCATCAGCTGCAGGCATGGAAGAGAGCCTTGCCTGGAGATGTTGCTGGAAGTCCTCTTGAACCACTGGGTCTTGAAGGGACTTGGTGTTGAATTTCCTTTGCATTGATTTTGGCTGCCTTCGATGTTTCTGAGTGAGCCGGATGTTCATGACAGATCTAACAAGATGATGGTCTGTCCAGCAGTCATCGACTCCTCTCATGGCCTTCATGATGTAGACATTCTTTCAATCACAGGTTCTGACAATGACGTAGTCAAGGAGGTGCCAGTGCTTGGATCGAGGGTGTCTCCAAGTAGTCTTATACTTGTCACTCTGTCTGAAGATGGTGTTCGTGATGACCAGGCCATGCTCTGTACATTTGTTCAGGAGTAGGATGCCATTAGAGTTTGTCTTTCCTATCCCCTCCTTCCCAATGATACCATTCCAGAAATCTGAATCACACCCGACTCTGGCGTTGAAGTCACCAAGGAGAATGATCTTGTCTTCCTTAGTGGTGTTGGTCAGGACTCTGTCAAGGTTGGAGTAAATCTGTTCCTTGACATCCTCGTCAGCATTAAGTGTCCGGGCGTATGCACTGATGACAATGGCATGCTGATTGTTGCTGAGCTTAAGACAAAGGGTCATGAGGCGTTCGTTGATGCCAATTGGGAGATCTGTAAACTGGTTGATGAGCTTCTTCTTGATGGCAAGGCCAATGCTGTGAATGCATCTGTCTTCAGCAGGCTTCCCTTTCCAGAAGAAGGTGAAACCTCCACCCTCTTCTCTCAACTGGCCTTCATCTGGTCTTCTTGTCTCACTTAGGGTAGCAATATCGATGTTACATCTTGCAAGTTCCCTGGTGATAATAGCAGTTCTTCTTTCTGGTCATTTGCTATACTGGTTGTCCATAAGAGTACAAACATTTCATGCCACAAAAATCATTATCTGTTTCTTGTTTCGACTGCAGAGAGAGTGATCCCACTGAACATGGCTATCCAGCCAGGAGAAGGTGAGACAGCCTAGGTTTATGGCACATTTTCTGGCCCCTTCCCCATGCAGGGTGAGCAGAGGGAATCCTAATGAGGACTGCTCAGTCACAGTAGCAGCTGTTGAATTGCACCCCTGTCTCAGTCCAGGTGCCAGATGACCATCAAACTACCACTGCCTACATGCAGATTCATAACTAGAGACTGCTGGATTCACTGGTCCTGTCCCCCTCACCACTAGTCTGTCACTGCAGGACTTGGAAGGTTGGTTGTGAGGATGTTGTTTCCCATGGTGGAAGCCTGCGAGTGACTTCTTTTATTGTAGGGAAGCTGGTGCACCTACAGCAACCACACAAACTTGAGAAGCAGGAGATCTAGTGCCCAGTGGCAAGGAGAGTCCAAGATGACTGGAGATCCCCATCTTGTTGCAGCCTTCATCCACCTTCACAGCCAGTGAGATCCTAACATCTTCTTCCACCTGATCCACCATTGAGGACTTTGGAGGACCTCACCTCAGGCCTGTTAGCCACAGGTAACTCTGCCAGGAGTATGAGACTCCAGACGATATAGCCCTGAGCATCATTGTAACACACAAGCCTCTCCACCATGACAAGGTCTTGGTCCAAGGAGAGGTACACAATGTAGATGTGATGGCAATAACTGAAACATGGTGGGACCAGTCCTCTGAATGATCCAGAGATATTCAAGGATATCAGCTCTTCTATAAAAACAGAGATTCTAGGTCTGAACGATGAGTATGCCTTTATGTAAATAATTGCTTTCCCACAATATCATGTCAGTTTAGTATAAATACAGAACCCAAGCTTGAGACTGTATGGGTCAAACTATCATTTCCAGGTAGGATCAAACTACTTTTAGGTTGCTGTTATAGACCCATTGTATCTATTGACTCATACAACATTGCCATATTTCAAGAAATTATTACAGCTACAGAGTCTGGGAATGTGATTATTCTAGGAGATTTTAACCTACCAGATATAACCTAGTCACACTTCAAAGGCATCACCTTACTTGAGCAATCTTTTGCAGAACACTGTGCAGAAAAATGGTCTTGAACAGCTTGTAATGGAACCCACCTGTAATCAAAATATCTTGGATTTATTTCTCACCAACATTTACGAAAATTTCTCCTACTTCAAGGTAATTAATCCCTTAGGTAGCAGTGACCATAATATGGTATTGGGGGTGTTTGGTAACAACTCAATACATAACAAATTGTTCTACCACTATACGAGATTACAATATGGCTGACTTTGATGCTATTATGAATTATTTAAAGAACATAGATTGGGACTACATATTTCGTGGTCTTTCAACTGAATCTGCTTGGATAAATCTTAAGGAGATTATTTGTAAAAATTGAAAATTAATTTGTCCCTATCAAGAGAAAATATTATAACAAGGGCAGGGCACCTATTGGGTTGAATGCTAGCATAAAAAGACAAATTAGGACTAATCAAAAAGCTTTTAAAAGACTTGGAGCTGGATTCACAAAGCTTTCAGAAGGTGCAAAACCTTCCCTAAGTCCCCCAAACTGCCGTAGCTACAGAAAAAAAGGGGAGATTGCTCTAAGTACTATTCACAAAAATCTCTGCAGCTGTAGAAAAAAACACTATGAACAGTGGAAAAAAGTGCAGCTGCGGAAGTCCCTGAGGGAAAAAAAGCATCAGATAAGTAAGGCACAGCCCCTGAAAGGCTATTCTCTCAGCCAGATTTTTTCCGCAATTGCAGAAAAAATGTTACACGTAGTGGAATGAGTTGTAACTCTCCCTCAGGAAACTGCAGTACAATTCCAACAATTGGAATTAATTAAGGTGGAGGTGAGGCACAGGTAATAGCATCACAGATAGTATAAGCAGTGGCTGATGTTACAGCAACAAAAGCACACATTGCCATGATATGGCAACAGGCAACAACCACCAGAACCAGTGCAGCCCATGACGGAGCCCTACAGGCAGTAGAGCCTGACCAGCCTGCAGTGAGTGCTACCCCTGCAGGCAACATGGACACCACAGGGAGAGACAACCAGATGTGACAGTCTGCCACTGTGGTGCCATGATATTGCTGATACCAGTGGTGCTGCAGTCATTCCAATTGAGGGACTGGTTGGTGTTATCTATATGGGTGCTGTCAACCTCATACTATGGCAGCAATGTTAATGACTGCTGTTTCAGCTACTTGGATGTACTATTGCTGTGCCTCCTCAGCCATTTCCACAGCTGTGGATCCATAGCTGCAGATTTTCAGCACTTATGGAATTCCCACAGTTGCTTGAATTCTGCAGCTGTGGGACTTTTTATGGAATTCTGCAACTGCACAACGTTTCTTTCAGAATAAGGTGCAGCTACGTTTCTGCAGTGCTGTAAGCCATTTTCCCACAGCTGCGGAATTTTTGCTATTCTTTGAGACTCCTGCCCTTGAACACTACCAATCTGCAGCTAATAAAATAGCCTATAAAAAGCACTTAGACTATTAAAAAATCTCATAAAACAAGCTGAGGCTAATATGGAATTCAAAATTGCTTATAGTAAGAATGCAAAACTTCTTCATGCATGCATAAATTCCAACTCTAAGACATCCATAAAACTATTGGTCCTGTATACAAGGATAATACTTTACTAAACGATGACAAATCTATAGCTGATAGTTTCAATGACTACTTCTGTTGCATTTTCTCCCCTAAAGTAGATAATCTGTTCCATAATAATACTGATGCAAGTAAAATGAATTCCATAACTTATGATGATGTTTATTCTGAAATAATCAAACTTAATATCAGATACAGTCCTGGACCAGATAATATCAGTCCTTAATTTCTTAGGTATACTGCCCACATAGTAGTGCACCCCCTTTCTATAATCTACAATCTTTCATTGAAGGAAGGATATATTCCCCAGGATTGGAGGACAGCTATTGTTGTCCCGATTTTTAAAAAAGGCAATAGGGGGCAGTTAGAGATAATAGACCTAGCAGCTTGACAACGTATTGCTGCAAGATTATGGAGAAATTAATCAAAAAACTATTAAAAGGATTCTTAAATGATAATGATATGGATGACTTGAAGCAACATCGGTTTACAAGGGGTAGGTCCTACTGTACCAACTTGATTACATTCTATAACAATATCATTTTAAATCTGGATAATGAAGTTCCTTCAGATGTTATTTTTCTAAACTTTTTCAAAGCCTTCAACAAGGTGCCACACAATATCCTGATAGCTAAATTATCAGACCTGGGCATTGACCACTGTTTGGTTAAGTGGATACACTGTTGGCATACTGATCATTATCAACGTGTTTGTATTAACAATACCTTGTCTAACCAGGGAGAAGTCAGCAGTGGTATCCCCCAAGGATCTGTATTGGGCCCAATACTATTTAACCTTTTTATATCTGATATGGTCAGAGACTTAAAAAACAGCATAATAAAGTTTTCAGCTGATGCCAAGTTAGAAGGTCAAGTTAATAGTCTTGACCAGCATTTTTCATTAGTGGAAGACTTAGGTAAACTCAAATCATGGGCAATGAGAAATGGAATGATCTTTAACACTAATAAATGCGTTGTCATGCATTTTGGACACAAAAACCCCAATCACTCTTATAACCAAGCAATTCTAAAAAATTCAGACCTTGAAAGAGACCTTGAGGTTCTAGTGAACAATAAATTAAACTTGTCAAATAATTGTACAGTCACTTCAAAAACAGCAATGGGGCTGATTTCAAGGATTAAGCTCTCTTTTACTACAAGAACAGAGCAATGTATCATTCCTCTATATGGCGGTTATGTACATCCACACTTGGACTATGCATCACAGTTCTGGTCTCCTCATCTAGTTAAAGACATGAATAGGGTGGAAAGAGTTTAAAGGTCTATTACTAAAACTATTCCTAGATTAAAGAACATAACATATCCAGGTAGATTAGCTACAATTGGACTTCACTCCCTCCTATCCTATCAGATGTCAATGGGGTGATTTATTACTTTTGCATGAGATCCTGCAGAAACAGGATCTTACTAGAAGCTGAGGACATTCTTATAGTACTGCTATGAGTAATACAAGATCTCGCAATAGAAAGTTAGCAGTACCTCAGGCCACACCCAATAAAATAGACAACCTTTACATGGTTAGAATTACTGAAGTATGGAATAGACTGCCTCCATTCATTGACGATATCACAGATTTTAATGCCTTTAAAAAATCCCTGGATGATTACTATTACAACAAGCACATACTGGTGTAATTTTGACCCAGAAATGTGGGGGACATTCCTGACGGGCCTTGTACTTTCTTATGTACACACAAATCTAGGCATTTTTATTCCAGTTTCCTTAGCCGGTTAACAAATGAAAAATGAAATAAATAAAAAAAATAAAATCATTCGTTTTGTAATCATTGTTGCCAGTGTTAATATTCTTTGGTCCTTTGGTTGCAATTACAGTCTTTCAAAATTGTTTGATATAAAAATGTTGCATGTTAGTGGAATGTGTTTATTTAGAATTTTCTTTAGTTCACTTTGCACACATTTCCTCCATTGTGATATTTCTTTGCATTCCCACAGTAAATGATAGTGGTCAGTTTTACTTTCACATAAACAGTTATGCCAGCATTATACTTTATTCATTTGTAAAATATATATTTATATAAATAAATAAATAAATAATATATATATATATATATATATATATATATATATATATAAGTTTATATAGGTTATATATGCATGGTCTACTATCTCATACTCTTATTGATTTGTTTTTGTCATACATGTATAACTTATTGCTGCTAATCCATATTTGTTTCCATTTGTTATCTATTTTTATATGTAATTCCTTTTCCCAACTAACTTGTGATTTTACATTGCTATTTTCCTTTTTTATTATCAACATCTTATTGAGATGTCCATAAAAGATTGCCACTATGCTAAATTTAGTTTTCACATTTACTTTTAATATGGATGTGATATCTAAAAAAGATATTTGTTGTTAATTGTTGAGATTTTGAGTTTATTTTATTTATTTATTAAATTTTGATAACCGGGTAAGCCCGCTGGGCCCCGAAGGTCCCTTTTTCAGGGGTGACCTGGGGAATTACATGGAATAATACATGGGTTGATATATATTTTTAATGTATTTTTTACCATTAAGTGTTTTATTCTAGAATTATTATCATGATTCTCCAAAATCTCCTCTCAAATACATCCCAAGTTATTTCACTGTTGCTTTCGGTGAACTCTATCCACAGTTAAATGTCTTCAATTCCTTCACATAAGGAGAGAGTTCATTATTTTTGTATTCCACATTATACTGGATAACAATTTAGTGTTGTTCTGTGGGAGAATCTTATTCCATTTGATGCTTATTTTGTAAAAAGTATCATTAATTATTAAGGTTTTTTTTATATGAGAGAACATTTCCGGGTATACTAGTAAGTTTTGGATTTTTAATTTTGGATCTTTGTTATTTCAGATTTGTTGAATTTGGGATGAATATGTACCCATAGCATCAATTTCTGTCATTGGGGCATCTGACCAATGAATTATTTGTTTGAGTTTGGTGGCCCAATAATAGCAAACTGGGTCTGGGCACCACATCCCCCCTTCTTTGCGTATCAGAACCAGTTTTTCCCACACAACTCTGGGAAGTCAACCATGCCGCATGAACTTTTTAAAAGATTTGTGCATTTGTTCAAGCCAGGATGATGGAATTTATCCTTGGACTCCTTGAGAAATATTTTATTTATTTATTTATTTATTTATTTGATTTACCTGAAAGGTGGACTGGGCAAAGCCTATTTTCAGCCACACTAGGTGAATGAGTAATAATAATAGGGTTACATACAAAATTATATAATACAAAACAACACTTATTAAAATCATAATAAGCTATACAGTCAAACAATGCTGGTCTTTAACTCTTAAGCGCATCATTTACAACTACAGTTACATTCATATATACACTTTAAGTAAAATACATCAAATGTGGCAAGATCATCATTTTTAATGCCTCTATTCATCTACACAAGGATAACGATTTGTTTTGCCAGCTGTCTATTAACATATTTATTCTATCTACAAATATTATTAAGTTGGTTTCTACTGTTTTTCTTACAGTGTTTGTAATAGTAATGCCCAGATATTTGATTACTTCTTCATATTTCATTTCTGTTAGGATTTCTTTGATATTTGGTTGCATACTATTTATAGGTAATACAATGGATTTGGTTTAATTTAATTGATAGCCAGATATCACCGAAAATCTATCAAATTCTGCCATTAGTATTGGGAAGGTTATTGTGGGATTGGTCAAAAAACAGCAGAATATCATCTGCATAAATGTTTAATTTAATTTGGTTATTCAATGTTGTTATTCCAGTAATTAAGTTCTTTTCTCAAATATGGTTTAATAATGGTTCTAAACTTAAGATAAATGGTAACAGAAAAAGGGGCACCCTTGTCTTACTCCATTTGTCATTTGCAATGGTTCAGATTTGTACTGATTAATTTTAAAAGAAACTTTTCAGTTTTTATAGAGTGCTTTACAGGTAATTGCTGTCAACATAAAAGCAGGAAATCTATATTTGTCTTTGTTACAGCCCCACCCCAATTCCCTCCTAGAAGGGAGCTCAGCTCCTGCCCTGAATGTCCTCCCATCATACTCAGGCTTGCCACTCCTGGATGCAGCCACCAGATGGGCATCCCACCCCAAAGGACACTAATGGTATACCCTGGCTTGCCCCCCAGGGTGGTGCCATGGGAGCAGGACCCCCCGATGGGCACTGGTGTCAGTGGTAATGGCATCAGGGCACAGCATCATACCCGGGGGACCAGAGGTTTATTTTGTAATGATCCCCAGGGATACAGGGTGTGCAGTGATGCCAGTGTCTGTCCTGTCTCCCACTCAGTCAGGTGTTGGCTCTCCCATGATTCCCCTGGCCCCCACCAGAGGTTGCCAATCAGCCAGGTACGCCCCCTCCTCCCAGAGAAGGAGAGCCATCCCTTGGATGCTCCATCCTTCTCTGCCCTGCCAGCCCACTGACTCCCAGGTCCATTCCTGAACCCAGGATGTCGGTGTCACAAGCAGTCACCTTGCAGCTGTGCTGGTGAGCCAGCACTAGGAAATCTGTATTCTTGCAGTGTTTCAAACATGTAGTACCAGTTTAAAAGATCAAAAGCCTTGGTGGCATCCAAGACAATGGCAATGGTTTCTGGGTCTGTCCTTTTAACAGAGGAGATGGCAGCCTGGGCATCTCCCAGTCCATCAAATATGTTTCTGTTTTTAATAAAACCCTTTTTATCAGGGTACACTATTTTCTGTATTTATTCTGAATTTTGATTACTATTAGTTTGGCAAATATTTTATAGTTGATAGTTAAGAGTGCAATGGGTCAGTGATTTTCTGGGTAAGTTATATCTTTGTTTTCTTTGGGAATTAAGATCATGTTGAAATCAGAAAAAGTTTTGGGAGATTGACTCCTATCTGTCAGTTCCTTTGCCATTCTGAACAGCCAAGGAATACGTTCTTTGATAAATGATTTATAGAATTTGGATATGAAGCCATCAGGGCCAGGTGTAGAGCTGTTTTTCATGAACATTACAGCCACAATCATTTCTAGCTTTGTAAATTCCTCTGATGATATCTTTGCTGGTTCACAGCTAAGTTATCTTACATATTGTTGAATTGTCTGGGATTGCTTACAATTGTGTTTATCATAAATTGTTATATAATAATTCACAAAGACCTCAGAAATGTCATCATCTTTTGTGACTACTTTATCTGATGGGTCTTTTATGTTTGCAATAGAATTTTGTTCTTTCTGTTTTTTTCAAGGCATATGCAAGAAGTCTGTCTGATTATAGGCATAATAATATATAAGCTTGTTTTTAAGTTGTAAAATGTTACCTTCTGCTTCCTGCATTAACCATTGTTTTGTATCTAATATCTTTTGTTCCATTATTTCTTGAACAATCAGATCTTCTCTACTCAGTTTATCTTGTGAATCTTTTATTTCTAAGTCTAATTGTCTTTCTTTATCTTTTTGAATTTTGTTTTTTCCCAATTTTATATGACATTATTGTCCCCCTAATTGTACCTTTGAAAGCATCACACATTGTAGTTTCTTTTGTACTTTCATTGTAATTAAATTCCCCCAAATTCTTTTATATGTTTTAATCAATTCTACGAATATCTTAACTTGCAATACTGTAATGCGTTATCAAATCTCCACTGTGGATTTCTTTAACTGTCATATATATATATATATATATATGTTATAGTTATCACTGCATGATTTGAAATACAAATGTCATTAATATCAGTCTCCACTATATTATTAAATTCTTTGTTGATTAGCACTGTATATAGTCTATTTTGGAGTGAACCTGTATATGTCTGTCTTTAAAGGTATATTTTATCTTTTCTGGGTATTTGTTTCTCCAGGTTTCACATAAATTATGTTAATTTAGAAAGTCTTTGGTAACCTTTACTAATGTAATATCTTGTGACAAAGTTTTTGTTGATTTATCATTACTGGGGCTTAGTAAGGCATTCAGATCACCTCCTATTATAATGGTTGGCACATTTAGTTTGATCAAGGCTTTGGTTGTAATGTTGAGGAATTCAATATATGAGATGAATAGTCCATATATTGAACCTAATACTACTTCAGTTCCACATAGGAAACCTTTTAGAAGAAGAATTTCCCTTTCATTGTATTCCCATTGTTGGACAAGTTTGAAGTATACATTTATTGTGATTATAATTGCTACACCTCTGCTATTGGAGGTGCCATTAAAAAAAAGTGTACTTGCTTAATCCAGCCACTTTTTAATCTAAGATGTTCTTTAGATGTTAAAGGGTTTCTTGCTTAGGCATTACTTGTACATTCTTTTGTTTAGCTTATAAAAGTATAGCTTCTCACTTTTTTAAATTATTTATGCAGTTCACATTCAAAGAGGAAAAGACAGTTCTTGGAGAGTCAGCCTTATTTAGTTGATGCATATAATGATATATTTAACAGTTTCTTTCTCCTTTCAAATTTCTGTTGTCTAACATTTTGTTTCTTTATACTAAACAAAATCATTCCAAATGAATCATAATCATACTCATTTTTCTTTATCATAACTTTGTTCATATTTCCCCCGGTGACTGTGTCAGGAACAGTTACCCCTGTGTATCTAAAATGTAGCTGATTACCATTACCCTCACCCATAATTATAATTATCATGCCAGTAGGCACTACGTTTGGTGCCTGTGCTAGACTGTATTTATTCTGATGCCCATTTATGGTCAGAAAATCCTGCTCCTCATGCAAGAGGAAAGAAAATGGCATAAAAATAGAATATGAAGAAGAAAGAGAAGAAAAAAGAAATTAGAAAATGAAAATAAACAAGAGAAGAAAGAGGGAGAAAAAACTGAAAGAGAAGAAAGAAAAGAAGAAATAGATGGATAAAACAATCTTAACAAAAAAAAATCAAATTCCTTCTTCCATATTCTCAATGTCAATTAAACATTTCTTGTACTCTGTCTTTCAAGTCCTTTTCCACTTCTTCTGCAGTGTTACAGGCCCATTGTTTGTTGTTTATAAAGACCTTTAGTTTATGTGGTGGAACAAATGCTGGTTTACGGCCCTTCTTTCATGCAATATCAGAAATCCTGCCTGTACCAAATGCATTGAATTTCAGACACAAGATTATTACACTGATCAATAACTGGCTGCAAAACTGAACAAATAAAAAAGGGCTTCACTTCCTCAGGAACTGGGAAACATTTGAAGGCAGATATGATTTATATAGCAAGGATGGACTCCAGCTGAATTAAAAGGGTAGTAGGCTGCTGGGACAAAAGATTGAACGCTTAGCAAAGGAAGCTTTAAATGAGATGGTTGCAGGAGAAGGGAGAAATTCAATCATGATTTAAAGGAAGAATAAAAGACCACTGTAATAGGAGCAAAAGGAAATTAAAGGGAATTCTACTAAATGACAGAAGCCTAAAAATAACCAACAAATTGTAATTTGAAATCCTTATCTAAAAAAGAAAGTACAGATATTGCTGGTGTAATTGAGGTGGGATAGTAAGGTAGAGTGGATTAAACAGACTGACAGCTACAATATATTAATCAAGGAGAGAACAAGTAAGGGGGGGTGCCCTTGATGTGAGGGGAAAACATACATTGTGTGCAAATTGAGGGAAGTACAGTAAGTAAGAGAACAAACACACTGGATGTATTTGTATTAAAGTAAATGATAAATAGAACATGGCTTTTCAACTAGGTTTATATTATAGCCCACAAAAGATGGGAGAACTGGAAACCACACAGATAATGAATGAAACAGAATATGAAACTTTAACAACAGGCACAATTATTATGGGAGACCTGAACTTTCTTGGAATAAACAAGGAATGTAAAACAACAGGCAATAATCTTGAAAAACTTTTTCTTGACATGAATAAAAGGGCAAATCTAGACTAAGTTGTCATAAAAAATACAATAGGAAAAAAAATCTGTGACCTAATTCTAGCTAATAACCCAAACAAAATCCATAATATACAGATAAGAGAGTCACTATGTGGGAACGGCCACTGCACAGTCTCATTTATCATTGATAGACTGAAAACTACTAGTAAGTGGAAAACAAGAAGGCACTATTATTTAAAGGAAACTTTGGGCCTGATTACAAGTCATGTTACACGTGGCGCAAGGCGATTTATGCCACACCCTATGGTGCAAATCGCATCTTATGCCATGAGTTACTTGAGTTGCAGTTCCAAGTTGTGGCTTGTGCCATACTGCATGCAGGTTGTGCCAAAGGTGAGCTACACCACCCACTGCACCCACAATGCATTGTGGCATTGTGCAAGGGTGGGTTATGGCAGCAACTGCACCCTATTCTGGAAGGACAGCTGCCATAACCCACTTACATGATTACAAGACCCGCTATGGCACTGTGGGGTTAGACTAGCATGGAGATGGTCTAAGGGGCATCTGTCCTGGCAAAATGATGGATGCCCCCCACAGCAGCACATATGACACATTGCCCTGCCCCACATACCCCCAGCACAGTGATGCTCCCACCCCCAAAATTCAGAGAGCCCCAGGGTCTGTTTTGTGCCATGCCCTCAATGCACCTGTGCCACTTGGTCAGCCCTCACAAGGCTCCCAGGGGAGTGCAGGAGTGTTACAGGGTGGGGGGCTCTGGGGGGGCAGTTCAATGTGGGCTGCAACTTGAAGCACCCAGGTCCATTGCACCAGTCCCATGGCGTAAGCCTGCAGCTGCCGCAAGTCATGAGTCATAGGTGCTGGGGACCCTGACTGTCTTGAAATAGGGTGCAGGGTACCCGGCATAGCACTGCATGGTGCAACTCACATACTTCCATGAGTTGAACCATGTGACTTGGAATTGAGCCCTTTAAATCTAAGATCAAGGAAATCAGTATGGTTAAATTGGAGGAAGTATTCATGGATAACAATGTTAATGAATGTTGGGAAACCGTCACTAGAATTATACAAAAAATGGAAAATAAACATATACCAAAAGTTAAAATCTACAACTAGAAAGAAAAGAAGCCCTGTTGGTTAAATCATACTTTCAATAAAGCAATTAACAAAAAAAGGAAACTCTTTACTAAATAGAAAAGTAACCCATTAGGCAATAACACATTGGCATACAAACAAAGCAGTCAAATGAACTCAAATGAAAATAAAGGAATATAAAAGAAACATTGAATTTAAACTAGCAGCATTGAATGGGAACATAAAAACCATTTTACAAATATGTAAACTCCCATAAAATACAGGATAGAGCTATAGGGTCTTTGTAGTTTAAGGGAGGAATGATCAACAATAAGGATGAAATGACAACTGAATTAAATGTATTCTTTTGGCCATTTTTCAACATATAATATGCATTGGATAGAAATTAGGATCTGACCATTAACAAATTGACAGTGCAGGTGATGTAGATGTAACAAAGAAAAGCACAACTGAGGAAAAATTATCCAACTTAGATGCTACCAAATCAGCAGGACCAGACAATATTCAGCCAAGCATATTAAAAGAACTAAGTAAGCAATAATGCATGACAAGCTGTGTGGTTACTGGGGATTAATCAACACCCTGGGTGCATTGTGAGGCACGAGGTGGTGGAGGGCCCCCGTCACCCAGGTGCTGGATTAATCCCTCAGTAACCACACACAGCTTGTCATGGGTTATTACGCTTATAACATGGCATTAATATATAGTTTAAAATATTACCATATGGTGTAGATAATGTTCAAAATATGCTTGCATTTGAAGGTGTCCTTCCACATAAAGAAGTTCCATTTCTGTTCCATTTTTATAAACTATTATTAGTGCCTTAAATTTGATTTTCTACCATTATGATCAAACGTTTATGCTCTATCATTTGAAATTCATTATTAGAATTCAGATTCTGCAGATGTACACTGACCAGTGTTCTTTATGATCAGTGTGCCATTCAGTACTCTGTTGTAACAGCTGTGTCATCTGTTTCTATCGTCTGATTCAAAACATAAGTGATAATGATGAAACTGAACATAATATACTGTTCTGCAGCAAATAAATAATACAAAGGAAACTTGGTGTGCCAAAAACAATGCTTTAGTTAGCGATATGCTAATTTGTAACCCGGAAATGTGCTGGTACAACAGTAGTGCCACAGTTACATTCGTTCCTGGAAACGGAACATGCAATATTTGTTCTAGCACTATAGCACTTTCATATTTGAATGAGGAAGTTGTCATGCACTAGAGGTAGATTACAGTATTAGTCAATTAAGCAGATTTGATAGTTTCAAAATTACAACAGTTAAACTATAGGCAGTATCATTTTATTTCCCTGATATCTGTACATAACTGAATAATGGTATGATTATGCAGTTTCTGAAACAGCAGGTTAGTGCAATTACTATTATGTACAGATTGCTGATTCTGCAAAATGATTACAGATTAATGCGCTTCTAAAAAAACATATCTGATATTTCTTTCATTTCCTGTTTCTGGGTTCCTGAACTTTAACTTAGTAGCAAAACATGCATCTGACATTTTACCATATCCTGCTTTCTGCTTCATAACAATTAACACAACTTGTCACTTTGCACCAGGAAAAGAAGCAGAAAAACTATTTCAAATACTTGATGCTGCAGTTTTTGCAGTTCTTTAAAGGCAGGTTAATTAACACAAACTCTAAGTTAGCAGCAGGACCACATTTTAAAACACTTCATGCTGCTATGTCGACAGGTTTAGTAACACTACTATAGAATACCAGCTTACATCTCACTTGATTAACACA
The DNA here is from genome assembly GCA_016271365.2 of Neoceratodus forsteri. Classification (NCBI taxonomy): domain Eukaryota; kingdom Metazoa; phylum Chordata; order Ceratodontiformes; family Ceratodontidae; genus Neoceratodus; species Neoceratodus forsteri. The sequence continues at coordinate 784,343,647 of CM028137.1, forward strand.
TACAGTCATTTTTTTTTCAAACAACAATACCAGCTTCTGTTCTTTATTATATGATGTTACTCATGAAAAATATTACTACTGCATTGGCATACTTCTGTATACTACAATACATAATCTTTGCCACCTACACTTTTAATTATTATGTATACCTACTCTATCTGGTTCAATTGGTCTGTGTTACAGTGCTTAATAGGTGTGCCTGGATTGCTGGACTGAGTACAATAATTAAAATGTACAGTGCCATGATTTTGGAAATATTGCATATTTATTCCAGATGATGGTGCTGTGTTACAATACTGTCCTAAGGGGCTAAATGCAGAAGACATTTCTAATGGGCATGGTGTGTTCTTAGTGTTCACTGCAGGAGATACTAATGTAGTTCCTATACATGGAGAACTACTACAGTTAGGAATGTCAGACACTGGTTTCTGATTTTCTTCACATTCTGTTACAGTACTCTTGCTTTTAGTATCTCTTTCTGGTATGCTTGAGATACCAGTGGAACTTAACAAGGTACTCCACTTCCAATAGATGCAAAGACTGGTTTTGCAGTGATGTCCTGTTATTGTCATTATTTCTCTCTATGCCAGACTGGCATCAGAGAGAATCTTAACAGCAGCATTCCTTAAGCAGTGATTTGTGTACTTTGGCAACAATTCAGCGATTCAGAGATTTTGGGCGTGAGGTTACCTAAATAATTTACTCCCATTGATTTCATTGTAGACCAATACTGGTCTTCAGGATGAATACTTCTCTTGGGATATAAATAAAGTACTGGGGCAGAAGGGGGACACTTACTGATATATTTTTTTAAACATTTGATAGGGCATAGTGGGTTGTTCACATCACCAAAAAGAAACCCTCAGAGAGAGTGCCTGTTAACTTCATGTGGGTTGGCATGTTTTTTTTGTGTGCGGGTTGAAGGCCAGCAACATATATTCACACCCATACTCATCTTCAGTCACAACAAAAGAATCCTGCTGTTAATCCTTAACTCCTTCCCTTCCATGCCTTGCCAGATCAAGCTGCAATTCAAACCAAACATGCTGGATAAGACCTTCCAGCGAGTTTGGATCAAGTGCTTTTGATGATCTCAATTTCTTTAAGTCTGACTGGGTTATGGGCGGGTGGTGTGTGGCTCTGTCTTGCCCTTCTTTTCTTAACTGCTTTAATATTGCAACAAATACATTATTGGCAGATTTAAAGATCACATCAGTGGTTAAATTCAGGTTCCTACTGTTTTCTACATTGTTTAAATAATGATTTATACCAGCCCTCAGGCAAATAAGAGAGGTCACTGTATATAGCTTTCCCTCACTTCCTTGCACACTTGGATAAAACTCTCTCAGTAAAGCAGAAAGGTCTTCTGCACTTATGGTTTTAAGGTCAACAACAATACTCTTCATTTTAAGACAGTCCAGGAATACATTTGTTGTACACACAATACTTTTCTGTGTGTTTATCACATCCTTTGCCTTTTCTAAAGCATCTACTTCTTTGGGACAAAGAACAACATGTTGGCCACTTGGGTTTTCAGACTTATCGCTGCTTTCCTTGGTTTTTCTGCCCTGTACAACATGCTGTGCTACAGATTTTTGCCCTTTCTTTATCATGCTATTATTTTTCTCTTTCTCCACAACTGACATTTTGTCCTGCTTATCACATGTCATGCTACTGACTGTTGCTGAAAGTGTCTGATGATTCTTACTTCTGACATGAGCAATCTCACAGATAGACTTTCTTTCTGTTACTCTCTATCTCTCTGACTCTGTGGATTTCTTATATGCTGAGTAAGAACTGATCCTGCTGCTTTCAGCATCTTTCAATGACATGGTAAAACCATTTCCCTGTTGGAAATATGTCATTGGCTCTCTTGTTTTCTGTGTCACTGTCTTGAACTACTAATATGTTACCAGCACTGCTGTTAGTACTGTAACTGAGGGGTACAACATACTGGCATTTTTGTTCTTTGGGTCGCTCTATCATAGAATCTATAATGCAGCTCTTATCTATTCCTGAGACAACCTGACCACTGTAACTAGAGTTTTACCCTTTGTCACTTTCTAGTTCTACTTCTTCCTTACAGCTGTTCACTACTGTTGAAGCACCATGGACATAAGCACACTGACTAGGACCTCTGTTTCTGTATAGTGCTGTGTGATCGCAGACATGATCACAATACATTTCATCATAAGCATCTTCAATATCTTGCTTACTGGCATATGGTGCTTTGCCATTTGGAAATTTCTCAATAAGTCACTCATTTATACTTATGTGGCTGCAAATTTTGAAGCCATAAGCCATCTTCATTAATACCACAGCTATAATGGAAGTAAAATACTGCTCTGTAAATACTATGATTTGCTTTCTAAAATGCGAAGATTTTCAATTGCTTTACCTTGCTGGGCAATCACTATAACTTCACTTAGTGTGGCTTCTGAGTCTGCTTGGGTGTGTGGGTGGCAAAACCAAAAAGCACTGCAACCAAATCGAACAGTGACAGAATACTCCAGTCCTAGTTTACACACACAGAGCATAACGGATAGCAGCTCTCTTAATGAGTTCCAGCTTACTGTAACGTACAAGCACTGATTTCACTGAGGGACTGCTGACACTCAGCGTGCGTGTAACAGAGCTTAATGACTTGTCATATGATGCTCATTATCCAATCATTTTACTTTCTTATAATTGCCATGTTATAATGTCAGTTATTTTGGAACCAATAACTCAAATAATTAACTAATCCATAAGGAAGGGAGAAGTACTAGAAGATTGGAGATCAATCATAATAGCACCAATAATTCATGCAACCCCTAGACGGCACTACTCCAAGGGCTACTACCTCTGCCTACTAGCCGGGATGTAGGTTCAGGGGCCTGGGTTCCCATATTAGCTTTAAACTGGTTCTTACCCAAGATAGTACATTTTTGCAGTACCACCACCCAGAGTCTAGCTTTAAGTGGACCAGATTAACCTGGTACAACCCTTTGGGATGCTGTACCCACCCACATTTACCATATGCCACCCCAAACATGACCCGATAACATTTCCCCAATTTTGATACCTTTTACATTTACTAGCTGGGGACTAATAATGTGCTCATGACACAGGTATCTGCAAAACAACAATAACAAGTTTATTTACAGGGGGAGGGGTTAGAATGGGTGAAAAAGGAATAGAGGTCAGCTATATACATTTTTACATTTAGTTTGATTGGTTTGATTTGGTTTGGATCAATATTATACAGTTACATTTTAAATCACATTAAGCCCACCAACTTCTGTGAATAACCAGAACCCTGGCTATCTAACTGGCTGCAATAAATCAGTTAATACAGTATTCATTAACACCCACACTGCTACCAGTCCCCAACATTTGGTATGACACCCCACAATCACAACCTTAACCTGGCTGCCCAGTAACCAAAGTCCACAAAAGGTGCAGGCCTGATAGATGGTGCAGGCCTGATAGGTGGTGCAGCTGTACATTGGCTGGCAAGTTGTTAAGATTAAGGCTTAGGCTTGAAATATTGAACACTTTAACTATGTACAGTCTCTTTAGGTGGTGCAGGGGAGGCTCTGCATTTACTCACAGAAGACTTCTCTTTAAGCAGGTTAAAATTAAGTGCTCCTAGCAAGCGGGCACAATCCCTGGAGGTTAAACTGCAGGCAAGCTGACAGCCAGGTCCCACCTAAGCTGATTGCAGAGATTTTAAAACTTGACAATGGGAGCAACACTTTTACTTTGGAAGACTGAGCCCCTTTCAGGGCTAAGAACACTTGCGGTGTAACCAGACTGGTTAAAGTACATTTAACACATTTATATTTTTTAAGGTTACATCAAGCACATTTATCCATTTAAAGCATTTGTCCAATCCGAGGCCATTCTTTTACTTTATCTAGCACATTTATATTTCTTAAGATTGAATTCAGCACATTTATTCCTTTAAAACATGGTCCAAATGGAGGACATCTCTTCACTTTTTCTAGCACATTTATATTTCTCCATTTCGCAATCAGCATATTTACTTATTTAGAAACTTGTCCAATCTTTGGACATCTTCTAACACAACTAACAAACTGTGCTCTTGGCAGTAACAGTTCTACAATATAGCTCACTGGTCTCTTTCAATTTAATCCTGAAATTCAGCAGTAGCTCACTTGGGCTCTTTCAAATTAACTTGCAATTCTGCATTAGCTCACTTCGGCGCTTTCAAATTAACTTGCAATTCAGATACATTTATATATTAAATGAGCCCTCCACAGTCACATAACTAATAAGGGTCCACCCTGTCTGAGCATTTGAACAGATGCTGGGTGCAGACAAACAATTTCAAACAGTTCTCAATGGGCTTTGCTGTCCCATTATGCTTTCTTTAAGTTGCCCCTTGTAGGTACAATTCTACTCACTCAGGCATCCTCACAGGAATGGCTCTCCTTCATCTGAGGTTCCTGAAGATGTCAGCACTCTCACTGCTGAGGCAGGATCAGCTCTTTCACAGCTGGCTTGGCTTGAGGTTGCAGGAACCACATTTTTCCTAAACCTGGAGGATATTTTCTGACAACCCCCAGGCTAGCAGGTTTTGCTTTAGTTGACCACTTGTTTGTCTGACAAAGGAAAAAACCCTCTCCCCTGTGGAGGGCTTGCACTTGATCAGTAGGCCTATTTGGCTTGATGAGAGCCTGAGCCCTGACCCCTGTGGGGGGGGGCTCCTGCTCGAATCTAATCTGCCCAAGCAGCCAGAAAAAATTGGCTTTTATGGGGCTTTCTTGAGGCTCCCTATTGGCTGAAGCTATTGGTTACTCCATATGAGACTGGCAATCACAAAAAATGAATTATTCATAAAGCCTCCTCAATGCAAAATTGGTTTTCTATTTTGGTGCCTGAATTTAGGTCCCTGCAGTTCCCCATAAGCACTTGGAAGTTTCCCAAGAGCTTTGGCAAAAGTCCCACATGTCCTGGCTAAACAATTTCAGCTTTCTGATTGGCTGTTTCTGCTCTGTAATGGCTGATAAACACACAGTCCCTGTAGCAGATTTTACACAGTCCCAAATAAAGTCCTGGTATAGCTAGAATGATTATTATATTGCACATTTGCTCCACACATCAATAGACACATCTGTGTCCTTGATATTGTTGCCCAGATTAAGCTGTTTGTTTCAGTCCTGAGCCTGCGAATATTTAGTGTCCCTTGTTGCAGCAGGCAGGCTTTTATCTGAGTCCCAACATTACTGGTGCAGCCAGGCTTAAATATATTTATTTAACTTTTCCCCTTGAAACATTTTGTCCCTAAAAGTCTAACGGCAGCAGCTGCTGTTTTATTTATTTATTTTTTTGTCCCTGCAGTAGCCCCCCAAAAATGCAGTTTTTGAGGGCATACAGAATCCTCATTAATATCCATGAGGATCTGGGCTCTGGCTCATTAATATTCATGAGCCCTGATCAATAGTGCTTTGTAAAACCTTTTAAATAAATACAGAAAAAAGCTCTCTTGGCCCTTGTTTAGATCACTGGTCCCCACTCTGCCTAACATGGGAACTGAGACTGCTGAGCACTCTTCTGCTGGACCACAAACCAAGCGGTCAAGAGATCAAAGGTACAGCTTTGCGTATGTGCAATCCCCTCATCATGGGAGTGCTAAAGCAAGCACAGGAGATGTGTGACTTAAGCTTTGGAGCCCAGGATGGGCCATAGTTGCACTGGGGCTAAGTTGGGGGGGGGGCAAAATGCACAAAAAAGGACTTGGGCTGCAGAGGAAGAAAACGTCAGGCAGTCAAGAGGCACTCCAGGAGGAGGGAGGAGAATGGGAGAATGGGTATAAGGCAAGCCCCCAAATTGGTGGTGGGGGGCTTCATTCAAAAAGAGGACAAGTCATAACTTGAAAATTACAGGCCCATTGCCTCACATCAGTTATATGCAAAATATGTGAGATTTTAATATCGGAAGAAACAGACAAATATGTAAAGGAAATGGGATCAGTGGCTATCAATCAACATGGCTTTACCAAACTAAGATCATGTACAACTAATCTCCTATGCTGCTATAATAAAATCAGCAAATACCTGAACTCTAATATACCCATGGATGTGACATACTTGGATTTGAAAAGGGCATTCAATAAAGTGCCATATAAGACATTAATAAACAAATTACACTCCAAAAACATAAATGACAAGTATATCTAATGGGTTAAAGCATCATTTATGAGAGAATGCAGAGAGTAAAGATCAATGGTATAGTATCAAGTGAATGTCCTGTGACTAGTGGGGTCCCTCGGGGCTTGATCCTAGGTCTACTACTTTTCAACTTATATATACGTTATTTAAATACAGACTGGCAAATGATCATAAACAGATTTGCAGATGACCTAAAATTAGGAGGACCAGCAGACAAACAAGAAGCATCATAATTCTTGAAAAGAATTAAAAAAAATTGGATAGATGTGCAGTAGCTAATAATATGGAATTCAGCATCAACAAGTGTGTGGTTTATGCATCTTGGTTCTAACAATACTAGACATAATTATTATATAAATGTGTCACAGTTAAATAAAGTACAAATTGAATGGGACTTAGGCATAATAACTAACAAGCTAAAATCAGGAAATCATTGTAAGCACACAGTTGCAATGCAAATAAAACAATCGGATGCATGTGGAAAATATTTATTAATACATCTGAAAATGTTATGTTGCCCCTGTATGTAAGACCACATTTGGATTACTGTTCCCTGATATGGCGCCTTCACTTGAGAAAGGATATGGATAGTGTAGAGAGGGTCCTATGAAGAGTGACCAAATTAATTACTTACTAAAAAACACTACCTGCAAGGAAAGACTAAATCAGTGATTGTTTCCATTGGAAAGAAGAGTGAAAGGGAACTTGTTATGTCCATGCAAGATATAAAAAAATGATGATATTTAAAATTACATCGGTTCTGAAATTAAATAAACTAATCATGATCTTAGGAGACTTAAACAACAATTATAGCAACCAACTGTTGAAAAAGATATGGGCAGAAACTTTTTAACTTATAGGGTGGTGAGAGCATGGAATTCCTTGCCGGGAGAAAATGTTGCGAAAGAAAATGAACAGTTACTCAAAAATAAAGGTTAGATGAATATGTGATGAAAAGGAACATAAAGGGGTAAAACCACTGAGAAGAGGGGGAATAATATAAATGGACAATAGGGCAGGATTTTCAAAAGGGTTGGACATGGATGCAAACGCATGCTGCACCTATGTTCATTTTCTTGCATCCTGGCAGCCCTGCTACTATTTTCAGACATTGCATCTATTTATGACAATAAGTCACAATTTGTGGCAAAACATGGTCACAATTGCATCCATTTTGGACACAAGAGCAATTGCATCTGTTTTTGGATGCAAAGGTTTGATCCTCTTAGACAATCTAATAGCTAGTCAAACAGGTTTGGACACATTTCTGCTTTGAAAATGGCAGCAGACACAGTTTGGGCGGATCTTTCTGAAAATCCCCCAAGGTCTTTAATTGACCTATAAAATGCTAGTATTGATACTAGCATGCAAGGAACAATATATGGAGAACTAAAAAAAAAAGTAAGGCATGGGGAGAACAAAACAAAGTATGGGATAGGTTGATAGAATCAGCTCAGCAAAAGAAGGAAGTACCTGTGGGAAACAAAGAAAATATAGGGAACTGAGTGTCAAAGTGCATTGATGAAAAGGACAACAAACAAACATTTGTCAATGCCGAATGTTTGCTTGCTGGCATTGGCAGTGGTAGTGTAGAAGTTACAGAGCTGCGTAATAGGAATGGCAGTGAAGTATTGAACTGAAGCCAACCCCACCACCACCCTGCAGAGAGTGACAGGCATTGGGGTGTGCCTTTGGGTCATCAGGCATAATGGCCACACCATTTCACCACACCCCACCCTGCAGACACTGACAAGTGTCACGGTGTTCCTTGGGATCTTTGGCCCTTATGCGCACCCCATTCCATTAGGAAATACGGTGAGATGGGTGCAATATAGGAGAATGGGGTGAACTTTGTGGCCGAAGAATCCAAGGCATACCTCGATGCCTCTCACTGGCTGCAGGGTGTGGAATGGTATAAGCATTACAGGCAAGAATCCCAAGTTACACCCCTGATGCCTGTCATTCTCTACAGGGTTGGGCGTTATGGTTGTAAACCCTAACACCTCAGGCATTTGTTGGTATTTTCACTCCAAATTTTCAACATGTTTTTTTTGCGACCCCACCTCATGAACAGTGGCAATATCAGTTTGTTAGCTGAAAGCTGCTTATGCACAGTGACTATGGCATTTAGCACTACAGGTGCAAAAACATTCCGAACAGGATGTAAAAAATGACAGCTATACTGTTCATGGGGAGGTGTAAAAAATGGCAAGGTTGCAAATCTGCAGTAAAAATATTAAAAAAACTGGTGAAGTCACAAGTGTACATAGAAACTGTGAAACGCACACCCATAATATAATTAGGTTGGGGATTTTTTACAGCAGATTGTCAACTCAGGCATTTTGGTGCCTCTGATCATGGACAGTGTCACTGTGATTTTCTTTATCTGTCCCGAACAATGATTTCCCACAGCGACCACGCATCTCTGCACTGAAAGTGTGAAAACACACTTCGGCCATGTTGTGAAAAATGACAGCTGTACTGTTCATAAGGAAGTGTGGAAAAATGCCACTGGTGAAAATCTGGACTGAAAATATTACAAAATAATTACTGGTGGCCCCCTTTAATACACGGACTAAAGCCACATTTCAAACGCCGTAATAACCCGTAGAGTGGATTATTATGGCGTTTGCTGTCACTCATTTAATGCGCGTCACCTCATTGGCCCTATGTCTATTTCTGGGCGGGCCAAATACCTGAAAAAATGCGGCTCAGTTTTTCCATCACAGAGCCCCTGCACCATACTTTTCTGCTCACCGCCTTGGCAGATACCTTTATAATTAATGGTCTCCGTTTTCGCCCATTGCCAAAACCATGTGTTAAATGCAGTAACACCTGAGTAGGTGTTACGGCATTCTCGCGCTCCCTTGAACAACAAAGCCGAGACTAATCATATACGATGTTCAAATTGTCCCTGTCACCTCAAGCGGCACTGACTAAAATACACACTTCTGGGGTTGCCTCTATACCAAATAGCCTCCAGCAGCCTCGCATAGCCTAGAAGTTAAAAAAAAAAAAGCCGATTCCAAACACCGAACGAAACCGAAAGACAAGAGCAGGAAAACCGCAACACAATTCAAAAAAACAAAAAGCGACCTCGGACTTTTCAGACAGAGCCCTTCAATTATATAAAATAAAATATGGGGAAAAGTGTGTTAAACTTGAATTTAACACACACCCTCGTTGTTGGATGGCATTCATAAATCCCTCGGGCTTTGCCCTGGGGTTTATGAATGCCATCCAACAACTCGGGTGTGTGTTAAATTCTCGTAACACACTTCTCCCCATACTTTATCCTATATTTAATATATTCATTAGTTTATCTGGTTGATCCTACCTCTCCTGAATGGAAAATTTAGCTGGTTGATCCTGCACTTCCTATTGTTGAAGTGGGGCTTGACGGCAGCTGCATCTTGAATGGAGCATGATGTGGATGGAGGTACACTGCTTAAAAAAAAAACAAACTGTGTGCGCATGCTCGCTTGCCTCTGTGTGTATGTGCCCGTCTGTGTGTAGAGCTGCTCCAGTAGTGTTGACATTAATTACCTTGCACCAGCAATTATAAAAATTAAAAGTTATGCACTTGTGTGTTATTGGAATTTTTTTTACACACCCTCTCAAGGTTTATAGGTCATCCCACCTCTCGGGTGTGTAACAAAATTCCATAATGCACAAGTGCTTAACCATTATTCTCTATGTCATGAACTTACGAGGTTGTGTGGAAACTGCGCAATGCTCACTCGTAACATAGTCATTTTATGGACTTTTGTCACCAAATTTTCAACATAGCCATTTTAAGACCTCTGCTCGTGAACAGTGTAACTGTGATTTTCGTAATCTGTTCTAAACATTGCTTTTGCACACCAAGAGCACCATTATACGCTACATGTGCGAAAACACATTTTGGGTGACATATGAAAAATGGCAGCTGTACTGTTTATAAGGAAGTGTAATAAAATGGCAGTGTTGAAAATCTGGAGTGAGAATATTGAAAATTTGCAAACTTACGAGCATGCGTAGGAACTGTGCAACGCACGCTCGTAAAACAGTCATTTTTAGGAATTTTTTCACCAAATTTTCAACATAGCCATTTTAAGACCTCTGCTCATGAACAGTGTCACTGTGATTTTCTTAATTTGTCCCGTACATTGATTTCACACACCGACTGCGCCATTGAGCACTACATGGGCGGAAACACGTTTTGGGTAAGATGTGAAAAATGACTGCTGTACTACTCATAAGAAGGTGTGGTAAAATGGCAATGTTGAAAATCTGGAGTGAAAATATTGAAAATTCTCGAACTTACGAGCGTACGTAGGAACTGCACAATGCACAGTCATTTTTTGGAATGTTTCCACCAAATTTTCAAAATAGGCTTCTTGAGAGCCTACCTTATGAACACTGGCAGTGTCATTTTGTTAATCAGTCCTGAAAGCTGATTTCACGCAGTGACTGAGAAATCACCCTTTGGGCCTGAATAACACCATGACAGTGACAGCATTCATGAGAAGGGGTCCCAAAAACCCCATGTTGAAAATTTGGTGCAAAAATTCCAAAAAATGCCTGAGATATGCAACAAAGTTGGAAAAACCCTATCTATCCCATTATTCAGCTTACCGGTATTTCCTCAGTTCATGGTCAGCTTTGAAGAGTGCAGACGTGTTCCCAGTCCACCGAAGATCGTCACGCCAGACTCCAGAGGTAAGTATGGGGTGAGGGGTGCGTGGGGAGATAGGGTGCGGAGGGTGGGTGCGGGTTGTGGAGGGGACAGGGAGACTCCGTGAGACCATTTTTTATTTACTGGTTTTTTTTTTTAAATGATGACACGGGACATTTGCCATGCTGTGGTGGGCTCCCAGCATGGCACAAGGATGGCACAAGGATGGCTGGTTGAGGGGGCATGGAGCCGACGGGGGATTGGGCACCCCCGTTGGCCATAGCATCTATTGCCATGCTGGGGTGGGCTCCCAGCATGGCATCCTGTACTCTGAAGGGGGACAGTGGAGCCGACAGGGGATTGGGCACCCCCATCGGCTATACCATGAGTTGGCACGCTGGGGTGGGCACCCAGTGTGGCATGTTGAAGGCTTTGGGGGGAATGCAGCACAGCTGGCAGGGGATTGGGCACCCCTGTCGGCTATACAGTATGTGTGTGGGGGGGCAGCATGCAGTATGCATGCGTGTGTTTGTGTGTGTGTGTGTGTGTGCAGGGGGAGCTGCGCATGAGCAAGCGATATCTGATCGCTGCTCACTGAAGCATAGCTCCCCCTTTCAACTGTATGCCATTGCATTTTGGAGCTGTCATAGACAGCTCCAGCATGCATTGGAGGACTGGCCATGCCTGCCAACACACTGACTAATTTGGAAGAGGGGGTGGCACACTTCTGAAAACTCGGATGATGGCAATATGTTTCTTGCACATGCATGCAAGCAAACATAGAAATGACTGACCTGAGTACAAACTGACAATGGATTCATAATGATATGAAAAAAGCAATCAAATTACTGAATAATGAATGATTAGTAGGTTATATATATATATATATATAAGATATAGTGCCACAATAGTGGCACTATAGTTAGGGTTGAGTAAGCACTTTAATGTTAAACCTCAAATTTTGCACCTTAATAACTTTGCCACCTAAATACAGATTTGCCTGAAATTTTGCATGTGTGGTCTGGTATCATAGATCTTTGGATCTGGCAAGTTGTGTTACAGTTGGATGTACAGTTGCAGAGCTGCAGAACACTAAAATACACAAAAAAATGACTTTTTGGGCATTTCTTTGCTTGTGCCCTGAGCCTGCACAATTTGTCCATTCAGTCTGAAGTTTTCAGAGGATGCAGTCTGGGTCACCAATGTGCCTTTTGAAGATTTGGTGTACAGATATTAAACCGTTCAAAAGTTATTCAAAAAACAAATTTCCCATTATAGTCAAAGTGTCTCATGTAAGTGTCGCAAGTACAAATTTCCTTTCACAAGTGGCCCTTTTACTTTTGTGCTGCTGCCATCTTGTTTTCAGCTAGTGAGAGAAAAAAATGCCTAGCATTTAAATTTGGGAGCCTCTAGGTAAACACTGACTGTTGGGTTTACCTAGTTGGGTCCTGAGGATGCCAGCCCTGTCATTTTTTGGGTTTAAAACCCCCTAGAAATGCAGTTTTCAAACTCAGAGCCCCAAAACTTTTGCAAATCTTTGGAAAAACATCCATGATACTTTCACAAATGCAAACGTTTCATGCTGTTTTATGTGAAACTTTTGTGATTTGCTAGAGAACTTTGCCAAAACACCTGCAAATTGTTGCCATCCTCCTGCAACAAAACGGTTAGGTCTTTTGGGCTGAAATTTTCAGGATGGCAAGCCCTGGTCCCACAGATGTGCCTTTTGGAGGTTTGGTACCAAAACTTTTAACGGGGCCAAAGTTACAGTGTTCCGAAGTGGAGGAAATTCCCATTAGATAACATTGCAGCATCCATTACACCTTTCGGCGCCTGTATCTCAAAAACAAAGTGAGATACGGAGTTTTCGCTACCCATAACCCACAAAAACAATTTTGGAAATCAAAGATTATACCAGCAGTGGAATTTTTTTCCCTACTTTCTATGGTTATGGAGATTTTGGAAAAAACATGTTCCAAGGGTTCCAACTATGACAAAAATCCCACTGGAGTTGTAATGATGACTTCCAAACCGCCATGCATACTTTGTCCACCTAAGGTGGACTAAGCTGTGGGTAGCAAAAAATCTGTATCCTGAATCACTTTCAAGATATGGGTGCCGAAAGGTGCTATGGACACCACAGTGTTATCCTATGGAAAATGTCTCAAATTTGGAGCACTGTAACTTTGTAGCTGTTTTACATTTGTTTACCAAACCACCAAATGGCACATCTGTGGGGCCAGGGCTTGTCACCCTGCATATTTCAGCAAAAAAGCCCTAACCATTTAGGTGCAGTAGTGTGGCAAAGAAATTATATTTTTTGTTGCAGTAGTGTCACAAATTGCGACAGTACAGATGCGACAATGTCGCAAATGTACTGTCATGATTTGCAATACTATGGGGAACCTGATTTAAAAAAAAGGTATTTCTAGGGGTCCTAGAAAAAAATGATGGCATCATTGTGTTCCTCAGGCCCCATTTAGGTAAACACAACTGTCAGTGTTTACCTAGGGGCAGTAGAATTTGAGTTACAGACATTTTTCTTCACCACTAACTGAAACAAGATGACTGCAGCAAGGCAGTAAAAGGGTCATTTGCAACAGTAAAATGTACTGGTGGCAGCTTTCGTGAGGCACATATATTTTTTTCCCATTGACTATAATGGGAAAATTTAAATTTGAATAATTTTGAACGGATTCATATTTTTTCACCAAATCTTCAAAAGGCACATCAGTGACCCAGACTTCATCTTTCCTGAAGATTTCAGACAAGTAGGACAAATCATTTGGGCTGTAGCCACGAGCAAAGAAACAAGCAAAAATCCCATTTTTGCATATTTTGGTGCTCTGCAACCATTCATCCGACCATAATACAACTTGCAGAGTCAGAGATCTATGGTGCCTCAGTTTGCTTGCAAACTTTCAGGCACGTCCATTGTACGGTGGCAAAGTTATTCAAGTGCAAAATTTGGGGTTTAACATGGAAGTGGCTGGACAACCCCAACTATAGCTGCGTTACCATGCAGTTATAATACAATTATATATATACATACCAAACAATTTTATCAACCCTAACAATAACCCCATTCCATTCCAAAATAAGCTGGGTAGGTACAGTATAGGAGAATGGGGTGAGCGTTAGGACTGACAATGCCATTGCCACCCCCCATTGCCTCTTGATCTGTGCAGGATAGGGTGGGGGTGTTAGGGTGAAATCCTAACACCACATTTCCCTAATTTTGTCACTGTAACCCTAAGTAATGCATTAACAAGTTTTTTTGAAATTTATTTCCTTACTTTTTGAGGTAGTATAATGGTACCCTTATTTCATGGTGGTATCACAGGGTACTTCGGACCCTGCTCTCCCATCCCTCCATTGAGATAGCACAATAGTATCCATATGTTATGGTGGGAGCACAGGGTCCTTTTGACTCTGTGCTCCCATCCCTCCATTGACATAGTACAACAGTATCCACATGTTATGGTGGAAGTGCAGGGTCCACTGGACCATGCGCTCCCATCCCTCCATTGAGATAGTATAACAGTATCCTTATTTGAGTCCAAATTTTCAGCATAGCCTTTTTATGAGCTCGCCACATGTACCCAGCACAGAAAAGTTTCAAATCCATGCCAAATCATAATACTGAGGAACCACAATGCCATTCTATGCCACAGGTGCGAAATCACATTTTGGGCAGGATTTGAGGAATGAGAGCTGTGACACACATGAGGTAGGGTAATAAGAAGAGTATGTTGAAAATATGGGCAAAAATATTGAAAATGTCAACAGTTGCAAGCGTGCATAGCGAGATTTCAACAAATGCCCATAACACAGTCATTTTTCTAAATTTTGGCCCCAAATTTTCAACATAGCCTTCTTATGACCCCACCTCATGAACACTATGACTATTGTTATGCAAATCTTACTGGAAAGGTGATTTATCCAATTGAGTTCAAAATCACCTTTCCTGCGAGAGTTGCCTAATGACAGTTACATTGTTCATGAAGCAGGGTCCCCAAAATGCCATCTTGAAAATTTGGGGCCAAAATGTTAAAAGATTGCCGAGTTATAGCTTAAAGTTGACCCCCCCACTGAATTACATAGGACCGCATTTACCTTTCTTCACATTGCAATCACCGGTTCCAGCAGCAAGACGTGTCTTGGATCGCTGCAGCAGGTCTCGAACCTGGGACCTCATAAGGTGATTGACAGTTGGGGGATGTCAGGGGGTGTGGGGAGGTGGGTGCACAATGGGTGATCATGTGTGGGGGGCAGGAGCAAGTGGTGATGGACGGCTTTTTTGTTAACTGCTAACAGGCAGCAAAAGACATTGAGGGATGTTTTTTCTCTTTATGGGGGGGAATGAAATGGGACCTAAGGGGGGGAATACCACTACCACCAATGATTTCTTTGGGACAGAGAGTGGGGATTAACCCTGGACACCAGGGATAAGTGGCAAGAAAGCCACCAAAAAAAGAAAGAAAAACTATATAAAAAAATTAAATAAAACAAACAAAAAAAAATATAAAGGGATTCAGGGTGGGAGGGGTGCCACTAGACACCAGGAATATAAAGTGTGGGGCAAAAACTGCAAGGTCCCCCCCCAAAAAAATTGTGTGTATATATATATATATATATATAAAAGAAAAAATGATAATAAAATAAACAAATCCTTGCTGGTCAGTCAAATTCCTTTCCCATGGTAGACAAGGAAAACAGCTGACAGACAAGCATTCCTGGTGTAGCCATCTGTTGACCAGATGTCCAGAAAGGAATCCTTGTCTGCTAGCTGAATAGCTTGTCTGTCAGTGTTTGTCCATCATGGTGGACAAGGAAAACTGCTTACAGCAAGGATTCTCAATCTGGCTATCTGGTCAACAAACTTTTGTCAACCAGATGGCCACACAGACATTCTTGTCTGCTACTCAACTTCTTGCCCATCAGTCTTTGCCCATCATGGTGGACAAAGGAAAATGGCTCACTGGCAAGGAGTGCCAAATTTGTTGACCAGATGGCCACACCGGGAATTCTTGTCCGTCAGCTGTTTTCCTTGTCGACAATGATGGATGAAGATGGAAGGACAAGGAACTTAGTGAGTGATGGACAAGGATTTAAATTACAAAAAAAAAAAAATTCTGCAGGCATACAAAGGCAACAAACCACAAAGCACAGCTCATCAACTCCCGATGAGCAAATGTCACACTTTGATGTGTGACAAACACATCCCTGAGCAGAGTTATGACACTTTTTCTTGGCCAAAATAAAAAAACAAGATGGTGGCTAATGGACAAAAAAGTTTTTATAATGGGCAAAGATTGCCAACTGATGGGCAAGGTCTGGCCTCTCAAGAGCAAGGATCCTTGTCCATACTGTGCAGCTGTCCTGAAAAATAAAAATCCCATTGAAAACAATGGGAACGTAAAAATGCTATAACTTTTGAACGGGTTAATATTTTTTCACCATATCAATGCTGTCCTGTTCTGTGACCCAAGCTCTTTCTACCATACACATTTCAGAACAAAACTCCACACCATCTCTGTGCAGTGCAATGAGAAAAAAACTGCTAAAAGTGGCAAATTTTAAGGTTTTTGCACTATCCGCATCTCAGAATCTGCAGATCTGACCAGAATGAAACTTAACATATCAAGAGAGCTACCCCAAGAGACCGTGCACACAAAATGTTGTGCAAATCCATTGAATGATTGTGAAGTTATTAAAGTGCAAAATCTGAAGTCTAACAGAGAAACTGCTTTTCAACCCTAACTATAGTGGTGCCACCACACCACACCACACTATCTATCTATCTATATATATATATACATACACATATATATATATATACATACATATACAGTATATATATATATATATAGTATATATATATATATATATATATAGAGAGAGAGAGAGAGAGAGAGACAAAGAACCTGTCTGTGCAAGCACTGAGGCAATGGTTGCCCCACAAGGCATTTGGCCGGGAAGCCAAGTTTCAAAGAAATACAAAATCACACATGCCCCCACAATGCAAAGCATCTTGGGCTGTATATGCAAATCACCACAGAGTATTATGCTGGTTCAACTTTAAGCAGAAATGCATGGTGCCAAAAGGCCTCACACACAGTTTGCAAAGGGTGCCAACAGAAGACATAGACACATGTTTCATCCTCCGAGGACTCATCAGTGTGCCTCATCTGTTTGACACCTCAGTGGAATGAACCAGCTACCCTAAGATGGTTTATCTGGGTTATGTTGTGGTGAACCCAATTTAAAAAAAAAAAAATTTAAAAGACAAAGAACCTCTGTGTGCAAGCACTGAGGCAATGGTTACCTCAAAGGGCATTTGGCCGGGAAGACAAGTTTCAAAGAAAACCAAAATCACACATGCCCCCACAATGTAAAGCATAATGGGCTGCATATGCAAATCACCACAGAATATTATGCTGGTTCAACTTTAAGCAGAAATACATGGTGCTGAAAGGCCTCACACACGATTTGCAAAGGGTGCCAACAGAAGACATAGACACGTGTTTCGTCCTACCAGGACTCAGCAGTATACCTCATCTGTTTGACACCCCAGTGGACTAGTGGAATGAACCAGCTACACAAACACACACACACACATATATATATATATATATATATATATATATATTTATTTATCCAATAGAGGTGAGTGATAAATGAATGAGATAAAACAGAGTACCATCCACTGCAGTGTGATATTTTTATCCTCTGCCCTACTGTAATGATATCAGCCATTTACACACACAGGTCACACAAAGGTCACTGATATCACCACTCTAGGCAGCTTTCCCCTCAGTATGCAAGAAACACCTGTGCTGTTACCACAGACACAAATGCAGAACAACACGAGAGGTCTCACTGCTGCCTGCAGCTAACTCAGTTAGCATTACAAAACACACCTATTCCCCACTCTAACTTCTAGCTCATTACTGTGATACTCTCAGCTTAACTGCAGCCAGAATTCTAATGAGCACAGCTTCGCAGAACAGTCTGTTCCTCACTGCTGCCTGCAGCTAACTCAATTACCACTGAAAAACACTCTCACTTGTTCCTCAAAGTCTGACTCTCGGCCCATTACCATTACTGTGATATCGTCAGCTTGACTGCAGTCAGACTTCTAAAGAATACAGTTTCATAAAATGTTCTGTTTCTCACTCCTACCTAAATCTAACTCATTTAGCACTGCAGAACACACTTATCTGTTTCCCAGAATTTATAACACTGCCAGCCCATTCAAAAAAACTCATACACAGAATGAGCAAACAGATAAACAGGAACAGAACACAAGAAAACATAACAATACTTCTGAAACTCCTAGCCCTATTGTATAAATCGAATACATGATGTGCACATTGTATACTATAGCAAATATTGTCACTCCTACATCGTCAGCTCTGGATATCTCACTCTGCAGGAGTGACAATATTTGCCATATCACACTCATGCCACTCATGTATCCTATACACACACACATATATATATAGATATATATATTTAATGAAAATCAATTCAAAAAAGGGATGACTTCTCTACTGTCATTTAAGCCTTTAGGGAATAATGCCCCTAGGGTGTAGATAAGTGGCTTTCACTTTGAAGAAGGATTTTGAGATGATCACCTCCTCTTAAGTTAACAAGAATGTAGTCAATACCCATAAAATGGAGGGATTTAGTGTCTCTGTTCTGGACCCTAGACCAATGCATAACCGCTGATGTTTCACATTTGCCACTGTGTATGAAACATTCATGTTCTTGGTTCCTGTTCTTCTTTGGATGGATTGTCCTCCTGATATAAAGAGTAGTACATCTGCATCAAAGTTCATAACTAACATATTCAGTCCAGCATTTGATGAGGTGTCTCATCTCACAGATGGCATGATTAGTAGGGTTGAAAAAGACTCTACCTTGTATCAATGACACACATTACAAATTTCACAGTGGTGAAAGATGATGAGTCTGTGTGGAATGCGCAGAGGTAGTCTGGTGTAACATCTTTCCACAAAGTGACTCTGAACCAGGGTTTCTTTAATACTAGTGTTTCTCCTATAAGCTGTCCTAGGTCCTTTGACCACAATTTATTTCAAATCTGGATGAGCGGTAAGTACATGCCAATGCTTCCTGAAAACTCCAGCTACTTTCGGTGTGACTGAATAATAATGATAAAGCTGACTAACAGAGGACTATATTTCTTAGCTCTGGGCTTGGGAATCAGGAGCTCATTTCTCTCTCTATCACATGCTCTTTGGCAGTATCCAACAACTCTGGCATATAACCCCTATCTAAGAATCTATGTCTGAGTTACAGGCATGTTTTTCAAATGTATTATCACCAGAACAGTTCCTTCGTAAACACAGGAACTGATCATAGGGGATTGCTCTGAGGTGCCTTGGGTGGGAGCTATTGGCACAAAGTAGAGAATTTCTGGATCTGGGTTTGTGAAAATTCTGTGTAAGTACAGTTTTACCAACTATACCAGTGACAGTTAGAGCAAAGAAGTTGATAGCGACAAATTCCCAATTAGAGGTAAATCTGAGATATCAATAATTGGAATTAATGAACACTATGAACTCAGTGGTTTCCTGCTGACTGCCACTCCATGTACATATGATGCAATCAATGAAACAACCCTAGTGCACTATTTTGTTAGTGTATGGGTTGCTGATGGGATCATAGATGGTCACCTCCTCCTACCAACCCATAAATATGTGGGTGTAGGAGGGTGCCATCGCCGAACCCATCTCCATGCCACTAACCTGTAAATAAAACTGGCTGTTAAATTTGAAATAGTTCATGTTTAAAATGTGTTCCAAATGAAAGTAGAATAAAATTTGGGTTAAGGATCCACCCTCCTATGCCAATATATTTATAGGTACAGTGTATTCAGAAATTCTGTTTCTACTTTGCCATTGAAGATATATTTTCTTGCAAAAAATGTTCCCATTTGATACTGCCAATACCTGGAATGGTATTTCTTTCTCTGTTGTTTGTCTGTCTGTAAGGCCACCAGCTCCTGAAAGGTTTTATCATCTCTCTCCTGTATGGCCTCTTGTAACTGGCTCCATAACTCATTATTGTAATCTTTCTTTTTCAGCATTCTTTTGTATTCCTCTCTAACAGAGATAAGAATTCTGTGATAATTTACATCCATTATTTTCCCTAACTCTTCACCCAGCTTATGTACTACTTCTTTTATTTTCTTGCAGTCACTGTGAAATCATTTATTTGGTTATGGGGTCCAAGACATTTCTATCTAATTTCTGGAGTCATGATATTGTACAATTGTTTAATAATTTCCCCATAATTTTCAACATTTTCGATGCTCATAGTACTCTTCTTTTACATCCAAATAATTTTCCAAGAGGTATTTTGCAATTCCTCCAGACAGTGGGGACCATTTGATTCTTTTAATGTGATATAAAAACATTTGGTTATCTTCCTGTAACAAGTCTTGTTGATTATACACACTGTGGATTACACATTCATTTTACATGGTTATTACAAATAAGAAGTGGTTACTCTCCCATTTTTTCCTCTATAACCGTACTAGAGCTTTTCCTAAAATTGAAATTATCCATAATGCACTGATCAAGTAATAATCTACTTGCTAGTGTAGGACGTGTATATTTTCCAACTTTGTTCTCTGCTACAGTATGTGTCCATTAAGGACCCTTAAAAAATTGTCTACCCAATTTGCCAATAATTTTTTCCCTTGCTTATTACTTCTTGCATCCATTGAATTTCTCAATGGAATATTAAATGTATCATCCAGATGGCATTTATTTCATTTACTTCCAGCTTGGATCTGATTTTTGTACAGAAATCCTGATAAAAGCAACATTTTTCCCCCAGAAAATGGTCAAAAGCCTTTGTAATGTGTGGTTTAAGTATTCTAATGGGTCAGAGTTGCTTTGAATGCAACTTACTGGAGGTATGTGGGCATACCTCTAGTAAAGGCATACCTTCACCGGAGGTACTTATACTGGAGGTATGTGGGAGGCATACAGTATGCACTCATTCACAGCTCAGTTGGTAACCAGCCATGGAAGTGAGAGGAGGGCTGTGCTTGTCGCCAGCTAGGGATCAGGTTGTGGAGGCAGGGTGGTGGGGGGGTCAATCTCTGAAAGGGCGGGGGGTCCACTAGACTAGCAGGGTGATGGTTTTCCATATTTCATGGGATGGGGAGGGACCACTAAACTACCAGGGAACTTTGGGAATTAAATACCAGAAAAGTGACTGGTGTTTGCGGAGGGTCTACTAGACTACCAGGACATATTTTATTGAATAATGGGAAGGTGGTCGGACATCAGGAGAGGGGGCAGGGACCACTAGACTACTAGGATGTATTATTCTGAACAGCAGGAGGGTCATCAGACATCAGAGGAGGGGGAGGGACCACTAGACTACTAGGATGTATTATTCTGAAAAATGGGATAGTGATCAGACATTGGGGAAGGGGAAAGAGAGCACTAGACTACCAGGACATATTATCTTGCATAACGGGAAGGTGATCAGACATAGGGGAAGGGGGGAGGGACCAATAAACTACCAGGGAAATTGTTATTTAACAATGAGACAGTGATTGGAGAATGGGCAAGGGACCACTACACTTCCAGGGATATTTCATAGGAAGTAACAGGACAGGGATCAGTGTCGGGGATGGGAGAGGAACCACTAGACCACCAGGGTCTATAGCTGCATTGGGCAGTGGCTTGGGGGTTGTGCTAGGACATCTGCAGCGCATGTAAATGAGTCTGTAATGGGTATGCAAATGGAGAGCTAATGCCTTGCATGCCAAAACTGGATCATTTGCATGGCTGCATTTGTGAATAGCAAATAGTGTACCAGTGCTATTCATTGCAGGGCCATTTAAGGGAATTACAGGGGGCATGCCTCAGACAGCTAGTATTGGAATCCACTCAGGAGGGAGCAATCTTAGACCTGGTACTCTCAAATGGGGATGGAGAAAGAATCTCAGATTTAGCAGTGGGTAGCCATCTGGGAACAAGCAACCACCAAACAGTGTGGTTCACAATAAACACAGCCATACAATCAAGCATACAAAAGCAAGAGTATCGGACTTTAGGAGGGTTGACTTTGGGAAAATGAGAGAGTGCCTCAGAAAAGCACTAGCAAACAGGCAAGAAAGAGGGGTGGAGGAACAATGGGGAGTAATCAAAACAGCCATCACAGAGGCAACAAGCCTTTGTGTAAAGCAAATTAACAAAACACAAAGAAGGAAAAAAACACTATAGTTCTCAAAAGAGGTGGCAGGGAAGGTAAAGGAGAAAAGGGTAGCATTGAGGAAGTATAAGGAAACACAGAAGGAGCAGGACAGATAACTTTATCAGTTAAAGCAGAAAGAGGCTGGGAAGGCAGTCAGAATAGCAAAGGCGCAAACCAAGGAAGGGATAGCCAACTGTGTTAAGAAGGGGGATAAGACCTTTTATAGGTATATTAGGGAGCGAAGAAAGACCAAAGGAGCGATACTGAGGCTTAATAAAGGGGAGGGAATGTGGGTAGAGGGTGACAGTGAAAAAGCAGGGATACTGAATGAATATTTCTGCTCAGTATTCACAAAGGAAAAGAAGGGGGAGGTACCTAAACCAAACAAGAGAAACACTCTGAAGACGGGGGTCTATACCAGCCCATTTACAGAAGAAAGGGTTCTGAAAGAACTAATACAATTGAAGGTGGACAAAGCAATGGGATCTTATGGGATTCACCCAAGAATTCTAAAGGAACTAAGAGTAGAACTAGTGACACTGCTGGCTATTCTCTTTAACAAATCATGGGAAGATGGGGTGGCACCTGAGGACTGAAGGATGGTGGATGTGATTCCTCTTCACAAAAGTGGGAGCAGGACAGAGGCAGGAAACTACAGACCAGTTAGTTTGACTTCAGTGGTAGGGAAAATGATGGAATCACTTCTGAAGGAAAGAACTGTTGAGTACCTAGAGGCCAGTGGGGCACAGGACCCAAGGCAGCATGGATTCATGATGGGAAGGTCATGTCAGACAAATCTAATAGATTTCTTTGACTGGGTGACCAAAGTAGTAAACCAGGGAGGGGCTGTGGACATGGCCTACCTAGATTTTATCAAGGCATTTGATACAGTCCCACACAAAAGATTAATACATAAGTTAGCCAGCCTTGGAGTGGGTTCCAAGGTGGTAGCCTGAATAAAAAATTGGCTAGACAACAGGATGCAAAGAGTAGTAGTAAATGGAGTCCACAGTGAAGATAGTGGGGTTACTAGTGGGGTCCTGCAGGGTTCAGTACTAGGACCAATCCTTTTTAATGTCTTTATAAGTGACATTGCAGAGGAACTGGAAGGAAAAGTATGTCTCTTTGCAGATGACACAAAGATCTGCAACAGGGTTGATACACAAGAAGGAGTGGAAAGGATGAGAAGGGACTTGGCAAGACTGGAGGAATGGTCAGATGTATGGCAATTCAGATTCAATGCAAAGAAGTGCAAGGTAATGCACCTGGGAAACAAAAACCCAGGGAAAGAATACACAATGGGGGGTGAGATACTGACAACAGTAAAAATGGAAAGGGACCTGGGGGTAATTATATCAGATGACCTAAAGGTGGGCAAGCAATGTGAGAAGGCAGTAAGGAAGGCTGGGGGATACTGGGATGCATAGGGAGAGGCATCAATAGTAGAAAACAAGAAATTGTTATCCCTCTGTATAGACAGTTGGTGAGACCCCATCTGGAGTACTGTGTGCAGTTCTGGAGACCCCATCTCCGCAAAGACACAGACAGAGTGGAGGCTGTCCAGAGGAGGGCAACCAAAATGGTGCAGGGTCTGCACCAGAAGACATATGAAGAAAGACTAAAGGAGCTTAATATGTATACCCTTGAGGAAAGAAGGGAGAGAGGGGACATGATAGAAACTTTCAAGTACCTCAAGGAAAGCAACAAAGTCCAAGAGGGTAACATCTTTCAGAAAAAGAGATGTGCAAGAACAAGGGGGCACAATTTGAAGATAGAGGGGGGACGGCTCAGAGGTAATGTGAGGAAGTATTTTTTCACAGACAGGGTTGTGGATGCATGGAACAGACTCCCTGAGGAGGTCGTGGAGTCAAGAACAGTGGGGGAATTCAAGAATGCATGGGACAGACATAAGACAGTCCTAGCGGGGGGGTAGAAGGAAGTAAGCTGTTGGTTAACTAGGATCTGCAGCTTATCTGTTAGGTAGGAAAATTGGCAGACTAGGTGGGTCAAGCGGTCCTTATCTGCTGTCATATTCTATGTTTCTATGTTAATGCAGGTCAGGGAAGCGCTAGTGGGGTTAGATGTAGTGGTAATGGGGTTAATGCTGCTTCTATCTACCCCTATACAGAGTTGGATAGCACCCTACGCTATCCATTTGTGAATAGCATGTTTTACCTCCTGGGCAATCGCGAAGTGCAATGCAAACTTTTGCTCTGCAGTTTGTGATTTTTTGTGAATCTAGCCTCAGACCTCTTAACATGAATGCATAAGAGAGGCATTGCTTAGACTAATTTTGGGAAAATGAAACTTCCAGACCCCCCTGCAGCAGTATGGAGAACTCTATAATAAATGTAAATCTGTCTGTCCCACCAAAATCAATTTCCTGAAGAACCTACAGTACAACCTGACAATAGGGGAAACTGTAAACTCACCTGCAGTACTTTGAATGAGTTAGTGGCAGGGTAAAAATAATGAACACATCACCCTTTCCAAAGAAGGCAGACCCATTTGTGAGCCACATGATGTTGACAACCTTTTTAATGCTTTCTTGGGGGACCTTGATAGGTACAAGCCTAACGTCTCTCAGCCCAATGAGCCCTGCTCAGATGGCCCCCACAGATCCCCTCTCAACCCTTGGGACTGTCCCACTTCCCACCCCAAATTCTATTTTTATCTCCTTATGTCAACTGAGGTCATTAAATATATATTAAAACATTGACCCCAGGCCCAGTCTTGGCCCTGGCAGTATTGACTATCACATTTTGAAGATGGTTTGTGAGCCCTTGACCTTTTCCTTAACCAACATCCTTAACTTTTCCCTGTGCACAGGGGTCTTCCCCAGCAAATGGAAGAATGCCACCATTAGATCACTCCACAAATCTGGTTCCAAAAATGAGGTTAGTAATTTCAGGCCAATCTCTTTGCTCAAACCCCTCTCCAAAATCCTGGAAAAGATAGTCCTGGATCAGACCATGGATTTCCTTAAAAAGTACAACCTGTTGACAGAGTCCCAACATGGCATAGGTCCCACCATAATATGGAGACTGACCTGGTGAGGCTCCCAAACTACATTGAGAAGGCCAGTGACCAAGGGTTCTACACTGGGGCAGTGTTTGTGGACCTCACCAAGGCATTTGACCTTGTGAACCACAAAGTTCTCCTCAACTTCCTCCGCCACCTAAATTTCTCCAGTGACACTCTAAAATAGTTTAGAAACTACTTGTGCAACAGCTCACACAAAACAATGATCGGAGGGTCTCTCTCAGATGTCTGTCCAATCAAATATGGAGTTCCGCAGGGATGCATTCTTGGGTACCTTCTATTTTCGCTGGTTGTCAGTTCCCTCCCAGATATATGTCATCACACAGAGCTTATTCTTTAAGCTGACAATGATGCTCTTCTCTGCAAAGATAAGTGTCCCACTTCCCTCCAGTACAAACTGCAGCATGATTTCAGCAAGCTCTACTCTTGGTTTTCCACCCACGGTCTTGTTCTCAATGCCAGAAAACACAAGTCTATAGTCTTTTCAGGTATCAGAAAAGCCACTGATTTTGTCTTCTCTCTTAGTGACAATGACGGCAACTATATCGAGTGATTCTCAGAGTTCAAATACCTTGACATCTTCCTTGATTGTCACCTCATTATGAAGTTCACATCAGGCAGCTTATCAAAAAGGTTCATCAGAGGATAGGCATGCTCTACTGTATTAAACAATACTTTATCCCTGAAACCAAGGCCCTCTTAGCAAGCAGTTTCTTGCTACCTTTATTAGACTATGGCTATTTGGCCTACTCCTCTGCTCCCTCCAAAAAAATACTCAACACCATAGAAACATAGAAGTTGTTGGCAGATACGGACCATATGACCCATCAAGTCTGCCTGTGGTTTCCTGCCCCTCACCCCCACTTAGCTGCCTGCTTGAGCATCCCACAGCGTCTGTCCCATGCGCACTTGAATTCCCCCACTGGCTTTGCTTTCACTATCCCTTCCGGCAGGCTATTCCATGGTTTGACAATGTGCTCTGTGAAGAAGAACTTTCTCATATTGCTCCTGAACCTACCTCCCTTAAGGAGAAGGTCATACCCTCTTGTTTTGTTGTAGTTTTTTACTTGAAAGAGGTTCTGCACCTGTACCCAGTTGTTGCCTTTGAGGTACTTAAAAGTCTCTATCATATCCCCATGATTTTTGCGCTGCTGTAGAGTATAGTTTGAGTTTGCTGAGTCTTGCCTCGTATGACTTCTGATGCAAGCCCTGCATCATCTTAGTTGCTCTTCTCTGTACAGTCTCCACCCTATCTGTATCCCTTTTGAGGTGGGGTTTTTTTTCAATTCAATTCAATTCACTTTATTTACCGGGTAAGCAATCTGGGCCAAGGCCTGTTTATAGGAACGACACAGAGCCTCAAATGAGGCCTAGTTAATATACACAGAAACAAATACAAATATTATTACAATACAAAATACAAAACTCAATACAAAATGCATACTTAAATATTTACACATGTGCCCTCCAGAACTGGACGAAGTATTCCAGGTGGGTCCTTAACAGGGACTGATCACTTCATGTCTCCTGCTCATGATGCCCCTTCCTATGCATCCCAGTATGCCAGTCACCTTTAGTGCTGCCTTCTTGCATTGCTTGCTAGCCTTTAGGTCATCTGAGATGATCACCCCCAGGTCTCACTCCTGTCTTGTAGCCACCAGCTGCTCCCCTCCCATTGAGTACATTTTCCTTGGGTTACATTTTCCAAGGTGCATGACTTTGCACTTTTTGGCATTGAATTTATTTCAGTTGCCAGACCCTTGGCCACTCCTATAGCTTAAGGAGATCAGATTTCATGTTTTTTTGCCCCTCTGGTGTGTCCACCCTGCTGCCGATTTTGGTGTCATCTGCAACCAGGCACACTTTTCCCTTCAGTCCATCAGCAATGTCACTGATGAATATGTTGAAGAGAACTGGCCCAAGTACTGAGCCTTGTGGCACCTCGCTAGTCACCCTGCACTTCTCTGACAGTGTGCCATTTACAGATAGCTTCTGTGTTCTTCCATTCAACCAGTTTCTTACCCAGCCTGTTCCCTTATGCCCAATTCCCATGTTCTCCAGTTTATTGACCAGTCTCCAGTGTGGAACTGAGTCAAAGGCCTTACTGAAGTCTAGGTAAACTACATCCATGCCTCCACTCCCTGATCTACTGCTCTGGTGAACCAATCAAAGAAATTTACCAGATTTGTCTGGCAGGACCTACCTGCTGTGAAACCATGTTGCTTTGTGTCAAGGTTGATCACTATTTTCCAAAAAAGCTACTATTCTTTCCTTCTGCAGGGACTCCATCAGTTTTCCTATGACTGAAGTGAGGCTAACTGGATGGTAGTTTCCTGGCTCTTTCTTGCTTCTGCTCTTGTGGATTGGCACCACTGTGCCCTCTTCCAGCCCTCTGGATCCTCCCTGGTCATCAACAATTTCTTGAAGAGCATTGCTAGTGGGGCTGCCAGTTACCTCTAAAGTTCTTTTAGTATTCTTTGGTGTATCCCATCAGGCCCCATTGCTTTTTCCACTTCTAACTTGCTGACTTCCTCTAGGACCTTTCCTCAAGTGAAAGGACTCATCTCTATTTCTCCATCTAGGCAATCCTTTTTATCTATTGTTGGTCCTCCATCCTCCACCATCTGCTTCTTGTGTGAAGACTGAGCAGAAGTACTCATTGAGTGCCTCTGCCTTCTCTTTGTCCTGCTCCATGAGCTGACCATTTTTTTTTTAATTCTAATGATTCCTCTCTTGGTCTTTCTTTTTTCTTGTATGTACCTGTAGAAGATTTTGTCACCCTTTCTTATCCCTTGAGCTATTCTTACCAGTGTCTGGGCCTTTGCACTTCTTATCACTTTCCCCAGCTCCTTTAGTATATCTTTGTACTCTGTTTTGTCATCCTCCTCCCCTGACTCTTTGTACTTCCTGAAGACTTTGTGCTTTTCCCTCACTATGGTTGCCACTTCTGCTGAAAACCATAGTGGTTTCTCATTTTATTCTTACTAACCTGATGGGCACACTGTGATGTGACCAATGTTATTGTGCCTCTCAACCTAGTCAACCACTTTTCAATGCTTCCCTCTAATGAGCGACTGAGGTTGTCCTTCAGGCTGGTCCTCATTTTTGTGAAGTCTGCCCTCCGGAAATCAAGGACTTTCAGCTTAGAGCATCTGGAATCCTCAGTCCTGTTAACATTGAACCATACCATGTGATGGTCACTGGTTCCCAGGTGGCTCCCCATTTTGATGCCCAGAACCTTTCGCTATTTGTGAATACTAGGTCTAAGATTGCATTTTCTCTCATGGGTGTCTTAATGAGTTGATTCTAGCCTGCTTCCTGCACTGTTACTAGGAATTCCCTGCTTTGTTCAGATGCTGCTGTGCAGGAACTCCAATCAATGTCTGGTAGATTGATGTCCCCTTTATCTGACATCTGAAGGATGGTTTGCAGGATTTCCTTGTCCCTGGTTTCATCCTGATTTGGGGGTCTGTAGATTACCCCTGGATGGGTGTCCTGCTTCTGGCCTCAATTGTAACCCATCAGGCCTCAGCTTCCCCGTGTGTCAAGCTATGGGCTACTTATCATAATACTATTCGGTTTGACACTGCCCTCCCCAGATGGATCCATCATTATGACCTTTACAAGGCAGCAAACAGGCTCTCGCTTGAAGATAGGTTTGACTATAAAATCCTCACTTTCTTTCACAAAATCCTCTAGGGCCATTTGCCTTTAAGCATCACCTCTCTGTTTCAGCAGCCCATAAATGCTAGGGCCACCTGACAAACACTGCATGCCGCCTTCTTAATTCCCTGTTGTAACACAACACGAGGGCAGCTTTCCCTCTTCTACAATGATACCAAACTCTTCAATAGCCTTCCCCCACCTTTGGCTCTATATCCTTCCTCGTTTCTATTTAAGAACTCCCTCAGACAATATCTCCATGACAAATATGTTTGCAACTGTCCCTGACCTCCTGCTGTTGGTTTCCTCCGACCCCTCATCAATTTACACTGTATTTTCTCCCATGAATTGTGTTCCTTGTCTTTTCTCTTTCTGTCTAGTTTTTAGATGCACTTGTCTACTACTCTTTGTAATTTATCCAGACTCTCATTTACTATTGTATGTACTTCATGATGTTTGCTAATGCTGGTTGCACTTGAGAAAGGGCAGTGTTGCTCAATGTGCTTTCCAGGGTAAATAATAACAAGCATTTGTCAATGCCAAATGTTCGCTTGCAGGTATTTGCAGTGGTGTTTGGCACGTATGGTGCTTTACCCTAATGCCCTGTGTGATTGCTGGTATTTGCA
The DNA here is from genome assembly GCA_016271365.2 of Neoceratodus forsteri. Classification (NCBI taxonomy): domain Eukaryota; kingdom Metazoa; phylum Chordata; order Ceratodontiformes; family Ceratodontidae; genus Neoceratodus; species Neoceratodus forsteri. The sequence goes on from CM028137.1 coordinate 784,373,055, forward strand.
CAATAAATTTTCAGCATGACCTTTTTGTTACCCCCATTGTGTGCTACATAGGCGGAAACATGTTTTGGGCAGGATGTGAAAAATGACAGCTGTACTGCTCATAAGGAAGTGTGGTAAAATGGCAATGTTGAAAATCTGGAGTGGAAATATTGAAAATTCGCAAACCTAAGGAGCGCATGGAACTGTGCAATGCACGCCAGAAACAGTCATTGTTAGGAATTTTTTCAGCAAATTTTCAACACTGGCATTTTAAAACCTCTGCTAATGAACAGTGTCACTGTGATTTTCTTTTACTGTGTCCCATACATTGATTTCGACGATCAAGCGCCCATTGTGCACTTACATGGGCAGAAACACATTTTGGGCAGGATGTGAAAATGACAGCTGTACTGCTCATAAGGAGGTGTGGTAAAATGGCAATGTTGAAAATCTGGAGTGAAAATATTGAAAATTCGCAAACTTACGAGCGTGCGTAGGAACTGCACAACGCACGCTAGCAAAACAGTTATTTTTAGGAATTTGTTCACCAAATTTTCAACATAGCCATTTTAAGATCTCTGCTCATGAACAGTGACACTGTAATTTTCTTAATGTGTCCCATACACTGAGTTCGTACAGTGACTGTGCCATTGTGCACTACATGGGTGGAAACACATTTTGGGCAGGATGTGAAAAATGACAGCTGCACTGCTCATAAGGAGGTGTGGTAAAATGGCAATGTTGAAGATCTGGAGTGAAAATATTGAAAATTCGCAACCTTACGAGCGTGCATAGGAACTGCGCACTGAACACTCGTAAAACAGTCATTTTTTGGAATTTTGTCACCAAATTTTCAACACAGCCATTTTAAGACTTCTGCTCATGAACAGTGTCACTGTGATTTTCTTAATGTGTCCCATACATTGAGTTCACACACCGACTGTGCCATTGTGCGCTACATGGGGAAACACGTTTTGGGCAGGATGTGAAAAATGACAGCTGTACTACTCATGAGGAGGTGTGGTAAAATGGCAATGTTGAAAATATGGAGTGCAAATATTGAAAATTCACAAACGTACGAGCGTGTGTAGGACCTGCGCAATGCATGCTCATAAAACAGTCATTTTTAGGAATTTTTTCACCAAATTTGCAACATAGCCATTTTAAGACTTCTGCTCATGAACAATGTCACTGTGATTTTCTTAATGTGTCCCATACATTGATTTCGCACACCGACTGAGCCAATGAGCACTACATGGGCAGAAACACATTTTGGGTGAGATGTGAAAAATGACAGCTGTACTACTCATAAGAAGGTGTGGTAAAATGGCAATGTTGAAAATCTGGAGTGGAAATATTGAAAATTCGCAAACCTACGAGCGTGCATAGGAACTGTGCAATGCACGCTCGTAAAACAGTTATTTTTAGGAATGTTTTCACCAAATGTTCAACACAGCCATTTTAAGACCTCTGCTAATGAACAGTGTCACCATGATTTTCTTAATGTGTCCCATACATTGATTTCGCACACCGACTGCGCCATTGTGCACTACATGGACGGAAACACGTTTTGGGCAGGATGTGAAAAATGACAGCTGTACTGCTCATAAGGAGGTGTGGTAAAATGCCAATGTTGAAAATCTGGAGTGAAAATATTGAAAATTCGTGAACTTACGAGCCCGCGTAGGAACTGCACAACGCACGCTTGTAAAACAGTCATTTCTATGAATTTTTGCACTAAATTTTCAACATGGGGTTTTTGGGACCCCTTCTCATGAATGATGTCACTGTCATGGTGTTATTCAGGCCCAAAGGGTGATTTCGTGCAGTGATTGTGCAGTGACTGCGAAATCACCCTTTGAGCCCCGATAATGCCATGACAGTGATATCATTCATGAGAAGGGGTCCCAAAAACCCCATGTTGAAAATTTGGTGGAAAAATTCCAAAAAATGCCTGAGATATGCAATAAAATTGAAAACCCCCTATCTAGCCCATTATACAGCTTACTGGCATTTCCTCAGTTCGCGGTCGGCTTTGAAGAGTGCAGACGTGTTCCCGGTTCACCAAAGATCATCGCACCAAGCTCTGGAGGTAAGTATGGGGTGAGGAGGGGTGTGGGGAGGCTGAGTGCCGTGGTGGGTGCAGGTTGTGGGAGAGGGGACTGGGAGAAGTGCCGTGGGACCGTTTTTGGTTTACAGGTGAAAAAAAAGATTACGTGGGACATTTGCCACGCTGGGGTGGGCTCCCAGAGTGGCAGAAGGATGGCTGTGGGGGCCGAGGAGCTGATGGGGGATTGGGCACCCCATTGGCAAACAACGGACGCTTGCCACGCTGGGGTGGGCCCCAGCATGGCAGAAGGATGGCTTTGGGGCCATGGATCCGACGGGATTGGGTACCCTGACTGCAAACAACGCTGGATGTTTGCTACAGGGGTGGGCCTCAGCATGGCACCAAAGATTTGGGGCGTATGATGCGGGGCGGCGTGACGCGTGCTCTGTATGACAGCAGTAGTTTTCTTTGAAGCGAAGACCACCGCTGTCATACACAGCTCCCACACCCATTGGTGCAGGACAGCCACACCGGCTCAATGGAGCAGTGGATTGAAAGGGAGAGGCACACCTCCAAAGTGTGCTACTCTCCCAAAACGTTCCTTGCGCATGGGCGCAAGCGAACATAAAAATGAAATGAAAAATGTTGCATTAAAGCAGGGATATGTTTACAAAGAATTTTATTACTTTTTGTAACATCGTTTTTGGTCCAATAAAAGGTATCAAACCATTTGTTCCGGATTTGTCATTACTTTTTGAGATAGTGTAATTGTATCCTTATTTGTCTGATAGAGTTCAGGACCCAGAGGACCCTGCACTCCCATCCCTCCATAGCTGCATATATGTATGTTTATAGGGAAGCATATGGCCCTCCAGAACCTGCACTTTTTTGTAGGACAACAACAACCAAATTGTCAACATAGCCTTTCTATTACCCCACCTCATTAACCTGGTAGTAAAAATTGTCATTCCCCACCACCACAGCATAATTCCGTGGCAGGAGCTGGAAAATATATTTTGGGCAAGATTTGAAAAATGACAGGAGTTATATTCATGAGGTGATGTAAAGAAATGGCTATGTTGATAATTTGGGTTAAAATACTGAAAATTAAGAAAGTTGCGAGCGAGCACAGCGAAATGTCAACAGATGTGCACAACTTTGCTATTTTTTACCCCAAATTTTCAACATACCCTTCTTATGATCAACCTCATGAATAGGTATGGTGAAAATTTTGAAATCCCACCAGAAAGGTGATTTCACCAAAGACTGTGAAATCACCTTTCACTCAGGATTTGCAAAATGACACCAACATTGTTCAAGAGGTGGGGTATCAAAAAAGGTATTTTGAAAATTTGGTGAAAAAATCTTGAAAAATGACAGTTATGCACCAAAGTTGAAAACTCTTTTGAAATACATTGATTCCCCATACAAAAAAAAAAGATCCTTTTTCGTAAGTTGTCATACGAAGAATCTTTTTTCATATCACGAGTCACAAAACAAGATTAATAATCTTAAAAAAACATTTTAGGGTAATTTCTGCAACACTTAAGTGCTGAATCCACCTCAGGGGGTCCTGATAAGCAAGCTACAAGTGTTGGTTGCTCTCAGGAATGTCATTTTTGTGGGTTTTCAAATGTGAATTTTTATGGAAAAATGGAAAACAAGATGGTGGAAAATGGAAGAGTTATTTTATCCTTATAAAGAAAGATTGGCCCCATATGAAAAAATGTTATTTTTTTGTTTCATACAGCTATTTTTCAGTGCTTACTGAGCATTCTCAGAACCAAGTATTCAAAATTTCAAAATTAAATAACTTTGGAATGGATTAATATTGTTTTACTAACCAAACCAAAACTGTCTGGTCGCTAGCCAACTTGTCAGAAAAATGGTTTGAACCAATGGGAAAAATTTCTGAAAAAAAATCACTTTTTGCACTATCTGTATCTTAGTATTTGCATATCTGATGAGAGCAACACTTGGTACGTCAAGAGATCATTCTCATGAGACCATGCATGCAAAATTTCATGCAAATCCATTGAATGGTTGCAAAGTTATTAAAGTTCAAATTTGGGGGGGTTAATACTGACATGCCTGTACAACCCTAAATAAATAAATAATAATATATATACATATACAGGCACTGTAGCACCTCTATATTTAGAGTTGTGCAGGGCTTTCTACTGTATGTTAAACCTCAAATGTTGAACTTTAATATCTTTGCAACTGTTTAATGGATTTGCATAACATTTTGCACGTGTGGTTCCGTGGGGTAGATCTCTTGATGTGGCAAGTTTTGTTCTACTCAGATGTGCAGGTTCTGAGATGCGCATAGTGAAAGAACGTGAAACAGTTGCTGTTTTTTGCTGTTTTTTGTCATCACGCTGCACCTAAGCAGTTTTAAATTCTGGTCTGCAATTTTTAAGGTATAAAGGGATTGGTCTACTGATGTGCCTTTCACTTGTTTGGTGAAAAAATAGTAATCCATTCCATAGTTATTAAATTTTAAACTTTTGGTTTCTCAGCATGATCACTACAGTCTTTTGGACAGCTTCCTTGAACAAAGAAAGAATTTGATCAAAAGAAAAAGGATCCTTTTTCATTTGGGGCCAATCTTTTTTCATGAGAGAAAATTCCCTTTTCATTTGCCGACATCTTGTTTTACATTTTTTTACAAAATGAAGAAATTTCAAAGCCCCTAAAACTGGCATCCTGCAGAAAGACTAAACATGTATCTTGCTCTTCGGGACTCCATTAGCTACCTTTTGCAGTTTAGTTTTACACAAATGACCCTGAAATGTATTTATTTTAAGATTTTAAGATTTTTTGTCACTTGCTAACTCATTTTCTGTGAGTACTATTTTGTTCAAACGAAAAAGGATCCCCGTCTCATGGAAAAAGATTCTGGACTTTGCTTTTTACAGGGTTTTTTGTTTGATGTCTTTCATTCAAACAAAATAGGATCCCTTGTCATGAAACAGGATTTCAGACTTAATCATTTTTCTGATTCTTTTTTTATTTCAAGGGATCCTTTTTCGTGTGATATTTTCATTCAAATGAAAAAGGATCCCTTGTCACGGAAAATTATTCCAGGCTTGTTTTTTTTTTTTGTCGATTCTTTTTTCATTTCAAAGGATCCTACTTCCTTTGATTTTTTTCATTCAAAGGAAAAGGGATCCCTTGATAGAGGAAAGGATTTCAGACTTAGTTTTTTGACAATTACTTTTTCATTTGAAGTAATCCTTTTTTGTTTCCTTTTCTCATTTGATATGGAAGGGGATTCCTTCAAATGTAAAAAGGACTATCAAACAATATGAAGTCTTGCTGTATTCTGACATATGCAGTTAGCACCAGCATTTGAACTGCTCCAGAGATGAAAGAGTTAAATTCTATGCAGGGCATAGAACGTTGAGCTTGAGCTCAGTTCAAACCTCTGTCTGCTGCACTTTGAAGTGTAACTGTCAGATTCTTTACTCTGCCAAACTTGAACAGTCACTCCAGAGATTTCTCCTCTGCTCACGGTTCTCGGTCAGTTAAAATTGTCAGTTTTACCGATAAGTTCTTTGTTTTTTTAAATTCAGATCCCTGTCAGTGGTACAGTAAGTATGTAGGTAGTGGACTAGATTTGGAAAAACTTGTGGAAATTGTAAACTGATATTTCAACCGGTTCAGCTCAACCGGTTGCTGTGTAGAACTTGTGTTATTGTATTTTTCCTTGAATTTAGTGTGTGTGGTACCAGTCCTTATCGGTTTTAAAAAAAAGTGTTTTTACATTTTTTTCACATTCGTATGACACAGTTAGAAACCGATAAGGGGGTCTTGCCTGGCTGAAGCTGAGTAAATGGTAAGTTTTCTGATTAAGGATGGCTATGTCTGAGAAACCCAAAAGAAAAAACTGGCCCACTGGGTTTCAACACTGCAGTGTGTGTGAGGAGGCCTTTGCTAAAGCTGATCCCTACACCACTTGTGTTCATTGTCTGGGGTTTGACCACCTCGATTCAGACTGCCAAATTTACAAGAATTTCCCTAAAGCCATCCTGGATAAAAGATTGAGCAGGCTTAGGGAAAAGGAGGCCGAGAAGTCTGCTGACCCGGATGACCAGCCTGGTTCAGTTCCGACCAAACCAGAAGGAATACCCTCTGACCAGAATGAGACTCCTTCGGGCAAATGGAGAGCCAATTTCTAGGGATCGGATCCATCAAATAGAAAAAGAAAAGAAAAATCGTACAGTTCGGATCCAGAACCTCATCATCCAACTGCTGATGAAATTGCTTGAGCGATTCACATAGTTGAATCATTTTGTTCAGTTCCGACCAATCCGGTGCCTCCTGGCAGGTGTTCGGTTCGGTCGGTCCCTCCGGTTCAAGATTATGCCCCTGAAGATTTTTATGAACCCGACCTGGAAGGGATGATGATTATGATGATGAAGAAGGTGATGATGATGATGGAATAGAAAGTTTGGATAAGCCCATAGAACAGGACATCTCCACAGACAGACCTTCTGGTGTTTCCCCTCCTAGGCTTTCTGAGTCCCCTTCCCACTTTATGATCTACAGGGAAGTGGCAGAAACCCTCCAGCTCCCTATGGAAGAAGCTGTTGAGGAACAATGGGAGCCTGACTATGTGGAGATAATGGACATCCCAGAGTCCAAAAGGTTGTCTATTCCTCTTCATGTATTTGGGAAACAGACATAAAAGTTGTTAAAAACTCCAAATTCATTACATCATGTGGACAGATGGATGGACAAGAAGTACATGCTGTCAGGCTCAAGTACGGAGTACTTGTACCAGCAGTGCAGCCATGTTGGGGTTGTGCAGGCTGCAGCCTGTGATAAGGCTAACTGTGGAAGGTTCCCTCCTGAAGTTACTATTCCTGCCTTGGAATGCTTCCCTTTTCTGTCCTTTTACATTTTCATGTTTTGTTTTATATGTTATATGTATGTCTCACATGGACTGGCCACCCATGCGTCTTTTTTTTTTTTTTGTGAAGTCTGTTTGTCCTGTGACCCCCATTGCTGGCAGCTGGTTGCTTAAAACACTGGAAACTTGCAAGTATATGAATGGATTAATATCCAAAATATGTTAAAAGAAAAGCTTGAGAAATAACAGCCTAGGGTTTGGTTTGCCTTCTGTGTTAATGCCTGAAGGAAATGCTGTTTTGAAAACTCCAGAGGGTTACAGAGGAACAATGTTTGCTTTGAAGAGCTTTAAGCTCCATTTTAAACTTGCACTCTGCACAAGGAGTTTATTTCTTTTACTGTTTGGTTATTAAAGAACTAAACTGGAGGCACTAATAAGCACATGTTCTACAAAAAATAGCCAATAAACAGCTCTAAAGGTGTTGTTATTTCAAGTAGCAAAAGAGAATGGTACCTTTAAGAGAAATGGGTGTTGCTTGCCTCTCTGCTTTCCTCACTGCCGCAGTGTTCTATAGAGCCAGCCGGCCATTAGAACACTACTTTTATACAGAGCCAAACTGAAGGAGGGACTAGCAGAGTGCTGCTTCAAGCTAGTTTCTTTCCCAAAAGATAAAACCAAGCTCTGCTATTTTTCCTGTATGATTATTAAGAAATGTGAGGCAATGCAACAAAGATTGTAGGAAAATTAATTATTTAAACAAAGTTAGAAAAGAAGATCATGTAACCTCCTCTAACTGACAGACAATTGAGCCAATCTTGAGCCTCATCTGGCTACATATGTAATGACTCTACCTGTTGAAATTCAGATGTGTTTGGGGTGTTGAAGGGACAACACTCATATGGGACTAGAGCCTGCTGGTCAAAAGAAGAAGTTTTTCCTTTGTTCATCTGGGACTGAGTTTATGCTGAAGTTAAGCCTTATTTCATTTACTGACTATTCCTATTGTTATTATTATTATTTTTTTTTTGAACGAATCCAGTCCACTTAATTTTGGTTCTGTAAGTAAATAAAAAGAAAGATATTTTTTGAACTGGCATTTTGGCATATGTGTCCATCTGTACCCACTTAAGACTCTCACACTAACATTCCCTTGGCTTCACAACTCCCAGATAAGGACTCCAGGAAGTTGGATGCCATGGCAAAGAAGCAGTACATGGCATCTTCTTTGGGACTCAGGCAGGCTAATTACATGGCCTATACAGCCAGGTACCAGAAGTCCAGGTGGGACACTGTACTGGAACTGGCTAAGCAGGCATCCCCCCAGCTTGCCAAGGAGCTGGAGGAGGTGGCTGCTGATGGGATTGAGGCATCAAAGATCCAGTTTCATGCTGCTGTAGACTCCAATTATGTATCATCTAGAGTCATGGCTACACCTGTGGCTCTTCGGAAACTAGCTTGGCTCAGGTGTACTAGACAATCTCAGGATACCCAGGCTAAGGCTATGGATTTCCCTGTAGTTAATAATTCTCTGTTTGGGGAGCAGAGAGAGAATGATATGAAAAAGATGGATGAATCCAGGACCACCTATAGGACTGCACAGGCCAAGGAAAGGCAGCCAACTCCTCAAAGGCAGCAAGTTAGGGGCAGGCCTTTTCATAGGCCTTTCTACCAAGCACAGGCCTCCTCTCCTTTTTTCCCAGAGGGGGTTCTTCAGAGGGAGAGTCAGAAGGAGGATGAGCAGGGCTGCATCCACCTCTCAGCCTAAGGCTCCTGCCAAGCAGACACCATGATGTGTCAGCCCAGGTTGACTTCCCCATTCCTGTAGGAGGCAGGCTGGTTTACTACTTCCAGGACTGGAAATCTGTTACCTCAGACAAGTGGGTTTTGGAGGTAGTAAACCAGGGACTGGCTCTCAGCTTCAAAAAATTCCCAAAGCTGACAGCCAGATCTTTTCCACCTGCAAACATCTCCAAAACCATTGCTCTAGAGGCAGAGGTTTTATCTCTACTGGCCTTAAGGGCCATAGAGAGCATTCCTACAATCCACAGGGGCAAAGGTATGTACTCCAGGTACTTTCTTACCTTGTAAAAACAGGGGAGTGGCTGCCCATCCTAGATTTAAGATACCTGAACAAACACCAGTTAAAGCCAAAGTTCAAAATGGTGACTCTGGGAATAATTCTTCCCTCTCTAAGGCCAGGGAACTGGCTAGCCTCCCTGGACCTAAAGAATGCCTACTTTCACATTCCCATCATGTGCTCCCACAGAAAGTACCTCAGATTCGAACTGTCTTCAGGCCATTACCAGCTCAGAGCAATGCCCATTGGCCTAACATCAGCTCCAAGGGTGTTCACAAAATGCCTAGCTGTAGTAGTGGCATTCCTAAGAAGAAAAAATATCTCCAAATGCCCATACCTGGATGACTGGTTCATAGTGGGTCAGTCTTCAGACCAAGTCAAGTCAGATTTGAAAGTGACCCAGCAAGTGTTCACTTCTCTTGGCTTCCTTCTCAATCTTCCCAAGTCAGTTCTTGAGCCAGTGCAACTTTTGACCTTCATAGAGGTAGAACTGGACACTGTCAAAGCAAGAGCATTTCTCCCCTTGGTAAGGGTAAGGGCCATCATAGAGTTGGCTTCTTTCTTTCACCTTCTGGTTTCTCAGCCAGCAAGGCACTTCCTTCAGTTTCTGGGCTACATGGCAGCTTCCACTGCAGTGGTCCAAGGGGCTAGATTTCAGATGAGGGATATTCAGTTTCACCTGAGGGTCTTTTGGTCTCAGAAAAAAGATCCTCTAATCAAACTTATTCCAGTGACTCAAACCCTGATCCAGGCTCTTCAATGGTGGCAGGATCAGGACAAGCTCAGGCAAGAGGTCCCATTCATCATTCAGTCTCACTCTGTGGTTTTAACTACAGATGCTTCTCTCCTGGGGTGGGGTGCTCACCTGAGGACTTTCATAGCTCAGGGATTGTGGTCCACTCAGGAGTTTCTCCTACACATCAGTCTTCTGGAGCTCAGGGCAGTTTACCTGGCCCTACAAGCCTTCTCACAATCAATACAGAACAAGGTGGTTCAGGTCAGGACAGACAACTCCACCACCATGCGGTATATCAACAAGCAGGGAAGCACTCATCTATGGCCTTGTGTATGGAAGCCATGAAATTATGGTCCCTGGCTTATTCTTTATAGACCTCTATGGTAGCAGTCCACCTCCCAGGAAAGGACAATGTGCTAGCAGATGCATTGAGCAGGATCTTCCAGGGCCATCATGGATGGTCCCTGGATTCCCTAGAGTTAAAAGTGATTTTTTACAAGGTGAGGCACTCAAGAGATAGATCTCTTTGTAGCCCCAGACAATCACCAACTTCCTCTCTTCTGTTGCCGACCCCCAGTCTTGAGCTCAGTCCCTCTGGATGCTCTGATTCTGGATTGGGAAGGGACATTTCTGTATGCCTTCCCTCCTTTTCCTCTTCTTTTCAAGGTTTTGGTCAAGATAAGATCACAGTCTTGCAAAGTGATCCTGATGGTTCCAGATTGGGCCAGGCAGCCATGGTATCCCCTGTTGCTGTCCCTAGCAGTCCATCTTCCCCTATCTCTTCCCAGGAATCACAACCTGTTAACCTCCTCTCTAGGGAAAATCTGGTATCCCAACCTGCAGTCTCTCAATCTCAAGGCATGGCTCTTGAAGAGTTAGAGTATGCAGGTTTGCAACTCTCTCAAGGAGTTCTGGACATTCTCAAAGTCTCTAGAAAATCCTCCACCAGAAAGACCTATAATTCCAAATGGAAAAGATTCAGCATTTGGTGTTCCAAGAAGCATATAACTCCAGATACTGCTGACTTGTCGACAGTTCTGGACTACATGGTATATCTTAATGGCTTAGGTCTCAGATCAGCAACCCTCAAGGTACACTTATCAGCTGTCTCTGCTTTTCTGTCAGTGGGAAAGCCCTCCTCACTGGCATCTCATCCTGTTTTTTGTAAGTTTTTCAAGGGATTGCTTCATACCAGTCCCCCCTTTAGGGATCCTACTCCTGCTTGGGACCTTAATATTTGCATTGCCCAGCTTATACAACCCCCTTTTGAGCCTCTGTCTTCAGCAGAGCTTAAGTACTTGACTTGGAAAACTGTGTTCCTGGTAACTATTACATCTGCCAGACATATCAGTGAATTGCAAGCTCTGCCAGTGAAGCCTGATTTTATCTCATTCCATAGAGATAAGGTGGTCCTTAAAACCAATAGGATGTTCTTACCTAAAGTCCATCAATCAATCAATCAAAATCTTTATTTATCCAGGTGAACATCATTGAGCAGAGTTCTTTTACAAGATGGACCTGGTTAGAACAGGGTCAGGTATCATCCATCATAAAAACATATAAATACATGTAAATAAGTATATAAACACAAACACAATGGTGCAGTAATAGGGGAGTCAAATGATAAAAGGAAGACAAGGCAAGCCATAACAGAGGAGGATTCAAATACAAGGGGGCAGGTCCACCATTGAACCATGCAACTGTATATAAACCATGTTCTCTGTATAGAAGTACCAGTTAGTTCATTTACCAGGGGCAGCCACTAGTACCAGCCATGAAAATGGCTTGGAGAACCATCAACTAATGGCAGATGGGGTACCAGGAGGGGTATGTAATATGTAAGTGAAGGATAAACATTGTGAGAAGTGAAGTCCCAAGGATAAGTTGGTAGAACTGATGCAGCGGTGGGGGCCTACGGGGGGAGGGAAAGGGGAGTTAGGACTTTTATAGTATGACTGCATGTAGACTGTGGATGAGTGCAGAATAGAGCTGTGAAAAGAAGGCTGGAGAAAGTGGGATGATAGACCAGTATCAAAAGCAGGACAGAGGCATCAAGGTGTTACATGAAAGCATGATGACAGACCTGGGCCAAGGAGGAGACAAGCACTAGAAGTAATTCATTCATGGTTAAATGGTACAGGTTAGCATGATGACAATTCATGGTCATGGGAAACAATTGCACTGATCATTTCTGAGTCATGAATACAAGAGCTTGAAAAATGAGATGCTGATGGATGACCTCAGTTTCAGTTTTGTTTGCAATTTATTCCACAAGGAGGACAGTGTAAAGCTTATAGCAGCCCTGCCAAAGCGAGAGTTAACGTTGAGAACCATCAGTAGTAGAGATTTGCAACTTCTCAGGGCATAATTGCCTACTGGTTTTATAGGAAGACAGTTTGTAATGTATTGGGGCAGTTTTTTGGAGATGGCTTTCAGGGTCCATAAGGCTGCATTTTTATCACACCTGAATTGAAAAGAACTCCACCCCACTGATTGATATAGGGAGCAGTGATGAGTGGAATAAGGCAGGCCTGTGATGAACCTCAAAGCTCTATGACATAATGTGTCAAGTTTGGTGAGGTAGGAAATGGGACAGTGACTGTAGAGGATGTCAGTATAATCTATCAAGAATAGAAAGGTTGATTGTACCAGCTGTAGTTTGGCATCTCTAGTTAAGAAGCGGGCTATCCTAAAGAACAGGCCAAGTCTCTGTCGTAATTTTTTGAGTTCATGCTCTATAAAGGAAAGCCTATGGTCCAGCCATTCTCCCAGGTATTTGAATTTAGGGACAAATTCCAACTTCTCACCAAGAATTGTAGTAATCTGCAGCACAGGATCTGATAGGGCTAAATTTACCATTTGAGCAGAGGGAGAAAACAGCATTGCTTTTGTTTTATTGGTGTTAAGTAATAGTTTTTTGTTTAGGAGTTGGTGTTGCAGCAGGTTGAACTCAGATTGAAGGTCATTACATGCAGATGCAGAACCCTGGGGAACACCTCTTAGGAGAGGTTTGAGAGTTGAGAGATCTCCTTCCACTTTCACCTGCTGGAAACGATCATAGAGGTAGTTGTTGAACCACTGTAAAGATAATGGGTCAGCACCTAATGAGGTCAGGGAAGAGAGTAGCAGAGAATGGTTGACAGTGTTGAAGGCCTTGCACAGGTTCAAGTATACGGTGCAGGTGTAATTTCTGTTGTCTAGCTGTCTTTGCCAGTCATTAGTCACTTTGGCAAGTGCTGTGATGGTGCTATGTTTAGCTCTAAACCCTGATTGGACTGGATTAAGCAGGTTATTAGCTTCTAGATACTGCCTCATGGTTACTTATGACTTTTTCCAGTAATTTTGACAAGACCGGAAGAATCAAAATTGATCTGTAATTATTTAGATCATAGGGATTTCTGGACTTGAACAGGGGTATGATGTGCACTGTTTTCCATATTGAAGGAATGGATCCTTGAGTTAATGATAGGTTAAATAAATGGATTATGGGCACAGTTAACACATGGATGGCCACCTTCAAAAAATATGGGTTTAGGGTATCCGCACCAACACTGTTTTTTACATCCAGTTTTAGCAATAGGTCTTCAACTTCTTTCAGAGTAGTAGGATGCAAGGAGAAGACTGAATCAGTGACATTAGGATCTGCACCTTGATTCTCTACCTGACAGCATATCAAATTCACAGGGGAATTGTCGAAGGCTAAGCCTGCAGTCGCAAAGTGATTATTGAAGGCACCCAGAACTTCCAGTCTGTCACTAATGGTGTTATTGTTTAAGGAGATTTCATCAGGTAGTGAACCACCGGATGTGTGACCAGACAAGTCCTTGACGGTTTTCCAAAATTTTGTAGGATTTTTGGAGGCAGAGAGAAATTCAGAATGATAGTATGCAGCTTTTGTATCTCTAACCATTCAAGTACATGAGTTTCAGATTTTCATTTGAACCAATCCATGTCTCTCCCTGTTTTCTTCACTGATCATTCTTCTTAGGAGAGAGAAGATTACACAGTTTAGATGTTAAAAGGGCCCTTAGCTACTACATTGAGCGTACTAAGGCACTCAGGTCTGACTGTTCTCAATTGTTCCTCACTTATGGGGAAGTGGGGAATGGCAAGCCTGCCACTAAGAGAACTATTGCCAGGTGGATCTTCTCTTGAATACAATTCTGCTATGAAACGCTAGGCAAAATACCACCCTCAGACCTGAGGGCTCATTCATTTAGAGGTACAGCTGCTTCCCTGGTTGCTGCCAGGAATATTCCCTTACTAGAGATATGCAAAGCGACCACCTGGAAAACAGTCTATACATTCACCAAGCATTACTCTATGGATATCCAGGCTAGGAGTGATGCAAGGTTTGGTATAGCAGTACTGAAGAGCCTATTCCCAAAATAGGTTCAATTCCCTCCTCCATGGAGGTATTGCTTGCTTGGCAGTCTGCATATGTCAGGATACAGCAAGACTTCATGTTGTTTGAAGAAAAAATTATTCACCTTAGTAACTGTGTTTTTTCTAATGAAGTCGTGCAGTATTCTGACCTCCCTCCCTGCCTCCCCTCTCTGAACCTGGCTTTTGGGAAGTGGGCTGGCAGGTGCAGTGTTGCCCCAGAGGTGCATTTGGGCACTCTCTCTTTTTAGAGAGGGGGAGTGGGTTTTGTCTTTTGTTTTGATAGTCTTAAGTTGTTTACTACGTAGTTTTTGTTTTGAATTTCTTAACTTGAGTCTTTTGGGGGATCCAAAATATTTGGTTGCCATTTGGCTAGTAAAACTTTTTACAATTTCCACATAGTGGTGTTAGTATTAGCTCATAAGAATCTGAAGGTTACACTTCAAAGTGCAGCAGACAGAGATCTGAACCAAGCTTGAGCTCAACGTTCTATGTCCTGCATAGAATTTTAATCTTTCCTCTCCAGAGCAGTTCAAGTGCTGGGGCTAACTGCATATGTCACAATACAGCATGGCTCCATTAGAAGAAACACAATTACTAAGGTGAGTAATATTTTCTTCTATTACTTCCCAGTTATTCGGTGACTTTTTCCTGGTGGCTAGTGGCACCCTTCAATCACTGTACCCCTAATGTTTTAATTTTTCTCTCATATCTAGTGGTGCACCCCACCCTCCAATCCTCATCCCTGTTATTTGTTTATTTTTTCCCTGGTGTCTAATGGCACTCTCCTCCATCGATTGCCATCTCCTTACACTTTATATTTTTTCATGGTGTCTAGTGGCACCCCCTTCCAATTGCTGTCCCCATAATGTGTGTCATTTTACCCTGGCGTTTAGTGGTGCCCCCCACCGTCCAGTTGATGCCCCCATATTTTTTTCCTGGTGTTCAGTGGCACTCCACATCTTCGGGTTGCTGTCCCTGTATTTTTTCACATTTTCCCTGGTGTCGTGTGGCACCTCCCACCCTCCGATGCCATACTCATAATATTTTTTCCCTAGTGTCCAGTGGCACCCCACACCGTCCAACTACCATTCCCCATGATTTCTTTTGTAGCTCTGGTGTCTGGCAGCACCTCTCTGACTGCCTTCTATGCCTGAAATAAAGAAAATGATCCCTCAATTTCTTTTTTTACCTATAAAAAAGGGTCCATCTCCAATTGCACCCCCCACCACGACCTCCCACTCAGCACCCACCACCCTGTTCCCCCAGACTCCCCCATACACCTTCACTCACCTGAACAGGTCCCAGGGTGAAGATCCACTCTGCTATGGGAGACATGTCTTGCTGCTGGAAAAGCTGACTGCAGTATGAGAAAGTAAGGTAAGTGCAGTTCAGTGTATTATAATGGGGTTTTCAACTCTGGTGCATAACTTTGTAATTGATATTTTAACACCAAATTTTCAACATACCCTTTTTGAGAACCCACCTCATGAACAATGTCAGTGAAAGTTCACAAATCCTGCCCAAAAGGTGATTTTGTGGTCGCTTTGCGAAATCACCTTTCGAGTAGGATTTGACAATTTTCACTGCCTTGTTCATGATGTCATAAGAAGGGTATGTTGAAAATTTGGGGTCAAAATATATTAACATACCTCTCAGCCTCTCAGCATTAAAAATCATAGCACTGGCCTTCAAAAATCATAGCAAAAGGCCAGAATGTGGAACACTTTCTTATTTTAAACAATAATATATCTACAGATAGTGTCCCCCATATAATTAATGATAAGGAGTGTTTCTATCAACTTAGTTCAAAGATTTAATAGTTTGTGTGCCCAGAAATAGCTCTAATATTATGAGAAACATCAGTAAACCTATGCAGAGTAAGGGTAAATTTGAGTGTGAAAATCAGAGTGCTATACGAAATTCATAGCAGTTGAGAGGTATGTATTTTAACATGGCAAAGTTATGTGCATCCATTGAAATTTACCTATGCTCCCTCTTACCTTTCGTCATGTTAAATACTTTCACCTCAAATTTTCAACATTACCATTTCTTTACACCACCTTATGAATGTGACAGCTGCCATTTTTATGTTTGCTTGCACACATGCGCAAGAAACAGTACATGACAGCTTAGGAGAGAAGTGGGTTTGGGAGGCACAGCAGTGTGGCAGCCAACACAAGCATTGCATTTGGGGGCTTGCCCATGGTACACCAATGTAGGCACAGTGTGCTGATGACACTGGCTTCCAGAAGTTGCACCAAGTTGTAATGTTTTCACAGCAGCAATCACGGGCTGCCTCTTCATTGTAGAGTCAGCGATTCGCTGCAATGAGGGAGCGACCCGTCATTGCTGGGTGAAATGTTGCTAGTGTAATATTGTCTGTGAACAGGGCGGCACCTTGCCGTCGTGTTCACAAACAATATCAAACTGGCCCTCAGTGCTGAGGGGGTTCCCAGTCTCCCTCGGCGGCATGTGTCCCTCCCCACAGAAGTGTGTTTTTGCCGACAGGGGGGCCCCAATCCCGTCATCATGAATCCCAGTGCAATCTGAGTTGCCGATGGAGGAGCCCACTCCCCATTGGCACTATGTTCCCATCCCTGTGTGATGCGCCAATGGGGGAGCCCACTCCCCATCAGCATCGGCCCCCCCAAAGAGTAACGGGAGTCCCGAGGGGTGACAGTCCCCCAGCCTTGTGCTCCCAGCTTTTGGTACTGGATGGGGTGCCAAATCCCACATCGCCACACCCCACCCCCAAACAATATTCAGGTGGCATGCTGGGAGCCCACACCAGCATGCCCAATGCCCCTGCAAAGGAAAAACTGCCCTGATGGCTTTTTTTTTAAACCTGTAAAACAAAAATGGTCCTTGGGGGTCTCCCTGGTCCCCACCCCCAAATCCCGCACCCACCCACTGTGCACCCTGCCTCCACACACCCCCCCTCACCCCATACTTACCACTGGAGCCCAGTGCGATGATCTTCGGTGGACTAGAAACATGTCTACACTCTTCAAAGCTGACTGCGAACTGAGGAAATGCCAGTAAGCTGCATAATGGAAGAAATAGGGTTTTTCAAACTTTGTTGCATATCTCAGGCATTCAATTTGAATTTTTGCACCAAATTTTCAACATAGGGTTTTTGGGACTCCTCCTCATGAATTCAGTCACTGTCATGGCATTAATCGGCCCTGAAAGGTGATTTCACGGTCACTGCTCGGAATCACCTTTTGGGACTGATTAATGAAATGACAGTGCCAGTGTTCATGAGGCGGGCTCTCAAAAAGTGTATGTTGCAAATTTGGTGGGAAAAATCCAAAAAAATGACTGTTTTACGAGCGTGCATTGTGCAGTTGTTACGCATGCTCGTAACTTCATGAATTTGTAGTATTTTCAGTGAAGATTTTCAGCATTGCCATTTTTCCACACCTCCTTATGAACAGTACAGCTGTCATTTTTCACACCCTGGCCAAAATGTGTTTTCGCAGTTGCGGCGCAGAATCGTACTGTCAATGTGGGAAATCTGTGTTCAGGACACATTTTGAAAATGACAGTGACACTGTTCATTAAGAGAGGTCCTAAAATGCCTATGTTGAAAATTTGATGTCAAAAGTCCATAAAATGACTGTGTTACAAGTGTGTGTTGCGCAGTGTCCACGCACGCTCGTAACGTAACACATTTACAATATTTTCACTCCAGATTTTCAACATTGCCATTTTTCTGCACCTCCTTATGAACAGTACAACTGTCATTTTTCACATCCTGGCCAAAATATGTGTTTGCACTTCCGCCGCAGAATAGCGCAGTCACTGTGGGAAATCAGTGTTCAGGACACATTACAAAACTCACAGTGACACTATTGATTAGCAGAGGCCCTAAAATGCCTATGCTGAAAATTTGGTGATGAAAGTCCATAAAATGGCTGTGTTACGTGCATGCGTTGCACAGTTTCCATGCATGCTCATAACTTCAGACATTTGTAATATGTTCACTCCAGATTTTCAACATTGCCATTTTTCTGGCCCTCCTTATGAACAGTACAGCTGTCATTTTTCACATCTTGGCAGAAATTTATTTTTGCACTTGCAGCGCAGAGCAGTGCAGTCGCTGTGGGAAGTCAGAGTTGGGGGCACATTAAGAAAATCTCACTGACACTATTCATTAGCAGAGGCCGTAAAATGCCTATGTTGAAAATATGGCAAAGAAACTCCATAAAATGACTGTGTTACAAGCATGCGTTGCACAGTTTCCAGTCCCACTCATAACTTCGCACATTCGCAATACTGTATGTTCACTCCAGCTTTTCAACATTGCCATTTTTCTGCACCTCCTTATGAACAGTACAGCTGTCATTTTTCACATTTGGCCAAAATGTGTTTTTGCACTTCTGGCACAGAATAGCATGGTTGCTGTGGGAAATCAGTGTTCAGGACACATCAAGAAAATCACAGTGACGCAGTTCATCAGGAGAGGTCCTACAATGCCTATGTGGAAACTTTGGTGACGAACGTCCATAAAATGACTGTGTAATGTGCATGCATTGCACAGTTCCCACGTACTGTATGCTCAGACGTGCATGTATTTTTTATATTCCCAGTACAGCTGTTCAACACTGCCATCTCTTCACACCTCCCTGTGGATGGTACAGCTGTCATTCTTCACATCCTGCCCAATCTGTGTTTTTGTTCATGTGGCACACGATGACACTGTCGCTGTTGGAAATCAATGTTTGGGACACATACAAATAATCACACTGCCACTCTTCATAGGTAGGGTCACAAAAAGGCCGTGTTGAAAATTTGTAGTAAAAATACCAACAAACGCCTGAGCCGTTAGGGTTTCTAACCATAACGTCCTACTCTGTACAGACTGACAGGCATCGGGCTGTGCCTTTGCATTGCTGATTGTACTGCTCATGCCATCCCACCCCCACCTCCAGCCACTGACAGGCATCGAGATGTACCTTGGAGTCTTCAGCCCCAGACTTCACCCCATTCTCCTGTGCTGCACCCATTTCAGCATTTGTCCTTATGGAATATGGTGACTGTAAAGCCAAACACCCTAAGGCATACCTCAACATGTGTCACTGTCTGCAGAATAGGGTAACCTGACATGACATGCCCAACATGGCCGATGAACCAAGCACTTACCCCAATGCCATTCCATCTCTATAGGATGGAGGTGGGGTTGGCGTGAACTTCAATACTTCACTGCCATTCCTTTTCTGCATCTGTCTAACTCCTGCATTTCAAATGCTAATACCAGCAAGCAAACATTCAACCTTGACAAATATTTGTTAAAATGTCTTTTCATGCCTCTGGCAAGGAATTCCATTGCAGTGACATGGAATGACGTTTTGGTGTGGATTTGACAATTTTTAGTACCTCATTCATGAAGTGGGGTAATAAGAAGACTGTGCTGATAATTTGGTTGCTGTTGTCCTACAAATGGAAGGGCAGGGCCCGGAGGGTCCAGTGCTTAATTATCAGCATAACTATATGCATCTATGGAGGGAAGAGAGCTCAGGACCCAGAGGGCCCAGCACTCCCTCAGGCAAATAAGGATATTTTTTTATTTTATTTTTTTTATTTTATTTAAACAGCAGTTTGGAAAACCTTTGAGCCATAGGCTCATTTACAAAGGTACCTTGTCACATATGATTATACTATCTCAAATAGTAAGGCATTTCTTTGCAAAAAGTGCATTAATGCAGCTTTTAAGGTTCAGGCTAAAGTGATCGGTGAGCTTTAGGGTTGGCAACCCCAAGGAAGGCTGCACCCCTGATTTGTTTTAGGTGTGGAGGTGGGGTTTTAGGGTTGAAAACCCTAAAACCACACTTCCCTACTTTTGTTGCTTTAGCCTGAAACCTAAATGTTGCATTAACTCATCTATCTATCTATCTATCTATCTATCTATCTATCTATCTATCTATCTATCTATCTATCTATCTATCTATCTGTCTAGCTATCTATCTAGCTATCTCTCTCTTTCTATATCTATCTATCTGTCTGTTTGTCTGTCTGTCTATCTATCTATCTATCTATCTATCTATCTATCTATCTACGTAAAAAGCAGGGTTCACCTACATCTAATAAATTTGCTTTTCTAAAAGCAGTAGTTGAAACCAATGACATTAGCTCCCCTTTGACTCATCTCATGACGTTCACTCTTGTACCAGATGTTTCAAAACTGGAATAGAATGGCATAATAAAATTCTTCCCATTTAATCATATGCTTGTAATGAAATTTGGTTATAACAGCTAATTTCAAATTTCCACCACATGTCCTCACATTTCTCTTTGAATCCAGCAATGTTCCAGTTTAAGATTTCAATTTCATCCCACTATACCTTTTTTGTCAGTCTGAATTGACTATTTCTTCAGTTACTTCATTCCCTCATGCTTGTTCACTTTCTATTCTGCTCTTAGTTTCAGAATTATACATGTCCGATTCTGGATCAGAGAGTATAAGGCCACTGTTAATTCTTGGGCCTTTCTGTCTCCTCCCTCTAATCTCCTTTCACTCTTTCCGTACTACATATTTATTAACTTCCTCCAAAGAATGTAGGGTCTACACTGGTCTGGTGTACTATGTTATTCTTGTCTGATTCTTGGGAATACGTTACTGTATGACTGCTTGTCTATTCAACCTATTTTGATTAGTTTGAGTTTTTAGTTCTTACTGAATCATTCATTCACATATCTGGACTGCCTCATACCATATGGGCTGCACGCCCATTGGCTCTTGCTCTGAACCAATGGGCGTGCAGCACTACCGGGCAGTCAGTCGGGCGGGCGGCAGGCGGGTGGATGCTGCCACCCGCCGGCTGACGGGGGAGCAGGGGTGGTGGGGCCCGGGTGGGTGGGTGGGTGGGGTGGGGGCCACTAGATCACCAGGGTAGGTGGTCCTTGGGGGTGTTTGATCTCTTTGCTGCCCATGATCAGGCTTTGTGGTCCACTGGACCACCAGGGATATGTTCTTGGGGGTGTTTGACCTCTTTGCTGCCCGCGACGGGCTTCATGGTCCACTGGACCACCAGGGATATGTTCTTGGGGGTGTTTGATCTCTTTGCTGCCCGCGATCAGGCTACTGGGGGTGGGGTTTATTTAAACTTATGCCTGTGATCGGCCAGTTGGGGAAGGGGGATTTTACACTTATGCCCATGATCGGACCAGTCGGGGAGGGGATTTTATACTTATGCCCGTGATCGGGCCAGTCGGGGAGGGGATTTTACACTTATGCCCATGATCGGGCTGCAGGGGCATCGGACCCCATCGCTGCTGCCCGGCAGGGTGCCAGGCTAAGTCCTTGTGGATCGGGCGCACGGCATGCTAATGGCATGCAAATGGGGCCATAAATAGATGCAAATGGCCCCGTTGCCTTGCATGAATTATGGCCCCATTTGCATGTCTCCTTTTGAATATCAGAAATTTGCACATGGTGCAATGGTACTTGTGCCACCGCATCTTGAATGCTCCGCTCTGACCACTTGCGGTGGCACAAGTTCCACTGCGCCATGCACAGTGGCTGTGGCTGGAAGGGTGATCTTCAAAGGAGTTGCTCAATAGCACAGCTCCATTGAATATCACCCTGGCCACACCCCTGCGCAACTATTGTGTGCAGTGCAAGGGCTTGCGTCACAGAATAGTGAAGTTTGAACATCCAGCCCCTAGTATGTAATTTTTACCATCTCTTAGTATACACTGTTATTATGTTAGAGAGACTAGCTATCATTTTTTCAACCCGAACATTTCCCAGTAGCACATTAAGCCATTCAGAGTAAGAAATAGCCACTTGATCCTTCCAATTATTTCACCGAAAGAGAGATCATAGAAAGGTAATACCTCCAGTCTTTGACCCTTACTGTTGAGTAATCCCCGACAATGCATACTTCAGGTGTAAAGTGGCCCTCTAAACCCAGTAGGGGATCCACCCTACACCTGATCATGGCCCACAAGGGGGCAATCTTGGCACAATCCCATAGGACATGAAATAAGGACCAATTCACACTCCCACATCTTGTACATAGATTGGAGGACAGCTTCCCCATCTTAAATAATTTAACAGGAGTGAAGTAAATGTTGTGTAAAATATAAAACTGGGTGAGATGAAGCTTATCATTAGTCACACAGAGGTAGAGATCCACCCAGATATGGTCCCAGTTAAAAACAGTAAAATGGAACGAGGAGGACCAGTAATGGGAGTGGCCCATATTATCTGGGAAGAGCTTGAGAAACAAAGCAGTTGTTATTTGAGATTTTGAGTGGGGTTGCCAGGCCAGAGTTCTAAGGGTATGAAGTAAGTCTCCTTGGTCAGTGGACCACAAGGTCCTGCCAAATCTACTTATCAACAAGTGATGAAGTTGGTAGATTTTAAAAAATACATTTAGTGGATAAATTAAGAAGCCCTGAAAGGTCTTGACTAGTACAAAGCTGACCATTAATAAGGAGATCACAAACCTTTTTCCCAAACAAATTGGGTGTCATCACTGGAGTCAACAGGCCCAATTCCAAGTCGGGGTACGCCTAGTGCAATGTGATTTATGCCAAACCCTATGGTGCAAAATGCACCTTGCACCAGGCATAATGCAAGTTGGAATTCCAAGATGCGGCTTGCACCATGTCATATGTGAGCTCCGCCAAAGGTCGGATATGCCACCCATTATGCTGCAACCCCCTGTGGTATGGCGCAAGGGTGGGTTACAGCAGCACCTGAGCCCTATTCCGGAAGGGTGGCTGCCGTAACTCAGTTCCACAATTCCAAGTCCCCCGCATTGGTACAGCAGGTTAGACCAGCATGGAGGTGGTCTACGGAGCATACATCCTGGCAAAACGACGGATGCCCCTCGCAGCACTGCAGGACGCACATTGCCATGCACCACGTACCCCCCAACACAGTAATGCCCCCCACCCCCGATTCCAGGGTGCCACATGGTTGGACCTTTGCCATGCCCCCTATCTTGCCAGTGTCACCCAGCCTACCCCCCTCAATGCTCTGGGTTTGTGGCCATGTTCTGGGGCAGGGGGCTCCGGGGGGACAGTTCCTTGCATTCTGTGACTTGCGGCACCAATGTCTGTTGCGCCAATCCCATGGTCCAAACCTGCGGCTGCCACAAGTCATGGGTCATAAGTGCTGGGGGGACCCTGCCTGTCTTGGAATAGGGTCCCAGGCATAGTGAAACATGGTGCAACTCACATACACCCACGAGTTGCGCCATGCGACATGGAATCAGGCCCAACATCTCTCCTCTGAGTTTGAAATTGGAGTTGTTACACAGCAGTTGAGAAATGTCCATAAGGTTATCATACCAAAAAGCTCTACACAATTGGGCATGCACCTTCATTGAAGTATATATGACCAAGCTACGAATCTGGGGTGGAAGAAGTTTAGGGGATATAAAAAAAAATGAGAAAAAGTAGCATCCTGAATTAGGGCCCTTTCAATCTGAAGCCACAGTGGTAAATGGGGGGGGGTCTCTTTGCAGCAGGGGGGTAGAGGGCAATCTAACATATTTAGCCACGTGACTGGCCAAGTAGTAGACAAAAAAGTTAGGGAGTTTGAGACCCCCACAACTTTATTGGCACCCTTAATTGAGTGTAAGTGTGCCTCAGAGGATTCCCCCTTCCAAATAAAATTAGAATTGAGAGTATGAACCTTACTAAACCAACACATGGGGAACCATAAGTTCAGTATATGTAGGGTATGCCACCCTTACGGCAACACCAACACAGTGAAATACATACCTGTCAGCAAAATTGACACTTGTCGACAAGTCTGTGTTGGTGTGCCCGAGACAGGGGCATGCTGTCTCCTGGTCCTGCTTCCCCGCCTCGAATCAACTCTGACTGGAGTTGAGAATCCAAAAGATGGTGGGGGGGTGGGTTACCGGCCTGGTGGCACTGAGAGTTGAGGCACTGGACACCACACCTTGGGTCACATTGGTGACTGGGGTTCGAATGCGAGCCTGGGTTGTCAGGGGTTAGTAAGGGAGGATAGGATTGAGCATCCGAAGGACTGCTCTCCTACCCTGGGGAAGGATGTGGGTTTCCACTGCTCTGCAGCAGTCCCTGAGGAAGCTCAGAGGCACTACTAGAGTAGTTGCAATGGAGGGAGGAGTGCAGCAGATATCAACACGTCAGTGCTAGACGTCATTGCATGTCTGCACTCTTGGGGAATAATCAGAGGAAAAAACAGTAGCATCACTCGTGGCAGCTTGATGGCCGTAGCTTCCTGAGCCCAGCGGCAGCCCCGGGGTGACCTCACATGCTGGTATTGGATCCTGGCCTGGCACGAGGACCAAGGAGGGGATCCCTCTCGTGGGTACAACAGCATATGCCAGCTGTTTGTGTGGGGCACCCCGGGGCGTTGTCGGGGGAAGCGGAGCGGTGGCTGGATATAAGGCAGAGTGGTGGCTGCACAGGAGGATAAATAAGGTGGTAATAAAAAAGTATATATAAAAAAAGACAGGGGGGTTGGGGGTAGAGACCCCTGCATGGGGAATTCGATAAAAAAAACAGGACCAGGATACACACAGGAATCATGTAGACTGCAACTTGCGGTCGACATGATTCCTGTCGGTGAACTGCAGGTAAACATAAAGAATGTCAAACCGGCATGGTACAGCCTAAATGTAGGGGGTAAAACAACCGAAGTAGAATATTCATTTTAATGACACTAATTCTACCTCTGAGAGAGAGGTATGGGGAAGACCTTCTGTCTAGATCCTGTTGGAGAGTAATAAGCAAATCATCAAGATTCAGCTTTTTCATAAGAGAGATAGTCAGGGGAAGAACTATCCCCAAATATTTGAGCCGTGTGGACCAGGCCAAACCCAGGTGTACAATATCCTGCTTGAATACCCTGAAATTTAGAGGCATCACTACAGTCTTATCTAGATTAAGTTTGTAATTAGAAAACTTACTGAAAGTCTGGATAAGGGTTAGCACCGCTGTAATAGACGTGCTAAAGTCAGATACATGCAGTAAGATGTCATCTGCATATGCAGAGAGCCTGAGGTCAAAGGGTCCCACCTGAATGCCTTTAATAATAGAAGACATTCTAATGTGGAATAACATGGACTCTAAATATAAATTGAACAGTAACGGGGACAGCTGGCAACCCTGACGGGCGCCGGAGTGCAGTCGAAACGCTGATGAGAGCACGCCATTACAATATATCTTTGCACTAGGCTGTTAGTACAAAACTTGAATCCAATTTATAAAAACAGAGAGAAAGCCAAATTTGTTCAAAACAGTAAAAATAAAGGCCCAGTTCACCCGGTCAAATGCTTTCTCTGCATCCTGGGAGACCAACGCCATAGGTTGAGAGGCATCAATGGATGCGGAGAAGACATGGGACAATTTACGCAGATGGTCCATCGAGGAGCAACCCCACATGAAGCCCACTTGTTCAGGACTAATCAGCCTATCCCAAACCTGCATTATTCTATTGGCCAAAACCTTAGTGAAAACCTTGACTAATTAATAAGGGATATAGGGCAATAATTTGTGACCCTGTCAGGGGATCTCCAGGTTTGGGTAAAACGACAATCATTGCTTCAAGCAAAGAAGGGTCAGAAATTCCTGACTCGCAAAAATAGGAATATAACTGCTGGAGCAAGGGGATCCATTCATTAACAAAGGTTTTGTAAAAGTTTGAAGGGAGGCCATCAGGTACAGGGACCTTATTCAGGGGAAGGGAGTTAATGGCCTCCAGTATTTCCTGCTGTGTAATGGGCCTAGTAAGGAGAGATTGTTGATCTAAGGTAAGCTGAGCAAAGCAAACATCAGACAGATATTCTTGAATTTCAGCAGAAGAAGGCGGGCTTATTGGGACACTGTAAGACTGATGATATAACTCAGATTCATGAACTATGTCACAAGGAGAGGTTTTAAGAGAATAGTCTGTTAAGGAAGAAATAGTTAAAACTATTCGGGATGCTTATTGTTTACACAGGCACAAGGCTAAAAGGTGGCACACCTTGTCACCTTGGTCAACATAACAGGATTTTTTTTTTTTAAATGGCATACTCAGCCCGTTTCCTCAGTCTCTCCACATATTTATCTCTCAGAATAATTAGTGCCACATGTTTGTCCTCTGGGGCATCAGGGGAAAGTTTCCCTTCCAAGGCCTTAATACGATTGTGGAGAGAAAGCAATTCTGCTTCGCGTGTATGTTTTCTTGTGGATATCAACCTGATAAATTCACCCCTCAGGACACACTTAAAGGTGCATCATACCAACATTTTGGTCCTCAAACTGTGGGTCCTATGCCCTAATGTGTGGGTTATATGTGCCAGAGGCATATAACCCACCCGCTTACCTTCACAGCCCCAGACAGGTGCAGGGTGTGAGGCATGCATGACCAAATGCACCTACGGGGCACCTGTCTGTGGCCATGGTCCCTCAGTGTGCTGGGTTGCATGGTCGGTAGGGGCGGAGCCATGGACCCAGTGGGCATCCAATCAGATGCCCATACCGGATCCTTCAGTGAATCCCTTAAGCCCATGTGGCAGATGCTCAGTCATGGGGAATGCCGTATACTGCAGCAACAGCAGAGCACACACTGGGTACTCACCCGAGCCACCACCCTAGCCCTCCCCTGCAGACTAGTGGGCTGGGGTGGCATGGAGGGCCATAGCCCAGTACCATCGAGCCTGGAGGAAGAGGAGCTCAGGGGCACGTATCGGGTTACTCCAAGTCCTGGCAAGCGTAGCCAGCATCCAATGCACCTGGCACTATGTGGCTTTGTGAATGCCATGAATTGCAGGCATTCCCCCGACACGCCTCCAGCACGGTGTTCACTGAATGGCCAGAGCGGTGGGCGTGCAAGTGCCATGCATGCCCTTAGTGAATGCTGCTGGGGGTCCGCAGGACCACCACTGCATGGCATTCACATAGAGGGTTGCCTACATACCATGGATGTGCATTGTGTAGGCAACTCTATTGTTTATGCATAGGGCCTTGTGTTATTAACTCTGTGAGTGTGGTGGAAACCCCCTCATCTTTGAGTAATTGTATATTTAACTTCAAAATAATATCATGCTGAATATTAGGTATTAAAGTACATTCAAGCCAGGTGGGAGAGTGATCTGAAAGGACCCTCAGAGCAATCCCACTACCCAGATCCCCAGAAAACACATCCCCACTGTCCAGAAAATAGTCAAGGTGGGAATATGACTTGTGGACCAGTGAATAAAATTAATATTCCTCAGCAGAGGGGTTCAATACTCACCATGGATCACACAGGCCCAGTGTTTCTATAAATTCATGGAGGGAACGCTGGGCTGGGGATAAGCTGTGGCACTTGTGTCTGGACCTATCCAAGTTTGAAGTGAGTGTTAAGTTCCAGTTTCCTGCCAACATAATAGGAATGTGAATAAAAGGGGCCAGTAAATTGGTCAAGCAGTAAATAATTCCAGAGTATCTTTATATGGCCCATAAATACATCCCAACAAAACTTACGAATTGTCTAACACCCTTTTTACTTGAAGGTAACACCCTTGCGGGCCTTCTACTGACTGTAACAACTGAAACTCGACTCCTCTAGAAAGTAGGATAGCCACTCGTCTTTGAGTTAATGCATTACCAGCTGCAAATATCTGACCCACCGAAGCAAGCAGGTGGGTCTCCTGAAGGAAAGCTATATCACAGTGCAGTAATTGGAGATGTTTCAATATCTGAATGTACCTCACCCTGGAGCAGGCACCCTTAATATTCCAAGTAACATATTTCATATTAACTAAGTGGAGTCTACTGCATGAATATCAAACAGGTCCCAATGAAACAAGGTAGTACAGTGCAAAAAGTAAATTTGTATCTCCGTTGGAATAAAACCCAATTAAACCCCAAACAAAGTGCCCCTACCCCCAGGAAATACTATGAGTAGAAACTATATAAATTCCAATATAGGTGAGGAAAACAAATGTAAATAGAACCTATAGATGTACTGGCACTTAGAGGTCGGGGCAGCACACCCTCCCACCATAAAACTAAAACATACCCAACATTAATGGTGAAGTAACATCTCATCAGTAATAAAAATAATTAACTCCCTCCCCCCACAAACTTCCCACACACAATGCTACAACTACTATAACCTCCAGTCCAAATGACTAAACCACCCACAGTGTGCACCTCCCCCATGCCAATAAAGTGAGAAATAAAATCTAATAACACACCACCTAATAAGAGACATACTTTCAACAACAACATCCATGTAATGCTATAAATGACTCGAGCACTATGTTAGTCCCATCAATCAATTATGTGACATATATCACTGTGAAAAAAATAAACATTTTAAAATAACAAAATACAATCAAAGAGTGGTTAATTGGCCATTCTAGTGTTCACCGAATGAAAATATCAATGTCTAAAATTTAATACATAAGACTATAGGCCCAGGTTAAAAAGTAACACAGTTCAGCCAATATACAAGTCTGTAAGGGGGGCCATTCAAACCACGACCACCCACAGGGTGCGGAACCATCTGCACTGTTCATTTTAAAACTAAAGGAGAAAAGATAGTCCAGGGCATAACGGTCGATGTCCTCATAATACACCCCAAATCCATTGACAGCATGCATCAGAAGGTCTTAGCCCATACCCGTGAATCCATGTTGAGGCAGCATATTCCTTGCAGCAGCAAATGAGAATCATTCCCCTTCCAACCCCTAGAATCCTTGTGATAAATTAAGTCCACCAGAGCTGCAATCCAGCAAATTCCAAAGGAGAATAGATCAAATTAACACTAGGGCACAGATATACAGGGTCACTCTGCCTCCAGCACTAATGGAAAAACTTCTCAGATCCAACCTAGGTTCACAGTTAAGAGTCCCTGAGACAGTCGATTATGCTGGAAATAAGCAGATGTGTCAGATCTCCAACACTGGCCCCAAACATAAAGAGAGGCAAGTCAGAGCCACCACCACAGAAAGCAAGTAGCCATAGTAAACATCTTTTAGCAAGTCAGCATTAGGGGGCTAAACAAAATGCTAAACTATACAGTTGGCTAGATGAGCGGAGTAAACAAAGCACTGTGTCTTACCACTGAGCAATCACTCACGTGAACAAATTGGGAAACAGTTTCTTTAGCTCAGTGCTCACCTGCTCCAGAGTCTCAAAAGAGTGCCATTGGCCCTGATGCTGGACTTGCAGGATGGTAGGGTAGCGGACTCACAACTTAATCCCAGCAGTTATCAGTTTGGAGACCATAGGATGCAGAGCAGATCTCCTCTAGTGGACTGTATTGAGCAGACCTTGCACCAATCTAATATTTTTTCCTTCCCACTGTAATTCTTTAACCTCACGGATCTTATCCAAAATGTATTGCTTGTCTAGGAAGTTAAGCAGCCAAAAAATGAGTGGGAGAGGAGGAGAGCCTTTTGGGGGAACCAGATGCAGCTACCAGTGTGCCCGCCCCACAATGTAGCGGGGTCCATTTGAAGAGGGACCGGCAATCCACTCACTGAGTTTCTGAGTAAATGAAATCACCGCTGACCCCTCCTCTCCTCTCCTTCTGGAAGGCCCAACACCACTAGGTTGTTTCTCCTGGAATGCCCTTCAAGGTTTTCCATATGATCTTCCATCTTTTTGACTCATTGATGCAGGGTAACCACCTCGGGATCTAGCCTGGCCCTCCAATCATCCAGGGAAGATTTGCAAGTTTCATTGTCCTCAGTCCTCCAAGCTAAAAGATCCATAGAAGTGTGCATATTTTGAATATCCGCCACTAATGTTTGCAGCATTTCTTTAATAGGGGATGACCCTTCCAGGAATATGGCTTCAGTGAGAGTGGCCTGGGCAGTAGCATTACCATCAGTTCTGATGGGTTGCTCCTTAGACTGCTTAGGGTTTTTTTCATGCTCTGGTGTACGTGGCGGGGTGTGCCGAGGGAGCAATTGCTCAATTTCAGTGTCCATTTTGAACAAAACTATTCCAACTGCTGCAGGAGGATAAAAGTAAATGAAGAGTACTTCTGAACTATTAAAGTAAGCAGATTAGGTAGTTATTTAATAAGATTTTTGGCTGAAGAATGGGAGCAGTACCAAGGCACGTCAACTCAGGCAACCATCACGTGAGCTCCCAGCAATTGGCTGGTCTAACCACAGCTGTGAGCTGTGCCATAGTGGGGCTTTCAGACTCACAAATTAGGGGGATACTGCTGCTCCACAGTGGTGCTAGCCCCCTTCCACTGTGGTACACAGGTGCAGTCATCGCAAGGATGGTGCAAGCCTGGTTGGCGCAGGTTGACCTCCCCAAGTGATGCACAGTCCCTTCCAAAAATTAGAACTGGTGCAAGGTGTGGCACAAGGAGCCCTTTGTACCATTTCTCCTTGCTGCAAGCTCCCTTGCACCAGTCCCGACTTTTGAAAATCGAGCCCCATGTCTCCAGAAGGACATTGACAGAGTGGAGATGGTCCAGAGGATGGCAACTAAAATGGTGCAGGGTCTGCATCGAAATCCCTATGAGGCGAGACTAAAGGACCTCAATATATGCACCCTGGAACAGAGGAGAAGGGAGATATTATAGAAACCTTTAAATACCTCACGGGGTAAATAAGGGACATGAGAGGAGTATTTTTCAGAAGAAAAGGTGCTCAATAACAAGGAGACATGCTATGAAGCTGGAGGGGGTAGATTCAGGAGAGATTTGAGGAAGTACTTCTTCAGGGAAAGAGTGGCAGTTTCCTGGAACAGCCTCCCAGCAGAGGTGGTGGGGCCAAAAACAGTGGAGGGGTTAAAGAATGCATGGGATAAACACAAATCATAGTGAAAATGGAGGGGGGGGGGAGAACTGTAGGTCAGACATGGTTTGATGTAATTGTGTAGGTAGGGAGAAATGAACAGACTGGATAGGCCAAGTGGTCCCTATCTGCTGTCCAATTCTATGTTTCTATGTTTCCAAGACTCCTAAGATGGCTGTCACTAAATGAGTCTCTCTGTTTTTATTCTGTGAATGCAAACTAGAGCTGGTATTGTTCCTTTTCAGATATAGACTGGAGAATCCTAATAGGCCTCCTCTCTGCCTTCTGTCCTTGTAGATAATCTTCGATTGTGTTGCCACTAAGATTTGAAGAAAATATGTTTCCAGAATGATTTTAACTAATAGCAATTCACAACAACTGAGTATTTATCACAAAGACTTGTTTGTCTAACTAAATCCTGTGATACACTTAACCCACTTAACCCTACATATAATACATTCACTCTAAATATTCAGTTTATATTCTTTTACAATTATTTTGTGAAGAACATGCTATTTCATTAATAAAATTATCCCATTTTAAATTTGCTGCCTCCCCAAATTTCCCTCTTTTGCCTTCTTGTCCTTTCCCATAAAGTGCCAACTGTGCGTATATTTCAGAATGTGCTCCTTTTCCATTTGGTCCGGCTTTCTGCTTTTTTTAAATCATTACCTTTATCTTTTTATTACATATACATCAAAATGTTATGCATTCTCCAATGTTATACAGCGAGGGTGGAATATTAAGACTGCACCAGGCTGGGGCGCAAGCCTGGGCGCAGTGCAACTGGGATGCGCATGGGCATTGACAGGGTGATATTCAACGGAGCTGTGCCATGGCACAGCATCATTGAATATCACACCTTGGCCACCCACAGTGCACATTGCGCAGTGGTTAGAGTGGAGCAGGAGGATGCACTAGCGTAAGTTCCTTTGTGCTAGGCGCAACAACCACAATATTCAAAAGTGCAAATGCAAATAGGGCCATAATGTATGCAAGGCATAAATGGGCCCATTTGCATGTCATTATGGCCCCATTGGCATGCAGGTGTGCCGATCCCTGGCGACATGTGCCTGTCGCCCTGCCAGGTTTCAGCTGTCGGGGACTGATGCCCCCTGCACAAACGGCAAAGCACCCCACTGCCCAATCACGGGCATATGTTGCATTATAATAGTCCCATATCCGTGGTGATCCAGTGGACCACTTGCAGCCCAATCACAGGCATCTGTTGAAAAAATAATAGTCCTATATCCCTGGTGGTCCAGTGGACTGCTCACAGCCCAATCATGGGCATTTGTTATCATTAATAGTCCTATATCCCTGGTGGTCCAGTGGACCGCTCGTAGCCTGATTGCAGGCATTTGTTATGAATAATGTCACTCAATCCAACCCTGGTGGTCCAGTGTTACCCTCCCACCCACCCACTGGGCCCCAGCACCCCTCCCCTGGTCAGCGGCGGGCAGCAGCTCCCCAACCGCTTGCCGCCCTGCCACCGCCGACTGACTCCATATGGTAGGGCTGTATGCCCATTGGTCCTAGCGAGAGCCAATGGGCGCGTAGCCCATATCAGACCACAGTCCAGATATGTGCAATAAATATCTGGACTGTGTAGAGTGAGATGGGCTGCATGCCCATTGGCTCGGCCAGGACCAATGGGCATGCAGCCTACCATATGGAGTCAGTCGGCAGGCGGCGGGGCAGCAAGCGGTTGGGGAGCTGCTACCTCCTGCCACTGACCGGGGAAGTGGGACAGTGGGTCTCAGTGGGCAGGTGGAGAGGGGGGTAATGCTGGACCACCAGTGTTGGATTGAAGTGACATTATTCATAACAAATGCCCGCGATCGGGCTGCGAGTGGTCCACTGGACCACCAGGGATATAGGACTATTAATGATAACAAATGCCCACGATCGGGCTGTGAGTGGTCCACTGGACCACCAGGGATATAGGACTATTAATTATAATAAATGCCCACCAGGGATATAGGACTGTTTTTATATCAAATGCCCGTGATCGGGCTGCGAGCGGTCCACTGGACCACCAGGGATATGGGACTATTATTTTCAACATATGCCCGCGATCGGGCATGGGGGGCACCACCACGAAGACACTGCCGGAGCTCGGGTGGCCACCCACAGGTGGCAGCTGCTGTGTTGCGTCCTGCAATATGACAGCTCGCCTGTGGGTGGCCAGCTCTTGCTCCTTTTTATTTGGCTCACCTGTGTGTAGCGCAGGTAGGAGTTGCACATGCATGGGCTCAGCACATCCCAGACTGAATATCAGGATGTGCGGAGTATGCATGGGCACACACCCCTTACCTGCACTGCATACATTACTGATGCACTCCAGCACATCAGGATTTGTGCCAGGCTCAACCTCCCTTTGAATATCACATCGGGGCACATCAGTGGGTTACACATGATGCAGCTGTGTTGCACCATGAGCAACCCTTCTGAATATCCCGCCCCAGGTATACATTTCACTTCATTTATCTCGTGCAGGTGCCCTTTCCCACCTTCCTTATAAACATAAGTTCTAATTTGCAATAATAACAGATGGCATTCAGGTTCTAATACTTCTATATAGATTAGTATGACCTCTCTTATTTTCTCTTCAGTGTTTGACATCCTAGATGAATGTAAGATAGGAATATGGTAGTTGAATTCATGATAACAATTATATATTGCTTAGTAAGTTTGACCATCTAGACCCATCCTAATGACATCAGTGGTGACATGTTGTCTTCGATGTCTCTCCAATGGGCTCCAAATATGTCATCTTAGGAGTCATCAATTACATAAATAAATGTTTCCATTAATAAAGTTTCTTTAAAAATGTACCACCATTTTTGAGTTTCAAAAGGTGGAAAAGTTTTTGTTTTCCAATTGTCAAAAATTCATCTTTTAATAGCCATAGTTGCCAAAGCAAAACTATTATTTATCGTGGCATCTTGTATGATTGATAATGTATTATTAAATAAAAATATATCTGGTTAGAATGGGATTGGATCACCTATTAAATCTTGTAGGAGCACTTTGAGTCTGTACAACCAACTTTTGATCTCTGGACAATCCCAGATACAGTGGAATAATGTGCCCCTTTGCCCACAACCATGTCATCATAGCTCTGAGTATTCAGGATTTATTTTTGATATCTAAATCAGGGTAATATACTGTAGCTCTGTCTAGTATTTTTCTTTGAATGATTTTGTTTTTTGCAGTTATATATAATTTGTTTTCCAGCACCCTTAATATTTCCCAGTGTTGGTGGGTCAGATCCAAACCAGCCTCTTTGTTTCAACCTTTGTTTTTATTTGTACTGTCTCTGCTCCTGGATATCAAGATTTCATAAAATCTGAAGAGTAATTTTTTTGTACCATTTTCAATCATGTTTTTTGAACTTTAACTATACTTGGAAGATTGGTAGATATTTTATTAAATTTCTTTTGAATTTGTTTGGAATTTATTATGCAATGTCTAATATTGTAGTTTGTTCCATCTAGGATCTTGTAGTACATGTGTTAGGTATTCATAAAATGGGAAATTATCATCAATTGGAATATCCTCCCGGGGTCATAATATTTTTATTGCAAAATATTTTATAGTTGAAAGAATTATTTTCTCCCCATATTAGTTTACTAGACCAAATATTTAGATATATCCATGTTATATGGAGATTGACGGGATTTTTAACTCTTAAAAATGTTTGGGAACCAGAAGCAGAGAAACTGATGCTTCTATTTATATATGTCATGTTCTATGAAACCATCATGTGACTTGATTAGATGACCTTTACTCATAAATAGTAGGTCTTGAAATAGGTTCTGTCTACATCTGGAAAAAAATGTCCATTGGAATAACATTGACAAAGTATGAGACTCCATATAGCTTACCCAGGTCCAGACACCCAAATCCTCCTAATCCTCTTGGTACAATCATTACCTTCCAGGCTATATGTGGTTTCCCTCTTCTCCACGGGAATTTAGTGAATATTCTTTTTAATTCAGAAAAAACAAATTGGAGTCAGGGACCCTAATATATTTGCAATACATAAATGTAATGGGACATGGCCATTATTTTCAGTGTATCTATTTACCCCCCATAGGGACAAAGATACATTTCTCCAATTATATAATAAGGTCATTAGAAACATAGAATTTGATGGCAAATAAGGACCGCTTGGCCCACCTACTCTGCCCATTTTCCTACCTAACAGATAAGCTGCAGATCCTAGTTAACCAACTGCTTACTTCCTCCTACCCCCCCACTAGGACTGCCTTATGCCTGTCCCATGCATTCTTGAAGTCCCCCACTGTTCTTGACTCCACGACCTCCTCAGGGAGGATGTTCCATGCATCCACAACCCTCTCTGTGAAAAAATACTTCCTCACATTACCTCTGAGCCATCCCCCCTCTATCTTTAAATTGTGCCCCCTTGTTCTTGCACATCTCTTTTTCTGGAAGATGCTACCCTCTTGTACTTTGTTAATTCCCTTGAGGTACTTGAAAGTTTCTATCATGTCCCCTCTCTCCCCCTTCTTTCCTCAAGGGTATACATATTAAGCTCCTTTAGTCTTTCTTATTCTTTCTTATTATTTTTTGTTTTGCATTGTTGTAATTTATTTTTATATTTCTATGTTGATCTGGTGATAGTTGAATCCCTACATACTTTACTGAATTTTGTATACTAAAGTCTTATCATATTTATCAATATTTTGGAGGTTTGATTTGTTTAGTTTCATTATTACTGATTTGTTTTTATTTATTTGATACCCTGTTAGAGATGAATACATTTTTATTTCTTGAAGGAAAGCTTCTAATGAATGATGGTGTTTTTTATGATTAATAATATGTTGTCTGCAAAGAAGCTTAGTTTAACGTGTTCTGGATCCATTTTTACACCCTCAATATTAGGATTATTTTTAATTGTTTGAAGAAGGGGCTATAGTCCTAAAATAAAGATCATGGGGGATAACAGACAGCCCTTGCCTAGACCATTTAAAATTTGAAAATCATCTGTTAAAAATGTCTTTATTTGGAATTTAACTTTTTTTATAGAACTGTTTTATTAAGTGTATGAGTTCTTGTGGAATTTCCCATTCTTTTAACATTTGAAAAATAAATTCCCTATTTATTAGATCAAATGCTTTACTAGCATCAATAGCAACTGCTAAATATATGTAATAGTTGTATTTATTTTTGGATTTCACTAATTGTTTAATTGCTTGTATTTTTCTATTTCCTTATGCTGTATTGCATCCCTTTATGAAACCATATTGATTATATTGTATGTATTAAGTGATGTGGGATTGCATTCTATTATTTATTCATTTCACTATTAATTTATAGTTTGTATTCAATATTGCTATAGGTCTACAAAACAAAAAAAAACAGAGTTTCTACCTGGGGTGTGGTGCACAAATTAGCAAGAGGAGAGATTTGAACTGTCACATCCTGATTTTCAGGTGATATGGTACTGGGGAGGGTATTCATCCAGAGTGGGGCTCTGTATCTGAAAGTTGTTTGGAAAAGGGAGGTACATCCCCGGGAATCAGGAAGGGGGACTTGGAGGAACAATGAGTGATTTTTAGTACAGTGACAAGTTGTTACAGGGGGAGAGCCTTGAGGAGATCTTTTTGGTGAGGGGGCAAGTTTGATAATTAAGCCTATCATCGAAATTTAGCCAGTTAGAGAGAATGCAAAGGGTGCAGGTGTGAGTGGTGTGGTCACAGCCCAAGACTAAGACGCAACTCTTATTCAGTGGAGGGAGGAATTGTCAGCTGTGCCATAGAGCAGGATACCATAATCAATAAGGGAGAAGACTGAGGTGGAGACAGCCAGGCAGAGGGCCTCAGGGGTGAGGCAGTGCTTGTGCCTGTACAGAAGACGAATTCTGATACTGATGGCTGTGTTTAGGAGGTGGTTGTGCTCATGGTAGTTAAGAGAGGAGTCCAAGGTAATACCTGAGGATTTAAAGGTGTCTACCTGATCAAGGGGTTGTAGCTGAAAGTTAATGATATGCAGGGGATGGCCTTTGTGCTTACTGTGGTGGTGAGTGAACACCATGACCTTAGTATTCTTATAATTTAATATAAGGCAGTGCTCAGCAAACCAGGATTCAGCATCAGAGAAAGCTTTCTGGAAGGATATCTGGAGCATAAGCTATTGCTATAGGTCTGTAGCTCTTGGGATTTTGGGAAGGGGGTCCTTCTTTATGTATTAAAATATTTTTTGCCTATTGCATAGATGAGGATAATTTGTTTTTATCTATTATTAATTCCTCTATAATTTTTTCTATCCATGGGGCCAATTAATTTGTAAAAGCTTAGTAGAATTCATTTGTTATCCCATCCAGGAACATGCTGAGATGCTGAGGAGGACTGTCTGCAGCAGGAGTCAGCAAATGCATTATCTTTATTTATGTTAGTGACTCCCGAGGTTGTCTGGACTGGCCGGATTAGCTGAAGGAAGAAAGGGAATCTATGGGCACAAAGAGAAGTCAAAAGAAGGAGGTTAAAGGCTGCTAAAGATTGCAACAACAAGAAGGAACATTAAGGATTGTATTGATAAATAGTTCCGAACATCTCAGAATAAGGTCAGAACAAGTTTATGGATATTTAATACTGGATATTGGATATTGACATTGGATTTGAAAAGTGGCTCTCTAAAAGACCTAAGGCAATTATAGGATAAAGATTTGCTGAGTTCAAGTGAAGCTAAACAGAGTCAAGTGGAGTCAAGTGGGCCAAGTGGGGTCAATTGTGGGTTTTGAAAACTACATTCTAGAGCTGGTAATAGTCTGTGAGTGACTAAATACTAGCAAGGTTTTCCTTTTTTTAATTTAGACCCTAATTTTGTTTGTGCTTCTTAATTGTTCTAATTTAATAGAGGTTTAGGGAACTGGGTCAAGTATTAAATAATGCCCATGGAAACAAGAAGAAGGAAATCTCCTGCTTATGGAAAAAAATTAAATAAGGAGAAGGATAAAGCAACCTCCAATGCAAGAAAATTCTCTAAAATTGAGAATATACTTGGTAAAGGTAATAAAAATAAAAATAATGAAAAAAAAAATCTAAGAGTAAGGTAAACTTGAAAGGGAAGACAGAGACAGATGATAGAGAGACATTGGATGAACCTGAAATTGGAAAAAGGAGAACTATGTTGCAACCTTTAATTAGTGGTTTATGGAAACAAAATCAAAATCAAAAACAACGGAATGAGGAACAGGATGATGAACAAAATAGGGACATTTTATGCCCAGAAATTCTGGGAATGAATAGTCCTATTAGTCAAAGTCCAAATCTGATTGAGTTGGTAAACAACGAAGTAAGCAAAAAAACACAAACAAACCGAATGATAAGTTAATTCAAAAATCAGGGGTTAAAACCCTGGAAAACAAAAAGAAAAGCAAGGTAAAAACTAAAAAGAAGGTAAATAATAAAAATAAAAATAAGAAAGAAGAGGAAAATAAAGTTCAAAGTAGTGACACGGAACCAAATGGTTATATCATATTGGATGACACAGAGCATAAAGAAAGCATGAGATAGACATCAGAGGTCAGAAACAGCATGAGGGAAACTACTGAAGTAGAGCTTATATTGAAAGATTTTCTGGATAGAACACTAGAAACTGACTTCATACTACCAATATATGAAGTCTCAATAATGCCAG
The DNA here is from genome assembly GCA_016271365.2 of Neoceratodus forsteri. Lineage (NCBI taxonomy): Eukaryota > Metazoa > Chordata > Ceratodontiformes > Ceratodontidae > Neoceratodus > Neoceratodus forsteri. Next base: position 784,411,551 of record CM028137.1, read on the forward strand.
ATGAAGCTGAGTTTAAGCTCAATACACATCTGAAGAAACTACTTGAGGCAGTTTTACAAGGGAATGGAAGGTATGGGGATGTAATAAACAAAATGAGTGCCATCAGACCCCTACCAGACACTGAACTGTTTTTTCTTCTTTCTGATCAATATTATGTACTTAAACAATAGAAAATCAAAAGAAGAAGATGAAAGATTTAGCTTTTGAAATAGATGGTGTAGTGACTATGAAGTCTATGTTTCCTGAATATTTTGCAGAAAATAAAGTATTGATGAAGAAGGAACATCCAATCTCAATTTTTGGGATTGGTAATTTTATAAATGAAACTGCACAAAATTTGTGACTTAAGATCATAGATCTATTACAGAAGGTGTTAAAAGACAGCAAACTTCATGAAACAATATTTAAAGCAAAATGTTGGGAAAATCAAGGGCAATTAACAATCTGGGTAAAGAGTGAACAAGATTATAAATCTCTCCTATCTAACTCAGAAAGCCTGGATAAGCTAGATATAAACCTAAAAGGAGAGAGTGAGTTATTATGCGATAACAGTGAAAGAAGAGATAATACTCAGTGGCTAAATGTAATGAAAATGGCAAATAGGTTTCAGATTTTACAAGATATAGATGATGACTGACATCCAGAAAAAAATGATGTAAATCTTATGATAGATACAGATTTTAATATTCTTTCTTGGAATGTCACCGGGTTAGGGGAAAGGTTGGCAGATCCAACATCTGTAAATTATCTAAAGAAATTTAACATAATTTGTTTGCAAGAAACTTGGATAAATAAGGAAATGCACATTGATGGTTACAAGATGTTCAATAAAGGGGCAAGCAGCATAAGTAAATTTGGCAGATTATCAGGAGGTCTCATAATGTGGGGAAAAATTGCAAATCAGATCGAGTGTGACAAACTTCTAGTGAATTCTAATCACATATTAGCAGTTGTTATTGCAATAAAAAATAAGAGAACCCTTATTATCAATGTGTATTTCCCTCCACCTGGATCTAAATATGAAAATAAGAACAAAGTTAATATGCTTATTTCTGTAATAGAACAATGGAAATTACATGAGTTGGAAATAGCATCATACTTGGGGATTTTAATGCCAGGGTGGGACACAGCCTGGAGTCCACCAGAGAAATCTGGGAGGCCTGTGTAGCCCTGGGATCACTAAATCTAAAAATGAAAAGAGTGACAAAAGATAAGAAAGGGTGTGAGAGACGGAAACAGCTGGTTACAGAATTGAAGGATAACAACATGCTTCTGGTTAATGGATGATTCAATGCAGATTGCTCTGGAGAATTCACATATTTGGGGGTAAGGAGTGCTTCCATAATTGATCTTTGCTGGATAACTTTAGATTTACTAAAAAATGTTATTGACCTCTCTCTCTAGGTGAACTTTCAGAGAGTGAACATAACCCACTAGAGATTAAATGTCACATTAAACAAGGGAATAATGCCTTCACTAAACAAAATGAAGATATTCGAAGGGCTAGGAAAGGGATGAAATGGGATTTAATCCAGAATTATAAATCAGTAGAATTGCTGAAAGATAATGGGATAAGGAATAATATCATGGACATGCTACAGTGCACGCCCTATGAGCAATTCCTTGAATTATACATAAAGGTTATGGAAAAAATCTCTAAGATCATTATTAAAACCTCAATATTTAAGGAAAAAAAGAGGAAGTAAATGGTACAATGGGGAATATAAATGTTAAAAAAAGAAGGTGAAAAACCATGCAAGATATACTTGTAAACATCCTAGCAAAACCAATAAACATACTTTAAATTGATTAAGGAAAGAGTATAAAAAATTACTGGCAAAAAAGAAGCAACTTTACAGAAAAAAAGTATGGGAGCAATTTGAGAAGGCCACAAAAGATGGTAGAAAATACTGGCACATGGTAACTTATGGATGGGACAATATACCTTATACAATAGAGAATCACATTGAACCAGCTCCGTGGTATAGTTACTATGAAAGCCTCTTTCATGTCCCAGAAATAACAAAAGAGATTTCATTTGAAGAAAATTGGAGAACAATGAAAGATAAAATATCAGAAGAAGAAACTATTAGTGCTATTAATCTGGCTAAAAGACATAAAACCCCAGGACCTGATGGAGTTCCTGTTGATATTATAAAAGATGATTTAGTTCTCTGGGTTCCAGTTCTCAAGAGACTATTTAATCTTATAAATGAAAGAGGAAGGATACCCCCAACAAGGCAAGAAAACTTCATTGTCCCAGTTCATAAAAAAAGTGAAAAATCTAATCCAAGCAATTACAGGCCCATAAGCCTATTGGATACAACACAAAAATTATTCATCAAAATAATTCATGGTAGAATGATGATTTGGTTGACAGAAAAGGGAATAATGAATGAAGGTCAAGCAGGTTTTCAACCCAAACACACAACTATAGATCAATGTTTTGTACTGTCTCATTTGGTTTATAAATATATTCATATCAAAAAACATTTTTTTTGTGTGTTTGTTGATCTTAAATCAGCTTTTGACAGAGCTAATAAGGAAAAACTTTGGGAAATTATGGGAAAGTATGAGCTAGAAGATTCAATTATATGTTTACTCAAATTGCTTTATAGAGTAGTCATACAGTCATAAGATATAATAAGGAAGGTGATAATACCTCTAGTTTCCCATTGAATATTGGGTTGAGACAGGATTGTGTTTTGTCGCCTACACTCTTTAATCTTTTTTTTAAATAATGTATTAGAAGATTTGGATGATCCAGGGCTGCACATGCCTAGGTTGGGCTCCAGGCAGTGTCCCTACCTGGCATATGCTGATGATGATGTTGTTTTGATGGCAACCAGCTTTTTGGGCACCAAAAGAAGCATGAGGAAATGTTATGAAAAATGTGTTAAAGTTGACTTATCAATCAACTTTGAAAAAACTAAATGTATGATATTTAATAAAAATCATTTAAGACTGAATAATATACCAAATTTATTCTGTGCAAACAGTAAGATTGAATATGTTGAAAGATTTTGCTATTTGGGTATAGTGTTTAAATATAATCTAGGGTGGCAAGAACATACAGTATGCCTACTTTGATACAGAAAATTAAACGTCTGACCCCGTCAATTGAGTCTTTTTCTTATAAATATGGTGTTCAGTCTATTAAAGGCTCTTTAAAGGTGTTTAGCACAAAGACTAAATCACAAGTACTTTATGGATCAGAAATATGGGGACAGTACGACACGAACGGACTCGAATCCAGCATGAATACATTTTATAAAAAATGACTAGGATTACCAAACAGTGCAGCATTTGTATTAGCAAGACTTGAAATTGGACAGTTACCAATCAGAAAAGATATTGAACAAGGACTATGTACATATTGGTTGAAAATATATAATATGCCTAGTAAAAGGCTACCTAGGATGTGCTTGGAAGAGGTATTGTATTATAATTATCTAGGATACAAGTGTCCTGGTTTACATGCACTCCAGGATCTTATTAAACCATATGGACTCCTACAAAGCATAACTAATAGCTTGATAAAATAAACCTTAGAAATTAAGCAAGAAATTAAAATTAGAGTTATAGATATTCATGCTCAGAGAGACATAGACTTAGGTAAGAACTTTAAACCGAGTGTCTGGTTATCAATCAATAGGTCAAGAGTGCATGGCATAAAAAAATATATTTGTTCTTAATTCAAAATCCCAATTTAAGAAAGGTATTTTTCAAACTTAGATTATGCTATATTGATAGCCAAACTTTTGAGGTGTCTTTATGGGACATCAGATTTGGAATTGTGTGCTTGTCATAAAAGTAAAGACGATTTAGCCCATTTACTTTTATTCTGTCCCCTATATAAAAAAGAGGGCGATACAAATCCTTGGGGACATTCTTGCCACCCTAGATATGGACCCACTGAATCAACTTAATTATTTGTTGAACTCAGATGAAAAAGTTATACTGGATAAAGTTGCAAGATTCGGCAGATGCTTGGAATGTATAAAGAGACACATTCCTAAGAGTGAATAGGGTATGCCATTGTGCAATACAAGGTAAAGTGTGTTTTCTGTATGCTGTTTAAATGTATTTATATTCTTAATCATATATATGATATCACTATTATGAAAAACTTTAGGATATTTCACCTGTTTTTATTTTTCTCTTTTGTTAAAACGACTTTTTTTAATTGTAATGACAAATTAATTTGTCAACAATAAACTTGAATTGAATTATTATCCCATCCAGGCTGGGTGATTTTTTCCTAGGAGGAGTTTTTATTGCTTCTAAAAATGTATTTTTGATTTCTATGGATAAATTCAAAGGATTTAGGTTTTATATTTGCATTGTCAAAACATTCTCTCACTGTGCGAGGATCTGGCTGGAAATTGTTATGATAGATAGTTTTGTAATATTGGCAGAAGATATCAACTATTTCTTCATTTGTTACTTTCATATTCCCCTCTTTGTCTTTTAGTGCTCTGATAATGTTTTTCTGTTTTTCATTATGTAGTAAATTGTCTAATAATTTGCCTGATTTGTTAATATCATAATAATTAACATTTATTTTTAACACTTGTTGTGCCCCCCAGACAGTCTCCATCTGACTGACCCCCTCCAGCCCTGTCACCTGGAATAACCGGAGCTTACCGTATGCCCAGCCTGGGAGCCTGTGGGGAGTCAGTCGCCATCCTGACGCCAGCAATTTTCTTTCCTTCGTTTATGCCCAGGGGACCCAGGAGTGGGTACACATATGTGTGGATGCATGCATTAGTGCCACAGCCCTGATAACAGCAACTTTTCTCCCACCCTAGACCTAGTGTCTGGCTCCTCCTGGCCTGTGCTGTCCCCAGCCTCCACCAGGTGGCAGCCATCAGCCAGAGGAAGCCCTAACACCTCCCCGGAGAGGAGAACTTGCATGTTGGCAGCTCCATACAGCTCTACCCTCCCCCCCGTTGCTGACCTCTGATGGCCTGGGCGCGTTCCTGAACCCAGGTCACCAGCATGCCGTGAGGTAAGGCATCCAGTGCCTCAGCATTCAGCGCCACCAGGCTGGCATAATACTCAACATTTTTAATGTAAAGTGAGTGCTATTCTATTATTTTCTTGATGAATTATATCTTTTTTTTAGATTTATAATATTGCCAGTCGTCTTTATATCTGTTATAATCCATAACTGTTAATCTAATTGTTTTAGTTTTTCTTATATCTCCATATAATTTTTTTTGTTTATTCTTTTTTATTTGAAATGGAATCATTGCTGTTTGAAGGGTAGCTTTGAATGTGTCTCACAGATGTATTATGGGGCATTGCCCTGTATAGTTCTAGAACCAGTATTCCTGGATTGTTTGTTTAATCAGGGTTATAAAAGTTTTATCTCTTAGACTTTTGTTATTAAATGACCATTATGGGGTTGTTTTTCATTCCTTATTTACTATAAGTAATTCTATGGAGGTTAAGGCATGATCAGACATAAATATGGAATCTATGTCTGTTGAATATATGTGTTTCAATAAGCTTTTTGATATTGGGATATAATCTGTTCTAGTAAAGGTTTTAAATTTTTTTATCGAAATGTGTAAATTCTTTTTTTATTGGGTTGAAGTGTCTCCATGAATGTACCAGATGTTCCTGTTGTAAAAAAATACATACAATATTTCATACTAAGGTATTTAGGAGCCAAGAAGGCCGGAAAGCCCATTTGAAGGCTCCTGTCCAGTTACCCATAGTACTGTACAATGCTACCATCCAGTATATATTTATCTAACCACTGTTTAAACTGTTGTTCACTATTACTTATGATCACCTCCATGGGTAACCCATTCCAGGGGGACACCATTCTCTATGTGAAAAAGGCCCCTCTTTTATTTGTGTTAAATGTTCTAGGTTGTAGCTGCAATGGGTGCCCCTGGTGCATATAGTGTTATATTTGAATTCTAATTGTAGTTCATTTATTAAGTACTCATCTTGCATAATGTCATAGCACAGCAAGATGTCACCCCTTATCCTTCTTGTCTCTAAGGACATAAAGTTTAAGTCCAGGAGTCTTTCCCCATACGTTTTGTCCCTTAAATCATATATCATCTTTTCAGACCGCCTCTGCACCCTCTCCAGTCCGTCCACACCTCCCCTGGATATTGGGCCCCACACAGGGCTACCATAGTCCAGCAACGGTCTCTCATATGCCCTATAGAGTGGCATGATCACCTCCCAGCTTCTGCTCTTAAAATTTCTTTTTATGGTCCATAGTAAGTTATTTACTTTAATAATTTTATTTGCACTGGGTTTCATATGTTAGTTTATTATCAATGATTGTGCCCAAGTCTTTCTCCTCTTCTGAGTGCCTTAAGGTTTGTCAATTTTGGGAATAGTTTGCCATTTTGTTCTGCTTACCCAAATGTATGACACAACATTTATCTATGTTATTTATCTATGTTAAAACTCATCCCCTTTGTTTGTGGCCCAGTCACTTATTTTATCCAGATCTTTTTTTATGGAAGCAATATCCTTCTCCTGGGCTTTGGTCCCTGTGAGTTTAGTGTCATCTGAATATTTACTTGTTGTCTGCTTGTTGTGTCTTTCCCCATGGATGCCATAAACACCCTAAACAAATCCGGAACCAGAACCGACCCCTGCGGCACCCAACTCATCACAGGTACAGGAAAAAATGTGTTCATTTATTTGATATTAGAATATTACCACTTCTGGGGTTGATGTTTTATCCTGGTATGGGTTTGCCAGAGTATTTGAATCACCTGTCAGAGTTATGTTTTCTGATTGAAGGGGCTGAAGACCTTTTGTTATTTTTGCTAAGAAGGACTTATAATTTGTAAAAGGGGCATATAGTGAACCCAAGGTAGTGCTTTGATTGTTTAGAGTCACCTTGATCATTATTATTCTACCTTCCTTGTCTGTAAACTGATCTACTATTTCGATATTTAGCCCTTTTTTTATAATGATGGCTTCCTCCTACTTTTATTTGTCCTTGAATTGAAATGAATATGAGTTACCCATTTCTTTTTTAATTTTTTGATTTTCACATCTTCTAAATGGGTTTCCTGAATACATATAATATGTGTTTGTTTTGTTTTTTTGAAGTAAGTCAATAATCTTTCCAGCTTAACTGGAGAATTAATTCCATTAATGTTGAGGGATGCCACTTTAATTCTATTATTATCATACATTTATACGTTGGCATATGTTAGGTCCTTTCTACAACTTGACCATGATAGCCTGATTATAACACCAAGAGGACTGGGAGTATGTCTCCTATACATTTGCCCTACTTGTATGACTAAACACTTATATACAAGCCTATGTTTTCTGTGCCATGTCAGTTGCCATCTTGTTTGAATTAACTTAAAAGTAAACATATTTACAAAACATCTTTTGAACATAAAATTAAAAATAGTTACAACTAATATTACATGCCATCTGTTGTAACTACAATTATTCACCTTGATTAGGCCTAATGCATTTTCCCTTCCCCTCCCTACCCTGTTTTCTCCACTGTTGTTTGGGAATACTGGCATGCATTGTTTTTCTTCTCTTTGCAATACTCAATTTCCCCATTAGATAACATCCTGAGCCTTACATTTGTAGGGTACATAAGTGTGATCTTCTGAGCAAACCCTTGTATCTTGGAGTCCAATGTAGGATTTACTCCCCCTCCCCCGACATTCACCTTAATTCATATCAACTACATCTCAGTATTAAATAATTCTACTTGTGGATGATTTCATGTACTGAAACTTATTGTAAACCACAGTTTATGAAAATATATTCAGCAGTTTAATTTTAAAGTCAATCAAGGCTTCTTCCAGAGTACCATAAGTATGTCATTTTTATTCTATGATAACTCTTAATTTTGCTGTTAATGCCATGATCTCTCTGAATCCATGGAACCAAAATTTGTTTCTCGCCCAATTAAATTTTCTTTTCCTTTCTTGTAGGATTTCTGGGGGTAAATCGTTATGTATAGATATTGTTGCTCCCATTAGAATAATTTTTTTTTCCTTTTTGTATATGGCTGCCATTAATGCTTCTTTGTCATTAGATCTCATGCATTTTAAAATTATAGGCCTTGGTGGGGTAGAATCTGCTGGCTTTGATCTTAGGTTGTGGTGGATTCAATCTAGTTCAAAGTTAATATCTGTTGGGTCAGAGTCCAAATATGCTGTGGCTATTTGTTTAAAGGATTCATTTAGACTTTTTGAGTTGTCCCAAATCTCTGGTACCCTGAAAATTCTGATATTTTTTCCTTCTCACTCTTAGTTCATAATCCAGTAGTTTTGATTTTAGTTCTGTATTTGAATACTCCAGGTCTTTTAACTGTTTAGGTATGAACGCATTTTCTTCTTGTAAGTTAGATAAGGTTTGCTTTATTTGAAGAATCTCTTGTTTCATTTCTGAGTTTTTTTACATCAAATTTTGTGTCACTTTGTAATAGTTATCTAGTTTTTCTTGCATGCTTAGCATTTTCTCCATTTGTTTGTGGTATTGCATTTATTTGGCTAAATATCATTTTTGTCTAAGCAGGAGGGTGAACTTTTTCTTTTACCTCACTGGATTCCTTTATACTTGTGTTTGTCTGACTGTTTTGTGTAGAGTTTTCTTCATAACCATTTGTATTTTAAGCATAATTCTCAAATCTGTTTGGAAACTGGTCTTTATTATTTATTGTCTTTTCACTTGCAGCTTTCTTTTCAGCTGAGGGGGAGCCTCTCTTAATGTTAACAGCATGGATTATTTCTTTTCAGGGTAAAGAGTTTAATGAAATTAAATCTTTGCTTACCCCTGCCTCGGGCCTGTTTTCTTCATGTCAGCATTTCTGTTGGTCGACTTCAGGAGTGGCCTCCACTGTGCTGGCCTCTGGTACCATCTGTATCTCCATCCTTGCAAGTCTCTGATCAGTGTTTTCATGTGGAGGGCCTTTACTTTCCCTTTAAGGAGAAAAGGGAGTTGTTTTTTATGATTTACTACTTTGGCTTCCTCTGAATCGTGTTGTTTCTCTGCTTCTTCCACCTGGGGCATTTCAGCACACTCCAAGGGTGCTTCGAGCTGTGCCCCCAATAAGATGGCATTCCTGAAACAGTTGAGTCTTTTCCTTTTTCTGGCATCCCTTGGTTTCTCAGGGTACTGGAACAGCAAAGAAAAGCTGGCTCCATTAATTTCTTTAGGAGATGGTGCATCTTGCAAAAGCTTTGTTGTTTTTTGTTTAGATATTAAAGAGTTCATTTTCCTCACTGACATTTCTGCCATCTTCACTATTTGGATTTGGCTCTACTCACAGTTTGTTTGGTGTCTTTCTTTGGCATCCTGATTCCAAACTTCAAGAGCAGTTTAATGTTTTTTCTTTCAGTCTCTTCATCCTGAGTCTGTGATTCTGTACCCAAGCTCCTTCCTTGAATGCATTATACACCTATCTGGTGGTGAGGTCAGTCCTGGGGGGTGTCTTGCAGCATTCAGCCCACATGACTTCCAGGTTTGGTTGCCATGATGCACCACCCCTCCTCATGGGCGGTGCTCACTCCTCTCTTAGTGGCTTTCTACTGTAAGCAGCTTAATTTTTCTTGGCTGTACACTTGACCTTTTTTCTGTTATGGTCTGGGGTTGCAGATTATGATCTCCTATCCATTTTATTGTACCCCACTGAACTTAGAATACCTGTGCTGGAGCCATGGGCTAAGTGTCTGAACTATGGCCCACTCTTGCTAAATTAAAGATATCATCAACCCTGCCACCATGTCTGTTTCCTGTCCTGCTACTTAGTCTGCCTGTTGTGTTCTGAATTTCCGGCTGCCCTACCTTCTTTTATATGGTCACCATAACACGTGCTTTCAAAGGGGCCTTACTATTGGTGCATCTTACTTTTTTATATTCTCCATATCAAATGCAACAAATAGGGATTTATGTGTAATTCTGTATATTAAAAACACTTTTGACTAAAAGGCAGATCCTACTCCATTGAACTATATCCGCAGTTGCTGTGAAAAATGCCTCTTACTGCAGTTCCAGGTTCAAAAATAATAAAGTTTTGCCTGGATACAGACTTCTGAAGAGGAGATCAGTGGGGGACTGAGGGAAGAGCTGCAACAACCCCTTTGCCCTTTCCCTGTGCTGGAGAAGGTGATTAGCATGGCCATTTCTGCAACCGACTGCAGACTCACAAGCTCACTGAAATCCTGAAGCCACAAGAGCAATGGGAACCAGTTCAACAATTTCGAGTCCCTACTCCACTGAACCTGGAACTCCTGTCTGTTTCCTCATTTTTTGCCAGTTGCTGAAAGCTGCCATTGCCGTAGTGAAAGGGACTTCCCTCAGCCGATCGGATCACTTCAGAAAAGGCACCAGTTTCAAATCCCTGATCGGCAACAACATTAAAAGCAGACTTCTTGATCTGCATTTTCTCACTGGATACAGACTTCTAAAGAGGAGGACATCGGTGGGGTACCAAGGGAAGAGCTGTAACCACCACTCTGCCCTTCCCCTGCACTGGAGAAGGTGATCAGCATAGCCATTACCACAGCCAACTGGAGAGCCACAACCTCACCAAAATCTTTAAGCCGCAGGAGCAATCGGGACCAGTTCAGCAATTTCGAGTCCCTGCTCCACTGAACTTGGAACTCCTTTCTGTTTATCTCATTTTTTGTCAGTTGCTGAAAACAGGCCATTGCTGTAGTGAAAGGGGCTTCCCTCAGCCAATCGAATCACTGCAGAAAAGGCGCTAGTTTCAAATCCCTGACTGGCAGCCTTAAAAGCAGACTCAACGGTCTGTATTTTCTCACTGAAGACTTCTAAAGAGGATGATGTCGGTGGGGGACCGAGGGCAGAGCTGCAACCACCACTCTGCCCTTCCTCTGCACTGGAGAAGGTGATCAGCATAGCCATTGCTGCAACCGACCGCAGAGCAACAGCATCACCAAAATCCTAAAGCCACAGGAGCAATCGGGACCAGTTCAGCAATTCTGAATCCCTGCTCCACTGAACTTGGAACTCCTGTCCTTTTCTCCTGCCCACCCACCCCACCTTTCGTCTATTTAAATACTCTCCTAAACTTCTCCCATTGGAACAAAGCACTGGAAGTGGAGTACATCTCATGCATTGGGGTCGATCTTTAATAGACACTGTTTGAGACAATGAGGAACAATCTGGGACTGGGGCTACCATGAATTCGGAGTAAGCAAATAGCTATTATAACCTGTCTTTTATGTTGATGTTATGCTCTGCACTAGTGCTGACTACCTTCATTTCTGCATTTGCTCAGCAAGCGATTCCAGTAATACAGCTTCTAGCCCCTCACTATTTGCTTGCGAGTAGAGCCAGTCTTATAAAAAGGTCTCTTGTTCTTGTTTAGGCATTTTCGTGTAAAAGATTATGATGTTTTTTTAATTAGTCTCAAGAGCTACTCTGACTTATTTAGAGGTAAAGCCTGGACCTGAGCAAACTTGTCAGGGACATATGTGCTTTTTTGGCTTTTTGTGTAAAAGCTAAGGTCTTATTGTATTAAACAGTCACTTATACTGTAAGGGGTACATCTGGACCTATCTCTTCACTATACTGCTAAGCACTACTGTTTGAGCTGGTTTGCTTCTGATAGGCAATTTAGTGTAACCCTGCTGAAATGTTTGTGTCAGCTAATTTGTGCTTTTTGACCAATCATCTGAGGGCATAAGTGCATGGTATAGTTCTGCTACAGCTGGATCCTAATAGAGTGCTCTTGTGTTTCCTCCTACATGTTTACTGCAGATCTTACACCTTCTTGTATTGCATGTGAAAACTGTGGTCTCAGGTAAACTCACATCTATTGCTAGGTATGACTTCCTAAACAAAAGTATCCCCAGCTGGTCTCTATCTCTGGCTAATTGGGCACAGCTGGGGTACCCAATCTGGTCCTGCCAGAAGAATCCCAGTGTGTCTTAACTCTGACTACAAATTATTTCCTCAGTGTACACTATGTTTGCAAAACTGCTTTGCTCAGCTTTGAGGATGGGATGTCTGCTGCTGGCACTGATTTTCCTGTCAGATTGCTTTAATTGTGCACCAGTAAGGAACGGAGATAGCTACTTGAGCAACGATGTCTCTTTTGTCTGCTCTAACAGCATGCTTAGGGTGAAGAAGCCACTCAATTCATACTGGCACCTAAAATGTGCCCATTTTGCCCATATTGATCATTACCTATCTTCCTCCACTTTCTGTGTGCCATGGAGATGTGCCTTACTAAAACACTTCACTGAAGTCTGGTGGCACAAAACAAGACTTTATTTAGTGGGAGACATTGAATCTAACCCTAACCCCCCCCCCCGTGCTGCTCGGGAAGCAACCTTTCCTCAATGGTTCTCCAACAAGGGTCTCAAAATTGTACACATGAATGTGCGCAGCCTCAGCAAATTTTATGGAACTGGAAGCCTGGGTATCTCACTCCACCCTGGACATTCTTGGGCTCTCAGAGACTTGGTTAAAGCCACATACACCTGACTCTATGTGCACACTCAGGAGTTATAGGTTACTCAGAATGGACTGCTCTGCGTCTAAAAGAGGGGGTGGAGTTGCACTCTTTTTTTTTTTTAAGTTGTTTAACCAGGAGTAGCACACTAAGCTGAAAGCTTTTTTACAGGTGTGACCTGGGAGCACAGGGAAGTTAAGTGACTTGCTCAGATTCACACAGTATGCAAGTGGAAGCTGTGGGATTCAAACCCAGGCTTGGTCTGCTGGATGTTACCAGATTTGCAGCTCAGAGCCTTAAACCACTGCACTATATTGCCTCCCTCTACTTTATAGAAAATCTAAATGTCACCACACTCCCTGCTGCAACTAATTCCACCTGTGAAATACTGCAAGGGGTTCTCATCCTCAGGAACTCCAAGAAGCTAAATGTTCTTTGTGTCTATCACCGGCCTACATGTGGCTTAAATGGTCTAACTACAATCATCACTAAAAGGGAAAAATGAAATTCTCCTGCTGGGAGATCTCAGTCCAAACTGATTGAACAATAATGTGGACAAGTTCAATGTTGAGCTAGGAAAGATTAATCTAATGGAACTAGTCACATGCCACGAATGTCACTTCCTAGCAATCATCAGTCTGTCCTGGACTGGGTTATGAGAAATAGAACTGAACATATCCAGGCTGCGGGAGCCCTACCCAACTCCATCAGTAACCATTCACTTGTTTTCTGTGTCTGGAGGGCCTGTGCCCCAAACACACCACCCAAAGAGATCCTCTTTAGGGACTACTCCAACCTCAATATTGATGCCCTTTTCACAGTCCTGGATTGTACAGAATGGTCTCCTTTTTATTGGACATTGGACATAGAAAAGGCATCAGATGTCTTTGTAACTACTTTGCAGGCTCTTCAAGACAAACATGTTCCGCTTAAAAAATGGAGTCAGAGGCACGCCAACAGGATGGATGCACAGTGACTTCATAGCTTCCATTAAAAGGAGGGATAAATCCTGGGTCAAGACCAAACACTGACAATCCCCAGAGGACTGGGCAGAATACAGAAGGCTGAGAAACAACTGCAAACAAGCCATTCATACTGCAAAAAGCACATATTGTAGACAATGTCTCCAAGCATCTTTCAATGACTCCCGAGGGTTCTGGAACCATATCAAGTCCTTTATGGGCCAAGATATAAGCGCAACTATAACTGACATAACTCTGCATGGGGTAAATTGCAATAATGCAGTATGGATTGCTAATGCACTAAATGCACATTTCTCTCACCTCAAGGAGTATACACAGCTGACAGGACAGTTCTCGGCCTCTAAGGAATGCTCAGATAATTCAACTCCCCTATCCTTACCTGTCAGTACCATCTCCACAGCTGAAGTATGATGTCTCCTGCATTCAGTCCTGGCCTATGGATCTGCAGGCTCAGATAGGATACTGTGTAGATTTATTAAAATAGCTGCCCCTCAATTCACTGCTACAGTTACCAGACTCTTCAACCTGTCCTTAGCCATGGGGACTGTCCCAAAGATCTGGAGAACAGCCAGAGTGGTCCCTATCCACAAAAAAGGAGACATCAAGAGCATTGAGAACTACCACCCAATCACCATCTTATCAGTCCTAAACAAACTGCTAGAGAAGATAGTAGCCACCCAGGTAACAGAACATCTACAACTAAACAACCTGGTATCAGAGGTGTGACAGGGTTTCAAAAAGGTGCACAGCACTTCAACTGCCCTTATACAGTTCACTAACTAAGTAAAGATGGGCATGGACAAGGGCATGATGACAGGGGCAGTCTTCATAGACCTTATGAAGACTTTTGATCTCATGGATCACCCTCTGCTGTTAGAAAAACTTACCTCACAGGGTTTCTCACACTCAGCTACCTCCTGGGTGGCTAGCTTCTTATTGGATCGACAGCAATTTGTCCAAATTGACAAAACAAAATCTGAACTCACCACCACCAACGTAAGGGGTCCCTCAGGGATTGATTCTAGGTCTCTTACTGTTCTCCTTATTTATCAACAAGCTGCCTACCCATGCTGATCCATGCTCAGTAATACTCTTCGCTTATGGCATGGTACTGTACACATGCAACAAGGACCTATTAACCGTTAACTAGCGCCTCACCAAGGCTATCGATGGCACACAGTCTTGGCTAAGGGAAAACAGGCTACTGTTGAATGCAAAGAACACAGTCACAATGATCTTTGGCTCTGCGCCTAGACTCAAAGCCTGTTCTTCTGCAATGAGCATTCCAGGTCCACACGGAATGCCACTTGAGGTTCTACAGTCTGATAAATACCTGGGAACCACCCTGGACCCATCCCTGGACTTCAGCCTCCATCTGTCCATTATTTGCAAGTCAGTTAATATAAAACTAAGACTAGCCTATACAATTAGACACACCCTCACCACATCTGCCAGACTTGCCATTGCACAAGGTGTGCTGCGTCCTAGCCTTACATATGGTCTCATAACATACCTGGAAGCCAGTAAGAAGGTACTGCACAAATGGGACATGTGTTTGCCACTTTGCCCTCTCTGCACCTCGGAGGACCTACCACTGCCTCCTCTATTCCAGTCTAGGATGGCTGTCCCCTTCCTCTTTCAGAAACTACACAGTTGGATGCATAAATGACAGTATTATGAGATCTGGCACCCCACCTGCACTTGCAAGGATGATAAGTCCCCCACAGGCTTACCAGTTATGATCAGCCGATAAGCTGTTCTTAGATGTCCCTAAATCAGTGACTAAGATGGGTGAGCATGCTTTCTCGGCATTCACCCCAAAACTATGGAACTCTATTTCTGTAGCAGTTTGTCTCATTCAGTCTCACCAGGTCTTTAGAGCGACCTTCGCAAACACCTCATGAACGTGCAGTGCAATCCTTCGCAATTCTACCTAGCCAGGCCCAACCTACTGCCAACTAGTTTTGAGTGCACTTAACCAGCTTTTGTATTTGACCTACAATTAAGTCACTATGCACAGTGTTGCTATCCTGACCTGTCCTATGGTTAATTGCCTTTTTGTATCACATCCTCCAACCTCTGATGTGTTGCATGTATATGTTATTCTACTGTTTACACTGTCTGATACTGCAAACTGCTTTTGCACCATTGGCCATTGTGTGTGGAGCCATGTTTTACCTGTACCTGACACCATATATTGTATCACCTTACTGTCTGTAATTCTTCCTGGTCATGCCTGAAAATAGGAAATACCTTTGCTTAGTGCACTTACCCGGTAAACAAAAACTAAATAAATAAATAGAATAATTTGAGACTTTCATTCTGTTGAGTCTCTTTCTATTATTTCTCCTTCCTTGTCATCAACCAATAACTCAGGTACTCCCGGTGTTCCTGCTATCAGCTCTTATTGCCAGCTCTGATGTCTTTGGTTCCTTCACTCTCCTGACTCTCATGACTCTTCTCTCCTCCTCAGTTTCATGGCTTCTTGACTCTATGACTCCATCACTCTTTCTCTCCTCTCCACACCCTGCTGTCCACTTTGCTTTCATAGAAACATAGAAACATACACTTTGACAGTAGATAAGGTCCACTTGGCCCACCTAGTCTGCCCATTTCCTTACATATTGGATAAGCTGCAGATTCCAGTTAACCAACAGCCTACCTCTTCTTACCCCCCCACAAGAATTGCCTTATGTCTGTCCCATGCATTCTTGAATTCCTCCACTGGTTTTGACCCCATGATCTCCTCAGGAAGGCCGTTCCATATGTCCACCACCCTCTCCATGAACAAATACTTCCTCATATTGCCCCTGAGCCATCCCCCCCCCCATCTTTAAATTGTATCTCCTTGTTCTGGCAAATCTGTTTTTCTGAAAGATGCTATCCTCTTGGACTTTGTTGATTCCCTTGAGGTACTTGAAAGTTTCTATTTTGTCCCCCCTCTCCCTCCTTTCCTCAAGGGTATACATATTAAGCTCCTTTAGTCTCTCTTTGTATGGCTTCTGTTGCAGACCCTGCACCATTTAGTTGCCCTCCTCTGGACCGCCTCCATCCTGTCTATGTCCTTGCAGAGATGGGGTCTCAAGAACTGCATGCAGTACTCCAGATGGGGTCTCACCAACTGTCTGTACAGAGGGAAAACAACTTCCAGTTTTCTACTGGTGATGCCTCTCCCTATACATCTCAGTATCCCCCCAGCCATTCTCACATTGCTTGCTTACATTTAGGTCATCTGATATGACTACCCCTAGGCCCCTTTCCATTTTTGTTGTTTTTAATACCTCACCTCCCAATTGTGTACTCTTCCCTTGCATTTTTTGTTTCCCAGGTGCATTACTTTGCACTTCTTTGCATTTAATCTAGACTGCCATACTTTTAACCATTCCTCCAACCTTGCCAAGTCCCTTCTCATCCTTTCCACCTCCTCTTGTGTATCAACCCTGGTCATCTGCAAAGAGGCATACTTTTCCTTCCAATCCCTCCACAATGTCACTTATAAAAACATTGAAAAGGACTGAACCCAGTACTGAACCCTGTGGTACCCTATAACCCCCCCCTCTTTCTTCGGAGTGGACTCCGTTTACTATTTATTACCATCTGTCTCCTGTTGTTCAGCCAATTTTTTTACCCAGGCTATCACCCTAGGACCCACTCCCAGGCTGGCTAACTTGATTATTAATCTTTTATGTGGGACTGTGTCAAATGCCTTGCTAAAGTCTAGGTAGGCCATGCCCACAGCTCCTCCATGGTCTACTACTTCAGTCACCCAGTCAAAGAAATCTGTTCTAGTCTCCTTGCTTTCCAACCTCCATCCATACCAACCAGACTGGTTGGAATACTGCCTCTGTGAAAACACGAACACTGACAACACTTGTGGGTACTAGTCCACATCAATAAAATCAACTTTCAAATGACTCCCATACTTTATTTCATTTGGGCCTCCTGCCTACCTAGCCTGCCTCCTTACAGCTTTGGTTATCTCCTGCTGCACTCTCTGGTGCTTTAAATATGAATATATATTTATGAATGATCTAGTGGCCAGCACCTGCTGAACAATGCTACCACTGATGAGGGACTCTAATTAATCTTTTAAATAAATATAGCAAATGGGGCTATACAGATGCTCAATTGTCTCAAGTTGACTGCTCCCATTGACTGCTGACTCACTGATGGTGTTGCAACAGCCAACTCTGGGACCATGGACTGGACTCCTCTTCAGCTGCTTCCTTGGCTACTGCTCCTCTGCTGACTGGACTGCCAGACTTGAACACTAACACCAGCGCAGCTCTGACTCACCGGATACAACAGGACACAGCAAGGGACCAGCAAGGCTGAGGTAAGTCCCTCCTGCTATCACTGGCTGGTCTGTCACTGACTCATATTCTACACACTTTTTGTATGATGACTCACTCTCTAACCATTCTTGCTGGGTGGCCTCCTTAAGTAGTTCCCCAACAATTAGGACACTGAGTTCCTCTCAGCATGGGGCAACCAATGGTCCAGTGTGAGCTGGACATTCTGTTGCTGGCACTGCACTCTTGCCACTCACTCAGAGAGAGGGAAGCCATTCATGGAAAGAAAGGGTTTTGGCTACAGAAAAAAAAAGTTTTACACAAGCAGTCTTTTTTTCTTTCTTTTATGAGGCCCTACTCTACTGTACTCCCCCTCCCTGTCATCTTAGTCTGCTTACCAGAGACACCTGGCTGGGGACACTCGGCGGCACCAAGGCTTTTACTGGGGCATCCCACTGGAGCACTACACTTTGGGGTATTACAGACTAAGTTCTTGAACTTCAGAGTTCTTCTGCTCCTGCTGCTTATTTCCCCACTTGAAGTCATAATATGCTCTTTGTGACATCACAATCTGCTGACAAGGAAGTGGCTATGATGTCATAAGCAAAGGATTATGACTTCAAGTAGGGAAACAGCAAGAACAGATGAAAGCTAAAGGACTAATGTACTGCTTACATGCAAATCTCCTTAATAAGAAAAACATGTGACAGAGAAATGCAGAAAATATATAAAATATAAACTAAGTTGTGTCTAATTTTTTTCACAGGTTTTCCCAGAGGCATCAGTGGTTCTTTAAGTTGCTCATTTGCACATTTCTGTGCGATGGGCCGTTACCTCCTGTTACTGTGTTCTACAGTCTATGGGCCAAATATTCAAACTGTGCCCAAAAAGTGCGCAACAGCAGGAGCAAGCGCAAGTCAATTGCGCATATGCGCAACACACGTGATATTCAAACATGGAGCAAGACAAATTGCGCAAGCAGCCAATGTCTGAATATCGCACAACCTGCACCATAGCGCAACCAGGAAGGGGAAGCTGAGCAGAGCTGATTCACCACAGCACAACAAAGGCGGCCCAGCTGAGCAGTCCAGAGGCACCATAGCGCAAGCAAACAGGCCCCAGCAGCATAGCAATGGAACTGCACAACCAGGGAGGTAGGCAGGGGCCCACCACCCATGCCACAGATGGGCACAGGGACACACTGCCGGACCAACAAAGTACCCCCACACCCCAAGCACAGCAGAAGTGGGGGAGGGATGGAACAGCCACTGGACCATGGGGACAAGCAAACAAAGCACATCCCGGCCATGTTACTGCAGCACACCCACTGTCAACCTGAGACTGGCACACAAAGGGGGCGGAGCACCCCAGTGTCCAGCGGCCCCCCCCCGTGTGCACAGCACTCCAAGCACTGTGACCCCAAGATACCACCAATGCGCAGTGACCAGCACTGCAGGAATCCCCAGGCCCCCCCGGCACACTGCAACCTCGTGAACCACAGAACCATACAAGCCACGCCCACCATGAGCACCCAGCAGTGGGTGGCAGCACACAGCAATACTGACTGGAAGCCTCACCCACACCAGAGACACCGCCCCACACACATGCACACACATACCCATGACCATACCACACCAGATGCCATGCACACCACTGCAACTGAGCACCTATAGCCAGCTGCAAATCAGAGACCACCACAGTATTCATATCAAAATATAAATGTAATAATAAGATGCATAACAAGAACAACAAACAACAACATATGTACAAAGCAGGGGTGGGGTTATGGGTATGAGGTAGGGGTGGGTAAGGGTCAGGGGTGAACAACCGGGAGAGGGAAGGTGAGGTTCACTGACATTCAGCTACCACCTGGCAGGCTGCCCTCCTCCTGCCTGGTGCTGTGCCCGTGGCCTCCTCCGGCACCGCATCCCATGCTGCTGCAAGTCCAGGAGAATGGTGTGTGTGTCAATGGCCACCTGAGTGATCCTCCACTTGCCCCGCTCCATCAGGCGCAGGATCCGGATACCTAGGACAAGGATCAGAGTCAATGGCTGTGACTGTCCACATCCCGAATCCCACTCATCATGCATGGCAGACAGCCAGTGCCCCGCCTCCTGTGATGGACTGCACCCACCCACAGTGACCGTGCACAAGACAAGCCCAAGCAGCCAGCAATGGCCATGTACCACTGCACACACACGCCCATGTCCAGCACAGCACAACCAAGGCTGCCCAGTGACGTGGCTACGTGGTGGGATGCTAGTGCCACAGCAATGTGCCCGGTGCATGCATGGACCACCAGTGATGCACACACACACATGCAGTGCCACTGGACAGTGATGACTGTCACATGTTGCATGCATGGTAGTGTTGTCCGTGGAAGGTGTCCGTGCCCCCCCAGCATGCAATAGCATCCATGATGCAATGACACTCACCCTCATCAAGCCATTGCAGCATGTGCTGCTGCGGCTGTGGCTGCTGCTGTTGCTGCTGCTGTGGCTGTGGCTGTTGCACACCTCCTCCGCCAGCCACCCTGGCACCGCCATCCCAGGCCTCAGCCTGTGCCCGCCTCCGCTTCTCCATGCCTGTGGGAGACACAGGAAGAGAAACACATCAGTGAGATCCCAAAGCAGACAGCCCCTTGCCCCATTGATTGTGCCTGCCCGCACAACCAGACCCAAACGGCACACACCTGCAAACACCCTCACAGCCCAACCCACCCCCATGCGCAGATTACACTACACAGTCACCCATGCAGACAATGCTGGTGCATACACAGCACACCCACCTGGTCTGGGCACAATGCCCCTCCTGGCACGTGACCTGAGGCGCGCAAGCAGAGCACGCTCCCTCCTCTGCAGGTTGCCGTAGCGGTGCCTGCACTGCTCCGGGGTCCTCCTCCACTCAGTGGCCTGCTCCAGGGCAGCGGTGACCTGCTGCCACACATGGGTGCATGGCACCTGCAGGGGCACTCCCTCAAACAGTGAGCCATAGTGAGGCTCCACCACAGCCACCAGGTTAACTATTTCCAAAGCCCCCCATTGTGGTGCTCTCCTGCGTGCCATTTTCAAAAAGTACAGTGGCAATATGGCACTCCGCAGCACGGCAACCCCACGTGGAAATGTTGCGCAATACAACTCCATCACTGCCTATCGTGCTGTTCGGACAGTGCCATCGGTCCACATGCTGTCACCGAACAGCGCGATAGAGCCATACACATGCCAGACGTACAGCGCCAGGGGGCAAAGGTCAGGCACAAGGTCATGGGTCAGTGGCGCAAGGCCACGCACAGTGCCATCGGATGTCCACATGTCCTGGGCGATCAGACACCTGCGTGCCAGTGCCACAGTGGACTATCGCACAGTACTGCCACAGTGCCATATGGTGACCATAGCTGTAGTGCCATTGGCACAATGGTGGCCGTGGCCTAAATTGCTGATTGTGCACAGCACGTCATCAGCATGGCAGATGCCTGTGTAAGCTACCTGGGCATGCACAATGCAGTGTACCACACAGTCACAGAAATGCGCCATTGGCTTAGCCGGCTCAACCGTATTGCGCAAAGCACAACGGCGTGATATTCAGCCGACACGTGCAAATCATCTGATCAGCCATTCAAAAGCGCAGTGGCATGATTTGCATCTCATTACAGTTGCTCCACTCCTAATTTGCATGCATTGCGCTATAAATGTGCGACATTGGGCTGCACTGGCCAGATTCGGTTACTGCAGGTGAGAGGTGAGTTGCATGCTGTGTGATGTTCTGGCCAATGGTCATGGGATAACGCTGTAGACTGCACAGTGACAGGTGTCCACTTCCACCCATACAGACCGACATGACCGAGCAGAGCCAAGGTGAGGGTGAGGATGGTGGGTGGAGGAGGAGGCCCAACTTCACCACGGCGGAGACAGAGGCCCTCTTCCAGGCCTACCTGGAGGAGGAGCCACTACTGAGTGGATGGTGAGGCACCCCTCAGGCCCGTGTGGCCGCATGGGAGGGGGTTGCTCGGGCAGTGAACCTGCACGGAAGCCATCAGCGCTCCGTGCAGGAATGCAAAAAGAAGATGGGGACAGACCGCAGGAGGGTGAAGGAGAAGATGGCAGCCCTCAGGGTGGCAAGTGCTGGCACAGGTGGGGGCCAGCCAGCGGTGACAGAGCTGACCTCGGCTGAGGACCAACCGGCTGCATCAATGCAGTGGAGTACTATTGAGGGTGTACCATGAGGTGGATTCCAGACAGGTGGAAGCCCATCACTGCACGGTATGACATGGTGGTGGTGTTGGGGGGGGAGGTTGTTCACATGCACTCACATGTCCACACTTTCTGTTACAGATCCTGTTCATCTTCAGAGGATGGTGGTGGTGGGTCCAGGCAGTGAGGAAGACCTGCCGGAGTTGGAGGAGGGTCCATCTACCTCTGTCGCCAGCCAGCATGCACTGCACCAGCATGCACACCTGGCTGCCAACTCTGTTGTCGGTGAGTCAGGTGTGGGTGGTGCACAGCCTGTGTCTCAGCAGTCTGGCATGCAAGCATGCCAGCACGCTGTGACTGTTGCTGTAGCACGTACCTGCACCATTGATGATGCAAGGACTGCAATGGGCAGTGACATGTGTGTGTTCCATGACGGACACACAGCAGGCCAGTACGTGCCCTTGGGCCTAGCTGGTTCCAACGTATGTGCTAGCATGTCGGCACAGTCCCAGGCTGTGCCTGTCAGCACTGGTGGGGCAGCACCAGTGACTGTGCAGGTGTCTGGCACTGTTGCGGCCACAGCAGTGGAACGAGTGGTCCCTGGGGCACAGCAGTTGGAGGGGCAGCAGCAGCAGTCACCCACCAGGTCTGGGGGTACAGTGTCCAGCGGTGGCACATGCCCACCACCCTTTGATATGCCCATTCCTGGTCCTGGTGAACAGCGCCCACCCTCAAGGGGTGTTGAGCATCAGGACCTTCCATACCCTGGGGGACAGGATGCCGTTGTGGCACAGTACCCATTTGAACAGCACACCCGCCTGCTGCGGGAATCAGTACAGCAGCAAAGACGGGTCGTAACGTTCGTGGAGGCACTGTGTGTAGCTGTGGAGCGGCACAGCAGGGACTGTGCTCTGATCCTTGCAGCGATGGTCCATATGCAGATGGATATGACCGCCGCCATTGACAGGCAGACCCAGGCATTGGTCACTGTCGTGGCTGCATTGGGCACACACGCAGGTGCCCCTGTACTGCACACCCCACACAGTACGCTCTCCACTCCCCATTCCCAGTGTCATGCGACACCCAGCCTGTCGACACCGGGTTCTGCTGTGGGCATCCCGAGCACCCCTAGTGCAGGTATGTTTGGCATACTACAGACCCCTGTGCGGACAAGGTCGCGATCGCACAGTGGGACCCCTGGTGGTCCATCGGTGCTACCCCATGTGGCCCCTGCTCAGCCTGCCAGTGCTGTTGGGTCATGGCGGGGGCTGCCCATGCATCCGCGGTGGCCGTGGAACAGTGCAACATGACTGACCTGTCTCCCAGTGCGGGCCCTGTCTGGTGCTGCCCTGTGTGCAATGTGCATCATGGTGGGCAGTACACTGGTGGGTGCCCTGCCCATCACACTGACACACGGACCACCTGCACACTATCCCGACTGCTGTCCACAGGTGCATGTGCATGATGATGCCTGCATTGTACTGTACACCAAGGTGCAAGGGTGCCCAGCATCTGATACACATACTTGGACAGTACAGGTGGTTGGTGTGGTCTGTGGATCTGTGTGTTTGCCATGTCTGTTCCTGCTCTGCTGTGCACCTGCCCATGTATGCTTTGTGCCTGGTGTGAGTGTGTGTGTGTGTGTGTGTCCATATGACTGTTCACCCCTCTCTGATGGTGTGTTTGTGTGCCTGGTCCCTTCCACTCCCCTTGCCGTCATGCACCCCTGGTGTGTTACTCTGTGTGCCTGTGGATTGCACCTGGACAGTGTTGGTTGCACATGTCCCCTTGACTTACCTGTGTAGTGCATAATGCTCCTCCGTGATGGTGTCCCGGTGCAGCTGGGCCTGCCAGATCAGTCGGGGGTCCCGCCGTCCAAGGGGGGGGCTGCTCATCACCATCATCACCGGCGCCGCTGGTGTCCCCATTGCTGTCCCCTTCTTGACCTGAATGGCTATCCCACAGTCTTTGGCCATGTTGTGCAGGATACAACAGGCCAGGAATATCCCACAGGCCTTTGAGGGGCTGTACTGTAGGGCACCGCCGGAGGTGTCTAGGCATCAGAAGCATGCCTTGAGCATCCCAAACACCCGCTCGATGATGTTGCATGTGGCGGCATGCGCCTCATTATAGCGTTGCTGCAATGGGGTCATGGGGCGCCGGTATGGTGTGAGCAGCCAAGGACGGAGTGGGTATCCGCTGTCACCTGTGTGGAGATGGTGGAGATGAGTATCATGTTCAGGTCCATATTGCCAATATCCCTGTGTGCCACTACCATAGCACCTGTGGCATTCCCACCCTTGCCTCACGTTTGCAATTCCTACATGCGTACTCACCCACTAGATGGCCTGTGGGGATGTCCTCACTCCTGAATCGATGGCACAGTGTGGACTGATACCATATGAAGGCATCATGTGCTCCACCAGGGTGTGTGGCACAGACATTGATTATGTGCCCAGTGGCATCACACACCACCTGGCAGTTGACACTGGAATAGCCCTTCCTGTTCCTATATGTGGCCCCATTGGGGCTAGATGGTGTGCGAATGGCCACATGGGTGCAGTCTATGGGCCCTAGCACACCAGGCATACATGCTACCCTGTGGAACTCCTGCATGTTTGCTGTACACTCTGCTGCGGTGCTGGGGAAATGGATGTGCTCCGCAGCATGTGGCAGCAGTGCACTGAGGAATTGGGTGAGGATGCCTGACGTGGCCGACTGTGTGATGCCTGTGGTGTCCCCTGTCAGCCTCTGGAAGGTGCCCGTGGTGAGCAGGCACATGCAGGCTGTCACCTTGGTCTCCACTGACAGAGCGTGACTCCATCGTGAGGGTGCCTGCATCACATCACTGCACAGCTCATAGAGCCACCTCAGTATTGCCCTGTTCAGGTGGTACCGGCACACGATCTCTACATCTGTGTACAGCTCAAAGCTGATGCGGGCACGGTACTGCCTGTTGGGGGCGTACCACCGACGGGCCCTTCCACGGCCACGTCCCCCTGCAGCATGCATTCTCACCCCCCTCATTACAGCTTCCATGTGGAAGCTGGCACTGTCCATCTCCCTGGCTTGTGACCCCCGCTGATGTTGCTCTGTTACCCCCGCTGTCCTGACTGCTACCTCCACTGCACCGGGTACCCCCGCTGGCCTCTGCAGCCTATGGCCCACACAACTTCCCTTGCCTGCCCTGTTCTGGACTGTCACTGTCTGTCTCTCTCTGTCTATCTCACTTGGCATCCCTGTAGCGTTCTTGCACCTCTTCCTTGAGCCTTTTTATTTTGGCTCATTTCCGCTGTGGCGCAACTTCCGTCTGTTCCGCTATTGCGCATTGCGCAACCCTTTGAATATCGCGTGGCGCTCTTTTTGTAGGATCCACCCCTTCAAGTTAAAGATACCTTCATTTGTATTGCGCTGTTGCTCAGCCTGTTTCCGGTGGTGCAACTGCCTCCTGCTGAATATCGCAGAATGGCGCAATTTCGGACTTGAGCATGCGCAACCCTATTGCACATGGCGCAACCCTTTTGAATATCCGACCCCATATGTATTTAAGACCTACACTTATTTCGATGGTTAAATGAAATATTCATGTTTATGGGCAATGCAAAAATAGCATTGGTGAGGTGTGTGACTTCAATTGTTGAAATGAGTATTAAGATCAAAAATATTTACAATGGTCACTTTAAATGTAAAATGTACAACTGAAGTCACCTTATTCTGAAATGTAAAATATAAATGTTTGCTTTAGTCACTAGCTAATGAAAATTTTTATTAAATAATTTGTCCATCCATTTGCAGTTCCATCTATGCCATCAATAAAGACATTCTTTTAGAATATAACAATGCACATACCAACAATGGATACTTTATTTTAGAATATAAAACACAGAAGCATTGCTTTTCTTTAAAAAGTATGTGCATTTTTGCTGCAGCCACCCTATTATTTACACTTGTGTGCAGGTCTCTTCATGAAGGAAAATGTGAGTTATTTGTCAAGGTAAAGTCTGTAACTGCAAAATTATTTTAATTTTTTTAAGTTAAAGCAGTGTAGTTTACATCAGTTCTATGACAGAACTGTTCCTTTTCGTAATGTCACTGTATAATGCCAACATATATCTGTGAATTGCAAGGAAGAATTATACTTTCATGATTATGATCCCCCATTTTTAAACTGCTCTTCCACCCATGGCCTTATCTGCCTTCAGGGCTTCCAGTCCTTTTCTGACTCTTTCACTTGCAAATATGGTTTTCCTTATTTCTGGGATTCCCAATATCACCCTTACAGAAATAATTGTATGAAATGTTTTTATGCTGCACACATAAAACTACCCAAGCAATATGCATGTTGCAAGTATGATTTAAATGTTAAATTGGAACTGATTGCATGCATATGGCATATGTGCAGCAAGCAAATGTGGAAACCATGATTTTTATGTTAAGTTGGGAAAGACTGCATGCATGTGGCATGTGCGCAAAAAAGCAAGTGGTCACTGATAATGGCACACATGAAAGTTAAGTAACTTGCTCAGTATCACACCACACACAAGTGGGAGTTGATGAGATTCAAACCCAGGACTTCATGCTTCCAAGTCTCCTGTCTTGCAGTTCAGTGCCTTTAACCACTAAGCCATACTATCTGCAAACATATGACTCATTTGTACTTCAATACATACTGTATCTGAATACATCTGCATGCATGCGGCGTGCTAGTAGCCAGTGTATGCTTTTCAGTTTTCGTCTCTCCCTCATCTCATTTTCACAGTTGAACTGTAGCACACATACCAATGGAAACACATGTTTTTCCCACCCCCAATACACAAACTCACCCACAAAACCACTTAATTACATCTGTCTGGCCTGTACTCCTGCTATTTTTTCTCCATAGTTTTGAATGCTTACATGCAAACAGACTTTAAGGTGCAGACAGAAATGCAGCAATAACTTGACACACACATCCACCCACATAGCCAGTCTCCCCCCCCATGCACATACACTGTAGTGGGTATTGCCATGCTGCTACAGACAACCCACCAAGTACAGATATAAGTAAAAATTCTCTTACTTGAGTACTAGGGAGCCAGACGCAGGAGTCTTTACGAGATGATGTCAATGGCTCAGAGTACTGAGGCGTACCCCTTGAAATGAATGGAGTTATTTTCTACTACTATTTTATACGTTATGATGGTGAGTTGGAGAATAATGAAGGCTATCGTTCTACTAACAAGGTCCTTGCTAGTCGAGTGGTGGCCTTCATTGATCTCCAACTCTCCATCAATGATACATAAAAAAGTAATAAAAAAAATACCCCCATTCATTTCAATGGTGCACACCCCTGCAGTCTCCTTTGCCCTTTGTCATAATGTGCCTGAGCATGGGGATGTGGAGGTCAGCTTCACTTGGGGGGCATAAGCCTGACTCTAGTCAGGCTCCAATAGTCTATGCATACCATACCGCTTAACTGTCTGTGAATGCAAGGGACAGCTCTAGAATGTCTGTAATATCTCTAAAAGGTACAACTTATTTGGTTTGACTGAAGTGTGATATGCAAATCAGGAAACATTCAAATATATATGATTCATCTGTATATACCCCAGAGCAGTGCATCAGATTTGGGCTTAAACCCACCCAGTTACTAACCAATTTCTTTCCTGGCTGAAGTCCCCCCCAAAAAAGAGAACTTTGTCCTGATTTTTCTCCCTGACTCCATTCCATTCAATATCCATCCCCTACGGGTCATGCAGCCACCCAAAAGTGAATAAACATGAAAAACACATCAATATTTCAGTCCTTCCTTCTTTCCCAATCCTCCTGTAAAAAGACTATTTACTTTTACTTTCCTAGCCATATGGCCAGAACCTGCAGCCTGGCATAGCATGCCACCAGCCCAGTTTTTAGTCCTCCCCTCTCTCCTTCACCAGAAGCTGGATGCTAGAACCGACCATCACAGGTCCCCAATGTGGTGCACAACCAAGTCACCTCACCATACGAATTCACCCAACCTGGGTTTACATAGATACATATATGTTGTCAGCAGATAAGGGCCTTTGGCCCACCTAGTCTACCCATGAATGTAAGTAAGTGGTGGATATATGTGCGACAGTCCTTTGAAACATATTATTTTAAACACTGGGTGAGGTGCTGATGTGTTTAATCTAAATTTTTACTTAAATGCTGAAATAGCAGATTGACGCTCCCTTATTGTGGATGGTCTGAGATCATAGGTTTTTAACTTCAAACTATTCTCTAATACTAAAACAATGTATGCATTATGTTGTTTTATTTTGTTACAATTTTCTTTTCATATGGAAAACATTTTCCACTTGTATGTTTTTTTCCTTCTTGCTTGGTTGCTGCTGTGGCTACTGCCACACTGCACTGATCAAGGCCTGTGAAGGCCACCCACACTGCTGTCACCATTGCTGCTAAGCTTAGCTTGCTGCCATGGGGGTCTGTGCTGTTTTTTTTGTAAGGCAAGCCTCGTAGTGTAAGTAGGTAGCCTAGTCTTGAGTTAGCTTCTAGCTCACCCTCTGCCCCATCAGCCACCAGGGGAGATGGAGACTCACTAAGAGTAGAACAACAAAAATATGTTGCCACAACACTGCTATTGAGAGTTCAGTACTCACTGACTCCTCCAAGCTGTAGTGTTCAGCCTGTCTGCTCTGTGGTTGGAAAGACAGTGTCGCACTTGTAAGGCTCATGTACTCTTTCTTGGCTGGAACTCATCCACATCACTTGTGATTGAGCCACCGCTAAATAGGTGGAGAGCGTGGACAACACAGTACAGACACAGTCAAGTCTGGACAGTACCTGCAGCGTAAGCACATACAGGCCAGGTGGGCACTTATTGTGCAAAAGATTAAATCCAAGTTTAAAGTCATTACTGCAACACCATGAGAAAAACTTAGTCACAAATACGGGGGAAGGTGGCAACTGCACCCCCTCCACTTTACCTAAATGGCACCCCTGCTTAATGGTAGAAATTAATTCTCAGGTGCTAATACATGGTCTCCACTGTGTTCTAAGGTACATATCTCCATGTTTCATGATGTGTCCTGATCATCATGTGGGTTAATGTCCCTCATTGTCCCTCTTTTTGAGTGTCCATGTCCCTCATTTCAGTGACAAACTGTGAGGCGTGGTGCATGCTTCTAAGACCCTACTCAGCACAAAGAGTGCTGAGCATGTCCATAGTGTATATGCTCCATACAGAATGACAAAGGGAAAGTAAGTGAGATGAAACAGTCATGGAGAACATATCTGTAACATTAAATATGCATAAGGGATTTGCATGGTCCAAAACAAAAAGGATAGGCTTCGCAACACAGAGGCCCCTCTTCGTACATCTGGAATGGGGGATGTTGACTGGCTATATCCTAGGCATTTAATGCAAAAAGCAAACAATACTTTACAGATTAATGGCAATTTAATGACAAAAATCAAAAGCCATTAAACAACTTGCAAAAGGAATTAGAATTAATGAGTTTACCTAATTTGTATGGGAATTCAAATAAAAATGTATTTTAATGAGTAATTGCTAGCAGTAGTAAGAGAAATAGAGACTGATGTGTTTTTTTAGATGAGATTTGCACCAGCTTAACTGCTGCACACATGGCAAGCATGCAGCATGTGAATCTGATGTGATATTTAAATGATATTCACACCAGCTTACCTGCTACGGACATGTCAAGCTTGCAGCATGTGAACCTAATTTGCCTTTTAGACCTGGTTTGCATATGTTCACTTACTGTATGTGAACCGCATGCAAACATTGCACAATTAAGCATGTGGCATGCATACTGCATGTACACAGCACACCTATATTTCTATAAGGGTGCCCTCATGCAGATGTACTCCGGTGCCTATATAGTGCGGGGTGGCTGCTGTTAGGCAAGAAGAAAGAGGTCCTCTTTAGCAGTAAATATGAGGAAATAAGCTATTTTGATCCTCAGCCTCTCATGGGGTACTGGTTGCTATTTCCCTTGTCTACATGCCTGCTGCATATTCAGTTGCTGTGCTGTAGCGTGGAGGTAGGTATATATAGTTAAAGGACCATGCCCCACCCTTCTTCTCCCTTGGGTATGACAACAACCAACATATTGTTTCAGATGTCCAGGTTTTCCTGATCTTCAACTCAATCCAGTAGGGTATGTAGTTGTCTGGTGGGTTCATCTATTGTACTCTGCTTGCTACTGGCTGAATCCTTAAGGGCTCCTGTGCAGGTAAAGCTTGGGTGGTGGTGCTGCTGCATTGAAATGGCTTTGGTATTCAGCACTATCGTATCCCACAGCAGGGTGCTCAACATTTAATGATGCTGTATCTGCCATTGCTGCTACTACTACTGTCTCTATCTTGGCAGACAAGAGCTGTTAGGAATGAATTTAGTAGTAGTAGTCAAAGATTTTATTGATTGGCTGCACAGCCCTTACAAATTCATAAAAACAATTCCATTCATAATGGCCCACATATTCAGATAAGATGCACTGCGCATCTCTGGACTTGCTTGGGCCATCGGGGCATGACCATATTCAAAGGCCGCTGATGCGTCGAGCACAATATTGTGATGCGCCTATGCAAATGAGGGTCCCTCATGCATATGCTGCTCATCACAATATTGAACTCCCCCCAAGTGTAGCTATGGCTGGCTGCACTGGTGCATAGTTATGCTTTTGAAATCATGTTTTAACTATGCAGGTTAACTAGGTAGATTGGTGCTCCACACATAGTCTAAGGCCAGGTACACAGTCCTCCTCCCCCCTAGCCCCGATCACTGTTTAAATTAAAGATCCCCAATTCCATACTGTAGTGTCCCCCTACTCCAGCCCCAATCACTGTTTAAGTTACAGATCCCCTTTTCCATACTGTAGCATCCCCCCACCCCAGCCCCGATCACTGTTCAATTAAAAATGATCACCAATCCCTTTTCCCAGAGTGTAATGTCCCCCTCCCCAGCCCTGATCACCATTTAAATAACAGATCCCCTTTTCTGTAGTGTAGTGGCTCCCTCCCCAGCCTCAATCACCGTTTGAATAAAAGTAAATCACTGATTCCCCATTTTCATAGTTTAGTGACCCCCCCAGCCCCATTCACTAGCATAACATGCAACTCCCTGATCCCTGTTCCCTGTTGGCTAGTGGTTCCTCCAACCCCCACACCCCATTAGGCATTGACCTACCACCCCACTCCCCCATGCCAACATGGGCTGGTGACTGGCACAGCCCTTCTCTTCAGTCCTGCACCCTGGATGTGCTGCATGGAACTTGGCACACCCTGCTGTGCTCAGCAAATCCAGGGTCCAATAAACAGATTGTACGGTCTGTTCTGATCATGCATTCTGTTTGAATATCATGCCAGAGTTGGCCAGCCCAACTTATTTGCATGGCGCACCATTATGTGCGTGCATCTGGCCAACTCTGAATATGGGGCCCAATTTCCTTAATATACAAAACGCTATGATCTTGTAGCCTTTTGGTAGCCCTCATTTTGAAGCCCAAGCAGTCCCACAGTTCTTGATTGTTATAGGCCCCCCCTAAGTCTATGGTATTCAAGGGTGTAGAGACCCAACTCAGCCAGCCTTTCATGATATGTCATCCTGCTTATGTCTGTCATCATTTTTGTTGCCCTCCAGCAACTTGATTTCTGTTTTCTTATAGAGTGCCCAGAAATGTGCACAGTACTCCATGTGAGGCCTCACCAATGCAGTATACAATGGCAAGATCACACCACGGTCTCTGCTAGTTATATATCTACATATACAAGCCTGTGTGCCATTTGTCTTTCTAGCTACTGAATGAGTATGCTTTTTAAAACTCAGCTCTTTTGTTACAAGAATCCTCGGGTCATTTTCCTGTTATCTCCTTCAGTACCCTCCCCCTTAGTACATATGATGCCAACCGATTACTCCGTCCCAAGTGCATCACTGCACATTTGTCTATATTAAATTCTAATTCATGTTGCCGTGCCCATGTATCCAATCTTGCTAGTTAGGTCTGCATAATCTCAGTTTCAGGGGACTCATTAGCCACCGATCCTAGCTTGGTATCGTCAGCAATTTTTGCCAACCATACACCCTCTTTACATATCATTGATAAGATATATATGTTAAAAAGACATGGCCCCAGCACAGATCCCCTGAGGCACCCTACTTGTAACAGGTATCCAGTTTGACTTCTCTCCCCTCACCCTAACCTGTTGTTCCCTTTTGGATAACCAGGACTCCATCCATGTCACTATTCTGTTATTGGTTCCTAAGCTACACAAGCTGCCAATTAAACTATTATATTGGACCTTGTCAAAGGCCTTGCTGTAATCTAAAAACACCATACTGACAGCTTCTGCTTGCTCCAGAGCCTTACTAACCCTTCCAAAGAATGATTGATTTGTCTGACAGGATTTTTGCCCTTGTAAAGCCATGCTGAACATGGTCTCTGAGGTATTTTATATCTACAAACTTCTCTACCTCCTCCTTCACAATCCCTTCCAAGGTATACCATCGCTACAGTGACACCAGCACACCAAAACCCCTACTGTGCCTATATCGGCAGTGATGGGGTTTCACTTCAATCAACTGTTCAGCAACGGGGGGGGGTAAATATCTAACTCCACTGTCTGTGCAACATGGGGTTAGATATCTTTAGTGGGGGGGTGCACAGCTCCCCTGGCATTGAGCGTCACTCTGTTGCTGGTCATTCTGGGGATGCGTCTGGGTCAGGGGTGTCGATGAGTTCCTGGCATGGTCGAGGACGTTGGTGTATTTGATATCATGCCAGCATCATGGATCCCCCTTCCAAGCCCTTACTTAATATGCACGTGAGACTTACTGGCCAGTAGTTCATACAAAGTTTCTTATCCCCCTGTCTTATATATGGGGACAACCACCACTTTCTCCAACACTGTACTATTTGCCCTTTATCCAATGAGGCCTGGAATATCCAGGTCACAGGTCCTGCTAGCTCATGTGCCAACTCCCTAATGATCCTTGGGTGTAACCCATCTGGTCCCAGAGCCTTGTCTGGGTCTATTTTAAGTAATCTGGTTAGTACCGTATTCTCCTCAATGCTAATACTAGATGCACTTCCTAACTACTGGGAAGCAGTGGGAATATTATCCTTATTATTGACTACCCTACCAAAGTACTTCTTTAGCATCGTAAACATTTTCTTATCGTCAGTAACTAATTTCCTAATTCCTAAGTAACCAACATTTGTCTGTACTGTAATCATTCCAATTCATGACAAGTCTATGAAGGTGAAATTGTATTAGAAGATGGTAACTAGACAGCATGTAAACCAGGAACAGTACAAACCCTGGTAACTCCTAATTCTAATGAAAGACACATTACCGTAGGGTCAACAAATGACGATTTCTAATCTAGGCCCAGTCAATAAATTCTAGAGTATAAAATATCTCTGGGGCAAGAGTAGAGATCTATTTATTAGAAAATGGTGCAAAAGCATCATACAATCCCATCAGTTAGACAGGAAATCTCTAATGCATAGGAAAGGGGTAGCTTGGCTTGTAGAAAATAACAGTCAGCTTGATACGCTTATTCACAGAAACCCTTAAAGCACACTGACCAAATAGAAATGGAAATTTGTTCAAAGAAAGCATGCATTTAGGAAGGCAAATAGTCCAACTCCATCAAAGAATGAATAGAACTGTAAATGTACAGGAAATGTCTGTATCGATAGCCCCCTTTTTGTTTAAAGGGGACAGAAATTTATTTTTGTCTTCAGTGCATTTACAGTAGCAGTCTTTCTAATATTTGAACCTATTAGTATAGTGTCCGTTTATGTCTGTTAGGACAATGCTATGGCACAAAATTGAGTTTCATTATGTTTCAGCATTTTTTTTTTTAAATATGGTAGTTAAAGGGGTGGTCTCTAATTTTATTTATTTATTTGAATCTAGGATTGCAAGTACCTTTGAGCCAAGGCTCTTTTACAAAGGTTCCATATCAGTTGAGGTACAATTCAAACAAGACATTGAATAACAGTATTACTGTGGGTTACATGCAGTTACATACAGTTTTATACATTCAATACAGTGGCAAAAATTCCAGAAGGAGGTCTGGTAACAGAGTTGACACGGTATGAAGGAGAGACACACTAGTGGAGTGCGGCCATAGGCACTTGTCAAATATAAATTATTAAGTGCTACAGGGGGTAGGGAAGGAGGGCGGGAGGAGGGGAGGGTGAGTGGGTGTAAGGGAAAGAGAGTTGAGGGGGGGGAGAGGGTTAAGTGCTGGGTGGAAAGAGCAAAGAGGAGAGGGGAGAATAATTAGGAAGGACAGTCACAGGAGCTTTAATGAACATCTGTTTGGCTGTGTAACATCTGCATCCCACCTGTGAGTCATGATGTTGATATATGGTTCACTGTTGCATGTAACCCTTTTACTTCCAGCTGGTTGCTGCCGTCAGATGGTATGCAAGGAACTGTTTATGACAGGAACTGTTTGAAAGGGTAACTAGTGTGTTAACAGAGTAGGGCATTTTTTCAGTCACGTCAGAAAAACACAGAAACTTTGATTTAATGTGCCCTGATGTATATAAATACAATTACCTTATCTATGTGGTCACATTTCTGGTTTCCAGCAGAAGAGACAGTTTAAGTATGTTCTGGTTTCCTCTCTCAAGCCTCAAAATAATAAAATAGCAGTTTTGTTTCTCCATTCAGCATCTTCTTATCAGGCTTCTTGTAAGCTGAGTAACTGTGTGATTGTTATGTCAGTCTGAAAGGATTCAGTCCATGTTTCAGAGTCATTCCATTGCATTTCCTTTTGTAACAGAGGAACAAGCGTTTGTCTCAGGGCACAAGAAAAAAACAGAACCTGTGCACACTGGCACATGCAGGTCCTTGAGTTGATCAAAGCACTTTACTGTGCTACTTCTGGGATCATTTGATTGAATCATTTTTTTTTCTTTTCAGGCAAGCAATTTGTAGTACTCTTGGGACTGACATAAAAATCACAGTCACTTAGCTTGCAAGAAGCCTGATAAGGAGATAGTGAATGGAAAAACAGAACTGTTCTTTTATTATTTGGAGGCTTGAGAAAGGAAAAGAAAACATACTGCGACCCTCTCTTCTGCTACTAACCAGTATTGCGACCATAACAACAGATAAGGTAATTGTATTTATAAGCATCAGAGCACATTAAGACAAAGTTTTAATGCTTTTCTGATAGAACTGAAAAGATGCCCAACTCTGTTAACACACTAGTCACCCTTTCAAACAGTTCCTTGTATAAACAGTTCCATGTATAGCATCTGACGTCAGCAAACAGCTGGAAGTGAAGGGGTTACATGCTACAAGCCTCTTACACAGTTCCCTACCTGCATCGCAACAGGTTTGTTGCACTTGCTCCCACTCTGCATTCACCTGCAGGGTGTGCTTTAACACACCAAAGTTCAAACTGATCCTGGAGAGAGTCTTGCATGACCCTCCAAGATCCTCTGTTTCTTACCAATGCTGCACTTCTCTATGGAGGGTCACGAGGCTTGTGCGAGCAATATTGTGCCTGAGTTCAGCTACACATATCTTCTGATACCAGAAAGAAAGCTGAACTTGGGGAAACTAGGCAGATTTTAGAAACGGGGCTAAAAAGTGCTTTACAAGCACTCGGAAAGTGGAGCCACGATACTGGACATGCGCTTATGCATATTCACATCCCAAATCAAATCAAACTTTATTTCTATAGCGCCTTTCAAAAACCAAGGCGCTGTACATAAAACCAAATACAGATATAACATTAAAAGAGGAAGCTAAAATAATTAATCATTAGGGAAGGCTAAACTAAATAAGTATGTTTTTAGCTCATTCTTAAATCTGTCAACAGTCAGGCATTCTCTTAGCTGACAAGGTAGAGAATTCCACAGGGTTGGAGCCAAAAAAGCAAATGTACGGGCACCTGATGTTTTTAATCGTACCCTGGGAATCTCTAATAATCCCTCGTCAGTGGATCGGAGAGGATGGAAGGGGCAGAAGGGTATCATGAGGTCTTGCAGGTAACTGGGTCCCTGATCATGTAGGGCTTTGAAGGTTAGCAAACCAACTTTAAAGATGATCCACCACTGAATAGGCAGCCAGTGCAGTTCACAGAGCACAGGAGTAATGTGACTGGACCTAGAAGTCCCAGTCAAAAACCTGGATGCCGCATTCTGTACTAGCTGCAAGCTGCAGATATCAACCCCTGGAAGCCCTAGGTAGAGAGAATTGCAGTAATCAAGGCGGGTAGTGATGAAGGAGTGGACCAATGTTGGAAGATCTTCTGGAGGAACCAAGTGTTTCACCTGGGTGATATTTCTCAGATGATAAAAAGAGGATTTGACAACAGCTGACACCTGAGACCATAGTGTGAGGCCATCATCAAAAATAATGCCGAGATTACACACTTGGTCTAAAGCAGCGAGCAAAACACCTGATGCCTGACCAGCTCGCATACTCACTCCCGGACAACCAGGGTCCACAACCAGCACTTCAGTCTTATCCGGATTCAGTCTCAGTCAACTAGTACTTATCCAGGTTCTGATCTCGGTAAGGCAGTTGTTTAGCATGGAGAGTGCAACATCCTGTCCTGGCAGAAAAGACATATACAGTTGAGTATCATCTGCATAGCAGTGAAAACTCAACCTTTATTACCTGATGATATCTCCCAATGGTAGCATATAAACTGCAAACAACATGGGGGCCAAAATGGAGCCCTGAGGCACCCCACAAGACAGGGAATAAGTGCCAGAAGAGTGAATTCTGGTGGTAACTCTCTGAAGCCTGTCTGAGAGGAAAGAGTAGAACCAACTGAGGACTGTACCAGACAGACCACAAAGCAGCCGCAAGTGCTCCAACAGCACACCATGGTCTACAGTGTCAAATGCTGTGGAGAGATCAAGAAGGACCAGAATGGTACACGCCTTTTGATCTCTAGCCATCAGGAGGTCTTTCAATACTCAGACCAGTGCAGTCTCCATGCTATGTGTCTTTCTTTTTTTTTTTTTTGAAATTTAAGAAGTTTTTATTGTATATCATGAATTACACCCAACCAGGGGGGCAACCATCCAGACATAAGAGAACAATACATATATATGAACAAAGAGTACATCCACCTTCAAAAGGAATTCACTTAAGCCCCCCTCCCCCACCCCGACCCTCAACCCACCCCATCCCCCCTAGGAGTGTGCCCAACAATAGGTATCAGAGGAGAGAGGGACAGTCCAAACTAACTCATTGCCTGAATACCCCTTCGTACCAACTTACCCCTCCCTTCACATAAATATAACGCATAAAGTTTACCCCATTTTCTGTTGAAACCAGCCATATTATTATGGAGACCCTCAAGCGGGCACTCTGTTCTGAAAAATACTGAAATATCATTTAACTATTCACTATAGGAAATGGTTAACTGATCCATCCAATGTTTTAAGACTAATTTTTTAACAATAATTGATATCAGTGCCATGTGAAATCTGCGCTCTTTGATCGGAATACCAGAATAAATACCCATCAGACAGATTTCAATTGTGAACAGGTCATTCAATCCCAAGAGAGGATCTAATTTAGAATGAATTTGTTGCCAGACCGGGGAAACCTTTTCACAATACCAGAATATATGCACCGCATTGCCTTCCATTTTACCACGAGTATATTTAGAGTTTAGCAGTCTGCCAATTTTGACCAATCTAATCAGAGTGTAATACATATTACTGAATGAGCCTAAATCTATCCTGGGAATGATATATATACAGATCTTTCCAGATCTGTGCCCAATCTAAGCCTACGTCCGGGAGTAAGGCATTCCAAGTAGTAGAACCGACAAGGGGACTAGAACCAGCCATATTAATCAGGAGGGAATATATGGTAGATACGCCATGTGGCTTCAAAGCATAATCCGATATTTTAGCCAGAAAAGCATTGGTCCCTGATATTTTAGGATTGAAACCAAAACGAGCCCCTATAAGATGTCTTAACTGAAAAACCTTAAATATCTGATTCTACGGAATACCAAATTTACCAAGAATTTCAGGAGAAGAAAGCAAGTTATTCAACGAAAATAAGTCTCCCACTCTCACCCCAATCAACTGGGGGAGCCAGCTATTCGAGAACCATAAGCCGCTTATTCTAATATTAAGATTTGTCAGTATCAGCTGATCCATATCAGATTGAGGGAATATCTTGAAATATGCGCAGCATTGACAGAAAACTTTGAGAGAGCTGGCAATAATCGAGTCAAGCAGTGCCTCAGGCAGAGAATTTTTTCCAAAGTAAAAAACCATAGAAAGATTAACATGATTAGCACTAAGAAGGCTGTTCTCTAATTGGAGCCAAATGGGGATATAGTTCGACTCCTGATGTCAACACAACCTCCCTATCTTAGCTAAATGGCTCACCCAATAATAAAATAAAAAATTAGGAAGGCGGAGGCCTCCCATGTTTTTGTGTAGACTAAGTTTACTATAAGTGCGGCGAGGATGCTTACCACTCCATTTGAACCCAGAAACCAACGCATGCAACCGCTTAAAGAAAGATATCGGCAGCCACAAATTTAGCAGGTTTATAGGATAAAAGAAACGAGGCAAAATGTTCATCTTAATCACATTAATCCACACTCATAACGATAAAGGTAACTTTTGCCATCTTTGAAGATCCTGCTGAATGGTTCCCATTAAGTCCTCCAAATTGAGTTTCCTAGTTGAGACGCGATCCCCAGTTAAGTAAACACCAAGATACTTAATTGCTCGAGGAGACCATTTGACACCTAAATGAGCAAAATGTATTTTCCTCGTATGACTATTGAGCAGAAAAATCTCCATCTTAGAAATATTCAATTTATAATTAGATAACTTACCGAACTGACTAATAATCTTTAACACATACTCCAAAGATAATGGCGGTTGATCCAAATGAAGAAGGATATCATCCGCATACGCTGACAATTTTAAGGACTGGTTATCGACCGGGATCCCCTTAATCTGAGGACAAAGCTTCAACTGACGGAGAAGGGGTTCGAGATAGAGATTAAACAAAAAAGGTGAAAGTGGACACCTTTGCCGCGTACCAGTAAATAATGGAAATTTAGCTGAGAAAACCCCATTGCAATAAACCGTGGCCGAAGGAGAGGAGTACAATGCCTGAATCATTGCAATGAAGGGAAGAGGAAAACTTAACTTCTTCAACGTAACCCATGAAAAATCCCAATGCACCCTATCAAAGGCCTTCTCAGCATGAAGAGAAATTAAAGCCATTGAAGACTGAGAAGAACAGGCCCTTTGAAAAACATGTGCGAGATTTCTTAAATGATCAACAGAAGAATAACCAGATATAAAACCTACCTGCTCCTGACTTAAAAGTGGCGTCCACAATGCCTTAATTCAGAAAGAAAGTACCTTAACTAATATCTTAATGTCACAATTTAAGAGAGAAATCGGACAATAGCTAGCTGGATCAAGAGGATCCTTATTTGGCTTGAGCAAAAGTACACTTGTTGCCTCCAAAAGAGATGAATCAAGTTTGTCTGCCGAGAACATGTAGTTATACAGTCTGAGCAAGATAGGGGCTAACTCCTGAGCGAATACTTTGTAGAAATTCGAAGGGAACCTGTCTGGTCTGGGTGATTTATCCAGTGCTAGACTGTTAACGGCCTTTACAATTTCCTCAACAGTTATGAGGGATATCAAGGAGGCCTGGGATGTAGCATCCAAGACAGGGAGACCTAAAGAGTCAAGAAAGATCTCCATATCCTGAACCGATGCAAGGGAGGAGTGATTACCATATAATTTTTTATAAAAGGACTCAAATACCTGAGCAACCTCTCGTGGTTCGGTTTTAATTGAGCCATCTGTAGCTTGCACAGAAGGTATTAGATGGGAACTCTTCAATTGGTGTAAATGCAGAGCAAGCATCTTACCAGCTTTTTCACCCTGATCAACATATTTGGCCCTTGTCTTGAGAAGAGCGTATTCCGCCTTCTCCTTAGTCAAATCTGCGTACTCGTTACGCAACACCGTCAGCTCTTCTAAAG
The DNA here is from genome assembly GCA_016271365.2 of Neoceratodus forsteri. NCBI lineage: Eukaryota > Metazoa > Chordata > Ceratodontiformes > Ceratodontidae > Neoceratodus > Neoceratodus forsteri. The sequence goes on from CM028137.1 coordinate 784,451,462, forward strand.
CAGCTAAGGAAGTATTAGTGATCAAGGAATACTCTTTATCCTTTATCTGAGCTAACAAGACTAAGGCTCTAGCCTCCCTCTTTTTCTTCCTCCCAGAAGCAATTTTAACAAATTCCCCCGAAGATAACACTTTAAGGAACACCAAAGAAGATCAGCCCTGATACTAAGGTTGTCATTATGTTCTAAGAAATTGGAAATTGCAATTCTGATTCGAGAAACCGAGTTCTCCTCTTTTAAAATCTGACTATTAAGCTTCCAGACCATATCACGCTGACTCTTTAAATCCAGAGAGATAACTATCCAAACTACTGAATGGTCCGAAATGACTATGGGCTCAATACCAGATTGATAAAGACCCTGGATAAGCTAACAACTGATTAGGAAGTAGTCAATCCTTGACCATGACTGATGGATACCCGAATAGAACGTATAAAGCTGCCATGAAGGGTTCAACATTCGCCATGGATCACACAATCCCAACATAGACACTAGGCCCTTCAGCACATTCTGAGAAGATGAAGGGGGTTTCAGAGGCCTGTACGCCCTATCCAGATCCTGAGTTGGTGGAATGTTCCAATCACCCCCGAGTATCACAGGGGAGGGTAAAAACAAAGCTATTTTACTAGCCAGCTCCATTAAAAAATCTGGATCTCCTCCTGGCGGACCATATATCGACCCTAAAACAACCATATTATTCTTCAGTATCCTCTTAACTAATACGTATCTACCTCTAGGATCAGAACAAACCAAGTCCGCTTGAAACGCAATATCCCTCCTGATCAATATGGCTACTCCCCGACTCGAAGAGGAATCCCCAGCTGAGAACACCTGAGAGAATCCTTGTTAACGCAACTAAGCAAATGTGTTTCTTGAAGCAAAATGATACCCTCATTCAAGAGGGTAACATGTTTAAGGATCTGATATTGTTTCGTTGTATCCCTAGCTCCTCTGATGTTCCATGACAGAACTTTCACAGAACTATAAGTCATATTTGGTCCTGTAAAACCACTTGAAAAGTGATCCCAACTGTAAATAAACTAAACCCCTATGGCACACTCCTACCCATCCCAGCACCCTTCCCCCCAATAACATATTCATTAAATGTAAAATCCAATAATATGTAGCCCCAAAATATTATAGTTCTAAATTTACTTGACTTTGAAAGCAAAACTCTGTTTAAATTGACCATGTTAAACAAGCCTAGTAATAACCTAAAAGACCCAAAACATCCACCCCACCCACCCATAACCCATAAACCCCAACTGAAAAATCTTGATAATATAGAGTCAACAAGTAGTGGTAAACCAGGAAACCGTAAACACCCCACTTCCCCCCTCAACCAAACCAGGAAACTATTTACATTACCCCAAACCCGCCAAAAGATAAAGAATCTGAGAAAGGTCAAAACAGTAATTCCCTGCCCACCCATAACTAGATTGGGCTCCCAAATGCCGCAAACAGACCAAAGAAGAGATTTCGTTCATACCAAAAAAATCTTACCATTAATCCAGAACCACCACCCAGGCAAATAACTAACGATAAAAAACAATCGGCAAGGGGGAACCCAAACACCCCACCCACCTTTAACTAGTACGCTATGCAGCTAGCCCAGCCTTACTCTGACCAGAGCTCCCACACTCCCATCCCCCGCACCCTATAGACTGAGGCAGCCAGTGCAACCTTAGTTAGAAATGAGCTCGACCCTAAAATACCCTAACCTAAAAAAAACAAAAAAAAAACGGAGCGGGTGATTACTATACGAGTGACCCTAGAGAGCACCTACACCCTACTCTCCAAGCCACCTTCCCCTCTCAATAAATCCCCCTGAGAAGTGCTCCAGATAACCAACTGAAGGGAAACCAAATCTGCCCATTTAAACTGAGTTATCTAGACCGATCCCACCAAAAGCACTTAGCTGCCTCAACCCAGAAGTACTACCTGAAACCAATAACAGAACAACAAGCTAATCTAGGCTTTGCCCTTACAAACAACATTATCCACTCAGTATAGGAAAGACAACCCTTCCCCTCACATACGACCTGGAAACCAACCAGGCTCCTTGCAATACAACTCCTAACCCACCTAGAAAACAAGGGAAACCCCCCCATTGGCCCTAACAAATCTCTCTATATTAAACCAAAACCCTGTCAGGGAGGCACTTTAACCTTGCCTAACCAGCGGGAACTAAACTCTTATGCGCTCATGGCGCTACAAAAAACTGGACTCCCCATAAAAAAGACCAAAAATCCGCTCCCCATTCCAAACCAGATCGCAGCAAGGAGATACCTAGGAAAACTCCTCTTCCCAGATTCTGCCAAACTCGACATCTACATCCCCAACCAATCCAAACCCAAGCCCCTAAGAGCCCACTGAAAACCCCAATCCCAATCCAGCCTGCTCTGATCAGCGAGCGGCCACTCACCCCCGGATCATTAGAATGCTGAATAACCCTGACCTGAAACACGTAAAAGCATTCCAAAAAGAAACAAAAGCATTTGAGAATCTAGCAAACAACATATACGACCTATATCCAAACCAGATACTAGTACCTCCCAACTCAATCCTCTGGCAGGGAGTAGCACCGTGTTAGCTTGGGGAAAGGTTTAAGGGAGGGAACTAAAAAGGCACCAGATCATCTTTCCCAGGGAAACCACACTTATGGAGCAAGATTCCTTGTGAAAACCAAAACCCTATAGGGCCTATCTAACCCAACTCTGAGAACTCAACATTGCACACCAAGACAACAACCCCTGTCTATCATCAGGTACAATAACCATTTTTAACCAGACTTTCATATTAAAATCAGAATTAAGAGAAGTAAACAATGTAACAAGACAGTCATTTCTGAAAAGGTCCGGTAGCCGTGTGGTTAACTCTGAGGAGGCCTGCTCAGGAGACTTGTAGGAAAGCCAGGAGCCTTGCACAGAAACTCTTAATTTTGCCTGGTACTGCATCCTGAAGGGAATTCCAGCAGATATTAATTTGCTGACTATCGAGTGGTATGCCGCTCGCTTCAGGCGGGTCTCTTGGGGTAGATCTTGAGTGATCCTAAGGGTAGCCGACTCCCATACCACTTTCTGTAAGTCCTTGGCCTTGCTAAGGACATGCTGCCTTTCTAACTAACTTAGAAACTTCACAATAATAGGTAGGGGTGGGGACTCTGGAGGAGGTTGTGGTCTTAATGAGCGATGAGCCCTTTCAATTTGGTAACTAGGGTTTAGAGGAGAAGGGCTAACCAGCTTCTTCAGGAGCTTCTGCACAAATATGATAATATTAGAACCTTCGTCTGCTTTGGGCAAACCGAGAATCAAAACATTATTACGTCGGCTCCTGCCCTCCAAATCTTCCATCTTCAGATGAATCTTGGCGATCTGTTGCCATAGCTGAGATAGCTCAGGATCAGTCTTTTCTTTCCACTTTTCCAGTGAGACTGCTCGGGCCTCCATATCTCCCACCCGACGTGCCAAATCTTTTAAGTCCAAACAAAGAGATTTCAACTCAGCAGAAATATCGTTAAGTGATTCCTTAAATGGGAGCATTTCTTGAAGAAAGTGATCCTCAGATAACGGAGTGACTGCTGTAGATGAAGGAGACTGCTTTTCTGAAACTGCACCTTGGGCCAGTTGCTTCTTGGGCATTTTTTCCGGAGGGGCTGGTGGGGTATGCCTGGGCAAGGCCTGCTTCATATCGGCCTCCATAGACAGCAGAAAATTGACTGACAGGTGCAAAACTGACCCAAATCCAACTCAGCAACAAAATATATCGTACTAGCTCATTTTTCAGATAGCCACAATATCAATCAGGTTATAAAAGAAGGCGAGGTAGGTGCGAGGCAGCGGGAGCTCCTAATCAGTGCTGCTACTAGGAGCCCTGCATCACGTGATCTCAAACTATGCTTCTTCCTAAATCTGGACTGGACAGTATCATAGATCTTGTGAGTTGTAAGATGATCATCCAGTTGCAGTGCACCCACCTTTTCAATAACCTTACCAACAAATGGCAGGTTAACGATAGGTCGGTAGTTGGCTGGGCAGTCCGGGTTCAAGGAGGATTTCTTAAGGAGTGGTCAAATGACCATCTCCTTTAGGGGTTCTGGAAAGACCCCAGTCTCCAAGGACCTCCAGACAATTTCAGCAAGGATCGGGCAGATAACGTCAACACATCCCAATAAGAGGGGTGTCAGGCCCAGATCCAGACTACAACTGGTTGGACGCATTGTCTGGATGATCATCATAATATCTGTGAATTCTGGCTGAAATCTGACCAGAGAGACCGAATGCGCACCGCATCCCACTGATCACCACAACTCCTCATAGGAGAGACTATGCCGATGCTAGACCTCATGCTGGCAACTTTATCTGCAAAGAATCGAGAAAACTCCTCACATTTCAGCTAAGAAAAAGCTTCTCTGGGCTGAAGACAGATTGGATTGCACAATCTGTAGATGGTCCGGAAAATCTGAGCTGGTCTATTCTGCACAGTAGAAATCTCCCTGAACAGGAATTCTGCCTTCTTACGGGTGATTTTTAGTTGATAGCCATCATAATGTGCCATCAGCTTAAGCCTGTCAGCATCAAGGCCAGACTTTCGCCAAGTTCTCTCCATTCTTAGACCAACTTGCCTCAGCTCCTTCAAGGAACCATCAAACCAAGGGTTCCTTGGGTGAAGGGTGAGGGGTCGAACACGAACAAGAGCAATCTTGTCCAGGGCATCTCCCACAGCCTTATTATAGACTAATACAAGATCACCTGAACTCATGCATTCACCCGACAAACCCCATAGGTCCAGTGCCACCGATAGGTCATTAGGGGTAACTCCCCTCAAAGGGCAGTACTGGACCATCTCCATAGGGGCAGGCCTATTAGGGGGGACCCTGAAGCTGAACCTTATGGTGTGATGGTCAGACCAGCTGACTGGTTCCACCCCCAAATCAGCTATCTTCATACCCAAAAGGAAAATCAGGTCCAACTAGTGACCCCCTACATGGGTTGAGGAGGTAACTACCTGTGTAAAGCCCAGCATTATCATAAGCTGGAGGAGATTTTGACCAAAATGTGAGAATTCATTGTTGACCCAGGCATTGAAGTCCCCCAGAATTATCCATCTGGAGGACCCCAACACCATGTCGACGATGACATCTGCTATCTCTTGCAGGAATGCTCCACCATCACTGGTGGACGGTAGATGAGGAGTATCCCACAGCCTACACCCTCACCCAGGATATACTCAAAGGATATGGTACTTCTGATAGCACATCCATAAGGCCCAGCTCAGATTTAAATATAATGGCCACATTCCCTCCCCTATGATACAACCTTGGGCAGTGTATCACCAAGAACCCGTCCAGAACTGCAGAAGCCAATACAGGGCCTGCATTTTCATCCAGCCAGGTCTCGGTGATTCAACAAGATTAGCTATAATAGCTGTCTTGTTCTTAATAGATCTGGCATTGCACAACACCACACAGGTAGGATGAGTTGTCGGGGAAGACCTCGGCACCTGCCCGCAAACATTGGAGCCCTTGGGTATGGAGACAAGGCAGGGAGAACCTCTATCCTGACTCCATTTTGCCCCAGGGTGCCTCTTGGACCCCACAACTCCTATCCATGCTCCCATTTCCCTTCCCCACCACGCCCATTTCTCCCCTTTCTTATACACCTTCTAACTATCCCCAAAGCAAGGCACCTAAAATAGGTGTCAGATGTTAATGGGGGACAGTCAAAAGGATGTAATTCCCTGAGTCTGGTGGGGGAGTACTGTCTGACCATTGCTAAGCCTCCCTGACACATTATACTTCAAAATTAAAAACAAAATATTAAAAACAACAACCCACCCCAAACAATAAAACATAAAAACTAATCTTAATCGCAAACCCCTAATCTTAAAAACAAATCTCCTGTACTCTAACCTACAAAAAATTAAGTAATAAAGTCCCAGTCCAAAATATAACCCCCAAAATAACAATATAAAACAATTTAGTAGCTACCACACCAAGTTAGATCATTCATTAATGTCCAATAAAATTCACTGTCCACTATATACCCACCCAAGGTAAATAATAAAACACAACTAAAAAATATAAATCTTTCTGAAACTACAGAGATAGTACAATCCAACACTTGACTCTTGGAAAATGCCAAAAAGAAAATAATAAAATAAAATAATAACAGAAAACAAAAAGAATATCCTGCCACCCCCCTCTCACTGGGTATGCCGGATATAGTGTTTTGAAGTCCCCCAGGTCCTCTCACAGCCTGGGAGTAATGGAAATAAGGATGCTCACTGTACGGAGTTGAAAATCCAATATTCTGCTCACATTAAATCAAAGACAGTTAGAAGTCAAAAGTTATCTTTCAATAAACAACAGAAATAAAGTTTGGACACCCAGGTCCTCTCACCACCAGGATATCGAAATAAGGCCACTCTCACTGTCAAGGATAGAAGAGATCAAAGTCTGGCCATAATTCTGGAGCAAAGTAAGGAGATTAGTAGAAAAGATATCCAATAAAGTGCAGGCAGTTCAAACGAAAAATCCAAACTTGGCTGAAGCAAATGAAAAAACACTGTGTACAGGTGATTTTATCCCAGTAAAGATCCAAGGTCAGCAGAAAGAACAAGAGGTCCCACAAAGCTCCATCCACAGAGAGTGCCACAGGAAATATTCACTGCCTACAATTTTGATTCCCGGGCAGTGACCGCTCAGCAGCCAACCTCCCCCCCCCAGGAACCTGGGAGAACCATAAGCTCATCAACCAGCTCCCCGGCTGGTCCAAAGCCCGGTCTCATGTGCGGCAGCAAATCCAGCCACAACTCTCCGAGTGATGTCGGGCCCGCCTACAGCACCAGCAACTGATCCCCACCGAAGTCCAGTTTGGAGCCCACAGCACAGAAAACCACTCCAATGCAAAGCTGGGTCACACAAGCAATCCAGGCAATAAAAACCGCAACCAGCTAAGAGCCGAAAGGATCCTCCCACGAACGGACTCTGACACAGGATCACAGCACAGCCTCCTCCCAACAAATCTCGCTCCTTCTCTTCAGCCCAGAATGTCTCAGCTGAGCAGTCAGAAAGAAACAGTGAGTCCATTTCTTCATCAACGTATGTTGCACAGGTTTAGCGGGACAGACTAAGCAGCATGAATCCCTTTCCTGGGCAGTAGCAGGGCTATTCAAATGTCCTTAATGTGTACTACAAACAGGTCTAAAATTCCCGATAACACACAAAAACTAGCTCCCTCACTACAAAGCCCTAACTAACTAATAAAACAAACAGGGAAAGCGAGAAAATGGCAAAATAAGTGGCAAAATAAATAAATAAGCAGGATAAAAAGGCTCAGTTACAAAGTGCAGCTTGCAGCACACCCAGCCCGATGGCCATCTTAATACAAAAAAAAAAAGAATATGAATATACGTTAAGTGCATGCCCAGTATCATGTCTCCACTTTCCGAGCATTTTAAAGCACTTTTTAGCCCCCATTTCTAAAAACTGCCTGGTTTTCCAAGTTCCTCTTTCTTTCTAGTGTCAGAAAATATATGTAGCTAAACTCAGGTGCAATATTTCTTGCACAAGCCTTGGTACCCACCACAGGGAAGTGCAGCATTGTTAATCAACAGGGGATCCCAGAGGGTCATGTGAGACTCTCTCTGGGATAGATGGTGAATGTTGCTCTTCCTATACACAGCAAAATTCAAGAGGGGAATGCAGTGGTGAACCAAGGAAAACAGGGAACACCAGGCCAGTGCTCACCTGTGAAGCAGTGTGGATCACCTCTACATGACAGAAAAGGTACCATTCCAGTTGCTCTGTACCTCTCATTGCAGTGCACAGCTGTTGTGTAAAGGTGTCTACAGTGAATCACACATTAACGTCATGGGCTCACAAGTGGGAAACGTGTTACACAGCTAAAAACAGATGTTAATTGCAGATTGACTCTGTAACCCCCATATTTAAAAAAGTTCTGAAGCACAGCAAAACTCTATTTTGTGGCATAATATTGCTCAAACGTATTTAAAATGACCCTTCACTAATTGATTCAAGCCTTAGAAAGACTGACAAATGCACTGAAGGAAAAAAACATTCCTGTCCCTTTTAATAATTTCGTCCAAGAAATGCACACCCTTTATAGTTAGTATTGAGTCTTCTCCAGAAAGTAAATATGCTAATTACTTAGAAGGAGGATCCATGGAATTGGCAAAGAGCTGGCCTAACCATTTCTTTCTTTGGGAGACATATTTTGGACAGCAAATCACAACATGTACAGAATATTCCACAATACCTAGCCTACAGTTACAAAATGTATTTTCTTCTGTTCCCATTCTTTTGCTCAAAATGTGCTTTTAACACATTTGAGTCATGTTTGAATGTTTGTAGTCTGAATTTAATAAATGATTTCCATAGGTTTGGTAACTTGATAATATCTAAATATGGTTCATAGATGTGGCGTATATAATTATAAAGCTTCTAGGTCTTTTTGTTGATATTTTAATTTTAGTCTGTCCATAAAATCTTTCCTATTAAATGGATGGATGCTGACACTTTGCTATATAATCCTTGGATCACCCCGGACATCCTGGCTATGAGCAGAGCTCGTGACTGTGCCTGGCATCACTCTAAAACTTCTGGTTGCCAAGCCTCCCTTCAATCCTTTCTCACCCTTAGCAAGAGCTGTGCACAAAGCATCCATTGTGCCAAATCTGATTTCTTTAAATCCCGTCTGCACCCCTCAAACAGTACTCCTTCCTCCTTCTGGCAGGATCTTCATTCACTCCTGCATCCCAATCCGTGCCCCCCCCATCCCTTTATCCAAGTTGATGGCTCACTTATCTCTGACCCCTACCTTGTTGCTGCAGCCCTCAACAACCATTTTACCTCTAGCGCTGCTCCACCTGGGACTTCACCCTCCCTTCCCTCCTCCCCCCCGTCTCCCCCACAGCTATCAGGTTTCAAACTACCTCCAATCTTACCCTCCAAAGTTCTGAGGGCCCTTACCTCCCTAAATCCTAGTAAGTCTAGCCCCCATGGACTGCATCCTAGACTCCTCAAAAATCACTGCCCCTTCAATAATTACCTCTTTAACCCATATCCTAAACCTCTCACTCTCCGCCACCACAATACTGACAGCTTGGAAGCTTGTTAAAGTTCTCCCTCTTTTCAAAGGTGGTGATACCACCTTCCCTGGCAACTACCATCCAATATCCCTTCTGCCAGCCCTTGCCAAAGTCCAAGAATTCCTTATCCTCCACCATCTCAACAATTTCCTATTCACTTCCAATACCTTCTTCCCTTTCTAGTCTGGCATCAAAAAATCCTATTCCACCACTTCTTCTCTTACCCACTTCACTAATGCCATCAACACCGTCATGGATATTGACCATATCACCTCTGCCATATTCATTGACCTAGCCAAGACCTTTGACTTGGTCTCCAACCCCCTTCTACTTTCTAAATTATGCTCCATTGGTCTGTCCCCTGCCTCAGTGGCATAGTTCAAATCTTATTTAACTGGCCATTCCCAATCAGTCTCTATTAACAGTATCTTATCCCCCCACCCTCCCCATCCTAGCCGGTGTACCTCAGGACTCTATTCTTGTGCCAGTTCTTTTTTCTCTCTGCATCAATGACCTTCCCTCTGTATGCACCCACTCCAATGTTCACATGTATGTGGACGACACCGTCCTTTTCCTGTCTGTACCTTCCACACAAGTCATCCAATCCCCCCCTCAAAATGACCTCTCAGCAGTCACAGCTTGGTTTGATGCCAACTGCATTAGACTGAATACCAAGAAAACTGTTGCCATGACCTTTGACTCCAAATAGAAACATGCCAAACTTCCCTCACTACCTATTATCTCCTCAGCAGCAGATAACCCTCTCGATAATGCCAGCATTTACAAGTACTTGGGTATCTGGCTTGACCCTTCCCTGGATTTCTCCTCCCATTTCAGTGTGCTCCACACCAAACTGTGCCCTAAACATGGGTTACTCCATTGGCACAAGGCCAGCCTCTGCCTCCCCATAAGATGAGACCTGTTAGTCAAATGGATCCTCCCTGCATTTGTCTATGCTGACATAGTTTTCAGTGCCATCCCAGCAACATCTCTTTCCAAACTGGATGTCCTTTTCCATGCTTTTTGTCAGTTTTCTTCCAACTACCCCCCGTTAACTCACCACCGTGACCTCTACTCCGCCCTCTATCTCCAGTCACTTACGCAGAGGTGTTCCTCTCACTGCTCTACCTTCATAGCCAAGTTTTGGTTTAGGTCTGTTTCTACATGCCTCACCTCCCTCCTCTCTCCTGCATCTCCCTCACCCTAAAACTCTCGGTCTAGCTTTACCCACACCTTTTCTCTCCCACATGTCCGGACCTCAGCTGGTAAACTCTCTTTCTCCTACAAGTTTACCTTCCTTTGGAATAACCTTCCCCTCCTAACTCATCTTACACCCACCTTCCCTGTTATTAAGTGCTTACTCAGACCAACCCCAGTCTCCTCCTGCAACTGTTCCCACTCCAAGCCCAACAATGACCACAATAGGCCTAAATATCCATTCCATTTTAGGTCAAAAATGCTATAAAATAGCTTCCTCTTCGTTGTAGTTACTGTATATAGCTTTACATTTTGTATCTATCTATCTGTACATAGTTTCCAAGTTTATTTATGACTGTACATAGTTCCTAGTTTATACATGATTATACATTTTACATGGTCTGTTTTTTTCTTCATTGCCTGTTATTGTGTTATATTTGCAATTGAATCTGTTCTTCCTCCTGTAACCCCCCCCCCCGGGTCACTCTTGGAAACAAGCTTTGGATCATGGTGCTTTTCCCGGTTATCAACTTTTAAATAAATAAATAAAATGTAAGGGAAAGTAATATGTTTACACAAGTCTCTTCTAACACATTCACCTGGTGCCTTAACCAGCCTGAATCCAGGCCCCATTTCACCCAAAGCTTGCACAGATAATCTTTCCATTGCCATATTTCTTTTTATCCAGTAAGTAAAGGCTCTGGAGCCACAAACTGGCTCCAGAGTGGTTTATCTCAGCTCTGCTCTAATTGTACAAGCAGAGACAAAATTTGGAATAGAAAGTATTTGAGACCGAAATTTTGTACATTTAGATTCAACAAGTGAAGGTCAACCATTCCAAATATTTGTGAGAAATACAATATTTTAGAAGACAATTTGATATTTGTAGCTTTAAAAAAAGAATGTACAGAGTATCCACCAAATTTGTGGTTAAATCTGCCAAGACCCATTAAAACTATAATAAATTTTTTGGCCAGGGTGTCCATATGTTTTATACATGGTAGATTGTCTGAAAATAACAGCCCTAGATAAATGTATGAATGTACTATTTCCAGTTTATGACCATCCAAGAACCAGTTATGTGAATTTTTGTATTTCTTGACAAATTGTACAATTTTTATTTTCTGCAAATGTAGTGTAAGTTTATTTTCTTTACAAATTTACTAAACAAATACAAAGGTAGTTGGAGACTTTCTTTTTACTAAACAATAAAAGAATAATATTATCAGCATAAGCCATGACCAGGATATGAGTTTTCCCTATTTTTGGTGAATCTACAGGCTACTTTTCTCTTTTTTTTTTTTTCCAGAGCTCCGGCTGCAAGCCTGCTGTCTTTTGTCCCCCCAGCACCATCCCCGAAGGTCAGAACCTTCCCTTATGCACCCCGTGACTTACCCTTCACGGCAGGGTGGTGGGGACCAACTCAACCCACCCCAATGGATCAGTGCCAGGGAGGTGCATTCTCAGGGACGGCACTGCAGGGCACAGCATCATTCTGCCGGGCTCTCTTTTTTTTCCACTTTTTCTCCCTTGTGGGACATGGTGTGCAATGACGCCAGTGACTGGGTGCACACACGCTCCCGTGCATGCCCCAGTCAAGCGTCTGCCACGTCAAGCCCCCCCTAACTTGCAGCTACGTGCCACCAACCCCCAGCCTCCACTAGGGGTCAGGCAAGCACCGGCCACCCAAATCCCCCCTCCCCAGAGATGGAGAGCAGTCCACTGGATGCTCAATCCATCTCTTCCCTGCTGACCCACAGCAACCCGTGCCCATTCCTGAACACAGGTCGCCGGCGTGGCGTGAGGTGTGGCATCCAGTGCCTCAACCCTCAGCGCCACCGGGCCGGCCTACAGGCTACTTTTCAATAAGAATCAGGAAATCATTTAAGTAGAGATTGAAGAACAGTGGAGCCAATAGACAGCCCTGTTTAACACCTCAATTAGTTTTAAATTATTTTGTAATATCTCCTTCTGGCGAAATCTGACTTTTATCCAAGTATTAGATTATAATTCAGTAATAAGCTATAATAATGTTTGATCTATATTTAAGTTGAAGATTTTTCCCCCATAGAATAGATCTTACTAGAAAGTCAAAGGCTGACGTCAGGTCTATAAAACAGGTAGAAACTTTTTTGGTTTCATATTTAACATATTTGCATATGAGATGGTTTAGAACAGAGCAATGATCAATTGTCAAATAACCAGATCTCAAACCTGCCTTATATTTAGAAAGCAAGTTATTTGCATCTACCCAATATTGCAATTGTTGTGTTTCCTTGTGTGCTTGCACAAGAAAACACCTTGGGACAGTACTGCATTTCAGAGGTGTGTCAGGGACGAGTCCAATATAGAGCACTGCACAATGGGCATGACCCTGACACACCAATGAACGGTGAAGCCCAGTGTGATAGCCATTGGAATTTCACAGCGGGAGCTGGCCTTCACTTGAGAGAAATCAACTGTACCAATGCAAGAGTGCGCTTCATTCCTCTCATTCTGTGTGCAGTGCCATCCCTGATCTTCTGGTTCCTTGTCCATTGAAGCCCACCCGCTCCCTCCCTCTGTGTGCAGTCCCATCCCCAATTCTCCATTCCCCGTCTGTTGAAACCAGCCTGCCCACTCCCTCCCTACCTCTGTGTGCAGTCCCACTCCAATTCTCCTCCATTCCCCATCTGTTGAAACCAATCTGCCTGTTCCCTCTCTCTGTGTGCAGTCCCATCCTCAATTCTCCGTTCCCCTTCTGTTGAAACCAACCCACCCACTCCTTCCATCAGTCCCACCCTGATTCTCCATTCCCTGTCTGTTGAAACCAACCCACCCACCACTCCCTCTGTGTGCAGTCCCACCCCTGATTCTCTGTTCTCCATCTGTTGAAACCAATCTACCCACTCTCTCCCTCTGTGTGCAGTCAGTCCCACCCCCAATCTGCCATTCTCTCTCAGCTGAAACTGCTTTCTCCCTTCCTCTGAATACACTGCTGACTGCAGGAGACCACACAGGGATATTGCATTGCACATCATTTTGTCAGTATTAGCTGCTGTTGCACTACACTAGTCTCTCAACATACCACGTTTGTTTTAGCTTTCATATTTAAAGGCCATTAGAATACAATTTGTCTATATGTTTCTGTCTCCTAAATGTTGTCCTAGCTGGACATGATTGCAATGTTATAGCAGCCTCAGGACTGAAGTACTGTGATTCTAAGATGGACATACCTCATGAGGAAGAACACCTTCTTTAAAGTTTAGGCACCACTAAATCTGCAGTATAATGGAAATTACAGTACTGCAATACAGGACCCCAAAACATCAAGAGTGGCGAGGGGGACATGAGGGAGTAAGCTTTTTTTGTAACTGCCCCCATTTAACTGCATTGTACAGTAAATATATTGATTTAGGAGTGAGAACAGAAAAATAGAACATGCACAAAACTGCTTTTATCTTTACATTCTGAGAGTGAGATTAGGTACTTAAGAAGTGTGTCTCTTCTTCGAAGGAGTGACGCTTGACAGCGTGAAGCTACGGACTGCTGTTCTGAAAAATTAGTGTTTGATCACAGTTATCCAGCAGAATTAATATAAACTGGGGATGGGGAAAAGAATTGGCCCCTGAAATAGTTAAAAATAATATTTCTTACACTTGGCATAATACCTTTTTGTCTGTTACTTACTGTATATTGTAGATTTCCTTCTTGGTTATTTTACTGTTCCCAGTCTGTGTATACCTCAGTCACAAGTTCTTTCTTACATCATATGACTGTACATGTCAGCACCTAAACTGTCTGCCCACTGCCAAACTACAGTAGGTCCCATTCTTTAACTAGTGTACAGTACTTTCCCTCCCACCTGAGAAAGGACAACAGAAAAGCAAATTGAATTTAGTGCTGAATCAAGCCAGTTTCCTTTTGGAAGAAAGTACATTGAAATCATCATAGAAATTGTTCTCCTTTTACCCAGTTCATAAAAGGGAACTATCCTTCAAGCATCACATTTCAGTTCAGTTCAGCCGCAGTGAAGTTTTTGAAAATGATCCCTATAATGGTTTCACATAGAACAGGTATATAAAATCCCAAGACTGCTGTACAGCTTCAGACACAGGTGAATTTGAGGAAGGGTAGCGCTACATACTACAGAGTAGCGGCACCAGAACAGGACAATGTAAGGCTGTGTATCTCATTTAAAAGTGTATAGTATATTGCAAGCTGAGTACCTTACAATACCTGGAATGCTTCTATGCTTCCAAACTATCTGTTAAAGTGTAACATGTGCTGTAGAAATGGCAGAGGAGATACATTATTATTAAAGAGCAGCTCTTCATTTTAGCATTTGCTTTCATAAATATAATTTTTTCAATTTTTACAATTTATGAAATAATACTTTTTTCTAGTGCTTTCCAAGGTTTACAACACATCTTGGTAGTCTGTCCAAAAGTCTGTACATAAAGCATTTACCTCTCCCTACTTAACCTCACAGTGCCTTTATTTATGACATCGTAGTATGCCTTATGCCAACAGACTGTGATGTCACAAACAGCAATTTGGAGGTCAGCGAGGGGAGGGTCAGAAATATGTGGAATCTGTGAAATAAGAAGTACAGCATCTTCAATATTTAGTAGAAAGATGACAGGACAGAAACTTAACAAAAAATAGAAAATACAAAAGTTCAAACATAATTGCTGTAAACCTAATGTGTTTAAAACTTATTATTGTGATAAACAGGTGCTTTTTAAAAGAGCTGCTGATACCCTGGTAAAACTTAAAAATGATATTTAGACACTAAAATGCATGGCAAGTTGCACCATGTGGTGCTACGCCAGGGACCCTGCACTGTATTCCAGGACAAGCAGGGTCCCCAGTGTGATGTAGACAGCCAGCTCTGAGTGCTCAAGTGCTGCATTAATTTTTGTTATTACATATAAAATAAGTGAAGGGAAGGGTCAGTTCAAGGAAAAGGCTGTCTTACTGGAACTGACACATCAAGACCCCCCCAGGAATAAGTTCAAAGGACAGGAGGTATTTTAAACTGCAGAGATCTGGGTTTCAATTATCTTGTCAATTTGCTTTCTTCTCAGTAAGGAAATAAGATTAGCCATTCATAATGCCCTCAGGGAGATCCTTTGACTTACATAGTTGCCAGGGAAGGACTCGTGGGAAGGGGTGTCAAAGAGAGGCCAGAATGGACATTGAAGAGGCTTGATGTCTGAGCCAGGGAGGACCCAGACAATTCTGTAAGGTCCAATATACATTTCCAGGGAACCCTTGAGTTACACGAATACCCTTTGATGTGTAGATACCCAGGGCCCAGACGAGGTTTAGGAGTCAAATACTCTTCTGATTTGAATACAGTGACTTACATCAAAAGAATGTTCATGTGTATGTGTGTAGCAGAGCACAAACCAGTTCTGACCAGTTAACCTGTGGAGAGGAAAGTCGGTGAGGTCATCTCATATGTTTTTTTAAATATTTTATTTGGAGACCCTGTATTGTTAAATATAGAGTTTGATTCACCAAGGTGGAGTTAGTGACCTCATGAGAAGGCCGGCTCAGAAGTGTGTTTAAGAGCTACAAGAACCCAACAGAGGGACACAAGAAAATATTTCTGATTGACACAAGAAATTATATCTGACTGAGGGAGAATCATCACATCACTGAAAAAGAGTAAGATTAGACCAGTATAAATGTATGCATTGTAGGAACTGTACTTTTTCCTGTTTGTTTTAAGGCTGTATGCATTGGGATATATATATTTTTTTCTGTAATTATTGTTCTGTTTTGATATTTTTAAAGTAAAGATATTTTTTTACAAATGAAACTGCTGGAGTGCCTTGACAATTTTTTTATTTTAAGTGGATCTTTTATAGGTTATAAGTACACTGTGTATGGGCTTACTGTATACTAAAGTGGGATAGATAGAATTCTCTGAAAGTCTTGCATTGAGTTCTAAGGGTTCATTTGAAAGACCTGGTTGGGTGCCTTTAGGCAAAGATAGCTGGCCCCCCTGAAGACAGAATTATCTGAGCCTGATAATTGGGTACACTAACAAGAGGTTATCAGTTTGAATCCTTCCAGAGCTTGAGACTAAGGTGACTTGAACCCACAAAACAGACAAGAGAGTTACCTTGTCTGTTCACTGCACACAAATCATACGCTCAGAGATTGGCACTTTGGGAGTAGAGGGCTGACCAGCTGAGCGAGTTTGTGACACCCAGCACATATGCCCATGACTTGTAGCAGCTGCAGGCTAGTGCCAAAGGAATGGTGGACCAGACCTGGGTGCTGCAAGTCATGGCATGCATTCTACTACCCCCAGAGTCTTCCACCCTGAAATGCAATGGTAAGCACCTGGGAACATTGGGGGCTGGCTGGTTGGAACGTGCTTAGGGGGCAGCGATGGAAATGGACCCCAGGGGTCCACAAGTTTAGATTGGGGGAATAACAGGGCAGGGGCATGGGGGGCACATTACTGTACTTTCCACAGCACTACTGGGGGGCATCCCTTGCTGTGCCATGATGGATGCCTCTTAGACCACCTCCTAGCTGGTCTAACCCCGCTATGCCATTCCCTGTTCTGGAATGGCATAAGTGGGTTATGGCAGCAGCCCTTCTGGAATAGGGTGCAGTTGCTGCTATAACCCACCCTTGCACCATGCTGCTGTTGGTTGCAGGCATAGTGGGTGGTGTAGCCCATCTTTGGTACAACTCACATACAGCATGGTGCAAGCCGTGACTTGGAATTGTGACTTGCATTATGCCTGGCGCAAGGTACAATTTGCACCATCAGGCCCAAAGTTTCTAATATTTTGATTATGGTCACCCTTGAAAATGGGCTTTTTGCTTAAGGGTCCATATGGTCATTAACTGATCGAATATCTTCTGTCATTCTTTCCTCTCTACTGTTCATTACAAAGGATGTTGACTTTAACATAGGCTCTTTCTACTCTAACATTCAGCAGCCTCTGCTCCTACCCCAGTTTAAATCATAATCAGCTGTGACATTACATTATGTTGTGATTGGAATGACAGTGATGTCACAGGAGGAGTGTGATAACATTAACAGGGTGTTACACAGACAGAGGCAGATAAACCCATAAGGATTAAACAGCCTGTTGTTATGAAAATGTCCTAAATATTAAAAATAAAAACAAGTGGGGAGAAATGCAGAAATAATGTGAAATAGAAGCAAAACTGTGTCTAAATACTCTGTTGTTTAAAGTTCTCTTGAAAGCACCTTCTGATTTTTAAATGTCAAGGCTTGGACTTTGAAAAGGTGTTCTAGGATTTGTGCTATGTCTCTTGTATAGTCCTGCAAATGCAGAGAGGAATGTTAGACCATCTTAGTCTTATTTTCTGAAATAATTGCAGCAAGTACAGAAAATGATGTATACATCAGAGGAATGATACATACATCTTTGTCTGTACCATAAAGGAGGTAAACTGTAGCAAAAGTGTTAAAATGTTTGAAAATACAATGAAAAATTTTGGTTCATTAATTTTTATGCAGGCACAACTCAAAATTGGGAATTTTGTCTGTAACAAGACATTTGAATATCCAGCTCCAAAACTCCTGCAACTTACTGAGCCTGTAGCATTATTAATATACATTTTGCATCAGACCTGCTTGACGGAATTTTGGAAATATTTTAGTCCTTGTCATGGTGTTCTAATTTACTCTGCAGATTACACTAAGTAGCTTTTTGTTTGTTTATTTGTTTTCCTTTTTGGACAAGCAGTTGGTAATTAAAAAAGCAAAGTAAATATGTGAAATTCTATTCCGTAGTGAGCAGTTTTTCTTGAGAAGCAGTATTGAGAGCAGCAGAAGAGCAACTCTAGTAGCTATAGTTCTAAAGAGAAACAATATCAGAATTTAGTACTGTTCAAGTGCAAGGGTGGCATGATGTGTTTCACACATAAATTAAAATGGTACACATATATGGGTTTCTTACAAGCAAAAAATCTGCAGCCAAGTTAGTTGCTCCAGCAGTTTTTCACCCCCCCCACCGTCCTAGCACTGAGTATGCCAAAACAGCAATTAAAAAGTTGCTGAAAAAAACAAACAATGTAAGCAATGTTTTTTTCAATCAAGTCCCATTTATGTATTAATTGAAATATTTTAAAATGTCTAAATCCATGAATGTACTAAGGCACAAAGTGAGACCTGTTGTCATATGTCTGTAGGGTTAACTTAATGAAGGTAACTCAGTTACTGGAGTCCATTAATGCTATTTGCAGACTAAAATGTCTTTAAACAGGACAGGAAAATAGTGCTAACTGGCCACAGTTAGTAATGTTCCTTGTAATGGAAATCAAAGACTTACCTTCAAGTGAGCTATAGTTAACTGTGCCTGGATCAACAGTGATGTGAAAAATTGTGCATTCAGTTGTTTTCAGTTTATAGACAACATTCTGCATAGTTCTTTTCAAGGAGTCAGTCATTTGGAGATTTTACTATGTCATGGTTTGTGTATAGCATGCTAAGCATGAGCTGTTGTCCTAGGAGAACCATGCTTAGAGTTCTGTGCACTAATCATGGCCTACAGTAGTTAAACTTCCAGATCACTGGATCCACTGAGAGAAGTGTAACAGAATGCCACCCAGAGAAAAAAAACACTGCAAATAATATTTTTTCACATCATGTTTATTTTGGTATAGTTACTCATTTGTATAAATCGGAACATTATAAACAGCTGCTAATTAGAAATAATTTCCTGTCCTCTTTATTAGTATGATTATTTCCGTAATAATTGGATAACAGTTTTGAGCCCAATGGGCTCATTTATAAAGCTTCCACGTCAGATGAAGAGTACAAAACATTACAGTAAAGGGGTTAAGCCAAAATAATATCAGCAAGACTTTAGAGTGCATAACTAGTATATCAGTGCAGTAATCAGAAGAATAAAAAATCAGGGGTACATGTCAGATGGAAAGTCCGAGACTTTACAATGGAGGAATTCAAACAAAAATCATATCAATTATCAGTAAGACTTCAGAGTGTGTAAATAGTACATTAGTGCAATAAATAGAGCAACAGAGAATCAGGGAAGGGTAAGAGAGATAGGAAAGGCTGGAGTAAGGGTAAGGTATAGGACAGGGGGTATAGTGCATGGTTTGGGAAAGGGTGTTTGATAAGATACCTGAGAGTAGAAAGGGCTGGTTGGTAGGGGAATGGTTGTGGGGGGGGCAGTGAAGCAGCTTAATGAGCATTGTCAAAACAGGATGCGAGAGAAGGAGCAAAATCAATAGCAACTGCAGGGCTCAGTGTGTATTTGTGCCTGCCACAGTCCTACCTACTCTTTAAGCATATGTTTTATTCTCTATCTTGTACTTTTTTATATAATTTTTATTTAGTGGGCATACCGAACAAAATATTTATTCATTCAGTATTATAGTAGATTTTAATTTTGTGTTTGCATAGTGCTTATTTTTCTTTATAAATTATGTACAATTTTTTTATGAAACTTTACAAAATGAGAAATTTCTATGAAATGACCTCATTGGAAATGAGCTTGTCTCAATTGAGTCCACTATACATTTAATAATGAATAAAATGTTTTTGTTTCCTTGAGCAAGAAACCCCTTGGGACAGTACCACATTTCGGAGGTGTGTCAGGGATGAGTCCAATGCAGAGCACTGCACAGAGGGCACAACCCTGACACACCAATGAACTGTGAAGCCCAGTGTGACAGCAGCTGGAATCTCACAGCGGGAGCTGGCCTTCACTTGAGAGAAATGAACCGCACCAATGAGAGAGTGTGCTTCATTCCTCTCACTCTGTGTGCAGTCCCTCCCCCGATCTTTTGGTTCCCTGTCCATTGAAACCCACCCACTTATTCCCTCTGTGTGCAGTCCCACCCCCAATCTACCATTCCTCATCTGTTGAAACCCACCCTCTTCCTCCCTTTGTGTGCAGTCCCACCCCAATCCTCCATTCCCCATCAGTTGAAAGCCACCCGCTCCCTCCCTCTTGTATTTGCAGATGAAAGTCATAATATTTCATGCACCCTCCCCGTGGTGTTGCATACGTTGGTTCTTAATGCTGTAGATAACATTTTTTTTTTCTCATATCAGCGCTTGCCAACTGTGCTCAGCATGTCTGTGTACTGCACGTTTTCTTCTTCTTTCTGTGACAAAACAATATCTGTCTGTGCCAACACCAGCACTGGCATTGTACTGGTTTAGCTTAGAGGGATCATACATACCCGTGTCTAATTTGGATTTTTTTTTCTGCTTTGGGTTCTTGGCACCAGCCAATGGTTAAAAATGACTTTGGAAATGGTGGTTATATGTTTAAAACTTCGGCTTGAAGAATGCATATTCTTAGTGTTTTTCTTTTTGCTCCAAGAGAAACAAACAAAAAACATTCATATTGTTGCAGTGCATATGGGAACAGCAGCAGGCAGGCTTAGAAAACATAGTTAGTGCTGACAGCAGATGGGTGCAGCAGAGTTCTTTCTTTCTCTCTCTTTCTATTTCTCCACATCATACTGGTTGTGACTTGTTTATGGCCCTACTGTTTTTTTTTCATTCATTCAAACACCACTCAGTGAGCAGATGACAGTGAGCAGGAGAGTGGTTGTGACTTGTTTCTGGACCAACTGTTTGTTTTTTTCATTCAGTCAAACACCACATGGTGAGTAGACTGAAAGCAAGCAGGGGGTGTAATCACTTTTTGTTCAATTGTTTAACCAGGAGTAGCACACTAAACTGAACGCTTGTTTACAAGTATGACCTGGGAGCACAGGGAAGTTAAGTGACTTGTTCAGGGTTGCACAGTATGCAAGTGAGGGCTGTGGGATTCAAACCCAGGTCTCCAGATTTGCAGCTCAGAGCCTTAAACCACTGCACTATACTGCCTCCCCTAAGCAGTATATGAAGCCTGTTGTGTGGAAAAGGCTGCTCAAGTGCTCTCTCCCAAATATAAGTGTAACTAAACAACAAAACAGATGAGAAACTGTAAATAAAAGTCACATTCTTTGCATTCACTTAGGTAAACCCTACTACTGATTTACACTGCTCTGCTACTTTGTTTGGTCTGGTCTTTCTAAGAGTTGTCACGAGACACAACAAACAACTGCTGATTAGTTCACTAATAAGACCCTCACCCTGACACATACATCATGCAAGAAAACATTCGGCATTGACAAATGCTTGTTGTATTAATGACTTACAGAAAATCTTGGTTTATATATCAATCCGGTTTATGTGCCTCTAACTAGTTGGGTTCTTCCTGTCTCTTTTCTGATAAACTTGGGCTATAATGTTTCTTCTCTAGGACTCTGGCATATAATTCACCTTTAAACATGAGTTTCAAAATTCTGTCAAAATATCACCCCACCTGTCACTATTCCAAATATAATATTCAGCTAGTATTTTATAATTTCCTGGTGCTTTACCTATTTAAAGAGAGACAATTGGCTCTACCATCTCTTCTTTTGTGAAGTGTATGCTCATTTCATAAGTTACAGTAATGATTATGATATTTCCATTTACTTCATGGTTAAAATAAAAAAAAAACTTTGTATAATAGCTTAACCACACCTCAGGTGAAATATATGCTTGAAAGCCCCTAAATGAATTGTTAGTCCTTTTCACAACTAAATTCCAAGATGTGATTGTATTATCATTTACCAAACGTACATATATTCTTTTCCCATTTTTTTCAGTGATACAAATGTTTCTGGTGCTCAATCAGATTTCTGTAAGACTTCTTAGCTCTGTTATAATTCTGGAACTTTATGTGCAAGTATGTATTCTTCTTTATTTTTCAATTATTAGTTAAAATATCATTACAAAACATATATAAAAATACAATAGCATTTAAAGCATATACATTCTATACAATAAATGCAATAGGACAATCCATAATAAGTAACCATACATGAGTAGAAATACAATTATATTTTTTGACAATCATTATGTAACAATTGATCCGATTATCCTTTTTCTTACTTTTTGTATTGTCAAGAAAAAATTAGCCATCTCCTTATTATGTAGTCATCCGCTGCTGTACATAATACTATTAAAATATCATTTACATCAGTACCTATTAAAGATGAAAAGATTGGACCCAGCTATTTATGTCTTGCTGTTTTATACAAAGGGCATCTGAAGACAACATGTAATAAGTTTTCTTTTGCTCCACCTCCACTATAACATGTTGAAAATATTGGGTATATCAATCTATTGAATCTGGCTGTTAATGTGTTTGACTCCAAAATTCCAACCTATATCTTCAACATGCCTTATGCTGTAAAGGATTTTCCAGTACATTTAGCTAGTACAAGTACATGTGAACACAATTGTTGGTAGTATACAGTCATGTAAATTTGGAGAGAGTAATCATCTCCAGAACATTTAGTTTATACTTTTCGACAAGCAATTTCTTGCTATGTGGTTTATATTGCTCCACAATCTCAATGTTCCTTGAAGCCAGACCAAGGAGATCCACAAGCCCAATGGATTCCAAAATGTTCTAAGGGCAGTTAACCTGCCCGATTTCCAACATTCATTTTTATCCCAACATATTGTTTCTTCCAGACATTATCTTGTCAGCCCATTTTTTTGTAATTTACTGACCTTCAGCCAGAAAGTGACCAGACAAGATTCTGCCATTGCCCTCAAGTTAGCCAAATTCACCTCTGACCTGACAAAATACACAGGAGTGGTACTTGGAAAACCCAGGGCAAGTCAAAGAATCTGAATTGCCATTTTTTCTAAGTGTTCTATATATTTATGATCCCATACTCTGATCCATATATTGACTGAGAATTATATTTTGCATCAATTGTCTTCAATAGAGGCCTGTTGGAGGCTCCCCCCTGTGTTTGACATCAAATCTCCTTATGGCTAGGATAGTACTACTAACTTTTTTTTATCAGTGCATCACAGTGTGGCTTCCAGGAGAGTGACAGTGTGAATATTAAACCTAGATACTGATATTTTCTTATCATTTCCACTGGTATGGAGTCAATATACCATCTACATTTGGAATATCTACCCCCCCAAAACCATAATTTTTAATTTTTCCGGATTGATTTTAAGGGACATATCTTTGGAGAAGCCCATTGGCATACTAAGTTTTTTTTTGTTAACTGGATGGGGTTAAAGACAGTAATGCCATGTCATCCGAATAAGCTAATGCTGGACAAGAATTAGCTCCTATTCTGGGGGAGTCAGATTAGATATCCCCTAAACTGAGTAGTAATTTATTTATACATATATAGAAAACAATATTGGTGCATGAATGTATCCCTCTCTTACACCAACACTGGTTGTGAATTTCTCAGATAGGCTATTAATGAAGTCCACTCTAACTTGTGCCCAAGTTTCTGTATATAACAATCTGATAATTTTGATTAAAATTGGGCATATGCCCCGGGAATGCATTAGTGCCCATAGGTTGTCTCTGTTTATGGCATCAAAAGCTGATGAGAAGTCTATGTAAGCAACATACATTTTTTTGGTGCCGTAAGCTCGCATATTTTTCAAATAAATTATGCAGTATAAAACAATTGTCCATTGTTGAGAATTTTTCTCAGAAACTAGCTTGAAGAGGGAAAAGATCCCTTGCCTTATGTATTTCCATCAATAGTCTACTCAATATAATTTTGGAGAATATTTTCCCAATAATATCAATGAGGCTTATTGATCTGTAGTTACTCAGGACCTTTCTGTCCCCTTTCTTAAATATAGGTATAATTACAGATCCTTTATAAGAGTGTGGTATATAATTTCCCAAAATACACTTGTTAAAGAAGTTTGCTAATAATTTTGCCCATTGTCATCCATACATGTATACACTTCTCCTGGTATCCTATTAGGGCCCTGTGCCTTATTTGGCTTTAAGTGTTGCACTGATGCTAAATCTTCCAGGGATGTTATTGGGGGAAAATTTAACTTCACTATACTAGGTTCGAAAGGGGCTTTACCGTGCTGAGTCGACAACTAACCTGTTGACCAGCATCACAGTGACAGGCTCCCTGTTGGCCCAGAATTGCAGTCAACAGGGAGCCACACACAGTAGGGAACTATGTTTTCTGTAAGCTGTCATTCACAACTTTGTGAATGACACAACTTTGTGAGTGACAGCTTACAGTACACACTGCAAGCCTATTGGTCGACAATGACAACCAATGGGCTTGTAGTGAATACTGCAAGCTGTCATTCATGGACAGTTCAGTTAGCAGGCAGCTGTGGAGGTGAGAGGAGGGCTGTGCTGCTCGGTAACCAGGGAGCCATGCTGGGACAGGGGAGCGGGATGGCATGTGGTTACCAGAGTGGGTGGGGGTTGGAGGGGACCACTACAATGTAGAAAAAGTGATGGTACAATACAGGAGGGAGACTGGGACTGGGGAGGTAGGCTTTGACTATTTACCAGGGAACAGGTGTTTATTTTTTATTCTGAGGGAGATCGGGGACCGGGAAGGGGAGGGAACGCTATACTTTGGAAAAGGAGATTGAGTTTTTTATTCTTACGGGGATCAGAGAGGTGGAAGGGATGCTATACTATGGAAATGGGGATTGTTATTTCTTATACTGGGGATTGGGGACCAGGCTGGGGGGGCTGCAGTACCTCTGAAATCCTCTAGGGTTGCAGGGAGTACTGCCAGGTTTATTTTTGGGGGGTAATCTGCACCATGCTATGGCCTTTGCAAAGGCCATTGCATGGGGCCAATCGTTGTGAATGAAGATTGCGAGCTATGCAGGTCCCTCCCACTCATTTTGCATTGTGGCCCCTCACTGCTTTTGCCTGACGGCAAACCAGTTTGCAGGGCAAACTGACTTGTGAGTGGCAGCTATTCACACAGCCCAGTTTGCACTGGGCAAGATGGTGTTGCACCTGGGCAAAGCTTTGTGAATCCTGCCCCAGGTGTTCGAAGGTTTCTGACCATGGTAACATTTTTTAAAATCTAATTTCAATTCCTTCGAGTTCTTCTTTATTTTTAGTTAGAGTATTGTTAAGAGCTAATTTATTGCCATAGAGGAGTAATGGGACATGGTTGCTTTCTGTTCTTTCATGTATAATTAACTTTTCCCAAAATTCTGATGGGCCTCCCCACAATACAAGGTCCAATACTGTTGAACCTTTAAAGCGATTTACCAAGTTTTGATATATGAATGCATATACTACAAGGTGACTGCATATAGAACTGATTCGCAATATATTTTGATAGATGCATAGCCTATTTTAGCAAATTAAATCAGGTTTTCACCCTTACAAACCAGGACGTGTCATTTTGTGTATTGGAGCCTGTATTTGGTGACCTTTGACACTCATTACCTTTGCAATGTCACCACAGGGAGATCTGTGCTCTGCAACTAAAATTAGTTCTTGGTCACAGCAATTCTGACTTGATAACAGAGCTCTTGGTCGCAGCATGCAGCTCAACAATAGGAATGTCAAACAGTTCATTTTCAAGGTCTGATGATGAAAGCATTATGTTGTCCTGCACTAACAGTGATCTTTCAGACACTGACATAGTGCCACAATTTGACAGTCACTGCATAGTAGATCCCCATAGGGATGGCCCTATGACAGCAGCGAGAATGATGTGGGCAGTAGCTCAGGCAGTCACACAGTAGTCCTGATCCATTGCAGTACAGCAGTGAGAGCAGACTTAGCAACACGGACTATTAATATTATATTTTGCTACTTAGTGCTACGGTTTGGTTCCCATCATTGCTGTCATTTTAATGTACAAAATCGAGGTATGGTGTGTGTTCTGTTACTTCCAGCATCAATATGCCCACACAAATGCTAGTGATAGTACCCTGGGTTTTTATATTTCTTTTTTTAGGGGGAGGATTGCTTTCCCTATGCTAACGAGTTGTTGGCCACTCCAGCTTGACACTGAGAGCATGGCTCAATCTGGTGGCATTGCTTGAGCAGGATAAATGGCTCACAATTTGTCTAAATCCCTCACCTGGTACTAGTTAGTAGTAACCTCCTGCCAATTGATTTATCAGTCACTCACTCTGATGGAGCACAGGGTGGAAATTACAAGCAGGCACCTTGTACCCGAACCACTCCAAACCCCCCAGCTGCACACATACACTTAGAAAAATGCTGTAGCCGTCTGTCTTTGCCCTAGTGCCAACTGGTCTACACTATAGTTTTCTTCTCTGTGTATGTGTGTGTTTGGGGGTGGGGGGCCTGCTTGTACTTTCCCCTTTAGAGGTATCAGTGATTGAGTAATGTGTTGAAGTCACCGGTTCCCCTGTTTACGGCATGTTATAAATTTAAAACTACAGATTATTGCACCAGCTTTGTGTTACCTCTAAGCACTCAGGAACTACACAGACTGCAGCTGTTATTAGTGTCTGCATAAGCATCTGTAATACCATCCTGGCATTGGCTTATTGCAGCTACATGTGTGCCTCCAGGTGCATTATGAACTGAGCAAAAAATACACAGTACAGTCGGTGATCATTCCTCACCCCCCAAGGTTAAAAATAACACTGCCAATACCATTTTCATGGAGAAAGAGACCACATTTATGTTTAGATAGCTTAAGTACCGTTTGATTGGTCCACTACAAAAAGGGACATATCCTTGCACTCCAGGTACTCAAGTGTTAGACTGTATTTGAACCACCCTTCCTCGCTTACATCACCATAATTCATTACCACTTCGGTCTGTGTCAAGCCGTTTGTGTTTTCCCATTTTTTCCATTACAGTGGATCTTTGACGCACATGCTTAAAGTGTACAGCAAATACAACAGATGCTGCACTATACTGTCTCCCATGCCTTACCGATGTCATGGCGCATTGTGTAGACTCCCTGCATTCACTGCTGTGTAGCCCATATTTTGGTTCAGACATTATTCCCTAAGTATGCCGAACTGATTAGCATACTTTGCAATATAACACCATAGAAGACGTACATTGGTACCACAGTGTCGGGAGAGGATGGCAACTGCAGTCTCCTCTTTTGCTGATGCTCCGGAGCACATACAATGATGTTATAATCCTAATTATAAATAAAGACTGTATGTTAAGGAGCTGGAAGGCTGGAGAAACAATTCAGTGTACCAGGTCCCTTTATTCATGCACATCTAAGCATACTTTGGTGATTAGTGTTATGGTGCTTGCATGAGAACACCAAATGAGCCCAAGAAAACACAGGAGCACAAGAAAAAATATAAACTGTCTATAATGATGGTGACAATCAGAAATGCAATAGCAAAGGCAGTTTACTGAAACAATCACACTGGAAGCAGCACTTGCCAAAAATACACAGTTTATTGCACTGTTCTCCTGGGATTGGACTGTGCAGCTCAGTGCTTATACTCTTGCTGCACATTACAATTCTGAACTGTTGAAAAAGTTAACACAGACCTCTATGTACCAATACTGAAAAGCTTACTTCAATTTATAGATTGCCCAGTTCAAAAGTCATCCTTTTGTGTCCCAATACGCTACAGATTACAGCTCCACTCAGTTAAATTTTTTTTTTATATAGACTTGTTATAATTATGTACTGTACTTGCAGAACTTATTAAAACTGTAACACTGTACTCAAGCAATGTAGATTGTGATGTTCCTAGAACCAATGGACCTAGAACACAGAGCTTAGTTAGATGAGTAAAATTGAAAATCAGGAGAAATCGCCACTTCTGCAATCCCAAAAGCAAGTATAACAGCTGCTAATATAACAAACATTTTCAGTCATCATTGCTGTCAGTTTTGCCAGTCCAGTTTTGGATCTGCACTCACTGAAGCTGGGTCCAGGAAAGACGAATGAACGAACCGTGAGAAAGGTGCAGTGGGAACACCTTCCCTGTGCTGATGTCACTCATGCATGTGAATGCACTGCTCATGTGCGAACTTCAAACAAAGAAAAAAACATGCAGAGACAACTGTGGCACAAAAATGTTAAAAAACTAAGCATCTGAATATATTTAATACTTAACTTCAGGGCAGCTGAGCTTTGCATCACTCAATGAAGGGAAGGTGATCTGCAAACATGACATCGGGGGAAGTTGGTAAATCACTTAAAATGATAGAAATGTTGAATGACCCTCCTTATCCCACTCTAGTCTACCATTCAGAGGATAGAAGCCATTGGCTTTTATTATAGTAAGTAATTGCCATCCATTGTGACTTATTTTAAGGTCCTTAGATGTACATGTATAATCCCCAGCAATTGGATATGCCAGTTCATGATTGTATTATCAAACAGTCTGTCAAATGTCCCTATTCTTGAATTAAAGTCTCCAGTCAATAGTACATCATCCTCCAAATTTTCCAAGGATATCATTTGTACTATCCTTTTCAATTTTGTCCAACCATCTTTATTAAACTATTTCGATTCTGACAGTGGAATATAGCATGATATCAAGATTATGGATGCCTGAAGTGTTCTTATCAAGATGGCCAAACAAAGGTCATCTTCACCTATTTTTTCTATGCTCAGAAACTTATCTGCTTTAATATGTTTTATTTATTTATTTAATTTTAGTCTTTGGTAACCAGGTAAGACCTACTAGGCACAAGTGCCTGTTTTCTGGGGTGACCTGGAAGCACTGGGCAGTTAAGTGACTTGCTCAGAGTCACACAGTATGCAAGTGGAGGTTGTGAGAATCAAACCAAGGTCTGGTCTGCTGGATGTACCAAGCTTGTTCACAGCTCATTACTCTAACCTCTAGGCTATACTGTCAGCCCTATCTACTATTAAACTTTGTTTTGAATGCTAGGGTGGTGGAACATTTGTCAGTGTTATCTCTTGTTCTTGGTATAATACCAATTCACAGATCTGTGCCAATCAAGGTAAACTGCATATATCAAGAGTTCATGTGAGTTTTGTTTTTCATTTTAGTCTTTGGTAACCATGTAAGGCCCGCTAGGCACAAGTGCCTGTTTTCAGGGTTGACCTGGGAGCACTGGGCAGTTAAGTGACTTGCTCAGAGTCACACAGTATGCAATTGGAGGTTGTGAGACTCAAACCAAAGTCTGGTCTGCTGGATGTACCAATCTCATTCACAGCTCATTACTCTAACCTCTAGGCTTTACTTCCAGCCCAGTTGTCAAGACTGTATTATTGCACTGATATTGCTGATGTTTGAGCCAATGGCAGTATGTTGGTACTAACAGCAACTGCAAATCATTAGACTGTTAGGGTTATTATACCTATAGGGTCCATCTGATCTCCTTCTACTAAACCTTTTTTTTTTTTAGTCTTTGGTAACCAGGTAAGGTATGCAAGTGGAAGTTGTGAGAATCAAACTCAGGTCTGGTCTGCTGGATGTACCAAGCTCGTTTGCACCCTGTTCCTCTAACCTCTAGGCTATACTGCCAGCCCAGTTTTGGCATGCTCCTATTTAGATTCTAGATGTCACAGGGTCTTTTACTGCTTGTAACTGCTACATTATCTCCTATTCCCCTTGTCCTCCAAATTTCTTGCTCACCTCTCCTCCTTTTCCTCTCCCTGGTCTCTCCTCTCCTCTCTGTACCTCTCAAACTGCCTTCTGCCCCTATGCAGACCATGTGGACCACCAGGCCCATCCCCTTCACTATTCGAGGGGCATCTCTCCTCCTTGTTCTCCTTCTCTTGGCAGACCTACTCCCCATCCACTTGGGACATGAATATCTGTCACAACAGCTTGGATGACTTGAGCTTTGCTTTCTTGAAGCTTTTTGTCCACTGTGATTCACCCTTCCCTGACATGTGACTCCTAAATCTTGTCCACTTCTCCAAAATACAGTAGTTTATTACATTTCATACTCCTCCTTTCACTAGCTGCTGAAAAGCTATCTGCTTACCTCCTTCTCTGACATCTGGGTACGTCCTTGCCTGCTTACTCTCTCTTGTGAAATTGAACTAAACCCTGGCCCCCTAGCTGGGTTGGTTGCAACCAACTCCTCCCTTTGGTTCTCAAGCAAAGGCCCAAGGCTTGCCCACATAAATAATAATAATAATAATAAACTTTATTTATAATGTGCCTTTCCAAATCAAGGCGCAGTACATAATTAGAACAATTTCACAGTACAACATTAAAACAGCCAAACTATTACAGTCAATCCATATCAACACCGTCCCCATACGCCCTATTCCATAGGTACGTTTTCAGTGCTTGTTTAAAGCCCCCTACAGTCATGCACTCCCTAATCCAATGGGGTAGAGAATTCCAGAGGGTCGGTGCCGCAAACATAAAAGCTTGGGCCCCAGAAGATTTTAAAAACACCCTTGGAATCTCCAGCAACCCCTCATTGGCAGAGTGGAGCGGTCACTCAGGGTGGTAAGGAACCAGGAGCTCTTTCAGGTAGTCAGGCCCCAGTCCTTGTAGGGCTTTATAAGTCAGTAAATCAACTTTAAAGGTGATCTGCCACTGAACAGGCAGCCAGTGCAGCTCCCGCAGTACAGGGGTAATGTGGGAAGATTGAGGAGTCCCCATCAACAACCTGGCTGCTGAATTCTGCACCAGCTGCAGGCAGTGGATATCAACCCCTGGAAGCCCAAAGTACAGGGAGTTGCAGTAATCTAAACGCGAGGTCACAAAGGTATGAATCAATCTCGGTAGGTCCCCGGACGGAACAAGGTGCCTGATCCAAGCGATGTTCCTCAGATGATAAAAGGATAACTTAATGACAGCCCACACCTGTGAATGTAATGTCAATCTATCGTCAAGAATCACCCCTAGGTCATGCACCTGTTCAGAGATAGGGAGCTCAACATCCCCAAGGAATAAACCCAAGGATTGATTTGCTCCCCACCCCCCATATGGCGACCCGGATCCACAACCATTACCTCCGTCTTCCCAGGATTCAACTTCAGCCAGCTGGACCTCATCCAACCTTGGATCTCATTAAGGCAGTTATGAAAGCCCGAGAGTGCTCCATTCTGGTCAGGTGCAAAAGACGGGTAGAGCTGGGTATCATCAGCATAACAATGAAACTTCAGCCCATACAATCTTACAATGTCTCCAAGGGGAAGCATGTACACCGCAAACAACATGGGAGACAGCACTGAGCTCTGAGGCACCCCACAAGACAGAGAGATGGGGTCGGAGGAAAAGACCCCCGACACCATCCTCTGAGTTCTACCAGTGAGGAAGGAAGTAAACCATCTGTGGACCAAACCAGAAAGCCCACAGATGCATCTCAGGCGCTCAAGCAGAACCCCATGGTCAATGGTGTCAAATGCTGATGACAGATCAAGCAGAACCAAAATGGACCATTTTTTCTGGTCTCTCACCATCAGGAGATCATTGAGCACCCGAACCAGCGCAGTCCCGGTACTGTGCCTCTTTCAAAAACCAGATTGGAGAGGTTCGTCGATGCAATGGATGGACAAGTGGTTGTCCAACTGAGCAGCAACTACTTTCTCAATCACCTTCCCCACAAAGGGAAGGTTAGAGATTGGCCTGTAGTTAGCGAGAGAGTCTGGGGCCAAAGAAGACTTCTTCAACAATGGTGTCACCACTGCCTCCTTCAGGGAGCAGGGGTACTCACCAGAGTCAAGGGAGCACCAGACTATCTGCGCTAGAACCGGAATGATGACACCCCCACATCCCATTATTAGGGCTGTGGGACCCGGATCTAAACTACAGCATGTAGTACGCATATCCTGGACAATCCTCATAACATCCACGATTTCCGGCCGTTTGAAGGAACTCCAGGAAAAAAGAGGGATAGTGACCAAGTGCTGATCCATATATCATTATCAGAAGCCTTACCGCCAACTTTGTACAACTGGAAGCCTGGATGTCACATTACTCCTCTGACATACTAGTTCTGACAGAAACTTGACTGAAACCCCACACACCTGACTCAAGTTGTGCAATCAAGGGCTATGAGCTTTTCAGGTGTGATCATCCTAATGCTAAAAGGGGCAGGGAGGGGGTCCTGTTCTACACTGCAGATAACCTTGATAGCTCATTTCAGCATGTTAGCACAAGCTGTCTATGTGAAGCTATACATATAGTCATAACCCTGGGCCATACCAAAAAGTTGAATGTATTGTGCATTTATAACCCTCCTAAAAATGGTATATCTGGTCTAACAAACGTTCTCAACTACCTCTCAGCAACAAAAGGTAAATGTGAATTTGTTCTCTTGGGGGACCTATACTTTGACTGACTGGGTAAGTACTCCAGCACATATGCTACCAAGGTAGGCAGACTCCATCTGACACAGTTAGTTTCCTCCATGAATAGACTGTCCCCTGCTGGTGGATACCAGTCTCTTCTAGACTGGATTATCTCCAACAAACCTGATAAGATCAGTGCCATGGGCATCTTGTTGGACTCCATCAGTGACCATTCTCCAGTCTACTGTATCTGGAAGGCTCATGCCCCTAAGCCCACACCCTGAAAAATCCAATTTTGGGACTTTGCAAAGCTGGAAAAGAGGACCCTTATCTCTGATCTTCGCAGAGCTGACTGGGCACCCTTGTACCAGACATCAGATGCTAAACTTACTGCACAACACTTCCTCTCCACGCTACAGGATCTGCAGGATAAGCATTTTCCAATCAAAAAGTGCAGAATACATGGAACTGCCACTAAATGTCTAAGTGATGAACTGCTGCCCACTATCAAACTGAGAGACAAAATATGGCACCAAACAAAACAGACTAAGTCCCCTGCAGCTAGACTGAGTACACAAGGCTCAGGAACTTATGTAAAACATCCATCAAAGCTTCCAAGAGCGCCTACTACCATCATCTGCTCAAATCCTCTGTAAGCGACTCCCGAGGTTCACGGAGTCACATAAACTCCATTCTGGGGATGGAAAACAATGAACCCCTTATTGAAATGATTCTGAATGGGAAAAGCTGTAACAACTCTCTCACCATCGCTGAGGCTTTCAACTCTCATTTCACTGACCTCTCTGGTAACGCAACTCCACCAGGACCAACATCAGGCCACCTCAGGTCACCAAGGATCCAACCAACCCTCCTTTTAACCTCCATTCTGTCACTGTATCAGAAGTCCTGCATCTCCTAAACTCCATTCCTCCCTACGGATCAGCTGGAGCTGATGGGCTGCTACCTAAATTCCTGAGAATCATTTCCCCCCACATTGCTACCTCAGCTACATGTCACTTTAACCTGTTTCTGGCAACTGATCTGGTTCCTTCCACTTGGAAGACTGCCCAAGTGGTCCCTGTACACAAAAAGGGCAATTCCATGAATACAGACAACTACCGCCCTATTGCCATCTTATGGACTCTGTCCAATATTCTAGAGAAAATCGTTGCCACCCAGGTCTCAGACCACCTGCACCTCGACAACCTTCTCTCCTCAGATCAGCACAGCTTCTAGTGGGGGCACAGTACTTCCACTGCCCTTATCCAGTTCACTACCAACATCCGGATGGCTATGGAAAAAGGCCTTCTCACTGGGGCTATTTTCATGGATCTCACAAAGGCCTTTGATTTGATGGACCACCCTCTGCTCCTTCCCAAGCTTCCCCCCCTTGGCTTCTCTATCATGGCAACCAATTGGTTCTTCAGTTATCCCTCGGATCATCAGCAATTTGTGCAGATCAACAATGACAAGTCCCCTCTCTCTCTCTCTCTCTCACACCTGGATCGGTGTTCCTCAAGGAGCCATTCTAGGTCCTCTACTCTTTTCAATTTTCATCAATGATTTCCCCGCTTTGTCGGGATCAAGCTCTGCCCTTTTATACACACATGACATGGTCCTATATTGCAGCTCTTCTGACCCATCTGACATCGACTTGACCCTGAATCTTGACTTCAAAACCATCCAGACATGGCTGAAGCAAAACAAACTCATCCTCAACAACAAAAAGACAGTTTCCATGCTCTTCGGGTCCTTGCCCAAAGTCAGGAGCTGCTCCCTAGCCTTAAACATCAGGATATCAGATGACTCCCCACTCGATACTGTCTCCTTATTTAAATACCTAGGAGTCACCCTGGACCCAGCTCTTGACTTTGACTTGCATCTCTCTACCACAGTCTAAAATTTCAATGTAAAGCTGGGGTTGACGTAGAAAGTAAGACACAATCTGACAGCAGCAGCTAGGCTGTCAATCGCTCTGGGGTCCTGAGATCTAAACATGCCCATGGTGTTATTGCCCTTCCTGTGTCCTCAAAAGGTTTTCTCCATAAATGGGATGTCTGCTAATAGCATCTACTGCTTTGCTTTGTGTGCTCCCAAACTCACTCACCACTGTTCCCTTTACTCCAGCCTGGGCTGGCTCTCCCCTACAGCTTTCCACCAATTCACCACATGTTGCTTTGTTAACAAAATCATCAACACCCAGAAACCCAACAAGCTAGCTCTCCTGCTAACACTGGGCCCCTCTGTTTATCCCCTGAGATCAGCTGTTATGTACTACCTTGCTATACCCAAGTGTAACACCAAAATGGGAGATAATGCCTTCTCTGTTTTTGCTCCAAAATTATGGAACTCCCTATTGCTTGAGCTCATGCACTCCCAAACTCACTGTTTTTTTAAGAAGGAACTCTACAAAATACTTGATAGCTCAAACCACTGCTCTTGTGGGGGGAGCTGACACTTCCTTACCTGTCCCTCTTAGTTCTGCCCTGGCACTTGGTCCTATCACTGAGTATGGCTCTCCCTGAGCTCTACTCGAACCTAATTACCTGTGGTACTTAATACTCTTTGTTGTGCTATATCATTTGTCATTACATATGATGCCAGTGTTCTGCCAATTCCTTATGTCTTCTGCCACTGTGCTGCGCTCACTGTATATCAGTGCTTTGTTGTGACTGTACAGCTGTTGTCACCTGTCTTACCAGTACTTTACTGTTTTTACCCTACTGTATGTAACCTCCCAGGTCATAACTGAAAATAGGCAGCTCTGCTGTCTAGAGTATCCACCTGGTCAACAAAAACTAACTAAATAAATAAACCACCTGCCCTCCTACCATATTTTGCTATTTTTGTTCCTGGGCGATGAAAAGTTACATAACCATTTAGGTTCACATAGTCTAGCTGATCATGCCATGATTCCTATATGCATATTATTGTACATTTTTTGATGTAACATAACCAGTCTGTGTCCTGTTTTTTAAAGTTATAACCTGCAATGTTCCAAGATATTAGAGAGATTTCATATTCTGCAGTGTCTTCTTTTGTACTTGGGCCAGATATTCAAAACTTTGCATTGGGTGCAAACCATTTGTGCTTAGTTTGAGCCAGATTTGCGTGGGTCTGCTATATTCAAAAGGCCAAATAGCACGGGAAAACTGCATTAGCGCTGGGCAAAAGTATAATGTATGCAAGGGGCAAAAAAGAGTGGATGTGTACATGAATACAGGAACAATGCTATATTCAGTGCATTAGCACTGCACAAAGTGTTTTTGGTGGCTTAGCATAACACGTCCATTAAGTGGCGGCCTGGCACCCAGTGGGCACCATGGCAGTGTATCCATACAGCACACACCTGCAGATCACCCTTCAGTGGACACCAACAGAATCCAGCACACACATGCAGCACTGGGGATGTGGAGGGTGTTGAGGGGAGGGTGTACAGGTGGCCAGTCTGCACCACATACTAAGTGCTGCCACAAGGCTGGTACAATCCACACAGTGCAAATGGTCCAGTGTTGGGAGTACTCCAACACCAGTGTGCCTGTCTGATGGTAAGTGCCCCACCAAGCCACAAACCGCACATCTGTACAGACACCACAGCACACACAGCCAGCCATGTATATCTCACTGTGAGTATCCCATGCCAGTAGTGCAGCATCTGTGGGTCACACAACAGGAAAACAGTAATGTTCAATGTAAGTACACACCTGAAAGATGGGCCTGTCACTGTATAAAGTGCAGCAGTCATTGATGCCCTACACACCATAGGCATTCCTGTGTCCCTCACACTGCTGGACCCCTTGTTACTGTAGTGTCTGCTGTGCACTGTAGCAGGAACTACAGTTTGACAATTGCATGCAGCACCACCACCTGTGCCTGTGCTGTGTAGTACCCTGGGGCACAATATTCTATGCGGTTCTGTACAAATGTAGCCTGCAGCTACCACCATGCACTTCCAGACTGACCTACAGGTGGAGCTGTGGGCAGACCCAGCCAGCCACTGTACTTCCAGACTGCCCTACAGGTGGTGCCGTGGGACCCTGCATTAGTGCTGGGCAAACTGCATGCAAATTAGGACATAATGAGATGCTAATCTGGATGTTTGCCCACAGACTGCCTAGGTAGGCTCATTTGCATGTCACTTTTGAATATGGCAAATGTTTGCCCCTGGCAAACGTGATAGGGCTGGGTACACAGCTTGGCTCTGCATAAAACCTGTACAAATGTATCTGCGCCATGCAAACATTTCAGAAACATGTTACATTTCTATAGAATTTCACATGCACTGGTGCTTGCAGCTTTAATGAATCCACTCCTCTGTTAGCACACACATTGGCCACATAGTTCACCTCTACCTTCCTTCACATCTCTGTGTACTGGGCTGCTGTTGTGGTTTGCACTTTCTGGTTGCTATATTCAGAGCTGTCTTATTTCCTGGCCTATTTTTGCACTGCACTCCCAGCCCAGTTTTCCAGGCTTCCTTAACACACTATATTCAGCAGATTTACCACTGGGGCTATCCCTTTTAAATATAGCGGGCTATTGGTTCTGGGCTAATTTAGCACGCTGGGCAGTGCTAATTTAGCCCCGGGACAAAGGTTTGAATATCTGGCCCATAGTATTGTAATTCATAGAAACATAGAAACATAGAGGTTGAAGGCAGATAAGGACCGCAAGGCCCATCCAGTCTGCCCATTTATTTTTCTACCTTATAAATGTGCCATCGGCCTTTGCTCTGTCCATGGCCTATCTACTCATACTCATCTGTATTGTTCCCTTATGCCGATCCCCTGCCTGTTTGAAGCCCTGCACTGTATTCATAGCCACCACTTCCTGAGGTAGGCCGTTCCATGCACTCACTACTCTTTCTGTGAAAAAGCATTTCCTCACATTCCCCCTTAATTGGCCTCCCTCTAATCTCATGCTGTGTTCTCTTGTCCTGCTATTTTTCTTATATTTAAACATATTAGACTCTTTCACCTTGTTAATGCCTTAAGGTGTTTGTATCCGGTATCTCGAGAGTCTTATTCTGATAGTCAAGTCAATCATCATATCCTGCAAATGCAAGGAATCTGTTTTGAGTAAACATTGAATTATGGTTATTATATGCACCTTGGGATTGCACTTCCTGAGTTCTTAATTGTAAATTTATTTCCACCTCTCTTCTTTCATTCTTTTGTGGGTTATTTATTGTGTTTGTTATGTCACATGTCTGATCTGGTATGGTATCCATGTCCACTACATACATAAATATATATATATATATACCCATTTGATCCTATATCTTTGTTCTCTCCAGTATTCTCTGCGCTATTTCTACATTTTTGCATAGAATATCCACTTGGCTATCCTCTCTTAAGCTTTAATGTCTATAAGCTTCCAAGATACCATTTCTACCAAGTCTGATGCCTAATATATTAGTTAGAAAGTTAAAAATAACTTTTGTTAACTTTCTATTTGTTTCTTTAAACATTTTGGGGAATTCAACAATCAGTCAGTGTAACAAGAGTATATGCATTATTCTGGGGAATGGAAACTGCATGCTGTTCATTCTTTTCAATCAACTCTAGTTGTAAATTCCATTTTTTCACTGCTGTCCCATTTCTCCAAATATGATTTGTGACTCTCTTATGTGTACAGTAGATGCTCACACCCTCAGCAAATCCCTGATTATCCAGTCTATGGACATCTCTTATATCATTTTCTTCCATTTGTAAATCCATGCCTTCTCTAAAGAGCTGGATTGCTGTCATTCTTAATGAACTTGCAGACTCCTTTTCCTCTTTTCTGAAACCATAAAGTCTTAAATATGGATCTGTATCTAATGATATTTTACTCAAATTATCATTTTTTTTCCCTTGATGCAAGAAGTGGACCAGAGTAAACCTTTTAATTCTTTTTAATGTCTGTCTTGTTGCTGCTCTGTTTTTCCCTTGAAACAATTAATATTTACAGCTTTATCTGTATTAAGATATTGTTTCTCATTATCCCACTTTTCCCTTTGAATACAGTTCAAGAATTTCTTTTAGATTGGTCCATATTGAAGGAACGTAACAAGATGACCCATTTGGGGGAACATTAACATTCACAAAACAATATTCAGTCATCTCTGTACATACATTCAGTATTATTATGTTCTGACTGATTCACTGAGATGAGATAATTGACCTATAATCCCTCATTTTTATTAATGTGATCAAACCTCCAATAGCGCTACCTTTAGTTTTAATTTTCCTGGCAGGAAGCTGAACTATTGATGCCCATAAATTATTAAATCATTTGGCTTTGTTAGTCATGTCTCTTGAAATCATATAACAAGAAAAGTTTCTGTAAAAGTTCTAAAACCCTTACCTGATAACTTATTATGGCGACCTGCAATAGTCCAAGATACAAGGAAATTATATATACTGGATGAGTTCCTACCATTTTCTGTATCTGGTCATTGTAACTGTATTTGACCTAAGATATTAACTCTATTAATAACCACTAACAAAGGGTCAAATTCAATTAATGAAACCTTTATCTCTTGTGCCTTATTACAGTCATGGCCAAGGGGTGGTCTAATGGGAAGAGAGTTTACATGAAAATGTTTGTGTTTCAGTAGATCATCATAATAAAAAAAAATTATACCAAGCAGATCAAGTTTCTCAGCCTCACTAAGAAGTGTCATTGCAAGCTATTTATCTTTTACTAATAAACTAACCTGCCCTTCCTGAGAATCCTCACCTTGAATTCATCTAGCAACTGCAATGCCCTTTCTTCCAAGAAGAATTCTTTACAATTTTTAAAGTAAAGAAATAATCTGTCTCAATAACAAATTGTCTTTTTCATATATAGATCTCGTCATGTCAAATACTAAGAGTGTTACATATTGTTCCTTATCCTGTTTGACTTCCTGGTGATAATTAGCCAGTTTTTTAATCCATGTTCTAATGTTTCCCTCTTCACTAGATAAGCTATTGCTCTAGAGGTATGCAACTTACTTGTTTTTCATACAGGTTGTTTCCACTGGGTGCACTGTGGGTGGCTGAGTTCAGCCCTGTCCCAACCTCCCAGGTCTGTTTACCACCTCTCCAACTCTGACGAGACCCATTCCCTCATGGATTACCCCCCATAGTGGGTCCAGGAAAGGGAGGAACATCCTTCCCCACACCCAGGAATTTAAAATCTAGATTGGGATATTGGCAAGCTGGCAACAGAGTGGGATGAGGGCAGGCAGGCAAGGCTTCATGTAGCCCAAGAACACAATTTTCCTCCTGCTTTTTCTGCCCGTGCCATGGCACTGTAAGCATGTGTGCATGGAGGCACACATGTGCCATGTAGCTGCGGCCCCTACTTGCTGCTTGGACTCTGACACTGCCACCTGACCTCCACCAGATGGCAGGCAAGGAGCAAGACAGCTGATTCCCCCCCTCACCAGGAGATGAGAGAAGTCCGTTGGATGCTCAGTCTTCCTACCTTATCGACCCATGGCAACTCAAGCTCGCTCCTGAACCCAGGTCATCAATGTGGTGCAAGGTGTGATGTCCAGCACCTCGACCACCAGTGCCACCATGCCAGCCATATGCAACTTACTTAAACTGACAAGTGCATGGGGATGAAGAAATGTCATACATACATATTCCTAAATTGTGATACTGTATATAGATTCTTTTCGATTTGGTGAACCACCAGTTACTCCTCTCTAAACTAACTTCACTGGGATTAGACAATTTGTCAGTCTGATAGTTCTTGGATTACCTAGCAGACAGATCCCAGTTTGTAAAATGGAAGGGATCCCTGTCAGACAAATGCTCCATCAATGATGGGGTCCCACAAGGGTCAATTCTGGGCCCATTACTATTCTCACTCTGCCTCAATGAGATGTTAGACAACAGTGGGGAACCTAAACTGCTGCTCTACACAGATGACATGGTTATTTACCATAACTCATATGACGTTGCTAAACTAAATGGCCTGCTCATTAGAGACCTACACACACTTGAAAACTGGCTACTTAATAACAAACTGGTCCTTAATCCAGTGTCAGCTGCTCAGCAGGTTGCACACTTGCCTCAGAGGCTCGAAGATCAGAAGGCTGTAGGTTCTATCCCCACACCAGGCACTTGGGTTAAATCCCAGTACTGACACTGTGGTGCAGCATGAGGGGGTGCTGCACTCCTGAGGTGCTGTCTTTTGGATGAGATGCTAAACTGAGGTCCCATCTGCCTGTTCTGGTGGTAGTTCAGGTGGATGTTAAAAATCTCAATGCACTTCTCAAAAAGAGTAGGGGAATTTTTATTAAAATAATCAAAACAAAACAAAATACAACATGTTATGTTTACATGAAGATAATGTATAAGGCATAAATGAAAATCAAATCAAATAAGTGCTACCCCCTACTGCCCCAAACCCTCCTCCCCCCTATTTGAGAATGGGGGAATTTTTATTAAATCATCAAATCAATATTTACAAACATGTTCTCCACACAGCAAGAACAGCACATTAATCCAAGAAGAAAATATAAACAGTTTCAATGCAAGCATGCCCCTAAGATTTGAGCATACTAAATGAAAGATAGTCCTTGAATCTAGAACAAGACTATACCCCTTCCCTTCTCCCCATCCCCACCAAAAGAGTGGGGGGATTATCTTTAAACCATTCAATCTATATTAGTATAAGCATATTTTGAATTACATCACATAAGGTAAATCAGAAAGATAATACAGGAGCCTACATAAAATTCTAGTCCCAACCATTCAAGTTCTTCATAAATCCTTCATGGGAGTTCTAGATTAAATATACTTAGATATGTGTATTTTTCCACCAATCATTAAATCTTTGAACAGGAAGTCTCTTCTGATCATTTTCCTTGAGATCCTTAGCAATACTATTTGTTGGAATTATTGGTCTTGGTCTAGATAAATTTGCTGTAAGAACCATTTGCAGTGAGACTGCCATATATAGTATTTAAAACATATCAAAATGAGTCTAACCATAATGGAGTGAAATTGTAGCCACTGCGGGGGAATGATACCTAATAATTAAGTGTCTGGAGGAATGTTAAAAAAGGGGTTCCACCTCCATCTTTTTTTTACTACTTGCCAGAAGGTTTTTATGTAGGGGCACTCATAAAAGAGGTGACTGATTGTTTCAGAAGTGTCTGTACATGAAGATCTGGGCTAACTGCGTTCACTTTTGTCTTTATGCTTTAAATTGTTTTTAACATTTAATTTCTGGTGAGCATTGAGCCATAATACATCCCACATGTAGGGAGGGGTCTTGGGATCAGTGAATGTATTTTGTATCTCCTTTGTTAAAGGCTCTGGTTTGGGGAGAAAGGATGCGGACTCATAAAACCAAGTAGATAACACCAAGTCATAGAACGTTTCCTGTTCATAGTCAGGAGGGTATTTTTTAGTAACTTCCCATTGATTCAGCTTTGCAAAACAAAGTTGAAAATGTTGAGGCATACTCTGGATGGGTTTTTGTTTTGAGATTGGTAAATTCAGAGCCCAATTTATAAGTATATTGTTCATATTGTCTCTGATACCTAAATAGACCATAACATGGGTTTTTGTAATAGTATCGTCTTAATGCCGCTCATGTTTCATCGGTCGACCTGGCGTGCATCACAGAGACCTGGGTGGGAGATGATGCTGGCCCTGTTTTTGAGGCTGCAATCCCCCCAGGATATACTGTGGTGCATTGCCCCAGAGGAAATCGTAGGGGAGGCGGTGTAGCTATCTGTTTTAAATCTAATCTTGACTTCACCGTGCACCCGGTGGGAACTCCAGGTTCATTTGAGTGTGTGGCCATTCGTGGAGGACTTGGTGTAGGCTGCTGGATCCTCCTCATCTACCGCCCTTCTGGTTCGATGGGGGGATTCCTGCAGGAATTCACCGAGTTTGTTGCCGGCGAAACATTGGATTCCCCAAGATGTATTTTTCTTGGGGACTTCAATGTTTGGGCCGAAGATAGAAGTCAAAGGTGCGCCGATGAGTTACTGCAGAGTATGTCCCTTTTGGGACTGGAGCAGTCTGTCGGCGTGCCTACTCATCAGGACGGCCACACATTGGACCTGGTGTTCTCACTGGGACTTAAGATCGTTGATCTTGCTATTGACCGAGTAGCCTGGTCTGATCATTGCACAGTGAAGTTTAAGTTCAGTGTTCCCGTCATAAACTCTTCCCCTTCTGAGATATTTCGCTGTTGCCCGCTAAAAGATCTTACCCCTGATGGTTTTCTGGCGGCAGCTGATTTATCAAGGGTGGGTGATGCATGCGTCGGAGCCGTTGACGCCTATAATAAGGTGTTATGTGGTGCCATTGACTCCCTCGCACCTGTCCGTGTACGACCCAGAACCTCATACCTGCGGTCGCCCTGGTATGATGGCGATCTCAGGGAGATGAAGAAGCTGGGTCAGAGATTAGAGCGTCGCTGGAGGAAATCCCATCTGGGGGCTGACAAACTGGTCCTGTGTGCACATTATTGTGCATATCAGGAGGCAATCAACCAAAAGAAGGCAATATTTTTGTCTCGGGAGATTGCTGCCGGGAGAAGCCGACCAGCCTCACTCTTCCAGACTGTTGATAGACTTCTTCATCCATCTTGTTTCCAGCCCCGGAAGAGCTTCCTCAAATGAGGATTGTGAGGAATTTGCTCATTTTTTCTCGGACAGGGTGTCTGCGATCCGGTGGAAGGTTTCCTCAGCCAGTAATATCATTGCTGTCAGTAGTCGTCAGTTGTTTTCTGAGAGCACTCTCTCTGGTTGGGGAGAGTTTAGGCCAGTGGAGGATCGTGAGGTCATTGAGATAGTGGCCAATCTGAAGTATACCTTTTGTGAACTGGATCCCGTGCCAACGCGCTTCTTGATGAGGTGCATTGACACTGTTGGCCCGGTGTTTGCCCTGATTGTCCGGTGTTCCTTGAGTCAGGGTGTCTTTCCAGATGCCTTGAAGGAGGCTCTGTGAGACCCCTTTAAAGAAAGCTTCTCTGGACCTGGAGATTAGGTACCACTGTCCCATTCCACCCTTTCCATTCCTGGGAAAGGTTGTAGAGAAGGTGGTATCACTTCAGTTGGGAGAACATCTCATGACTCACGAGTTATATGATCCTTTCCAGTCAGCTTTTCGGGCCAGACATAGCACTGAAACTGCATTAGTTCGGGTGCAAAATGACCTTCTCAGGGCTAGAGATCGGGGTGACAAGACAATTCTTGTTCTCCTTGATCTCTCTTCAGCATTTGATACTGTGGACCATTGTGTGTTGCTTTTCCGCCTGAGGGAGTTATGCGGACTCACTGGTATTGTTATCAAATGGTTTGAGTCATTTCTTACTAACAGGAGGCAGCGGGTTGTGATGGGTAATTTCTCATCAGCACCCTGCCTCCTTTCGATGTGGAGTCCCTCAGGGTTACGTTATTCCTAATGTTGTTTGCAGTATACATGCTGCCCTGGGGGACTATTAGGGAGGTATGGTTTGAGTTTTCATTGCTATGCCGATGATACTCAGCTATACCTATCCTTTGTCCCAGGAACACCAAATGCAGTGAATGTGCTGAATACCTGTCTGGCTGAGATAAATGACTGGATGTCTTCCAGCTGGCTGCGACTGAACCCCAATAAAACTGAGGTATTGGTAGTGGAGTTGAACAGAGCTCGTGATGGGATGGCCTTTGATTCTGCGACTGGCATTGTGCTAGGAGCGGTGTCATTGATGGCCTCCCCATGGGTGCGAAATCTTGGTGTGATCTTTGACAGGAACCTGTCCATGGAGGTCCAAATATCCTCCGTGGTTCGCTCCTGTTTTTCCATCTTAGAAATATCGCCAGGATTAAGCCCTTGCTCCGCTCTGGACCTCCCTACCTTGGTACATGCCTTAGTTACCTCTAGGCTTGACTACTGTAATGCACTCTATCTCGGGTCTCTGAACTTCTTTGCAGACTTCAGCTAGTGCAAACGCTACTGCCCGGCTTTTGACCGGCAGAGTAAGTTTTGTCATATCACTCCCCAGTATGAATTGTACTGGCTGCCTGTCAGGTGGAGAGTTTTGTTCAAGGTGGGTTTTCTCACCTATAAGACCCTACATGGACAGGGCCCTGGTTACCTTTCTGATCTCCTGGTACCATACACCTCTATCCGAGATCTCCGCTCCTCTAGTGGGGGCTCCTCAA
Source organism: Neoceratodus forsteri (assembly GCA_016271365.2). Classification (NCBI taxonomy): domain Eukaryota; kingdom Metazoa; phylum Chordata; order Ceratodontiformes; family Ceratodontidae; genus Neoceratodus; species Neoceratodus forsteri. The sequence goes on from CM028137.1 coordinate 784,495,941, forward strand.
AGTTCCGAGCAAGGTTAAAATCTGCAGGGATCGTTCGTTTGGAGTTGCTGCTCCGGCTTTCTGGAACTTATTGCCAGTTGTAGTGAGAGAGGCTCCCACTATAGAGGCCTTTAAGAGTGTCTGAAGACTTTTTTATTCATGCAGGCATTCGGTGACTGAGTTTTTATATATTTTATATTTGTATGATATTGTAATTGAAATGTATACAGTATGACACACTGTACAGTTTTTGTGTGGCGCCCAGAGCCTTCGGGATTGGGCGTCTTTTTAAATAAATTTGATTTGATATGATTTGATTTGATTTAATGCTGGTGTAAAAAAAGATACTAAAAAAACCACTAGGGGATTAATCATATTTAATCCTCCCTTAGAGATGGGTAGATAAGTAATTGCCTGTTTAGCTGGATTAAGTCTGCTCCCCCATAAGCAAAGAAAAAAACAACTGCATAATGTAACTTCTAAGTGTCTAGGGAAGGGAAAATATGACTAAGATGTAGAAACATTGGAATTAAAAAAGATTTTATAATATGAATTTGCTTCTTTTTGCTCATATTCCATCTGTTCCAAATGTTGACCTTTTCGATGCAGTATGCACAATGCTTTCCCAGTTAAGGGTGGTCAAGCCTCCTTTTCCAAAGGAGATCCCTAAAATTTTCTGTGGTGTTTGAGTTATAGAAATACCCATTATAGTATCCACCTTAGGTTGTTGCGTGCCTATAGTTATACATGTACTTTCAGAGTAGGTGAGTTTAGTTCCAGACACTAATTCATATTCTGTTAGGATATTTTATGTAGAAATTATTGACTGTGTGTCTGCTAAAATTAAAATCTAATCATCTGCATATGCTAATGCCTTAATTTCAGGGTCTTGGCTATAAACTGATAAACCGTTAATATGCTCATGTGCTTGAATGGCCCGAATCAAAGGATCTAATGTCAGAATATATAGTGCAGGGCTCATAGGGCAGCCCTGTCATGCCTCTTCTTGTATGTCGCAGTCATTCCCTATCCAGCCATTTATGTAAGGCTGTATGGATGCTGAGGCATAACATTTCTTAACCCATGTAATAAAAGAACCTGGGAAACCATAACTTTTCATACATTTCCATAAATAAGAACGTGCAACAGAGTCAAATGTTTTTGATTGATCAAGACATAACATATGGCCTGATACATCTTCAGTATCCTTAGTTATAATTTCTCTAATCAAAATTAAAATATCTAATATCTTTCTTCCAGGTACAGAGCAAACCTGTGTTGCCTGTATTATATGTGGTAATATTAATGATATTCTATTGCTCAGGAGTTTAGTAAGAATGTTAAAGTCACAGTTTAATAATGAAATACTGTAGGTCTCCAATTAATTAATTTTGCTTTTTCCCCCTTTTTTATATATGAAAATCACTAAGCTTAATGACATAATATTTCATAGTTTCATAGTGAGTTTACAAGTTCAGGAGGCTTGGGGGCCTATTATGAACTCCCCACCATTTAAAGGTGGTAGTCGAATTTTTTACTTCCTATATGTATGTCTAATCTCTTTTTATGTTGGCGCGCTTGCACAGCCAACATCTTGTGGTAGTGCAGATTTGGAGGCGCGGTCACTGTTGGGCGAATGCAGGGCATGCATCAGTAGGAGCATCTCTCATTCCCAATCAGCCTGCGTGCCAGTGCCACACTGTGCATACCTAATGTGGCCATGGAATTAAATGAAAGGTCCGCTGCAATGCGAGCTAAGCTTGTAATACACAGTGAACCTCCCGACGTGCTTTCCCTGGTGGTGTAAAAAAGAAAATTAACATGGTGGCATACTGCCAACGAAGTGCCCAATCCCCCTGTCGGCATACCCTGGCCCAATGTATGCCAGCGGGGGCCCTCCCCACTGGCATAATGTATCCCCCATTTGTTATGTATGAGAGGTTGCCCAATCCCCTTGGCTCTTGCCTCCAGCTTTTGTTGTGTGTGCTGATGGGGTGCCCAATCCCCGTCGGCTATAGCATACACCAGAAAACACTTAGATGGCATGCTGGGAGCCCACCCAGCATGCCAGCTCTAAAAAAAAAACTGTACCCCGATGTTTATTTTTATTTTTTTAACCTGTAAAAAAGAAAACTGTCTCTCGCGGTCTCCCTGCCCGCCTCCCGCATCCACCCACTGTGTACCCTGCCTCCCCACACCTTCCCTCACCCCATACTTACCTCTGGAGTCTGGCATGATGATCTTCGGTGGACGGGGGACACGTCTGCACTCTTCAAAGCCGACCGCGAACTGAGGAAATGCCAGTAAGCTGTATCATGGAATAAATAGGGTTTTTTAAAACTTCGATGCATATCTCAGGCATGTTTTGGAATTTTGGCAGCAAATTTTCAACATGGGGTTTTTGGGACCCCTCCTCATGAATTCTGGCACTGTCATGGCATTAATCAGCCCCGAAAGGTGATTTTGCACAGAATCACCTTTCAGGACCAATTAACAAAATGACAATGCCACTGTTCATGGGGGGGGGGGCTCTCAAAAAGCCTATGTTGCAAATTTGGTAGGAAAATAAAAAAATAGCTGTTTTATGAGCATGTCTTGTGCTGTTTCCACGCACGCTCGTAAGTTCATGAATTTGTAATATTTTCAGTCCAGATTTTCAAAATTGGCATTTTTCCACACCTCCTGATGAACAGTACAGCTGTTATTTTACATATCCTGGCCAAAATGTGTTTTCGCATGTCCGGCGCAGAATAGCGCGGTCGCTGTGCGAAATCACTTTTTGGGACAGTTTGAGGAAATGACGGTGACACTATTCATGAGCAGAGGTCCTAAAATGCCTATGTTTAAAATTTGGTGGTGAAAGTCCATGAAGAGAAAAAGACAAAGGCAGTAGGGACAGGGATGGGGCAAAAAGAAATAAAGCCATAAAAAAATGGAGGGTAATGAGTACCAATGCCTGTAGTCTAGGTAAAAAGCTCCCTGAAATGGTGGTCTTGATGGAAGAGGGATGCTTGGATATTGTGGCAGTCACAGAAACATGGTACACAGAGAACCATGACTGGGATGTCAATATACCAGGGTACACAATCTATAGGAGGGACAGGGAGGGAAGAAGAGGAGGAGCTGTAGCTCTCTATGTAAGGGAAGGGATCAAAGCAACAGAACTAAAGGGTAAACAGGGAGGAGAGGAGGCACTGTGTGTCACCGTGGAGACTGGAAATGGCTCCATAATCCACACAGGGGTTGTATACAGTCTCAGAGGGAGGAAATGGACAAGGAAATGATAGAAGGCATCCTTGGGATGGCAGAGAAAGGGGAGATATTGCTGATGGGGGACCTGAATATGCCAGATGTTGACTGGAGCACCTTTGCTGCAGCCACATCCAAGAGCAGGGCCATTCTCGAGGCCCTACGGGGGCATGCCTCAGACAGCTAGTTTTGGAACCCACTCGGGAGGGAGCATTCTTAGACCTGGTACTCTCAAATGGGAACAGAGAAAGGATCTCTGATCTTGAAGTGGATAGCCATCTGGGAACAAGTGACCACCAAACAGTGTGGTTCATGATAAACTTAGCTGTAGAGTCAAGCCACACAAAAGTGAAGGCACTGGACTTCAGGAGGTCTGATTTTGTCAAAATGGGAGAGTGCCTCAGAAAAGCACTAGCAAACAGGCAAGAAGGTGGGGTGGAGCAACAATGGGGAAACATCAAAACCACCATCACAGAGGCAACAAGCCTTTGTGTGAAGCAAATAAACAAATCAAAATGAAAGAAAAAAACACTATGGTTTTTAAAAGAAGTGGCGGGGAAGGTAAGAGAGAAAAAGATAGCATTCAGGAAGTATAAGGAAACATAGAAGGAGCAGGACAGAGAACTGTACCAGTTAAAGCAGAAGGAAATGAGTAAGGCATTTAGAATAGCAAAGGCCCAAACCGAGGAAAAGATAGCCAACTCGGCTAAGAAGGGGGATAAAACCTTTTATAGGTACATTAGGGAGCAAAGAAAGACTAAGTCAGGGATACTGAGGCTGAACAAAGAGGAAGGTGGTTGGGCAGAGAGCGACACTGAAAAAGCAGGGATACTGAACGAATACTTCTGCTCAGTATTCACAATGGAAAAGCAGGGGGAAATACCTAATCTGGTCAATAGAAGCACTCTGGATAGGGGGTTGGTATCAGTCATTTCACAGAAGAAAGGGTTCTGAAAGAACTCTTAAAACTGAAGGTGGTTAAAGCAATGGGGCCTGATGGGATTCACCCCAGAATTCTAAAAGAACTAAGAGAAGAACTAGTAACACCACTGACTACCCTTTTTAATAAATCTTGGGAGGATGGTGTAGTACCTGAGGACTGGAGGAAGATGGATGTGATTCCCCTTCACAAAAGTGGGAGCAAGACAGAGGCAGTAAACTACAGACCTGTCAGTTTGACCTCAGTGGTAGGGAAAATGATGGAATCACTTCTGAAGGAAAGAATTGTTGAGTACCTAGAGGCCAGTGGGGCACAGGACCCAAGGCAGCATGGATTCACAGTGGGAAGGTCATGTCAGACAAATCTAATTGATTTATTTGACTGGGTGACCAAAGCAGTAGACCAGGGAGGGGCTGGGGACATGGCCTACCTAGACTTTAGCAAGGCATTTGACACAGTCCCACACAAAAGATTAATCAACAAATTAGCCAGCCTGGGAGTGAGTCCCAAGGTGGTAGCCTGGGTAAAACACTGGTTGGACAACAGGACACAGTGGGTAATAGTAAATGGAGTCCACAGTGAAAAAAGGGGTTACTAGTGGGGTACTGCAGGGTTCAGTTCTGGGCGGTCCTTTTTAATGTCTTTGTAAGTGACATTGCAGAGGGACTGGAAGGGAAAATATGTCTCTTTGCAGGTGACACAAAGATCTGAAACAGGGTTGATACACAAGGTGGGGTGGAAAGGATGAAAAGGGACTTGACAAGGTTGGAGGAATGTTCAAATGTATGGCAGCTTAGATTCAATGCAAAGAAGTGCAAAGTGATGCACCTGAGAAACGAAAACCCAGGGGAAGAGTACACAGTGGGGGATGAGATACTGACAACAACAGAAATGGAAAGGAACCTGGGGGTAGTCATATCAGATGACCTAAATGTGGGCCAGCAATGTAAGAAGGCAGTAAGGAGGGCTGGGGGGGTAGTGGGTTGCATAGGGAGAGGCATGACCAGTAGAAAACAAGAAGTTGTTGGCCTTCTATACAGACAGTTGGTAAGACCACATATGGAGTACTGTGTACAGTTCTGGAGACCCCATCTCCTTAAAGACATAGACAGGGTGAAGGCTGTCCAGAGGAGGGCAACCAAAATGATGCAGGGTCTGCATCAGAAGACATATGAAGAAAGACTAAAGGAACTAAAGATGTATAGCCTCGAGGAAAGGAGGGAGAAGGGGAACATGATAGAAACTTTTAAATACCTCAAGGGAATCAACAAAGTCCAAGTGGGTAGCATCTTTCAGAAAAAGAGATGTGCAAAAACAAGGGGCACAATTTGAAGATAATGGGGGGATGGCTCAGAGGTAATGTGAGGAAGTATTTCTTCACAGAGAGGGTTGTGGATACATGGAACAGCCTTCCTGAGGAGGTCATAGAGTCAAAAACAGTGGGGGAATTCAAGAATGCATGGGACAGACATAAGGCAATTCTAGTGGGGGGGTAGGAGGAAGTAGGCTGTTGGTTAACTAGAATCTGCAGCTTACCAGGTAGGTAGGAAAATGGGCAGACTAGGTGGGCCCAGCGATTCATATCTGCCATAAAATTCTATGCTTCTATGTTTCTAAATGACTGTGTTGCAAGCGTTGTTTAAGTAGTCGTCGCGACTCAGTGTAATTTCTTGTAAATTTCAACACTGGCTATTTTCACACCTCCTTATGAACAGTACAGCTGTCATTTTTCAAATCCTGCCCAAAATATGTTTCCGCACCTATGTATGCTTAATGGACGTGGTCACTGTGGGAAATCAACTTTTGGGACAGATTAACAAAATCGCAGCACCACTGTTCATGAGGGAGGATCCCAAATGCCTATGTTACAAATGTGGCTAACAAGCTCCCAAAAAATAATTGGAGCTCTGTGGAGGCAGTGTGTTGCGCGGTTTATACCCAGCTCATTGCTTCACCAATATTTCATATTGTCACTCCAGATTTTCAACGTTGCCATTTTTTTACGCCTCCTCATGAACAATACAGTTGTCATTCTCCACATCCTGCCCAAAAATGTGTTTCCATCCCTCTGTCACAAAATGGCACAGACGCTGTGCAAAACCACTTTTCAGCTAACAAAGTGATTGTGCCACTTTTCATGAGGTGGCCTGACAAGCAGCCCATGTTGAAAATGTGGAGTGAAACTACTATGACATGCCTACGGTGTTAGGGTTTCCAACTGTAGCACCCAACCCGGTACAGACAAACAGGTGTCGGGAGTGTCACTTGGGATCATCAGATGTAATGCTCACCCCATTCCACCCCCCCACCCTGCAGCTACTGACAGGCATCGTGGTGTGCCTTGCACTGTTCGGCCACAAAGTTCAACCCACGCTCCTATACTGCACCCACGTCAGCGTATTTCCTTATGGAATGGGGTAAGTATAATGCCAAAAGACCCCAAACCACACCCCGACTCTTGTCAGTGTCTACAGGGTAGGGTGAGATACAATGGCATGAGCGTTATAGCTGTCGACCCAAAGGCACACCCCAAAGCCTGTCACTCTCTACAGGCTGGGGGTGGGGTTGGCATCACTTCAATACTTCACTGCCATTCCTATTATGTGTCTCTAGCTCCGGCACTGCCAATGCCAGTGCGACAACATTCGGCATTGACAAATGCTTGTTAAATATTGACATGGTTTCACTTTCTACCGCATTTTCTGGTAGAGTGTTCCAGTGTGATACTATTCTTTGGGAGAACCATTGACTGCGTTTGACAGTTTTGTAATGGTCTCCCTTCAGTTTTAATTTGTGGGATCTAGCAATAGTATTGTATTTACATTTGACTAGACCTATAGTTTTTAAAATATCATTGTGCAAGGTGGTATAGGCAAGACATAAGTTCCCCCTTAAACTTCTATACTGTATGGAATAAAGTCCAAGTATCCTTTGTCACCAACACACTCAGCAGGTCAGGCCCTCTACTCCCACAGTGCCAACCTCAGAGGGCAATAGTGTGAACAGATAACAGACAGGGTAACCCTCCTGTCTGCCTCTGGGTTCAAATCACCTTTAGTTTTAATTTCTGGGGGGATTCAAACCATGAACCTTATGCTAGCGTACCCAAGATACAGGCTCAGATATGTACCCTCTTCTGGGATTGCAGTACAATCTTTTGCCAGGGGCATCAAGCCAGGCTTCAAAAATCCAGCATTTCCTCCACCTCCCTTCTAATGTCCTTTTGGACAGCCTCTGACACCCGATATGCTGTCCGCCTTATGGGCGTCTGTGTCCCTGTCTCCACATTGTGCGTTGCTAAGGGGGTTAGTCCAGGCTTGGTACTAAACAGTGGGGCAAAGTCTGCTAAAACCTCCCTTACTTCCTGGATCTTGTCTGGGGCCAGCTGGAGTGACTGTTTAACTGCCTCCAAAGAGGACTCCAGCTTGCTTTCTTCCAGCAAGTCCAGAAGGGGGTCTCCTTTGTCCGTCCCCTCCCCAGGACTACATACTGCAAAAACCATATCAGCCCTATTAGCATATGGCTTCATCATGTTGATATGATACATTCTTTCCGTATGTCTTCTGTCAGGTAACTCTATGACATAGTTCACATTTACCTTTCTAACTACTTTGTACAGTCCTGCCAACTCAGCCTGCAGCTTGTCTTTCCAGTCCAGAATAGGGACCATGACTTCCTGACCCACCGTGTACCAGTGAGCTCTGGCTCTGTGGTTGTACCACACTTTTGTTTCTGTTGGGCAGCTGCCAGGTTGCTCTGGGCTGTCCCCATAAGCTCCTTCAGCCTTTTCCTAAACCTAAGGATGTAATCCACTATGGGTGTTCTCTGGATGGCGTGCTTCCCTTCCCAGTCCTCCCGCATCAAGTCTAGGGGCCCATATGTCCATATAAGAGCTCAAAGGGGGAAAATCCTGTTGACTCTTGGGGCTCCTCCCTGTATGCAAACAAGTGGGGAAGGTATTTCTCCCAGTCTGTCCCATGCTGTTCAGCAAACACTTGGAGCATCGACTTCAGGGTACCATTAAATCTTTCCACAAGCCCATTGGCTTGCAGGTGATAAGGTGTTGTGCACCTCTGCAGCGCCCCACACTTTTCTCACAAACATTTCATCAGGTCCAACATGAAGGAACCCCCTCAATTGGTGATAACCTCCTGTGGAAACCCAACATGGGAGAAAATACCAAGTAAGCATCTGCCACTTTGTCTGTCCTCAGTGAGGGTAGGGCAACTGCCTCTGGATACCGGGTGGCATAATCTACCACAGTCAGGATGAACCTCTTCCCAGAGGAGCTGGGGGTATTTAAAGGCCCCACAATATCCATTCCCACCCTCTGGAATGGCTCCTATACTATGGGCAATGGAATTAGGGTGGCTTACCCGCCTTCCCTTTTTCTTGGCACAGGTGACAAGACCTGCAATACTCCTTCACCTGCTGGGTGAAGTTGGGCCAATAGAAATTCTAGGCCAACCGCTGCATAGTGTTCCTGATTCCCAGATGACCAGACAAGGGGATATCATGTGCAATCTTGAGCAACTGCTCACGGTACCCCTGGGGAATGACAAGCTGCCTGCCTATCACCCTTCCCTCTGTCTTCATAGCCTGAGTATGCATCAATCCATTTTTCCAATAAACCTCATGTTTACCGTAGCTTCCCTGTGCTCTATCAAAGTCTGCCAAAGCCCTCAGCTTCTCTAGACTAGGGTCACTTTTCTGAGCAGCTGCAAACTCCTTACACATTCCCAAGGCATGAGGCAGGTCCCCTTCAGTCTCTAAACTAGGGTCCCTAGCACTAGCATCAGGACACTCAGGATCACTGTTATCCCTAACCCTCTGACAATGGGTCACCCCTCCTTCTTCAGAGTAATCCTCTGTAGCTGCGTGGTTAACTGCTACTGGGGAAATTTCTACCCCTTTTCATTAGTCTCCATATCAGGAGACACAATCTGGGGAACCAGCCTCCCAGTGGTTTCCACAGTGGCTTCTATGGGATCCAGGGAACTACAATTTCCCCTTACCACTCTGCTATGGGTAACTGTATACACCATACCCTGTTTGAGATTGTTGCCAAGGATGACACCAACTGCTAAAGTTTTGGCTACAGCCACCTATTGCACAGTTCCCTCTGTTTCACCCCAGTCTAGGAGAACACTAGCAAGTGGCAATGTGGTCTCCTCTCCAGTGAACCCTTTTTACAGTTACAAATTTATTGGGTATAAGCTGACCAAACTCTACCAGATCCCCTTTTACCAGCATCAGGGATGCCCCTGTGTCTCTTAACCCTTGTGTCTGTACACCATTCACAGTGAATGGATGCATGTGTTCCCTCATGTTCACAGACATGCTTCCAAGGACACACAAACAACCCACTTCTTTCCTAGCCCCATTTTGCACATTGCTTGTCCTTTTGGGACACTATCTGGCAATATGCCAAGTTTCTTTACAAACCCAGCATTCGTTTCTTTTCTCAGAAAAATCTTTTTTTTGAAACCTGGGGATAACTGGTTTCAGTGGAGGCAGTGAGGGTTTTAGCTGCCCTGAAGGAGTGCTTTTCCCTTTCTGCACTGCCACACCCACCCTATTCACTCTCAGAGCAGGTCTGCTCTTGGCATAGCTGTCCGAGAGTTCAGCAGCCTCTTGCACTGTTTCGGGATCTCAGTCCTCCAGTCAGGTTTTCAGCTCAGCTGGGCATCCCAAAAAAACTGTTCTAACAATATAGCATTTTCAATTTTATCTACAGAGTTTGCTTCAATTCCTTCCCACCAATGTTTTAAACACTGATGTTGTTTTGTGGCTAGCTCCTCATAACTCATATCAGGACTTCTCCTGAGCTTACAGAATTTAGCTCTGTATGCTTCTGCAGTTATATCAAACTTTTTAAAAAGTGCAGCTTTAAGTTTACTGTAATCTTTACTGTCCTCATTGTCCATTTGACTCAATGCATCCCAAGCTTTCCTGGTAAGTAGCAGGAATAGCTGGAAGCTCCAGGAGCATCTGGGAATCTTTGCCTGAATACAAACTTTTTCAAAGGAATTTAAAAAGGTGTCCATATCCTCCCCCTCTTTAAATTCAGCAATCAATTTGGAATTTAATTTGTAACCCAGTCTGTAGTTCCAGTTAAACCCAAGCCACTTACCTGCTCTGGTGCTGGTGGTTGGAGTCATAACTTCTTCAGTTCATGTCACCTCTGGTGCTCACGTTCTTCATGTCCACCTCTCGCTGTTCACAGTCAGCTTCTCGCTGTTCTTGCTCCCTCTTCTCCTCTGTGGCTCACTGTTCTCGCTCCCTCTTCTCCTTTGCAGCTCGCTGCTCTCGCTTCTCTTCTCTCTGGAACTCCACAGCCCAATCTGCAACCTGATTGCTTCTGGCTCCAGAATGCTGGTGACCTTCCCCTGCTGCTGTGGCCCTTGGCTTGCACTGGCCCTGCTGTCTTTCTCACTGGATCTGGACACTGCACTGGCCGCTGGCCCCTCCACGCCCAAGGTTTGGTCCTTTACGACTTCCGGTTGGGGCACCCATCTAATGGCAGCATAAACAGCGAGCTCCGCCAATCGATTTAACAATCCACGGGCATCCAAACCCTAACCCACCATCCTGTCGACTAAAAGAAGAATCTTGGAGTATCTGATGTCTCTGAAACATCGATGGAGGGAAAATTCTATGAACCAAGCAAGTAAAAGCTCAAAAATGCCGGCTTCGGTCGACACCGAGAAGGCCTTGGAATCCCCTAGTCTCACGCCCAGGCAAATCATACAAGCCCCATGGGAGGAATCTGAATGCACAATCACATCTAGAGAACTTTGCAAAACCCTGAAACAAATTAACCAGATACTCCAGCAATTAGAAGCTAACGTTTCAGATCAATGTACAGAAATTACCACATTAACCAAGCGAGCTGAGGAAATTGAGAAAACTTTAATGGACTATACCACCACCACCAATGTACATAACAAAGCCCTCCTGGACTTGCATCATCGCTCCCAACAACTCGAAGTATGCCTAGAAAAGCTAGAGAACTGAAATAGGAGGAATAATCTCCGGATTCATGGGCTCCCTGAGGCCACTGAGACTGGTGCAATGACCGCTTTCATCGACTCATTTCTTCATGAGATTCTCAATCTCCCTCCAGACAAAGCTCTTAACATAATTCGAGTGCATAGATCCCTGATCCCAAAACCCCAGGACCCGAAGGCGAAACCACGCTCTGTAGTTCTGGCTTTCCTGGACTACAGAGTGAAAGAAGCGATTTTACAATTGGCATGGTCAAAAAAAGTGATTCATTTTGGGGACACTCAATTGTATCTGGACCACGATTTTACACCACAGCTGCTCTCCCAAAGGAGAAAAGTACTCATAGTGGTTAAACAACTACAGCAGCAGAACATCAGTGCTTTTGTTGAGTACCCAGCATGCCTAAAGGTCCAGCTGGCTGAAGGTATGAGACATTTTCCAGATCTGCAAGCAGTGTGGGAGTTCTTGATTTTGGTGGGCATACAACCCCAGGGTGAGGAGGCCAATCTACCACAACGCAGGCAGTTGGAGACCAGGGAATGGGCCTACAGTGGAACTAAAAGACAGGGTGCAAAGGGCAACATGATCACTTCCACCTTGTGGGACTCTCTACGCAGTAAAAAGCGCTCAAGAGGGCTGAATAAGGAGCCAACACAGGCCGAGTTTGAAACGGATTGAGGGGACACTGCCATTAAAGAAGCGAACTCCCAAACTACCTGATCACTTTCAGGCATAGTATCCCTTACTCACTTGCTTTTAGTGATCTCTCCAGGCTTGATTCTATGGGGACACATGTTGAAATCATCTCAGACTCTTTAAAGGGTTGCAGAGAATAGCCTCATTTAAAACAGAGGACATAATGTTTAATTGGACACATCCTATAATGACAGGATGTACTTGTTGTTAAAATATACCTCTTGGTATCTACATAGCCTGTGGTCTGATGGTTTGAGGGAGTGGGGGCACAGCTGCCTCACTGGGGGGATCGGGTGGGCCCGGGGGCTTACTGGATCTGCCGGGTGCAGGTAGAGAAGCCATACCTAGATTTTACACTTCCCCCATATATTTTGGAAGAGCTAATGGGGTGATCTGACTTAAGTGGTGGTCATTGGAGCACAAGGAGCAAAGGTTTCAGTTAGATTGCAGGATACTTATAGGGCCTTTATTGGTAACCTCAGGACTGGGCCTCGCTATGGGCAGATACCTTCTTTCCATTTGGGGAGCTTGGCTCCAGGGCAATTTGGGGATGTGTTGCTGAGGTTCAGTCCCCAAAAACTGTTAAAGATGCCTGTGGCTGTGCTTGTCAGGTATCCCACTACTAAATTGATAGTTTACTAACTTCATAAATACAGGGGCTATCAGCTGATTGACACACAGAATTCACATTTATTTGGCTTCCATGCTCGGGCCTGGGGGCGGATGGGAGCTCCTCATGGGGCCTGCTTAACGGTTCCTCTGATGGGGGGTGACTGCATCCCCTGTTACTCCCTTACCAGGGACCAGGATTTAGTAGAGTATGTTCATATTGTTTTATATTGCATAAGTTGATTGGCCTACAGTTTCTTATGTTAGTGATAGAAACAACCGGATTAAGTAACACTCTTACTGTATAGGCAGGGTGTCCTTTCTATAGGAGTGTCAAGGGCAGTTTGGGCTCATGATTTTTATAGTTGACTTAACTGCTGACACTCACTGCAAGGAGCTGATAATATTTAACATCATTGCAGCTCTGGGGGGGGGAGCCCTCCATTTGGAGAGTATAAATATCCCCCCCTCTTAATTCCCTTTCCACAGCGGTGAAGGGAGTTCAGACAAAGAGCCTAAAAACCTGGATCTTCTACCTAGGAAGTCATTTTATGTTAAATCATAAAGGTTTTTGCCCAGTTGGCAGTGATGATTGTTATTTAGTTAATAAGTTCCTAAAGGATGGAGACATACTGCACTGTTTTTGGGGAAGGGGGAATTTGAGAGGGATATTTGGGGAGCCTGTCTTAATTGGTGTTTAATTTATTTTTGTTTTAAATAAACTGGCTAACTTAGGTATGTTGGTATGCACTTATAATGTAAATGGCCTTACAAGTCCAGTTAAATGCAGTAAGATCTTAGCTCAGCTTAAAAAGTCGGCAGTAGAATTTGTGCTTCTACAGGAAACATATCTCTCTGAGACAGAGCATAGCAAATTTCTGAAGCTGGGGTTTAGGGAGGTAGCTTCCTCCTCATATAAAAAGGGTAGACATAGAGGTACTATGGTACTTATTCCACATAAGTCCCACTTTGAAAAATTGGCAGAAAAGTTGGATAAGGAGGGTAGATATGCCCTCATGAAGGGCAAACTTGGGCAATTAATAACACTTGCTTCTGTGTATTTCCCACCGGATACCCCTTATGGGGACTATAGATCATTCTTCCTCCTCCTCCTCCTCCTCCAGGACTGGGTGGAGGGAGTCTTGGTATGTGGAGGAGACCTAAATTTAGCTTTTAATCCTGCCCTAGATACAACTTCCGAGATCCCAAGAAAGTCACATCAGGTGGCAAGAAGAGTCCATAAGTTGCTTGGAGAATTGGGTATTTTAGATGTTTGGTGTTACTGTCTCCCGAAAGAAAAGGACTACACCTACTTTTCTGCCACATATAATATGTAATCCAGATTGGACTACTTCTTGCTACCAACAGACCAGATTTCTAGGGTACAAGATACTTGGATAGGGCACTTTGTCCTTTTAGATCACGCTCCACTCTTCATGAGTTTAGATCTGGGATGATTCAGAAGAAACACTTTTTGGAGACTTAATATCTCCTTGCTTAAGGACAAGGCAGTCAAAGATCAAATTTTAGACACATACCAATGATTTTTAACAGAAAATGAGGGACAGGGCATGTCACGTACCACCTTATTGGATGTGGCCAAGGCTGTTCTCCGGGGGAAGTTTATACAGCTTGCTGTAAGGAAGGAGAGAGAGAGAGAGAGAGAGAGATGGAGGACCCTTACTGAGCAAATCCAATTACTGGAGGGAAAGCAAAAATAGAAATACTCTAGAGCTATTGTACAGCAGCTTAAGACTCTTAAAGGGGAATTGGGCCAAATATTAGATTATCAGGTGGAACAGAAATTGTTATTTTTAAAGCAGAAATATTAAGAGGGTGGCCCAAGGTCACGTAGATTACTAGCTAGTAGATTGAGAGCACAAAAAGCTAGGGCCACAATCATGAATTTGTGGCTTCTGGGACACCAGAAAGTGGTATACAAAACAAATGAGATAGCTGAGACTTTTCGGGAGTTTTATGAACAATTATATCAAAAAGGAACCCCCCCCGCCACCTGACGGGAAGACTGAATTTTTCCTACATAACCTGAAATTACCAACCCTAGCCCCAGTTCAGGCAAAAGCACTGATGCTCCCAATATCAGTGGAGGAACTTAAAATGGAAGTGGGAGCCCTGAAGACAGAGAAATGCCCTGGGACAGACTGGCTCCAAGGGGAATTCTTTAAGTGTTTTAGGGAACTGCTCCAGCCCTTTGTTTTGAAAGTATTCTCTGAGGTCTTGGAGGGCAGGGGCCTGGCTCCACCCTCCTGGGCCACAGCACTGATTTCGGTGATACTCAAGCTGGGAAAGGACACCTCCAGATGTGCCTTTTATCACCCAATTTCCTGCCTCAACACTGATTATAAGATCTTTTCCTCCATTATGGCTAAAAGAATACAACAGTATCTTCCCCACCTCATACAGTTAGACCAGAATGGATTTGTCCCAGGCAGACAAGCTCAGGATAACCTGAGACACACCACTCACCTTATTGACCATATTAACAATTCAACTATTCCAGCCCTATTAATGAGTCTTGACACTGAAAAAGTGTTTGATAAGAGTTGATTGGAACTTTTTGGGGGTGGCCCTTTCCCGGTTTGGGTTCCCGAGGGAATTTACACAATTAGTAAGCAAATTATATCACTCCCCAACAGTTTATTTTTGAACAAATGGCTACATTTCTAGACCTCTGAAACTCTGCAGACGTACAAGATAGGGGTACCCTTTATCACCATTGCTTTTTGCATTATACATAGAACCTCTTACTCAAGCTATTAGGGAGAATGGGAACATAAAGGGAATAAGACTGAATGGCTTTGAGCATAAACTGGCTTTATATGACGACAACATACTTATGTATTTTACAGAACCTGACTCTCCTATCCCTGCCTTGTTTTGTCAGTTGGAGGAATTTTCCTCCCTCTCCGGATATAAACTGAACTGCTCTAAAACAGAGATACTTAGCTGCAATTATATCCCTTCCCTGGGTTTACAGAATAGATACCCCAAGAGGTGGGACCTCGATCAGATGAGTTACTTTATGATTAAGATTGGGATTAGCAACCACCGGCTTTGGGAACTCAGTTATCCCCCTTTGATCACCCAACTAAGGAAGGATGTTCAGAGGTGGATCCTTCTGCCCTTATCTATATACTCTAAGACACAGGCATTAAAGATGAATGCCCTGACAAGGTTACTTTATTTGTTTCAATATGTACCCTGTCTGGTCTCTCAGAAAGAGTTAAATATATGGCAGGGCATGTTTTTTTGATTCCTCTGGGCTAAAGACCATCTTAGGATTTGTAGAGGCCTTTTTTATGTCCCCAGGCCCAGGGTGGTCTAGCTTTCCCTAATTTACAGGGCTACTGGGCTGCAGCCCAAATGCGGGTGGCACTCCTGTGGGGCATCCCTGGTTTTGAGTCCCATTGGAAAAGAACGGATCTGACAGTTGAGACTGAGCTTCCTCTTCCTAACATCCTATTTCAGGATGATGTCAGACTCCCGGAAAATTGTTATACAGGGACGAGGACTGTCCTGGAGGGATGGAAGAGAGGCATAAACTGAGGTCCCATAAGACATCAGCTGTTGAAATTTCGATGGTGGGCTTATGACCCTCTCTTCCCAGCTGCCACCTTAGATTCATGGTTCAAGCAGTGGGCCAGGAAAGGATTTCACTCTGCTTATCAGGTTTTATCTGCAGATAGCCCTATTTCTTTTGAGGCAGCCAGGCAGACATTTGGGCTTCTCCCATGAGATAATCTATGATTCTACCAGATCAGAGATTATGTCCTTACTCTTCAGAAAACATATGCCTGGCTGCAGGAGGAGGTGGTGGACCCACCCTTCCGTGGCATTTGGTTGTCAGGGGGTGGGAGAAGAGCCATATCCTCATTGTATCAAAGGCATTTACTAGGTCTGACCCTGCCCATTGAAAGACTTAAATTTAAATGGGAAACGGACCTGGGGATCACTCTTCCAGAGAAACAATGGGCTGGAGTATGGCAAACTACATGGCGGACAACAGGGGCCCCTCTTTGGAGGGAATATGGCTGGAAGCTGAGAGCTAGGTACTTCTGTGTTCCTGCACAGGTAGTGCACTATGCACCAACAGCTGGTCTGAACTGCTGAAGGGGATGTGGGTTCACACCAGCTTCACAGGCCCATATTTTTTGGACATGTCAGATACTTAAGGAGTACTGGACAGATATAGAACACAATCTTAAGGAAATTTTCCAGTTTCAGTCCCCCTTGGGCCCTGAACATCTGGTTCTAGGTCTCAGACCAAAGGAGGTATGGGAAAGAGAGGCAGCATACTTATGGTAAGTTCTTACAATAACTGCTTTGAAGGCAATTACTAAGAAATGGGCACAGAGTGCTCCCCCCCCCATAGCAGACTGAAGGGATATAGTAGGCAATATTCACTTAATGGAGAGGATTACATTTGGCCTTCACCAACAAACCCACTTATACCAAAACAGGTGGACCAGATGGCTCTTGTATGAGCCTAACTTACATCTAGTTGCTTAACCAGGCACCACTGGGCCCCCTTTCTCCCCTCTCTCTCTCTCTCTCTCTCCCTTATCAAGAATTTCTAAAAATATGACAAGAAACATTTTTTTGTATTACTTTATTCAGTGCACTGAACAGTCTGTTAAAATATCTCCATCGAGTTGTAATAGATAAGAACAGTTGCAGTATTATTTGGTAGATCTCTGAGACCTTGTAGTTTAATTTAACTAGATCATCTTATGCTTTTATTCAGTAAAAAGCTACTGTGTAGGTACACACTGTGATGTCAACAAGATTTATCTTATGTACCTATGTAACAGATGAATGATCTATATGTTTGGAAATTATGTATTAAGCCCCTTGGGGCCTACCACAATAAAGGAAGTATATAAAAAAAAAAGGTTTGGTCCTTTACAGTCACAGTCTGTGACTTGATACTTTGGGCATCTGCTGCCATTGGGGCATCCACGAGGTTTTGCTTGGTGGCTCTCCCCTCATGCAGGACTCCTCTGTCCTTGCACAACTGCTTCAGGTAGTCTGCAGTGTGCTCACTGTAGTTGGAAACCATCTTCTTCCCTATCTATGGCTACTCTAACTTCCACTTTGAAAAAAAAATGAAACAGGTAGGAACTTGACTGTAAGCAAAATGATATCATTCTGTTTCCTTTTTAAAAATAAATCACTGCCATATTTTGCAAGTGAGCTGTACATTATTAAGCTGACACATTGAACAGTTAAAGCTTGTGTTACCAATACTTTCACACCGCTGCCAACCAAATCTGTCACCAACGCACTCAGCAGGTCAGGCCCTCTGCTCCCTCTGTACCAACCTCAAAGCACAATAGCGTGAACAGATAACAGACAGGGTAACCCTTCTGTCTGCTTTTGGGTCTGAATCACCTTTAGTCTTGAGTTCTGGGGGGGATTCAAACTGTGAACCCTATGCTAGAGCACCCAAGGTACAGGCTCAGAAACATACCCTCTTTGGGGATTGCAGTACAATCCTTTGCCACGGGCACCAAGCCAGACTTCCAAAATGAACCCTTAAAACTCTATAAGGGACCTTAGGTATATTCTTCCTTTTTTCCAGTTTAGTAACACCATCAAGCCCTTGAACCGTTGTCAGACTTAAAAATACAGGCACTCCACATGCAAAAAAATGACGGAGGAGACCCAGGCAAAATCTTAAAGAATATGTTTACTAAATATGAATAAAAACAGTAAGATAAAATACAGAACAAATATCAAAGAGCATCACAATCACATAAAAGAAAAACAAGGAAAACTACAGAACAAACTCCTACCAAAATACATTAAGATCCTTTCTATCTAAGGTATTACCTCTGTAAGTGCAGTTAAATTAGAAAACTGTATCTCTCTAGAGTCCCAAAATGATATGACATCTCAGACACAAGTATCAGTTTAAACTCTGTGTCTCCACACCCCTTCTATTAGTCATCTAGCTCCTCCTTTTAGCATAAAATATACAAACATGATGTCCTATCAGGAGGTATATTAAGTAAGGTGAAATTAGCAAAATCTCATCTCCCAAATTATGAGTCTTTCATCAACTGGTTCCTTTGAGGTTTACAACCCTGCAGTCCGTCACCTAGGTGCGATATAGCCCACAGGAATCAGCTAAATGATGTTCTGTCCTGTAATAAAATGCGTATTTAGTTTCCCAACTTCAAAAGCATGAGGTCATAAAAATGCCATACAATGCAATTTCTAAAGAAAGTTAATTACATTGCAGATTTCTCCTGGTCAATGTAATATATCCTGTAGCTTCACTGAAACCTGGGGGGGGGGGCACCCATGGAAGCACAGGCTGTCTTATGTGAAACAATCACATACTATATTTTTATATTACAAATATCATACAACAGTCATAACCAGCTAGTCAAGCGTCACATCCTTAACCTTGAAGCATAGTCTAAGTTTTTAAGATTGTGAGTTTTGTGTTGCCTTTCTCTGAAACCTTTCAATCAATGTTTTCTCTCTAATGAGGACCAGAGCACTTAATGGGGAGCAATACTCCAAATGTGGTCTGACCAAACTGACATATAGAGGCATAAGCACTTCAGATTGTCTGTGTTTTATGTTTTTTAGGATACAGCCTAATATTTGCAGATTTTTTTTAACAATGGCATTTGTATGACTTTTGAAAGATAGTTTGTGTGAAATATTTATGCCTAGATCTTTTTCATTTTCAGTTGCTTGTAAAAGGGTATTGTTTAATTTATAACTGTACACAGGATTATTTTTGCCCATGTGCATAACCTTGCATTAGGCTTCATTGAAACTCATTTTATTCTTTTTTGCCCAGTTTTCAAGATAAGAGAGATTATTTTGAAAATGTTTTGCTGATTTGGAATCTGTTATGATGTCCCCTACCTTACAGTCATGTGCATATTTGCAGAGCCAGATGTTATTTAGTGGTTGCATTGATGACACTAGAATGTTGAATAGTATAGGACCCAAGACTGAACCTTGTGGTACACCACTAGTGACTGGTCCCCATGATGACATGCACCCTCTTATGGCTACACCTTGTTTCCTATTTGTTAACCAAGAATTTACCCACTTTATTATACGCGGGTGGAAATTTAGATCGACCATCTGTTCTATTAATACTGTATGAAAAACTGTGTCAAATGCTAAATATTTGGTATAGACCCTTCAGTTAACATAAAATTGTAAACTTGTACAAGTTTATTTATTAGTCCTTGCATTATAATTTTATTGTAGAACTCTACAGGCAATCCATCTATACTTGGAGCAGAACCTGTGTCAGTGGCTCAGCAGGTAGCACACTTGCCTTTGAGGCCAGGAGATCTGAAGGCTGTGGGTTCTATCCCCACACCAGGCACTTGGGTTAAATCCCAAAACTGACACTGTAGTGTAGCATGAGGTGGTGCTGCTCTCCTAAGGTGCCATCTTTTTGGATGAGATATTAAACAGAGGTCCCATCTGCCTGTTCTGGTGGTAGTTCAGGTGGATGTTAAAGATCCCATGGCAATTCTCGAAGGAGTAGGGGAATTTTTATTAATGATACAAAACATAATATAATACACAATAATATTTACAAAAATCCAAGAAAACAAAACAAATAAATCACCATATATCCTCTCTAACCACACCTCAAAAGAGCTTTCTCATTTATCAGACTTAACCAATTTTATCTTTCAAAAATGGAACATTATTTCCATCTGCTAATCCAAACATTTTCAGCCAGGAATTTCTTTTCAGAGAGACTTATAATATATAATTTGTGTTCTACAGATAAAAATCACCTTCTCTGGTTTTAAATACAGTTGTAAATCAGAGTTACAGTGAGTTTGCCATAACATAAATTTAATACAAGTAAATATCAATCTGACTGTCCCAGTAGCAATATTTAATTGTCATAAGGTGAACCCCCCTATTAATTCTTCATATGTAAGTGACAACCATTTCATATTTCTCCACTTTTAAGCCAAAAGTTGCCAAAAAGCACATACATAAGAACAGGTTAGGAAAAAGTGTTCCATAGTTTCCTCCACAGCTGTACAGGATGGTCTCAGACAAATCCATTCTGCCTGGCTTTTGTGCTTAGTGTTTGCTTTTACATTCAGCCTGCCATGACTGCTAAGCTACACCACATCCCATGTTCTCGGGGGGGGGGGCAGTGTCTTGTAGTGTTTTTAACACTTCCTCATAATGTTCTTCTGACACCCCTTTAAATATAGGGATTATATTAAAAAACACATCTGAATACTAAAATAAATCTGTTTTCTGGGTCGTTGCACTATGTGACCTGAATCCAAATGTCATTTTCTGAGTTTTTTTACTACAGGCTTGAAGAAAGCAGGATCTGACCTATATATTATCAGCAAACCAGTAGTACTATTCCAAATTTCATAGAAAGGTTTTAGCTAACTGACAAAGAAGATTGTCCATATTGTCACATACGGCCTCATAGGGTCCACTAGGTTTTTATGGGAAAAAAATGCTATAAAAGAATGAAATGGGGTTTAATACGTTCAACCCTCCTTTCTTTACCAGTAGACATAAAACTTCCCTTTTTATGGGGTTCAGACGACTACTCCATATAATTTGGAATATCAAACTGAGCAGTGTTGTTTCTAGTACAAATGGGATAGAATATATTACACTTCAGTACGTAAAAATGGGGAATAAAAATGTTTTAATTATTGCTACTTTCTTTTTCTTCATTTGTTGCCATGTCTTTCAAATTGGTACTTTTTAGCATGCTTCCCAGTTCAGTTTACTATTATCCCCTCTCCCAAAGATAATACCTAAAACTTTGAAAGGCTCTTCAGACACTGGGATACCCTGTAAGGTATTTAAAGGAACCATAGTTGGGCTTAAAGGATATATAATACTTTTGTTTTTATTAATAGATGCACCTGCCACCTTCGAATATTGTTGTATTCTGCTCAGAGCTCACTCCCCTGATGCCTGATCTGGAATAAATAAGCAGATGTCATCTGCATATGCTGCAGTTTTAACTTCTAAAACATCATCTTTTGGTTGAATACCATTAATAAATTCATCTTGCTGCAGAAGTTTTAAAAGAGGATCTAAACAAAATACGTACAATAACGGATTCATGGGACATCCTTACTGTACCCCTCCTCTATGTATTGGTATATATGAACCTAAATGCTCATTCACTAATGGAATGGCAGTAGCTGCCCTATAAATAGTGAGTATTCCATGAACAAAATTCCTGTGGTATCCTATATGATAGCAATACATGTTCTATGAAATTATGTGGAACCCTAACAAACACCTTTTCCTGGTCGAGTGATAAAATGTATCCTGAAAGAACCTCCTCTTTCCCCTGTTCTACCAATTCCCTAATGAGTAATAGGTTATCTGTAATTGACCATCCTGGTACAGAACAAGTCTGTGTTATTGATATTAAATATGGTGCTACTGTAGTAAGCCTCATAACCAGAATTTTCATTAACATTTTTAAGTCAGTGTTTAATAAACTCAGTGGCCTCCAGTTTTGTAAGTCACTTTGATCTTTTTTTTAATGTAGGAAACTCAGTACTGCTATACTTAAAATGAAAATCTGTTTTATGGATGAACAAGATCCAATTAAAGACTACTACTAAGATGTCCACTAAATCTTTACTAAATTTTTCATAAAATTCAGATGCGAACCCATCTAAACCTGGGGCAGTATAATTCTTTAAATGTTTGATAGCATGTTCAATTTCTGCTTCAGTAACTGGTTGGATTAAACTTCCTACCTCCTCAGCAGGAAGATCAGGTTTATGTATAAAGTGTAAGAAATCCATCATATTACTTTCTTCCAACGGTGGTGCAGTATACATATCTTTTAAATAGAAGTTAACTTATTTTTTTTATTTCCGGTATTGTAGTAACCTCCCTCCCCTCCTTTGTTTTAACAAAGGCCATTGTTCTGGCATCTGCTCTGGTACTGAAGCTTTCAAAGGTATTTCCAAAAGTAATTTTCCCAGGCAAACAAATCCTATGTTCTAACAACATGGCAGATGCTCTGGAGTATTGCAGTCCTTCCATTTCTTGTTTTATATTACTTATCTGGGGGGGGGGGATTTACTATTTGAGAATTTACCATAGAATAATGTTTAGCCAATTGAGATCTTAATGTCAAATATTTTTTATATTGTTTACTACAGTTCAAAGATGTTATTTGAATCAAGGCATTTTTATGTTGCTTGCACGCATGTGCAAGAAACATAGTGCCATCATCCGAGTTTTTCGGAGGTGTGGCAGCCCTCTTCCAATTCAGTCAGTGTGTTTGCAGGCGTGGCTGCAGTTCTCCAATCGCTGCTGGAGCTGTCTATGACAGCAGTACAAAACACAGTAGCGTACAGTTGAAAGGGGGAGCTACGCTTCAGTGAGCAGCGATAAGATATCGCCTGCTCATGCGTGCTCCCTCTACACACACACACACGCATGCATACTGCATGCTCGCCCCCCCACACAGTATAGCTGATGGGGGTGCCCAATCCCCCGTCGGCTGTGCTGCGCTTCCCCCCAAAACAGAGTTGCACATGCCATGCTGGGTGCCCACCCCCAGTGTGGCAACTCATCATATAGCCCACAGGGGTGCCAAATCCCCCGTCGGCTCAACTGTCCCCCCCCAGAGTACATGGTGCCACGCTGGGAGCCCACCCCAGTGTGGCAACAGATGCTATCACCGAGAGGGTGCCCAATCCCTGTCAGCTCCACGCTCCCCCAAACAGCCATCCTTGTGCCACACTGGGAGCCCACCCCAGCGTGGCTAACGTCCAGCGTCCTCCTCCTGTTTTTACAAAAAAAAACCCTGCAACTCTAAAAATAAGTCGCCCATGTCTGGGCCCCACCCGCGCCCACCCACTGCGCACTCTGCCTCCCCACACCCCCTCACCCCATACTTACCTCTGGACTCTGGTGCGACGATCTTCAGTGGACTGGGAACATGTCTGCACTCTTCAAAGCCGACCGCGAAGTGAGGAAATGCTGGTAAGCTGTATAATGGGATAGATAGGGTTTTTTCAACTTTGCTGCATATCTCAGGCATTTTTTGGAATTTTTGCACCAAATTTTCAACATGGGGTTTTTGGGACCCCTCCTCATGAATTCTTGCACTGTCATGGCATTAATTGGACTCAAAGGGTGATTTCGCAGTCACTGTGCAAAATCACCTTTCAGCACTGATTAATGAAATGACACTGCCAGTGTTAATAAGGTGGCCTCTCAAAAAACCTATGTTGAAAATTTGGTGGAAAAATTCCTAAAAATGACTGTTTTATGAGCCTGCGTTGCGCAGTTCCTACGTACGCTCGTAAGTTTGCGAATTTTCAATATTTTCACTCCAGATGTTCAACATTGTCATTTTACCACACCTCCTTATGAGCAGTACAGCTGTCATTTTTCACATCTCACCCAAAACATGTTTCCACCCATGTAGCGCACAATGGCGCTGTCGGTGTGCGAAATCACTGTATGGGACACATTAAGAAAATCACAGTGACACTGTTCATGAGCAGAGGTCTTAAAATTACCATGTTGAAAATGTGGTCACAAACTTCCTAAAAATGACTGTTTCACGCGCGTGCGTTTCGCAGTCCCTACACACGCTCGTAAGTTTGCAAATTTTCAATATTTCCACTCCACTGACTTCCAAATAGCTACACAGCACATACAAGCAAGCAACATTTGGCATTGACAAATGCTTGTTTAACTCATTTTTTGTATCTGCCCACCATGTGCTAAGGTCTTCTTCTAACCTAGCTATGGACATACATGCCTTAAGAAAATCCTGAACCTGAGAAACAATGTGCTGGTCCTCCAATAGAGTATTATTAAATTTCCAATACCCTTTCCCATATGCGACCCTATTTTGTAAGCCTAGTGTTGCTGCTAAAATCACATGAGCTGATGTTTCTACATGATCAGTCTAAGCCCTGTGAACCTGTACAACCTTTGAAACAAATAGGAAATCAATCCTTGTAGACAGTTGCCCTTTAAAAAAATGTATGACCACCTTGAGCATGTAGGACCCTATAAGCATCCCGTAATCCCACAGTAGCAAGTATAGTCTTTAAACAGTTAGAATCACAAAACATGTTAACAGTACTAGCCCATCTATCTTGTTTAGCTATAACATGATTAAAGTCTCCACCCCAGATTACATGCCTAGTAGTGAATAAAAAAGGTTTCACAGCATTAAATAGTATAACTCTATCCATTTTCTTAGGGGTTGCATAAATGTTTATAGCTTTCCAGGTTGTGTTTTCAACAGAAAAATCAATTAATAGAGCTCTCCCAGCTTGAAGTTCCAAAATTCTGGAGTCTTTATACCTATCTACCCGAAATAAAATCCCCACCCCATCGCAAAGGTCTGTGCAGAAAGAAAAGAAGGAAGGGCCCCAACACCATAATCTCTGGGTTGTTTTCACTAAGGAAGAAGTGTTAAGTCATGTGTCCTGGAGAAAGTAGGTATCAAATTTAAAAAATCCTTTATTAAGGAGTGTGTAACCAAGTTCCTCCTAGGATTTTTCAAGCTATTGACATTCAGAGTGGCAACTTGGAGTTCAAAATTAGATGTCATTATTGGGGGAAAGTTTACACTGGTTTCCCTATTCTAGAACTCCTCATAGTTCTGACCCCCAAGCATTGTTTCCTTCCTCTTGCTATATTTCGAGTTGGAGTGTTCCCTTCAGAATCAGTAGATAGCATTGGTCGAGAGGAAGTTTCTGTGTCCCCGCCCTACTAAGAATCTTGTGTTTCAACTGATAAGATATCATATTTGTTACTAAGTGAAATGTCCTGCATCAGAGAAGAGGCTTTTGTGATTTTGGATTTGGGTCACTTTTGACTCAAAGCCCTTTTTTGGGAAACCATAGTCATATCAGGTGGTGGCATCACCGACTGTTCTGCTATAGTGTGGTCTACTTGCATTTTAATAGTTGAATCTTGCCCTACTTCTTTTATATCTGGTAATGGAGCTTCCCCTGTGTTGCCAGTTCTAGCTGTGTCCTTAGGGCCTGGGGAAGGGGGGAGTAGTGGGTGGTGGTCTGTGCAGACTGCACAATTGTTTGGGGCTATGTAGGTGCTTCCTGTACCACTGGTTCTATTACTGTACTAGGGGCCTTACTTGCTTCTTTTTGTGCAGCTTTATCTTTCTTTCATGCATTTGTGATTAGGGTATCTTGGTCTGGTTGATTTGTTCTATTATTTGTGGCCCATGGGCAAGACCTTTAAGTGTGCCTTGATTCATCGCACAAATTACATTTTAAATCATTTTGACAATCAGCCCCAGTGTGGCCAAAAGATAGACATAGATTACATTTTAAATGGTCACAAGCTGAGCTTAGGTGTAAAAAAGAACCACATTTGAAATATGCCTTTTTTTTGACCAGCATAAAAGCAATGACCTGTTTCCCTTTCCAAAAATAGATTGCTTGGCAAATGCACAGGGCCTTGGTTTGTATGTCTCAGCCTTACCCTATATTTCCACCCCCAGTTCATAGATGCTCTTTGTCAAAGATAGATTGAGGGAGTCCCAACATTTCACACCACTGCTGCAGTCAGTGTGTTATATCGTGAACAGCTAGGTTCTCATTCCTGAATAAAATTGTTACATTTTTTATTGCAAGTTTAGTAAGATAAATTGCTCTGAATGGTAACCATAAAGCAGTATACCTTAATTTTTCATATTTGGACCAAAGTCTGTCTAGGCCTTGAGGGGTTTTAAAACTAACATCATTTAGACTATCCCCCGAAACATGAATTAAAGCAAAGATCTCAATGTTAAAGCAACCCAGGGATTCCTTTATCAATTTCCTCCCCACATAAATTCTGTCCGGGACATTGTCTAAACCTCCTAAGTATTACAGTCACACTGCATTTCTCCATTGTGCTGGTGGAAGTTGTTGAAAAAAATGATCCCATTTTCTGAATTCTTCCCAAGTTGTTCTGGCCTGTTCTCTATTTTGTGGTCTAGATGGTCGGGAGATTTCATCCCATCTCCATTTGCTCAGCTCAGGAAATTGGGCGGGTGCTTGGCCCCTCATCCTCTGAATCTAAAATGTCTGATAGCTGTTTTTCTTGTAAACTCTCAGTGTCCACAGGGGTAGCATGCATGTCTTCTGTGTGGAGGTCCAAGTCTGATTCTGTAATGAACTCAGCTACTGTAGGACCCATCTGTGCATCAGTGATCAAAGTTTTGTCCCCCGCTACCAGTTAGACCAGAATTGGACTGTGGTCTGGGTCCAGGACCCACTGTCCAATGCCATTTCTCTTCCACCCTGCCTCCTGCAAAGAGCATTTCAAGGTTTGTGGGGTTTTTATCCCAAAGTTAGTGTGCTGTTCTGTAGGACCCACCTGCCCTTTTCTGAGGACTAATTTATCTCCCGCTGTCACAGTAGTAGAAATGGTGTGTAGAGTTGTAACAGTGCTTACATCAGGGCCCTTTGGTAGTAGACATTCATCCTGAATAGCCGGAGCCAAAGCATTATGTGGCCCAAGTCCAGGATCTACATGCAGCGTTTCAAAAGATGCTGAGTCACTGGGTGGTGGCACCTTTGATGCTACTGCATCACCGCTTCTGTCAAAAGTTTCACTTTCAAGTACCAAAGTCTCAGATGTCAGAGAACCACATCTGTCAGCTGGTATTTCCAACTGCATAGAATCCATTTGATTCACCTGTGTTACCGCTGTTGATTCTCCACAAGTGTCAGTTCGGAGCGGTGCAGACGTTTGCTCCATATATTGCTGTGAAGTAGCCTGTAGAACTGCCATTACCATAGCTCTTTTGTCTCTTAACATCTGTCTCAGCCATTCTTCATCAGTAGTTTCAATATTTTGCAACTCAGTACCGGGAGTACCAGAAGAAATATCCAATGGATTTTCAGACATTTCCATAACTTCAACAGTAGTATTGATCTCCTGAGCTAGACCTGTAGGGAGGGAGATCTGCTCACCTACAGGTACACCAGCAGAATGACCATCCTCTGAGACCACAGCCATAGATTCTGCAGCTCCCCCTACCAAACAGGAGGGGAATTTTCCTGGTGCCCTGGCCAAATATCCCCCCATTCACTAAAAATACCACCAACAGCTTAATCTAGTTCAAGGTCAGTTGGCATTCTTCTGTATTCCCTTCCCCTGGGTTGTGGCTGAAAATAGGCAGAATTTGTCTAGTGCACTTACCTGGTCAATAAATACTAAGTAAACTAATTAAACTAAACCTGTCTTAAGTTGTTGTATTGTGTTAATTACTTCTGATGTAGTGGTTGGTTGACATAAGATATTAAAAAATGAATTTGGAATTTGAGGGAGATTTTGTTTTTGTATCCAAGTTGCTATTGTTTCTTGATTTATATTTGTTTTTTTGAAAGTGTTATAGAGAAAGTGCTCTGCTGTCTGTGAAATATCTTTATTATTTGTCACTACGTTCCGAGTCATTTTCTAGGAAATATATAGTTCTGTGTTTTCTCCTAGCTTGACAACTATGAAATGAATTAATAAAAAATTACTTCCCCGGGTCCTAAACTTTTGATCCTGATTTAATGAAATCATTCTATCATATTGGAATTGTACCATGTAATGTTTAA
Organism: Neoceratodus forsteri; assembly: GCA_016271365.2. NCBI lineage: Eukaryota > Metazoa > Chordata > Ceratodontiformes > Ceratodontidae > Neoceratodus > Neoceratodus forsteri. Next base: position 784,524,036 of record CM028137.1, read on the forward strand.
TCTGTGTTATTTGGTCTGAGTAATCAATATTAGTTGTATTTTGGCAAGTTATAAGATGATAAATTTGCACTCTTAATGTTCTGTACTTCTGTTTTTTGTGCTCCTTTAAGTCGTCCTGTAAATTTCAAAAAATCCCATAAAATCTGCTTTTGTATCCAGCCACCAATTTTCTGGAGTGTCAAACATGAAATCAACTGATTTCCTTGCAGTTATAATATGCTGCAAGCCCTGAAGTATTTCCTGGTCTTCTAATAAAGAAACATTTAGTTTCCAATACTCTATCTGTATTTGTGTCTTTATAATTTGCTATTGTAACACCAATCCAATCCAAAAATGTATTGTTCAGCAAAACAAGTTGTCATTACAAATAAGAGAATCCATTAAAAACATTATAGTACTCACAATATAAAATTTCAAAATGTTCATACCATAGAAATACATAAATATATGCATATACATAAATAAATCAACTTTGGGTTCATTTTATTATATTCCTAATAACTGCAACGCTTCCAAGAGTAGCCCCATTCCCTTAAAATCTGCATAAGTGAAAAAAGTGAAATACTCACATTTCACCTTCCCATAAATTTCATTTTGTGGCCGTTAAATACTACTCATGACCTCATCCTCTATTCAAGAAGAAGGTGCCATTGTACACATTTCTTTCTAGTATTAACAATTTTTGTCAGGAACACTGCTAGGTTATTTAGGACCTCATTACTCTCTAAATTAAATAGTAGATCCAAGATATACCTAGCTGGGAAATTCATCCCCCACAAATATTGCCTATTGTAATACATAATAAGTCATGATCTGATGTGAGAACAGTCTGAGTTTGAACTGATACTAGTGGCCGAGTTGGTGAAATAAAAAAAATAATCAATCTGGGATGAAAGCCTGCCTGTGTGGTAGGTATATACTGGTTTAGTTTGGATTTTTGAGAAACTATCTATTTGACCAGTTTACAATAATAGTTGGTTTAAAAATAAGGTGTCACAAAACACTTTCTTTGTCTGGAGAACAGTATATGAATGAAGCCTTCCACTGTTAAAATCCCCTGCGAAAATAATTTGTTTTGATGTGAACAGGAAAGACTGCACTTTTTTAAGTAACTCAATTCTCCCTGCCTTAGTCTGTCCAGCATAAATATTTTATTAATCTAAAATCAATGTTGTGAAAGGAAATATCTAGCAACAACGCCCAACCTGGGGAAATACCTACCGAGTTATTTTCATATTCTCTTTATTAACGCCTAACCCTAAACCGCAACATTGATCTTCCCCTAGGGACCAAACACTCTTGTCCTAGAACTATGAAGCCTCAGCAACTGTTACTTCTCCATCTGTATGTAACCTGGTATCCTGCAAACAAATCAAATCAAAATATATATTTTTTCAAAATAAGAAAAGTCGCCCCCTCTTTCTATCCGACTTAATACGATTTTTATTCAGGGAAGCAATTTTCAAACTGTACAAGTCCTTAGAAAGGAGGGGTGGTTAAGTAAGTCTTCAAGAGCCCTTTTTTTTTCTTTTTTTTTCCTTTTTTGTTGTGGCTCTTGTGTGCCATGTTTTCCTTGTGTTAGCTGTAGGATCAGTTTTTCCAATTCCTCTGCTTCATATGGCATCTCGACTTGGGATGAGACAACTGATAGGAGTCAGACTCATAGAAACACAGAAACATAGAATTAGATGGCAGATAAGGACTGCTTGGCCCACCTAGTCTGCCCATTTCCCTACCTAATGGATAAGCTGCAGGTCCTAGTTAACCAACAGCCTACTTCCTCCTACTCCCCACTAGAATTGCCTTATGTCTGTCCCATGCATTCTTGAATTCCCCAACTGTTTTTGACTCTATGACCTCCTCAGGAAGGCTGTTCCATGCATCTACAACCCTCTCTGTGAAGAAATACTTCCTCACATTACCTCTGAGCTGTCCCCACTCTATCTTCAAATTGTGCCCCCTTGTTCTTGCCCATCTCTTTTTCTGAAAGATGCTACCCTCTTGGGCTTTGTTGAGTCCCTTGAGGCATTTGAATGTTTCTATCATGTCCCCCCTCTCCCCTCTTTCCTCGAGGCTATACATCTTAAGTTCCTTTAGTCTTTCTTCATATGTCTTCTGGTGCAGACCCTGCACCATTTTGGTTGCCCTCCTCTGGACAGCCTCCACCCTGACTCCTCAGTCATTTCTGTCTCTCCCCACTGGAGAACATCTTATTGATTCGACAGGGGTACTGGTTCATTCTCTTTGATTTGGTGTAAAAGTGTTTTGGACTTTCCTCTAGTGATTGTCTGGATTTCTTCTCCCTCCACTGGGGGGGCATCACTACACTTGTGGGTTGGGAACTTGCCTCAGGGGGCTTCTTCTGATATGACAGTGACTGGGATAGAGTTTGCAGGCCTGGAAGGCTCTGTAACAGTTGTAGCATTAGAGTCTGGTGTTCCCCTGTGTACAGGTGTTCTATTTTAAAGATGCACAGCTTTGTTTATATAGAAATCCTGTTCAGTATAATCTGTATTAGTGGTGTTGTGAGCTGCCCAGGGGCATGTTGTAAAAAGATGTCCTTCCTCTTCACAAAGGTTACACATTGGGGTAGCTGTACAATGGAACCTGGAATGTCCCATTACACCAAACACAAAGCATTTTATTTTTTTGCAGTTTATACTGAAGTGTCTTGATGATCCACTCTTAAAGCACACTTTTGGTTGCCCCTGATAAAAAATAGTACCTTTGTCCCTTCCCAAGAAGAAACAGTTTGGAAGATTTTGCTGCCCTGTGGTGTAGTTCTTAACTAAATTTTGAATTTCCAGCCTCCTGTCCAAAACCCTTCTTGATTTATAATGTGTTCTGGTGTTTCTTGAATTGAACATCTCTTCTCAAGCCAATATGTGATGTCTGATAAGTTCACCCCTTCATTCCCGAAGAGGATAGTGACTATCTTGATAGAGGGTTTAGTTAGGGGAATAACTTGGAAATGAACCAGATAGCATCATTTTTCTGAGTGGAGTGTATCATCCAAAATGTGTTTAATAGGTATCCTGACCTAAAACTAATGGCATAGTTCATTTCCCCTGTAGCGTAAATAAGGGCATACACCTCAGATTGTAAAATTCCCATTTTATTTTTAATTATGTCTTTGCCTATAAAAAAACTATCTGGTGGTTCTTGCATGCCTCCCAAATATCTTAGCCTCATGGAATGCCACTATTTTACATTTTCCACCAGTTTATGTAGTAGGCTAGCATATAGTAGGTGGGTCTCTGTGGCTCGGTTAAGGGTTCTACAATATTTACAATGCCAGTTTGCATATTTTCAGGGACTTGTACTGTGCTCCCTCTCTCTGCATCAATAGTTGCAAGTACTTTGTGCAAAACTTCTTCGCTATAATCAGAGGGTGCAGATAAAACATCAGCGTTGTGGGAAATGGGATCATCTACCTGTATTGCTGTCTCTGTTGGGTCTGTTGTCATAGAAATTGCATCCTTTTTGTTCCTGTCATGTAGGCTGATTGTGAGTCACTTCTGGGAGCAGATGCTGTACCTTCGGGTCTTGATCTGGTCTCCATTTGGGTGTACCTGGTAAGGGAATGTCTGGGTCAGGGACCCAAATGCCTTTTTCAGACCTTTTCCAACCTACTGATTTAAGGGCTGACTCTGACAACCATATTGTGTTAGTGTCAATTCCTTCTTTCCTGGTCGAGGGAGACGTTCAATATGGGGCATCGCTGGAAGCGTCAAAGTGAAAAACCTGTTGCAAAGTAGATTTTTTTCCCGGGAACACCGGGGATGTATTAAAAATATGTTTTCTTTTCCTCTGTTCTTCAAGCCTGCATTTCTCCTGGGAATTTTCAGTCTCAACTTTCTGCAACTGTTCATTCAGTAATTGTTTTTTTCCCTGAATGGATTTCTGCAATTCTTTTTCTGCTATGGCAATCACTTCCTCTTCTATAATATCCATATTTTTCTCAATATTTACTTGAGATCCTGCAGGTTCTGCTGACATAGGGGTATCCAAAGTTCCCTCAGCTGATTCAGCATTGTTCACTCTCCCATGTCCTGGCTCTGACTGTCCAGTGTCCTCCATTCTCTGACAATGATTCCCCCTACTGGCAGAGTAGGGGAATTTTTTATTGAACAGAAAATTAAAGTAACTAACAATGAAATTAAGGTAACAAGCTGTATAACATCATACTCACATTATCACCAAAAAAAAACCATGTTGATATACAAAGAAAAAGAAGGTAATGTGAACCAAACATATACAAGGCCATAACAATTAAAACATATGACATTTCAGAAGCATTATGTTCATGTCCCTGTCTAATACAAAAATTTAGGAATATTTAAACAAAAAATGAATATTTTTCTTAGCAAATTAATTTATAACAAAACTCATATAGTGATATGTAAGAAATTCATAAGGGTAAGAAGGAAGAAATACGAACCTATTGTTAAATAATCAGGGTCAGTGTTCTTTTGTGTCTTATATAGTTATCTGGAAATTGCAGGAGACTAAGTTTACACACTAGTCTTTTAAAATCCATACACATGATGCCCAATACTTGTTATGTTTAGATATTGGGATTATTGTCTGTTCAGAGAAATAAACATTTCTCAAATCCTTTAAAATCTGATTTACCACTTGTACCCCTGTGTAAGTTCTTTGCTGTAGTAGTTGGGCACATCTAGCCTGCCACAAAAAATATCTGCAAAGGGCAAAAACAAGTCTCAATGTACTTACATGGTACCATGACATTGATGCTGGGAAAATTCCATAAACCAGCATGTCATAGGTAATATCAGTAATACACTTATCCTTCCTTTTGTGCAAGAACATGGTCCAGAATTCTACACTGTAGGGACATGTTAAGAAAAAATGCTGCATTGTTTCCAATTGTGCAGTGCATGACTTCCTGAAACACATTCTATCCTCCATGGATTTATGTTTAAGAGTACCTCCAAACCTCAAGTCACCATGGCAAGAAAGCCATGTAATATCCTAGAGTTTCATTAGGAGCCTAGGGTCAGTGAGTTGTAAGAATTCTAAGTTATTGTCTACTGCAAGACCTTGGGAATTCAAAATACTAGATGTCTCTGAATAACAAGAGCAGAGAATATTTGTATAGAGCTGTTTCCAAGAAACTGTCTGAATCATATTATAGTCCAGTTTCCATTATCTAATTTTCAGTGAAGTAGGGATCAGAAATTTAGGAGGAATGTATTTTCTAAAATTCCTGGGTAATTCTAGAGGAGTTCTGACTCACACTGTATGTAAAGTACTAAGAGAGAAACCCAGTGGGGGAAGGGGGAATGCAACAAGGACGGAAATAAAAACCTGAGGAACAGACTATGGAAGAACACCAGAGGATGAAGCATTCTCATGCTTCCAAAACAATAATCTGGGTATGTATAGAGGTGCTTAACAGAGTTTAGGTGACCGCCCCAAAATCCCTGAAAAAAATATTGTTAGCTTTAGCTTCTAAAGTGAATGGCAATGGGTACACTGTGGCTGTATGTAAAAATAAAAGGAGTACCAGAGTCTTCAGAAGAAGAACCCATTTTCTCTTGGCTATGGTCCACCCCCTCCAAGATACTGCTACCCTCTCAGCTTTGTCCAAAACCAATGTCCAATTATGTACTAGATCATCCTGGCTACCAAAAAAAAATCCCCCACATTTTGATCGGGTCTTGTGTAACTGGAATGTTATTTTATTTATTTATTTAGCTTTTGTTAACCAGGTAAGTACACTAGACAAACACATGCCTATTTTCAGGTACGACCCGGGAGAGTACAGGAAATCAAAGAACATACAGAGTACAAATTGAAGCAAGTAGGGCAGATGCACTGATGTCAAGAGAAGCATAACATACAAAGTAAGATATCTCAGGTTACAACAGTAAGCACAGTCAATGTAATAAGGTACAGAGTCACTGACACAACATTACCAGCAATAAATATACAGATATATACAGAGTTTACACATTTGCAAGATACATGGGATGATACGCTCAAGAATACTGTGCAGAGGACCAGGCTAATCAGGGAGGTTTAAAACAGTCACATACTGATGCGAGCTTCAAGTGGTTCCACAGGGAGGTGCGTATGCCCGACTGGGAAGGGGAGGTCAGAACCTGGACAGGAAAGGAGTTCCACAATCTAGGGGCACATGATACAAAGTCTCTGTCCCCCATTTTGGTACATGTAGCAGGGACCTTAATGACAGTGGGGCCCAGTGACCTTAGGGGGTAGGTAGCAGGGGCTGCTGGCACAAGGAGCTCTGCCAGTCCAGGGGGGGGTGCCAGTACCCAGAATCTTGTCCATGAAACAGCCCACAACAAAATTCATATAATTGGGTGGGGAGAGCCAGTTGAGCTTACTGTACACATCATAGTGGTGAATGAGACGAGGAACTCCAAGAGCAAAACGGCAGATGTTATTGTAGGCAACGATCCACCTAGAGAGGTGGATCTTGGAGGTATGGGCAAACAAAAGGAGCCCATAACAGAGATATGGTAGAAACATACCTCTAGCCAGTGCTAGGTGAGCAGCTGGAGTAAGGTTATTCTTTGCCCTGTAAGCCAGATCCAATTTCCAGTTAACAGCTCTGCACACATTTTGGATGTGGTGACCAAGATCGAGCTGAGGGTCAAGTGTCACCCCAAGGTATTTGATAGAATCGGTGGTGAGAAGAGGAGTACCATCAATACCCGAGATGCACATGGGAGCAGGAAAGGCCTTTAACTTGGCCAGGGAACCGAACAGCATGGCCTGGGTCTTTTTAAGATTTAGGACTAGCTTGTGGGACGATATCCAGGATTGGACACTCCTGAAACCCTCACTCAGTTGGTGGTTAATGACCCCAATATCCTTGGAATGAGTGAGGATAACTAGGTCATCAGTATACAGGATAGCCCTGCAGGAGGCCGCCGAGGAGGGAAGGTCATTGATGAATATGGAAAAGAGCAGGGGCCCAAGGACTGACCACTGAGGAACCCCTGAGGACACAGGGGTGGCGTCCAAGAGCACCTTGCTATATTTGGTCAGTTGCTGCCTTCCTTGAAGGTAGTTGGAGAACCAACTCAGCACAGGAGGGGACAAGCCCAAAGACCTAAGTTGAGAGCATAGTAAGGCATTGTCAACAAGGTCAAAGGCTTTAGAGAGATCAATAAAGATGGCCCCAGAGAGTCTGCCCTTGTCCATAGCAGCCCTTATCCCAGAAGTGACAGAGACCAGGGCAGAGGTGGTGCTGTGCCCTTTTCGAAAGCCATGCTGCAAGGGAGACAGAAGCTCATGAACCTGGATATAATCCAAGAGTTGTCCCACCACAACTTTCTCAAGGAGCTTGCTGATGGCAGGCAGAATGGCAATTGGACGATAGTTGTCAAGGATCCTGGGGTTGCCCTGTTTGAGCACAGGGACAACCCGAACCACCTTCCACAGGTCTAGGATAACCCCAGAGGCTAAGGATAGGTTGTCAATACGGGCCACAGGGGAGGCAATGCAGGTAGCGGCAAGGCTGAGAAGCTTTGGTTCCATGCCATCAAAGCCATCACTAGAAAAGGGTGAGAGACCAGAGAGCAATCTCTGCATCTCTTTTGCCATCACCACCTTGAAATAGAATGAAGGACGGGGGGAAGGTGCCATTTGAGGCAGAGGGACTTGGTCAGGACTATCATGATCAGTGGAGAAGAATAGTGAGGTGAATGCGGACAGGTCCAAGAAGTGAGCGTTGAATGCATTTGCGATGGTTAGTGGATTATTACAGCTAGCACCATCAATGAGCTTGTACGGAGCCTCACAGGAGGAGGAACCACTCACTATGTTTTTAATATTCCTCCAGAAATTCCTAGGGTCCTTAGCTGAGGTCTGCAAGGCAGCTATACAGAAGTCACTTTTGGCAGCACTGATAGCGTTTTTGCACTCATTCCTGAGCCTCCTGTAATGTTGGAATATGGTCTGGTCCATTGAGACCTTGAAACTGGCCCAACATTTGCCTCTAGCCCTCATGAGAGCAAGGAGGCTCCCATGCAACCATGTTGTAACAGCCCCCCTTACCCTCCGTCTGACAAGAGGGGCATGCTTATCCTGTAACATCCCAAAGATACTAATGAAGTGACAGACTGCTGAGGAAGCATTCTGGACATCCATCACTGCAGACCAGTCAAGGAACTTGAGATCCTCCTGGAAAGTCCCCGGGTCAAACCTGGAGAAGTCCTTGACCTGGATGATTTTGGGAGGGATCTTTGGGGCGGAGATCTTCCATATGCTGTACACCGGGGCATGGTCAGAGATGGAGTCAGGGAGGGTACCCGAGGAGCTAATCCACTCAGGCCTATTGGTCATGACCCATTCCAGGAGAGAGCTGTTACCACCTGTGGACGACCATCTTGTGGGCTCTTGAATGAGTTGGGACATTGAGAAGCCAGCTAGCAGAGTCTCATGCTGCTTGACATTGCCTCCAAGCCAGTTTAAGTTGAGATCCCCTAGGATTATTACCTCATTATTTCCTGTCCTGGGACCAACAGATTCAAGAAAGGAGGATAAGCCCAGTACACCACCCATGGGGGGATTATAGGTACATATGATGTGCAGTTTCTTTGCATTCCCAAGTAGCAGTACAGTGTGCAGCAGCTCACAGGAAGACTGCACTAGCTGAGGGCAGGCCAGCACCGACAGGTTAAGGTGGCTCCTGTAGTAAACCAGAATACCACTCTCCCATTTTTTTCCTGGACGATCCTGCCTGAGGAAGTCAAAGCCGGGAAGCTCACAAGCAGAGTCTGGGATTGAGGATTTAAGCCAGGATTAGGTTATCCCTAGGATGTCTGACTTATAATGGGTGACCCAGACAAGGAGTTCAGCCAGGTTGGGCAGAAGGCTACGGACATTAAGATGAGGTATTTTCAGCCCATTCAATGACTGCCAGCCCGCAGGAGAGGAGAGGGCTTGGCTTGGAGGACCTGGGTTCAACTCCAAGTCCCCTGCCAGGACTAGTGTCACCAACAGGAGCCAGAGGAAATGCCTCAAAGGGGAAGTGCCAGCCCTAGTGGACGGCCTGCGACTGATACGTCTGACCACTTTGACAGGGTACAGGAAGCACTGCAGGTTAAAGCAGCAGATGGGCCAGGGATGGTGTCTGTCTCTGGCTATTAGGTAAGAGAAAGTAAAGTCTTTCTCATCAAGTAGTCCTGGTGAGAACCCGAGTTCACCCATGTGGGGAGCACAGTCAAGAGTGATAATAGGGAGGAACAATACCATGAGCAGCCCTATGGCAAGGGCATTAGAGATGGGGACTTACTCAGCCCCCCTCCTGGAATGCTTCAGGGTCCCCCATAGCACTAAATGCACACCTGAGTCAGACCTATAGCACTAAATGCACACCTGAGTCAGACCTATAGCACTAAATGCACACCTGAGTCAGACCTATATTCAACCAGGGCCCAGCAGAATTGAAGGAGATAAGGCTAACCAAACCCCCCAGGCTACCTGGAGGGCACAGAGGAGCAGGCATAAAGGACAATTAGACCTGCAGCCGTCACTTCCACCAGGAACAGAGTACCACTGGGTTGCCTAATTCCACACTTGTAGCCCAACACAGTAATTTTCAAGTGAGCAGCCCTTAGTAAAGCAGTGAGACAAGGGCAGACAATGAGATAAACACAAGTCCCCAATGGTTAGTGACTACAATTGACTACAAACTTTATAGTCCACAGCTGACAGCCAAGGAAGGTTCTGCTATAAAGATCTGTACCCCCAGAGGATTAGACCACACCCACACAGTAGGTATGGAAGAATTAATCCTCCCCAAGTTCGATCCACACACGGGACAGACAGTAGGACCAGCCAATCACCCACTGTAAGCAAAGGACAGCACCCAGGTGGGAGTGGCTTAGGCCCATTTAAGGGGAGAAGGGAACAGGGCGGGAAATTTTTAAACCCCAGATAGCAACAACCAGTCCAGTCCTTTCTGCCAATCGAACCCAGGCAGCTTCGGGGACCACAAATCACCCGAACATCCCTCGCTGAGCCTTTTTCCTTCCTGACTAATCTCCTACTATGCAGCAGGGGTACTAACTCCTTCAGTCCTAAGTGTGCGGAGAGAGCTTCAGCTGGCAGGGGAGGACAGCCCGACTCCATGTCCCTGGCAGCGGCAAGGTAAACGGATGGGGGACCCCACCAGGCAAAGGCCACCCTCGCCACCCCCCACACACACGGAACAACACAGGGCAAACAAGTCCACAGCTAGGTGCTCCTCTCACCTTTGTACTGGCAAGTGACATCACAGCAGGTGAGCAGCCAATCGGCTCAATGGCAGAAATTCAAATTTAAAATCAGCGCCAAGTCAAATTTGTTTTTTGTCTTTTTCTTAAACCCCAGAGAGCAACAACCAGTCCAGTCCTTTCTGCCAATCAAACCCAGGCAGCTGTGGGGACCACAAATCACCCGAACGTCCCTCACTGAGCCTTTTTCCTTCCCAATGAATCTCCTACTATGCAGCAGGGGTACTAACTCCTTCAGTTCTAAGCATGCGGCGAGAGCTTCAGCGGGCAGGGGAGGACAGCCCAACTCCACGTCCCTGGCAGAGGCAAGGTAAATGGAGGGGGGGACCCCACCAGGCAAGGGCCGCCCTCGCCACCCCACACACATGGAACAACACAGGGCAAACAAGTCCACCGCTGGGTGCTTCTCTTGCCTTTGTACTGGTGAGTGATGTCGCAGCAGGTGAGCAACCAATCGGCGCAATAGCAGAAATTCAAACTTAAAATCGGCGCCAAGTTAAATTAATTTTTTTTTTTCTTAAACCTCAGATAGCAACAACCAGTCCAGTCCTTTCTGCTGATCAAACCCAGGCAGCTACAGGGACCACAAATCACCCGAATGGCCCTCACTGAGTCTTTTTCCTTCCCGACGAATCTCCTACTATGCAGCATGGGTACTAACTCCTTCAGTCCTAAGTGTGCAGCGAGAGCTTCAGCGGGCAGGGGAGGACAGCCTGACTCCACATCCCTGGCAGTGGCAAGGTAAATGGGGGGGGCCGTCCTCACCACCCCACACACATGGTTAGCTGCCTTATATGGGGCTGAAGGGGTGGAAGAATTGGGAACTTCGCTACACTCTTGTGGTAACTGAGTTTAGAGCCAGAACATTTTTCAAATTCAGAGATTGTGAATGTAATGTCCGAAGGAATTAGTGAAGGGGTGGTGCAAATACATAAGTTATCTGCATAAGCACTGATGACAGGAACTGAGAAGCTATTTGGAAATACCAATTTGGGAATGCAGGGATGGTTCAGTATTTTCCTTAATAAAGGGTCTATTTGGACTATGTAGTGCAGAGGGCTTAAGGGGCAGCCCTGTCTAACCCCTTTTCTACCCCAAAAGGCTTCCCCAGGAGAATTATTAATATATGATGTAATCCAGGCTGTACTTTATAACAGTTCTATCCAGGAGATAAACTGTTTAGGAATATGGTAAAACTGCAAAACCTGAAATAGAAAGCTATGGTTCACCCGGTTGAAGGCCTTCTCCTGATCTAATGAAAGAAGAAGAGCTGGGGTCTCAGATGAGCAGGAATATACTATATCTCTGAGTAGAGAAAGTGTGTAGCATAGATCTATTAGAGAGTGCACAGGTTTGTTCCTTAGTAACTACCATGTCTGCAATGGGTAGCAATCTGTTCAGCAATATCATGGTGAATATTTATAGTCAATATTTAAGAGACTGAGAGGTCTCCAATTCTTAATGTCAAACCTATCCCCTTTCTTAAATAACAGGATCATAATTGCATCTGAGAAACATTTAGGAATAGAATGGGTATCTAAGATACTATTAAACACACAGGTCAGTACAGGAGCAAAAATGACTATGTATGTCTGATATAATTCAGCAGTTAGTCCATCCACTTCCAGAGAGGTTTTTTTTTTTTTTGTTTCTTAATAGCAGAAATTACTTCTTCTATTATGAAGGGGGTGATCAGAGCCTGCAACTGATCTATAAGGACCTCAGGGATATCTAAGCCAGATAAAAAAGGGGTAGAATCCCATTTCTTGGTGGTGGAACTGAACATTGTTTCCAGATAAGACTGGGACATTTGTTTTATATGAGGAAATGAAAAGTATACTATATTGGTAGCTGGATCAGTGATTTGCTCTGAAAGAGTAGCAGATACTCTATCAGAAAAACTTTTGTAGATATCCAGGGAGGATTTAGATATTTGGGTTCCACACTGGGCCTCAAATTTACATGAGAATGCCCTATTGTATTGTTAGGTGGCCATATCCGTTTTTAATTTCTCTATCTGCTGAAAATAATCTACCTTGGTCTCATACACCAATGGTATCATGTTTAGAAGTTGTTGGCATAATTGAGTATATTTAAAATAAGCAGATAAAGCCCTGTGTTTAGCTATTTTAATGAAAAAACATTGTAGGTCAGATTTAGTGTCCTCCCACCAGGCTATAGGGGAATGGTATGTGTCTATAATGAAGACCCTAGCGTGTAACAGTTGTAAGCATTTTTCTGAAATCCATGTGTCTAATAGTAAAGAATTATTCAATTTCCATCTGGACTTAGGGATACTGGGAAATGGGCCTCCTGCAGGGGAGTATAGTAGAGTCACAGCTAGATGATCAGAGGTTTCACAGGGGATTGCCGCACTTGACAAACTCTGACATTTTTCCAGACAAACAGGTAATCAATATGGGTGGCAAGGGTCCCTCTGTAATAAGTCTTAGCACCTTCCGAATGTACTGCCCAATACCCATCAGCCAAGTGAGCAGTTTGAATTAGTTTTAGTAAAGTAGCAGTATCTCCAAAAGTCTTGTGGACATTACTCCCCTTATCTGCTGGGGAAAGCCCACAGTTAAAGTCCCCACCAAAATAGACATATCGGGTAGTAAATGAAAAAGGCTGAATCTGGAGAAATAGAGAAGATCTTGCAGCTATACTCTGTGGAGTGTATATGCCCCATATGCTCCATCAATCAACATAGCCTGCCCTGGAGCTATATCTAACACTTTAGAGACCCTAAACTTAAACCCTGAAAATAAGATCCCCACCCCATCACAAGTATCCTCCCCATGTGACCAATAGGAAGGTGCTGATGTCCATCTATTCTTGTCCTGAGCTAGTTCACACCTAGTCTTTATTCTAGTGTCCTGTATGAAAAAGAAATCATGCTTAAGTGTTTGTAAGAAGCCTAACGTGGAAAGTTGTTTACTGAAAGTTTTAATACTGCACACATTCAGTGTACAGCATCGCAGATGAAAGGGGTTAGGCATTTTGTTTTAGCATATAGTGACAGAGAGAAAAGCTAAGCACTGGAGAAGAAAAGAAGGGGTAATCCTAATTGGCTCTTAAATTTTCTCCTATTGGAGTATGATGGGCCTTGAGTTTGTTCAGTGGGAATGTCTCCTTTGTCAGATTCTGCAGTAAACTCCATCTTAGAGAAGGATGCCACAGAGGAGTCAGAGTCAGCATCCTCCCCTTCCATGTCTCCCCACTGGTGTCTTTTAGGCAGAGCGTGGCATTTGTTCCTTGTCAGAATGGTTTTGGCAGGAGTACAAGAGTTAGATTTCCTCTTCCCTTTCCCATGTCTAGACGATGGAACCAGAGTGAAAGGTTCCTCCACCCTGGGGGAGGGGCAAACTATCTTGTCCAGGAAATTCTGACTCCGGATGAGTCCTCTCGAGGCTGACAGCCTTCATGGGCAATCTCCATCCCTGTTTGTAAACCCTGGGGGAGATCTAGAGCCCGTGGCCTCAGGGGCTTCTACAGTTTGGGAATCTGTGGATACAATAGTAGTTCCAGGAAAGACTGTGGAAAGGGAAAGTTCCTCTTGTTAGGCAAGTGTCTGAGCTTGTGACTTAATAATTATATTGGTGTGATCTTGAGGAATGCAGTCAACCCTATTATGTTCAGCCCAAGGACATTGTGGATAGGTGTGACCATGTTCTTCACACAAGTTACACATCCTGGGATTGGGGCACACTAGGCTGACATGACCATATGTAAGACATAAAAAGCATCTAGGCTGGTCACAAGTATAGCTTAAATGGGTACGGGAACCACATTTGTAGCATGTGCAAGGTTGTCCTGGGTAGAAGCATATGCCCCTGTCACACCATATATGGAAACTGCCAGGCAGGTGCATAATCCCTTGCTCAGTCTGTTGTAATTGTACCTTGATTTTCCACCCTCCCATCCATACCAAGTCCACATCTAAAATTGGGTGAGGTGTGTCTAGTAACTCGCACCGCTGTTTCAACCAATGCTGGATGTCATTTATATTGACCCCCTCACTTTTAAATAACAAGGTAATAAGTTTAAGCAAAGGCTTAGTGAGTGGGATCAATAGAAATGAGGTCCACAGCAGAGAAGTCTTAACTTGTTCGCATTGTACCCAAAATTTCTCCAAAGTGTTAACATTCTTGAAACTTATATCATAAATTGATTCTCCTTTTACATGTATAAAGGCAAAAAGTTCAGTTGGGCTAATTCCTAGTGTGTCTTTTAGCATGTTATGTAAAACAGTTCTACGTGAAAGAGCTGAATTTAAATCACCTAAATATTCAAGACGAACAGCATTTCAATGCTGAACAGGCTCGCCAACAGTTTTAAACAAGTGACTCCATTTAAAGCTAGAGTAATTTTTTCCTTGTATATTAGGTAAAGGCTCAGAGCTCTCACGTGAGGTAGGATTCTGTGCGTTGGGGCCCAGTGGCTGGTCTGAAGTTCCAGGCTGTGGACAAGAGCCTGCATCAATAGTTGGCTGGGTTTGAGTGTTACATGTAGGATCCTTGGTTGATCCAGTGTCCCAGGGATTAGATTGCAAGCTTGATGTAGAGGTCCCGTTTGCTGATGCAATAATGTCCACCACTTGGACAGGTCCAGGTGAAGTCCAAAGAGATCCTTTTTTATCTTGCTACCAGCCAGCAGCTCCTAGAGCAACATCTGGAGACCAGATGCCATCAGATTCTGCCGAAATTCTGTTTGTAGGTCGCAAATGCAGCCGAGACATTTGAAAATGAGTGGCAGAGTTATCATTGTTATCAACAGGAGGCTGAGCCAAGAGTGCAGAAAAATCATCATCAAGAATATCGTCTTGAGAAGCCGCATCATCTTGTGCAAGTTTTGTCAAGAAGCTTTTGTGCTGAGAAAACATTTGTCTGAGCTGGGTTTCTGAAAGTTCGTTCCAACTTGTACACACCTGAGGCTCCATAGCAGGTTTAAAGTCCATTGCTAAGTCATCTTCGGCAGGTGAAACTCGATTATCATTAGGATTCAAAATACCTTCTACCAGCTATTGTTGAGAATTTGAATCCATATGTGGAACATTATCAATGGATATAGGTGGAAATTCAGAGCTAGAAGGTTGAGCAACACCTACACCGCCACCATTTTGGAAGTCCGCCATCTTGGACAGAGGGACAGAGGTTCCCCCTTCTGACCGAGTAGGGGAATATTTTAATTCAGAACTTGAAAGCAAAATACATACATGAAAGTGTGACAACACACAGATTCATAATACAAAAGGCAAAAAGGAAAAACAAAACACATAACTAAGTATTTCTTCATACTTACTATGAGATATCCAAAGGATGCTGAAACCTCTCCCCCCTCCCCCACTAAAAGAGTTGGGGAATATTTTATTCAGGACTTGAAAGCAAATTTGAAAGTATTACAGTATACAAGACCACAATACAAAAGAGAAGAAAAATAAAAATAAAACACATGACTAAGTATTCCATCATGCTTACTAGTACAACGTAACTTATCCAAAGAGTGCTAAAACTTCTCCCCCTCCCTCTCACTAAACGAGTGGGGGAACACTGTATTTAAAGCTGCAAAACAAAACCACATAAACTATAGATATTCCATATATAGGCCCATAAAGAAAATGAGATAATCCTAAATATATAAGGATATCAGATATATAGGAATCATAACACTAGTGCCCCTTTTTCTAGAAGGGGTGAAGAAAAAACTGTCAAAAGGGAGAAAAACCAAAAAATTTTAAATCTGCATACAACCATGTCTACTGTACATGAAACACAAAGCTGTCCCAAAGAATTGGCTTGTACTACTATCCATGCTACAAAGCCACAGCATTTAAAGTCAATAATAGAATAGTAGACACAGAGCACTTCCTTGTCCAGAAAAGAATAGGTGTAAAGGGAAGAATCAATTTCTCTAAATTACCTATGGTTCTCTCCAAGCATGTGTCTAACTAAGACATATTTCTCCACCATAATCTATACAATTCCAGTAGAACTTTACGCTTTTCTATAACTTGCCACCGCAACACTGCTTTCTGCAGTAACAAAAATACTTGCTCTCCAGATAATTGCTGCTGTAGGAGGGACCATCCACACCTAGCTAACCAAAGTTGATAACTAATGTAACTCATCACCAGCCTAATTGAAGTAGCATCAAATTTCACCCATGCTCCAGGCAACACTACATCTGTCCGAATCTGAGGTAATTGATTTTGGAAAGGGTTCAGAGGCCATTTCTTGTGAAAAACTTCCCAAAAGGATACAGCAAATGGACATTCTAATAGAAAATGTGAAAAAGTTTCTATTTTCTCCATAAATTCATTCCCTCTAGGGCAAGTACGTTCTTTAAGTCCCTTATGTTTTAAATTACACCAACACCCAATTTCTGGTGTGCACATAACCATATGAAATCTTTCATATAGTATGGAAGTCTCTTACTGGATAAAAAGGAATTTTTCGTGGTGTGTTGGGTAGTCGATCATGTGAAATACCATGGGGAAACATAATAGGAGGATTCCAATAACCAATTATATAAGGATTTCTTTGATAATGTATGAAGGGAAGTCTTCATGACCTTCCAAATTTTTTATTTACTTACTACTCCTGCAAAGTGACCTGACAGGTGGGTTATCCGGGTCTGTCATGGAAGAGGAGTAGACAGGTCTCAATCATTTAATAGGGGTCCGATTTCATCCTCTACCCGGGGGTCCATATTTTCGTAGTATGATTCAACAGGGGCACAAGATTATAGTAAATAAAAGAAACATAAAAGAAAACCGCAGGGTTCAGCATACCTAGGCCACCTTCCTGTATAGGTAAATATGTAATACCTCTCTTTACAGGGTCCAGCCTGCTGCCCCATAAACATTGAAAAAATACGCTATAGACCGTAGTTTCAAGAGTCAATGGGGGAGGAAAAATAGCGGCTAAATACAAAAAATGAGACAACAAAAAGGTTTTAATTAAATAAATTTGTTTTGCCTTTGTCATCTGCCATTTATTCCAGCATTCTACTTTCATTTTAGCTGACTTGAATAGCAAGTCCCAATTATACCTTTGAGAGTCATTTCCACCAAAGTAAACTCCCAATATTTTCCTATACAACACCTCTACAGGTATTCCCCAAATTACAGACACATCCCCAGCGTCATACCCCAAAGGTAAAATACAGCTCTTTTGAGAATTTATCCTTGACCCAGAAGAAATATTAACAAATTCTTGTAACAAAGAGCGAGCAACTGTAGCAGAGGACTTATCTGCCAAAAAAATCTCTAGATCATCAGCAAATGCCAAAGCTACTACCTGCCTATCCTCGGATCCTACTGAAAGTCCAGTTATTGCTTCTGTCCCATATAGCACATGCAGCAATGGATCTAATGAGAGAATATATAAGAAAGGACTAAGGGGGCAACCTTGTCTCACCCCTCTGTGTACTTTTACTGCTTTACCCACCCAACCATTTATACTTGGTAAAAGGCTAATTCCTGTATAACAAGTCTGTAACCATGTGATAAACAAAAGTGGAAATCCAAAACCTTTTAATGTTTCCCACAAATACACATAGTCGACCCCATCAAAAGCTTGAGATTGATCTAAACAGACCAAATGTCCAAATAATTCCTGTGTGTCTTCCTTATGTAAAATCTCCCGTACCAAAATAAGAGCAACCTGGACTCTTCTCTTTGGAATGCTGCTAAACTGGGATGAATGCACTACCAGATCAATTACACTTGCCAGTCTATTACTCTAAATTTTCATCAGTATTTTATAGTTTGTATTCAAAAGTGAGAGCGGTCTCCATTGTTTTAAATCTCCCCGACATCCGCCCTTAAAAATCAGGATCAATAGTCCCTCTAACATATTCCTAGGGAGTTCTTGTTGGACTAGACAGTTATTTAAACATGTACCAAATTCTGGTCCTAAAATGTCCCAAATGTGTTTATAAATTTCATGTGGGAGGCCATCAGACCCCGGTGTAGTACCAGTTTTGAGTGACCAAACAACAGACTTCAATTCAGCCTGTGAGATGGGAGTAGTCAGAAGAGATCCATCTTCTTGTGAATGCTGGGGTAAACTGATGCTTTCCAACCACGTCCGCATCTTTTCAACCGGTAGGTTTTGGCTAGTAAAAATGTGGGTAAAATGGGAGGTAATTTCGTCCAGTATGCCAACAGTGGTATACATCGGAATTCCAAAGGAGTTATTAAGGTACTCCATATTGCGTCGTTTCTGGAGGAGTTACAGAGATTCAAATGGTAAAGTATCACTTACTTTACAAGTAGTACCATATTTTTGTTTTTATTCTAGAGACTTTAGGGCCTCAGTTTGTTTAATTGCCAATGCTTTTTTTAAATGTTTGATCCTCTGCAGATCTTCCGACCCTAACTCGGGCCTGAAAGATGTCCAGAAAGAAATACTATTTCTTAAAAAGGAGATCTCATTCTGCTGGAGTTTCCCATTAATACGCCCCATTTTGCAAAATAAATATTTTATCTCTTTTTTTGTATCTTCCCACCAGTTAATACTATTTTCATATTAAAAAAAACACAGATTTTCATGCTTGAAGTATTGAAAGGAAGCCTTCTTTTACCATCGGAATAGTTAACAATGAAATATTTAATTTCAACATCCCTGGTCCCCGCCTCTCCTCTGGGAGGTCACTAAGGACAAGGTTTAATAGTCCATGATCTGAAGTAGCTACATCCTTTAAACAGACCTTCTTAATATTTGAAAAGGCAAGCACAAAAAAGTAATCAATTGTGGAGGCTCGAGGGCCACAAAAATATGTACAATGCTCATTTAATGGGAGAGAACCAAAGGCATCTATAAACCCTACGTCACTAAGAAGATGGGCCAGGCATTGAGCATCACAATAAACTTTTTTCTTTGAAGCAGAGGTAGAGTGCTGGGGTAAAGTAACATTAAAATCCCCACCCAAAATCACTAAATGAGATGTCTGTAATAACGGAGATAGAGAGCGAAAAAGGTGTACTCTATCATATTTTGTTTGTGGGGCATAAATGTTTATTAGTCTGACCAATTGATCAGCCCATTTTACATCTAGCAATAAAGCTCTACCTGGTTTTATCTCTAAGTGATGTATAACCTGTACTTTAGAGGGAAAAAAAAATCCCCACCCCTGAACATAAATCATTCCCTTGAGACCAAAAACTGTCCCCCCCAAATCCATGCAGTTGAGGCCTCGGACCGTTCATCTAAGGAATGTAACTGCACATCCTGAAAAAAGATGCAATCCAGGTTCTCATGCAAAAAATATGCAAAGGTACTGCAGCATTTGGTGAGGGATTGAATGCTATTAACATTCAATGATGCTATACGAAAGGAAAAGGGGCCCATATTTTCATTATAAATGAGGCTTCATTTTATTCTGCTTGAGGCTCTTGTTACCCTTCCACCTTTGGCTCCAAGGGTTGAATGATCAGGTTGGTCTGAGCATTCAATTTGGGGCTCAGCCATCACTACTCCTTCTGTAGGGAGGTCCATAGGAACTTTAGTCAATACTGTGAACTTATTGGAGTCCTCTAAGGGACCCTCGGGACCAATTTTCCTCAATTTGGCTTTTGATTTAGAAGACATTCCTTTCTTCCCCTGAACCAATGTAAAATCTTCACTGTTGGAAGTGGGTTCGGAGGGGGGGGTTCTGCTATAGAGGCATTGGCAGTCACAGTAGAAATGTCTTCCTGCATCTGGGGTGTAGTTGCTGTGGATTGGATCTCCAGGCCATAGTCTTGGATAAAGGGGGGCATCAAAGGTCGTGGCTCAGGAATAATTGCTCCAGGTGTCAGGGTCATTCGATTCCCTGCAGGGGCTTGGCCTTGTTTCACAGCCAAACAAATATAATGGTATTGAACCCCAAAATCAGCATCTTCCGTGTTCCATGCAGTAGAGGGACAGTCCTCAAAAGTATGGCCAAGGTCATCGCAAAGGTTCCTTTTAGCTGCTGGAAACAATGGGCACTAGGATGGCCCAATTCCCCACAATGAGAGCAATTTAAAATGTCGCATGAGGTACTGATATGTTTAGATGAGCCACATTTAAAACATACCCTAGGCTGACCAGGATAAAATAAAAATTCTTTATCCCTTCCAATAAAGAAACAGTTCAGCAAATGTGTTAGATCATTATCACCATGGTGTAGCTTGATGTGAAATTTCCACCCCCGTTCCAAAAACCTTCCGCATCCATAATAGGCATAGGGTTTCCTTGAATGTCACATCACTTTTCTAACCAATGTACTATATCCACAGTGTTCACCCCTTCATTCCGAAATAATATGGTAATAACATGAAAGGGTTGTTTGGTGAGGAGTAGTACAATAAAGCCAGACTATAGGGGGTTGGTTTTTAGGTTAATATACCAACACCAAAACATTTCCAATAATGCAGGGGTGCGAAAACTAATATCAAAAGTGAATTCCCCCTGCACATGTATTAGGGCATAAACCTATAAGGGAGAAAACCCCATTCTCTTTTAAAGTAGCATTTTTCCCACAAAAAACCTATCAGGAGGGTTTTCTCGAGGGCCCACATATCTTAGCTGGATTGCATTTCTCCTTTTAGCTAGTTCCACTGTCTTATGGAAATTACTAACATAAGTTGGTTTTACAGGTTCTCCGGGGTTTAAGCCTGATGTGGGACCTGAATTAGCATGAGGAGCTGGGTTTACCTCGGAGCTCCCAGTATTTTCAATTATCTGATCCTCTAAATGTTTAAAAATTATTTCAGTCTGGGGGTTTCTTAAATTTAAATCATTTGTAAAAGAAACTGAATCTCCACTTATCTGAGTCGGGGACCTGCTAACGATCATAGGCACTGCAGGATTAGGCTTCCAATGTCCATTGGAAAGCAGAATCCAGTCTGCTGCTAACAGGACCTTGTCAGGGGACCAAGATCCTGGTTCCTCAGTGCTCCAATCATGCCTCAGAGGTGATTCAACTGGCTCAAAGGACTCCTCGGACCTCTCCTCCACTGAAAGTTATTTATTAATTCCGCTTGGCACTGTGGTATCTGGAGATGTATCCGATCGTTTCCTCTTTTTGTCCTCCGCTTGCTGAAGATGCTCTGTTGTCAGTTGCTCGCTGACACGGAGCAACTCCGCAGCCAAACACTACTGCTTTTGCTCCAAACTCAATTAATCGGCTGATTCTGCAGGTGAGGAACCACCATTATGGATGATCTGCTGGCCACCCACTGGGTGCATTCCAGGCATCCCCACAATGGATTCTTCATCTTGTGCACGCATCTCAACTTGTGAAAACTCCTGGGCTCCCGCAGTCCCAGCCATCCTTACACCACCAGACTCTGCAGCGAAATGAAGCATTTCACCATGCAACAGGACCCCTTCTTCAAGAGTAGGGGAATTTTTTATTAAAACTTGAAATCAAAATATACACAAAAAAGTGTTACTGCACACAAACATACTACAGAAATAAAGGCAAACATAAATAAGTATTACATCATACAATCAATACGAAAATTCATTTTCACAGTCTCCAAACTAATAAAAAGAAATACTAGAACCCCCCCCCCCCCGGAGCAGAGGAAAAAGTCTGAAAATTCTAACAAAAAATCATACAATATAATATGAAAGCATACAAAATAACATATAAAACATAAAAAAAGCAGTAGAAGAAATCATAAACAATTGTCCTGACAATACCTCCTAAGACAAGCAATAATGCTCAGGCGGTTGGGTAATAACACCGGACTGGCTAGGGCGTAATGAGGCCCCGACGAGGTGGAGGGCCTTATAGCCCCTGGTCGGGTCCAGTATTGGCCTATACCACTCCACCCTGAGGGCATTATTGCGCTTTAGAAATGGGCTTTCATTTTTTTTTATTTATAAAATGAGTTTCTAGGGAAAAACAGGTAAAAAAGTAATTAACATATGAGAAACAGGAGTTTCTGTTAAATAGTCCCTTTAGGAGATGCCACTAGAGGGTGCTGCTGTCTATGATAAAGCACAATACCGCCACCCTGGAGGGTAATATTGTGCTTAGAAAATGGGCACAGTAAAACAAAATAAGTTTAATAAAATGTTAATACAAAATTAGTTTAAAATAAGTTTTGAAATAAAATTGTCCCTCCGCCTGTATTACAAATGTGTGTTGTTGTTTTTTTATCTAGGGACTTTTGTCCTTCTAGAGCCCCTGTAGCTGTGGCTTTTGATCCTGGTTGTCATGGTTACTGCCCTCCCCAGGTCTTTTGCAAGCAACAGGAGTTAGTATTTGATTTTTAACTTTACATGAAGCTGCTTCTTACTTTAATTTACAAGAAGAAATATTCAATACTGCTAAGTGTGTGGCTCACACACATAGGTATGACAGAAATGCTCCTGCTTTCCATGACTGCAGCACCTGATCGCTGAGAAAGTAGAAGAAAAAATTAAATGCTTAAACTTCAAAAGAGGTACATTTGCATTACTGCCTTATAAATAACAAGGGCAAAGTGATCGCTGGTAGCGGATGGGGTGGACAGTGTAACTGGTGGGTGCTTGGAGAGAGCCTGCCCTGGGGATTCAGGAAGCAACACTTTTATTTCTTTCCCGCTATACAGTCTTGCTGCCTGTTTTGAGGACCGGGACTAAGTTCTTACCTTTTTTTTCCTATGGGTTTCTGGTCGTTGCTGCTTGTTCTGAGCCCGAAGACTGTGACTGTGAAGACAAGAGTAGCGCTGAAGCCTGAAATCACAAGCGGCGACGTTAATCAGCTGGGACAATGGACAGTACTGTGGCTGTTGTTAGAAGCAGTTTAGGCAAACATGAATGGTTTCACTTGTGAGATTTTACAACAGCAAAAAAAAGATTGTTCTTTTTGTTTTATGGGTTACTGCCGTACGGGTGGGGGGCAGCTGCCAGCTGGGTAGCAGTGGAGTTGAGCGGGGGGCATTTAAACTGAAAATCTTTGACTCAGTGCTGGAAGAAAAAATGTGTCCAAGAACGTGTTTCTTTTCATGTATTTATTTTTGGGATTTTGCTGAGGAGAGATCAGGAGAATGGCTGTAGGATTAGAGTCGGGTCTCAGCTCTCGCTAAAGGAGACAAAAAAATGGCAGTTTTTTTGACTTGAACATTCCACTAGCACTTTGATACTGGTAATTGGGTCAGGTGAGACTGGCACTTTTAATACCCGGGCTCTGTTGTCTAATAGATGCCCACCTTGCCAGGGCTATCAGCCAATCAGAGCCTGGAATTTTATTAGACCATTTTCTAAGATATAATACATCTCACGTGCGGAGACCTACCCCACATCCAAAAACCAGTCCATATGACGCCACCTCTCTTGAAAAAGGGAGCGTGAACAAGTGAAAAAGTTCAAATCCCTTGAACCTTTAAAGGAAATATATACAGTCCAGAATAATTGTTCAGCAGTAACCCTTCTTTTATATAAAGTCAATTGGCATCTCGAATGCCATATATGGTACTTGAGTATCAATAAAATTAAATGAACGGTTCCTGAATCATACTTAATCCATTTCTTTGGTAACAAACCCAACAACAAAATATCTCTAGTTAGACAAGAAAAAGGAAAAGAAGGCCACTGTGAATAAAGAAATGACCAAAAGGACAAAATAAAAGGACATTCAAAAAATAAATGATCTACAGTTTCCAAAACCCCATGGCACATGTCATCCCTGGGGCACACTCTCTCAGCTAATCCCTTATGCTTCAAATTATTCCATACATTTAGTTTGTCATGAACACTTAACCAAAGAACATTCCGTATCTTTCCCTGCAATCTAGGATTAAGCAACATTTTTCCTATAATTGCAGTTTCACTTGGAGTTTTAATCCAATATCTAGGAACATCAATAAAAAAACTAGAGACAATAGACACATACATCTATTTCCTAGAAAGGGTCAATAACTGTCTCCTAGTAATACCCCATAGCTTCAATTTCCCAAAAATATACTGCATATATGAAGGGAGGGCCTGAAGTGATTTTTGTTTTGGAATGGCGGACTCAATACCCCAGGAAAGAAGCCATGGGTCAACTTGGTCAGAAACCCAGGGGTTCCAAACCTTGGGCCCATCGCCCATCACTGGCATCAAATTCCCATACAAAAATAAAGAAAAGAAAAAAACAATAGGGTGAATCATCTGCAATCCACCATCTTTGATAGGGCGATACAAAACCCCTCTTTTAATTGGATTAAGCCGGCTACCCCAAATACACTGAAAAAATAAACCATATAGTACAGTCTCTAATCATACAGTTAGTAGAAAAACCAAGCATAAATGTAGAAACATTGTCAATAAAAAGGTTTATACCATATATACTCTTTTTAGCTTGGACATATGCCAAGAGTTCCACTTTCAAATTTTCCCCATAGCGTCTGATATAATAAGAGACCAATTATAAGTACTCATGTCCCCCATACCAAAAAAAAACCCCAGTAATTTCTGTGGTTGAGTCTGACAAGGTATGTCCAAAAAAACAGAATTTTAGGAACCAAGTCACCTATAGGAAGACATATACTTTTGGCAATATTAATAGTGGTATTAGTTAACAGAGAAAAATGCATAATTTCCTGAGCAGCCATATTTGCTGATGCCTGGTCCCCCAACACCAGGCACATATCATCCACATAGGTTATACTTTTAACCTCCATATCCCCACTATGCACTGAAAGACCCCTAATATCTTCATGCAGCTGTAATTTCCTTAAAAGCGGATTTAATGCCAAAATATACAAAGCCAGACTCAGGGGGCAACCTTGCTTAACCCCCCTCTGAACTAGACAATTAGCCCCCACCCAGCCATTCACATAAGGTTTAACCATAGCCTGTTGGTAATATAACTTAAGCCAGTTCAAGAAGATAACCGGAAGACCATGACTTTGAAGTACAATCCATAAATAATCATGACAAACAGTATCAAAGGCCTTATCTTGATCCAACCCTACGAAATAACCACTCACTTCCCCTCCAGATCCCTTTTCCATAATTTCCCTAAGCAAAATAAGTGCATCAGCTATTTTTCTCCCAGGAACAGCACAAAACTGTGTGGGGTGGACTATATCATCCAAAACTAAAGTTAAATGATGATACAACAATTTCGCCAGGATTTTACTATCTGTATTTAAAAGAGTAATGGGCCGCCAATTATCCAACAGGGATCTATCACCAGTTTTAAACAGAAAAAAAATAAGGCCAGTGTACATACTATCTGGTAAAACACAGGAATCCAGAAAAGAATTGAAAGCTGCAACAAACTCAGAGGGGAGTAATGGAAAAAGTAATTTATAAAACTCATTCGGTAGGCCATCATGCCCTGGAGCTACCCCTGGTTTTAAACTAGAAATAATGGAACCCAACTCATGTTCAGTAACAGGGGCAATCAAAGAAGATTTCAGAGTGTCAGGGATTTGTGCCAAATCACAAGAACCCACCCAATCAAACACCTCTGTTTCAAGGATAGCTACAGAAGAAAATTTAGACTGTACAAAACTTTCCACTTCCTTCATGATATCAAAGTTCCCAAATTTCTCAGACCCATCCTTAGATTTAAGGGAGTACATGACCTTATGGTGACGCTGAGCAGAGCAGGAATCAAAAGAATTAACACTGCTCTGTTTCCCAGTGCATCCCCTTTTTTGTTCGGCTTCTAAGGATGTCATCCTATTATATTGCAAACTTGTCAAGTTAGGCTTAATCTGTTCTATTTGATCAACATAAGAAGTCCCAGTAGAAACCTGTAATGACTGCAATAACACAAGTTGTTCAAGTAAAATCTTATAATCCTCCTTTCGTTTTGTACCATTTAATTTACCAATTAACTGAAAATATCTTTGAAAATAGGCCTTACTATCCTTACCACCAGTCTGCCAAAGAATCGTATAGAAAAGCTACAGATTGTCTGGCTTGTACCAGGGCCTGAAAACCCTCCCACATGTCATCAATTGCCATCAAACTTAAATTTAGTCTCCAATACTCCTTTCCTCTAACAGTAGCATCAAGATCTGAGAGAGAAACAACAAGGAGACCGTGGTCAGAAGTAGCAACAGGTGTCACACATTTATGCCTAATAGTTAACTGAGGGGATAAAAACCAAAAATCTATCCGGGTAGATAAAAGACCCTTAAAAAAGGTATGGGGGGGCTTAGGGATATCCGGAAAGGCAAAGGCATCAACAAGCCCGGTCAATTGTAACACATGATTAAGGTACTGTGAATCGCAATAAAGTTTAGAGACCCTGGGACCCCTATCTGAAAACAATCTACTTGTATTAAAGTCTCCACCAAAAAGTATATATCTAGACATAAAAATATATGGCAAAATAAGCTTAAGCAACTCTATCCTGCCAGTTTTAGTTTGAGGGGCATATACATTTATGAGATGAAAATCCATCTCTTGAAGCTGCACATCCAACAAAAGGGCTCTACCTGGGAAAATGTCTACAGAATGAAAAACTTTAATATTATGAGTAGAAAAACAAATCCCTACCCCACTACAAAGATCAGTCCTCCCTGACCAAAAACTAGCTCCCCAAACCCAGGCATCCCTCCCTATCTTAATAACAGTTTGGGACTGTAGCCTGGTATCCTGAAAAAAACTCACACCAAAACATAAATCTGAAAATAAAGAAAAAGTCACCAGCCTCTTTCGCTCTGACAACACACTATTTGTGTTGAGAGAGACTATAGTTAAATCATAATGACTCAGACCCATAACACAGATCAACGAGGGAGTCAAGGTACTTTCCTAGAGGAGGCCCTCACACCCATACGCCTCCTCCTAGTTTGACTGGCAACAGTACCTTCCGGATATTCAGCATCAGAGGGGGCTTCAGCCTGGGAAGAAGCCCAAGAGGCAGTGTCAGAGTCTAAATCATCCTCATATATACCTTTCCGAAGAGGATGAAAAGGATTGTCATGAATAATTGCCTCCACAGAACTCCCAGGCTGAGCCTTACCCTTTCGTCCCTTCGTCCTCTTTTTTCCTTTTATTTCATGACATCCATCACTCACAGGAGGAGGAGGCTTGGGGGGGCCATAGAAACAGAAGACTGAGGGACAACCCCAGGGACCATGGTAATATCCCTACTCCAAACCTCGGAGTCTACAATAGCAACATTATCTGAATTGACCGCATCCAGATTCACCACAACTGGGGCAGTATGGGGAGAAGGAGAAAACCCCCGAAAGCCAGGGGCCGATTTAGATTTCTGAATATAAAAGTCTTGGATAGTGAAGTCTGCATCAGCAATATTATGAGATGCAATGGGGCAAGTTGGAAAGGAATGCCCCTCCTCTTCACACAAGGTACACTTCAAAGAGTTTGTACAATGGAAACTCGTGTGACCCAATTCACCACAGAGAATGCATTTAAGCATTTCACAGTTGGGGCTAATATGTCTGGCAGACCCACATTTAAAGCACCTATGGGGTTGTCCTGGGTAAAAGATGAAACCCTTATCCCGCCTAATGTAAGACAGTTTGGCAAGTGTTTTAAGTCTGTACCCTCATACCGTAATTTAATTTTTATTTTCCAACCCCCCTTCCAAAAACCTTCCCCATCTAAAATGGGCTCAGGGATACCTTGCACCTCACAGTGTTTATCCAACCAGTAAAGGATATCCTGATTATTGACCCCCTCATTACGAAATAAAACAGTGATAACCCAAAAATATTGTTTAGTTAAAGGAATAATTTGAAAGTGGGTCCACAGGGGGTTAGTCTTTAAATTCATATATTGAGTCCAAACTTTTTCCAACAGATCTGGGGTTCAAAAACTAATATCAAAAGTGGATTCCCCTGCTGCATGAATGAGAGCATAAACATCTGCGGGGGTAAAATGCAAAGATTGTTTTAGCAAGACCTTCCCCGCAAAAAAATGATCAGGAGGTGTCTCCATACCCCCTAGATACCTAAATCGCACAGCGTTTCTCCATTTAGCAAGTTCCACAGGCTTCTTAAACAAACTGGCAAAGGTCGGGGCAGAATCAGTCTTTTCACCCAAAGGGGAATCAGGGGCAGCATCCAAATCAGAAGACTCCACAACCGGCGGCAGGGCTGTGTCCACAGAGGGAGTTTGGAAGCTTTGTGGGGACACAGTCAAAAGAGGGGAAAAAGAAACAGTACCTGAAGGCTCCATTTTCCCCTGTTGCTCAAAATCAGCCCCAACCACAGGAGAAGGTGTAATTGATTCCTCGACAGCGTCCTGCACACTGTCTGCTAATATTGGAGTGACGTCAGCCTGCCACATGCTGGCGGCGTCCTGCGACCAACCCGCCCCCTCTAGGGCCCGTTCCGGGGACCAAGCTTCTTTCACGTCACTGCAATATGACGTAGCCACCTGGGGAGGATGTGAAACACCTACTGAAGAAGCCAGCGGAGTAGA
This sequence comes from Neoceratodus forsteri, assembly GCA_016271365.2. NCBI lineage: Eukaryota > Metazoa > Chordata > Ceratodontiformes > Ceratodontidae > Neoceratodus > Neoceratodus forsteri. The sequence goes on from CM028137.1 coordinate 784,552,666, forward strand.
GGAAGAAATAAAAACTTTGGAAACACCTCCAGTAACTTTACCAGGGGAATCATCCCCCAAACATTTACAATTTTTATCTTCCTCGCAGTGCAGTTTCTCTGCATTCAGCTGTGCTTCAATAGCAGACAATTCGGCCTGCATAATTTGCCATTTTTCCTCAAGAGAAAAGTCTAAAACATTTTCCTGGTCTGAAGACTGTAGTGAAACTAAATCTTCAGGCTGCATACCAGTTTCCAAAGCAACCGGCTGAGGTAGAACTTCGGAAACAATGTCGGTGTCTACAGTACCAGGCAGAAAATCCAAATCAGGTCCTGTCCCCTGCACCTCCACACACAAAATGGAGGACTCAATGCTCACAGACTGCAACACTTCCACACCAGGATCCATGGGAGCTGCCATCTTGGTCCCACAGGATAATGGGTTCCCCCTGCTCACAGGAAGTAGGGGAATTTCCCAAGTGCCCTTGCCAAATTCCCCCCATTCACTAAAAATACCACCAACAGCTAAATCAGGTTCAATGTCAGTTGGCATCCATCTGTATTCCCCTCTCCCGGGACAGGGCTGAAAATAGGCAGAATTGTCTAGTCCTCCTTTCCTGGTCAACAAACACTAAATAAATAAAATAAATTAATGGGGAGAAAAACTAAGGCCATCCTCTTTAGTCCCAAAAGCCTAGGCCCTCAAAGGCACAACCTGCTAAAACCTTCCTTCTCTGATGGCTTCCAGACTGAGGTAGTAAACTCCATCAAATATCTGGGAGTCCTCAACCAAGATATTACGGTCACAGACCATGTAGAAAGCCTCACTAAAATCTTGCACACAATAATAGGTCTACTCTACAGGTTAAGCCCATACCTTACCAATGACTAAAAATCACCAACTGCACCCTTCTGCCCGCCCTACTCTATGGCTCCCCTGTTCAGCACTCTGTTAGGAGCACAGAATTGGACAAACTTAAATCCCTGTATCATGCAATAGAGCAGTTCATCATAAGGGCAGCCAGGAAAGAACATTATTGTAGAGTGCTCCAAACCCTGAACTGCCCCACACTGAAAGGAAGCCTGGAACTATCACTAGCCTTCAAACTAAGAAGTAACAATGCCCCCCCCCATCTCAAAGACCTACTAATGACAAAACTGGTGAGACACCCACTCAGAACATGTAAACAAACTGTTTTTGAGATTCCCAGAGTTTGGACACAAGCAGGAAAAAGGTCCTTTGCTACATCGATCCCAACCATTTGGAATGCTCTTCCCAGCAACATACAAGAAAGATCCTCACTAGAGATCTTCAAAAAAGGTCTAGAGGTGCACTTAGTAGAAAGAAGCTCCTGCAACTGTTAGCACTGAAAGGCCCCTTGCTATAGATGGAAAGCATGCCCAAGAAATACCCCTTCTAGGTAGTCACTAGGGAAACCCTAACAAATCCTCCAGAGTCATTATATCACTAAAATAAAACTGATTCCAACCTGTTTGGGGACAAAACAGTTATCTTACCGTATGAAAGTATATATTAAATGTTTAGAATAGAATGTATATGTACCACAGAGAGTCCTTGTAACTAATCTTATGTGTTGTATAATTGACTGCTCCTATCCATTGTGTATTGTTTTCATCCTGTCCTGTGCTCCTTCTCTGTAATTAATCCTGGGTCACCCCTGAAATAGGGCCTTCCAAGACCCAGTGGACTTACCCAGTCAACAATATTTAAATAACTAAATTAATATTTCCGTCAGTATCCATGTACAGGAAAACTACATGTTTGTCTTTGACATGTTCAGCACGGTAACAGCAGATAAAAATTAGTTCTTTAAAATGAACCTCTATCCTCGTCGGAAAGAAATATTTTAATATTTCCATTAATAATTTTTGTGATTCATTATCTCTCTTCACAATGTTTGCAAGTTTTATTAACATCTTTCAGTAAGGAGATATAAAACAATTATTTAGTGTCACATTTTATTTTGTTGGGATCTCTATGGCTTCCACAGCCTCCAGTAGTAGATCATCATGGTAGAAACGTTCAAGTACCTCAAGGGAATCAACAAAGTCCAAGAGGGTAGCATCTTTCAGAAAAAGAGGTGTACAACAACAAGGGGGCACAATTTGAAGACAAAGGGAGGACGGCTCAGAGGTAATGTGAGGTAGTATTTTTTCACTGAGAGGGTTGTGGATGCATGGAACAGCCTCCCTGAGGAGGTCGTGGAGTCAAGAACAGTGGGGGAATTCAAGAATGCATGGGTCAGACATAAGGCAGTCCTAGTGGGGGGGGGTAGGAGGAAGTAAGCTGCTGCTTAACTAGGATCTGCAGCTTATCTGTTAGGTAGGAAAATTGGCAGACTAGGTGGGCCAAGTGGTCCTTATCTGCCGTCAGATTCTATGTTTCTATGTTTCTATCCGTGACCTCCTCAGAAAGAGGAGGATTATCAGGGAGACTGCTTTGCTGTGTACCCAAAATTATTTGGTCCTTTTCTGAAGCAAAAGTATCCCCTAGTCACAGTGGTTTCAGCAAAACATTCAGGTAGACTATGAGATGTTATTTTCCTTAGGTTTATTTAACTGCTTTCAGAAATTGAGGCTTCAGTGTCTTCTGTTTCAGAGAGGCCCACAGTAGAAACACTTTTTCAGTTTTCCTATCCTGAACTCAGCTTTTCCAACAAATATTGCTTGGACAGTCTTTTTCCTTCTCTTCTCAGACCCCCCTTTATTTATTTATTTTTTTTAGTTAGTCCTTTTTACCTGATGGCACCTCAGTCTGCTTCACGTCCCAGCATCTGTCCCATCCAGCTGCCGTCCAGTCTGCCACGGCCCCAGGAGAACCCCACTGCTAATTACCCCCACGGCTTGCCCCCCATGGTGGGGCAGTGGAGAGTCCCCTTTACTCCTCACTGAACCAGGATCCAGTAGCCACTGTAGTGTCCCCAAGGCCTTGACGGCCATTAAGCCGCCGGGACCGCGTGACATATTTGTTCCATTTTCTTGTGTGTGAGAGGGGCGTGCAATGACGTCAAGGGGGGTGCGCATGCGTCCACATGTGCTCCCTCCCGTCCACACATGCTCCCTCCTGGTGCCGTGCCCCAACTCACCCGCCCCAGTGAGGTACAAGCACACCACCCCCTAGCTTCCGCCAGAGGTCGCCAGAGTGCTGACACCTGAAAACCTCCCCTCCCCAGAGAGGGAGATCAGTCCTATGGATGCTCAATCCCTCCCCGCCCCTTCTGACTCCTGGTGAACTGAGTCCATTCCCGAACCCGGGTCGCCGGCACGGAGTGAGATGTGGCATACAGCGCCTCAACCCTCAGAGCTACCAGGCTGGCTCAGGCCCCCCTTATATTGGAAACATCTTTCTCTTTGTAGCAAATATGACCTCTGGTCCAATCACCCTTCTTACACACATAACAGGGTTTTAGCCACTGTCAATAAACACACATCTAAATGTATGTGTGTGTGTGTGTGTGTGTGGGGGGGGGGCTCACAGTGATTCTCAATCAGACCTTTTATGTTAGGTCTGTATCAGTCCTATAGTCAATAATGATTTCTCTCTAACATACTTCCTAAAAAGCGATATCTTTTAAATTACTAAAAGATTGTAAACTTACTTCATTTTGCAAACATGACAGCATTTTATGTTGAAATTGCTGGTTTCCCCTTAAAAACCAAAAACAATTGGGCACTTCTCAACTTAAATCTCAGGTGCTGGCTCACAGGGTGATAACACTGAGCATTGCTACACCACATTCTAAGATTTGATAGTAGCCAGAAAAGAATGGTTCCTTGAGAATATGCAGTTCATTGTTCAATATCATGCCACTAAAATAGATCTTAAAATAAGCAGTCTATAAGGAACAAAGCTTTCAAATAATGTAAAATGGTTGCAGCACCCTGCCTTGGAGTGTATAACAGAACATGTGGCTTCCTTCACTGCTAGCTGTTAATTAATGTTTAAATGAGGCACCTGTTTTAACATGCTCCTAGGAATGATGTCACTTTGCTAGTGTTTGAGTGCCAATAGCAAATAGAGGAAACACGTTAAAGTTAAAACTTGCCATCAGTGTATATTATGCATAAAAAATAAATGCCAATAAAATGGTACCCCTAAGTTTTAAGAAAATTTAACTAAAACCAGAAATCCATAAAAAAATGTACATCATTGTATGTTCTCCCTTACAAAGCTCTTCAGGCAATATTGAAAGTTACTAGAAAGTTACAAGATGCTGTGAATTCCAGTGCTAAGAATAACAATAATAAAAAATAGTGGAAATAGCGATTTAACAACTTTAACAAGTTCTTAACAGCTGCTATGGCTTCTCTCAATAGTTCCTAGTAGCTTTTCAAGTGTTCAGGTATGATTATAATTGTACTTTCTGGCACGGGGTCATAATGTCACAAGACATTATGCCACATGCATATATCACACTGCCAAAGCAGCGTAATATAATGCATGCAGCATAAATCTTTATTTATGCATGAGGCTCCACCCCCAGAACCCCCATTATGTGGGGCTGCACCCCTTACCCCCCCAAATAAAATATCTAACTCGGGGGGGGGGTAGGGTCAGTAAATATTGAACAAAGTGCAAAAAGAGAAAATTTTTCATGAGTCTGGGACCGGGAATCAAACCCAGTCCCAAATGCTTTGCCTGCTTCCATCCCCGCCAGTGGCTCATCCCTTCAAGACACGGCAGCTGCTCGGTGGAAACCCATTGCAACAGAGGTTATATCCTCTGCCTCCGGCAGTGAGATGGTGCAGTACTGCACACAGAACCATTTGCGCTATTGCACCCTCTTGCTGTCTTATACTGTGCTGTTGCAGTTTCGGGGTTTTGTCATAAGCTATTAAGCATACGACATTTTGACCCAGTAGGATGCTTTCTCAGCTTTGTTTCCACTTTTCTTCATGTGTTTTACTTGTTTGCTACTTTCCTCTGCTTCCTCTGATTCACTGGCCTTTGAGAAACAGAGCTCTGGTTCTCTTGATCTTCAGCGTTCCTCTCCATATTTCCTCTATCCTCCCTCCAGTAACTATCTGGTTCTTCAGCAGTCTTTCGGCAGATCTCTGGTAACCAATCAGACCACTATCCATAGACCATTCACCTAGTTTATCACAGTTCCTGTGCAGTTGCCACCACCAAGGTCTTGAACCTCACACTCAGCTTTGGTTACCAGGGGCCTGATATTCAAAAATGGGCAAAACAGAGTGCAAAGTTTTGTGCTGCACTTGCCCATTGCCCATGAATGAGGATGCTGTATTCAGTCATATACGACACTGGCACTACCTGACTTGAATATAGGGGCATGTCAATGCAATGCTAAGCCATGTAGTGCTCTGCCGACATGGATTCCACCAGTATAGGGAACAGCGCACCATACCCGATAGCATCATTAGCCACCAGTGTGATATTCAGACAAGCCCATGCAAATGAACCCATTGGGCATGCAAGGCACTAAGGGGTCATTTACATGCCCATTATGGGCACATTTGCATGGGGAGTGGCAGCAGGTTTGTGCCCCAGTGATTGCCTCCAGTCTCACCCTGACTGCCCACACTCATAGAAACCAAGCAGTCCCTGGTGCCTAGTGGTCACCCCTGCCCTCCGATTGCTGGCCCCACTATAAGTGTAATTGTGCCTGGTGCCTAGTGGTGCCCCCTCACACTCCAGTTGCTGTCCCTGGTGTAAGTGTAATTGCCTCTGGTGCCTATTGGTCACCCCACCCTCTGATCATCAGCCCTGGTGTTATTGCAATTGTCCCTGGTGCCTAGTGATCCCCTGCCCTCCGATTGCCAGCCCCAGTATCATAACATACCTCCCTGGCATCTAATGGTATACCCCACCAACTGCTCCCCATCTTTTTAGAAACTTACCCATTCCCTGGCATCTAGCAGCCCCCTGACATCATGGGCACTGACCGATACAGCCCACTTCTCACCTCCATGGCCAGCCACCGTATGAAAAGACAGGGAGAGTGCATCCTATACACAGTATAGAGCACATGTCCTCTGTATTGCAGAGGGAACATGGACTGTGTACTGTACAGGGAGTGTGCAGCCTGTGTAATCTACAGGGAGTGCACCACCTGTACAGTACACAGGCCACGCACTTCCTGTATAGCACATGGTCCATGATCCCTGTACAGTACAGTACAGAGTATGTGCACTCTGTAGTGTACTGTGCATTGGACATGGACTCTGTCTTCCCATATAGCGCCGGCTGAGGAAGTGATAGGTGAGCTGTGCTGATCACTGTATGGTCTCCTACAGCACCTGCCCTTCAGGTAAAGGAGGGTGACAGGGTGGCTTGGTCAGTGCCCTTGGTGTGGGGGTCACTAGATACCAGAGAATGGGTAGCTTGCTATCGGGATGGGGATCAATGGGTGGGACATGCCACTAGACACCATGGAGATATGTCATGATACCGGGGCCAGTGATCAGAAGACGGGGGACCACTAGGTACCAGGAACAGTTACAGTTACAGTTACAATGGGGTCAGTGCTCAAAGGGTAGGGGAAATCACTTTGCACCAGGGATAATGACACTTACACTGGTGCTGGTGATAGCAGGGTAGGAGGATCACTAGGCACCAGGGATGGATACAGTTGCACTGGGGCTGGTAATTGGAGGTTGGGGGGACCACTAGGTACCAGGGATGAATACAAGTATGCCAGGGCCATTGATCAGAAGGTGAGTGGGACCACTAATCCCCAGGGAGGGATACAGTTACATTGTGGTCAGTGATTGGAGGGCGTTGAGACCTTTAAGCACTAGGTACAATTACAATTACATCATTGCTGACAATCAGAGGGTGGGTGGACCACTAGGTACCAGGGATGAATACAAGTATGCCAGGGCCAGAGATCAGAAGGTGAGTGGGACCACTAAGCCCTAGGGAGGGATACAGTTACATTGTGGTCAGTGATTGGAGGGTGTTGAGACCTCTAGGCACTAGGTACAATTATAATTTATTTTATTTTATTTATTTATTTATTTAATTCATATATCTGATTTACAACCTTTGAGTCAGAGACTCATTTAATTGGAGGGGATTGCAACTGGGGCTGGTAATTGGAGCCCCAGTGGTCCCCCCACCCTCCAATTACACCAGTGTTGACAATCAGAGGGTGGGGTGACCACTAGGCACCAGGGATGAACACAAGTATGCCAAGGCCAGTGATCATAAGGTGAGTGGGACCATTAAGTCATAGGGAGGAATACAGTTACTCTGGGCTGGTGATTTGAGGGCATGGACACCTCTAGACCCCAGGTACAATTACAATTACACCAGTGCGGGCAATCAAAGAATGGGGGGGGGCCACTAGGCACCAGGGATGACTACAATTACTCTGGGCTGGTGATCAGAAGGTGGGGGGACCACTAGGCACCAGGGACAAATTCAGTTACATTGGGGCTAGCAACTGGTGGGTGGGGGAGGCACTAGACACCAGGGAAGATTACATTTACATGGGGCCAGTCTCCCTGTCTAGTTTAACTTTTGCAGCTGTACTTCTGTTTTATTTTTCAGACAAATGACTTGCTTTCATTTGGTTTTAATGTGCTAGATTCATTTTCCATATTTGTTTTCTTATGGGGGTGTTGGTTAGTTTTATATTGTTTTTCTCATGCAGAATTGTGGGTGTGTGAATTACAGTTTACACTGTTAGTTGTAGAAATGACGCCACTTCTGCAAAAAACACTGTGCAATTTGTTACTCATTGAACTGAATAACAAACAGAGACACATAGAAATATAGGGTCCAATTCTCAAAGCCCTGCATCTGACGCAAGGTGCTTGCACCAAACAGATATGGTGCAAGGTGTACCTTGCATCCAGGGCTGCCTCCACGCAATTCACAAAGGTTGCCTGTGTCGACTGCAGGCTGCCTGCCCCAAACAGGGCTTGTGCCAGCCCTGCGCCCTGCACTGCCCTGTGACATGGCACTAGGTGGACTGTACTAACACAATCCGCAGCTTGCTATTCACAGACAGCACCCAGTGGGAGAAATTCTAAGTACCCTTAGACCAGCCAAGGCTGGCCTAAGAGGACTTAGACATCGCTCCCCTGGGTGAGCTGTCCTATGGGTAGTGGGCGTGTCCCACCTCCCCAACCCCACCGTGCCCCACAAGTGCCACATAGTGGACCCCCCAATCCAGGTTCTGCCCCCATAGGGCACCTGGGGCAGGAGTGCCCACCCGATCCTCGATGTGCCCCTCTGCATGTTGGTAGTGTCCCCCTCCAGATCCCGGTGTCCCAGATAGTAACAGGACAAATGCCACCAACCCTCCCACTGGTGCCTGTGCCCCTCACCCATGCAGGTAGTGTTCCCCCATCCCCAGAAAGAGCAGGGGACTGGCACAGCCCTCTGCACACCTCCGCTGCCAGTCCATAATTGGACGGACCATGCAGCCGGCGGTCCAAGGGGCTTGCAGCGAACCCTCCCATGCGCCATGTGGTTGCCATTGGCTGGGGTTGCCACAAGCATTGGGACTTAGGTGCCAGAACCCCTCCGGTACCAGAATCTGGTGCAGGGCCCCTGGTACATGGGGCTCATGGGGCTTTGGCACAAGCTACTGTTAGCCGCAGCTTGCGCCAAACGCAGCCCCGTTTGAAAATCGGGCCCATAGTTTTTTGCAGATAAGGACTGCTTGGCCCACCCAGTATGCCCATTTTTCCCTACCTACAGTGTCACCGTAGACTCTACTTGATCTCCAGCTCTTTCTTCTTCCCCCATTCCTTCACGTTAAGATTCCCTTATACCTATCCCATGCATTCTTGAACCCTGCTGCTCTTTTCACCCCCACCACCTCAGCTGGTAGGCTGTTCCAGGAATCCACCACTCTTTCTGTGAAGAAGTACTTCTTCACATCTCTCCTGAATCTCCACCCCCTCAATTTCATAGCATGTCCCCTTGTTTTTATGCCATGCCTCTGAACTGTGTCTGATTTTCAGGGATGCCCCTGATTTTGCCTCAAAATTTTCATCTGTCCCTCATCAGATTAGTGCTTTTGTGACTGAACAATGGGGACTTGAAAGCACAAAATAATGTAAAAAAAAATAGTTACAGACTTGTTCTTCTTCAGAAAATGCATCTTACACTGATCCCCTTATTCTCTTAGCTTTCTGAGTGAATATTACCAATTTTTGAAATGTGTCCCTGATTTTGGGTCTTTGTCCAAAACTTTTTTTTTTTTCAATTCAAAGTTTATTCACCACATTTTCCACATTACAGGAGGCAGTAATGAACATTTTGACATAAGATTCATAAGACAAGTCATACTGCCCCCAACCCACCCACCCCCAGCACAGCAGTTCATTCTAACACTGTTATCACCCACTAACTACCTTTACCAAGAATAATTAAGGTGGTAACCTCGACTACACATTACTTCATAGCCACCATAATTAGACTGTGAAGGGGATCCCAGATAATCTTATACCTATGTACTTTGTTTTGAAGGCTAGCAATAGCCTTCTCTGTATGTATATTTGCTAAAATCTCATTGAGCCACTCCTGATATGTTGGACAGGTCTTTTCCTTCCAACACCTAAGAATGATTTTTTTGGCCGAGAGCGCAACCATGGATATATGAAATCTCTGGATTTTAACCTTTATGGAAGACAAATCCCCCAACAGGCAAATATCCTGTGTAAAATAGTCTTGTAAACCCAATAAAGGATCCAGGTTGGTTTTTATGTGCTCTCATAATAAGGCTATCCAGGGACACAACCAGAATAGATGAAAAAGTGACCCTGTGTCCTGGGAACACTTATTACACCTATCAGTATCAAAAAGGCCCCATTTCACCAGTTTAGTTGGGGTATAGTACAAATTATGCAGGATGTGAAACTGCATGAGATGTAATCTATCTTGGGATACATATTTATGACAATACATCCAGAGGACGGACCATTTAAAAGTATATTGGGGGAAAAAATGAAACCCAAAAGTTAGTGGGGCCACTACCGCATCCAAACCGCCATTGGAACAACACTTAATAAATCTTAGAAATCACACCTGAGGAGACAAGAAAAGGAGAAAGTTCAGATACCAATGCAAAGGCCACTGGACAGGGTGGAGTGGCCCCAAGAACCGTGGTTAACAAGTGCCTCAATTGAAACACCTTAAAAACCTGAGAATCTTTGAACTTGTAAATGAACTGAGAGAATGAGAGCCACTCTCCAACTTCATCCAAAAATGAAGATACTATCCCTTCTCCTAAATGAGGCAACCATGAACGGGAAATTTTCTATTTGTTTATGGTGAAAGCTGGGGAATTCCAAATGGATTGAGTGAGATCTTTACTTTGATTGTAATACAGAAAGGAGCACAATTGTGAATGTACTCATTGCAGGGAAATGCAAGGTACTCCACCTGGGGGCCAGAAACCTGGGCCAAGTGTACACCCGGGGGGGGGGGATGCTACAAGTCTCGATGGCTGAGAGGGACCTGGGGGTGGTGGTGGATGTCAAAATGAACAACTCGGAGACTTGTAGGAGGGCAGCAGCCAAGGCCAACAGGATGCTGGGATGCATCGCTAGGGGATCACCTCCATAAGGGAGGAAGTGATGCTCCTCTCTATAACTGCTTGGTGAGGCCACACCTTGAGTACTGCATGCAGTTTTGGAGGCCACACTTAAAGAGAGACATTAAACTCCTGGAGAGGGTCCAGAGGAGGGCAACCAAAATGATTTGTGGCTTGGGGGACAGGACCTATGAGGAGAGGCTCGAAGAGCTAAATATGTACACATTGGAAGAGAGAAGGGACCGGGGGGACATGATAGAGGTCTTCAAGTACATGAAGAGGGTAAATAAAGGGAGGAACAGTCAGGGTGCTTCGAAGGAAGGAGGAGGGGGCCACCAGAGGGCATGGGTGGAAGCTGAAGGGGGAAGATTCAGGGGAGAAAGGAGGAGGTGCTACTTCACTGAGAGGGTGGTGGAGCCATGGAATGCACTGCCTAGGGGGCTGGTGGAGGCAGAGATGGTGGAGGGGTTCAAGAGGGGCTGGGACAGGTACAGGGGAAGGGTTCTGGAAGCAAAATCCAATGCAGCAAGAATATCCGTAACTGGGAAGGGAGGAGCCAGAGAAGGCAAGGGGGGCAGCAAGGTCAGCACCCAGGGTGGGGGCTGACCAATCGAGCAGACTTGAAAGACCGTTAGGCCTATTCTGCTGGCATTTTAGTATGTTAGTATGTTAGTACTCTTAGCGAAGTCATGATGGTGGGACATTTGTTAATATTTTGCAACTGAGAAATTTTTAGATAGAGCATAGTCAGAGGGTCTATGTTCATAGATTGGATAAAATCTAATTCAATCTTGAGCCAAGCCGGGATCATGTTATCTGGGCCCAGTCTTACACATCTCAGGTATTTAGCCAAATGACTAGCCCAGTAGTAGATGGGCAAGTAAGGAATCCACACCCCCCCCCTCATTTTTGGGTGCAGCTAGTTTGTGGTATGCCAGCCTAGAGGTCTTACTCGACCATATAAACTTGATAAAGAGTTTATGCGTTTTCTGAAACCAACTTAAGGGGACAAGTGAGTAAAGATGCGACAGAGGGTAAAATAAATGGGTAAACACATTCATCTTTATTATATTAATACGACCCCATAAAGATAACGGGAGTTTATCCCATCTCTCTAGATCTTGAGTGATCCCCTGTAAAAGAGGGTCCAGATTTTCTTTAAACCACAAGGAAGGATTACGTGTTAGTTTTATACCTAAATATTTAATAGCCCGGGGTGACCAGCATAGTCCCAGAGAGATAATGTCGGTCTTGAAAACTTTATGGTTAAGAGGGGAAAAGGATCTCTAATTGGGATTTAACTTGTAATTCAAGAAACTACTAAATCTATTAACCTCCCTTAACATGTTCGGGATAGATATTACCGGATTAGCCAAATGTAAAAGGAGGTCCCAGACTTTTTTAAAGGAGATATTAAATAATTTATTGCATTTATAACCAGTTAAATGAATCATAACTATCAGGTAACTGCCTCTATGTGTCTTTTCTTTTTTGGTAAATAAATGGTTAAGACGCTCATGTGTCTGCTTCTTTCTATTTTTATAATTCTGATCGGCTGGGCTGTCTTTTTTGTATTGGGTGTTAGAGCATGTCCAGCTTTGAAATGCTTATGTCACTGTCTCCTGATCCAACAGTTATTGGTAACTATACTGTACAGCATGGATGTGACACTCAAAGGCTGAAGCCACACTGCTTTGTAACTGTAAATACCCCTAACTGAAATAACGTCAGTCACCCCATTCCCCATCCTTTGGCAACTGACTCAACCCACTCTTTCTCCTCAGTTGGTCCTCTTTCGGCAGGAAGTGTGCTATTTGTTACCCATGAACTAATGTGTCCAGTGGGTCTCCATTCCCTACTACTCTCTAGTCCTGTCTCTATTTTTTTTTTTTCAAATAATGAAAGCATCAGTGCAGGGATCATCCAGCAGAGAAATAGGTATTCTCTAACCTGAGTGATTCAGTGTGACATTCACCTAAGTAAATGTTTGGCAATCACAACTGAGCCCTTCTCTGAAAGGTTACTCCTCTGCTCATGCTTGTACTCACTACTGTCTTGTTTGTGGGGGTGGAGGTCAGAGAAACAAGAAGTTCAAGTGGCTCACCAGTCATTCTGAAAGAGGTGCCACAGGACTGATGTGTGCTTTGCTGTGCTCCCCACTTTATTGCTGAACTGTCTCTTATGGACTGGGGAGTAAAAAGTACAGGCGACTCACTGGCTGCATGTCTCCTACACAGGCACTTACAAACTGTTTTCCATGCTCACCAGCCCTAGTGTTACTTTAGGAAAAGCCCAACAGAGCAAAGAGTGCCTGCAGCTCCAGATACAAGAGGAAACTGGGGCGAAATCTGATGCTGGCATTTTGTCTGAGGCAGAGATTGTAGGAAAGCTCCTGACACTGGAGGGGTGATTGGTTACATGTGCATTTTTTTTATCTTACTGGGAAATACAGAGCAAGACAATAGGGTGGAGTCTATTTATGGATGAATTAATAGCGCTCTTCACATTGTATGGTGACAGGCCGAGGAGTAAAGAGGGGACTGGTGATGGGGTGATTGAGGTTATTTTAGTCAGGTGTATTTACAGTTATAAAGAAGTGTGGCTTCAGCTCTTGAGTGTAACATCTATGCTGTTCAGTACAGTTAATGGTAACTGCTTGTTGGATCAGGAGTCAGTGACATAAGCTTTTCAAAGCTGGACACTTGCCGACTCCTGATTCAAAAAAGACAGCCCAGCAGATCAGAATTATAAAAAAAGAAAGAAGTAGACACACATGAGCATTTTAACCACCTATGTACTAAAAAAGACATATTGAGGCAATTACCTGATAGTTGTGATTTATTTAAATGGTCAGAAATGCAATAAATCATTTCCTATCTCCTTTAAGCCTAGTCCCTGATTTATAAGGCAACAGATTTAGCAATATGTCTTGGGCATTATTTTATGAAAAATACTTTCCTCCAGTACCTTAATTACCTCTGTGAGGTATTGAAAGGTATCTATCATAACTCCCCCCCCTTGCCCCTCTTTCTTCCAGAGAATACATACTGTATTAAGTTCCATTTGTTTCTTCACATATGGCTTTTGACGCAGACCCCGCACCACTAGTGGTGTACCAAATAAAAGAGTTGGAGCTTATTGGCCAACACAAACTCAGGTAGCACATTGTAATGGTAAATATCATGTTGTAAATACAGAAGGAACATTTCCTCAAGAAACTGGAATAATTTTTGTTTGTCTAGACAGATCAAGATAACTGAGCCATATAGCATACATAAAAAGCTGTATGGGGAAAACACTTTTTACATAGTACTTTTAATCTTTTGGGGGGAGGGGCATAGAGTTAAATCCAGAGCCAGTAGAAAATAAATGTTAAAATTTATAAATTCTATGTGATAATGCTAGAATGACTATATGGTCAAAAAGAAGGATTTATTACTGACCCTCCTACAAGAACAAGAGCCTGCAATAATTGGACTTACAGAAACATGGCTTTCAGGTAAAATAGAAGATAGTGAATTAATTATCCCAGGATATCAGCATTTCAGATTGGATAGGGAAAATAAAAGGGAAGGGGGTTAATAATATACATTAAACAAACATTGGGATTGGTTGAAGTTTTGTACAAAGGAAGTTCAAATAACATTGAATATATAGTAATAAATCTAGTAAATATTAAAATGGCTATTGCAGTAGTATACTCTCCACCAAACACACATTTAGATAAACTAGAGTTGTTTATAAATACAATTTATGATAGTATAGATGAGAGACCACTTATCTTAATGGGGGACCTAAACTCAGATTGGTTTAAACCAAGGGGAAGAAAATTTAAAGAAATAATGCCAGTTCTGGGCATGAAACAACATATAGAAAAGCCTACCGGATTTACCACTACCTCAACTGAGGGTGCCATACTGGATCTCATTTTTACTTCTCCACAAATCGAAGTCAAGGAAACAGGAATTTTACCACCTTATTTAGGAGATCACAACTTAGTTTGGGCAGAGATAGTGTGTGAAAAAATGTCCCCAAAACAGCAGGGTGTTGAGAGGATGAGGGACATGCATCATTTTTCTGTATATAATTTTAATTTAGATGTTCAGAAGGAAAATTGGGAAAGATGTAAAATAATCTCTGATCTTGATTCAACTGTAGAATACTTCTTGGAGACTTTTAAGACAATATGTGATAGACATGCTCCAAGATGTAAATTAAATAAAGGAAGAGCTAAAGTTCCTTGGATTAATGATAAACTGTTAAAGAGTATAAGGATAAAAAACAGACTGTGGCGTATTGCTAAAAAAACAAAACAGGAATCAGACTGGGAAAACTTTAAAGAGAAATGCTTGTAAAAAATTAATAAGACAAGAAAAGGTAAAATATCATAGAACTAAACTTGAGAACAATAAAGAACTCAAAAAATTTTGGCAGGTTGTAAACAACTTAACCGATCTGATCTAGGTAAGGAGGGATCTCAAAATATTGAACAGATGGAATATAATGAAGAGTTAATAAGTGAACCATTTGGAATATCTAATATGTTAAATGATTACTTTGTCAATTTACCAGGTCTTGAGACTACTGATAGTCTAAATAATTTAGTAATAAATAATGTAAAAAACAATAACAATAGTTCCTCTCCCCTTTTGCTTTAAAATGCTAAGTATATCTGAAGTAAAGAAAGGCTTAAGGAAATTAAACATACATAAAACTCCTGGATTAGACAAAGTTGAGGTAAAATTTTGGCAAATAGCTGCAGAATAATTTAGCACCAACAATTGCATGTATATTTAACTAGAGTCTCTGTACAGGTTCTTTTCCAACACTGTGGAAACAAAGAAACATAGAAACATAGACTTTGACGGCAGATAAGGACCACCTGGCCCATCTAGTCTGCCCATTTCCCTACCTATAGGATAGGCCGCAGATCCTAGTTAACCAACAGCCTATTTCTTCCTACCCCCCCCACAAGAATTGTCTTATGTCTGTCCCATGCATTCTTGAATTCTCCCATAGTTTTAGACCCCACAACCTCCTCAGGAAGGCTGTTCCATGCATCCACTACCCTCTCTGTGAAATAATACTTCCTCACATTGCCCCTGAACCTTCTATCTTTAAATTGTGTCCCCTTGTTCTTGCAAGTCTCTTTTTCTGAAAGATGCTACCCTCTTGGACTTTGTTGATTCCACTGAGGTACTTAAAAGTTCTATCATGCCCCCCCCCTTCTTTCCTCAAGGGTATACAAATATGGTAAACTATGTACTATTTTTGTTTTGTCACTTTCTGTTCATTATTTTTTTTATTTTTATTTATTTAGTTTTTGTTGACCGGGTAAGTGCACTAGACAAATCCTACCTATTTTCAGGCATGACCTGGGGAAGGGGGATACAGATGAATGCCAACTGACCTTGAACCAGATGAAACTGTTGGTGGTATTTTTAGTGAATGAGGGAAATTTGGCCAGGACACCGGGGAAATTCCCCTACTCTTTTCGATAAGTGCCATGGGATCTTTAACAACCACCTGAAGCCACAAAGCAAGGTGGTACCCATTTTTAAGGGAGATGACTATAAGGATACAGGAAATTACAGACCACTATTGTTATTGTCAATACTATCTAAATGCCTTGAAAAACATGTACACTTCCAGATAACTGATTATCTGGAAAAATACAAATTGTTGACACCTTTCCAGTCTGGCTTCAGGGCAGGATACTCTACCACCATGGCTCTGGTTGAATTTAACAATGTTGGTTTCAGTTTATTTGTTCACTCTTAAAAAAATTATTATCACAAAATAGAACATTTTTATAAAATCAACATAATTTAATGATGTGGTGACTAACTTTCTGAATACCAGGCTGGTCTATTTTGGGACCTGTGGGACACCCCTTTTCACATTCTTACTGTCAGAAAGGGTCTGGGATGCTGACACTCTATGGGACCGGTCAGTCAAATAAGACTTTACAGTATATGCAGATGATATGACACTTATAACAACTGGGAAGAGTCAGGTTGAGTTAGAAAAAAAATCTACAACTAGATATCAACAGGATGAAAGAGTGGTTCATCAGGTCAAGGCTTAGGATAAACATGAAAAATATAAGGTGCTATATTTTGGAGCAAAGAATAAACCTGCACTAAGCATTTATATAAATGAGTTGGAAAAGACTGAACGTGTTATGGATTACTGCTATATGGGCATATTTGTTGATGTGGAGTTAACATTTAATGAACATATTTCTACTTTGATCACAAAAACATATAGAAAGTTATGCGCTCTTAGGCGAACTACAAAATGTCTAAATAAACAAGCAAGAAAGACAATAATGGAACAAATGATCTTGCCAACAGTAGAATATGGTTACTTGGTATATAAAGTGGCCAATAAGGGGATGCTGGATAAACTGGATGTGATTCAATATAAAGTGTCATGATTTGTACTATGGTGTGGATTTACAACACATTATTGATAAATGTTAAAAAGAATAGGGTGGCAATCATTACAAATAAGAAATAATATCAACTAGTTGAAGCTTTTACACAAATCTTTAACACAATATCCAGAATATTACATTGCAAGAGTAGCTTTTGGAAAAAATGTACCAATCACACGTGAACTCACCAGATCTGTTCATGTCAACAAGATATGTCCAGATAAATGTATGACCAAATATGGTAATAAGACCTTACATTTTCAGACAGCTTGTATATGGAATAATCTTCCTTTGTGCACAGCTACATCTCATACAAAATTTGTTATTGACTTGAAATATTGTTACCAAATGGTATGTAAATGTTAGTTAAATCCTTGTAAATGATGTGATTTGGTTATGTGTATATTTATCTATCTATCTATCTATCTATCTATCTATCTATCTATCTATATATATATGTTTTTTGTGATGTGTTGTGCATACTATATTATACTTCAGTATTTTTCTTGCATGTTTTTTTCTCCAGTTATTTTCTGTAATTTTTGATAGTGTTTTAAACAGGACTGTCTTGTAAACAGGGATTTTATTCCTAATGACATGAAATATCTTGTATAAAAATAAACGTATCTATCTATCTCACTTTAGTTGCCCTCCTCTGGACTGCCTCCACTCTTGTGTATGCCCTTCTGGAGATGTGGCCTCCAGAACTGTACACAGTATTCAAAATGAAGTCTTACCAGTGATCTAAACAGAGGCAGCACTACCTCCCTCCTTTTGCTAGTGATGCTGCTCTCTGTGTACCCCCAATATCTCACTAGACCTCCCAACTGCCTTGTTGTACTACCTGGCCACCTTTAAATCATCAGATGTTATTACCTCCAGTCCTCTCATCTGCTTGGTTGTCATCAGTAAAACTCCCCCCCACACACATTTTGTACTCTGCCCCTGGGTTTCTGTGCCCCAGGTGCATTATTTCGCACTTTTTCACATTGAAACCCAGCTGCCATACCCTTGACCACTCCTTGTGTTTTCTCTGGCCACTGCTCATCCTTTCCACCTCCCCTGGAGCGTCCACCCTGTTACAGATTTTGGTGTCATCTGCAAAGAGGCAGACCATCCCTCCTTCTGCTCTGCAATGTCACTTATAAAGACATTAAAAAAGACCAATGCCAGCACCAATCCCCGAGGAACCCTACTGGTCACCCTCCCTTCTTCGGAGTGAACTCCATTTACCACCACCCTCTGATGCCTGTCCTCTAACCAATTTCTTACCCAGTTTACCACCTTTGGTCCCACTCCTAAGCTACCCAGCTTGCTTACTAGTCTTCTATGTGGAATGGTATTGAAGGTCTTACTGAAATCTAGGTAGGCCATGTCCATTGCTCCATGCTGATCTAATTCCTTGGTCACTCAATCAAAGAAATCTATCAGATTCATTTGACATGACCTTCCCCCAGTGAATCCATGCTGCTTTAGGTACTGTAATCCATTTAATTCAAGATATTTCACAATCCTTTCCTTCAGCAGTGTTTCTAATAACTTCCCCACCACCAATGTTAGGTTTACTGGCCTATAATTACCAATCTCCTCCCTGATACCCCACTTTTGTGAATTGGGACTACCTCTGCCCTCCTCCAGTTGTTTGGATACACTCTGATTTCCAGTGATCTGTTAAATAGGACTGTATGAGGTGTAGCCAGTGCCTCCCTGAGCTCCTTCAACACCCTTGGATGCACCCTGTCTGGCTCCATTGCTTGTCCACTTTCAGATTTGCGAGTCTCTTCAGGACTCTCCTCCAAAAAAAGGACTAGTGTCTACCCCCACCAAGGCTTCTGTTATTCTTTTGCAGTCCCTCCCTGTCCCCTTTCTCTGTGAAAACTGAGCAGAAGTATTTGTTCTAGATGTATCTTTTCCTGCTCCACAGCCTCCCCCATCACTTTTTAACCTTACAATCCCTCCCTTGGTCTTCCTATTTTTGCTTATATACCTAAAAAAATGTCTTGTCACTTTTGTTATCATCTATGCTATTCTTTCCTTAGTTTGCACCTTTGTGCTCCTTACTGCTTTCCCTCTGTTTCCTCTGATACACCTTCCAATCCTCCTCCCTCTGCATCTCCTTGTACCTCCTGAATGCTACCCTTTTAGCCTTTACCTTTTCTGCCATGTCTTTTGAGAACCATAGCCGTCTCTTTTTTCTCTTGGTTTTGCTCACTTGCTTGACACAGAGGTTTGTTGCCTTTACTGTGCCCCCATTTAGCTTTTCCCACTGTTCCTTCAGCCCTGGACATCCTCCTGCCAGGTCATCTCTGAGGCATTCACCCATCTTTATGAAATCTGCTCTGTTGAAGTCCAGGACCCTCACCCCTGTGTAATTTGATTCCGTAGCTGTCTTTGTACTGAACCACACATCATGGTGAACACTGGTTCCCAGGTGGCCTCCCACCTCAACATCTGCAATACTGGCCCTGTTTGTGAGCATGAGATCTGGTATTGCCCCATCTCAAATAGGTTCACTGGCTAGCTGCATGAGAAGCACCCCTGTGGGGAGTCTAGGATGTCCCTGATTCTAGCTGAAGCCACAGCTCAGAGGCTTCAATCTACATCTGGCAGATTAAAGGCCCCCACCAGCAACACCTCCCCATTTTCTGCTATTTTGCCAATGACTTCCACCAGTACCTTATCTAACTCCTCTTCCTGTGCTAGAGGTCTATAGATCACAGCACTATGAATAGTGGCTCTGTTCCCTGACTTCAGGGTGACCCACAGTACCTCTTCCCCCCCCAGATTCCCTTTATCTCCATCGCTTTGATATTTTCCCTCACATAAAGCACCACACTCTCTCCTCTCCTTTCCTTTCCATCCGGTCTTTACTGAACAGAGTATATCCTGGTATGGCCATGTTCCAGTCATGATTTTCAGTACACCATGACTTGGTAATGGCCACTATATCCAGGTAGGCCTCTGTCTACATGGCCCCTAGGACTTGAATCTTATTTCCTAGACTCGTCACTCCTTTTTAATGTTTCTGTTCCCCTCCCCCCTCATTTCTATCACCCAGCTTCTTTTATTTATTTGCAAACTGGGGGTTCTTCTCCCCTCAGGTTCTCCATATCCTGTGGAGGGCAGTTCTTGCTTCCCCAATTTCTTCCATCACCACCCTTGGCTAGTTTAAATGTTTTTTTTTCCATTGAAGCAACATTGAAACCATTCACTTAGGACTTCTGTTCCTCTTCCAGAAGGATGCAGGCCATCATCCCTGCAGAGGCCCTCAACTTCACATGTTGGTCCCCAGTCCCCAATGTGTCTGAACTCCTCCTTTCTGCACCATTCTCTCAACTATGAGTTGAAGCTGATGGTGCAGAGAACCTTCCCCCCCCAGTTGTAGTAGGCAGAAGAAGAAGAAGAATCAGCATTTATATAGCGCTTTTCATACATCCAAAGCACTTTACAAGCAATGCTAGACTGGTAGTGAAGTGACTGAATGTGTGGAGGCGGCCATATCGCACATCATCGTCACCAACACACAGCCTGGATAATTGCCTGAACCAGTTTTATGGGAAGGGGAATGTTGGCCAGGACACCAGGAATATTCCCTACTCTTTGTGAAGAGTGCCCTGGGTTCTTTTACTTCCAAAACATTTGTGCTGCGATCAAAGCTGAGTGGGACGGTGCTGAGTGTAAACAGGGTAGCCAGCCCAAACAGAATCCAAACAGCCTACTCAGCACTCCAAAACCTGCATATTCAGAAAGAATTCCTGGTCCGAGATGCAATGCTTAATGCCAATTGAATTTATTTAAGTCAAACGGACCACAGGTATTCACATACAACAGAAACAAAAGCGCAAAATGCTCCCCAGCGCTTCGACTCACTAATGAGTCTTCATCGGGGGTAATGATTAATGGTCTAAACATAGCCTTTATATAGTGTGTAGATAATCAAATCAATTACTTAATCTGATCACACTTAAATTACAAAGCTCATGTTAAACCTACAATAGGTCACTAGATGGAGCTCTCACATCAATTCATTATGTTCAAAACAAACGTAATTGAAAAAAGAAGCAAACTTCATGAAAAAATAGATAAAACAAATATTCTAATTTAGTATCTTAGAATAATAATAATAAATTAGGACCTAACCTCCAGCATATCCTAAATGAAGGAGAGAGTTTAAATATAAGGCAAGGCAACCACAGTAATCAAGGCAACCATAAAGCAGGACCTCTCAGAGAGTAAGGACTTTAATTTGCTGGAGAGTAGTCCAAGGATTGTAAATTAGTCCTGTAATAAAAACAAACAAAAAATATATATTAATTATTGAAAGATCACATTATTCACAACAGAACATCAGTTCTTTTCAGACATATTTTTTGTCAAGACAGAACATACAAGAAAATCGTAAACTTATTTCAAAAAAGGTTTCAGATCCTATTTATCATTAAGACCCTGCGGTTTAACACTATGCATAGTGTAGATCCAAAAGCTTTCTCTCTGTAATAGTAAATTAGCTCTATCGCCCCCATTTCTCATCTGAGATACTTGTTCCAGGCCCACAAATTTTAAATCATCTGGTTTCGAATTATGTACAGCAGAAAAATGGACGCCAATAGGTGTATCTAGCTTGTTATTAATAATCGAACGAACATGTTCCTGAATCCTTATTTTTAATGGTCTAACTGTTTTACCTATGTAAATCAAATTGCATGTACACCATAAAGCATAGACAACATAAGAAGTGTTGCATGTAATGAGTTCCCTAATCTCAGCTCTAACATTCACCAATATTGATGATGGAACTCTTAGATGGTACTCTATAATTACAGATGTTACATTTATTACATCTGTAAAAGCCATTTAGGTGACGTGACAACCATGTATTACTAGTTTTATTGGTGTGAGGTGTACGGCTGTGTACCAGTTTGTCCTTTAAATTCTCACTTCTGTTAAAAGTAACTCTTGGTTTGGGACCCACAGCTGAACCTACAACATTATCCCCCAATAAGATGGACCAATTTCTATGTATAATATTTCCAATCTTGCCTGCTACATGGTTGAAATCTGTTATAAAAGTACAAGGTGTTTGTTCTCCTAACCGTGTATGTGATTTATTTGTACTTATAAGTAAAGCCTCCCTATCCATTTGAATAACTTTATCTTTTGTTTGCATCAAAAGTTCCCTATCATAGCCTCTCATTTCGAACCTAAGTATCAAATCTTCAATTTGTTGCAGAAATTCACTTTCTGAACTACAATTTCTTTTGATTCTCTGCATTTGTCCAAATGGTATTGAATTTTTCAAACTATGGGGGTGGGCACTACTGGCCAATAATAATGAGTTAGTAGCCGTTTCCTTTCTGAAACCTTTAGTTTCTATTTTGTTATCATTTTTGTTAACATATAAACATAAATCCAAAAAAGAAACGCATTGGCAATCAGTAACATAGGTAAACTTTAAATTAAATCTGTTGTAATTCAGCCAATCAATAAATTCAGACACTATATTAATGGGCCCATCCCAAATACATAAAATATCATCAATAAAACGACACCAATGTACAATATTCTTAATAAATGGATTGACTTCAGAAAAACAACAAATTCTCCTAAAATCCAAGAAACAATTCTGCATAATTGGGTGTCATAGAGGTCTTATAGCAGTCCCATCTTTCGTAGATAAAATTCCCTTTCGAACTCAAAATAATTGTGTGTTAACAAAAATTCAGTGGCTCTATAATAAATTCTATGTGGTATGATTTCTGTTTAGATAATTCTTCCATCCAAAAATTAACTGCTTCAAGGCCTAATTGATGTTTGACTCATGTGTAAAGACTCAACATCAATACATATCCAATGATAATTTGGTTTCCACTATATCCCTTCATAATATTAAGAACAGCCATTGTTGTCCCTAATATATGAGGGTAATTTAGCTACCTCAAATTGAAAAAATAGATCAATAAATTTTCCCAGGTTTTGTGTTAAAGAATTGCAGCCTGAAATCTATAGGTCTCCGGTGGTTTTGATAAATTCTATGAATTTTGGTAAAATGTAAAACTAGGGATAGTTGGATTCTCCCGCCAGATGAAATCATATTCCTTTTCAGATATTAAACCACTACTTCTACAGTGTACTTAAGTATGGCTAATTTCTTTTATAATCTATGGGTCTGATGGTAATTTACATAATTATCCATGTTATTCTAATAGTGAATACACTATATCATTATAATGAATAGTATCCATTATTACAATATTCCCACCTTATCTGCTGGTTTTATAGTACATCATTATTCTTAGATAGATTTTCCAAAGCTACTTTTCACCGTAGGTGAGATTATAATATCTGCTTAACTTCTTTCCAAAACCTCTTCACCTGCTTATAAACCGCTTTCTGTCAAGTACTAATGCTGAATTAAATACATTGGGATTAAACAGAAGCACCTGTAACTCTACTTTTTCTCATAGTTGAAATAAATCCAGCAGCTGTTACGTAGAGCTACCTGTGTGTTGGACTGGGAAAAGCATTCTCAGTCTCTGCTTGTTCATTTATTATTAGTTGTTCCAGTCCAGCAAGATTAAATTCAACATCAATGTCACTTTATTTCATATTCAGTCTCTATGTGGGCATCCTTCATTATAGACTGTCCAGATGTTTCAATTGTTGAAATATAGATCCAAGTCCTCACTATTCCTTGGTTCTTCTATATCAATTCCTCCCATGGTAGTAGTTGGTTGTTTCAGATGAAAAATATTTAAGTTTAATTTTCCGAAAGAATTTTGTAAGTCCACAAAGACCCTGAATTCTAAGTAACAGCAGGGTAGGAACAAAAATTCAACCCTTTTGTAAAGCTAAGTCTCAATTGAATTAATAGAATATTGTGAAAGATTTATAACTTGTAATTGATTTCCTTGTTTCTTGTTCTAAAGTTCGTCTATTCTGATGGACTCTGCCTCTCTCCTCTCCTTCGTTTTCTGGTCTTCTCTATTTCTTTGTAGTAGATTTTGTTTTCTCCAAAAAAGCCTTTGTATCTCTAGTTGTACTGGTATTACTTTTTTTTATTTTATTTTATTTGATTGAAAGTGTATGCACGGAGCGCTCTTACTAATGGAACGTTGTCTCCAAGTTGTAATATCTCCCTCTCATAATCTGTTTTATCTCGGAGAAGTTTTGATGTCTTTTCTCAATGATTGCTATTTCATATTTCTGTATCTTTCCGATAATTTCTTCTCCAGTAATATTAAATTTGGGGTGATCATTAAACTTGGTAAGTATTAACTTGATATCAATAAGTTCTTTGTTAACTGGTCATATTTTAATTTATCTGACTTAATTAAAAGTTCCAAAAACACTTTCGAAAGCATAAGTGCAGGCAGCCTGAATCCATTCAGATTTAAAAGGAAAGTCCTCTATTCCACTCGAGGGTGAAATCTGTATTCGTAAACCTCGAGGTGCTAAACCTCTAGCAATATATTCTTCCAAAGTGGAGATATTGTATGTAATATCAATCTTTGAGTAACAATTTTCAAATGAATGGAAGACTGACCTTATAGTAGGGTTTGGGGAAGTCTCGTTGCCTGCCACTTCCAAAACTATCGATCCTTCACTGGTTTGCAGTCTCTCTTGCTTTTTTCTCCATATCGCCTGGGTCATCAAAGGCTTGCAAATGACCCTGTCGGGTTTCATAGATATCTCGATTACTATTTCTTCGTTCGTTCCGCTGCATACTATTAAATAAGTTCAATCAATTTCAGAGTATCCAAACAAGGAGCCGGCAGTCCTCAGAACGTAAAGACACAAAGATCCTGAAGTATAGGAAACCCCACAATTCGTTAATACAAAACGTTCAGCCGTCTGCAGCATAAAAGGCAAGGGCAAGAACAGTTCAAAACGTTTGTGCTGTGATCAAAGCTGAGTGTAAACAGGGTAGCCAGCCCAAACAGAATCCAAACAGCCTACTCAGCACTCCAAAACCTGTATATTCAGAAAGAATTCTGGTCCAGATGAATGCTTAATGCCAATTGAATTTATTAAGTCAAAGGACCACAGGTATCCATATATAACAGAAACAAAAGCGCAAAACGCCCCTCAGCCGCTCGACTCACTAATGAGTCTTCATCAGGGGTAACGATTACTGGTTCAACATAGCTTTATATAGTAGATAATCAAATCAATTACTTAATTGATCACACTTAAATTACAGATGCCTGTTAACCCTACAATAGGTCACTAGATGGAGCTCTCACATCAATTCATTATGTTCAAAACAAACGTAATTGAAAAGAAGCAAACTTCATAAAAATAAAACAAAATTATTCTGATTTAGTATCTTAGAATAATAATAATAATTAGGACCTAACCTCCAGTATATCCTAAATGAAGAGAGAGTTTAAATATAAGGTAAGGCAACTACAGTAATCAAGGCAAACTATAAAGCAGGACCTCTCAGAGAGTAAGGACTTTAATTTGCTGGAGAGTAGTCCATGATTGTAAATTAGTCCTGTAATAAAAAACAAAAAATATATATTAATTATTGAAAGATCACATTATTCACAATAGAACATCAGTTCTTTTCAGACATATTTTGTCAAGACAGAACATACAAGAAAATCGTAGAACTTATTTCAAAAAGGTTTCAGATCCTATTTATCATTAAGACCTCATGTGTTTAACACTATGCATAGTGTAGATCCAAAAGCTTTCTCTGTAATAGTAAATTAGCTCTATCACCCCATTTCTCATCTGAGATACTTGTTCCAGGCCTCATTAAATTTTAAATCATCTGGTTTCTAATTATGTATAGCAGAAAAATGGACGCCAATAGGTGTATCTAGCTTGTTATTAATAATCGAACTAACATGTTCCCTGAACTTTCATTTAATGGTCTAACTGTTTTACTCTATGTAAATCAAATTGCATGTACACTATAAAGTATAGACAACATAAGAAGTGTTGTATGTAATGAGTTCCTCAATCTCAGCTCTAACATTCACCAATATTGGATGGAACTCCTAGATGGTACTCCTATAATTACTGATGTTACATTTATTACATCTGTAAAGCCATTTAGGTGACGTGACAACTATGTATTACTAGTTTTATTGGTGTGAGGTGTATGGCTGTGTACTAGTTTGTCCTTTAAATTCTCTTCTGTTAAAAGTAACTTTGGTTTGGGACCACAGCTGAACCTACAAATATTATCCCCATAAGATGGACCAATTTCTATGTATAATATTTCAATCTTGCCTGCTACATGGTTGAAATCTGTTATAAAAGTACAAGGTGTTTGTTCTCCTAACCGTGTATGTGATTTATTTGTATTTATAAGTAAAGCCTCCCTATCCATTTGAATAACTTTATCTTTTGTTTGCATCAAAAGTTCCCTATCATAGCCTCTCATTTCGAACCTAAGTATCAAATCTTCAATTTGTTGCAGAAATGTTACTGATTGCCAATGCGTTTCTATTTTGGATTTCTGTTTATATGTTAACAAAAATGATAACAAAATAGAAACTAAAGGTTTCAGAAAGGAAACGGCTACTAACTCATTATTATTGGCCAGTAGTGCCCACCCCCATAGTTTGAAAAATTCAATACCATTTGGACAAATGCAGAGAATCAAAAGAAATTGTAGTTCAGAAAGTGAATTTCTGCAACAAATTGAAGATTTGATACTTAGGTTCAAATGAGAGGTTATGATAGGAACTTTGATGCAAACAAAAGATAAAGTTATTCAAATGGATAGGGAGGCTTTACTTATAAGTACAAATAAATCACATACACGGTTAGGAGAACAAACACCTTGTACTTTTATAACAGATTTCAACCATGTAGCAGGCAAGATTGGAAATATTATACATAGAAATTGGTCCATCTTATTGGGGGATAATGTTGTAGGTTCAGCTGTGGGTCCCAAACCAAGAGTTACTTTTAACAGAAGTGAGAATTTAAAGGACAAACTGGTACACAGTCGCAACACCTCACACCAATAAAACTAGTAATACATGGTTGTCACATCACCTAATGGCTTTTACAGATGTAATAAATGTAACATCTGTAATTATAGGGTACCATCTAAGGAGTTCCATCATCCAATATTGGTGAATGTTAGAGCTGAGATTAGGAACTCATTACATGCAACACTTTATGTTGTCTATGCTTTATGGTGTACATGCAATTTGATTTATATAGGTAAAACAGTTAGACCATTAAAAATAAGGATTCAGGAACATGTTCGCTCGATTATTAATAACAAGCTAGATACACTTATTGCGCCCATTTTTCTGCTGTACATAATTCAAACCAGATGATTTAAAATTTGTGGGCCTGGAACAAGTACCTCAGATGAGAAAATGGGGGCTATAGAGCTAATTTACTATTACAGAGAGAAAGTTGGATCTACACTATGCATAGTGTTAAACCGCAGGGTCTTAATGATAAATGGGATCCAAACCTTTTTGAAATAAGTTTCATTTTCTTGTATGTTCTGTCTTGACAAAAAATATGTCTGAAAAGAACTGATGTTCTGTTGTGAATAATGTGATCTTTCAATAATTAATATATATTTTTTGTTTGTTTTTATTACAGGACTAATTTACAATCCTTGAACTACTCTCCAGCAAATTAAAGTCCTTACTCTCTGAGAGGTCCTGCTTTATGGTTGCCTTGATTACTGTGGTTGCCTTGCCTTATATTTAAACTCTCTCCTTCATTTAGGATATGCTTGAGGTTAGGTCCTAATTTATTATTATCATTCTAAGATACTAAATTAGAATATTTGTTTTATTTATTTTTTCATGAAGTTTGCTTCTTTTTTCAATTACGTTTGTTTTGAACATAATGAATTGATGTGAGAGCTCCATCTAGTGACCTATTGTAGGTTTAACATGAGCTTTGTAATTTAAGTGTGATCAGATTAAGTAATTGATTTGATTATCTACACACTATATAAAGGCTATGTTTAGACCATTAATCATTACCCCCTGATGAAGACTCATTAGTGAGTCGAAGCGCTGGGGAGCGTTTTGCGCTTTTGTTTCTGTTGTATGTGGATACCTGTGGTCCGTTTGACTTAAATAAATTCAATTGGCATTAAGCATTGCGTCTCGGACCAGGAATTCTTTCTGAATATACAGGTTTTGGAGTGCTGAGTAGGCTGTTTGGGTTCTTTTACTTCCACCTGGACACCCACCAGGACAACACCAGGATGGGCAGAAGGGACCTCGGTTTAACGTCTCATCCGAAGGACGGCACACCCCAGCAGTACAGCACCCCCAAATACTGCACTCAGATGCCAGCGATTTTTAGGTGCAAGTCCAATCCCGGTGTGGGATGAGAACCCACGACCTTCTGGTCCAGAGGCAGATGTGCTACCAACTGAGCCACGCTGACACCCAGGCAGCACCTCAGAGAAAGCTACGGTGCGCATTACCTATGACTACACATCCAGCTTCCTAAATTACCCTTGCACTACCCCAGCCTTGTCCCTAACCAGGTCATTAGTCCCCAGGTGGACAATGACATCAAGCTCCCCCTTCCTTCCTGATGCCCTAGCAATCCTCAGGATTCTCTTCCCATCCTTCTAAGCCATGGCTCCAGGTAGGCACTTGATCTCCCTCTCCACCCTCCTTCCTATTCCCAGATCTTTCCCCTAACAATGAAGTCCCCAAACAGAAGTTGCTTCCTCTTCCTCTGGGGTTCTCTTGCACCCTATTTGGGGTCTCCACTATGGAAGACCCCCACATCTTCTCTGGCCACTTCCACAGGTGCCCTCTCCTGGCAGTCCAACCCCACCAGACCAGCATAGGAGTTTTGTAGAGGTACCAGTTGAGGAACATGCCTGTGACCCACCCACCTAGCATTCCAGAGCCAACCGCCACCTTCAGTTCCAAGCTCACTGAAGTCCAGCCACTCCCCCTCCCTGGCATCCACTGAGGTAATGGTGTCAGACCTAGTGGCTTTTTGGTGGGGAAGAAGGTCCCCTGAATCCTAGCTAACTCACCCTAGAGTTTAGCAACTCCTCCCTCAACCCAGGAGGTTCACACAGATGGGGCAGCACCACAATCTCCAGAAGGTCTCTTTGAAAACTGTCACCCCTACAGTTGCTGCACTACATCACTCCCAGTATTCCAAATTCCTAATTTCTTTGTGTTTACTTTGAAATAGTTATGTACCCTTACCCTTGATAAGGTGTTTCTAGTTCTCCCTCTTATGTTGTTTGTTATGCCCCTTTGTACACCTACCCTAGATATGGTGTTGCTCCTATTCCTGGTTTTGTCCTGTACTTACATTTTTACTCATCCCTTTTGTACGCTTTACCCCTGATTGGGTGTTATGTGTTTTATCCCCTTTTGCTGTTTGTCATTTTCCCTTTACACCCTTACATTAAATAGTGTGCTGCTCCTATTCCCAGTTTAAACCTACCTTTTACCTTCCAGACTTCCCAGCAGTGAATGCAACAACAGGAGTGAAGAGGTGCTTTACCTTAGTTGACTGGCAGAGTACCCTGCTTCCCTCCTTCTTTCTACTGACTCCTGCTGATGCCCAAGACACCAACCTGTTCCACTCTTTCAATGTTCTGCTCACTAATTGGACACAAATGTGCCAGACACACTGGATGGAAATGTTTTTATCTGATCCTGGATCCCCTAGCAGCTGCTCGATTGGCCGTGCTGCTCTATACACCTTCTTTTCTCTCCACTTAGTGGTAAAATGGCCTCACTTCCTCTTCCTGTTTGGAAGATAGGGAAAGCATGAAGTAAGTGAATTACAGCTCTAAAATGTGCACTTTAGGTGTGGTTTTGTAGCTTTTGGGGTGCTCTGCCAACAGTCCCCTCTGCACTACAAACCTCTGCACCAAAGAAAAGCTCCATTTTTATCTTCTCTTGGATTCCCCTAGTACCTGCTCAGTTGACTGAGCTACTCTATGTCCTGCCTTTTTCCTCACCTGAGTGGCAAAATGGCCCCACTTCCTCTTCCTTTTTGGAAGATAGGGGGAGTTACGTAAAAGTGAGTTATAGCTCCAAAACGTGCAGTTTAGGTGCAGTTTACAGCTCTTGAGGTGCTCTGCCAACACTCCCCTCCTGGCTACAAACCAAAAAAATTTTAATATACCTAGCTAACATTATAGTCAATCAGTCTTATTCTATTCCCCTTACTCTCTCTTTGTCTGGCATTTTACTTGCAAGACTCTGCTCAGCTGATTGTTCAATCTGTTGTTCGTCTTTTTGTCAGACCGTGGATATGGATTGTGGAGATGCATGCCAGCTGCTATGAGTTTTCTGCAGAGGAAAGCATTAAAAAACTTAACCTGCTGGGCACTGTCAGGCTAATGAAGCAGCCTAGGACAGCATCACACAAGAGACAATTGTGTGGTTGTTTTTGAAAGGAGGGTTTACTCACTCGACTGCAGAAGTGTCAGCTGAAAAGGAGGAGGAAGTGCTGAATCCTGAAACCCGAAAAGATGGCCTTACATCCAAAGAGTTCAATGAACTATGCCGTATGGGAGACAGTGTGGAGATTGAGGAAGAGAATGACATTGTCACTGCAATGTCCAGCCTCAGTACAGCAGACCACAAATCCCACTCCAAGTGGGAGGAGAAGAGGAAGAATTGATGCACATGATGGCATGCAAGGTAAGTGAGGCTCTTCTAACACTCATTCAAGCAATGGAGCAGAGCAAAGCCCCCCCCCCAGACTGGCTAGAGATGGCATAGGCTGAAAGGACATGATCATAATTCACACACACAGACACATACACACACACACACACACACACACACACACACACACGTGCACGCATGCAAGCGCACACACACACATCAGCAAGCATTGATAATGGCTTATTCTACAGACCACCAATGACAACAGTCAGAAAGCAAAAATAATCAGTCATAAAACTATGACCACCCCAACCACTACCCTATAAGCACCAACCACTAGCAAAATAAAAAAGTAAGTGTTGAAGCACAAACATACACAAATTGCTGTACAATGCAGAGCTAAACCCTGGGTCACATATGCAAATGAGCTTCTGCTCAGTGTGCCTTTCTCAGTTACCAACTTTTATTTATTTATTTTTTTTTTTATCACATCTCTATTTTGTGCTCCTTCCTGCAGAGTGGATCCCTTGCGATCTCTAGCCGCCGACACGCATGCCCCCAAGGCCCAGTCTGGCACCCCCTCAGGGCCAGCCTTTAATCGCTCATGCACCCTGTATGCAGGATCCTCTCGGGTACCGGGGGACACTGGGTGTGACCATCAGCCACAGAGATCATGCTCCACTATTTTCCACCTGTTTTATCCCTGAGAGCCAGACATGCAATGGCGTCAAGGCACTATGTGCCGACACCTCCTGTGCTCTCCCCCTTATTTCTGCTGCCCACTGCTGCACCACTGGCCTCCACCAGCTGTCTCTACAGTGCACTGCAGTGCCCCAATCCTCCCCAGAGGAAGGAGAGCAGTTGTGGGATGCTCAGTTCTTCCTCTCCCCTGCCAGCCCCCGGCAGCCGAGTTCATTCCCGAACCTGGGTCGCCGGCGTGACGCGAGGTGTGGCGTCCAGCACCTCAACCCTCAGCACCACCAGGCCGGCCTACCAGTTACCAACTTTTAAATAAATAAATAAATAAACAATGCTGAGCTAAACCATGCTAGAGCAAAGGTTTGAAACACGCTCACAGCTGTAAGCACAATGTGAAATAAAAGAAAATAAAAACATAGTGCTGTAAAAAAGAAGCCTAAAAGAATCACAAAATACCTAAAGTCCAGACAAAGTCAAATGATAAGTTAAATCACGCTGAGCTCAAGCATGCTAATGAATGCTTACTCACAAGCAGTGCTGTAGTGCTATAGTGAGCAATACACATACCGGATAAAATTGGTATACATGGAAGCATCCTCAGTAAGTGGGCTGCACTGTATGCCCAAAGCCTGTTCAGCAGTAAAAATGTTTTTGTATAAAGATATATAGGCTAGTGTATGCCAAACCATTCACAACAGGGCTATTCTTTACCCGAGGTATTACTATCAATCAATCAATCAATCATTCAATAAATCAAAACTTTATTTTTAAGAGCGCCTTTCCAAAACCAAGGCACTTTAACAGTAAATATAACAAATACATAAAGTGATGACTGTTGACCACGACAGCGCAGCTCAGGAAGACTTTCAGTCATCATAGTAATGAGGAGGGTAAAGAGCAGCCCTGTTGTGAACAGTTAGGCATACACTGTTCTATATCTTGTATGGTCTAGCCTCCCGAAGAGAAGGATAGACACAGCGGCTTGTTTAAAACAAGTTTTAACTTTTACTGTGGCACAACACAAGCTGCATTTTAGACGAATTCTTTGTAGTTTACGAATTCAGGGCATGAAAACATTATGTGGCAAGAGCAGAGTTTGAAAAACAAGTTCAATGCAAGGAGACTCACAGTTTGCAGCAGCAATTCAGGATATGCGGAGACATAAACAGAGAAGGGGAAAGGGATGGGGGTACACACTTTTCCAGTTCTGAGGCTGGCTTTGAGTGGACTCAACTGTAGCTTCCATTGCTATGACAACAAGCTAACCGGTGAGGTTTTACCATTACAAAAGATATGGGACTGTCACTTTACATGTGTCTGCTTTAACTACCACTTCTTGCTGTGCAAAGTGAATAGAACGCTGTAATAAGTCAACTAATTTCCAAATGTGCTGCTCGAGGACATTCCTGTGTGATATCTGTATTGCAGCAGAATGAAAAGTCATTCTGCTGCATTATGAACATCACTAGTACAGCAGAATAACACTTTGGTAGTGATGGAATTTCGGACATAATTATGTTCCACCATACACTACAATACAATATTTTATTCACAATCAAAAAATATACAAGACCTAAGTAATTTTCTCACCTCTACTTTTTGTGGGTTGCATAACTGGTTAATACAAAATATGTTTTATTTTTTTAAATCAAACTGAAACACAACCTATGGTGCTGAGATCAAAGGCTGAAACTCAATAAGTACAAACATTTTCCAGTAGTGACTAATGATGGAACCAAACTGTAAACTGTTGAGGTGGTTAAATATCTGAGAGTTTGTTGACTCAAGCTTGACTTACTGTATGCAGCACCCTGGAATTTATGAAAACTAGGGTACACCAAAAATGGGGCTTCCTCTACAGAACTAAAGAGCAGTTGACACTTTTGAGAAAATTTAAAAAAACTTAATATTTAGACACAGTTTAGCTGTTATTTCATATATCTCCTATAGATTGCCATATATTTCTCCTCTCCAATATTTATTACTGTCGCAATTCCCACAAAAACAAGTTTTGTGTCCCTTAGAGTTCATCTGCTTCTATAGCTTATTCCTTACTTGAAATTATGTTGTGACATCACAGTCTGTTGACATGAGAATAACTGTGATGTCACAAACAGAGTATTATGACATCAGGGGCCCAATATTCAAAACTTTACCTGGAAGCAAAATTAACACTGTCTGGCAGGCAAAATTAGCCCACATCCAATTGCACGCAGTCTTCAAAGGAATAGCCCAGGGGCAAAAATGGTTGAATACAGCAGGCAAACAAAAGTGGGCAAACAGGACTGAGAGCGCAGTACAAAGATAGCCCGGCCAAGAAGACAGCACTGAAAATAGCAAAGACAACTCTGAATATAGCAACTGGGCAGTGCAAACAGCAACAGAAACACAGTGCACACAGAGGTGGAGTCAGGCACAGGTGAACCATATGTCCACTGGGGGTGCAAGCAATGAAGGGGTTCATAAAATGTGAAAAACTGAGCAAAAAGCAGTGTACAACACAAATAACAGCAAAAGAAATACCAAAGGCAATGCTATAGGAGGAACCCCAAAATGCAGCAACACTATATGGATGTGAGCTGTGGAAAAAGTGCAGAGACGGCACAGTGGGAATGTAACCAACAGAAAGGACCAACCATGCCTGTCTGGCAGTGTGACCCCAACTAGTGCCCACTGTGCACAGGAGGAGGGGACAAGGTCCCTGACACAAAGCATGGGACAGCACACCACAGGATACATAGCAGGAGGACACAGGGGGATGGACATCAACCATGGCCACATGGACAAAGCCACACACAGGCCTGCAGATCAAGGGCCCCCCATCAGGCAATGCCATTGGGGGTGCACCCAAGGAAAAGGGAACAGACTATGTCCATGGGCAGACACAAGCCAGATGTCATCTGGCACACACACAGGTCATGCAGGGTACACATGGAGAACAGACTTACTTCAGCCAACTGGAGGTGGACAAACCTACCACACCCACAACAACCCACTGCCAGATGCACAGCCACAGACAGTGCAGGGAGAGCTGTGGTGAAATAAGCACCAAAAGAGAGGCCAAGGATGGCAACCAGCATGGTGAACTAGATGGTTAGTAGGTGCAACATGACATAGCAGTGAAACTGACTACAAATACCGAAGAAAGAGACAGGACACTGGAATACAATAAAAAATATATATTTTTCAAAAACCAATATGAACTATGTATAGATATGTATAGGAAAAACAACAAGCAAAACTGGGGGGGGGCAGAGAATGGTGAAGAACAAGGGAATGGGGGTTTTAGGGTTGGCAGCCTGGTGCTGCCCCTGCTGTTGCTGCTCCAGGAACTGTGCAATTTGTATGGTGTTCTCAATCAGAATGGCCTGCTGTTCCAGTATCATACATTGCTGGTGCACAATGTGACACAGAAGGTTGTCCCAGCCTTCTCCCTCCTCTGGATGTCTGGACACATGGAACTGCGATGTTGACTTATGGGGTGAAAAATGCCTATGTGAGTATGGTGCACTGACACCATGGAGCAATGTAGAACTCAGGATGTGGCCCCAGAGAAAGACATCATGTCCCGACCACTATGCCCATGTACCCAACAATGGAAACAGTGCACATGCCACCAGACATGTGCCTGTATGCAGCAGCATTAAACCCCATGGTACACACAAGCCCATCCCATGCAGAAGTGAAAGCCCGCAAGGCCATTGCCACCACCACCACAGATGGGACGATGCCCCATACATACCCAATGTAGCCCCTGTCACACTGCAGCTACTTAGCCCCCCTGAGGTAAACCACAGTCTGCCCCATAACAACAACAAACAAACCATAGCAACAGAATAACTGGGAAATGCTGCCCAATGGAACAGAAGGTAGAGCCAGGGACTATTGCAACATCACAATCAGAAATCTCACAACCATTGTCCACATGGCAACAGACTGTGCCTGTAGTGGCAATCCACAGGGTTGTGTAGCAGACACTGAGCAGGTGTCCCCACACCTCCTGCACAGCCACAGAAAATGTCCATGACACGAGAGTGTTGTGTGGACATGCGACGGACATAGTAGCCCAGGCTATGACACACCACTGAACCATACATCAGTAGTAACAACCCCCCCAGGAAGACAACGGGTCAGTGGCCACAATGTGCTGCACAGCCTGACAATGGTGGTACACCAGAAGAGCACAGTGCAATGTGACCGGTATGCATGCATGATGCAGATGGCACACGCATGCTCACACCACTGTGAGTACACAACATCCTCAGGGACTATGTCCAGGCCGTAGGCATGCCATGCGGTGTATGCATGTTGTGGGCAGACACACAACCACAGGAACCTGACAGTACACCCACCCATCATTACACAGTCATGAGTACCACACACCACATGGCCACCGTACAATGTATACAGTGTAAACATGCCCAAGGCACATGTATGGGTGTAGTGCACCACATGACACAAGAGGAGATGGCTGCCGGCAATAGTACAATACAACTGTGAAATGCTAGCGGATGGTTCATGCACAACACACACATGGAGAACACAGTGGGGTTACAGCTCCCCTATGCAGCCCATTGATGTTGACTGATGAGCCCATGGTGGACCATAGGCCACCATATCTAGTCCAATGTGCAGCATGCAAAAAGGCAGTCATGCCCATGCCACCATGTCACAGACACATATGTGAGACAGGGCCGCTGAATGGCTGACATGCAACACCAAGGGTGCAGA
Source organism: Neoceratodus forsteri (assembly GCA_016271365.2). NCBI lineage: Eukaryota > Metazoa > Chordata > Ceratodontiformes > Ceratodontidae > Neoceratodus > Neoceratodus forsteri. The sequence goes on from CM028137.1 coordinate 784,588,646, forward strand.
TGCAGAACAGCAGCACCACGGACGGTGTGTGCCTATGTAGGTGAGTGTGACATGCAGAGTACAACCCCAGCATGATGCAGACATGCAGGACACACTATGATGCAGTAGTGCAGGACTGTGAGCCACCATGTGCTGCCACAACAGAGGCCCACAGTCAGTGTGGTCAGGCTAGACAGTGTCCAGGTGCACTGTACCACAGGCTACAGTAGGTGTGTATGGTACCCTCCCCAGCAGGACAGCAACATATGCACTCCATGGCCGCATGCCCATGGGACCAGTGACATGACACAGGGCATACTGTAGTGCAGCATCCTGCTGCCCATCACTGCTGTTCCTGGCCTGCTGTCTGTGAGTCTCAGACCTCCAGCTGCACCCTCACTGCAGTCCCTTGGCAATGTGGTCTGCAGAGTGAAGGGAAGTAGAACAATGTCAATACCCTCACGGACATCAATAACACCCCCCAACTGTGCCAGGTACATGGTGCGCAACTGTCAAACAGTGTGCTGTGACTCTCCCAATCAAGCACATGGCCCATGGGACACATGTGCAATGTAGGTATACTGTACATGTGCCACACTACCAGTGATGGACAACACTGATACCCTTCATGTGATGCCACTGTGCACATCACATGTATGATCACAGACACAGGCACTGTTGACCCACACCCGGGCACCACTGTACCCATATTGGTGCAGACAAAGCAATGCATGGGAGTGACTCAGCAGCATGACAGGCATGTGTACAGTGACCCATCCTACACATATGTGCCCACACATGTACTGTGTACATGGCAGCCCACACATACTGACATGCAAGAAACTCAGCTATGAGAAAGGTGTCCACTTACCTGGCACAGGCACAGTGGCATCACACACCATGCACTGGAAACATGCCAGCCGCTGCCTTTCCCTGCACTGCAGGTCCACAAATCTGTGCCTGCACTATTCTCCAGTGCAGGCTACACCAATGTGCTGTGAGATGGCACGCAATGGATGCTCACACCTGTCGACAATGCCTGTCCCCCTTGAGTACCTCACTGAACAGCTAGCACTCCCTGGCTGTCACAAGCTGGACCATGTTGGCCATCTCAACCTCCCCCATCTCTAGTCCCTCTGGATCACCACCCTGACATGTCCTCTGGCTGCCATAGTGGTTTTGTACTCTCTTGTGGCAACACCCTAACAACACTGCTGCTTTCAGCTGTGCAGGCCACAAAATGAATTACCCGTATGGTAGCACTGCCCTAGCTGTGGACGGCACTGAGCAATATAGTATAGCACCACGCTAACTCAGATGTGCACCACTGAGCATGTGTGACTGGTGCCAGACCTTCTCCATGATGACATCATCATGCATGTGCCCTTCGAGCAGCACAAATTGAGTTGCCCAGTGCAAACCAGTTAGTGCTGAGCCACAGTGCAAACATTTTGCCAGGTGCAATCGCGTTTGCCCGGCACTGATAATTGCAACATTCAGAGGTGGTATGCAAATGAGCCTACTTAGGCAGTCAGAGTGCAGACCACCACATTTGCATGTCATTATGGCCTCATTTGAAGCATTACCATGTGTGGATTGCCTGGGCTATTTCAGTGGTGTCTTAGCACCACCTGCACAGCTGACAGGAACTGCAGACAGAACACTGAATTCTATGCTGTCAACACTAGGACTCAACATGTCTCAGGAGATGACTTCCACAGGTACAGGTAGGTGTCCCTCAGGCAATACCCTGCTTGCTATTATTATCTGCAACATTGTGTGAGGTCTGCTACAATGAGCTGGGCTACAGTTTTTGTGGGTGAACATTAATGAGATGTAATGTGTCAGCTACTGCAGAATGTTGCAGTTACATGGGCAGCAGGCCCAGCATGCAGGTGTGGACAAACATAACACTGCACTGTTGACATGTTGTAGCCCATGTATACGCTGTGACAGTGGCACTGGATGTGCACAATGTGGCACACATACAGATGCCCATGTGCATACACAGGTATGCAGTACATTCCCGGGGGGGGCACTGACAACACACAACACAGCAATAGTGTCCACATGGCAATGTTCTGTGACACTATCATGTGTATGTGTACTCCATGCCATGCTGTCCATCAACTGGGTCACTATGTGCACTAGGCCATCTTCACTGGTCCCTGCTGCCACCTCACATCACACACAGTGATGGGAAAGTACTGTGTCAGAGAGGGTTAGGCCAGGCAGGGTTACTGACAGCATACTATCTGTGTGACACCTCCCCCAAGAAGCCAGTGATCTGTCATCTTCATCTCTGTGCTCACTCAGTGGGGTATAAACTTTGGCTCAGTGGGCAGGGCATTTCATCACATCACATGGAATAAATAACAAAATAAAATAAAATCCTTGAAGGGAAATTACTGTATCAGAGAGGGTTAGGCCAGGCAGGGTCCCTGATTCTCTGTTGCAGCAGCAGTGCCTGCAGCATTGCCCAAAGCCTAGGTGGTGTATGAAACAAATTTTGTGTGTGAAATAAAATCTGCCAGACAGTTGTCAGTGCACTAGTGCCCATTTCTTGCACACTGTATTTGTGCCCTACAAAAGAAGTCAGTCATCTGTCATCTTCCTCCCTGTGCTTGCTCAGTAGGGTATGAGCTTTGGCTCAGTGGGCAGGACAATCTGTTACATCATGTGGAATAAAGAAAAAAAAATGAAAACAATCCTTGATGGGGAAAAGCACTGTGTCAGAGAGGGTTAAGCCAGATATGGTCCCCCAGAATATCTGCGGGTATACTAGCAGCAGTGCCTGCAGCATCTCCCTTCACATAGGTGGTGTGTGAAATAAATTCTGTGTGTGAAATAAAATCTGCCAAGACTGCCAGCCAGTCATCAGTGCTGCTTCTTGCACATGGTCTGTGTGACCCCCTCCCAAAGGAGTCAGTCATCTGTCATCTTTCTCCCTGTGCTTGCTCGGTGGATACAAGCTTTGGCTCAGTGGGGAGAGCATTCTGTCACATCACGGGGAATAATAAATAAAAAAAAATTATTTGATGGGAAAAAGTACTGTCTCAGAGAGGGTTAGGCCAGGCAGGGTCCCCCAGAATCTCTGTGGCTATACTAGCAGCAGTGCCTGCAGCATTGCCCTTAGCATAGGTGGTGTGCAAAATAAATTCTATGTGTGAAATAAAATCTGCCAGTCTGTTGTCAGTGAACCAGTGCCACTACTTGCATACTACCTGTGTGACCCTCCTCCCCGAAGAAGGCAGTCATCTGTCATCTTCCTCTCTGTGCTCACTCGGTGGGGTATAAGCTTTGGCTCAGTGGGCAGGGCATTCCATCACATCACGTGAAATAAAGGAAAACAATAAAAAAAGCCTTGAAGGGGAAAAGTACTGTGCCAGAAAGGGTTAGGCCAGGCAAGTTCCACCAGAATCTCTGTGGGTATACTAGCAGCAGTGCCTGCAGCATCACTTTTAGCATACTTGGTGTATGAAATAAATTCTGTGTGTGAAATAAAATCTGCCAGCCAGTCATCAGTGCACCAGTGCCATTTCTTACATACTGTCTGTGTGACCCCCACAAGAAGTCAGTCATCTTTCATCTTCCATCCTGTGCTTGCTCAGTGGGGTATAAGCTTTGGCTCAGTGGGCAGGGCATTCGCCACATCACATGGAATAAATAAAAAAATAAAATCCTTCAAGGGAAAAAGTTCTGCATTGGAGAGGGTTAGGCAAGGCAGGGTCCCTGAATCTCTGTGGGTAGCAGCAGTGCCTGCAGCATCACCCTTAGCATAGGTGGTGTGTGAAATATAAATTCTGTGTGTGTGTGTATGTGTGTGGGTGTAATAAACTCTGCCAACCAGTCATCAGTGCACCAGTGCCACTTCTTTCATACTGTCTGTGGTGACCCCCTCCCAGATGTCAGTCATCTGTCATCTTTCTCCCTGTGCTTGCTCAGTGGGGTATAAGTTTTGGCTCAGTGGGCAGGGCATTCCATCACATCATGTGGAATGAATTAAAAAAATCAATACAATACCTTGAAGGGAAAGTACTGTATCACAGAGGCCAAGTCCCTGAATCTCTGTGGGATGCAGCAGTACCTGCAGCATCAGCCCTTACCCTTAGCATAGGTGGTGTGTGCAATATTGTGTGTGTGCGTGTGTGTGTGTGTGTAATGAAATTGGCCAGCCAGTCACCAGTGCCACTTCTTCCATACTGTCTGTGTGAACCCCCTCCCCCAGGAAGTCAGTCATCTGTTATCTTCCTTCCTGTGCTCATTTAGTTGGTATAATCTTTGGCTTAGTGGGCAAGGCATTCTGTCACAATAAAGAAAAACAAGCATTTGCCAATGCTGAATATTTGCTTGCTGGCATTGGTGGTGTGTGCCTTTGGATCATAAGACATAACGGCCACGTTGTTTCACCACACCCTATCCTGCAGACACCGACAAGTGTTACAGTGTGCCTTGGGGTCTTTGACCCTTATGCTTACCCCATTCCTTCAGAAAATACAGTGAGATGGGTGCAGTACAGGAGAATGGGGTGAACTTTGGGGCCAACTAGTCCAAGGCACACCTCGATGCCTCTCACTGGCTGCAGGGTGTGGGTGGAATGGTATGAGCATTACAGGTGACAATCCCAAGTCACACCCATGATGCCTGTCAGTCTCTACAGAGTGGGGCATTATGGTCGGAAACCCTAACACCTCAGTCGTTCTTTGCTATTTTCACTCCAAATTTTCAACATGGGTTTTTTTACTCCCACTTTATGAGCAGTGGTAATACCAGTTTGTTAGCCAAAAGCTGATTTTGCACAGTGACTATGGCATTTGGCACCACAGGTGCGAAAACACATTTCGAACAGGATGTGAAAAATGCAGCTGTACTGTTCATAGGGAGGTGTAAAAAAATGGCAATGTTGAAAATCTGCAGTGAAAATAGTAAAAAAAATGGTGAAGTCACGAGCGTGCATAGAAACTGCGCAACGTGCACCCTTAATGTAATTATTTTGGGGATTTTTTACAGCAGCCCCAAAGTTCACCCCATTTCCCTGTACTGCACACATCTCACCACAGGCATTTTGGGACCTCCACTCATGAACAGCGTCACTGTCATTCTCTTAATCTGTTCCAAACAGTGATTTCCCACAGCGACCATGCATTTCTCCGTAGAAAGTGTGAAAACATATTTCAGCCACGTTGTGAAAAATTACAGCTGTACTGTTGATAAGGAAGTGTGAAAAATTCCAGTGGTTAAAATCTGAACTGAAAATATTACGAATTCATGAACTTACGAGGGTGAGTGGAAACAGCACAATGCTTGCTCGTATCATCACAGTCAGTTTATGGACTTTTGTCACCAAATTTTCAACATAGCCATTTTAAGACCTCTGCTCATGAATGATGTCACTGTGATTTTCTTAATCTGTCCCAAACATTGATTTTGCACACCAACTGCTCCATTGTGCGCTACATGCGTGGAAACACATTTTGGGCGAGATGTGAAAAATGACAGCTGTACTGCTCATAAGGAGGTGTGGTAAAATGAAATGTTGAAAATCTGGTGTACAAATATTAAAGATTTGAGAACTTACGAGCGTGCATAGGAACTGCACAATGCATGCTCATAAAACAGTCATTTTTGTGAATTTTTCCCCCAAATTTTCAACATAGGGTTTTTGGGGACCTACCTCATGAACTGTGACACTGTCATTTTGTACTCATTCCTGAAAGGTGGTTTCACGCAGTGACCATGAAATCACCTTTTGGGACTGAATAACAAAATGACAGTGCAAGAATTCATGAGGTGGGGTCCCAAAAACCCCATGTTGAAAATTTGGTGAAAAAATTCCCCAAAATGCCTGAGATATGCATCAAAGTTGAAAACCCCTATTTATTGCATTATACAGCTTACCGGCATTTCCTCAGTTCATGGTCAGCTTTGAAGAGTGCAGATGTGTTCCCGGTCCACCGAAGATCATCGCGCTGAGCTCCGAAGGTAAGTATGGGGTGGGGGTGTGTGGGGAGGCAGGGTGTGCAGAGGGTGGGCATGGGTGGAGGAAGGGGTGAACACATCGAGGGAACTTTTTTCTTCCTAGGTTTTTTTTTATTTTAGGAAGATGACATGGGACATTTGCCATGCTGGGGTGTGCTCCCAGCATGGCAGCTATAAGTTTTTTGGGGGGTTTCAGCAGAGCTGACGGGGGATTGGGCACCCCCATCAGCCATAGAGAGGTTTGCCATGCTGGGGTGGGCTCCCAGTGTGGCACCTAGAAGTGTGTTGGGGGGCAGCAGCAGATGGATGTTTGCCATGCTGGGGTGGGCTTCCAGCATGGCACCTGTAAGGCTATTTGGGGGGGCCAGTGGATCCAACAGGGGACTGGGCACCCCCGTCGGCCTTATATATTCTCTGTTGGGGGGAGCGCAGCTGATGGGGGATTGGGCACCCCCGTCTGCGACACTGTGTTTGTGGGGGGTGGAGCACATGAGCACACTGGGGTGGTCACCCAGCGTGTTACTTGTTTGGGGGGAAGAGGAGCTGTCTGTGACAGCTCTTGCACTGCAGTGCTGACGTGTAGGCACTTTGCATACTGCCGATGTCAGTATGCAAATTGCCTACACACTGCAGTTCTTTTCTTTGGACTGTATGCCGCTACATTTGCAAATGTTGTCATAGACAGTTCTTGCATTCATTGGCGTGGTGGGGCCACACCTGCAAAAGGCAGCAGGGCATTGGAAGTAGGGAAGCACACCTACGAATTCTCATATGGTGGCACTATGTTTCTTGCACATGCGTGCAAGCAAACATAAAAATAAAAAAATCTTCGAAGGGGAAAAGTACTGTGCCAGAGAGGGTTAGGTAAGGCAGGGTCCCTGAATCTCTGTGGGTAGCTGCAGGGCCTGCATCATCGCCCATAGCATAGGTTGTGTGTTAAATAAATTATGTGTGTGTGTAATATAATCTGCCAGCCAGTCATCAGTACACCAGTGCCAGTTCTTGCATAATGTCTATGTGATTTCCCCTCCACCAAGAAGTCAGTCATCTGTCGTCTTCCTCAATGTGCTCACTCAGTGGGGTATAAACTTTGGCTCACTGGGCAGGGCATTCGGTCACTTCCTGTGGAAAAATAAATAAAAAAACCTTGAAGAGAAAAAATACTGTGTCAGAAAGGGTTATGCCAGGCAAGATCCCTGAATCTATATGGGTAGGAGCAGTGCCTGCAGCATCGCCCTTAGTGTAGGTGGTAAGTGAAATATAAATTCTGTGTGTATGTGAAATAAAATCTGCTAGCCAGTCATCAGTGCACCAGTGCCACTTCTTGAATACTGTCTGTGTGACCACCTCACCGAGAAGTCAGTCATCTGTCACCTTCCTCCCTGTGCTTGCTCAGTGGGGTATAAGCTTTGGCTCAGTAGGCAGGGCATTCGGTCACATCACATGAAATCAATAAAAAAAAATATTTGAAGGGAAAAAGTACTGTGTCAGAGAGGGTTAGGCTAGGCAGAATCCCTGAATCTCTGTGGGTAGCAACAGTGCCTGCAGCATCCCCCTTAGTGTAGATGGTGTGTGAAATTTAAATTCTGTGTTTGTGTGTGAAATAAAATCTGCCACCCAGTTGTGAGTGCACCAGTGCCACTTCTTGCATACTGTCTGTGTGACCCCCCTCCCAGAAGTCAGTCATCTGTCAACTTCCTTACTGTGCTCGCTCAGTGGGGTATAAACTTTGGCTCAGTGGGCAGGGCATTCTGTCACATCACATGGAATAAATAAAAAAAAAATCAATAAAATTCTTGAAGAGAAAGTACTGTATCAGAGAAGGTTAGGCCAAGTCCCTGAATCTCTGTGGGTTGCAGGCGTGCCTACAGCATCATCCCTTACCCTTAGCCTAGGTGGTGTGTGAAATACTGTGTGTATGTGTGTGAAATGAAATCTGCAGCCAGCCACCAGTGCCACTCCTTCCATACTGTCTGTGTGACCTCCACCCAAGAAGTCAGTCATCTGTCGTCTTCCTTCCTGTGCTTGCTCTTTGGGGAATAAGTTTTGGCTCAGTGTGCAGGGCATTTTGTCACATCATGTGGAGTAATAAAAAAAAAATCCTTGAAGGAAAAAATACTGTGTCAGAAAGGGTTAGCCAGACAACTACATGAATCTCTATGGGTAGCAGCAGTGCCTGCAGCATCACCCTTAGCATAGGTGGTGTATGAAATATATCTTTCAGTACTATGTCTTGATGGCTCCCCGTTGGTATCTGTTAACTCCTTTAGGTACCTAGGAGCCACACTTGACTGTCTCTGGATTTTAACCTCCACCTCATAGCTACTTGCAATGCGGTTAACTCCAAACTGGGTATTGCCTATAGAATTAGGTCCTCCCTGAATGATGCTGCCCGGCTTGCTGTTGCACAAGGTTTCCTCCTTCCCTCCCTTCCTTACATACTGCTCACTGGTGTACCTTAATGATAACAAAGGATCCCTCCATAAATGGAGCACATGTTATAACAGCATATGCGGATTTGCCCTCTCTGCGCACAGACTGACTCATCGCTGAGAACTCTACTCCAAACTAAATTCGCTCTCCCCGACTTCACACAGACTCTACTCTACTGGATGCTTGATTGACAATATCATCAGAATGGGGACACCTGAGTATCTCTCAAGGCTGCAATCTCATCCCTCCCAAGCATATCTCTTTAGGTCATCCATACAAACCCAACTTGAAACTCCCAGAAACCTCACAAAAAAAGGGGGAACTATCCTTCGCTATATCAACTCCCAGCATCTGGAACTCCCTCCCCCTCACATTAAACTCTCTAAATCCCACCTAGCCTTTAAACTGGGTCTCCACACCCACCTGACTGACTCTGATGACTGCTCCTGTGCTGTAACTTGAGACTGACTCCCAGTAGCATTCCTTATCTACATGGCACTTACTGTTTCCCTCCACTGTATAAAATATGCATGTTCCCAATCCCTCCACAAAATCTTTAGTTAAAACTGTTATTTATTCTTTAGTGGTTGTCTTATGTCCTTAATTATTATTGCTGTTTCATCCAGTGCAAGTAGCTAATGTAAGGGCATTTGTTTACTCTCAGTTTCCACAGAAATATGTCTTGCTTTTGTCAGCAATCTGCAAATTTGTTTTGCTCCCACTTCGTGCTGTGCCATGAACAATTGTCACTAATGTTTATATCTCCTTTGTACCTTGCTCTCCCCTGACTGTACTCTCCTGGGTCATGCCTGAATATAGGCAATACTCTTGCCTAGTGTACCTACCCGCTAAACAAAAACCAAATAAATTCTGTGTGTGTGAAATAAAATCTGCCAGCCAGTCATCAGTGCCACTTCTTTCATACTGTCTGTGCGACCTCCCCACAGAAGCCAGTCATCTGTCACCTTCCTCCCTGTGCTCGCTCAGTGGGGTATTAGGTTTGGCTCAGTGGGAAGGCATTCCATCACATCAAGTGGAATAAATAAAAAGATAAATAAAAAATTGGAGGGGAAAAAGTACTGTGTCAGAGAGGGTTAGGCCAGGCAGGATCCCTGAATCTCTGTGGGTAGCAGCAGTGCTTGCAGCATCACCCTTAGTGCAGGTGGTGTGTAAAATATAAATTCTGTGTGGGTGTGAAATAAAATCTGCCAGCCAATCATCAGTGCACCAGTGCCACTTCTTGCATACTGTCTGGGTGACCCCCTCCCAGAAGTCAGTCATCTGTCATCTTCCTCCCTGTGCTCACTCAGTGGGGTATAAGCTTTGGCTCAGTGGGCAGGGCATTCCATCACATCATGTGGAATAAATAAAAAAAATAATCCTTGAAGGGAAAGTACTGTGTCAGAGAAGGTTAGGCCAGGGTCACTAAATCGCTATGGGTAGCAGCAGTGCCTGCAGCACTGGCCTGTAGCCTAGGTGGTGTGTGAAATACTGTGTGTGTGTGTGTGTGTGTGTGTGTGTGTGTGTGTGTGTGTGTGTGAATCAAAATCTGCCAGATAGCCAAGTGCCACTTCTTGCATGTTGTCTGTGTGACCCCCCCAAAACAAGTCAGTCAGCTTTCATCTTCTTCCCTGTGCTCTGTAGCATATAAGTTTTGGCTCAGTGGGCAGGGCATTCCATCACATCATGTGGAATAAATAAAAAAAAAATCCTTGAAAGAAAAGTAAAGTGCTGTGTTATAGAGGGTTAGGCCAGGTCCCTGAATCTCTGTGGGTAACAGCGCCTGCAGCATCAGCCTTTTTTATAGCCTAGGCACAGTGTGTGAACTTGTGTGTGAAAGAATAGTGTGTGAAATAAAAACTGACAGACAGCCACCAGTGCAACTTCTTGCACATAGTCTTTGTGCCCCCACCCCAGAACAAGTCAGTCAGCCATCATCTCCTCCTCCCTGTGCTCTATGGGGTAAATCTACAAGCTTTGGCTCAGTGGGCATTCCGTCACGTGGAGTAAATTATGAAAATAAATAATCCTTAAAGGAAAAGTAAAGTACCATGTCAGAGAGGGTTAGGCCAGGTCCCTGAATCTCTGTGGGTAGCAGCTGCAGCACCAGCCCTTGTAGCCTAGGTCCAGTGTGTGAGGTAGTGTGTGTGTGTGTGTGTGTTTGTGTATGACAGACTTCAAAAATTTAACAGCCAGCCACCAGTTCCACTTTTTGGATACTGTCTGTGTGACCCCTTCCCCCAAGAAGTCAGTCATCTGTCATCTTCCTCCCTGTGCTCACTCAGTGGGGTATAAGCTTTGGCTCAGTAGGCAGGGCATTCTGTCACATCATGTGGAATGAATTAAAAAAATCAATAAATTCCTTGAAGGGAAAGTATTGTATCAGAGAGGGTTAGACCAAGTCCCTGAATCTCTGCGGGTTGCAGCAGTGCCTGCAGCATCAGCCCTTACTCTTAGTGTAGATGGTGTGTAAAATACTTTGTGTGTGTGTGAAAGGAAATCTGCCAGCCACCAGTGCCACTTCTTCCATACTGTCTTGTGATTCTCCCCCAAGAAGTCAGTCAGCTGTCATCTTCCTTCCTGCGCTCGTTTAGTGGGGTATAAGCTTTGGCTCAGTGGGCAGGGCATTCTGTCACATCGTGTGAAATAAGGAAATAAAAATAAAAAAAATCCTTGAAGGGGAAAAGTACTGTGTCAGAGAGGGTTAGGCCAGGGTCCCTAAATCTCTATGGGAAGCAGCAGTGCCTGCAGCACTGACCTATAGCCTAGGTGGTATGTGAAATATTCTGTGCGTGTGTGAGAATCAAAATCTGCCAGCCAGCCAAAAGTGCCACTTCTTGCATGCTGCCTGTGTGACCACCCCACCCCCAACAAGTCAGTCAGCTTTCATCTTCTTCCTTGTGTTCTGTAGGGTATAAGCTATGGCTCAGTGGGCAGGGCATTCCATCACATCATATGTAATAAATTAATAAAATAATCCTTGAAGGAAAAGTAAAGTGCTGTGTTATACAGGGTTAGGCCAGGTCCATGAATCTTTGTGGGTAACAGCGCCTGCAGCATCAGCCCTTTCATAGCCTAGGCTCAGTATGTGGAACTTGTGTGTGAAAGGCTAGTGTGTGAAATAAAATCTGACAGACAGCCACCAGTGCCACTTCTTGCATACAGTCTGTGTGCCCCTGCCCCCTGAACAAATCAGTCAGCCCTCATCTCCTCCTCCCTGTGCTCTGTGGGGTAAATCTACAAGCTTTGACTGAGTGGGCATTCCATCACATGGAATAAATAATGAAAATAAATAACCCTTGAAGGAAAAGTAAAGTACCGTGTCAGAGATGGTTAGGCCAGGTCCCTGAATCTCTACGGGTAGCAGCTGCAGCACCAGCCCTTGTAGCCTAGGTCCAGTGTGTGTGTGTGTGTGTGTGTGTGTGTGTGTGTGTGTGTGTGTGTGTGTGTGTGTGTGTGTGTGTGTTTGTGTGTGACAGACCTAAAAAATTTGACAGTCAGCCACCAGTGCCACTTCTTGCATACTGTCTGTGAACAACCCCCCCCCGAACAAGTCAGTCAGCTCTTATCTTCTCCCTGTGCTCCGTGTGGTAAATCATATTCACTCCTTTTCATCTAATTTCACTAATGATGCTGTTTATTACTACTAAACAGTGGTTTAATTGTTTTTTTCTAGAGATATTTTGATTAACAGCTGTTTAAAATGATTTTTTAATATACAGTTACCATAAAACAACAATGGTTATGAAAGATTCGGATAAGCATCTAAACCATTTTTTTGCTGATCTGAAACTTTTAGAACTTCAGAACCGTTTGAGGTTCTCCATCACTACTTTTTAGGTACCTGCAGAAAATGAAAATTACGTACCTACCGTAATTCTTGATCTGCTCTTGTATCTTCACCATTCATTACTGCTTGGGGTAGTGCCAGAGGCGCACACCCGCTACGGGAGATTATTTTTTGTGGAGTCGGCTCCAATGGCGCCACGCCCGAGAGCAGCACTCTGTGTCATGCATGAGGGGTGGCCATTAGGTGCCGCAGTTTCCTCCTCCATCTAAGTTCTGGTAGCCAGAGAGGCGAAAACAAAGGGTAAGGAAAAAGGAGAGCGAGGCAAGAGAGCCAAGGGACAGAAAAAGGAAAGGAAAGGATATAAACTGAAAAAGGAATAAGCCGGTAGAGGACAGAAAGAAGAGAGAGAGAGAATGTCTACCCTAAGGGACCGCTGGGCCTCCCTTCTGGGATGGCTCCAAGGGAGGAACAGATAAAGAGAAAGAGAAAAGGAAGAAGAAGAAAGGGAAGAAAACAAGGGACATTGAGAGGGGAGAACACTGCCCATAGATATATTGGTTGTGAGGCTTATAAGCTCAGAATGAAAAACAAGGGAGCAAGAATCCCTCCTGATAGGACTGAGAGAAGGTTCAACTGAACCGCTTGTACAGATTGGACACAAAGGGCAGATTCTCTAACCGCCCACTATTCCAACCCCCTACACTCTAGCAGAGAGCTCACAGACTGCCCAGGCAGAAAATCTGTTCTGGAAAGAGAGCGCCCAACTAGGAGGGGGAATAAGCCCCTTAGCACCATGTTAAGTGCTAACACAGAAGAGTGTGAAGAGGGGTTAAGCCCTACAGAAGGCAGCTTTGTATGAAAGGATAGAGTGGGAACTCAATCGGACTCCCTGAAGGCAAGGCAAGAACAACAGCTCAAGGTTAATGAAGTGCCAGAAGCACCAACCAGAAGAAGCTGACAATATTAATTAACCTGCCAAAGAGAACCTGAAAATTGGGGCCAAGCCATAGAGGGACAGTCTCTTCAGCTGTGAACTGAACAACATGACTAAAAAGCCAAGAGGTCACCCCTAGGGGCAATCAGAAAGAGTTCCCTCAGGATAGAATAAATTCTACTTGTTCCCCTTTGCCTTGAGAAAAAAGGATCCGTCCAGAGAAGAACAGGAATCAAGATTTTCTTTTTGGCTTAAAGGCCAACGAGGAAGGGAGAGGAATGAGTAGAGAGGGGGAGACGCTGCAGTAGGAGGCTACTGAAGGAAAGGTGGGCGGGTATCAGCAATGAATGGTGAAGATACAAGAGAAGATCAAGAACTACACTAGGTACGTAATTTTCATATCTTCCCTTGTCAATCTTCACCATTCATTACTGCTTGGGTGAGTACCAAGCTCCCCCCCCAAGGGAGTTGATAATAGAAACCCTGAGGGAGCAAGACCCTTAGACTCCTGCTGGTGGGAAACAGGAGGGGAAGACCCTAGACTAATCAGACAAGAAGCCTATGGTGGAGGAGAGCTAGGAGCTGTCCCCCAGGGACTGGAAGATGGAGGAAGCCCCTGCAGAAACCTCCTAGCCCTGGAGGAAAAAAGATGGGTCCCCCAGAAAGCGGAGCGAATCACCCTACGCTGGGCCAGGGGTGATAACCTTGATAGACGAAGCAATGCCGTCCATCTAATACAGATCACTGTCCCTGCAAGCCTGGAAGCCACCTCATTGGTGTCATAAGATGCCCTTGCTTGGTGTCTTGCCAGCTCCAGGCCTATAGCAGAGAGGGTAATAGCTTGTCTGGATTGCTCTGTATCAGGCATTGATGCTAGGACTTGGGAAAGCATCGACCATAAATGCCTACTGTAGGCAGCACGGTGAGCCTGATGTGATGCAATGCATAACATCGCATGAGAGGAAGAGAACACTCTTCGCCCCCACCAGTCAAATTGTAGGGAATCTGAGTCCGGTGGTCGGTCATGAGCCAGGCAGTGGTGCCTGGAGGGTGTTTCTAGGAATGCCAATCCTGAAGGCGGGTTGGGAAGAGAACCTAGAGACTCCAGTGGGGCACAATACCTTCTTCTGCAGTCTGCTGGGGCTGGAATGGGACAGCTGGTGACTGCCAGGAACAGATAGACGCCACCTGGAAGGGAATAGGCCAGGACAGTACCACCAAACGCTGGGCACTGAATTCACTGAGGAATTCACGCATCTCCCATTCGGTATTGTCTCACCTAACAAAGGAGATATGAAGATCCCTCACCATCCTTGAAAGGAATTGCTGATATTCAGTGAAATCAGCATCGGAGGAGAGATGAGCAGTGGGTTCCTCTCCCTCCGAGGAGGGAGACGAGGATGATGGAGAGCTTGAATGTCCAGAGGACTCCTGTGGCAGTGGGGATAAGTGAAACACCTGCTCATGCATATATCTAACGTATGAGGGGAAGGCCACCGCAGAGCCTCTGAACGTCACCCAGGATAACGGGCCCATAGGACCAACATGGCCTGGGAGAGAGGGGGTGAAGGCACAGGAATGGGAGAGGGACACCTACGACAAGGCAACTGTCCTCTGCTGAGGCTCTGAAATCCAGAAAATGGAGCCCGAGCTGGCGGGATCCTGGATAACAAACCAGGTCGCAGAACAGAACCCTTGGGATGTGAAGCCTGGAAGAGCCTAGTAGGGGATCCTCCACTGTGACGAACCTGGGGCTGCATGGGTCCAGAAGGGCAGCTCACAGCAATGCCACCAGAAGGGTCTCTGGAGCCCGAGAGGGAAAGACAGGGCCAGTGCTACGGCTCCTACCCACACCCTGAGGGGTGGCAGGTGAAGACCAAGACACCTCAACCTGGTTTCTCAACCCCCCAGACTCTGAGAACGCCCTCCTCCTCAACCCCAGTGACACCCCACCCCGAGCAGGTGCAGCAGCACCAGGAGCGGCAGCTACTGCAACCCCCTCAGGAGGATGAGCCCCTCCTCCACCTCTATGCCATCCCCTTCCAGGGACTCCAGACTCCCCCCATCCTGGGAGGCCTCAGGAGAGGACAGCAGAGGAGACAGAGGAATAGGCACGCTGGTCCGCCTAGCACCTTGCCTCACTGGAGAACCTGACTCCAAAGAGTCAGGGTACCAGGATGGGTCAACATCCAAATCCTCCTCCTCTGAGGAAGAAGAGACCAGCTGGACCTAAATACTGGCCACCGCAGGGGTCTCCAGAGAAATGTCACCGCGACCGGCGCCAGTGCCAGTGGTGGCGCCGGACGATTTCAGACCACCCGTAATGCCCAAACCCGGCCCTGACTCCCCAACAGCACCAGTCAGACACGCAGCACCACCCTCAGTGCCAGGACCCGACTTGGCACCACTAGGAGAGCCAACCGGGCCCACGGCACCACGGGTGTCACTGAGAGCCAACACAGCACTGCGAAGGGCATCACCCAGATCACTGGCACTGCGAACGGCACCAGGATCTGAAGTGGCACCGGAAGGCAGTGTAGAGTGTCCACCGATGCTGGGCCCAGCAGACCTGGGCCTCGACACTGGGGGACCCTACACCTCTGAAGAGGTGACTGCCGAGGCGGTGTCTCCACCGCAGCCCCGGGAGGGACCACAGTGCTCCTCTGACGCCATGAAAGAGGCCTCCTCCTCGGCAAGAGTAGAAGATGAGGAGGTCTCCTCCTCTCCAGACTGTATAGGCCTGGGAGGGGACCTGGAGAAAGGGTCTAGAGATCTTACCTGGGAATCCCTGGAGTGATGCCGTCCCCCAAAAGTCAGCAGAATCTTGCCAATCTTGAATGCGGAGACTTCTAGGACACAACAGTCTATCAAGAAACAGGCATCGCACGCATCCATATCATGGTTGGGTCCCAGGCAGCGAAGGAAAACATCATGCTGGTCCGTGAGGGAAAAATGCCAGCCACAGAAGCACCGACACATAGGGCCATGGCCCGCCTTCGATTTACGAACCTGACATGATGAGAAATAAACACAAAAACACAGCAAAAAGATCCCGACGCTGTAAGAAAAAACAGAACGGTCTTACCGGCTAACCACTTCAATGGCGTTGGGATGATCAGAAAGTGGAGAAGGAGGAGTCACAAGTAGGCCCCTGACGCAGCTGTAAATCTTGCACATGGAGCAGGTGCAGCCTTGACAGCGGAAGAAATAGAACTGAGATGGAGGAGGAGTCTGCGGCACCTAATGGCCACCCCTCGCTCGTGACACAGCTCATCGCTCTCGGGGGCAGCGCCGTTGGAGCTGACTCCAAAAAAAAAAAAAAATCTCCCGTAGCAGGTGCGCACCTACGGCACTACCCCAAGCAGTAATGAATGGTGAAGACTGACAAGGGAAGATCTACCACAGCAGATGTGAACTGAAAGACTGCATGATTGCAAACTGATTTTACACGATTTTTTAAATTTTTTTCAAGTTTCTCAACCAGTAAAGATTAGGGCTGTGAGAATACCGAATATTACTTTCTGAATACCATGAATAATGGTCTATCCGAATATTTGGAACTGAATACAGAATAGCCCACTATTCGGCTGATATTTGTATTCAGCCGTCTGCAAGGAAAAAAGCCTTTCCCACCCTTCTGGCCAGCATTAAATAAATATTTTAGCCCTGTTGTCTAGTGGTCCCACCTCTAGCCACTCACCGGTCCAAAATGAAGAATCCCCCCCTCCACCGAGACCCTCAGCAATACCCCCAGTCCCCCTCCAGAATGTAATGTATAAAAATAAAAATAAATCCCTCATTTCCCTGGTGTTTAGTGGACCCCCACCCTGTCAGATAGTGCCCCAGCCTGCTCCCTCCCATGACCTGAGCTGGTCACCAGCACAGCCCTCCACTCACCTCCACAGCCAGCAGCCCAACTGAGTTTTCAATGAATGAGCACGTGCTTGTACAAGCATGCGCGCATTCGCTGACACTCAGATTCAGCCATCAGCAGTGACTAGCACTACCAGGGGCTAGATAGGAGAGGGGAGCTGCTCCAGTCACAGACATGGGGATAATGGGGGGAAATGGTGTTTTGGACCCCGAAGGGATAGGATGGATAGGAAACTGGCTAGCTGGATGCACTCAGAGAATAGTGGTCGGTGGGGAGCTCTCGAACCCTAGATGGGTCAGTAGTGGGGTACCACAAGGCTCGGTCCTGGGCCCAATCCTATCTAATGCATACATATCTGACATCAGGGAGGGAAAAGGGTATGAAATGAGTCTCTTCACTGATGACTCCAAGGTGGGAGCAGTAGTTGAGGGGGAAGAGGGAGGTTGGCCCTGCAAGGGGACCTGGAGACCCTGGTTAGGTGGGCCCACACCTGGAAATTAAATTTCAATTCCTCCAAGTGTAAGGTGTTATATCTTGGGCGGGGGAACCCCAAACAAGAGTTCACCTTGGGAGGGGAGGCACTGAAGGCCTCAACTGGGGAAAAAGACCTAAGGGTCATGGTGGATGCAAGTATGAATAACTCTGAGCAGTGCAGGAGATTGGCTGTCAAAGCAAACAGGATGTTGGGATGCATCACAAGGGGGATCATCTCAAGGAGTAGGGAAGTGATTCTGCCACTGTGCAATGGTCTGGTTAGACCTCACCTTGAGTTCTGTGTGCAGTACTGGAGACCGCACTTGAGGAAGGGCATACAGCTCCTGGAGAGAGTTCAGAGGAGGGCTACCAAGATGATACGAGGACTAGGGGATTTGATGTATGAGGAAAGACTTGAGGAGCTTGGCCTGTTTTCATTGGAGGAGACGAGAGATGGGGGGAACATGATTGAGGTCTTCAAATACCTCAAGGGAATTAATAGGGTAAACATTGAGGGGCTCTTTAGACTAAAGGAAGGAGGCATAACCAGAGGGCATGGTTTGAAGTTGGAAGGTGGAAAGATGAGGGGGGGTAAAGAGGAGGAGGTTTTTCACTGAAAGGGTGGTGGAACCTTGGAACGCACTGCCTGGTGAGCTGATTCAGACTTCGATGGTGGAGGGCTTCAAGAGAGGGTGAGACAGATGCAGTAAGGGAAAGTATCAGGGGATGGCCTGGTCCAGGGTGGCGGAGATGGATGATAGGGGTTTCTGGAACACTGGAAGGGGGTAAGGCCTCGGTACCCAACTAGAGATCTGAGTTTCAAGCAGACTCATAGACCGTAAGGCCTAGTCTGCTGGCAATTAATATGTTAGTATGTTAGTATATGGAATTGTGCAATGATGCAGGTAAGGATGACAACCAGGGAAGGGAAGGGAAATGGAGGACCAAAATCTGAGGATTGGGGCAATTACTGTATCAATGGAAAGGGCAATAATATTTGAAGCTAAATGGCTGCAGTGAATGAGGGTGGCAGAATACGTAGAATTGAAAATGAAGTTATTAGCAAAGGACAGGGGCCCTACTGTAGTACCAGTGGGTAGAAATAAAACAATGATGTATGCATAGTACAAACACCAGGGATTTGAATGGTAAACTAGGTGACATAGAAGGACTGGATAGCATGAATGACATTAACATAATAAGGAACACAAAAACATGGTAGAGGCAGTAAAACACAGGACACTGCATTGGTAGGGTACAGATTATTCAAGAAATACAGGAATGGCAGAAAAGGTGGTGGGTTAGCACTTAATAGAAGGAAAGGAATAAAGGCATGAGAGCTGGAGGACATTCAACAAGATGTGAGCCAGTTACAGTCACTCTGGGTTCAGAGTATTAATAATAATAATATACATAACCTCATTTTAATTTAATTTATTGCACTCCAGTTGCAACCTACTCAGAGAACTGAATAGGTTGAAGTTCATTACAGTTTACAAATTGAACAAGTAACATTATACACTATGCCTTAACATTGTATCAAATACACAAAAGCGAATCTACCTAGTATATTAATTTGTATAACCTATCCTAGTGATATGACATCAAAAGATATAACGCATATAAATAATAATAATAACTTTATTTATACTGCGCAAAATGTCAAGGCACTTTAACAGTAAAAGAATAAAAGCCAAATACAATAAAACACAATTAAGAACAGATGACAATAAAATTCATAACTTCAGTAAAATCAGAGAGGATAGGCTTGGTACCATAAATATGTTTTTAAAGGCCTGTTTGAACAGGCCCCCCCTAATCTCCCCCCATGGTACTTTTACTCCCGAAGCCGTGGGGTAGAGAAATTTCAAGGGCAGGGCTACATACATAAATGCATGGGCCACCGATGATTTTAAAGATACCCTTGGAATCTCTAGCAACCCTTCATCAGCCGAGCGGAGCAATCGCCCGGGGCAGTAAGGAACCAGAAGCTCTTTCAGGTACTCCGGGCCCAGTCTGTGTAGGGCTTTATAAGTCAGAAGTCCGACTTTAAAGATGATAAAGAAAAATACAATCTTAAAAATTGCAATCTTAATAAGTTACACATTAAATACTATATTAAAAGGAAATACACTACCCAAACCAGTCATTTCACATGCATAATATGCATTGCAACAGACTAACAAAAATATTCCTTTTTAAATTTGTTAAATGCCAGGATTCTAACTATATCTTTCATTAATATTCTTAGGTACACAGAGTTACACCTCACAGATCAACCCCCTTCATAATAAAAGACTGTTTGTCTAGGTTTCATCCACATTACTGATTTCTTAGACTATAACTCACTTTTTCTTTTGTTGGTAATATGTGGGGAGAACCTTATGATTAGGAGCTCAAATTTCAACAAACAGTTTCATCTTCATTGTTTCTCTCCTCTGACTTAACAACTCTAATTTACACAGTCTCAATGCCTCCTCATACTGAATTGTGATCGCTAAAATTACCCTTACTGCTCTTTTCTGCATCCTTTCCATATCGTTACTTTCTTTAATTGTAAGACACCCAATCCAAACCAGACACCTGCACTTCAGGACTGGTCTAATAACAATACTATAACAGCACACTACGTCTTCCTGATGAATTCCAGCTCTATTCAGTAAAGTAAGAAAATAACAATCTAGAGATTACTTTTTTTTAACATTTGCTCTACCTGTTCCTTCTATCCAAAATCCTGTTGGATAGTCATCGCAAAGAATGTTACCTCTTCAACCACTTTCACTTGTGTCCCACTAAATTCCCAAGGGAGGATGGTCCCATTTTCCTGATCTGCCACGTGTAATTTGTTCCTTTTCTCTGCGTTAATTTCCATATGATTTGCTTCAGACCAAACCTGGATGTACTGTAAATTGGCTTGCATCATTCTGACACTGCCAGTCATGCAACTATCCACAGCCATGGTGTCATCCATATACTTTATACATGGGCCCACTGTAGACAGAACATTTATCACAATCAGAGACAACACTGGACCAAACCTGATCTCCCGGGGCACCCCACCACACACCATATCTATTCCAGATTGAAATCCCTCTACCTCTACCTACTGCAGCATCCCTTTATAAAATCATAAAGCCACCAACTCAAACAAAAACCGGGATAATAAATCTCTCTGACTTTTGCAATATAGTATTATGATCAAAAAAATCAAATGCCTTTCTATAAACCACAAGAATGGCTCTTACAAATTCCCATTAATCTCATGCTTTCAAACACAAATCCATACATTTTATAGCAGCAAGTGTGTTGGAGCTGCCCCTAAGGGACTCAAATTAGCTTCAATCCAACTGATAAGAAATTATTTCAACAATCCATCAGTAGTGAACCCTTCACAGATCTTTAAGATTATACTAGTTAAAGAGATTGGTCAAATTTTTTTTCTCAAGAACCTTAAGGGAGGAGACTTTGGGAAATAGAATTACTCTCGCTTATTACCATTGGGATGGAAAGTTGCTTGATATAACTGATTTCTAAAAAACATATTACAAACCCATGGAGCAAGTGTATCAACTCCTTCCCTCCAGACCCAACCTGGCACCAAGTCAGGGCCCAAAGCATTAACTTTAAGTTTTTACATTTCGTTTGTGACATACTCAACTGAGATCAAATATCTGTTAAGAACATCCAGGGACTCTGCAGGTCTTTTATCTAGAGGAGTTAACTTCTTATTCATGTTGATGTTTTTTTTTTTAAATCATTCACAAAGTTTAGGGCTTTATCACCCCCATCATTCCTACACTTGTCTACCCACTTTTCCACCTGCCCTCTTCTGTTTTCACCCTCAAGAAGTTGTCTTCAACTACTTTGGGGGGGGGGGTCCTGAGCTTTTAATGTCCTCAATT
This sequence comes from Neoceratodus forsteri, assembly GCA_016271365.2. Lineage (NCBI taxonomy): Eukaryota > Metazoa > Chordata > Ceratodontiformes > Ceratodontidae > Neoceratodus > Neoceratodus forsteri. The sequence continues at coordinate 784,610,011 of CM028137.1, forward strand.
TTTTTCTTTGGAAATACTTTTTCCTTATTTTTTAAACTCCCTATTTACTTGAGGACAAACTGGTCTTGCAAGCTCACTATCATGAGCACCAAGGGGCAATCAACCATAAGAAGGCAGAGTTCCTGTCCTGGGAGACTGCCACAGGGAGGAACAGTCCAGCTCAGATGTTTTGGACTGTGGACAGACTACTTCATCCAGTCTATCTACAGTCGAAAAATGCATTTTCAATTGCATTGTGCCATGAGTTTGCTCAGTTCTTCTCTGACAGGGTGTCTTCTATCCAGTCCAGGATCTCCCCAGTGGGGCAAGGTCAGCCCCACAGTGGTCAATCTGGTAGGAACAAGAACACTTCTGTTGTCTGGGAGGAGTTTAGGCCAGTGGAGGTGGCTAAGGTTATTGGGGTGATCTTAAAGCTGCAGCCTACCTTTTGTGAATTGGACCTGGCCCAACTCATCTCCTAGTGGGATGCGCTGAGACCATTGGTCCAGTGTTTGCCAGGATAATCCAGTTCTTGTTCTCAGAGGGGATCTTTCCTGATGCCTTGAAGGAGGTACTGGTGAGGCCCCCCTGAAGAAACCATTACTCAACACTGATGTCCTGGTGAATTATCAACCTATCTCCAACCTTCTGTTTTAGGGAAGGTTGTTGAGAAAATAGTGGCACTGCAGCTTGAGGTGCACCTCGCAGCCTTTGACATCTATGAGCCATTCCAGTCCAGTTTCAGGGCTAGTCATGGCACTGTAATGGCACTGGTCAGGGTGCAAAATGACCTCCACAGCAAGAGATAGAGGAGACCAGTCAGTTCTCATTCTCTTCAATCTTTCCTCAGCATTTGACACTGTGGACCATATTGTGCTTTTGAATCACCTTAGAGAGTATTGTGGACTCACTGGTACTATCATCAACTAGTTTTAGTCCTATCTGTTGGGCAGGAAGCAATGGGTGGTGATGGGGAATTTTTTCTCTTTTGTGTAGCTCCTGCCATGTGGCGTTCCCCAGGGTTTGATCCTGCTGTTGATGTTGTTCACAGTGTGCATGCTACTCCTGGGAAAGCTCATTAGATGTTACAGTCTGGGTTTTCACTGCTATGCAGATGATTCCCAGCTGTACAGTATATGTCTTTTGCTCCTGGAACAAATGATGCTGTGGAAGTACTAAATAACTGCCTGGCTGAGATCCAGGACTCAATCTCCTCCAACTGGTTGAAGCTGAATCCCAACAAGACAGAGGTCCTAGAGATTAAGCCTGGTCATGGGCATGATGGGAGTGCCTCCAGGGTAGCAACAGGATTGGTCCTGGCAACCACCTCATTGATGGCTTTTTCTAGGGTGAGAATTCTGGGTGTCTTCCTGGATGACAGGTTGACACTTAATGCTCAGGTGTCATCTGATGTCCAAAGTAGTTTCTACCACATAAGGAATGTCACCCGGATTAAACCCCTAGTTCCGTCCGAGGACCTGCCATCACTAGTACATGCCTTTGTTACATCCAGGCTTGACTACTGTTATGCTCTGTACTTTGAAGGCTGTAGAGGAACCCTCCGCTGGCTGCAGCTGGTGCAGAATGCAGCGGTCAGATTACTGACAGGCCTGCCCAGGTCATATCATGTGACTCCGGTACTACGAGATCTGCACTGGCTGAATGTCAGGTGGAGGATCATCTTCAAGGTGGACTTGCTCACCTACAAGGTTCTATACAGAGCAGGCCCAGACTACCTGACTGATCTCCTTACTCCTGCCATTCTGGCCTACTCCCTCTGCTCCTCTACCAGTGGTCTCCTTGCAGTTCCAAGGACCACATTGAAAACCTTCGGTGATCAAGCATTTGAGGTGGCTGGCCCAGCCCTCTGGAACTCCTTTTCCAGCTCTGTAAGGGAGGCCCCATCGGTGGAGGCATTTAAGAGGGGTCTGAAAACACAGCTTTTTAAACAGGCATTTTTGGACTAACTACAGTTGTTTTTAACTGTCTATTAATTATTTATAAATGTTTATGCTTGGATTTTTTAATTTATCTGTATAACACCTTACAGATTTGATTTATTTATCATTACTGTTTACCCTGCCTGTTTTTGATTTTGTAAGGTGCCCAGAGCTTCTGGGATTGGGTGCATAGAAATAAATGTTGCCTTAGTTTACCCTTGATTACATAATGGTACTCAAGCACATCACCTCTTTTAAAGTCCCATTGCCTATCCTTTATCAATTTTCATACCTGTCAGTAACCCAAGGCTTGTCACCAAACACTCACAATTTCTTTTATTGGTGCAGTCTGATACACTGTAGTTTGAATCAAGTTAACCACTGCCTCCCAAGTTGCTTCAGCACATTTCCATTTCAACATATCATCTTTCAGTTTACCTGAAAATGTATCTAGGACTTTTTTACTACTTGACCCTTTCCTACTACTAACAAATTGTTTTTCCCCTTTGCCTCATCCCACCCAAATGTCTTGGTTATACAAGATCCACCTTGTGCTCAAATGATCCAATAGGGGGGCAACATTTTTGACTCTTCATACCACTCACCTAAATTTGTGAAAACAATAACTAGAACATTATTCCCAATGGTACCCTCTTTGATGACCTGTTTTAAAGTACGTCCTTGGGTCACTCTTTTCAAAACCAATTTATTTTCATCCCTCATTGTAATTATCCCACACACACACAAACTGTTGTACTTGAATTCTATCTATTCACCAATTTAAATGTTGTACCATTTCATAATCATTACTGGATGGTGGATGATAAAACCCTCCAATAAAAAGAGGCCTACAGTTTCTTGGCAACTGAGGCATCATTACTACAACCCCAGGATTTCAAAATCCTCACCTTCACATTTCAGTTTTCTCTTATACTCAGTCTGATTTTGAATGTAACAGACCAATCCCTCTCTCCTTTATTTCCCTTCTTGTCTTTTCTCTCAATATTGTACTCTGGGATTGATACTGCATGAGTAAGAACATGTGCAGTACAACATGTTTTAGTAATTAAACCAGTTTTTACTCCATTTAATTTTTAAACCCCATCTTAACTCATCAACCTTTTGTAACTAAGGATCTGACAGTATTTAGCACAGTTGGTGTCCATGCCTTTACAGTGTTTACTTGCACCAAGTTTCTGTCTCTGCTTTGTATTCCCAAACTAATTAATTTCAGTTTACCATTCCATCTGTTACTATAACTGGGATGAGACAGGTTCTCTCTTTAGGGTTCACTAAGAACTAAATAATTAATGAGACATAAATTATTCATATTTACTACCCTCCCCTCTCTCTGTAACACCCTTGGAGTTGTAACTCTGAATGGTATATTTAAGCATTATGTTTTCAATCATTACATACAAATTAAAATGCACACTGCACATTAAAACCTGTAACATAAATAAAAACCCAACCTGTAAATGTTTCATTATGTCCAACAGTGTTCTGATTAGAAGTTCCACAAAGTCCAGATATCAAATGCCACATGAGGGGATCAGGGGTTCTGGCCTCCACACTGTCCTCTGCAATGGAGTCCCTCAAGTGACATCCACCACTCTTGTGGAAGCCACTCATGCTGGGATGGCTGTACTCTTAATGGGGTTTGACACTGCCTCCTTGCTGTCATCACAGATGCACCTCCCTGCCGGTCCTGGTCACTGCCACTGGATTGGCACTGCTCTCAGGAGGGGGCTTTAGAGACTGAGGCAGATAGCATGTTGGTGCCATCAGACACAATCACAGTTCAAGTTGTTGCTGGTTGCTGGTCTTTAGGGGAAACTCTAGGATGGCCCTCCTCTTAAAGGAGTTTGACCCTGCCTCCTTGCTGCCATCATGCCCATTCCTTCCTGCAAATGTTGGTCACAACCACCAAATTGGACCAGTGTTGCTTTCAGGAGGTGGGCTCTGAAGAGGCAGGTGGTGTGTTGGTGCCCTCAGGCACAATCACAGTTCAAGCTGCTGCTGGTTGCCGGCCCGGTGGTGCTGAGGGTTGAGGCACTGGATGCCAGACCTCACGCCATGCCAATGATCCGGGTTCAGGAACGAGCCTGGGTGGTTGGGGTCGGCAGTGGAGGGAAGAGATTGACTATCCTATAGACAGCTCTCTCTTCCCAGGGAGGGTTCAGGGGAGTGCCCACTCGTGGATCGGCCTCAGGCAGTGGCCGGAGGTGATGATGTGGTGGCACAGTGTATGCTGGGGTGGAGCTGTGACACGATGTTGCCTTGTAAAAGTCACACTCCGCAGGGGAGGGAGGGAGTAACTAAGAAGAAAATCCCTGCCGATGGGGATAGGTGAAGGCATCATGGACCCTGGGCAGCCACACTCCAAGGCTGGGCACTTCTCCTTGAGCCCCCCTCCCGACTAACTGGCACATTAGATTATAAATAGAGTGCTCTGGAAGGATAGGGTGGCTCTACCTCAGACAGTGCAGAGCCAGGAGGTCTGCCAGGGTGGTTCAGGTGAGGATAAGGGTGCTTCAGGCAGGAGGTAGAGCTCCAGTGGTCAGTGGATGCTGGAGAGAGCTTCCCACTGGTGGAACTACAAACAGAGTTCAAAAAAAAAGCTGCTGCTGGTTGATTTAGTTGCTGGTCTTCAGTGAGGGTTCACAGTAGATAGGAAAGCATTAGGTGAGCTAGAAAAGCTGTGAGAAACAGAACCATAATGAGGTCCTTCCCCAAGTATACTTACACACACACACACACACACACACACACACACACACACTTACCTGCATGTGCACACACTCTGTTACCTGCAGCTAAAACAGTTGCACCCAATATACTTTGTGCAGGACTAGTTCAGGTGACAAATAACCAGTCAATTGAGACTGACCCATCTAATGTCATCGATTTCCTAGGCCATCTCAGGGCACTGCAAGGACAAAAAAGGGAAGGGAGTGATATTTGCAACACAGTGAAAAGTTAACCAAGTCAGGTTCATATACATAGCTGCTTAGTTTGGGGTTCACTCACCTTGTGATAATAGCAACACTAAGCTGTATCACCATCTTTCCAGGACAGTCCTAATGGTTTACTTATATATGCTCCCAACCATGTGTAACAGCCTTACCTTTTCTGGTAAAACCCAATCCACTGTGAAGGGGTACGCCAGTGCAGATTCAGGAGAGCAAAAGATGTACAATCTGTCCAGATCACAGTGAAGAGAATATTGTGTGCTATTGGTCATCTGCTACAGACCTCCTAACAAGGGGGAATGAAATTGTCAAGACTGAGAGCAAAATAATGAGGGCAGCAAATAGAGGGTGTCATATTATAATGAGTGTCTTTAACTGTCCTAGAATGTTTTGAGGACTAGGCAGGACCAATATAGGTATTGATATTGACTTCCTGTGCATATTAATTATTTCTTGGTGCTATTAGTAATGGAGGGAACAGAAAAGGAAGCTATACTGGATCAGGCAATCAGTAGCAAAGAAGAGCAGTGGTAGCAAGGTATGTAGCATGTGCTAGCAGGTCTTAGTAAAGTTACCACTGTGATCAACTGCCCCCACTAGCTGGGCCATGTAGATCTGGAACAGTGGTCGGCACTAGTGTCCACTGCCCATACTATTGGTCCCATTTAGAACTAGAATGATTGCCTGGACCATGATTAGCTCCAGCATTAGTGGGCCCATGTGTGGCTGGCACTATGATCACACCACAATCAGCTGTTCACACAAGCAGTCCCTCACAGAGCCTGCACTCTAACTGTGCTGCAGTTGGCTGCCATACTAGCATGAAGCCAATGAAGAGCTATCACTGAGGCCAGTTCCATTGTCAGCTGCCTACATTAGTGGACCTATGTACAGACAGCACTATAGTCAGCTGCCCACACTGTTAGGTCCATGTTGACCCTGCACTGCAGCTGACCCAACAGTCAGCAGTCAGCACTAGCAGGTCCAAAAAGGGTTGACACTACAGCCAACACCGTGACTGGCCATCCACACTAGCTGGACCATTTAAAGTGCTACTGTTGCTCTTTCACTCTCAGACAAGTGACTGATATCAAGTAACTGGTTGTCTAAGGAGCAAATTTAGTCTGCTTTTAATTTTATTTTTGGTAACTAAGTTTATATTTACCTGAGCAACCCCATCCCAAAACCTGTGTTTTGATGATGCAAAGTCATTACTTGGGGGGGGGGGGCTTCATGGTAGTACATGAATGGTAAAGGAAATGTGAGGGGGGGCAGGCAAAACAGTCACTTTATAAACTTTTCAGACCACATCATATATGAAGGGGCAGAATTACATTTAAATACTGCCCCATATGTGTGAAGGAGCCAGCAAAGTTTATAGAAGAAATGTTGGTCCTGCCTCCTTTCCCTGTTTTCACTACCATTCATAAACTACTGTGCAGGGCCATTCACAACCTCATATCATCAATCACTGGCTTTAGGTTGGGGCTGCAGCGATTGTTGGCAGCTCTGCCCATATTCAGCAGATACGAACACCTCATACTAAGGTAAATATAAAATTATTTAACTACCAAAACCATTCACAAACTGCCTAAATTTGCTCTTCAGGCAGGCGGCTACTTGGAGGTTGCCTGCCCAAGATGTGTCAGCAGCTCTTGAAAGCAAGCACCCTGGTCACACTACATGTACAGCTGCACAGCTACAGGAATGGCAGTACTGTATCAGACATAGGTGGCAGTTGCCATCTGTTGTTAAAATGTGGAATCACACTTAGAGTACCTACCTCCAATGCCCTGGCACATGCCCCTCTTGTAATGTCTCACTGTAGCTTCCTACAGTATGAGTAGTAATGCTAACTCATTCCTGAGCTCCTTCATCACCTTGGATGCAAGTCGGCTGATCTGGGTGCTTTACCATGGTGCTTTACTTACATTTATATTTCCTATGTGTTCTGACACTATTTCCTGTGTGATCTTTGTATCCAAACATATTCGCCCTCCACCCCCCATCTGTTCCTTAAAAATATACCTGGAATACTCTTATCTACTTTGGCTGGGAATATAAGGCAAAAGAACGGCTAAACTTCTCAGCAATGTCTCATTCCTTGTTTAACTTTGCCTTTCCAAATCTCCAGATGGGAAGGGCTGTTCTCACTGTCCTCATAAATTCTCATAACCTTTTTAATCTCCATATTACATTTCTCTGGTGATTCTCTGTACAACATTTTCCTTTTCTACAGCTGCAGCAGCTCCAACATTCAGATATTTCCTGACATTTCTGGAATATTTCTAAAGAAATATCCTTCCTGTCTGCAGTACCATCCATTGTGTTTTTCATCCTGTGTACAGTGAAAGCTCATCATTTTCTTCTGAGTTTCAGGAAGCAAGATTAGATTGCAGTAACTCTTGGAATCAGGGTTATTCTTTTGTGCAGATTTTAAGAAATATTAAGTTTTGTAAAAAAGACAGTCAAGGAGATAGAAGAATTTAAGCCAGAATAAGAACGATTGCTTTTGCATCACTCAGTATCTTTGGTACATTGATTAATGGCACTGCAGAGATGGTAAAATAATGTTGAATGTACATTTATGTGAGAAACCAAAACCAAACAAATTTGAAATTATCCATCTTTTTGTAACATTTATGCATTCTACGGTTGCAGCAACTGACATGGTCAGATATTTCCTGTAATTTATGTGATATCTCCCGAGAAATTCCCTGCCTGCCTGCAGTACATCTGTGTGGCCACCAGAGAGAATATGTTAAAGGTGATAGGAAACAGTTTTTACACATCTAGATGTCCTCCAGTTGTTCTCTTATTGGCTACCCAGTATTCTGATATGTCCTTAACCTTTTTTGTTAAATTAATAATCTAATTTTGTTGCCTTTGTAACTACCCTAAATACCTCTCTCCTCAGCAGTTGCTGCTCTCTCTTTTCATACTGTCTGAACATTCTATGACATCAGAAACTCCCATTCCAGGCCATTCAGATGAACAGCATGGAATGGGAGTTACTGATGTCATGAAATGTCTTAGAAAGATGAAAGTCAAGCACAGTAGCTGATGAGGAAAGTGGAACTCTATGTAGATCTGAAAACACATCCCAACGCTAAATTATTTATCAAAAACGTCATCAAAGCATATCAGAATACACAACTGGCATGGGAAAGAAGATGGAAGGGCAATTAATTATGTAAAAATCATTTCCTATCCCTTTTAAGAAATATTGTGAAATACAGTGAAATATCTAAACATGTCAATTGCTGCAACTGTTCATACTATATTGTCTTTGTTGCAACTGCCTTTGTGTTAGGTTGAACCTCATGGATATTATGTTAATTGTAATGAGTGCCTTATACATTGGCCTGGACATTTTACAGCAAGAGTATGTGGATTGTAAAATTCTGTCTTGGTCATCTGTGGCTGGCAGTAATCATACAAGCTGATTGTCACTGCTTCCCTCTGTTACTGATAAAGCAAATTAAAACATGGAGTGCTCATACAGTCCAGAAAATGGAATAAAAAAACAGCCTGGTAGAAATATTGCTTTAGCATTCTCAGAACCTTTGTTATTTTGATTAATGGTAGTGCATTGACTGTAGAATGGATATATTATGATATCCCAACACTGGCTTGCCCGACACCCTGTAGCCTGATACCAAAATTCTGAAACAGAAAATCCGACAATGAGATTTTGTTTGAGCTCGCACTTCTTAATTAGGATTAATACTAACTGGGAGGGTGCAAAATCCCACTGTCGGGATTTTGTCTCGGGATTTTGGCATTGGGCTACAGGGTGTCGGACAAGCAAGTTTGGGATAATGTAGTGATACCCTGTAGAATAGTATAGAATTTATGTTAATGCAAGTTACTTTCCATTCAGCTTACCCCCAATAATTTGCACTCCCATGATGCTTTGCATTGGGTTTCAGGCTTTGGAATGCATGTGTACGCCTTGGAGAGGTTTACAAAATATTTACAAACTGGACATTATCTGTCTTCGTGTACATACTGCTCCTGTTGCAAACTGCCTTTGCGTTAGGCTGCATCTCTTGCATGTAATGCCAGCTGAAATGGGTGTCTCATGTGTTGGTTAGGAAGCTTTACAGTAGCAGTAGTAGTATTGTGTGTGCGTGTGTGTGTGTTCATATTATGTACAGCATTGACTTTCCCTCTGCAGCTGGCATGATTATCCAAGCTACCCAAACACTTTTAGTCTAAAAGATGTAATGGAAAAATGTCTGAATGAAACTGTGTAGGAAATTGTAGAAATTATGACAAAGGGAGAGGGTTATCTTAGAATTTCTTAGTAGCATTGGTGCTTTATCAAATAGTTATAGTGTGAGAACCGTAGAATAGTACAGGATTTACATTGATACAGTATTTTTCATATTCTGCTTCTCAAAAGTCAACTTTTACTGCAAATACTTATCACAAATTATAGTGATGAAGAAATAATGTGACCTACTGGGAAGTGAACCTAGGCCATCATCATGCAAATACTTATAACAGTAAATGTCAATGCACACACATAAAAAGCAAGAAATGTTCAGTCTCATACCACTGAAATGGCATCAGAATGATAGTATTGTCAGTTGCTTACATAAGAACAATGCTATTAATTGGTATGGATGACACTGGTTCAGGTTCAGTTGTTTTTACATAGAAATGTAGTACAAGAAATTATCAGCAGATAAGGACCTCTTCAGCCACCCAGTCTGCCCCCTTTACCCAATCTACAGTTTCACCACTGTCCCTACAGTACTTAATCTCCAGCTCCTTCTCCCTCCCCCATCCTTTTCCACTAAGATTCCCTTATACCTATCCCATGCATTCTTGAACCCCACATCCACTGTTTTTGCCACCACCACTTCAGTTAGTAGGCTGTTCCAGGAATCCACCACACTTTCTCTGAAGAAGTACTTCCTGACATCTCTCCTGAATCTATCCCCTCCAACTTCATAGCATGTCCCCTTGTTCTTGAGCACCTTTTTTTCTGAAATATACTATCGTCCTGTACCTTATTTACCCTGTGAGGTATCTAAAGATCTCTATCATATCCCGCCTCACCCTTCTCTCTTCCATGGTGTACATATTGAGTTCTTTAGTCTCTCCTAATAGGGCTTTTGATGTAAACCCTGTACCATTTTAATTGCTGTCCTCTGGACCAGCTCCACTCTGTCAATGTCCTTCCAGAGATGTGGCCTCCAGAAGTGTACACAGTATTTTAGGTGAGGCCTTAACTAGCGATCTATACAGAGGCAGCACCACCTCCCTACTCCTGGTGGTGATGCCTCTCCTGATGCACCCCAGCATCCCACTAGCCCCACCAGCTACCTTGTCATATTGCCTGGCCACCTTTAGGTCATCAGAGATGATTACCTCCAGGTCTCTTTCCTGGTTCATGATCATCATTAACACTCCCCCAATTTGCACTCTGCCCCTGGATTTTTGCGCCCCAAGTGCATTATTTTCCACTTTTTCTCATTGAAACCCAGCTGACATATGCTTGACCAGTCCTTGAGCTTTCTAAGGTCTCTATTCATCCTTTCCACACCTTCTGGAGTGTCTGCCCTATTGCAGATTTTCATGTCATCCTAGAGGCAGGCCTTTCCCTACAGCTCCTCTGCAATGCCACTTATAAAAACATTTAAGAGGACTGGTTCCAGCTGATCCCTGAAGCACCCCACTGGTCACCCTCCCCTCCCTGGAGTGAACTCTGTTTATCACTACCCTCTGTCATCTATCCCCTAACTAATTTCTTACCCAGTTTACCACTTTTGGACCCACTCCTAAACTACCCAGATTACTTAATAGTCTCTTAAGTGGAACAGTGTTGAATGCCTTACTGAAATCTAGGTAGGCCACATTCAGCACTCCATCCTAATCTAATTCCTTGGTCACCCAATCAATGAAAGCTATCAGATTAGTTTGGCATGACATCCCACCCATGAGTCCATGCTGTCTTTGGTCTGTACTCATTAGACTGAAGATATTCCACTATCTTCACCTTCAACAGTGATACCATTAACATTCCCAACACCGCTGTCATGCTGACTGGCCTGTAATTGCCAGCCTCCTCCCTGCTACCACTTTTGTGAATTGGGACTACATATGCCTCCCCCTTCAGACCTCTGGAACCACTCTTGTTTTGAGTGAACTGTTAAATAAGACTGTCAGAGGTGAAGTCAGTACATCCCTGAGCTTTCTCAATACCCTTGGATGTACCCCTTTTGGTCCTCTTGCCTTGTCCACTTTAAGATTAGCGAGTCCCTAAAAGTGAAACTTATGTATAACCACAAAGGCTGAACATATAAATACATAGGTACATAAAATATAAATGAACAGACATACAAAAACTCAATTAAAGTCCCTCCATTATATCTAAAAAATATGTGGAATACATAATTCAAATTTATTAGCCAATACAATATAACAGGAGAGCAACCTTGTCACTTGCATGATATTGTTAGGCATACAGGCAAGCTTACAATGGTTCTTGCTGTTAAACAACAGTTCTTGCTACACATATTGTAAAGTTGGCAATAGTGAATAAACCTGAAGTTTTGTCTGTGTTCAATAAAACATCTTGCCACTGGACCTGTGAACTACATGAATCATTCACCAGCAAACATCCTTAATACTTTGTCTCTAATAATTTAAATATAAATAAACCAAGAGAATATGTAATGTAGTCCACTTTTCTTTACAGCCAAATTAACAATATTGACAATTTTTATGTTGGGTTGCGTTCTTGTGCAAGCAACATCTTGTGGTAGTAACACAGTTCAGAGGTGTGTCAGTGTTGGCCAATGCAGGGAATGCATTAGTGGGTGCATCACTCAGCCACCAATCAGTGAGCATGCTGCCGATGACAGTAGTCTCAGAGAAAGCCAAAGAGTTGAAACAAATCTGCCGCTGCAATCAAAGTCAGGCTCGTCATTGCAGTGGCAAATGACATGCCTCCATTACGTGCCTTTCCTGGTGAAACATTTCAATAAATATGGTGTCTCCTGCCATTTGCCACACAATCCCCAGAAAGCTGATATCAGGGTTGCCCAATCCCCATGTCAGCATGCGCCCCCCACATTGTGTAGCACACCATAACATGGCAGCTCCTGCGACACACTCCTGAAAAGCCGACATCAGGGTGCCCATTCCCAGTGTTGGTTCCCCCCTTTTAATGTGTCTTTCCTGGTTAAACAGTTTCTCCTTTCCTGTCCGACACCAGAATGCCCACCCCCGGTGTGGGATGCGGGCCCCTCCGAACCCATCTATACACCTTTCTGACATCAGGGGGCCTGATCCCATGTCAGCATCCCCCCAAAATTGTGGCACACTGGAAGCCCACCCCAGTGTGCCTATTTTTTTTGTGTAACCTGTAAATGAAGAAAACCTTCCCTTGTATTTTTTTCCCTACAAACAAGAAAACAGTCCACCATCGTCTCCCTTGTACCCAACCCCACCCTTCCTCTGCACACCCACCTCCCTGCACCCCCTCACCCCTACTTACCCTCCAGAGGTTGGGAGCCACAATCTTCTCTGCACCTGGACAAGTCTGCACTCTTCAAAGTTGAACTGCGAACTGAAGAAATGATGGTAAGCTTTATAATGGGAGGCAATGGAGGGTTTCAACTTAGGTTGATATCTCAGCCATTTTTTGGAATTTTGGCCCCAGATGTTCAACATGGGGTTCTTGGGACCACACCTCACGAACATGTCACTGTCATTTAGTTTCTCAGTACTGAAAGGTGATTTTGCGGTCGCTGCAAGGAATCACCTTTTGGGACCATAACAAAGTAAAAGTGCCACTGTTCATGAGGAGAGGTCCCAAAAGCCCATGTGGCAGATTTGGTGAAATATTTGTATATCATGCCATTTATATGCGGCATTGCATAGTTTCATGCATGCTCGTAACTTCTACAATTTTTAATATTTTCTCTCCAGATTTTCAACATTGCTATTTTTCACACACCCTTATGAACAGTATAGCTGTCACTTTTTTTACATCCTTCCTGAAATGTGTTTTCACACCTGTGGCGCAGAATGGCACAGTCACTGTGAGAAATCATATTCCGGGGCAGACTAACAAAATCACAGTGCCACTGTTCATGAGGAGATGTTCTAAAATGCTCATGTTGTTGGGGGAGGGGGTTGTGATGTAGGGTTCAGTGTCCATAAAGTGCTCGTGCTCAAAGGGTGCATAAGCTATGAAACAAGACATCAAGGGCACCTCATGCTCAAATTTGCTTTTTTAATTCATTTGTCCGTTACCATGTTTAATACCAGATTCCTCTGACAATAACTATATATATATATATATATATATATTTATATATATACAGTATACAGTACACACAGTGTGTATATATATATATATATATATAATTCCAGACATCTTCCACACTGGAGCAAGTTACCAAGCCACTCTTTTTCCCTTATAACAAATATGGCAGGGTATTTAAAATTGTAGATTATTCCAAGCCTCTGGCACTCTTTTTTTAACTTCGTAAAAGCCTTTCCTTTTTTTTACCACTACATGGGAAAAGTCTTGGAAGACGAGAATCTTATTTCCCTGACACCTTAATGATTTATGGTCTCTGGCAATCCTTAGAATTTGTTCTTTAATAGAATACCTTAAAAAATAAGCCACAATTGGTCTAGGGAATTTATTTTTTTGAGGGGGGATTTAGGACCCAGAGCTCTATGGGCTCATTCGATCGCAAACGAGTATGGTCATTGATAGTTGATGATTTCTGGAATGAAAGTTTGTAAAAAGTTAATTATATTGTTCCCCTCACAGCCTTCTAGTACTCCAACTATCCTAAGGTTGCTCTTCCTTCCCCAATTTTCCAAATCATTGACTTTCTCTAGGAGAAATGATATTTGTTTAGACTGCTGTTGTGTAATTGCACTCAACTTAGCAACTGTTTCTTTGAGGTCTCCCATCTGTTGTGACAATTTATTTACTGCCTTTTCAACCCAGTCAGTTTCCTCTTGAAGGCTCAACTTTATCATTTTTAGCTTCAGCAATGTTAGATTTAATGGCAATTTTCAGATCAGCAATCATACTTTTATTTGTAAAATGTCTACTTTACTTGCGGTTTTGTTCATGTTGGTTGATATTTGTTGCTGTTGTTGTTGCTGATTAAATGCTTGATGCCTCATGGTTCTCCATGACTTTACCAGCTGCAGTTGTCAATTTCAATCGGCAGTGATTTTAAACTTGAGTTTTGGGGGTCACTTATTAGTGACAGCGTGATCGATGGCTAGCAACTTACTCCTGGTATGCTCCTGAACTGAATTATTATATTTTAAATGCTTGTTGATATAATTTAACTGTGTTTCAAATAAGAAATTAAATGGACCAAACCAGTGTGATTCCTCAGGTGACCGTCATCTTTAATGCTCCAAGCCAATAGAGTGCACCCCTCATCTGTATTCTTTGGCTGTCAAAACAAATCCCACAGGGAAAATAATTGGCAATCAACTAACTTTTGGAAGGTTAACTCTACCTTCAGATCAGCAATCCCAGTTAAAAAACAAGGCAGACAACCATTGCAGTCTCTAAGCAGGGAAAGAAGCAGAAGCAGGAGCAGGCGATGCACTCAAGGGACTTCCAGTAGTGCATCATCTAACAATTCATTTGCGGTGGAACTGGAAGAAGAGTTACTTAAATGTACCCCCAAGGAAACAAGCACAAAAAATGACTCATCCAAAGCACAGAGGAGATCAGTGATGCAAGAATCAGAAAATAGTAGGGAAACAGTTCCATACCAAGAACCAGAAGGCACGCCTACTGACTTCCACCTCCATATACGAGACGGAGTAAAAAGATGCGAAAGAAGGAACCCTCGTTTTTTTTTTCTGGTGTATGTGTGCACTCCCAATGCAGTGTTCAGAAAGAGGAAGGGACAAAACTAAGGATTCCACAGTCAGTGAGTTTCCGATACTTTTTTTTTGCAACAAAAGGTGGAAGACCTTCAACCCACACTGCTCATGACCGTGGAGTGTTCTTAGGAGGTATAATCTATATATGAGATGCCACATGGATAGCTAATCTGGCCACCCTATAATCATGGTTCAGTACCTCCAGAGAGACAGGAGCTGCCAGAGCAGTGAACTAAATAATACTTGATTAAAATTTATGTTTACAGCATTATCAATTTATAGCTTGAGATCCATGTCCGTGGCACACAATATGCATGAGATATTTAAAAAATGCTAAGATGTGGGGAGATAAATATCTGAGCTCCCATGAGGCCTCAATCTTGTTCCTTCTAGCATTCAAACAACCTAATATAAAAACAGAGGTGCCGATATATGTGCCCTATTTAACTGACTGTTTGCATATCCCATTTAAGTTTACTTGCTGCAGTGTTATTGATATCTAAGCCTAATTTCTTCTTGTTAAGGCTCACATATATATAATAGGCTGTCAATCTATCAATATAATTTTTAAAATGACAGAGTCAAAGGATGGTCTGGGGTGGTGTCGAGTAGTACAACCCTATAAGAAAAGGGGAAGTTTTGGGATTTTCTAGGCTGCCTGGTCCTAATCAGTAGTAATATTACAGCTTCCTGAGATAGATGCAGTGAGAGAGTGTATCTCGCAGTGCCATATCAGGATAAAGCATATAACTGAATGAACTCACCCCTTAATTGCAGGTCCATAATGCTTCATGGTCAACTAGCAGGAGAAACTCTGGTGATAAGCACTAAGAGTGAAGGTAGCGACCACCACCACCACCTTAACCAAACTATTGGAATTCAGGATTGCAGTCCATGGAAGTCACTCTTGTCATTAGAACTTGAGAGCCCACCGGGAAGGCTTACTGGGGTGACTCTGATATCCGAAATCACTTTAGCTTGATTGGATGTTGTCCTGGAAGTGTGATACAAACCAATCCATGTACAAGAGGCAAATTAAAGGTCATAGAAGCTGCAGGGCATCCTCCACTGCTGTTGCTTACAATAATCTGCTTGCTCTGTAGTATTTGAAGTACTGGACCATTCAGTGGTGGGGTAGAGATTCATACTGATGCTTTGCTTTCTGGTGAGCGTTCTACATGTTGGGACTGAGGAACCTTTTAATGATACCAGATGAGAGCTGAGCTGTGACAAATAAATGACCGGTTCATACTATGTGCATAGGTAACAGGAAAACAAATATTTGAATAATCCTATTGGTAAAGTTCTGTAAGGAAAACATTTAGATGGCTGGGAAATGTTAGTGGCAGTCATAACACATCTTAGACATCTCTGTATAACCCTAATGCCTCTGGCTCTGTGTTTTGGAAATAAATTTAATAATCACACTTATTTAATCTATAGTTAGGTACCTTTGGTTGCTGATTAAACAGTCTAGCGCCATGACAGTCTAGAACTAGATATGTGCATGTTGTTAAATTGAACACTTATTTTTTATCTAGTGCTGTGTTTATTTTCATATGCTTCATATATTTAAATGGACTGGACAGTTCCTTTTTCTGTCCCCAGGTGTTTATCATCAGGTTAAGGGCCAATCTCTTCCACCACCTTGGATGCCAGTCTAGTGGTGCTAGGTCCATCAGTAGTTAACAACCTACTGTTTTGAGTGTTAAGTTGCTGTTTTTTCTGTGTGCATATAGATAGCTAGTAATTCATACTGTTCAAGATTTTACTTCCAGCTATTCAAATTTAGTACAAGTTAGTAAGTTGTCTTTAGTTAAAGTGCATATTAGTATACATTTTTGTGTTTTATTAACTGAATTTTGTTAATACTCTGAATATCTAAGGTGAACAAAGAACTGACAAATTAGTAAAGTAATTTGCAGGTTATTGTACTGGTAGGGACCTAAGTCCTATTTATATCTGTGTGTTACTGAAACCAGAGGGGTTTTACCTTTTATCCTCTTATTGAGGGGAGTATTTGGGGGACTACTGAGTCATATCTTTTGTCTTTAGAGTTGGTCATTTCTTGGGATGGCCTTACATACCTATAAGATTGTCTCATGGTTTTGAATTGTCCAGGGGCCCCAGGACCCAGGTATGTACAAGTTTAGTTATATAAAATTGCTGATAACCACCTGTAGATATGCAGTTGACCATGGCAAGGTATAAAAGGCTTGCAGAAATACAAATGGCCAATGGATGACTGAATGAGGCCATCATATAAGTTAATATGGCCAGCTACTCAAAGGCTACAAGTGGCTAAGTAAATGAATGAATGATACCACCATGTCAGTTAATATGCATGTATGTGTAAGACTTTAAAAGGTTATGGTTAAAATGAAGAAAATAAAATAAATCTAAGCACAAAGCCAGGGTCTAACTTGGAATTGCCCTATTCAGCAGAAAATACTGTGTACCAAAACATGTCTTTTTAAAGGTTACGGCTGAGATAAGAACGCAGCTGCTAGCAACCATGGCTGGCCTTGATGATTGAAGTTCCCCATCTTGTGATTACTATGCAATTTGGCCACTGTCTGGGTTTTATCTGTAAGCCAATTATTTTTAAAACAGCCACATCCCCTCACGTGTTTTCTGTATCCTAAAGTAAGTATTTTTGATAAATAAAAATCCCCTGATCACCTATTTCTCCATTTAAGAATGACTGTATGTCTCGGCAAAGTGTCAAAAGTATCTTATGACCAAGGTATCTTATGGCCAATGTAATTTTGAACATGAGTCTTATGACTTGTTTAATGGCATATTGTCTGTGTTTAAATCTGCTGAGGTAGTTTCTGGGAAATTTCAGTTCTGCCTTTTTAATGAAAACAGGTTGGATATAAATGAGACCTAATTGTCAGGTCTCATGTTGCTCTGAGAGGAAAGAAGTCAGTGACATCTGACTGGCCATAGCTGCTTGAAAACCCAGAGGAAGTTGAGTATAATTCAATTTTCTCTGATAAATCTGTAGCCCTGTAATGCAAATATTACTAGCTGTCTAGATTGCATGTTAGAAACACGAAAAAAGCATTCAGAATGGCTGTCCAGTAATCAACATAAATTCACATCCAATGCTTAGAATATATTAAAACAGCTTTAATAGGATAGCTGAAGCAAGCAGCAGTTAAAAAGCCACAGACGTACGTTTCACGTCGCAAAGACGCTTTTTCAGTGTCATGTATTTTGTACATACATGTTAGAAACACCACATTGGGATTGCCCCATTGGCTGTTTTATAACTAAATTGTAACAGGAACACCCAGGTAGTGGTGGGCTACCTGATGTTTAAAAATAATGTTAGCATGTATTCCCTTTTGTAAACTAGGATTATTAATCATGACAGGATGCATTCTTATTGTTAAAATAGGATTATTCTGGTTTCTTTTTGTGTATTGGGTAAATAACAGTTAATTCAACCTTAGGTCTACAAATTATGCCAGAGTGCAGGCACTCTTTTTGTGTATTACAACTATTCATCCTGTCAGGGTGTGTTTTTATTGTTACAATAGGATTTTTCTGGCTAATCTTATTAATACTATCATAATAAAGTACAATTAATTTGGCAAAGAAATAGTATGTTGGCTTTATTGAATTACTGAGAGTTACCAATGAGGAACCTGTATAATTGAATCCATTTTACATATTGGCAAGCCTAGCCCCAGGAGCTGGTTTGGTTTTAATTCTGGTAATTTGGTAAAGCATTTTTTTTTTTTGTAATCTAGACATAGTCTGTGCAGGTAAGGTAAGTAAGGTAACCTAACTGCGGGGCTGGGAAAAAGAGTTGAATACACTCTGAGTGTTCAAGTGGACTTGAACCTACAGGTAAAGATCTATGGACAAGCTTAAGAAAAAGCTGGAGAAGTGTAAGTGTGTTCAGGAGTTAATCAAGTGTATGAAAGGGTCTAAAGACCCTTGGAAATGAGCTCAAGTGCATGTGGAAAAATGTTTAAAGGAAAAGAATCTGTCACACAAGGAGGTCACAAATGCCCTTGTGTTTGGCGCCTGCTGGCTAGCAGGTCAGTGGAAAGAGGAAGTACAGGCTCTTACAGCTGAAAAGGAAAACTTATGGGAGCAGATTAGGAAATTTACTGGGGAGAACCAGTTGCTCTCTTATACTGCTCAATCTGCCTCAGCTAAAGAGGCAATAACAGCTCAAGCAATATTAGATAACCAGTTCTTAGAAGAAGAGAGAAAAATGATTAACCAAATGTTTGGAAGAGGCACAGGGGGCTATAAGATTCCTCTCACAAACCAAAACCTCCTCTAAGTCCAGTGTAGATCACCGAGAATGCCAACGGCACATTAAGGGGTTAGGAGCCCAGTTAGGAAGACATCAAGCAGTGGTGGCTGCTTATAGTGGTGTCCCCTTGAAGAATGAAAATGATGATGGAGGTGATGTAAATTGGGGGGAAATAGACAATGCAGATTGGGAAGAGCATTGTCAAAAATACCCTGATGACTGTATAAATTCTAGACAAAGGCAGCTTGACCCAAGTACTTGCCACCCCTGCCTGAATATGCACCCCAACCCCCTCAGCTCCAATGGTGCCTGTGCCACCACCTAGGAAGCTGCCACCTATGGCACCAGTGACCACTGTGGTGCAGTCCCATTAAAACCCCACTCCACCTCCAACAGAGGCAGACCCCCAGCCTGTGCCACCACCATCAGTGGTTACCACTGTCACAGAAGAGAGGAGGTTAAGCCCCAAGGATGTAGCAGCTTTAGTCAAAGAGTTGGGACAAATAAATGCAGGCGATGATCTGTCAGAGTTAAATGTAAAAATTCAAACTTTTCTCAGGACCCGTGAGGAACTAAGACCAATAGATACAAGAGATGTAATAGTGTATTGTTTGCATCCTTCTCTTAGACAGGCACTGCCAGATACAGCAATAGGAGGAAATGATTGGCAGTTTGCACATTTATTGCATGAGGTAATTTCTTTGGTAACAGGAGGAACTGTAGATTTCCATCAGGCATTCACACTGGCTGCTCAGAAAAAGCGGGAGCCAGGTGCTGCTTGGGGAGAGAGATTATTTTGTGTCTATGGGTTAGCTTTCCCAGCCCGTAGGGCAGGAGATCCAGGTGGGGAATTTAAACCCCAATATGAGAATGTTATGTTCAAAAAGCGATTCCTAAGTGGAATGCTTCCAGAATTATGATCCCTCCTAGGGGCAACAGTAGATAAAACAACTACCTACTCTAGACTTGTAACCATGATCAAACAAGCAGAAACAATGTTTAAAGCCAATTCCCCCACCAAAAAGGGTCCAGTAGCAGCCGTGGAAGGACCCCCTCGGACCAACCCTAACCCACAGCAGATAATAGTCTGCTACAATTGTGGACAGCCTGGGCACAAAAAACCCAGATGTCCCTATCTGCAACCTCCATCCCAATGACCCCTGCCACAATACCCTCCCCAAATGTACCGTTCCCCTTTTAGGCACAGTTACACCAGCTTTTACTCCACCATCCCAGTTTGAGCCTCAGTCATTGGGGGAGATCACACCCACTAATGCTGAAGTTCTTAAGAAATTGAATGAAATTACCCAAATGATGAAAAAGTTCTCTGCTGTGCAAGCTGTAAATGAGATTACTAACTCCCCATAGGGATGTCTGGCCTCCCTTAAGCCGATAGTGAGGTTTCGGCGAGATGTTTGGAACAGACCTGTCACTCAAGCTGCTGTAACAGGAGGCCTGCAGCAGACCACGCTTATTGATACTGGAGCTTCCATGTCCATCATACATACCTCACAACCTGAAACATACCCGCTTGCAACAAATGAAGCTATTACACTATCTGCTTTTCAAGGATCCGATGCTACAGCAATTAAAGCTAAGCCAGCTAACATAACTATAAATTGATGTACCTTTGATTTAGATGCACATTTAATGAATTTGCCTGATCAAAATGGCATTTTAGGATCAAACTTTTTAAGGTCCACAGCAGCTGTTATTGATTATACAAACAATCGCCTTTGGTTGCACACAGGTGACCAGTCAGATAATGAGGTTGTTGTTGTCTCAGATGTGCATGCTATTTCTGCTCTTAAAAATCCAGAGGTTTTGCCCTTCCCCAGCATGAGTTCCCCTCTTGTAAACCAAATAATTAAACAGCATGCATAGGTTTTTGCTAAAAATAAACATGATTGTGGTTTGTTAGAACAAGAAGAAGTCATAACTGGAAGGGCTCATGTGGCACAAAAGCAGTATAAGATTCCTGATGAGTGTAAAGCAGATGTAGACCTAATCATACAATCATTACTGCAGCAAGGGGTTCTGAGAGAGTGTGAGTCCACTACAAATTCCCCTGTTTGGCCCGTACTTAAACCAGGTGGTGTCTATCGTCTTACTATTGATTACTGCAGGCTAAATGCTGTTACCCCAGCCTGTGCCCCTATAGTACAAGAGACTCCATCACTGCTGTCCCACATCCCTCCCTCAGCCAAGGTTTTCAGCACACTGGACATTGCAAATGTTTTTTGGAGTGTGCCAATCCATAAGGCTTCTCAGTACAAGTTTGCCTTCACTTGGGGCAATAGACAATTAACCCGGACCCGTTTGCCCCAGGGCTTCTGTAATAGCCCCACTGTGTTACTCAAAAGAATGGCTACTATCTTAACCCATTTTTCCAAGCCCAAAGCTGTGTTACAATATGTTGATGATTTGTTGCTGGCTACTGAAACAGAAGAGGAACATCTCAAGTTACTAGATGAATTGCTACAGCTGCTGCAGAGGGCAGGGCTCAAAGTCAATCTGAAAAAGTGTCAGCTAGTAATAGAGGAGGTAACTTTTCCGGGCATCACCATCACTCCTAGTGGTAAGCAGCCAGATGCCGAGAAGGTAAAGACAATTCAAAGACTTTATCTGCCTGTTACAAAAACAGCATTGCGGTCCCTTCTTGGTTTAACCAGCTACCACAGAGACTTTATTCCTTTTTATGCCGAACTAGCGAGATCACTCTACAGTCTGCTCAAAGCCTCCATGGATGATGACATCAGACCACACTGGAAAAAGTGAACATACAGCTGCTGTTAGACAACTCAAGCAAGCAGTGGCCACTGCCACCCTCCTTGTACAACCTAATCCAACTTTGCCCTTTCATTAAGAAGCGTCTGCATCAGCCACTGCCATTGCTCCTGTTTTGTGTCAAGAACAGCAGAACGGACTCAGACCACTTGCCTATGCTTCAAGAGTGTTGACTGAAGTCGAAAAAAAGTTTTCAGCTTGTGAGAAGCATCTACTAGCAACATTTTGGGCAGTTAACATTTTACTTATATTACTGGACTGCAAAAGACTATTATTCACACTCCGCACACTCTGCTTAATTACTTGTTGAAACCAGGAGAAACTGCTGTTTCCTCACAGAGACTATCAAAGTGGACTTTAATGTTGTTGCAAAGAGACTTGGACATTACACCTAAGAAAACAGCTTTGTTACCTGCCAGTCTTCTCTACACTGGAGAGTCCCATGAATGCCCACTGACTTTCAGCCCCCCCCTTGCACGCAATGCCCCAATACCCTTTGCTGAAAGTTGGTATACTGATGGATCATCATATCATGTAAACAGTAAGCCAACTACTGGGTTTACAGTGCTCACACCACAGCAAACTCATTCTCACACTTGTACTCCGCAGTCTTCTCAGTATGCTGAGCTATCAGCTGTTGCTTGTGCTTTAGAAAATGCAAAAGATTGCCCAGTTAATGTATATACAGACAGTGCCTACATAGTAAATACTGTTGCCATGCTTCCATTATATATTGCAAATAAGTTTTTAGCTTCAAATGGAAAGCCTTTGTCTTATTTGTTTTTGTTACAGTATATAGTGCATCTACTTAAAACTTTGCCCTATCCAGTGGCTATCCTTAAGGTTAAAGGACATTCCACTAGTACCCCACAAGCAGAAGGAAATCAAGCTGCCCACAATGCAGCCCAGGCTGCAGCACAAAAAGGTGCTCCATGGTGCCCCCCTTCATCTGTACCTGCACCAATTATGGCATTAAATCCTGCAACCCCCTCAGATCTTAAATCATTACAGTTTACCTATGATCCTTACCAGATAGTGGTTAATTGGCATCTACAGCATTGTCCCTTGCCCGCCCCTACTCCTTAGGCAAGCAAAACCTTACTGGGGGGCTGACACCCCTAATTCAGTCTTAATGTACCAAGAAAATGAACAGTCTTACCCTGTTGCTTGTGTTCCCCAAGACCTAGCAGATGAGGTATTTCACAGCTACCATGCCCACCCCACAGGAGGGCATTACTTGCTAGACACTACTTTAGAAAAGGTTAAGGCAGTTATGTGGTGGCCCACCCTGCAACAAGATCTTAAAGATAAATGGCACCGCTGCCTCCCTTGTTTACAAACCAACCCTCCTCACACATCAAACAGAGCACTATAGCAGTCAACAAAAGCACTGGATGGTCCTTGGGACCACATACAAGTTGATTTTATCACCGGATTGCCTAGAACACCAGGTAACTACACTAATTGTTTAGTTGTTATTGATGTCTTCTCCAAATGGGTAGAAGCATTTCCTACCAAGAACAAAGAAACTTACACAGCAGCTTGAATATTGCTATATGAGCTATTTTCCAGGTGGGGACTGCCACGGGTAATTTCCTCAGACAGAGGACCTGAGTTTTCAGGAAAAATGTTTAAACAGTTGCAAACAATGTTAGACATTAAGCAGAAATTGCACATGGCATTTCATCCACAGTCTTCAGGAGTGGTAGAAAGAGGAAATAGAACTTTAAAAACAATGCTAACTAAATTTTGTGCTGACAAACCCACTCAGTGGACTAAAATGTTACCCTTATGTTTGATGGAAATCCAATCTATTTCTAATAGAACTACTGGTGTTAGCCCATATCAGGCTATGACTGGGAGGTTAATGAAAACCCCCGGACACCTGCTTCTACCAATGGCGACCCCCCTCCTACAGGGAGCTATAACTGAAATTGGGTAAAGCAAATGCAAGAGTATATTGTTGAGGTAAACAAATTTGTTGCTGTTAATATTAGCAAAACAAAGAAGCAAATGAAAAAGTATTTTGATAAAAAGGTACATCCATTTGAATACCAAATTGGGGATGTTGTTATGATTAAAGACTATGCTAAAAAGGAACACTGATTTATACCTATATGGAAGGGGCCTTTTTCTGTGGTAGACAAGGCCAGCCCTGCAGTATATCTAATTCAGCTGGCAGGCAAGAAAAAGCAGTCTGTGTTAAAATAGTATCGCATCAATCAGCTAAAAGATGCACAGTAAATAAGAGCAGGTACTAACCCTGATCTTTTCTTGTAAAATAGATTAAGACAATATACTACTATCCAGACATGATGAGGATAAAGCTAACCTGCCTTCCCCCATCACTGCCACCATCCAGCTACTTCTACTGTGTCAGTGTTTAATTCCAGTCCATGGACAGAAAACAGTTCGGTTCCAGGGCCATGAAGTAGGAGTGGAAAATGCAAACAAGACTGAAAGAATACAAAAGGTTGTAAGTAACTGATATGATGACTATATATATAAAGTGTGGTTCAAGACAGAGCAATATGAACCTATTCCAATTGGAGGACAATGCACTATACCAATCAAAGACACTAGAGGCAACATAGCAGTATGTACTCTATATTGTTGTCCACCAAAGTGTGCTTATCATGGTAGAGCTGTTAATTCTGTGTATGGAACAGCAGGGTCACTGTCTCATCTGTGTGGTTATGAGGCTGTGGGACCATATTATCAAAAGAGGGTGTCAGTAGAGTATAGATCCAGTTCATACCTATGGTGGGTAAGAGTAAAAGTTGTACAAAAAGATGATTATGGTTTATGGTGGCGTAAATATCAAGTGACCTTACCCATATGGCAAGGAAGAGATGAATATGTAGTACAAGTACACATAACGCCCAAAAACCCATTGGGAATCCCTGCACAAACCCCTCAGCCCCAAGTTCAAGTAACCAATAAAATTCAGGTTACCCCACCCCCATTGAAGATATATTTCCAACTACAACTGAGCACCCCTCTAATGATACATTCCCTGAGTGCCCCCAGTTAACACCAGGGCCCCCTAGTGGATTAACTGCTACCTCAATACCTGGAATCCTTATAAATAATGTACAAATTATGCATATCCCTATTGTCCTAAATATTTCCCATTGGAATATGGCCGAGTTTGGGCATTGCACTCAAACTAATGTGCCCCTATTTTATGCCTCCCTAGTAATAGATGTAATAGCAGCCCACCATCCGAGGGCCCAAGACAGAGTGGTAGGGCAAGAAACTTTAAAGCCATTCAGATCCAGACAACTTCATGGCTTGGGTTTGGGGCAGTAGGAGGTATGGTGGGAACAGCCACAGGCCTATTTGGATCAGGCATGTCCATCTGGAATAGAGTAGATATAGACAGAATTAAAAATCACACGAGATACTTTGAAACTAACTTGGCCCAAGTTATAGATTAGGCTGAGCAGCATGGAATCGAAGGTTTGGCACAGGAAAAGCGACTTAATGTCTTTAATATGCATGACATAGCAAGGTTATTCAAGGAAACTGAAAAGAAAATAAATGAGCTGGTTGAAGTCAATAACAAGGATAAACAAGAAAAGAGGGTAGGAAGAGAAATCATTTGCACTGCATATGGTGGGTATGTGCTAACCACCATAACAAAATTACTGGAGGACCAAGAGAGTGGATGCCTCCCAGATCCTAATAAAAATGGGCATTTGGCCCAACAGTATTGTCCCCAATGTGTGTCCAAAGTAGGAAAAGTAAATTGGCAATGTGTACAATACTGTAGCTCTCTTTCCCCTGGCACCATCCATAATTTGGGTTATGTGACTCCACACCCCAATACAGGGCAGTGCTATGCAAAAGGATCTTGCACTGTTAGAGATGTAATGTATGTCTCTTTTACAGTGTCCCTTCCCTTCCCTTCCCTTATTTGACCCTCAAACTGCAGTATTTGATAAAATAGTAGCTGTCCAGTCAGTAGGTTATCTAGAGGAAGATGTGTATAAAGAATCGTTAAATCCCCCCTCTTTGCTAGTATATCTCCCCGACTTGCAAATTTGGGTGGCACCCCATTTATCATGCTGTGCTATTAAGGGATATAGATATCTATGCAGGTGTGATGTGTTTGACATCACTACCCCTCTATGTGGATATGAAAGTGAACAACCAGATGCTTACTACAATCCAAATACCACTATCACTTGTCCAGTTAAATTGACCAAATGGTGTAGACCAATGGCTAAAGCAACATACCATGGAAATGGACAATACTGTGGGGTCACTAATCAGAAAACCTTTTCACATGGGCCCTTGTCATGTCAGATCAATATATGCAATTTTTGCTTTACCCACACCCAGCATACTGTTATTGATCAAACCACTTTAAAATCTATCACTGTTTTTGAAGAAGAAGCCATACAAAGTGATCCTAACCAGTACGAAATAGAGGAGTATCTGCCCTACTTTAATGTACCTATTGAAACCCTTACCCTAAATCTAAAAGCTCTATTGGCCAGAAAAGATGTCCACTTGGTTGAGGTTGCAAATCAGATGTATAATACAGAACATGTTATGAAAGATATGATTCATCAGTGAGATCTAAATTTAATGCTAACTGACACCAGGTTAGATTCAGCTTTTAAGGCTTTTGTTATAATACAGGCAATTCTTATTGTGGTACTAATTATTATGCCATGTTGTTTTAGAAGTACCCTTAAAGTTCATAATAAGCAATTACGTGATTTAAGAATGGCTCAGATTATTCCCATGGCACTCATGTCCAAGCTCTGAGAAACTATTTGCATGATTAATTTTTTTTTTTAAGTAAATCAATATTATATTTTAAGTAACCTATTAATACTCATTAGTATACTATAATGTCTATTAACCTGGTAGAAATAAGGTTCACACCTCTGTAACCCAATATACTATTTGCCAGCAGATTAGGCCTTACGGTCTATCGAGTCTGCTCGAACTTTAGATCCTTAGTTGGGTGCCGAGACCCTCCCATCCCTTGTGCTCCAGAAGCCCGTATCATCCATTCCCACCCCCCTGGGACAGGACATCATCTGATACAATATATATGCCATATTATTACAGTAAAACTAATTTAACACACATTTTATTATAGACCTGCTAATCTAGACTAACAGCTTAAGAACAAAATGTTTATTTAATTTTTTTATTAAAAAAAATCTTTACATTGATGCTAAATTTTTGTGAAGGTTCGAGTCCCTAAGGGGCCTCTTTACCTTCGAGGTGGAGATTGTTGAATTGTCATGGGGCCCCAGGACCCAGGTCTATACAAGTTTAGTTATTTAAAATTGCTGATAACCACCTGTATATATGCAGTTGACCATGGCAAGGTGTAAAAGGCTTGCAGAAATACAAATGGCCAATGGATGGCTGAATGGGGCCAACATATAAGTTAATATGGCCAGCTAGGCAAAGGCTGCAAGTGGCTAAGTAAATGAATGATACCACCATATCAGTTAATATGCATATACAGTATGTGTAAGACTTTAAAAGGTTAATGGTTAAAATGAAGAAAATAAAACAAATCTAAGCACAAAGCCAAGGTCTAACTTGGAATTGCCCTATTCAGCAGAAAATACTGTGTACCAAAACATGTCTTTTTAAAGGTTACGGCCGAGATAAGAACGCAGCTGCTAGTAACCGCGGCTGGCCTTGATGGTTGAAGATCCCCATCTTGTGATTACTATGCAATTTGCCCACTGTCTGGGTTTTATCTGTAAGCCAATTATTTTTAAAACAGCCACATCCCCTCACATGTTTTCTGTATCCTAAAGTAAGTATTTTTGATAAATAAAATTCCCCGGATCACTTGTTTTTCCATTTAAGAATGACCGTATGTCTCAGCAAAGTGTCAAAAGTATCTTATGACCAAGGTATCTTTTGGACAATGTATTTTTGAACCCGAGTTTTTTGACTTGTTGAATGACATATTGTCTGTGTTTAAATCTGCTGAGGTAGTTTTTGGGAAATTCCAGTTCTGCCCTTTTAATGAAAACAGGTTGGGTATAAATGAGACCTAATTGTCAGGTCTAATGTCACTCCAAGAGGAAAGAAGTCAGTGATATCTGACTGGCCATAGCTGCTTGGAAACCCAGAGGAAGTTGAGCATAATTCCATTTTCTCTGAAAAATCTGTAGCCCTGTAATGCAAATATTACTAGCTGACTAGATTGCATGTTAGAAACACCCCATTGGGATTGCCCCATTGACTGTTTTATAACTAAATTGTAACAGGAACACCCAGGTAGTGGTGGGCTGCCTGATGTTTAAAAATAATGTTAGCATGTATTCCCTTTTGTAAACTAGGATTATTAATCATGACAGGATGCATTCTTATTGTTAAAATAGGATTATTCTGGTTTCTTTGTGTGTATTGGGTAAATAACAATTAATTGAACCTTAGGTCTACAAATTTTGCCAGAGTGCATGTACTCTTTTTGTGTATTACAACTATTCATCCTGTCAGGGTGTGTTTTTATTGTTACAGTAGGATTTTTCTGGCTAATCTTATTAATACTATTGTAATAAAGTACAAATAATTTGGCAAAGAAATAGTATGTTGGCTTTATTGAATTACTGAGAGTTACCAACCAGGAACCTGTATAATTGAGTCCATTTTACAATGGAATGTTAATGGTATAAGTTCCCTCATTAAAATAAAAAAATATCATCTTATTTAAACAAAAACAAAGCTGGCATCACCTTGGTTCAAGAGATGCACTTGGAGGCAGATAAAGCAGCTAAATTAGCTAGGTCCTGGGCAGCCTCAGTTGAATTCAGTTCATTCTCATAAAAAAAGAGTACCAGCCATTTTAATTTGAAAGGGGATTAATTTTGTTAAGGACAACCTCAAGGCAGATCCGGAAGGCAGATTTAAAATTTTATCTGGAGCCATAGATGGACAGAAGATAGCCATATGCAGTATTTATGCCTCAAACTCTCATCAGGCTGACTTCTTTCTTGCCCTGTCAGCCACACTGAGTACATTAATAGATTATGAAATCATACTGGGAGGAGTCCTTAATGAAACAGTGGACTCAGCCCTAGACAAACAACCCTCAACTAGACCTTTAAGACTAACTAAGTCAAGAATGGCCCTACTGTAGCTGAGCTAATGAACTCACTAAACCTCTCTGACATCTGGTGCCTGATACATCCAGTAGACAGAGACTATTCCTTCTTTTCACACAGACATCTATCATTTAGTTGGATAGACATGTTTCTTATGACCAAATCCCTAACCAACTTAGTGATAGACTCAAATATAAATCCTGCCATTATTTCTGACCATGGTATGGTCAAATTAAACATACAACTAGGAGAAAAGAGAGAAAAACAAATGAGATGGAGAATGAATGTTCAATTATCCCAGGATAAAAATTCACTAAATGGCTGACTGAGGAAACTAAGGTCTTTTTCAAAATAAATGACAATGGTGAAGTTTCACAAGATTGCCTATGGGAAACTTATAAGGTATACATAAGAGGTAGAATTATTGGCTTCACCTCAGGAAAAAAAAAGATTAGACAGAAAATTCTGAAAGAAAAACAAGACTTTTTGTTAGAAATGGACCACAAACTTCAACAATCATCAAACCTATATCATTCACTCCTTTTTAAGGTAACACAGCCTAAATGTGAAATTAATGCTATACTATCCAAACAAGCAGTATATGGGTTATTTTGAACTAGACAAAGATATTGGGAGGCAGGGGAAAAATCAGGAAAGCTGTTGGCATCTAGGTTAAAAACCTACATTCACAAAACATTATCCCAGGCATTAAAGATAAGGCAGGAAAGATGTTAACCAAGAATTCTGATATAAATAAATAATTCAAAGAATTTTATCAAACCCTATATACAACAAAAGAGCACTTCAACAAAAACTCAGCACTCCAGTTTTTAAGAACAATTAACCGTCCTAAAATTTCTGAAATTCAACATGAGACTTAATAAACCAGTGTCCATCCAGGAAATAGAAGAGGCCATCAACTCTTTACTGCATGGCAAAACTCCAGACCTAGACGGACTACTGGGTGAATTCTATTCCAAACTAAACAACAAAATCACCCCATTTTTGCTAACAATGTATGAAGAAGCCTGGGACGATAAATGCCTACCTGCTACGATGACACAGGCCATGGTAACACTGATTTATAAGAAAAAAAAGATCCACTAGAATGTGTGAGTTATTACCCTATTTCACTTATGAATACAGATTACAAGATCCTGGCCAAAATTCTGACTTTCTGAATTCAGACTTTTATTTGAGCGTTGGTGGAAAGGGAACAGGTAGGCTTTATGCCGGGACGGGCGGGTTCAGATAGTGTCAGAAGGCTACTTAATGTTAGTTGGTCTGCAGACATAAACAACCATATGTAATTCTATCATTAAACTTTTCAAAGCATTTGACTCTCTTGACTGGTCCTTTATGCAAACTACTCTGACAGAATTTGGCTGTGGGGGAAAAGTTCAGAAAATGGGTTTCAATTTTATATAGGGATGCAGAAGCTCAGATTCTCACAAATGGAGTCCTATCTGAAGGAATTATGCTATCCAAAGGGACCAGATAAGGATATTCTCTATCCCCTTATCTATTTTATCAATAGAACCACTCATTAGACATACTGTATACAAGCAAACAAAGGAATTCACAGAATTAAAGTAAGTAAAAAAACACCAATTATTTGCTTTTGCTGATGACTTGCTTTTAACATTAACTAGGATGATACAATCATGTGAAGTATTAAAAGAGTTGCTCACCTTTTATAATCTGGCTGGACTTCAATTGAATTGGCAAAAAACCCAGGCCATAGTGAAGTGTCTGACCGCCTCCTAGCTGACCAAATTGATAACACCTGGGATTCGGGCTGGATAACCAAACAAATTACATTCCTAGGGTTACAAATTAGTTCTAATCTAGCTATGTTAATGGAAATTAACCTTAAACCCTTATTAGCAGAAATAGAGATTGATTTATTAAAATGAGATAAACTTAACCTTTCCCTGTGGGGAAAGGTTAATGCGCTTAAAATGATTATGGCCCCAAAACTGTTTTATCTCTTTCAGACTATTCCAATTTTAATGAGTAAAGCACACTTGAAAAAGCTAAATTCCATGGTTAGAATATTCTTATGGAACAAAAAAACACCCAGACCTAGCCTCAACAAATGACAAGCTCCTCATGAATCAGGTGAGTTGGCGCTGCCATGCTGGGAGAATTACCAGATGGCATTTATCTTTAAGCAAATGTCTCTTTACTTCCAAGATATATCTCTTATAGAACAATGTCCCTTATGACTGGACATGGAAAGGGAAATTTTAGCACCCAGTATCCTAGCTGACTAAATATACTATCCAAAACCACATAAGATTTCGGACAACTGCTACCTATCCACCTCCTTCAGGTTATTAAAAAAAAAATCAATAGGAAAATGAATCCAGAATGCACCCTACTATGATTTTCCCATCTATGGAGAACCCCAGCATTGTTCAAAGATAAAATTAAGTTGACTAACATAGTCTGGGAAAGGGCAGGAGTGAGATGTTTGGGAGATATACTAGCTACAGGGCCCAACATTTTAATGTCATTTCCAGACCTCAGGGAAAAATTTAAGATTCCAAAAATACAATTTCACTGTTATTTGCAACTTAGATTATGTCTAACAAAGCATGTATTACATCCAGACTTTTCCATCACTAACAATCTCCATTGGGATCAAATAATAAAGTGTGGTATGCTTAAAAAAGGGGCGAGTAATATTTGCAAAGTACTAACATCTCTGATCCTCACCTTCTGACCTTGCCAGCCAAAGACAAATGAGAAAATGAATTAGACAGACTGATCACAGAAGAAGACTGGAATGACGCTTGGAAACTACCATACCAGGGCAGTAGGGAGATGCAAGGTAAGATAATTCAGTTTACAGTACTGCACCACTACTATATATCTCCAACAAAGTTGTTTAAAATGGGATATGAAAATAATAATAGATGTATGAGGTGTGGGAATGAAGAGGGGACCTTACTACATATGCTATGGAGTTGTCAGGACTTGCCAGCTTTATGGGAAGAGGTGCATAAGATAACCAATAAATGCAATAAAAGAGAATTTGAAACCTCTCTGGAAATATACCTATCAGGTATCTTCCAAGTAAATTGTGCCCTTACACAACCCCAAAAATTAGGAATATTAGCTGCAGGCCTAGCAACCAAGAGAATAATCTTAAAATATTGGAAAAATCCAGTAGCCCCATCTTTAAAGGAATGGTACAATATTATGGCTTTTATAGCTAACGATGAAAAAATCAGTCATACCATCTTAGATAAAAAGGAGAAATTTGAGGAGATTTGGGGACCACCTTGCCTTCATTTAACCTACTAGTGAACCATCAATCTGAAAATGGAATATAAGATTTGATATTTTATTTTATTTATTTATTGAAAATTTCGGAATTACAATCCTTTGAGTCATAGACTCCTTTGCAAAGGCTCCTCATCAGTACAAAAGCAGAAACATTCCATTTAAACATATTATACATAGGTCTCCATACAGTGTATTTACATAGGTTGGTTACTTTCACTAGGGTCATTAGAGGACCCTGGGTCATGGAGGTGAGGTGAATCAGGTTACAGACATGTAGGTTCTTTTACCAAACCCAGAGCTGAGGTTTAAGCACAACTAGGTTGTAGGCCTAGGTATGTAGTCAGGGAATGAGCTAGTCATCTATCAAATTCGGACAGGGGGAGGAATGCTGGAAACAGCCACAGGCCTCCGAGTCAAGAAGGAGGCTCTTGATACCAGTTTTAAATTGGCCAAGACTAGGGGCCAGGGAGATGGAGGGTGGTAGGTTGTTAAACCAGAGGGGAGCAAGATAACGAAAAGACCTTTGCCCTAATGAGGTCCTATAGTGGGGGACTATGAGGGAGATGCTTGCTGGGCACCTAGGGGTACTCCTGTGAGGGGCTGGCTGGATGAGGGGGAGGAGGCCCTTAGGTGTAAGATTCATAAGTATTTTTTTGGCTTGGAGGCAAGTGTGGTACTTAAGTCTCCCTTCAAAGGTCAGCCAGTCTGCAAGCTTGTAGAGCACACACGTGTGGGTTAATCTATCACAGCCTGTGACCAGCCGACAAGCTTTGTTGAGAGCTAGACTGAGGCAGTGTAGGGCTTTTTGATCAGCAGAGCCACAAATTATTATACTGTAGTCGACTAATGAAAGGACTGAGCAGGTTACAGCCAGATGTAAGGCCTGGGGGGTAGGCAGTGTTTATGTCTGTATAGAATCCCTAGTCGGGAGTTAATAGAGGAGGAAAGGTGCTTTATGTGTGCATGGTAGGTGAGGGATGTGTCCAGCGTGACACCCAGATATTTGAAATTTGGGACCTGTTTGATGTGGAGGCCCTGTGAGCTTGAGATAGATTGCAGAGCATGACTGTGTGGACTTTGGCAGTGAGCAAAGAGCATAGCTTTCATCTTGTTGTAGTTTAGTATTAAGCAATGGTCAATGAACCAGGATTCTATTTCTCTAAAAAAGCCTTGTAGGGCATTTTGAAGAGAGCTAGGATTGGTGTGTTTCCAGTATACTACGGCATCATCTGCATAGAGCAATAGCTTTCCACTGCAGGACTGTGGGAGGGAGTTTAGAAAGAGAGTGAAAAGTAGCGGTCCTAGTATCGACCCTTGGGGGACACCCGCTAGCACTGGTTGCTTGGAGGAGAGGGTGGAGCTAATTTTGACTTGTTGCATCTGGTCAGTGAGATAGTCTTTGAACCAGGACATAGCCTCAGGGGAGAAATGGTGGGAGGCAAGGGAGTGGAGAAGTAGTGCATGACTGACAGTGTTGAACAGTTTGGTCAAGTCGACATAGATTGCTCCTGCCATTGACCCCTGTTCCAGAGCCTCATGTATGTAAGATGTCAATTTGAGTAGGGCTGTGGTAGTGCTGTGTCCCTTTCTGAAACCATGTTGTTCATGACAGAGCAGGTTGTGTTTGGCCAGGTATTCAGTGAGCTGGTCTGACACAATTTTTTTCGAGGGCTTTTGAGATGGGGGGGAAGGATAGAAATGGGTCTATAGTTATCAGGGGAGGTGGGATCTCCATTCTTTAGGATCGGGGTGATAATTCCTCTATTCCAAAGAGTGGGGAATTGACCTAGGTGCAGCGAGCAGTTTAGTAGTTTGGTGAGGTGAGGCAAGATCTCATCCAGAGTTAGTTGGAGAATTTTGAGGTCTAGGGAGTCGCTGCTGTAGCGCGAGTTGTGTAAGGCTTTGGAGAGGTAGCATTTAGCCTCCTTTGCAGGAGATGATTTGCAGCCAGAAGGGGGGAGAGGTTGTTGTGGCAGAGGTGACAGGGGGGCGGCTGATGGTAGAGTCAAAGAAGTTAT
Organism: Neoceratodus forsteri; assembly: GCA_016271365.2. NCBI lineage: Eukaryota > Metazoa > Chordata > Ceratodontiformes > Ceratodontidae > Neoceratodus > Neoceratodus forsteri. The sequence goes on from CM028137.1 coordinate 784,644,265, forward strand.
GTGGGAGGATGTGACTGAGGTCAGAGAAGGTGGTGTTAAGGGCATTGGATATGGTAGTAGGGTCCTGGGAAAGGGCTCCCTTGACTAGAAGCTGTGTCAGGACAGGGGAGGTGGTTTTCCCTCAGAGTTCCTTGATATTGTTCCAGAAGTTTTTCCCTGAGCCCCAAGTGGAGGTGAGTGCTTGCTCATAGTAGGTTGCCTTAGCTAGCCGAATGGCCCAGGTGCATTTGTTTCTCGCCTTTCTGTAGAGTTGCCTGTACTGGGGAAGCTGGGAGTGCAGGGCCCTATGCCAGAGGTTATCTCTGTGGTGCATGTGGTCAAGGAGGGTCTGCAAGATCCAAGCAATATCCCTGTTTTTTATGACCTGCTTAGTGAAGGGAGCGAAGATGTTACAGGCAGTGTTGAAGGTGGTAATAAAGGCGGTGAGGGCAGCGTCTACAGTACGGGCAGTGTGGATGGGTGACCAGTCACAGGAAGAGAGATACATTTTGAGGCATGAGAGGGCTCCTTTTTTGAGGTGCCTTTGGATGGCAACTTTGTGTTGCCTGGGAGAAATTTTATTTGACCACCAGCAGGAGATGGGAGAGTGGTCACTTAACACGTCTGGGAGCACTTTAACCTTGGAGAGGTGGTTGGGAAGGTTCATAAGGATAAGGTTGATGAGAGTGGAATACCCTGATCTGGGTTCATGTCTGGTGGGGGACTGGACAACCTGGGTAAGGTCATAGGCTCGGATGGCATCTTTGTAGGAAGCTGATGCAGGGGATAGCCAATTCACATTAAAATCACCCATAATAATCAGTTCGCTCTTGGGAGGGAGACTGATGATGCTGGACAGTATAGAATCGAAGGCGTGTTTTTGTTTTGAGGGGGGGATGTAAACCGCCATAATGTATAGCGGTTTACCGGGGGTGCCACGGGTGACTTTGATAGTTATGGCTTGGGCACCATGTGCCGGTGGGGGAAGGGGGACCAAGAGGGCTTACAGATATGTTTTGGCATAGTTGGCACAACCATCTCCCCTCTTGCCAGGTCTGCTCAGAATATGGAGTAGTCACTGAGTGTGACTGTGGCCTCTGAGATATTTTTAGAAAGCCAGGTTTCATATAAGGCCAGGATGTCTGGGGTGTGTTGGGTGATCCAGCCCTGGAGGGGAATGAGCTTCTTAGGTAGGCTACAGATGTTAAGGGTGGCCAGTAGTAAGCCACCATGCCTTCTCTCCTTGGGAACACTAGTCGAAGGTGGCCCTGGATTAGGATGTACATTTCCTGAGAAAAGAAGGAGGAGGAGAGCATGCTGAAGAACAGCTTTCCGGAGCAATTTGGATATGGAGCGACGGAAGCGTGGAGTAGTAGGTATTTTGGGGTATCTGACTGGTATAGGGATGGTATGGACAAGTTGGGCTAACAGGGAAGGAGATAAGGAGTAATGAGGGCTACTTAGTGGGTGACTGTAATGGGGGGGATAGTTCCAACAAGGTCCTGATTGCAGTGTTGCTTAGGTTGGGTGTGTAATTGGTGCTGAGTAGAACGGAGGAGAAGGAATTTAGGAGATATGGGAGATGGGCAATTCTGAGGTGGTGATTAGTGAAGTAGATTTGGGGATCCCAAGTGAGAGGCTTTTCCACAGGGAAATTGGGAAGGGAGGGAAAAAAAGAAGTCAGTACTATGAAGGTTTGGATAAGGACCGTAAGGAAGATAATCATGTTGTATAAGAGAAGCGTTTTAAGGCAATTTAATTAAGATGTGGACCTCTAGTGGTGATCAATTATTATAGGCTGCAGATGGCAAAGTGGGCTGATTGGCTACAACCGAGCATGTGATCATAGCTATATAGCCCAATGTTGACCAAGGGTGGTGGTGGGGGTGGTGGAGCAGCCGGTGCATAGCACCGGCAGGGAAAAATAGTTTAGAGAACTTTGCAACGAGCAGGCAGTACATCTGACAGGCTCCTCCAGCGCTTGAAATTCTGTGGCGTACCTGTGCAAGTTCTGTGTGGGAGGAGGGCAGCTCCGAGACCTTCGTGACCTCCAAGTAAGTGGCCCAGGTGTGCAAGTTCAGTGTGAGGGGAGGGCAGCTCTGAGACCCTCGTGACCTCCAAGTAAGTGGCCCAGCTGTGCAAGTTCAGTGTGGGGGGAGGGCAACTCCAAGACCCTCGCGATCTCCAAGTAAGTGGCCCAGCTATGGACAAATACTGTTGTATAATTATAAGTGTCTATTACTACGTTTGTTAGAATGAAATATTGGAAACATATTTATAGTGTTATTGTGGGAGAAAGAAGAAGTGGATATACATATATATTAGTAATGCTTGGTATTTCATAGCTTACTGTATGTTATTTATATATGATGAATAGATACTAGTGAAATGAAAATACTTTGCATTCATGTATTTTTGTAAAATATTCATGATTCATGCATGTATATAAATAAGCTGAATAATAAATAAAAATTATGATGAAAAAAAATGCCCATGTTGAAAACTTGGTCAAAAAATTCCAAAAAATGATTGCATTACAGGCGTGCATTGCACAGTTTCTACAAACATTTGTAATTTCTCCAGTTTTTCATATTTTCACTCCAGATTTTCAACATTGCCACTTTTTTACACCACCTCATGAACAGTACAGCTGTCATTTTTCACATCCTGCCAGAAATGTGTTTTCACACCTGTGGTGCCAAATGATGCAGTCACTGTGCAAAACCACCTTCCGGGATTGAGTAACTAAATGATATTGCCACTGTTCAAGAGGTGGGGTCACAAAAAGCCCATTTTAAAAATATGGAGTGAAAATACCAACAAACGGCTGGAGTGTTAGGGTTTCCAACTATAACGCCCTACTCTGTATTGACTAACAGACGTCGGGGTGTGACTTGAGATCGTCGGCTGTAATGTTCATGCCATTCTACCCCAACCCTTCAGCCAGTGACAGGCATCAAGGTGTGCCGTGGGGTCTTCGGGCCCAACGTTCACCCCATTCTCCTATACCGCACACATCTCAGCATATTTCCTTATGAAATGGGGTGAGTAAAAGGCCCAAAGACCCCAAGGCACACCTCAACACCTGTCAGTGTCTGCAGGGTAGGATGAGGTGAAATGGTGTGCGCGTTATGGCCGATGACCCAAAGGCACACCCCCAACACTTCTCAGTCTCTGCAGGTTGGGGGCGGGGTTGGAGACAGTTCAGTACTTCACTGCCATTCCTATTATGCAACCTTCTAACTCCTGCACTACCGATACCAATGCTAGCAATCTAACATTCGGCATTGTCAAATGCTTGTTTAAGACTTGCTGTGAATTATATGCAGCATACAATCCAAAGTTAAAATCAAATCTATGCCTCACTATGGGTTTAATATGCAGATCTGATTCACAAAGATGAAAGACTCCCTATCATGTGACGATTTCAGTTGTTTAAATAGTGAAAAATTATTCATAAGACCTAGGGCTGGATTCATAAAGACTGACACAAGTTGCATCGAACAGCAGCTTGCACTGACTGCTGGTGTGTTGGGGACACTGTGCCCAATTCCCATATGGGAGAGGTCCTGGTGCCAAACACTCACAGTGTGCATCAGTGGCTCCTGTGTGTGATAAATACCTAGTGCATGGGAGAGATATGATGGTGGCTGGCAACAGCACATGCAGCATGCTCCAGCGGCATACCTGTGGAACCATGGTAGGTGGAAAGCATAATGGGTGCCTAACATATGACAATGGTGGCAGGACACCGGCATGGTGTGGTGTCCCATACCTGTGTGATACAGCCACTCATCCCGGGAAAGTGGCACCTCTTGTGCCACCTGATACAAACTCCTATGGGGACTGATCTGGGCATGGAGACTCTCCAGTAGGGGGGATGGGGGTACCTGTGCCAGCCCTCCACATAGTCAGGGGTCCCACGTCCTCTCCACTGATGCCCGCTACACATGCCAAGTGAGGTCATCTGGCACATGTGTGAGCCAGACAGTGGCATGCTGGATCCTGATAGGTATCCCTCCTAGCTGGGTGTCTTGGGCCCGTCCCATGGCAGGGCTGCGTGCTCACTGGGCATCTTGCACTACCAGAGGTCTTGTCCCACATTGCTGAGCAGTAGTGGTGCTGCATGGGAAGTTAGACCAGGTACTCAGTCTAAAGCCATGAGAGTCCAGCAGGCTTCTGGAATCTCATTGAAAGGGATACTGCAGCATACACTTGCAGCAAGCCCCCTACCGCCGTGATGCAGGCAGTGACCTGGCGCATGCCTGGTGCAGATGATTCTAGCTCAGGCATTTCCCCTACTGACTCAAGCTGTCTTGGAGAATCAGGGCTGCCATAAATATTGATGCCCTCTGCCCCTGGAGCCCAGTTCCAGGACGGCTTACACTGGCTCAAGCAGAGTTACACCAATCCCCATGGCATAACTCGCAACCTTCACCATGCGTTATGCTGGTTGCGATTCTGAAAGGCGCCTTGCACCATGCCCTCTGTGGGTTATGCCAAATGTGGGATACACCACTCACTATGCCACAACCCACAACAACATGGTGCAAGGGTGGGTTGTGGCAGCAACTACACCCTATTCCAAAATGGTGGCTGCCGTAACCCACTTGCACTATTCCAGGAGCCACAGCGGAGTTAAAACATCTTAGAGATGCTCTAAGGGGCATCTGTCAGTGCCATCCAATGGATGCCCACTCCACAGTGCTGCAGCAAAGGTCCTGCTGTGCTCCCCATGTCCCATGAACATGTCCATGTACCCACCCCCCCAATGTCAGGTACCCCGGGGGTCCATTTTCTAATGTGCCTCCCAGACTCCTGTGCCACTTGTCTAACCCCCCATGCCCTCTGGTGCCTGCCATGGTGTTCCAGGGCAGGGGGGCTCTGGGGGGACAGGTTGCAGTGGGCCACAACTTGCAGCATGCAGGTCTATTATGCCATGCCCGTGGCAGCAGCCTACGTGTGCTGCAAGTCACAGGTCATAAGTGCCGGAACCCTGCCACTCTTAGAAAATGGTGCAGGGTCCCCGGCATAGCAGCAAATGTCACAACTCGCATACACCCATGAGTTGCGACCTTCGTCTTGGACTCAGTCCCCTTGTGTCACTTCTGTTCAGTGCAGGCATCTTGCGTCAATATCAGATGCTTTGTTAATCAGGCCCCGAATCCTTTGAAATTTCTCTGTCAAACAATATCTTTGATCAGCTGTATTTCATTTCATTTAAGATAGTATATTGATGGAAGACCACACTTTTTCATTTTCCTTTCAAGATGAGAAAATAAGTTTTCTGATGTGATACTTTGTGTAATATATTCAACATGTTCTTCCCAACTCACCCTAATTATTTTGTTCTGACTTAATGCAACAATTTTATACCAATAAGATAACATTCTAATTTCTGCAAGGTCTAAAATCAAAATGATATTTACTTCTGTCCACAAATATTCTCCTGGAACAACATCGGGCAGACCCATTAATAATCACAACTACTGATTTTGGATCAGTTCTAAACTACAAACATTTTTTTCACCCCTCCTACATACTTCAGTGCCATATAAGACAAGCATTTGTCAATGCTGAATGTTTGCCTATAGTATTGCTGTTCTGCCAGGCCTTGGTTGTACACAGTTTTACTATATATTTGCCCAGGATACAGCAGATGAGATGCAATATCTCAGTTTCAGTGGTGTCCTGCTTTGACACATGTTAGATTGTAATCACTCAGAATAGGGCAGTTGAGAGGCAATTTCTACTTTTAAGTGGGCTCTCACATGTTGATCCCAAATGTCCAACAATCTTTTTATGACCTGACGTTATGATCAAGACAGGTGGATTTTTTAAAATCCCATTCGAAAGGTGATTTCATGGTGTGACTGTGGCAACAAGTTCCGGAAGTGATTTGAAAAACAACACGTGCCATGTTCAGGAGGTGGGGCAATTCAAGGGACATGTTGTACATTAGGAGCCAAAATCTGCAAAAAATAAAATTATGAGTAAATGCTGGAACAATTCGAGTCCTCATAACTTAGTTGTTTTTTCACATTTTTACACCAAATTTTCAACATAATTTTTTTATGATCATTCCTTCTGAGCCTGACAGGTGTCATTTATAAAACAATGGCTGAAATGTCATTTTGCGTCACAAGTGTTAAAATGCATTTTGGGTAGGATTTGAGAAATGACAGCTGTTACATTCATGAGGTTGTGTCAAAAAAATGGCTATGTTAAAAAATTGGGGTCAAAATATTGAAAATTACCACCGTTACAAGCGTGCATTGAAATATTGCAACATAGACTCATAATTTTGTTGTTTTCTCACCCCACATTTTCAACATAGCCTTCTTATGACCCCACATAACTTTCTTATGAGCCCATCTCATGAACAAGGGTGTAGAACATTTTCAAATCCTGCCCAAAGGGTGATTTTGTGCCACAAGTGTGAAAACACATTTTGGCCCGGATTTGACAGATGACAGCTGTTACATTTATGAGGTGCTGTGAAGAAATGGCTATGTTGAACATTTTCGGTCAAAATATTGAAAATTACCAAAATTATATGCCTGCATTTGTAAATGTCAATGCAGGCTCATAACTTTGTTGTTTGTTAAACATTTTTGCCCTAAATTGTCAACATAGCCTTCTTATGGCCCCACCTCACGAACAAGTGCAGAAAAATTTTCAACTCCTGCCTGAAAGGTGATTTCATGCAGGGACTACAAAATCACCTTTTGGGATGCAAAAACACATTTTGAACAAGATTTGAACAAGCATTTGTCAATGCCGAACATAGACTTGCAGGTATTAGCATTGGTGTTTGGTACTGGTACTGGCTTCAGAGGAGAGAGGAGGCAGCCATGAGAGTGGCGGGTGCCACATGGTGGAAGCTGCATCGTAAATGGTCCCAGGACTGATCCCTGAGGTACCCCGCTGGTCACCCCCCCCCCCTTCTCAGATTGGATCCCATTACCACCACTTTATGCCTCCTGTCTGTCAGCCAGTTTCTAACCCAGTTTATCAGCTTGTGCCCCGTGGCCAGACTGCCCATCTTGTTAATCGGGCTTCTATGTTGGACATTGTCGAAGGCTTTGCTGAAATCAAGATAGGTGATGTCAACCGTCCCTTCCTGATTTATTTCCTTCATGAGGCATTAGTGTTTCCAACCCTAATGCCCACCCCTACCTGTAGAGACTGACAGGCATTGGGGTGTGCCTTGGGTCTTGAGCTGTAATGCTAATGCCATTCCACCCCCACTCCCACCCTACGGACACTGACAGGTATCACGGTGTGCTGTGAGGTCTTTGGCCCTAATGCTCACCCCATTCCATAAAGAAATAAGCTGAGATGGGTGCAGAATAGCAGAATGGTGTGAACATTAGGGCTGAAGACCCCAGGCACACCCTGATGCCTGTCACTGGCTGCAGGGTGGGGGTGGAATGGGAATGGCAAGAGCATTACAGCTGATGACCCTAAGGCACACCCTGATGCCTGTCAGTCTGTACAGCATGGGGGGTGGAGTGTTACGGTTAGAAACCCTAACACCCCAGGTGCTCATTGGTATTTTCACACCAAATTTTCAACATGGGCTTTTTGGGACCCCACCTCATGAACAGTGGCACTATCATTTCGTTATTAAATCCTGAAAGGTGATTTCATGCAGCGACTGCGCCATTTGACACCATAGGTGCGAAAACAGTTTTCAGGCGAGATGTGAAAAACTGACAGCTATACTGTTCATTAGGTTGTGTAAAAAACTGGCAATGTTGAATATCTGGAGTGATAATATAAAAAATTGCCAAAGTTACTCGCATGCATAGTGAAATTTCAACAACCGCATCAAATTTAGGCATTTTTTGGTATTTGTGTACCAAGTTTTCAACATGGCCTTTTTTCGTCCCCATCTCATGAACAGTGACACTGTGATTTCATTACTCCATCCTGAAAGTTGATTTCACACAGCAACCGTACCATTCTGTGCCACAGGCATGAAAACACATTTTTGGCAGCATGTGAAAAATGACAACTGTACTGTTCATGACGGAGGTCTGAAAAAATGGAAATGTGGAAAATCTGGAGTGAAAATATTAACAACTGGCAAAGTTTCAAGTGTACATAGAAACTGTGCAATGTACGTTCATAAAGAGGCCATTTGTGTGATTTTTTCACCTAATTTTCAACATAGGCTTTTTGGGACCTCCCCTCGTGAACACTGGCACTATTATTTTGTTAATCAGTCCTGAAAGGTGTTTCAGCACAGTGACTGCAAAACTACCTTTCAGGACCAAGTAACAAAATGACAGTGCCAGTGTTCATGAGGTAGCGTCCCAAAAAGGCTATGTTGAAAATTTGGGGCAAAAACAAAAAAATGGCCGAGATATCAACATAAATTAAAACCCCCTTTGACAGTCATTATATGGTTCTTATCTTGATTCTTCAGTTCATGGTTCAGCTTTGAAGAGTGCAGACGCGTCCCGGTCCAGAGAAGATCACAGTCGCTGACCTCCCAGAGGTAAGGGTGGGGGGGTATGGGGCGACGGGCACGCAGCAGGAGACCAGGGATGGGGGAGGGAGGGGCGCTGGGGCACGCAGCAGGAGACCAGGGATGGAGGAGGGGAGGGGCGATGGGCACGAGCAGGAGACCAGGGATGGAGGAGGGGAGAGGGGCGAGGGCACGCAGCAGGAGACCAGGGATGGGGAGGGGGAGGGGCGATGGGCACGCAGCAGGAGACCAGGGATGGAGGAGGGGAGGGGCGATGGGCACGCAGCAGGAGACCAGGGATGGAGGAGGGGAGGGGCGATGGGCACGCAGCAGGAGACCAGGGATGAGGAGGGGAGGGGGGGGCACGCAGCAGGAGACACAGGGATGGAGGGAGGGGAGGGGCGATGGGCACGCAGCAGGAGACCAGGGATGGAGGAGGGGAGGGGGAAGGGCACGCAGCAGGAGACCAGGGATGGAGGAGGGGGGGGCGATGGGCACGCAGCAGGAGACCAGGGATGGGGAGGGGAGGGGCGATGGGCACGAGCAGGAGACCAGGGATGGAGGAGGGGAGGGCGATGGGCACGCAGCAGGAGACCAGGGATGGAGGAGGGAGGAGGCGATGGGCACGCAGCAGGAGACCAGGGATGGGGAGGGGAGGGGGGCGGGGCACAGCAGGAGACCAGGGATGGAGGAGGGGAGGGGCGATGGGCACGCAGCAGGAGACCAGGATGGGGAGGGGAGGGGGCATGGGCACGCAGCAGGAGACCAGGGATGGAGGAGGGGAGGGGCGATGGGCACGCAGCAGGAGACCAGGGATGGAGGAGGGGAGGGGCGATGGGCACGCAGCAGGAGACCAGGGATGGAGGAGGGGAGGCGAGGGGGCACGCAGCAGGAGACCAGGGATGGAGGAGGGGAGGGGGATGGGCACGCAGCAGGAGACCAGGATGGAGGAGGGGAGGGGGCGAGGGCACGCAGCAGGAGACCAGGGATGGAGGAGGGGGAGGGGCTGGCGGCACGCAGCAGGAGACCAGGGATGGAGGAGGGGAGGGGCGATGGGCACGCAGCAGGAGACCAGGGATGGAGGAGGGGAGGAAGCGATGGGCACGCAGCAGGAGACCAGGATGGAGGAGGGGGTGGGGCGATGGGCACGCAGCAGGAGACCAGGGATGGAGGAGGGGAGGGGCGATGGGCACCGCAGGAGACCAGGGATGGAGGAGGGGAGGCGATGGGCACGAGCAGAGACCAGGGATGGAGGAGGGGAGGGGGCGATGGGCACGCAGCAGGAGACCAGGGATGGAGGAGGGGAGGGGGCGATGGGCACGCAGCAGGAGACCAGGGATGGAGGAGGGGGTGGGGCGATGGGCGCAGCAGGAGACCAGGGATGGAGGAGGGAGGGGGCGAGGGCACGCAGCAGGAGACCAGGATGGAGGAGGGGAGTGGGGCGGCAGGGCACGCAGGAGACCAGGGATGGAGGAGGGGTGGGGCGAAGGGCACGCAGCAGGAGACCAGGGATGGAGGAGGGGAGGGGCGATGGGCACGCAGCAGGAGACCAGGGATGGAGGAGGGGAGGGGCGATGGGCACGCAGCAGGAGACCAGGGATGGAGGAGGGGAGGGGCGATGGGCACGCAGCAGGAGACCAGGGATGGGGAGGGGTGGGGCGATGGGCACGCAGCAGGAGACCAGGGATGGGGGAGGGAGTGGGGAGATGGGCACGCAGCAGGAGACCAGGGATGGAGGAGGGGAGGGGGGCACGCAGCAGGAGACCAGGGATGGAGGAGGGGGGAGTGGGCACGCACGGCAGGAGACCAGGGATGGAGGAGGGGGAGGCGGATGGGCACGCAGCAGGAGACCAGGGATGGGGGAGGGGGAGGGGCGATGGGCACGCAGCAGGAGACCAGGGATGGGGAGGGGAGTGGGAGATGGGCCGCAGCAGGAGACCAGGGATGGGGAGGAGGGGCGATGGGCACGCAGAGAGACCAGGATGGAGGAGGGGAGGGGCGGGGCACGCAGCAGGAGACCAGGGATGGAGGAGGGGAGGGGCGATGGGCACGCAGCAGGAGACCAGGATGGAGGAGGGGAGGTGGGCGATGGGCACGCAGCAGGAGACCAGGGATGGAGGAGGGGATGGGCGATGGGCACGAGCAGGAGACCAGGGATGGAGGAGGGGAGGGCGAGCGGGCACGCAGCAGGAGACCAGGGATGGAGGAGGGGAGGGGGCGATGGGCACGCAGCAGGAGACCAGGGATGGAGGAGGGGGTGGGCATGGGCACGCAGCAGGAGACCAGGGATGGAGGAGGGGAGGGGCGATGGGCACGCAGCAGGAGACCAGGGATGGAGGAGGGGAGGGCGATGGGCACGCAGCAGGAGACCAGGGATGGAGGAGGGGAGGGGATGGGCACGCAGCAGGAGACCAGGGATGGAGGAGGGGAGGGGGCGAGGGCACGCAGCAGGAGACCAGGGATGGAGGAGGTGGGGCGATGGGCACGCAGCAGGAGACCAGGATGGAGGAGGGGAGGGGGCGTGGGCACGCAGCAGGAGACCAGGATGGAGGAGGGTGGGGGGGGGCACGCGGCAGGAGACCAGGGATGGAGGAGGGGAGGGGCGATGGGCACGCAGCAGGAGACCAGGGATGGAGGAGGGGAGGGCGATGGGCACGCAGCAGAGACCAGGGAGGAGGGGTGTGGGGCGAGGGGGCACAGCAGGAGACCAGGGATGGAGGAGGGGGGTGGGGCATGGGCACGCAGCAGGAGACCAGGGATGGGGGGGGAGGGGAGATGGGCACGCAGAGAGACCAGGGATGGAGGAGGGGAGTGGGCGATGGGCACGCAGCAGGAGACCAGGGATGGAGGAGGGAGGGCGATGGGCACGCAGCAGGAGACCAGGGATGGAGGAGGGGAGGGGCGGTGGGCACGCAGCAGGAGACCAGGGATGGAGGAGGGGAGGCGATGGGCACGCAGCAGGAGACCAGGGATGGAGGAGGGGGAGGGGCGATGGCACGCAGCAGGAGACCAGGGATGGAGGAGGGGAGGGGCGATGGGCACGCAGCAGGAGACCAGGGATGGAGGAGGGGAGGGTGGGGCAGGCAGCAGGAGACCAGGGATGGAGGAGGGGAGGGCGATGGGCACGCAGCAGGAGACCAGGGATGGAGGAGGGAGTGGGGCGATGGGCACGCAGCAGGAGACCAGGGATGGAGGAGGGGTGTGGGGCGAGGGCACGAGCAGGAGACCAGGGATGGAGGAGGGGAGTGGGGGGGGGCACGCAGCAGGAGACCAGGGATGGAGGAGGGGAGGGCGATGGGCACGCAGGAGACCAGGGATGGAGGAGGGGAGGAGGTGGGCACGCAGCAGGAGACCAGGGATGGAGGAGGGGAGGGGCGATGGGCACGCAGCAGGAGACCAGGGATGGAGGAGGAGGAGGCGATGGGCACGCAGCAGGAGACCAGGGATGGAGGAGGGGAGGGGCGATGGGCACGCAGCAGGAGACCAGGGATGGGGAGGGGAGGGGCGGCGGGCACGCAGCAGGAGACCAGGGATGGAGGAGGGGAGGGGGCGATGGGCACGCAGCAGGAGACCAGGGATGGAGGAGGGGAGGGGATGGGGCAGGCAGCAGGAGACCAGGGATGGGGAGGGGAGGGGCGATGGGCACGCAGCAGAGACCAGGGATGGAGGAGGGGAGGCGATGGGCACGAGCAGGAGACCAGGGATGGGAGGGGAGGGGCGGAGGGCACGAGCAGGAGACCAGGGATGGAGGAGGGGAGGGGCGATGGGCACGCAGCAGGAGACCAGGGATGGAGGAGGGGAGGGGGCGATGGGCACGAGCAGGAGACCAGGGATGGAGGAGGGGAGGGGCGATGGGCACGCAGCAGGAGACCAGGGATGGAGGAGGGGAGGCGCGATGGGCACGCAGCAGGAGACCAGGGATGGAGGAGGGGAGGGGGCGAGGGCACGCAGCAGGAGACCAGGGATGGAGGAGGGGAGTGGGCATGGGCACGCAGCAGGAGACCAGGGATGGAGGAGGGGAGGGCGATGGGCACGCAGCAGGAGACCAGGGATGGAGGAGGGGAGGGGCGAGGGCACGCAGCAGGAGACCAGGGATGGAGGAGGGGAGGGGCGATGGGCACGCAGCAGGAGACCAGGGATGGAGGAGGGGAGGGGGGAGGCACGCAGCAGGAGACCAGGGATGGAGGAGGGGAGGGGGATGGGCACAGCAGGAGACCAGGATGGAGGAGGGGAGGGGGCGATGGGCACGGCAGGAGACCAGGGATGGAGGAGGGGAGGGGCGATGGGCACGCAGCAGGAGACCAGGGATGGAGGAGGGGTGGGGGCGATGGGCACGAGCAGGAGACCAGGGATGGAGGAGGGGAGGGCGATGGGCACGCAGCAGGAGACCAGGGATGGAGGAGGGGAGAGGGCGTGGGCACGAGCAGGAGACCAGGGATGGAGGAGGGGTGGGCGATGGGCACGCAGCAGGAGACCAGGGATGGAGGAGGGGAGGGGAGGATGGGCACGCAGCAGGAGACCAGGGATGGAGGAGGGGAGGGGCGGGCACGCAGCAGGAGACCAGGGATGGAGGAGGGGAGGGGCTGGGCACGCAGCAGGAGACCAGGGATGGAGGAGGTGGGGCGATGGGCACGAGCAGGAGACCAGGGATGGGGAGGGGAGTGGGGAGATGGGCACGCAGCAGGAGACCAGGATGGAGGAGGGGAGGGGGGGTGGCACGCAGCAGGAGACCAGGGATGGAGGAGGGGGAGGGGCGATGGGCACGCAGCAGGAGACCAGGGATGGAGGAGGGGAGGAGGATGGGCACGCAGCAGGAGACCAGGGATGGGGAGGGTGGGGAGATGGGCACGCAGGAGACCAGGGATGGGGGAGGGGAGGGGAGATGGGCACGCAGCAGGAGACCAGGGATGGGGGAGGGGGAGGCGATGGGCACGCAGCAGGAGACCAGGGATGGAGGAGGGGAGGGGCGCTGGGCACGCAGCAGGAGACCAGGGATGGAGGAGGGGAGGGGCGATGGCACGCAGCAGGAGACCAGGGATGGAGGAGGGGAGGGCGATGGGCACGCAGCAGGAGACCAGGATGGAGGAGGGGAGGGGCGATGGGCACGAGCAGGAGACCAGGGATGGAGGAGGGGAGTGGGCGATGGGCGCAGCAGGAGACCAGGGATGGAGGAGGGGAGGGGGCGATGGGCACGCAGCAGGAGACCAGGGATGGAGGAGGGGTGTGTGGCATGGGCACGCAGCAGGAGACCAGGGATGGAGGAGGGGAGGGGGCGGGCACGCAGCAGGAGACCAGGGATGGAGGAGGGGAGTGGGCGAAGGGGCACGCAGCAGGAGACCAGGATGGAGGAGGGGAGGGCGATGGGCACGCAGCAGGAGACCAGGGATGGAGGAGGGGGAGTGGGGCGATGGGCACGCAGCAGGAGACCAGGGATGGAGGAGGGGGAGTGGGGCGATGGGCACGCAGCAGGAGACCAGGGATGGAGGAGGGGGAGTGGGGCGATGGGCACGCAGCAGGAGACCAGGGATGGAGGAGGGGGGGGGCGATGGGCACGCAGCAGGAGACCAGGGATGGAGGAGGGGGAGTGGGGCGATGGGCACGCAGCAGGAGACCAGGGATGGAGGAGGGGTGGGGCGGCTGGGCACGAGCAGGAGACCAGGGATGGAGGAGGGGGTGGGGCGATGGGCACGCAGCAGGAGACCAGGGATGGGGAGGGGAGGGGGAGATGGGCACGCAGCAGGAGACCGGGGATGGAGGAGGGAGGGCGGGCACAGCAGCAGGAGACCAGGGATGGAGGAGGGGAGGGGCGGCACGCAGCAGGAGACCAGGGATGGAGGAGGGGAGGGAGATGGGCACGCAGCAGGAGACCAGGGATGGAGGAGGGGGGGGAGGGGGCACGCAGCAGGAGACCAGGATGGAGGAGGGGAGTGGGGCGATGGGCACGCAGCAGGAGACCAGGGAGGAGGGGAGGGAGGCGCGGGCACGCAGCAGGAGACCAGGGATGGAGGAGGGGAGGGCGATGGGCACGCAGCAGGAGACCAGGGATGGAGGAGGGGAGGCGATGGGCACGCAGCAGGAGACCAGGGATGGGGAGGGGAGGGGGCATGGGCACGAGCAGGAGACCAGGGATGGAGGAGGGGGAGTGGGGCGATGGGCACGCGGCAGGAGACCAGGGATGGAGGAGGGGGTGTGGGGCGATGGGCACGCAGCAGGAGACCAGGGATGGAGGAGGGGGAGTGGGGAGATGACGAGTGACCATTTTCTTTTTTTCAGGTATAAAAGAGAACATTGGGTCACCATTTTCTTTTTTACAGGGAAACATAAACATAAACTTTGACAGCAGATAAGGACCGCTTGGCCCATCCAGTCTGGCCATTTCTAAAGGGGGTTACAGATATAGGGATACTGGAAGTGGGTTCCCCAGTGGGCTTCTCAGTGTCCCTCGGTGATGGCGCTGTTTTTCTTTTTATTGCCGATATGGGGATTGGACACCCTGATGTTGGCTTTAACAGAAAGCCGCACCACGGCTAATGCTGAGGTGGGGGGCAGAGAAGTGAGCACTAGGACAGAAAGCTGCACAGTGGCTAATGTTGAAGCCTGAGGGGTCAGAGGAGCAAAGACAGGGATAGAGAATACAGCAGCTGTAACTGCAGCCATGTGCATTAGTGTGCACTCTGATGCACATGGCCAGAGTTCAGCCTACAGAAAGAAATGAAGCACTCCCATTGGAACGGTTCATTTTTTGCAAGTCCAGCACGTGCCACATCAGCAAAGCTGAACTGCTGTCATGACCAGAGTGCCTGGTCATTGGTGCACACTGCCAAACCCATTGCAGTTTTAACTTTAATTGGCTTGGCAGTGACACACCTCTCATTTGCTGTATAGTCCCAAGACGTTCCTTGCACAAGTGCAAGTGAACACAAAAATGATAGTTATCACATTCATAAGATGCTGTGAAGAAATGGCTATGTTGAAAAATTGGGATCAAAATATTGAAAATTACCAAAGTTACCAGCCTGCATTTGCAAATTTCAATGTCAGATCATAACTTTGTTGTTTTTTGATATTTTATGTCAAATTTTCAACATATCCTTCTTAAGACTTTGCCTTATGAACAAGGGCAGAGAACATTTTCAACTCCTGCCTGAAAGATGATTTCATGCAGCGACCATGAAATCACCTTTTGGTACAGATTTTCCTAATTTCACCGCAATTGTTCATGAGGTGGGCTCTCACAAAATACATGTTGAAAATTTGGGGCAAAAATATTCTAAAAGGTCCAAGTTATGCCACTAAGTTCGAAACCCCATTGAAATACATTGAACCTCATACCTGATTTCCTCAGTTGCAGAGTGAAGACATGTCTGCAGTCCACAGAGTATTATGGCATTGAACCCCCAGTGGGTAAGTAAGGGCTTGTAGGGGGTTGCTGAGTGGGAGTATTGGGTGGGGGGACTATCGACTGCAACAGACATCGATGAATGTTTTTGTTTTTTATGGGGTTAAAAAAAACTGTGAGGGACACTTTTCTTTATTTCAGATGGCAACAACGACACTGGAGGATTGGACACCCCTAGTGTCAGTGTTATGTTTATGTGGGGGATGGGAAGGTGAGTGCTAAAAGGGAGGGTTAAGTGGGGGGGGACAGTTGCAGGAGAGGCAGCAACAGATAGGTGGCAACACTGGATTGAGCACCCTCAGTGTTGGTGTTATGTTTGTGAGGAGGTGGGGGCAGAGGATAGTCTGGGAAGTTGAAGCAGGAACCAGCAACAGACATCGATGGATGTTTTTTTTGTTACAGCTGGTGTCTGCAAGGGTACTGGGATCTTCCTGATGTTTGAAATTCCTCAGCAGGCTGATCATGACAGACCAGCTATGCTTGCTGAGTGGCATAGATCAAAGGATAGAGCCAATCCATGATTGGATCAGCTTTTTCTTTTCAAATACACAACGTTTCCACCCAACAAGTCAAAACTCTGTCATAATCAGCCTGGCTGATGATTGGTATGGTACTGACGTGCCCCTTGCAGACCACTCTGCATTTGACTGATAGTATCACACCCCTCAAAAGGTGCTCTTATAGCAAGATGTTCAATTGCGCGTGCACGCATGGTGAACATAACAAGAGTTAACTTTAGCTTGATATACATTTAACATTGCTATAAAATATTCTTTGCAAATGTTTTCAAGAGTCCATGAATCCTGAAAACTGATGCACAAGCTGTTTTTTTTTTTTGTTTCAATATGTATTTTCCAAAATCATTGGGCAGAAATTTTCATTCCTAAATAAATAAAGTTTGTGACCTGTTCAGCTATATGGGGGCCTATTTTCCATGTATAAGTTATATTTCTTGAGTTGCCAAGAACCATTATTTTGCATTTTTTGAATACTTAATTGAAGGCACAAGCTGTCCAAGAAGTCCACAATATTATTAAATTCCTTTTGGAGGCCAGCTGCTGATTTTGATATGATGAAAGCATTGTCTGCATAAAACAATTATACTAATTTTATGTTGTCCTATTTTAGGTACATCTGTGTCTATGTTATCTAAGTTATATATATCACAAAATGTATGTACAAATTAAAAAGTGTTGTTGTGAGCAAGCACCCCTGCTTCACTCCTTTGTCCACTAAATTTCTTTTGTTAAATCTCCGTTTATTAAATCTAATTCTAACATAAGTACCATAGAAGAATGCAGTGTTCTGATTATATTCATCAAATGATCCAGTACACCCATGGATAGCAGTTTTTGCAATATAGTGGCCTACTTAGATTGTCAAATGCTCCTTTTATATCAGAAAAGGGCAAAATAGAAGATCAATCAATCAATCAATCAAAATCTTTATTTAATCAGGCGAACATCATTGAGCATAGCTCATTTACAAGATGGACCTGAGTGGTCAAGAAGTGCAAGTGTTATTACATTGACAAGGGTATCATATACAGTAATACAATGACATGGGTAACAAAAACAGAAATACAATGACATAAGTGCTAGTATATAACAATATACATATGTACAAGGCATTAACACTTTTAATCTGTCAGACAATAGGCAGTTGGCACATCAGAGTTAATATGTAGATTATAGGACCTAGCAGGCCTTTTGTGGGTGAATCTTGGGACTGGGAACTGGAGTTTTCAGCATATAGAAACACGAGCAGAAAAAGGGGGGTAGATAGGGCAGGAATTAGGCCTTGTGGAAGCAGTTGCAGAGTTCTGGGAATAGGTGTGTGAATAACTTTTGAAGGATATTAAGGGTGGGAGGTTATTTAGCTTCATGGTTTTTGGAGTGAGTTCCAAACAATTGCTAGTGAGTGGCTGATAGCAGCCCTCCCAAGCTGGTGCAGCAAAGGGACCTTAAGAATGATAATTTTGCTGATCCTTAGGTTGTATGGCCTAGAAGTGATTTGAGTAAACAGTCCGAGATGTAGGTCGGTAGCTTGCCTGATAAGGCTTTGAAAATCCAAATTGCAGCATTCCTGTTTCTTCTGTGTTGTAATGATGACCAGTTAACTGCCTTATAAAGGGAACAATGGTGGGTGCTGAAGGAAGGTCAGTAATGAATCTGATGGACCTGTGGTATAGGGTGTCCAGTTTATTTAAGAGGGGGAGTGAACAGTGTCCATACAGAAAGTCAGCATAGTCAATGAGGGATAGGAATGAAGCCTGGATTAATCTTTTTTTGGAGTCTCTGTTGAGGTAGTGCTTTATTCTAAAAAATAAACCAAGCCTTTGTCTCAGTTTCTTTAGTAGCTCCTCAATATGTACGGCAAAGTCAAGTTTGTTATCAATCCAGACACCAAGATATTTGAAGTTATCAACGTATTCCAGCTTCTTCCAAGTAAGGTGGTTAGTTGTAGGTGGTAGATGATGGGTAGTGGCAGAGCAACTTTGTGAGGAAAAGAGCATAGCTTTGTTTTTTGGCATTTAGAAGTAGTTTTTATCCAGCAAGTTGTGTTGTAGGATGGAGAATTCAGATTGTAGCAGTTCACAGGCTTTAGAAATGAAGGATTGCTAACATATAGCACAATATCATCAGCAAACAGATGGATGTTTGATTGAGTGAGGTTAGCATCAATATTATTAATATAGATGGCAAAGAGGATGGGGCCAAGAATAGAGCCTTGCGGCACACCTCTTAGCAGTGGTTTTAAAGTGGATAGGTAGTTTCCATTTTTTACCAATTGTGATCTGTCTGATAGATAGCACTTGAACCAATTGAGTGAAGGGGAATCCAACCCTATTGAACCAAGGAGGTGATCAGTGATTCATGATCCACTGTGTCAAATGCTTTGCTCAAATCCAGGAACACAGCACAGGTACTATTCTTCTTATCCATAGCAGTCTGCCAGTCGTTGGTTACTTTGGCTAGGGCTGAAATGGTGCTGTGCCTTGATCTAAATCCTGATTGTACTGTGTTTAGGAGGTTATTGTTATCCAGGTAGACCCTTAATTGTGAGTTTACTAACTTTTCGAGCATCTTGGACAGAACTGATAGGATGGAAATGGGCCTGTAATTATTGAGATCCATGGGATCACCAGATTTGAGTAAAGGAACTACTTGAGCTGTTTTCCAAGTGGAGGGAATGGATCCAGTGGTGAGGGAAAGATTGAAGAGATGAGTGAGGGGGGGGCAGATAAGACTTGAGATGCAATCTTGAGGAAGTAGGGGTCCAGGGAGTCTGTACCTGCACTTTTTGAAGTATCCAAGTTGGAGAGGAGATCTTCCACTTCTTTCAATGTTATTGGGTTGAAAGAGAAGGTTGATATAGCCTTTTGGCCCACGGTGGATTGAAGATTCAAGGAAGATCTCAGGAGATTTGCAGGTGAAGAGTCAAATGCTAGTCCAGCTGTGGTGAAGTGGTCATTGAAGGTATTTAGAATTTCTTGTTTATCCGTAATTTCTGTGTTATTTAGTAGCAGTTTGCAGGTTAAGGCAGGAGTAGAGTTTTGACCCAAGATACCCTTTATAGTTCCCCAGAGCCTGGTAGGGTTATTATAGGAGGCATCCAATTCAGCTCTATAATAGGTCAGCTTGGCAGATCTTATTTGTGTTGTACATGAATTCTTGCTTTTCTGAAATTTAGCCAATCTATGGAGTCCTTAGTTTTTCTTGCCTTTTTCCACAGTTTGTCTCTGGATAGCAAGGCTGTTTTAAGATCAGTGGTGAACCAGGGGCAGGACCTGTTTTAGTTCTGATATTGGTGAATGGTGCATGAATATTTAGAGCATTAGTGATAATGTCCTTTAAGATCTGGAGAGCTATTTCCACTGAGTTTGTAAGGTAGAAATCTTGCCAGTATATTGTGTTACTCAGGTCATGGAGGTAACCTGGTATGTTGAACTTCTTTTGACCTTTGGGGACAAATTCAGCAGGGTTGGATGGTTTGGGTGAATATCTTATGCCAGCTATGGGACAATGGTCACTTACATCATTCGGTAGTACTCCTGCATGAGTATATAAGTGAGGCTTATTTACCAACATAATATCCAGGAGTGAGCTGTTGCTGGAATTTTTTAGGTTAATCCTGGTTGGGTCTTTTATTAGCTGTGTAAAGCCATAGGTGTCACAGAATGTTACCAATGGAGCAGATGCATTAGATAGCCAGTTTAAATTCAAATCACCAAGGATGATGGTATCTTCAGGGCCTAGATTGGTTATTGACCCCAGGTGAGATAGTAATTTGAGGCCTGCTGAGGGGGGCCTATAGCAGCCAATCAATTTAAATGGAGACAAGTTTGGAAGGGATATTTTGATTGATAATTAAGAAGAAGATAATTATTATCAGTAACGTATTTCTCTCAGAAATATTGTAGAACAAACACATTGGCCCAGTTATTCAGAAATGTGCCAAAGGCCGGTGCAAGTCTGGCGCAGCACAAATCCGATGCACCATGGCACAATAGGAGCCATGTTCAGAAGTTGCTCAAGCTGACCTTGCCAGTGCAACCTGGCTGAAAATGGCAGAGTAGCGCCATGGTGCAAAAAGAGTTGCGCCATGGTGCAAAAAGAGATGCACCAGCACAACTGTGGGAACAGAGCAACAGAGGTGGGCATGGCACAGAAAACAGACCCAGGGACAGAGCCAGAGAAGCACAGTGACAGGCCACAGGAGGCCTCCACCAGCAGGGCACAGCAGAGCACACACAGACACCCAGACACCTGATACCAGAACACAACAGTAGCACATATAGCAGGCAACAGGAGGTGCCAATGGCCAATGGAGGGCCACCAAGGGAGCCCATCTCTGCAAGCCACTGGCCATGCCACCCCAGACCATAGCAGACCACACCTAGGACCATGTGGCCAAGCACCACATGCCACACAGGCACACAGGAAGCCCACACAGTAGGCAGTGCCCCAACACAGTGTGCAGCCAGTACCCGACCAATGACCATGGCCGCATGCCATCACCTTGCACACACCCGTCACACATCCCTGACAGCTGCCCCATGGGCACCCCAAGGCACAGCCACCAAAAGAGGGGAAGGACACCACCACAATTGGACACACCACAGCACACAGCAGTGAACCACAGAAGCACAACATGCGCTCCGACACATGCACACCACACAGACAGACACTGGGCCACTGCAGCATGGCTCCTCACACCACCTGCAAAGCAGTCACCGACACATGCAGGTAAGTCAAAAAACATATATTTAGGAAGAAAACTATTTATAATAACAAGGGGAAGGGAAAGGGTAGGAAAGCGAGGGAAGGGGACAGGGAACAGGGACTGTACAGTGGGAAGGGAGACTGTAGGGGGAGGTACAACAGGGGAAACAGGGGAAAGCTGGGGCCAAACTAAAGGCGGCCACACCCTGCCACCCCTTGATGTACTTACTGCCTCCGCTCTGCCAGCAGCAGGTGCTGAACTTGCAACATAGCCTCCATGGTGGTTGATGTGATTAGAATTAACTGCCAGAGCAGTCTGCAGTACACTGGCCTCCTAGATCTCTGCTGGACACCTAAAAAAAGGGACAGAACAGGTGATCAGTGCAATGTCCCAAGGCACCATGCCCACCCACAATGCGCAATAGGCAGCAGGAACACACACCCCTGGAAGGCCCATACCGGCCACCCGCGGGGTGAGCCAATGCCTGCTGGCAACTCAGCGCACCACTACAATGCACAGAGGTGGTGCCCGCCACACAATGGTCACCCAACTGTGCATTGACAGTCACATGGCATAGTGCACTGGCAGCACCACAGCAACAACAGTGGCAGCCGGACGCAACACCTACCCCACTAACAGCTGGCACACGTGTCCAATGGATGCGTCACAGTGGCATGCACCACACACAGTGTGACACACACAGCTGCCATGGCACATAGCACAGGCAGCCATGCCTGCACCCACTCCCATGCCACCCCCCATGTAAAGTGCAATGGACCATGACAGTGCCTACCTGCCCTCTGCAGCCCCACCGGTGCTGGTCCTACTCCTCCGTGGCCCGCCGTGGCCTGGCATGCTGCTGCTGCTGCCTGTGCACAGCAGCGATCCTCAGGCCCTGGGAATGGAAAGAAGACAGGTACACATCAGGAATCATCCATGGCAGCCGCCCACCACCCCACCCCTGTGCACAGGGTGAGCCCCTGCCCAACATGTCCCATATGGCTGCATCGCAACACAAGTGGTGGCTGGAAGTGTCACTACACGATGCGTGCAATGACAGTGCACCCCCTGCAGGGCATACCAGGCAGCCTAGCCAACACCACAGTACATCACCAGGGCACACATGCATTATGGGTGGACTTACCTGGCTGTGGCACAGCCCCTCACCTGATGCATGCCTGAAGCCTCCTCAATTGCTCTGGGTCCCGCCTCATCAGGTCTCTGTACCGGTGATGACACTGCTCCCCCGTCCTGGCCACCCCGGTCCTCTGCTGCAGCCTGGTAGCTATCCCCTGCCAAACTGTGACCCTTGCTCACTGCAGGGGCACCTGGCCACATAGTTGGGGAGCTTGGGGCTGGACACAGGCCACCAAGCTGATAAGCTCAATCTGTGACCAGTTTGGTGCACAATGGACATGTCCCGGTGCCATTTCACCCGCAGCAGTCTTGGGACCAAATTGGTGGCAGGAGGTGCATGTGTCCACAACATGTGCCAGATGCACGAGAGGGAAAATGCGCAGTTCCCACCCATCGCTCAGTGCCAGAGATGTGCAGCGTGGGTATGGCCAAGCGGGGTCACCAGGTCAGGGGAGTGACCCAGGGGTCAGAGGTCTCCCAAGGGGAAAGGGGTCACCCACCATTGCCCAGTGCACATGTGCACTATAGCAGGCCTGGCGCATCATGTGCTATGCCACTGCATTGCACTGTTGGTGCACTGTGCGTGATTGTCACCATGATACCATCAGGCACATGTGCACTGCAGGCCTGCACACCGTGCATGTGTGCGCATTGCACCGCAGCTTGCTCCAGCACAATCTTATTGCACACAGAGCAAAATCACGATATTCAAAAAAACACATGCAAATGAGCTCATCAGCCAATGCGTGGCGCACTGGGTGCATTAGCATGTCATTACTGTTGTGCCAAACCTCATTTGCATGCATTGCACCTTATGAGCACCACGGAACAGCACAGGCCATGGACCAGTATTGCATCCATTCAAGGTAAGTTGTGCATGCTGCTGCAGCTCACTGGAAGCAGATGGCACAGCAGGGAGGGACTAGGGAGATGCTGCCACTGACACACTGTGCTGTCCATGTCCACAGGAAGTGAAATGTCAGAATATGAGGATGGTGAGGAGAATGGGCCTGCTCAGAAGCGCAGGCCCAATTTCACTAAAACAGAGACAGAGGCCCTATTCAACGCATACCTAGGGCCTTGGTGGAGGTGGCAGCATACGTCAACCAGCATGGCAGCCACCAGCGGTCAGCACAGGAGTGTTGGAAGAAGGTAAGCACAGACAAGAGGCACATTAAAGAGAAGGTGGCAGTCATCCGTGCAACCCAGAATGCCACCGGAGGGGGGCCTGCAGATGCGCCAATGCTCACAGTGCAGGAGGAGTTGGTGGCAGCCACCATGCACCGCAGCACAGTTGAGAGTGGTTTCCAGATGGGTGGCAGCCCATCACTGCATGGTAAGTATGTCAGCCATGCACAGCTGATGGCACAGAGGGTGCGTACACGGGCATGCTGGTGTGCATGCAGCCAGGCATGCATGTCATGTGCATGTGTGCACACCCATGCACATGCCATGTGGCAGGACACATGCAGTGGCTGTGTGGGGGGGCACATGTGGGCATTGCATCACTGACACACCTCCTTTCTCTTGCAGCACCTCTGTGCCGATGATGGGGCACTGGCAGCAGCCACGGACGCTGGTAAAGCCACGGAGGAACAGCCATCCACCTCCACTGGGATCTGGGAGCCTGACAGGCTGCAGCCCAGCACCACGGTGCAGGCGAATGTCCTGGACCTGGGGTCAGATGAGGCCCTGGATGTGATCCTCCAGGATGCCTGCCTTGGCGTCCTGTACGTGGAGACACAGTTCGAGGTGGGGTCAGACCCCGATGAGGACTACACTCAGCTTCTGGACGGCATGGGTGACATTGTGGCTGTGTCATTCCTGCTGGCAGCTGTCATAGTCACCACACCTAACACTCTGCCAGTGGCGGTCCAGCTGCCTGCCACCACTGCGGGTGTAGCAGTGTGCACTACCATGGCTATGCCCAGTGGTGGTGGTGGTGCAGCCACGCAGGTGCTGGGTGGTGTACAGTAACCAGACGGGCGATGGCAGCAGGCTGCGGGTGACACCAGGCAGCCAGATGCAGGGTCCACTGCTGGTGCACCTGCAATGGTCATTCCCCCTGAAGACTCCACTGTGCAGCGTCGACCAGAGAGGGGGGCTGTCCAGTGTGGCCAGTCACCACAAGAGGATCGGCGTCCCACCTGGTAGCCCCAGGACACTGACCCACTGGCTGAGCACACCAGCCTGCTGTGGGCATCTGTTCAGCAATGCTGCTTGCCACTGGGGTGCATGCACTGTGTGTGGAGGTGCACCAGTTAGAAGAGCAGCAGGAGAGGGTCACTGCACAGATCCTAGCGGGGATGCAACGCATGCAGGAGGCCACAACTGCATCCCTGGATTGCATTGCCACCGTGATCATGTGTGACTTTGCACTGCTGGCTACTATGGGGCATGGCCAGGCACAGATGACCCCCTGCAGTGTGCTGTCCACCCCACAAACCTGGTGTTAGGTGACCCCAACACAGTCGATGCTGGGCTCTGATGTAGGCATCCCAGGCATGCCCAGGGCTGGCCTGTTTTGGCACCATCACACCCCTGTGCGGACATGGTCATGATCCTGTGGTTCAACCCCTGGGGGGCTGTTGCTCACCACCTCCATGGCTGATACACAGCCTGTGGCTGCCGATCAGCACAGGTACGGCTGCCCCCATGGCCGTGGTGGCCATAGTTCTATGCAGTGGACCTGATGTATGGGCGGCCCTGCCTGCAGTCTGCAGCTGCTGCCCTGTGTGCACATGGGTGGTGTGTGTGCCTACCACTAGTGTGGCACCTGTCTGTCACACCACACACTGCCTGTGTGCGTGCGTGCTTGCCCAGCTGCTGGACCATGTGGTGTGGGTTTGATGAAGGCAGTATTGCACATGTAGCGCACGTGTGTGTGTGTGTGTTGCTGTGTGTGGTTGTGTGCCACTGACTCCCCTACCCCTGCATCATGCCTGTGTGTGCATGCCCATTGCCTTGCATGCCCCTGTCTGTGTGTTGTATCTGTTTGTGTGGCCCATGCATGTGTATCACACCACCTACCTGTGTGCACCATAGTGCTCCTGTGCAATGGTGTCCCGGTGTCATCACGCCTGCTGTTGCAGCTGAGGATCCCTCTGCCCAGGGGGTGGCTGTCCACCACCCTCCAGCCCATTGCCTCCATCGTTCCCACTACTGTCACCCTCAACAGCCTCAACAGCTATCCCATGGTCAATGGCCATGTTGTGCATTATGCAGCAGGCCAGGAATAGGCCACAGGTTTCAAGGGTCTGTACTGTAGGGCACCGCCTGACCTGTCTAGGCAATAGAAACATGCTTTCAGCATGCCAAAGACATGCTCAATGATGTTGTGTGTGCTGGCATGTGCCTTGTTGTAGTGTTCCTCTGCTGGGGATGATGGGCGCCGGTAGGGGGTGAGCAGCCGGGGCCTCAGTGGATAGGCGCTGTCTCCTGTGTGGATAATGACATAGTTAGCTCTCTTCTAGACTATGCTGCATCTCTTGCCTGTCCCTGGTGCCCATGCCAACATGCACACCCTGCCCTCCCCCATCCCAAGGTCTGCTCTGCCCATCGCACCTTACCATGCCATACTAACCCACTAGGTGGCCCATGGGGATGTCCCCACATTCAAACCTGTGGCACAGCGCAGAGCTGTGCCAGATGAATGCATCATGTGCACTCCCAGGGTGTGGGGTGCATACATTGGTGATGTGCCCCTTGGCATCACACAGCACCTGGCAGTTGACACTCGGGCTCCCCTCCCTGTTTATGTATGCCACATCCTCGGGGCCAGGTGGCATGCAGATGCCCACATGGGTGCAGTCGATGGCCCTAATCATGGCAGGCAGATGTGCAACGCTGTGGAAGTCCTGCATGGTTGCTGTATGCTCCGCCTGTGTGCTGGGGAAACAGATGTATTCTGAAGCATGTGGCAGCAGTGCATTGAGGAACTGTGTGAGAAGGTGGGACGTGACCAACTGGATTATGCCTGTGCTGTCCCCTGTTGGTCTCTGGAAGGTGCCCGTAGTGAGCAGGCACGTGACAGATGTCACTTTCATCTCCACAGACATGGCGTGGCTCCGACTGGTGGGTGCCTGCATCTCCTCACTGCACTGCTAGCAGAGCTGCCTCAGAATAGCCCTGTTCAGGCAGTACTGACCCACAATCTCCATGTCACTGTGATTCTCAAAGGTGATGTGGACACGGTACCACCTGTGTCAGGCATACTGCCGTCGGGCCTTTCCTCAGCCATGTCTCGGTTCCTCCTGCCCCCCTCACACCCCTCATTACAGCCTCCATCATGAAGGGCACACTATCCATGGCCCTTGCTGTCCAATATCCCCCTGGGCAGTTGGCTGCTGCTGGCTGTGTGCCACCCTGGTGCACTGCCTGGCAGTGTGTGTCTCTCTCTCTCTCTCTCTCTCTCACTCTCTCTGCACCTCTGTCCCTCTCCACTGCTGCCTCTGTGTCTGCCTTGGTATGTCTGTCTCTCTCTCTCTCTCACTCCCTCTTACCTGGCGCAAGTGCTGTCTGTGTGGTTACATCCTGTATTTATAGGAACAAGTCTGTTCAGAGCAACTTCAATTTGCTCCACACTCACTCCATGGTTTCACGGTTAAATACATCACTGCGCTGGATATTCATGGGAATGCCCCCTGCACTTGTGCCTGTATTCATTGCATGTGTCCACAACATGTGGCAGATGCACGATGAGAGGGATTGGCAGAATTGATTTTGCACTGTGCAATGGCTCCCACTGAATATGGCTCCTTCGCACAAGTCCATATTTGCACTGGCGCAACTCAGTTGCGCCATGCAAAACTGTTTGGAATATCCATGCCATTACATAATCTTGAACAGCTTTTTATAAAGCAAAATTGTTTCTGACTCACAAGATTTTTTTTCATGGACCAAAAATTCTAAACATTTCAGTAGGTAACATGAGAACATTTTTGCTATTAGACAGAACAGCAAAACTGGACGATAGGAAGCTGGATCATTTGGGTTCCTTCTTAAAGAGAGGAACAATTTCTGCCATTCTCCATGGTTTTGGGATCTTTTTAATTAGACAGATGTAATCAAACAGTGTATCCAAAATAATTGACTACCAGCTTGTAGAGTACTTAAATGTTTCTGCTGGGATTCCGTTTATGCTCTGGGATTTAATGTTCTTTTGCTGGGCTACTAAATATAAAGTTCCACCTGTCTTGGAGTAATTTCATTCCAACTTGAGTAACTTGACTGTGATGCCTGTGGTTTTTAGGTATATCCAAAGCCCAAAATTGCAACACTGTTGCTAAAGAGAGTCTCAAAGTGCAATTCTCAAATGATGCGTTGTCCAGAATTGATAATATTCCAGAAAGATTTAACATCTTTCTTTTGAATGACTCCCTGTAAATCTGACCATGGATTTTTCTCATGCTCCCTTTTTAAAAACATATTTGAAGCTAACTATATTCCTGTCTATAACTTATTGGAGCTGTTTTACACTGTATTAGATGGGGATCTCTTGATTTCCTAACTTATCTATTCAAATTATTCTTCATATTTTTCATTCATAATCATATGAAAGATGTGCTCTACCATGAGCCTTGTTATTCTTTTTATCCATAACCTTATCTGTGAAGTTTTTTTTCCAATAGTTTAGTGAGATAATTCCATTGCTTTATCCACTATATTCCTTGGATGGAATCATTCAAAGATCTAGTTCTCAATTCTAATATTTCTTTATTCTTCTGTAACTTGGTAAAAGTAGCTGTACTGTAGCAATTCAATTCCATTTTATTTATTTTGTTTTGTTGGAATATATTGTGAGATGCTCACCTGCATAATTCTCCTTATCCAAATATCTAGTTAATTTGATATTCGCCTTTTCCTCTAAGTTTAAGCAAATATTTATAGGGAAATAGTCAATTCATGCCTCAGACATTACCTGAAAACTTAGTATAGCATGAAAATGGAATACATCTATAATTGCCAGGTCCAAAAGTGACCCTTCCCCCCATTTAGTAGAAACATAGACTTTGATGGCAGATAAGGACAGCTTGGCCCATCTAGTCTGCCCATTTCCCTACCTACAGGATAGGCCGCAGATCCTAGTTAACCAACAGCCTATTTCTTCCTACCCCCCACAAGAATTGCCTTATGTCTGTCCCATGCATTCTTGAATTCTCCCACAGTTTTAGACCCCACAACCTCCTCAGGAAGACTGTTCCATGCATCCACTACCCTCTCTGTGAAATAATACTTCCTCACATTGCCCCTGAACTGCCTCACCCATCTTTAAATTGTGTCCCCTTGTTCTTGCACGTCTCTTTTTCTGAAAGATGCTACCCTCTTGGACTTTGTTGATTCCACTGAGGTACAGTACTTAAAAGTTTCTATCATGTCCCCCTTCTCCCTTCTTTCCTTGAGGGTGTACATATTAAGCTCCTTTAGTCTCTCCTCATGTGGCTTCTCTTGCAGACCCTGCACCATTTTAGTTGCCCACCTCTGGACTGCCTCTATCCTGTCTATGTCCTTGCGGAGATGGGGTCTCCAGAACTGGACACAGTACTCCAGATGGGGTCTCACCAACTGTCTGTACAGAGGGATAACAACTTCCTGTTTTCTGCTGCTGATGCCTCTCCCTATGTATCCCAGTATACCCCCAGCCCTCCCTACTGCCTTCTCACATTGCTTGCTAACCATAAGGTCATCTGATATGATTACCCCCAGGTCCCTTTCCTTTTTTGTTGTTGTTACTACCTCCCCCCCATTGTGTATTCTTCCCCTGTGTTCTTGTTTCCTAGGTGCATTATTTTGCACTCCTTTGCATTGAATCCTAGCTGCCATACTTTTGACCATTCCTCCAACCTTGCCAAGTCCCTTCTCATCCTTTCCATGCCTCCTTGTGTATCAACCCTGTCGCAGATCTTTGTGTCATCTGCAAAGAGGCATACTTTTCCTTCCAGTCCCTCTGCAATGGCACTTATGAAAACATTAAAAAGGACTGGACCCAATACTGAACCCTGCGGTACCCCACTAGTAACCCCTCTTTCTTCAGAGTGGACTCCATTTACAATTACCTTCTGTGTTCTGTTTGTCCAGCCAATGTTTTACCCAGGCTACCACCCTGGGACCCACTTCCAGGCTGGTTAATTTGACTATTAATCTTTTGTGTGGGACTGTGTCAAATGCCTTGCTAAAGTCTAGGTAGGCCATGTCCGCAGCCCCTCCCTGGCCTACTACTTTGGTCACCCAGTCAAAGAAACCTATTAGATTCGTCTGACATGACCTTCCCACTGTGAACCCATGCTGCCTTGGGTCCTGTGCCCCACTGGCCTCTAGGTACTCAACTATTCTTTCCTTCAGAAGTGACTCCATCACTTTCCCTACCACAGAGGTCAGACTGACAGGTCTGTAGTTTCCTGCCTCTGTCTTGGTCCCACTTTGTGAAAGGGAATCACATCCTTCCTCCAGTCCTTGGGTACCACACCATCCTCCCATGATGTATTAAAAAGAGTTGCCAGTGGTTTCACTAGTTCCCCTAATTCTTTTGGGAATTCTGGGTGACTTCAACAGGCCCCATTGCTTTGTCCACCTTCAGTTTTAGGAGTTCTTGCAGAACCCTTTCTTCTGTGAAAGGACTGGGATCGACCCCCTATCAAGAGTGCTTCTGTTAATTGGATTAGGCACTTCCCTCCTCTTTTGTGAATACTGAGAAGAAATATTCATTCAGTATCCTGCTTTTTCACTGTCCCTCCTCTCACCCACCGTTCATTCTATTCAGCCTCACTATCCCTCCCTTTGTCTTTCTACGCTCGCTGATGTACCTATAAAAGGTTTTATCCCCCTTCTTAACTGAGTTGGCTATCTTTTCCTCAGTTTGGGCCTTTGCTATTCTGACTTCCCTCCCTGCTTCCTTCTGCCTTAACTGGTACAGCTTTCTGTCCTGCTCTTTCTGTGTTTCCTTATACTTCCGGAATGCTATCTTTTTCTTCCTGACTTTCACTGCCACTTCTTTTGAGAACTATAGTGGCTTTTTCTTTTGTTTTGATTTATTTGCTTCACACAAAGGCTTGTTGCCTCTGTGATGGCAGTTTTGATGATTCCCCATTGTTGCTCCATACCTCCTTCTAGCCTGTTTGTTAGTGCTTTTCTGAGGCACTCTCCCATCTTGCCAAAGTCAGCCCTCCTGAAGTCCAGTACCCTCACTTTTGTATGGCTTGACTCTGTAGTTGAGAACATCAGATCCCCCTTTTTATCTTGTTGGAACCTGACATTGCTAAGGTTCAAATTATAAAAGGAATGTGAGCAAAGTTGAACATCTACTGACTTTTTTTAATCTTTTGAGACTCTCTTTGGTATACTGTGCATTTTATATAAACCCTACATTTCAATAGCATGCTATGA
This sequence comes from Neoceratodus forsteri, assembly GCA_016271365.2. Taxonomy (NCBI): domain Eukaryota; kingdom Metazoa; phylum Chordata; order Ceratodontiformes; family Ceratodontidae; genus Neoceratodus; species Neoceratodus forsteri. Next base: position 784,674,864 of record CM028137.1, read on the forward strand.
AGCTTGGGGGGAAGTTTAAGACAAAATACTTCCTCATGGAAAGGTGTGGGGAGGTGGATGCCTGCAACTACCTGACTGAAGAGGTGGTAGGGCACAGACAGTGGGAAGCTTCAAACATGCATGGGATAGGCACATAGGCATAATACATAGAGGCAAGGAAGGAGGGATGGATACCTGTGACCAGACAGAATCCAGGGTGTAGTGTTACATAAGGAAAATGTGGTAGACTAGATGGACATACTTGTCCTTTCCTGCGTACACATTCAATGTTCTATGCTCTGTCTCCATATGCCCTCATAATCTAACATTAAAATCACCTACGAATAATATTAGGTAACCCTTTGTGCATAATGACTCATTATTAACCAATTCTGAAATAATATTCAAGACATTTTGAAAAGATTTACAATCCAATTCTGGTGGGAGGTAAACATTCAAGAGTAAAATACTGATACTGCTTTCTGAACTCAAACAAATTGTACTGATTTACTATCAACAGTGATAGCTTCCACTTTAAAGTTTTTTTAAACTTCTTTCATTGAGACATTCAAAATACATCCCAGCTAGCATCGGCATTAAGAATCAAACTGTTGTTGATGTGCACCCCTCTAAAATGTCCCTACCCCTTACGTATCTCTCCAGAGACTCTTCCTCCATACTAAGAACTTCAGTTTCATTTTTTTCCTAAAACAATTGTAATAGCTTGTTGTTTACCATCATAATTTTTTAGTGTCTCTTTACCAATTTGTTTATGAGGTATTCATCTTGAATTTTTATCTCTGTTCTTAGGAACAGCCACTAAGATTGTATAACTCAGAATGATTCCTGTACTATCCAATGATACTCTTATTCAAAATGTTCCTGCTACATTCATAAGAACTTACAAGTAGGCAAATTTGGCCACTTGCTGGTTCAGCTATTTTAATGTTCTCCCACTGGAATTGGTTTAACAACAAAGGTTACAAAACATTATAGACTGAAACTCTAAGGAGATAAGGGGATTTGTTCTGTACAGGGAATACCTTGAATATATATTGTTGGAGCTTTTGAGACAGCTGTTCTCCTAGATAGTATGTCTCAATTAGTTTATGTCTCAGCTAGTTTGTATAATTTCCACAGGTGTATGTCCGTATATATGTATTATTCTTATATGTATGGTCACCTATGAAAGCAGGCAATTTTGTCCATAGGCCTTTGATTTAAAATAAAAAATGAAAAATGAACTGCCAGAATGCTGCCAGAAATTGGATTCCCACTGGTTCTTATTTCATGTTTCTATTAATCTCCAGAGGGCCCTCCTCCTGAAAGTCAAACATTGCTGTTTCAGCTTGGTTTCCTTTCTTTAGTCTATCTTGGTACCTGTTACACTTTCTTTTTCTTTTTAACCTGTTTTTGAGTTCCTGTTTCTTTGTTCTTTTGCTTGGCTTTTTTCACTATTTGCCATTTATTTCGCTTGAGCTTGTTCCTTTCTAACCTGTTTCATTTTTAGGTCAAATATCAATTTCTGCAGTTCTGCTTGCTCTTTCAGCATGATGTGCTCTTTTGTTTCCTTAATTGCCCTCGCATTTTGTTGTGTAATCTTATTTGTCATATTTTTCTTATTGTTAGCATCACTCTTCTCGTTATGGGAGCTTTCCTTGGGGAACTTTCCAAAGCTGCTCTAAGCTTGTATACTTAGGTCAGTGTCAAATATTTCATTTTGCAGTTTTATTATCTGTAATAATTCTCTCAGAACATCATTATTTTCTCTCATAACCTGTTTCAGGTCACCTAACGCTTTGTCTATTAGAAAGTTTGCTTTTCCGGTACAATTTTCCAGAACGTTTGTTGGATTTTCTATGATATTTTCCTGATAGCTGAGGAATGATATAGGTATTATAGAAAGAGTACACCATCAGGCTACACAAATATTTTCTAATTTAGCACACAAATTATGCAAGTAAAGACTTAAAAAGAGAAGACGTTGTGGTGACTTATTATTACTGTACACGATTCTCAAGGATAAAGAATTAAGTAAGCAGTTGGGGTTTAAATACAAAGAAATAAAACATAACCTTAAAAGACACTCATACCAGATGGAACAACTCCCAGAAAAAAAAGAAGTCAAAATGGGGGATGACTCCTTTTCTTATTCTGCTGCTAAAAATTGGAATGAGCTTCCTATTGCTTTATATGGGAATGTTACCCACCACACTTTTAAAATTAAGCTAAGACATTATTTTCTTTGCAAATTGCATTGTCATTGTTTCTGAGTGAGTGTTTACATCTGTGTATTATTTTAATGATTGTTGTATTGTAATATTGTGATGTATGTTTAATACTTGTTAGTAATGTATTGTATTGTAAGTCTGTTAATTTTATTTGTAACATCTTGACTGTATATTTATGGTCCCGGGTCATACATGAAAATGGGCCTTGGCTCATTGTGCTTACCCGAAAACAAAGGTTTAAATAATAAAATTAAAAAAAAATGTTACAGTACAGGTGGTGGGAATGTGGAACAGTCTGCCTGGAGAAATTGTTGCATCCCCAAAAAATAATCTATTTAAAATTAAACTAGATAGATATCTAAATGGGAACAATATCAAGGGCTACAACCACTGAGCAATTGTGTGGACAGTCTCGATAGCCACATACCTTTAACTGTCCAATACATCCTAGTATTGATCCCAGTACTGATTTTCCATATTGTCCATGTCTGAGGGATTTTTCCTCCTGAATGTGACCAAATGAAAGGTATTTGTCTTGGTTCACCCTCTGCTGGAAGATCTTATTTAGGCTTAGTAATATACTGTAGAGGTAAAGAAGTGCTCAAATTCACTTAAAGAGCCACATTTTGTTTTTCCAGTCCGAGCCAGTTCATTAACTGCTGTTGCCAGCTATGGATAATGAATAGCAGTATCTCCTGAATGCACCACCAATGTGTTTTCCCCATTTAAACCTTTGTTGTTTGCTTAAATTATTTTTGTGCGACAATTGGAGTGGACTCTCATAATAAACTTTTTAACATAGAGAATAATAGATAGGCAACTGTGTGTTATGGATTTTTTTTACACACCCGAGGGGTGTGATGACCCATAAACCTCGAGAGTGAAGCTCGAGAGGTTTATGAGGTCATCACAGCCCGAGAGTGTGTAAAAAAATCCAGAAACACACAGTTGCTTATTTTTTTTATTTTTTATAATAACTGGTGCAGAGTTTGCTCAGACACACACACACACACACACACACACACACACACACACACACACACACACACTGTGCCTGTCACACACACACACACACAGTGTACTAGGGAAACGTTGTTTTTTTATTAAGAAAAATAATACTGCTGACTGCAAGAAAGCAGTGACATTTCAGTGCTTGGGGTTGGGTAGAAGCCCCGACGGAAGCACAACAACGGATGTTTCAGCATGCGCTGGGTCAGGAGAAGCCTTGACTGAAGCGCAACAATGGCAGGATCAACCAGATAGCCTTTTTTAAATTGTTTTTCCTAAAAGGCAGAATTAAGAAGAAACAGTGATTGCTACAAATTACTTAGTGCAGCTGGTCTAGGATTACTTCAGGGACTGGTCTGCCCATCGCGAAGGGAAATTTTATCTGCCATGTTTTTTTTATATTTTCAGCCCGCCCACAGAGGGATTAAGGCCCAATAATGTGGCACGCTACATGGAATGACGCTGCTAGTGAGAGGAAGTTTTAAGAAATGCCGTAATAACTCAATTTTGACTTATTACGGCATCTTGGAGAACCTGAAAGCAGGTTGATAAAGGGAGTCACCAGTAATTATATGATTGTATTGTATGATTGGGGTGTCTATTAACTTTTTAAATAACACGAAATGTTCATGATCCACCAGTGAATTCATACTTTGGGTTTGCTTTGAGGATGATGTTCTTGGTTCAAAGTTGTCTTGGTCATTCACCACCTTTAAATTAACCTCATTATCTTGTACAACCGTGAAATGTGGTATTTTTATTTCTAAGCTTCATATTTTTTGTTTCCATGATTATAATCCACCACAATACAAATCCTGCATGTTCAAAAGGAAACAGTAAAGTAATTAAATCTAGGGCAAACAGATAATGCTTGTATTATTTAATAATCAAATGATACATCAACTGTTGAACAAAATGAAAGAAAACTGTTCATTCTTATGTTCTACCTCCAGTATTATTGTCCTTGAGACTGTGATGAACCAAAGTCCTCTCCTGAGAAACAAACTCTAACATGAACCAATACAGCTACAAAATATTGATATTTTGGGCACTGAGAATTGTGTAAACTAGCAATTTTACACTAACCATTGAGCCCCCTAACAGCACTTTCTAATTGTTCTGATATACACACTGACTGATACATATACACATATATGCATATATATATATATATATATATATATATATATATATATATACACCAGTATAACATAGCAGTGCACTGTTTACATGCATTTTTACAGATAAAAAAAATATAGAGACCATTTCCTTCTCATTAGGCTACAAGGAACATCGGAGGGTGGCGGGGAGATGCCACTAAACACCTCATTTAAATTGGCAATGCTATGCATAAGGCTAAAACTGATCTAGATAGTGAGAGGAATGAACACTAGCAATTTTTGCACTAACCACTGAGCCACCTAACTGCACTTTCTAATTGTTGTGATACATATAGACTAATAAATCTATACACACACATATATATATATATGCAATAGGGGTGGCCTTATATTCAGTGTGATAAATGCGTTTATCTGAGCCACTGTATGCATAAATAAATTTATACATACAGTGACCATTTATACATACAGTGCTGGACTACTTTTTAAACCCCCAACCTAAAAACAAAATGTGAGTCAGCTTCACTACCACTCACTACCCTCACCTTAGATGCCACCTGGAAGACAGCAACACAGCCAGCCAACCAGCCAGCCAGCTCCCCCAACCAAACTTTTACAAAGTACAAACACCCAAACTGTAATAAAATGTTTGTAGTTTCTTTTTTTTTAAACTTACCTCACAGCCTTACAGCACCTTTGTCTTCCTATGTTCACAAAACTAGCTGCCTCCGGATTCTGCACCTGCCGACTGCCCGATCCCACTTGCTCCATTCAAACTGTTCATTGTCCCTCGTTCCACTCACCTCCATCACGGTCCACGATCTCCTCCCCATTCAAGAAATCATGAAGGAAAAACACCACCACTGGATCTGCATTTCAAATAAGCTATGGTTTTCTCCTGATTGTGTCTGAAATCATAAACTGCGATGACAATGCTGTACAAACCACGCGGCAGCTTCTACTTTCAACTCAAATTGAAAAAAAAAAACATAAGAACTTCTTCAGCCTCTGACTTCAGCAAATACAAAAAAATACCACAACAAATTCAACTCATTCACACCACGGCTTAACATAGAAACATAGAAACATAGAATTTGACGGCAGATAAGGACCGTTTGGCCCACCCAGTCTGCTCATTTCCCTACCTACTGGATAAGCTGCAGATCCTAGTTAACCAGCAGCCTACTTCTTCCTACCCCCACCCCCTAGAATGGCCTTATGACTGTCCCATGCACGCTTGAATTCCACCACTGATTTTGACTCCACAACCTCCTCCGGAAGGTCGTTCCATGCATCCACAACCCTCTGTGAAAAAATACTTCCTTAAATTACCTCTGAGCCACCTTCCCATCTTCAAATTGTGCCCTCTTGTTCTTGCACTCCTCTTTTTTTGAAAGATGCTACCCTCTTGGACTTTCTTGATTCCCTTGAGGTACTTGAACGTTTCTATCATGTCCCCACTCTCCCTTCTTTCCTCAAGGCTATACATATTAAGCTCCTTTTGTCTCTCATCATATGTCTTCTGGCGCAGACCCTGCACCATTTTAGTTGCCCTCCTCTGGACAGCTTCCATCCTGTCTATGTCTTTGCGGAGATTGGGTCTCCAGAACTGCACACAGTACTCCAGATGGGGTCTCACCAGCTGTCTGTACAGAGGGATAATAACTTCCTGTTTTCTACTGGTGATGCCTCTCCTATGCATCCCAGTATCCCCCAGCCCTCCTTGTTGCCCTCTCACATTGCTTGCCCACCTTTAGGTCATCTGATATGACTACCCCCAGGTCCCTTTCCATTTTTGTTGTTGTTAGTATCTCACCCCCCATTGTGTACTCTTCCCCTGGGTTTTTGTTTCTCAGGTGCATTACCTTGCACTTCTTAGCATTGAATCTAAGCTGCCATACATTTGACCATTCCTCTAACCTTGCCAAGTCCCTTCTCATCCTTTCCACCCCACCCTGTGCATCAACTCTGTTGCAGATCTTTGTGTCATCTGCAAAGAGACATACTTTTCTTCCAGTCCTCTGCAATGTCACTTATAAAGACATTGAAGAGGACCGTCCTAATACTGAACCCGCGGTACCCACTAGTAACCCTCCTTTCTTCTGAGGGACTCCATTTACTATTACCTCTGTGTCCTATTCTCCAGCCAATTCTTTACCTAGGCTGTCATCTTGGGACCCACCCCAGGCTGGCTAACTTGTATATTAATCTTTGTGTGACCGTGTCAAATGCCTTGCTAAAGTCTAGGTAGGCCATGTCCACAGCCCCTCCCTGATCTACTACTTTGGTCACCCAGTCAAAGAAATCTATAAGACTCATCTGGCATGACCTTCCCACTGTGAATCCATGCTGCCTAGGGTCCTGTGCCCCTCTGGCCTCTAGATACTCGACAATTCTTTCCTTCAGAAGTGATTCCATCATTTTCCCTGTTACTGAGGTTAAACTAACAGGTCTGTAGTTTCCTTCTTCTGCCTTGCTCCCACTTTTGTGAAGGGGAATCACATCTGCCCTCCTCCAGTCCTCGGGTACCACCCCATCCTCCCATGATTTGTTAAAAGGGTAGTCAGTGGTGTCACTAGTTCTCTTAGTTCTTTTAGAATTCTGGGATGAATCCCATTGGGCCCCATTGCTTTGTCCACCTTCAGTTTTAAGAGTTCTTTCAGAACCCTTTCTTCTGTAAATGGGCTGGTATCAACTTCTGTATCAGAGTGTTTCTACTGTTTGTTTTATGTACCTCCCTCTTCATTTGTAAATACTGAGCAAAAATATTTGTTTAGTATCTCTGCCTTTTCACAGTCTCCCTCTGCCCACCCTCCCTCCCTTTATTAAGCCTCACTATCCCTCCCTTGGTCTTCTTCGCTCCCTGATGTATCTATAAAGGTTTTATCCCCTTTTAACTGAGTTGGCTATCTTTCCTCGGTTTGGGCCTTTGCTGTTCTGACTGCCTTCCCAGCCTCCTTTTGCTTTAACTGATACAGTTCTCTGTCCTGCTCCTTCTGCAATTCCTTGTACTTCCTGAATGCTTTTTTCTCTGAACCTTCACTGCCACTTACTTTGAGAACCATAGTGGTTTCTTACATCATTTTGTTTTGTTTATTTGCTTCACACAAAGGCTCGTCTACTCTGTGATGGCAGTTTTATTATTCCCCATTGTTCTTCCACCCCTCCTTCCTGCCCATTTGCTAGTGCATTCCTTAGGCACTCACCCATTTTGGCAAAGTCAGCCCTCCTAAAGTCCAGTACTTGTGCCTTTGTATGGCTTGACTCTATTGCTGTGTTTATTGTGAACCATACTGTTTGATGGTCGCTAGTTCCCACATGGCTACCCACTTCTACATCTGTGATCCTGTCTCCATCTCCATTTGAGAGAATCAGGTCTAAGATTGCTCCTCGAAGTGGGCTCCAATACTAGTTGTTCAAGGCATGCCCCTGTAGGGCATCTAAAATAACTCCACTTTGAAGTGGCTGCTGCAACTGCACTCCAGTTAACATCTGGCATATTCAGATCACCCATCAGCAATATCTCCCCTTTTTCTGCCATTCTTAGTATACTTTCTATCATTTCCTTGTCCATTTCTTCCCCCTGAGAAGGGGGTCTGTATACAACCCCTGTACGGATTGTGGTGCCATTGCCTGTCTCCAAATTTACCCACAGTGCTTCTTCTCCTCCCTGTTTACCCTTTTGTTCTGTTGCTTTTATTCCTTCCCTTATGTAAAGAGCTACTCCTCCTCCTCTTTTACCCTCCCTGTCCCTCCTGTAGATAGTGTATCCTGGTATGTTTACGTCCCAGTCATGGTTTTGTGTGTACCATGTTTCTGTGACTGCCACGATATCCAGATGGTCACTCAAAGAGCTACCGCATCCTCGCTAAGGGAAAAACAGCCGCCATTGAATAAAAAATCATCAGCCCACCCACAAACAAAATCACGATCAATGAAATCGCACGCTACAAACATACTCACATGTCAATCATTCTTTGTTACACAGCGATAAAAGGCATAGTACAAAAATCCCCTATATTTCACACACAAAAAACTAAACAAAATATAAAACAAAATAAAAACTCTGAACAAACAACTATAACCCTATTGCAGAAATGGAATACTCAATGAGAAACTCATTAAATAAATGATTTATGTGCACTTGAGCAGTTTAACCTCGGACACCTCACTTGTGGCTTACACCACTCGTGAGGTTACCCGAGGTCAAACTGCTCTTGTGCACATAAATTTTTTAACCCGTACTCATTGCATATCCCTTATATATATATATATATATTCAAGTATAACATAGCAGTGCACTGTCTACATACATTTTACAGATTAAATAAAGACATTGATGGACTGTATTTTACTTTTCAGGCTCCAAGGGACATCAGAGGTTGGGTGGGTTGCCACTAGACACCAAATTTAAATCAGCAATGACATACATAAAGTAGAAACTGATCTAGATAGTGGGGGACTGTAGACTAACACTTTTTGCACTAACCACTGAGCCACCTAACTGCACTTTCTAATTGTTGTGATACACACACACACACACTGACTAATACATATACACATATATGCATATATATTCCAGTATAGCATAGCTAGCAGTGCACTGTCTACATGCACAAAGCACTGACACACACACACATACACTGCCTTATATGGCATTTATTTACTTGTACATCTAACCCTAACTTTTACTGTATTTAGGATAAGAACTTTGTTTTGTGGTAGCTATTTGTAGTAATCTATGGCATGACTGGGTATTTAAGGTAGTGGACCAGAGAGGTATCATGGATGTGGCCTATCTGGACATCATAAAGACCTTTGACACCATGTCCCAGAGAAGGCTGATTAACAAACTGAGTAGCCTGGGGTGGATCATAAAATAGTTCCATGGGTGGAAAACTGGATGAATGGCAGGAGTCAGAGGGTTGTGGCAAACAGGGAGTACTCTGGAGAGGGAGAGGTGATGAGCAAGGTGCTGCAGGGGTCAGTGTTGGGACTGGTCCCCTTCAATGTCTTTATTGGGAACATTGCAGAGGGACTGGAGGGGAAGGTATGCCTCTTTGCAGACAATACAAAGGTATGCAATAGGGTGAGCACACCAGGGGGTGTTGAAAGAATGAGGGAAGACCTTAAAAAACTGGAGAAATGATCTGAAGAATGGCAGCTGGGATTCAAGCAAAGAGGTGCAGGCTCATGCACATAGGGCACAAGAACCCAAGGCAAGGTGCAAACTAGGTGGGGAGGTACTGACAGTCACAAAGCAGGAAAGGGATCTGGGAGTTATCTCAGAGAACATAAAAGAAACTAGGCAAGATGATAAGGTGGCTGGAAAGGCTAATCAGATGCTTGGATGCATAAGGAGGGGTATCACAAGTAGAAGGATGGAGGTCATCTTACCCCTGTGTAAGGCACTCATGAAAGTCCACACCTGGAATACTGCATCCAGTTCTTGAGGTTTCATCTGAGAAAGAACATAGACAGGGTGGAGGCGACTGCAGTGGAGGCAAACTGAAATGGAGCAGGGCCTGTGGGATAAGACCTATAAGGAAAGACTAAAGGAATTAAATATGTATTCCTTGGAAGAAAGAAGGGAGGGGGAGATATGACTAAGACATATAAATACATCACTGGTATAAACAGAGTACAGGAAGGAAGCATCTTCAAAAGTAAGAAGTGCTCCAAGTCAAGGGGGCACAAAATGAAGTTAGAGGGGGGAGGCTCAGGGGAAGCGTAAGAAAATATTTTTTTCATGGCGATGGTGGTGGATGCCTACAATAGCCTACCAGAGGGAGTGGTAGGGGCTAAAACAGTCACAGAATTAAAGAAGGAGTGGGATGTACACAAGGGTATCCTGGAGGCAAGGGGGTCTCCAGAGTGGGCTGGAGGTGTGGGGTTGCATCAGCAATGGAACTTTTTTTTAAGATTAAAAAAAGGGATTGTGTTCTTCTTTTCAGGCTCCGAGGCACATTGGAGGGTGGGGGTGGGGGTTTGCCACTAGATACCTCATTTCAATCAGCAATGACATGCATAAGGGTAAAACTGATCTAGATAGTGGAGGAATATAGAGTAGCAATTTTTGCACTAACCACTAAGCCACCTAACTGCACTTTCTAATTGTTGTGATATATACACACACACTGACTAATATATATACACATATATGCATATACAGTATATTCCAGTATAACATAACAGTGTACTGTCTACACACATTTTTACAGATTAAAAAAAAGACATTGAGAGACCATTTTCTTCTTTTCAGGCTCGGAAAGACATCGGAGGGTGGGGGGTTGCCATTGGACACATCATTTATTAGCAATGACATGCATAAGGCTGAAACTGATAAACTGATCTAGATAGCAGGGAAATGTACACTAGCAATTTTTGCACTAACCACTTAGCCCCTTAACTGCATTTTCTATTTGTTGTGATACACACACATTGACTAATACTGTACATATACGTATACTGTACATATACACATACATGCATATATATTCCAGTATAACATAGCAGTGCACTGTCTACACACATTTTTACAGATAAAAAAAAAGACATTGAGGTACTATTTTCTTTGTTTCAGGCTCTGAGGGATATTGGAGGGTGGTGGTTGCCACTAGACACCTCATTTTAATCATCAATGACATGCCCAATCTGCAGGCATCTCTCTGGGCTGAGGGAGAAGGTTGTCTGTCTCTGTGCAGAGGTGGTCAGGTTACAGGCGGCATCCACCCCCATCCACATCCATCCATAGGACAGTAGTGTGGTGGGTAGGTAACTGGCTGGGTGGCGGGACACAGAGGGTGGTGGTAAATGGCTGTCACTCCACAGAGGGAAGAGTGACCAGTGGGGTACCACAGGGATCAGTGCTGGGACCGGTACTATTCAATATCTTCATCAATGACATTGCACAGGACCTAGAAGGCAGAATTTCACTGTTCGCTGATGACACAAAGCTCTGTAACAGAGTAGACACACCAGAGGGTGTAGACAGAATGAGAAGGGACCGCAAAACTTGAAGAATGGTCTGGGCTCTGGCAGTTGAAATTCAATGCAAAGAAGTGCAAGATAATGCATATGGGGCACAAAACCCTGGGCACAATATATCAGTTGGGGGTGAGGATATAGCATGCACCAAGCAGGAAAGGGATCTTGGAGTTATCATCTCTATGACCTCAAGGCAGGGAAACAGTGTGACAAGGCAGCAGGTAAAGCAAATAGGATGCTGGGATGCATAGGCAGGGGCATCACCAGCAGGAAAAAGGAGGTCATAATTCCACTATACAAGACACTAGTGAGGCGCACCTGGAGTACACTGTGCAGTTCTGGAGACCTTACCTACGTAAGGACATAGACAGGGTAGAGAAGGTTCAGAGGAGGGCAACAAAGATGGTGCATGGATTGCATCCCAAGTCCTATGAGGACAGGTTGAAGGCACTGAACATGTACTCCTGGAGGAGAGGAGGAGAGAGGATATGATAGAGACATACAAGTATCTTACAGGGAGGAACAGGGTGCAGGAATGCACTATTTTTAAGCGAAAAAGATGTTCCAGGACTAGAGGTCATGAGATGAAGTTGGAGGGAGGACGATTCAGAGGAAACGTGAGGAAGAATTTCTTCACAGAATGGGTGGTGGACAAGTGGAACACCCTGCCAGAGGAAGTGGTGGGGGCTGAAACAATCACGGGATTTAAGAATGCATGGGATAGACATAAAGGAATTCTGGAGGTCAGGGGTAAGGGGCAACAGACTTCCTGGAAAACATAAACTGAACTTACAAACTTAAATGGGCAGACTGGGTGGGCCATAGGCCCTTATCTGCCGACACTGTCTATGTATCTATGTATCCAGAGATCACTGGGTCCACAACATCAACCTCAAAGGTTGCTCAGGTAGAAGGATTAATGGACCACAGTGGGCTCAGGAAGAGTGGGGAGGGGTCAGAGGTACATCCCCCAACTGGTCCAGCTTAATAACTCCTACACTGTTTTGGAGGAATGGGAGTGCCCCACACAGGCACCCACAGCTGGGACTAGGGAGGATGGTCAGGACCTCCAAGCTGTAGTCCCAGGAATGGGGGGCAAGGGACCTGGAGGAGGGGGAAGCTTCTCCTATTGGGGGACCTTATTGAATGGGGTGTGAAATTAGGGACACCTAGCGGGGGGGAGAGGGAGGTCAGCTGCCTCCCAGAAAGCACTGCATGGAGGGATGGGAAGCAAATCCATAAGATCACTATTGCAATAGCCAGGAGGGAGGAAGGAGCTGGATGTCATTGTCCACCTGGGGACTAGTGACCTTGTGGGGAGAAGGGTAGAGTTATTCAGAGTCCAGGAGGATTTCGGGAAGCTGGGAGGGGACCTGAAACAGGTAGCACATTCTGTCTCATCCTTGGAGGTGCTACCTGTCCAAGGCATGGAGGAGGCCAGGGCACTTCACATCTGAACCTTCAACTCATGGTTGAAGGATTGGTGTTGAAGGGAAGGATTTGGCTTCATAGGGGACTGAGGCTCAACCTGGGCAGATGTGAGCTTGTATTAGGAGGATGGCCTGCATCTGTCCGGAAAGGTAACCTCAGTCCTTAATGAGAAGTTGGAATGCTTCAGCAAAGAGCATTTAAACTGGCCAAGGGGGGGGAGAGCCAGGACAGACAAGTGGCTTAGGAACACCATCCCCCCTGCAAAAACATGGAAACATACAAGCTGACAACAGGAACAATTGAAGCGAGCAGTGAGGGGCAGGCTGGGGAAATGTTTGTAAGAGGGGATAAAGAGGGGGGCAAGAGCACATGAGCATGAATACTGGGGTGGGAGGAAGAGGCAAAGTAGAGAAAACAGGAACATGGGGGCAGGGTGTAAAATAAGGAAAGTTATGTTCACAAATGCCCACAGTCTGGGAAATAAGGTTCCAGACCTGGAAGCCTTGATGACGGATGCAGATCTTGACATAGTAGCAATAACAGAGGCATGGTATTCTGCTAATCACAGCAGGGATGTCAATGTACCAGGCTATACACTGTTTAGAAGGAACAGGGAAGGTAGAAAGGAAGGGGGGTTGCCCTGTACATCAAGGAAGGCATAAAGGCTACAGAAGTACAGGGAAGGCAGGAGGAGGCCGAGGCAATGTGGGTCACCCGTGAACCAGGAAATGGCAAAGCAATACGTACAGGAGTGATCTACAGACCTCCGGCACAGAGGGAGGAAGTGGACATGGTACTAGTGGAGGAAATTCACAACATGGAAGCTAAAGATGAAATCCTGCTGATGGGGGATTTCAATATGCTGGACATGGATTGGACCACCCAGGCAGCTGCTTCAGCCAGAAGCGTGGCCATCCTGGAATCCCTGCAGGGGGTTGGACTCAGACAGCTGGTGCATGAGCCAACCAGGGACAAATCAATTCTAGACCTGGTATGGACCAATGGGAACAGAGTCAAAAGAATCCAGGTAGAAGGGCAGCTGGGATTCAACGACCACCACATGATGTGGTTTGACACGGAGACAGGGACTCAATTAAGCCACACTAGGGCAAAAGTATTAGATTTCAGGAGGGTGGATTTCAATGAAATGGGTAGATGTTTAACAGCAGCCCTGGAAAGGGTAGAGGTAATAGAGGAGGTGGAGGAACAGTGGGGGAGACTTGTCTAAAAGGAGCCATTATGGAGGTAACTAACCAATGCATTAGGATAGTGGCCAAAGGAAAAAGAAGAAAGAAGTCACTATGGTTCTTTAAAGAGCTGGGAGACAAAGTAAAAGCAAAAAGTGCAAGTTTCAGGAAGTATAAGGGGACTCAAAGGGAGGAGGAGGAGGACAGGGAGGTGCACCTTGTATGTCTAAGAGAGACAGGGGAGGCTGTTAGGAAAGCCAAAGCACAGACAAAGGAGGGTTTAGCACAGACTGTAAAAAAAGGGGACAAGACATTCTATAGATACATTAGCAATAGAAGAAAAACCAGGAGGGGCGGTTGTGAGGCTCAAAGGATAGAAGGGAGAGTACAAGGAGGGGGATCTAGACAAGGCAGAAATACTGAACAAATACTTCTGTTGAGTATTCACTGAGGAGGAAGAGGGTCAAGGACGACAGTTGGGGAGCAGAGGCAATCGGGGGGAGAAGTGGACAACAGTCCATTCACAGTGGAGAGAGTTCGGGAGGAACTCACAAAGCTGAAAGTGGATAAAGTCATGGGGCCAGATTACATACACCCAAGGATATTAAGGGAACTGCAGAGGGAACTTGTAGTGCCTCTGGACACCCTGTTCACAGAGTCACTCAACACAGGCGTGGTTCCAGAGGACTGGAGGAGGGCCCATGTAGTCCATTGCACAAATGTGGCAGTAGGGTGCAAGCGGGGAACTACAGGCCAGTCAGCCTCACCTTAGTGGTGGGAAAGATCATGGAGACACTGCTGAAAGAAAGAATAGTGGCACACCTGGAATTCATTAGTGCCCAGGATCTGAGGCAGCACAGATTCACATCAGGAAGGTCTTGTCAAACGATTGATAGATTTTTTTGATTGGGTGACTAGGGAAGTGAATCAGGGAGGGGACGTAGATGTCACCTACCTGGATTTCAGCAATGCCTTTGATACTGTCCCACACAGAAGGCTGGTTAACAAGATGAGTAGTCTGGGCATGGTGCATAAGGTGATACAGTGGGTTAGAAACTGGCTGATGGACAGAAGACAGAGGGTGGTGGCAAATGGGATCCAATCCGGGGAGAGAGGGGTGATCAGCGGAGTGCCACAAGGATCAGTACTGGGACCAGTCCTGTTCAATGTCTTCATTCGTGACATTGCAGAGGGTCTGGAAGGAAAGTTCTGCCTATTTTCAGATGACACCAAGATCTGCAACAGGGTGGATACTCCAGAAGGGATGCAGAAAATGAAGAGGGACCTGCAGAAACTTGAAAGATGGTTGAAGGTGTGGCAACTGAGGTTTGATGTGAAAAAGTGCAAGATAATGCACCTGGGTAGGGGGAACCCTGGGGAGAGCTACATGATAGGGGTGAGGTGCTGACCATCACCAAAGAGGAGAGGGACTTAGGGGTTATCATATCTGATGACCTTAAGGTATCAAAGCAGTGTGCAAAGGCTGCAGGGCGTGCCAGTGACATGCTGGGGTGCATAGGTAGAGGTATTACTAGTAGGAGGCGGGAAGTGATGATGCCATTGTATAAAACACTGGTAAAGGCTTCACCTGGAGTACTGCATGCAGTACTATAGACCACACATGCGGAAGGACATAAACAAGGTCGAAGCTGTCCAGAGAAGGGTGACAAAGATGGTGCATGGTTTGCACCACAAAACATTTGAGGAGGGACTAAGAGACCTCAATATGTATTCATTGGAGGAGAAGAGAGAAAGGGGTGACATGATAGAAACTTTTACGCACCTCAAGGGCATAAACAACATGCAGGTGGGAGATCCTTTCCAATGAAGAAAAGATACTGGAAAGAGGGGGCACGATATGAAATTGGAGGCGGGAGATTAAGAGGTAACATGAGGACATTTTTCTACACAGAGAGGGTGGTGAATGCTTGGAATAGTCTTTCACAAGAGGTGGTAGGGCCAAGCACAGTGGAGGGGTTTAAATATGCCTGGGTCAAGCACAGGGGAACCTTGGGTGGGAAGGGAGTGATGAAAAGCCATTGCCCACTTAGGGTGAGTGGATGCATTCATGTATAGGGCCTATGGGCAGACTGGATGGGCCTAGCAGTCCTTATCTACTGACAATTTCTATGTTTCTATAGGCTGAAACTGATCTACATAGCAGAGGAATGTAGACTAGCAATTTTTGCACTAACCACTGAGCCACCAAACTTCACCTTCTAATTGTGATAAACACACACTGACTAATATATATTCACATATACGCATATAGAAACATAGACTTTGATGGCAGATAGGACCGGTTGGCCCACCCAGTCTGCCCATTTCCCTACCTATTGGATAAGCAGCAGATCCTAGTTAACCAGCAGCCTACTTCTTCCTACCCCCCACCAGAATTGCCTTATGTCTCTCCCATGCATTCTTGAATCCCCCCCCCCATGTTTGACCCCATAACCTCCTCAGGAAGGCCGTTCCATGCATCCACCACCATCTCTGTCAAAAAATGCTTCCTCATGTTGCCCTTGAGCTGTCCCCATCTCTGTCTTCAAATTGTGCCCCCTTGTTCTTGCACATCTCCATTTCTGAAAGATGCTACCCTCCTGGACTTTGTTGATTCCCTTGAGGTACTTGAAAGTTTCTATCATGTCCCTCTTCTCCCTCCTTTCCTCTAGAGTATACATATTAAGCTCCTTTAGTCTCTCTTCGCATAGCTTCTGGTGCAGACCCTGCACAATTTTAGTTTCCCTCCATTGGACTGCCTCCATCCTGTCTACATCCTTGTGGAGATGGGGTTTCCAGAACTGCACACAGTAAGGGGTCTCACCAACTGTCTGTACAGAGGGATAACAACTTCCTGTTTTCTACTGATGATGCCTCTTTCTATACATCCCAGGATCCCTCCCCCAGCCCTCCTTACTGCCTTCTCACGTTGTTTGCTTACCTTTAGGTCATCTGATATGACTACCCCCAGGTCCTTTTCCATTTTTGTTGTTGTTAGTACCCCCCTCATTGTTCACTCTTCCCCTGGGTTTTTGTTTCTCAGGTGCATTGCTTTGCACTTCTTTGCATTAAATCTAAGCTGCCATACTTTTGGCCATTCCTCCAACCTTGCCAAGTCCTTTCTCATCCTTTCCAACCCCCTTGTGTATCAAGCCTGTTGCAGATCTTTGTGTAATCTACAAAGAGGCATACCTTTCCTTTCAGTCCCTCCACAATGTCACTTATAAAGACATTAAAAAGGACCAGACCCAATACTGAACCCTGTGGTACCCCACTAATAACCCCCTTTCTTTAGAGTAGACTCCGTTTATTATTATCCTCTGTGTCCTGTTTTCCAGGTCATTTTGTTTTTGTTTTAAACTCATTTTTATTTCAAGAATAAATGGTACTCATCACATGAATAGGTCAAAGCAGTAGACAAGATCAATACATTACAATTTCATACATTCTGGTAAACAGGTGTAGCACTGATTTATGCCATGACCTTCCTCTTGAATCTAAGGTGCTACCCACTATAGGAGTCTTACCACCCCTCTTCTGCTGGTGTTGTAAATTAGCCTTTAAACAATCCTGACCCAGCCAAAGTGATGCGCACCTCTCTCTACTACTACATGTGTGTCTTCTACACCACCTAAATCAAACATCCATAAGCTGCTGTTTATACTAAGGTGGTTTCTGGATATTCTTAGTCCACCATATATTACTCATTACAATTATTCTAATGTAACTGCAATAGAAAACTACAGCTTATGATTCAACTGGAGTCTCAAAACAGTCTGGAGAGACTCTGCTAATGTTGTGCCTTGACCGGCACTTCTTTGAGAGGAGCCCGCTTGCAGTTAAATAGGCCCACTCCGTGATTGTTAGTAGGCGGTATATGGAAAGGAGCAGACTGTGTAACTTTCATCTAAACAGTTCCCCCACTTATTCCTCTCCTCCTCTTGGACACCTTTTCATTACTTATGACTTAGACCCCAACCCGCACTCCTGAGCTTCCGCACTCCTCCAAGGGTTGCTATAAGATCCAGAGCTTGTTGTGTTGTTCTTTAGTGAGTCAGAGTCTGGCTGTCAGGCTTGATGCTCTCTTCCCTGGCCTTCCAAAAGCCCAGCACCAGAGGAGTTGGGCTCAGCCATTTTGCCATTACTTCCTTTAATGTTGCTAAGCATAGCAGCCTGAACTGGCCCTGTTGTCTGTTATTGCTTATTGCTGAGAGCTCTGGGCCCAATACCATCGAGGTGAATGTGAAAGGGATCTGGACCTCCCACATCCAGCCAAGTGTTGAGTGTATTCCCTACCAAAACTCTAGTATGGCTAGATATGTCCAGAAGATGTAGCTATGCGTAAATGCCTGGCCACATCATCTCCAGCATAAATATGTATTACCTACCTGGAAATGCTTTGTGATTGAAGGTATGTGAAAAAAATGAGTCAGGCATTTTCAGCAGAATTCTCTCCAGCTGGGAGATGCCATAGTTTCTGGTTAGTAGAATGGTATGGTACTCAACCCTCAATTATTGGAAACAGATTCATCAGTAGTTTGTATCTGTATTCTTTATTTATATTCCAGATTTTTGTATTCCACTTTCTTTTGAATACAAGTTTCCACATGATATTCCATTTTCTTTTAAATAAATACAGCCGTTGCTACATTTTTTCTAGCTCTCTTAAAAAGATTTTCAAATATTGTTACGTTTCAGGACCACCTTGTCCCTTCATCAGACACAAGAGTAGCTTCAATTTGGGCTGTAAAATTAAAGTAAACAAACATTCAGTATAGCTGTCTCTCTTAAAAAATGACAAAAAATGTATTTAGAATTTATAATAATACTAAATAAAGGTGGGAACAGACCTGTGAACATTAATATCTTAGGCTAAAAACCTATTTTGGTGGCACTTCAGAAATAACGACCCAACAAATAAATCCCATTGCCTGTAAACAAACATAATCAGCATCAGCCTTTAAAATGTACTTCGAAATCCCATAAAGTCTCTCACACAGTATTAATGTTAAATTCAAACAGCACATTGAAATTATTATTATAATTCCTAAAAATGTTTGATTTCATTTAAACATTGAGCCTTATTGATAAAGCATTTATGCTTATGCTTCTAACTGCACTTGACAATTCTAAATGTTGCAAGTTTTACTACCACTTCTTGATATATACCATCACCTAGATGTCTGTCGTCCACTTAACAGAGTTATCATATGACAACCAAGTTCTACTTCAACAAGTTTCTGTTTATACTGCATATTTATATGAGAAGACTCACACGCTATTTCTCATAGTTTCTATCTGGGAGCAGTAAGCATATTCTTACTGAAGTTAGCAGTATGACCTTTGAAAGTTCCTAAAAGTAATTTAACTAAAATCTTGCTTAAGGCATATAAATTCTACTTACTGGGTTACCGCTTCATTTTATTTTTGTCTGGGATACATGACTTGGTGAGATCGCGGAGCATGAAAGACATACTAGGTGATGGCATATATCAAGAAGTGGTAGTAAAACTTGTAACATTTAGAACTGCCAAATGCAGTTAGAAGCATAAGCAAAAACGCTTTATTGTTAAGGCTCAACGTTTAAATGAAATCAAACATTTTTAGGAATTATAATAATAATAATTTCGATGTGCTGTTTGAATTTAGCATTAATACTGTGTGAGAGACTTTATGGGATTTCGAAGTACATTTTAAAGGCTGATGGTGATTATGTTTATTTACAGGCAATGGGATTTATTTGTTTGGTCGTTATTTCTGAAGTGCCACCGAAACAGGCTTTTAGCCTAAGATATTAATGTTCACAGGTCTGTTCCTACCTTTATTTAGTATTATTATAAATTCTAAATCATTTTCTTGTCATTTTTTAAGAGAGAGACAGCTATACTGAATGTTTGTTTACTTTAATTTTACAGCCCAAATTGAAACTACTCTTGTGTCTGATGAAGGGACAAGGTGGTCCTGAAATGTAACAATATTTGAAAACATTTTCAAGAGAGCTAGAAAAAATGTAGCAAAGGCTGTATTTATTTAAAAGAAAATGGAATATCATATGGAAACTTGTATTCAAAAGAAAGTGGAATACAAAAATCTCGAATATAAATAAAGAATACAGATACGAACTACTGACGAATCTGTCTCCAATAATTGAGGGTTGAGTACCACACCATTCTACTAATCAGTTTCTACAGTTCCATTTGTGGTATTCCCCCCCCCCCCTTTTTTGAATTCAAACAGAATAACAGGGAACCGAGAGAAACATCTTCACAAATCTAGATGCTGTAGTTTGCCAGCCTCTTTTCCAAGTCAATCCCCAGTGTTCCCTGGATAGTGGGGTTCCCAGCTCCCCCACCCATCTCTCTCTGTGAATACCTGGAATCGAAGACAGTTCTCACCCTGGAGAGCCCTGTAGGCACTTGAGATTACCTTTCTTAGTCCGGACAGCCTGGCTGACCAGTACAGGAATTCTTTGAGGTCCGTAAGGTCTCTTGTGATTGATGGAATTAGGTGGTTGGAGGTCAAATAGTGTCGGACCTGCAGATATCTGGAAGTCAGTTATCCCAAGGTGATACTTTTGTCATACAGCCCCAAATGTCATAAGGCCTGCTCCCTGTATCAGATTGTGAAATGTGATCAGGGTTAGAGTGTTCCATATCCAGAATCTGGGGTCAGTGAGAAGAGGGTTAAAGCTGGTGTCCCTTAAAGTGGAAGTAAGGGGGCCAATGCCCTCTGCAGTTTGGGTTATCTTTCTAGCTCTCACCAGGACCCTGAGGGTGTGCCTGGTCTACGGGTTAGTGAGGCTTTGCCATATGTCTGGAGGGAGTGGGGCATGTGGAAGTGAGGTTAGGGAGAACATATGTGAGTGGTATCTCTCTATGCCCTGTCAACCTGTCTCATCCCTATGTTTCATCCTGGAGATCACCAGGGCTAGCTGGGCTGCCACATAATAGAGTTGTAAGTCTGGGTAGACCAGCCCACTCTGCTCCTTTGGCTGTGAGAGGAGTCTACCACTGATTCTCCGCCTACCCCCCTGCCAGATGAAGGTCAGCAAAGCAGTGTTCACCTTCTTCCAAAAACTGTGTGGAATGTCCACTGAAAGGGCTTGGAACAGGAACAGGAAGTGGGAAAGGATGTTCATCTTTACCGTTTCCATCCTGCCACCCAGGCACAGGGGAAGCAGTTTCCACCTCGCTAAGTCTGCCGAAACCTCATCCCACAGCTTCCTGTAATTTAGGTCAAATAGTGTAGAAATCCGCAGGGAGATCTTAACACCCAGGTACCTCACCGTATTTGCCTTCGCCCACTTATACAGGAAATCTCTAAGCTCTTCCCTGGGAATAGTGCCTCTGATTTCTCGAGGTTTATCTGGTACCCAGATATCTGGCCATACTCCTCAAGTTCCTGATTCAGGGCTGACAGGGAAGTACCCAGAGATGTCAGTTAAAAGAGGGAATCGTCAGCGTATAGTGAGATCTTGTGTTCTCTGTTACCCACCCTGATTCCCCGGATGTCTTCAGCTGCTCTAAGTGCCACTGCCAATGGCTCAAAGCATAGGGCAAAGAGTAAGGGGAGAGTAGGCATCCTTGTCTTGTGCTTATTGTGAGGTAAAATCTCCCCGTGGTGAATCCATTGACCCTAACTGTGGCCTGGGGAACACATAAAGGGCTTCCACCCCATTCCTGAATTTAGGACTCAGCCCCATCTCCAACAGGGTTCTGTGGAGGAACTTCCAGTTCACCCTGTAGAAGGCTTTCTTAGCATCCATAAAGACTGCTATTGTGGGTTCCCGGGAGGCCTGTTGATGGATGATTAAAATAAGCAGGCGTCTTACACTGCCATGCAGAAGCTGCCCATTGATGAACCCTGTTTGATCTGGGTGGACCAGCCTCCCTACGGACTCCTGCAACCTTTGGAACAGGATAGAGGTGTTTATCTTTTGGTCCACATTTAACAGGGAGATCGGTCTGTATGACCCACACTCGGTCAGATCTTTACCCTCCTTGTGGATCACTGTTATTTGCATGTATTGCCAACTTGGTGGGGTTGCCCCCTCCCCGCATCTCCCTACATGTAGTGCCAAGCAGCAGAGACCAGACCTCTTTTAGAGTTTTGTACATCTCGGCTGCCACCCCATCCAGTCCAAGAGCTTTCCCCATCTTCATTGCCTGTATGCTGGATAGGACTTCTTTGTCCATGATCGGGGCATCAAGGGCATCTCTTTCTTCCCTGGTGAGCCCTTGTAATTTAACCCTCCCATAGAAGGCATCCAGTTTATTCTGGCAATCGTCTCTGGGGTCATGGGAGTACAGGTGTTTATAGTACTCTTGGAAGCTATTCACAATATGCTCTGGGTCAGAGATAAATTCCCCCTTCCTGGCTGCCCTTTTAGGTGAAGAACTGCTCTGGATGAGGTCTCCTTCCTAAGCTGCCATGCCAAGAGTTTGCCTGCCCAGCCCCCCTGATTCATAAAACCTCTGGCAAGGGGGGGAATCAAGTGATGCCTCTGGCTGAGTAGTTGCTTCTCTAAAGCGCTCTGCTGTCTCCTCCTCCAACCTCCAATTTCCACCCTCATTGTATTCAAAACTTACTATTTTGGAAGAGGAAAAGGCGTGCTATAGCCTAAAGGAACATAGAAAAATGCTCATCAGGGATTTTAGCCTGTTATGGAGGTGGAAATGCGAGCTGCCCTGCCGCACCATACGCTGCCAATTACACCTGAAAAAGCTGCAAAGAAAGTGAAGGTCCAGCTTACATTGGTGGCCCAAAAAATCACTACAACCACGGAAACCACTCCTCTATCTTTGGAGTGATTTCTTGAGGAATTTCGTCCCTTCAGGGATGAGGTGCATTTCCTGACTGAAGAAGTGAAAGCAATCACCAGTAAGTTAGAAGAACTGGCACAATGCACAGGAGATTGTGAGGTATGAATCACTTCTTTAGAAAAGAAAGCAGAGAGAGTGGAGCCAGCTATGGCACTGGTTAGGCAGCAAGTGGTTAAGCTAGAGGCTAAGGTCGAGGACCTTGAGGGCAGAAGCCATCGCAACAACGTGGTAGTCATAGGACTACCAGAGAAGGAAGAAGGCTCTAATGCTGTATTATTCGCACATAAGTTAGTGCAAAAAATTGCAGGCCCATCGCCCTTTCACTCAGAATACATCATGGAAAGGGCTCATCGAGCCCTAAGGCCTATGCCACCATCTGGAGCCCAACCCAGGACATTTATTTTTAAATTCCTCAATTACCAGGAGAATCAGCAGCTGCTGACAAAAGTCAAGGAATTAAAAGAAGTGCTTTGGAAGGGATCCCCGATCTGTATCACCCAAGACATCCCCCAATCAGTGCAACAGAAAAGAGCAGAGTTTCATAATGTAGTCACCAAGCTGATAGCTGCAAATATTCATTTTTGGATGCTCTATCCTGCCAATTTGCATGTCTCCATAGAGGGGAAATGGATCCCCTTAGAAGACCCAAAATCTGCAGAGACTGAGTTAAAGAAATTGATCCCCAACCTATTCAGAGATGGGTGAGGACCTGGAGACAAATTGTGGGCATTAGTTGGTAATGTGATTATGTGAAGAACTGAGTATGTATGAACAGCTTTGTAAAGGATCTTCTTGGAGTGAATGTTTTACAACCTTGCATTCACACCGTTAGTAGTAGGATGAACGGGCATATTTGGTCCCATTTGGAACACTCGCTGGTAATACGGGGGTTGTGAATGTACCTGACTTTAGGATGGCTATTTACTATGTCTATTTATGGACTGGTTACTTTTCTATGTGAACTACATACTTTACAAAAGTACAGGAGAGACTTTGAGGATAGTTTGCAAAAAATAACATTTATTATTATTACTCTGCTCTTTTTGGTTTTTATTTAACAAGGGGAGGCCCTGTTTAGCAATATGAAGGTAATATTGAGGGGCTTTTGGGTTAATTTTGCTGTAAGCCAGCTAGTTAGTTTTGTCTCGAGCCATTTACAAAATAAGTAAGACCAACAATATGTCCGTGAAGCAGAGCGAGAGGAAGTGTTCCAGATGACAGGGCACCATGGTTGGCTGTGCCGCAGGGAGCTTTGTTTTATTTTAGTTCATCTCTTCTGCTTACAGTGTGTTATTTGCTGTGTTTTTGGCAACCAGCATTAGATATGTAAGAGTTCTCTGTTTTCAAGCCTGGGAACCTATAGGATTTCACAAATTAAAATGGGTAGACCTCCCTTACACAGTTATTTTTGCTGGAATGAATATGCTTACAACTATTTGTGAGGGAAGACATCTCTTTTGGTGGTTACAGCACTAGGGGAAATTTACAAAATTGGCTCGCTGAGAGGTGGTGGGGGGGAGACAGAGGGAACGCTGCCTAGTGGTAGGAGTCACACACTATAAAGCTTATTGGATGGGAAGGGGGTATTCCTTTTGGATTTTTCAGGAATTGCTGGCCCGGAAGAGAAAGGGAATTTAAAGGAGTTTTGGTGGTAGGGCAAGGGACTATGTGAAAGAGAAGTTTTTCTGTGGGGGTGGGGGGGCTGTGGGGCTTTCGCATTGGGATGGGGGGAGGTGGGGGGATAACTTGTCACAGAGTACACATGGCATATGATGCAACAAGGTATACAGTTTCTACAGTTTTTGATATTTTTCTGGATTGATCATGGCAGGAGTTAAAAAATTTGTGTCATGGAAAGTGTGAGGGCTTCGCTCCAAATTAAAAAGCTATCAGGTGTTGAAACATATCAGCTTGCTTAAGGGGGGGTATCATATTTCTTCAGGAATCCCATCTTCTGGAAACAGAGGGATCCCTCCTTCACAGACAATATGTAGGACAAGTTTTTAATGTGAGGGACAGTACTCAGAATCAGGGGGTACCTATACTAGTGGCTAGGAATATATAATTTAAGGCTGAGCAAATCATTGGGGATCCACAAGGATGCTACTTATTTGTGAAATGCACTTTGGAGAGAACTTCAATGGTTTTGGGCTGTATTTATGGTCCTAATAATGACTCTCCATTATTCTTTACTAACATAATGCTGGTCCTGGCACCTATCGCAGCTTTTCCATGTACTATAAGGGGGGACTGGAATTTACCCTTCTCGCCTGACTTAGATAAGTCGACCCCCAAAAGACAGGGCCTGTTTCCAGCACAACGTGCAATTAGAGAGCTAGTAGACCATCTGGGATTAGTGAACCCCTGGAGAATGCTATACCCCACTTTAAAAGAGTTTACTTTCTGGTCCAGTGTACATGGGTCTTCATCCCGGATAGATTATTTTTTAATGAGTCACTCACTTTTGCGTGGGGTGGTGTCCACAGAGATCACTCCAGAAGTGATTTCTGATCACTCTGTAGTGGTCTGTGATCTGATATTTTCACCAGACTTGTCACAGGACTCTGAGTGGAAACTCAATAATCAACTTCTCAAAGAGTCTAAGATAGTAGATATTATTGAGAAAGAAATAGAGGAATATAACAGGGTAAACCTGAATTCCACTGCAAGGTCAGATCTTGAATGGGGAGCCCTAAAGTGCATTCTGCGTGGGGTGTTTATCAGGGAAGCTTCTCATTGAAAAAGGTAAAGGGAGCAAAAGGCCCTCTCATTATTAACTAGAATCTGCACCTCGGAAGCATCATTGTCTCCTGTCACTTCAATAGCTAACACACAACTGCTGGTGGGATTGAGAGACCAATACAGCTCACTCCTTCATGAGAAAGTAGAATATGCTATTTTAAAAACAGGAATGAAATACATTGATCAAGGAGAGAAGGCAGGGCATCTCCTGGCACTCAGACTAAAACAAGTAGAATCCTCATGGATAATACTGAATAAAAGATCCCAGCAGACTGGGGCCCTTAGTATTACTCCTAAGGAAATCACCACTGAATTTGTGGAGTATTATAAGGACCTTTATAAACCCATGCCCAACAGACCCACCCCTGGGTACGTGGAACAATAAATCTCTCTCCACTTGACCTCCCAACTCTTTCCAAAATCCAACAGGATCTATTAGTTGTCCCCATCTCAGAGAAGGAGATTCAACCAGCTATATCATCGCTGACAGCTGATAAAGCTCCGGGACCTGATGGGTATTCCCCAAACTTTTATAAAGTCTTTAGTAAACAACTGGCTCCCTGGCTGAGCCACCTATTTGAGTGGATTTTAGGTGGAAACTCTCTAGATGAGTCTTTATTAGAGGCTATCATCACAGTGTTACACAAACCAGATAAAGACCCTGAATTGACAAGTAATTACCACCCAATATCATTATTGAATTGTGACATTAAAATCCTGGCAAAACTTCTTGCAAATAGACTGAAGGGGGTACTTCCAGATATTATTCATACCGTTCAGGTGGGTTTCATGCAGGGGCGCCAGTCGACAGATCATTTTAGGAAGCCAGCTCACATTTTCTCCCTGTCCAGCGATTTTGACATACCTGCTGGCTTGTTGTCTCTGGACACAGAGAAGACGTTTGACCGGGTAGACTGGCAATTCCTGTTTTTAACAATGAGGAAATTCAGCTTCCCAGCTAAATTTTTTGAATGGACTGTATCCCTATACCAGAACCCTCAGGCTAGAATATATTGTAATAGTATCCTCTCGGACAGATTTGCCATGTGTTCGGGAACTAGACAGGGGTGCCCCCTTTCTCCCTTGCTGTTCAACATATATTTGGAACCGTAGTTGTTTAAGTTAAGGGCTAATGAAGGTATACAAGAGATCCCCATAGGACATCATGTATTTAAGTTGTCTACCTATGCTAATGATGTGCTTCTTTACCTAATTCATCCAGCTACGTCCTTCCCTATTGCTCTGTCTATTATCAAAGAATATGGGAGTGTTTCCAATTATAAAATTAATGTATCCAAGACTACCGTCTTTCCCCTGAAGCACAAATTGTATCAACAAGATATTTCCTCCCTGGGGATACAGTGGAGCTTCAAATGTATAAACTATCTAGGTTTAATGTTGTCAAGGAATGAAGGAGCGATGAAGAAGTTGGATTTTGATTCCCTCCTAGATACTATTCAGCAGGATTTTAAACTCCGGCAATCTCTTCCAGTCTCTCTCTGGGGGAAGATTAGTATAATCAAAATGAATATATTATCCAGACTATCTTATCCCCTTAATATGCTAAATATATGGTTGCCCTTGAAATAGTTTAAAACTCTGCACGCCCTCATTTCATCCTTTATATGGTGGGGGACATCCTTGATGGGCTTATATAAAATTGGCAGCTTCCCCACAAGCAGGGGGTCTCAAACTCCCACATTTTGGAATCTATTACTGGGCGGGTCAGGCAACCCAATGCCTATGGTGGTTCACACCCCAGGAAGAGATTGCCTCTGCTTCATACATACCAGAGTGGTTACTTCTGGAAGGGGAGATAATAGCTAACTCGAATACTGCCAAAGAGGCCTTATTGTATGTTCCCATCAGGAGTCTTCCCATTGGAATATGTAATTTTCCCATGTTATTATCCCTTCAGGTACACAACCAACTATGCACTTTTCTTAAATATAGGAATGTCAAGGATCCCAGACAACCAATAGTTGGTAATGCGACCTTGCAGATTGGGGGTAAAATTATATCACCGTACTGGCTTCCCTTTATTAACAAAGCTCGGGTAGGGGACCTGTTTACTGAAGGTTCATGTATGGATTCAGGTACTATAATGGCATCTTGTTCCATAGACTGGAAACAGATTTTTAAAATTTGCCAGCTTCAGCATCTCTTGATAAAACAGTTCCTGGGAATGGGGAATTCAGAGACGAGTTGTACCTGGATGGACTCTCTGACTCCGGTATGTGGGAAACCCCACGCAGTATCTTAAATTTATTCCTGTTTACGAGTAAATGCAATTGATACTTGCAGTGGAGTGCCTCGATACTGGAATTCCCACTTTCCAAATTCTCCTGAGAGATGGGAGTCCATTAGACTTGACTCTTTCAGGTATGTCTCTCAAGACAGATTGAAACTAACACAGTACAAGATATTGAATGACATGTACTGGACCCCCATTAAACTTCACAGAACAGGTAGATCCTCAGATGCTCGTTGTTTTAGAAGCAAAAATGAGGATGGAGACCTTGCCCATATTTTCTGGGATTGCCCCACGATTTAGAAATTACGGGAACTAATTAGGACTAGAGCGAATCCCCTTTTGGGTATTGGAGAGTTATTTACACCAGAGATTTGTTTGGTGGGAGATTTCTCCACAATTTTGGTTAAAATCTGCAGATATCATATGGCCATGATATCACTTACTCTTAAAAAGTTAATTCTTCATTATTGGCTAGATGTTCATATCATTACTTATGATGAATGGCTCTGAGACTTGTTATTTAATCTTAAAACTGAACAAATGAAAGCCAGTTTAGGAGGTTCCCTTTCCAGGTATAAGAAAGTCTGGGCAGGCCTCCATACCTTATGCCTTCTTCAGACTAGAGCCTCGCCATAACAAATGGATTTCAGGAGTATGTTAAGTCTAGACACTTCTGTATTCCTGCTTTGTACTGGTATGATGTTTAATCATACTCTTTGCCTACCTTGTCACAGTGTTTTAAGGGGGGGGCGTGTAAGCTGGGGAGGGAGATGGGTAGGAAGGGGGCTTTAGCACGGAGCTGATGCACATCTGACTGATATTAGTATTATCAAGCCTATATCTTCATGTTAAAGCTATTTATGTGGAAAATTAATAAACTTTGAATTTCAAAAAAAAAATCTCTGGCGAGAATATCTCAGTTGGCCTTAAATTTTCTTATCCAATATCTTGTTCAGCCTCTGTTGAGTGTTCTCCAGTCTTTTCTTGACCAATGGGTCAAGAGCTATTTAGTGTTCAACTTCGAGGCCCCACAGTCTGGCCGCTAGGTCCAAGATCTCTGTTTCTTTCTCTTGAGGTGGGAGGCAAAGCGTATAGTTCTGCCTGTGATAAAAGCTTTCAGGCCATCCCACCAAATGGCAGCCAAAGTGTCCCAGGTGGGGTTATTTTCTGTGTATTCTTCAACTGCCTCCTTAACCAATTCTTTATATTCTGCGTTGTTCAAGAGGGAAATGTTTAGCTTCCATGAGGAGTTTCTTAACTTGAATGTCAGTCACAACTTCATGGATACCAGCCAGTGGTCTGACACAGTCCTGGAGTGTATCCTTGCCTCCTCAACCTTGTGTAGCCAGTCAACCAGGACCAGTAACAGGTCTAGCCTAGAGTATGCCCGGTGGGGCGCAGATCAACAGGAATAGTCTTGGTCCCTGGGGTGAAGGCAGCGCCAGATATCCACCAGGCCTATTTTCCAGCTGAGCCTACCCAGTGTTTTGGCAGAACAGGAAGTCGGACCCAGTCTTGTGCCTGATTTGTCCAAGGATGGGTTGAGGATGATACTGAAGTCTCCTCCAACCACTAGCAGTTCTCCTGGAGGAGGCATCACCT
Source organism: Neoceratodus forsteri (assembly GCA_016271365.2). Classification (NCBI taxonomy): domain Eukaryota; kingdom Metazoa; phylum Chordata; order Ceratodontiformes; family Ceratodontidae; genus Neoceratodus; species Neoceratodus forsteri. The sequence goes on from CM028137.1 coordinate 784,704,228, forward strand.
GGAGCAGGGTCTCCCTAAGGAGTACATTGTTCTCTGTTTCCAAGTTGGGGGAATATATATTCACTAGGGTGTAGGGGTTATCCCAATAGATGCCCTTTATTATCAGGTACCTTCTCTCCACATCTTGTTGGCTACCAGTATGTTGGAAGGGGCAGTTCTTGTGAACTAAGATAACCACCCTCTGCCGGTGTGGGTGCTCAGCATATGATGCTGAGAATACCTGGCCCACCCAGGACCTTTTTAACTTGGTGCTTTCCCTTGGGTCTAGGTGGATTTCCTGGAGGAAGGCAATCTTGGCTTGGACTTTTCTCAATTCATTTAAGACCCTTGTTCTTTTAACCAGACTACCCAAACCCCTACCATTGTACGTAACTATATTGCCCTCTGCCAATATTAATCCAGAGCTGCCCCTGACAGCCCACTTGTGTGCCACATAGTCTCTCCAAACCCTTCAAACTGAGTAAAATAAGAACTAGCCCAAACTATGTACCAACAGATAACACTTCCATTGTTTTGTGTACCCCCTGCCCGCCTTTCAGCTGTTACTAGGCAGGTAGGGTTTGGCTCCTCTTTAGGGGCCATGTGCAGAGTGTGCACTTACAAGGTGCTTGGCTTTGTGTGCCTGCCAGTGCCACTGTGATCCTGCCTCCCAGGTTATCTGCCTGGATCCTTTCTTAATCCAGCTAGATTCAGTGTCAACCCATTCAACAAGGGGCTGTTCCCCTTCCCCTCGGGGAAGTTATGCAGTTGGGGTTGCAGTGTGAAAATATCCATCTCGTGCCCCTGTCCTGAACCAAGACATTCAATCTTCCCACCTCCTCCCCCCACAGGTTTCCATATCTCTCATGAGAACAGCCCCCTCCCTTCGCATTGAAACCAGTGTCCCCCATCCATGTCACACCTCTTAAGAAACAGCACAAAGAGAAGGGTGGTCTCAGTATATGTTATTTATTCAGGCTCCTTGTGGTGGCCACATGGCAATGGAAATGCACCCCCCATTTAGTGCATCATCTGCCACACATCCACCTTGCCTCTCCAAAAGGTTGGACTCTTGCACATCTCTCTTGCTCCACTCCACTGCCTCGCAACCCTCTGGTCAGCCGCTCCGACCCTAGTAGAAAATGGAGAGGGGTCTCCATCCATCCCACTCACCCCCACATCTTCATTATCAACCCCCACGGGAAGTCCTTCATCTCTTCCTATATTGTGACCCCCACCCTAACAGTCATAGATCGAGGGCTGTGGCCTGCCCCCCCAAACTGATGTTTGGCTGTTTGCATCACCAGGATGAGCCTTTTGTCGGACCAGTGCCTAGCAAAATTATAAGGCCCTAGACTGCCTGGTACCTCCCTCCCCTGTGCTGATGAGCCAGAGACTTTGCAGCTCAAGTTGGATCCAGCTCATCCACCATGGCTATCTTCCTCTCCTCCTCCTTCTTCTCCAGTCTACCAGACCTGGGCTCATGTTTGCTATGTTTAGTGCCTTGGCGGGGAGAGCAGCCATCACACTCCCTCCCCCAGTGACCGAAGTCCCAGCACCCTAGCAAAAAAAGAAAGAAAAAGAAGGCGTAAAACCCCCAGCAGCCAGTACCATCTCGTATGTTAGAACCATGATGCGTGGGCAGCATGCCAGTGTGGTAAAAGAGTGCATCACAGGCTTGGAAGTCTGGATGTAGTGGGGGGTCAACAGGCCCATCCAGTGGTGGGAACAGGAGAGCATCTCCGAGGGTTTTCCTTCCTGACAGTAGCGCACCTTTCAGTGAACAGCTCTCTGAGGTGGGACCAGTAGTCATGACACCAGAGGAGGCTTCCAACCCATCATCAGACACCCAGGAATACCTGCACAAGGAGGAGAAAAGGAGAGAAGATTAGTAGGTATTCAGGCACAGGACATTTAGGTCTCACACACCCCCAACCCTGCAGCATAAACACAATCCCAGTGCCCAAAAGTTCCCCCATTTACCAAAACAAGACTCCCCCCCAAGGTCCTCCACAACTGTCGAAGACAGTCACAATGAGTGTTCCAATGCTTTTTTTTAATGTGCAGTGTGGCCTGCAAGATTTAGGGTTGGTGCTCTTCACGGCACTCCTGGTGCAGTGGTTTCATCTGTCAGAGGTTCACATCTTCTTGAATTCTCCTCCATCAGCTCTGTCCTAAGAGATGGTAATTGGGATTATTCTGGATGGCCTCGCTTTCTGGATCACTTAACCCTCAACCAGGGCACTCTCTGCATCATCCAGGATTCATCCGGGATCGGTCCAGGCTTGGTGAGTAAAGCCTGCGGGACATTGAGCTTCAGGAGGGTAGGGTGGGCCTCCACCAGTGTTCTGCAAAAGAGTGGGCCCCTGGGAAGAAAAAGTTTCAGCTCTGCCGGGGCAATCAAGTGCATTTTTATATTTTGGTTTGCCAGGAATGTCATAATGTCCAGTAGAGGCTTCCTTTCTTGCTGGGTGAAGTGGGTAAAATCATGGTCAAAATAAAGGCTGGTATTGCTGAATAGAACCACTTTCTTCTCCCCGGTGGCCTGGAGGACTGCTGTTTTGGTTCAGTAGTCCAGGAACTTAAGGATGATCCAGTGGGGGGTTGCCTTCAGCCCCGTTGGTTTCTTTACTAGAGCTCTATGAGCCCGGACAATGTTTAGAGGTTGATCCGATAGCAAGTCTAGTAGCTCTTTGAGAAAACTTTCAATGACAATTTCCCTTTTTACCTCTCCTTGTTCTGTGTCCTCTGGAACCCCATATATGCACAGATTGTCCCTTCTGGACCGGAGCTCAAGGTTGTTTAATTTTTCTGTCAGTTCTTTATCCCACTTTAGGAGATACCTAATGGCCCTACGTGTTCTACTGCAGTCAGACAGCGTCAGTAAGCCCGGCGTTGAGGTCCACAATGCGTTGCACTACCTCTGCCAGCTCCTTTTTTGTTTCTAGGGTGGTATTCTCCATTTTTAACATGGTTGTATTGATTTTCTGTAGTTCCAGGCATAACTTGTGGGAGGTGATAGATGATAGTGAAGTTCTCCTCGGCCTCCTCCTCAGGGAGGTCCAGAGGAGGTGCAGTAGTATTCAGGGCCTTGCCTTCCCCTGCTGCCTGAGCTTCATGAGGATCTGGTGTCGTTGGCCATAGAAACTCCATCAGGGTTTCTTTTGGTCTCCCTTTTGGCAGCATTTTGACCTATGGTATCGCTTGCTGTTGTAGTAGCAGTTGTGAGTTCACGATGGGCACTGAGAACAGTATTGAGAATCCCTGAGGGTCAGAGCACAGATGTCTATGATCTCTTCAGGTTGGAGGTGGAACCGGAAGTCCCCTCATCCAGCCAATTTTTAACCCAAGCTACCACCCTGGGACCCATTCCCAGGCTGGCTAATTTGTTTATTAATCTTTTGTGTGAGACTGTGTCAAATGCCTTGCTAAAGTCTAGGTAGACCATGCTCACAGCCCCTCCGTGGTCTACTACTTTGGTCACCCAATCAAAGAAATCTATTAGATTCGTCTGACATGACTTTCCCACTGTGAATCCATGCTGCCTTGGGTCCTATGCCCCGCTGGCCTCTAGGTACTCAACAGTTCTTTCTTTCAGAAGTGATTCCATCATTTTTCAGACCACTGAGGTCAGACTAACAGGTCTGTAGTTTCCTACCTCTGCTTTGCTTTCACTTTTGTGAAGGGGAATCACATTCGCCCTCGTTCAGTCCTTAGGTACCACACCATCCTCCCATGATTTATTAAAAAGGGTAGTCAGTGGTGTCACTAGTTCTCCCCTTAGTTCTTTTAGAATTCTGGGGTGAATCCCATCAGGTCCCATTGCTTTGTCCACCTTCAGTTTTAGGAGTTCTTTCAGAACCCTTTCTTCTGTGAATGGACTGGTATCGATCCCCCTATCCAGAGTGCTTCTATTGATTGGATTAGGTACCTCCCCCTCCTCTTCTTTTGTGAATATATATGAATGAGTATATATATTCCCTTATAAAATAGCAGTGCACTGTCTACACATGCAGCGCATTGCCACTCACATAATAACACACATACACTGCCTCATATGGCATTTATTTACTTATTCATCTAACCCTAACTTTTACTGTATGTAAGATAAGCACTGTGTTTTGCATTAACTCATCATACTAATCTACGGTATGACTGGGTAACTAAGTTAGAGGACCGGGGAGGAGCAGTGGATGTGGCCTATCTGGACTTCAGAAAGGCCTTCAACACTGTTTCCCATAGAAGGCTGATTAACAAGCTGCGCAGCCTAGGAGTAGATCCTAAAATAGTTATTTGGCTGGAAAACTGGCTGAATGGCAGGAGTCAGAGGATTGTGGTAAAAAGGGAATACTCTGGAGAGGGAGAGATGATGAACAGGGTGCCACAGATGTCAGTGTTAGGGCTGGTCCTTTTCAATATCTTTATTGAAGACATAGCAGAGGGACTGGATGGGAAGGTATGCCTCTTCTCAGATGATACAAAGATATGCAATAGGGTTAACATGCCAGGGGGTGTTGAAATAATGAGGAAAGACCTTACAAAGCTGGACAAATGGTCAGAAGAGTGGCAGCTGGGATAAGTGCATGATCATACACATAGGGCACAAGAATCCAGGGGCAAAAGACAAATTAGGTGGGGAGGTACTGACAGTTACAAATCAGGAAAGTGATCTAGGAGTTATCATCTCAGAGGACCTAAGAGAAACTAGGCAGTGCGATAAGTTGGCTGGAAAGACTAGCCAGATGCTTGGATTCATAGGGAGGGACATCAGGAGTATAAAGATGGAGGTCATCTTGCCCCCATGTGAGACACTCATGAGACCACACCTGGAATACTGCATCCAGTTCTGGAGGGCTCTTCTGAAAAAGAACATAGACAAGGTGGAGGTAGTGCAATAGAACGCAACTAAAATGGTGCAGGGCCTGCAGATATGATTTATGAGGAAAGACTAGCCAAACTGATATTTAAACTATTTATTTCATTTGGGTAAAGCATTTGACCTATTTTAAATATTGAATTTTTACAGGATATGCCAGTTGAGATTTGATACGTTATTTACAGTGTGGTCATGCTTTTACCCATTTTTTGTTTCCTTGTGCATGAGCAAGAAATGTTTTATTACAAAGAATGGCATTTCAGAGGTGTGTCAGTGACTAGCCGAATACAGGGCAAGATACAATGGACTCGTCCCTGACAGACAATGACCACCCAAGCTGAGTATGATGGTGGTCACAGTTTCATGGGTGGAATGTTCATGTACTTGAAAGGACTGAAGCACGCCAATGAAATAACGCTTCAGCACTTTCATTTGCATAAAATTGGCCGGCAAGCAGCTGAGCGGCTTTATGACTTAGTGCACATTTGTTACTTGTCTGTCTTTTTCCTGACCTCAGCGGATTGTGCAACCGCTGAGCCACTGACACTGGTTGTTACTGACAGTTCCTCCCTTGTCCCCCAAATCATTCCCCCACTACAGGAAATATGTCAGGCAGGCTTTTGAACTGGTCTTTTGAACTGAAAACTGTCTGTCCCATCTATCAATTTGTGACAGTTTAATTAGCCTCCCCCAAAACAATAGAATACTGAAGTGCATAGTCCAACTCCTGGTTAGCACCTCTTTGTCATGGCTTTAATCTATTGCTTACAGGCTGGCCTTTTGTTGTGCCCCTCCTGCTGCCCTAGTATCTTTTTGGCAGCTGGAGAGGGAGGGCAGCAAGTTCACAATATCATCCAGCACGTAACAGCAGGGTTATCTTATTGACTGACTGATTCTGCGGGCAGTGGGGAGTAAATGAAAAAGTTTTCATTTTCACTTGCTGCAGGCAGCTAGCTGCATTTCCTCTGGCCCACTACCTCTCGGCTCCCTTGAATTCAGTGACACTAAGCACTGGGAGAGAGGCACTTGTCCCTGTGACATTGATAAATATAACAATGCTGCCTGGAACAGTAGATGGCTTACAAGACAGAGAAGGAAAGCAAAGGTGCCAGGTATGAAAGAAGAGATCAATTTTAAAATTCTGCCAAAATATGTGCAACTTATGTCTTACTTTGTCATCATCTAAGTTGTGCTTTTGTGATCAAAATGGCGACAATGCCAGGATATTTGCATGTGTAGGGTTGTGAATAGGAGTATTTTTGGCAGAATGAGTATGTAATGGATACAGTTTAATAAATGTAACACACTGAGGTTTCATGCAGAGCTGGAAGCTTGTAATAATCTAAACATTAATACACTGCATGTGAATCTAGCTTTTGCCATTAAACAGTAAACAGTGATTTCTTTAATTGAAAGGTGAATGGAGAGTTGCTTTACAGTCAGTTCCTTTTATTGTCTGAGGAATAGCAGAGGGTTAGTAGCTAACAGAGTGAAATTTGTAGTCTCATTAGTTACCTGACTGAACAACAGGAAGTTTAGCGACTGTGTTACAATTATTATTACACAATGGCAAGAAAGAATACTGGACTCTGATTGGTCAGTCTGGGACTGGACCTGTGATGTTATCCCAGTACAACATCACAGGTCTAGTCCCAGCACATAGAAGACCACAGCAACTGTAATGGGAATCACTCCACACACCCGATCCACGTCTGCAGCACGCTTCACTAACTCCCATTCTGTAGCCGCCTTCAGTGACCCTGACTCACTTGCAGCCAGAAACACATAGTGTGACAACAATGTCCTATTCCTCACCAGGGCCACTGGAAAATTACGAGTGCAAAGTTTCCGCAATTTCCTCAATTTTCACCCTTCTCTGCACAAAATACACAATTTCTTGCACTTTCTTACATTTATGGAATTTTTGACTGACATTGTATAAAATATTTACATTTTCAAGGAAATCTACTCAGATACGTTAACAATTTAGTACACAGACTTGGATTTAACCAAAACAGTACAGTGTGAGGTGAGAAGGGGTCAAATTTGACTCTGCTTTCATGTGATTCACTTCCCTGCTTTGGTTTCAAAATCCTCTGGTCATGCATATGTAGACTTGAATACTTAAAATCTGTGTTAAAGAAGACTATCAGAGAACTTTTTGCTGACACAGAGACTGAAACAATAGGTGTGAGAAGAGGTGCAAAGTGCCCCATTCACCTAAATGAAGCATTGACCACAGTGCTTGTTTTTGAATGGTAGGGTAGCTTTTCTTTGTATGAATACTTTAAATCTGAAAGGATTTTTGATTCAAATGTGTCAGGAGTTTGGGTGACCTTGTTAATTATAAACTTGAATGTGCTTCTGAGAGGGTTGGTGACAGTGATTCCTTACATGTCAATCTGCCACAACTGCATACTCACATACAATGCCTATGAAAAGCAAACATTTCTGAAAACATGCTGAACAGGTTAAGTACAGTTAAACAGTTACCTTCAAATAGACAGAATAATTGCAACCCAAGTAAAATCACTGCAAACCAAGTAGAAAAAAAGTACAATGTATTGAAAACTATTGTATGATGTAATGAAAAGCTACTGGTATGATTTAATATTTTTATCATGCAATTTTAAAATGTACTTACAGTGCTGATTAAGAACAGTAATTATTTGAACAAAATACACATTTTTCTTACTAGACCTTTATTAGGCACCATGATTATTTGTTTAGTGTTCTCTTGCACCAAAGCAAGTAGTTTAAACAGGCTTCATTATTTAACATCTTGAAACTGGCAAAATATGTTGTTTCAGGATGTATTCAGTACAGACTAATTGTAAATTACTGAATAAAATCCAATTAGCACTGCATGACTTGGAAGTCTTGATTTTTAGAAGATATGCTACATAATGATTCATTTGCAGTACATTTCAAAAACACACACCTTTCATCATATTAAAAACATTTATCTAACAGTTCATGTGATCAATACAAGCTGCAGCAAACAATAAAATATTTATTAGGGGTGGTGGGGATGTATAGTGAACCCCCTTCCAATTTTCCCGTAATTTCTGCAAAAAAATCCCTGCATTTTTGGGTAAAATTTCTGCAATTTTCCAGTGGCCTTGCTCCTCACTACATCAAACAGAAAAATCATGTAAACAAAAAAAGCCATCATGAGAGATGGTATTTCTATTCACCCGCGGCAGTAGCATGAGTGCTTTGAAACTGTCACACTTGTCACTCGCTGGAGATTCCACTTGCTTACCGTAATGTCTTTCTGCCTCAAAACAAAATAAATAATTTAAACACATTTTACCTGTCCCATGGTAAGGAACATGATTGGAGTAGCCAGCATCATTCTGTGCTCTATATCTGATCTGCTTCACAGCCTTGCAGTCCCTCCCGCTCAGAATGTAATCACCTTCACGGCAGTCCCTCCTCATCTGCTTGCAACCTGCCACTCTGAGCACATGCTTGCCTCACCAGACATATATCACAGTTAGAGACAACTGAGTGGCAGGCAATCATGCTGATCAAATGCAGAAAGACTGTCAGTAAATGTTCTCTCCCCCCCAGCCTGTATCAACAGCTGCCAGCTGGCTTAAATACATCGACATGGCTGACGGGGAGGGGGCATGTCATGGTTCACAGAGATAGCAAGACTGAATCTTCAGCTCTTAAGCTGCATAGATGATTTACAAATGTGGAGGACAAGATTAGAAACTATAGGAGCTCCACCTGGTGGCCAAAACAAACAGCACTACTTTTCTCTAAGTATTCTTACACATAAAAAAAATAAAAAAAAAATAATTTTAAAAGTACTGTACTTTTTTTTCTTTTTACACAGGAGCCATTGTATACTAGCAATAATGCACTCCATGGTGTTTGTTGTGCTGGGATAATGTAATGCCTTGGGTATTGGGCGCGCTTGGCCTGCAAACCGTGCCCAACCACTCCAGGCATGATGTTATCCAACACTACCTGTTAATGCATTATTGTAAATAATGTCTATTGTGCTGCTTTTACAAATTCATTTGAGTACCCTGTGCAGTATTTGAGACAGTGCTGTTTTTACAAATTTATTTTGGGTACTGACAGCCCTTTACAATTCTTAGTACTAAAGCTAATTCCTAACTGCATGATATCAATTGCTTGGTTTCCCACTATAGAGCCAATATCTCTGGATAAAAAAATGCTATTTGCCTTGTAGATATCGCTTTGTGATTCTCACTGCTTAGTAGTTTTTGTAGTGCAATGTTTACTGCTTTGATCTACTTTTTAGTGAAACCATATTTTAGGAGCTAATTGGATATAACCTTTGCTGATTTTTTATTACATAGCACTGAAGATTGCTGCATTTGCACTGCTGTTGAACATAAACTTTCCTCTAAAAGCATCTGCTTTAGATTTTGCTATCTGCATTGGTCTACGGAACAAGCTTGAGTGCATACTTAATTCTTGAGGACTACAGTATAAAATATTTTTGAATAATCTTCAGCTCTTTGTCATTTATTGTGTGCTGTATTACTAGTAACATAAACTGTTGTGCCAGAAGCTTTTCAACTATGCAATTATTATTTCTGGGGGCAGCTTGTTTCTAATGTATTTGCACAACGCAGATCTGCTGAGGGGTAGTTTCAATGTGGTCTTCCTTTTACACATATTTACAATGTAATTTCCTAGAATATGCCCACTGATTGCTATATATTTATCCTGGATAGTTCACAAAAGATGAGTCATCTTATTTTTAGTGTGGTTCTACATCTACATATTATTATGCTGCATTGTGTAAAATCAGAACCCACTGAAAACAATATTTTACATCTGGACTAGGCTACCCTGGATAAATACATTGTAAATATGGGTAAAATCATGGCCCCACTGAGAACAAGATATTGCATCTAATCTGGGATATCCTGAGTAAATACAGAGCAAAAAATGTGTAAAATAAAAATCCCTATGAGAATGAGATGTAGCATCTCCCCTTTACTATCCAGGATGCAACATATGGGATAGGAAATATTTAATGGAAATCTATAATTCTTTCTATACTATCATTATGTAAATCATGTAGTTGAGATGAGGTGGAAGTGGGGAAGAGGCTAAGAGGATGAGTATCTTATTTTAATCATTAAACAGCTGAATGTAGATATATATAATAATTACATTTACCATGGTAGCAAATGTTACTTTCTAAACTGAACTTCATTGTGTTCCATATAACCATGACTGACATAAACAGTTTCTTTACTGTTTTATAACACATTAGGCTGCAGTATTTATTTAGAATGTTGTGGTCATGATGATGGTGTGTATGTATGTGTATTTGTTTGAGTAAAATGGGTTAAAAAAACAGCTGCCTTCACATATAGTAACCTATGCTGTACGTAGTGCTGGAGGCTGTAATATGTACTTAGATTTGAATCAAGAAAAGTTGCTGTTTACAGGGCTCAAAGTTACAGGATGTGTTTACCAGCCATACTGTTGCTCAATATAAAAGTTTTTCCCCCAAAAAGCACAGTATAAGGAGTAAAAAAGATAACAGTTCTTTAGTTGTGATAAAGGTTAAAGAACAGATGTCTTCTGCTATAGTAAACTATGTCTGAGACAGTGCTGATCAGATAGTGTCTTATGAGGTTAAAAAACACTGTACATCTTTTTACTGAGATTTGTTGCAGGGAAAGAGTAACTAGACTGACATGTTTATGAGCTATGAATGTTTCTTGAAAGAGAGTACTAGCCAAATTGAAGCTAGTAGTCATCATACAAAATAGTAAATTGGAGTAATTCCACAAAACCTCTAATTTTATTTAGTCTGTTGGGAATCTGAAGGGCTCCCTTTTTCTATTGTCATGGCAAGATGTCTGCAGGACTATGCCCACTGCAGCTATAAAAAGCACTGTTCAGTTTGATTGCTTGAATATGTAGGAAAAATTCAAAGTTCTTAACCACTGGTAAAAGGAAGAATCTGTGCACCAGGTCAGTGATGAGAATTTTTTTGTTCAGGATGAAAATTAGTTGTTATTTTGGATTTGTTACCTGTGCAAACTAATCTAAAAATAAAAAATAAAAAATTGACTACTATTTATACAAACAACTTTGTATAGTTACCCAGACATTTGATAAGCTAAAATTGAAAATAATCTGTGAATACTTTTTTAGTTAACATAGGGCAACTAAGCCAGCCCAGTGGTGCCAAGTGTTGAGGTGCTGAACACCACACCTCGTGCCATGTCAGCGACCTGTGTTTAGGAATGAGCATGGGCCATTAGGGGTAGGCAGAGGAGGGAGTAGATCGAGTGTCTGAAGGACTGCTCTCCTCTTCTGGGGAGTGAAGACTGGCACTCCTGCCAAATGACTACCCTGAGGTGGAGGCCGGAGGGTACTGCAGGTCAGAGGAGCCAGACATAGGAAGGGTGCTGTGGGAGTTCTGCAGATTAGCACACACCTCTATGTGTGTACGTCCTGTGTGTGCACCCTAGTAATGGGGAAAGGGAGAAAAAAAGAAGAAAATCACCTCTGGCTGCTAGATGATGGCCAACCTCCCACAGGCTCTGCACCTGACAACTGGGCACGGGTAAGTCCCGGTGATACCGAGGTGACAGGTCTTGGGGGGGTCTGTCAGAATGGGCAGCTTGAGGGAGAACATGAATAAAGTACATATAAAATAAATAAAAAAATTGGACAACTAATAAATAAAAGGGGACATTTTCAAAGGAGATGCGCTGGCGCATCTGAGATATGCCGCTGAACTATATTCAAATGGTGGAGATGAGCAGCAAATCTCTGACTGCACCCAAGCGCAGCTATAATGTATGTGGTACATCTCCAGGGGGCATGCCCATGAATATGCAGCTCATCCCCATATTCAGCCAAGATGTGCAGCGTAGCTGCCTGCACATCTTGGAGATGAGGCGCTCAACGTTAGGCATGTTAGAAAGACACCTAACCCATAGCCACCCACAGGCAGGCTGCTGTAATGCATACAGCAGCACAGCAGCTGCCAGCCCTCACATCCTGTGGCACCCCCCATCCCTGTACCCAGACAAAGTAAACATATTGCCCAATCCCCCTTGTCCATATCATAGTGTCCCCCATACTAATCCCCATTTGCAATGATAACACTCCAGCCCAATCCCCCATATCCATATCGTAGTATCCCCCTCCTCATACTGATCCCCATTGTGAGTAAATAGAATAACATTTACCTTGCCTTTTCATGGTGTAGTGGATCCCCCAACCCCCCCCATCCACTGAGGCACCCACATCCCAACCCACTCCCCCGTCCCAGCATGCCTGTAAAGCTGGCGAGCAGCACAGCCCACCACACACCTCCACATCTGCCCACCGACTGAATTGTCAATGCATGACAGCTTACTGTATGCAGTACCAGCCCTTTGGCTGACACTGTCAACCAATGGGTTTGCAGTGTGTACTGTAAGCCACAACTTTAAAAGTTGTGAATGACAACCTACAGTACACACTGCAAGCCCATTGGTCAACAGTGTCAGCCAATGGGCTGGTAGTGAGTGCAGTAAACTGTCATGCATTGACAGTTCAGTCGTTGGGCAGCCATGGAGGTATGTGGTGGGCTGTGCTGCTTGCCGGCTTCACGGACATGCTGGGACAGGGGAGGGTGGGATGTGGGTGTCTCATTGCGGGGTAGGGGGTTCACTACACTATGGAAAAGGCAGGGTAAACATTATTTTATTTACTCATAATGGGATCAGTATGGGGATACCAATGACATGGATATGGGGATTGGACTGGATTGTTATCATTGCAAACGAGGATCAGCACGGGAGGGGGAACACTATGATATGAACATGGGGGATCGGACTGGTTGTTATCATTGCAATCAGGGATCAGTACAGGGTGGGGGACACTACGATATGAACATGGGGATCAGGCTGGATTTTTATCATTGCAAACTGGGATCAGTCTTGGGGGGAGGACACTACACTATGGAAACAGGGTTTGGTCAGAATTTGTTGTATTTCACACGGTGATTGGGACATCCCGGGCTGGGGAATGTATTTACATGGGACTGAGCATGGGGGCGGGCCACCTGGCACATCTTGCCAGGCACATCCTGCCTGATGCATCCTTGCAGATGACATGCAAATGGGCTATAATGACATGCAAATTGCCAGTTTGTGCCTTGCATGCCTAATGGCCTCATTTGTAGTATCCTGGCTGAATATCTGGAATTTGTGCCCAGCATATCTGCAGTTGTGCCACACATCCCCATTCCAGATATTCAGTCCATCCAAGGGTATGCGCTGGTGCATCGTCGGTGAACCTCATTTGTGCTGCGCACAACCATTGCTATATTCAGATGGGATGCACAATCGCACATCCTGTTTCAATACTGCAATGATTTGTGCTGGTCCATGTATTTGGGCAGTGCATCTAGATGAGCCGGAAAGCCCCCAGGCTTTGAAATTGGGGGCCCAAGTGTCTATAACTAAAAAAAGCATAAAAATACAGATGAAATATAATAAAATATAACTGCAGCAAAACAATAGTACTTACAGCAACATTTTCGAATAAAGTTTTAGACCAGCTACATTTTTCAGTTTCTAAGGCTGAAAACATAAGCTAAAAAAATTGTTAGTGTTCTTTCAAAAGAGTTGATGTACTGGTTTAGTTTAAATAATTTTAATATTATTCATTAAAAAGCAGGAGTCAAGTGCAACGTGATCTGAAAAGATCCATCTTGTCAGCAAAATTTAGTTCACCCCTGTTAACCATGGACTACAAAACGCTAACAAGTTTCCAATAAAACAAGCAACTCAGCTGGCCCGCTGGCACAGCGGTTGGATTTCCGCTTGTGATGCCAGCGACCTGGGTTTGGGAACGCGCTTGGGTCGCTGGAAGGCCAGCCGGGGGGAGACAACTTGAGCGTCCCATGACTGCTCATTGTCTCCAGGGAGGGAGAGAGGGGTACGACCTGGTGTTGGGCGACCGCTGGTGGAGGCCAGGGGTAGGGCAACACAGGTTCACTGCTGGGAGGTGTGTGACAGACGTCGGCTAATGCCTTGACGTTCGGACGTCACGCACCTAGGAAAAAACTGGAAATACCACTCGCTGGTCGCTGGATGACGGCTCTCTGTCCCTGAATGCCTCCAGTGACTTCCCAGGGCCTCCTTCTCTGCGGCAGCATCCCTGGGCCCTAAAAGTAGAGTGTGCTGGGGTCATCCCCCTCTCCCCGGTGCCTTCCCCCTCAGAGGAGGGGGACCCATCTGGCGAAAGGGATACGCCAGGATATCCCGGGGATCGGCTGCGATTTGTGGAGTTAGAGGAGGGCTGGGATAGGACAATGGGGCTAGTGGGGGACTTGTGGAGCCTGAAGGAGTGGGGGCCAGCGAGTACGAGGAGGGCGGAAAAAGGAAAAACAAACAAACAAGCAACTCACACAAAAACTAGACATTCAAGCTATGTGGCGATTTAGAAAGTCATCTCAGGCTCTGTTCTAGAGATTCAGATGTTAACCAATGTTGCTTATATCATTCTTACCATCTTCATGCCTTGCATGCTACTTGGCTCTCCCAAAAATGGCTTAAGCAAGTTTTTATTTCTTTCTTTATTTAGAGTTCAGGATTACAAATACCTTTGAGCCAAGGCTCTTTTGCAAAGGTTCCATGTCAATTGAGGTACAATACAAACATTACAAAGAGTTGAGTAACAATGCAGAAATGGTATACAGACATTTTTTAGTAGCTAAAATAAATCACATTTAGGGAAAGTGGGTACCAGAGGGGGCAGGGTAGACAGAGGTAGCTGAGGCTTTGAATGGACACAAAAAGAGCGGTGCAGCCATGGGCATTTGTCAGGCCTCAAAAAAGTGCTTGGAGGAGGTAGGGGCAAAAATGGGAGGGTAGGCTGTAGGATGAGGGAGAGAGGGGGTAGGAGTAGAAGTGCTATGGGGGAGATCAGATTATGAGGAACAGCCGCAGGAGCTAGAGGCAGCTGGGTGGAGACAAAAGTTGGCTTTGAATGGGCCTAGATTTTGCAGTGAGGAGATGTCTTTGTTGAGTCCATTAATCCAGCTAGGAGCTTGATGTGCAAAGGATCTTTGGCCCAGTGTGGTGCGACACCAAGGAATGTGCAGCATTTGATTTTCTGATGCTCTGGTGAGGCGGGGGTTGCGTGCTGTATGGAGAAATGTTTGGATTCTGGAGGGAGCAAGATGTCGCATAATTTTCTTAACCATTAGACAAGTTTAGTACTTGATTAAGCAATAAGGCATGACCAAGGGTTATGTTAATGGTCTGTTAATCACCTTCTAGGGGTGTACTGTGGCACGAGGTGTAGCCGAGTGCCACATGCCCCTAGAGGGTGATTAACTGATCATTAACGTAATCCCTGGGAGTGCCTTATTGCTATTATAATAAAAAATGTTTTTAAACACTGTTAAACATTGCTTAGCATATGTCTAAGCTCTACATGTATGTTAATAAAAGATTAACATAAGGCTGTTAGAATGTTTGCAGCCAATCAGAAAGCTCCATTTCTAAGAGCCTTTCTATAATATGGCTTAATATCTGGAGCCACCCTGTTTGAGAAAAGAGGTCACACATATTGGTGAGATGGTGGGATCCTGTGATGAGTCAGCAGGCTTTGTTTAGGGCCAAGGATAAGCTCCTGAGGGCTGTGTCAGTTGCAGAGCCGTAAATATTCAGACCATAACCGATTAGCGAGACCACCGAGCTCTGAACTGCTATCCTTAAGGCATCCAAGGTAAGGCATTGCCTGTGCCTGTAGAGGAGACCAACGCGTGTGTTTGCAGCTTTGGCGACGCTATCTATTTGGATGCCATAGGATAGGTTGCTGTCTATGGTGATTCACAGATATTTAAATGAGTGAACCTGTTCAAGGACAGCACCAAGGCAGTTTGTAATATTAAGGGGCTGAAGCCTGTGTTTGTTGTGGGAGCCACAGAAAAGCACAGACTTGGTTTTCTTACAGTTGAGAACCAGCTTTTGTTAGATCATTGATGCCTTATAACATCAGACGCAGGACACCTGATCAAGGGAGGGTGCGAACATTTTAAAGAATAAAACTATTTAGTTTATGAAATACAATATTTCCCTGTATTTTTTAACTTAAAAAAATATAATGCAGAGCTATAATTTAAGCCTAATTCTCTGTAACCTACAGTATGTTAAGATAAAACAGCATGGTGTCAATCATAGCATTTATTCCCTCTTTTTGCCTGTTTCTGTTACTTTAATATAACACAGTGTTTTAAATAATTGATTAGCAGTTTTTTTCTTGGGACAATGCTAATTGTACATAAAGTATTTATATAGGTTTTCTAGAAGTGTTATGTTTGTTAAACACAGTGAGGCAAGTGCTATGCATTTTCACAATGCTTTAGCACTTTTATGAGCAAAACGCTAATCAATTTTTGGAGTTAAATAAAACCCTGTGACAGTGCCATCTATACTAAATTTATGTTTTCCCCATCTTTCAGATAACATACAAACTTCAGCTAGTGCCAGTCTCCTCATATATTAAATTCTGAAGGTTTCTGAGGATTAAGAGTCCGAAGGTAAACACAAAAACCTCTCTAAATTGGAATATCACAGTTTAAGGACTGAAATCAGTCAGTAACTCAGTAACGTTTCTCTGCTGCCCTCCTGTGAGTATCTTCCTTTTGCAACACAGCATAAACACTGGTTCCTCTCTTAGACCTGACTGACACCTTGCTGGTTCCCTTCCTACTCAGTCCAACTCTCATTTCACTCTGTCCTAACCCTCAACACCACTGGCAACTGCTGCTCTCAACTCTTCCAACTTTCTTTTCAATTTGAGTACTCTCATCCACCTTCTGTCTTTAAATGACTCTCACAGATAATTCAAAAATACACCTTTGGGGAACAAAAACAAAGAAAACACCCTCTGCTCAAGATAATACCTCCAGTGAAAAATGCACAAAGGGTATTTTAAAATCATGATAGATCATAAAATAGATTGCATACTGATTCTTTTCTGTTAAAACACATAAAAACAAAGGGTTCAAACCATAACCATAGCAACAGCTCAGCTCTCCTCTCAGTCAAACTCTGTTGTCCGCCATCTATAGAATTTACATTTATATAGTGCTTTTCATATACTGTATCCTAAAGTGATTTACTCACAATTTGTTTATGTAAACCCCCCCCCTTCAAATGCGGGTTCCTGAAAAGTCTTCCTCGAACTTGCCTAAATGCTCACTGCCAGGTTGGTGTCCTGCATTTTAGCAGTTTAAATGTGATCGCCAGAGAGTGCCTGTATAGCCTCTGTGTACTGTCTCTTTAAGAGCTGCCTAGATTGCAGTCATAAGTAATCTGAGAGGGAGCTCTGTTGAAAGATGTAACTATTTGCTGAAAATCATTTAGAGTGATATTGATAATGTAACCCTCCTGTTACCCGTGGTTATTAGAATCCCAGTAAGACCTAGTGGTAGGCAGGGAAGGCAGCTTGTGAAACTCCAGTTAAATGGATTTCACACTGTCTCACTCTGTTCTCAGTCTCAGCTGAGACTCAGGGATGACATCATTTTAGAACTGTCACAGATGCATAAACCACACTGGAATGTTGCAGTTGGAGGTTAGAGTAGAACGTTGGGGAATCTGAAGTCAGTCTGTGTGCAGTCTGAGTGAGAGACTGTAGTGCAGCAGAGTGTGTGCAGGCTCTCAGAGCTTTAAGCTCTGTTTCAGAGTTACTTTTGTTCAAGGTGTGTGTTTCCACCTGAAGAGGAACACAGGAACTGGTAATTGAAGTGGTGGAGACCGTTCTCAATGGTTCAGAGCCCCATCCCTGAGGGGGATGGAGGGAAGGTGTCTGCCTGTTTTCCAGGGGCAACCCACCTGGGTCCGGCTAAGGGAAAGAAGCTGCCTGTCTGAGTTGTGCTGAGGCACAAGAAGTGCTGTAAGAGATTCCTTGAGGAGAAAATGCCTGTGGGGCACCTGCAACCAAAGGGTGAGTTCGCTCTGGAAAAGGGCCAAGTGTTTTCACCTGAAACAGAAGGAAATGAAAGGGACTGTTGTGGGGTAAGGAAATGACAGCCAAGTACAGTTGGAAGATGTGGGGATTGGACTACTTAACTCAGTGGGGGGGGTCCTAGAGTAATGGACAAAGCCACTTATAAGTATGTTCAAGGCCAGCACAAATTGGAAAGAAAGAATGTGGGGATTGGACTGCTTAACCTGTGGGGGTGTAGAGTAATGGACAATGCCACTAATTTTTAAGTATGTTCAAGTCCAGCACAAATGGGAAGCAAGACAAGTAGATTGAATGTGAAATACATTTAGCAAGAATCTACACAGCAAAATGCTAAAGGATGAGGTGTTTACAGTCCAGAGAAATGGCTGGGTATGAATTGTGGGAGCGAGAGGAGGGAGACCCCCCATCAGTAGTAACCAAATTCGCCTCTACGGATTTGCTCTGAGACACCTTTTGCTTTCCCTCAGCTACTTGGCCAGTGCCTGAGGAAAGTACCCAGACGTGGGATTAAGAGGAAGATTTCCTGATGGAGCCAAGGTGCTCTTAAGTGGTTTAGAGAGCCACCAGAAAATGTTTCCATGAAGTATGGAAGGTGTCCAAGTGGCTGGCAAGGAAGCCGAGCCAGGGAAAACCCAAAGCAGTGTACAAGTCCGGGCTGTGTTCCCAGTGTGTTGTAGAGCCTGAGGGCTAAAGTGATGAGGATGTGTTCTGGTCTCCTTCAATCTGCATTACCAGGAGTGTAGCCCCATGGGGTTCCATCTATGCTTTGTTTATTCTGTTTGGATGTGAATAAAAGCCTCACTTTAGAATCCCACTTCTGGTATTGGACATTACAGTTATTGCTTCCTGTGTTCAGAGTTACTTGGATGCCCCTGTGCAGAGTAGCCAAACCTAGCCTATGAGCCGAGTGCCCTATTCCTCCCCAAACCCAGCCCACTTGGTAGAGCTGTCAGATGGAAACGGCATACCGGTTAGGGGTTACAAAAATGGAGGCACCGCTGAGGATTTGGGTTTGGAATTTAGAGAGGAATGAAAGAAAGGTCGCTTGAGCAAAGGGCTAGCATTTTGGTTATCTGGCAATGGGTAGCCCAAAAAGCTGAAGCAATGTTAACTAATGTGCTATGTGCTGTTGTCCTTGTGCTGCAGTTAAAATGCCAACTGTTAGCGGCCCGTCAGCGCAATGATGGGATTTCCGCTTGCGGCGCGGCGACCGGGTTGAGCGGATCCCGAGTCGTCGGAGGTCGGCCGAGGGTAGGATTGGCGTCCGATTGGCAGCTCTCCTACTCTGGGGAGGATGCGGGCAGCATTCGGTGCATTGGGGACCCCTGGTGGAGACCGGAGTCCCCACGCAGCCGACGCTTGTCATGGGGGAGGAGGCGGGCGGATGCTGGCGCATTGACATCCCGCCTCCTCGGGAGAAAAACCAGAAAAGGAGGAGCCGCCTGCTCTCCATAGATGATGCCGCCGCAGCTTCAATGTGCCCCTCCAGGCCAGGCCCCGACCTAATCCCAGTGCCCGCGGCATGTGGCCGGATGCAGCGGGCCCCACCATGGGGTGCAAGCCACGGGGTATCAGTGGGCTGTGGCCGATTTGGAGGGCAGAAGCCGGCGGCCCATGACTGGGCTGAAGGACAAGGCGGCAGGTGGCTCAGGGGCGTAAAAAGGAAAATGAAAAAAAAAAAAAAAAATGCCAACTGTTTACCAAGGAGCAGTAAAGCCTGAGAGTGTATGCCCTTGTCCTGCATCAAAATTACAGCATTTACCAGCTATTAAAACTGTTTGTGACAAAGAAAAGTGTGGAAAACTGAGGGTAGCAAAAGGAAAATTGTGCCCTAGACATTGGTAATGCTTTCTTGTGAACTGAGGGATTGGCTGTGCTTAATGGCCATTAAAAATGGTTGAAATGGTGCTCCCGCCAAGGAGCTTCAGTTAAAAAAAAAAAGTGTGGTTTGCAATTTAAATTTGCCTGCTCAACGATCGCCATGAGGAGAAGAGCACTCTAGAGGAAAGAGGCTCATTTGCATGGCGTTGAGTGATTGGTGCAGTCAGTCCCTTCCCCAGCATTCGAGAGGGAGAGTGAGTGGAGTGTGCGTACTGGCTCATCAGGAGGAGCATCGCGGTGACTGAAATCACTGTAAAAAGTTCAAAAAACTGACTTTTCTGTCTAAATTTGGGCTCAACCCGCATCTCGATCGACTGGACTGTGAGTGTGGTGTTCAGAGGGACAATTGGCAGGACTGCCAACCCACTTCTTTCCAGAGGCCTCCAAGACTGGCTGAGGCCATTTTCCATTGCAGCAAACAGCTACTAATAACAGTGAGTACCAACAGAAATAATTGCTCAAACTAAGTGATTTTGCCAAAAGCCAGCTGAATCTGTGTGTAGCAGTGTAATCGCTTTACAAATAAGGACTGTTTTAAGTTTTTACCAGTAAAAGCAAGCATTTTAAGCCATCGACTGTGAGCATAATTATAGGTTCAGCATCAGTATAAGTTTCAAATCCATGAGAGAGACTGTGAGTTGTATCCGATATGCAGCAAGAGTTACAGGCAATGCTGTGCTTTAAGGGACTCTAAGCTAGAGCAATGTCTTCAGCAAGTGAAAAGTCCATGGTAAATCATATAAATGTGCTAGGAAAAAGAACAGTGCAAGTTTGTGCAGTTTGAGCAAAGTTATCAGTAGAGTGTGTAAATCGGATGTACAGTGGCTTGACTAATTTCAGAATGTTGCTGTGGACTGCCACCCGCCATTACAGAATTGGGGTAGTAATGTAAACACAGCAGCGAAACCATTTTGAAAAGGAGAAAGTTTTCAGTGATGTGGGACTTGAAATAACAGTGAGCGTTGTTTGTTTTTTCTCTTCAGTCATGGCTTCAGGACCAGCCCGCTACCCGGATCATGCCCGGGCTGTGGTAGCAGTAGAAGTGAACAAGTTAAGGGACATTGAGAGATGTTACTATGGAGAATGACTGCCTCCTCATGTGGTGATTCCTGGATATCCAGTGCAAGTATGTTTAATGTGCTTAAATGCTGGAAGGGACGTCTTCATGGTACCTCACTGTTCTGGGTGCCTAGAGACATATGGTTTGTTTAAAGCGCCCAAGATTCGTTTGGCTCCCACATGGACAAAAGTTCAAGAATCTGCAGTTGGCAGCACACAGCACCAGACGGAGCCTGTTGGAGAAGGCCCCTCAGGGGAGTGTGGCACAAAGCTAGAGGGTGAAGATTTACAGACAGAACAATGTGCTGATGTTTCAGATTCTGAGTCACAGAGAGACATATCAGGAAGAGCATCAGTAGACCCGTGGAGAGCGGGGCCTAGCCCAAGTCTCATAGGTGAAGACGAGATGAGGGAGGCCTTTGAATGGGAGGTTTCGACCTCCATGCCCAGCAAAGAGTGGATAGTCTCAGGAGTGAGGATGACTGCTCACTCCTGGGCACAGATTCTCAGTGAGGAAGAAGAAGAGGGGCAACCTATGTGGCCTTGTGAAAAAGGAACTGGTACACAGCCTCAAGCTCTTGCCTCAGTAGGAATGCATGGAAGAGAGTGGTGATGCCACTGCCATGGCTGTGCAAGAAGAAGCCAGGGATCAATTTTTTGTGTCTTTGAGATTACGTAGCTGGCAAAACCAGGACTTTCTGCCCCCAAGCCAGGCCAGAGGTCTCAGGCTGATCAAAGCTAGCAAAGAGGAAAGACTGGTTAGTAGAAAGGCAAATGAAATCTATGGGATGTCCTTTCCTACCTTTCCTCGGAGAGTCTGGGAGGAGATTGAACAAAACAGGAAGCCCTGGATTTGGGCAGAAGCAATGAAATGTGTACATCCTGGGGCAAACAAGCATGTCAAGCACAGAATGTTTCATGACAAATACAGCCAGTGGAAAAGAGGCAGGACACCGTTAATGGACACTGTTCGAATTGTGGATGGAGAGGGACATGAAACCTTTCACAGTGTGAATTATGAGCACCCAGATGGGGTAATAATTCAAGGACCTGACCCGTTGTGCTATTGGCCACAATGCAAAGACCTTCCTGCGAATGTGCCCATGCCTACCAAATGGAAAGCAGAGCAGTGGTAGCCAGTGTTGCCACTCCAGCCATTGCAGTACCTATGTTGTTCCACCAGCATGGACGTTCAGGACTCAGGTGCCCCACATTCATCAGTTCTACAGTGTACTGGCTTCCCAGAATCCATTGACTGGCCCACCAGATCACTTCAGATCCAGAGAGGACACCAGCCCAGCTGTATCCTGATTCATCGCCTGGTAATCGGATGACTTCAGACCAGCAGTTTTCCTTTTTGTTCCTGTTCCAAGGTTCCATCTCCAGAGATGACATCAACCCAGCAGTTTCCAGATGTGCCCTCCTGTTGTTCCCGGAAGATGTCCGCCCATCTGTATTGGAAGAATGCTGCCAGGGAGAGTCTTTGGTTGAGTACCAGGTTTGGTGCCATTTTCATTCTACAAGGGACTGGTAAGTCCAGACTTTTCTATTTTTATGACATTGCAGTACACACCCTACACTAGCAGACTCCAGATGTTTGAACTGTCCTCAAAGACTCTCCCCTTCGGGACTTTGGCCTGCTAGAACTGTGCTTCACCGGGCTCCAGCCCAGAAGAGACTCTTTAATGGACTTGCCTTTGGGCACTGTGGTCACTAAATGGGACTTTTAGGGCACTCCATCCCCCAAATATTGTGTATTGTAATTAATGTCATTGTTTTCAACTGTTTTCTAATGTTTATACTGTTTTTTCTACTTTTCTAAAAAAAGTATTTTTGGGATTCTCCAGTGTTTGATGGTAAGGGTTTTAGATAGACTGTGTATGCAGATTAGGAGTATGTGTTGTCTTTCTTTTTCTTGCAGGTGTTCCTGAAGAAGATAGAAGAGAAGACAAGAAGAGGAGGAGGGACTCATCTGAGTCCCTCACTAGTACTTTAGAGAATAGTGTTTAAAGTACTGTTGTTGTTCTTCTTCTTCTTACTGTGTGTAATTTTTCCTTCTACAGGTATGGTTGTGGGGGAGTGTGGGAGTAATGCATAGGTATGGTATTAGCTCCTGGTGTATAGTTGCATGGTTTCCAGGGTTGGGGAGGTCCCCTGTTTGTTTTGTTTTGGGAAATTTGAGTTAGAGGCAGACAGGTTTTCCCTAGAGGGCTAGGGGGAATAGACAGGTTGTAGTCCTGAATGGCTGTAGGGGCTGCAGTGCTGATCTATTAGGGCTATGCTCTGGACAGTTCCACCAGAGTCACTAGGTACCCATAGTCAGCAGGTAGGGTAGAGGCTGATATGTCAGCCAAAGGCTTCTAAGCCCTTAGTGTTGCCTGCCTGCCTGTGCTAGCACATGGTAGGGGAGAAGGTAGTGCTATCTCGCCATAGTCAACACATAGGGTGAGATGGCCTAAGCTGGGTGATTAATGACTGCAGACAGTCATTTTCCTGGCCCAGGGTGAGTGTAACCCCCCCTGTTACACGGGGTTACTAGAATCCCAGTAAGACCTAGTGGTAGGCAGGGAAGGCAGCTTGTGAAACTCCAGTTAAATGGATTTCACACTGTCTCACTCTGTTCTCAGTCTCAGCTGAGACTCAGGGATGACATCATTTTAGAACTGTCACAGCTGCATAAGCCACACTGGAATGCTGCAGTTGGAGGTTAGAGTAGAACGTTGGGGAATTTGAAGCCAGTCTGTGTGCAGTCTGAGTGAGAGACTGTAGTGCAGCAGAGTGTGTGCAGCTCTCAGAGGTTTAAGTTTTGTTTCAGAGCTACTTTTGTTCAAGGTGTGTGTTTTCACCTGAAGAGGAACACAGGAACTGGTAATTGAAGTGGTGGAGACCGCTCTCAATGGTTCAGAACCCCATCCCTGAAGGGATGGGGGAAGGTGTCTGCCTGTTTTCCAGGGGCAACCCCCCTGGTCCGGCTAAGGGAAAGAAGCTGCCTTTCTGAGTTGTGCTGAGGCACCAGAAGCTCTGTAAGAGATTCCTTGAAGAGGAAATGCCTGTGGGGCACCTGCAACCAAAGGGTGAGTTCGCTCTGAAAAAGGGCCAAGTGTTTTCACCTGAAACAAAGGGAAACTAAACAGACTGTTACTGTGGAGTCAGGAAATGACAGCCAAGTACAGTCGGAAGATGTGGGGATTGGACTGCTTAACTCAGTGGGGGGTCTAGAGTAATGGACAAAGCCACTTATAAGTATGTTCAAGTCCAGCACAAAATGGAAAGAAAGAATGTGGGGATTGAACTGCTTAACCTGTGATGGGTCTAAAGTAATGGACAATGCTACTCATTTTTAAGTATGTTCAAGCCCAGCACAAATGGGAAGCAAGACAAGTAGATTAAATGTGAAATACATTTAGCAAGAATCTACACAGCAAAGTGCTAAAGGATGAGGTGCTGACAGTCCAGAGAAATGGCTGGGTATGAATTGTGGGAGTGAGAGGAGGGAGACCCCCCATCAGTAGTAACCAAATTCACCTCTACAGATTTGCTCTGAGACACCTTTTGCTTTCCCTCAGGTACTTGGCCAGTGCCTGAGGAAAGTACCCAGTCATGGGATTAAGAGGAAGATTCCCTGATGGAGCCGAGGTGCTCTTAGGTGGTTTAGAGAGCCACCAGAAAATGTTTCCATGAAGTATGGAAGGTGTCCAAGTGGCTGGCAAGGAAGCCGAGCCAGGGAAAACCCAAAGCAGTGTACAAGTCCAGGCTGTGTGCCCAGTGTGTTGTGGAGCCTGAGGGCTAAAGTAACGAGGATGTGTTCTGGTCTCCTTTAATCAGCACTACCAGGAGTGTAGCCCCATGGGGTTCCATCTATGCTTTGTTTATTCTGTTTGGATGTGAACAAAAGCCACACTTTAGAATCCCACTTCTGGTATTGGACATTACAGTTATTGCTTCCTGTGTTCGGAGTTAATTGGATGACCCTGTGCAGAGTAGCCAAACCAAGCCTATATGCCGAGTCACCTATTGCTCTCCAAACCCAGCCCACCTGGTAGAGCTGTCAGATGGAAACGGCATACCGGGTAGGGGTTACAATAATGTAGTTTGTCTAACCTGCCTTCTTTGCAGCAAGGAGTGTTTTGTTTATCTCCACTATCTTGGTCCTGGACTTCGAATTGGACCAATAAGTACTGGTGGGACCTAAAATGGAGCCGGACTACAGGAGCTGTCTGGAGTCAAAATCTGTAGGAATTGTAGTTTTGGGCTTTTTGTTTCTTTTTGCACCTGAAGGGGGGCCTTTATTGTGACTGACAGGAGGATCAGCCAACCAAACCTTTTGGATGTTGGGGAATTTCCCAGGCCGCTGCAGCTAGTTTCAGTTTTGAGCTGAGAAGGGAAGAAGTAACAGCTCAAGTGATTCTGAGCAACAGTTCTGTGTAGTTTTGCATGGGAGAACTGTGAAAGGGCTGAGTTTTGGCCTACTTGTCTGCCTGCTGTCCCTGAGAGGGATAATAGAGTTTATTCGGAATGAATCCGAGTTGTGAGGACTATTTAAGCCACTGGACTGTGACAAGGCTATAACCTGAAGAAGACTGAAGATTTGCTGAATGCGATTGGCCTGTCAGGATTTCCGGCTGCTTTTGAATCCCTGGTTTGTGCAGAGACTTTGCGATCATGACCGGAGAGCGGTTTGCCTGGTACAGTAGAATTTTCTTACATGTAAATGTGCTGTGTATTGAAAGTTGGTAGTGATTTGGTTCCCCACTGTGTGAACTGTGTTCTGCTTGCTGGAAGCTTTATCCAGCCTAATCAGACTGAATACACATTCATCTCCATTCGGCCTGGGCCATGCCATGCTGGCCCTACCAGACTACCCCACTGCACGGAGAAAGCCACTGATGAGAGACCTGCCTCGGGATCAGTCCTCTGCTCCACGTTTGAACAAGAATGATGCCTCGGCGAATCATGTGAGCCCTGCTTCTCCTGGCACTCCAGATTAACCACCTGTTGTCTCGATTTTCATCCAACCTGTGTTCAGTCTTGAGTATCATGAGTAATCATCAAGGTAGCTCCCTGCAACAACAATCTAATCTAAAAGTGTGTCATCTGATTGTCTTGTTGATTTCTTTTCACAAACTGAGCCCTCCAGCTCCAGATTACAAATAGTGTGTGTTGTGCATGTTGTTTTCTTCCATCACAGGGCCCCAACCAGCTGCAACGTTCCTGGCTAGCCTACCATTCTCCATCTGGGTACCCAGAGTGTGTGACTGTTTATGGACCCTGAAGTGCATGCATAACTGTTTGATTGCTAGAGACTTTAAGCAAATTAACGTGATTACGCCCTTCCCTTGTTTAAGCCCCTTAAATAAATCAGATGTAACTCTTTTTTGCATTTACCCTGACTGTGGTTCCAGTTTGTGCAAGAGTACTGTACTGCTGTTATTTGCTGTGTATAACCTTGTTTTACAGGGGTCCCCAGGGCCAGACCAGAGGAAAGCCCTGGTGGTAAGTGCAAACAGTGTGGGTACTTGTGTGGTGTATCAGGGGTATTGTGAAAGTGATTATTGTGTATTGTCCCAGCCACTAGTAAGGAAAGAGAGGGGTTACAGTGTCCTGGAGGGCTGTGTCCAGGTTAGCTTGACCACTACCAACCCTGACCTCCGGGTGGAGGCACTCGTTTCAGAACTCAGGCCCCTTAACCTGCTACCAGCCAAGCAGGCAGGGGTAGTAGCCCTTGGGATAGCACCACCTAGGGGTTACATTTACAAATGATATTCTAGCTGGGATGTCACACATAATTTCCTGTGTGGTCCTATGTCTGTTGGGGGCAGCTTGATCTCTCTCCCTACTAAAGGTAGTTTGATCTTCACTACTCCCTGGCCCACCTGTGGTGGCTATTTGTTTTTCTCCTCCTGTCTTTGTTCCTTTCACTCCATAAGCCACAACTGCATCTAGATTATGTGTTTCAGCCTCTCCCATTTACTTTTCTTACCCCATGGCTATCTCTTTTGTCCCACCATTACCTCAGATTTCCAAAGTCTGCCTTACTGAAATATCAGGCCTGATTCTTAGTTGCATTTTGGGTTGACACAAAACATGTGAAAACATGTGCTTTGTGCTTGCAGCAGTTCACCATTGCCTGAAACTGTGATACACAAATGTGGACACATGCCACGGGGGGGGGGCAGCGGAGACCTGCCCTGTGACAGAGGCACAGTGCAAACTGCCAAGCCACATGTTTGGCATATATGTCTGCATCTAACACCTGGCATATGCCCGCCAGCAGAGCTGAGACTGGTACCGTTAACTCATTGTACTCTGGGCAGCCATTTTATATCAGAGTAAGCAATGGATGGTTCAGACTTCAAATGGAGCTACTGGGTACAATGCTAAACCACAGAAAAGATGTACTTAACTGACACTGAAAACATAACAAAAGTGCAAAGCTGTAATGTATTAATATGCGTAGGTATTTATTTCATGAGCATGTGAAAGTGATACCATGACACTTTCCCTCTGAAGGAAGCTTTGTCTGGGGGGGCCAGGATTTTGCCTGGCATATATGGCAATGGCATGCTTAGCTGTGGCTATGGTCATGGGTGTTGGAACATGGGGAAAAGTGTGGGGGGGGGCTGTAATAATTACAAAAGAGACCATGGTTGCTTCCCTTCTTACCTTGCATGCATTAAAGAGGCACTTTGAATGTTCATGGGCAAAAGTGTCAGACTGCCGTCTCAACCTTGGACATTGGTTCAAGAACCTATGGTTATAGTGCCGGGCTGAAGAACATCTAATTTATAAGTGTGATCCTTTCCTAACCATCCCAAGACTCTTAAACCCAGGTGGTCTAGTGTCCCCCTAACATTGCCCCATGTCTTTACTCACTGGTGGTGAAATGACCCCCACCTGCTGCAACAGATGTCCCAAATCTTTGGCCTAGTAGTGTCCTCCCTTAACCTCACATCCACCATTACCTGCTGGTCCCTCCCAGAGCATGTCCCAACTCTGGTCCCATTAGCACCATGTTACAACACTGCAACCCAATTACAGCCTGCTTACCAGGTGCAAGCAAGCACATTTTTATTTCATATAGCACCTCATCCTTAGAGATGTGTGAAGTTGGCAAATTTGCTCCACAGAATAATTTGCAAGTTTGCCAAATTCATGAAATGCGAAGTGTCGACTTCATAGCGTTTTTGGCAGGCGAAGTGATGCTTTTTCAAGGGACGTTATGAAAATTTGCAACTTCACCTTCACCTAACTTCACCCCAAAAATTGCCATTAGTGCAAAGTGACAAAGTGGTGAAAAGGACAACTCATGAAGTTATTTGCGAAGGTGAGTTGTGTAGCTTTGCTGGAACTTGGCCGACACAGTAAAACTTCATAACATCTTTACTCATCCTTAAGGCTCAAAGCACTTTACATACATTAAAACCAAAACAGTTCAATATTTTAAACACAAATAAAACACAGAGATCAGGCACAACAACAGTTTTACCCTATATACAGCAATCAGACCAATTTATTTAGAAAAGACTTTATTTATTTAAAAGAGACTAAAATCTGGAAATGCCAGGGAAAAGAGATGCATCCTCAAAACCCTGTTTAAAGCATCAGCAGAGGAGATACAGTGTAACTGGTTTAGTGGATAGTTCCACATATGTAAAGCCACCACAGAAAAAATCTATCTCCCAAGAACTTCAGGCAACCCCCTGGAACAGCCAGTAGATTCTCCTCTGCTGATCGGAGTAACTCAGCTGGAGTGTACAGGACCAAGAGGTCTTTTATGTAGTCAGAACCCAACCCATGCAAGGCCGTGAAAACCATCAAGCACATCTTGAAGGTTATGCACCATCTAACCAGTAGCCAGTGTAGTTCAGACAGCACACGTAATATGATTAAAAAAAATGCTCGTACTAGATATCAGTCAAGTTGTCATGTTCTGCACTAGCTGGAGACAATGTATCAGACCTACATAAAGTCCAAAAAAAGAGCATTACAGTAGTCTAGATGGAATGTAGCAAATGCATGGATTTCAGTCACCAGGTCATCATATTGGAGAAAGGGTTTCACCTAGGTGATATTCCTTCAGTGAAAAAAACACAATGGATGGCATTTGACACATGATGTTCAAGAGTCAATATGTTGTAATTATGCAGCAATGAACTGTCAAGTCTTGCATAGTACCTAAGGCAATTGGTCAAAACCTCTATGGTCCACAGTGTGAAATACAGATGAAAGGTCAAGGAGAATGAGAATAAGAAAATAATATTTTCATTTGCTTGCCAGGAAGAGATCATTCAGCACTTTCACCAAAGCAGTTTCAGTGCTGTATCGAGGTCTGAAACTTTATTGGAATGGCTTGAATTTTTATTTTTTTATTTATTAAACTCTAGGATTACAAATACCTTTGAGCAGGAACTGCTCATTTACAAAGGTTCCATGTCAAAGGATGTAGGGTAACATACACACAAAGGAAAGCGACAGTTACATTCTTAACACACAAAGTCGACTTAAACATGGCATATACGGTAAACTGAGGAGAGAGGCAGCAAAAAGCCAGCATGAGTCAGATTTAAAGTTGAACTGCATATGGGAACGGAGGGAGTCAGAAAGGAGTCAGCATGCAAAGGGCCATTGTCGGATGGTAGAGATGGATAGCAAGAGATTTGTGTGGGTGGCTTGGAGGCCTCGTGTCAGCTAAGAGGGGAGGGGTAGGTAAAGCGTGGGGTACAGGAAGCTGGTGATGAAAAAGAGTGGGGCAGAGCGGCCAGTTACAGAACACCAATGACTAGGGTAGAAGGTGGTGATCATTGTTTCGGAGAGGCAGTCGCACTGCGTGGTTGAGGCGAGGGATAGTCGTAGTTCCCTTTTAAAGGGACCAAGAGTCACAGCTGTAAGTGCTTCTTTGTTAAGGGCATTGTACCACTGTGGAGCCCTGTGCGGGAATGACCTCTGACCCATAGTGGTCCAGCATCTGGGGACCTGGAAAGTCTGTTGTTGAGCTCTCTGTGTAGGTTGGGTGCTGCTGTACGCGGTAAGGAGTTTTGCCACTCCTGGTGGCATGTGCCCAAGAAGAATTTTTTTGGTGAGTAGACAGGTCTGGTATTGTATTCTACTAAGGAGTGGTAGCCATCCATCCTGGGCATATAGGTCATAGGTGTGCGTTAGGCGGGCGGCACCCGTTAGGAGCCTACAGGCTTTGTTGAGTGTCACAGATATCTTCAGGAGAGCAGTAGGGGGAGGCAGAGCCATAGATGACTAGACCGTAGTCAATAATGAAGGTGACAGAGCTATAGATGGCCAGGTTAAGGGCTTCGGGGGTCAGGCAATGCTTGTGCTTGTGAAGCAGGTCAATCCGTATATTGGCAGCCTTTGCTACTTTACCAATATGATGTGAGTACGAAAGTGAGCTGTCCAGGGTGATGCCAAGGTATTTAAACTCAGGAACATGCTCAAGTAAGGCCCCCGCATGGTTCTTGATGTTGAGGGGGCAGAGGTTTGTACTTGCTCCGTGGGTTGTAGAATGTCATGACCTTAGTTTTGCTACAGTTCAAAACAAGTTTATGTGAGCTAAACCAATCTTCAGCTTGTCTGAAGTCGCATTGTAGGTGACTCTCAAGTAGACTAGTATCTCGGTCTCTGGTAAACAGTACCGCATCATCTGCATAAAGTAATATTCTTTGTTGCCAGATGCTTGGGAGACCATTAAGAAAGAGAGAAAAGAGTAATGGCCTCAATATTGACCCATGGGGGACACCTGAGTGGACTGTTTTTTCATCAGAGGTGACTCCAACAATCCTGACACGTTGCACCCTATCCCCAAGGTAACTAGCAAACCAGAGCAATGCATCATTGAAAAGGCCAAGGGCAGTCAGTTGATCGAACAGGAGTGGGTGGTTAATGGTGTCAAAGGCCTTCGTTAGATCAATGAATACCGCCCCCCCACATATGCCTTGGTCGAGGGTGTCATGGGGGAAACCAGTGAATTCCAACAGTGCCGTGGTGGTACTATGCCTATGTTGTTCTGGGCAATGGATTTCATACTTGTCCAGGAACTCTACAAGTTGATCAGAGACTATTCATTCCAAAGCTTTTGATAAGGGCGGGAGGATGGAGATGGGCCTGTAGTTGGTGAGCAGCGACTTGTCTCCACTTTTGTGCACAGATGTGATAGTTGCCTGCTTCCAGAGTGATGGGAATTGACACAGTCTTAAGGACAGGTTAAAGATCTTTGTCAGGGGTTCAAGGATCTCATCCAGGACTTGTGCAATCAACTTCAGGTCAAGGGAGTTACCACTGTACCCGGTTTTGCTGATGGCCTTGCGTATATAGGTTCTGGCTAGGTACATAGGGATCTCTTTGAAGAAGAACTGTGGGGCAGAGTGTGCTTGGGACACCATTGTAGAGGTGGGGTTGGAGATGGGGGCATTGAAAAAATCAGATGGAAGGACACTGCTCAGGTTAGAGAACGCATTGTTTAACATGTTAGAGATGGTATATGGGTCAAGTGTAGGTGTACCATCAATGTTAAGCGTAGTGGGTGGTGCCTTAGCTTCCTTGCCTGTGAGGTCCTGCAAGTTATTCCAACATTTTTTCCCATCATCCCAGGAGTTGGAAAGTGCCTTTCTAAAGTATTTGCTTTTGGCTTTCCGTATCGCTCGGGTATAGCCATTTTTTGCTGCTTTGTATTGTTGGATGTCCCCTTTTGCTGCTGTGGCTCGAGCACAATGCCAGAGGTGGTCCCTTAGTTTGAGCTGCGCTATGAGCTCAGAGTTTATCCAGGGGTTCGACCAGCCTTTGAGTTTCTTCTTTACAAGTGGTGCTTAGGCATCACAGGCCGCAGTTAAGTGGCTAATAAACAGTTCCAGGGCTTTGTTTATGTCCTTGAGAGTGTCAATTTTAGACCAATCCAGCCTGCTTAAATGAGATTTTAGCAGGTGTAGGTACCCCTGCTTGAGAGCCCTGGTGTATATTATTTTAGGGGGCTGCTTGGTGACATTGTTAGCCTAAGAGCAGATTACAGGTGAGTGGTCACTTAAGGAGTCCAGGAGAACAAACACATTAGTGATTCTTTCAGGGCGGTTTGACAGTATCCAGTCGATTAGGATGCTGGTCTCTGTCCTATAGTTGCTTCCAGTTGGTGGTGGGATGAGCTGTGTGAGGTGCTGTGCAATGACAGTATCCTTATAGATGCAGGCCTCAGGTGCAAGCTAGTTGATATTAAAGTCACCCATAATTATGGTCTCCATGCTATGGTGCAGTCCCTTAAGGCATTCCATTAGGTCATTAAAGCCAATGACCTGGTCCTTTGGGGGTATATATACGGAGACTACAGTCATATTTTTGTTATGGGCCCCTAGGAGAACTCTGATAGTGAGGACCTGAGATGGTGAACCCGTACTTGGAAAAGGGATAGCGTGTCCCATGATAGTATCTCTCAGGTAGATGGCACAGTTACCGCCCCGCTTCTAAATTCTGTCCTGCCTGAAGACTGAGTATCCAGGAATTGCTACCGCAGAGTCAGGGATCTTGGGGGTAAGCCATGTTTCGATGACAGAGAGGATGTCAGGATTGTGTTGTTGGATCCAGGTTTGGAGGTTATCGAGTTTTCTAAATTGGCTACAGACATTGATAGATGACAGAGTGAGAGGCCCTGTTGCTCTATTCTGGGGGTAGGCAGATGGTCCAAGATGTCCGGGGTTAGGGTGGATGTTTCCTGAGAGGAGAAGTAGCATTAAAAGAAATCTCATGAGAGAGGTTTTAAGAATATTGATGGCTTGATTGTTTCTTAGGTGGCTGCATGCCTTGGTATAATGGTGCAGGGGTTGTCCTGCCTTATTGCAGAGGACTGCCACTGCAAGTAGGTTCCCTAGTGGGCTAGTCGTATGAGGCTTCAGAAGATAAAGAGTAAGCCATGGTGGGAAGCAGTGGGACATGGGATAATTATGTTGAATCCCTGTTGTCATGCCAAGAGTGTAATGCAGAGCAGTGGTTGGCATTAGCTGGCAAATGGGTTGAGAGGAGGTAATCTCATGAGAAGTGGGACAGAGCAGCACTATCAAAACTGCAAATAACACTGTTTGGAGCAAGTTTAAAGCCACAATGGTTAGGGATAGGAGGGAGGGACAGTTTGGCTAAGAGGGGGAAGAGAGAAAACAGAACAAAATAGGAGATCTGCTATGGCAAGTATGACTGTTTGAGGCAGAGGGTGCTGTAGCGGATTGGTGCAGCAGCCCAATGTGGGAGGGGTGAGAGTGTATTTAATGGAGACCTGGGAGGGGGTGGTGGGACAAAATAGCAGTGTTCCCAAAGACCCAAGTAGCTGAAATGCTTTGGGAGGTTGAATAAAGGCAGTTAGGCAGCAGTCTGAGTGCCCAAGGGCCTGAATAATATCATATTGCATCAGAGAAATCTCCAACTGTGATGCAACTACCTTTTTAGTCACCTTCGCTATAAAACAGGAGATTTGAAAGAGGCCTGTAGTTGGATACAATCTTTGAGTCCTAAGATGGTTTCTTGAGTAAGGCCTTCACCACTGCATTCTTCTGTTTTTTAATGTAGTTTATTGAGTTTTTATAGTTGTCATGCAGGATACATCAAGTATCACATTTATAACACAGGAACCACTGCATTTGTCAGTGCAGAAGGAAATAACCCATCACTCAGGAAGCACCAGACAATTTCAGTCATCACAAGAGTCGCGGCCTCCTGATAATCTATCACCAGGTGGGTAGGTCCCCTGATGCAGAGAACAGCAGATAGGCTCAGCCCAGATATCACCTGTGATATATCCTGAACTGTCAAAAACTCCATGCAATGAATCACAGTGCCATCACTCAAACCCCCTTGCCACTGCTGGGGACTATGTTCCCCTGGAGATCACCACTCTAATTGAGGACACTCTGTCAAGGAAGAAAGATCTTAAAAGCTCACATCTTTCTGATGAAACCAATCTCATAGACTGCAAATAAGCTGGATCTAAAAGCCTATCTACAGTTCAGAAAAGTTGAGTTGGTCTATTTCTACCTACAGCAATCAGTCCTGGCAGGAACTCTGCCTTCGTTTGGAAGACTGCCCTACTGACAGACCTCATAATGGGCCCTCAGAGCCAGTCTGTCCTCCAGAGAATGTGATCTCAACCAAGAATGCTCAAGTCTCCATCTCATGGTCTTCCACCATCTCAGCTCATAATTATACCAAGGTGAAATGGAACTGAAGACCAACAGGCGTGTACAGATAGGTGCGAGAGTGTCAATTGCTGAAGAAAGAGCTAAATTATAATCCTCTACAGCAGCCTCCAAACCCCAACACTGGTTGCCAACATGCTCGAGATGTCCAGCTCCTCCAGGAACCTCTCAGGTACCAGGTTCTATCTATGTCAGTACTGGACCATCTCTGTAAGGGGGAAGTTACCCAGGGAGTCCTGAACTGTAATTGTATTGCAAAGTGATCCAACCAAGCTATTGGATCAACCTTGACATCAAACATGCAAATTTACAGATGCTTACAACTACGGCTGCAGAGGCTGCCATGCTTTTGAGTGTGGCTTTGCAGGTTATTTCCATAGCAGATGTCTTTTCTGACCACTCACTTTGACCTTTAACTGCACACGGGGTGGGGGAGTTGTGACACCTTGAAGCAAGACTCAATGGGGCCACATTGTCTGAGCTATTGTTAAGTTTTTTTTTCATCATTTAATGTTTTTACTCCTCCCTCATTGTGGGCGGGCCCCAATGACCACTGGCCATGGGCATCCGAGCCCCCGGACCAGGTCTGGCGTATGCTACAGTGCCTGACTCACAGACCCCAATGAAATGCTGGGACACCCCTCTGGGGCCCGTGACTGGAACCAGTGGCCACGCCTCTCGAGTCTGGGGGCTCGGGGCTCAGCCATGAGCCACCACTGTCGCCCCACAATTTTCCACTATTATGTTTTTGCCTTAGGGAGTCAGACATGCAATGACATTGGATGTACCTACATGCAGACATCAGCCATGCTCCCTCCCTTCAGAATGCACGCTGCTGACAGTGCACCTAGCCTCTGCTAGGTGCCACTGCAGTGCACCACATACCCCATACCCACCCCAGAGGAAGGAGAGCAGTCTTGGGACGCTCAGTCCTTCCTCTCCCCTGCCAGGCCCCGGCACCCTGAGTCCATTCCTGAACCCGGGTTGCCGGCATGGCATAAAGTGTGGCATCCACCACCTCAACCCTCAGCACCACCAGGCCGGCTATGAGCTATTGCTAAGTGAACACAAGGATCATTTAGCACCAGACATTGCAGCTGAGAATTGGGCCTGTACTGTTCATGTACTTTTTTTTTGTGGTCCCCCACCCACTTTTTATCATAAACCTAATTACTTTACAACTCCAATTTTTTTTTCCCTAATTACTTTTGGCTTTTTCTCTTTTAGCCCCACTGTCGCGCATCCCCAATGTGACATCGCATGTGAGAACACACTAGCATGCCATGCGGGACGCCCCCACCCTACTGTGTCACTCACATTACCTGCGCCTATCACAGGACCTCCATCTGGTGATGGCGGGACTATAGGCAGGCAACCCCCCTTCCTGGGATAGGAGAGCCTTCACTCAATCCTGCTCCCACCACCCCCCCATGCTGGCACCCAGGTAACCTGAGATCGTTCCCGAACCCAGGTCACTGACACAGCATGAGGTAAGGTGTCCAGCACCTCAGTCCTCAGCGCCACGGGGCTGGCCCACAACTCCAATTTCTAAGGTATTCTCCCATTTCTACCCCTCCTATCAGCTCTTTTCTGTCAGTGAACATCAGTTCTAAAACCATCCACTGCCTCTTATGCTCCTGTACAAGCTGTGTTTTTGTTAGTATCACGTAGATCCTGATTTGCTTTCCCTTTTTATGTCACCCAAGTCACACTCTTTAGTCCGTTGTTATTACTGAAGTCACTTTGTTAATTGTTTCACTCTCCTGATCGCCTGAAAAAAAAATTATTGACCACACGGACACTTCAAGATGGTGGCAACATCACGTGTGTTTATTTTGTCTGTCATAGCTCTTTGCGTTTTAAGTTTTTCTATGAACATCAACTGGCAACCCGAATATATTTTTCATTCTGCTCACCAGTCAATGCATGGTTTTCAGCTCTTTCTCATCTCTGCACTGTGAATTTAATTTTCATATGGACATTTTTACTTTGAAAAATCCCTGGACCCCTACTACGTAACATCAAACCAGGAGAAGTTCAATCCCAGATAATCAACAAAGTGTAGCCCAAATCTCCTGCTCAGCAGGGTACAAACAAAGTCTCTCTCCATAACTCTGGGAACAATAGCATGTACCTAAATGATATGTAAATAAAAAAAGTCTCAATTCCTGAATTCCTACTGTTTATTTCTATTGAAAATGCTGAGAATACCTTAAAGTTGCAGCTCTTAAATGCACAATCTTAGTTCCTCAGACTGCATCTGTCTTTCTGGATTTATTTTCATAATGCTTAGAGTTGCAACTAGTGATAAGTACCATAGTCATATATCTAGATACAACACTGTAAAATCCCATGCATTTCAATGGGATTTCCCATAATGTATTTAGATATAGAGTGCAACTTATCACTGGCCACAGCTGTCTGTCTGCTTCCTTGTCAAGACTCTTATACCCGGTATAGATAAGAAGGCAGTATAACATAGTGGTTAAGTGCACTGAGCTGCCATCCTGGAGAGCTGAGTTTGAGTCCCACAACCACCACATTTTATTGAGAGAATCTGAATTACAATCCTTTGAGCCATAGACTCCTTTGCAAAGGCTCCACGTCAGTACAAGAAAGCACAAACATTGTATTTAATAATATTATACATAGGTTACACAGCACAGTGTATTTACATTGGCGGGTTACCACATCTAGGAGCTTAAGAAGACCCTTGGTCATAGTTGTGAGACATGTCAGGTTACAGATTCAGAGGGTCAGTAACAGAGCCCTGAGTCAGAGTTTCTATACAACAAGATTGTAGTCATGGGATAATGCTAGACATTTTATCCTTAACATTGAAGGTTTTCTCCCTGCTCTGGAGCCAGAGACTGCTTGCAAATTGCCTCCTTTAGTGATTCGGACAAGGGGGTGGAGTATCGGCTACAGCCACAAGCCACAGAGTCAAGGAGAAGGTTCCTGATACCAGTTTTAAATAGGCCAAGACTGGGGGCCTGTGAGATGAAGGGTGGTAGGTTGTTAAACCAGAGGGGAGCACAATATTGGAAACACCTTTGCCCCAGGGAGGTCCTACAGTGGGAGACTAGGAGGGAGGTGCTTGCATGGCGTCTAGGGGCCCTCCTGTGAGGGACTGGCTGGATGAGGGGGTGGAGGCCTTTGGGTGTTAGATTCATAAGTATTTTTTTGGCTTGGAGGCATGTGTGATACTTCAGCCTCCCTTCGAAGGTCAACCAGTCTGCAAACTTGTAGAGCTCGCATGTGTGGGTTAATCTAGTGCAGTCAGTGACCAGTCAGCAAGCTTTATTGAGAGCTAGGTTGATGCAGTGTAGGGCACTAGCACATTGTATGACCATGGCAAAGTCACTTGACTTCCCTATGCTCCCTGGACACACCTGGAAACAAGTCTTGGCTTAGTGTGTCTTTCCTGCCCCAAAATTGTAAAATAAAAAAATAAATAAAATTGTGGAAGCCTCAGTAAATCCACCTCTGTCTAAAGTGTCCATATTGAAACTGTACATTACTGCATATGCAATCATGTTAAACTTAGAATTTAGTCTAAATTTCTTTCTTTGTGTGTTTTTTTAGTGTACATATTATCCCTGTCCCTAAAATCTCTAGTACAGTATATAGAATAATGTATGGGCAACAATACACAACAAGGCTGTGTTTCCATCAAGGGGTAAGATGATATTATAAATCACGAGAGCAAAGCTCAAGTGGTCTCTATGATGTCATATGACCCTGAGATAGAAACATCAGCCTTATTGTATACAGTTGCCTATACATTATTTTGTATAGTATATATTTGTTTTAATTCATTTACTTCCTAACTCTGTCTTAAACTGCAGTCAAATTAACAGAAGACAGCAAACAAAAGGATAATATTACAAGAACATTTAATTCACTTTAACTAATAGTTACATGAACAGTCAACATTTCTAGTACAGTAGCTCATCTTTTAATAAATAATGCACTTCTAGTGTTTCCTGTCTTGTTGAGATATTCGTGATGAGGAATCTGCAGTGCAGGTATGCATTAGGAATCTTAAAAGACATGAGATTCTATGCTGTTGTACCATGTTAGTAACAAAGCTACTGCGGTAAAAAACATCATTCTGACATCACTATTGTGGTAAAACACATCTGCAAATGTATGAATTTCCTTACACAGTAGCACCTGAACCATATACTATATAGAAATCTAATCTTGGCTTAATATTTTTGTCTCTAAGTAAACAATAATTATAAACCCAACCTCCTTTGTCATGTACTCATGGGGCCCGATATTCAGAAGTGCATCTGGCAATGGCACCAGTGGGTGCTCAGCACAACTGAGTTACGTTGGAGCAACAAAGGGATATATTCAAAAGGAATGTGCCATGGCACAATTTCTTCTGAATATATCGAATAATGCACGCTGTGTAAATACAATGCACCGGTGCATCCCCAGACAGGTCTGAATACCAGGAATAGGAAATGCGCCAGTGCAACAGAGATATGCTGTGCGCAAATTCCTAATATTCAGACACCAATATACAAATGGAGCCATAATGCATGCAATGCACAAATGGGGCCATTTGCATGTCATTATGGCCCCATTTGCATGAGTTGTGCAGGGCTGTCCAATGAAATGCGTCTGGCACCATGCACAGCATGCGATGCCAGTACCAGGTACCGCATTAGTACCCTCTCCCACAAAGTTGTGAATTACTATTATAAAAAGGGTATGTGAAATGGAGCTTTCTGATTGGCTGTAAACATTCTAACAGCCTTATGTTAATCTTTTATTAACATACATGTGGACCCTTATCATATGCTGAACAAGGTTTGACATGATTTAAAAAAATATTTTTATTATAGTAACAATAAGGCATTCCCAGGGGTTATTATTTTTTTTTTCCATTAACTCTTTATTGACATTTTAATGTGAACAGAGGCAATACTCAACATATATAAAGTATTACAAGGTGCACAATCAATAAAGATCCACATAAATGTATACAAAAAAGAAGAGTAATTGAGCACCTTCAAATTCCTAGGGGTTATGTTAATGGTCAGTTAATCACCCTCTAGAGGCATGTGGCACTTGGCTATGCCTCGTGCCACATTACACCTCTACAGGGTGATTAACAGACCATTAACATAACCCCTGGTCATCCCTTATTGCTTAATTTGCAGTATGCACTGCAAGCCCATTTATCCACAGTGTGGATCAATGAGCTTGCAGCACATACTGTAGCTGTCATTACGCAGGCAGCCGCAGGAGGTATGCAGATGGTTATGCTGCCCGCCGATGACGGGGGCTGGGGGTGCGTCCTGCATGGGCAGTGGGTGCCACCGACTACCAGGGAGATGTGAATTACTTTTTACCACGATCGTTGTATGGGATGGGGAGGAGGATACCACTGGACTACCAGGGAGATGGGGAATTCATTTATATGGTGATTGAAGTACGGAATGGGAAGGGGAGTACCACTGGACTACCTGGGAACTATACTTTTGAAAAAAACAGGCAATTGGGGTTACACGGGAAGAGGGGTACCACTAGACCACCAGGGATTACTGTCGGTGCTTGTGTACAGTGTTTGTGGGGCGGAAGCCACCCATGGCTGGTGTCTGCTGTGATGCTCCATGCATTACAGCAGCT
Source organism: Neoceratodus forsteri (assembly GCA_016271365.2). Taxonomy (NCBI): domain Eukaryota; kingdom Metazoa; phylum Chordata; order Ceratodontiformes; family Ceratodontidae; genus Neoceratodus; species Neoceratodus forsteri. The sequence goes on from CM028137.1 coordinate 784,743,840, forward strand.
CAACAGTGAGTAGCTTCCACTTAAGCATGTTTTTACCATGCTCAACTTTGTGCCTAGGTATACGGCACATCTCCGGGATGTGCCGGCATATGCGCCGCACATATCGGCTAAATATCAAGATGTGCTACATATACATGGGCACACCTCCTGAAGATGTGCCACATACATTACCTTTGCACCCTGGCACATCGGGAATTGCGCTGCACAATTACCACTTTTGAATATTGCCCCGGGGCACATTTCTGGGGTTGTGCTGGTGCAAATCCTTTGAATATCTTTGCCCTAATTTGTACTTGCACCAGCTTATGTTTATACTGTAACAAACCTGGGGGTTGTGTGGTTTCCCCAAGATGCTGCAGTGGGCACAGCCTGTCTCTCAGTTGGCTAAAGGACAAGTGGGTAGCAGTCTTATAGCTATTGTATTGTGATTGCAAGTGCTGCAGCCACTCTGACTTCAAATTACATCACCCAGTCGTGACGTCTTAGTGCTGGTAACATAGACCATTTACATCAGGGCTTTTACACATCATGGCCCATGATGGCATAGTTAGTCAGTCACCTAGAAACTTGTGATTGCTAAGCTGCAGGAAAGCTGCAATAAATTACGGGGGCATGAAGAGATCTGTGTATTTTGGTTCAACTAGTTTAACTGGTAACATCTTCAACCTTAGTCCAACAAGGCAAAGCCAAAGCTAAGTACCTTTCCACTTTGCCTGAGTGTTGGGATGAGGACCAAGAGCCCAGGTGGTAAGCAATAGACGTACAAGTCTGCGGGATCTATTATGGTTTTAAGGATACCATCACAGCCCATGAGAAGACAGCCAATGATGGATCCATAATGAGTCAACACTCCTGCCAGACTCCACCTGCCTCAGAAGCCTGGCTGCACCAGAATCAACCTTCTCCAGCATTAAGTGCAGCTAGAAGAAGCCAGCACCATTACAGACCTGTGTCAGGGACTAGCAGAATTTCAATTCTAACAAGGGTCAGCTGTGGCCAAACAAGACCTTCAGTCTGCTACACTGCTGCCACAATAATGGTTTATGTTTAAACATCTAATTGTTTTCATGATTATTCCTAGTTGCTGGATATGCCATACCAGAGAAAGGAAATCTGTCCAGGAACCCCAGGTCCAAACATGTGAGCCTGTAGTTCAGTGGTTAGGGCACTGGGACGGTATTCTGGGGGTCTGGGTTCAGTTCCCAAATAGTCACATTACTTCTTCCTCACTGCAATCTGATTTCAATTGCTTGGCAGTGGCTAATACTGCACCAAAAAGCATCTAATTGTCATCTTGGTCTATATATATATATATATATATATGTATATATCCTTTATATGCTGTCTCTCACTTTGGTCCCCAGGATAGAAGCAATGAATCCTATACGAAGAGTAGTGACAAATTTGCTACAGTATTTAATCAGTCTCATGTCTGTAATATTTCATTTAATTTCATTTCATTTATTTATTTCACCGGGGAAGTCTCTATTGAGCAAGTTCATTTACAAGGAGGTCCTGGGTAGGACAGTGACACAGAGTGACAATTTTAAGATTTCAACATACCAAAACAAAACAGAGCAGTAATACAGATACAATGCTACAATTTATCTACAATAGCTACAATGGTGGGAATTTGTCAGTAACAAATACATCAACATAGAGAGCTAATATATAGTGATGTACAATCAAACAAGTAGAAATTCTGATTAAGTGATATAAATAGCATGAAGACATAAAAACACAGTAATTAAAACCTTACACAATAAATCAGGCAATGATAATTACGGTGAATATATTAAATATACAGAGGTGCCACAGTATGAGTGGAGCATAGGTATCTGAAAAGAGTTGTTTGTGAGGTAATTTAAAGACAAAAGTGCAATTAAAAGGAGGGGGGGAGGATTCCTATGAGGACAAGGAACCCCCAACAGCAAGGAGGGTATTATATTTGTCATCTTGATTGTTCTTAGTTGCTGGATATGCCATACCAGAGAAAGGGAATGTGTCTGGGAACCCTAGGTCCAACCATGTAAGCCTGTAACTCAGTAGTTAGCGCACCAGGATGGTATTCCGAGGGCCTGGGTTCAACTCCTTGTAGGTCACATTATGTCTTTCTTATTACAGTTTGAGATGTAAATTGCTTAGCAGTGGCTAATACTGCACCAAAAAAACATTTTATTGTCGTCTTGATTATTCCCAGTTGCTGGATATGCAATGCCAGAGAAAGCAAGTGTGTCTGGGAACCCCAGATCCAACCATATTAGCCTGTAGCTCTGTGGTTGGACTCTGTAGTTAGAGCACCGTAACAGTATTGCAGGGGCCTGTATTCAATTCCCAGAACGTCACTTTATTTCTTTCTCTCTACAATTTGTGATTTAAATTAGTTAGCAGGGGCTAATACTGCACCAAAGAACATCTCATTGTCATCCTGATTATTCCTAGTTGCTGGATATGCAATACCAGAGAAAAGATGTGTGTCCAGGAACCTCAGGTCCAACTTTGTGAGCCTGTGGCTCAGTGACTGGAGCACCGGGACATATTCTGGGGCCCGGGGTTCAATTCTCAGTATGCTACCTTATGTTTGTCTCACTACAATTTGTGATTTAAATTGCTTAGCAATGGGTAAAACATAAACATAGAAACACGTAGAAACATAGAAACATAGAAGCTATCAGCAGGTGGGGACCTTATGATCCATCAAGTCTGCCCTTGTTTTCCTACCCTCCACCCACTTAGCTGCCTGCTTGAGTATCCTGCAATGCCTGTCCCATGCCCGCTTGAATTCCCCCACTGTCTTCACCTCCAGCAGGCTATTCCATGGTTCAACAACAAACTCCATGAAGAAGAATTTCCTCATATTGCTCCTGAACCTACCTCCCTTGAGGTGATGGTCATGCCCTCTTGTCCTGCTATAGTCTCTTACATGAAAGAGGTTCTGCACCTGTACCTTGTTGTTGCCTTTAAGGTATTTAAATGTCTCTATCATGTCCTCTAGATTTCTGCACTGCTCTAGGGAGTATAGATTGAGTCTGGCTTCATATGGTTTCTGGTGAAAGCCCTGCACCATCTTGGATTCTCTTCTCTGCACCATTTCCAACCTATCTATGTCCCTCCTGCGGTGTGGCCTCCAGAACTGAATACAGTATTCCATGTGGGATTTTACCAGGAATTGATACAGAGGCATAATCACTTAATGCCTCCTACTTGTGATGCCCCTTCCTATGCATCCCAGGATGCCACCAGCTTTTAGTGCTGCCTTCTCGCATTGTTTGCTAACCTTGAGGTCATCTGATATGATCATCTCCAGGTCTCGCACTAGCCTTGTATCCACCAGCTGCTCCCCTCCCATTGAGTACAGTTTCCCTGGGTTATGTTTCCTCAGGCACATGACTTTACATTTTTTTGGCATTGAATTTCAATCACCAGATCCTTGACCATTCATCCAGCTTTCAGAGATCAGATTCCATGCTTTGTTGCCCCTCTGGTGTGTCAACCCTGTTGCCGATTTTGGTGTCATCAGCAAACAGGCACACTTTTCCTTTCAATCCATCAGCAATGTCGCTGATGAATATGTTGAAGTGGATTGGCCCCAGAATCCAGCCCTTCGGAACCCCACTAGTCACCTTACCCTCCTCTGACAGAGCGCCATTTACTAATGCCCTCTGTGTTCTCCCATTTAACCAGTTCCAGACCCAGCCTGTTACCTTATGCCCGACTTCCATGTTCTTCAGTTTATTGACTAGTCTCCTGTGCGGAACTGACTCAAACGCCTTATTGAAGTCCAGGTAAACCACATCCACTGCCCCACCCTGATCCACTATTCTGGTGACCCAGCTGAAGAAATCTACCAGGTTTGTCTGGTAGGACCTCCCTGCTGTGAAACCGTGTTGCTTTGTGTCAAGCTGACCACTTTCCTCCAAAAAAGCAATGATTCTTTCCTTCAGTAGGGATGTCATTATTTTTCCTCACTACTGAAGTTAGATTAACTGCACAGTAGTTTCCTGGCTCCTGTTTGCTTTCGCTCTTGTGGAGTGGCACTACTGTTACCCTCCTCCAGTGCTCCGAAACCTCCCCTCTCTCCAATGATTTGTTGAAGAGCACTGCTAAGAGGGTTGCTAGTTTCCTCCCAAGTTCCTTAAGTATTCTTGAGTGTAACTCATCTGGCCCCATAGCTTTAGCCACCCTTAACTTGTTGATTTCCTCTAGTACCCTTTCCTCTGTGAAGGGACCCATGTCTGTACCTCCAAGTGGAATATTCTTTTTGCCTACCGTGTGCTTCCTGTGTGAAGACTGAACAGAAGTATTCAGTGAGTGCCTCTGTCTTCTGTCCGTCATGTTCCGTGGGCTGCATGCCCTTTTTTATGGTTCTAACAATGCCTCCCTTTGTCTTCTTTTTTTCTTGTACGTACCTGTAGAATGCTTTGCCACCCTTCTTCACTCCCTTAGCTATCCTCACCTCTGTGTCCTGGCATTTCTTAACACTTTCCCTGTCTCTTTTAGCTTTTCTTTACATTCTGTTTTGTCAGCCTCTTTCCCTGACTCCTTGTACTTTCTGAAGGCTTTGCGCTTTTCCCTCACCATAGTTGCCACCTCTTTGGAAAACCATAGTGAGTTTCTCCTCTTTTTATTCTTATTGACCTGGTGGGCACACTGTGATGTGACCATGGTTATTGCATCTTTCAACTTTGTCCAACCTCCTCGATGCTTCCTTCTGTTGTGTTACTAAGAATGTCCCTCAGGCAGGCCTTCATTTTTGTGAAGTCTGCCCTCCTGAAGGCAAGGATCTTTAGCTTAGAGTGTGTGGAGTTCTCAGTCCTGTTTATCTTAAACCATACTGTGTGATGGTCATTATTTTCCAGGTGGTTCCCCACTTCGACACCCAGAACTCTATCGCTATTTGTGAATACCAGATCTAAGTTCACGTTTCCTTTTGTGGGTTTCTTTACTAGTTGACTTAGGCCTGCTTCCTGTACTGTAACTAGGAATCCCCCTGCTTTTTTCTGATGCTGCTGTGCGGGAACTCCAATCAATGTCTGGTAGATCGTAGTCCCCTACCAGCACCATGTCCCCTTTGTCTGACATCTGACATACTGCACCAACAAACATCTAATTGTCCAATCATGAGAGCCCATACCCAGTGGTTCAAGCACCAGGATAGTATTCTGGTTAGGGTTCAATTTCCAATAGGTCACATTATGTCTTCTCACTACAATTTGTGATTTAAATTGCTTAGCAGTGACTAATACAGCACAAAAACATCTAATTGCCATCTTGAGTATTCCTAGTTGCTGGTTATATAATACCAGAAAAAGGAAGTGTGTCTGGGAACCCCAGATCCAACCATGTGAGCCTGTAGCTCAGTGATTAGAGCACCAGGATGGTATTCTAGGGACTGTGGTTCAGTTTCCAGTAAGTCATACAATGTCTTATGTTTTTCTCACTACAGTTTGTGAATTGAATTGCTTAGCAGTGGCTATTACTGCACCAAAATGCATCTAATTCTCATGTTGATTGTTTCTAGTTGCTGGATATGCAACATCAGAGAAAGGAAGTGTGTCCAGGAATCCCAGGTCCAACCATATGAGCCTTTAGCTCGGTGGTATGAGCACTGCAAATTGGCCTGGGTTCAGTTCCCAGTTGTTCACATTATGTCTTTCTCACTACAGTTTGTGATTTGAATTACTTAGTAGTGACTAATATTGCACCAAAGGCATCTACTTGTAATCTTGGCCTATTTGTATATGTCCTTTGTGTGCTGTCAACTCTGGTCCCATATAATGCGTAGTGGCGAATTTGCTGCAATATTTAATCAACCTCATGTTTGTGTGTGATATTTACCTGCACCCTTAGCTTTGCTTGTTACTGTAGTTAACTTTTCTGATTGCTGTGGGGAGCAGTAAAGCACTTATCCTGAGCTTTATAATTCTTTTGCCCTATGCCGTCTGTGTAAGCATCAGCTTGCTTTGGGAAAGAGATCTTACACTGAATCTAGAACACAATCCATCTATTTCAGCAATATACAAACAGTGTCTGCCGCTATTAGATTTATCAGACATAAACCACCTGCACTCTGCCAGTTAAAGATTACTGAATGTAGAACTTAGACTACTGTAGCTTCCATTCCATTGCTAGAACAGTTGCTTTTGCAACAACCCAGTGCGCTAACAAATATCAGATACCAAACAATCTACCAGGACTGAGTCACAATTTACTATTCATACCAAGAGGCAATACAAAAAAACAGTTTGGGACCTAGTCCTAACACTGTCAATCATAAATTCATAACCATGTATTACTGCCCCTAACAATACACGCAGTCTCAGATGTACTGTAAGTAGGCAAACACTCAGGAGGATGTGCTAAGGGAGGAGGTGTCCAGTGCACATTGCAAGGGGTAGCCAGCATCCTTTAGTCGAACAACAAACTCAAAGGCAGCTGCAGCCAAGGCGGGACAAAATCAATGTCTATACCTTGGTGTGAAGTTCAAGACCTCCATTGTTTATTCTTGTAGATTACTGATCCAGGTGAGGAGGTGTAGCCTGAGTTCCCCAGGACTTCACATTTCACCTCCACTTTGTCAGGCTTATAGAATCCCTGCCTCCCATTTCTTTCTTTATATTCATGGAGCTTAAAGTTATAGTGCAACATTTAAGTAACACATCTAGAAATGAATTTTATACAAATATGATACCGTTTCATTTTCATATCAAGTTATAATGATGTCAGATGCTCACAAATCATGCAGAAGATATACAAATCTGCAGTTATCTGTCCATGATACTTCACAGCATTTATGAAATCTGCAGGAATTTGCCATGTTGTCCACAAAAAAAAGACAACATTTCATTTTACATTAGTGCCTCTTCTATATGCAAAAAAAAAACTATGTGAAAAAAATGTGCAGTTTACATTACTGTTACTAAACATTCCACCATTTACACTCGGTCCATTTTCAAAGCATTGGAATAGCACTAACACATGTACTGTAGCACTAAGCAAATGGGATATAGCACACCTGACAGACTGTTAGGGTGCTTGCTGACATATTTAATAGTGCATGTAGTGTATCGCTAAGTGGTTAGTGCAGTCTCACTAAATGCATCACTGCATCCATACAAACTAGGTGAATCTCTTGCATACATGGCACAGTGGCATACTGAAAGGGCTTTGGAAGCACTAAAAGGCAATGCTATTTAATGTTTCCAAAACCCTAGTCTAATCAATGTGCACAGTAGCTTCCAAAACCCTAGTCCTATCAACGTGCATAGTGGTACACAAATCCCCCTAGGCAGCATTAATGTAAGACAAAGACGCACACAATATGTGCCCCTTCCCTCCCTCAGTCCCCACGTAAAGTAACAAATCATCCCTAGTACTAGTGGTACCCCCCCCATATCTACTTGTAATTATAAAATGGGCAAAGGATTTCAAGCAATCTGATTGTTTGTTAGCCTTGCATTAGAAGTGTCTAATGCATGGCTAAAACTAGAAACCCCATGTAGAATACACAGATCTGTTTTATAAGTGCAAAAAGGCACTCTGGGGATGTGCGTTAGATAATTCTAATGCATGGCTAGGGGATTGAATACACTCGGCCTGCAGCCTTGTGTCTCACAACGCCCACCTAGCCATGCATTAGAACTGCCTAACGCACACCCCATCATGTTTTATTGCTTACTAAAACAGCACCACTGTGCCAGTGGTACTGCTTCACCCTATTAAACAAGACAGACCCCCCCAACCCACTCAGCACCCACCACCCTGCACTCCCTGTCTGGCATCTGAACCACCAAAATAAATTTGTCATTGTCAGCAGACAGAGAAGTGGACAGTGACCAGTGCAAACTCTCCTCTCACTATTTCATTTGCCTGCTGTCTGAATGAATGGGACTGAGCACACTCTTGTAGTGAAAAAAGCTGTTGTTCTAATAAGCCCATGCTCCGTCCATTCAGTTGGTGGCTGATCAAAATGGTTAAAGAAGGATCTGTACCAGTCACTGCTCACCTCTCTGTCTTCTATTACTGATGAGTCGGGTGCCAAATGGAAGGTGGAGGGGTGTGTGTGCTGAGTGGGTGAAGGGGTGTGTGGGCTGAGTGGGTGGAAGTGAGGTGGGTCTGCCATTTTTAGCAGGGTGGGGGTACCATAAGCACCAGGAATTATGTTTTAGTTCAAATGTTTATCAGGGTGGGAAGGGGAATCATTATTACCAGGGGTGCTGTTTTAATACAAACAGGGATTGGGGGGGGGGGTTACCATTAGCAGCAAGGATGATTTACACCTTTGCATTTGGATCAGGTGAACAAGGGAGCACAGACTTCCACTCTACACAGTGCCTCTGTGCATACAATGGTATAGAGTCATTGTGCAGAGCTGCTACTGGACACATAATGGCATGCAAATTGGCTCCAAGCACGTTATATTCCTTGTGTGGTCATTAGCATACTGCTGATTGAATATAGCTCCCAGAAGCACAGATGCCTACTCATTTGGGATGCACTATCCCCCTTTGCTCCTGGGTGTCTGTTTGCCAGCAGGTTGCTGTTGTGTGCTGTGCATCTACACTTTGTACAGCACTAACATGGCCTGATATTCATCCATGTAGCTTGAGTGAGATGGGGAACTCTACATGTATTAATGTTGCATCTTACACACAGTGTGCTAATTAGCATGCTGCACTGTCAGTTGTGTGGCAATATCCAGCACCTTTGAAAATATGGGGCACATTATATTCTAAACGATATGTGAGTAAACCTCATGGAAAATAATCCACAGGTTACATCAGCTTTAGTAAACATTCTGCAGTTTACATTAACATCACGAAGGCACGGGTGAAAAATGAGAGAAGGGAGGTTCAGGAGGGACATTAGGAAGTATTATTTTAAAGAAAGGGTTGTGGAACTGTCTACCAGCTGAGGTGGTGGGTGCTAAAATCATTTTAATGGTTTCAAGCATGGTTGGGACTGAGTGAAGAGCATAGTGGTGGTTACTGGGGATGACAACATCTGTGAGTGGAATAGGGTGGTGTATGGGGAGGTCTAGAACCCTGGATGGACATCAGATCATGGGGTTAGATAGCAGAACCACAGGCAGACTGAATGAACCATTGGTAATTTTCTGCCATAATTGTCTGTGTTTCTGTGCCTATGCTATTCTGCATACAAGACAGAGAACTATGAGAAATAAATTTGCAGTTTACACTAACTTTAATAAAATGTTCATAGTTTATAGTAAAAATCCTGAGGTTTGGGAGGCAGAGCCTAGCATCCAAGATGGAAGCACACTAATTCCAACTAGAGGAACCCCATGGTACCTACTGATGTCCATCCAACAAAACTTAGTGCCCAAAAATAGGAGCAGGTGGAAGATCATTCAACCAGAGCATCAGAGCTACAGCTGAACATAAAAATGGGAAATATCGAACATTGGATGGCTGAACTACAGCAAGCAATAACTTCTCAACCCACGCTTTGAGGTTCCCGTAACAAGGCCCACTGAAGCTGGCATATCTGGCTACCAGTACAGCTGGACAAAAGCTCCACCAACTACAAGGTGGGAGAGGGGCCCGCGCTGAAAATGGCATCCTCCATGGCACCTCTAGACACAGCGTAGAAATTTGCAAAAATTACCAGTATTTTAAACAAGGTACTACAGCATACTGCTGAGCTTAAGCTAACTAAACCAAAAATGAATACTGATCTACAACTGGTAGCTCAGAGGGTATCCAAAAACAGAGGCAATTGTCCCACCTTGACACTAGCATTAACCAGCACCACAGTGCCCTGCAGCAACACCAGCAGCAAATTCAGTATCTCCTGAATAAGGTAGATGAGACAGAAAATAGATCAAGGAGGAACAATGTCCAAGTAGTGGGAATACCAGAGGGGGCTGAAGGGAGAGAGATGATAACATTTCTTCAAAAGGCACTCCCTGGCATGCTGCATCTCAACAACACTGCCCGTCCAGAGATAGAAAGAGTGCACTGGAGTCTGGCCCCCAGACCACCCCCTGGAGAGAAACCCAGGCACATACTAGTAAGATTCCTCTGTTACCCAGTCAAAGAACAATATCACAGAGTAGCCAGAGAGCTGCAGAATTTGGAATGGCAAGAGTACTCCATTCAGCTCTGCCAGGACTTCTCGTATGATCTGTCAAAAAGGCAGCAGGCATATGCAGAAGTAAAAAGGAGGCTTTATCAACTTAACATTTCTGCTGCCCTCAGATACCCAGCTATGCTAACGATAACATACAATGAGCAAATGATAACTTTTAATACACTTAATGAGGTTGAAATGTTTTTAGCGGACATACAAGGGACAGGGAGGGCCAGATCAATCCTATGAAAGGCACCAAAATCCAAACTGGCAACCCATGGAAGTGCAGCCAACAACCAATACACAGAACAAGCATGCCCCACAGAAGTCTGACCCACCAGAGGAAAACTGGCAGAAGGTACAACGAGGAAGATCAAAAAAGCAGAAGGAACCGTCAGCCACAGACAAACCTCTCCCACGAAGGCACACATCAAGAAGCTGCCAGAGGCTGCATGCCTACTCAGATGACAGCAGTTCTTCACCAGGGACCACACCGATCAAGACTGGGAACTGTTTCTTGGCCCTGCGTGACCTCTCTCCTGCCCCACTCAAACTACCCAAGAGAGAAGCTCAACAGGAACAGGGAGTGGAACCCATTGAAAATGAGCCACATAACTGGTCCTGCCTATATCAGGAATGGGCCACCAACCTTGGAGAGAGCCTGGAGAGAGGAGAGAGGGGAGCTGCACCGGGCCTGTCACTGACTAACAGTATGAGGTAAATTTCTGGCATGCTGACAGATTCTGCTAGGAGGAAAGGGCAACATGGTACTGTAACATAGATTATTCAATGAACATAGTTCTAATTTCATCATCTGAAGGTCGATGTGCCCTTCCTCCTAACAAAACCATGCTCAGGAGTGCACGCCATGAGGCATCATGCTGTTGAGCTGTTGCAGCACCCATTTTGTTTTTTCATTTGCCTCAAGGCAAAACTCCTTGATTATTCCATGTCTTTTCAGGATACTTCTATCTCTCTCTAATGTGAACTGCGGAACTACTGCATCTCACCTTAGTGGGTGGGCAGCATTAAGACCCGACAAGCTGGCACCATTCAAAATCAGCTGCTGCCTAGTATCAGCACGGAGCACCCCAGTTAAGGGACAGATCGGAATGGAGACTGATGTAAACTTTTAATTATCAAAGCTGATATTGTTTGCTCAAACTGAGGTATGGGGGGGGGAGGCTGCTATTTAAGGAACTGCACATATCTTGCTCTGCTTTACACACACACGCATGCACGCACACACACACATACACACACACACACACACACCCTAACCCTACCCAAAAAGAATGGGTTTAGACCCTCTGCTGTTCCTCTCTGTCCAGCTTGCTCATAGGAACAAGTGCTAGGTCACAATCTCTGTAGCTGAGAGAGGAGGGAGAAGAGGAGCTGGCACCAGAATAAGATTCCTGGGCATAATTAGGGGGTACAGAACTAGTCCCCAGCAAGAACAATTATACTGAATTTAATACTTCACGACATCACAGTGTGAGAGAAAGAAGGAGACATGGTAGAAATCAGTGGGGACCAACCAAGACACAGGCCGTAAGCAACCCACTGCCAGTGACGCCCTCTAGGATCACCCTTGCCACAAATGTACAGGAAGCCTCACTTGCACTGCTCAGCACAGCTGAACTCTGTAATCAGCTAGAGGACAACCTCCTATTCCCCCCACCCAAAGGCATGGAGATCATTTATAGATAGGGGCCAAGGGGCCTTGGGGGGAATATAATTGTGATGACAGTTGAATGTTTAAACTGTTAAAGTTGCTAAAATTGTTGCATTTAAATGTTGAAATTGCCGCCTCGGAGAGCACTTCATGCTGTTGGCATTATCCTGGAGGATATGCAAGACAGCAATGGAGAGCTCCTCCTAGAACAAAACAGAACATGAACTACACTTTTACATATAGGATACAAATGTTGTGGGATATGCTGAATATGACAATGTGTAATCAAAATGTTCATTGCTTGATTAACCTCCAGACATCACTTCCCCAGGGAGGAGAAAGAGGGGACCTAGAGAAGTCATACGGATAAGAAAGACTGGGTTTAGCCTAGGGTACTCAATGGTTGCAGGATTTTACAATGAATAGAAGCAAAAGGTGAAGGTTTCAAAGATTGGTTTCCACCATATAAAGAATCTCAGTACAGTTCCAACACTCCCTAATGGCTAAGGCAGGTATAATTACAGCCTCCTTGTGGAATGTTAGAGGCATAAATTCTCCCATTAAAAGGAAAAAAATTCTAACTAGATTAAAACAGCTGAACTCGCAGATTGCCTTTATACAGGCAACCAAACTTTCAAACAAAGAAGCAACCAAATTAGTCAGAGAATGGGTTGGATGGGAAGTGCATAGCTCGGCGAACACTGCCAAATGTAGTGTCTCGATTCTCTTTCATAAAACACTAAAATGGGCCTTGCTGGACCAGAAAAAGGATGGGGAAAGGAGATGAGTGGTGGTGAAAGTAGCCATCCTGACAGGGAAACTGATCCTTGCCAATGTTTATGCTCCAAATGATGATCAGCCTGACTTCATTCATGGCTTATCCCAGGTCCTGTTGGACTTCACAGACCGAGACACAGAGATCATCCTTGGAAGGGACATGAACTTAACCAGAGATCAAGATTTAGACAGGTCCAACTCAAAGCCAGATCCCCACCCCATATCCATCTTAGCTCTCAAGGACCTAACCAACCTCCACAGGCTGAAGGGCATATGGAGATTACAACATCCGACAGAGAGAGACTACACATATTTTTCAGCCCCAAAACAGATGGCAAGCAGGTTGGACATCTGGCTAACCTCCCCTAGGATATCACAACAAGTGATCAGTACAAAAATAGTACCCTTATATCTATCAGACCATGCTCCACTGGCCATGGCACTGATGAACAACCCGTTCCCCCCATAAATCCCTCACTTGGAGATTGGACCCCCTCCTATTCCAGGTTGCAGACTTCAGGGTATAGGTAAGGACTGAAACACAGAACTACTTTGCTGATAACCCCAAGGAGACTGCTTCCTCGTTGGCTATATGGGAAACCTACAAGGCTACCTTACCGGGCGAGATAATAAGCTATGCCTCCCACCGCAGGACAAAAAAGAGAGAGGGAAGCTGCAGAATTAGAAAAACAACTAGAAGCCAAATAATTATTGTATAAAAAGGACCCCAGAAAGCTCAGCTCTCGAACCCTAGTATATGAGATCATGAATCTCAGGATGCAACCAACACCTTAGCGTTCAGGAAAGCAGAACTCCAGGAACAAAGGATGCACCATAAATACTGGGCTCTGGAAGAAAAGCTAGGGAGGATGTTGGCACATAGGCTTAAAAAGAGACAGGCTGAAAGGCACATAGCACAGCTACAGAACAAGCATGGGGCACCCCAGACCACAGAGGTGTGGATAAACCAAGAAATCCTGGACTTCTGTAAAGATCTAATACCTACATTCAGTGGGACACCAACAGCTACACAAACTTCATTACCAAATTGAGCATGCTTAAACTTATAGAAATGCAGAGAGAACTTCTAGACTCTCCTTTAACCAAGGAAGAGGTGAGAGAAGCAATTTCTAACACGGCATCTCACAAAGCATCGGGGGTTCAGCAGATCTATATAAACTGATCCCAGAACGGTTTCACCTCCTCTACTGGATATGGCTCAGGAAGCACTAGAAAAAGGGGGGGCTCCCAAACACCTTAAGGGAAGCAATTATAAATGTGCTACCTAAGGAAAGGAAAAATCCTATCCTTCCTGCCAGCTACAGGCCTATTTCCCTGATTAACCTAAACACAAATATAATAGCAAAGGCCCTAGCAATGTGGTTGAAAAAAGTGCCCCCCTACCTGGTACACCCCTCACAGGTGGGATTCATGAAAGGGAGAAACAGTGCAGACCACTTGCGAACGCTGGTAACACTGCTGCAGGGGGCTGCAGTGACTCCCACCCCTGCTGCAGCTATTACGGTAGACTTTGAAAAAGCTTTTGACTCAGTGGAGTGGGAGTTTCTGCATGCCACCCTGCAGCACCTCAACATCAGCCCAGCCTTCAGGGGATGGTTAAAAACACTATATACAGGCCCCACAGCACGAGTTCTCACTAATGACACACTATACCAGCCATTTCAACTCCACAGAGGGACGAGACAGGGATGCCCGCTCTCACCCATGCTTTTTCTTCTGGCAGTGGAAACCCTTTCATGTGCAATCAGAGAACATCCTGATATACAGGGACTGGAAGTGGGAATGATTAAAACTCACACCATGTTATACGCAGATGACTGCCTCATTCTAACAATGAATCTGCTGTCTAGCTTACCTCACATAATGTCTCTACTAGAGAAATTTGCAAAGATTTCAGGCCTCCACATTAACACAGGAAAGACAGAAGTCCTCCCACTAAACTGAACCACTACCAAATCAATGATTGCACAAACAGGGTTAGCATGCAAAGAGGATATCAAATAGCTAGGGGTGCACATATCAGCAAATATACACTCCCTGGTACAGCGTAACTTTTTCCCCTTACTTTTGCTCTTACAAATGGAAACACAAAGGTGGAAACACCTGAACTTGGCCATGCCTGGGAACATTGCAGCTATAAAATTAGTGATAGTCCCTAGAATATTTTAATCTAATGTCACACCTACCACTAGAGATACAGACCAAATGGCTACAGAAAACAGAAACCATAATAGGCAGCTTCATGTGGGGATCTACCAGGCCAAGAAATAGTAGGGCAAAACTTGAAGCCCCTGGAACAGGGGTGAATGGGGACTCCCTAACTTTCAGCTATATGCCTATGCCTCCTCTGTAGCCCAAACATGCAGACTTTTCCAGGAATTAGACCACAATAGGCCCACATGGTGCAACCTGGAGCAAACTCTGTTGGGAGGGAATGATCTATCAGTTTACTTAGGAGGGCCTCTCCCCACCAAAACCAAACAATGGAAGGTCATACAAGATGCCCACAAAGCATGGCAAAAAGTAGACTGCCTCACCCAGTCATGCCTCAGCCCTGGCAAACTAACATCAGTATGGAATAATCCCAACTGACTATCTGAACACAAACCCATCAACTGGCAATGGTGGAGGAGTAAACAGATAACTAGGGTGAAAGACATCCTAACCACAGATGGTAACACCATAAACTCTTTTAGCTGTCTGAAGAACAGGTACCAGTTATCACAGCAGGACTTTTGGAAATACCTCTGACTCTGGCATGCATACAATAGCTGGATCACATCACCTTGTACATGCCAAACTTGTAGTCACAGTAGTATGAAGCAGTGCTCACCTCTCCCCCTGCTCAGGTGGGCAAAACAAACTAAGGGAGTGGCAGATATAATTTTCAAAATGCTCAGGGATGCAGCACCCGACCCTTCCATCAAAGCCAAGACCAAATGGCAAGGAATGCTCAACACTGCAATAACAGAAACAGAATGGACTGCATATTGGGCCACGACTAAAAAAGCATGCCTAGACCATCACAGCCTCCTGATGCAAAATAAGGTGCAGCACATGTGGTATAGAACCCCATCCCAATTGAAAGCCATTAGAGTGACTCTGACCGATGAATGCTGGAGGTGCAGGGCACAAGGAGCAGATCTCATTCACATAATTTGGCAATGCCCACCAATTTGTATATTGTGGGACAAAGTTATCGCAAGCTGCTCTAGGATTCTGAGTGTAAGGTTGCCTAAGTCCCCAGCATTTTGGATACTAGGAATCCCACCTAAAGTATCAAAGATCCCCTCCAAACAAGTTTGTGGCTCATGCAAGCCTCAGTGGATGTCAAAAGAACCCTACTGAGAAGGTGGTGGTCCACAGAGATACCGTCCTTTCAGGAATGGCTGCTAGCCATGGAGAACTTGGCTAACTACTTAAAAATGTCCCACTTCTTAGCAGGCACCATCAACCTCTTCACAGACGGATAGACCCTCTTTAACTCATACATAGCGAATGGAGGAGACATGGCAAAAGCAGCCCAAAGCAAGGATCTTCTAAAGCTGCCCTGAATAATGGAGGCATCTCAGATCTCACCCACCTTAAGTAAGAAGAGGCAGCCCCTCCCTAGTACCCAGCCTTCTGACCCAATTATCATCTAACTGAACCCGCTTGATATTATACTCACTCCTAAAGAGTACTCATCTTGCATCCCGTCCCCGACTCCAAATGTCTAGGTATAACACATCTGTAATTGTAATGTGACCTGAACTATGCTCTGTCTGTAAGCATGTTCATTGTGTTAAGTAGTGTAAATCCCTAAATGATGTTTTTAACTACACAAAGTTCAAATGTGTGCATACTTAATGGTACTCTAATTGTCTTACATGTTGTAAAAACTGAAAAAACAAAAATCAATAGAAAGATTAACTGTAAAAAAATCATGTGTTTTACTTATTGGTGGACTTTCACTGGATTTTTCAGAAAATTCTGTAAGAAATCTCAGAAGAGGAATGGCAATACTGTGAGGCATCCTGTTTAGCAAGCATATATTTTTTAAGAGCTTCTTGCTGGGCCTCCAGTTGTCCTATCCCTTCCTGCATTTGCAAGTTAATAGGACCTCCATGGGGTGTCTCCTTGTATAAGACTCCAAATGTGAACCTCTCATGAGCTTGGCTTTATGGTTCTCCTGCCAAACTTGATGAGAAGTTTTATAAAGAAAAACAAAGGAGATGGAGAATATTGATGTTGGCAGCAGGAAGTTATGGTCAGATTTGGACGAGTCAGTGCTACTTGTTGATTGGGAGCTGGAGAGAGGCCCATAAATTAGTTAATGAATGAAAAATACCTTTTTTGCATCAAGAGACGATGAAGTTGAAGATTGTGTCACTATTTATTATGCTTATTAGGAGGACATACAAAAACAGTTTTGAACCTGGTCCCAACACTGTCAATCATAACCATGTATTGCTGCCCCTAACAATACATGCAGTCTCAGACATACTGCAGGTAAGCAAACACAAAAGAGGATTCGCTAAGGGTGGAGGTGTCCAGTGTGCATTGCAAGGGGTAGCCAGCCCCAGTTGAGTCAAACAGCAAACTCAAAGGCAGTTGCAGTCAAGGGGGGACAAAATCAATGTCTATACCTTGGTGTTAAGTTCAAGACCTCCATTGTTTATTATTATACTGACAGCTGATCTAGGAGAGAAGGTGTAATCTGAGTACTCCAGGACTTCACATTTCACCTCTGCTTTGTTAGGGATATAGCATGCCTGTCTTCTATTTCTTTATTTACATTCATGGCATTTAAAGTTAAAGAGCATCATCCAATTAACACATCTAGGAATGAATTTTACATAAATATGGTACAATTTCTGTGTCATATCAAGTCAAAATGATGTCAGATGCTCACAAATCATGTAGAAGATATACAGATCTGCAGTTGTCAGTGCACAGAATTTCACAGCATGTATGGAATCTGCAGGAATCTGCCATGTTTTTCATAAAAAAATGATAGCAGTTCTGTTTACATTACTGTCTTGTCCATATGCAAGATAAAAAAAAAAATACATGAAAAAAAAACTTTACAGTTTACATTCCACATTACATTTGGCCCATTTTCAAAGCATTAGCACAGCACTAGCAAGTGTTACTGTAGCACCAAGCAAATGGGATATAGCACAGCTGACAGACTTTTGGGATGCTTGCTGACAGATTTAATAGTGCACGTAGTGTATCGCTAAGTGGTTAGTGCAGTCATGCTGAATATATCACTGCACCCATGCAAATTAGGTAAATCTCTTGCATACATGGCATAGTGGTATACTGAAAGGGCTTTCGAAGCACTAAAAGGCAGTGCTATTTAATGTTTCCAAAACCCTACTGCTATGAATCTGCACAGTGGTACACTCACCTAGCAGTACTGATATCAGACACAGACAAGGAATGCATGCCCCCTCCCTCACTCAGTCCCCATGTAAAGTAAAAAATCATCCCTGTTGCTAATGGTTCCCCATTCCAGATCTCTTTGTGTTAAAGCAGCACCCCTGTGCTATTGGTATGCCTCACCCTGCTAAACAAAGACAGTCCCCCCCCACCCACCCACTCAACACCCATTACACTCAACTCCCTGTCTGGCACCTGATCCACCAAAATAAACTTGCCATAGTCAGAAGACAGAGAGGTGGACAATGACCAGTACAGACTCTCCTCTCATTATCTCAGCTGACTGAATGAATGGAACTGAGCGCACACTTGTAGTAAAAAGAGTTTTTATAATAATTTTCAATTCAATTCAATTCAATTCAAGACGGAGTTACCCACTCACCAAGGACCTCTATCCTTGACCTGCTAAGCAACCTTTTTGTCATCACAGGAACAGCCTTCGACACATCTCCTGCTAGCAAAACTAGATCCCTACATGACCTGACTCACCACCCACTTGCCTCATGCCCTATTACTACCTTTAACTTTAGTACTATTACCCTAAAACAAGTTGAATACCTCCTTCTTTTCCTTGACCCTAACAAAAGTGTAGGTGCTGACTGTCTCAATCCTTTTTTTCCTGAAACTTGGCTATTACTTCCTTGCTCCTCCTATTACTCACCTTTTTAATTTATCTCATCTACAAGGTGTACTTCCTTCAGCTTGGAAAGTCACTCATGTAATCCCTTCTCTTTAAATCTGGAGACTCCTCTGATTTTAACAATAATCAGCCCATCTCTCTGTTGCCTACTTTATCCAAACTTCTGGAAAAAATAGTCAATGCCCAGCTCAGAGAGTACCTAGAAAACACTAATCTCCTTAACCCTCTTCAATCAGGTTTTTGCCCAAAGCACAGCACAGTTACTACTCTAACCAAGTCACAAATGACTGGCAGAATGCTTTAGATGCCAAAAATTCTGTGTGTGTGCTTTTCCTTGATCGAAGTAAAGCATTCAACACAGTCAACCACAACCTTGTCCTGTCTTTGCTGAGTAACCTTGGAATTGACCCCATGGTCCATAATTGGTTCTCCTGCTACCTTACCAGAAGGCAGCAGCAAGTAACAGTGCAAGGTGAGCTATCTCTACTAAAAACCCTCATAAGAGGCATCCCTCAAGGGTCAATTCTTGGGCCTCTCCTCTTTGCCGTATACATCAATAGTATTGGCCAATGTATTATCATTGCAAGTATTCATTTATTTGCGGATGACACAGTTGTCTATGTTGCTAAACCCTCCATAGAAGATGCATGCCTCATACTTCAGAAAGAATTTACATTGTTGCAATATAACCTACTACACTTAAAATTATTACTCAATGCTAAGAAGACCAAACTTATGCTACTCTCATCTCAAGGCAACTTGGAGATTCTAAGCACCCTTCCTTCTAAACTTTTGATCATGACCATCTTGGGTGAATCTATTGAGGCAGTTGAGAAATTCAAATATCTTGGCTTCTGGCTAGATCATCGACTTTCCTTCTCCACCCATATCGAGGAACTCACTAAAAAACTCAAGCAAAGGCTTGGACCCTTCTTCAGGGTCCAATGCCTGCTAACTTTAGTAGCTAAACTAAGACTTGTCATGTCAACTTTTGTGCCCCTCCTTGATTACATGGACCTTTTATACTGCCATGGTCATAAAACTGCCCTTGCAAAACTTTACATCCATTACCATAGGGTGATTAGATTTGTCACCAATGTCGCATCTACTACACATCATTGTAAGCTCTATGCACAGCTAGGCTGGCTGCCTTTAGCTACACGAAGATACTGTAATGCTTCCCTATGGGCATACAGAGCTCTCTCCTTGGAACTCCCTACATATATACACACAACCTTTTTAATACTACTTTGTGTTCATATTCTCTTAGGCATTATTACTCTATTCAATTGAATAACCCCAGAATCAGGTCTCATTTTGGCCTTGCATCGTTTAGTTACTCAATCCCTTCCCTGTGGAATTCTGTCCAAGATATCTTAAAACTTACACAGCTGGCTGGTCTTAACTCCTTTAAAGCAATGCTAACATCTGTATGGGTAAATAATTGTCAATGCTACAATTAGGCCTTGGTTAGGCTGTCATGCCCTACTTGCACCAGCTATAGCACTTGTAGATGCAGCCTCTGTCTTATTGATTTCCTTACCCACCCCTTATCTCTCCTCCTCTGTAGTTCTTCTTGTTTCTTCTCCTAGCCTATGCCTTCCATATAGCTCTACGTCTTTGCCTTCTACTACTCTCTCCCATCCCACTTTCTGTCTCGCTTACCCACCTTTCTACATTATCCCCAGCCTCATCAGTATATGTATATGTATATGTATATGTATATGTATATGTATATGTATTAGCCTCTCCAGTGTATGCATTAGCAGATTATGCCTTGATCCTATGTCTCATGTTCTACTGATGTATAAACCCTTGATTGTTACTCAGTCACAATGCCACTATTGTCCTTATGTATTAGACAAAGCATATTGCACTTTTTTGTGCTCATCATTATCCTTGAATTTTGTACTTTGTACTATTGAAATGTCTGTCTGTCTCCAGGACCACTTTGTAAATGAGTTTTTCCTCAACGGTGTATCTCCTGGTAAAATTGATTGAATTGTTATAAGTGCACTCTCAGTCCCATTCATTCAGCTGGGGGGCTTGTCATGGTGGTTGCAGGAGGGTCTGTGCCAGTCTCAATTTACCCCACCACCGATGAGTTGGGTGCCAAATTGATGGTGGAAGGTGGGTGTGCTGAGTGGGTGTAGGGGAGGGGGGTCCACCTTGTTTAGCATTGAGGTACCCACAAACACCAGGGATGATGTTTTAATTCAAATGTGGATCAGGGTGGGAGGGGAAACCACTATTACTTGGGGTGCTCCTTTAACACAAATAGGAATCAGTGAGGGAGGGGGGTCCCACTAGCACGAGGGTTGCTTTTCTAATAAAAGTAGGAATCAGTGCAGGAAGGGGGTGCCACTAGCACCAAGGATGATTTGCACCTTTGCATTTGGATCAGGTGAATGAGGGGGCTCAGTCCGCCACTCTACAAAATGCCTCTGTGCATACAATGGTATAGAAACATTGTGCAGAGCTGCTACTGGACACACAATGGCATGCAAATGGACTCCTAGCACCTTATATGCCTTGTGTTAGCATACTGCTGATTGAATATGGCTCCCAGAAGCACAGGTGCCTACCCATGTGGGATGCACTATCCCCTTTTGCTCCTGGGTACCTGTTGCCATCAGGGGGGCTGTAGTGCACTGTGCCTCTACACTTTTTGCAGCACTAACATGGCTCTATATTCATACCTGTAGCCTGAGTTGAATAGGGCACTGTTCATGTACAAATATTGCATCTTACGCATGTAACCCCCCCCATGGGTTGTGTGTGCATGGTCTGTACACTTTAGTTCCATTTTGGTCCTGTAATTAAATGGTTAATTCCCCTCTTAGACTCTGGCGGGAGCTTCTGTGGGTCAGAGGTCATCATTGGTATGTGGAGGATCAATTAGGGTTTTGTCATGAGAACAGAGAGAGCCAAGGCAGTAAGAAGGGCTCTGGGAGATAGCTGTGGGAGAGCAGGGCTGACTGCCCACTCTCAAGGTGTCCAGAAGTTTTCCATGGGTTGGGCAACCACGAGTTCAGTGAGTGACATGGTGGCTGCCACCAGCTGGGTCTGTGGGTTTAGTCCATGGAGTGGGTCCACCAAATTGCCCCCTGGTGCACAGAAAGAGATCTGTGGCCAGATAGAAGGTGGTTGTTGGAGCAGAGATGTGTAAAGTAGTAGCCTGTGTGTCATCCTGCTGAGAGAAAAAGAGGGAAAGATAAAAATGGAGTCACTTATGTGGACGAGAGGGCTATAGCCATGCCTGTATGCCCACCTGGAGAATATTGGAGCCAGAAAGAGAGATGGGCCCAGGGACACTGGATTGGGAATCCATAACTCCAGAGTCTAAATATCAACCTGGATGTGGCAGCCACTGCAGGGACATTTGCCCATGAGCTAGTGGGTGAAGTCACTTGCCTGGGCCCAAGATTGTGTTGAGGAAGTATGGAGATAGAGAGAGAGACCTATGAAGTTTAAGATGCCAACCCAGTTGTGGCAGCTGCTGTGGCAACGTTCAACTTGAAGCTAAAGCTGGACTCGCCCACCATAACCTAAACTTTGTGCTGAAGTTTGAGAGAGGATTGGTAGCCTTTCCTAAAGGGCTTGCCAATGTGTGTCAGAGGGGCCAGAATCATGAATGGAGCTGAGAGGGAGAGAGAGAGTGGATTCAAGTCCACCTGCTACCTGATGTTCTAAAGCCATCATGCCCCCAAGTCAAAGCTGCCTGTATGTGAAGTGGCTACCCAGCCCAAGTAAAAAGCCACCCAAAGATAGTGGAGCCATAGCAGCCACAATGGACACTAGCAATTTTCATGAACTCAGTGGTCAGAGGACTGCAAATCAATTGTTTAGGTGTGTTACCTCCATGAAGTGCTTTATTCAGAATTAAATGGAACTCCCTGTTATTTTGCATCTGCATGGATGTCAGTCATTTGCTTTGAACTGTTTTTGGCTACTATCCAAAGTTTATCACAGCCCAGCACCAGAAGACTTTCCAGAACTTGTTGCTGCACACAGTAGTTTCAGGTGGGTGCAGATCGAAGGGTGGCTAACCCAAGCAGTCAATGTATTCCAGAAAGAAGTTGCACTCCCAAAAACAAATTCCAGCAGACTTTCATTTAAGGTGAAAAATGAAATCAAGTTTTATTGAGCTCAGCGGCTCTAAACATGCCAGTCTACTGCCAGTTTCTCATAAGTTAACAACCTCAGCGCTTCTCCCCCTCATGAAGCCCTTTTGAGAGGCGAAGCCTTGGGGTTGTTACCTTACAAGTGACTGGTAGTTGACTGGTATGTTCAGAGCCTCTGAGCTCAATAAAACTTGATTTCATTTTTCACCTTAAATGAAAGTCTGCTGGAATTTGTTCTTGGGAGTGTAACTTCTTTCTGGAATACAGCACCAGTAGAAGCCTGCATCCCTGCAGTGTTGACCTCCAATCAACAGCAGCCATCCTGGTAAGAAAAAATCTGTCGTTTCTGCTGTGAGTGTCCTTCTCCCATGGGCTTCACCACCTAGCATACCCCTAGACACTGAGTAGGGGGGCTTATACACACAATGTACTAATTAGCATGCTGCACTGTCAGTTGCATGGTACTATAAGGCACCTTTGAAACTATGGGGCCCATTATATTCTAATCTATATGTAACCCCCCTGCAAATGGGGGTTCCCAAAAGACTTCCAGGAGCTTTCTTGAATGCTCCAAGCCTGAATGGTGTTTGGCATTTAAGCCATTTATCAGTGAGTGTTTTTAGAGCCTCTGGTACTGTCTCTTTAAGAGCTGTCTGCTTGCAGACATAATTAGTTTGTATGGGGGGACTGTGTGCTTCTCTGTTTGAGTACCACTTGAGCTGCTGCCAATTCACTCCATTTTGCAGTCACTAGAGTGCAAAGGAACCTATCTGAAAGATGTAACTGTTTGCCAGAAATCATTTACAGTAATAATGAAATTACAGTTTGTCTAACCTGCTTTCTTTGCAGTCAGAACTGTGTCTGCCTAGTTCCCCATTCTGGTTTTGAACTGCTGAACTGGACCAATCAGTGTGGGGTAAGCTAGCTCTAAAATGGTGCCTTGGACGAATCAGAACTTGGACTCATAATCTGAGCCAGCCACAAGAGGATTGTATGGGCAGTGACTCTGGGAGATGTAGTTTAGACTTCGGCGCCTTTTTGGACCAACAGCAGCAGTCTATTGTGAGTGACAGCCAATCCAGTCAAGAACTGGGAGGAACTCAAAGGAAGTGCCGGTTTTGTCTGTTGGAGTTTCAGTTTAGCTCTGGAGTGAAGGGAAAGAAACCCTGTGCTCCTTCAGTGCACAGTTTCAGTCAAAAACGTGTGTAAGGCCCAGAGTTCCGGTCTGCAGCTTGTAACTGCTTGTTTGGACTGAATCCATCCTGTGAAAAGAATCAAAGGATCTCTGAAGAGTAGAAACCAGGGTCACCCTGTAGAAGACTGGAGAAATTGTTGAATTGCACTCGGTCTGTCAGGAACTGAATCTGCTGTGTGTTCTCCCGGTATGTGCAGTAATTGCGATCGGGATAGAGAAGCAGCCTGCCTGGTATAGTACTTTCTTTTACCATATAAATGTGTGAAGAGTCTCGTGGAGCTCAAGAGTAGCCCTGCTGACGTTGAAGGACCCTATCTTGTTTGGAGGTCGTGAGTACTAATTCAGGTCGCTCCTGTTGAATTGCCACATTAAATCCAAATGGAATCACTGTACTGCTGACTGTTTAAACTAATTTTATTTTTCACTGTGTGAAAGGGCCCCTACCAGCTGCACGGTTTGGGCTAGCTACTAGGAGCTTGGGTACCCAGGGACAGTAACTGGTAGGGAAGGCCTGTGCACAGAGCCATAGGTAGATAGTAAAGTAATAAGCTAATTAACCTGATTTCCTGTCCTTGTTATATCCCCTAAATAAATCAGAGCTGCTTGTTTCAGCAAAGTTATACTGCCTGAGGTATTTGTCTATGTTAAAGTACTGTACTGTGATTGTTGCACTGTATCTTATTTCACAGGAGGTCCCAGTGCGGAACTAGTCCTGGGGTAAGTGTATACTGTGAAGGTAATTCTGATATATTGTGTGAGCCACTAGTGGGAAGAAAGGGGTTGCAGTGTCCCAGAGGGCTGTGACCAAGTAAGTTTAACTATTGCAAACCCTGACCTCTGGGTGGAGGCACCGCCATTGGATCCAGGCCCTCAACCTGTTAGTGGCAAATCAGGCAGGGGTAGTAGCCCCTGGGATAGCGCCATCTAGGGGTTACATCTTGGAGGCTCACCGCTGGGATTGTGTGTCCTCTAGTGGCCATATTTACTAACCACTGTTAAGAAAAAATGGGTACCCCGACAGAAGTGGCTGTGCACCGGCTGGTGGAGTGGTGTACTGGGGAGGAGATTGACCCCCAAAATGCTATGCTTATCCTGGACATCCCCCTGGGTATCAATACGGACACTGTACAGGGAGTACTTTCCAAGGTGGAAGGTTTACAAAACCCTGTGGTGGTGGGTCGGACTTGCTAATCTGCTCACCCACACTTTTCTGGCCCTAGTAGAGTTTAAGGATCCCATAGATAGCTCCAAAGTGCCACAGACCATTACCCCAGAGGGAGCCCTCACTGCTTGGAGAGTGATAACTAAGGACAGTAAAGACCCGGGGGGGAATGAGCCCCCACCACTATCTGAAACTTTTGAGGAGAAATTTGCTAAATGGTTGCTGGGAGAAGGGAAAACTGTGGAGGACTTGAAGAAACTATTCTTTCCACCTGGGGTGTTCCTCCCCAACACCCTGTCCCGCTCCAGTGCCCGTAATGGTGGCTGAACCAATGCAGACTCCCTATTTCTGCACCTGCCATTAGTCACGACTCTTACCGAAGGTTGAGGATCTTCTCTGGCACCCTCCCCACCCCCAAGGGATGATGACTGGGAGACCTGGATGAGACTATGTTGCCCCAAGTGCTAGAATGGCAATGCTGAGCTTGAAAAGCAAAGAGGGTTAGTGAGAGCCTCCGAGGTCCTGCCCTGGCTACCATCCATGCTAAACGGGCCAGTAACCCTGAAGCGACTGCACAGGCCTATCTTGAGGCCTTGGAGAATGTGTATGGGAGCCCAGATTCTGATGAGGACCTATGGTGGAGAGTAAGAAATGCACAACAGTACCAAGGGGAGTTGTTGTCTGTGTATGTATCTCGGCTGGAAAAATTGTTGCAAGAATGCCTCAGAAAGGGTAGTTTGCCAGCGATTGAACTGGACCGAACCAGGCTGGACAGGATCCTTAAGTCTGCCCCCTTCTCAGAACTGCTGTTGCTTCAGTTACACCTGGCAAATCAACTGGAATCCCAACCCTCCTATGATGAGTTAATGAGAGAAATTCGAGGAGTTGAGAAAAGGCGACCTCAGGAGGGACCTGCACCAATAGCTGCGGCTATGACTCGAGTGACTGAGGGTGGCCCATCAAGTGAAGTTCAGGGGCAAAGGTTGGCAGTCAATGAGTGCTCTGATAAGGAAAAAGATATGCCACAATGGGGCGAACTGTTGAGAGAGATCCGGAATTCAAAACAGTCCTTTATGAAGGCCACGCCTGCAAATCGGGCCCCGACCTATATCCGACTGCATCTGCTATGGGGTGGGGATACCCACCCATGTATCTCCTGCTGATAACAGGTCCGAACTCGATTCCTTGACCATGGAAGTGGAGAAACTGACGAGATGTCTCCAAATGCTTATATGCCCACGAACAGAGATGGCACCAAGGTTTCCAGTTAGTAATACCCCGCCCTGACTCCCAGTGTGGCGCCTCGGCCAGCTCAAACTCCAGAAAGTATGTTTTGCTATAATTGTGGGAAGGATGGGCACATGAAAGGAATGCGGTCCCAAAAGACACTGACAAAGTTGCATATAGGCTACAAGGAGAGCTTGAGAACAAATCAGTGGTTAAGAGGTGCAGAAATGATCCCAGTGAAGGCACCAAAAATGCTAACTCCAGTCCTTTGTGGCAAGGTCAGTTGCCCAGGCCCCCACTATCGCCTCTCCAGACTGGTCCAGAATAGTGGGTCCCTCCATGGAGACCACTGTAAAGGTGAATGGAGTGTCTACAAGAGCTGTATTAGACAGTGGCTCCCAAGTGACAATTATGTTCCAGGATTGGTATCAGAAGCATTTGTCAGACGTACCCTTACAACCATTAGAAGGACTGCATGTATGGGGGTTAAGTGAGAAGGCCTACCCCTATTCCGGGTATATCCGAATTTGGCTGTCTTTCCCCACCTCCGTGGCTGGAGTGGCCGAACAAGTAGAGACTCTAGCTTTAGTGTGTCCCCCCACTGGACTGTATGATGGTGTCCCTTTGTTGATTGGAACAAATGCTCAAATGTTCGGAAGGCTGGCACAGTTGTGTTATGAAAAACAGGGTCAAAAACTAGTAGAGCTTTAAGAGTTCCAGCTTTAATTAAGAAGGCCTATGAGGCACAGAGATGCTGAAAAAATAGAACCAGAGGAACAAGTCGGAATTGTATGGAAGAAGGATCCTGAGTCTCTGATCCTGGCGCCAAATGCCCAGTGTACCTTACAGGGAGAGGTCCGTATCAGAAAGGATGTTAAGAATAAAATATTAATGTTGGATGCATCAGGCAATGGAAAATTGCCAGAGGGACTGCTGGTCAAGCCTAGTATTTTGCCCGCTAGAGCCCATGCTTATGCCAGAAGGGTAATGGTCCAAGTTCATAATGTGTCTGAAAGGACATTCGAGTAAATAGAGGTTGCATCCTGGCTAATGTGCATTGTGCAGACACTGCAGTGCTACCCAGCAGCAAGAGTTCGAGGAAGAATGACAGAAGTACGCCTGACTTGTTTGATTCGCGACTCCCGTTGCCAGCTGAATGGAAAGTGAGGATCAGTGAGAAGCTTGCCCAGAGAGACCAGGTGTTTTCTTTAAAGGAATGGGATGTAGGATGCATGCAAGGAGCTGAGCACAATATCCGCTGCATGACGAAAGACCATTTACGTGAGAGGTCTCGCGCCTGGCACCTGCTGACATAGATGATGTGAGACGGCATCTGCAGAGATGTTAGCTGCTGGTGTAATACAAGAATCCAGAAGCCCTTATGCTTCCCCATTGTGGTAGTGAGAAAAAGAATGGGACAGTAAGGATGTGTGTGGATTATCGCATCTTAAACCAGCGGACTATCCCTGATCAGTACACAATGCCCCGCATTCAGGATGCTTTGGACTGCCTAAACGGGAGCAAGTGGTTCTCTGTGTTGGATCTCCGCAGTGGGTACTACCAGATCCCGATGGCCCCAGAGGACCGTGAGAAGACAGCCTTTATCTGTCCACTTGGCTTCTATGAATTCATGAGGATGTCTCAAGGGATTTCAGGTGCCCCAGCCACTTTTCAACGATTGATGGAGCGTGCAGTGGGGGACATGAACTTACTAGAGTGCCTGGTATACCTAGATGATGTTATTGTGTTTGGCAGCTCACTGGAGGAACATGAGAGCAGATTATTTAAGGTATTGGACCGACTGGAGGACTTTGGCCTTAAACTGTCCATTGATAAGTGTCAATTCTTTCAAACATCAGTAAAGTATGTGGGACACATAGTATCCACCGAGGAATAGAGACCGACCAAGTAAAGTTGAGGCCTTGACTACCTGGCCACAGCCCAAAATCTAAAAGAACTGCAAAGATTCCTGGGATTCTGTGGTTATTATCGGCCTTCATCAAGGACTATTCAAGAGTGATCCGCCTTTACTTAACCTTACT
Organism: Neoceratodus forsteri; assembly: GCA_016271365.2. Classification (NCBI taxonomy): domain Eukaryota; kingdom Metazoa; phylum Chordata; order Ceratodontiformes; family Ceratodontidae; genus Neoceratodus; species Neoceratodus forsteri. The sequence continues at coordinate 784,772,222 of CM028137.1, forward strand.
CAAGGTGTCCCCAACCCACAAAAATACCAAAGTCAAGCGTCCTCAAGACTGAAAGAGTCTATTTTCATCCAGTAAGTATTTGGGGCCCGCTGGACTCTGATTGTGAGACTGCTTTTCATGAGATCATATATCAACTTACCCATGCTCCAGTGTTGGCCTATGCCGATCCAAGAAAACCTTACGTCCTGCACACTGATGCTAGCTTGCAAGGGTTGGGGGCTGTGTTGTACCAAGAGCACAAGAATGGCCTGAGACCAGTGGCCTTTGCCAGTAGAAGCCTGACCCCATCCGAAAAGAACTATCCTGTACATAAGTTAGAGTTCCTAGCTTTGAAATGGGCTATTGTTGACCAATTCCATGAGTACTTGTATGGGGCTAAAATACTAGTAAAAACTGACAATAATCCTTTGACCTATGTGCAGACCTCAGCTAAGTTGGATGCCACTGGCCATAGGTGGCTTTCTGCATTATCTACATATGACTATGCTCTCGAATACCGAGCAGGTCTGAACCACATAGATGCTGATGCTCTCTCCCGGAGGCCTGTTCCCCAGAATGATTGGGTCCGATTGGCAGAACCTGACATTCGGGCACTCTGCCAGAAGTTTGACAGGGAGGAACAAATGTCCACGGACGCAGTGGACTGCATGGTGGATTGCTTGGGACCCTCTGAGAATTGCATACCTGCTGCTTATTGCCACTTTTCTGCAATAGACATTGGTGCACTGCCTCAACTGGACAATGACAGTATTCGGCGGGCTCAATCCCGCGATCCCATGATCAAAGCAGCTTTAGAAGCCTCTATGCAGGAAAAGATGTGTCCAAATTACGCTCCACTGATTTGAGAACTGCACTGTTATACAAAGAAGGTCCTAAGTTGAAACTGATCAATAAACTGTTATACAGAGAAACAATAGACAGAGGGGGACAAGTAGACAAACGACAACTAGTGCTGCCCACTGCCTTTCGAGACTCAGTACTGATGTCCTTGCACAACCACATGGGGCACCTTGGTATAGACAGAACACTTGACTTGGAGATATCCAGATTCTATTGGCCTAAGATGGGGGCTGATGTGGAGCAACACATTCGAACTTGTAGTCACTGCTTACAGAGGAAAGCTTTGCCCCAGAGGGCTGCCCCCCTTGTTAACATCACCACCAGTGCACCCATGGAGCTGGTCTGTATTGATTTTCTGAGTTTGGAGTCAGATCAAAGAAATATCAGTAATGTGCTGGTGGTCACTGACCATTTCACGAGATATGCCCAAGCTTTCCCCACCAAAGACCAGAAAGCATCCACTGTGGCCAAAGTACTTGTAGAAAACTTTTTGTTCACTATGGGGCTCCACAAAGAATCCATTCTGATCAAGGGAGAGACTTGAGAGTCATCTGATCAAGAGATGCTTTCTCTGTGGGGAGTCGCGAAAGTCCAGAACCACCCTTACCACCCCAGGGGACCCACAGCCTGAGCGTTTCAACGCACTTTGCTAGATATGCTAGGCACCCTGCACCCAAAGGACAAGCCTAGATGGAACCAACAAATTAGCACCCTGGTACATGCTTATAACTGCACAAAAGTGATGCCACTGGGTTCTCCCCTACCGCCTGATGTTTGGAAGAAGCTCAACTACGGTAGATGTGTGTTTTGGGGTCTCTCCTGATGGGGTTCAAGCTGACAACTATTTACAGTATGTGCAAAAGTTAAAGGCCCAGCTAACTCATGTACCAACTGGCTCAAACCATGGCTGCCAAAAGAAATCTGGCCAACAAAGAAAGGTATGATAAAAGGTGAAAGCACAGGAACTCCAGGAGGGAGATCGGGTATTGCTAAGAAATCTGGGACTGCATGGCAAACACAGATTGCTGACAGATGGCACCATCTCCCTCACATTGTATGGGCAAACTAGATGATCTGCCAGTGTACAAAGTAAGGCCTGAGAATAATTCAAAAGATGTAAAACAATGCATAGAAATCATTTACTGCCCATTGGACAAATCTTGATTGAGTCTGAGCCCCAGAAGATGCCCTCTGGACCAGTGACTAGAGCTGCTGCTAAGAAAAGATCAAGAAAGCCTGCACCTACAGAAGCAAAGTTAAAGTGTTCCCTCCACAAGTCCCAGTTGAGCATGACTGTCAGTCCATATCAGAAGAAAGTGAGAGTGACTTTGAATACTATCCTTCTTACGAACTGAGTCAATTGTTTGGGCAATCCCTAGTCAATACTGGAGATGAAGCTGGGCCTTCTGGACTGTCTAAGCCCCCAGCTTCGTCCCTGGAGCCAATGTTCCCAGAAAGTGAGGTGCAAAGCATCAGATCAGATGAAATGGAATCATTGTGCATGGTTGAACTGTTTGAGCTTTCAGGGGAGGAAAATGATGGATTGGGGCAGACTGGTGATACACCAGAACAAGAAGAGTATTTTGAGTGCCCTGACAGTCCACTGCTAGTGTCCGAAAGCTCTCCATGCGAGCCAAATGTTGTGGACTCAGAAACTGTAACTCCTGGAGCTGAAAGTGCCCCAAGTTCTAGCCTCTCTACCCCCATGGAGACTCCCCTGACAAGTGAGGACAATGCTGAAAATGAGGCTCAGAGTGCAGAGACTGTAACAGTTCCCCTAGAAGAGACTGGTCGAGCTGTAAAGCCTGTGGTGCACCTCAGTTATGATTCCTTGGGAGGCCTGTGGATTTGCCTCTCAATGTTGTCCATAAAGGAGTGTATGTGTCCCCGAGCTCATTGCCCAAACTGAGCATCAGTGCTAACTCAAGTTACTTGTGTTGCCCTCTAAGTATGGTGCCTTGCCCCGTCAGTCCCAAAGGTAACTGATAGGAAGGGCCCCTCTCTTCAGGTTTCATGTACAAGAGGTAATAACTTGAGTTATGGTACAATGTGTGTAATACTATGTAAAGTGACGTACTGCAATGTTTCAGAAATGTGTTCTTGGTAAAATGATATATTGACTGATGATTACATGTGTGAGCCTAATGCAAATGTATATGGTTGCAGTTAAAACTTGTAGGGTACTTGTTGCGGGACGTCAAGCTTTTCCCAAACCAGGAAGGGTGTAACCCTGCAAATGGGGGTTCCCAAAAGACTTCCAGGAGCTTGCTTGAATGCTCCAAGCCTGAATGGTGTTTGGCGTTTAAGCCATTTATCAGTGAGTGTTTTAGAGCCTCTGGTACTGTCTGTTTAAGAGCTGTCTGCTTGCAGACATAATTAGTTGTATGGGGGACTGTGTGCTTCTCTGTTTGAGTACCACTCGAGCTGCTGCCAATTCACTCCATTTTGCAGTCACTAGAGTGCAAAGGAACCTATCTGAAAGATGTAACTGTTTGCCAGAAATCATTTACAGTAATAATGAAATTACAGTTTGTCTAATCTGCTTTCTTTGCAGTCAGAACTGTGTCTGCCTAGTTCCCCATTCTGGTTTTGAACTGCTGAACTGGACCAATCAGTGTGGGGTAAGCTAGCTCTAAAATGGTGCCTTGGACGAATCAGAACTTGGACTCATAATCTGAGCCAGCTACAAGAGGATTGTATGGGCAGTGACTCTGGGAGATGTAGTTTAGACTTCTGCGCCTTTTTGGACCAACAGCAGCAGTCTATTGTGAGTGACAGCCAATCCAGTCAAGAACTGGGAGGAACTCAAAGGAAGTGCCCGGTTTTGTCTGTTGGAGTTTCAGTTTAGCTCTGGAGTGAAGGGGAAAGAAACCCTGTGCTCCTTCAGTGCACAGTTTCAGTCAAAAAACGTGTGTAAGGCCCAGAGTTCCGGTCTGCAGCTTGTGTAACTGCTTGTTAGGACTGAATCCGTCCTGTGAAAAGAATCAAGGATCTCTGAAGAGTAGAAACCAGGCTCACCCTGTAGAAGACTGGAGAAATTGTGGAATTGCACTCGGTCTGTCAGAAACTGAATCTGCTGTGTGTTCTCCGGGTATTGTGCAGTAATTGCGATCGGGATAGAGAAGCAGCCTGCCTGGTATAGTACTTTCTTTTTACCATATAAATGTGTGAAGAGTCTCGTGGAGCTCAAGAGTAGCCCTGCTGGCGTTGAAGGACCCTATCTTGTTTGGAGGTCGTGAGTACTAATTCAGGAGTCGCTCCTGCTGAATTGCCACATTAAATCCAAATGGAATCACTGTACTGCTGACTGTTTAAACTAATTTTTCTTTTCACTGTGTGAAAGGCCCTACCAGCTGCCACGGTTTGGACTAGCCACTAGGGCTTGGATACTAGGGACAGTAACTGGTAGGAATAGGCCTGTGCACAGAGCCATAGGTAGATAGTAAAGTAATAAGCTAATTAACCTGATTTCCCCCTGTCCTTGTTATACCCCCTAAATAAATCAGAGCTGCTTGTTTCAGCAAAGTTATACTGCCTGAGGTATTTGTCTATGTTAAAGTACTGTACTGTGATTGTTGCACTGTATCTTATTTCACAGGAGGTCCCAGTGCCGGAACTAATCCTGGGGGTAAGTGTATACTGTGAAGGTAATTCTGATATATTGTGTGAGCCACTAGTGGGAAGAAAGGGGGGTTGCAGTGTCCCAGAGGGCTGTGACCAAGTAAGTTTAACTATTGCAAACCCTGACCTCTGGGTGGAGGCACCCGCCATTGGATCCAGGCCCCTCAACCTGTTAGTGGCAAATCAGGCAGGGGTAGTAGCCCCTGGGATAGCGCTATCTAGGGGTTACATATATGCAAGTAAAACTGTGGGAATAAAATCCACAGGTTACATCAACTTTAGTAAATATTCTGTTGTTTACATTGATGTTATGAGGGCATGAGTGGAAACTGACAGGAGGGATGATCAGGAGGGACGTGTGGAAGTATTATTTTACAGAAAGGGTGGTGGAACTGTGGAACTGTTAAAAAGCAGAGGTGGTGGGCTCTAAAGCCATTAATGGTTTCAAGCATGGTTGGGACTGAGTGATGGGTATAGTGGTTACTGAGGGGTGACAGAAACGGGGGGGGGGAATAGTGGGGTGGTTGGCGAGGGCTACGTCCCTGGAAGGAGATTAGATCCCAGGGTTAGACAGAGAACCATGGAAGACTGGATGGACCATTGATCTTTTTGTGCTTTCATTGTCTACTATATGTTTCTATGTCTATTGTATTCTGTATACAAGACAGAGAACTGTGCAAAATAAATCTGCAGTTTACACTAACTTTAATAAAATGTTCACAGTTTACATTCAAAATGCCATGGTTTACTTATTACTGGATTTTCACTGAATATTTTCATAAATGTATTTGGGAAATTTCAGAAGAGGACTGTGAGGCAGCCTCTTCAGCAAGCAATTTATTTTTAGGATTTTCTTGATGGGCCTCCAGGTGTCCTATCCTTCCCTGCATTTAAAAGTTAATAGGACTTCCGTGGGATGTCTCTTATGGTATAAGAGACCCGAGTGTGAAGCTTTGATGATCTCTGGATCACACTCCTCTTGCTGAACCTCACAAGAGGTTTTATAAAGAAAAACAAATGAGACAGAGAATACTGATATAGTGTATGGTGGAACATCGTTCTCCACCGAAATCCATCGCTGTCGAAATGTTGTTCTCCTACACTAGTGACGTTCGCAGTGCAGCAGAACGATTTTTTGTTCTACTGCACTGCGCACGTCACACACTGTGTCCTCGAGCAGCATTTGACAGTTAGGGCTCACTCCATAGATAGGACACGTAGCAAAAGCAGCAATGTCGGTGGCAGTACTAATGTTTAGCATTAAAACATTCAAAATGTAAAGTTCTTAAACAGTTAAAATGTCAAGTGTGAAAACGTTCAAAATGTAAAGTTCTTAAACAGTTAAAATGTCAAGCATGAAAACGTTCAAAATGTAAAGTTCTTTTTTCCTTCTAGTAACCCAGTAAAAATGTTTTGAAGCAGAAACATGCTGTAGTGATTTTTCCCCAAAAAGCGGCGTTCCACAATACACTATAAAAGAAAAGTGCGAGAGACAGTTGACACAGGGCTAATCTTTCACCGGTTGGCACCATGGCGATGGATTACCTCTCGAGCTGCGCTCTCGAGGTAATCCGTCGTCATAGTGCCAACTCGGTGAAAGAATAGCCCTGTTGTCAACTGTTCCCCATGCACTATCCTATATGTTGGCAACAGTGAGGTATAGTCAGATATGGATGGTTCAGTGGAACTTGTTGATTGGAAGCTGGAGAGAAACAGGTTTTTCTACATCAAGAGACACTGAAGTTGAGGAGGATGAAGATAAGGAGGGTGAGCATGATCAGGGTGCTACATGCAACTCATTTTTGAAATGAAAGGGTAAGAGCAATGTACAGAAAAAACAAAATGATTGTGATATGGGAGGTGACAAAGAAACAGAGAAAGATGATGGCAAAGGAAGACCAAAGTCTATCTAATTTGACCATTTGCTTTCCATCCACAAACCTCTTGCCAGAGTCCCTATCCAATGTGGTTTCACTAATTCTTTATGCATGTTCCATGCTCTATTAAAGCCTGCCACTGTTTTGGCCTTCATTACCTCTTCTGGAAGGCTGTTACAGCTGTCTACTACTCATTCAGTCGAGAAACACTTTCTCATGTCCCTCCTGAAACTGCTCCCATCAGTTTATGGTCAGACTCTCTGGTATTCGTATGACTGCAGCTCTTGAATATGCTCCTGTGATCTTAACCTTGTTCATCCCTTTCATGTACTTAAATGTTTTAATCATATCCCCATCCCTCCCCTCTCTTCCCCTCCCTGTATTCTCCATTTACTACTATCCTCTGTGTTCACCCTCTCAACCAATTGTCCACCCATCTGGTAAGCTTCTTATCCACCCCAGGTCCCCTAGTTTTTATTTTTACTAGTGTCCCATATAAGACTGAATCAAGCTTTGCTGAAATCCAGATACAGCACATCAACTGCTTGACCACTGTCAACTGCTTGGGTTACAGAGTAGAAGGAATCAGTCATGTTTGTTTGACATGATCTTCCCCTGACAAATCCATGTAAGCAATTGTCCTGAAGCCCACTTGCCTCTGGGTTTCTTTGAGGATTCACACTATCACTTTATCTACAGCTGAGGTAAACTAACTTTTTTATAATTATCGAGGTCCTGTCTAGTCACTGATTTGTGGAGGGGGGCTATGTTCACCCTTCACTAGTCACTGTGGGCTTTTCTGGTCTTCAGTGAGTGATTAAACAAGATTGCCAGTGGTTCTGCCAGCTTGTTGCTCAAATCCCTCAACACTCTGGGGTGGCAAACCATCCAGTCTGAGGGATTTGTCCACCCTGAGTGCCTTGAGTCCCTTTAACACCCTTGGTTCTGATACTTGTCCCATTTCTATTTTATGCTGAAGTCTTTCCAAGGGCTTAAACTTGCTCTCAGAAAGGGGGCCCACTGCTTCAATCTTGATGCCTGAGCAAAAGAATGTGTTAAAGATATCAACTTCTCCCTTATCCTCCTCCACACATTGCTCCCCATTTTTAGTCTAACGATACATTCATTTGGTTTTCATTTCTCTCTGAAGTACCTAAGAAAGGTCTTGTCATAATCCTTGATTCCCATTGTTATCCTAAACTGTGTGTGTCTGATTTTGCTCTCTTGATGACATTCTTGATTTCCTTTAGCTTTTCTGAACATGACACCCACTTTGAGTCTGTACTCTCTGACTTATATCTCTTGAATGCCATCCCCTTTTCCCTTACTGCCTTCTCCATTTCCTTAGTGTAACACATTGGCTACCTATGCCTTCTTCCTGTGTCGTGCAGTGAGGGTATCAACGTTATGAGTTAAGTTCTGTACAGTTTCCAAAGTGTTTTCTTCTCCCACCAGTGAACTATTTGCCACAGTCTCATTATTTACCCCAGATTCAGTTTTGACTATACTCACAACTGAATTAGACTGTTGTTTCTCCTGGAACAGCTCCTTTCTTGAATCGACCATTTTACTCCTTTTGTTTTCATGTTTTTGAGAAGGCAAGATAGGAGGCAGAGTTTCTGGTATGTTCACAGTAGGGGCTGTTGTTTTAATAGAATCTGGCATGTGCACTGGAGAAGTACTCACAGTTATGCTGGGCATCTGGGTCTTACTGTCGTCATCCATTGCTTCCATAGCTGGTCTCGAGAGCTCACTCATGGATTAGATTCCTTGCTGTAGAGGTGAGCAATGACCAGGACTGGGCATTCCTGTTATTGCAGTGGAAGTTGTAGCAAACGTTGTAGAGACTATTCCTATAGCAGACTGCACTAAGGCCGTTTCCAGCCTTTTTATAACAGATTGTGCACTTGTGCAGTTCAGCAGAACTCCATCATGCCAGCTCTTGTCCATCTGTGGTTGTGAAGCTGACAATTACCATTCTAGGTCAGGGATCCATTTGCCTGTAGAATCCTGCATACAACCCGCCCCCACACAAGGCTTCTTCAGGTGACCAGGGAGTTGTCTTGAGTGAAGGATACAATAGCTGAAAGGCATTACTCAGATGCCGTCTGGCTTTCAGATGGCCTCTTTGATCCTGCCGCCTGGCTATCAATATCAGTAGCCTCTGGGTCTTGTTGAGACTTTGTATTATAATTTATAGAAGTGTGTTCAGCTCCAGACATGGTTGAGTAAGGCAGTTCATTAGTAGTTTGCAAAAAAATCCTATTTCAATGAGGCTTTTTTTATCTTTCTTCATCTTCAGCCATCATGTGAAGCAAATGCCTTTTTCTTTCTTAGTTTGTCTTTAATCTGGGTGGGGGTTGCCTTTCAGTAATCACATCCTTATACTAACTGTGACACTCGTAGCTTGATTTAAGAGTTATCTGCTTCAGCAGTGTTATCTTATGTCAATTAAATTTATATGCAGTAGGATTCTTTGTATGTGGGTTCCACCAAGCACATCTGAACCCAAGGTTTTTTACTGGCTGAAGGCAGTATTGTACTGTTAAACTTCTCTGACATCATCTTGTTTTTTGGTTTTTTTTTGTTTGTTTTTTAAATGAGTATTTTAAAGCAATGGGGATTTTTTTCTGTTTTTCTCTGCATTATCTAGCTGTTATAAGTATTGTATTTTCTAAACAACTGCCATGAGCTTCTGAAGAAGGACTGGTTGGTCCGAAAGCTAAAGCACTTTGTTCTTGTTGTTACATCTATGTTGGTCCATTAAAAGGTATCAAATCATTTGCTTCTGGATTTTTTCTTTCTTGTAATTCAGTCTCTAATTTAAGTTCTGTCTCCTGAATATCAGTATCACCAACCCTATTAAATAAATTCACATCCTTATTTACAAGAGCAGGCAAATCCACCTCCATGCTTCTAATACCTGAATTCTGTGAAATCAGTTCATCCTCCTGAGGCACAAAGTCTGTGGATGAGGACCTAATCTCAGCCTGCTGAGCAACACCTTCCTCCTCCACCTCTCCGGGATCCAGCATCTTGGTCAGTGAGCCAACAACACCCCCTGCCACGAGTAAGGAACTTTCCCACTGTCCTGACCAAATAATATTCTATTTCCCATAAATCCTATTTGTGCAATTGTCTAAGGCTGTGTGTGGGTGTTGATATACAAAATGACTACCACTACATGTTCAGTCATGTCACTACCAGTCTAGCATTGCTTGTAAAGCACTTTGGGATACAATGTGTACAAATGTGCTATATAGATGTTGATTCTTCTTTTTCTTCTTCTTCAACAAAGTAAACAACAGAACAAATTTAAACACCAGGCACCAGGATAGGGTCATGAAGTGAGAGAATGTACAGTATGTAAGGGCCACAGCACTAAGCAGGGGCTTGGACTGATAGTCCTACTCCTGGGAAAGGGGACTGTTGATTTGGAGTGGTCTTCATTGTCCAGCTGACAAGCATCTACCAAGATCCGAACCAATCCAATTGTGTGGCAGTAGCCAAAGGAAAAAAAAAAAACATAATGCATCTGTGTATACCATCAAGAACAAAGGGAAACATTTACAACACTTAATGAGTTGAAGGGGAACAGTCAACACAAAGGGTCCCACACTCAAGTGTGGGGCTGATCCCAATGTGCACTTTGCGTGCAAAACATTGAGGTTTACTTACTGTTTGCTGTAGTATAATAGATGGGCTGGCAGTATAGCCTAGAGGTTAGAGGAATGAGGTGTGAATGAGCTTGGTACCTCCAGCAGACTAGACCTGAGTTTGATTCTCACAGCCTCCACTTGCGTACTGTGTGACTCTGAGCAAGTCACTTAACCACCCAGTGCTCCCAGGTCACCCCTGAAAACAGGCACTTGTGCCTAGTGGGCCTAACCCGGTTACCAAAAAGACTAATTTTGCTTAGTTCTAGGCTGACATCCTCTTTAACTACAAATCCCAGAATCCCTTGCAGCTGATATTAGAGGAGTAGGCAGCAGTGAGAGATTCAATAGCCTGCACTGCATATTAGAGCATTTATAATTTCTGATTGAATGTTTTCCAGGTTTTCTTTTCTCCATGAGCTAAATACAGTCCTCTGTAACTGTACATAGCCCAGGGAGGACAGTGGGACCAGCAAACAAAAAATCAGAACTTATAAAAACACTAACATGCACTGCAAGCTATTGAATCTTCTAACTGCTGCCTACTGCTTTGATGCAGTTATAGGTCTAGGATTTACTCGAAAGATGTCAGCCTACTATAAAGGGAACATCCCTCAACCTATTTTCTGTAAACCTTTGAGGTTTGTAGACATGAACGATGGTTCCCTCTCTCGTATCCCCTAGTTTTATCATAATTTAAATATAAATGAGGTTGCTTCACTCTGTTTTGCCTGGTGAGAAAATCCGTTTGTCTCCATTGCAAAGGTCATGACCCCTTTTATGCAAGACATCATGGGAGTTGATGCATACAGTACTTGCATAAGCCAGAAGAAATCATACTCTCATTCAGTTCTGTTACATGTGTGTTGTAGTCCCTGTATACTCCAAAAGCATTGTTTTCTAACTCAGATACATTTTAAACTATAGAAAACAGCAGGGCACTTACTATGCCTTGAAAAGTTTCATGGTCAGCAAGCATAAGACAAGAAGCAAGGGACTGCAGAGGACAGTAACAGCACTGACTAATATAGTATAACTACTGAAGGCTTTGGCACTAAAACATCATAGAATTGCAGGATGCCTTGCATGGGATGGGTCATGACCTTTGCAATGGAGTCAATCAGGTTTTCACACCAGACTTCAGTACCTTCATTTACTGTACATTTAAATCCTGATGAAATTGGGAGGATGCAGTAGAGGCAATCATTGTTCAGGCCTACAAACTGCACAGATAAACAGAATAAAAGGCTGAGGGGACCTTCCCTTTAAACAAAATTAGTCTGATATAATCTATTATACTACAGTAAACAGTAAGTAAACCAAAATGCTTCTGTACACAAAGTGAACAATGGGACCAGCCCTACACTTGAATGTGAGGCCATTGGTGGTGACTGTTCTTCTTTAACTGAGGGCAGTGACCCTGCTAATGGAGGAATGCTCTATAAAATACTATTCAAAACTTATTGCAATTATAAATAATATACCTTTTTGGCATCAAGTGGCCATTTCTAGAGGTTGGGACCTAAACTTTCTGCTGGAGGTTCTAGGGGAGGGAGCAAAAGAAACCTGAACTACTACATGAGCAACCCTGGGATTTGAGATTACATAGTCCAGACTCTTAAGGTCGGAGATACTGTGCAGCTTTTAGATGTGTTGTGGGGGTGGGGGAGGGGCTTGGCCCCTGATTGACCAAATGCTTTAGCATACAATAGCGCAGTTAACTTCACTCCACCAGCTGCCCCACCAAAAGATAGGGCCCAGGAGGTAAAGGAAGATGTCAGTGCTGAATAAAATGTGTAGCTGGTGTGCATGCTCTAAGGCTGAGTCCATTGCTGTGCAAGGGTCAAATATTGTCAGCATTTCAGTCAAGTGGATATCCTGGTTTTTCAGGGTGCCTATTAAGTATTAGGATCAAAGGGCTAACTGTGCTGCTCAGTTTTGAGTGCAGAGCTATGTCTCATATACATAAACATGCTGAAGCAATTGGGTGCTCAGGCAGGTAGCAGAGGATATGGGGGGGAGACCTAGTGGAATGTATGATATAACTAGAGAATGATATAAACAAGACCATACAGAAGAAGGTGAGTTAAGGGGAGGTGATGAGCAGGTCCCAGAGTCTGTATCATGTTACCAGATGGTACCAGTGAAATATTTAACCACACTGCAGTAAAAGTAAAAGACTTTGAACTACAGAACAAAGTTAAAGTAGAGAACATCACGGATACCATGTAAAACTTGGTATATGGCTGTTGCAGCTGAAAAGTCTTAGGTGGTGTGGCTCATATTTACCCTACTACTGCATAACTCCTTAGAGAAAATATTATAGGAGAGTCTGTAGACTGCAGCTCTTGCCTGAGATCCCACATATTGTGGGGGGGGGGTTATCATGTAGAGCCCTGGTAGTGAGATGGCTCTCAATGCAGCAGCTGATCTCAAAGATCCAACTCAGACATCACAGAGGGCAGAACAGCCAGTTTGTAAAAGATAAGTGTGGCCCAGACTGAGTGGTGTGAGATCAGAGTAAAACAAACTCTGGCCAGAGCTGATAGGGCTGCAGCTAAGGGATTTGGGGTACGAATATTGTAAATTACCAATGTTACAAGCCTGCATTTATATAAATGTGTTGTTCTGTAATATTTTTACATCAAATTTTCAACATAGCCTTGTTATGACCCTGCCTCATGAAGACAGGCAGACAAAATGTTCAACTCCTGGCTTAAAGGTTATTTTGCTCAGGGACTGTGAAATCAACTTTCAGGATGAAAAAACACATTTTGAGCAGGAGCTGAAAAATGAAAGCTGTCACATTGATGAGATGCTGTAACGAAATGGCTATGTTGAAGATCTGTGGTAAAAATATTGAATATTACTGAACTTACGAGCCTGCATTCACAAAAATCAACATAGGCTCATAACTTTGTTATTTTTTAATATCTTTATACCAGATTTCCAACATTGCCTTCTTATGACCCCACCTCATGAACAAGGGCAGAAAAATCTTTCAACTTCTGTCTAAAAGGTGATTTTGAGCAGGGACCTTGAAATCACCTTTCGGGATGTAAAAAAACATATTGGCCAAGATTTGAAAAATGACTGCTGTCACATTCATGAGGTGCTGTATAGATACAGCTACATGGTAAATTTTGGGTACAAATATTGAAAAGTACCAAAGTAATGAGCCTGCATTCGCAAAATTCTACATAGGCTCATAACTTGGTCATTTTTAATATTTTTGCACTAAATCTTCAACACAGCCTTCTTATGACCCCGCCTCATGAACAAAGGCAGAGACAATTTTCAACTGGTTCCCAAAAGGTGATTTCACACAGGGATCATGAAATCACCTTCTGGGATGTAAAAAAAAAAACTAATTTTGGACAGGATTTGAAAAATGACAGCTATCACATTAATGAGGTGCTGTAAAGATATGGCTATGTTGTAAATTTGGGGTAAAAATATTGAAAAGTACCAAAGTTATGAGTCTGCGTTCACAAAATTCAATATACTGTAGGCTCATAACTTTGTTGTTTTTCAATATTTTTACACCAAATTTTGAACATAGCTTTCTTTATGACCCCGCCTCATGAACAAGGGCAGAGAAGATTTTCACCTCCTGCCTGAAAGGTGATTTTGCCTGGGATGGCAAAATCATCTTTCAGGACAGATCTACCTTATGACAGTTATATTGTTCATAAGGTGGTGTCCCAAAGAAGGCATATTGAAAATTTGAACCTAAAATATGTAAAAATGCCCAAGTTATGGCACTAAGTTCAAAACCCCATTGAAATACATTGAACTGCATACCTGTGTCTTTAGTTCATGGTCTGGCTTTGAATAGTGAAGATGTGTTAGTGGTCCAGAGAGGATTATGGCATTGGACCACTGATGGGTAAGTAAGGGCTTGGGGGGTGCAGGGTAGTGGGCACTGAGTGGAAGGGTCAAGTGGGGGTGTAAAGAACAGCCACAAAAGACATCAGTGATCCATTTTTTTTACATGTGGGAAAAAAAGGACAGAGGATTCACAATCATGACATTGGGGGACTGGGCACCCCCAGTGTCACAGTTATGTTTCTGGGGGCCAATCATGACACTGGGGGATTGGGTACCTCCAGTGTCACAGTTATGTTTCAGGGGGTGGTGTGCGGTGGTGGGTGCTGACTGAGAGGGAGGGTTGGATGGGGTAGAAAAATAATTGGGGAGAACAGGAGCACGACACGGGGGGTTGGGCACCCCAGTTTCATTTCTATGTTTCTGGGGGGGTGGGTGCTGAGAAGGAGGGTCAGGTGGGGGGAATTTCTATAATATAAAAAAACTATAAATAAATAAAATAGGTGGTCAAGGTAGAACACAGCTCACTCTGCCGTGACAAAGATGGCCACCGCATGCTACTGCGCATGCACGACTGTTAGTGCATGTGCAGTGGAGTGCAACAGCCATCTTTGACACAACAGGGTGTGCCATGTTCTGCCATGACCACCAGCACTGTGAAATAATGCAGTGCTGCGGCTGGTAGGGACAACACGAGCGGACTGCTTCACAGATGCGCAGGCAACTGTGACGCATGTCCGACATGTTTTTCATTCAGAAGGAATGCAGAGTCTTTTTTCTCATCAATTGTAAAAGGGCTGCAGGGATCTGCCCACTGCAGCCCTAAAAAGACCAGATGTGTAATATCTGTTTCTAAGCTGTAACACTTTGTCAAGTCTGGGGCAAATGCTTGGGAGATGTAGATAGCTTTTGCTGATTGATCAGGGGGTTGCATTTCTAGTTCCCCATTTGCAGCTGCCACTTGATCAGCCCAGGATACTGAAGTGGTGGGCAGAGTGAATGAAGCTTGGAGATTATGCTCAGAAAGGTGAAGAGCCTGCAATAATGTGAATGATACACGGTAGTCATCAGGTGAGGTGGAGCAGACAGCAGCAAAGCAGCTCTGTGTTTTTAAAAGGTGGGTAAGCTGGAGAGCTGCTGGTGGATGCTGAAGATGGAGGATTTTGTTTATGGCTTTTGGATCAGTGTCTCTGAGGGTGTGGAGCTGGTGCTGTATGGGGTTACAACTTTGTTCAGCCTCTGCTCTTTGTGACTAGGTTCCAGTGGTCTCCCCCATTTATAAAAAATCCTGAATGGGACTGAACAGAGGATGATCATGGGTAGTACTATTCATGAGTTGAGCTGGACCCTGCACAGATGCCTTGGGTTGGAGAGCATTGAGGGCTGTACCTGGCCAATAGTGCTGCAGAAATTGGTCAGCTTCAGAAGGTGATTGGAAAGTGTAGAAACCCCCTTTAAACTGAACCCTTTGTAAGGCAGGGTAATAAAGCAAGCCTTGGACCCCAACCTGAGAGAGCTTGTTGAGTTGTTGCATAAACCCTTTGTTTTGTTGAGAGAACTGTGAGAAATCCTGGAGCATTTCTATAGTATGGCCCTCCCACTGAAGTGGTGCTCTTTCTCTGTCTAGGCATAGCATATTTTCTTTGACTGGCAATCTGAGAAATTGACACAGTATAGGTCTTGGCCACTCTCCTGTCCATGGTTTAGAAGCAAGGGGGCAGTGGGCATGTTTTAGTTCAAGTGAAGGCCAGTTGGTAGTGTTCAGCATTAAGCAGACACACTTTTTGAAGAAAGGTGATTGCATCCTTCCCTTCTTCCTCCTCAGGGAATCCCTCCAGCATATGTTGTGTCTCTACACTCTGTTTTCCAACTCAGTTTTTGTTTACAGATATTTAATGTGTTAGTCCTGTTCTCTCAGACATGTGGGGGTAGATGTAAAGAGTTCTTTAACCTGTTGGATGCATTGCTAAGATGTGAAGACTTCCCCCCAAGGCTTGTGAGGTTTATTTATTTATTTGAATTTTGATAACTAGGTAAGCCCACTGAGACCATGCAGTCCTTTTTTCAGGGGTGACCCGTTGGAGGATACAGAAGGTGAGGAATACAAAAATATAAACACAGCCATGAACATACACTACATAAGCACTGGCATAAAGCAATGCAGATTAAAGAAGCATACATCAATATAAATAAAGCCCTGTACATACAATAACAGCACTGATATCAATAAAGATACAAAGATAAGATCACAGAGCCCACTACAATGTGTAACAATGCTATACATTACTGTATATACAAACAAAACATTGATTTCTGGATTAGAGGGGAGTGGATGGTGGAGAACAAGACAGATTCAGGCAGAAATTAGGATCACATTATATACGGCAGTTATGCACAATAGTGTAGGAACATATGTACTTCAGATTAGAAAATATACTGTAATGCAAAAGTGTAACTCAAATCTAAGAGACAGTTAGTACCATGAGTTGAGGTGGCAGGTTCACCAGGATGAACTGACATAAGTATGGAAAAGAACAGGGTGAACTGTGTAAAGCAGGAGCAAATTCTTAGGCCATAGAGGTGGTTTTGCAGGGCACTTTTGAAACTGAGGATGGAATTGCAAGAGAGGATAGACAGAAGGAGGGAGTTCCAAGCCCAGGGTGCAGCATAGTCAAAAGATCTGCTTGCAGTGAGGCGTGTCGATGGCACAGTTAATAGAGGGAGGGAGGAGGAGGAGGAGCGTAGGGTTCAGCAGGCTGATTTTCTCATCACAATATTAGATAGACTAGGAGGAGTGTATAGGTGAGAAAGCTTATAGGTAAGGCAGAGGGAGATATACTGGAATTTGTGTTCTAGTTGTAGACAACCCAGAGATGTTAGTATAATGCAATGATGTTGCTGTGAGGCAGTGCCTGAGGCAAAGCATCCTATCCTAGGGTATAATTGCTTTAGTTGATTCATAAGGGAGGACTTAAGTGATAGGAATAGGGTTTAGCCATAAAAAAGAAGGGGTAGGAGGGAGGCTGTAGCAATTTTTAGGTAAGATGAACCTGACAAAAGGGGGTGGAGTGGGAAGAGCATGGCCAGCTTCTGGTGGAGAGTTGAGATGGTTTTGTTCACATGTGCCTTGAAGGAGAGGCTCAGGTCAAGCAGGATGCCAAGATATTTAAAAGAGTGTACCAGTTCAAGGGGTTCTCCACTGTAAGTAGAGATGGTGAGTTGGGGTGAGCCATTAGTTCTGTGGGTATGCAGGAGGAAAAGCATAGATTTAGTGCTTTTGGTATTCAAGAGCAGTTTATTTGCCAGGAACCACACCTCCAGTTTATGGAAGTCGGAGTTCAAGTGTTGACTATGCCATGAGACATCAGCAGAGGACCTATAAATGATGGTATCATCTGCGTAAAGCTGAATCGATGCTCCACCACAGGCATTTGGCAACTCATTGATGAACAGTGAAAAAAGTAGTGGTCCCAAGATAGAATTCTGGGGAACGCCAAGGGAGATGGGTCTGAAGGAGGAGTGGCAACTGGACCACCTAACACTTTAAAAACGGTCTATTAGATAGTCTTGAATCCAGGTTGTGTAATGGATATCTAGCCTCAGAAAAAATAGTTTCTGTATAAGCAATTTGTTGTTCACCAAACTGAAGGCTTTAGTGACATTCACAAAGATGGCCCCAGTTGCTTGTCCCCAGTCGAAAGCGAATTGAATGTCTGAGGTGACCTTGATGAGGGCAGAGAGAGTGCTGTGATTTTTGTAGAATCCATGTTGGCAAGAAGACAGAAGTTGGTATTGCTCAAGGTAATTCTGTAACTGGTTATAAAGAATTTGTTCTTGTACTTTAAGTGACAAAGTATAGAGATGGGTCTGTAATTTTCAACTTGTGAGGTTGATCCCCCCTTGTGAACTGGGAAGACTAAGGTTGATTTCCACTTGGTAGGAACTTTTACCTCAAAGAAGGATCTGTTGATCAGATCTCTGACCAGGAATGCCAGTGCAGGGGATCCCCATTTCAAAAATCGGGGTTCTAGGGAGTCATGGCCAGGTGAACCATGTTCCTTGAGGTTGCACATTAATTTGAGAACCTGTTTGTATTACCTTAGTCTTATCTGGAAAATTCTAGTGGGGGTTTTAGGGGGGTTGGTGACAGGTGATGGGTGGCAATGTTGCACTGTGATAAACTGAGAAGTGTAGGTGCTGAGGTCAATAAAAAAGTTTTAAAAACCTTCGACTATAAAGGAAGGACAGGAGAATGTTTTATCCTTGGCATAAAGTGAGTCAGGAATGGAGGAGGTTTTTCCTTTTAGGAGGGAATTTATCTCAGACCAAAATTCTTTGGGATTACTGAGTTTATCAGTTTGTAAAGTGTGATAATACCTCCTACTCTTAGGATTAATTATAGTAGACTTGCAGGTGCTTCGAAGGAACCTGTAAGAGTGCCAGCCAGAAGGGAGGCCAGTTTTCTTGAATGTTTTCCAGGCCACGTCAAATTCAGCCATGAGTTTCCTGATGGGTTTAGTCAACCAGGGGACTACAGTAGTTTGCCTTTTGAACTGTGCCTGGTGAGAGGGGCAATATGATTTATAATTATGGTGACAGACTTTATTAGTAGTCCAAGGCCTGATCAATGGTAGGTAGGGTGCGAAATTGGGATCCAGTTGCCATTAAATAGGTTGCAGTTCACCTGTGCTGTGGTGACTTTTAATTCTGTTGTATCTTTAAGAATTTGAACTAGCATTGCAGAGATGTGTGCCAGGGGGCCACAGGAGAGTGTTTGGAGGAGTGAACCATCTTATTAAGTGCTCCTGTGCTCTCTTGCAATCTTTACTTTGATAGGTAACCCCCTTGGTGCAAGACATGGTTTTCACAACTTTCCAGAGGGCATGCTAACTCAGCACAAAATAGCAGCAATAGACGGTAGATTGGTTCAGAAGGGTAGTGTTGGTATGCTTAGTTAGGTAGAGTTACATCTGATTACATCAAGAAGTAAGTGCTAAAATATTCATCATTAGGTAGGTAGCAGGAGATGGATTCACTCACCATTGAGTTGGGCTTCTTATGCAGTCATCATGGAGCCTGCAGGAAAGGGCTGTTCAAAAGTTCTTTAAGAGTTTGCCACTAACTTTTTTTTGTCTAGGAGCTAGAGGTCCCACTAAGGGCTGGTAAGCAACTCTGATCTCCCTTATAAATATGAGAGGAAAAGAGAAAACTGAAGTCTCAAGCACGCTCACCTCTAAAGGTGCTCATTGCTACAGAGAAACAGAAAAGTAGAGCACACACCCTGAAGTTTCAATGATTTATTGTGTTTGAGCCTGATAACTAGACACTGTGCTGGACAGTAGCTAGTTATCAGGCGCTGGCACAACCCTTACAGAAATATAGGTGTGTACTGTGTACATGCAGAATGCATGCCACATGCTTAATTGTGCAATGTTTACATGTGGTTCGCATACACAAAGTGAACATATGTGAACCAGGTCTAAAAAGCAAATCAGGTTTGCATGCTGCAAAGCTTGACATGTGTGCAATAGGTAAGCTGGTGTGAACATCTTCTAAAATTTACATCAGGTTCGCATGATGCACGTTTGACATGAGTGCATCAATTAAGCTGGTGTGAATATCATTTAAACATCACATCAGGTTCACATGCTGCATGTTTGCCATGTGTGCAGCAGCTAAGCTGATGCAAATCTCATCTAAAAAAATACATCAGTTTCTATTTCTTATACTACTGCTAGCAATTAGTCATTAAAATGCATTTTTATTTGAATTACCATAAAAATTTGATAAATTCATTCATTCTGACCCTTTTGCAAGTTGTTTCATGGCTTTTGATTTTCATCATTAAATCGCCATTAATTTGTAAGTTATTGTTTGCTTACTGCATTAAATGTCTAGGATATAACCAGTCAACGTACCCCATTCCAGATGTATGAAGAGGGGCCTCTGTGTTGTGAAGTCTATCCTTTTTGTTTTGGACCATGCAAATCCTCTTCTGCATATTTAGTGCGACAAATGTGTTTCTCCATGACTGTTTCATCTCACTTACTTTCCCTTTGTCATTCTGTATGGAGTATATACACTATGGCCATGCTCAACACTCTTTGTGCTGAGTGCAGTCTTGGAGTATGCTCCTTACCTCACATTTTGTCCCTGAAATGAGGGACATAGATGTTCAAAATGAATGACAATGAGGGACACTAACTCACATGATGATCAGGACACATCCTGAAACATGGAGATACAGTACCTCAGAACACAGTGGAAACCATTGCATTAGCACCTGAGAATGAATTTTTACCATTAAGCAGGGGTGCCAAATAGGTAGAGCAGAGGGAGCAGTTGTCCCCCCTTCGTACGTGTGCCTAGGTTGTTCTTATGGTGTGGAAAGAATGGCTTTAAATTTGGATTTAATCTTTTGCACAATAAGTGCCCACCTGGCCTGTGTGCACTCCAGACTTGACTGTGTCTGTAGTGTGTTGTCCACTCTCTCCACCTATCAGTGGCAGCACTATCACATGTGTTGCGGATGAGCTCCAGACAAGAAAGAGCTCATAAGTCTTGCAAGTGTGACACTAACTTTTCCACCACAGAGTAGACAGACTGCACACTACAGCTTGGAGGAGTCAGTGAGCACTGAACTCTCAATAGCAGTGTTGTGGCAGCATATTTTTGTTGTTCTCCTCTTAGTGAGTCTCAGTTTCCCCTGGTGGCTTAAGGGGCAGAAGGTGAGCTAGAAACTTACTCAAGACTAGGCTACCTACTTAGTCTACTAGGCTCGCCTTGCAAAAAGAACAGCCCAGACCCCCACGACAGCAAGCTAGGCCTAGCAGCAGTGGTGACAGTGGTGTGGGTGGCCTTCATAGTCCTTGATCAGTGCAGTGCGGCAGCAGCCACAGCAGCAACCAAGCAGGTTTGGATGGGGAAGTGACTTTGTTGTGGACCCTGTTGGGGACCTGCAATGGTCAGTTCTAGCATTCAGCTTCTGGTAAAGGAGAGAAGGGGAGTGGACTGAAAACTGGGCTGGTGGTACACTATGCCAGGCTGCAGGCTCTGGTCATATGGCCGGACATGTAAAAGTAAAAAATGTGTTTTACAGTGGGATTGGGGAAGGAGGAAGGACTGAAATATTGATGTGTTCTTCACGTTTCTTTACCTTTGGGCAGCTTCATGACCCATAGGGGATAGGTATTAAATGGCATGGAATCAGGGAGAAAAATAGGGACACACTTCTTTTTTTGGGGGGAGGGGGCAGAACTTCAGCCAGGAAAAAAAAAAGGTTTGTAACTGGGTGGGGTTAAGCCCAAATCTAATGCACTGCTCCTGGGTATATACAGATGAATCTTATACATTTTAATTTTTCCTGATTTGCATATCATGTTTCAGTCAAGCCAAACAAATTGTACCTTTTAGAGATGTTACAGACATTCTAGAGCTGTCCCTTGCATTCACGGACAGTTGAGTGGTGTGGTATGCACAGACTATTGGAGCCCCACTATAATCAGGCTTATGTCTCCCCGAGTGAAACTGACCTTCAGATCCCCATGCTCAGGCACATTATGACAAAGGGCAAAGAAGACTGCAGGTGCGTGCACCATTGAAATGAATGGGGGTATTTTTTAATTACTATTTTATACATTATTGATGGAGAGTTGGAGAATAATGAAGGCCACTGCTCGACTAACAAGGGCCTTCTTAGTAGAACAGTGGCCTTCATTATTCTCCAACTCACCATCATAACATATAAAATAGTAATACAAAATAACTCAATTTATTTCAAGGGGGTACGCTCCAGCATGTTGACCCATGGACATCATATCTTAAAGACTCCTGCCTCTGGCTCCCTAGTACTAATGTAAGAAACGTTTTACTTATATCTATACTTGGTGGGTTGTCTGTAGCAGCATGGCCGTACCCACTACAGTGTGTGTGTATGGGGGGGGGAGAAGACTGGCCATGTGGGTGTGGATGTTGAGTTATTGCTACTTTTGTGTTTGTACCTTAAAGCCTGTTTGCGTGGAAACATTCAAAACCATGGAGAGAAAATAGTAGGAGTACAGGCCAGACAGAAGTAATTAAGTGGTTTTATGGGTATGTTTGTGTATTGGGGGTTGGAAAAACATGTATTTCCATTGGTATGTGTGCTACAGTTCAACTGTGAAAATGAGATGAGGGAGAGAGGAAAACTGAAAAGGATAACAGTGGTTACAAGCATGCCACATGCTTGCAGATGTATTCAGATACAGTTTGTAATGAAGTACAAGTGAGCCATATGTGTGCAGACAGTATAGCTTAGTGGTTAAAGGCACTGAACTGTAAGCCAGGAGACTTGGAGGCATGAAGACCTGGATTTGTATCTCATCAACCCCCACTTGTGTATGGTGTGATTCTGAGCAAGTCACTTAACTTTTACTTGTGTAGTTATCAGCGACCACTTACTTTTTTGCACGCATGCCACGTGCATGCAGTCTTTCCCAGTTTAACATAAAAATCATGGTTTCCACACTTGCTTGCTGCATGCTTGCCATATGCTTGCAATCGGTTCCAATTTAGTATTTAAATCATACTTGCAGCACGCATATCGCTTGGGTAGTTTTATGTGTGCAACATGAAAACATTTCATATAATTATTTTTGTAAGGGAATAAATAGCTGAAACTCCAACAGTACATCCTTCATTTTTTTTATTAATTTGAGAGAAGCAGTGGTCAGAAGGTGGGAAAAAAGGCCTCACAGGTTGTACTTTTATTCAAATGTTCTTAATGAGAGCATGGGGGAAGATTGCACAGGTGGTCTGAGAGTTAGTAGTGGCATGAGCTCCTCTGTGTTAGTATTATTGGTGTTAGCATCTGAGGTGAGAAGGGTGCTCAAGTTTCTGACTCAGGTAGGGGATAGTTAAAGAGAAGACACCAACAGCTCTGGGTATACTACCACTACTATGGGGCTCTGAGGCTCAAGAGGAACACCACAGCAATTAGAGTTTTGCTCACACTTTCACACAGCACTTTCCTCTTGATTTCCTTCTTAAGCTGTCAGTTAGGGTCTAGAATTAGAGACCTGAGAGGAAAGAAGTGTGAAATGTTTATAAACAGACAACAATTCATGGGTTTGTTCCAGTACAAGGTTCCTTTAGTTTAAAGGCTGGCACACTGTAGAGAGACAGAGAAAAAAAAATGAGATGTGGAGATCAAATGTCTATTGTAGGTTCACAGCTAAACTCATTAGGCAGAACCTCTTACTTGAGACAGCCAGGGAACTCAGTGTATTTATTAACTTTTTTTGTAACCTACTATGCACTTCCTGTAGTCTGTTTTTAAGCGATGGGGCCTTATGGAGCAGAAGTATATTCACAGCTTAGTTTCTTGCCCTTGTGGTTGGCTCTGATTGGGTGAGCCACATATGTTGGCTTGCACATTCTGAGAAGACAGTTTAAATCTATCTCTCTCAAACATGTATGATGCTCAAGTCCAACAGTCATCAGGGGATCTTTAATAGACAACTCGCTTACCAAACAATAGAAGAAGCTTGTTCTTGAGTGGATCCCTCAGGGAGCAGAGGGTGACAGCTCCTGTCTGTGAATAAGCTGTGGTTTCATGGAGTGGGGGCGGGTGAGAACTTTGGTCTGTGAAAAAGCTGTGACTTTCTTGGTGGAGAGGTTGTGATTGTTGTGCTCCTTCAGTTGATAGTGGGGCTCCCTTGTTCAATTCAGCTTGCAAAATTGAGCGGTGAGAGCACTCAGATTCTGCACTAATGTGTCCCTCTCATACTGGATTGTTTTATAACACTGAACAGTGGTGCGAGCATTGCCACATTTGCCTGTTAAAGATTGGACATTGCACTAGCCCGTAGAGCTCATTTGCAACTCTGGTGATATTTAGGACTTCTTCTCTGCAGTCGACTGGTGGATTCTCCCTATCAATATGTTATTGTATTTTTAAACATTGTTGACTTTGGAGTCATTGGGGGATGGCTGAGTTTGGGAAGTTGGTTGGTGTGAGTTGTGCTAGGTTAGCAGTTTGAATGGTGGTTTCTATGGAAATAGTTTTTGTATAAATTGGTTGATTGAATATGATGTATGTGTAGGAAATTAGGGTGAGTGGGGGTTATATATTGGGAGCTATTTTATTGGTTTACAGGTGGTTGGGTAAGTTAAGTGGGTAATTTTATAGTATTATCAGCAATTGAAGGATGTGCTTGGGCTTCAGACCACCACGAATTACTTACTCAGCATCCCTGCTGCATGACTTCCACCTCTTTTTTGACCTCCCAGTACCATCCATAGTGCTTAGGCACTGCAATGAGATTTGGATTGGTAGGGGGCATCATGGCAGGTGGTAGGGTGCTGGGGTTTGACAGGGGTGGGTCATATCAGAGTGGTCAGGTCCAGGAGGCACCCTGGTGTAAATGGTGCCTGGAGAAAGGACATATATGTTTGGTACCCATTCCCAGGGTTGTCACTGGACCAAGTGGGCAGGTAGCCAGCTTCCACTGGTCCCCTTCGGGTGATACTATGCAATGCTAGATCAATTTCAAACAAAACGGCTATTATTGCGGACATGATTTCCTTGATTGATCTGTCTTGCATTATGGAGACCTGGCTGAGAGATGATGTAGGCCCAGTATTGGAGGCATTGGTCTCGGTAGGGTTCTCCATAGTGCGCTGCCCAAGGAGAGAATGCAGAGGTGAAGGTGTGGGCATCTGTTTTAGATCTTACTTGAACTTCTCTGTGCACCCAGTGGGTTCAACCATATCATTTGAATATGTGGCTGTGCACAGGGGTCCAGGTGCAGGTTGCAGGATCCTCTTCATATACGGACCTCCAGGGCATGAGATGGAATTCCTGCAGGAAGTCATGGATTTCATTGCCAGTAGGGTGTTGGAGGCACCCAGATGGTTGATTCTGGGTGATTTCACCACTTGGGTTAATGACGAACTCTCACAATTTGGCCACGACTTCCTCCAGACAATGACCTCCTGAGCCTTGCACAAGGTGTTACTTCTGCCATCCATAGCCACAGCCATGCCTTGGACTTAATATTTTCACTGGGGCTTGAGGTCACTGATCTCAGCATTGATTCGGTTGTTTGGTCCTATCACTGCATGGTGGAGTTCTCATTTGGGGCCCTCCCATTAGTACCTCCCCTGTCGAGATGGTCTGCTGCCACCCATTGAAGGGGTGGTCTCCAGAGGGACTCTTGGTGGTAGTGCATTTTTCTAGAGTGAATACCACTTGTGTGGCAGGTGTGGGTGAGGCAGTGTCAGCCTATAACAGTTCTGTTGCTAAGGCGTTTGACTCTGTTGCACTTAGACCTCCATGGTTTGATGGGGCTCTCAAAGAGATGAAGACCAGGGGTCAGAGGTTGGAGCATTGCTGGCAGAGAACTCAGTCTGTGGAGGACAAACTGGCTTTGTGAATTTGCTATGGTGAATGGCAAAGGGCAATCAACCATAAGAAGGCAGTATTCCTGTCCGGGGAGATTACTGCAGGGAGGAACAGACTGGCTCTGCTCTTTCAGACTGTAAACAGACTTCTTCATCCCACCTATCTGCAGCTGAAAAGAGACTTCAGTCACTCAGTGTGAAGAGTTGGCTTTGTTCTTCTCTGACAGTGTCCATCATTAGGATTGGGAACTCCCCAGTGTGGCAGGAGCAGCCTTACAGTGTTAGGCCGTACATTGTCAGAGGCACTCCTATTGCTTGGGGTGAGTTTAGGCTGGTAGGTGTGGCAGAGGTCATTGAGGTAATCTCAAAGCTGTGGCCCACCTTTTGTGACCTGGACCCAGGCCCGAGGTGTCTCTTAACAGGATGTGTTCAGTCTGTTAGTCCAGTGTTCACTGAGATTGTCCAGTGTTCACTCTCACAGGGTTCTTTTCCAGATGCCTTAAAAGAGGCACTGGTGAAACCTCTTCTGAAGAAACCATCACTCGACCATGATGTCTTGGAGGATTATCAACCTAACTCCAACCTCTCATTCTTGGGTAAGGTTGTTGAGAAAGTGGAGCCTCTGCAGCACTAAGCACACCTTATAACCAATGACATCTACAAGCTGTTACAATCTGGATTTCGGTCCAGACATATAACTGAAACGGTGTTAGACATTCATCTTTTTCCTCAGCTTTTGACACTGTGGACCAAGCAGTGCTGCTGGATCACCTCAAGGAACTGTGTGAACTCACCGGTACTGTCATCAACCAGTTTGAGTCCTTTTATTATGGGCAGGATGCAGATGGTAGTGAGGGGGAATTTCTTCTCCTGCCCAAAACCCCTGCCAGGGGTCAATCCCATCATCTGTGTTGTTTGCTGCATACATGCTTCCCCTGGGTGAGATCATTAGATGATAGAGTCTGGGTTTTCACTGTTATGCAGATGACACCCAGCTGTATGTGTCGTTTGCTCCTGGAACATGTGATGCTGTGGAAGTGCTAATAAGTATCTGGCCAAGATCCAAGACTGGATGTCCTTTAACTGACTCAGACTCAACCTGACAAGATGGAGGTACCGGTGGTACAGCCTGGTCGCCGGCATGATGTGGATGCTGCTGGAATGGGAACAGGTCTTTTCCTGGGCTCTACCTCATTGGCAGCTTCCACTAGGGTGAAAAATCTGGGCATCATCCTTGATGATGGATTGACACTTGAGGCTCAGGTGTCATTTGTTGTCCGGAGTGGTTTTTACCGCTTAAGAACTGTCACCCAGATTTAAGCCCTAATTCCGCCTGGTGACCTGCTCTTGCTAGTAGATGTGTTTGTCATGCCAACATTACTATAATGTTCTATACTTTGGGGTTACTGAAGGAGTTCTCTGCAACCTGCAGCTGGTGCAGAACACAGTGGCCAGGTTGCTGATGGGTCTCCCAATGTCCTGCCATGTGACCCCAGCCTGTGTGACCTGCACTGGCTGCCAGTGAGGTGGAGAAATGTCTTCAATGAGGGTTTACTCACCTATAAGGCCCTATACAGATTGGGCCCAGGCTACCTGAGTGATCTTCTGACTCCTGTCCGCCCTGTGCATTTGCTCCGCTCCTCCATCGAAGGCCTCCTGGTAGTTCATAGGGCCAGACCGAAGACCTCTGGGGACTGATCATTTAAGGTGGCAGACCCGGCCCTGTGGAACTCATTTCCATGATCACTGAGGGTGGCCCCATCAGTGGAGGTGTTTTAGAGAGGCATTTGCTAACTGCTTATGAAATTCTAGTAATAGACTGCTGAAATCGTTTATTGTAAAACATGATTTTTTTTATGTATTGTTGTTCGTTGTCATTGTTTTTGAGATATATTTTTGTATTTGAAGTATTTTTAGTTATCTTAAATTCTTGCCTGCCTGTACAGCACCCAGAGTTTCTGGGATAGGGTGCTAGATAAATAAAATTTTACTTACTTTCTTTACTCACTTACTAAGTATCGATAAAGATTTATGTTTTTTTTTTAGTTTTTGTTAACTGGGAATGCACACTAAGCCTAGGGCCCATTTTCAGGTAGTAACCTGGAGGTTTGAAACAAAGCTACACATAGTAACAGAAAGTAAAAACAGTTAATACATACATTAAAGAGGGACTCCAACCAAAAGTGCTACGTTGCATAATTTGAATAAGTATACTCCCAATAAATCTCATACCAAAAATCAGGTTTCTACGTTACTTCATTTTAAACTTATGAGCTATTCTGTAATCCTGATTTCACTACCTATTCAAAAGAGCCAGTTTCAGTGAACAGCCACTGATGATGTCATAACCGGAACTCACAGTCTAGTCCTCCCTGTCAGCACCTTAAAGGACTCATTTCTACAAAGTTTAAGAAACTGTAGATGTAGTAATCATTTAAAGAAAACTGACATAAGGTAGGCTGCAGTGTTTGAACTTTCAGAATGTTCAGATGCGTGGTACTGTACTTTAAAACAAGTCAGAAGGTGGCTTTGGAATGCAGTGCTAAACCAAAGTATAGAATGGCAAGGTGGTGCACAATTTTAAAATGTTGGGGGTGACATGCAGTCTCAGAATGTGTCAGGGATGTGCCAGTTCTTAATGTGGTGGGACACTCAATCTCGAAATGTGACAGATACACATCGAGGGATTTGGTGGGGACTGGCAATTTCGAAATATAGTGGGGATGCACACTGTCAGAATGTGACAGGAGACACCATATTATTTTGAAATTGCTTGTCCCTGCCACTTTCCAGAATTATCTGCACCCACCATATTTCAAAATTGTGCATCACATCCTCACTACATTTGTCCAACCACGAAGATATTGGAATGTGTAGCTCAGTAGTTATGTGGTTTGGTATGACACCCTTACAGCAACACCAACACAGCGAAATACACAGCTGTCAGCAAAATCGACACTTTGCCAATAAGTGGCTGTGTTGGTGTGCCCGGCACAGGGGCATGCTATCTCCCGGTCCTGCACCCCCACCCTGAATCAACTCTGACTGGAGTTGAGAATCCTAATGATGGGGGTGGGGGAAGATCCCCACACTTGAAGGGGTTGGGGCGAAGCCCCTCGATTAAAAAACAGGACAGGGAGACACACAGGAATCATATAGACCACAAGTTGCAGTTGACATGATTCCTGTCAGCGAAATGTTGTTCAACATAAAGAATGTCGAACCAGCATGGTAGAGCCATGTGGTTTCATCAATATCTTGTAGGGAAGAAACAAATGGTAACTATGGGTGATTGGACATCAGATGTGGGGACTATGGTGTCGAGTGTCCCACAGGGCTCAATATTAGATCCAGTCTTGTACAATATTTATAGGAATATATTTTGAATGCTAGATCATAGGGTTAGATACCATTTATGCTTTGATGACACCATCATTTATATGAAGGTACTTCCACAGACAGTATTCAGTACTCACTTCAGATGGCATTTGATGAATTGCAACATTTTCTCCTGAAGTCCAAATTGGTCCTGAACGTAAAGAAATCCCAGGTTGTATTTTTTACTAGGCAGAAAAAACATGAGTCCCCCAAAAGCATTCCTCCAAATTAAGACATTTAGTAACATCTGTCTGGAACAGGTACATAACTATAAATACCTGAGAATACAATTGTACTCGGCATTAAAGTGAGATATACATATTGACACAGTTGAAAAGAAAGTGGGGAAATGCCTAGGTTTTTTATATAGAAATAAGCACTGTATGACAGAAATAACCAGGAAACATGTGGTACATGGGGAGCTTTAAGCAGGCACTGAAGACTTTTTTATGGGATAAAGCCTATCCTGAATTCTCTGATTTTATCTACATTTATTGTTTTTTTGTGTTTACTTGTTGTGAATCTCCTTGATATTGGAAAGGCGTTCTATTAAATAAAGTTTATTATTATTATTATTATTACATACACTAGTCATGCCCATAATTGACTATGGAGACATTGTGTACTTAGATGCTTCTCAAAGGAGCCTTAATAGATTAGATACTGTTTATCACAAGTTGGCTAGGTTTATACTGGATGTCCCAAGAAGAACTCGTAGGACTTGACCTCTATGAAAAATTACAATGGATCAGACTCACAGAGAGGTGTTCATTGCATACAATGCTTTTATGATTAAGAGCTTCAAAGGCCTAGTTTTTAATTTCATTTATTTAAATATTTCATCAGGAAGGCACACCGAACAACAAGTTGCTCGTCTCCCGGTGTGACTGAAGTGAGGGTACAATTGGCTGATGAATTAGAGATAAAGTTTAACATTTAACATATCCGATAAATTAAACATTCAATTACATTTGTAACAGGACATACACTTAAAAGTATCATAAGTAATCATACAATTGCATTTGTGACATAACATACAGTTAAATGTATCATACTTGTGGAATATGCATTTAATTACAAGTGGCATATCTGACGAACATAGTGCAGAAATTTGATGTAGCCTTGGAGCCAACTCCTTGCAGGAATGGATCACAGTTAAGAGGCAGATTATTTAGTAATTATTGAAGGAATGAGGTGCAGTGAGGGAATGTCAAGGAGGGTGGAGGGGTAGACAGGGGAAACCAGCTAGAGGAAGAAGAGGATAAAGATGGGGGGAACATTACCGGAGCAAAGTGAGCAAAAAATGAGTTGCGAGTGGTAAGTTAACACAGGGCTAGTGCCATCTGGGAGCACCTCAGACTGAACAAAAAGTGCAAGTTAGTAGCTCAAGTGAACTAATTCCTTTGTTTAAGTGCAGGGGCTAGAGAGAGGGGCAAGAGAGAGGTGAGGGTAAGGGATAGGGAAGGGAAGGATGAGTCATACCTGGAACTGGCCCCTTCAGAGTGCGGAGATCACTGCCAATGGCAGAATGAGGTGAGGACTTAGAATAAGGGGCCTAGTTCCTGATTATATCCTTAATAACCTTGTAGTCAGACCAATTAAACAAGGCCTACAGTCTGCCCAAGGATTAGAATATAAGCTCCCAAATTATAGAACAACCTTGAGTCAAGAACATTTCTTCCATAATGGACCTAGGTTATGGAATCCTTTGCCATTCATTTTTCAATCTGAAGGTAAAAAAATCTGTACAAGTGAAATAAAGACCTGGTTCATAAATGAGGCTAGGCAAAGAACCATAACAGAATTAACATAAGTGATATTTGATCTGACTGGATTAATGTGGTAAATTATATATTTATTGATGCTTGTATTTTGTCCTATTGTTATGTCACCTGTGTTTTTTTGTATAATTTGTAGTTATCATAGGTATGTTTATTTTCACAACTTATGTAACTTTTGTACAAAGGACCTCACTGGAAATAAGCTTGTCTCAGTTTGAGTTGACTAATTCATTATGATATGAATAAAAGTTCTTACTACTACTACTACTACATTCCAACATTGTACGTCAAAGCCACATTCTAAAATTATACATCCCTGCCACATTCCAAAATTGTGCATCCTTGCAACATTCACAAATTGCTCATCCCTGTCACATTCTGAAATGGAGCATCCCTGCCAAATTCCAAAATTGCACATTCCGGCCAAATTCTAAAGTTGTGTTTTAATGCCACATTTCAAAATTGCCACTGTCTCATTCCCAAAGTGATCATCACCGCCACATTCCGAAACAGTGCGTCACTGCCACATTCCAAAACTGTATGTCACTGCCACATTCTGGAACTGTGCACCACTTCCACATTCAGAAACTATGCACAGTCAGCACATTCTGAAACCATGTGTCACTGCCACATTCCAAAACTGTGTGCCACCACCACATTCAGAAACTGTGCATCACCACCACATTTCAAACCTGTGCATCATTGCCACATTCTGAACCTGTGTGTCACTGCCACATTCCAAACCTGTGTGTCACGTGTCACTTCCATTCCAAAACTGAGTCATTGCCACATTCTGAAGTTGCACGTCATTGCCACATTCTGAAATTGTGCATCATCACCACATTCCAAAATTGTGTTATCACCACATTCCAAAATGGTGCATCACTGCCACAATCTGAAATTGTACCTTTTTGCCAGATTCCTAAATTGTACCTTCCTGACACATTCTGAAACTGAGTGTAAACTTCCACATTCCAAAACTGCCTGTCATTGTCACATTTGGAAAATGTAAATCCCCACCATATTAAAAAATGGTACATCCCCACCACATTCTGAAAATGAGTTTCACTGCAACATTCTGATATTGCATGTCCAAGACACATTCTGAGATTATGCATTCCTGCTTCATTTTGAAATTTCATGCGACTACCACATGAAGAAATCATGTCACTGCCACATTCAGAGATTCCATGTCCACACCACATTGTGAAATTGCATGATGCCACCGCATTCTGAAATCAAACATCCCAACGACATTTTGAAGTTGTACATTCCGATACTGTGCGCCACTGCCACATTCAGAAACTGTGCATCACTGCCACATTCCAAACCTGTGTGTCACTCCCACATTGCAAACCTGTGCATGACTGCCACATTCCAAACTTGTGTGTCACTGCCAAAACTGTGCATCACTGTTGCATTCCGAAACTGTGCATCACTGTTACATTCCAAAACTCTGTATCATCACCACATTCTGAAGTTGTGCATCATTGCCACATTCCAAAATTGTACATCATGACCACATTCCGAAATTGTGTTATCGCCACATTCCAAAATGGTTCGTTACTGCCACAATATGAAATTATACCTTCCTTCTACATTCTGAAATTGTACCTTCCTGCCACATTCTGAAACTGAGCGTAAACTTCCACATTCCAAAATTAGCAAAGAAATGGGGTGGGGGGGCCCTTGAAAAATTCAAATGACTTTCTGTCTCTTTTAAACTCTTTTTTATTTCTTCGCCTATGTTTCACCCAAACAATGGGCTTGTTCAGGGGGTATATGTTTGTTCCCAATATTTTTGTTCTTTATATTTTCTGTGAATAATGATAATAAAAATGTTTTAATCTATGTTTGACAAATGCTTACAGGGTAATTTCATAAATTGAGCAGCTCTCCCTACCTGAATAGCTATGTTGGCTGCTACAACACCTTTCTAAAATAATCTTGATCTTAAATCATTTCTGCTATCAACATGTTCTTTTTTGATTAATCTGTAATAAATATACATCAACTGGTTAAGAGAACAATATGGCAGTCACTTATTTTCACACTGTACAAAATATTTGTGCTCCTTTTTTACTGAAGCTCTCTCCTACCTTGCCTCAGTAGAGCTGTTTGGCAAATTCATTTGTTTCTGTGAAGAATTAACAGAATAAATTAATTTTAATAGGACTTCTGCCAATGTTTAAATCTGCTATGCACTTATGCAGAAGAGCTGTTGGTTCAAATACTATTTCTAGAGGTACTTACTAAGTCCCAAAACAGTTTCTGGCTTGGAAAAACCTCACTGCGCAATGCAAAATGGCTACACAGCTTTGTAACAGTACTTGGAGTGCTTCACTATGTCTCTTGTACCTGTTTTGCATTAATCCCAGAGTGGACATCAAAACGCGATGGCATCACGCTCGCACTACCGCGCATGTGCGGGTAGACTGCTTGTACAGAGACGTAAAACCGAGGTCCCATCTGCCTGGATTGGTGGTAGTTTAGGTGGATGTTAAAGATCCCGTGGCACTTACCGAAAAGTGTAGGGGAAATTTTTATTTGAAACACATACAGAGAAAAACAAACAGAATTTACAAATCAAATCCAGAAGATGTGATCAAACATTTGGATAACTCATAAACCCTAAAAAAGTATATCAAACCCTAAACCATAAACCCTAAAACACTACTCTATTTACAGTGGCATGAAAAAGTATTTGCCCCCTTCCTGATTTTCTCTATTATTGCATGTTTGTCACACTGGATGTTTTCAGGTCTTTAGACAAAATATAATATTAGATAAAGGGAACCTGAGTGAACAAATAACACTTTTTTTTTTACTTATTTTATTTATTTAATGAAAAAAGTTAACCAACACCAACTGGCACTGTGTGAAAAAGTATTGCCCCTAGTTAAATCAAACCAATTAAAGGGATAATTAGAGTCAGCTGATTGAACACAGCCAGGCTTGATTACAGCCAGCCCTGCTCAATATAAACCTCACTTATTTTGGCCCTTACCATCAGAGTCACGTTGCCAGCACAAAGATTCAACAAGCACATTGTGCCATGATCAAAGGAAGTTCTTGAAAAGATCAGAAAAAAATGTGTTGCCCTCTATCAGTCTGGAAAGGGTTACAAAGCTATTTCTAAGGCTCTGGGACTCCATCGAACCACAGTGAGAGCCATAATCTCTCCAAATGGAGAACACTTGGAACAGTAATGAATCTTCCCAGGAGTGGGCGGCCTGCCAAAATTACTCCAAGGGCGCAGTGTAAAATCATCCAAGAAGTCTCAAAGGATCCTAAAACAACATCCAAAGAACTGCAGGCTTCTCTTGCCTCAGCTAAGGTCAGTGTTCATGACTCCACAATCAGAAAGAGACTGGACAAAAATGGGCTTCATGTGAGAGTAGCAAGGTGGAAACCACTGCTAACCAAGAAGAACATAAATGCTCGTCTCTCATTTGCCAAGAAGCACCTGGATGATCCAAAAGCCTTTTGGGAAAATGTTCTATGGACAGATGAGTCCAAAGTGGAACTTTTTGGTCAACATGGATCCCATAATGTCTCGCGCGTAAAGCAAACACAGCATTCCACAGTAAGAACACCATACCAACAGTCAAACATGGTGGTGGTAGTGTGATGGTGTGGGATGCTTTGCTGCCTAAGGACCTGGATGACTTGCCATAATTAAAGGAACCATGAATTCTGCTCTGTACCAGAAAATTCTTAAGGAGAATGTCCAGTCATCCTTCCGTCAGCTGAAACTGAAGCGTAGTTGGGTCATGCAGCAAGACAATGATCCAAAACACAAAAGCAAGTCCACATCAGAATGGCTAAAAGAAGTAAAATTAAAGTTTTGGGTGGCTAGTCAAAGTCCAGACTTAAACCCAATAGAGATGCTGTGGCAGGACCTGAAACGAGCAGTTCATGCTCGAAAACCTACCAAATGTTACTGAATTAAAGCAGTTCTGCGAGGAAGAGTGGGTTAAAATTCCTCCACAGTGATGTGAAAGACTGATATTGAATTATAGGAAGTGTTTGGTTGCAGTCATTGCAGCTAAGTGTGGTGTAACCAGTTATTAAGTGTAAGGGGGCAATTACTTTTTCACACAGTGCCAGTTGGTGTTGGTTAACTTTTTTTCATTAAATAAGTGAAATTAAAAAAAAAAAAAGTGTTATTTGTTCACTCAGGTTCCCTTTATCTAATATTACATTTTCTCTAAACACCTGAAAACATCCAGTGTGACAAATATGCAATAATAGAGAAAATCAGGAAGGGGGCAAATACTTTTTCACGCCACTGTATATTTGATAAAAAAAGTGAGACCCTTCCACCACATCAAAACCTGATGTGCTAAGAAAATTAAACAATCTGATTTATAAATATTCCAAAGCTCATTGCTAATTAGGATACTCAGACAATCATATGACATCCTATTCTGATGTAACACCCATTGACATCAGCCTTGCCAAAGATAAAATCTAAGGCAACAAAAAAAATATTGAAAGTATCAGGGTGAAATTGAGATAAACCTGCCACATGTTTACCTACTACGAGTATGTCGTAAGCTAAAAAACGAAGCCAGGGTAAATGCCATTTATGTGCCAAATAATCGCATGAGGCCATAGTATAAGAGCAATGTAATAGGAAATGTTCCATTGTTTCTGTCTGTGCTATGCACTCCATGTAGGGACAATTGCATTCAACTATACTTTTATGTTTAGCGTTACCCCTAAAATATAATCTGCCATAAACCATCAGCCAAAGGTTTCCCCACATTTTCTGTGGTATCCTTGAAAGTGTTAGTTGGTGTAAAATATAATAATTATCAACTGAGGGGCAATTTTTAAAACAAGGATCCCTAGGGTAATTGTTAAACATAATGGGCTGGATATTCAAACTGCGCTATTTTGTGGCACAAGCCCTTGCACTGCACAAAATAGTTGTGCAGGGGTGTGTCCAGAACGATAGTCAAAGGAGTTGAGCCCTTGAGCAACTCCTTTGAATATCACCCCCTGGCCATAGCCACTGTGCATGGCGCAGTGGAACTTGCGCCACTGCAAGTGGTCAGAATGGAGCATTCAACTTGCGGTGGTGCAAGTACCATTGCGCCATGTGCAAAATCCCCATATTCAAAAGGTGAGATGCAAATGGGGCCATAATTCATGCAAGGCACAGGGGGGGCCATTTGCATCTGATTATGGCCCCATTTGCATGCCATTAGCATGCAGGTGCGCCGATCCCCGAGGACTTGCACCTGGCACCCTGCCAGGCAGCAGCCGTCAGGGACCAATGCCCCCTGCAGCCCGATCGCGGGCGAAACAGTGTACAATCCCCACCACCACCCCCACTGGCCCGATCACAGGCATAGTTTAATCCCCCACCAGCCCGATCACGGGCAGCAATGTGGCTCCCCTGAATGTATCCCTGGTGGTCCAGTGGACCAAACGCCGACGCAGGCAGTGGTTGTCTAATAAACCCCTCCTCCTGCATTCATCCCTGGTGGTCCAGTGGACCGAAAAGCCCAATGCGGGTTGTAGTCATTTAAGAACCCTCCCCAACATAGCCCTGGTGGCTAGTGTCCCCCACCCCACCCACCCATGAAGCCCCACCACCTTCCCCGGCAGCTGGCGGGTGGCAGCATCCCACCCGCCTGCCACCCTGCTGCCCACTGACTGGATCAGCCTGGCAGGGGCTGCATGCTCATTGGTGCAGAGCAAGAGCCAATGGGCGTGCAGCCCATACCGTACAAGACAGTCCAGTTTTGTGAATGAATTAATGTACAGGGACTAGGTTGGGGGCCAGCCACAGGTGGCAGCTGCTGTGTTGCACCCTGCAATGCAGCAGCTCACCTGCAGGTGGCCCTCAACCTGTTTTTTTTGGCTCAAAGTTGTGCAGGTGCAGGTTGAGGGTTGCGCCTGCACAACTCTGCACAGCCATGCTGAACATCGGGCTATGCAGTTTATGCATGGTTCCTCCCCCTCCAGTTCAGCATGCATTCATTTGCATTGCGCTGTTGCTCAGCATGTTTTCTGTGGCGCACTGCCTCCTGCTGAATATGGCAGAATGGAGCAAGTTCGGACTTGCGCAGGCACAACCCTATTGCACATGGCGCAACCCTTTTGAATATCTGGGCCAATTTCTTTTATATAAGTTTTTTTGTAGAGAGTGTTATTAGACTGTGCTTCATAATACGCCATTTATATAATTTCTGAGTGGCAGGTAAAAAATTAGGGGGGATCTGTAAATGAGGATGAGGTTTAGGTGCTAACTGTGCCCATGCTTTGAGATAGACAGCTAAGACTTTCCTCATCCAGGCATCCGGGAATATACTAGTGGTATGTAATAAAGTACTGAAGGAATGTTTAAAAAATAAAGCATGGAAAAAAACAACAAACTCTATCATGTTAAGACCTCCTTTACTTAGCTCCAAATAAGTGTAATGCCTTTTAATGGGGTTCAGTTTTGAACCCCATAGCATTTGAAAACACAAACTGTAAAGTTGGGTCTCCAATTTAATGGGTAACGGATATAATGATGCTATAAACTGTAAAAGGAGCAAGATAAATTTTTTTCAAAATCGCTATACGTTTAAGTTTGGAAATCTTCCCCTGTCGCCATCTATTTACTTTTTGTTCTGCTTTGCTTAAACCCAAATCCCAATTTCTATCTGGCAGGTTTTGTGGCCCAAAAGTTATTCTCAAAATATTCAAAGGGGCAGAGGAAATTGAGAGTCCATACCATATGGAGTCTGGCTGAACCACAGGTCCTATAAAAAGACCTCTACTCTTATCCAAATTTAATTTGGCATTATAAACTGATTGGCACCCATCAATTATATTTAAAAAGGACTGGGTTTGTACAGGGTTAGAAAAAAAAGCACATGTGTCTTCCGCATAAGCTTGAATATATAGAGATTGTGGGATCTCAAGACCTGTGAGGCCTGTCCACTTCGGGGATGATAAAACTATATGAAGTAAAGGATCAAGGGGAAAAAATGTATAACAAAGGGCTTAAAGGGCAGCCTTGTCAGACCCCACAATGTACTGGAAAACTATGCCCTACCATACCTTTTATCATAGGTCTAACTGAAAAAAAAGAATATAATAACCTTAATTGGTTTATAAAAACCATAGGTATTCTATAGGTATGTAATACAGAAAATAAATAGTCATGAAGAACCCTATCAAAAGCTTTTCCTGGTCTATGGCCACTACACAACCAGGAAACCCTAAAATATTGCAGTGATATATCACATCCCGTATGGTACGTAAGGCCTGTTGAATATTCCTGTTAGATAGTCCATAGTACTGGACTGGAGAAATCACAAAAGCAGCATAAGTTTTCAAATGAGCATTTAGAATATGTGCCAGCACCTTATAATCAGTGTTCATGAGAACTATAGGTCTCCAATTTTGTATTTTTGAATGGTCCCCTTTTTTAATCAGGTAATACAGCAATCCTTCAGAAAAAGATGGGTGTATAGTATTATTTGAAACCCAATAAGTGTAAGTTATAAATAAACATTCTATTAAATGAGGAAGAAAGGCCTTATAGAATGAGTGTGGGATACCATCCAATCCTGGAGCTGGATGAGGCCTTAAGGCTTTAATGGCCTGTGAGATTTCATCTTTAGTAATAGGGGTTTGTAATTTTCCAATTTCTTCTGGTAAATCTGGAATATGTACTGAATGCAAAAACTGAGTTATGTGGGCAGATGGAATATGTACCTTTGGGCAGAAAGAGCCATAATGCCTCTGAATTTCAGATTCAAAATCTGATAAAGAAGAAACTGACCTACCATCTGGGGTATTCAAAGTTTCCATTAAGATTGTAGTTTTAACAGATTTACAAGCCTCGTAGGGGTCACCTATGGGGGAGGTTTTTGTATTATGACATAACATTGACTGAATTGATTTTGCTCTGGCAGTTTCAAACACCTTCATAGCATTTTTTATAATAGTAATCTGAGGTGTTTAATCATTCTTAGAAAGATTTGCCAGAGATTAGTTTATATAACTGTTGCCTGAGAGATAAATAGTGTAAAAATCAATATTTCCCTTCTTTTTTCCATATTTGGAAAACCAGTACTTAATGTCCATTTTAGTGTCCATCCACCCTTCACCTTTATCATCATATAGAAATTCAACAGATAATCTAGCCTGTAGTAAGGTGTGACCTCCTGAATAACCCATTTGTCCTGTAAAACAGAAACATTAAGCTTCCATCTTCCATGCAAAGTGGTCCTAGGAATAAAATGATGCACTGAAAAAAGTAACAATAAATGGCCTGAGAAGGTGACAGGAATAATGGATAATGAACCCTTGGGAACATTTATGGAAATGAAAATATAATCAATAGTAGATATGTAAGTGTTACGCTTATATGTAAATTTAGGACCATTAATATGTAGTTGATGGCAATTATGTAACCCAGCTGTGGAAACCATATGGTACAGGGCATTGGAATCACAATATATTTATTTTTTGTCACCTTTTTTCTGCTTATCCCCCAGTGGGTAGGGTACAATTAAAATCTCCACATAGAAAGATTTTATAATGTGTGACCAAAAAAGGCTGAATTGAATTCATAAGGAACACCTTTTCAGCTTTAATCTGAGAAGCATAGACTGAAATAAACCGAGAGTCCATGTTGTTCCAGAGAACATCGAGAACCAAAACCCTTCCAGGTATTAGGTCATATAATTTACGTAAAGTAAAATTAAAGGAATGAAAAAAAAAAAACACTCCATCAGCAGAGTCATGACCGAAGGACCAATAAGATGGACCCCAGACCCATTCTAGCTGAAAAAGGCGTACCTGTTCTTCTGTATAAATCCAGGTCTCCTGTATTGAACATACATCAATAGTTTTATCATGTAAATATTGAAAAACCATATTCCTTTTTTCATAATTTAACAAACTGTGTACATTTAATGAGCCAACCAAACCTCCAGCCATTCAAAGTTTACCCAGGTGAACCTATTACTAGGTTTTCTTCCCTTTTTTCTTCTTTTTCCCCTTATAATCACCCTCTGTAGTTTTTTGCAGCCCCTGATCAGTCATAGATTTCTGGGAGTCTGAATCCCCCACCTCCATTTCAGAATCACCCCAAGGGGTGAACAAAGTTGCATAAGAATTCTTAGATTCTGTCAGGGTGGGAGGGTCTGAGGAGAGTGATTTAGAAAATCTAGAAGATCTTCTGCAAGGTAAGGGATCGGGCAAGGGCAGACTATCAACCTCCTTCCGAGAAGAAGACATGTCTGTATAACAAACTGGGGTCAACATGTCAGAGTCCAGAAATAGCAGAACAGGGTTCTGGGGAACCTCCTCCTTTAAGTCTGGAATAGCAGGTTTGCAAACAGGAGATTAGGATCTACAGATGGACTGGAACTGGAAGAAGGGAGTGGAGAAGGTAAAGGTTTCAAAGGAGGAGGGGAGGATGGGGGCCGGGGACGGGGCAGAGAAGGAGGTGCAGAAAGAGTTTGAGGAACTCCCTGTGGGTCCTTATGGGTGGACAGAGCAGGTTCAGCCAGGTCTTGTGCCTGCTGAATAAGCAGATCAGGGCTTATACAACTAGCCTTATTGTGTGCTGCCCAAGGGCATTCCCCAAAATTGTGACCATATTCTTCACAAAAGTCACAGCGAGTATGGTTTGCACATTGTATTGTGTTGTGACCAATTTCACCGCAGTTGTTACAATGGGGTTTATCACAGGTGCTGCTGAGATGTGTGCGGGATCCACATCTATAGCAGGCCCAAGGCTGTACTGCATAAAAACACACACCCCGATCCCTCCCTAGAAGGAAGGAATTAGGTATATGCTCTATACCTGCCTCTCCCTGTCATAATTTGACCTTATACTTCTACCCACCTGTCCAGAAAAGCTCGCTATCAAGGATAACCTCAGGTGCCCCAAGAACCTCACATATTTGAGATAACCAGTATGAGAGATCTTCAACATGGACCCCTTCATTATGAAACATAATAGCAACATATTTAATCAGGGGTTTCATTACTGGGACAACTACAAAAGGGGTCCATGTTGGAGATGTCTTTACTTGCCATACCTCTCCCAAAACAGTTTTAATGCACAAGAGGTTCTAAAACTGACATCATAATTATCTTCCCCAGAGATATTAATAAAGGCATAGACTTCCTTAGGAGAAAAATGTAGAGAGTCTTTCAATACAATTTTCCCAACATGGTATCTATCCGGCCTGTCTGCCAGCCCCTCCTTATATTGTTTCCTGACAGCATTCCTCCGAGGAGCAGCCACTTGTTTAGAGTTGGAAAATAATTCAGATAACAGGGGCTTGGGGTCCTGGACAGGAGCTGATACTGAGGAGGGGGGGGAAGACCTTTTTCTATATTAGGACCAGATGGTAAAGGTGGAAAAGAATCAGGATCTGGAGGGCTTATAGCAGCTGAAACTTGATGAGATACATCTAAGTCTTGAGGGATGGAACAGACAGGAGGAACAGTTGCCAATCTGAAATCCCAGGCTTCCATTCTGCTGTGGACTGTGAAAAGGAAATGTCCCATGAAGGGTCTGGAGTCCAAGTTTCTGCCTTTGTTCTAGCCCAACCTGCCCCTGCAAGTGCTTTTTGGGGTGACCATTCATCATTATGTTGAAGAACTATAGATAAATGAAGCCCAGAATCATTGTTAATGGTAATTTTTCCACAGGGATTGTCAGCCTTGGTTTGCTTAATAGTACCCTTTTGTCTATCCAAATAGACCTTTTGCTTTACGGAAGCTGCCTGTTGTTCCATTTTCGGCAGAGATTTTGAAGGAAAGAAAAAATCTGTGGCCCCTGCCTGAGAGGTAGGCTGGGTCTGATACTGAATATTCTCCCCTTGATCCACTGCCAAAGGCTTCTTAAACACAAATCCTGCCGTTTTAGACAGAATCACCCCTGAGGTATTTTTTAAATTAGTTTCAAGCTGGGGCATACAGTGTTGCTCAAACAAACACTTGAGTCACAGAAAGGCTTTTCCGCGGTTGCTACAGATCAGGCTGACACATTGGCTATTCGGCTGTGCAAGCCGTGACTAAAGGAAGCGCTTTGTTTAACCACAGGCAGCTGTGCTGGTGAAGACTGCGGCTCTGAACAAACTGGGAGCTGTAAAACTTTCAGCGAGTGAGACTTGGCTTCATTTTTTTTTTCTCTCATTAGGAAGAGCCGACTCATTGTCCTTAGGCTCTAGGCACATACCAAACATGGTATTTTCACTGCCAGCCTTAAAAAACAACAGGTTTGCATTGAAAGGTAATGACTCACTCGATTCCTCCAGCCCAGTTTCTTTGACAGCTGAGTTTTGTTGGGTTTGACAGGCATGGGAGCTGGGATGACAGCAGCCGGCTGAGCCAGCCTGCTTGGCAAATTGTTGCGCAAGCGTTTCTTTTCCAGTAAATGTCATTCCTCTTCAGAACGGATGAGTTTTAAGAGCTCTTGCTGCTGTTTGTCTAAGTTAGTTTCCAGAGATAAATCCGTATATAAAATGGATGCCATATGCAAATCCTCCTTTGAAACATAGATATCCATGATGTCTTCCTTAGAATCATGTAAACTAGCTTTAAAACTTCCATCTTCAGCCTCTACCAAACACAGATCAGGAGATGAGGCCTGCTCTCCTATCTACAGCACTTCCACACCAGGATCCATGGGAGCCGCCATCTTGGTTCCACAGGAAAATGGGTCCCCCCTGCTCACAGGAAGCAGAGTAGGGTAATTTCCCCAGTGTCCTGGCCAAATTTCCCTCATACACTAAAAATACCACCAACAGCTTAATCTGGTTCAAGGTCAATTGGCATTCATCTGTAGCCCTCTCCCTCGGGTCGTGCCTGAAAATAGGAAGGATTTGTCTAGTGCACTTACCCAGTCAACAAAAACTAAATAAATAAAATTAAATTGCTGGCTCTAGATAGAAACCAGGGATTCATAGCAAAATGGGCACTGTAAGACTACCACAGTGTTCCCATCACATTTTTTAATGCATTCAAAAGACAATATGTTTTTACAAATGTAGAATATCAAATGAATCAACCTGAAAGGTAAAAATAAATCTAAAGAGATGAGATTTAAAGAAAAAGCTTCACACACTACCAACTATAGTGACAGGAGGTCATTGGAGAGACACTGGGTGACATGGACATAGACGGCTTAAATAATATATAACTTCTAATGCAATATATGAAATGAGTAGATTTGCTAATGTGATATGTCCTAAATGTCAAACAGTATCAATAAACTGTTGTATTAAATATGTTTATTTACCAAGTTTACACATTTCTAATGTCCATACATATAATCTCATATATTTCCTATACTAAATAATACATAATATATACACATTTCCAAATTGTATAATTTTGTGTGACAAAAAAATCAGGCTGGTGCAACCATGTGTGCAGCCATGTATACTAAATACATTATTTATATGTGTGTACCTGACACATAATGCAGAAGGTCAAAAGGTCACCATGTTGTTCTATGCACATGGTTTTATGTTTATACCTAATATATGATTCAAAAAATCAAAAGATCCCCCTACTGTTCTGTACCACAGGCTGCATGAAGTTAACACGAGTCTAAATTTCTGTCACTCTTCAAGTGGTCAAAGGTCAAAAAGGTCCCCATATTACCCTATGACAAAGGCTACATAAAGTTAACATGAGTCTGCATTTCTCTCACTGTACCTAGTTTCAATTGCATTATACATATTTTTTCTATGTTATAATGGTGACTAAGTGTCTAATGCTTTTTAGTATACCTATAGCAGGAGGTCAAAAGGTCAACCAAACAATTTAGTATATTTACATATTTTTAAACATCTATTTATTATAAAAAAATGTATTCTTCTAAATTTTATGGGGCCGCATAGCATGGTAGCACCATACTGCACTTGCACAACAATCTACAAAAGATAACATTTACTAACTAGGATTAATACAACTCTAGAAACCAGCCTGTGGCCAGGTATCCCTACCCTACTTCATCTACCAACCATATCTTTCTGCATCTAGGTACAAGCGTGCCAGTTGTTTTCTATATTTATCCCTATATTTTTATCTAATGTGTGCATGTAAAAAATCCATCTCATTTTAGCTGCTAACAAGGCTTCCCTGAGACTCCCTCCTCTAGAGGGGATAGATATTTTTTCTATGCCCCAAAATCTAAGTGAGGCCCCAGTGTGTGATGCCTCATTGAAATGTTTAGCAACTGGAGAGTTTTCATCATGATTTTTAATGTCCCCTTTATTTTCTTGAATCCTGCAACGTAATTCTAGACTTGTTTGTCCAATATATAACATATCACAGGGGCACTGAATCAGATATATTACTGCCTCAGTATTACAAGAGATGTGCTGTTTGGTAGCAAATCTTTCTTGTATATGGGGATGCACATAAATCTGCTTTTTAAATGTGTGGTTGCAGACACTACATCTACCACAAGGAACCATTCCTGGCATTAAAGGACCTACCAATAGCTGATTTCCAGCTATTTCCTGTGTCTTGAATTGTGAATGTACTAAAGTGTCTTGTAAGTTTTTAACTTGTTTAGCCACCATAATGGGCCTATTTTGTAATGGCTCTACATGTTCATTGTCCATCTGGACCAAATACCAATGCTTGTTGATAATTCTCCTTATGTCAGCCATTTTATGATTATACTTGCTGGAAAATACCACCCGTTGTATATCAGTTTTAGGTGCTTTTAGTTGTAGTAGATCTTCCCTATTTTTATCACTAATTCTCATTTCAGCTTGTCGTAACACATGGGCCCCTATTCTAGAATAGTTACACCTGGTGTAACAGCACTTGTGCCAAGTAGAATGGCGCAAGTAGCAACTTATGCCAGCAGTTGCGACATGCGCTATTCTACAATGTGGGCTGCGACATGTCGCAGGCCACTTGTGCTGAAAAGCTGTTATGCCAGCAGTTGAGCCATAAACCTCCTGCAACATGGCACTAGGGGGTTTACGGCAGCAGTTGCGCGCCATTAGAGAAGGGCAGCAACAAAGTCCCCAATGTTGGGATTCTACAAGAACTCCTGGAGGAGAACTAGCAATGTAAGTTACACCAGCTTTTAGCTGGTGTAACTTACAGATGCCTCCGGGGGTCCTGTAGACCCACTAGCAGCCCAGCAGTCAATCCACAGCTGCCCTCCCACCCATGCCCAGCCTACCCCAGTGGGTGCCCTGCAGGGCTGCCCAGACCCCCTGCCCCCAAAGTGTACAGTATCTGTCCCACAGGGCTGCCCACACACCCCTGCCCCTGAAGCATACAGTATCTGCCCCACAAGGCTGCCCACAACCCCTGCCCTCTGAATCCCTCATTGCAATATGCCCAGCAGGGTGGTGCAGTCAAACTCCCCACCCATGCCCCTACCCCAAGTCGCCACTGCAAATGTGGCATTTACCCAGTCCAGCCCTGGTAGTCTAGTGGCTCCCCACTCTTCCACAACCATGCCAGTCACCCAGCACCTCCCACCCATCCCAAGCCAGTGACAGGCACAGCCCCTCTCATCTCCATGGCCAGCCACCGACTGAGATCAGTAGGAGCACTACTGTAAGAACCGCGCTCAGAAATTGAATTTCTGAGCAGGTCT
Source organism: Neoceratodus forsteri (assembly GCA_016271365.2). Classification (NCBI taxonomy): domain Eukaryota; kingdom Metazoa; phylum Chordata; order Ceratodontiformes; family Ceratodontidae; genus Neoceratodus; species Neoceratodus forsteri. Next base: position 784,817,190 of record CM028137.1, read on the forward strand.
ATTCAGTAAGCTCTCCAACTGAACTCGGTCAGTGGCTAACGTGGTGGAGGCTAACGCTGGAATGGGTGAGAGGCTGGTGAATGATTATGGGTGAGAGGGCCTCCAGGCAGACTGGGATCCGATGCGTGTTTCAGTGGGGGGCATGGGTGGTGGCATCTTGGCTGAGCATGTGCAGCAAGACTGGGCAGGGGTGAGCAACTGTGGGCAGATAACCCACACTTCAGGGGAGCGAGAATGGCAACCTGAGCACAATGTGGCATGCTGGGCAGGGGTGCACTCCAACCTGCATTGGACCTGTTGTGGCTTGCGACATGCTCGCCAGGTGTGCCCTCTGTTCGGTGTACCTAGCTGCATGTCGCAAATCACAGGACTTAGACACAGAGACCCTGCCTCTTCTAGAATAGGGCACAGGGTCAATGTCACAGTTGCGATTGGCGCAAGTCGCATTTGTCGGTGACTTGTACCAACCTTCTAGAATCGGGCCCATGTTGTTTATAACCTTTAGCTCTAAATTTGTGTAACATCTGTTGTGTTTCTTGTACCATATTCTCCACCCTACTACAGTTTGGTTTAACCCTAGTAAGCTGAGCATGGGGATACTGTTCTTTAATTTGAGCTTGTGAATGCTCTTATGGTATAGCAAGATATTCCTATCTGTCAGGTTCCTGAAAAGAGATGTCTCAATGTTATTGTTTTCATTAATGATAAGTAAATCCAAGTATGGCACTTGATGCATATCATGGTTCATAACAAACTTCAAATTCCTATCTTTCAAGGTTTAGTTCCTCATGGAAAGCTTGAAGTTCCGCTATGGTGCCAGACCAGATCATAAAAATATCATCAATGTAACGTACTCATGTTACAATTTTATCATGATATTTATTTATATATGCACATCATATATGTACTTCTCCTCAAAGTCGGTCATGTAAGAATTAACATCTGTGGGGGCCATCATGGATCCCATCACTGTGCCCCTATTTTGCTGATAAAAGCAACCATCAAACTCAAAATAATTTCTTCTTAATATAATTTCTTCCATCACTTGTAAAATTATGGTCTTGGGCTTACAATTACTTGGTTTCTTATCAAGTATGTTCCCCTATACATTCAATACCTTGTAGTTGGGGGACTGGTGTATATAAATCTGTCACATCAGAAGTGGTCAAAATACTTTGGTCAGGGATGCCAGCCTCTGAAATGTGTCGTAGAAGTCTTATCATATCAGAAGTGTCTTTTATATATGATCTTGTATTTTCTATTAGGGTCTGCAGATGGAAATTTACATATTTGAACAAGGCTTCAAAGATAGAACCAATTCCAGACATGATGGGTTTACCTGGTGGATTTATAAGACTTTTATGTCTTTTGGAAGTACAATAAAATGTAGGAATCCTAGAAAATTCACAGTATAACAATTCTGCTTCCCATGTCTGAATCCACTCCATGGTAGTGTATTATTCTATCATGCAGTTGATTTCTGTTTTGATTTTATGTGTGGGGTCATCAGATAATAATTCATAATTGTCAACATTCTGAAGTAGCGTGAGGCACATTTCTTTATACTGTAACCTGTCCTGAATAACAATTCCACCCCCTATCTGCATTTTTAATTACAATCTGTTTGTCCTGTCTAAGATTCTCAAGTGCTTTATTTTCTAACTTTGTTAAGTTTCTTTATGATGGCTTCAGATCCTCACTGTTAAAAAATAATCCCATTTCCTTTTTTGTCTACATTTTGACAAAATGCCTCTATCCTATGGCTTCTACCAATGGGTGGGTTGTATTTTGATTTAATTTGTAGTTTTTGCCTTAGTTGTTGTTGATAAGTGTCTCCCACTACTTCAGTGTCATGACCAAATAAATTCTTAAATCTCCAGTTCCTAAAAAATCTTTGCAGATCTACTTCAAGATCAAAGAGATTCATTGGTAGTGTAGGTGCAAAGGAGAGACCCAGGCTTAACACTCTGTTCTCTGTTGATGTCAATGTTCTTTTACTCAAATTGAAGATTGGTATAGTATCAGCCTCTATGTCATTCTCCCTCTCCCTGGAGTAAATTGTCTTATGTTTTTTCCACCTTGTCCACCGCCCCTGTATGAAATCATGTCACTGCCACATTCTGAGATTCCATGTCCACACCACATTGTGAAATTGCACGTTGCCACCGCAATCTGAAATCAAGCATCCCAACCACATTTTAAAGTTGTACATTCTGAAACTATGCACCACCACTACATTACAAACCTGTGTGTCACTTCCACATTGCAAACCTGTGCATCACTGCCACATTCTGAACTTGTGTGTCACTGCCGAAACTGTGCATCACTGTCACATTCCAAAATTGTGCATTACTGCCACATTCCAAAACTGTATGTCATCACCACATTCTGAAGTTGTGCGTCATTGCCACATTCTGAAATTGTACATCATCACCACATTCCAAAATTGTGTTATCGCCACATCCCAAAATGTTGCGCTACTGCCATAATCCGAAATTGTACCTTCCTGCCACATTCTGAAATTGTACCTTCTTGCCACATTCTGAAACTGATTGTAAACTTCCACATTCCAAAATTTCCTGTCATTGTCACATTCTGTAAACATAAATTCCCACCATATTAAAAAATTGTACATCCCCACCACATTCTGAAAATGAGTTTCACTGCCACATTCTGATATTGCATGTACAAGACACATTCCAACTATATGCATTCCTGCTTCACTCTGAAATTTCATGCGACTACCACATTATGAAACCATGTCACTGCCACATTCTGAGATTCCACGTCCACGCCACATTGTGAAATTGCATGTTGCTACCGTAATCTAAAATCAAGCATCCCAACCACGTTTTGAAGTTGTACGTCACCACCACATGGCAAATTTATGCATCCATGACACATTATGAAATTATGTATCTCTGCCACCTTCTGCAACTGTGTCCCCTGCCTTTCAAAATTGTGTATCTCTGCCACATTTTAAAAATATATGATACCACCACATTATGAATTTCAGCATCCCTGCCACACTTCAAAATTGTGTGTCCCAGCTACAGTACTTTCTGAAATTGTGTCACTGCTGCATTCCACAATTGCAACCTGGTGAAATTTTGAAATCTCATCCCTGCAGTATTCTAAAAACTGCATTCAAGTTTGTCATTCAAAAGCCATGTTTGCTGCTGCATTTCAACCCCCCTATTGCATTCTGAAGTATTGCACCTTGCATCTATATATTGTGGAAGTGCATGCACTGACACACTCAGTGTCAGTTTTCCTTTTTCAGATGTTTACAACAAATGCAGTTTTAAATAACATGGGAGAAATAAGTCATGTAAGGTAGCTTGCAGGGAGGACTAGGCTATGAGTTCAGGTTATAAAATCATCAGTAGCTCTTCTCTGAAACTGGCTTTTTGAACAGGCAGTGAATTAAGGGCTACAAAATGACTTGTATTTGTTAAACGAAGTAACTTAGAGATCTGATTTTTGGCACGAGGTTAATTGAGGATATGCTGATCCGCATTCTGAATTTATTGATGCCAGAAGCTTTGGCCTGAGTCCCTCTTTAAAAGTAGGCACATCTAGGCAAGTGCACCAAGTAGTTTCTCAGACCACTTTTAAATCAACAAAACCATGTATAGTCAAAGCTTCTACATTAGTCGAAGTGCACTCAAAAAATATAACGCTAATGCTTATGTTTGAACATTATGTTGAATTTATTAATTTCACTTTTAAATCATTTGGTTGTAGACCACCTAACATCGGGTGGAACAGATCTCCAAGTTGAAGTACCAATGTAGGAAAATGATCTTTGACCCTGCCGAGTCTTGGTAAAATGCACAACAAAAAGTCATTATTATTAGTGTTAAAGATCTTGAAACTGGAACAAACTGAAATATAGTAGCTGACTTAAAAACCTATGTAACCCTGGTGCCGGGTATCTAAGGGCTACACTACTCCTGCCTTGCAGGCCTGACCAAGGTTGAGGGGCTTTGGTTCCCATTTTGATAAAACCATTTTTTCCCAAGATTACATAAATACACAGTGCCTCCATCCAGAGTATACCTTTAAGTGGGCTAGGATAATACCTGGCACAACCCCATGAGATGCTGTACGCACCCACAATACCACAATGCCACCCCAAACATGACCCATTAACCAAAACCCCATGTTTCAACATTTCTTGAATTAAAGGCTCATGCTGATAATATTTACAGTTGGTTGGAACTGGCATTAGTGGAGATTGCAGTTAAAATTGGCATGAGAATAATCATTTGGTGTTTAAAAATCAAACATTAATCACAGTGATGATAACATTTTGTTTTTATACAGGATACAAATTGTAAGGGCGTGGCCCCCATTTTCAGCAATGTCCTGTGGTTACAACAGATATAATAAAAAAATAACTTTGACAATTTACATACTGAACATTTTACATTTAGGCACAATAAATACAGGTATTCAAAAGTTCATTTAAAACAGACACAGCTTGAATGTGCCTATTTAAATATACTCTAAAAGTATTCCCCGTATCTGATCTGACTATCTAGCTAGCTGCATTAGATAGCAGAAACATGTAGTTAATGCCCACAATAAATACCAGTCCCAGGCTGTATTAGAACCTCTCAATTCTAACCATTTTCTGGGTACCCAGTACTAAGTTCTTAAAGATGCAGGCCTGTTAAACGTTGCAGCTGTGGTGGCCAGCATTGAAGCAGGTTGGGGCCCTTAAAGAAAAATTAGATGATCTCTAGATTTACTCTTTGGACACATCCTTACTGTAACTTGGACTCTGAAAACTGAACTTGTCAACAACTTTAACTATTTACAGTCCAACCTTGATTGGCAGAGGGTGAGTCTGCCTACTCATATTTATGAAGTCATAATCCGGTGCAGAAAAGCTTTGCTGAGGTTACAAACAGGAGCAGTGGATGACCCCATGTCTGGGGGGCTCTTGCAGCTTTCATTTCTGTAAACTTCTCTCAGCATGATAGTTGTCCCTTCTCTCTGGGGTTAACAGTCACATTCAGTACAGACCAGGCTGGGACCAGGGCCAGCGTGCTTCAGAGCCCAGTGTCTAGGCTGTACCCCTCAGAGGGAAGCACATATGGCAGTGCCTAGCTGGCACACTACCAGGCTGAACTCCAAAGCTGATTTAAAACAGTCTCTACCAGTCAACACATTTATACTTAGCACATTTATATTTACACATTTTAGTTCCTTTCAATGGGCACAATCACTTCAACCATGTGCCAACGCGGCCAACGTGGTCCTTTAGCCTTCAGGCACAGATTCTCACTGGTGGGTACTTTTCCTCTAAGGCTAGGGAAGACCCAGACTCACATAGTCCATGCAAACAATGACAGGCGGAGCTGGAGGCATGGCTTCCAACCACTTTAGACTTCACTTGGTAACTAACTAGATTACTGTAACATTCTCACAAGCTCAATCACAGATTCACAGTCCCACTTGGCTATGCTGGCATTTGCAGGTCCCCATGAACATTTCAGACAAAACTGGTCCTCACAGACACTATCAGGGAAAGCTCCATGTGCTTAGGGAACTCCCCATCCAGTCCGTTAAGTACTTTCAGACAGTCACAATCAGCATTCCACAAACTACTGATTCTTTCTCTGGTCACTTGGACAGATGTCCACCCAGTTCTCAAGCACTGGATAAATGCAGGGTGCAGCCAGATGATAGGCACTTCTGGGCCTTCTGGGCTTCTCTGCCCTAAACAGATTTCCAAACAGCTTAAACTTGCAAGTAGACATGTACTCACTCAGAAGGATTCAGAAGGGTTTCCTTTTCTGGATGTTTCAGAGTTCATCAGCACGCTCACTGCTGAGGCAGAAGCATTTCTTGCAGTTCTCGCACAGCTGCAGGTGGATGTTGGCTTCTTTTCCACATTTTCCTAATGTGGTAAGGCAAATGCTAGCCCTGAGGGACAAATTCTGGCAACCCCCAGGCCAGTGACTCTCACTTCTTACAGTCACTTTTCTCTCTGGCAAGAGAAAAGAGACCCTCTCTCCTGCAGAGGGGCTTCCACTGAAAACATTAGGCCCCTTCTTCCAGCTGGGGTCTAGAGCCCCCCCTCCCTGTGGAGGGGCTCGAGTCAAACTGAACTCAGCCTGCAAAGTCCCTGGATTTTGAGGAGCTCTTTAAGATTCCTGATTGGCAGAAATCACTTTTCTGTCTTGAAAATAAATATCCATTAGCCTCCTTCAATGCTTGATAGGTTCCCTGTTCTGGCACCTAAATTAAGCCCCTACTTTTTCCCCACAAGACTTTGGCAAAGTTCCAAGAGTCTCTGGAATTGTCCCAAGCTTTCTTGCACTGAAATCTTGGCTTTCTGATTGGCTGCTGCTCTGCAAATGTGGCTGCTTTAATACACAGCCCCATTGCAGTCCATTACAGTCCCACAATCAAGCTCCTGGTGCAGCCAGATAAAACATTTAATTCAATTCTTTGCCCCACAGGTCAATTACCACTACTGTGCCCTCTCAAATGCTGCCACCTTTAAACATTTATGTGTAGTCCCTCGCCTGTCACTGCTGCTGAAATATGCAGTACCCAAGCAGCAGACAGGCAGCTCACACAGTACCCTGATTACAGTCAGTGCAGCCATTACACATATTATTTATTTATGTAGCCCCTTTTATTCATTAACCCCTTTAGAGTCCTTTCAAATGCTGCCCTTATATGGCATTTATTTACAACTCTGCCTTCACTGTGGCTGCCGAAACATGCAACCTCAAAAGCAGAACAGACCTGCTCATGAATATTAACATCCTGGTTACTAATATTCATAGAGCTCAGCTAAACTCACAGCACAAACAGAGCTCTTTACTTAAAATATTTGGAGGATTTTGTCGGGCCCTGCCCAGGTCACCGGCCACCACCCAATGCCCTACAGGGATCAGGATCACCTTAGAAGTTATTCCTTGACAACAATTGTGGTCAGTAATCAGAGAGCACTTCTGTGCATACACAAACTTGCTGGCCAGCCATGAAGCATATGGGAAAATGGCTATTAGCTCCACAGTCAGTCCAAGCCCATAAAGGGCAAAAAAGAACAAAGGGGCTACAAGGTCTCACTTCAACTTGGGCAAAAAGGTGGTGACCTTTGGGGACATTTGGGGCAACCTGTAGGCACAGGAGACAAATGGGAGAAATGGGCAATAAGGTAAGCCCCCATTGGGGGGGTGTTACACCCTCCCCTACCTGAGAAAACTTGTTCTCACCAAGTCTGTGGCATATCTTAACACCCAATAAGTGGCATTTCAATTACTTTGAAACATTTAAACATTCAACTAGACATCTGGGGACAGATATTCAAAACTTAGCCCTGGGGCTAAATTAGCACTGCACAGCATGCTAAATTAGCTCTGAACCAGTAGCAAGCTATATTCAAAGGAATAACCCTGAGGCTAAACCTGCTGAATAGAGCATGCAAAGGAGGCAGTGCAAACAGGGCTGGAAGTGCAGTGCTATAATATCCCAGAAAAATAAGACAGCTCTGAATATAGCAAAAGGGAAGTGCAAAATGCAACAGCAGCTCAGTGGACACATAAGTGGAGTAAGGCAGAGCTGAAGTTGATGGACAATGTGTGTGAGCAATGAAGTGTTGCACAACTGCAAACAATATTGCAGGCCACACACTGCAGAACTGTGCTATGCTTTTGAGAGGATTGCCCAGGGCTAACCCGACTGCACTGTGCTAACACATTAGCCTGGTGCAAACACATTAGCCTGGGACAAATGTTTGCTATATTCAAATCTCCTATGCAAATAAGCCTACTTAGGCAATCCATGTGCAAACAGCCACATTAGCATCTCACTATGGCCTGCTTTGCATACATTACCATGTAGTTTGCCTGAAGCTATTTCATGGCGCACACAGCTCTGCCTGTAGGTCAGACTGAAACTACAGGTCAAGAGCCACAGGTTGTGATTGTGATGTGCACACAGCTCCACCTGTAGCTCAGACTGGAACTACAGGTTGGGAGCCACAGGTGGGGGTGTGCAAACAGCTTCACTTGTATGCCAAACCTGAGCAACAGTTTGGTAGCTGCAGACAATGGTTGATGGCAGGCTTGCACTGTGCATACAACTTAACCCGTCATCACTGATATGAGGAACAAAGATGCACAGTTTGAGGGACACTGATCCCCATACTGAGGGAGACATATGCAAACATGGGGATATAGGCTCAGAACACAGTGGAAAGCATTATGTGTACCTGTAGAAAGGGTCTGTGTCAGTCAGAGTCACAGAATATTGTACATGTACAGTATGCATGACAGTTTGAGTGAACAGCACAGTCTCTGTGTGAACAGTACCATGTCCCTGGGGGATGACTGAGGGACAAAGCAATTGTGAGGGGTACAATGAGGGATGACCCACATAATCAGGAGCAGTTTAGAGGTATGTCTCAGTGCACCCTGCTGAGGAGAGGACAGCTGAGAAGGCCCAGGGACTGCATGAGTCCCAGGCCAGGGGAACAAGCAGAAGCAGAGCCTTATGGACATGAAGAACTGTTGTCCCCTCCTTCAGTGCTGTAGTGTGGGTTCATGGATGGTCTCTGGAAGATGTGTAGGTGATACAAGTAGAGGCCATGACAGCATGAGCAACCTAATCCAGCATGTATGCACTAATGTTGGTGTGCATGAACGTCTGTAGGGTGGTCCCGTGCCCCTCCAACCCCGATCCTACATACGTGTTGAGATATGTATACATATATATTTGCATGGCAAAAATCTCTGTTTAATGCATCAGTTAGGGTTATTACACAGTGACAAAAGCAAGGAAATTTGGTGTTAGGGTTGAAAATCCTAACTGTGCATTGCCCCCCCCACCACCACCACATACACACATACATATACATGCAAGTAGGGGAAGGACCAAGGCAACACAACCAATCACACACATGCAGCAAGAGGTGTATAGCTATGTCACTGTAGGAAGTGGAGAAATCCAACTTCAGATATGATACATTATTTGCAAAGTTGTTCTTCGAGGTTAGTTCACATAAAGGTGAAGCAAGCTGACAGTAGTGAAAATGGTGTACCTCGCTTCGTTCTCACATATGGGTGGAGGAAGGCGTCATGGGCATCGCAATGTTAGTCTATGGCAAATTGCTCAATTTTGGAACAGGGTAACTTTGTAATCCTTAAGTATTGTAGCACATTAGCAGGAAAAAGCACATCTGTGGGACCAGGTGTTGCCATCCTGCAAATGTCAGCCCAAAGGACCCAACCATTTGCTTGCAGGATGATGGCAAAGATGTGCAGTAATTAGAAGCATACTTTCACAAAACACTGTCGCAAACACGAAAGTGTCATAGCACGATATGTGTTTAGTGGTGCATGGAATGTTTGGGATGACAGTTATAGTAGCAGTGACGACCCCATGCCACAGCCCAATGGGAACATGGGTGTGCGGTTACGTGGTTTAGATAGTTGTATGCTATTCCTGTTACCTTCTGCTGGTTCTGTGTGATTGATTGTGTTGCCTTGGTCCTTCCCATACTTGCATGTATGTGTGTGTGTGTGGTAGGGGTAGGGGTGGGGGAGAAAATGCGAAGTTAGGGTTTTCAGTCATAACACAGAAACATAGAAACATAGAATTTGATGGCAGATAAGGACCACTTGGCCCACCCAGTCTGCCCATTTCCCTACCTAATGGATAAGCTGCAGATCCTAGTTAACCAGCAGCCTACTTCTTCCTATCCCCACCCCTTAGAATTGCCTTATGACTGTCTCATGCATGCTTGAATTCCGCCACTGTTTTTGACTGCACAACCTCCTCTGGAAGGCCATTCCATGCATCCACAACCCTCTCTGTGAAAAAATACTTCCTTAAATTACCTCTGAGCCGCCCCCACCTTCAAATTGTGCCCCTTGTTCTTGCACACCTTTTTGGAAAGATGCTACCTCTTGGACTTTGTTGATTCCCTTGAGGTACTTGAAAGTTTCTATCATGTCCCTCTCTCCTTTCCTCGAGGCTATACATATTAAGCTCCTTAAGTCTCTCTTCATATGTCTTCCGGTGCAGACCCTGCACCATTTTAGTTGCCCTCCTCTGGACAGCTTCCATTCTGTCTATGTCTTTGCGAAGATTGGGTCTCCAGAACTGCACGCAGTACTCCAGATGGGGTCTCACCAGCTGTCATACAGAGGGATAATAACTTCCTGTTTTCTACTGGTGATGCCTCTCCCTATGCATCCCAGTATCCCCCCAGCCCTCCTTGCTGCCCTGTCACATTGCTTACCCACCTTTAGGTCACCTGATACGACTACCCCCAGGTCCCTTTCCATTTTTGCTGTTGTTAGTATCGCACCCCCCATTGTGCACTCTTCCCTTGGGTTTTTGTTTCCCAGGTGCATTATCTTGCACTTCTTAGCATTGAATCTAAGCTGCCATACATTTGACCATTCCTCTAACCTTGCCAAGTCCCTTCTCATCCTTTCCACCCCACCTTGTGTATCAACTCTGTTGCAGATCTTTGTGTCATCTGCAAAGAGACATACTTTTCCTTCCAGTCCCTCTGCAATGTCACTTATAAAGACATTGAAGAGGACTGGTCCTAATACTGAACCCTGCGGTACCCCACTAGTAACCCCCCTTTCTTCAGAGTGGACTCCATTTACTATTGCCCTCTGTGTCCTATTCTCCAGCCAATTCTTTACCCAGGCTGTTATCTTGGGACTCACTCCTAGGCTGGCTAACTTGTATATTAATCTTTTGTGTGGGACTGTGTCATATGCCTTGCTAAAGTCTAGGTAGGCCATGTCCACAGCCCCTCCCTGATCTACTACTTTGGTTACCCAGTCAAAGAAATCTATCAGATTCGTCTGGCATGACCTTCCCTCTGTGAATCCATGCTGCGTTGGGTCCTGTGCCCCTCTGGCCTCTAGATACTCGCAGTTCTTTCCTTCAGAAGTGATTCCATCATTTTCTCTATCACTGAAGTTAAACTAACAGGTCTGTAGTTTCCTGCTTCTGCCTTGCTCCCACTTTTGTGAAGGGAATCACATCTGCCCTTCTCCAGTCCTCGGGTACCACCCCATCCTCCCATGATTTGTTAAAGAGGGTAGTCAGTGGTGTCACTAGTTCTACCCTTAGTTCTTTAAATTCTGGGATGAATCCCATCAGCCCCATTGTTTTGTCCACCTTCAGTTTTAAGAGTCCTTTCAGAACCCTTTCTTCTGTAAATGGGCTGGTATCAGCTTCTTTATCCAGAGTGTTTCTATTGTTTGTTTTAGGTATCTCCCCCTCTTCATTTGTAAATACTGAGCAAAAATATTTGTTTAGTATCTCTGCCTTTTCACAGACACCCTCTGCCCACCCCTTCCCCTTTATTAAGCCTCACTATCCCTCCCTTGGTCTTTCTTCACTCCCTGATGTACCTATAAAAGGTTTTATCCTCCTTCTTAACTGAGTTGGCTATCTTTTCCTCAGTTTGGGCCTTTGCTGTTCTGACTGCCTTCCCAGCTTCCTTTTGCTTTAACTGATACAGTTCTCTGTCCTGCTCCTTCTGTGATTCTTTGTACTTTGTGAATGCTTTTTTTTTCTCTTGAACCTTCACTGCCACTTCCTTTGAGAACCATAGTGGTTTCTTACATCATTTTGTTTTGTTTATTTGCTTCACACAAAGGCTTGTTGCACCCATTTGCTAATGCATTCCTTAGGCACTCACCCATTTTGGCAAAGTCAGCCCTCCTAAAGTCCAGTACTTTTGCCTTTGTATGGCTTGACTCTATTGCTGTGTTTATTGTGAACTATACTGTTCGATGGTCGCTAGTTCCCAGATGGCTATCCACTTCTACATCTGTGATCCTCTCTCCATCTCAATTTGAGAGAACCAGGTCTAAGATTGCTCCCTCTTGAGTGGGTTCAATACTAGTTGTCTAAGGCATGCCCCTGTAGGGCATCTAGAATAACCCCACTCTTGAAGTGGCTGCTGCAACTGCACTCCAGTTAACATCTGGCATATTCAGATCACCCATTAGCAATATCTCCCTTTTTCTACCATTCTAAGTATACTTTCTATCATTTCCTTGTCCATTTCCTCCTCCTGAGAGGGGTCTGTCTACAACCCTATGCGGATTGTGGTGCCATTGCCTATCTCAGATTGACCCACAGTGCTTCTTCTCCTCCCTGTTTACCCTTTTGTTCTGTTGCTTTTACTTCTTCCCTTATGTAAAGAGCTACTCCTTCTCCTCTTTTACCCTCCCTGTCCCTCCTGTAGATAGTGTATCCTGGTATGTTTATGTCCCAGTCATGATTTTGTGTGTACCATGTTTCTGTGACTGCCATGATATCCAGATGTTCCTCCGCCATCAAGGCCACTAATTCAGGAAGCTTGTTACCCAGACTATGGGCATTGTTACTCATTGCTCTCCATTTTTTGATGGCTTTACCTTCTGTTGCAGCATCCCCCACTGACCTTTCTACCTCAGTCTTTTTCTCATCTAGTACCCTGTTTTGTAGGGAGAGGCTGGGATTTTCCTGCTGCTTATCAGTGCCTCCCCCCTTGACTAGTTTAAAAGCTTCCCAATGAAGCATTCAAACTGATTGCTCAAAAGACTTGTTCCCTTCCTGGACAGATGCAGACCATCCTGCCAGTATAGGCTGGTGTCCCTCCAGGTGGAAACCCAGTCCCCAATGAAGCCGAACCCCTGGGCTCCACACCATTTTTTCAACCATACATTAAACTGCATGGTGCAAAGTACCCTCGCCTCACCCATGCCATTGACAGGCAGCACCTCTGAGAAGGATACTGTGTGTGCTACTTGTCTTAGGCCCCTCCCCAACTCTACAAAGTCCTCCTGCACTGCTCTAATCTCATGATGAGCCAAGTTATTTGTCCCTAGTAACACTGAATTTCCTTGCTTTTTGTCACTGTGGAACAACCCTAACTGATGCATTAAACGGAGTTTTTTGTCATGAATTTCCCTTATTTTTGAGAATGTGCACTATAAATAGTGAAGTAACGGTAACGCAAACACAAGTGCAAACAGTAACGCACATGGTGACACAAACATTAATGATCACGCAAACAGTAATAGAAATGCAAGCCCAAACATTAATGAAAACAGAAACACAAACGCAAGCACGTACGCAAATGCAAATTGTTATGCGCACATTCATGGTAATGCAATTGGAAATGCAAATGCTGATGGTAACACCAACTATGACGCCAAAGGAAACACAAATGGAAAGGGAAATGCAAACGGAAGCACGTCCACAAACACAAATGGTAATACACATGGGGATGCAAAAGAAAAAGCAAACAAAACCAGTGATGGAAATGCAAATGTTAACAGTAACACAAATGCGAATGCAAAGGGTAATGCACACGGTGGCGTAGATGGGAATGCTAATGCAAACAGTTACGGAAATGCAAGTGGGAATGCTAACTGTAACAATAACGGAAACATGCACCCGTTTCCCCCACAAAAGCTGCATTGAGAAACACAGTGAACACAAAAAAATGTATGCATAATAATGGGTCTCAGAGCACAAAATGAATACTTGGAATACTAAATTGCTTATATCTCAGGAAAAAATTTAAATTTTATTTTATTTATGACTTTCCTGGCTAGATTTGCACTTAGCCCCCTAGTGGGAGGCTAAGCATTTTTCTGACGAAAAATCTGTATCTCAAAACCTTTTCTGAGATACGGGCCCGGAAAAGTGCGGCAGACGCTGTAATGTTAGCCTATGGGACAAATAGTCAACTTCAGAGTACTGTAACTTTGCAGCCCTCTAATATTTTGTCACCAAACCACCAAAAGGCACATCTGTGGGATCTTGGCTTTCTTCCCTCTAAATTTCAGCCCAAAAGACCAAACCATTCTTTTACAGCAGGGTGGCAAAGATTTCCTATTCTTTTGGGCATAGTGTCGCAAAGTAGTGTCGCAAATCATGACACTTTTGAAAAAAAAATCACGAAAGTGTCGAATATGCGACACTACTTTGTGACACTACTGTTTACAAAAATTTCAAAAACATATTTCTGGGGTGTTTAACCCCCCCGTAAAAGACATGGCTAGTATCCTCAGGGCTCGACTAGGTGAACACAAAAATAAGTGTGTCCCTAGAAGGTCCCAAATTTAAATGCCAAGCATTTCTGTGACCAGTGACTGAAAAAAAAAATGGCTGACTCACGAAACTACAGCGGTCAGTTGCGACACTAAAAACTACTTTTGCGACACTGTCTAATAGTTTGTTAGCTTTTCCCATTGACTATAATGGGAAACTTGTTTTTTGAATAACTTTTGAACTGTTTAATATTTTTTCCTGAAATCTTTGAAAGGCACAGCAGGGACCCCAGCTGCATGTTCTCTGAAGGTTTTGAACTAGTCGCAAAAACTGTGTGACCTGTAGGCACGAGCAAAGAATGCGAAAAAAGCATAAATGCGACTTTCTATTTCACTTTATAGCTCTGCAACCGTATATCCGACCATTACAAAGGTTGGCAGATCCAGAGATCTATAGTACTGCTCCATGCCTGCTAAATGTCAGGCCAATCCATCATACAGAGGCAAAGTTATTAAGCAGCAAAATTTCACACTTTAACCTTAAATTGGGTACTCAACCCTAACTATAGTGGCACTGCCATGCCACTATATATATATATATATATATATATATATATATATATATATATATATCTCAAAACAAAATGGTTATATTAAATGCATGCTGAAAATAGAAAATAGAGTTAAAATCTCGTTTCGACCTTAGGTCTTCTTCAGAAAATATCTAAAAGAAAAAAAACAAAGTGTACAGGGAGGTAAAGAGGTATATATATATATATATATATATATATATATATATATATATATATATATGGAAAAATGGAGGCTCAGGAGAATAAGTGATAAATGGCAATATTAAGAGAGATCTGTGAAACATAAAGGTGATGATGGGAAAGATAAAGCATAATGGGAGTGAAAGAGCTAGGGAAGTCCCCAGGTGGGGACTAATTAACAAGACCTAGTAAGAAGGCTGAAAGGTGACAAATGTGTGGGAAGGAGAAAGAGATGGAGACTTATGGTGAAAATGAAAAATAAATTAAATGAGTACAAATACAAATAGACTTTAGGGAAAATAAGGGGTGGCTGAAATATATTAGTGGAAAATAAGTCTATCATTTAAACCAGAGGGCTGCTGGGAGCCAGGGCGGATGATCAGCTTGGCTTCCATAATTTTTCTATGGTCAGCATCCCAGAAGCCCTGCTGAAGGACACAAACAGAAAGGTAATTGACACTGTGGCCCCTGTATATATTTGTACAATGGGGGTGAGACATATTCCAGTGAAATAAACCATGTTATTTTCACGCAGTGAAATAAATCCTGATGACATCAGCAGAGTTAAAATAAATACCATTTATTACACCCCCAAAACCATACTAAACCCGTGCAAACTGCGCAAAGCCACCAATTACACAAAGCTGTGCAATGCGGCGCTAAACCCACGCTAATCCCGTGCAAATTATACATTTTGCAACAGTGCTCCATTGTATAAATAGGATACACGATGGGCATATCGTGGAATATTAAAAATATTTTCACTCCTCCTTCGTGAGCACTGTATATTCCACTCGTGCCTTCAGCACTCATGAAATATCCAGGCTCACTCTGCAGGAGTGAAAATATTTTCCATATTCCACTTGTGCCCATCATGTATCTATCTCTCTCTCTCTCTATATATATATATATATATATATGTGTATATATATATATATATATATATACACACATATAAATATATATACATATATATAGATGGGATATACAATGGTGAGCTGTTAGATAAATGATTTAGCTACACAATTGCTGTTTGACCTTGGGCAACCTCACGAGTGGCATAAGCCACGAGTGAGATGTCCGAGGTCAAACATCATGAGTGCAGATAAATTATTTATCTGACAGCTCACCACTGTATATTTCATTTATGCAATAGGGATGCTTTCTGTCAGTGCAGGGACATTTGCCTTTGATTGTTTATCTTTTTTTGTGTACGTTTGTCAAAAAAGTGAATACAAAAATTCAATTTTATGCTCTTTTTTTGCTAATTGTAAAAACATCTATAAGGTATCTATGAATGAGATACCACTCATTTAGTAGATAATTTTGTGCTGCACAACTTTCATGCTCACAGCACTTTGCTCTTTTTTCATTTTAAAGTTATTTGCATTTGAATGTAATTAGTACTGGTACTGAGGCTGAACATTCTAAATGAGTTTTGTAGTTATTATGATATATCTACTATGCATATAAATCTGTAGACACTAACTTGTTTTTTTTTCCTCTTTTAGATATTTTCTGAAGAAGACCTAAGGTCAAAATGTAGATTTTTAACTCTATTTTTTATTTTCAGCGTGCATTTAATATAACCATTTTGTTTTACTTTTAAATCTGTGATGATTTGTCTACTATTTGTATAAATGTAAAATTTTGAATTTATCTCATAGTAGCTCAGATTTATCACATAGGATTTATGTCCATGCCTATTGCATAAATATATATATATATATATATATATATATATATATAATCAATCAAGTCTTTATTTAACCAGGTGATCACCTTGAGACAAGCTCATTTTTATGTTTGCTTGCACGCATGTGCAAGAAACATAGTGCCATCATCCGAGTTTTTGGAGGTGTGGAAGCCCTCTTCCAATTCAGTGTGTTTGCAGGCGTGGCCGCAGTTCTCCAATGCCTGCTGGAGCTGTCTATGACAGCAGTCCAAAATGCAGTGGAGTACAGTTGAAAGGGGGAGCTACGCTTCAGTGAGCAGCAATAAGATATCGCCTGCTCATGCACACTCCCCATATAACACACACACGCATGCGCATGCTGCATGTTCACCCCCATGCACACACTGTATAGTGGGCTGAGGTGCCCAATCCCATCAGCTGTGCTGCACTCCCCCCAACAGAGTTCCACAAGCCACGCTAAGGTGCCCAATCATATTATTAATACGTATAGCCGACGTAAGCCCAATCCTCCGTCGGCTCCACTGTCCCCGAGCACAGGTGCCACACTGAGCCCACCCCAGCATGGCAACAGATGCTGTCATCGATGGGGTACCCACCCCCGTCGGCTCACGCCCAAACAGCCGTCCCTTGGCGCACACTGGGGCCACCCCAGCATGGCAACAGATGCTGTCACCAGCAGGAGTGCCAATCCTCCGTCTGGCTCCATGCCATCCTTGTGCCATGCTGGAGGCCCACCCCAGCATGGCAAATGCCTTCGTCGTCTCCATTGTTTAAAAAAAAAACTGAAATAGAAAACGGTCCCTCGTTGACTCTTCCCCACCAGCGCCCACCCACTGCACACCCTGTCTCCCTACACACCCCTCACCCCATACTTACCTCCGGACTCTGGCGCGACGATCTTTGGTGGACCGGGAACACGTCTGCACTCTTCAAAGCCGACCGCGAACTGAGGAAATGCCGGTAAGCTGTATAATGGGATAGATAGGGTTTTTTCAACTTTGCTGCATATCTCAGGCATTTTTGGAATTTTTGCACCAAATTTTCAACATGGGGTTTTTCAGACCCCTTCTCATGAATGCTCTCACTGTCATGGTGTTAATCAGGCCCGAAGGGTGATTTCGTAGTCACTGCGCGAAATCACCTTTCAGGACCAAGTAACAAAATGACACTGCCACTGTTCATAAGGTGGGCTCTCAAAAAGCCAAGTTGAAATTTTGGTGGAAAAATTCCTAAAAATGACTGTTTTACGAGCGTGCATTGCGTAGTTCCTATGCAAGCTCGTAAGTTCGTGAATTTTCAATATTTTCACTCCAGATTTTCAACATTGCCATTTTACCACACCTCCTTATGAGCAGTACAGCTGTCATTTTTCACATCTTGCCCAAAACGTGTTTCCACCCATGTAGCGCACAATGGCACAGTCAGTGTGCGAAATCAATGTATGGGACACATTAAGAAAATCACAGTGACACTGTTAATGAGCAGAGGTCTTAAAATGGCTATGTTGAAAATTTGGTGAAAAAATTCATAAAAATGACTGTTTTACGAGCGTGCGTTTCGCAGCTCCTACACACGCTCGTAAGTTTGTGACTTTTCAATATTTTCAATCCAGATTTTCAACACTGTCATTTTATTACACTTCCTTATGAGCAGTACAGCTGTCATTTGTCACATGTTGCCCAAAATGTGTTTCCGCACATGTAGTGCACAATGGTGCAGTCGATGTGCGAAAGCAATGTTTGGGACAGATTAAGAAAATCACAGTTACACTGTTCATGAACAGAGGTCTTAAAATGGCTATGTTGAAAATTTGGTGACAAAAGTTCATAAAATGACTGTGTTACGAGTGAGCATTGCGCGGTTTCCACGCACCCTCGTAAGTTCATGACTTTGTAATATTTTCAGTCCAGATTTTCAGCAGTGGCATTTTTCTGCACTTCCTTATGAACAGTACAGCTGTCATTTTTCACAACATGGCCAAAATGTGTTTTCACACTTTCAGCGCAGAGATGCGTGGTCACTGTGGGAAATCTTTGTTGGGGACAGATAAAGAAAATCACAGTGACACTGTTCATGGTCAGAGGTCCCAAAATGCCTGTGTTGACAATCTGCTGTAAAAAATCCCCAAACTAATTACATT
The DNA here is from genome assembly GCA_016271365.2 of Neoceratodus forsteri. Taxonomy (NCBI): domain Eukaryota; kingdom Metazoa; phylum Chordata; order Ceratodontiformes; family Ceratodontidae; genus Neoceratodus; species Neoceratodus forsteri. The sequence goes on from CM028137.1 coordinate 784,835,844, forward strand.
ATGGGTGTGCGTTGCACAGTTTCTATGCATGCTCGTGACTTCACCAGTTTTTTTAATATTTTTACTTCAGATTTGCAACATTGCTATTTTTTACACCTCCCCATGAACAGTACAGCTGTCATTTTTCACATCCTGTTCGGAATGTGTTTTTGCACCTGTGGTGCTCAATGCCGTAGTCGCTGTGCATAAGCACCTTTGGCTAACAAACTGATATTGCCACTGTTCATGAGGTGGGGGTCACAAAAAAAACATGTTGAAAATTTGGAGTGAAAATACCAACGAACGTCTGAGATGTTAGGGTTTCCAACCATAACGCCCCACCCTGTAGAGAATGGCAGGCATCAGGGGTGTGACTTGGGATTCTTGCCTGTAATGCTCATACCATTCCACACCATGCAGCCAGTGAGAGGCATTGAGGTATGATTTGGACTCTTCTGCCCCAAAGTTCACCCCGTTCTCCTATACAGCACCCATCTCACCATATTTCCTGATGGAATGGGTGCGCATAAGGGCCAAAGACCCCAAGGCACACCGTGACACTTGTCAGTGTCTGCAGGGTAGGGTGTGCTGAAATGGCGTGGCCGTTATGCCTGATGACCCAAAGGCACACCCCAATGCCTGTCACTCTCTGCAGGGTGGTGGTGGGGTTGGCTTCAGTTCAATACTTCACTGCCATTCCGATTATGCAGCTCTGTAATTTCTACACTACCACTGCCAATGCCAGCAAGCAAACATTCGGCATTGACAAATGCTTGTTTAAGGTGGACCTAGACAGCATACATGATCCATACATAAGCAGGGAGTACACAACAGAAATATGCAACTGAACAAGTTACAAATCAAAGTTGAAACAATACAATTTACAATGCACAATATAAAATATAGAGGTACTGGCACAGTGGCAGCTACGTATAATTAATATGTACAATAAATACATAGATCAAACTGAATGCAATAACATAACAGACCTTAGGAAAACACAGAGGGAAAGGGTTTGTAAGCATTCAAGCATTTAAAGTATGGAATGAGGCATAAGGAGGACTGAATATTCAAAGTGCCAGGGGGTCCCCAGTATGGGGAGCATCTATTGGCTGGGGACGTGTGACAACAAACCAGGGGAAACAATTATTAGAGCTGGGGGCAACGAGTGGAGGGTCTCTTTTGATTATGTGGCAAGAGGCAATTGGTAGGAAGGAAGCAAGGCGCAGGGCTTCTTTGTAAGGCCTACAACAGGTATTAAGACTGCTACTAGAGAAGAGATAGGAAGGATGTACAGTATTAAGAGGTGCCAGGGGACACCGTCCACTGGCCTAGTATGCAGAGTTCATGAAGAAACAATTAGGGGAAGCAGTTACAAGATTCCTTGAACAAATGCTCATAGAGAATTTTGAATGAGGACAAGTTGATGGGGTTGACTAATTTTAGGTTTTTTTGCAATTTGCTCCAAAGTTGAGGTAGTGAAAAGATTATAGATGACCTTCCAAACCGTGATTGGACCTTGGGAATGGATAAGGAGATAAGTGAGGAACTTCTTAAGGAATACTTACATTCCACAGTTAGAGGAAGGCAGTCTGAAATATATTGTGGCAGCTTCTTTGTGATTGCTCTGTAGGCCCAGAGTACAGCATTTCTTTGTCTTCTGCAATTAAGAGATGTTCACTCTACTACAGCATAGAGGGAACAGTGATGAGTAAGATAAGGAACACCAGAATTAAATCTTGTGGCTCTATGATATGGTGCATCGAGTTTTGCTAATGCAGAGTCAGGGCCTTGGCCATAAAGGAAGTCAATGTAGTCCAGTACGGAAAAGAAGGTTGTTTGGATCAGTCTCTTCTTAGCATCCTGGGTAAGGAGGTGTTTGATCCTGTAAAAGAGTACTAGCCTCTGCTTGAGTTTTTTTGCCAGTTCTTCAATATGATCCAAGAAGGAGAGTTTGTGATCTTTCCAGACCCCCAGATATTTGAACTTTGGTTATGAAGTCCAGGGATTCACCAAGAAGTGTGGGGATTTGGGGTAGGGATCCTAGTGTAACTGGATTGGCAGCATTTGCAAAGGGTAATGTAACCCCCTTCTTACCCGGGGTTACTAGAATCCCAGTAAGACCTAGTGGTAGGCAGGGAAGGCAGTTTGTGAAACTCCAGTTCAATGGGTTTCACACTGTCTCACTCTGTTCTCAATCTCAGCTGAGACTGAGGGATGACATCACCAATAGAACTATCGCAGCTGCATGAGCCACATTAGAATCTGCAGCAAAGGGAGTTAGTTAGAACGTTGGGAATTTTGAAGTCAGTCTTCAGTTCAGTCTTCAGTGAGTGGAGTGAGAAGTTGGGAGCTTGCTGGTAAAGCAGCTCAGTGAAGGCTCCAGGAGCCCCAGCCCTGACAGAGGGCTACTTTTCAGTAATAAGGTGTGTGTCCCCACCTTAAAGAGAGACACAGAAGATTACTGAAGCGGTGGAGACCACTGTTTTCGGGTCTCAGTGCCCCCTCCCTTCGGGGGGGGGGATGGAAAGGTTTCCCTGCAGGTTCCTGGGGCAACCCCCTAATTCTGTTTGTGGAGGAAAAGCTGCCTGTTTGTTCCAGTATTTATTTGGGAGAAAAGAAGATTTGTGAGTCGCCTGTGGGGCACCTGCAATGTGAGGGTGAGTGTCTGCTCTTGCTAAAAGGGCCTATGTTTTTCACCCTGGGACTTGTGTGACAATGTGGGGATTGAACTACTAAATATTGGGAAGCCTAGAGTAATGGGCTAAGGAAAGTAAAAGTAGTTTTAAGTCCAGAGTTTGTTGGGATACAAATAATATGTAGAGGTGATGTGACAGACGACTACCCTTAATCTACATTTGAAAGTTCAGTAAAGGAATTGTTCAGTTTCCAGAGAAATGGCGGGTATGGGCTGTGGGAACTGGAGGTGGGTGGCCCCCCATCTTTAGTGACCAGGTTCACCTCTACGGATTTCTTCTGTGGATTTCTACTTTACCTCAGGCACTTGGCCAGTGATGGGGGAAGTACCCAGGCGATGGATTGTGAGAAGAATTCTCTAGGAGTCGAAGACTCTAGTGTGGTTTGGGGAGCCATGACAGGATAATTGGTTCATTCCTCCAATGGACCTCGAATGGGATAATTGGTTCATTCTTCCAATGGACCGCGGATCAAGTGGCCGGCGGGAGAGCCGGGCCAGTGGGGAAAATCCAAGTGTGTACAAGTCAGGCTGTGTATCCAAAGCTGCGTGCAAGTCCAGGCTGTGTGTCTGGTGGATTTAGAGCCTGAGGGCTGGAAATACTGATAAAGTGTTCTGTTGTCTCTAATCTGCATTACCAGGAAATGTAGCCACATGGGGGTCCATCTATGCTTTGTTTGTTCAGCTTGGATGTGAATAAAAGCCACACTGAAGAATCCCATTCCTGGTTCTGGACATTACAGTTATTGCTTCCTGTGTTCGGATTTACTTGGGTGCCCCTGTGCAGAATAGCCAAACATAGGTCCCCAGTGCCGAGTAACCTCATCCTCCCCGAACCCAGTCCCCACCAGGTACTGCTGTCAGCTTCAACAGCATGCCACCTGTCGTTTTGCTAGAAAGGCAGGGGTGAGGGGTTACAGTAAAAATAGCATTGCCTTTGTCTTTTTAGCATTCAAAAGAAGTTTTTGCTTCAGTAGGTGGAGTTGCAGCTCATTCAATTCCTTTTATAGGTCCATACAACCTGCTTCAGGGGTTGGATTGTCAATGTAGAGTACCATGTCATCAGCAAATAGATGAATATTGGCTGAATTAATTCCCGCGTCAGTACCATTTATGTAAACTTCAAAGAGCAATGGGCCCAGTATGGAGCCCTGTGGTACACCTCTCAATAAGAATTTCAGCAGTGAGAGCTCCCATTTTGCTTTTACCTGCTGCTGTCGACCACTAAGGTAGTTTGAGAAGCAACGCAAGGATGGGGGTCCAGGCCTAGCTCATGGACAGACACTAAAAGCAAGTCATGGTCGACAGTGTCGAAGGCCCTACTTAGGTCCAAGAACACAGCATGTACAAAGTTTTTAGTATCTTGGGCATGTTGCCAGTCATTGGTCACCTTTGCAAGGGTCGTGATTGTACTGTGACATGGCCTAAAGCCTGATTGCAGTGAGTTTAGCAGGTTTGTGGATTCCAGGTAATTCCATAGTTGTATGCTTACTATTTTCTCCAATATTTTAGATAGGCTAGGAAGCAAGTAGATTTGTCTGTAGTTATTTAAATCTGTAGGATCTCCTGATTTGAATAATGGTATTACAAGCAATTTTCCAAATAGTTAGACGATCCCCCTAGGAGAGTGATAGGTTTAGAAGATGCGTAATTGGCACTGTCAGGACATGGTGGCTAAGTTTAAGGAAGTAAGGGTCTAAGAAGTTAGCACCAGCACTCTTCCAGATATCTAACTGTAACAGTAGGTATTTGACTTCTTTCAGAGAAACAGGCTGAAACGAGAATACAGCCCCATTATTAGGATTGTCGATGGCCGGTGTTCCAGAATCATGAACACCAATTTGATTATGGAGGTTGTTAGCTGGGGACATGTCAAAGGCAAGCCTGGCAGTAGCAAAATCATTATTAAGGAGATCCAAAATTGCCAGTTTATCTCTAAATGAGGTGTCACCAGAGGTGATTTTTATGGGTAGGGAGTTAGACGACATATGACCTTCGATTTGCTTCAGAATTTTCCAGAAATTGTCAGAGGATTTGGAAGACGAGTCGAGTTCTGCCCAGAAGTAATTTGCCTTAACTTCTCTAACCATCTTAGTACAATAATTCCTAGCCTTCCTGAATGAGATCCAGTCTGATGAAAGTTTAGTTCTCCGGGCTTTCTTCCATAAAATGTCACAATTTAGCAAGGCAGTCCTCGGGTCAGCTGAGAACCAAGGGCATGACTTTTTCCTGGTGAGGATTTTAACCAATGGTGCATGTTTGTCAAGTACCCCAAGCACTATTCCCTGGAAAATATCGTAAGCCACATTTACTGTTTTGGTGAGATAGAAGTGCTGCCAGCTCGCTGAGTTCTGCAGGTCAGAAAGCAATGCATGAAGGTCGAAGTTCCGACAGTTTCTCTTAAAAGTGAATTTGGAGGCAGAAGCCATCTTTGTGACAGATCTCACACAGGCAATGAAACAGTGGTCACTGATGTCCATAAAGAACACACTGGCATGTGAAAACATGTGAGGTTTGCCTACCAAGGTAAGATCCAACAAGGTGTTATTATTAGGATTTTTCTTGTTAGGACGTGTTGTTTCAGTAATAAGTTGTGTCAGATCGAATGGATCACAAATGGTTTTAAGGGGCTTGGAGGTGCTGGAAAACCAGTCAAGATTAAGATCTCCCAGAATAATAAATTCCTTTGATAGGGAACCTAGGATACTGTTTAGGTGATAAAAAAATATGTGTATCTGTGTATACAGATACACATGTACATGAGTACATAAATACATGTCTACAGTATATCTATACATATGCAGTTTCCCTGGTGGTCCAGTGACCTGACCTCCCCCCCCCCCAAGATCTTCAGTAGGAAATATGTTATCATCCCTGGTGGTCCCCTGAACAGCTCCAGCCCGATCTCAGTAAGTAAGCAGTAATGCACAACAGGGTGTGCTGATAATGTGGATTAAGAAACACCTCGGGGTATTGTGAGGCACATTATCAGAACACCCTGGAGTGTGTCAATGCACTTATAACATGGATCATGTTTAAACAAAACAAAAAATGTCAGAAAACGTGTCATTTTGCTGTTTAAACAGCAAAAAAGGTATTGTATCCTGCCACCTTGCAAAATAATCCCTAACGAATAATGCAGCCTGCATTGCTGTTATGCACATAGAAATGTCACATATACGCTACTGATAGGATCTGTGACATCTCTTGTGCATAACATTCACTGCTACATGCAGAAACATCCCCCCCCCCCCACACAGAGACAGAGAGCAGCTGTGCCCTGACTGCACTGGATCATGCTGTGCCTCTTTCATATTTACAGGGTCACAGACAGAGGGACAGAGATTTACCAGCTCTGAAAACTGTCTCTCCCTGCTACTTGCCCCCCATCACCAACATACAGACATACAACAACTTTTCCCTTGGCACCCAGCCTTCATGATCTCACTCTCCCCCACGGTTGACTGCACAACAGCACTGACTGGCTGACTGATCCCAATGTCACCTCCACAGAGAGACAGACATACAGTGCAGCAAGTTTCAGTTAAGCACTGTGTCTCTCCCTCTCTCTGCATGACAGATGCTCTTTCAGGACACTGGCACACAGCTGCTGTTGCAATTGTCATCCCCCCCAAAAATAAAAAGAAACATGGTCTAGAAAAACATATTTCTGCTGTCATGCTATCATCCACCACTGCCTCCTGGTCTCCGTCACTGACAGAGATGGAATTCAGTGTTCCAGTGTCTTAGTTGGCTGCTGCTGTTGCCAGGAGCACAGACACAGACAGACAACACTTGGAGAACTGGATGTGCTTGATGACTGATAGTCTCATTGCACAGAGGACCAGGAGTGAGAACCAGGTGTGTGTGTGTGTGTGTGGAGGGGGGAACCCTCCCTTATGGAATGGATCCTGTAGTGGCACAATAGAGACAGAGAGAGAGAGAGAGAGAGAGAGAGAGAGGACAGGCCACACACAGCAAGTCCAGTTTTGTCCCGGGGCAGCTCACACTCTGTGTGTCCCTCTCACTCGTGCAGCCTGAACAACAGGAGTGCACAGTAAAAAGTCTGTGTGCAGCAGAGAGCGCAACTGGGAGGGCAAATACAATATTTAGCTGTGCTGTTGCCCAGTCACTGAACTAGCTACTGTAGTCTGCACAAGAGCAATCGCTGCAGCCCATTGCATGTTTCTCTGTCCCTCAGACGTGGTTCAGAAAGCTGTGGGATGGCATGGGATGGGAAATAGCAACAGCCACTTTCCTGTTAACCTTTTCACTTTTGCTGTACAGCCGAACAGCTTGCCCAGTCAATCTCTCTGTCTCACAGGGGTGACCGGACTCATACTGATGGTCAGAGTGAGAGACAGAGAGAGCTTGCAATGTGTGTGTGTCTCTCTCTCTCTCTTTCGCATGGGTGACCGGGATCATACCGTCACTGGCTGGGAGTGGGTGGGTGAGTTCCCGAGAAATACAGACACAGCAGTGCAGGATTATGCCAGTAAGTTGTGAAACAGGCACCACAGCACTCTCCCCCCCACACACAGAGATGACACTGCATCACAGACAGCAACCACAGAGACAAGGTATGACAGCCACATAGGCTGTCACCGATACTGATGTTCACTCCATCTGTGAGGGAGGGGGGTACCGGTGCCTCTCCTTGGGACACTGTGATGCTTGCATCTGCTTCTCTGGTGTCTCTACTCCGAGTGACTACTGCAAGGGGGAACAGGCATTTTCAGCCCAGGTTGCGGTGGTCAGCTGCTCCCACTGTGCGATGGGGGGGTTGGCCTGAAGCAAAGGCAGTACACTGGCAGGCACAGAGGGACAGCAGAGTAATTCAAGATTATGGGGGAGGAGGCACTGCAGCACTTTGGATTTAGATCTGCAGAAGCTCGGCTGCTTTGTCTCTCTCTCTCTCTTTCTCTCTCTCCCTCTCTCACTCTCTCCAGCTTGCTTCATAGATAATGGGCTGTACAGTAACTATGGGATGGGGCTGGAAGTGGGGTGGTAGGCACTTTGGGGTGGGGGTCCACTAGACCACCAGGTATTCAGGACGCGGATTCTATCAGAGATTGGGGCTGGAGCTGTGCAAGGGAGCAATGAGGAATCTATCAGTGTTATTTACTGAGATCAGGCAGGAGCAGTGCAAGGCAGCAATGGAGAATCTAACAAATGTATGTATTGGGAACGGGGCTAACACTGTGGAGGGGAGCAATGGGGATACACTTTTTTTTTATTGAGATCAGGGCCGATACTGTGCAGGGGACCACCGGGGCTGATCATATGTTACTTTACTTATTGGAGATGGGGAGGGGCACTGATGAGGACGGCTCTTGACATAGTTTGCAATTGCACTGGGTTACTGCATGCTTTTCAGCAGCAGTATTTTGCACAGTGCTACAGGTCACACTAAGGGCTGTAGTGCCATGCTATTCTTTTAAATATCCTGGTGCACTGGTATTCATGGCCCCACCCCTTTCTCAGTCCCCTGGATACATTATTTTTTTGCGCCGGCGCTATCATGTTGCACCGGCGCTATTTGTTTTTTTGAATATTGCAGCTGGGCATAACTGTGATGCAATTTCGGTGCAAACAGTTTGCACTGAGTGCAATGCTTTAAATATCTGGCCCCTGGTTCCCTAACTGGCTCTTGGTTACCACATGCCCCAATCTAGACAATTACATTCTACCTAAACAGCAAAATAAATTTACAAAAACAACTGCGAGCACTGAAAGATGTTTCATTTCCCCTGTGGATGCTTGGTATTAATAGATTTTAAATTGCAATAAATATTTGGTGTATGTCCACTTTTGGCCACTATGAGGCATGCATTTACCCCACTAACATTCACCGACCAGCAATGAACAGCCTACAGCAAGATTTGGCACCAAAATACTTTTCCATTACTTTATACAGGCAACAGCCATTAAAAAGGTCACAATGCTTAGTGAGCTTGGGGGTCCATGCTGGGTGTGACATGGCTAACAGGAGAGCCTAGCGGTGCCTCCATCTTGTGTAACCCTGGTGCTCGATATCTAAGGGCTACACTACCCCTTCCTTACAGGCCTGACCAAACTTGAGAGCCTGGGTTCCCATTTTGATATTAAAACTAGTTATTTCCAAAGATAAAGTAAATGTGCAGTACCTCCATCCAGAGTATACCTTTAAGTGGGCTAGTATAATACCTGATACAACCTCCTGGGATGCTGTACCCACCCACAATACTATAATGCTACCCCAAACATGACCCATTAATCAAAACCCCACATTTCAACATTTCTTGAATTAAAGGCTCATGCTGATAAAATGCTCATAACAACAGTTATGCAAAAACAGTAAACAACAATTTATTTACAAGGGTGAGGGTCCGAGATAGGAGTAAATGGAATTAGAAGTTAAATATTTACAGTTGGTTTGAATTGACATTAGGGGAGATTGCAATTAAAGTTGGCACCAGAATAATCATTTGGTATTTTAAAATCAAACAATCACAGTGGCCACCCACCAACCTTCTGAGGTATTCCGCATATCTGATCTGGCCATCTAGCTAGCTGCATTAAATGTCAGAAACATGTAGTAGATGCCCACAATAAATACCAGTCTCAGGTTATATTAGAACCCCACAATTCTAACCATTTTCTGGGTACCCAGTACTAAGTTCTTAAAGTTGCAGGCCTATTAAACGTTGCAGCTGTGGTGGCCCGGCACTGAAGCAGGTTGGAGCCCTTAAAGAAAAATTAGACTATCTCTAGATTTACTCTTTGGACACATCCTTACTGTAACTTGAACTTCGAATACTGAACTTGGTAACAACTTTAACTATTTACAGTTCTCACTTGACTGGCAGAGGGTGAGTCTGCCTACTCGTGGTTTTGAAGTCTTAATCCAGTGCAGAGAAGCTTTGCTGAGGATACAAACAGGAGTGACGGATGACCCCATGTCTGGGGGGGCTCTTGCAGCTTTCATTTCTGTAAAAGTCTCTCAACATAATAGTTGTCCCTTCTCTCTGGGCTTAACAGTCACATTCGGTACAGACTGGGCCAGCATGCTTCAGACCCCCCATGTCTAGGCTGTACTCCTTGGGGGAAATGCATGTGGCAGTGCGTAGCTGGCACACTAGCAGGCTGAACTCCCAGGCCAATCTTAAACCATCTCTACCATTCAGCACATTTATATTTCAGCATTTTAGTTACTTTCAATGGTCCCAATCACTTCAACCATGTGCCAGCATGGCCAATGTGGTTCTTTAGCTTTCATGTACAGATCTCACTGGTGGGTATCTTTCCTCTAAGGCTAGGGCAGATGTGGTGGATGAGCTGTGGTGGTTCATACCCCTATAGTTTAGGGTGATGCCAAATAAATCTGGAAGGAGAGGCTGGAGGCATACTTTAGAGCCAAGATGCAAGGTTTATTAGCAATAGTTGGAGTGCACAGAAAAGGCTAAGCATTCACTATCACTATCACATAAGAAAAAGAATGAATAAGATTACCGGGACCACAAACTGGCCCCGCTAATGTCATACAAAAGTCCAAGTGATTTAAGTCATAAGGATGTAGCAATCTGATGTACCAAGCTTGAGTTTCTAGTATTTTGGTTGGCCGACCGATGGTTGTGAACCCAAGGAAGCACTTTCTATACAGGCCATAAAATGGGGTGTCCCCAGTGAACCAGAAACAGAGTAAAGCACAGTAGCCCTCCTGACCCTGGGAAAAAGGTGACTTCTGGTGTCACTGAGGCAACATCATAAGGGAAGCGCCTGGTTGAGAATGGGTGTTGACACCTGGTTATAGGTGAAGAGAACCCTCATCTGGAGTTGTCAGCTGCGGTGACCTTGGGCAGCAGGGCAGGTGATATCCAGTCGAGGAAAGGGTGCTGGGTGCGATGATCCACTGGACGACTTCTGGGTAGGTCCCCAGAACCCTTGCCATCTCACCCCTGCAGCTTCAGAATCCAGCAATGTTCAGTATGACCTCTTGATGGGCCACTGGAACATGAGCCACGCATGGACAGTACAATCAAGAGCATGGTGACCCTCGGTGTGGCCTCTTGCATGAGCCACTGGTACTTATGCCACCTTAGGGGATGAGACGCAGAGCCTGGCAATCCTCAGCGAGGCATTGGTATAGGCCACCTGTACTATTGCCAGCTTGGGACAATGCCTATGTGGGAGAATGAGCAATGTGACTCTGAGTTCGGTGGATGACTGAAGTCCCTCAAACTAGATCCGGGGCGGCCCCTAACCTGACTCACTTTGGTAGGCCCTAGCTACCAGCTGGCTACCACTTATGACTGGCAACTCAAACCTGTGGTGTCATGGCAAAGGCCTGGGGTTGGTGGAGGTCAGTGGAGATGGGTGCAGGTAATGCTGGGCTTCCCAGGGACCCTCCCTGGGTGAAAGAAGAGGCACTGGAGGAACCCTAGATGAAGTGTGTGCAGGAGCCCCTGGAAGAGAACAAAAATTAAAAACCTAAAAGGCAATCCCCCCCCCTTCTTTTATGACTGACAGCCCTACCACTTGGGATGGTGTGGCCCCAAATGTCTTCAGAGGAAGTAACAGTAGGCAATTGCAGCAATCAATGCCCTCAGGGCAGTGCAGTCACACAGGACAATTGAGCAAATAAGGCAGTGCTGTCATGATACCCCAGGAATAAGGTAGTTCAGTCACTTAAACTCTTCAATTAAATATAGCAGTTCAGTCACAGCAAGCAGTTCAACCACTTAAAATGGTTTGATTGAATACAGCAGTTCAGACACAGCAAGCAGTGGGTCCAGGCAACTATACCTCTCAACCTCCCTCATCACAAATCAGGGACAAATGACCAAAATCAGGAACACATCTGATAAAATAGTAATATTAGTCCCAGAAGCTATGTACAGCATGCTTCTTAGTGTGACTAGCATTTTCTTAATGAGAACTAGACCACAACATCAATGGCTGGCATTATTTTATGATTCCAATCCCTCCTCTTTAGAGCCAGAAATGCCAAACTTAGGAGGAACAGAAGAAAATACTGAGGCAAAATCAGGGACATCCCTGAAAATCAGGGACAGTTGAGAGGTAAGAGGTAGGCAAGCAACAAGAGTGGCAGGCAGATAAAGAAATACAGTTTGCTCCATGGGCATTGAAACAGTTTGATTACCCACCCTTTTGTTAATATGGATCAGCTCTGGGTGTCTTCTGAATGTTGAGGAGGCCAGGGTGCCTAGTCTCTTTGTCCCAGCTATGGGCTGCCCCACCCTTCTACTAAATATGGATATGGGACTAAGCTTTCCCCATTACTAGGGCTCAGATTACCCTGCAACTCTTGAGAGCAGGATTCTCTTATAATCTGCTTTGTGCCCCTGGAATCAGTCCCTCACAGCTAACAATAGGAAATTCAGCATGAAACACACCTTCTCACCAATAATACTTTGACCTGGCTTTACCTAGCAATTCTTTGACTCTTGGTTGAGAGGGAGTGCCCCAGTCTCTCTATTTGGAGCACAGACTGCATAGAATAAGTTAGACTAGCAGATATTCCTCCAAGAGTGGAGTTCACAAACACCTTTAATTTTGGTCCAACAATTACTTGGTTTAAACCCCCTAGCTTCTGCCTTCTTGATTCTCATTCTCTCTCTGTCTCTCTCTCTCTCTCCCCCCCCCCCCGTCTCTATACAATTGGACACGGTGAGCAGCTTTCCTCCACCCTTGCTTGGGGACTAGCTGAACAAGCAATCCTTCCCCCGTCTGGAGCAGGTCTAGCTATGGCTAATTATTAAAGGAAATGCTGGCCAACAAGTCTATGCACCCCTGGAGTTCAAGAAGGATTTCTGTACCCTGGGGAATGCACAACCATAAATGAGTGATAGGGCCTCTTCTGCTGGAGACTGCTGCATAAAAGGTTCACTGGGTCTGTTTCCCGGCCAAATAGACTGACTCATCACACTGGGGGACCTGGCTAGACAGCAAATTTCTACAGAAAACCAACCAAGGCTGCTACTGGATGTTTTCTGAAGGGGAGTTACACTGAAGGGGCCCAGGGATTCGCTTCAACCTCCTAACAGGGAAGCCGGCATCCATTGTCTTATCATCCTTCACCCTCTCTGGTCAAACTCTTTCTCCCATCTCCAGCCTGAGCAGAGCCTCCTCTAGGCTGGGGTGGTCCTGGCTACCTGCCAGGGGATTGGCTCCTTTGTACAGAGGTCAGCCTCCTGAGGCTGGGTCAGTGGCTTAAAAAAAAGTCTCCAAATTTGAATCTACCCTGACCACAGGGATTAGCTGAGAGGGCTCAGCCTGGCTTCCTTCTCCCCTGCTGGGACAGCAATGTGGCCCAACTGGTTTGGCTTTGACTGACTAGGTGTCAGTCTTGAGCAGGGGGAAGGGATGACAAAGGAAGGGAAAAAAATGGTTTTCTTTTAAAAGTCTGAATTTAAACTGCTAGGACTGTCTGCTGGAGAGGAGCCTTTTCTGTGCTTCAGAGGGTCTTCTAAGCTTTTTAAGGGTTTCCGAATAAGCTACCAGGGTCTCCATAACTGTCTGACCCCTCATGTCCCTGAGGATCCTCTATTTTCTGTGATGCCCCCAATTCCACTTTTTTCTGTGGTGCCCCCAATTTCCCTGGGGCACTACACAGACCCAGACTCACGCAGTCCATAATAAACAACCCAACTAACATCCTTCCCCTATTCCGTTTGAAAGAGAAAATTAGCTGGTTCGAACAAAACTTTAAATCTCCATGGTTAAAAACCCTTAAAGTAATTATAACTAGAATATATTTGGAACACCTATGGTTAGACTTTGGAAAGTATATTTCAATTTCTCCTTTGTTTAAGGATATCTTTAAAAAGAAACTAATTGCCATTACTCAGTCAGAACAAATGGACCTGATAAAGAAGCAGAGGAAAGCTATATGGTTCGGAAGTAACAGAATTGATTCCCTCATAGAGAGCTATTTTACTCTCCCTTTGACTCCCAAACACAGGAAGCTCATTACCTGGGAAAGATTTGAAATAATAGCCTCTAAATATGCCTATTTTAATAAAATCTTATTGGATAGTCCATATCCAGAAAACTGCAGATGCAACAAGGGCTTTCTTGAAAATATTTATCATATTACGATACAATGCCCTTTATATAAATCTTCTCAAAACTCAGTTTTAACCAACTTTCTTATAAAATATGAGAGTCTAGAATATAACCCATTATTTGTTTTTCTTCACCCCTTGACTGTGGGGAGTGTGGAGATGGCTGCAAAAGTTTTTCATGAAGTGATAAAGCATAAAAGAAAATACTCTCATGCACACAATCCTCTATAAATTTGTCTTATAAATATTGTTTGTGCCATGCAAACTGGCCGTTTACTTGCTGTGTATGTATTTTTACTTTGTATGATTATTATTCTGATGTGGATGATTTTATTCTATTATTAATATTTTATATGTTGTAATTTCCATTACTTTTTATGGATGAACAATAAATTATTACTACTTACTACTATACTTAGCCCATTTATATTTAGGCATTTTAGTTACTTTCAATGGTTACAATCCTTTCGACCATGTGCCAGCATGAACCAGCCTGCCAGCGCAGGGCACCCGTCTGCGATGCCAATGACCCGGGTTTGAGAACGGACTCAGGACATTAGAGGGTCAGCCAGGAGAGAAGGATTGAGCATCCTAGGGACTGCTCTCCTTCTCTGGGGGTAGGGGGTAGAGTGTCCAGCACAACGAGAACCCCTGGTGGAGGCTGGAAGTACCTCTGTGCTGGTGCTGTCACCTATGTGGGATGGGGTGGATGCAGGATGTCATTGCATGTCCCCGCCCCCAAAGAAAAAAAAATCACAGGCCACCCACAATGATGCCCACCCTTGCCCCAATCGCTCCTCAGGTTCCCCCTCCACCAGCCAATTCCATGTCTATTGCTACAGTGGGCCTCAAACCCTGCCCTGGGGGGAAGCCAGGGAGGCAATGTCAGTGGGTGTCCCCCCAACACCTTGTCCCATCTTTGACGGGTCCATTTGGCATCATGGTCCGCACGGCGGGGGTAAGCCAGAGGGTATCTGTGGGGCAAGGTAAGTCTGGGGGAGCAGGCTGGGTTTGGGAACTTTGGCAGAGGAGGGGTGGCTTATACAAAATAAAATGTGCCAACATAGCCAACATGGTCCTTTAACTTTCAGGTACAGATTCTCACTGGTGGGTACTTTTCCACTAAGGCTAGGGCAGACCCAGACTCACACAGTCCTTGCAAACAATGACAGACAGAGCTTGAGGCATGGCTCCCAACCACTTTAGGCTTCACTTGGTAGTGAACTAGATTACTGTAGCACTCTCACAAGCTCAATTACAGATTCACAGTCCCACTTGGCTATGCTGGAGTTTGCAGCTCACAATGGACATTTCAGACAAAACTGGTCCTCACAGGCACTATCAGGGAAAGCTCCGCGTGCTTAGGTAACTCCCCATCCAGTCCTTTAGGTACTTTCAGACAGTTACAATCAGCATTTCACAAACTACTGGACCCCTTTCTAGTCACTTGCACAGATGTCCACCCATTTCTCAAGCACTGAATAAATGCAGGGTGCAGACAGACGATAGGTACTTCTGTGCCTTCTGGGCTTCCCTGCCCTAAACAAATTTCCAAACAGGTTAAACTTGCAAGTAGATGTGTACTTATTGATAAGGCTTCAGAAGGCTTTCCTTTTCTGGATGTTTCAGACTTCATCAGCACTCTCACTGTTGAGGCAGAAGCATTTCTTGCAGCTCTCTCACAGCTGCAGGTGGATACTGGCTTCTTTTCCACATTTTCTTAATATAGTAAGGCAAATGCTAGCCCTGAGTGACAAATTCTGGCAACCCCCAGGCCAATGATTCTGACTTCTTATAGTCACTTTTCTCTCTGGCTGGAGACAAGAGCCTGAGGAGGGGCTCCCCCTGAATACACTAGGCCCCTTCTTCCAGCTGGGGGTCAGAGTACCCCTCCCTGTGGAGGGGCTCACACCAAACTGAACTCAGCCTGCAAAGTCCCTGGGTTCTGAGGAGCTCTCTGAGGTTCCTGATTGGCAGAAATCACTTTTCCATCTTGAAAATGAATATTCATTAGCCTCCTTCGATGCTTGATAGGCTCCCTGTTCTGGCACCTAAATTAAAACCCTGCATTTTTCCCAGAAGCCTTTGGAAAAGTCTCAAGAGTCTCTGGAATTGTCCCAAGCTTCCTTGAACTGAAATCTTGGCTTTCTGATTGGCTGCTGCTCTGCAAACATGGCTGCTTGAATACACAGTCCCCTTGCAGTCCATTACAGTCCCAAAATTAAGCTCCTGGTACAGCCAAATAAAACATTTAATTAAATGCTTTGCCCCACAGTTCAATTGCCACTACTGTGCTCTCTCAAATGCTTCCACCCTTAAACATTTATGTGCAGTCCCTCACTGCCACTTCTGCTGAAATATGCAGTCCCCAAGCAGCAAACAGGCACCTCACACAGTACCCCGATTATCAGTCCAGTGCAGTCATTACACATATTTATTTAAGGTAGCCACTTTGTTCATTAGCTACTTTAGAGTCTTTTCAAATGCTGCCCATATATGGCATTTATTTACAACTCTGTCTTCATTGCGGCTGCTGAAACATGCAGCCCCAAACAGCAGAACAGACCTGCTCATGAATATTAATGCCATGCCTTTTAATATTCATAGAGCTGAGCTAAATTCAAAGTGTGAACAGTGCTCTTTATTTAAAATATTTGGAGGCTTTTCTATGGCCCTGCCAAGGTCACTGGTCCCTTCCCAGTGCCCTATGGGGACTGGGACCACTGAAGAAGCCATTCCTTGACCGTGATCACAGTCGGTAATCGGAGCGCATTTCTACTCATGCACGAGCTCACCAGCTAGCAATGAAGCATATGGGAAAATGGCTGGTGACTCCAAACCCATAAAGGACAAAAAATAACAAAGGGGCTACTAGGGCTCACTTAGACTCAGGCAAAGCAGTGGTAACTTTGGGGGAACCTGCAGGCACAGGAGACAAACAATAGAAATGAGCAATAAGGTAAGGCCACATTTGGGGGGGCATTACACATAAGCTGCTGATTTTTCAGTACAATGGCCCTTATGCATTAAGGGGCATTGCACCTATACCTGGGGGGATCCACAGTGCGTATGCAAGCCTAAGTTGATCAGTCACACATCGAGGGACCTGAGGGCCTTCAGCAGCATGCATGGAATGAACGTATGTCCCTTCCACTCTTGATTCCCCCCCCATTCATGCAGCTAGGTACATGGACAGTCCAGGGGTATACCTGCACTCCATCTCATTTACAAAGGTTTGGAGTGCCAGGCAAGGGTGGCACAACATGTGGTAGCAGTGACCCTGCAATATCTGTTGTGTGCCCTCCAAGAGTACTCCTGCAGACTGTAGGACAAGAAAGCCCCCACTACCATGCTACCAGGTCGAGTATCTTCCCTGGGGTCCCACAGTTGTCGTGTTGTGTCAATTTCTGGAACAACAGGGGCTTTCCTCAAATCTGGAGTGAGTTTGATCCAGTGTGGGTGGAAGAGGTCAGTAGGATTGTCTTTTTAAGCTACGGCTGACATACTGTGATCTGGACCTGAGCCCAACATGCCTCCTATTGGGCTATGTTGAGTCCGTTGGTCCAGTTTCCCTGAGATAGTCCAGTGTTCCCTCTTGAGGGGGGGTCTTCCATGGGATCTTGAAAGAGGCTTTCATGAAATGTCTCTTGAAAAAATCTTCATTGAACCCGGACTGGCGAATTGCAGACCCGTCTCTAATCTACTCTTTTTGGGAAGGTTATTAAGAAAGTGGTGGTCATACAGCTCAAGGCACATCTTGCTGCCTTTGATATCTTTGATACGCTCCAGTATGGATTCAGGCTTAGGCATAATACGGAGACAGCAGATGTCAAGGTGTAAAATGATATCCTTAGGGCAAAAGACAAGAGTGTATGGTCCATTCTTATTCTCCTTGATCTCGCCATGGCATTTGATGCTGTGGATCATGAGGTGTTATTGGATCACCTTCAAGAATGTTGTGGATAGCCGGCCCACCGGCACAGCAATTGGAATTCTGCTTGCGGTGCTGACCACCCAGGTTCAAGAATGGACCCGGGAGTCAGAGGGCCAGCTGGGTAGAAAAGGACTGAGCATCCTTGGGACTGCTCTCCTTCTCTGGGGAGCATGGGAAAAGTGTGTCCGGCCCTTTGCTGACCCCGACGGAGGCTGGGGGTGCTGCATGGCAGGTGCCAGAATATAGGGGGCATGGTGGATGATGGTCATCATTGCTCCACCCCAGGGGCATCAGCACATATGCAAAAAAATCTGCCAGTCCCTGGCATGTTGCCCCTGCCCTATAGCTGTCCTTACTGCCTTAGATGTCTGCCGGGGGTTCCCTCTCCTGTGGCCCCAACCCGGGGAAAGCAAGGGCTGGCCTACAGTGATCACTGGGGAGAAGCCCCCCCCAGTGGCCCTGCCCAGGGGGTAAGCCTGGGCTTGGGGGTGCACAGATGGGTACAGGCTGACCTCCAGTGAGAGGATTGGGGGGGTTAAAAAAAAAAGAACTTTGTGTACTCACTGGCACAGTCATCAGCTGGTTTAAGTCCTTTCCCGTCGGCAGGACACAAAGGGTAGTGATGGGTATTTATTCTTCCTGCATGATGCCCCTGCCCTGTGGAGTTTCACAGGGCTTGGTCCTGTCATTCATCACGTTTGAGGTATACTGTACATGCTGCACATGGGAGATATTATTAGATATTACAGTATAGGTTTTCACTGCTATGCAGATGACACCCAGCTGAATACTGTATGTCTTTTGCACCAGAAGTACAGGGTGCAGTCTCTGTATTTAACTCCTGCCTGGCAGAGGTCCAGGACTGGTTGTCCTCCAACTGGCTAAAGCTCAATCCAGATAAGATGAAAGTACTGGTGACTGAACCTGAATATCGGCCAGATGTAGAGCAGGCAAGTGAGGCCACTGGTCTTGCACTTGGTGACTCCCAGTTGGCTGCTTCTGCTAAGATGAAAAATCTGGGTGTGATCCTTGACAGTGATCTGACATTAGCGGCTCAAGTGGCGGACATTGTCCAAAGTGAATTTTACCACCTAAGGAAGATCACCTGGATTAAACCTTTTATCCCATCCCACAACCTGCCTTTACTGATACACACCTGTTTGACATCCAGGCTTGATTACTGCAATGCCCTGTGACTGGAGCTAAATGGAAGTGCCCTACATTGCCTTCGGCTAGTGCAGAATGCTGCAGCCAGGGTGTTGGTGGGCCTTCCTAGGTCTTACCACATAACACCAGTCTTATGCGATCTTCACTGGCTGCTGTTGAGGTGGCTGATTACCTTCAGGGTCGAATTGCTGAACTATAAAGCCCTACGCAGCCTGGGGCCTAGCTACCTGCATGACCTACTGTCTCCCCACCAACCTCTGTCTCCTCTCTGCTCCTCTGGGGAGGGCCTTCTAGCAGTTTCCAGGGTTTGGCAGAAGCCATCTGCAGAGCAGGCTTTTTCAGTAGCCATCCCAACCCTGTGGAACTTGCTCCCAAGGTCTTTGAGAGAGACCCCCTCACTGGAAGCCTTTAATAGGGGTCCGAAATCCCACCTATTTAAGGATGCTTTTTCCTTATACTAATTTACTGGCAATGTATTGTTTATATTTTTCTAATTTTTTAGTTTCATTAATTTAAATTTGTCATATTTTATTACCTGCTGTTTATATTTTACATTGCTCTATATCATTGTTCAGCACCTAGAGCCTCCTGGGATGAGCACTTTAGAAATAAAGTTTACTTACTTACTACTACTTACCATGCTGCCCCAGCCCTCCAGTTAAGCAGGGAGGGCTCCGGGTAGGCATTCAACATTCACCCATCTATATTGGTCTTTCTGTCCCACACTGTCTGACACTCCCTTGCTCTGCAAGGAGCAGGGTATCTACTGTCTGGACCAGGATGAGCATCTGATTGGATGTCTGCCTGTATTCACCAATCTGAATGTGTTCACCAGTGCTCTTGAAGGGTGGGGCCATGGACAGGGGCACAGGGGCATAATGTTGTACAACACGATGCAGCAGCAATATACCTCGCTGCCAATACAGCACGATATATTGCCAGTGGCATTTCTCTATGTTTTACGGGAGGCTTCAACCCCTGCACATCCCATTATGGGGGGCTGCACCCCCAAACCCCCCCAACTAAAATTATCAACTTCGGGGGGGGGGGGTAAACACTTAAATTGCACAAAGTGACCGGAATTTATTTATTTTTTTATCATATAATATTTTATTATTTTCAAGACTTAAAGGACATCATATGTGAGTAAGTGACCAGAATTTAATACCAAGTCTGCAGAAACACTGCCTCCATTGCTGCCTGTGGCTCATCCTATTGAGCCATGGCAGCTTCTCGGTGGACCCTTCTCCCAGTAGAGGACTTATCCTCTGCAAGGGAACAGAGACAGGGTGCACAACCGCTCATAGACCATTTAGCATTTTTGCACTCTGCCTCTATTCCTGCCCGCGCTGTCTCTGTTGCGTGGTTTTGACATGTGCTGTTCTACATACAGAGAGCTGATCCAGTAGGTGGACGGGTGCCCAGCAGTGGGCAACATTTGCGCATGCTTGCCACCACATTCCTGTCCGTAGGTGCGGAGCTGTGCAGCAGGGTACATGCCACTCATGCATATCCTGCGCTGCTTGATGCATAGGCTCCATTATGACTAAATATGTCAAGATCATAAAAGCATTTAGAAACATAGAAACATAGACTTTGACGGCAGACAAGGACCACTTGGCCCACCTAGTCTGCCCATTTCCCTACCTAGAGGATATGCTGCAGATCCTATTTAACCAGCAGCCTATTTCTTCCTACCTCCCACAAAAATTGCCTAATGTCTGGCCCATGCATTCTTGAATTCTCCCACAGTTTTAGACCCCACAACCTCCTCAGGAAGGCTGTTCCATGTGTCCACCACCCTCTCTGTGAAAAAATACTTCCTCACATTGCCCCTGAGCCGTCCCCCTCTATCTTCAAATTGTGTCCCCTTGTTCTTGCACATCTCTTTTTCTGAAAGATGCTACCCTCTTGGACTTTGTTGATTCCACTGAGGTATTTAAACATTTCTATCATGTCCCCCCTCTCCCTCCTTTCCTCAAGGGTATACATATTAAGCTCCTTTAGTCTCTCCTCGTATGGCTTCTCTTGTAGACCCTGCACCATTTTAGTTGCCCTCCTCTGAACTGCCTCCATCCTGTCTATGTCCTTGCGCAGCCGGGGTCTCCAGAACTGGATGCAGTACTTCAGATGGGGTCTCACCAACTGTCTATACAGGGGGATAACAACTTCCTGTTTTCTGCTAGTGCTGCCTCTCTCTATACATCCCAGTATCCCCCCAGCCCTCCCTACCGCCTTCTCACATTGCTTGCCAACCTTAAGGTCATCTGATATGATTACCCCCAGGTCCCTTTCCATTTTTGTTGTTGTTACTACCTCCCCCCCCATTGTGTAATATTCCCCTGGGTTTTTGTTTCCCAGGTGCATTACTTTGCACTTCTTTGCATTGAATCCAAGCTGCCATACTTCTGACCAGTCCTCCAACCTTGCCAAGTCCCTTATCATCCTTTCCATGCCTCCTTGTGTATCAACCCTGTTGCAGATCTTTCTCTCATTTGCAAAGAGGCACACTTTTCCTTCCAGTCCTTCTGCAATGTCACTTATAAAGACATTAAAAAGGACTGAACCCTGCGGTACCCCACTAGTAACCCCTCTTTCTTCAGAGTGGATTCCATTTACAATTACCTTCTGTGTCCTGTTGTTCAGCCAATGTTTTACCCAGGCTACCACCCTGGGACCCACTCCATTTGCTGGTGAAAGATAATGAGTTTAGAATAATGTATACTGTATAGCAGGTTATTTTTGTGTTCTGTTTATTTTCGCTATATTCACTACTGGCAAAAATCTGCGAATATGACAAGAACACGATAATAATCTGAACCCTCATGTTACTATATCAGCATGAAAACAAGAGTTTTTTAGAGCAGCACGTGGGATGGAGGGTCAGGTGAAAGAGAACACATAGTACACAGACTTGCAGGCTGGACAACAACGGAGTTGGAAGGAGGGACAGTTGGAGGAAGAGAGCACTCTGAAAGAAAGGAAAAACTTTCAATACAAAATAAAGATTATATCAGTATGGCGTCACAAATAATATCATTCTACCGAGTAAGATGAAAACAACGGGAGTCAGGAGGACCAACGAGGCAGGAGGGAGCACTCGAAAACAAAGAAATTGTAACTCAATTGGTGTTTTGCTTTTTAGCTTTTGCCAGTAAGTTGTCTCATTCTAGTTGTTTATTTACTCGCTCGCTAACATCGGTGATTCCCACTGAATGATTTCTGGCAAGTGACAGTGAGTAAGGAGGGAGGGGGGATGTACAGTAGTTTTATTACCAATCATTCGTAATCATAAAACCTAAACGGCATTAGCTGAAAAAAAAAGTCCTTTCTATTGCACAATCCTCATGAGTGAGTAAACAAACAACTGGAATGAGACAAGTTACTGACTGTGGTGCACATAACTAAGTAATGAAGAACGCAGGATGTGTCAGTTAACTGCTGGCAAATTGACAGCAGCTGAAAACTGTATGGGCTAATTAATATTGAGATTGACAGTTTAACACTGAAGGCAGATACCATCGTAAACTGTATTTACCCATACCGCAGAAGCGCTAATGCTACAGGACACAAATAGGTCAGGCAGGTTGAATCAGCAAAATCTGGAGGACGCGAATTCAACCTGCTATAAAGTAGTTTATAGTGATACAAAATCACACATGCTTCCGCAATGCAAAGCATCATGGGCTGCATATGCAAATCACCATAGAATATTATGCTGGTTCAACTTTAAGCAAAAATGCATGGTGCCGAAAGGCCTCTCACACAGTTTGCAAAGGGTGCCAACAAAAGTCATAGACACGTGTTTCGTCCTACCAGGACTCATCAGTATGCCTCGTCTGTTTGACACCCCAGTGGAATGAACCAGCTACCCTAAGATCGTCCACCACAACATAACCCAGACAGACCATCTTAGGGTAGCTGGTTCATTCCACTGGGGTGTCAAACAGATGAGGTGTATTGATGAGTCCTGGTAGGATGAAACACGTGTCTATGTCTTCGGTTGGCACCCTTTGCAAACTGTGTGAGAGGCCTTTTGGCACCATGCATTTTTGCTTAAAGTTGAACCAGTATAATATTCTGTGGTGATTTGCATATATAGCCCATGATGCTTTGCATTGTGGAAGCACGTGTGATTTTGTGTTTCTTTGGAATTTGGCTTCCTGGCCAAATGCCCTTTGGGTAACCCTTGCCTCAGTGTTTGCGCACAGAGGTTCTTTGTCTTTTAAATAGTTTTTTATTTTACCGGGTTCACCACAACATAACCCAGACAGACCATCTTAGGGTAGCTGGTTCATTCCACTGGGGTGTCAAACAGATGAGGCGTATTGATGAGTCCTGGTAGGATGAAACACGTGTCTATGTCTTCGGTTGGCACCCTTTGCAAACTGTGTGAGAAGCCTTTCGGCACCATGCATTTTTGCTTAAAGTTGAACCAGCATAATATTCTGTGGTGATTTGCATATGCAGCCTATGATGCTTTGCTTTGTGGAAGCATGTGTGATTTTGTGTTTCTTTGGAATTTGGCTTCCCGGCCAAATGCCCTTTGGGGTAACCATTGCTTCAGTGCTTGCACACAGAGGTTCTTTGTAGTTTATAGTGATGTACACTTCTACATGATTGCAAGATGAACCAACATGCATTGTTATAGGTGATATTCTATATATGCATGTACAATGCATTAATACATGAATACTGTATTACTGTCACATACTGATATTGTCCTGACTCTAAGCTTTCCTTTAAAAGACAGTTACATTCCCATAACTGACAGTTCCAAAGTTAGCCTTTTCTAAACATAATGGGTCCTATTTCAGAAAGGATATGCATGGCGTAAAGTGTCCTATGCCAAAACAAATGGCTGCAAGTAGCACTTTGCGCCATGAGTTCTGACATTCAGAATTCCAAAAGACAGCCTGTGACATATTGCAGGCTGCCTGCATCCAGGTGGACGTATGCCACCTGTTTGCCCAGCAGCATGTTGGAAGGGGGGTTATGGCAGCATATGCGCACTATTCTGAAAGGGCGGCTGCCACAACCCCAAATCGCTATTCTGAAAGGTCCTGGGAAGGACATCCAGCACAGTACAGTTAGACCAGCTATGAGCTGGCATACCCATACTCTGCAGGCTGCCGTGCCCAATAACTTGATGCCCCCACCCAGGCCTGACCCCACACAAGGCAGTAGAACACTCCACCATTGTGCATGATAGGATCTCCCACCCAACTCCAATCCCCCGGCAGTTCTGGAGGTGCCCCAGCCTGATCCCCGGTAATGTGGTGTGGTGCCAACCCCCCTTGCTGGATTAATTCTTCCAACCCCCACTACATGGCCCACCAGGGCTTACAGGCTCATGTCAGGACTTGGGGCTGAAGGGGGTGGCTGCACCCTGTCGGTGGGCAGGTCTGCAGCTTGCGGCACCCTGTTCAGGTGCACCCTTCCTTTGGCGCACTACTTGGGGTGCCGCAACTCGCAGGGTGTAGTGGTAGGAACCCTGCCTGTACTGGAATAGGGTGCAGGGTTAATGTCACACCGGCATATGATGGTGACTTGCGACATGCCTTCTGGAATCAGGCCCAATGTCTTGGGCAGCAGGAAGAAAGAATTCCAGCTACTCCAACAGGGTAGGTTGATAGGAAAAGTAGATAGATAGATAGATAGACAGATAGATATACGGACAGATAGATATTTTATTTATATAGCACCCATCTCCAAGGACTCTGGGTGCTGCACAGAATAAACACACATATAATACAAAACCATTTTAAAAATACAGCACAACAAATTTAAAACAACAACATACAAAACACAGCTGAGAGCAACAACTTATCTAGCCATTATAAAAGTGCTATTATTTGAAAACACCTTCAATTAAAAGCTTGATTGAATAAATATGTTTTGAGGCCCTTCTTAAAGGCTTCTACTGAGGTGGCCTCCCTTGGACAACCAGGCAGGGAGTTCCACAGGGTAGGCACAACTGCCACAAATGCTCTGTCACCTGAATGCCACAGCCTAACCCTGGGAACTCCAAGGAGGCCAGCCCTGACAGAACAGAGGGCCTGGGTCAGGCGGTACAGCACAAGGAGCTCTTGCAGATAGACTGGAAACCCCCTCGTGCAGGGTCTTATAGGTCAACAGCCCTATCTTGAAGACAGCCTTCCACTGGACTGGCAGCCAGTGCAGTTCACGGAGTGCCGGGGTGATATGTTCACATCTTTTCACCCCATCAATAATCTCGCCATCGCATTCTGCACCAGCTGCAGTCCGTGGAGGTTGCCTCCAGATATTCCTAGGTACAGGAAATTGCAGTAATCCAACCTGGAAATGATGAAAGCATGTACCAGTGTGGGCAAGTCATCAAGCGGGATCAGGGCTCGAATTTGGACAATATTCCTGAGATGATAAAACCCACTTCTCACCACGGCTGACACCTGTACATCAAGTGTCACAACTGCCATCCAGGATTACTCCAAAATTCTTCACCTGCCTAGAGGGGGCTAAAGGCACACCCCCAGCACAAGGTCAGGGTTAATGCCACTCCCCTCCATCCTGACGACCCAGCTCCACCACCAGTACCTCAGTCTTGTCTGGGTTAAGCTTAAGCCAATTGTGAGTCATCCATATCTGGATTTCCTCAAGGCAGCTATCGAATATAGAGTCTGACACCTGGCTATTGGGAGCATAGGACAGGTACAACTGTGTATCATCTGCATAGCAGTGAAAACCCAACCCGTACCACCTGATAATGTCCCCCCAGTGGCAGCATATACACTGTGAACAACAGAGGTGACAAGACCGACCCCTGTGGGACACCACAGCACAGAGGCTTTGGATTTAATGAGAACATTCCCATGGTCATCCTCTGCACTCTGTCAGGTATGACCCGAACCACTTGATGACATTTCCAGACAGGCCACATCAAAACTGCAGTCGGTCAAGTAACTCCTCATGGTCCATGGTGTCAAATGCCACAGAGAGGTCTAGAAGGACCAAGATGGTACAGTCCCTTCTATCCCTCACCATCAGGAGGTCATTAAGCACCTTCACCAGGGCCGTCTCTGTAGTAGATGACTCACGTGTTAAGAGAGTTTGTCACTGTAAAGAACAAAGATGTTATCAGTGGGATCAGTAGTTCTACTGAGTCAATCTGGCTATGCCAAAAGAGAAGGGGGGGGAAGTAATCACCCAGAGAGGAACATCAGGACTGCAAAATGCTCAGCCCAGCTTATTGAATGAAGTAGTGTTATGCGCATTGTTAATGTTAAATTCCACAAAATTCTGGATGCTTCATTTATAGTATATGCTTTCATAAATATATGAGAAAATTTTGTTTTTGTTTTTCTCTTCTGCAAAATTAAAACTGCTTAACCAATTTATCCAGTTGTGTTAGACACCAGGATACACTGACTATGGATATGCATGTCAAACGTTAACTCTATGCATGCAAGAGCAGAGAAGTTACAGACATCCACATTTTTGATAGTTTTCACAAAGTTTTGCAAATATTTACATAGTAAAGTTTTGAACCCCTGTAACTTAGAAATCTCTTATCTAATTCTCTCCATATTTAGATCATTCCATAAGCAGCATAAAAAGGTTATTCGTACTAATTTTCACTTGTCTAGCTCCACAGATACCTGAGTTATATGCAGATGAAATTTTTTCATGAAATTTCATGAAAAAAATAAAATGACAGATTATGAGCACATATAATTTTGAGACAATGCATCATATTGTCATGAAATCTGGCACATTGTTAGAACACCTATCATCAAGAAATCATGCCATATTTAAGATCCCTGACCCAATAGTAACTTAAGGTATATGCAGATAAAAATGGCCATGAAATTTTGCACAAACAATAAAATGACAACATTTGAGCACCTATAGCTTTGAAACTATCCATTCAAATTTCATGATATTTGGCAAGTTAATGGTAATTGACCAAAAGAGTATATATTCCAAACTGCAGAGCTCTAGATTGATTGGTAGTTGAATGATAACCAAATAACTACATTTTAAAAAGTACACGAAATTCCGAAAAAATGCCTTGAAATTTCGCATAGTTTTGCAAAATGTTCTCAGAATTACATCGATTTGGAATTTTCCCATTCAAGATGCTCTCATATCAATGTATTGTATAGGAATCTGTAGTGCCCCAGGGAAATTGGGAGCACCACAGAAAATAGTGGAATTGGGGGCATCACAGAAAATAGGGTATCCTCAGAGATATGAGGGGTCAGACAGTTATGGGTACCCTGGCAGCTTAATGGGAAACCCTTGAAAAGCTTTGGTGACCCTCTGAAACACAGAACAGGCTCCACTCCAGCAGACAGTCCTAGCAATCTAAATTCAGGGTTTTAAAAGAAAACCATTTTTTTTCTCTTCTCCCTTCCCCCTGCTCAAGACCGACACCTTGCCAGCCAAAGCCAAACCAGTTGGGCCACATTCCTGTCCCACAGTGGAGAAGGAAGCCAGGTTGAGCCCTCTCAGTCAATCCCTGTGGCCAGGGTAGATTCAAGTTTGGAGACTTTTTTTTAAGCCACTGACCCAGCCTCGGAAGGCTGGCCTCTGGATGAAGAAGCCAATCCCCTGGCAGGTAGCCAGGACTGCCCCAGCCTAGAGGAGGCTCTGCACAGGCTAGAGAGAGAGAGAAGAAAGAGTGTGACCTGGAAAGGTGAAGGACAGTAAGGCAATGGATGTTGGCTTCCCTGTTAGGAGGTTGAAGCGAATCCCTTAGGTCTCTTCCATGTAACTCCCTCCAGAAGATCCCCAGTAGCAGCCTTGGTCAGTTTTTTGCAGAACTCTGCTGTCTAGCCAGGTCCCCCAGTGCATCGAGTCAGTTCAGTTGGCCGGGAAACAGACCCAGTGAACCTTTCATGCAGCAGTCTCCAGGACAAGAGACCTTATCACTCCTTTGTGGTTGTGCATTCCCCAGAGTACAGAAATCCTTGTTGAACTCCAGGGGCTCCTGCACACACCTCATCTAGAATTCCTCTGGTACCTCTTCTTTAACCCAGGGAGGGTCCCCGGGGAGCCCAGTATCACCTGCACCCACTTCCAATGACCTCCACCAACTCCAAGTGTTCCCCATAACACCCCAGGTTTGATTTCCCAGTCGTAAGTGGTAGCCAGCTAGTAGCTAGGACCCACCAAAGTGAGTCAGGTTAGGGGCTGCCCCGGCTTTAGCTTGAGGGACTCCGCTGATCTCGGAGTCACATTGCCAATTCTCCTGCATAGACATTGTCCCAAGGTGGCAGTAGTACCAGTGGCCTATACCAAGGCCTTGCCAAGGATTGCCAGGCTCTGTGCCTCATTCCCTGAGGTGGCATAAGTTCCAGTGGCCCACGCAAGAGGCCACACCAAGGGTCGCCACACTCTTGATTGTACTGCCCATAGGTGGCTCATGTTCCAGTGATGCATCAAGAGGTCACACTGAAGATTGTTGGATTCTGAAGCTGCTGGGGTGAGGTGGTAAAGGTTCCGGGGACCTGCCCAGAGGTCGTCCAGTGGATCATCACACCCAACATCCTTTCCTCGACTGGAGATCACCTGCCCAAGGTCACCACAGCCAACAACCCCAGATAAGGGTTCTCTTCCCCTACAACCCGGCGTCAACACCCATCCTCGACCAGGCACTTCCCTTTCAATGTTGCCTCAGGGATGCCAGGAGTCACCTTCTTCCCAGGGCCAGGAGGCCTACAGTGTTCTACTTGGTTGCTGGTTCACTGGGGGGCACCCCATTTTATGGCCTGTATAGGAAGCGCTTCCTTAGATTCACCCTCAGCAGTCGGCTGACCAAAATACTAATAACCCAAACTTGGTGCATTGGATTGCTACATCCTTAGGACTTGAATAACCTGGACTTTTGTAGGACATTAATGGGGCCAGGTTGTGGTCCTGGTAATCTTATTCACTCCTTCTCATGTGTGATAGTGTTAGTGAATAACAAGTCTTTTCTGTGTGCTCCAGCTGTTGCTAATAAACTTGCATCTTGGCTGGACCACCAGGGATATTGGACGCATTTAATTCAAAACATATGCCCGCAATCGGGCGTGGGGGGGCGCTACTGCGACGGACGGTGCCACAGGAGCTTGGGTGGCCACCCACAGCTGGCAACTGCCTTATTGTGCCCCTCAATATGGCAGTTCACCTGTGGGTGGCCAGCTGTTGCTTCTATTTTTCTTGGCTCAACTGTGTGTGGCACAGGTAGGGGTTGTGCCTGCATCTGCTCAGCATATCCCGGGCTGAATATCGGGATGTGCGGAGTATGCATGTGCACGTCCCCCCACTTGCACCACATATATTACTGATGCGCTCCGGCACATCAGGATTTGTGCCACACACTTTCCCCTTTTGAATATTGCGCCGGGGCACATCAGTGGGTTGAGAATGACACAACTGTGTTGCGTCAGGCACAACCCTTCTGAATATCCCACCCCAGGTGTACATGGGCGTAGACAACCTCATGGACACTAATTTGATACCTGCTATGACAGAAAATCTGGAAAGGGGAGTACATGGAAATATTTGAGTTGCTACATACAGAACTGCCAGATGCAGGGGATAAGGATAAGTTGAAACAAGAGAAACTGTGGGAGCCGAAGGTGCCACCTACATTTGAAAACCAGGCAGCAGCATTCAATATTTTCATATTCATCTACTGCAGGAAGTTCCCAGAGAAGACTGGGCAGCTCTTGAAATATAGGGACAATATCAAAACCGCACATTTGGCCTATGAAGGGAATGCGTAGTTAAGATACAACGAGCTGTTTCGAATCAGGCTATCCAGGTCCCTGGATATGCGCTGGGACAAGATCGACCATGATTTGTGGTGCCGACACGTGACTAGGGCCAGGCCTGCCAACACTGCATATACAGCAAGTGGGCACATGCTACACAAAACACTGTGGGTAGGCCAAAAAGGGGTAGGTACATGCAGGCAATATAACACGGGGAAGTGTTTTCGAGAATATTGCAAGTTCAGGCACAAGTGCAGTAGCTGTGGGGGTACGCACAAAGTCAGTGCCTGATAAAGTGGGGGTAGCTTTAAAAGAGGAGCTAGCCAACAGTCAGAGAACAAGCAAGAGGACAGATCCACTAAAAAGAGTGGCAATGTCTCCAATAAGAGCTGACACATGACCCCACGGCTTGATCACTACCCCTGTAAAAAGGACACACACTACTTAGCAGACAGGTTCTCCAGTGGTTTCCACATTCCCTACCAGGGTTCATGGGTTTCCACTACAGCACGCAATTTAAAATCAGAGAGGTTGCTGAAGCAGGTAGTGGCATTGAAGATTCTCAGAGAGGTGGAAGCTGGTAGGGTGGAGGAACCTTTTCGAGAACCACGACTGAACCCTTTAAGGATTTCACCCTTGGGAGTGGTCCCAAAGATATCTCCAGGGGAGTTCAGGTTTATACATCACCTGTCTTACCCCAAAGGGTCATCCGTGAATGACTTCATTAGTGCAGAGGACAGAGCAGTCTGTTATACGTCTTTTGATACAGCGGTTAAGCTCATTCAACAAGCCAGCAAGGGAGCTTTCTTGGCGAAAAGTGATACAAAATCTGCTTTTTGCTTGCTACCAGTCAGTTCATTGGACTACGATTTGTTAGGATTTCCTTTTGAAGGTAACTTTTATTACATGTCCATGCCTATGGGTTGCTCTGTCTCATGTGCAGCATTTGAGGCTTTCAACAGATTCTTAGAATGGGCTACTAGACAACATAGTGGCAACAGCAAGATAGCCCACTACCTGGATGATTTCCTGTTCATAGGCTCCCTGGATACGCCTGAGTGCGAGGGTACTCTGCAATCTTTTACGGCACTCATGAGGTGGTTTGGGGTGCCACTGGCCCACGGAAGGACTGAGGGGCCAGTAACCAGGCTTACTTACTTCAGCATTGAATTGGATACAGAACAAATGGTGTCTAGGCTTCCAGCAGACAAGGTTGCATGGCTGGGTCAGCCGGTGGCGGAGATCCGGGCTCCCAAGAAGGTCATGTTGAAAACTCTGCAGTTGTTGATTGGCCATTTGAACTTTGCTTGTTTATTTATTTATTTATTTTTATTAGTATTATTATTTATTTATTTGTTAAAAGGTTTTGCCAGGAAAGCATACTGAGCAAACAACTGTTCATTTCCAGATGCATCCTTGGGGGAGGAGAACATTGTGAAGATTACATTTGTATACATAATTTATGTGAGTCAAAAACAAACATGGACAGCAAGCAATACAGAAATGTGCTATCATAGAATACAGTACAATATAGTACAATACAATACAATACAATAAATACATAAATATGATTCAATTAGAGATGAATCACAGCAACTAAGTAGTGCAGCAGTATTTAACATTACGTTGCCGAGGCAATACCGTGTCTGGTAGCCCAGGTTAAGCAGATATGTGAGTGCCGGAACATAGTTCAGCAGCGAGAAGGTTAGAAGCAGGAACAGGAGGTGCAGAAGTGGCCTTTGAGGAGAGTGTTGAGATAACAGGAGGAATGAGCATGGCGAATGGCAGAGGGGAGAGAATTCCACAATTTAGGCAACTGATAGGAGAAGGCAGCCTGGTCTGCAGAGGTAGACATGCGAGGGACTGACAAGGACCAAGAGTCGAAATGTCTGAGGGAGTGGTAGAGAAAAGGAGAGAGGGAGAGGGAGTGGAAGACAGATAAGAGGGCATGGACTGTGACCAGTATATGGCCCTGAGACTAGCACAGTGTGCCTGCCTCCTGTCCTGTAGGGCTGGGAGGGACAGGTACTGGTAGAGGGGACAATGGTGGGTACGGGGCAGACAGTCTATGGCAAAATGGCAGAAGGAGTGGTAGAGGGTGTCCGGTCTGGTTAAGGAAGATTTGGGAGTGGCACTGTAGACTACATCCCCATAGCCGAAAATAGGGAGAATCATTTTCTGTACTAATGCTCAACAGGCCATTAGCGGGATGTACCCACAATTGCGATACAGGGCGCCTAATTTGGGGCATAGTTTCTTGTGGATGGCATCAATATGTACAGAAAAGTCGAGGTGCTGGTTGAGCCAGACCCTAAGCGGGATGCACCCATGGTTGCAATACAGGGCACCCAATTTGGGGCATAGTTTCTTGTCGATGGCATCAATATGTACAGAAAAGTTGAGGTGCTGGTTGAGCCAGACCCTGAAGTATCTAAAGGAGGAGCAGCCCTTCAGCTTTGTCCCATCCAGGGTGTGGAAAGTGGGGAGGGAAGGGAACCAAGAGAGTCTCTGCCTTGTGCCAAAGGTCATGGAGACTGTTTTCTTGGCATTCAGGAAGAGTTGATTTGTGCAAAACCAGTGCTGGACTTCCTCAAAGTCACGCTGTAGTCTGGTCTCTACATCAGAAGTTGAGGGGTCGGATGTATACAGGATGGTATTGTCCGCATACAGGTGGATGGATGCAGGGGTGTAGCCAGGCATTTCAGTTTTGTACACCAACCTGCCACACTGCTACCCTCCCCTACTGTTGGTCATGTCTGCCCCCCCCATGACTCGAGTCCAAGGTTCCTGGCTCCACTCAGATGATTCCCACACTGGACCTGCTGTCTGTCTGTGCTGCTAGTGTGGTGCTCACTGCCCACTGGTAAATGTCACTGACTGCACCACAAATTCAAGACCATGGCAGAGATTTCTTCTCTTTCCCCTGCAGGTAGGCAGATTTGCTGCACTTGCCACTCCACATGAAGTCTTTATTCTTTTAACTGGCTCTGAGTCTGTTCTGCCATCTGCTGCTCCTCAGTTCTTTTACCGCATCTCTCGCTTCCAGTAAAATTGAACTAATGGATTGGCTTCTAACTTTGCTGGGCATTTAAACTCACTGCCCAAGACTTGCCACACCGCTTACCAGATGCTGCAGCCAATCACTATGCAGGCAGACCATGTGGACCTAATTGAGACTTTCAGTTTCAACGTCCATGGTCCACTCAGCAACCCTCCCCCAAAAAACAAAGCTGAAAGAGAAAAGAAAAGAAAAAGCCTGCAAAGCCAAACAACGGAATTTAAACATGATGGACTAGAGCAGGCACAGTAATGCTGGCCAGCTTGTTTGCTACCACCTGCTACTAAACTTGGTACGCCATGGCTTACTTGGAGTACAGTATCAGTAGCTACGCCCTTGGATGGACTGATGGTGATAGGAAGGGAGAAGAAGGAGGAGACGGAGATTCCAATCCTGACAGATTGAGTCCTATCCACAAGATAATAGTAGAACCAGCTGGTAGCCTCACTTAAGAGCCCTTCTAATGATAGCTTGGGTAAGAGAAGGGGGTGTGAGACAGTGTCAAAAGTCATAGCAAGGTCGACAAATATGGCAGAGGTGATGAGGCCCTGGTCCATGCCGGTATGAATGGATTCAGTGAGCCTTAGTAGGGAGGTAGTGATGGAGTGGGACTTCCTGAACCCAGATTGATAAGGTGTGAAGAAGGAGGTAGAGTCAAGGAAGGAGGAGGAGAGCTGGTAGAGTATGAGATGCTCCCATAATTTTGCCAGAATGGGGAGGAGAGAGAGAGAGAGATAGGGAGATAATTCCCAGGGGAGGAGGGGTCGCCACCTTTCAGGAGGGGGATTAAGGTGGCGTGTTTCCATTCCGATGGGATAGAAGAGAGAGAGACAGAAAGAGAGACTGAAGAGAGGCGAGGGGGGAGGTGATGGCAGGGGCAGCCAGGAAAAGCACTTTTGAGTCAACCCGGAGGACATTTTCCTTATGAGGTTAGCATGAAAAGAGCCTTATATACTTCAGCTGGGGTAAGATGGCAGAAGGAGAAAGAGGGGAGTGGGCCTTGGGTAGGTAGAGGCGGGGTCGATGGATCATGGCCGTGGGAGGCTGGGGGGAAGAGGACAGGAGTGAGGCAGTACAAGAAGAAAAGAAGGAATTAAATTCAGTTGCCACTGCAAGTGTGTTAGCCAAAGTAATACTGCCAACTTTAATGGCAGGGTTAGGGGGCTGGGATGGGGTGTGGAAGAGGGATTGTACCACCTTCCAGAATTTGGAGGGTTGATTTAAGTTAGTAAGGAAGGTGGATTTAAAGTAGTTCACCTTGGCCAGGCTAATTGCTCTTGTACAGGCATTTCAAAGAGTGCCGTAATTCTGGTAGTCCAATTATGAGCCAGTGGCTTTATGAGTCTTCCATGCCTGATCCCTAGCCCGAAGGCAGGCCATGTGGACAGTGGTGATCCAAGGCAGGTGGGAGCCCCACACACACACGGATCCATCTGAGTGGGGCATAGGAATTCCAAACTGAAAGGAACTTGGATTTGAAAAAGTCTAGCGCAGCATCTATAGAGGTGGAGCTTGGGATGAACGACCAGTCGGTGGAGGCCAAGACGTTTAGAAGGGGGTGAGATCCAGATTATTGTAAGACTGAGCCAACAGGGAGGCAGTATAGTGCAGTGGTTTAAGGCTCTGAGCTGCAAATCTGGAGACCTGGGTTTGAATCCCACAGCCCCCACTTGCATACCGTATGACCCTGAGCAATTCACTTAACTTCCCTGTGCTCCCGGACTGCACCTGTAAACAAGCTTTCAGCTTAATGTGTTTCACCTGGTTAAACAATTAGGAAAAAAAACAAAACTAAAAAAAAAAACCTGAGGGGAAGGGGCTTGTAAAGCGGTTGCGCCAGGGAGGCCTTTCATAAAACGCTTAGCATGCACGACATGGGGGTCACTACAGCAATATCATTATATCAGGGTGACTGCTGACATGAGGGTGGACCTGGAAGTCTGGGACAGTTCCCTTCAACAATTCAATGGTAACTGGCCCTGGTGGCACTGAGGGTTGAGGCACTGGATGCCACACCTCATGCTACACCGGCAACCTGGGTTCAGGAATGACTTGGGCGCCGGCGGTCTGCAGGGCAAGGGTTGAGGACTGAGTGCCTGCGTGGAGCTCTCCTCCACGGACTACAGGGCATGGGGTAGCCTGGCGAGCCAGTGGCCTCCGGTGGAGACCTGGGGTACTGTAGCAAGCCAGGTAAGCATGTAATAGCGTGGCCGACACTGGCAGATATGTCATGCACCAGAGCGTCGGGGCATGCCCACGCATGGGAAGGGTAACCACAGAACATGGAAAAACCCAGTCCTGGGGGTAGGTGATGGCACCAGCCTACATGCCTACTGCTGGGTCCAACCTTGCCGATATTCAGGGTTCCTCCATCACGGACCCACGCTCGCAGCCGAAGGCTATGTATGTAAGTGCACCCAGTGTAGGAGGGGCGACCCCACCCCAGAGGGATCAAGTTGGGGTGCCAGCTGTGTGGTGGGGTGAAGGAGAGAGGAAGGTTCTATCGGGTGGACTTCAGGCAGTGCAGTATCCAGCTGGATGTTGGAGAGAGGCTCCGAGGATCGTGAACAGGAGGGAAAAAGACTTGGTGGGGGGGGATAATTCAATGGAATGTCCATGTGACAGTAAGGGTTAGCACTTAAACACGACTGCCAGATGGTTACAGATGCAGCAGGGGGTATTAGGTATGGGGCATATTTTCAGGGCTCCTGGTTCACAGGCCCCTGGGATGGCAGCTGGCGGGAGTCAGGTTAGTTAAAGAATGTTACCTTGTTGGAATTTTTCCTTATTCTGGCAGCCTTTTTTGTGTGTGGGGAAAGAGTAAAGGACAAGAAAGTACTCTTTCAATCTGACAACATGGGGGTAGTTGAAATTTTGAACACACAGTCTTCCAACTCAAAAGAGGTTGTGAGACTTTATGAAATGGCAAGAGGAAATTAAGCCATTTCATTGGCTGATAGCCTGGTGTAAAATATGTTCCACGCACTGTGAAAAACAAGTCCCACCCTATCACTGCTCACTGATCTGTATAATAGAATGTTGGCAAAGCGATTGTCAGCCATTGTTTTTTCCCTGCTAAAGTGAATTCCCACATCGCTTGCCATGTCGGACACCAGCAATGTTAGTTGTGACCTAACTTTCACTGAAGACGATCTTCAGTGATTCTTTCAATGATAACTCTGAGAATATAATCGAAAGCAACGCAGTTAGTACAGAAATACCGATTAATTCTGCTGCTGTTGCTCCCACTGCTGCTATTAATCAAGCCCTTCCTGCTTTCCCTTTAAAGGGCATATTTTTCCTCATGCATAAGGTTATGTAGTAAAATAAATGGTTTTAAGCAATGTTAAATGTTTGTATGTGTATTTTTTCATTTTACAACTCAAGTAAGTCATTTCATAAGCTCAAGACACTCCAGGGGTGTGCGTATAACATATTTTATGCACACCAAGGAGCTGAACACACTCAGCCAAGGCCTTGTGCTTTACAATGCCCCTAGGTGTATGTAAAATATGTTCTACACTCACCCTGCTGTGTCTTATTGCTTACATTGTGGCTATTTGTGCTTAGATGCTTGCTGCTCAGCATCACATTTAGAGCAAAACACATTCCTGGGGCATTGAATGTAATCACGGATGCACTATTTCACTTGCAGTTCGAGCACTTCGGGCAGATGGCACCAGCAGCAGAGAGAATCCCACCTCAAGTGCTGAACTTCCTGTGGCAGGCAGCTACCAGATTGATACAACACTCTCTGGCCCAGGGAACATGGTCTATCAGGCACATCTGAAAGCTTTCTGGGAATTCTGTGGTGACAACAATAAGGGCTATGACATGCTACAACAACCCCAGCTGATTCAACAGTTCGTGCACCATTTTATTGATGAAGGCTGGGCACCTGCATACATATGTAGTCACCTGCCCGGCATCGCCTTTTTAGCTAAGATGCCTGGTCTCCAGGATGTGACGGGTTAATTTACCATAAGAAAGATGATAGAGGGTTGGGCAAGGATGCAGGGCACCAGAATACATCAGAGAAAACCAATAGACAGTATGTAGTGGTGGAAATTTTGCATGTCTTAGCACAAGTTTGATGGTCAGACAATGAAACAAAGCTATTCAAGGGATTGTTTGTGCATTTTTGGGGGCATTCAGAGTGTCCGAGTTGCTGGAGGATTCCACGTTCGCAGCAGGGCACAACATCCAATGGGAAGATGTTATGGTCAAAGGGGATTGATTGGAGATATTACTGCACCAGTCTAAGATGGCACAGTTAGGTCCCCCCAAATGAATCATGCTACACAGGGCAAAAGGGCAATGGCTTTGCCCTTGGGCCATGATTGTGGAGTACATGGCTCAGAGGGTGAAAAAACAAGGTTAGTTGTTTTCACATGCTGGCAGAAAACCAGTCACAATGTATTAGTTGGCTGTGGTACTGAAGAAGGGGATTAGAGCCATGGGCAGAGACCCTCAGCATTTTAACACTCACTCCTTCAGGATTGGGGTGGCCACGGGGGCTGCCACATTAGGTTGCCCAGAAACATAGATTCAAGCCATTGTCAGATGGTAGTCCAGGGAGTACAAAAGGTATGTGAGGCTGACAGGCATAGAGAGGGTGGCAGTTCAAGGCACTCGTGGGAGTGCCTGATATTAATGTATGTGATTTATTTTACAGCTGCACTTCTCACAGTCAAAACCTTCTACTTGATCGGCCATTCCTTTGTCGAGAGAGCAAGCAATTGGGTGGCTTGTCAAGGTCAAGGGGATCAGCTGGGCATACCCATGGAAAAAGCAAGAGTTTGATGGTGTGGAATTGGAGGCATGAAATGGGGATACCTGATACCTACATTGAGGAACTTGGGGTTGATCAGTAACCCTCAACAGGGCTTAGTTATACACCTGAGGGGCACGATCTGGGTAGCTTGTCCACCATTGATTTAATACAGGGTATCATAATAGACCTAAATTGGATTATCTGACACATGTCAAATACCAAGGTGGTGTGGTCTAGGACAGTACCTCAAAAAAACTGGAGGAAAGAGATAGTAGCTAGACCGCTGTGGAAAGTCCACAGGGAGGTAAATCAAGAGGTATCTCATTTCAGCCTTCCTTGAGGAATTCGAGTACATAGATACATAGATACATAGACAGTGTCGGCAGATAAGGGCCTATGGCCCACCCAGTCTGCCCATTTGAGCTTGTAAGTTCAGTTTGTTTTCCTAGAAGTCTGTTGCCCCTTACCCCTGACCTCCAGAATTCCTTTATGTCTATCCCATGCATTCTTAAATCCCCGTGATTGTTTCAGCCCCCACCACTTCCTCTGGCAGGGTGTTCCATTTGTCCACCACCCGTTCTGTGAAGAAATTCTTTCTCATGTTTCCTCTGAATCGTCCTCCCTCCAACTTCATCCCATGCCCTCTAGTCCTGGAACATCTTTTTCGCTTAAAATAGTGTTTTCCTGCACCCTGTTCCTCCTATAAGATATCTGTATGCCTCTATCATATCCCTCTCTCCTCCTCTCCTCCAGGAGTACATGTTCAGTTCCTTCAACCTGTCTTCATAGGACTTGTGATGCAATCCGTGCACCATCTTTGTTGCCCTCCTCTGAACCTTCTCTACCCTGTCTATATCCTTACGTAGGTATGGTCTCCAGAACTGTACACTGTACTCCAGGGGGGGCCTCACTAGTGTCTTGTATAGCGGAATTATGACCTCCCTTTTCCTGCTGGTGATGCCCCTGCCTATACATCCCAGCATCAACATCAGTAGTGGGGCACCGGGACATCTTGCTTGATTATGATGGGTTTTACGATTCAGACAGGGTGCACCTGTCTGAGGTGAGGCAAGCACTTTTCAACAACAGCTTGCAAAACATTTTGGAGAAATGGATATAGAGTATTCATCTGGGGCATTGTGGGAGATGTGTAACTATGCTATGGATCTTGTGGTAGATGATTTGGCAGTATGCAGCAAATTAAGGCACAATTTCATGTATTGGGGTGGCACGGTGAGAGCGTATTCCAGTCAGTAGCACAACATGTTACGGAGCGGGGACGGCGGGGGGGGGCAATAGTCAGGCAGTTGAGGCCCAGTAAGGGCAGCACTGCAAGGCTGTGGCCTAGTTGGTCCCTATTCCTTCAAGCTATGCTTGTCAAGGGGGTGGACGGCCAGGTGGGAGTATGCCAAGCTTTCTTTTGCCTAGGGCTGACTTGTTGGTAAGAGAAATTAGATTCATAACTGAACACATCTGCTGCCTCAGGGGAATGCTCTATTGGTTATCATGATTGTATACATTTTTATGTTTGTATTATTAATTTTGTATTATCATTTTTGTAGTGCATCAATTTTTTATGATATAATTGTTGATGTATTCTGATAATTCATGTCAAGTAAAATTCTGCATTTTCCACCAAAATCTAAAGGTTGGCGTCTTGTATGTTATTTGGGATTACGATGGTTCTATCTGGGCAAGGTTGGAGCAACAAACTGTGAATCAAGGTGGCGGTTTAGCATAGTGGTTAAGAGCACTGAG
Source organism: Neoceratodus forsteri (assembly GCA_016271365.2). Lineage (NCBI taxonomy): Eukaryota > Metazoa > Chordata > Ceratodontiformes > Ceratodontidae > Neoceratodus > Neoceratodus forsteri. Next base: position 784,875,017 of record CM028137.1, read on the forward strand.
CTGGTGAACTGGGTTTGAATTCCACAGCCACCACTGTATACTGTGTGACCATGAGCATGTCACTTAACTTCTTTTTGCTCCCAGGATGCACCTTGAAACAAGACTAAGCTTAATGTGTCTTTCCTTGCCAAAAATTGTACAAATTAAATTAATAAAATAAAATCAGCTTGGTACATTCAGCAGACCTGGCTTGGATTCCCACAATCTGCATTTGCATACTGTGTGAACCGTAGCAAGTCACTTAACTTCCCATGTGCTCCCAGGCTGCGCCAATAAATGAGCTTAAGCTCAGTGTGCCTGTTCCAGTCAATAACTGTACAAAAAATACACTGTAAACTAAAAGACATACACCTAACATGTACCAGTACTATGTGTTTGACAGTTCTGTCCAATATTAAGCATTTCTTATCAATGTAAGATGACCAAGTATCCTGTGGCAAACTGTATTAAAGACAAGCCCTAGGACAGTTTTAAGTAGCCCCATGTTTCTGGACAACCCGCCCCCCCCAAAGTAGCAAGAGCAGAATTCCGAGTGTGCAGGCACAACGCTACTGCATGTTAGGCAATTAATAACCATCCAGGGTTCTTGTGGGTGAAGGCTGGTCATCAGGAAGTATGTATATGGGAGGCAAAAAGAGCTGTGAGCAGTTTGACGGAAATGTTATGAGTCTCACAGGTCATTGCATAAATGCTTTTATGGGGAATGCCTCCATCTTCTGTTAGCTGGAGTAGTGAATGACTCCCGAGGTGCCTTGCAGTTTCTAATGAGCCTGTTATTACTTCCTGTGGAGGCAGGCAATGCAAATGTTTGACTGGCAGAAGCATTAAGACAGTAGTTCATGCTACACTTAGCCTAAGTATGCTCAAATGCCTATTGACTATAGAATGCTTACACTAGCTAGATGATTTTTAAAATGTATTGTTAAGAGACAGCAGCAGCATCATAAGGGAAACCTTGGAAAAACAGCTTTCAATACATTTCTCCTAATACTGTATTACTTTTTTTATTCAAACTTTTTATCCCCCACTGCTGTCCCCGAAGCTCAACTACCTCAGCAGCTCCCGGGGTATTACTTGGTCCCCCTCAGTCACCATCCACAAGCTCCTGTCTGCTTCCACAGAGCAATGGTTTGTCCCTGAGGTGGGGTCAGTGTGGGGGATATACTTCCAGCAGCAGAGGCCCATCATGTTGGTGGTGAGGTACAGGTGTAGGGGCACCGGACATACCGGAGTCCATCATCCTGAGCATGGGGCCAGTTTCCTCCAGTTTTGCTTCCTCTGGCCTCGAGACAAAAGTCAGTGTAACACTTCCAAAAGAAACAGATGGAAATCTACTATTAAAGTAAGCAGCAGGTGGGTCTTGTACAGATCTCTCTGACTCCCCCCCCCCATGTCTTAGCTCCCAGACTCACTTTCATGCCCCAAAAACACTCCTGCTTGAATGTCATAATATCAGGGCAGAGTGGATAAGTCTTGTTCCATGATGACAGTTCAGGGGGAAGGAAGGGAATAAGTCAGCATGGGGGCTACTCTAATGGGGATCTACACTCATTCACTTGTGCTACTAAATAAAAACTGTTTCACTACAGTAAATGCTTTGAGATTTCCATGGTGCAGATGTTTTTGTTTAGTAAATGAATAACAAGTGCAGAGCCCTGTTAGTGCATCCCCCCCTCCATGCTGGCTCATTCCCTTCCTTCTCCCTGAAATGTCATCCAGTGGCGGAACCAGGTTTGGGAGCATTTGGGAGCCATGGGGGCCATTCAGTCAGTCATGGGCTCCACAACAGGTACTTCACATTGAATAGGCTGGGTTTGCCCTGTCAACTTTTGCTGTGTATGCCAGGGGTCTCAGGCAAAATCTGCTGACAAATGTAATAAGATTTCTCTGGTTGCTACCTGACATGGTACTCATGTACCTATATTATGACTACTGTGATCTACCTATTACCAAGCTTGTACCACCAGTGAATTCCTGTAACACTGGTTGTTTTTTTAATCTAAGCGTTATGTACTGTACTGTTTTGTTTGCTGTAAAGTATTGCTGTCTTGACAAGGTGCCTTTGTAAATGAGTCTTTGACTCAAAGGTCTGTAAACCGATGATCTAATAAATAAATAAAGATGGCGGTGGGGCACCGCTACTTACACTGGGGCAACCAGGAGGGGAGACCGCCCCCCCCCAGCTCCGCCACTGATGTCATCACGATGTAGCAGAGCTTGTCACTCTATTTCTCTTTTGTACTGATCAGGCACAGCAGCGGACGAGAGCAATCAGAGCCTAAATATAAGTGGTTGGCTGTTTATAAAATGTAATAACCTGGTGAAACTCTTAGTAGAGCCATGTAAGCTATCAGATTTTGTCCAATATGCCAATCTTGAGTCAGCCTGGGCCAAACTTGAATCAGCCCGATTTGGCCTGAAATCAAATGAAGGGTTTAGGGAGAACATGTGCCACTCCCTACCCTCAACTTTGTCCTGACACCACTATCTAACTGACTGCCAGCTTTTTTATCCTAGCAGCTCATGCATGGTACTACACCATATCCATTCACATACAGCCATTTTACTCCTCCTTCCCATTCTCTGGCCTCCTCTTCCAACTTTGTATATCCCACAGATTTGTGAAATTCTGATTCAGGCTACATGTTGTTCCATGTAATCATCCTCCTCCTCAGACCCCCTTCTCCCCAAAAGTATTAGCACTTTTCTTCCAGTGATACTGCAGTCCTTACCCCTCCTTCACTCAATCCATTGGTTGCACTGAACTACAGTATATTGCTGAGCCAACCCTGATTTTCCAGCAGGAAGCTAGCCACCTACAGGGAGACAGTGTCACCTTCAGCAGGAAGAGCAGGACCACAACACCAGTCCCCATTGGTGCAGTTTGGATTCTGCAGCACCACCACTGCTGTCTGAACACAGCTATGCTCATCAACATCTTCCTTCTTTGCAGCTCCTCACACTCCATCATGACCGCTGCTGTAGACCAGTTCACTCTGAGAAGATTTGTGAGCATCATCCAACAGGAAGTTAAGTTCACTGCTGCTTCCCTGTGTGATAGGCAGGGTACGATCGGGGATGCTGTCTACTGCCCCACCCCACCCCTTTAGCCAGCCTTAAATAGTAATAGGGCTCTTTAGCCCTAGAAATTCAAATTGTTTTGATTCAGCTGGTTGTTCTGAACTTCTACAAAGTCTGAATGAATTGAACATATGGCTTGACTTGATTCCCTACTCTAACTCTCAGTAAGCTGATTACTTGTGTCATAAGAGCTAATACGCTAGGGTCATGAGTTTTAAAATGATACGGCTGAAGCCGGCCCGGTGGCACTGAGGGTTGAGGCGCTGGACACTACACCTCGCGCTGCGTTGGTGACCCGGGTTTGGGAACGAGCTTGGTTCGTCGGGGGTCGGCAGGGGAGGACTGAGATTGAGCGTCGGGAGAGAGCTCTCTCAGTCCAGGGGTGGGCTGGGGACTTTACACTGTTTTGCAGTGACCCTTGGGGACGCGCAGAGGTACTGCAAGCAATGGTGTAACTGGGGGGGTGGACCTCGGCAGATGTCTGCAAGTATGTGTGACATCATTGCATGTCCAGGTTCCCTACAGGAGAAAGAACAGGGAAAAATATGTCAGCATGGTTCCGCAGCAGCTTGATGGCCGCAGCTCACCTGGCCGACAATGCCTGAAGGCTTGTGCTGGTACTGGTTTCCTCGCACGGAGCGGGGGCCATCGGGGGGCCTTTTTGTAGGTGTAGCTGCATCTGCCAGCTGGGCATGAGAGCTTCGGGGTCGGTGGTGGAGTGGAGCTGTGGCTGGATTGGAAGCAGGGACTGTGGCTGCAAGGAGGTAAAAACTGTTAAATGGAAAAAAAATAAAGTGATATGGCTAACAACGGCCAGTCACTATTTTCAAAACTAAAATCCATCCAGACTGTTACACCACCTGTTAGATGCTCTCACTACATTTGAATATCATATCCCAAAAAAGACACAAAAAGATGCAGATCACATTCTCACAGTTTGCAGCAATTTTTCTACTGCAAATCATAACCTATTGTCGCATATGGATGTGTCCTATGAAAAATAGCAGCAGGGCTGCTCAGACAGAATTGTGCAGATGAAGGCACAGCATGTGTTTGCGTCCATGTCTGACACTTTTTGAAATCCTTCCCTAGCTCTTTAATAAGACCAAAACATTGTATTTCATGCATCATTACCAGACTATAAGCTTCCCAAAATGTATCTTCTTATTCTGGTCAGAAAAACATTTTTCTTTTTTAAATTGAGCCCTATATTTTCCATAGGTTTTGATGGTGGCATAATAATTTTGATAATGTACAGTATCGTCTTATAGTGTATGGTGAAATGTTGTTCTGATTCATTTTTTATCCATGCTGAAAAGCTGTTCAGCCACAGTTAAAAAGTTCATAGAACGCTGTTCAGCCCATATGTGCAGAACAGCGTTCTACTCATTCTTTAGAAAAATCTTGAGCTGTGCTTTGAATCAAATCAACAGACCCAACCCTGCAATGGCATGAAAACAGGAGCAGACCTGAAAATGCAGGATCAACCAGATCCCTTAACAAATATGGAGGCTCAAACAGATATAAACCTTCATGTACAAAACTAAATGCAGGATCAACCAGTTGTTTGTAAAAATTCACAAAAATAAATGCCGATCCTCCGCTTGCTAATGGAGACATACAGCCGTCATGTTTTTTTTTGCGTGAAACCCCCCCAAACCCAATAGTTAACCAATGGGAGTGTGCACTACCAACATGGGGACGTCTAGTCCCTAGCAACCACGCAGTTCACCACAGCAACTAGCTCTAAGTCCCAAAATTAGACTTAGAAATGTCTTTTCTATATATAAAAAGTATAATTATTCAAAAGGGCACTATACACTATAAAAAATGCTGGATGGGCAACCCTATGCCCAACCAATGTGTTTGTCTCCTCAAGGCTCTGATTCCCAAGGACCTCTCAAACTTCGCTCTCGAGGTCACAGGAAATCAGAACCCCTCTGTGGCAAAACACACTGGTTTGGCATGGTTGCCCATCCAGTATTCTCTATATTCTAAAGATAACAATAAATGGTTTGAAACCATCATGGACCTTGTCTCCAGCAATGAGGATGGGGTCATTGCCAGTGTGACCATTAAAGATCCAGTAGGAGTCAGTGACCGAACTGGGTGACCTTCTCCACAGTGACAGGGATGTCTAGCCATGCCTCGGTCACCAAGACTTGGAACTTCAGAAAGGCAGATTTTGCCTGGATGAAGCACTCAGTGCTGAACGGAATGGAGCAGCTGCATGAGGCTGGTAATGCAGAGCACATGTGGAATTTGTTGAAGAGGGTACTGAAGCAGGTGCCGAAGCTTGCAATCCTACAAGCAATAAGGGGAAAAGGGGTAAAAAAGTGCCCCCCTTGGCTCAACAAGGACCCATGGAAGTGATCTTGAACAAATAGAAGGTCTATAACGGCTGGAAAGAGATGAGTTGCCTGCAGGCCAGAAAGGAGTACAGAGTGACACTAAGGAACTGCAAAACAAGAATTAAGAAAACCAAGGAGGGACTGGAAACCAGGATAGCAATAGGAGCTATAGACAACACCAAAGCTTTTTTCCAGTACATAAATGGAAGGAGAAAAGTGAAGGATGGGATCAGGTCTCTGAAAACAAGGGAATGGTGGAGGAACTGGTGACAGAGTCAGGGATGATGGCTAAGATGCAGAATGAATGCTGCATTTTGGTGTTCACCATAGGGTCCCCAGGAGATGGAATGTGCTTGGTGAGAGGGTCTAGGGCATCAGGAATAGCAATGATACAGCCTGTGGATATCACACCCACCCTGGTAATTGACTGCCTGGTTAAGATCAGCTACCAGGGTGAGCACCTGATGAAGATCAAGCCAGGTTAGTCCTGAGGGGGCAGATAGGATGCACCCCAGATAAGGGACAAATTGGCAGGGCTGAATGCAGTTATCTTTCATGAGTCTGTTCAGGCAGGTACAGTATGATGTAAGTGGACTCCTGAAGTGACAGGGAAGAGCAACACCATTAGGTCATCCCACCTCTCGGACAGACCACACCCCATACCACACCACACCACTAAGAGATCTTGTGTCTCATGCAGCAGTCTTTTTTTTTCTTTTGACTTACTGACTGTGTAACCAGTTCGTTATCCCATGAAAAGAGTGAAGGAATCTGAGTGAAACAATAATAGTGAGTACAAAACAGCGACTGTGTTTTTGGTGAAATGGGTTTCATAGCACATGGTGTATTCAGTGAAGCAGTAAGGTAGTGCAATGTAAGCTGGCTGCAATTGAAGTTGGCTGTTTTGCACCAGAAACTTGTGGTGCTCTGTAGTTTAGTGGTTAGAGTCACTGGCTGTGTGTCTACTTTCTAGCTGTAGCAGAGCTGGGTTTGATACCCATGATTGACAGTTTTTTTGTGTTTGTTTTTATTTTACATGTCGCGCTGTGGTTTGCAGCCCCCCCCCCAAGTTCTGTTCTGTACCACACTCCTGACTTTGTCTCCCTCCCCAAGTTGCATCTCCCCATGGAGTAGGAATATATAATCTGCCTCACCCCTGAATTTCTCCCCTTCCCTGAATTACATCCCCCCTGGAGTTAGTTATTTTAACTTGGGGGGTGCTGGGGGGGCAGTGGGCATAGTCTCCTGCAGAATAAGTCAGCACACATCACTGTGTTTGGAGCATGCTGTAGCGCTCATTGCCGTTTTGGTTGTCACTTTTATTAATTCGTTTTTTATCTGCGCTGTTTTGTAAGAGCTCTTTTCACATGGAACTGCAGGCTCACACACATGCACAAAAAAAAACCAAAAAGATGGATTGGTAAGCCCTGCTGTACCACCAGTAGTCATCAAAAAAATATTTGTTGAATAAATCCTTCATATCCCCCTGCACCTTTCTCAGTTTGCTAAATTTAGTTTGCTCTAGCAACTCTTGCTGCAGGGAAAACAATATGGATTTCTGTGCTACACCACCAGCACCAGTAAAAAATACTTTGTCAAATAAATCTTCCAAAAATCCCCCTGCACCTTTTCCCAGTCCGCTAAATTCACTTTGCCTACCCCAGCTGCAGAGTCTGCATCTGCCAGTGCAGGCTTACACCGTGCCTTCCTCCTCTCTCCTCTGCAGCATGATTTCACTAGCCTACCTGAAACTGCAGTTAAATGTAGTGAAAATTAGCTGACTTGAATGATAATGTGTGATTATGTGATGATTTTGAAAGTTTTCTGAATAAAAGGGTGATAGGATAGGTAGAAAGCTGGCATATGCATGCAATCGGTTCCATTTTAACATTTGAATCATACTTGAAGCATGCATACCACTTGGGTAGTTTTATGCGTGCAGCATGAAAACGTTTCTTACAATTGTTTATGTAAGGGGAAAGATGAATACAGAGAGTAGTTCTAAACAGAGAATACTCAGAAGTTAGAGAAGTGACAAGTGGGAAGCCACAGGGTTCAGTCCAAGGGCCTGTCCTCTTTATTATCTCATTGGTGACACATAGGAGTCCAAGGGAAAATCTGCCACTTCACAGATGACACTAAGATCTGCAGTAGGGTGGACTGTGAGAAAGGAATCACAACAGTGAGGGAGGACATAGGAAAGCTAGAAAAATGGTACAGGATCTAGAAGCTGAAATTCAACACTTAAAATGCAAGGCACTGTCCAAGGCTCTGGAGTCCACACCTTCCAAAAGACTGACAGGTGAAGGCAGTGCAGATGAGACCAACCAAAGTTACCCAGAGCCTGTGGAAGAAAACATATGAGGAAAGGTTGCAAGACCTCAACATGTATACCGTGGAGATGAGGAGGGAGAGGGGGGGAAATATAACTGAATAAATAGCTCCATGGGATAAACAGGGACCACTAGTTCAGAAGTGGCATCCAAAAGTACTTCTTCACAGAAAAGGGTGGTAGACAGTTGGAACAGACTGCTGATGAGGTAGCCTGTCCTTAAACACTGGTGGATTCAAATAAGGGTGGGACAGGCACAGGGGTCTGATAAGATCAGTGGATATTAGAGCAGCGGACATAAGGGATGGCTGGCCAATATGGCCATCACACACATATTTGGCATGGTTGGTTAAACTGGATAGGCTGATACAGTATGCTTTTTTCTGCCGTCATATTCTATACTTCTATGCTTCAACACTTTTTATCACATAAAAGGAGCTCCCTTCACCATAGATCCTTCTCTTGTGAGTGACATCTGGGAATGAAACTGAGATGTGCACACTGCAAGGAATTATTGCTCTCCAGCATCTCTGATTGCCTACTGCAGGTCATGTGGCTTGCCAGTAAGCTGGTCACACTGACCCAGTTGAGATGTATTTGATTGGCTTCTCAGGTTTAAATAAGGTGTGCACCTTCGTACACCTTGAGGTGAGCACTCCAACTGCATTATTGTCTAAGACTCTAAGAAGTGTACATGAGGTTCAACAGTAGTGCACTTACAGTGCAATTTTTGGTGCAGCTGATGTGTGTCTTAAAAATGCTAATGAGGTACACCTCACTTGAGGTGTAAGTTAGAGATGTAGTTGATATGCATCTAAAAATGCTAAATTTGGTTCACGTCAGTGAGGTGTACATCTCGATGTGAGGTGTAGTCAGGAAGTGTAGTTAATGTGCATCTAAAAACATTAATTGAGTACAGCTCAGTGAGGTATACACCTGGACTAGAGGTGAAGTCATGAGGTGTAGTTGCATGCATTTAAAAATAGTAATTAGGATCACCTTCACCGGAGGTGTAGTCTTGAGGTGTAGTTGCACTGCATACATAAATGCGGCCACTGCAGTTGTAACAAATAGCAAACTCTTAATATTGTGCTCTCCTGGGTTATGTCTGAAAATAGGCAGTTTTGTCTAGCATGCTTACCCGGTTACCAAAAGCTAATAAATAAATAAATATAAGGCAGAGATCTTTTCCAAAGGAAAAGATAAATACTATTCATTTAATTTGCTAGTTTTAAGCTGAACTTTGAAAATTATTAATAAGGGGAACAGTTCTCTTGCCCTTATTCCTTTACCACCCTGGCCTGATTACAGGAATCGCGTACAGACAAAACTCCTAGGAATTGATTCATCAAATAAATACTGTAGATAGAGCTGTGCCTGTAGGAACAGATTTCAAAAGATATTTAATTTTTTACATTTGTTACTGGAATCGTGAACCTTACAAAAAGCACAGTAGAAGTACCATAAAGTTACAGACCCCTACCCTACCTCCCATCAAACATACAGTACAGACAGTGTCACAAAAAAATTGCACACTCTATTAAGAGCTTGACGCACTTTCTACAACATGAACAAACTGTACTACAAACAAAGATTTTTTTTCTCTGAAAAATATTTTTTTGTTGCAATCACTTCCCAACTAAAAACACAGAACTCCAACTGCAGTGATCAAACTGCCAGTATGCAGTAAAGTTGCAGGGGAATTCAAAAATCAGACCTGTAAGTGGTGTCACCTGCTGGGCCAAAATACATAGTTTACTACTCAATAACAAATCAGAAGTCAAGGTGCTGTCAAGGTGTGCACTGCTAACAGTTAAGTTTGTGAGGTGCAAATGAGGTGTATACTGCTTACTGTTACATATATAAGGAGACGCTGAGGTGTATACTGTTAATGTAAAGTTTCTAAGGTACAGTTGAGCTGCACAATATTAGTGGGGTTTGTATGAGGTGCAGTTGAGGTGTACATACTGTGTACATCTCAGACTAGGTGTACACCTCACTTCAGTCAGAGCGTGCTCAACATGCTTTCCCTGCAAAGTACAGTGTTATGATGTTGAAGTGCCAAAAGGAAAACAAGTTCCTTCAGACTAGCTTTGATGGTGTCCAATATGATGGATTTTCTTTAGTTCACTGAATGCAACATTGTCTCACCCTTATCCATGAGATCACCTTTATGTCTGCTAGAAACTCCAAACTTCACTCGCTTGCCAGCCACCAGGGGGATAACTGATTCTGTAGTGATATTGTGGTACTGGATCTGGCAAATCCCTTAGGATTGAAGTTGGGATTCTGCAAAGATTTATTGTTCAGATCTGCAGCTTCTTTATGGTCCATAAAATATCTCAACGCAGCCTTTATATTAGAAAATGAGTTTGGCAGGGGGTAGCAAGGCATATTTAATGCCTTTAGTATGTAACGTCTTTCTGACAGAATTTAATACTTTTCTGTCATTCATGGTCTCTGCACTATAATCAAGGGTATACTGGAAAGGGTCACCTGTGGTTCGATGGGGCAGCAGTCTAAATCTGCCCCCCAGCACTATATAAGGCAGGAAATTCTGGACCTCCCTGCCTTAGTTTGATTTTCCTGGTCCTTGTTTCCTCTCCTAAAGCTGGGGTTTCTGATATCAGGACTCCCAGGCCCCCCCACTTCCACTGGCTTTCCTCTATTCTGCTGTGTCTGGCATGTTAAACTTTGTGGACTGGATTTCCAAAGGGCGGATGAAAGCTGCAGCAATGGCAGCTTCCACACACCACCCCTACGTCTGGGACCCTGTGCCCAAATCAATACTGGACAGGGTCCCTGATTCTGCATCCACTAAAAATGTCACAAGCCATGGGGTGGATGGCCGGCAGCTGCGCCCATGGAAAGGGCCATGCCAGTGGTCACTCCCACAAGCCCCAATCTGCCTGTAGGTTGGCATATCAGAATACAGGTCACATCCCTGGTGATCTAGTGCCCTTCCCAGCCCCAATCAGTCCCTAATGCATTACTTATATGATGCCGTAACAGCCCTGGTGATCTAGTGGCTCCCCACTCCAGCAGGTAGTGCCCTCCACTCCACTCCCCCCATTACAAACCCTGATCCGGCGACTGGCACAGACCTCCTCACACCACCACCACAGCCAGCCACCAAATGAACTGTCAGAGTGTGTACTGTATACAGTACATGCTCTGACAGTTCATTCAGTGACTGGCCATTGTGGTGGTGTGAGGAGGGTTTTGCAGTACCAGATCAGGGTTTAAAATGGGGAATGGGTGGAGGGCACCACCTGCTGGGTGGGGGGAGGACACCATACATTGCCAGAGCTGTCATGCCATCGTATAAGAAATACTTAGGGACGGATTAGGCTGGTGGGGTGCACTAGAACACCAGGGATGTGACCTGTATTGTGTTATGCCAACCTACGAGTGGATTGGGGCCTCGGGGCTCCTAGATGACCAGGGTCATTGCTGTATTATATTAACATCGAACTATGGACTCATCGGGGTGGGGGTGGGACCACTGAATTACCAGGGATGTGTTTTGATTATATGCTTATGACACTGGGGGGGGGGGCAGAGTGGGGCTCAGTCGTCAACCCTCCCAGAAAGTGTCTAAGTACCTTTATGTCTGCTTTTTGCTGGTCTAACGGTAATTAGAACGTTGTCTTCTGGGAGGGTTCTCTGAATAAGATTCAAGGGGATATGGCAGCTTGTGTCTGCCGCAAGCCCCCTAGCACCATGCCGCAGCCCTTTTTGTGGCGTAAGGCTGGCACAGACCCCTTTGCCACAAGCAGTCTGCGTTTGACACAGGCTGCTTTCCTGAATAGCTCCTGGCGGCATCTTTTTTTTTTGAAATTCAAGTTTATTAAGTTTTCACAGTACAGAGCAAGCGGTGATACAGAACATGGAAGGAAGAATCCGGACGCATCTTTAGATGCAAGGTGCCAGTTGAGGCATAACTGTTTGCCACAATCATCTTGCATTGAACATAGGGCTTTGAAAATCCAGCCCTGTGTTTTTTGGAACTTCTCTTCTGTATCTATTGCTTTAAACAGCTTGCCTTTGTCTCTATACTTGTACCTTTAGTAGTCACTGTACTGCATAATCTGTTGTTTTTCACCCCTATTTAACATTATGTTTTGTTTCAGTGTACTTACTAGCCTTATTCAGTTCACAGTTTTCATTCCAGTCAACCACTGCTATTCACTGACTCTGTTTTAGCATACTCAAAGCTCATTCGCAATCAATTCTTGTTTCTTGTTTTCAGTTTTGTCATTAATTGTCTCTTAGGTGGCTCATAGTCACTTGCTTCTGTCACAAACAAATTTAAACTCCACACTTATTCACTTGCTTCTGCAATGAATCTGCACCTCCACAATCATTGCACTCACCCAGTAACAGAACACCTTTCTAGAGATTTTTCAGTTTTAAGAAGATTAAACAATGTGCTCCCTTACCTCATCAGGAGCTCCTCCAGGCTATTTTTACTTTTTATTATACAGTCACAAAAGGAAGGGAAGGGATCGTAATTTGAAACCGAGGGGCTGGCTGCACAATCCCTCTCCACTTCCCAACTCTCTGTTCCACCCCTGTACTCTGACGTTTTGTAACGTCACCATAGGTCAAGCAAGGTCAATGTGTGCTCTATTCATTTGAATGGAGCATCTTTTTCAAATGTAATTTCCCGATCGTGAATTGGGTTTTGGTACCTATTGATGCCAGGGTTCAACTTACAAGAGCCTTGTTAGTTGAACCCTGGCATCAACAGGTACCAAAACCTGATTTAAAATCAGGAAATTACATTTGAAAACAGAGCTCCATTCAAGTGAATGGAGTGCGCCCCCTCCTTGACCTGTAATGACATCACAAAATGTAGGAGTGCGGGGGAGGATCGGAGGTCAGGAAGTGGAGAGAGGGATCATCTTGAGACAGCACCTTGAGTGCAAATTATGATCATTCCCTTCCTTTTGGGGCTGTATAATAAAAAGTGAAAATAGACTGAAGGAGCTCTCAATGAGGTAAGGGAGCTCCCTGCATTTTCAATGTAGTTCAAACCACATTTCTTGTACTCTAATCTGCTACATATCTTGTTTGATCTTTCTATGTCCTGGACAGGACTTTCAGGATTCGAGTAATATGTGTTTCTTGCAGGCTGTTTGTTGTTTTGCCTTTCTTGTGTGTTAATTTACGGGTACAGTACTTGTTTTCTGCTTCATATCTTCATTTCCATTTGCTCTATTCAGTTGTCTGGGTTTCTGTGTACCAGTACTGCCTGCCTTGTTTCTAATCCCCTGTTTTGCTTTTGATTCTGCTCTTATTTCTCCTTTTTCCCCCCCTTCTCATTCTACTAGCAGTTCTTCCAATCTCTATTGATGAAACCTCTGTGCCCATGACCTGAGCTTCTGCAGACTGTCTCATACAGTGTCAGATCTTTTGTTGAGTTCTTTGTGTACCAAGGGTTTTAAAGCTGGCTGGACCCAATGGACCAATTATCTCCTCTACTATCACTGTTTTATCAGTCATTTCTTCATTCACAGATGCTTTTTCAGTCTCTGACTTGGTGGCCAGAGGGTACGTCCACACTATATCAGTGTTTTTGTTTCTGAAGAACAAGACTCACCATCATAATAAGCACCAGCCTGAAAGTGATCCTGGGTCCCTTTCCTAGAGCCATGCTCAGAACAGTAGAAGTCTCCTGCTCATGCAGGAATCCTCAGGAGGCAGCTATCCTCACCATACAATTTACACCTGAATTTCTCAAATCTAACCCTATCCTCATCATCCATATCCACCAAATTTACTCATGATGACATCCCATGTTCTTCGATCTGGTTATTTATCTAGCAATAAAACAGAGGAACAGATTCCTTTAGTCAACTCTGATGCCTCTAGGCAAAGACCTCAGAATGTCTCAGCTAAGTCCCTCTTTGCAATCATGGAATGAACATTACAAAAATAGATGGCAGCCCTCTGGGACTTGAACTTGCCATACTCCTCCTCCTCAGCTAAGAAGTGGGAATTGTATGACCCATATGTATTCCTCTTCTCATCTTCACTGAAAATAGTAACTACTGAATCCCTACTTCATTCAGATCCTAATCTACCATCCATCTTAGCCTCTGAATCTATAGCAGGACCTGAGCTTTCTTACAACTCCATTCCCAAACCACAACTACAGCTACTCCAGCATTACTACCATTTTCTATTCCAGTGCCTTCACCCACATCTGGCCCTTAACCTTCTGCTCTAAATTCCAGGTGGAATTCTACTCATGGTTCACAACCTGTTACTCCTAGAGGTACCTACCTACCTTATACTGCTCCATCTGAATCCATTTCTTCCTCTGACCCCCTATCCACTCAGTTCCTAATTAACTACAGAAGGACATCACTAAAAGTAAAGAAAACATTTTTGTGGCCTTTCTTATTTCATACCACGCAACCTGACCTTTCATATGCTTCCTATCATTGGCCACTGTAGAGATGTTCATGCCATGCCAAGGTGCTCTACCACAGTCTACCACAAGATACCACATCCATTGCTGTCTCCCTTATCCAAATGACAGTTTCTGCTTCCATTTGCAAAATCTGCAGTCCTCAATCCCAGATCCAGACACAGTCTATACACTCCAAAAGAACTCAATAAGGAATTGTAAAGGTCCTTCTTTAGATCTTGGATGATTACTTATTGGATTATGCCAGAATAGGATATGCATTTAAATTCAGTAAACGTGCAGATCAGGTTCAATGGTTGGTTAAAGCCGATACATACAATGTCTTCTAATTTCTCCCTATATTGCCTTCTCTTTGGCTACTTACTGCTAACTGGCATTCATCTCATCAACTGGGCACACATTCCAACATCAGTCCCTACTTTTGCTATTTCATTTATTACTAACAGGCATATGCCTCATCAAGATGGCTCAGACTCCAGTGAAAATCAGGCACATATCCCAACTACAGTAGGACTCATGCCCTTCCAACAATCCTCAGGAATGTGCCCATTATACCTACTCAGCCTATGTTCTCAGTCAAGTCCATGTATGGCATCTGCAGGGACAATTATATTTTAGTCCATCTAACGATAACTACAGAAGCTGCCCTATTTTTACATTTTCTCTAAGTACCTCTGCCAGGGAGTCAGGTGATGCACTGCACTGAGTAAGCAGCACAGCTCAACCGCTGCACTCTCCACCTTACTATTTTCTTCAATAACCTTTAATCTTACTTCAAGAGGGTTCCTTCAATAGGTCATCACATATAGGACTGGCACCACCTGGCATCGGGCCGCATGGCAGACTTTTCTAGCAATACCTGACGGGGCACCGCCCACCCAGTGTCATGTGACTGATGTCAGCTTGACTGTATATAATGGGCGGTCTCCACGCCCGCCCACCAGTTCTTTCCCGCTGTCGCCTCATTCAGTCGCATTGCAGACTTCCTTATAGCGATTGCCGTGAAAGTTCATCACGTCGGTTTATCCCTTGCTGCTTTTTTCTCAAAAAATGTGTGTTCTTCATTGATGTCTTCTCCCAAGAAGAAGTGCTTGTCCTGTGGCTTGCAGATCCCGCACAAAGATGGTCACCTCAAGTGTGTCCTCTGTTTAGGCCCAGACCATCCAGTGTCCTCCTGCCCTGAGTGCCAGACCTTCAACCAGGCAACAAAAAAGAGGACACAGCAGGCTTTGGAGACCCATCTGCTAAAAGCCCGCCTGGCTTCCCTTGACAAGAAAATGGATCATCTCAGAGATTCATCTGAAAAATCTTCTCCTTCAAGGAAACATAAGGAGAAATCTAGGGAGCAGGACCGATCCGCGGATGACGCCAGGCCCTTGATGAACAAGGCCCAGCTGCAGCCCAGAAAACTGGATGGTAAGTCTGGCAAAACTTCCATGGATCAGTCGGCCATTGGCTCCTCCTCTGACTGCACCACCTCGGCCGATAAGTTGGCCCCCGGCTCCTCCGGGGACAGCGCGGTGGCTGGTAAGTCATCTACCCAGGCAGTGTGTACTCGCCCGGCTCTGGTCGATAAGCCGGCTGGGGGCTCCTCTCCTGACCACCTGACCCCACCCACTAAGTCATCCATCCCTGATGACAGCTTGGGTTCAGTTCTCCCATTAGGGCCTGACAGCCACCTCACCTGATGTCCGGCAGAACCAGAGGGAGAAAGCCCCTCTCCCTCCTTCCTCACCCGTACCCTCCAATTCCCTGGTGGCTACATCCGGCGATGGTAGCGGAAAGTCCATAGACCCTGTCAATGCTTCAGGGTCTACTCCGCCCTCCCCTTCTGGGGTCAAGGAGAAGAAGGCTCCTTTCTGGCCTACATGCCTTACTGTGGAGGCCCCTCCTCCGCCTTCCAGCAGGCTTCTGACACCTCCTCAGATGCCGGTTATCCCGACAGTCCTGCAGCCGGGACTGGTTGACCGGCCTCTGCCTTTGACTCCAACGCCGGATCTGGTCCCGATGCCAGGGCCCCTTTGTCCAGCTCCGATGCTGGACCCTCTGATGCTGGATCCCCTTCTGGTGGTGTCAGTTCCGATGTTGGTTCCTCTGACATGGGCTGTCCCGACGCCGGACCCTCAACCTATCTACACAACAGTGGGCCCAACATGGGTTCCCCCGATGCCAGATCTGATGACAGTGATTTATACCCGACCCCAAACTGTCCCGTATTACCCGTTAGGGTATCCTGGGGCCCACTACCCGGGGGTTCCACTCTGGACTGGAGTCATTTTGGGCAGTTCTACACTGGATTCAATCCCTACTCCCACTTTACAGGATTCCAGGGCTATTACCCAACACCGGTTATCCCTCCTCCCCTCCTCCTCCTCCTCCTCCTCCCCCTCAGCCTCTGCCTACTCCACCACCCCCCCTTCCTCCTCTGGTTACCCCAGATTTCAAGACTTTAATTCAGTCTTGGTGGCAGAAGGCTCAATCAGAATTGGTCTTGGACCTGGAGACTAGGCTTCCACAACCACGGTCTCCCAGGTCCCCATCCCTGAGCAGTTCATCTATGGCCACTGTCCACACCTTGGGGAAGACTTGGCAGGACATTTCCCTTCTGGATAGCAGACGCCGTCCTGTTGAGGAAGCGGACGATGATGACAACAGTTCAGGGGGGAGAGAAGATTCCTCAGAGGAGATCCTGGAGGACCATGAGGAGACAAAAGGCAAGGTCTCTCCAAAGTGTCCACCAGAAGACCCTGTCTTCTTGGACCTCTTGAGGGTCATGAAGGATTACTTCAACTGGGAGTCAGAGGAATAGGACCCTATGAGACAGAGGCTCACGGAGCACCTAGACTTAGAGTCTCTGTCTCCCATCCCCATTCCTCCCTGGATGGCACCTCACCAAGACCTCACCACTACTGTCTGGCAGATGCCTCATTCTATCCCAGCTGTCCCCAAGCGGGTGGACAGGCTGTACCTGGTGCTGAAGGATGCCCCATTCTTAAAGGCTCATCCCAAGGCTGACTCTGTGGTCATCTCTGCAGCTCTTGATCGCTCTTCAGCACCCAAGCACTTAAGCACTACTCCTCCGGACAAAGAGTCGAAAGTGATGGAGTCACTTCTGAAGGAAAGAACAGTTGAGTACCTAGAGGTCAGTGGAGCACAGGATCCAAGGCAGCATGGGTTCACAGTGGGAAGGTCATGTCAAACGAATCTAATAGATTTCTTTGACTGGGTGACCAAAGTAGTAGACCAGGGAGGGGCTGTGGATATGGCCTACCTAGACTTTAGCAAGGCATTTGACACAGTCCCACACAAAAGATTATTAGTCAAATTAACCAGCATGGGAGTGGATCCCAGGGTGGTAGCCTGGGTAAAACATTGGCTGGACAACAGGACACAGAAGGTAATTGTAAATGGAGTCCACTCTGAAGAAATGGCGGTTACTAGTGGGGTACCGCAGGGTTCAGTATTGGGTCCAGTCCTTTTAATGTCTTCATCAGTTACATTGCAGAGGGACTGGAAGGAAAAGTATGCCTTTTGCAGATGACACAAAGATCTGCAACAGGGTTGATACACAGGAGGCGTGGAAAGGATGAAAAGGGACTTGGCAAGGTTGGAGGAATGGTCAGGCGTATGGCAGCTAGGATTCAATGCAAAAGTGCAAAATAATGCATCTGGGAAACAAGAACCCAGGGAAGAATACACAGTGGGTGGGGAGGTAGTAACAACAACAAAACAGGAAAGGGACCTGGGGTAATCATATCAGATGACCTTAAGGCTAGCAAGCAATGTGAGAAGGCAGTAGGGAGGGCCGGGGTATACTGGGATGTATGGGAGAGGCATCAGCAGCAGAAACAGGAAGTTGCTATCCCTCTGTACAGACAGTTGGTGAGACCCCATCTGGAATACTGTGTCCAGTTCTGGAGACCCCATCTCCGCAAGGGTATAGACAGGATAGAGGGCAGTCCAGAGGGAGGGCAGCTAAAATGGTGCAGGGTCTGCAAGAGAAGCAAGTATGTGGAGAGACTAAAGGAGCTTAATATGTATACCCTTGAGGAAAGAAGGAGAGGGGACATGATAGAAACTTTCAAGTACCTCAAGGGAATCAACAAAGTCAAGAGGGTAGCATCTTTCAGAAAAGAGACTTGCAAGAACAAGGGGACACAATTTAAAGATAGAAGGAGGGGTTCAGGGGCAATGTGAGGAAGTATTATTTCACAGAGGGTAGTGGATGCATGGAACAGCCTTCCTGAGGAAGTTGTGGGGTCTAAAAACTGTGGGAGAATTCAAGAATGCATGGGACAGACATAAGGCAATTCTTGGGGGGGGGGCAGGAAGATATAGGCTGTTGGTTAACTAGGATCTGCGGCCTATCCTGTAGGTAGGGAAATGGGCAGACTAGATGGGCCTAGCGGTCCTTATCTGCCATCAAAGTCTATGTTTCTATGTTTCTATGAGTCAAGGCAGATGGACCAGTTCAGGAAAAAGATATATTCGTCAGCCACATGCGCCGTCCGGTCCCTCAGTTACATGGCCCACATGGTGTCCCATCAAAAAGCTACCCTGGCCAGGCTGGAAGTGTGAGTCCAGTCCATGGATCCCTTGCCTTTGAAGGAGGAACTTGCCAAGGATCTCTGCCTCTCCAAGGTTTTCTGTAGGCATGCTTTACACGCCTCTTATGACTCCGTCGACTCAGTGGCCCGTACCTCAGCAACTGCCGCTGCCCTCAGACGGCATTCCTGGCTTCGCCTTTCTGGACTTGCCAACGAGATCCAGTCGGCAATTCAGGACGCCCCTTTCAGGGGCTCGGTCCTTTTTGGTGGGGACACCAAGGATATTATCACAGATCTACAGGACAATGGTGTTGCACTTAGGTCTGTCAGGTCAATGTACCGATCGGGCACCCAGCAGCAGCAGCAGCCCTTTCAGAAAAGGACCTGGAGGCAGTGAAAGAATGCACCAGCACGCTGCCATGGGAAGCGTAAGGCCACGGGTACAGCCACCCCTTCTGCCTCCAAAAATCAGAGAAGTTCAGGTGGTCCTCCACCTGAACGTCCTGCCACTTCTTGACTCCCCAACCCCAGTGCCTCCTTAGTCTTGTGGGTGGGGGTTCGCCCGCCACACGCAGGAGTGGAGGGCGATCACCTCCGATGAGTGGGTCCTGCAACTAGTGTCCATTGGACACACCATAGAACTTCTGGAGGTTCCCCCAGAAACTCCACCACAGAAGTCCTCCTACTCTTGGGTCCAGGCCCTTCTCGTTTGTGAGAAGATAAATTCATTCTTGCACAAAGATGCAATTGAGCGTTTCCCCTTCAGGCAAAAGGGGAAGGGATTTTACTCCCACTTTTTCCTGGTTCCAAAAAAGACTGGGGACTTCAGACCCATACTAGACTTAAGTCACCTAAATCAGTTTGTCGAGTACAACAAATTTTGAATGCTGACACTCCAGAGCCTCCTCCCTCTCCTCATGGACAATCACTGGCTCTGTGCCCTGGATATGCAGAATGCCTACCTGCACATTCCTATTTTCCCCAGCCACTGCCGAATCCTGCGCTTTCATTTCCAAGGGGAACACTTCCAGTTCTGGGCGCTCCCTTTTGGTCTGTCTTCTGCACCACAGGTTTTTACCAAGTGCCTGGAGGTGGTCGCGGCATTCCTATGCTGCAGGGGTATTGCGGTCTTCCCTTACCTGGATGACTGGATGATCTCATCCCCATCCAGGGATTCTTTGCTGGAGGCTCTTTCCTTTACTCTGGACCTGTTCAGCAGATTAGGGATCATGGTCAGTGTTCCCAAGTCATCCCTTATCCCTGCCCAGAGAATTCAGTTTATTGGGGCAGTCCTGGATATGGTCCAGTGCAGAGCCATCCTTCCTCCAGATAGGGTGGAGACCCTTATCTGTCAGACCTCCAAAGTGGCCTCCCTCAGGGCCATCCCAGCTCAGGAAGTCCCTCACCTTCTGGGCCTGATGGCAGCCTCCATCACTACTGTTCCCTTAGCAAGGCTTCACATGAGGATCTCTCAGTGGTCATTGCGGGTGCAGTGGGATCAGCTCCTGGATGACCTGGACCATCCGGTTCTAGTCTCCTCAGCAGTTCAGAAAGATTTGCAGTGGTGGATGGATTCTCACAATCTTTCTTTGGGACTTCCCTTTCGGAATCCTGCACCAGTAGCCATCCTCACCACAGATTCCTCAAATATGGGATGGGGAGCTCACCTCGGGGAACATCAAGCCCAAGGACTATGATCCGGCTTGGAGACTTCACTCCACATCAATGTTCTGGAGCTGAGGGTGGTCCTGTATGCATTACAGACCTTCCAGATCCTCCTTCCAAATGGATCACTGCTAATCCAAATGGACAATATGTTGGTAGTTTGGTATGTCAACAAACAAGGAGGAACCCGGTCATACCCCCATGCAGGGAGGCGACGCGGGTATGGAACTGGGCAGTCCAGCACCATCTGGTCCTGGTGGCCATGCACGTTCCAGGCATTCTAAATGTCCTGGCAGACAGTCTTAGCAGATCTCAGACCCTAGCTCATGAGTGAGAACTGCATCAGGAAGTGGCGGAATCCATCTTCTAAAGTTTGGGGCATCCGGAAATCGACCTTTTTACCTCCCAATCCAAAGCAAAACTTCCCAAGTTTTGCCCGATCATTCCAGAGCAAGGTGCTTTTTGGAGAAACACATTATCTCTATCTTGGATGGGGAAATTTTTGTATGCTTTCCCTCCATTTCCCATTCTGCAGAGGGTTCTTCTCAAGCTTCAGGCAGAGAGGGCGAAGATGATCCTCATCGCTCCTCTCTGGCCAAAACAGATCTGGTTCCCACTGCTACAGCAGCTTTCCCGGGAACCACCGGTTCCACTTCTAGTGACTCACAACCTCCTGACCCAGGATCAAGGTCGACTGGTGCACCTGGGGCTCAGGACCCTGCATCTACATGCGTGGCTCCTTCAGACAAAGCGATATCCCATTTTAGGGTTTCCTCTAGGGTTGCTCAAGTCCTCATTGAGGCCAGAAAGCCTTCTACCTGTTCCATTTACATCATGAAGTGGACGCGGTTTTCCTTTTGGGCGACTGCTAAGGGCTGGAACCCTTTCTCTTGCTCAGCCCCTCAAGTCATGGAATACCTCCTTCACTTGTCAGACTCCAATCTGTCCTACTCTTCCATAAAGGTCCATATCTCAGCTATCTCAGCGTATCATGAGCTAGTGGATGGTAAACCCATGGCTCAGTTGGATGTCTCAAAAACCTTTCTGAAAGGGATTCTCCATCTGAAACCCCCCATCTGCAGCCCAACTCCACCTTGAGACTTGAACTTCATACTGGAAAAGCTCATTTTTCCTCCTTTCGAGCCAGCTGTGAGCTGTGATCTGTGCTTCCTGTCCTGGAAGGGACATTTTTTTTTTATTCATTTTTTATTGTTTTTTCCAACACACATCAAATGACATGGCACAGCAAACACAATGATATAAGTGCCCACACAGGCAATAATACAAACATAGGCAATATTGTGTCATGTCCCCACCCATACCGCCCACCCCCCTACTATTACCGTCCCCCTTACACCTCATGATACTCCCTGCCCTCCCTCCATCCCACCTCCTCGGCTGGATATATATTCACACCCTTGTGCCTTAAAACCAGAAGGACAGCAAGGGAATACATTGGATTGAAGTCTTGAGTGGCAGGCGACTACCTAGTATTAGAAGAATAACCCGAGGCCTCAGAATCTCTCAATCCAGTGGAACTCCAACTTATGACATGTACATAGCATGCATCCCGGCCCATATCTTTTTGTATCTGGAGAGGAAATGGCCCCGGGAAGTTCTAAATTGTTCCACCCTCAGATTAAACAAAAGGTCTTGGAGCCATGCTGTATAAGAAAGCTTTTGGGTTTCAATCCAATGCCTTAAGACAAGTTTTTTAAGTGTTAAGGAGATCATTGCCATGTGGTATCTACGCGTTCTGACCTGTACCTTAGAATAATTCCTAAGACAAACCTCTGTGTAAACAAACCCTCTAGACCTAGCAAGGGTCAGCTTTCTGTCAATTCACATCCAGAGGTCCTGAACAGGAGGACAGTCCCAGAACAAATGACAGAGGGAACCTTCTTCCATTTTGCACCTAGTACAAGTTGGAGTTAAGGATTTACCTATCTTAAAAAGTTTGAGGGGGGTCCAATATAAGTTATGTAAGAATTGAAATTGTATTAGTCTCAGCCTGTCTTGGGATAGGTAAATATATATATCTTCCCAGATTTTATTCCATTTAATACTAGGATCTGGAAATTGACTAGTCCAATATTTCGGGCCTCCTTCTTGAGTAATAGGTGCCTGTCCCAAAAGGGAACTGTACACCTGGGCTATTGCATGTGGAAGGTGTACCACTTCTGCTAAGGTGGCAAATAGTTCACTAAATGTGTCTTCTGTCACCAAATGTCTACTCAGATGGTTCAGGAGGTTAGATATCTGATATGTGCTGAACATTTGTCCCTTGTTTAGTGAAAATTTATTAAGAATGTCCAGCACCAGGAGACATCTCCCCTCTGGATCCAGAAAATCTTTTTAACTTTGTGCATTGAAACCGAGGGGTCCAAAGTTTAGGAATCATCTTGTTACCTATCTTGACATTTGGATTTCCTACTAATGGCTGATTCCAGTCCTGGGAGTGTTTATATTTTAGAAAGTTGCATAGTTGGGAGTGGGCTTTTAGTGAGATCCCAATAGGAGAGCGGGAGATGTTAGCCAGTAAATTTTTAGTTGTGCTATATAACAACGTGGGCATTGAAAGATTTGCTTCCGTGAACATTGCTTTCTCAAGTACTAGCCACGGTGGGACATATGATAGGTTAGCTAATGTTACATCATTAGCTATCCACTTCATATATTTGGAGATCTGACTAGCCCAGTAGTAACCCCCCACATGAGGTAGCCTCAGCCCACCTCCAGACTTGGGTGCAGTCAACTTCTGGTAAGCTCTACTTGGGGCCTTGGCTGCCCATATGAAGGAAGATATAATCGAGTGGACTTTCCTGAAGCATTTAATAGGCAGCCAGACGTTAAGCATATGTAACGGGTAGAATATCCTTGGTAGGACATTCATTTTAACTATATTAATGAGCCCCCAAATAGAACTAGAAAGGGATGACCATCTAGTAAAATCTTGTTGTGTAGCTGCCAGAGTATCATCAAGATTTAGTTTCTTAGTAAGGGAGTCCGATCTGGTGAGATAAATGCCCAAATATTTTAAATGTTTCGGGGACCATTGAAGACCTAAGCGTGGAATATCACTTTTTAACAGTCTATAATTTAAGGAAAAAAAACATGCTTTTTTCCAGACTAATTTTATAGTTAGAATAGGTGCCAAATTCTAAAATTATTTGGAGGGAGGCCTCAAACGCCCTAGCAGGATTAATGGAGTGAAGCAAAATATCATCTGCATATGCCAATAATTTGAACACAGACCCATACAGAGGTATGCCCAGAATCAGGGGAGATTCCCTGAGTTTGACAAGCAAAGGCTCCAAATACATATTGAATGGAAGTGGTGATAACGGACACCCTTGGCAAGTACCTGAGTGGAGAAGGAACCTCTCAGAGAAAACCTCATTGCAATAATTGCGCGCTTTGGGATTCTTATAGAAGGAAATGATCCAGCCAATACATTCCTTTGGAAATCCAAATTTGCACATTGTGGAAAACAAGAAGCTCCAATCCACCCTATCAAAAGCTTTTTCCGCATCCAGGGACAACAGACCAGTTGGCACATAGGAGTCCCTGAACGCAGAGAAAATATGATTTCCTCAGATGATCTGAGGAGTTTCTCCCCTTCATAAATCCTACTTGGTCTTAATGAATGATGGTGGGCATAACCCCCGCCAATCTATTTGCTAACAATTTAGCTATAATTTTCATGTCATAATTCAATAAAGAGATAGGTCTATAATTAGTCACCATTTCCGGGTCCCACTCTGGCTTATGCAAGACAATAATTAGGGCCTCCAGGAAGCTGTCATCCATTACATCCCCTTCTAGAAACCTCTTGTACAACCGGCTTAACCAAGGAGTCAATTGTTTACTAAAGGATTTGTAGAAATTGGGTGAAAACCCATCAGGGCTGGGGGCCTTATCCAAAGGGAGGGAGTCAATTGTTTTCTTAATTGCTATGTCAGTTATGGGCACCAGGAGTGCCAACTTCTGTGCTGCTGTTATCTGTGGTAGAGAGAGTGTCTCTAAATATTTATCTAGTTCTTGTTTTCCAGGGGGGTTAAGCATGGGTCCGTACAAGTCCTTATAATAAGTTACAAATTCCTGTACTATTCTTTTAGGGTTCACTTGTATAGTGTTATCTGAGCTAGACCTAGTACCCTTAATTATTCTGGCAGCTTCTTGAGTTTTTAACCGAAGGGCCAACAGCTTTCCCGCTTTTTCCCCATGATCCACATAATTAATCCTGGTGTGCATTATTGCATACTTTGCTTTGCTTAACAGTAGGGTGCTATACTGGGCCCTCAAACCCATCAGTTTAAGTCTGTCCACCTCCGGAGTGGAGACAGATAATGTTTTCTCTAAATCGTGAATTTTGCTGATTAATGTGAGGGCTTCTTGTTGTTTCATCTTTTTTTTGTACGAGGCTATTCTGATTATTTCTCCTCTTATTACACACTTCAGGGCACACCATTCTAAATTTATTCTTCCTGTAGAGCCAAGGTTAACCTCCGTGTACTGATCAATTGCTTTCGAAATATCTTTAATAACTCCCTCATCTCCTAGTAATTGGTTATTAACCTTCCATATGGTTTCTTTTGGCACATTGGGGGTCAGGTTTAGTTAACACCACACCACTGCATGATCTGATATAACACCGGGTTCAATAGCACTCTCTATTATTCCTGACAGAAAAGTGTGGCTAATTAAAAAGTAATCAATTCTGGTGGACGTGCCATGAACAACAGACCTAAATGTATACTCTTTCAAGGAAGGGTAAAGGACCTTCCATGGGTACAACAGACCTAGTTGATCCATTAAATCTCGAAGGGCTCTCTGAGCAGGTGAGAGTCCAGATTTCCTAGCCCCTGATCTATCCAGGTCAGGGGTAAATGAGAGATTCCAATTCCCTCCCAAAATTAGTGGAAATGAAACATAGGAAAGTAATTCTCATAAGTAATTTATGAAAAAAGGCTGGGGAGTCAAAATTGGGCCGATAAACACAGCAGAGCACAACCTCTGTGCGATCAAGTAAACCTTTCAAAATTAAATATCTACCATCAGGGTCCTGAATACAAATTTCACAGTTAAAGGGAATACTCTGGGAAAATAATATAGCTACTCCTCTGTTTTGGTTGCTATCCCCCGCTTTAAAGACTTGGCCTACCTGTTGCCTTCTCAGAAGTGAGCCCTCCGAGATCAGCAAGTGGGTTTCTTGTAAAAATGTGACGGCTCCTTTTAAGCATTCAATATGTTTTAAAACCTGATATCGTTTCACTTTCTTTCTTACACCTCTGATGTTCCACGTAAGTTATTTTAAACCTCCTGTTATTTTTGGTTTTTCAAGCTCAAATTACAGTAGCCTATCTCCCTTCCTTCCGATATCCAGCCAAGTTGTTCCCCAACCCACCCCTTCCCCAAGTCCTGAGACCCTTTAAAACCTACCACCCTTAAGCTTACATATTCATTTACAAACCCACAAATTCCTAGCCAAAACATAATCCTACTGGCCAAAAGGGCCAAAAACACCCCCCCCACCCTGTCAACTTAATAACATCAAGGTACGTGATCTACAGATACCACAAATATTCTCTCCTCCCTCCTGCCCACTCTTAACCCCAGAAAAGACTTCTTGCCTTGAATCCTTGATCCATATCCTAGCATTAATTTAACCCTATTTACCTATAAAAGAAACATAGAGGAAATATTCACTGGCTGGAGACTTGCACACTTGCTAATCACAGCCTTATAAAGTTGTCTAAAAAAACTAAAAATAAAACTTTTTAAGTGAATCATTTATATACACACAGTCCTTTTCTAACTAAGGAATTAACTCATAATTTATCCTAGTGTGACAATTTGTGGTCATTAGCTTGTATTACATTTGGGCAAACAAAATCTCAAGTGAACCTTGTGGCCACATTAATAAACTTGGTTGAGCGAATAGATTCTTCGCTTAAGCGCCCCCCTCCAATAGAGTAAAAATGAAAATCATTGCTACTTGCCATATGGCAGTGGTTACAATTGGAAGGTTCGTCCTACGGGTGATATTCAGCCTGCTAACTCGGTAGTTACTGGCGCCGGATCCTCCAAATGCTTGTGTAACCAGAGCTCCTTCGAGACGTGAGAATGACAAGGAAAAACAACAAGTGAGAAAAAAAGGGGGGGATGCCAAAAGACAAGTAAGACAAAAAAAGGGAAAGAAAAGCTCCCATCCTCTACCAGAATTACCATTGGTAAATTTGGATCTGAAAGTCGGGAGTCTACTACCCGAGCAGATCCAGTCAGTGTTAAAACACTAGCTCTTCAGTATGCAGGCATGCCTTCGCCAGATACAGCAAGAGGCTAAACCAGCACGAGGGGGACAGAATCCCTGGATTCTCTTCTGGGTCTAATTCTCAGTAGTGACAGAACAGCAACTTTGTTACAGCCTGGAAACCTTATCCAATCGCCCCTTTTACCTGCAAATATAAAGAGCACTGTGCTAGCAAACTTAACGGGACCTCAATCTGTACAAAACCTTGTAACTCTTAATATGATTCCCCCATTCAACTTTACCATTAAGCCTTTATTTTTAAAATGATGAGTTTTATATAGGGGGACCATAAGCTAAACTATCATAACCAGCATGGCCACGTTTTATAAACTCGTTCTGATTTAGAAACCAGTTAATGTCTTCAGGGAGCAACACGCAGCAACTCTTGCAAACAAAACTATGTTGCGCCAGTTTCTCTTGGTGCAATCTGCCAGTCAAATAGTAGGTATAGCTCTCTCCTCAAAGTATCTCTCTGGGACAACTTTCTTGAACTTCAGGTACAGGAGCAATGATGATACTTGCCGTGCAGTTGTGCCTCCCTGTAGGGTACACTGTAAAGCAACCACCTCTGTCCTGTTAAACTGCTCAGTAATAGCAATTATGGCATACCGGGCTAACATTCACTGGCGTCTTTAAGAAAGGGAATACTTGTTGTAGCCTTCACTTTGGAGCTCCATTTAAGATCTGGAATGATGATCCGGCATACAACCTCTGTCATTTAGAATAGACTGAGCACCAAGTAGAATACATAGCTTCAGTCCCTTTGCAATTTGCAGCAAACAAATATCTCAGCACAAATAGGCATACAGCATACATGCACTCCACTTCAGCGATCACTAAATAGATTGGGGAATGCTTCCTTCAGAGCTGCTTCTGCGGCTTTCAGTCTTTGAAACTGGTCCAGTTACCATCTACCAGTACCTGGAATTTTGCGGGATATAGCATTTTAAACTTGATCCCTGCTGGTATCAACTTGTTAATTAAAGGGAGAAAAAGAGCTCTGCGCTGCTGGATGGTCACCGGGAGATCTTGCGTGATCCTTAGCTGGACTTCACCTCATTTTATTTGCTCCAAGCTTTGGACTTTCGTCAAGAAATGCTGCTGCTCCAGGTAGTTTAAAAATTGGACTATTAGAGGTCGAGGGGGGGCACCTGCAGCAGGCATTGGGCGCAGGGATTGATGAGCTCGCTCTATGCAGTAAGAAGCACTATACGGAGAGGGACCAGCCAGCTTCGCTACCAGCTTCTGGACAAAAAGAATTGTGTCAGCCCCCTCTTCTTTCTCCAGTAAGCCTATAATCACCACATTGTTGTGCCTACTGCGCCCCTCCAAATTTTCGACCTTCGATTCCAAATGAGCCATCTTCTGCCTTGTAGACATCAGCTCTGGTTCTAGTCTCCCCAGATGCTTTTCCACTGATACTATCCTTGCCTTGTTGTCTTCAGCCCTTGTCGAAACACTCTCCAGAGCCATGGCCATTGATTTAAATTTAGCAGTTAGCGATCGGAGTTCTTCGCAGAATGGCTTGAACTCTTGCAAGAACCTGTCCACTGTTTGGACGTTGGGATCCTGGCTTGACGAGGGACATTCTGCTGAGGTGGCTTGCAGCCTTGTTTTTTTGCTGGCCTTTTCTGGCATGGAAGGAGGTGTGTGTTTTGGCAGAACTTGCCTCATCTCTGCTTCCATGCTGGGTAATGAAATTGCAGCCAAGTATCATTGCACACTGCTAGTGTTCTTAGATGCATTTTTCTTTTCGAATTTCATAGCTATAATGAGTTTAATTATTAATTAAGGTCTCGAGTTAGCGGGAGACATGGAGAGTATGACTACCCATGAGCCTGCATCATGTGATCTCCCAGAGGGCGCATTTTCTTGTGGCTATCACATCAGCACGAAGGAGTTCGGAGCTTCAAACTCTAGTCTGCAAGGAGCCATACTTAATTTTCCATCGGACCGGGCGATCCTCAGAACTCATCTGAGGTTTCTTCCCAAGGTGGTGTCAGAAGCCATGCTGAATCAGTCAGTAGAGCTTCCAGTGTATTACCAGTCCCCCTCTAAGAGAGATGAGGCACTCCTTCATACGATGGATGTCCATCGGATTCTCCAGTGTTACACCCACCGGACCAAAGAGTTTCGCTCTTGTAACCAGTTGTGTGTCTCCTTTGCCCCAAGATTGAAGGGTAAACTAGTTTCTAAGCAGGGCCTTTCCAAATGGTTAGGCAACTGCATTCGATACTGTTACGAAAAGTATGATAAACCTCTGCCGGGTTCCATTAGAGGTCATTCTACTAGGGGCATGACTGCCTCTGTGGCCTTCCTGTTGGAAGTTTCTGCAGCTGACATTTGTACTGCCACTACTTGGAGTTCTGTCCATACCTTTACCAAACATTACAGCCTGGACTTTGCTTCTAGGCAGAGGGCTGGCTTTGGCCTAGCCATCCTGCAGGGCCTTCTGTCCTAGACTGGGTCCTTTCTGGACCTCAGTTTTTTCCATTGGAGTTAGTTTTCCTTCTCACTAGTTTCTCTCAGTCTCTCTTTTGGAGGGATTGCTTGGGACTTTGTCCTATATGTGATGACCTACTGAAGGAACCCTCTCGAAGTAAGATAGTACAGTTACGTAGGAGCTTAACATAACAGTAGATCTTCGAGAGAGGTTCCTTCAGTAGGTCATATTTTTCCCTCCCTCCCTCCTTCCTTCGTCTCATTTTATGTTTTACAGGGACTCTAAATCCTGTTAGCTCCTGCTGTCAGGCCTCTTCCTGGCTCCGGCGGGAGAACTGGAGGATGGGTGTGGGGACCACCCACTATATACAGACACGCTGATTTCAGTCACATGATGCTGGGTGGGCGGTCCCCCATCAGGTATTGCTAGAAAAGTCTGCTGTGTGGCCCGACACCAGGTGGCACTAGTCCTATATGTGATGACCTACTGAAGGAACCTCTCTCGAAGATCTACTGTTACGGTAAGTTCCTACCTAACTGTACTTTTAATTGCTAACATCCTCAATATTTTTGATTGTCTTACCTGTTGGAAGTTGCAGGACTGAAATTAGGTTGCAAATATGGAGAAAGATGGAAGTGGAGATGAAGACAGCTGCCATGTGTCATATGCCACCAAACACTCCTGAGAGAGATAAGGGATCCAAGCGTTCCAAGGCCCAGAACTCAGCATCTACTGGCTCCCCCCCCTTCTCCAGCATTGACTGAAGACCGATTCCTGCAGGAACTTTCACCACTCAAGAACACGTTACAAACAATTACTGACGAGCTCAAAACTATACGGGCATCAACCGAAGCCCTCAACTGGCAGATTGGAGATGCAGAAACAAGAATTAGTTCCATGGAGGATTGGTGCAATTGGATAGAGCCCAAGACAGTGTCTTCACGGCAGAGGATCACCCAATTAGAAGACCACATTGAAGATCATAGTGATTGATTTACCAGAAGGGGTAGAGGGATCAAACTCTATCATGTTTATTCAAAAACTTTGTGAAAAAATTGCCACCACCGGCTCCTCTCCCAATGGCCTCTTTTACAACATGGAACGGGCCCAAAGAGCTCTACAGCTGACGCCTTCCCCTGGAGCAAGCCCCTGTCCCCTAATCTTTAAACTTCTAAATTTCTTAGATAAACAACATCTATTAAACAAAATTAGGGGACTCCAGGAGATTATATGGGAAAGCAGTAAATTAAGGATTGTGCAGGTTCTCTCCTGCAGTCTGTCTGATCAAAAGGGTGGCATATGGTCCGATAATCTCCAAGCTGTTAGTGAACCAGATTGGATTTCAGATTAAGTGCCCAGCAAGACTGCAAATGAACTGTCATGGGACACCCAAACACTTCGAGTCCAACGAGTAAGCAACCCAAGAACTCCCCAAGTTGTTTCCAGATTTATTTAAATCTTCAACTTGAAGGCTCAGAGTTATTATTCTCCTTCTACAGGTTCTTATATGTGAATAATACATAATTAACATTTGTTTTTTGTTTAACTATAGGCTTTTGGACTTGGGGAGGTTCTGGAGCAAAATGGAGAACAAATGGGGCTGTGAGCACTGGCAATGGATCTTTCAGCTGATAATTCTAATGGGCACTGCTGCTTATTATCATAGTTTCCCAGGAAATCCTTTCCCATTTGCTGCTGAATGTCTCACAGTGTTTCCTTCAGATCACCATTTCCTTATTGTCAAGTGGCATGCTTCTTTCTCGACATGGTTCTGTATTTCAATAGGCTGATTGGTACCTCAGTTTCTGACTGACTTCGTGTTTTGGATTTTTGAGTGACTCCAAGGCAAAATTAATGAACAGAGTGGGCCCTATGTGAGTGCTGATAATAATCCTTGAGGTATGGTAACTGAATCATTTTTATTTGGACACAAGCAGGATTGCTCCATTCTTAGTTCTCCTGTGGATCCATTTTAGTTTGTACTGCTAACAGACTTACTGGACATTGTAACCTATTTACATCACTTTCTAAGCAATTCTTACCCTTTGGTTGCCGATCACCCAGCAGTGCTTCTCCTGGAGCATCAATTAATCTGGCTCAGTACAAGTATGACCTTATTTTAAAGTTATGGACGCCAATGTGATAATACATTTGTTCTGTTTTAATATTCCTATTGTGTGTTTAATCCTTTTGCTAGTAATTGCTTTCTTTTTGTGGTTTACTTAGACTGTAGATTGAACGTCTAAACAATGGAGGTTCACCTCCCTTTCTACCAGACTATTAGATCTACAATATTGACACCCAGAACTACTCTTTGCATAGTTCCAGAATAGCAGCAGATAAGTGACTGTACATATACAGAACATATTTGATCTCTGGGACTTTCATATGTTTAATAATTTTTATTTAAATTTAAGGCATATTGCTGGTACTTCCATGACTGTCCCAGGTCTAATTTTCACTGTTTGTTTTTATCTGCTTCAGTTAAGGGCACTGGAACACTCATTTGTTTTATATGCTGAGTATCATAGTTTACCTGGGAATGTTATTACCCTATTTAATTTTCCAGGATTTTAGACCTACAGTAGTTTTTACTATTTGTAGGAGTGACTTTCTCCTATGGTCATTCTGCCCAGCTTCTGTTCATCTTCTACTATATGGCCCTTCTGTTTCATTGAGGCTTTATATTATAATTCTGTTTATTTGAAATGACTATATTTATATGCTTACATTTTCTATGGAGGGTTCCTGAAATATGTTTCTATATTTCTAGTAGTTTAATTGTGGGGATGAATCTTTACATGGTGGGGGGGGGGCAGGGAAGGAGAGGGTTCTTTTGTAGTGTATTTCTAATTCATCATGGTCCAGAGGATTTGGGAGGTATGGTCAATAGGACTGGGAGTTCTCTAGTTTCATTTGTGTTTATGATATTTGTACCTTGTTATTCTTGTTGGTGTTTGTATTTTCAATCTTTGGGGTGAAGTGGATTTGTCTTCCATGTATATGTTCATATTGGATTTACAGTATGCGGGGTTACTGGTTGGGGGGAGAAGGGGGTGGTTTTCGGGGTTGGGGGGAGGGTTTCCTAGCTTCAGTATACCTTCTAAGCTATTTTTGCTTGTTGCTCAATGACCATATTGTATTTTCAAATCCTTTTCAGCAGTGATGGGAATCGCTTGCTACAATTTTTTCTCAATTATATGTTTATGGCGGGTTCATTTATACTTGTAACATGGAATATCAGGGTGCTCAGGAAAAGTGTAAGCACCATATGGTGCTGTGCCATCTTAGAAAGCTACATGCAGGGATTGCCTGCCTTCAGGAGACCCACCTTAAGAGATACTATAGTCATTATTTCCAGAGGGAGTGGGCTGGGCAGGCATATGGGGCTGGTAACAGCAATAAACGGGTTGGGGTAGCTGTTCTGGTGACACAGAGCATCCCCTTTCAGTTGATCAAGGAGTACTGTGATCCCAATGGGCACATATATTATTACATGGTAAGGTAGGTCTCACTGAGTTACTGTTGGGTTCCATATATGGAACGAATGTCGACTCACCTGCCTTTTTTATGTTAGCCACCTTGCTGGCTCCTTTATCTCACTCTATTTTATTGCTAGGTGGAGACTGGAATACGGTCTGTCATCCTGACCTGGATAAATCTGATGTTGTGAGGTGTGGTTTGTCTCTGAGGCAGTGGGGGCTTCAGGAGCTGATGGATGGCCTGGACCTGACTGACCCCTGGTGCCTCCTTCACCATTCTGTCAGACAGTATACTTTCTACTTCCCTCCCCACAAAACTTTTTCCTGTATTGATTATTTTGTAATAAATCAAGAATGTCTTCAAAGGCTCTTCACTTAATTTGTTTACCAAACTGTCATATCAGATCACGCCCCCATGAGTCTAGGGCACTCCCTTAGTGGATTGGGGGAGCGTGATTCGATATGGTGTTTAAATGCACTGCTGCTCAAGGACCTTGATATCCTTTCCTCAATAAAGTAATGTATCAGCAACTTTTTTCAGATGAATGAGGGTACAGTCAAAGCCTTTGACACTCTCTGGGGTGCAGCAAAGTGCACTATCTGGGGGGAAATGTATCCGGTTGGCATCCAAATGCTCCAGGGTTCGTGCTTCTCACCTCAACCAACTCCTGCATGATTTTTGCCAGATAGAGCGTACTCTGCAAGGGGACACTCACTATGAGGTCTGATTCTGCTTGACCGCTCTGACGGCTCCATATGCTGATAGAGCAGGAGCCGGTGCATTTATCTATGTGTCTGGGTCCAAAAGGTTTGATGACTGTTTCTCATGTAAAAAAGTGTGTAGAATTCAGATTTACAACTCTTATTTTTCCTTAGTTGTATCTTTTCTTGGAAAATGCACTTTCTTAAGAGTAACTAAAAGTTTTACATTTATGTAATAGACTTGGTTTACTTAGTTATTAATGTAAGTTATTGACTGTTTCAGATATGGCTAGCAAGACTTCTCACAAATTGCAGAGGTGATGCATCCTAAACATTGATTCAGGAGTTAGCACAGACCATGGAGACCCACTATCATTTGATGATGCTCATTGAGAGAAAGTAACTGATTCAAAGGAAAGGTGTTCTAGTCAAACACTATCAAAGTACAACATGGTGTGTCTTGAATTGCCTAAGCATTACTCCAGCAGCCATGGATATCATTATATCTGCTACAAGAACTTCACTGCATGTAAGAGTTCCAGTAAACTTGCAGCTGAAGAAACTTTAAAAATAGACATTGTAAAGAGTTATCCAGCAAAATTGCTTTGCTCCCAAGTTCATAGTGCTCTATCAGAATCTGCAGCATCTACATCAGGCATATTCCCAAATAAATATATATTTTGCAAATCATTCAAGAAAAGGAATCCTAAGGGGTCAAAGGAGACTTTTGAATATCCTACAACATGTGTAACTTATGGAGCAGCAGACAGCATAAAAAACATAGCAAAAGAAATGGATGATTGACAAATGGATATGATGGTAGGCAGTGTTGATCTCATAGCCAAAGAAGTGAAGTACCACAACAGCTGTAAGAACAAGTATGCAAAAAAGGCAGAATGAATAAAGGGCACAGGTACAAAATGTGAATACAGTGAGTTGAGGGACAGTTACCAGGCTGCCTTTTTCAGACATGTTAAGTATGTGCAGTGCATCATTGCTAATAGAATGCAAGATGAATCATTGCTATCTCTACACAAAAGGTACATGGACATTCGTATGGAGTGTAGTGGGCATAAAACAAATTACGACCCACAGAACTTGCAGTCAAAACTGGCGGATCACTTCAAAGATGGTATCATATTTGATACCAAAAGTAGAAAAGTGGGTACAATCATCAAGTCTAGCCGGCCCGGTGGCACTGAGGGTTGAGGCGCTGGACACCACACCTCACTCCACGCCGGCGACCAGAGTTCGGGAATGAGCCCGGGTTGCGGGGGGTCAGCAGGGGGGGAAGAGATTGAGTGTCCATAGGACTGCTCTCTCTTCCCTAAGGAGGGTGAGGGGCATGATCGCTCTAGGAGCAGCCTCTGGCGGCCATCAGGGGCACCCAATGTAGCAAAGCTGTACATGTTGGGAAGTGGAGTTGTGGCACGATGTTGCCTTGATGACGAGCCGCACTCCATGGGGACTCATACACCGAAGAAAGAAAAACTCCATCTCCTGGGGATAGATGAAGGCACTATGACCTTCCAAGCCCACTCCTCCAATCCTGGGCTGATTTCCTCTCCACAAGCCACCTCGTGAGCTGGGCACTTTGCCCTATAGATAGAGTGCCCTGGTAGGATAGGGTAGCCCTACCTCCAGAGGGTTCAGACACAGAGGTGGTGCTCTGTGGTGTGAGGGGAGAGGAGCAGTCACAGGGGAGGGTAGAGGCTGGGAGCTAGTGGATGCTGGAAGGAGTTCTCCAGGAGCTGGAGATAAAAAAAAAAAATCATCAAGTCTGCTAAGATTCCACACACCGTGGTGAGCATGGAGCAACTGTCCAATTTTGGCTGCATTATTGAAGTTTGGTAGAGTTGTAAAAATTCTTCTGCCATTCCATCAGGACAAATGACTTACCTCTCTTTGTATATAGCTTTGAGAAGATGATACCTCTTTACTTCGTAACTGGACACCACAACTATGCCAAGGGGATGACGCTGTACCTTATGAATTTGCTAAACATGGACAAGACCCACCCTGGACTAATGAAGAAATTTGAGAATGGAGCATTAACCATTGCAAGGGAGGGCTTAGCAGAAATGATGTAGTCTTGACCTTGGAACAGACAATTAATGCTGATGCTGCATCAAGGCTATCGGGGATTCTTCTTTGACACAGAACATCAAGGCAAGGAGGAGTGGAACATTCTGCGGTCAGCTCGAAGTAAAATTGTTGGAAGTCTTATGGAAAAAGTTGGTCTTGTCAGCCATGAAGAAGCCAGCCAAGAACCTTAATTATTCTAATGGCTAGGGTGAATCTGGTACCTATCCAGATAAGGGAGACAGTTTTATTGAGACAGGAAAACATAACTCTTAGAGAAAACTGGGTATCTAGCTTTTCATGACAGGAAGAGGTCAGGGGTGACCTAGGAGTGAGGGGTTAAGCCAAATAAATGGACCAGATGTTACCAAGGGTGACACGAAACCTGATAAGGAACTACAGTGACACCTACAGGGAAAGGTAAACTGTTGCACCCCATCACTCTATGGGTGTGGCTTGAAGATGACCAGCCTGTATGTATAAGACATACATTTTGAACTCAGAGCAGTTGATAAACAGTTTAGCTGGGGGTAAGACAGCCTGTCCGGCTGACATATACTTGAAGACTAGAAGTATATGTGTAGGCCTGGGAAAATCTCTAAAACCAGACCTGAGTGTGTGTAAATTTTGACTTTTCGCATACTGAATAGAAAATTCTGATTTTAAGTCAGAATTTTTGAAACCAAGACTTTTCACCAAGGAAGCACCTGAAGTCTTTTTAAAAGGACATTCAGATGAACTGACTTGGGATAGAAACTTGCTACAAACTGTTGCTTAAGGACTCATCTCTACAAGAACATTTACGATCTTGTCTGGATTCTAACATCAAAACAAAGTATAGTTTAGAATAACAGTATCTAGTGTTTTCTGTAAACCATCCAGTTTTACTTTTGATATTGTCTGCATTTCAAAGTTCTTCCAAACTGTAGACATTTCTGTATTGCTTTTATTTTAAGTAAAATTTTATGATTTTCTAATCAACTCTGCCTGGGGGTCTGATTGTGTGATCTAACATGTTAACAGAAGGGTTTTGAAAAGACTGTGTGCCTTGAAAGACAGTACCGCTCAGCTATCGTACCAAACTATGTAGGCAAGATGTAGCCAGTGGCCATGGTGGGATTCAAATACTGAAAGTAGTACAGAGTCAAGGGAACTTGAAACTACAGTTTCCACCCTCCCACTGGGAAAAGGAAGGTTGGTAAGTTTTCTGAAACCCTTTCAACTGCTCATGAGTTCTTGAAAAGGGGGATCCTCTCTGCAAACAGGAGGCCCTACCTGGGTGCCCCAGGTTTGGGGGCCAGAGGCTCATGACATGCATTACCAAAGGCAGTAGGTTCGAGGAAACTATCAAAAGATAGAAGCTGAAGAACTTTGCAAATGATGCAATGAAGGTGAAGATTAAGAACAAGGACAAGAAAATCATCGAGTTGAAAGGAACGTGAGACCTCTTTGGATGTTTGCTATACCTATCTGCAACATTGACAGTTGAACTTATAATGGTGTTTGCCTACCCACTAACCCCAGTACCCCTCTCCTTAGGAAACGATGGCTCAATGGACACAACAACGAAATCAACACTGCTGAAAAAACTTGAGACCAGAGTCCAAAGTAGCCACCCCGATGCTGTAAATGCCACTGTGGATGATGCCATGTTCTTGATCAGAAGTCTTACAAATCTGCCACCAACATTCCATGGTGTGGCAAAAACCATCTTGTCTCTTGTTTGCTGTACTTCCGCAAATGAAGCCTACCTTGTCAGTGACTGTTACAAGTCACCATTGATCAAAGGTCTTGAACAAGAGAAGAGAGGAAATCATAGCATCGCTCCACTCTCCTTTCTCATAACTGGTCCTGACCAAAGCTGACCAAGAGACTTTGCTGGATCCCTGTCTTCATCTTCATTCAAGATGGCACTCCTAGGTTTTCTAGCTACAGCATGGAATTCTGATGTGTGATGTGTGATGTGAAGTTCTAGGTGATAAAAAAAACTCATGTATGCAGTAGGAGAAACTTGTTACTCATACAAAGTGGAAGCTGGACATATGTTCAGACTAGAGTGCAAGGCCCTAAAAAACAAACACATAAAAGCAGACACAAGAATCATAGGTTCATAGGTGAAGTACGGGTTCGAGGGACAAGCCCTTATAGAACTCATTTGCCTATTGGCAAAAAGTGTATTTCTTTTTTCCCATATATTTATCCAGTCTACTCTTAAAGTCTTCCAGACTATTACAAAATACTACCTCTGATGGTAAGGAGTTCCATATTGCAGATACATGCTGAGTAAAATAATTATTTATTTTGGATGTTTTATTTGTATTAATTTTTAACCTTAATTTATGTGCTTTTGTTTCTAAAACAACAGCATGTTTTTCAAGACAAATAGCCTCACATAGGGCAGGATCTTTCAGTGCTCTATAAACTAGATATAGGTCACCCCTTAAAGATCTATATTCTAATGAAAACAATCCAAGAGTTTGTAACCTATTACTATAGTCTATATTTTTCAAGCCAACAATCTTCTTTGTAAATCTTTTTTGCACTCTTTCTATGGTAGGTTTACATCCCAAAGACGTAGGTGCACAAAATGAAGCACAATAATCAATATGGGATCTAACTAAACTTGTGTATAGGGGGATTAAGACTTCTGGCTCCCTACTCTTAATATGTTTTAATATGCAAGACAGTATGCCATGACATTTCCTGGTTATGTTATTAATATGGGTTGTAAACTTAAAGTCATTAATGATGGTAATACCCAGATCTTTTTCAATTTTAATATTATCTAAAATGTTGTTATTCATACTATAAATGACTTGCCTGTTATTCCTACCTAAGTGCATTACTTTGCACTTTGCTGTATTAAAGGTCATTTTATTCCTTACTGACCATTTGACAAGCTTATCCAGGTTTAACTGCAGATTTTTTGCTGATTCCAAATTATTAACACAACCTAATTTACAATCATCAGCATATTTATGTAACCAAATACCGTTATTAGCTTGCATACCAGTTATTAATGTATTAAATAGCAAGGGGCCCAAAACAGTGCCCTGCGGCACTCTGCTGCTAACTTCCCCCCAATCTGACAAGTAGCCCTTTATGCTTACTCTCTGCTGCATATTACGCAGTCAGGAGTTTACCCATTTGATTAAATTGCCATGAAAACCATACTTTATCAGTTCCTCAATTAGAATCCCATGTGGTACAGAATCGAAAGTCTTCTCAAAATCTAAGAAAATAACATCTGCAGGAAGTCCCTGGTCTAGTGCATCACTAACTGGTTCAAAAAAGTTTATCAAGTTTTGTTGACATGATCATCCCTTGATAAAACCATACTGTGATATATCTATGATATTCTTTTCCTGAAGGTGAGTAATCATTTTTTGTTGTAAAACCCTTTCCATCTCCTTGCCTAGGCATGAAGTAAGGCTAATAGGCCTATAGTTCTTCACAAGTTGTTATCCTTTATGGATAGGGACCACTGTAGCTAGTCTCCACTCGGAGATGACAATATCTTCATGTAATGAAACATTAAATAAACACCACGTGAGGATGTCTAGTAACTCTGTTTGCTAATTCTTTAATAACTTTTGAAGGAATACCATCAGGACCTGCAGAGGAATTAATTTTTGTGGTCTGTATAGCCTGCTTAACTTCTTCAGAAGTAATTATTGGGTATGGGAATTTAGATATTAAACTTTCCAAGGATGCAATGTATTTTGTTTTATATACATTCAACAAATAAGCATTAAATTCTTTTGCCATATCTGCTTCATTGATCATTTTTTTTAAATTTATTTAGTTGTTTAACCAGGTATAGCACACTAAGCTGAAAGCTTTTTTATAGGAGCAACCTGGGAGCACAAGGAGATTAAGTGACTTGCTTAGGGTCACACAGTATGCAAGTGGAAACTGTGGGATTCAAACCCAGGTCAGGTCTGCTGGATGTCACCAAATTTGCAGCTCAGAGCCTTAGACCACTGCGCTATACTGCCTCCTGGATATATCATATATCATAGTCACATTATCTTTTAATAATGGTCCAAATGAGGGTACATTCCCTTTTAATGTTCCTGTATAATTAAAAAAATGTTTTTTATTATTTTTTGTTAAGGTGGCAAGTTTTATCTCCAAGTTCTTTGTTGCTATTCTAATAGCTGATTTACACTTTTTGGCCTTAATTTTGAATTTTTCCCACTTCTCAGTTGTTTTGTTCTTGTTATATTTATTAAATGCCTTTTTTTATTTCTAATCAGTTTTTTTTTATTTTACCATTAAACCAAGGAGGAATCCTTTTATCATTATTATATTTCCTGTTTTCAGGGACCCAGGTGTTTATACAATGATCAATTTTTTGTCTTAAGACATGCCATATTTCTTCAGAACCCAGATTTTTTAGTTCAATTTCCCAATTCCATGTATTGAGACATGTTTTTATTGCTTCATAATTGGCTTTATAGAAATGTTTATTCCTTGTAGTACCTGAATTAGCTATAGAAAAATATTTAATTTTCCAGGATACCATATTATGATCACTGTCCCCAAGTGGTTGAATAACTTTAGGATATTCCTCAATATTTTTAATATTTGTCAAACTAATGTCCAAAATGTTTTTTTTCCTTGTTGGTTCTGTTACTAACTGTTCTAAATTATTCTGTAATGTAAATGCTATAAATCTACTATCCAATTGTGAATTCCCTGACAGAGTTTGACAATTAATAGCTGGTAAATTAAAATCCCCCATCAAGAGTAAGTCATCATGAGTTTCAGATTCTTCCAAGGTATACATGAAGAAATCATTATTAGTTTTGTCTAAGTTTGGGGATCGATAACACAGGCCAATTTTTATATTTCTATCTGTTTTGATATTAACATAAATAATTTCAATATCATCTTCATTATTATAATTAATAGGTATTTCAAAACTATCTATATGTTTGCTTATATAAAGAAAAATCCCACCACCCTTTGATTTTTGATGGTCCTTGAGAATTACTGAGTAACCTGGAATTTCTTTACCCCAATTTGTGTTTGTAAACCATGTCTCAGTGATGCCACATATGTCAATTTTATTGTTAACCATAATACACTGTAATTCATCCAATTTATTATTTAAACTTCTTGCATTAATCAATAAAATATTTAAGTCCATACACAACAGTTTATGACCAGTACTTTTTCTTATATGTGAAGGGCTCACTTGACAAGACCCAGAGTCAATTACATTCATAATATTATACTGAGATAAATGAGCATTATTATTCCCCTCCCCCCACTTCATTAGTTTAAATTTGAAGAGATGAAGGTATTTAGATGTTCTACTAGTAACCTTGTTCCAAATTTATTCAGGTGTAACCCGTCCCTACAAACCAATTCAGGATTGTCTGCAAAGTCTTCCCAATGTGTTATGCATTGTATATTTTGTTTAAGGCACCAGTATCTTAATCAATTATTTAGGGATTTAATTTTGTCATTAGTATGATACTTTCTCTTGAGACTGGAAGAACCTCAGAAAATGCAATTTGACAAACTATGTCTAGTAATACATTAATTATTCCCACAAATTCTTCCTTAATATTGTGTAAATTTTTATTTAATGCATTGTTTACCCCTGCATGAATAACCACAATTGATTTGTCTCCCCTGGATCTAAGGATGCTTATAGCCATTTTGGTTATATCAAATATTTTTGCTCCTTTGAAACTAGACACTGTCCTATTCATCTTGTCTTGATCACGTATTGCTCTATCCAAATTCTTAATAACTGAATCCCCTAAAGTATAAATCTGTCTACTTTCCTCTGGATTTGTTACATCCAGGTCCATAGAATTATCAGAATTTACCTGAACTGATATTTTATCAACTATTTGCTCAATCTGGTTTGGGGGGGGGTATAGAGAC
The DNA here is from genome assembly GCA_016271365.2 of Neoceratodus forsteri. Taxonomy (NCBI): domain Eukaryota; kingdom Metazoa; phylum Chordata; order Ceratodontiformes; family Ceratodontidae; genus Neoceratodus; species Neoceratodus forsteri. The sequence continues at coordinate 784,916,358 of CM028137.1, forward strand.
AGATTTGTTGCATCCAGGTCCATAAGATTAACTGAACTTACCTGTACTGGTATATGTTTAACTATTTGCTTGATTCGGTTGGGGTGGAGGAGACATGGAGGCATAAGTCCAGACTCTAATAAATTCATTCCATTCAAATCAGTATTATTATTAGAAACTCAGAAACATAGAAACATAGAATTTGTCGGCAGATAAGGACCGCTTGGCCCACCCAGTCTGCCCATTTCCCCACCTAATGGATAAGCTGCAGATCCTTGTTAACCAGCAGCCTACTTCTTTCTACCCCCACCCCCTAGAATTGCCTTATGACTGTCCCATGCATGCTTGAATTCCACCACTGTTTTTGACTCCACAACCTCCTCCAGAAGGCCGTTCCATGCATCCACAACCCTCTCTGTGAACAAATACTTCCTTACAGTACCTCTGAGCCACCCCCATCTTCAAATTGTGCCATCTTGTTCTTGCACACCTCTTTTTTTGAAAGATGCTACCCTCTTGGACTTTGTTGATTCCCATGAGGTACTTGAAAGTTTCTACCATGTCCCCCCTCTCCTCGAGGCTATACATATTAAGCTCCTTTAGTCTCTCTTCATATGTCTTCTGGTGCAGGGCCTGCACCATTTTAGCTGCCCTCCTCTGGACAGCTTCCATCTTGTCTATGTCCTTGTGGAGTGGGTCTCAGAACTGCACACAGTACTCCAGATGGGGTCTCACCAGCTGTCTGTACAGAGGGATAACAACTTCCTATTTTCTACTGGTGATGCCTCTCCCTATGCATCCCAGTATCCCTCCAGCCCTCATTACTGCCTCTCACATTGCTTCCCACCTTTAAGTCATCTGATATGACTACCCCAGGTCCCTTTCCATTTTTGTTGTTGTTAGTATCTCACCCCCCATTGTGTACTCTTCCCCTGGGTTTTTGTTTCCCAGGTGCATTACCTTGCACTTCTTAGCATTGAATCTAAGCTGCCATACATTTGACCATTCCTCTAACCTTGCCAAGTCCCTTCTCATCCTTTCCACCCCACCTTGTGCATCAACTCTGTTGCAGATCTTTGTGTCATCTGCAAAGAGACTTACTTTTCCTTCCAGTCCCTCAGCTTCCACTTGCATACTGTGTGACCCTGAGCAAGTCACTTAACCTCCTTGTGCTCCCAGATCACTCCTGTAAAAAAGCTTTCAGCTTAGTGTGCTATACCTGGTTAAAAAACAACTAAATAAAAAAAAAATGTCACTTATAAAGACATTGAAAAGGACCAGTCCTAATACTGAACCCTGCGGTACCCCACTAGTAACCCCCTCTTTCTTCAGAGTGGACTCTATTTACTATTAACCTCTGTGTCCTATTCTCCAGCCAATTCTTTACCCAGGCTACCATCTTGGGACCCACTCCCAGGCTGGCTAACTTGTATATTAATCTTTTGTGTGGGACTGAGTCAAATGCCTTGCTAAAGTCTAGGTAGGCCATGTCCACAGCCCTTCCCTGATCTACTACTTTGGTCACCCAGTCAAAGAAATCTATTAGATTCATCTGGCATGACCTTCCCGCTGTGAATCCATGCTGAAAGTATGCTTTGACATTCATCTGAAAGCTCTATTAAGGGATAGAAACTGTTTTCAGTTGGTAAGAAAAGCTGGGTTGCTTTTCTGCCCCTTTTACTGACTTTTTTATGTTGTACCTCATACCAATGATTCTCATTATCCAATGGGTCCTCATCTTCCCTAGCACGTTTCCTGGTGTATGTGTTGTTTGTGTTGTTCAAATCATGACTTGATTTATTTGGTTCTATAACCCTAGTATTAGATTCCTTTGGAGTGTTAGTGCAAACTATATTTATTGGTTTATCTCTACATGAGCACTTGGGGTGGGATATTCAGACTGCGCCAGGCTGTGGCGCAAGTCTGGGCGCAGCACAACTGGGATGTACCAGGCCACTGACAGGGTGATATTCAACAATGCTGTGCCATGGCTCAGCACCATTGAATATCGTACTGTGGCCACCTGCAATATGTGTGGTGCAGTGGCACTGCACAAGTGCAAGTGGCCAGAGAGGGGCAGGGGGATGCGCTAGTGCAAGTGCCGTTGCCCTAGGTGCATCACCCGCGATATTCAAAAGTACACATGCAAATTGGGTCATAATCATGCAAGGCCCAAATGGGGCCATTTGCATGCAGGTGCACCGATCCCGGTGACTTGCACCTGGTGTCCTGACAGGCTGCAGCCGTCAGGGACCGACACCCCCTGCACAAGTGGCAAAGTGCCCCACTGCCTGATCGCAGGCATATGTATTAAATCAAAGGTCCAATATCCCTGGTGGTCCAGTGGACCACTCCCAGCCCGATCGCAGGTTTATGTATTAAATCAAAGTTCCAATATCCCTGGTGGTCGAGTGGACCGTGTCCAGCCCAATCACGGGCATCAGTTATAAAATATTAAAAACCAATCCATCCCTGGTGGTCCAGCGGTACCCCACTCCCCACCTGCTCACTGAGCCCCACCACCCCGCTCCCCCAGTCAGCGGTGGGTGGCAGCTCCCCGCCCACATGCTGCACCGCCACCTGCCAACTGACTGCATACAGTAGGGCTGTACGCCCATTGGTCCACAGCATGGGCCAATTGGCATGCAGCTTGTACCATACTACACAATCCAGAAATGTGATCACATTTCTGGACTGTGTAGTATGGTATGGGCTGCACGCCCATTGGCCCATGCTTGACAGCAGTCTAACTTTTGAAGACCAGGTGTCATCTGTTGCCAGTAGTGGTTTTTACCATCTACAGAACATTGCCCAGATTAAACCCCTCATTCCTCCCAAGGACCTGCCGACATTAGTGCATGCCTTTGTCTCCTCCAGACTAGACTACTGCAATGCTCTTTACTTCAGGGTCATGGGAGGGACCCTCCGCAGGCTGCAGCTAGTGCAGAATGCAGCAGCTCAGCTACTGACTGGTCTTTCTAGGTTTAGTCATGTGATCCCTGTTCTGCGTGCTCTGCACTGGCTGCCAGTCAGGTGGAGGGTCCTTTTCAAGGTGGGACTTCTCACCTATAAGGCCCTAAATAGACTGGGTCCTGGCTATCTGTTAGAGCTCCTGACACCGGTGACTTCTGCCCGCTCCCTCCATGCCTCTTTGAGGGGCCTCGTGGTTGTTCCCAGAGTATGGCTCAAGACCTTTGGAGATCATGCTTTTAGCATTTCTGGGCCTTCCCTGTGGAACGCATTACCATCAGCAGGCCAGGAGGCCTCCTCGGTAGAGGCATTTAAGTGGAGGTTGAAGGCACACCTCTTTGGCCTGGCATTTAATGAATTCTGAATCACAGCAAATTGCCTAATCCCATTGTATGCTATTTTATTAGTTTTCAGGTGTCTTATATTTTAGTTTTTAAACTGTATGATGTTATTTTATATTTATATATTGTATGTCTAGTTTTGTTTTTCTGTGAGGGGCCCAGAGCCTCCAGGAATGGGAGCTATACAAATAAAACTTGCCTTGCCTTGCCAAATACAAGGGAGAGCAGGTGCTATGCACGCGCAGGGCCACTGACGCAGTGGTGCGCCAAGCCTGGGAGGAGGTGACTGCGGCTGTGAATGCCGTAGGGGGACGTGGCAGGACAACCGAAGCTGTGCGGAAGAGATGGAATGACCTCCTGCGACGTGCAAAGGAGGAGGAGGCCCAGCGACTGAGGGACAGGATGAGGACCTGTGGTGGACCACCTGAACACCAGCAGCAGGTGGAGGAGCCACACATGGCTGTGGTGGCATCGACCCTCAGGACGGTGGCGGTCGCAGCTGTGCCGGGTGGTGGGTGTGAGACGCCTCTCGCACTGCCAAGGACAGGTCTGTATTCGCATGTGTATACCCTATGTTGTGTTGGCATGGATGCATGGCCATGCTGTGGGTGTCCTGCACAGGGTGCACAGTGGTCTGCCTAACAGCTGCCTGGTATGGGCATGGCCACTGTGGGTTTGGTGGGTGCATGGGGTCACGGGCCTGTGTGCAGGGGGTACATGTCCTGGGGTGTGCATGGAGTAGTGGTGGTAGTGGTGGTGGTGTTTGGGTACAGTGTCCATGTACAGGTGACCGACCCTATCCCTATTGTCTCCACAGCGGTGACTGCCAGGCCTGCAGGACAACAGGGGCTGCCAAGGATGTGCGGACAGGTCCCAACGGTAGTGGAGGGGGACGATGGGGAAAGACCATCAACATCCAGGCATGGTGCAACAGATGGCTGCACAGACACCATGCATGTGTAACACACACATAGCCAAGGGCGGCTACTGACTGGGAAGGGGTGTCACACCTCAGTAGGGGTATTGGGATACACTGGATACCAGGATGCAGCACAGTCAGAGGAGGGTGGTGTAGGTGACGTCCTACTGGTCACTGTCACCAGTGGTGAGGACACTGATGTGTCTGACTTGGCGCAACACCTGGCTGTGCCTGTGCAAGGGGATGCAGGGAAGGGGCTGCCAGCAGGCTGTGGGACGGGTGCCAGTGGTGCATGCAGCATCACCGGTGTGGCTGTACCTGTGTACACGGTGGTGGGCAGTGTAGGGTACAGCGCAGAACCACAGGGTGTGCAGGGTACAACGCGAATTGGTGTCCACGCCCATACCATTCCACAGACCACCAACAGTAGTCGCCAGCAGCAGGACGTGCCTGCCATGCGACAGAATCCAGTTGCTCCTGTGCAGCAGGCACCTCTGCCAGCTACAGCTCAGGGTAATGTGCCCCTGGGACAGGATGGCCATGGTGCCCCCCCACTCCTGTAGGCTGCTCTCACCTCCCAGCAGGGGGCATGTATGGACCTTCATGGCATGCGGAGGGAGATGCGCCATGAGCTTGCGCAGATCAGAGAGGCCATCACAGTGGGCTTTGCCCGTGCTGAGCAGCGGGCGGAGGACAGGATGGGCCACCTGGTGGGTGCCATCAAGCATGGGTTTGCTGGTCTGTCGGCTGCGGTGGTTGACATAGGGAATGTCCTGCGTGGGGTGCATGGGGTTCACCAGCATGGGATGCTTGGCCATGGTGCAGATGGCACAGGGGCACACAGGTGGGCAGGCCATGGACGCAGGGCTGCCAGTGGCTCCAGCTCAACAGCATCACACACCCCATCCGTGACCCAGCGCCACCGTGGCCGTCCACCAACCCTGTCAGGCTCCACCGTCCCCCGGGGGCACAGGAGGCCGACTCTTTCTGCCTCGCCTTTCACATCGGCGTTGTCCTCTACACAGAGCACACCAGGGTCTGTGTCCCACGGTAGTGGCGCACGTTGCATGCGTGGTGGGAGGCGTCATTGATGGCCACGCTGACTATGTGGCACAGTGCACTCATCACCCACATTTGCCACATAGGCACACCCACATGCACATTCACATGCACACACACCCTCCACTGCCACGGTTACATTACCTACCCTCACGGCACACATCATACCCTCACCGACACCATAACCGCTTTGTGTCCGCCCCCACGCGTGTCCTGCACAACCCCGAACTCACAACACATGCACACATGTTGTCAGATCCACTGTGTAGGTTTACTGTTGGTATTATTATTGTCACTCATCTGTGTCCATGTGCACATTAAAGTCATTATTAATTGTACCTTTTCAAGTTGTTGTGCAGTCTGTACTTACCCTGTTGTCTGTTGCAGTGTCCTGATGATGTTGTCCCTGTGCTGTATGGCCCTGCGTGCCATGTGAGGGTCCCTTCTCTCGAGGTGCTCCACTATCCCCCTGACCGCTGGCTCTGGCTCACTGTCAGACTGTCCCTCAGGTTCAGGTGCCTGTATCCCATGGTTCATTGCCATGTTGTGCAGCATACAACAGGCTAGGAAGATACGGCATACCTTCTGAGGTGTATACTGTAGGGCACCGCCTGAAGTGTCTAGGCATCGGAATCGCATCTTCAGGATGCCAAACACCCTCTTTATGATGTTCCTTGTGCTGGCATGTGCCTCTTTGTACATCTTCTCGGCCACTGTAGTTGGTCAGAGTACTGGTGTCAGCAGCCAGGGTCGCAGGGGATAGGCACTGTCCCCTGTCAAGGGATGTATACCTGTTAGTGACGTACGGCAGTCTGTTGGATGCTGTCCTGCACCCCTGTCTAGCCCTCCCACACCCCTTTCCTGGCCTGCAATGCCTGCCCCCATGCATGCTGGTGTGTGTATGCCTTGTATGCTACTACTCACCGATTAGTTGACCACTGGTTATTCTGCCCTCCTCGAATGCTTGGCACAGCTGGGACTGGTGCCAGATGAATGCGTCGTGGGTACTGCCCGGGGTACTGTGCATAGACATTGCTGATGCACCCATCCGCACCACACACCACCTGGCAGTTGATGGAGTGGTACCCCTTCCTGTTAATGTACACATCACTGCCATCACCAGGTGGTGCACGGATGGGGACATGGGTGCAGTCAATGGCACCCATTACGGATGGTAGGTGCGCAACCTGATGGAACCGCTGCATTGTTTCTCTGCGCTTTGCTGCCGTGCTGGGGAATACTATGAACTCCCCAGCATGTGGCAGGAAAGCTTCTAGGAACTGGGTCAGGAGGTGTGAGGTGGCAGACTGCGATACCTCAATGGTGTCCCCCCGTTGGTCTTTGGAACGTCCCTGTGGCGAGGAAGCACATCGCTGCTGTCACCTTCTCCTCCACTGTCATGGCATGGCTGCGTCTGGTATTTGGGTGCAGCTGTTCATGCAGGAGTTCACAGAGCTGCCTCAACATTCCCCTGTTCATCCTGTACCAGCCAATGATGTGGTCATCAGGCAGTGTCTCGAAGGAGACCCTGGGCCGTACCACCTGTTTCAGCATACCGCCTCCTTGGCCTGTGTTGTGGCCCATGTTGTGCCTGCCCTCCTCCTCCTCCTCCTCCTCCTCCACTACAGCTGCCATCAATGGCAGCATCACTGCTACAGGCACTGCACACATTCCCAGTTCCTGTTCTGGTCTCTCCTCCTCTGTGTTTTGCCCCTGGGTTAAGACCAGCCTTTTATAGGCGATAACTAGCGCCGCGCTATGTGTCGCGCTATGTGTCCTAGCGCGGTGCTGGGCCTTTGAATATCCCTTTGTGCGTCCCTCATGGGCCACTCCCCTTCCTGTTGCCCCTTGCATACATTAGTGGTTTGCCCCGCGCTACTGCTGTTAGCACGCGCTAAATGGTCATTTGAATATGGCAGCTCCGCGCTATTCCTGTGCTATTACAGTGCTATTGGTTTGCGCACCGCGCTATGCTTTGAATATCTGGGCCTCTGTCTCTCTGTGTTTTAGCTTTGCCTGTGGGAGTTATGTGTGAGCTGCAACACTGTTCTCCTAGTCAGCCACATTTGATCTTTAAGTATTACCTTCCCGATTAGTTTTGCACTTGTATTAGTTGTACTTATTTTTCAAAACATCAAATAAACTATTTTAAAACAGTAGTGAGATCACATAGCAGGATTAAACACATAGCAGGATTAAACAGGAAGCAGAAACAAAAGGAGGCCTTAATCAAAGAAACATAGACAATGATGGCAGAAAAAGGCCAAATGTTCATCTAGTCTGCCTGGAGTTGCCTATCTGCCCTGGGACTAGGTTTGTGCAAAATTAGCAAATTTTGATTTTGTGGAACTTTTGTGAAATTCTACAAAATTTGGTGAAATTTCACAAACTTTTTCAGAATTTTCCAAAATGTGTAGTTGGTCACAACTCAGTCAGCATTAGAGCTAGAGATCTGGGGCCAGATTTTCAAAGGCCAGAGAATGACACAGGGTACTTATGTCAAAAACAACTGACGCAAGGAGCAGGATGCATCAAACCTTGCACCAATTCTGATTTTCAAATGGTGCTCGCATCACAAACAGGTCTGCATGCGCCAGAGTGGCTTGCCCCATGCTTGCACCCAAAAAATGCCTGCGCCATTTTGGAAGGGATGCTTGCATCACCAAAATGATGCACCATCCTCTTATTTGGGATTTTCAAAGAATGCAAGTTCTGTCCTTGTGCCTAAGATACATGTTGCTGTTAGACCAGCCAGAGCTGGTCTAAGGGGCACTAAAGCATATTAAGAGACCCACAGCAGGTGGTCAGACCTGACAATGCTACTATTAAGGGTCAGTATTCTCCTACAGGACTACTTTAAAACATTTTGAGGGCTTACTCTTGGCCATTTTATCTGCCGTTTTTGCTTACTTAACTTGCATCATTCTCGTCTTTTGTGTCATCTGTGACTCAACTTGCACCATTTTTACTCAGTTTGCACCATTTTTACTCAGTTTGCACCATTCTTTTACCATTTGTTTAATTTTCGTTGCTTGAGTCATTTCTTTGACTCAACTTGCACCATTGTTGACTCAGTTTGCACCATTGTTTTACTCAGTTTCCACCATGTTTTTGCCCCGTTTGTGACATTTTCCTTCCTTGAGTCATTTCTTTGACTCAACTTGCACCATTTTTGACTCAACTTGCACCATTTACTTTGGTGCAGCTTGCATCATTCTCATCCCTTACGCCATTTTGTTGCTTCAGTGTACTTCTTGTGTCAGTTTGGGGGACTTTGTCACAGAGAATGCTTTTCTTGCAAAATATGGCGCACAGTATTTGGCGCACCTAGATCTTACTCATGCTGGTTGTTTGATGTAGCTTGTGTGGATCTAAGAGCCCTTTGAAAAATTTGGCCCTTGGAATTTAGCATGTGTATTGTTTAAGAGATATCATAAAATGGTGCTAAGCTGCATGATATTTACCTGTGGTGAGGGGAAGTTATATGGGTTCATATCTGGCAATTTATTATTCATGTAAAAATTTGGGAAAATATTTCTATGCTTACAACTTAGCCACCTTTGGAGCTAAATAATTGAAAATGTATATTCATACTTTCTTGGAAGAATCACAGAAACTGCTAAATAGAGAGATAATTGGTTATGTAAACTATAAGTTACAGGCATTCAAAATTTCTCAAATTGTTGAACTGTGTGAAGATTTTCAAAATGTTTGAATGTTTATAGCTGCACTGCTATTGCAGGTATACATTCAAGATTTGGCATGCACACCAAAGTAAATGTGCTCTTGAATCTAACTAAGCTGGATAAATGTGGTTTAAGAGGTTAACATTTATTGTTGCTACTTTAGAAATTACTAATTGACAAAATTTACTCAAAAATTCATGGATGTATAATAGATAATGCCACTGGAATTCCACTTGTAACATTCACAAAGCACTTAGCACCACTGAATCACCTTCCCTGCACTAGGATTATGGTGCTGCAATACCCCTTCACCACTCCTGCAACAGTGATGCCCAGCAGCATGCACCATCATGACTAAAGATATCCGGATACTTGTGTCACAATGGCCTAAGTCACAGCTAGTTGTATGGCCTGGCGTTGCTTGGTGCCACTATTTTCAAATAGTAAATATGCACATTGTTATCTACAGAGTTGTTAAAAGAGTCAGCAGGTGGTACTGTACAGAAACAATGCTGCATGTGCATCCATTAGTCATTAAGTCAGTGAGCTCTAGTGGTTATCTGGCATACTGCAAGAATTCAAGGTAGTGCACAGTGATGTTCATGACTATTCTTCATGGTTCATCACTCAAGACAATGACCTGATACTTGGCACCATTATATACTTTTATTATGGAGCCTCCTATGAATGCCACCTTACTGCCTCTTTACCCAACCTTTAGCTTCCTCTACAATGGCAACTCAAGTGTATGACTGGGCAAAATGTATGGACATGGGTTTGACAAAAGTATCACAACATTCAACAACTTCTCAAAAGATCATGAAATTCAACTTTAATTACTGATGTTATTTTGGAATATTTGGCTGTTTATGACTTTAAGCCAGACTTGCCAGACCTGCCAGACTTTAAGCAAGTGATCTGAGAAGTGACACACACAGACTCTTTTTTTTCATATTGGTTTGTCTTCTAGCTGGCAGCTTGTCTCTCAGCGATATATCTTGTTCACAGGGATATACCCTGATCAGGCTGAATAAAGTCATCATTCAGTTGGCTGTCAGGTTTCTCTCCAACATTTTTTTCCCTCCCATCTTCCCTGGAGGGGCCGGGTCTCTGTCAGCTTCGCACAGCCACAGCTTTCACTGTGGCAAGAGAAAGCTCCCTGGTCCAGCCACAGGGGTCTATGTGTTAGAGGAACTCACTGCCAGCCCTCCCCAACTGAGCTGCACTGCCAATTGACAGTTATTTTAGCCATGGCCTGCCTCTTGACATGACTTTCTGGGCTCAATTCTGAAACCTGGTAGTCAATATGGAGGTATGCCACTCTGTTGCTTGGCTATGGGAGTGGCATGAAAACCTAATATTTTGGGTCAATGAACCTAAGAAAAATGGGGATATTCCCTTCTCTAGTTTTAAAGTTATAGGGGTTTAAAATTCTATAGTTTACATAGAAACAGAATTTGACAACAGATATGGACTGCTTGGCCCACCTAGTCTGCCCAATTTCCCTACCTACCTACTATATCACCACAGACCCTACTTGATCTCTAGTTTTAACCCCCCCTTTCCTTACCACTAAAGTTCCCTCATGCCCATCCCATGCATTCTTGAATCTCATTACTGTTTTTGTTCTCATCACCTCTGCTGGGAATCTGTTCCAGGCATCCACCACTTTTTCTGTGAAGAAGTACATCCTCACATCTCCCCAGAGTCTACCGCCCCAGCTTCATAGCATGTCCCCTTATTCTTGAGCATCTTTTTTTCTGAAAAGTGCTTCCCTCTTGAACCTTATTTATACCTGTGAGGTATTTGAAAGTCTCTATCTTATCCCCCCCCCCGTCCTTTCCTCCAGGGTGTACATATTGAGGTAGTTTAGTCTCTCCTCATTGGGGTTTTGATGCAGACCCTGCACCATTTAATTGTCTTCCTCTGGACCACTTCTACTCTGTCTACGTCTTTCATGAGATGTGGTCTCCAGAACCGGACATAGCATTCTAGGTGAGGTCTCACCAGTGTTCTATACAGCGGTAACACCTCCTCTCTCTCTTTCTGCTGGTGATAATTACATAACTGTGAACATTTCATTTTAAAGTTTCTGAAAGTTTGGAGGCTTATAACTCAGTCACCATTAAATATAGATCTGAAACTTGGTACACATATATGGTCCTTGTTAATGTCAGCATTATATATATATATATATATATATATATATATATATATATATGTGCAATTTGGACTAATACTTAAGAAATTCTGCAGTTTACATAACTGTGATATGTCATTTTAAAAATGTCCAAATGTTTGGGGGTTTATAACAGACACCTTTCAAGATAGATATCTGAAACTTGATATACCTCTGTATGGTCCATGATGAATTCTGATTACAAATGTGTTGCAATTTGGACTACCACTTTTGAAAATAGAAGGAAATAATTGAAATCACAATTCTGGTGAAATTTCATTAAATTTCCACAGAAACTTCACATAACAGAGCTTTGCTGGCAGAAGACAAATTTCACCCAGCCCTACCTGGGACCTATTGTACATTTGGGGTTTTATCCCTCCTGGTCCACCCCCAGTCCCCTCCCTACTGCTACTGACCGTAGCAACCACCAAACCCTTTAGTCTGTCCCAGCCATGTTTGAAACCATGGCACCCACCACCTCCACTGACAGACTGTTCAACAACTCCACCACCTTTGCCATAAGCTAGAACTTCCTCCCATCCTCCTTAAGCCTTCCCCTGCTAGTTTCCACCCATCACCATGTGTTCTTGAATCTGTACTCCTGCTAAATAACTCCCTGCAGTCCATCTTGTTTACTCCCATCAGGAATGTGAAGGTCTCTATCATATCCCTCTTCTCCTGCCTGATCTGGGTCACCCTGCATTGCATCGCCTCAAGTTTGTCTCTGTCTTTCCTTAGGTGAGGACTCCAGAACTGAGCACAGTACTCCAGATGCGACCTCACCAGTGACCTAAATAGAGGTAGTAATAACTCCTTTTTCCCCCGCTGTCAGTACCCCTTCTGATACTTCCCATCATCCTATCAGCCATACTATAGGCTGTGTTACATACAGTAGGCTTGACTGTTTAAGACAGTCACTAATGATGACTCACACATCTCTTTCCTCTGCTGTAGTGCTCAGTTTAACTCTTTCCATCCAGTATTCTGTCCTGTTTTTTTCCCCTAGGTTCATAACCTTGCATATTTTGCCATTCAGTTTCAACTTCCAAACCACAGACCACCTCTGTACAGTAGCCTTTGTAGATTCCTTTACAGCTCCCCAGTCCCTTCATCACTCTCCACCCTGCCACAACACTTTGAGCCCAATTCCAGAATGAATGTCGCAACTCACAGGCATATGCAAGTTGTGACATTCGCCGCTATTCCGGGGACTCTTCACCCTATTCCAAGACAGGCAGGGTCCCTGGCACTTATGCCCTGTGACTTGCAGCAGCCGCAGGGTTGTGTCACAGGAATGGCACAACAGACCTGGCCACCATGAGTTGTAGCCTGCAACAAACTGCCCCCCCATGCCTCCCCACCTGACACATGCATGCATTCCCCTGGGGGCCCTGGGGAGGTTGGCCATGTGGTACAAGCACAAGAGGGGTACATGTGTATGACCTTGGGGGCACTCCAAAATTTGGGGGTGGGGGGTATCACAGGGCTGGGAGGTCCATGGGGCACAGCCATGTGCATTTTGTGGCACTCCAGGAGGGGGCAATTGTCCTTTTGCCAGGACGAATGCCCCTTAGGCCACCTCCATGATGGTCTAACCTGCAGCCCCATAGCGGGACTTGGAATAGCGTAACTGGGTTATGGCAGCCGCCCTTTCAGAATAGGGTGCAGGTGCTGCCATAACTCATCTTTGTGCCATTCCGCAGTGGGTTGCAGGTGTAGTGGGTGGCGTAGCCCACCTTTGACACAACCCACATACGGCATGGTGCAAGCCACAACTTGGAATCGCAACTAGTGTATCGCATGGTGCAAGGTGCAATTTGTGCCATAGGGTTTGGCATAAATTGCCTCATGCCATGCGTAAGGAGTCTTGGAATCGGGCCCCTTATGCCATCTGCAAAGAGATACAACTTGCCCTGGAAGCTCTCTCCAGTGCTACTGATGAACATATTGAAGAGTACTAAAAGGTCAAAAAAGTTGTGGCACTAACAAACTGAGAAATGGCTTACAAATTCAGTGCAGTTCTCCTTCAGTATGACTCAGTGTTGTACTTCAGGCATGGCCATGGTACTGAAATTCCACTTCTGTGGAATCTTTACACCATTAGCTTGTTTTGTTGCTATCTCTTGTTCACTCCTTTCTTATGCTGCAGTCCAGGCTCTCCTTTAATCTACTGTTATAGGCCCTTGATTCCATGTGTGTCCAGTCCACTAGAACAGTAGCTAGTGCCCCCAGATACACACTACAGTATTTGTCCCTTCATCATATACTGCCCTGGACTTGCTACTCTGCATGAAAACTTTACTGAGCGGGTGGGCCAGAGTTTTCCAGAGGTTGCAACTAGAAAGGGAGATCATGGCAACATTATCCCTGTGGCACCACGCTCGTGACCTCCCCCTCTTCTGAGCTGACTATTTATCAACACCCTCTGCTGTTTTTCCATTTAGTTCCATTGTCATTTAGTTCACTCAACCTCTAATCATTGGTTGCATTACTGCAGTACTCAGCAATCCTTTATTGATCAATCACCCCACTCTGTCTCCCTCCAATACCTCTTTTCTCCTTGTGACTATATTTTCTGCCTTTCAAGAATTTGAAAATCTGACTCCACCATCTCCTGAAGCAGGCTGTTACATACTTTTACCACCTTCTGGGTGTATGTTTCCTCAAGTCCCACTAAAATCTGACCCCTTTAATTTTAAATTAAGGACTGGGTACAGCTGTCACCTCACAATTGAACCCATGTCTTGCATCCCATTATGCACATAAAAGCTATAAACTTATAAATAGCAAAATTAATTCCATTTTACTCCAAAGGGGTTTAGTTTGTCTCTTTTTAGCAGCAGAAAATCTCTGCAAAATGACATCATGCTGATTTCTATGGAATATTTCAGCACTGAGCGCTCAGGCCAGAGCTAGTAGTTGCAAAAACTCTATGAGGTTGCACATTTTAGCATTATTTTTATACAGTAACAATGATTTTGTTACAGAATGGATCTTAAATGCAGTATATCATGAAAAGGGAGATCAAACACTGCATTACATTTTGCAGATGCTCTTCTAAAGAGCATCTGCAAAATTATGTCCTGGACTATTTTGGTACTGAATGATGAAGTTTATTTTCATGCAATGGATTATTTGCAATGGATTGTTAAGTTCTTACATTGTTGGCACAATGCACCCATGTTCCATTTTAGAACTATTTGATTCCATGGGACATAAATTACATCATGCAGTTCAAATATAGTACTAAAAGGTAAAAGATATGGCACTAACAAACTGAGAAATGGCTTACAAATGCAATGCAGTTCTCCTTCAATATGGCTCAGTGTTGTACTTCAGGCATGGCGATGGTACTAAAATTCCACTTCTGGGGAATCTTTACACCATTAGTTTTTTTTGTTGCTATATCTTGTTCACTCCTTTCTTAGACAGCAATCCAGGCTCTCCTTTAATCTACCCTTATAGGCCCTTGATTCCATGTGTGTCCAGCCCACTAGAAAAGTAGCTAGTGCCCCCAGATACACACTATTTTAGTCCCATCATATACTGTCCTGGACTTACTACTCTGCATGAAAACTTTACTGAGCAGGTGGGGCAGAGTTATCCAGAGGTTGCAACTAGAAAGGGAGAGCATGGTAGCATTATTCACCACAGCACTACAATATTTTGCATATGTTTTCATCCCTACAACCCCAGTAAAGTAAGACATGAGACAGAAAACATTTGACAATCAGAAGTGGTTTGTGACCAGGCCCCTCTATCACAATCCAAATGAACAAAACTAAAGGCTGCTTAGAGTAAGCAGTGCTCATAATGGAAAAAGGAAGGTATCCATAAGTGAAGCCACACACATTAACACCACACCAAAATAAATTAAAAATCAAAATTGGTCTAAAAAAATACTTTATTAACACACAAGAGATGAAAAAAGCAGCCAGCATGGTCCCTTAAATGATAATGATAGACAAGAAGAAATATGAAGACGTTCTATGACAGTTTTTATAATAGCGTGCTTTGTCATGAACATTTAGATGTCTCAGCTATGAGTTTTTTTGTTTTATTTGTTACTGCATGTTCCCTTGGCCAGCTACCCATCTTATAGAGATATTGCATTCTGACAATAGCTGGATGTTTCTCCCAGCTTGTTTTACAAGATTAGGGCTGGCAGTATAATACAGAGGTTACAGTAATGAGCTGTGAATGAGCTCAGTACATCCATCTGTAACCCCCCCAGGAGGAGCTTACTAGTAATGCCTTCTGCCATCTGGTCCTGCCAGTCCTGGTTCCCTGTGCCCTTGACATGCTTCTGTCGGCCTCTGTATGCAGCTATTCTGGGTGCAGGTGTAGGAGTCCTTTAGCTCTGCAAATGCATCTGTGTCTAAGCAATGTGTTCTGACTTCTGGGATCCCAGTGCACATGTGAGAAGTTAGGACACAAATTCTTATGATACAAGGAAGTGAATTTGTGTTTAAATGTATGAATGTTTAAAGTGTACACTGTTGCTTTAAGAAATGTTCTGCCTGCAGTAAATGTATTTCGCCTGCCACAGGGGGACTTAGCTGTATGGCACCAGCAACATTCAAGTAAGGACTCTGTCTAAGCCTATTCAACAAATGGATGATAGTACTGAGGAGTAGCTATAAGCCTGTGCAACTTTTATTTGTTAAAACTATTTGGTTCATCTGCAGAAAGATTTTATTTCTGGGAATGTTTATCAATTGTTTACATGGATGCAATTCTGGTAACCCCTGACCCTGCATTGACCAATCGTGAATCAATTACCATCATGGACAGCATCTATGGCTTCTCCTGGGTAGGGGATCTGAACAATGTTCTTGATGCCATTTTTGTTTTACCAATCATTTATCTAATTGATTTAATGCATATTAATTGTGGTGATGAACAGCTGTATCATGCAGTGGGACCATCAGCTGGGTCAAAGGGACGTTAGAGAAAAAGCAGCTCATGGGATAGCTGAGAGAGGACAGAGAGAGAGAGAGAGTTCTGGCAGAGACTGACTGGAGAGAGGAAGCTTTCCTAAAGTTTGAGACAAGGTCTGTTAGGCCTGCACTATGGTTCCATGTGATAGTAGCGATTGCTGAATGGTGATTGCTATTACGGCAAATGAAGGGGAAAGGATCAGATCTGTTACAGTACAGTACAGTAGCTTCTTCTTGCTGTTTTTACATTGTTTCTTGTGGATTTTACTTGGTAAAAGGTTATTTATTTTCTTTCTTACTACTTCTAAGGGGCTAGCAGGGTATTGTTTTGGGGCTGTTGGAATTTTGAAACCTGTTTTGTTGGCTATAAGTGGGCTCATTTGTTTGATGTTTCAGTGTGTAGCAGGCTGCATTTGTAGAGGCCTATTTCTTCTGATTTAAAACCTATTTGGTATGATTTAACTGGGGCTGTTTCTTTGAATTGGAGACCTATAGGTTCTAATTTCAAGCCTATTTTGATGTGTTGTTGGTGAAGCTGTTTGAATTGGAGACCTGTTTCTTTCAGTAGCAAACCTATTTTGGGGGCTTTGAGTAGAATTGTGATTCATTTTTGCTGGTTTCACTAGCTGTAAAGTTTAGTGCATAGTGGGGGAAAGGTGCTAATGGTCTGACCAGGGGCCTCAGCTACCTGATTGTTTCTGGAAGACTTGGGCTAGTCCCACCCACCAACCCCTCACCCCACCCGCCCGGTCCATGATTTCCTTTTATACCAAGGGTTCTGACATCACTTCCCCAAACGGGCAAAGGATATGCACCTGTCAAAGCAGAAGCAGACATCCAGGAAAGGAACAGCAGCAAGTGAAGAGGTGACTTCTATCTCAGTGGAAGGGAAGTAACTGCAAATCTAGGAGCTTTCATTGTTACTTGTTTGCATTGCTACTGCATTGTGGAAAGGAGGAGTCGGAGTTTTTAGAAGGTTGTGCAACAGCTACTTAAAGTCTCTTTTTGAGTGTGGATAGGAAGGATAGGAATATAAAAAGCAGTTGCCCAATCTATCTAAATGTACAACAAAGGGTAAGGAAATTAAGAAAAGAATGTTTTGCACTGATGGGAGGGGGAGACTTGGGAGTGTTGGTATCCTGCATCTGGAAGGGTGGTGGCTTGTTGTGGCAATGACAGCAATGGGTAGGGTGGTAGGCTGCAAAACTGTGGTGCACCAATCTTTCTAAAATTGCCTGGGTGTGGGAGGATGTTTAGTGTGCAACCACATAGAGAAACTTAGAAGGGAGATTGAGGGTCTGCAGGAGGCACTAAGACAGGCAAGGCAGATTGGGGGTGGGTTGAGCCCAATACTGGAAAGAGGAAGAAGGGGAGATGAGGGAGGGTGATTTAAGCCAACAGTGGTAGGAGAGGGTCAGAAGAAGGGAAGCAGAGACAAAGGGGCCCAGGCCAGGAAGAACGATTGCTGGGGAAACCAGGTCAGGAGACAAAAGACAAATGGAAGGAGGAGATAGGGACTTGTGAGGGGAGGAGAAGAAGTGGCAAAAGTCATGGAGTGGAAAGGAGAGAACAGGTTACTATGAAGAGAGAGGGAGCAGGCATTTGTGAAGGGTCTTCAGAAAATAGTTTGCACTGCTAGAGAGGAAGAAGGTGGAGGAGGATATGATGAAATTAGAGGTAATTGATAAATGCCTGGACCAAACCGGGCAGGGGAAGTTCTGCTGGGAGAATTGCAACAGGGGCAAAAGGAAATAATGTGCAGGAGGAAGAAGAGGAGCCGGAAATAAGAGATGGAGATGAATGGAAGCAAGCAGGGAGTAAGAGGGGTGGAATCTTAGTGCTGGGTGACTCAATACTAAGAGGAGTCAGGTGGGGTAGCAAGGGGGAGAGGCATAGTAGCATCTGGGTGGAGGCCATGCCAGGAATGACAGCAGAAAGGGTGGGACAATCTGTTCTGAAATGTGAAGGGGTAGGGACAAGCCTCATTTAATTATACATCTTGGGAGGAATGACCTGGCTGACAAGACAGTAGATACAGTATAGTCCAGAGGAGGTTTGAGGAACTAGGACAATTATGTGAAGGGGCAGGAAGATCAGTAACTTTTTCAGAGATACTTCCAGTGCCCAAGGCAAGCACAACAAGAAAGCTGAGAATAGAGAATTTAATGGATGGCTAGAACCTGGTGTTGTGCTAAAGGTATGGGCTTTTGGGGTGGGGAGGGACCTGGGAGGACAATAGTCTCTATGCTAAGGACGACTACACTTGAGTGAGGAGGAAAGAAAAGTGTTGAAACAGAGGATGGAGGAGTACATAGAGGAAGTTAGGAATTAAAACTAGGAGCAGGGAGTGGCAGTTGGGCAAGAGACATGCAGAGACCACAGGTTGGGAAACCATATGAGCTTACCTCCATAACAGTGACAAAGGACAAATGGCAAGTACTATTGGTGATGCTAGTAAAGGAGGGCAGGATGGGAGGGGTGGAAAAGGGTGGAAGGTGGTTACCCTTAATGCTAGGAGCCTTGGGAGGAAAACTGCAGAGTTACAGGTGCTCATGACAGAGGGAGAGGTGGACATTGCAGCCATCACAGAAACATGGGCCACCCAATACAATGACTGGGACCTGTCTGTACCAGGGTACAGGTTATTTCATAGGGACAGGGTGATTGGGAAAGGAGGGGGTGTGGCACTATATGTGAAGGAAAGTGAAGTGTGTAAGGGAGGAAGGGGAGGAGGGTAATATAGAGTCACTTTGGATGCAAATCCAGGATTTCAAGAATAGGATTCTTAGAATGGGAGTGGTGTACAGGCCGCCATCTCAGACGGAGGAGTGAGACAGGGAACTAGCGGGACAGATCAGGAGGACCTGCGAGAAGGGTAGTGTGGTGATTGTGGGGGACTTCAACATGCCAGGAGTGGACTGGAGTACCTCAACAACCAGGAACAGAAGGGAGCAGGTACTGCTGGATGCCTTCCAGGACAGCTTCCTGCTGCAAATGGTCAGTGAACCAACCAGGTTAGGGAATACCCTTGATCTTGTGCTGGCAAATGGGGACTTTGTGAGAGAACTTACAGTGGAGGAATCACTGTCAGGGAGTGACCACCACTCAGTATGGCTCACACTGGATATGGGCAAGGAAGGAGTGAAATCGGGCACAAGAGTGCTGGACTTCAGGAGGGCCGACCTTGGGAGGATAGGGAAAGTGGTAAAAGGGTACCTGGCCAGAATTCAATCTAGTATGGACACTAACCAGAGGTGGGCGCTCATAAAGCTGGGGATAGTGGAGGCAACCAAAACCTGCTGCAAGGCCCAGAGCAAGAAGGCTAGGGCTAAGAAACTGAGCTGGTTGAGCAAGGAGGTCATGGAAAGGTAAGGAGAAAAGAGCTGCCTTTAGGAAGTACAAGAAAACAGGAGGGGAGGACAGGAAGGAGTACTTGACGGAATCGAAGGAGGTAACAAGGGCAGTAAGGGGAGCCAAGGCATCTACGGAACTCAGGCTGGACAAGGCATTTAAGAAGCGGGAGAAGGACTTCTTTAGGTACATCAGGGAGAAAAGGAGCTGTAAGGATCACATAGTAAGGATTAGGAAGGAGGGGGGTTGGGTGGAAGCAGGATGCGATAAGGCAGAAGCACTAAATGAGTAGTTCTGCTCAGTATTTACCAAAGAGAAGAGGGAGGTGACACCAAAGGGGGGAGAAATGACAGAAACAGAGGGAAGGGGGTGACAGATGGGGAAATCATGGAGGGCAGAGTTCGGGAGGGTTTGAAGTCACTGAGGGTGGACAAGGCACCAGGCCCAGATGGCATCCACCCCAGGGTACTGAAGGAGCTGGCAGAGGTCCTTGCAGGGCCTTTGGCAGACCTATTTAATGCCTCACTACATTTGGGGTGTGTACCTCAGGACTGGAGAATGGCTCATGTGGTCCCCCTCCACAAGAGTGGCCCCAAGGATGAACCGGGAAACTACAGACCAGTGAGCCTCACATCCATCGTGGGTAAGCTAATGGAGACTATCCTGAAGGAGAGGCCAAAGGACTACAGGACAGCATGGCTTCATATGGGGCAGATCCTGCCAAACCAACCTGGTGGAGTTCTATGACTGGGTAACTAGGCAACTGGACAGGGGCCATGCAGTGAATGTCCTGTATCTGGACTTCAGTAAAGCATTCGACTCAGTGCCGCATGGAAAGCTGGGAAGTAGTTAGTAGGCACAGGGGTGGGTAAAAGCTGGTGAGATGGGTAGGAACTGGCTTCAGGGAAGGCAACAAAGGGTGGTGGTGGGTGGGGAGCTCTCACACCCAAGGGTAGTGACAGGTGGTGTTCCACAGGGCTCGGTGTTGGGACCAGTGTTGTTTGGGATATTCATTGCAGACATATCATTGAACATCAAAAGCAAGATCAGTCTGTTTGCTGATGATACAAGGTAGGAGCAGTGGTGGATGACCTGGGGGTGGCAGGAGTTGCAGGATGATCTGGCAAAGCTGAAACCTGGTCAGACACCTGGCAGACTGGGCTTTAATGCCAAAAAGTGCAAGGTGCTGCATTTTGGGATGAAGAGCACAGGAGGAGTTACCAGCTGGGGAGTGCAACTAGCCCAGACAGAGGAGAGAAGGATCTGGGTGTGCTCATTACAGGGTCAATGAACAACTCGGCACAATGTAGGAAGGCAGCTGCAAGGCCAACAAAATGCTGGGTTGTATTGCAAGGGGTATCTCTTCGAGGAGGGAGGAGGTGATTCTGCCACTGTATAGGTCATTAGTGAGACTGCACCTGGAGTACTGCGTGCAGTACTGGTGCCCATATCTGAAGAGGGACATTAAGTTACTGGAGGGGGTGCAGTGCAGGGTAACAAAGATGATCAAGGGGCTGGGGGACTTGTCATACAAGAGGAGGCTGAGGGAGTTGAACACGTACTCGCTGGAGGAGAAGAGGGACGGGGGGACATGATTTAAACTTTTAAGTACATGAAAGGAATAAACAAGACAGGTACAGAGGGGCTGTTCAAAGTAAGGGAGGGGAGGGACACCAGGGGCCATGGTATAAGACTGGAGGGAGGAAGGTTCAGGAGGGAGATAAGGAGACACTTTTTTACAGAGAGGGTGGTGGCTGGGTGAAATGCATTACCTGCAGAAGTTTTATCCAGTAGAACAGTGGACTGCTTCAAAAGGGGATGAGACAGGACAAGGGGGAGGGTCAATGAAGAGGAATGGTGGAAGGGAAGGGCAGCTGCAGAATAAGGAGTGCTAGCTGCACATTAGAGCAGACTTGATAGACCTCTAGGCCTTTATCTACTGGCAAATTTCGTATATGTCGTCAGTGCATTATAAGCCAAAAAGCAGTAGCAATATGCACTTGCAGGCCACTGGGCACACACAGTACTGTAAGTGTGTGTGCGGGGTGGCTGTGCCCCCCCACCCCGATTATGGATATGGATTATCTAACATGGCGACATTGCTGAAAGGAAGGATAGTGGCACACCTGGAATCCAATGGTGCCTAGGATCTGAGGCAACATGGATTCACAGCAGGAAGGTCTTGTCAAACAAATCTGACAGATTTCTTTGATTGGGTGACTAGAGAAGTGAATCAGAGGGTGCAGTAGACATCGCCTATCTAGATTTTACAAAGCCTTTGATACCGTCCCACACAGAAGGCTGGTTAACAAGATGAGTAGTCTGGGCATGGGGCATAAGGTGATACATTGGGTTAGAAACTGGCTGATGGACAGAAGACAGAGGGTGGTGGCAAATGGGATCCAATCTAGGAGAGAGAGAGAGAGAGAGAGAGAGATGGCCAGCGGAGGTACCCCAGGGATCAGTACTGGGACCAGTCCTGTTTAATGTCTTCATTAATGACATTGCAGAGGGGCTGAAAGGAAAGGTCTGCCTATTTGCAGATGACACCAAGATCTGCAGCAGAGTGGATATTCCAGAAGGGGTGCAGAAAATGAAGAGGGACCTGGAGAAGCTTGAAAGATGGTCAGAGGTGTAGCAACTGAGGCTCAATTCAAAAAAGTGCAAGATAATGCACCTGGGTAGGGGGAACCCTGGGGAGAGCTACAGAATGGGGGGAGGTGCTGACTGTCACCAAAGAGGAAAGGGACCTAGGGGTTATCATATCTGATGAGCTTAAGGTATCAAAGCAGTGCGCAAAGGCTGCAGGGAGGGACAGTGGCATGCTGGAGTACATAGGCAGAGGCATTACTAGCAGGAGACAGGAGGTGTTGATGTCATTGTATAAAACACTGTTAAGGTCTCACCTGGAGTACTGTGTGCAGTACCGGAGACCACACATGTGTAAGGACATAGACAGGGTGGAGGCTATCCAGAGAAGGGCGACAAAGATGGTGCATGGCTTACATGTCGTGAAGCTGAATTTCATCCCATGTTCAACAACCTGCTAGAGATGCAAGCAGCCTCGGGAAGAGCCCATTGGTTCCTGAAGTCTGAGGAGCCAAAGAAAGAGAGTAATGATTATGCCAGAGAGCAGAAATCTGCTGAGAGACTGTTTGAACTGCCTGTCAAAGTGTGTATCAAATCTGCCACTACAGTGAGTTTACTTTTTTGTGCAGAAAGTGAGAGACCATTTGAATCCCAGTTGGAGAAAAGACCGTTTGCCATCCAGGACAGTTTGGGGAGTCGGCCCAAGCAGTGATACCACCCTCATCTCCTCCAGAGGTGTGTGAGCCCTGGTCCCTGAGACTGGCCAAACCCAGCATCCTACAAGAAGCATCTTGAAGGTGACACAATGCAAGAGCCTACAATCACCAGAAGTGGCAAGCTGCCAGATATCGGTCTCAAACCCCACCATTGCCTTTGCTGCCTTTGCAGAATTCAGCTTAACCTCAATAACTTTCCATCATGGATCCTGTTCAGATACTGGGCTGTCAAGCTGCAGAATCATGAGTACACGCAGGGTCAACACTGTCTGGGGAAAATAGCCAGTTCTAAGTTGTACAAGTTTACAGAACAAATCCTTTCCACAGGGCCCAATGTTGGCCAACCCTGTCCTATTCTGGGTACCCAGTCAGACTAATGGGAACACTGGTACTGGAAGGGAGGTGGGTTAATCTGTTGTTGCTGTTGGGGGTACTGTGTTAATGTTGCTTGTTGTGTTTGCATTATCAGCTCATTTCATCTTTGCAACTCCCATTCTCCTTTCCCTAAAAATACATTTTGTACTGTTGTTACTGTTACATCTGTCTGTGAACATATTAATGGTGATAGCTATTAATTGCATGCATCATAGAGTGTTAAGCTGTTATATGGTATTCTGTGTGTTTGTTGACTGTAAGGAGAGGTGGATACATACAGTATCCCAGGGGGTTGTACCCTACAAATATCTGGCACACTGTATTTACTCTGGGTGGAGGCACCGCACATTATTTATTTCTATTTGGGAAAGACCCCCAATCACTATCAGAACAGAACCCAGGCCCTTCAACCTGTGTTGTAATCATCAGGCAGGGGTAGTAGCCCATTGGTACATGGTGCCTGGGTTACACATCAGACCTGGGTTTGATTCCCACAACCTACACTTGCATAGAGAGAAGAGTACACAATAGCAGGGGTGGTACTAACAACAACAGAAATGGAAAGGGACCTGGGGGTAGTCATATCAGATTACCTAAATGTGGGTAAACAATGTGAAAAGTCGGTAAGGAGAGTCAGCGGGATACTGGGATGCATAGGAAGGAGCATCACAAGTAGAAAAGGGAAGTGGTTATCCCTCTATACAGACAGTTGGTGAGACCCCATCTGGAGTACTATGTTCAGTTTTGGAGAACTCATCTACGCAAGGACATAGACAGGATGGAAGCAGTCCAGAGGAGGGCAACTAAAATGGTTCAGGGTCTGCAGCAGAAACCATATGAAGAGAGACTGAGAGAGCTTAATATGTATACTCTTGATGAAAGGAGGGACAGGGGGGACATGATAGAAACTTTCAAGTACCTCAAGGGAATCAACAAAGTCCAGGAGGGTAGCATCTTTCAGAAAAAGAGATGTGTAAGAACAAGGGGGCACAATTTAAAGATAGAGGGGGGATGGCTCAGGGGTAATGTGAGGAAATTTTTTTTCACGGAGAGAGTGGTGGATACATGGAACCACCTTCCTGAGGAGGTCGTTGGGTCTAAAACAGTGGGGGAATTCAAACATGCATGGGACAGGCGTAAGGCAATTATAGTGGGGGGTTACAGGATGTAGGCTGTTGGTTAACTAAAATCTGCAGCTTATCCAGTAGGTAGGGACATGGGCAGACTAGGTGGGCCAAGTGGTCCTTATCTGCTGTCAAAGTCTATGTTTCTATGTTTCTATACTGTGTGATTCTAAGCAAATCACTTAACCTCCCCAGTGCTACTGGGTCACCCCTGAAAACAGACACTTGTGCCTTGTGGGCCTTACCTGGTTACCAAAGAATCACCCCCCAAAAAATTTCAGTTCCTATATCTGCCCATTGGTGTGGGCAGTTAACCATTTTGGGCTGCATGCAATCACAGTGCGCTATGTCTATGTGGGGAGCAAACTTCCTGGCCCTCCTGCAGGTGTTGCTGTGCCACTGGAACCTTTCTCCCGCCATCTCCAGGTGGCAGCTGCTCCAGTTCAAAGCCTCCTGCTGATATAGCTATGTGATATGCTCCTGAACCCAAGTCATCTTTTCAGTAGCAGGCCGCACTGCTGCTGCCATCAGAGCAGCCCCCCCCCATTAAGATTTGAAAAGGTGACGTTGCTAAACTATTATTAGAGGCTTGCAGTAACTATCGTATCTACAACCAGGATCATTTGGTTATTGATTTCCCTGTCTGGGCAATTATAAATCACCAATGCAATTTCAACCAATCACTATGCAGAGCCACTGTACCTCATATTCTAAGTACAGTGTGCTCTCGTGTGAGAGTGCTCCACTTTGGTTTTGGGGGAGGATAGCACAATAAAATAAAAAAATAATACTCTAAACTTATTATAAATCACTTGAGTTAAACTCAACTGATTTGTAATAAGATAACAAAGCCTCCGAGGAATGTCTCTTATGGTATAGGAGAATCCCCTCAGGTTTGGGCAGACAGAGCCACTCAGCTTCAGTTCATGGTCCTCTCACCCAAACCCCATGCACAGAGTTTCCTTATGCCATAACGTACATCCCTCGGAGGCCTTATTGATTTAGAGTATTTCTATATTATCAAAGATTCATAAATGTAGTGCTCAGTGTGATTATGAAGTTCTCTGGTACAGCCTGCTTGACCTTATTGCTTACTGCACCACACTTACTGTGGGTGATTCCCTGTTTTGTTTGCTAAAATATAAGTTGCCAGATTGCCCACAGTTAACAACAGCAGCCACAACAAACATGGTTAGACCCCAACTGCCCAATGAGAATTCACCAGTGAGAAGAATGTAGGTTCTATGCAGTTACACTGAGGGATACCACCTTCCAGCATCTGATCAGTGGGGGTGAATGTACCATTAGGGATTTAATTAACTGGAAATCTGATGTTTAATTGGCTATCTGTGAAAGTAAGGCATTTTATGTGGGAAAAAAACAATTAGAAAATTGAAAGTTCCAATAGGAGAACATTTCCATGCTATTTAGAAGGGTAATACTGACAAAGTCATGGGTTGCCATGTGCTGTCATAAGGGAAAGAGCACCATTTTAAATTTAAGTTATTGAGAGGGTTCATTTGTGGCCCAGGGGTGACACTTCAACAATAAACTGCTGCAAAGGGGTGCATTTTGGCAATACAAACTGGGTGCTTTTAAATATCCAGAATTAAAAGACAGGTTCAGATCTTGTCCCTTCCTGGTCTAATCACTAGTTTAATAAATAGTAAAATATCTTGCTGCTAACAGAATGGAGGCCTGGAAATAACTGTATGTCAATTGAGCATACAACCCCCAAAGGAGGAAAAATGGCTAATTATGTTTAAGAACATATTTTAAAAGGATTATGAAACTAGTGTAACCCTACAGGAGCTTATTATTTATTCAGTGAAGAACTGAGGTTAATATTTGAGGAGGAGGATATTTTAGTAACTAACTGGTTGGAAGACTACCAGAAAAAAGAAGTAAAGAAGTGCTTGCAACATTTGTGAGATCAGCTTTCCTGGCTGATGAATTGATCCAGAAGAGGGATATGTTATCTACCATTGGTTTAGAGATAGCTCTGACTTATGTATTTAAAGTATCAGGGGATAAGTGTAGAACAGGAGGTCTCAGAAATGGATAGAGCTGTCAATCACTTCTAGACTTAAGCAAATTACTGATTATGATATAGCAACAGAAAAAACAGATTATAGTGAGTCCACTGTTATTCTTACAACATTTGAAATTGCTAGGCACGCCAGAGAAAGCAGCAGTTACTTATGAGACAGATATGTAATATAGTCATGAATTTATTAAGAATACTTTAAGAGAAGAAAAAATAGCAGTAGAATACATGAATATACAGCCTATAAAGCAAAGTAATATATCAAATACTGATATTAGTTTCAGGGACAGAGATCAAAATCTGGCTATTAACATATTCAGAGAATCAGAGAAATTGGACTAAAGGGATATCCATGTTATAGATTAGAATAATCTGTCAAAATGAGTTTTAAAACCTGTGGAAGAAGGTTATTTTCCCTGAGCAAAATCCTGATAGTAACACACATTTTATGCCACAATTTAAAAGGATACAAAAGTACCAGACCACTTCACTCCCACCCCCCATTTTGCTGTGTTTAAAGTCTGCAATTTTTTAAAATAACTCCAATGTTCTTACTTTTCACACTTTTTGGAGGGGATCTTAGTTCTCATTATCCAGCTGAGCCATGATTAAGCCTGACCACTTCGGCAAAGTGACCACCTCCATAGGTCAGGTGAAAAGCATCACATTTTAACATGCCATATCAGAGCTGAGGTATCCTTGCTTCCTCTATTTTTAATGAAAAGACCACTCTCCTGGCTTCATTACTTATAGTGTGCCCTGGCCCAGGGGGTGACACTTCAGCAACAAACTGCTGCAAAGGGGTGCATTTTGGCAATACAAACTAGGTGCTTTTAAATACCCAGAATTAAAAGACAGGTTCAGATCTTGTCCCTTCCTGGTTTAATCACTAGTTTAATAACTAGTAAAATATCTTGCTGCTAACAGAGTGGAGGCCTGGAAATAACTGTATATCAGTTGAGCATACACCCGCCAAACGAGGCAAAATGGCTAATTATGCTTAAGAACATATTTTAAAAGGATTATGAAACTAGTGTAACCCTATAGGAGCTTATTATTTATTCAGTGAAGAATTAACTGGTTGGAAGACTATCCAGAAAAAGAAGTAAAGAAGTGCTTGCAATATTTGTGAGATCAGCTTTCCTGGCTGAGGAGTTGATCCAAAAGAGGGATATGTTATCTACCATTGGGTTAGAAATAGCTCTGACTTATGTACTTAAAGTATTAGAGTGGGTAAGTGTAGAACAGGAGGTCACAGGAATGGATAGAGCTGTCAATCACTGCTAGACTTAAGCAAATTACTGATTATGAATGATATAGCAACAGAAAAAAAAACAGATTATGGTGAGTCCACGGTTATTCTTACATTTTATTTATTTATTATTTATTTTTATTTATTTATTTGTGTCTAGGATTACAAAGTACCTTTGAGCCAAGGCTCTTTTACAAAGGTTCCACGTCATGCTGGTTACAGGGTAACAGACACTAAAACATAAAACAGTTACAGGTACATGGTTGTAGACAGTAACTTTCCTTGACAAAATCAGATTGAGCAATAAGTAACTCAAGAAACAATAGGAGGAAGAGGGCAAGAAGGGGAGAGGGCTGAGGGTAGGGGAAGGCATAGGTGTAGAGGGTCAGGGTGAGGCAGTCAAGGGGCCTTGTCAGGACAGACACAGGGCAAGTGCATTAAAAGTTGCATTGGACAGGTAAGTGCAAGAAGAGGGGGCAGAAACTGACACCTATAAGGTCAGAAGCAACGTAGGGAATGAAGCTGTTATGGGGTGCAATCACAGGTGGAGGTGCCAGTTATGGAGTGTCAAAGCTTTTTTTTGAACACTCCAAGCGTTGCTGTGGATGAGGTATCACTAGAGAGCTCATTCAGCCAACTTGGAGCCTTGTATGCAAATGACCTTTGGCCTTGGGATGTGCAGCAGCAGGGGATTTGAAGGATTTGGGGCTTAGAGCTCCTGGTGTTGCGGTTGGTGATTTTGGGTTTGAGGAGGGTGCTGACTCCTGGTGGTGCCCTTCCCATCATGATTTTCTTAGCAGTGATGCAGGTTTGGTATTTGATTCAGTTGTTCAGTTGCAGCCAGCCTGTTTTGGAGTAGAGGTCGCAGGTGTGGGTGAGATGGTGGGAACCAGTAACGAGTCGGCAGGCTTGATTGAGGGAAGTCGAAACACATCTGAGAGATGAGGTTGTGGCAGATCCATAGACAATAAGACCATAGTCAATTATGCTGATGATGGAGCTCTGGACAGCTATGGACAGAGCTTCTGGGTTAGATGTTTCCTATGTCGGAATAGTAGGCCCATCCTGGTGTTGGCTACTTTTGCCGCGTTATTGATGTGTGGGACATAGGAGAGATTACAGTCGAGGGTGAGGCCGAGGTATTTGAAGGTATGAACTTGTTCGAGGGTGATTCCTTGCTTGGTTTTAATGGAGAGCTGATATTGTTTGTGTTTGTTTTGGGAGCTGCAAAAGATCATGGTCTTTGTTTTTTTCTGGTGAAGTATAAGTCTGTGTTTTGTGAACCAGTTTTCAACTACAGAGAAGGCCTGTTGGAGGTTACCTTGTAGGTGGACCGGATCATGGTGGGATGCCAGGATCACAGCATCATTCACGTAGAGTAGGATCTGTTCAGAGCAGGATTCTGGCAGTGAGTTCAGAAAAAGGCTGAAAAGGAGGGTCCCAAGACTGAGCCCCGTGGGACATCGGACCGGACTGGTCTTTGGTCTGAGAGTGTGCCAGCAATTCTCACTCTTTGGGAACAGTTGTCTAAGTAGCTTTTGAACCAGTTCACCGAGTTAGGTGAGAGCACTGCTAGTCGATGCTGGGCAAGCAGGAGATTGAGAAATCAGCAGTTGCTTATGAGACAGCTATGTAATATAGTCATGAATTTATTAAGAATACTTTAAGAGAAGAAAAAATAGCAGTAGAATACATGTATTTATAAAATGGGCTTAAAAAATCCGGAATGCTGAGTGGCTAAAACCTAGTTTTAGCCGTGTCCTTATCAGCATGTATAATGCCAACTGGCACTAATTCTGCCAAGGTGAGCCACACCACACAAAAATATCACTGTCCCCAACACAGTCCTGTCTGAAAAAACAACCTGCAGCTCCGTGCCACGCTAGCCAGACATGCAACCACTCTGCACAGTTCCCCCCCAACCTGCAAACCACTCCCTGGTGTTGCACTGTCCACTCACTCAATGCAATCCCAATACAATCCTGGACATTCATTTTTTTATTTCAAAACTCACTCTGACCTTTTCTTTCATCCTTCCCAGCCGACCAAATCGAAACTGACCGTTGACTTGTCCGTAAATTCCCAAAAACGATATGATACAGCTGTCATTCCTTCCGATTCTGAACCTAGACATAAAAAATATCTTATCCATCCATCCTTCCTCACAGAAATGCAGTTTTTTACTGACCGTGATGTCTAACCGCATTAACGTAAAAACGGAAGTGATCCTTCACTAATCTGGTCACACGATGAATACGGTCAACAAATGAATATCTATAAACACTGACCATAACTCCAAATCACAAGCATCAGCACAGTTAAAAAAATACAAAAATAACACAAATCAAAATAAATAAATTAAACAATCAACAAAACACAGACCATGCGACTGCGGGGGGGGGGGGGCCCTCACCTCACTCGATGATCCGACTCACAAAACAAAGCTCTGAAATAACACACCATCCATCACATTTAAAACCAGGCAGGACACTAAAAAAAACTCACAATAAATAAATAAATCAAACTACTAAAAAGAACGTGGGGGAGACTCATAACTTACAATCCCATGCTGCCAATGAAACACTATTCAAACTCACATATTAAGGGAACTATTTTTTTACTATTTCAAATGTTAAAACTTTTTTTTATACTCTTCAGTCCTCTAATTTTTTTTTATTAGTATACCATTAAATACTTAGCAGCCCATTTTATAAGCACAATAACACACTCCAAGGTGTGGGTTACGTGCTGATAAGAGCACGCCCTGGGGTATAAGGCATTCGGCACAAGCGCTTCATGCCTTAGTACACCCCTGAGTGCTCTTATCAGCACGTAACCCACACCTCGTTATGTGTTATTGCTTGCATACTGCCTATAAAGCAAATTAACATATCAAATACTGATATTAGTTTCAGGGACAGAGATAATAATCTGGCTATTAACATATTCAGGGAATCGGAGAAATTGGACTAAATGGATATCCATGTTATAGATTTGAATAATCTGTCAAAAAGAGTTTTAAAACCTGTGGAAGTGGTTATTTTCCCTGAGCAAAATCCTGATAGTAACACACATTTTATGTCACAATTTAAAAGGATCCCTGGTGAGAGAAGTTGAGAGTATGCAATTTCAACAGCAAATGTTATGCTCCCTTACAAGATTGACTGTAGAACACAATATAAGTACCAAGCTCCCTGCTGTACGACTGATAGGTTATTAAAGCAACTTAAGGATCATATCCAAATTCTTTCTTAGCATTTGGCCTGGCTTAGAAAGCTTACATTGGCTTTCATTGCCAGACCTGGAATTTATTAAATTCTTGAGTAAAATAGATCTTATCTGCTCACATGAAACCTGGTGAACGTCAAATCTAGATTCAGTGCTAAAGGTTCTCATGCATTCTGTGTCCTAACAAAAAAAAATAATATAATGGGCTCACAGTAGGATATTTGTTTTTATTTACATCATTCTGTTTTTGTCCCCATCATTCTCTCTGGCACCTGCACACCCATTGCGACTTATCACATAGCAATCCTTGATCACCCCACAGCCATGGTCACCCTCCAGCTGGGTTCAGAAGGGTGGTAGGACCCCCTCCAATAGGAAATGCAGTTTAGGTCATATTGGGGTGGCCCAGTTGAGTTTGGGGGGATTGTATATACCAGGGCTGCTTAGCCCCTGGTACAAGGGCCCAATTTCCTTTTCCCTCTCCTGGTGTCAAGATGCAATGCGGGTGATGACATCATGATGTGTGCGTATCACCTCCACCTCTTCACTGGGCATTTTAAAATCAAGACTACATCTTCATCTCACTGCCTCCAGCTCCTGTGACTGCCTCTCCTAACTTCTCTCTTCCTCCTGTGGCCCACCACCCCTCTCCTTTGTTCTATGACAATGCTGTGAATCTGCTCTAGCTTCTTTTCGGCTGCTGCCCCCCCTTTCTCCCTGACTCCTTATAGATCTCTGAACTTATCCCAACTTATGTGATTCATTACCTTATAACTGCGATGTAACACATGAACCAACAAATGTTGTTATTAAGCTCTTTTTTATTATTGTTTTCTTTTGCCTATGTAGAGGCCTATGTAGCTTAGCCTAACATGTTTGTACTCTCTTGAAGTGGAACCTTTGTGAAAGAGCCTTGGCTCAAAAGTACTTGTAATCCTAGAGTTAAATAAATAAAAATGCCTCAGCACGCCTCACATCTATGTCCACAGCTCCCCTTCCCAGAGTGTTTCTCAACCACATTATCACCTGTGGTCACCCTAAGTGGCAGTGTAGTGGTGGTGGAAGCAGCCCACCCTGACCTGAGAGGGAGAGTTCCCTCTGGGATGCACAGTCCTCCTCCACCAGCTGACCCCTCATGCCTACAGCTCGCTCCTGAACCTCAGACACTGGCATCATGAGTGGTAGCACTACTGCTGTGCCAACGGGCCAGCAACACTGTGGCAGGTTTGCTAAAATTAGTTAGGATTTATGAACAGTTTAAAGAGCCCCTGACACCATTAGAAAATCTTGAAAATATGTGAGATTTGTATGCAATTCTGTTTATATTTCATATTTATTTATTTATTCAATTTTGATAACCAGGTAGGCCCGCTGAGCCCTGAAGGTCCCGTTTTCAGGGGCAACCCGGATTTAGTTACAAAGAACATTTCACATATAAAGCAAATAGGTGTAATGACCATTTTAGGTTACAATCTGGTCAGTATGCCGCTGGGTTCAAGTCTTATTACTCTGGAGGATTTAGACATTCATACATTAGGAATCAACAGAACTTGTACAAGGAGTGGAATTAGTGCACAAACAGACAACAGACAGTATACTTGTTTCTCTCAGGCTGAAGTTTGTTCAGGACTAGACTGGGCCAGGATGGGCAGTATTTTCTATAATTCTTTCCCATTTTTCTTTATTGCTGAGGAAAGTTGTATGAAAGAGGATTGCTGTCCCTTAGACTGTGTCTGCTCTTTCTGGTTGTCTACACCTGACATCATAATCCTCTCTTTATGGCATCATAATGATCTCCACAGAAACGGACTGTGATGTCATAAACAGAACTGTGATGTCAGGTGTAAGTTAGCAGCCAGAATATATAAGGCAGTGATCCTGTTTACATGCAAATGTCCTTAATAATAAAGAAGTAACGGTGAGAATTACAGAAAATATTATTAAATATAAGCTAAATTCTATCTAAATATTACATTTTTTTTCAAAGTTGTCACAACTGTTTCAGGGGATCTTTAAAGTAGCTAAAGTATTAACTCAGACATCAGTGTTATTAGTTATAGTGTTATCTATTGAGACTAGCAGACATTTTTTTTTAATTCTATTTATCACCTCCTAACCCCATCGAACTCTCTCCAGCGTCCTCCTGATTCCCTCATCTGTACCTCCCGTCGTGACCTGTTTCTACTCTGCACCTTTAGCCCGGCACATCCCTCGGGTCTGATCCCTCCGAGGAAGGGCCACCCTATCCACCCAGGGCACTCTTTCTACAGTATTGAGCTCTGGACCAGGGGGCGCGGGCCAGCAGAGAGGCAAGTCTGACATTGGGAGTGTGGACT
Source organism: Neoceratodus forsteri (assembly GCA_016271365.2). Lineage (NCBI taxonomy): Eukaryota > Metazoa > Chordata > Ceratodontiformes > Ceratodontidae > Neoceratodus > Neoceratodus forsteri. Next base: position 784,949,452 of record CM028137.1, read on the forward strand.
GAGGAGGGGAGAAGCCTTCGCCTATCAGTGGGAGGAGGGGTTTTCACTACTTTGTCCCCAGACACAGGATGTGCAATGCTGCCCTGCCCATGGCGTGGATGCTCCCACCCATATCCAGAAGGCAGCTGCCTGACATCTTCCCCTGCATGCAGCCCCAAGGTGTTGCAGTACTTCCAGTCTCCACTGGAGGCTGCTGCAATGCCGGGCTGACCCTGGATCCCCCACTGAGAGAGAGGAGCAGCAGTCCTCTGGATGCTCAATCCTCTCTCCTCCCTGCTGACCTCCGATGACCCAGGCTCATTCCCGAACCTGGGTAACCGGCATGGTGCGAGGTGTGGCATCCAGCGTCTCAACCCTGAGCACCACTGGGCCAACCTAGATACTAACAGACATCTGTTAGGTAATGTTTATGTTCCTTCATACAATACAATATTTTATACCGATGAGCTATGGCAAAAATAGATCGAAATATCACATTTTACAAGTGACATATCCCAATGAAGATTTATTACTGTTGGGTGATCTGAATGCAAGATCACAGACTATGACTCTTCATCTGAGTCTGAGGCATTATGTGATTGTGGTGATGAGACATTTGCCAGGAACTCATTTAATAAGATATTTGATAGTAATAGCCTCCACATCATAGATTTATTGAATATAAACAATTAATTGGTGTTAAATGGTAGATTAATGGGCAATATTGAAGGTCCATCAACCTTTCTCTGTCATATTTCTGCCTCAGTCCTTTATTATGCTCTCATTCCTATACTTAAATTAGATAGGTACTTGTCTTTTAGTGTAATAATTAGAGTGGAAAGTGGCAACTTTCCAATTCTGATAACTAAAAAAGTAGATAATTTTGATTCTGAGATAAATTCTAGTAGATAGGAGAATGGATGATTATAAATTATTAATAACAAAAGAATAAGATACAGTTATTTCTTGAAATAGGAAATATTTGAAAAGATATAAATTGTGCAGAAAACTCCTTTTTTTAAAATTGTCACTGAATAGCAGTCTCAGCAGAAGAATAATTTAATATTATTTCAACATTACTGTTAAGATTCAAACTGTTGCTCTATAAGGATCCAAAATGAATGGACAACATCTTACATGGTTTAATCAACTGTATGCAGGGATGTTAAAAAGTTAAATAATTAAAGAGGAAGAACAACAACAAAAAATGACTAACTACAGAACATTAATCTGTATTAGACAAGATATCTTGTCCTAAAAACCTATGCATTCTAAATCTTCTGACAGCCTAAGGGTTAAATAAGGTAAGAAACCAGTATATAAAATTACTACTTAAGCAAAAAACAATCTTCAGTATAGGACATTGGTATGAAATGCTACAAGCTATTCCAGATAATGATAGAACAACTATTATACAATGACAAGAAAGAATCTTGGACTGTGATTGGTCAGTTTGGGGCTGGACCCATAGCGTTATCCCAGCATAATGCCACAGGTCTAGTCTCAGCACTGTGAAGCCATGTAGATGAGCATTTGTTGATGGAGCTTTTGATTGATTGTTTCATCTCCTCTTAAAAACAAAAAATATTTTTCCACACAAAAACATCTTTAAAATTATTTTTTTTATTCTGTATAACAACGAGCTATTGTATAATAGCAATAATGCACTCCAGGGTGTGTGTCATTTGGGATAACACCATGCCAGGGGCATTGGATGCACTCAGCCTGCGGCCTCATGCCCAACCCCCGCAGGCGTGGTGTTATCCCAGCATGACACACACCCTGCCGTGCATTATTCCTTTATTGGTTGCTAGTGATAAAGGGCACAGGTAACTATTCTAGAGCTTTAGCTGCATTTATTGATCCGGCAATCTGGATGGAATATTATAAATATTTGTTTGACCCAAATGAAGCAGTAATCTATGGTAATGTGATGTACACAATTAAGCATGGGGCTTAATGTTTAGGCAGCCACCCTTTTAAGTAAGGATTAAGCCATGAGATAGGATGGGTCTACTGTGGCATTAATCCGTGGTTGGGGTGTGTTGGTGCCTCCAATGACTCAACCATGGATTAATTCCACAGTAGACCCATCCTTTTGAGTGACTTAATCCTCTTGTAACATGACATTTTATATAGGAGTAATGCCATGTTACAATATTTAAGAAAATGATAACACAGACGTCAAATTTCATTTCAATGTTTTACAACTTCAAGTCAAATACGCTTGTGAGATGGTGCACAAAAATTAGAACACCTCAGTTAGACATATCGCGGGTGTTAAACATATCCCACTAAAAAAACCTGCATTCAATAGTATCTCTTTCTCTTATGTGTACAGATGTGTTTTTTTCAATTATTTACTCACAGTATTTTGCTGAAAGTGTTCGGTGTAGCGTGATCTCCATGACAAGTCTGGTGCATTGTGGGACTGAGGCACACCACTGCAGAATTGTACCATGGGAAAAATTGAGCTTCAATATTTGGTGGTGGTCTAATACTATTTTAAATACATATTTAACATTTTTAAACTGTTTACAAACAGGAATGCAATTCTATGGTGAGTATCACGCCTGTAGCACTATACGACTACAGATCAACTTGCTTATTGACAGGGCCACTGGAAAATTGCGGGCGCAATTTTTCCACAATTTCCTCAATTTTCACCCTTCTCCGCACAAAATCCGCAATTCCTTGCAATTTTTTGCATTTCTGGAATTTTTGACTGAAATTGTATAAAAATATTTAAATTCTCAAGGAAATCTACTCAGATATGGTACACATACTTGGATTTGACCAAAACAATACAGTGTGAGGTGAGAAGGGGTCAAATGTGACTCTGCTTTCATGTGATTCTCTTCCTGCTTTGGTTTCAGTATCCTCTGGTCATACATATGTGAACTTGAACACTCAAAATCTGTGTTAAAGCAGACTATCAGAGAACTTTTGCTGACACAGAGACTGAAACAATAGTTGTGAGAAGAGGTGCAGTCCTATTCACCTAAATGAAGCCTTGACCACAATGCTTGTTTTTGAATGGTAGGGTAGATTTTTCTTGTATAAATACTTTCAATCTGAAAGGATTTTGATTCAAATGTGTCAAGAGTTTGGATGGCCTTGCTGATTATAAACTTGAATGTGCTTCTGAGGGGGTTGGTGACAGTGATTCCTTACTTGTCAGTCTACCACAACTGTATACTCACATACAAAGCCTACAAAAAGCAAACATTTTTGAAAACATGCTGAACAGGTTAAGTATAGTTAAACAGTTACCTTCAAATAGACGAAATAATTGCAACCCTAGTAAAATCACTGCAAAACCAGTAGAACAAAAGTACAATGTATTAAAAACTATTGTATGATGTAATGAAAAGCTATTGGTATGATTTGATACTTTTATCATGTGATTTTAAAATGTACTTACAGTGCTGATTAAGAACAGTAATCATTTTAACAAAATAAATATTTTTCTTACTAGACCTTTATTAGGCACCCTGGTTATCTGTTTATTTTTTTTCTTGCACTAAAGCAAGTAGTTTAAACAGGCTTCATTATTTAACATATAGAAACTGGCAAAACATGTTTCAGGATGTATTCAGTATAGACTAACTGTAAATTACTGAATAAAATCTAGTTAGCAAGGCATGACTTAGATGTCCTGATTTTTAGAAGAAATGCTACATAATGATTAGTTTACAGTGCATTTCAAAAAACACACATCTTTCTTCATATTAAAAGCATTTACAAGTAGCAATACATTTATCTAACAATTTATGTGATCAATACATGCTGCAGCAAACAATAAAATATTTATTAGGGAGCAGTGGGGATGTATAGTGAGCCCCCGCAATTTTCCTGCAATTTTTGCAAGAAAATCCCCGCATTTTTGGGTAAAATATTCCGCAATTTTCCAGTGGCCCTGCTTATTGATATCTGGGCTGTTGTAGTAATTAAAGTTAACTGGCCCATTAATGGTGAATTTGCTCAAGTTGAAAGGGCTCCTTGGGTCAGAAGCACAGGATTTTCTAGATTGCTGTGGATGTAATTGTTCATTGTGACAAGCAGGCTCATTTGGGATGGCTGTTACACTTGGTTTAGCATACTGCAATTCAGGAGGTGTGTTACTTGCTTTCCATGTATAGCAGCACCATGGCTCTTCAAGAAGTGCATTGTTACATTTACTGGGCAAACCTGACACAATATTCATCTGCTGTACAGATGTCTTGCTTACAGTAGAGTACAGGTTGCTTCTTAGGTTTGGTTCTGTTATCTCACTTTTGTTGCCAGTTTCCACACTACTGTGGCATGACAGTATTGATGACCACTTCTGCCGGTCTTTCACAGATGGTGACCAGTAACTTTTCTAGCTAGCCTTGCATCTGTGTCCTGTTATTGTCATAATTTCCCTAGATGCCAACCCAGCCTTGGATAACAAATGCACTGTCGGACTACAAATTCAGTGATTCATATATCTGACACTGAGTTCGGCATCTAGGGAAATTTGGGACATCATGTAGCTGAGGTAATTCTGACCCATTGGTTGAAGGCCGTGCCAACACTGTTTTTTATCAAGGACATGCTATGGAGATCATTTTGGATGGAGATAGAAGGAGGGTGAATTTTTTGGACACCGGTACAGGTACCCTTTATAGAGTGCAATTGGGCAGTTGGCACTATTGGGTTGCGAATAGAGGATATTACATTGAGCATCTCTGTTATGCGGTGATATGGACAAATGATTTTTGGTTGATTCATTAAATGAAACAGACAGGTATTCTCTGCAGAATTCATCTTTCTTAAGCACAAAAGAATTATGCTTCAGTTTAGTGAGGCCTTCTCTTCCTTGCCTCATAAACCCTAATTGCAACTCGAACCACAGTTGGCGCACCAGGCCATACGCAGACTGTGGAATCAATTTGGAGCAAGTGTGAATTTTGACAAGATCCACATCAGTAAAATGGGGGTGGTGCGCAGCCACATCTTGGCCCGCTCTGCAGTACTCCTTTAACACCACTAGAAACACATTATTGGCTGCTCTAAATTCGGAATCTATGCTAATGTTGACTTTCCTGTTGATTGTGACACTATTAAGATACCTATTTATGTGTGCTCGAATGTGAATATAGGAGCTTATGCTATATTGCTTACTCTCAGATGTTCTAACAGCTCCATAAAACTGATAAAGCAATATAGCCAGTTCATCTATCGGGATGGTTTTTAAATCTTTATTTTCTTCCACAAATTTCAGTCAATCCAGAAACACATTAACTTACCATGAGGTGTTTTTGTGAGTGCTCTTTTCATTTTATTTTCATTTCCAACTTGTCCAAATCTTCCTCAGATACGAATATATATGTCTTGTTTACTTGGTTTTGGTTCTGCTAGAATGGTGCTCTCACTAATCTCAGCCTTCCATTTTACTACAGCTTTAGTTTTAGATAGTTGTACCTCTGCTGTATTCTTTATAGACTTTGCTGCATTCGTTATTTTAGATGGATTTCTCTGCAGATTATTCTACATATCAGTTTATTCATTAAACTCCCCAGAGACAAAACACGACTGTATAGTTCATTTTTGGTGCAAGATAAATGACAGACAGCTGGATGGTTGGGTGGGAACCACTTAATTGCAACAGTTAATTTTTGTATTTTGTAATATAGTGCTTTTTTTTGGTGGATTACTTTGGTACTACATTAGCAATCATGGCCTGCAGTAGAATTAGACCATGTTTGCTGATTGGTATGCCCTCTGTTCAGCGAAAATATTACAGTGAACACATCAATGCCAACAACATCAGCAGTTCACTGTAATACTCCACCCAGACCCTGACACTCTTTCCCCCGGTCCTGCAGCCCCTCCCTAAATCAACTCCTACTCAGAGTTGATAATCCTTAAGTTTGGGGTGCAGGGGACAGAGCCCCCCATATGAGGGGATTCATGGGGCGAAACCCCCTGATAGAAAAGGAACTGGTTCTCCTGCTAGATTTATGTCAACCACAACTTGCAGTCCACATAAATCCATCGCTCTGATGTCGGTCGACAAAACATTTGTCAAACCGGCATCGTAGAGCAATTGCTGATGTACCACATAGTATGTTTAAATGAATGAAAGTGCTTGTTTTGTGTTTGTTTTTTAATGCCATGTTACAAGAACACTTAGAACATGCATGTTGTTAATTGTTGCACTGCCTGGCAGTGCTATGTTATCCAGGGACAGTCTGGGAAACCCCTCAAGTCTGAGGCATTGCATGACTCAGTTGGTAGCACATCCACCTCTGGACCAGAAGGTCGTGGGTTCTCATCCCACACCAGGACTGGACTTACACCTAAAAATCGCTGGCATCCGAGTGCAGTATTGGGGGGTGCTGTACTGCTGGGGTGTGCCGTCCTTCGGATGAGACGTTAAACCGAGGCCCCTTCTACTCATCCTGGTGTTGTCCTGGTGGGTGTCCAGGTGGAAGTAAAAGAACCCAGGGCACTCTTCGCAAAGAGTAGGGAACATTCCCAGTGTCCTGGCCAACATTCCCCTTCCCATAAACCAGTTCATGCAATTATCCAAGCTGTGTGTGGGTGATGATGTGCGATATGGCTGCCACCACACATTCAGTCACATCACTACCAGTCTAGCATTGCTTGTAAAGTGCTTTGGATGTATGAAAGGCGCTATATAAATGCTGATTCTTCTTCTTATGGTGTGCAGAAGTCTCTTATTGCTGAATGAACAGCTTTCTATTTTTACTTGATGCATCCATCTCACTCATTTACACAGTCCAGCATCCTGATGTTTGCCAGAGCAGCAAGAGATGGGTATGGCAGGTCTGAAGAGAATGTAAGGGTGCTTGTGGCAGACCCACACCAAAATGCCACACATGGTGGAGAATGTGGTCCTTCTCCTACCATGACCCTATCTCACCTGCCTGTGCTGGCCCCCTACCGCTAAATGTGTCACTGGTGACCCAGACACACTACCTGGTCCAGCACCTAAATTATATGGACCGCCAGGAACTGGCACCACAGTCCTGGTGGCAGCAAATTAAGTGTCTCCTGCTTTTACCTACAACCCTCCTGCAATATTGAAACTGAAGGAAAAAATTGTTGCACATTACTAGCAAGTTGCTAAATGAAAGAACCATCAGTAATTAAGTTACCCAGCCCTAGAAACCACCGGCGCTTCATGAACAAACTGCAGCCACCCCCAATGCTGCAGCACTCACCTCATGGTTCCTTAGTGCTCCTGATGGCTGTTTACAGCCATACACAAGGACCCTGATTGTTCCAGTGCCCACATTCACCACTGTGTGTGATGTTTTAGCATTTATCTGCCACAAGGACCCTTAGCTTCTCTTCACATCTGCCATGCCACCTCTCACTGATCTGGCAGATGTTGTCATGCTGGACCATGTAAATGACTGAGATGGATGCATCAGATAAAAATAGAAAGCTGTTTATTCAGCAACAAGAGACTTCTGCACACCATGAGGCAATGCCTCAGACTGAGGGGTTTCCCAGACTGTCCCCGGATAACATGGCACCACCAGGCAGTGCAACAATTTGCAACATGCAGGTTCTAAGAGTTCTTAAAGGGGCGGCTGCCTAAACATTAAACCCCATGCTTAACTGGGTATTTCACAATAACTTTCTGAATGATGGTCTAATGTGAATCATAATTAATGATAAGGAGGTAAGGGAAGCTTAAGGAAAGTACCAGGGAATGGTATGATACCAACAGAACATTACATGGTTGAATTTAATTGGTGCGTATCCATTTTAACACCTTTTTATAATAACTGTATTAGACAGGGCAATTTTCCCCCGATAGAGCTGGAAATGAATAGTCATAGTTCCTATACATAAGAATGGAAAATTAAATAATCAAAAAATGATCATCCTGTTAGCTTGATCGACAACGTGGCTAAAATATTTACTAAAATACTCTATAATAATTATCTTCCTGGGTTACTAAGAGTGGAATCCTGTCAGACTTCTAATCAGGGTTTAGATATATATTTACTGCTACAGATCATTGCTATATGATTGTTTTGATTCAGAAGTATAGAATTATCTGGAAACAAAACTATTGCATTTATTGACCTTAAATCAGCTTTTGATTCCATGTCGAGATCTATTTCGTAGACTAAACTCAGGCAATTGTGATAGGACTCTAATCTACTAAATATGATTCATTTGTATTTGAATATTTGGTTATGAGTCCATATTCTAGATCAGAACAATTGACTGACAAAATTCCTACAAACAAACAGGTAAGCAGAGGTGCCTTCTTGCACAGACTGTTTTTTATCTTACGTGACTTCTTGCTGGGTCTAGGTCTGGGTGAAAGTGATCGTTCTTTCACCGTTGATATTAGATATGAGAATACTTGTGCTAGTGTATGCAGATGATATTGCATTCATTTTGTAAATTACAAGTGGCTTCTAGAAACAGCTTAAAGATTTAGAAAACTTCTGTAACGGTGATAAACAACAAATCAATACGTCTAAGTCCAGGAGTATTAGAGCTGAGTGGATCCAGAGGAGGACTGGAGTTAGTGTTGGGTTTGCTAAGCTCCCATTTTTTGATTTAGATTTGGGCTATATTCAGTGACGTATTGGTTTAGATGTGGAAAAAAATGCAGAATTACAACAGGTGAGCACAGATAATTGTATCCTTCACTTACTACAGTTAGCAAAGCCAAATTAAGAGACACACGTGAGAGTGTCCAGGTCAAGTTAAAAACACAAGTGAGAGTGTCCAGATCTTCACAGTAAACCAATTTGCAGTTGGATAGACAGCTATCCCTTAGCACCGCATTAAGCCATATGTCAGTTTTCACATTTTGCCAAGAGACATCATGCTTTTCCAAATGTAGTTGCAACTTAAATTGAAAATGACATGAGTGCTTTGACTGACACTGATGGTCTGGACAATAATTCGTATGAGGAATGGAAATATTAGAAACCATCCCACCCTTAGTAAAGCAAGTATGCAGCTCAATGTGGCTGTTTGCTATGATGACTTCTCTTTGCAGTATTTGGTATTAGTATGCTAGCAGGTGCCTCTCTTTAAAGAAAAATCCTACTCCCCATCAAGTTATTTTTTACTTTATTTATTTATTTTTTTGCTTGTTTATAAGTGTGATGTAACCCCTCCTACAAATGGGGGTTCCTGAAAGTCTTCCTTAATGTGCCTAAATGCCCACTGCTAGGCTGGTATCCAGTGTCTTGGCGTTTTAAAAATGTTTTTGAGAGTGCCTTAATGCCTCTGTGCTCTGTCTCTTTAAGAGCTGCCTATAACATAGTGCTTATTTAATCTGGGAGGGGACTGAGTGTTTCTATTCTTGAGTCCCTCCAGGGCTGCCAGATAATTACTGTGTTCTGCCATCGCTATTTGTGCAGAGGGAGCTCTGTTAGAAGCTGTACTTATTTGCTGATTATCTATTAGAATAGTAATGATATTGTAGTTTGTCTAACCTACCTTCTTTGCAGCATGGACAGTTCTGTTTATCACCACCATTTTGGTTCTGGACTGCCAGTCAGCACCAATCGGTACCTTTGGGGACTCTAAAATGGAGCCTGTCCCAAGGGGTCTTGTGGTAGCAAATTTCTGTAGGAATTGTAGTTTTTGCATTTTGGTGCCAAAACAGACCTGGAGGGGTGCCCTTGCTTTGACAGACTGATGGATCAACCAACCAGAACCTTTTGGACTGAAGGGAAATTCCCAAGCTGCCTGCTGCAGTCTGTCAGTCTGGAGTTAGAGTTTGAAGAGTAAACAGCCTGAGTGATTCAAGCAGCTGCTTTTTGGCCTGTTTGCCTGCAGTACCTTGAGAGGGAATCCTTTGAAAGGCTTAGCAATCAGACTATATCCGAATTGGAGTGTGACAAAGCCACTGAAGAGTGACCAGTTTTGAACCAGAAGAAGACCAAAGATTTGCTGTATGCGATCGGCCTGTCAGGACATCCATTTACCACAGAATTCCTGATTTTGTTCAGAGACACTGATATTGCGGTCGGACTGCCTTCCGCATTGTGGTATGGTGATTTGCTTTACTATAAATGTGCTGTGTGCTGTTAGAGGGTCATGATTTGGTTCCCCAATTTGTAAATGTGCCGTGCTTGCTGGAAGCTGCATCCAGCACTACAGGACTCAAAATCTGAACGGTTGCACCCAGCCTGGGCCTTGCCACCTGGCCCAGCCAGCTACTTCAGGCACAGAAACCATCATCGACAAGAGACTCGCCATGGGATCAGCCCCCTGCTCAACAATCTCGAACAGGAACAACACCTTGGTGATTTGTGTGGGCCCTGCTTCTCCTGGCAAACCAGTCATCAAACTGCAGTCTCCATTTTGTCTATCGTGTGTCTCATATTAGGTAGCGTGAGTAACAATTGGGGTAGCTCCCTGCAACAACAGCTAAATCTCAAGTGTTGTCATCTGATTGCATTGTTGTTTTTCCTTTCATGAACTGAGCCTTCAGGTTCTGGATTACAAATTTTGTGTGGTTGTGCATACCTTTTCTTTTCATCACAGGGCCCCCACCAGCTGTGACATCAGCCTACCCTGGGCAACGTTCCAAATTAGCCCACCTTACTTCCAACTAGGTACACTGAGCGTGTGACTGTGTAGGGACTAAAAGTACATGCATAATTGCCTGACTAGATCAGTTTTCGAATCAATCAACCTGATTACTCCTCTCCCTTGTTCAATTCCCCTGAATAAATCAGATCTAACTTTTTTTGCATTTAATCTGACTGTGGTTCCAGTTTGTACCAAAAGCACTGTACTGTTGTCATTTGCTGTGCCTAACCTTGTTTTACAGGGGTCTTCAGGGTCGAACTGGTGGTAAGTGCAAACAGTGTGGGGAATTATATGCTGAACAGGGGCTACTGTGAAAGTGTTTGTTGCATATTGTCTAGGCCACTAGAGGGGAAAGAGGGGGGTTATAGTGTCCTGGAGGGCTGTACCTAGGTTAGCCTTGTTACTAACAACCCTGTCCTCTGGGTGGAGGCACCCATTTCAGTACCCAGCCCCTTAACCTGTAACTAGCCATGCAGGCAGGGTTAGTAGCCCTTGGGATAGTGCTACCTAGGGGTTACAGTGAGAAAAGCAGTGTGCAACACATGCCATGCATTTTATTTACAAAATCAAAGAACATTCTTCTATGTTCCATGACATCATATGTCATTGTTTTGTCAGGTGCCTGGATTTTTTTTCATGTCAGATATAGTCAGTGTTGGTGCCGCTGTCAATTGGAGAGGAACAATGCACTGGTGGTAATGAGTCTGAGTAGCCAGCAAACAACCCCAGAGTGACCTTAATAAATGTCAGTTTTTCAACATTGTCTGGTGACAAAATAGCTATTCAGTTACTAGCAATACTGGCAGCAGCACGGATTATCCTTTCAGAATACACACAGCTTAGTGTACAGTTTAGGTAAAGAGTGGTAACTTTAGTTAATGCTGGTCAGGGGTTTTCTTTTCCCATGCCAGTATCAGAAATGATTATCCCTGATGTGCAGTTGTTTAGGATCTCTTAAGTAATCTTCTACCACAGTTGACGCTGATTTAGATGGCAGAATTGTATCCTGATACGGTGTCGTTTTTACAAGTGTGGGCAGAGTCTACAGCTGTTTTGCTTTCTCTGGCTGAAATTGGCCAATCGTGGCACCTTCCATTGGACTTTTGAAAGTATCCTTCTGAAAGTCCAACAGAGCTTGTAACCATGATCGGCCACTATGGAGTAACAGCTGCCCCATTTCAGCTGTTACTTCCGCATTCTGGGACAAGAACTGCGCATGTGCGCCTCTCACGAATGCGCAGTTCCACTGGCACTGCCATCTTGTGAATGGCATATTGCCATTCACTACAACTATGCATGCGCAAATGCCAAGAATGCGCAGTTGCATTACTGCCACCATCTTGCAGATGGCACTTGGCGGATCTAGTGGTGTTAGCTCTCCAGAGCTCTGGAAGCTCTCCACAGTCATATCGACTCTGTCTAGAACTTGTTTATGATAAGCTGCAGGCCTGCCCAAATGTTATTATTTTCTTCTTCAGCATCATCAAGAGAATGATCTTGTTGAGTCACGTGATGTCTAGCTAGGGGAAGCAGCTCTCCTGCACCTCTCCTGCCCGTTGTGTGCAAAAAGCACTACTTTTGTAGTTGAAAACTACTTTGGGGAAAGGAAAGGGAAAGGGAAAGGGAACATTGTATAACCAGGAGTAGCACACTAAGCTGAAGCTTGTTTCCAGATGTGACCTGGGAGCACAAGAAAGTTAAGTGACTTGCTCAGGATCACACAGTATGCATCTAGGCAGCTGTGGGATTCAAACCCAGGTCTCCAGATCTGCAGCTCAGAGCCTTAACCCACTGCATTGTACTGCCTCCAAAACCTACCTACCATCATTTCTGTATGAGTTTGCACCCCCAGGGTGCTGTTGCTGTGGAGTTTGGGTAGTTTTCTTTAGTCATCATGGACATGGAAATGAAAACAGAGTTGCTGTGCCACATGCCCCCAACATGGCCTCCAAGAAAGCTAAGAATTAGCCTACCAAACCTAGCTCATCTGCTACCGCTAAGCCGGCCCCATCCCCCCTGACTGAAGAGCGGTTCTTTTAAGAATTGCAACCTAAAAAGGACTCTAACATTACTTACTTCGGAACTGGCTTCCTTGTGGCGGGATGTCACTGTTTCCTCTCGGAGAGTGGGGGATGTGGAAGCCCGGGCAACATCTCTAGAGACATGGCGTGCTAAAACTGATCTGGAGCTAGTCTCCCTCCATCAGCAGCTACATAAAAAGGAGCCCAAACTCAAAGATTTAGAAGGAAGGAGTCAGCGAAATAATCTAGCTATCCTCCAGCTCCCTGAGGATGCAGAGGGCTCCACTCCTGTTCTTTTCACCCAATGGCTCCTCAAGTAGCTCACAGGGCCATCGCCTAATGGCCCCACCTACATAGTGTAGCGAGGACATGGGGCACTACATCCTAACCCCCCCGGGCTCACCTCCTCAGCCTTTTATACGCAAATTGCTGAATTTTCTAGAAAAGCAACATGTGTTGGGCAAAATGAGGGACATACAAGCACTCTCCTGGGAAGGAAATAAATTCTGAATTTCTCAGGATCTATCCGCTTTGGTACATCTATAGAGAGCCTCCTTTCACCTGACTGTGACCAAGCTAATCCCTGCAGCTATCCGATTTTGGATGCTATATCCTGCTAGGTTGTAGGTGATGATTCAGGATAACTGGTACTCTTAAGACTCCAATGATCAATCCACTAAGGACCTCCAAAGCCTACTCCCAGAGTTATTTAAGCTCGGCTGATTTCACCAGGAGCAACTGATTTTATTCTCATGGGCACAGCTGGCTCTACAGGTAATTGTTGGAGTGACTTTGACTTTGTGTTATTCCTGAAGATAATGGGCTTGACCTCTGCAGTCATTGTGGTCAGGTAGTTTACTGAGCGGCTACAGTCTCGTCTCCTTTCCCCTACATTTGCAGTAATCCCTCATCATCTCACCTCATTACCCTCCATATTGTTTGGTTGACCAACTGGGACTATTGTTTCTCCACCAGCGATGGTCACACTCCTGGGTCCAGAATCATCAGTAAGTTTCCACACCTATCATTATTTACATTGAGTCACGGCCTCACTCGATGCTGATACCTCGTCAGAACCTCTGGTGGCTTAAATATGAACTTTTTGCACTCAGCTCCCGCCATATTTAGATCCTGGACACTGGTACAACTTGTGCATCCTCACTGTGAATTGACCATCTCAGCTCATCGATCACCTGTTTGTGCCATCATTAGTTGAGGACTTTGCTGCCAGACCAATACAGACTCCATTCGGTTCCCGCTAATGGGTGAGTCATTTTGTGTTTTAGCTGACTACAAGTTGAGCCCCTTGTTAACTCCTGCGATCAACATTGATGGATGCTGAGAAACACCCAGAACTTATACTTTTTTTGTTTATTGTTCTGGCCTTCGGCTTCTGACTTTTCCTGGGATTTTGGAACTGTGCACCCATTGCCTGGGTCAATTTTGGAACTTTGCTGCCTAAGTTACTGACTCCAAATTCCCAGGCATTCTCTCATTCCCAAGGATATAAATATTGGACTTGTTCACTTGTACTCTTTAAGTTTATTTCAGTGTTAGACTATAGTGGTTCCTATAGTTAAGGATTTGTGTGCTTATTGTTAGACACCTTTTTATTATTAAACAGACCAAATAGAGTGTGCACAAGGATTGTGGTGCTGCAATGCTAAAATAAACCAAAGAAAAAACACATAAAGCAGAGGACACACTAACCTCAAATTGAAAGCTAGGGCACCAGTTTCATTTAAAAAACATTTATTTTTACACAGATAAAATGAGGCATTGCCTGGCGCATTTCGGATGTGCTTCATCCTTTATCAAAGCTTTGTTAAGGATGAAGCTTTATCAACGTCGAGCAATACTATTTTATTTGTGTAAAATAAATGTTTTTAAATGAGACTGGTGCCCTGGCCGTCTATTTGAGGTTAGTGTGTGCTCTGCTTTATGTGTTTTTACCTTTTTATTATTGGATTTACCTGTTGGGTGGGCACGGGGGGGGTTGGTAGAGGTGTATGCTACCTATTCTAGGGGACGTCATGAACCATTATTTGTGGTAGGGTGGGACTGCTGATTCCTTGTGGTGGGTTCTAATACTCTGCCACTTTAATCATTGTCTACATGGGCCTGTTACATCATTCAGCAGTCTCAAGTTTTTGCCTGGTTACCACTTCAGTTTCTTAAATGGGGATAGTTCAGGAATTTTGGGGATTTTGGGGTACTTCTGGGGTGGTTGTGGTGGGGGTGGGGGTTTCTTCGATATGTTTATTGGGTCTGTGTTTTTTTGGGGGGGGGACATTTCAGGCTCAAGATATAATGTTGCTTTCCTAGTTTCTTTTTGGGTGCCTGTGGGATTTGGGGGGATATCACTGAAGGAGGGGACCAGTTACTGCGGCCAGGTTACGTTTTCCATTCTGTCTTCCCTGATTCAGGACCTATCCCTTGGGAATATATTACACTTTGCCATGGCAGAATACACCTTCTGTACTTGGAATGTTAAGGGGGCTCAATCACCCACCAAATGGGACAAAAAATTACTCCATTTGCATAGGATCCAAGTAGACATAGCTTTCTTACAGGGGACTCACCCACTCCCATCCCAGGCTCTCCCTTTAAGGTGATTCTGGGTGGGGCTGGTGTTTGGAGCTGACTCAGACTCCCGTAAAAAAAGAGTGGCTATCCTCATAGCTTGGAGAACCCCCGGCTGCATTCTTCAAGAAGTGGTAGATCCCCAGGGACGTTTCATTATTCTCTGGGCATTATTTGGGCACAGGGAAGTGATATTAGGTTCAGTGTATGGCGCGAACGTGGAGGACCCTCACTTATTTTACAACCTTAGCCTCTACCTTGGCTTCCTGGTCCTCCCTCCCTATTATATTGGGGGAAGACTGGAACCTGGTTCTGTGTAATGATCTTGGCAGAACTGGCAAGGTTTGACAAGCACTCTCTCCTGCCCAATTGGCCATCTGAGACTTGATGGACTCCATGGGCCTCCTAGATCCATGGAGGACATTAAATCTGGACAGTCAAGAGTTTTCCTTTTATTCCTTGCAGCATAACTCCTTCTCCTGCTTAGACTATTTTTTGATTGGGGTAGAATACCTTCCCATGGTCCTCATGTGCCATTACTCAGCTAAAGTAATTTCTGACCACCATCCTGCCCTTCTTCAGTTGAACCTCGCCCTCTCCCTTTCCAGAGATAAAATGTGGATGCTGAACAACCAGTTACTTAAATCAGAGGACCTCCTAAAGTATATTCAGTCCTTCATTGCTTCCTATATGGAGCTAAATTTACTCTCTGTGCCTACCCAGGACATATTATGGGGTGCCTTAAAAAATGTGCTTTTAGGGGAGAATTTATATAGTTATTGACCAAGTGGAAAAAGCAGAACATGGCTGTTTTGCTTGTTAATAATCATGAAACCGGCATGAGATTTTGCTCATCTTTATTGTACAGCCATCTTATACACAACTCCAGCCAAGCAACCTTCCCATAACACCGCACACTCTAGGGGCTGTCTACAAATCATCAGCTTCTTACATTTACCTTGGGGACCATCTAATAAGTATATTAAATTCCTATAACATCACATCTTCCTCACTTAAAGAAAAGTTCAATATTATTTTCAAACTAAATTATTGGATTACAGTAACTTGGCTGAATTATTATCATTATTATTTTAACTTCTTACAAACTGAGGTTTCTAATTAGACTAAACCTGATCTTGAGAGGAGAGGTCACTAGTACTTCACTCTCTAGTGAGTCTTTATCACTCACTCCACTGTACTTATCTAATGAGTTTCAGTCAGTCTCTCTGGACGTCGAATTTCTCTTGGGGGTCTCACTTCCTTCTCTGGTGACTTTGCAGTGGATGCGCACTGCTCTGAATCATCCTTGCTATCAGTCTCTTTGGTGTTTTCTTGACTGACTGCTGTGAAAGTTGGTAAGTCAATTTCAGTCAAATTGGCATCTTCAACCTTTGGCAGAAGTCTTAATTCCACACAATTCCACCTCACCTCCGCTCCTCTTTCTGTTTCAATTTGATATGACCTTGGTGCAATTTGTGCTTGTACAGTGCCCCTTTAAGCCTTTAAAGCGCACTTGATCTCCAGGCCTTAAATCAAATAAGTTTCTTATTGTCCTGTCATATAACTGTTTTTGCTTTTCCTTTTGTTTTTCTTTGCTTTGTTTCACCTGTTCTGAGTCATGACTCTTCAGAAGCTCGTCATGTACTGGCAGATTTGTCCTGATCCTCCTTCCCATAAGCATTTACGCTGGAGAAAGCCCATTCTGTAATGGTGCACTTCTGTAGATCAGTAGGCTTTTGTAAAAATCTTCTTTTTCATCTTGTGTTTTCTTCATGAGACTTTTCACAGTTTTTACTGAGCTCTCTGCAGTCCATTTGATCTTGGAAAATTGGGACTAGAAGTACTGTGTATGAATTCCCATTCATAGGTGAACTGTTTGAACTCAGCACTGGAAAACTGTGGACCATTATCAGTGAACACTTCGTTTGGAACACCATGTCTTGCAAAGATTGACTTCATGCAGGTGATTACAGCTTTACTGGTAGTTGTAGACAGTGTTGCTTCCTCTGGATAATTTGAGTAATAACTGGTTACAACTATATGGGTTTTCCCATTACAATCAAACAAGTCAGCACCTACTTTCTGATATGGTCTACCTGGCACTGGATGAGGACATAATGGCCGGCTTGGCTGCTTTGGTCTGTAGGTGAGACACAGTTCACAGGTTGCAGTTACCTGGGCAATATCTTGATTCATTCTTGGACAATACAGACAGCCCATCTGTGGGCTTCCCAAGCTGCTCCTGTGGCCCTGGCTCTCTCCGAGCAGGCCACAGCTAACAGACCACCCGACTGACCCCCGGACAGATTCAGACAACCCATCTGTGGGCTTCCCAAGCTGTTCCTGTGGCCCTGGCTCTCTCTCTGAGCAGGCCACAGCTAACAGACCACCTGACTGACCCCCGGACAGATTCAGGTATGCACCGGACCTCCGAAACTCATGCTTTTGAATGCCGCTGTTTTGACTGGATGCCCAGTGGAGGAGCCAGGCACTGATTGGCAGCTTTGCTTCTTGGCTGATTTTCCAGTGCCTGGTGCTTTCTGATCTCAGGGAAATCTCTTTCTGTGCTGCGTTCTGGACTGAATTTTTGTTAATGTAATTTACATATGTTATGCATCAATTGGTCTTACTTTACCTGCCAGCTTAGCTAGTCTATTACAAGCCACTAGTCTAGTCTCTCAGTGATACTTAGTGCTGTGCAATCTAGTGCTGGACAAACTGTATTGTATAGTAGCTGATGTTTGACTGCTTGGCCTAGCTACTGAGAAAGACTGCTGCAGTTTTCCATTTCTGCCCTACTGACAAACCCTGCCCCTTCCCCACACTGGTCACTCTGCTAATTATTAATTTCTCTGCCCCACTTGTAATGCTGTCTCTCTAAACACCTTACTTTCTTCTCTGCCTTACCTACAAACCCTTCTCTTACACCTCCCTGCTGCTGCTGTCCTCCTCAGATGTCCCGGTGCCAAAGCACAGAACCCCCCCCCCATTAACTCCTCTTCTAGCTCTAAATAATTGCCCTGCATTTACCACCTCTTTACCTCATGCTTTGTCCTACCCCATTGCCTGCTCCCCACTGAGCTTGCTATTGTATTCTAGCTGTATTTAATCCTCTGTGTTTCCCTCCTTGTTCCACAGACAGCCCATCTGCGGGCTTCCCAAGCTGCTCCTGTGGCTCTGGCTCTCAGAGCAGGACACAGCTAACAGACCACCAGACTGACCCCTGGACAGATTCGGGAATGCACTGGACCTCTGAAACTCGTGCTTTTGAATACTGCTGTTTTGACTGGATGCCCAGTGGAGGAGCCAGGCACTGATTGGCAGCTTTGCTGCTTGGCTGATTTTCCAATGCATGGCACTTCCTGATCTCAGGGAAATCTCTTTCTGTGCTGTGTTCTGGGCTGAATTTTTTTCACCCACTCCCTCTCCCCCACCTCCTCACAGTATTAAATAGACCCTTACTCCATCCCTTTCCTCAGCCTAGCAGCTGATTGGTCACTCCACTGCTGCACATTTTCATGCTATTGGCCTCCCTGTCTTCAATACCTGACTTGACCCACTTTCTCACCGCCCCTTTTTAAAGCAGTCCCACCCACAGGATCACTCAACTTTTTCTCCAGCCACTCCATCTAACTCCTCTCAATTACTGCTGTACCTGCCCTATTGTTAGGGACCTCACCCTAATTTGACTATGTACCCTTTCAACTATAAACCAGCTAGCAGTTAAGCAGACCAGCAACACCAAACAAACTATTATGGGGGCAACCACCTACTACTACTCCTCACTACCTCTTTTGGCATTGCTGGTACCTTATACAAATTCAGACCCCTACCTCCCCACTCTGAATCCTCACTGGGTGCAAGCTGGAAGAAAAGCATACACATGGCCACTACCACTTCAGGTAACGATAGGCTCTTTATCCTCCTGCACCTCCCATACACAGTTATTGCCAAACCAACCTTGCAAACCATAACCTTAAGGGTTAGCTTCCCCTTAATTTAACACAGGCATATAGACACCTCCCCCACCTGAAGCGCAGGTGACAGAAGACACGAGGGAAGATAAATATCACCCTATCTGCCAGAAAGGTTATCTTTCTGCTACTGCTACTGCCTGGCAATGTTCACCTAAACTCTGGACCAACAACCCTGAGGAGCAGGGGGGTCCATGCAGTGAATGGCCTAAAGATAGCATCACTAAATATCTGCAGCCTAACTGCCAAATTTGACCAGCTCCAGGCTTGGATGACCATCCATGCCCCTGACATACTCTGCCTAACTGAAACCTGGCTGTCGGGTAGGATCAAAGATGGTGAGGTGGCCATCGAAGGATTCCAAGCATTTCAACTTGATAGAATAGGCAGGAAAGGTGGCGTCTGCCTACTATATGCCAGAAACTCACTGAGTTGCTCCATCCTCCCCATCTCCAAAGTTGTGGAAGATTATGAGCTACTAGTGGTAAAAATAAAAGTCGGCCTAAAAGGCAAGACCCTTACCATTGCCACAACCTACCTGCCCCCCAAGAAAGCCAAGGAAGGCGTTCTTCTAGTTATGGAAGAAATTAGCATACTCAGAAAGGGCTCAGAACTCATCTTGACCGGTGACTTTAATATTAACTGGTTATGTAAAGAGGCAATACCCTCCAGAAACCTAATCACCTACCATAATCTCAAGTAACCCGTAACTCACCCCACCAGGCAGAACTACAAGGCTGGTACCAGCACCCTCATTGACTGGGTCTTCGCTAGCTCACCGACTCAATTCTCTGAACTCAGGGTTCTCCCGGACATGCTAAGTGACCACTCACCAATCTCCTTTATATGGACCACTAAACTTGCCAAAAGCCCACCCCACCTCATCGAGAGCAGGGTTCTGTGGAAAGGCAAACTTGGATCCCTCAAATTGGCCCTGGCTGCCTACAACTGGTCCCCCATCAACAAGGCACCTACGCTGAACCAGGCCCTTAGTTTTTTCACTGAGGGCTTCAATTCCATCTGTGATATCTATGCATCATGCACAAAATAGAAAATTCGGGGGGAGGTTAACAGCTGGATTGATGGCAAGCTCCTCTCCCTCTTAAAGGAGAGGGACTGCTTCTGGGAAAAAGCCTTAAACTCAGGCAGCAATCATGATCTACAGTGCTACAAAATGGCTAGAAATCGGTGCACCAAACTTATCAGGCTCGCAAAAGCCAATTTCCATAAGACCCAGTTTAACAAAGCATGCGGAGATAGAAAGAGGTTTTGGGACAACATCAGGAACATCCTTGGTAAAGATCAAAAGCAGCACCCTAAGATGCTCAACATTAATAACTCATCCTCCTCAGATCTGTTAGCCATTGCTGATGCCTTTAACCAGGCCTTTACAGACCTGTTCTCAGTGCTGCCTCCAGACAACCTTTTGCCTGTGGAGGACCAAGGTTGTGCCAAACTGCTCATAACTAACCACCCAGCCTTCTACTTTAAGAAGGTGATGGTGAAGGAGGCTCTAACGATGGTCAGGAAAGTCCTAGGCAAAACCAGATTGAAGAGTGATGGACTAGACATGAAGTTACTATCTCTCACCCTTCGCGTTCGGCTCCCCACCGCCCCCACCACCACCCTTGGTTGGCTTTTCAATTTATAGCTATATTTTGTCAGATGGCCTGCCTGAAATAACCTATCAGCCCATTCTTCCATCAGCAGGTTATACCAACTGAACACTAGTGGCCACTGTAACATACCTCTCACTCTCTTAACTTATAATGGTATCCCTTCTGTTTACTTCCCTACTGATATCCAGGTTCTTACACCCTGCTCTCAACCCCACCCCCGAGGCACCTAGACCTCTACACTATAATATTAGCACTTCTTCTGCTGCTTTATTTGATTATTGCAGACCCATCTACGACAAACCCTCACACTCATACCAAATTGATCCTGATGATCTATACCCACACACGATCACGCTAACCATCCCACTCACACATGCTATGCACTGTACCTCAGCTCTCCCACTCCACAGACCCCAACCCCCCACCACCCATATAAGCCCCACTAACGTTCCTCTCATGACCCTTACCTTTCTTTCCAGCATCATTCCTACTCTCCCAGTCCCCACCACCAGCACTAAAAGCCCTACACCCTACCAGGCCCAGTGTCACGCATCCAAACTGTGCAGGTGCACCCTGCTGAGGAACACCCTCCTACTCCTATTATTATCTGGCAACATCCGCCCAAACCCAGGACCACCCCCGCTCTAAGGCCTCTCCTAAACAACCGCATGGGAGTTTGTTGCTAGCAACTCTTAACATATGCAGCCTACCTAAAAAACATACCCCTCTCCAAGGCTGGATTGCCCAGCATGCCCTGGACATACTAGCCCTATCAGAGACCTGGCTCACTGATAAAATTCCCAATACTGCTGTCTCCCTCAGTAATTATACCTTCTTCCGGACTGACAGGACCAGCAAGAGAGGTGGAGGCTGTGCTATTTATGTTAAATTCTCACTCAATGCCACCGAAGTGCACACCCCCCGCACCCCAATTTGGAGCCCAGAAGCTAACAGTCAAACTCAGGCTGGGTACTAAAACTCTCCACATCATATCGGCCTACATCCCCCCTAGAAACCAAAAACCCGCGTTTGACTCTATCCTCCGCATTATCTCCCACCTACCTAATACTAGTGAAATCATCCTTATGGGTGACTTCAATGTTAACTGGCTATCCCCAGCTTCTGCCAGCTACAAAGACACTACCCGTGCTCTCGATCTTACCCAAATAGTCACCTCCCCTACCAGAAGGGACCATAAATCCAGGACCTCCACACTGTTAGACCTCATTTTCACCAACAGGCCACGTAACCTCTCCCACGCAACTGTGCTGTCTGACTCTATCAGTGACCACTCACCAGTAACTTGCAGGTGGTCGGGTAAATTGCCCCCTGCCCCCCAAAAAATCTCATGGCAGAGAAGGCTCAAAAGAGGAGGCCTCAAGAACCTCAAAGCCCACCTATCTCACTGCAACTGGCTCCCCATTTACAACATGCAGTCAGTTGACACTGCGCTCACCCACTTTATAACCACCTTCAGCGAAGCATGTGATATATTCGCTCCCCTCTCAAAGCAAGTTGTGAAAACCAGAACCACCCCCTGGATCTCACCATCGCTTCTAAACCTGCTACAACATAGAGACAACCTTTGACACAAGGCCCTCAACTCCCAACACACCCAGGATAGACAAATCTACTGGGAGGCACGCAACAAATGTACCTGGGCCTTGTGGCAGGCTAAAGCGAACTTCTACTAGCAAATCCTCACCTCCTCCTGGGGCGATGGGAAAAAATTCTGGAACAACATAAAAGAACTCAGTGGAAAATCCTGCTCCCCTACCCCTACCCAACTCAACCTTAATGGGGTTGACACACAGGATCCTGCCACCATCGCTGGGGCCCAAAACTCCTCCTTTTAGGACCTCTCCCATATCCTCCCCGATGTCTCCCCTGGCCCCACCCACCCTCCCCGAAACCCCGAGCAGTGTCAGACTCGCTCCCTTTCGGCTGAGAGTCATCTCATGCGGTGAGGCCAAACTCTACATTACCAAAGCCATAGCCAACACCCGTTACAGCAATGACTCCCTTGATCTTAAACTCATTCAGCTTACTCTGGATGTCACTCTTCCCACCTTACAAAATCCTCAACCTCTCGCTATGCCGTGGTCAGTTCCTCTACCTGGAAAAGAGCCATAATCACCCCCATTCTTAAGAGTGGTGACCCTACCAACACCAACAACTACAGACCTATTTCTATACTGCCACCCCTCTCCAAAGCTCTGGAAAAAATAGTCTCCAACCAGATAACTGAATACCTTACTAAATATAACCTTCTCAGCCAGGAACAGCATGGTTTACGGACTGGCCATAGTACCATCACTGCACTTGCAGAGTTCACCTCATTCCTCCATGAGGCCCTCGACCAAGGCTCAATCGCAGGGGCGGTCTACGTGGATCTGACCAAGGCATTTGATACAGTCAGTCATGAGCTACTGCCCTGTGTCCTTCCACAGTTTAATGTGTCCCCTGAGGCAATGGCCTGGTTCAGGGACTACCTCTCGGGACGGTCGCAACAAGTCAGGATAAACACCACCCTCTCCACCTCCAAAACAATTTGCTCTGGGGTCCCGCAGGGGTCTATACTTGGCTCCCTGCTTTTTACTCTCTTCCTTAACTCTCTCCCGAAGGTGTGTAGTGGTCATCTACTACTCTCATGAGCGATCGGTACTGTGTGGAAACATTCTCAACCAGCGCCCTCCAACTGGCCTTACAGGGCTTTTTTTGTGAACTAGAGAACTGGTTCACGAACCACCGCCTGATTATCAACTATAAAGAAACGAAATCCATGATCTTTGCTCATCGTCAAAGCCCACATAGTCAGTTGGCCCTACTAATTAAGAACTCTCAAGGTGACCCGCTGGAACACGTATCAAGCTTCAAATACCTGGGCATCACATTAGACACCTCCCTCTCCTACCATAGTCACGCCCAACTCCTCTCCTCCGCTGTCAACTCGAGAGTAGGCATACTCTACCATCTTAAGCACTGCCTACCCCTGCAGGCTATGCTTCTTGCAGTCAACTCCTCCATCCTCTCCCTCGTTGACTACGGGATTGTTATATACAGCTCCGCTGAACCCACCATGCTAAGCAGTATAAACATAGCCTTGAACAAAGTATGCCGGCTAGTAACAGGCAGTGACCGACTTACCCACACCTGTGATCTTTATTCTTTGACTGGTTGGCTAAACTTCCAGCAAAGACTAAGGTACCACACATGCATCCTCGCAAAAAAGATACAACTTCAGATAGCCCCCAAAGGCCTACTCCCCATTATCAGTGCTGCCCCCCCCCAGGAGCACCACAAGACTCACAACTATCCCTTCTTTTCGAGTCCCCCTCTGTAGAACATCCCTAGGGCAGAGATCATACGTTACCACCCCCTCTCTCACAGACCCTCAGCATCTCTCTTTTCAAATCGGGTCTCAAAGCTCTACTACTTGAGAGTGCTAAATGCACCTGTGGCTAATTTTGCAGCCCACTCTATTTGCTTCCTCACCTCACACATCTCCTGACACAGGGCCTCTCTTGACTCCAAGTACCTCCACCCTACTAGTTTCTGTCATAGGATTTCTAGAATGTTGATTAATTGCCTCTCTGTTTTAATAAGAGCAAACCTGTACTGCATTTGACAGTACTGAAAATGTATATACTGCCTGTTTTTGTTCGTCTTAATCTGTATATGTCCTCCTCCACCCCCTGTAACCGATGTGGAGCCTTTGCAAAAGAGTCTGTGACTCAAAGGTTTGTAATTCCGATTATATTCAATAAACAATAAACAAACAAACAATATTCTTATTATGCCCATAACAATGCAATTTAATAAATCCTTGGCCCTAGCTCAATTTCCAGAGGTATGGAAGCAAGCCCTGTAACTCCAGTGCATAAGAATGGTGACAAGGCGCTGGTGTCAAACTACAGGCCAATATCTATCCTCTCCCCACTATCCAAAGTTTTGGAAAAAATCGTGGCAAGTCAACTCACAGAATACCTCAGTAAGTACAATCTGCTCTGCCCAAACCAACATAGCTTCAGGCAAAAACACAGTACCACCACAGCACTGCTGGAATACACTGACTATGCGCACAAGGCACTGCATGAAGGCAAATTAGTGGGATCCATATTTATTGACCTCACCAAAGCCTTTGACATTGTCAGCCACTCTTTACTAGTACTCCAGCTCCAAAGATTGGGTGTGGCACCAAACGCCGTGAATTGGTTCAATGACTACCTAACACACAGGTGCCAGCGAGTCAAAATCGGGCAGATGTTATCCGGCTCCAGAGATATTCTCCTAGGAGTCCCACAAGGAATAATTCTAGGGCCCCTGCTTTTCAGCCTCTTTGTAAATGACCTACCCACAGCCTGTGACACCAAACTTATTCTGTATGCAGACAATGCCGTGCTGCTGAGCAGTAGCACCTCTCAGGTTGCCCTACAAACATAACTACAGAACTCTTTCAATAAACTTGAGGACTGGTTCAGTAGGCAAAAGCTGCTACTAAATTACAAGAAAACCAAGGCCATGCTACAATCCAGCCACTACAACAAACACAAGCATGCTCCTCTCATAATCACCAACAAGGTTGGTGAGCATATTGATCAGGTGCACTTGTTCAAGTACCTTGGAGTCACCATTGATGACTCTCTCACTTATACGCTTTACATAGACTCCCTTGTCAAAGTGGTAAACACAAAGATCGGGGTTCTCTATAGGCACAAGAAATCCCTCACCCGGGCTACTCAAATCTCAGTCTCCAGCTCCATACTCTCACGATAGACTACGGGCTGGTGGTCTATGGAGCTGCTACTGATGCAGTGCTCAAAAGGGTCAAATTGCACTCAATAAGACATGCTGCCTCACTCTGTGTGCAGATCACTACACTCATACTTGCACCCTGTATGAGCGTACAAACTGGCTTAACCTAAAAGACAGGATCAAATACCAAACTTGCCTCCGGGAAAGAAGGCGCTCCTCGGAAAAAAACCACCCTGTATAGGAAACCTGCTCGAGGCTTCTCTCTCAACACACATCACCAGACAGAGGAAGAATGGAGGAGCACTGTCCATACCATTCCAGAACCTCACTAGGGCAGCGTGCTTTCTCCTATCAGGCCCCCCCTCTGGATAAATGAACTCCCGATGAAATTACAAACAAACAACAGCCTGTCTCAATTCAAAGTAGGCCTCAAACAGCACCTAATGTCTAACTCAAAATGCACCTGCTTCTCAGGCCCCACTTGATAGACAGGCCTACCCCCAAGGTAACATCCAGCAGGGCTACCTAGAGAACCCTGCCTCCATTCCAGCCTAGCCAAGGGCTTAAGTAAGCTATTAGTCCTCTTTAAACACACTTGATACTGCCCCTCCCAACCCCACACACACACCATACTCGACAAAGCCCTCTGGAGCTGCCTCCCCA
Organism: Neoceratodus forsteri; assembly: GCA_016271365.2. Classification (NCBI taxonomy): domain Eukaryota; kingdom Metazoa; phylum Chordata; order Ceratodontiformes; family Ceratodontidae; genus Neoceratodus; species Neoceratodus forsteri. Next base: position 784,975,618 of record CM028137.1, read on the forward strand.
TCACAGCCCCCATTTCACTATCCCCCACCTCTCGCTCTCTCGGTTGGTTTCAAACCCAGTATCCCTTGTATCACTGTCACCCAGCCTCTCGCCATCTGGGATAGAGTTAAACCCAATGCAGTTACTCTGCCATAGTCTATCAACGGATTTGGAGGTTTCCAGGGGTGTGCTACCTAGGGCAACCGATTAGAAATAGCTTAGTATTCAATTACAACTGCTCAGTTTTTTTTCTCCTATTTATCTAATTGTCATGTAATTGTTCTTTAATGCCTAATGATCAGGCCTCTGTAACCACTGAATATGCGTATTGTCTTATTGTCCACCCTGACGTGGAACCTTTGTAAAAGAGCTCATGCTCAAAGGTCTTTCAGAAATACTAATTAAAACAATTAAATTAAACAATACATTACTTCTCTGGCTCTTTGCTTGCATTTTTCTTCTCCTAAGTGCCCTTCATGTATTTTGCGTAGCATTTCTTTGCGAAGGTTTCCTGGCATAACAAATTTGTTGCCTTTGAAAATAATGTCATTGACAACAGATAGGTCTCTTCTACACATCCAAAAATCATGAATAGACAACAGACAGGCACTTTTCTCCTGTGGCCAACCTTTTAATATGGTATTTCTCAGGATTTTCATTGTTTCATCTGCCTCTGTTTCTCTTCTGATCTGCTCTTGTCTCTCATTGGACACAGGAAGAGAGGTCACGATCATGTCAACATATGCCGTTATTTCTCTGTCCGTTTGACTTTCCAGGTTTTCACTCTTGTCTACAGCATGTGAAAGTGTGTCTGCAGTGTACATGTACTTTCTAGGACTATAGATCAACTGAACATCATACTTTTGTAATCTAATTAGCATTCTCTGTGTTCTCATTGGACAGTCATTTAGAGACTTGGCCATTATAGCTACTAGAGGCTTGTGGTCTGTTTCCACTGTGAAGGCTTGACCATACACAAACTGATGAAATCGCTCACAAGCATAAGTTATTGCTAGTAACACTTTTTCTATTTGGTCAAGGCCCTGGAAGCTTATGCTACAGGTTGCCAGATTCCTTCATAATTTTGCAGAAGTACTGAGCCCAAGCCAAACTGTGAAGCATCAGCTGATATTCTTGTTTCTTTAGCAGGATCATAGAATCTTAACACTGGTTCTTCTGTAATAGCCTTCTTCAGATATTTCCAGCTTTGCTCCTGTTCATGTGACCACATCCACTCATTTTTCTGCTCCAACAGCCATCTGAGTGGGACTGATTATGCTGAAATTTAAGGGATAAACTTCCCTAGGTAATTAATCATCCTTAAGAACCTCTTGACATCATCTTTGCAGCTGGGCTTTTGCATATTCACTATCACAGATATCTTCTTAGGGTAAGGTTTAATGCCCTGATCTGTATCAATATCACCCACAAAAGTCAGTGCTTTTACACAAAACTCACATTTTTCTTTGTTTAGTTTAAGATTTGCTTTTCTTGTCTGATCCAGCACTTGTCTCAATCTGAAATCATGTTCATCTTTTGTGGAACCCCACACAATGATGTCATCCATCATGGTTTCAACACCTGGAATGTGCTCAAAAAATCATATGAATTCTTTTATGGTAAACTTCTGGAGCGGACAGTATCCCATACGGCAGATGAAGAAATCTGTATCTTCCTTCTGGAGTATTAAATGTGCATAACTTTGAACTAGCCTTATCTAGCTTCATTTGCCAAAATCCGGAAGTAGCATCCAGTTTGCTAAACCATTTAGCACCAGCAAACTGTAACATTATATCTTCTCTTCTAGGTAACTTGAATTGCTCCCTTTTTTTATAGCTCTGTTAAAGTCTCTGAGATCAAGACATATTCTGAGCTGGCCATTTTTCTTCTCAGCTATGACTAAAGAACTCACCCAGTCTGTAGGTTCATCAGTTCTCTTGATTACACCTGTGGCTTCCATGCGGTTCAGCTCTTCTTTCAGTTTGTCCCTCAGTGCGAATGGCACTTTCCTGCAGGGGTGTATTACGGGTGGCACTTGGTCATCTATGTTTATTTTGTGCTCCCCAGGCAAACATCCTAGACCTTTGAACACATTGCTGTACTCTGTAAATAATGATTCACATTTAGTTTCAGCTTGTGATGTCATGACAAACATTCTTCTCACTAAATTGAGTTTTCTCACAGGCACTTATGCCTAGAATTGATTGCACATCCTTCTTTATAATTAACAGAGACACCTTGAATTGCTGGCCTTTGTGCTTCAGAGCTACCATGCAGCTCTCTTTTACTGGAATATTCTCTCCTGTATAACCAGTTCCTTTTTTTCTTGGCTGGGTGAATTTTAGATTTTGCATGTAGAGTGTCATAGTCTTGCAATTAAATCAGGTGCACCTGTGCTCCTGTGTCAAGCTTGAATGGTATGATAGTCTCATTCACAGTTAAAGGTACAATCCATTCCTTTTTTTTCAGAAACACACAGCTCAACGAAATCTACAAAGAACTCTTCCAGCTCATCTTCTTCAACAGTGTGAACTTTATTTTGTTCACTTTTCATTTTGCAGCATTTAGCAAAATGGTTATATTTACCACTACTGCAGGACTTCCCATAGGCAGGACAAGCTTTGGGGTTATGGATATTTCCATCCAGTACCATAGGAAGGGTGGGGCAGGTGAGTACCCAGCAGGTGCATATATCCGAGGCGCAACAACAGCGTATGAGTTGCAACCTCAGTATTAAAAAAAAATAAAAAAGTACAAAAAAAAAATTCCTAAGTTCTGCCAGCAGGGGCGCATCCGGGGGGTTACATGGTCCGCGCTCTCTGTCTGGAGAACAGTCACATGGTACAGTAAAACAGACCGTATGTAAAGGAAGGGGCGTGGGAGTCTCAGAGTTGGTGAGATTAGGAGGAGAGCGAGCGGAGCGAGTTAGGAGAGTAGGAGACGGTCACAAGGAGACAGAGAGTGAGACGAGAGACAGCGTATAGAGTACAGACAGACAATTGAATAATAGATTAGAATACAGATTAGACATTAGAGCAAGAGAAAGACAGTCCAGTACAGTGTGAGTGGCAATTTAATTTAAAAATAAATTACAAATAAAAGGGTGGGATTAGAACTAGCGTGCGGCGTGCCTAGTCTGTGCTGTTGTTATGTTTGTAGAGGGCGAGTGCTTGGGCTGGCTGGGCCTGGGGGCGCTGCTGGGAGAGGAGGCCAGTGGTCGGAGCAGGAGGCTGCCGATGCAGCTACGCAGAATCCAACAAGTTGTCAAGCAGTGTCCAACCAGCTCTGTGACTGTATGATCATGGCTTATATATGGCATGCCATGCCATGCCCTACATTGATGCGTAGCGATCGGCAGCGGTCCAGTTCCGTTCCTTCCATAAGCTTTTTGGTTTCCCGAATCGACCTGACTTAAGTTGGCTGCCCTGAGTCTTTACTGCCACCCTGCCTGGCTCTAGTCGAGTGCTGAGCCCCTGAGTCCTCCCCAGTCCTCCTGCCTCCTCCCGGAAAGTAGCTGTAGTTGTGCTGGCTTGCCTGGCTGCCCTGAGTCTGACTGCCGCCCTACCTGGGCCTGGCTCAGTGTGTGACTCAGTCCCTCCTGAGTCCTCCCGCTCCTCCTCCTGTTCCCTCCGCCGCTGCGATCACATGAACTAAGTTGAGGCTGCCATGCTGCGGCTGCGGCAGCATGCTGAAAGAAATTGCCGATTCTCTCTCAGTCTCACTGACTGTGACTGTGTCTGTGTGTGTTACTATACAGCAGAGCTTGGTTGCTTGAGGGAGATTTTGGAGAATAATTCCAGACAGAGACAGACTTCTCTTCTCTTGATTGATTCCTTAGGCTTCCAAAATGCCTTCCTATGGCACTGTCCACATCTACCACATGTTTTCCGATTAGGCTGCTGCTCCTTCTGCTGCTTTGTTTTCGAAAAATATTTCTTGTTTATCTCAAGCTTCTTTAGTGCATACACAGCGCCCTCATTTTCTTTGTTCAGCTCTTTAGCCTGTGATTTGGTAGTTTCAGCAGCTCTACACATGTTTATAGCTTTGTCCAAAGTTAAATCTTGCTCTCTAAGCAGTCTTTCTCTAAGCCCGTTGTCTGTGATTCCGGATATAATTCTGTCCTTAATCAATGATTCTTTCAGATCTCCAAACCCACACATTTTGCAGAGCGAACATAACTCTGTTAAATACTGATCAAAACTATCACCCTTTTTCTTGTCGCACGTGAAAAACTTGTATCTCTCATAGTTTACGTTTCATTTCAGTACAAAGTACTCTTCAAAGTTTTTCTTAATTACATCAAAATCCATGTTTTTGCCATCATTGAACTGGAAACTGTTGTAAATGTCTAACACATCTTCCCCAACTACATGTAGAAAGATTGAGGCCTTTGTTTTGCCATCTTAGCTTTCAGTGCCACTAGCAGTTAAATAAATGTTAAACCTTTGTTTAAATCTCTTCCAATTTTCAGCTACATTTCCAGACAATTGCATACCCTACGGAGGATTTAGTTTATCCATTTTTTTTTCTCTCTTGTTTTTTTCACCAGACCGTCTTCTTCTGGAGTTCTTTTTTATGTTCTTTTCTGTCTTTTTAGATTTTGATATCCACTTCTGACCATGTTTTGCTTGTTAATAATCATGAACCTGGCATGAGTTTTTATTCATCTTTATTGTGCAGCCATCTTAAACACACTGCTCCAGCCAAGCAAACTTCCCATAACACCCCACACTCTAGAGGCTGTCTACAAATCATCAGCTTCTTACATTTACCTTAGGGACCATCTAATAAGCATGTTAAATTCCTATAACATCACAATGGCTACTTTATCTTCATTGCTGACCTGCATACGAGATCTACAGGGGCGGGTCTCACAGAATTCTCTACAATCAGAGTGGGAGCAACTAGAAGCACTCCACTTTCAGTACAATACCCTGCTGGTGGAAAGAGTGGAGCACCTGCTGCTATGCACTAAGGTAAAGTACTTTGACCAGGAGGAGAAAGTGGGGATGCTACTAGCCCTTCAGTTGCGATCCCAAACCATAGATAAGATAATTACTTCTCTCTGTGCAGACACCGACTCCCTCCTTACCTCACCCCTGGATATAGTTGAGGCTTTCAAAACTTTTTATCAACAGTTGTATGCCCCGCCTTCCTCGCCCCTTGATTTTGATTCCTTTGAAGACTTCCTCAGGGACACACCCCTTCCGCAGTTAACCGATTCACAAGTGGCCTCTTTGCAGGCTCTGATTTCCCTAGCTGAGGTCTCCCAGGCTATTGACTCCTTAGCTTCCGATAAATCACCAGTCCCGGATGGGTTTACCTCCAATTTTTATAAAGCATATAAATCTCAGGTAGCCCCTGTCCTTCTGGATACCTTTAATTGCATGTTCAAGGCTGGCCTGTCCAATGTCTCCCTTACAGCAGCAACCATTGTGGTCCTTCCCAAACCTGGTCGAGAACCCCTGATGGTTGCCAACTATAGACCAATCTCACTTATTAATGTCAGTATTGAAATTCTTGCAAAAATATTGGCCTGTCATTTGGGGCTAGTATTGGACTCTCTTATCAGCAAAGAACAGGTTGGGTTTGTCAGGGGGAGACATTCAGCAGACCACCTTCGGAAGCTATCCTACCTCCTCTCTGCATTCAGGGATTCCCCCACCCCAGCAATGCTGGTGTGTCTGGATGCAGGGAAAGCCTTCAATCGGGTCTCCTGGGACTACTTGCTCACACTTCTCCCCAAATACTGCATTCCTTCAGAGTTTATCCAGTGGGTCAGGGTGCTTTACTCTTCCCCAACCACCAGAATACTCTGTAATGGTGTTTTATCATCAGTATTCCCTCTTCATCAGGGCACCAGGCAGGGATGTCCTCTCTCCCCTTATTTATTTAACCTTTTTTTGGAACCTCTTATTCATAAAATCAATCTCTCTCCTCAAATTTCTGATATTTCCATCAGTCAAAGTGAGTATAAGTTATCTGTATATGCAGATGATATTTTATTACACATTTCCTCCCCAAGTACATCTCTGCCTGCTGCCGTACAGATTATATCCCATTTTAGTGCTATCTCCAACTATAAACTAAACCTGGCAAAAACAGAGGTCATGCCTCTCAATAACGTCACTTTTAAAGCAGACATTGCACATCTGGGCCTGGTTTGGATGAGGGATAAAATGAAATACTTGGAAATCTACCTTAGTATTCATCCCTTAAAATGTATCAATACAACTTGGATGTGATAGTGGCCACACCTTAGAGTAGACCTGGACCAATGGTCCTTATTACCTCTTTCTCTGTGGGGTTGCCTTAGCATAATTAAAATGAACGTGTTACCCAGATTATTGTATCCCCTTCAGATGTACAACTTTATTCTTCCCCAGACCTGGTTTCACCAAGTCCACAGGATCATTTCCACCTTTTTGTGGCAAGGCAAGGCAGTTTGCCGTGCCTTGGTTAAGATGATGTGCGCCAAGTTGGACAGGGGGGCTACAAGTTCCTGACTTCTTTTTATACTATCTAGCACAGCACCTCACTATACTATCTTACTGGTGGAGGGAAGGCAGTGGAGTTTCTTCTCAATATTATCTCCCACAATGGGTTGAGATAGGGTGTGACCTGTGTTCTACCAATGATCTAGTTATACGCTCTCTTCTTTACCTCCCCAAGAACCTACCTCACTGTTTATAGGACACCCCTTTAGCAGCCTCCCTCCAGATCCACCAACAACTTTGTTCCCTGTTTAAGATCTCCCCATATAAGTACATCAACCAGCCCTTATTTAGGAATCTTCATCTCCGTATTGCTGGCTTGCCACTCTCCAAGACGTTTTGGCCCGATCTGCAGGCTTGCTCAGCTGGGGATCTTATTGCCAGTTCCCAGCTGTTATCCTTCCAGGAGGCCCGGGATAAATACCAATGGCCCTCTTCACCTGTTTCCACCTGTTTCCACTATTGCCGCTATTCCACTATTTTCAGTTATCAAATATGCTACTACACTATCTTGGTACTAGCCCATGGGTAACCCCATTTGGTGACTTATTTTTCCTAGTTTTTCAACAAGCCCCTATTTCTCATTATCTTTCTTACTATTATTGCCCCTTACAAGAACCTCTGGTTGCAAGGGAGGGACAGAGGTTCTACTGTTGGGATCAATCCCTGCCAGTGACCTCGGCCCGCAAAAATTTTGACTATCATCTGGAAACATCTCTATACCTTCCTCAAGTGGGACAGATATAGACTCATGCAATTTAAAATAATACATAATCTTTATTACGCCCCAGTTAAATTACATAAAATGGGCAGATTGTCCATGGATATCTGTTCGAGATGCACCAAACGGGGCATCTTGTTTCATATCCTGTAGTCCTGGGAAAAGGTAGCCCCTCTTTGGAAATCTATTTGGGTGAGGTTAGATCCTCTATTGGGGCTGTCTGATGCTTTTTCTCCTGAAATCTGTATTTTGGGAGATTATATGGAGGGTCTCCTTGGGAATCAGAGGATGCACATGGCCCTGATCTTGGCCTGTGCTAAAAATGCCATTCTTCAGCATTGGCTGGATCAACATACACCCCAATTTCTCAAATGGCATAGGGAGATATTGTTTGGCCTGCAAGTTGGTGCCTCATTGCTAATATGACTGGCAATTTATATATATGGGAACCCCTACAAATCTTATTGACACCTTGAAGATTTCTCAATCACATTTTTTTTTTTAGGAAGTTTTCAGGTCCCCCGGTGCCTATTAGATGGTAGACACCTGGCATTTAGTTTTCCTCTGAATTCAAGCCTCAGGTTGGGGCTCCCTGGACCCCTTCCGGTGGTGTGTGGGTGGGGGGTTTAAGTGGGGAAGGGGGATGAGGGGGTGTTAGGGTTATAATATAAAATGTATTCTCTTGTTCACCTTCAGACATAGTCTTCCTATTGTATAATAAGATTTGTTGATTGTTTTTGTCTGTTCAACATGCTTTTCTGAGTTCAATAAAGTTTATTCAATATGAGAATGATCTTGTTGAGCTCCATCATCAGCTTGAGATGCATGTCTTGATTTTCTTGCTGTGATGCTAAGGGGTCAGGATGTCATGCTTTTTTCCACTCTATTTTCATGAGGAGAAATGGTAAATACCTAATCCTTTTCCATATCGGGCTGATTTTCCAGTTTAGCTGCAACATTCAAAATTAGAATGTCTATTTGTTGAGATCAGCACCGTGTGGAAAGAAAATTACTAGGTTGTTTTTAAACTGAGGGTCCAGCATTGTGGCTAGGATATAATGTTCTGACTTTTGTATCTTCTCAAGTCTAGGTTCCAGTTCCAGTGTTAGACATAACTAGTCTACAAGGTCAGCAGCTGATGCTGCAGCAGTAGTCAAAGACCATCCTCTTCAAGTTCCTATTGAAAACTCTGTCTCTGTATTTCTAATTTCTTCCTCAGCACACATAAGTGTGAGTATTTGATTGAGAGTGGCACTGTCTGAGGCTGCTGACTTTTCACATGGCTTCCTCAAAAGGCTGTAGTACTGTATCTGTAGAGGACTGTCATGAGTGACCACTGTGCAGAATTAAGTGCCACATCCCCCTTTCCTATCTGGTGTTCCACTGTATACTGGTACAGCAGTACCTGCCAGGATGCAACACAGTAATGCTACTGTAACCCCTAGATGGCGCTATCCCAGGGGCTACTACCCCTGCCTGATTTGCCACTAACAGGTTGAGGGGCCTGGATCCAATGGCGGGTGCCTCCACCCAGAGGTCAGGGTTTGCAATAGTTAAACTAACTTGGTCACAGCCCTCTGGGACACTGCAACCCCCCTTTCTTCCCACTAGTGGCCCACACAATATATCAGAATTACCTTCACAGTATACACTTACCCCCAGGTCTGGTTCCGGCACTGGGACCTCCTGTGAAATGAGATACAGTGCAACAATCACAGTACAGTACTTTAACATAGACAAATACCTCAGGCAGTATAACTTTGCTGAAACAAGCAGCTCTGATTTATTTAGGGGATATAACAAGGACAGGGGAAATCAGGTTAATTAGCTTATCACTCTAATAATCTACCTATGGCTCTGTGCACAGGCCTATCCCTATCTATTACTGTCCTGGTACCCAAGCCCTAGTGGCTGGTCAAACCGTGGCAGCTGGTAGGGCCCTTTCACACAGAGAAAGGAGAATTAAACAGTCAGCAGTACAGTAATTCCATTTGGATTTAATGTGGCAATTCAACAGGAGCAACCCTGAATTAGTACTCACGACCTCCAAATAAGATAGGGTCCTTCAATGTCAGCAGGGCTCACTTGAGGTACACAAACCTCTTCACACATCCATATAAAAGAAAGTACTATACCAGGCAGGCTGCATCTGTATCCCGATCGCAATTACTGCACAATACCGGGAGAACACACAGCAGATTCAGTTCCTGACAGACCGAGTGCAATTTTCAGCAATTCTTCCAGTCTTCTACAGGGTGAGCCTGGTTTCTACTCTTCAGAGATCCTTTGATTCTTTTCACAGGACAGATTCAGTCCTAACAAGCTGTTACACAAGCTGCAGACGGAACTCTGGGCCTTACACACGTTTTTGACTAAAACTGCACACTGAAAAGCACAGGGCTCCTTCCTTCTTCACTGCCAAAGCTCAACTGAAGCTCCAACCGACAAAACTGGGCACTTCCTTTGAGTTCCTCCCAGTTCTTGACTGGATTGGCTGTCACTCACAATAGACTGCTGCTGTTGGTCCAAAAGGCACTGAAGTCTAAACTACATCTCCCAGAGTCACTGCCCATACAATCCTCTTGTGGCTGGCTCAGATTATGAGTCCAAGTTCTGATTCGTCAAGGCACCATTTAGAGCTAGCTTACCCCACACTGATTGGTCCAGTTCAGCAGTTCAAAACTAGAATGGGAACTAGCAGACACAGTTCTGACTGCAAAAAGCAGGTTAGACAAACTGTAATTTCATTATTACTCTAAATAATTTCTGGCAAACAGTTACATCTTTCAGATAGGTTCCTTTGCACTCTAGTGACTGCAAAAATGAAGTGAATTGGCAGCAGCTCAAGTGGTACTCAGAAAGCACACAGTCCCCCCATACAAACTAATTATGTCTGCAAGCAGACAGCTCTTAAAGAGACAGTACCAGAGGCTCTAAAAACACTCACTGATAAATGGCTTAAATGCCAAACACCATTCAGGCTTGGAGCATTCAAGCAAGCTCCTGGAAGTCTTTTGGGAACCCCCATTTGCAGGGGGGTTACACTACAGTATGTCACAAAATGCTGCAGTATGCTGCAGAGAACAGTGTAATTCAATGACAATTACAGTAGATCCTTCTGCCATGCAGTATTTTGTGACATGCCATTTACTACACAAGTTATTGCATTGCATTGTGGCTGGCTCTGCTGAATACTGTTTTATGCTGTTCAGGAAATCTCTGTAACATGTAGAACACTGAGTTCCACCATGTAATGAGTTCTTGAATTAGCTGCTGGTGTGGGAGATTGTCTTCATTTGCAGGGCTTGCAAAATCTTGCAAGCCTTTGTAGACTGGCTAAAATGACCACATATTTTTTTTTGGGTGACAGCAAGCATATTATGTATATTTTGGTCTTCCTTGAGAAAATCCAGTACTACCAAGGTCAGGGGATGAGCAAAACAAGAGATGTATGTGAACACACCCAAGTTTGCACTGCCTTTAGAATGTTACTACCATTGCTGGAAGCTACAAAGCCAGTTGGCAGGCCATGATGGGACAGCCATTCCTGAAATCATCCATTTAGTTCATCTGATATATCTGAGCTTGAGTGGTGTTTCTCTAATGCAGTAATACACAGGGCAGCCTGTTTTTTGACGGGCTGTTGCATGTTGATGCTACAGGTGGGGCTGGAGGAGACTGAGGCAGAGCAGTGTGCAAAAGAAACACAGTGGACAGTCACTGTCTTGTAGTCAACAGTTTGGTCACTCGTCCACATGCCAGTGGTGATAAGTATTTTGGGGGCAAAAGCCAGCTACAAAGCATGACTAAGGTTTTGATGCATTTCACAATACTTATTTGTTATTGCTTTTTGGAAAAAAGAATCAAGATGACGCCTGGTAGCAGCGCACTGCAGTGCTCAACAGATGCTAAAAACCAGCAGCTTCAAAACATGAGGAGGGATTCAAATCCACTGCTCTCATTGTTGCATTTTAAAATTACTTTGGTTAACTTGTTTGCCATTGGATGACTTGTGTCATATTTGGAAGACAATTCAAATGGGTCTCTCATGCTTTACTGTGTTTTCCCCACTTGAATACTTGAAGCGGAAGGGGGTAAAGGCTGTCTTTTGACTGATCCAGCTCAACCTGGTGAGCTGGGAGGACCCTTGAGACCAGAGAAACAGAAGGTACTACTTTGTCAGCTGGACAGTGATACACCATCTTCTGGTTCTTTCTGAGAATTTAAAAAATATCTGTATAAGCCATATCTGTGAGATGAGGGATCTCTGATTGTGTCACCACTCATATGGACATACTGCTCCTCTGCCTCACCTTCTAACCCTCTCCCTGCTACCATTAACATTTTCCTCAGATTTGGATGTGATCAGACTAAGTGTCTTATCATAGGTGATGTGCCATGATTGCTAACTGTTCTTGCTTTGCAGACAACCTTTTTATACCGAACACATACAGCATAACACACATTGCGGCCAAGATGAAAATAATTCCATACCACATATGTAGCCCTCTTTATTTCTGTGCCAGGCATAAAAGGTTGAGTGCCTTGTTCCTGTGGAGTCTCCTCTGGAATAGAATTGATCGCAGTTTTGTTTTTTTGAAAATTATTCCAACTATTTGGTTCACTTTCACACTCACTAACAGCATTTTGTTTCATTTTCAGTAATTATAACAGGGCTATTTTCAGCCTCCTGTTTCATTATTCTTGTGGTCATCATCAGCATCACTGGCACTGCTAGTAGTGCTTGTTGAATCATCATTAACATAACGTTTCTTTTTTAATATAAGTGGCCATTCTTTCAATCCAGTCTAGTACATGCAACTTTTTTTCAGTGCAATAAGTACCTGCTCTAGTACTACCCTTGCTTCTGTTACAGGCAGGTGCCTCAGATTCCTCAGATCTTGTACAGGCATTTTTATTGTGCTCTTGTGTTGGTAGATTTTATCCCCTCATTATTGGATGCACTTCCTGACTAAGGAGGACACAGAGTTCTGAGATGGAGATGGTGGATTTTGTGCTTGGTGTAACATGTCTGCCAATGCAGAACAGCTATTGTACTTGATGAAGGTTTTTTTTTTGACTGTGACATTTGTTCAAGGGCTCTCCTCCTGATCTCCCCTTCCTCTTTTTTTCCCTTTTCCCTTTCCCTGATCCCCCATTATAGGTTGTTTCCGTCAGGACTAGGGTACTCACTTTTGTGTTTCTTTATCTTTTCACATTTTGAGTTAAAAAAGTCACCCCAAAGAGGGAGGCTCCAGTTGTCCCTGACTGACAGAGCAGAACAAGAAGAATCAGTATTTATATAGCACTTTTCATTCACATTGTATCCCAAAGTGCTTTACAAGCAATGACAGACTGGTAGTGAAGTGACTGAATGTGTAGTGGCAGCCATTTCACACATGAACACCTAAACACAGCTTTGGACAATTGCATGAACCAGTTTATTGGAAGTAGAATGTTGACCAGGACACCAGGAAAAACCCTTACCCTTGTCAGTAGTGAGAGCCATTTGCTGTCTTTGGCTTGCTGCCAAGATGGCGTCTCCTGGTGTGAACAGATAGCAGATGAACACTATTGAGGCTGGGGAGCAGGTCTCCTCCCCTGCCTCAGCAGTGCAAGAGACTACTTCTGTTACTGATGCGGACAAGATGAATATTGAAGAGATGATGGAAACATCACCAGTTTTGCAAAACGTTATCACTATGGATTTGAGGGAACAAACTTCAGTTACTGCTTCAGGTATGACTTTCCCAGCTAATGTTTGTTCAAAAATGGTATTGACTGCAACTGCAGACCAAACAAATCAACTGTATGCACAACTAGCTGAAGAAGAGGCATTGTACTTAAAATGGAGGGAGAAATTGCAAGCGGCAATTTCTAAGCTAAATACTAAAACTGTTGCAGAATGCTGGCATTCTTCTGACAAGCTGGCTCAGCTGACTACTAGTGACACAGCAACATCAGACAAACTGGTGGTACCAGAGTCAGAGGGCCCTGCCTCTGCTCAGCCTGCAGAAACTCATACTGCTGATTAATTCTATAGCCAAGTGCACACAGACTTTTACTTCACAGCTACCTAGACCTGCACGAGACCTTACTGACCAAGATACAGCACCAGAATCTACTGGGAATTCATTGCGAATGGCACATACAAGCCAAAAAGGCTTGGTCTAAAATGGACCCTCTTCTTAACAAGCAAAAATTGGAAGCCAGCAATGGACAGTAGAAGGGGTGCTTTTAGCAGCAGGCTGGGAGTGCTCGACTGAAACTGGATCCTGGGTCTCAGGGAAATCACCAAGCTGTATGCCAGTGCCAGCAGACTTCTCTATTACTCTATTACAGGCACTGTCTTAACAACTAACTCTGAAATTCAAGAGACTGGATTGCTTTCACAAATGAAGGAACCCCCACTGATGAAACTGCAATTTCTCTGGAATTACTCTTTGATTTACAGCTTACATGAAACCCTGTATTAAACATTGGCGATACTGCTGAAGCACCCTCCCCCTTCACAGAGTACTAAAACGAATGCACCTATACAAGGAGAGCCATCTGTGACTTACACTGACTCTGACTCTCAGCCTTCAGCTAGTACTATTTCACAACCTCCCCCTGAAGTACGTTTAGCAACTATTAATAGAACAAACCCACAACCCTGTGCTTCCTTTTTTCATTTTCCTATTTTTCCTGCCAAATGCCACAATGCAGTATTTATTTATTTCATTTTTGTTTGCCGGGTAAGGTGTCGGAGTCACAAAATATGACTATTGTCAGACACAGCCCGGAAGGTTACAATACAAAATTGGCAGACAAAACAAATAACAGGTATAGTTCAGAGGTAATCAACCATACAAGGAAAAATCTACACAATGTTCTGTGATGTAAACAATATTGCTAATATGGCAGAGACAATGGCAGAAAAATATACAATAGTACAAAACATAATAAACATACAATCATAGTGCAGTAGAGTTTTAATACATAATCCATGGTAAGTGCTACATATAACAGTAACAAGGGGTAAGAGCAAAATTGAAACATTTTGAGAGCTGAGGAAGAGGATGTCAAGCACCCTATGGGAGTTTAAAACAGGAACATAGGGCATGTTTGTCGAGAAGAGTGTGATGCATCTTTTTAAAAGCAATATGACTAGGTGCAGAGTGAACAACAAAAGGTAGGGAATTCCAATATTTTGGGGCCAGGCAGGAGAAAGCTGAGGTTCCTTTTAGGATTCTGCACCTAGGTGTGTATAGTAGAGAGAGTCCAGTAGAGCGGAGGCCATAGGTGGGGGACAGAGGCACCAGCATGCCTGCAAGAGAGGTAGGTAGATTAGTTCTAATGATATTGTCCAGCAGAGTACCAAGGACAAGGAGTCAATTGGCAGATGTAGAAAGCCATCTAAGGTCTGCATATAGCAAGCAACGGTGCTTCAAACGTGGGGAAGCCGAGGTATAATGACAGATACTTTTGTACATTATAGCCCACTTACTTAGGGTGGTTTTTGAAGCATTTATGTAGGTGACAGCACCATACGCAAGGGATGGAAATAGGATACCCCCAGAAATAGCCAGTCTAGCTGAGGGGTAAGCATCTGAATAGTCCTGTAAGCTATTCTGAGTTTGGAGTTTACTGACTTACAGGTGTCGATGATGTGTTGCTCAAAGTTGAGAGTTTCATCAAGCAGGACACCTAAATATTTGAATGAGGTTACTTTCATAAGGGGGAGCCATTTGCACAGGAGACGTTGAAAAGGTTGCAGTTTGTGCTAAGTCTGGTTGCAGATCCGATAAGCATGCCCTGAGTTTTACTTATGTTTAGGATGAGCCTTTTGTTGTAGATCCATTCTTGCATTATGAGAAATGCAGATGTTAGTAGATTATTTATTTCTTCTATGTTTGCAGAGGAGGTGTAGAACACCAGATCTTCTGCACACAAGATTGTTGGGCACCAAGGGGTGTTAGAAGATATGTCATTTATAAAATTGAAGAAGAGAAGAGGCCCCAAGATGGAGCCTTGAGGAACACCAACATTGATAGGTGCAGAGTCTGACACCACAGAGTTAAATTTTACCTGTTGTCTTCTATTGCTTAAGTAGCTCTGGAACCAGTTTGTGGCTTGCTCTGAGAAACCAGTGAAGCTAAGGCAATCAAGCAGAAGAGGGTGATCTACAAGATCAAATGCCATTGAGAGGTCAATGAACACTGCACCAGTCATGAGACCGTGATCCATAGCAGTAAGGGCATCATTTGTAAAATGTATCAGAGCAGTAGAAGTGCTATGCCCCTTGCAGAAACCATATTGAGCAGGTGATAGGAGGGTATATTTAGAGAGGAACTTGGTGACCTGAATAGCCACAAATTTTTTAAGTATTTTGTTTAGTACAGACAGAATGGCTCCACGACAAGGGCAGCATGGAAGAAAATCCAGACAGGGTGTTTGTGGCTAGACAATTGTTAAAAGACTCTATGAAATGTTATGCATATGAGATTTACACTATGAGTCGTGTTTGAGACAAGGTCACTTTTGATATATGTTTTAAAACTTCTAGTGGTTTGGAACATTTTGGGGTAAAATGCCATGCTCTAAAAAATGTTCCACTCTGGATCCCATTTGAGGTTATCCCTTTGACTAAAACTGCATTGAAAAATGTTACCATTTTGTTTAGAGATGAGGGAGTGAGTGATACTGACCTGATTTATTGGTTGAATCAAAAATGTAAAGTCAAGGGGGATCCAGAAGCAATTATTAATTCTGAAAACATTTGGAATGGATGGTGGAAAGTGAAGGTAATGGAGTTTGCCCCTTAAGGGGCAGACCAAGTTGTCCAGGTGCACCCCTCCCTCAAGGTGGAGATGGTGTGCTCAGAAGGGGAGGGGGAAGGGAAGGGAAGGGGCAGACAAACAGAACAATAGGCAAGAAAAAGGAAGGGGAGGGGCTAAGGGAGGTAGACAATGAACAGCACAGGAGTGGGTCAGCCACTTTTTACTGAAGTTTTGATCACAAGAAACTACAGCACATCAGATTGGCGACATCGTTGGGAAGGTTTGTGAACTGAGCATACATCAGGTAAGAAAACTAGCAGCTATGTTTAGGCAAGTTTGCTGTCTTTTTAAAAAAAAATGTGTGTTGTTACAGCGTTTTACTCAAATTGGATGGAGAAAGTTTATTGGGAACAATTGGGGAAGAACTTTTAGACAAGGCCTAGAGGTTACTGGAATGACCATTTAAACCTTTGAGAGATGTTTTGCAGAAAAACCTGAGATCAGTTGTCATGTGAAAGCATATTGTCTGTTAATGGCCTTTTACTGTTGCTTGTTCGATTGAATTGGTTTGTATTTAAAAAAAAATAGAGGCATTACTGAGTGTGGTTAAGCACTGGCTTGAAAGCATGAAGGAGAGAGGTTGATGTGAGGCATTTTGGGGCTAGAAATGGGTCGCCAGGCAAAAGCCATGAAAGAGTTTTGTTTTAAAACACAGACTGTCTAGGCAGCTGCTTGACTCGGCCTGCACTGGCTTTTAACATCGCTGGTTTGAGTGGTTAAAGTGTGGGAATAAATAGTGATGCTCTACTGTGCTGGTAGGCTATAGCCTAAAGCGTGGGGATATTTCAGCTGTTTTACACTGCAGAGGTACTAAGAAAAGGAGCCCTCGGGGCTGCGGGTCCACTGGAGCATCACTAGCTCTTTTGTATGAAGTTTAGTGCTCTCGTTCTCCCTAACAGGTTAAAAGGGGCCAAGCCTGGGGGAAAAAATGCTCTTTTAATGCATCCTGTGGTAGGAGGAGCAGCTTTCCACAGAGCGTTCCACATGCCCGCTTTACAGCGTGCAAAATGGGAAACCTCCTTTCCCCCAGGCCCAGCGGCATCCTCGTGTCTCCGTGTGGGAATTACATCTTCCTCTTTTGGTTGGGGTGCCTCCTTAGCTTGCCCCACCGAGGAGATAAGCTAGAGCCAGCATCAGTCTCGCCGCGTATATGGCGACACGGTTTGGGCCCATGCGGCCTGCAAGGGGTTATCTACGCATGGGCAGGCTGAACGTTTAAGGGGCCTAGCACCTCAGAGGGGGAGGTGACTTAATCCTGAATTGTTGTACAACAATTTGCCTAATTTGGTCGTACCAAAATGCTAGGGGGGCAAAGAGAGGCCCACGAGACAGGCCTGACAAAGGGGTCGATGAGGGGCCATGTGGCATGATGTCACATGCCAGGGGGATCGGGAAGAAAGAAGCGAGCAGCCAGAAAGCATTCTGAGGCAGGGGACGATTGCCTTAGGGGATGGGAAAAGGGGCATTTTTGAAAGCAAGCAGTGCGCATCTGTTATTCCTGATGAAAAATGGGTCAGGCAACCCAGCTGGTTTGGAAATTAAGCGGCTACCCTAGGGGTGGGAATGAGAGAACAGGTGGGTGCCATGAGGCTAGGGAGAAGAGGAGCAAGCCGGAGGCCTGGTAAGTGGGCCCTGTTCCATGCAGCATGATGTTGCATGCCAGGAGCTTTGGCAACGGAAGGGGGTACAGACAAAAAGGAGGTTTCAGGGAGCAAGGGTGGATATGGGTAGAGGGTAAAAAGGAAGCGGAAGGTCCAGATGGAATGGGCCAACAGATGGGAGGGGTCAACTGCAGAAGGTAAACATGATCAGGGGCCGGGGGGGTGCAGGTTGGGGTAGCTGGCAGTTTGGCCAAGAGAAAGGAGCACTGGCAACACAGGACATGAAGGAGCACAAGGAAAATAAGCCCAGAAAGGCAGCGAAGGAGGGATATGAGGCTCAAAAGTGGGAGCAGGAGGCCTATGCAGCCACAACAGGGGGGGGGATATATTTAAAAAAATGTATATAAAAATAATGATGAATAAGGAGCCAATTTTAGGTTGGTGGGAGACAGGAACGAAGGAACGCAAGTTGGCTTAACCATATGGAGGAACGATTGAAAAGGAATTAATAGAAGAATTTTCTCAGTTGTCATTACAGATATCCCAAGAAAGAGGAGACATGGTGCCAAAGAAGAGCAGACCTTCAAAGGAGGATGCCTATAAAGCTATCATAGAGCTGGCTGAAAAAGCTAACAGGATGTGGCAGATGGTGGAAGGGAAGGAACCAGGGCATGCTGGGGAGAAGCGGAAAGTGGGGAAGGAAAAAGGGGGTAGAGGAAAACGGCAGGCTGGGAGGTTACACAGCCCTCCTAGGGTGCAGCCACAGATGGAGGCACCTCTCAGGGTGGCTAGTCCAGTACCGTTGCACCCTGTTGAACCAGTACCGTTAGTACCTCCCCTGAACCAGATGGTGGTCCCCCAGCCGGAGCACAGGCTGAAGCCCCTGAGCGTAGTGGTTTCTCCTCAGCAGCTAGGTGTGCAGCTAGCCATCCAGCCACAAGGGGACAGTGCAGGGCATTACAACGACAGCAGTCCACAAAGAATGGACCGGATCACAGGTAGTGTATCTGGGTCAGTGGGAGAATGCATAAAAGATTATATAGGCCAAATTATTTCAGCGCTCGGGACAGGGGATTTGGGCCAGATGGAGGCAGCCCTGGCAGAAATTAGATCAGACAAAGAGCTGCCGAAGGAAGGGGAGAAGAGTGTAGAGAACGAAGGAAAAGGGACAAGGGAAATAGGAACTCCAGGAATGAGAGTAGGGGAGAATGTTCCGCTGGCTACAAAAGAAAAAATATGGAAGGGGGAATATGTGGATATTTTTGCCTTAGTGAGCAGAGAAACAGCAGAAAAATATGACGAAACAGAGAACATAGGAAAAAGTGAGATGGCAGCAGCTGTGGTTTTGTTGGGGAAAAAAGAGGAGGATAAATTTACAAAAGTGACAACTTGGGATGGTTGGTTTGTAGGTTTTGCCACTTACTCAGCGATAGTGATGGAGAAGAAGCCAGAGATGGGCATCCCACTCATGACGTACTCTCTAATAATAAGACAGGCGAAGGCCAAGGGAGGGGTGGGATGGATTTATTACGATGAATCCTTTTAGCAAAGAATGGCAACTTATGGGAATGTAAGGTAGGACACGAAACAGTTAGACCTCTGGACAGATTATGTAACAGATCAGTCCATGCCAGAAGGAGAGACATTTAAAAAGGGGACGACTCCACAGAGATGTTGCTGGGGTTACAATAGGGCCTTTTGTTCCTGGCCACAATGCCACTTTTGTCACACATGCTCGAAATGTGGGGGATCACACCCAGTGAGCAGATGCAGAATGACATGGGCTCAAGGAGCCCAAGGGGCAGGGGCATATGGAATGGGCCAACAGTTTTTTCGAGAGGAACAAGGGTATAGGGGTCAGGCATGGAATAGAGGGAGGAGAAGCAGAGGACATGCAGGAAGGGGGGACAGTCTTATTGAGCAGCAAGGCCAGTGGAGGAACAGGGTGGGGGTTCTGAGAAAAAAGGTAGAAAAGTGGGCAGGGGATCTATTTAAGGAAGCAAGAATGCCCATTAGAATAGATGCATGGGAAGAGTGGTTGAAGAGATACCCAAATAAAAAAGTGGCTGACACGATCAGAAAAGGCTTTCAGATGGGTTTTCCATTACGATGCATGGGCCTGAGGCAGGTGAGTGAGGCGAACAACCTGGGCTCAGTAAAAGGGAACAAAGAAATTTTAAGACAAAAAATAGATAGGTAATAGCAGCGGGGAGGGTAGAAGGTCCATTTGACACTCCCCCACTGCGGAATATGAGAGTTTCTCCATTGGGTTTGGTCCCCAAAAAGCAGCAGGGAGAGTACAAGGTGATTCACCACCTGTCATTTCCTGAAGGGGACTCAGTGAATGATTTCATCAGTGAAGAGCACAGCAAAATGACATATGCCACATTGGAAGAGGCAGTACAAACCATCAAAGCAACGCCTGATGCATGGATGGCAAAAACGGATATAGAATCTGCTTTCAGATTGCTTCCAATTAGGAGAGAAGACTGGGACCTGTTGGGTTTTAAAATAGGTGGACAATACTATTTTGACAAGGCAATGCCCATGGGATGTTCAGTAGCATGTGCTACATTTGAAGCATTCAGCACTTGTTTACAGTGGATAAATATCAGGAACAAACTGGTTACAGGATGGTCATTCACTATTTGGATGATTTCCTTCTAATAGGCAGTGAAAAGAAGAGAAGGGCAAAATGTTGTCCAGTTTCCAGGATCTATGCAGGGAATTAGGGGTTCCTCTGGCACTGGAGAAGCCAGAAGGTCCCAGTAAGGTTTTAGAATTTCTAGGTATTGAAATAGATGCCTCAAAGGAGGTCTTTAGGTTGCCAGATGAGAAAGTGTCCAAGTTGAAGGAGCTGATTAAAATGCATACAAGTAGAAGGAGAATACAGCTAAAGAGGGTTCAACAGGTCTTGGGTCACCTGAACTTTTGCGTGTTGGGCTATAGGCCCAGGGAGTACCTTCACAAAGTGACTAGCTAGGGCCACAGTGGGTGTAACCAGGCCACACCACTGGGTAGACATGTCAAAAGGAGTTAAGGAAGACTTTAAAGTATGGGAGGATTTCCTCAGGAACTATAATGGGTGCTCCTTTTGGCAAGATGACTGGGTATATAACACAGACCTAGAACTTTATACAGACACAGCGGGGGGCCTGGGCATGGGGGCTATTTCAGGGGCAGATGGTTTGCAGAACCATGGCCTATGGAATGGGTAAGGGAGAGGAAGTAAAGGACATAACACTGTTGGAGATCATGACTATTTGGGCCTGCACCTTGGTGTGGGGCAAAGAGCTTCGGAACCAGAAGGTGGCATTCTGGTATGACAACAAGGCAGTAGTAGATGTGTTAAACAACAGAGGAGCTAGGTCAGCAACGGTCATGCAGGTACTACAACAATTGGTGCTAAGGGCTTTAAAATTGAATATGTCATTCAGAGCCAAACACATAAAAGGGGTACACAATACTCTGGCTGACAGCCTTTCCCATCTGTAGCTGGATCATTTCTGGAGGCTGGCACCGACAGCAGAAGAACAAAAAACACCCATACCAACGAACATCTGGGACGTTGGCAAGAGGGAGCCAAACTGTTGTTTCACAGCTTATGGTCACCAAGTACTCTGAGAGCCTATGAGCGGGCCTGGCAGGTGTTGCAGACATTCAGGGCAATGCACCACATGGAGGTAAGTAGGCCACTTATGGAGGGACAGCTAGGAAAATTTACAGTGGAACAATGGGAGAAGGGAACTGCCCACACAACGATGGGAGTCTATTTAGCAGGGATTAGCTTGGTCAGCAGCCTGAAAGGATGGAAGGACCTGACCAAGTCAATGTTAATTAGGAGGAGGATGCAGGGATGGGGAAGATTAAAGCACAGAACTGCAGATAATAGGCAGCCATAAGGGGAACAGTGTCTGGTGAGACTAAAAGGAGCATTACCAGCAATCTGCAGATCAAAGGACGAAGCCCAACTTTTCCATATGATCTATTTGGTAATGTTTGTGGGGCCATGAGTGTGAGTGAGGCAGTAGGACATAGTAGAGCGGACGAAGAAGGGGGTTGGTTTGGGGGGGACTTAGGTTGTGGGACAAGCGAGATAAGAATCAGGATAAAGAAATCAATGATGGATCAGGAAGGACAGGGTTGTACAGTAATCCTGAAGGCTCAGGAAAATGGCACACTGTGCCCAGTAAAAGCTTTGTGGGCTTACACTGCAAAGCGAGGGGTAGGACTAGGAGGCTATTTGTACATGGAGATGGGAAAAAGGTCACAAGTTATCAGGTCACGGCCATGCTTAAAAAGGGCATGCAATTTCTGGGGGAATTATTCATCTCACTCTCTACAAATATGGGCTGCTTCTCAGTGGGCAGCAGCAGGGGAAACGGCTAATATGTTGGATAAGGGACGCTGGGATGGTCTGCCAGTTATAAGAGATACATTCAAGCAATAAAGTGTGGAGACTAACATATCATCGGTATTTTCTTTTGCAGACATGAACCATGGAGGGGGGAGGGCATAGAACTAAAAAATGGACAGGAGCCAATGAACAGGTATAAGACTTATTTTGTTTAAATACTGCAGGAAAAGGGAGGATAACGGAAGTCTGGATTTGTGGCCACTCTTATATTTATTGGGCGGAAAAGAGAGGCGAGAAAAAGGCTGGGGGAAGACAGCTCTACCAGGATGTGAAAGAATGTAGATTGGTATGGTGTGGCATAAGAGGGATGAGATGGGGACAACTGCTTCTCACCCTGAAAGAAATGAAGGAGCGGCGACCAGTTCCAGACTTAATTATCATACATCTAGGGGGCAACGACATAGGACGAAAACCATGGGTGGACACATACATGCAGATTAAGAAGTATTTGGAAATAATACAACACTGGTGGCCAAGGGTATGCCTAGTATGGTCGGATATGATACCAAGAAGGGTATGGAGGAATGAACACAATCATAGAGCTGAGACAGGGCCAGAAGGAAAATGAATAGAAGGGTAGGAACACTTCTAAGAAAAATTGGGGAAAGGTAATACTTCGGGGGTGGAAGGGTGGGTAGCGGATTTCTACAGGTCAGATGGAGTGCACCTGTCAGATCTAGCCATTGATATGTTTAATATGAAAACTATGGGTTTTATAGAAGCATGGAGGAGACATGCAGAAAAGGATATATAAAAAAAAAAAAAAACAGGAGAAATGAGGAGGTCCCCTAAGTGGTGGGGGAACAATATCCTAAATTGAGGGGAAAGCCAGTCATCCAGCACAAACTGGAGACTGGCTAATGGAAAAAAGGTGGGGGGGAAAGAAAAAGGAATAGGATGAAAAGAAGAAGGAGCTGAAGGAGGAAAAGCGGTCTCGGTTCTCACCGCTACCTAACAGAAAAAGAGAAGAAGGCATCCAGGTTTTCACCTGGGGGAGTGAGAAGAGGAAGAAAGAGGGATGATCAGAGATTGATATATGGATGCAATAAAGTACAACTGTAAAAGAAACTACGATAAAAGATGATGAGATGGAAAATGGAATTATGATATATAATAAATTAATTGCCAGTCTGAGCACAACAACATACAATGGTCTCTGTCTTTTTGTGAGGGAAAAGGGGGGGATCCAGGACAATGTTGAGGTCTACAAATACTGGGCTTCAGTGTTTACCAAACAATTTTTTCCTGTGGTGGAATAGAGGGGTTCTTTTCTATCCAGGTCAGCCTAAAGTGTGCTATAAATGTGGGTCAACAGAACATCTAAGTAGCATTTGTGATAAAATAAGATCCACTACATGTAATGAATTAGGGCATACTAGTATGCACTGTGTAAATGAAAGGAAATGCAACCTCTGTGAGGAGTCAGGCCATACTTATCAAAGTTGCCCATGGGCTCCTCATAATCAGCCAGGTCAAGCTGATGGGGCAGAACAACAACTGTATGTTGCTGTAGTGCAACGATATAAGACAGTAGCCAAAATCTTCTAGAGTACCACATCTCCAAAATCTTCCAGAGTACCATATCAACCTCTACCACACTCACCTGTCTCCCCCCCACACACACACAGACCATATTGAACTGACTACTCTAGGGCCAGACCTGCCACAGTTGCAACCAGCACCATCCACTTCTGCAGACAAGTTAATGGTACAAGAGAAAGCAGAAACACCTCAAGCTGAACAGACTGCAATTTCTAAGCCTATAACAATTGAGCCTCCTGTTGTTGAAAATATGCCTCCCACCCAATCCTGAATCTAGTAGAAGAAGAATGGTGACTAGACACAGGCAGCATTGGGGTCAGCCAATTCTGAAAGTACAGAAAACAGAAATAATTGCAGTTTCCAATAGGTATGAGGCCTTGCAAGATGAATCAGAAGAGTCAGAAAATGACTCTGATGCCTCCTGTCTGTGGTCCTCTCAATCAGATCCTATGTCTGAACCAGAGAACACGGCTTGTACTAGCTTAAGTAAAAATAAGAGGAAGGAAAAAGCCAAAACTAAAATGAAAAAGAAAGCTGTTGCGCTGGGAAAGAAAGCAATTTCATCTCCAGGTCACTAATTTACTGGGTTTTCATTTTCCCTTTTTCTGCAACAAAATGTCACCAACCTTCCAATCCACATATAAATGTGAACAGTATAAAGAATTCTAAGAAAAGAAGTGCTTTTTTTTCTCATCTTTTATCATTAGGTTGAGGGGTATACTTTTTACAGGATACAAGGTTTCATACACTTTCTGAAATCACCCTGGCAAAACATGCCTGATATGCTGGGGCATCCCTCTGGTCAATAGGACCAGATAATGTTCACGTACAAAAATTCTGTTTAAAAGCTTGGATGTTACTGTTAATAAACTGATAGAATAAGTCCTGGGACAACTTTTGATACATGACACAAAAATTTACAATACTCTTTTTAGATTTATTAACATCTACACACCACAGTCTAAAGCTGATAGAATTGATTTATTAAAAATGGTACAATCTTACATATTTTCTTCTCATTATATTATTTTTGGGGAAGATTTTAATTGTAGTTTATCTTTCCAGGACAGAGGACAACACACCTTGATGGGCAATTCAATTCAAACTAATGTCACAAAGAAGAAATCTTTTTCTGTTCTCCTTTTGTATCAAAAGCCTGCTGATACGCTCAGTTGCTGGACTGTCAAACAGGCATGCACAGAATGTCAGTGACAGAACTACTGACAGATTCCCTGACAAAAGAACAAATTCAACAGCACAGGATGGCAATAAATTGTTTGCATGAAATTGTGGAGATTACTAACTGACAGGCAGTCCCTCATGAATACCTATCTGGAAAGCACACGTACTTGTCATTCTCACAGACTGCCCAGCCATATTCAGAATTGTCTCATGCCAGCCAGAGTCCAATTTCTGGAACTGACATCATACAGACTTGGGCTGGCAGCACATCTCAAGCCAGTAGTTTTTCTCTGTTGTGGTCTGAGACAGATGAGGCAGCCTAATACACTGACATGAATTCTGCCCACATGGTACACTGGAAGATACAAATAAATACCACTTGACAACAGTATTAAAATGTATTTACTAAGTAATGCCAAAATAGCCTATACAAACATCGACATTTAGGTGAATATCTGCTCTTTAATGTGAAAGATTATATTGCTAAAAAGCTTATATACCACAAGCTGTGGATTTTGAGTAAGTCATGTTATTATTTATTTATTTGAAAAGGTTTCACCAGAAAAGACAACATGAGCTGTATGCAGCTAATTTCCAGAAGCATCCTGGGGGGAGGGGTACGTAAGGGGGAGGAGTAAGTAAAAAATCATATCCAGACCAAATACAAACAGGCTAGTATGCAGGCTAACTACAAGGCTTATACAGAGGCAAAGCTACAAGCTAAAACAAAGCAAGTATATACAAACATACAAATTTGCATAAAGATATGCATAAAGTGTACCCCACAGTGCAAAATAAAACAATCCAGGAAGGGAGGCAAGACAGCACGTACTGATATACCATACAGGACAACAACACCCTGAGTAAGACATGAAGTAATAACAAGGAGGGTAAGGTGTAGATTACCAGCAGGGGTACACTATACAGTGCTAGGAGGAGGGGACTATATACAGGGTTGGTCAAGTGCATAGGTTGCCTATTCGAGGGAAGGGAAGCAAAGGGGGAGGGTTGTGGAAGGGGTAAGGGAATGAGGGAGGAGAGGCATCTGAGAAACATGTACATGTATGTAGTGTGCTACATTTAAACCTCTTCCATTAGATTTAAATGATCTTCAGTTTATAACCAGTATAAGTAATGTGGTTTTATAATTTAAGCAGGGCTCCAATTTAAATTATTAAAACCACAGTGCTCACTACTGGTTTTAAACAATCATTCATTAAAGAAAGGTTAAATAACACTCCATGTCTTACACAAAACCCACAGCTTGTGTTTTATAAGCTTTTTTTTAATATTGTCACATTAAAAAAGCAGCATGTTTAATAATACATTTGCCAATAATAGTTCACACTTCACAGAAGTTATAAGTGACAGCAGTATGGGATGGATGGGCAGAATATAATACATATTCACTTTCATGGAGTTGGGGGGCAGGGTACATTGTATTGTCAAGGAAAGAAAGGCTGGTTTATGGTACAGTACCATCCAGATCCCCAAATTGGTCCACAGTGTCTAACACCACTGGAAGAGAGATGAACGGATCCTGTAGTATATGAAAGCATATCATCTGCACAAAGCTATGTAGTAACTGTTTTAGCCTCCGAAATAATTTAACATACTTACAACCCCCAAATGTATATGGCAGATAAAATCCCTGCTAAAATCACTTTGTGTGAGTTTCATACTTTCATACTGCAGTGTTTCAGTGACTCACTGAACTGCAGAATGAATGTATGAATTGCCCACTGTTCCAACTTGGAATTTCTGCGAAGGTTGCCAAAATGATTTCTAAACTTTCATGGAACTGAAAGTCTGACAATTAATGCAAATTCTGCCAATGGAAGATTTTTTTTCACACAGTACTATACAGAACTGATAAAAGTCTTAAGAATTACATTTGAAATGGAAAATTTAGACATTCTGAATTGGGAAAAGCAATGGTAACAAAGTGGAACGGATGGCAGATGGGTAAAAAAATTAGTATATTTAATTAACATTTATTTAGTCCCATTGTTCCTTTATATTAGTTTTAGTTTTAGTTTTATTTTACCTCCACTGAAAATTTTAGAAACATCTTTATTAAGCCTTTCTTTCAAGCTTTGTGGGGGAAGAGATTGAACCCCATCAAAAGAGATATGACATATCTGCCTTTAAAGCAAGGCGGTTTAAACATGGTAAATCTCATAGTTTTTTCTATTGTACTTTATTTACTGCAAATTTTAAAGAATTATTGTTTAATAAGAATAAGTGTTGGGAGACTTTACTTTATTCTAATTGTCAGATCTGATGGCATAAGTGGGA
Source organism: Neoceratodus forsteri (assembly GCA_016271365.2). Lineage (NCBI taxonomy): Eukaryota > Metazoa > Chordata > Ceratodontiformes > Ceratodontidae > Neoceratodus > Neoceratodus forsteri. Next base: position 785,002,674 of record CM028137.1, read on the forward strand.
AACAGGTTTATTAAGAGTTGTGAAAACATCTGCCCTTGCACCATCCTATGTTAGGGAATCCTTTATAAAATTAAAATTCTGGCAGGTTACAAGCTATCAGGTTTTGACAGTGCATAGATAAACATTGTATAAGTGAAGTTTTGACACTAACTTTCAGGTATCTGTGGAATTTGAACATTGCTCCCTCCCCCCAGGTTTTTGCCTTCTTTATTGCAGCAAACAGCAGAAAATAGGGTCCCACCTAGAATGTGGGATATAGATTGGCTCAGTTGCCCTGAAAAAGTAAATGTCAAGGCTAATCAGAAACTTAAACAGTTAAATGAAAGAATGTGTATAAAGGAATTCTGTTTTATGGAATTTGAAACAATGGATCATCTTTTTTTCAAATGCCCTTATATTTCTGATTTTTGGGTATTAGTAGTAGAAAAATAGTCTGAACCAACTTTTAGGCTAGTTACTTAATACTTTGTTCTATGGCAATTTCAGTGGAATTAGGGCAAAATGGGATAAAAGTACTGTACAGAAGGTTATTTTCACTATCCGTTTATTTTCGCTATATTCGCTATTGCTGACAATCAGTGAAAATAAACGAATATTGAAAAATAAAGGACAGCTGAATGTTAGTAGTACTGTGAAGACTAAGCCATCTGTGCTAATTCTATCAGACATGAATATGTATAGAAGGTTGACTTACGCTAAATGTATTGGATGCTAATTCAACCTGCTATACAGTAGTTTATGAATAATATTTATGGTTTTTAAAGGGCATATCTGGAGCAACAGATACCTTTTTACATTACATCAAAAACAGACCTCACTACTCGAGCTTTTCCTCAAAGACACATATACTCTTCATGTGATTTGTCCCTAGAGCCCTGTCCAATGAAAACACAGACTACCAATTGTGTGGATGCTCAGTTGGTAATTAATTTATTATATTCTATTCCAAAAGTTCACTTCCACAATATTTTCATCATCATATTTTACAAAATTATGTTCCTTATTATCATTACTATACACAATTTCCATAAACCACATTTTCTTCATTGTTTCCATCTCGTCCCCCCGACTTAAAGCTGTGGGGCTGTCACAATATTCCTAAACCACATTTTCATTCTTATTTTCTCTTCTCACCCCCAGACGTACATCTTGGGGGGGGTCGCTCTTGTCATTTTCTTCTCTCTTGTTGGGTATGCGTGTACCCCACCACTCATCTGTCTGGTGTTGTTCTGTGGCCCTCTGAGTCAAATTCTCCACCCCTTCTCTCCCCTCCCTTTTTGTGCCCCTTCTTCTTCTCTGCCGTCCACCTTGGCAGTCCTGGCGAACCTGCTGTCCACCTTCAGCAGTCTGCCCATCTCTCTACCTACACCTTTCTTTCTCACCACGGGTCTTTCCCTTCCTCTTCCTGGGTGGGTGGAATTTTCCAAAAGCAAATTGTGAGCTTCCTCTGCCTTGTCTGCTTCTTTTAAACCCCCTTTGCCCACCCCTCTCTCTCTTCCCTTACCCAATCAACTTCCTTCTCCTTTTGTGATGTCATGAGCCTCCACTCTTTCTGAAGTCCCTTGCCCATCTCTCTCTCCTTGATTGGCATGTCCTCAGCTTAGCTCCCCATCTCCCAACCCCCTCCCCTGCCCTGCCTCTTTTTCTTTGCCTACATCCACTCCACTGTCCAGGCCAGAGACAACTGAGTCTACCTTTTTAGGAGGCAAACCTATTTGTCCCTAGAGCCCTGTCCAATGAAAACACAGACTACCAATTGTGTGGATGCTCAGTTTGCAATTAATTTATTATATTCTCTTCCAAAAGTTCACTTCCAAATATTTTCATCATCATATTTTACAAAAGTGTGTTCCTTATTATCATTACTACACACAATTTCTGTAAACCACATTTTCTTCATTGTTTTCCATCTCGCCCCCGGACTTAAAGCTATGGGGCTGTCACAATATTCCTAAACCACATTTTCTTCATTGTTTTCCATCTCGCCCCCCCCGACTTAAAGCTGTGGGGCTGTCACAATATTCCTAAACCACATTTTCATTCTTGTTTTCTCTTTTCACCCCCAGACGTACATCTGGGGGGGCGCTCTCATCATTTTCTTCTCTCTTGTTGGGTATGCATGTACACCCATACCACTCATCTCTCTCTGGTGTTGTTCTGTGGCCCTCTGAGTCAAATTCTCCCACCCCTTCTCCTCCCCCCTCCCTGTTTTCTGTGCCCCTTCTTCTTCTCTGCCGTCCACCTTTGGCAGTCCTGGCAGGCCTGCTGTCCACCTTCAGCAATCTGCCCATCTCATATGCACCTACACCTTTCTTTTTCCACTAGCCCACCTCCAGCTTGTGATAGACAGTGGGCTTCCCCCCCAAGTAGGTGCACTCCTCCTCCTTTTTTTTTTTTTTTAAGACTCACCTCCTGAAAGGGCACAAACTGCCCTCATGTCAACCGGCATCCCAAATACTCTTTTCCTGGTAGACTTAACTCGGATCCTTCTATCCATTTTGCATAGTAAATTCCCCTACAGGTCACCCATCTGACCTCCTCTTCCACCTTGTGGTTCCAAAACCTCCTTTTTTTTTAAGTTCTCCCCCTTTTGTCAGCAGCCTCTGCCTTTGCCTTATCCTGTTGGGGAGAGGGGAGTTACTGTAGGGACCTCCCCTGGAATATACAATCCTTTCTCCATTAAGGGAACTAGGAACCCCCTGGTTAAATGTGTCCCCCACTCCAGATGTTCATCGGTGCCCGATTCCCCTTTTATTCACCCTTTGCCTCAGCACTTGTTGGAAAAGGGATGAGTGAAGGTTGCTCCACCTTGGCAATAATTTTACTGATTTGATATATTTATGATAATTCACCATTTTTGTTCACCTTGGTACATTTACTCTCCATATTCCACCCCATATGTACATAAACTTTACATTTCCATTTGGTGCATACATTATATCATTTTTCTCTTGTTGTTCTCTTAATTAATAGCCAGATCTCTCGATCTCTGCTGCCCCCCAATGTACATCATGGGGGGTATCCTGGCCTCTTATTCCTATGTTCTGCACCGGGGGCACGGGTGTACACACAGTGCCCCCACTCTTCTTCCCGAGGGAACCAGTTGTCTGCTGCCTACCCACTTGTCTATTTTTTTTTCCACTGCCCACTGAGACTGTGTCCCCATTCCCCCATTGCTCAGCATCACCCCCTGATCACGCACTGCCAGGCCTGTGCAGGCAACCTGATATTTACACTACTGTGCTGCCCATCAGGCTGATTCCTTAACTCCATACACAGATTCCTTTTGATCGCACCCATGAGGAGACTGTTCTTTCTTGTGGTACTCCCTGAACAACCTTCTTTTCCATTGTGTATTGTCCACTGACTACTAATTATGCTCCCTTAACCATTTGAATCCCACTTCTCCTTTTCCTATACCATGTTACCAACAATCGGACATGATTGATCTGCTCCCCCCATGCATTTTGGCTTTTTCCCTTCCTTATACCATTCTGCCCCACTGCCAGACTTTCAACTGTAATATTCAGTCTCCGCAGAAAACCCCAATCCTATTATTATGGCACCTATGTGGCCTGCTATTATTAGTTAATTTGGTAGAATGAAATGGTCTAGCACGGGGCGCAGACAGGGTACTAAAGTCGTCCTGCTGTTCTGACAGATGCACAGTATAGCTTATTGCCAGACCCTTGAGCAAATAAAAATAACTGAATATTTGCTCTTATTTGAGTTGTACTGCCAGCCCACCAGCAGCTCCGGCTAGTGAGTAGCCCAAGAATCTCCCTCTCTATTTTATTTTTTTTGCTTCCAACCACCTATATCCCGGTGGATTCTGGCTTCTGACATCTCCCCTAGATGTCGCTTCCCAGCTGGAAAGGACCATTGGCCATAGTTGGTTGCTGCCTCGCTGGTGCCCAAGGTACACTTATTACTTGACTCCTCCCTTCCAATAATGCTTGCAGCCCCCCCCCGGCTCACCAGGTGCCTATTTCCCTTCCCTGAATGTGGCAATCTCATCCGAATAACGGTTGCTGCCCTGTAAGCATTACCCTCCTGTGCACTTCCCTGTGCCACCCCAAATACCTTTTTTTGTAATGCATGTGCTGTTACAAACCATTGGCCTTTCTTATCACCCTCACCTTGTCCACCTGCCTGCTGTTACCCTGCCACTCTGATCCGGATTTTCTATCGTAACTCCCTCGGGTCACCCTTACAGAAATTACTGCCACTTCCCCATATCAAGCGTGCCCCTATTCATCAACCACCGTGTAAAACCTTCTTAAAAACCACCTGGGATGCCCTCCTGTACACCCCCAACAAACCCCAACACATTTTTTTTTGAATACCCCCCCATGTGGGTTAAAGGGGCGCCGCTCCCCAATTACCTTTCTTCAACCTCCTGTCTTTGATTGCTCTGTCCAGCATTCCCCCTAAAGCTGTGGGCTGAAATCCCCCCACCCTGGTCTAGCATCCCCCTGCATCTATCCAGCTGGGCCTCTGTCGTATTGCCCCAGCCCTTACTTTCAACTAATGCCTGCCGGCCACCAGCCACCTCGGTGCTCCTGCTGTTCATCTAACTACCCCCCACTCACATAATCTGACCTGTTGCTTGCCACCTGAACCCCCCAATTCTCCCCCAAGTGCTTACCAGCTGCATCCCACACCCTGTAGTAATACCTTCTGGTTTGAGGCCCTTCCTTCCTGTGTTGTGGGGCCAGCCCATTCTGTGTTTGAGCTATTGGGCTCCTTGATCGCCGCTGCCCTGCTGCCTGGGAGTTGCTGTAGGAACTGGAGGGGCAGTTGAGGTGTTGGGGCAAACCCAGCCAATGGTTCTGCGGCCAGTGTCAGTGGTGGCCACGGACCTGCTGACCACTTGTGTGTAGAAGCCTTAAGAGCCCCCTGCCCACCCCTCCTACCGTGCCCCTTTTCCAGCCACCCTTTTGCACTCTTACCCCCATGTCATTCCTCCCCGGATCCTCCGATGAGTTGGTTGCACCCTCCCTGCCCTGGTCCATAAGGACTCTGAACCTTCATCTTCACTGGTGGTCCCTCCTCGATGCCAGTTGTGCAGATCTGCAACTTGAAGCTGAAAATAATCACAGAAAATTGTTAGTATTGACCAACAGACTTTCACTCAGATCTCCCCCATGTACCCCCTCCCCCGGGTTCTATTAAGTGTTTTTACCCTGTCCGTCCATGAAATTCCTACTCAATTGAAACCCCTGAAGTCCACCTGGTCCTTGGTCAACTTCTGTTCCCCCTGTCGTGTTTTCTTTTTATCTATTTATTTTTCTGTAATATATCCTTTTCCATTTTTTTTTTTTGTCCCTTTGTGATGAAAACCCATTGCTATGTGTTACCCACCTCCCTGGTCCTGTCTCTTGCTTCTACACACTCCCTACCAACAGGGCCAGTCCACTGTAAACAATACTATTCCACTCGGTTGCCTCGTCAAATACCTTGACCAACCGATAACCCCAGTACCTTCCTGTCTCTCGCTTCGTAGCAAATAACACATTTCTGTCCAGAAACCACCTACTGCTGTACCATGTTGGCCTCCCTCCCCTAATTTGTGGTGGTTTTTTATAGTATTATTGTATCACTCTTATGCACTAGGGCCTGCCCCATCCCCGTCACCCCCCCCAGCCATATGCCTGTCTTAACCAGGTGACTGTCATGAGGCTGATGAATTCACAAAAATGGCAGCTGGGAAAGGGGCTCGTGGCCTACTCCCCATCGGCCGCTCTGCCCCCTGCTGTACTTACTGAACCATCCAATGTTTATGTCTCTATCCCTGTTCCCTCCCCCGCCCCGCTTCCTTTTTTTTTACTCTTCCTTATGCTTTTCTTTCTGCCCTTACCGATGTGTGGTTCCCCCACCCTGTTGCTTATTCCGTGCATGGCGTGGAATGTCTGGCTTCTGTAACCTACTTGCATACTCAAGTGCATGTCAGCCACTCCCTTTGTTCTTATAAGGTCACGTCGCGGGACCTAAGATCTATTCTCCCGATGCATGGCCAAAAACACATGTTCCCTGTGTGCACACACTCTATCATTGCACCTCCGAAGTATCTAGTCTTCCAGTGTATGGTCACTTCAACACTAGCCACCCGGATACATCATTGAACCCACATTTTCTCCAGCAAGGCTTGGATCCTGGGCCCTCTACCACTGCTTAATGCCCCTTCTAATAAACTTTTCTTCAATATTATCCTTTACTCATTCCCCTCCTGAATCTCCCTTTCTATCCCCCACTGGGAGCTAGGTCTCCCTTATTTAAGATTGCGACCCCTCGTGGTCGCCTGCCTTTCTTTAAAATGGCGTCCACCCCATCCACCGACAAAGCTCCCTAACATGGCCACCATGCATCTGTCAGAAATGGAGCTCAAGCAACTGAGTCCCCCCTGCCTTCCATCAGCAATCAGAGGGATGGCAACCTCCCAGAATTGCTGTCTGCATTGTCTCAAGGTGAGGAGATAACAAACCCCTATTCGCAAATTTTTTTTTTTTTGATTGCGGCAATCTGTAATCATCCTCCCCCCCCCGTGCTCCCCCAGAGTCCCCAACATGGTCGGTCTGTCAAATGTGCCCCAGGCCAGCCTCCACCACTCCTGTCCCAAACCATCCCCCAACCCCCCAGTGCTTGAAAACCACATCTCCATGCAGAGAAATCAAGTCAGGAACGAAACACAAATGGCAACTCCTTTTTTGCTCACTTAACAGGAAAAACTGTGGGAACTGCTGCAAGTGAAGAGCTGATCTGCAGCTCTCCATCAAACTCATTTTTTTTTTTTGGACACTAATAGAACAAGGACACCACATAGAACGATAGCACCATGTCCCAAAACCATCCCCCCAACCTCCCAGGACTTGAGAAAAAACCGCCTCTCCCAGAGAGACCACATTTTTTTGAAAAGCAAGCCACTGGCTTCTGAAATGACCTGGGCATCCCCATCTGCTCCCGGCCCCATTTCTCTCCAGTGGTCCCACCAGGACCCGACTCTGCCCTCCTCCAATGTGTCTCCAAAGGAGTTCACTCCTGAGCCAGTGCCATAACAAACCACAAAAAACCCTACCTGCGTCTCCCCCAAGCATTTGCACGATGGACTACCTCACCTTAGTCCACGTGGCATTCCCCATGTCCCCCACTTTCCTGTCCATTGCAAGCATGGCACTGCCACTGATACCCTCATCCCCAGGAATCAGTTCCCTCCGTAACAAAACAAAATCAGCAGCAGCCACTACATTTTTTGTGAATCCACCTGCACTCCGTTTGCAAGTATGCAATGTCTCCAAGTGGCAAAATCCGATTCCTAGCTTCACCAAATGCACATTGATAAGTTGTTCTCCAAGTTGTGATGAGCACCCATTTTCTCGGTGACTACCACCACATGTAACCATAGTACAATCAATACCGTGAATTGAGCTCACCCGTGGAGAACGAGTTCAGTATGTTACCACCCCACACAAACAAGTTTCTCTCTCCTGGGATCCACTCTTCCTGTTGGAAGCTCTAACATCCCCACAACTTTCAGGCTGTTGTACATACAGTGCTGCTACCAGCATGCCCGACTTAGATTCTGACCATGTGGTCTGCTTACCAAAACCACTAGCACTCCTGTTCTAAGTTTGAACACCACGCTGTTCACAGTCACCCTGCTCAATCCCCTGTACCTGAATTAATGCTCTTTCATGCAGTATGACCAGCGATACTGCTGCATAGCCCATCACAAGTAAATATCCTTATATACGTTTACTTACCCCTTGTAGCTAAACAACATCTCACCAACAAACTCACTGTGGGCTACCTTCACATCCCCTGAATCAACAGGCTACCAAAATATCTTCCATTGGCTCAAAAGGTACCGAATTTTTAAACAAAATTTATTTATTTATTTTAAATCAGGTGTTACCCTGAATGTGCTATATGATGTAATTGCCAACTGATGTGCTTCTTGGTAAAACTGAATTTTCCAAAAGCAAAATTGTGAGCTTCCTCTGCCTTGTCTGCCTCTTTTAAACCCCACTTTGCTCAACCCTCTCTCTCTTCCCTTACTCAATCAACTTCCCTTCTCCTTTTGTGATGTCATGAGGCTCCGCCCTTTCTGAAGTTCCCTTGGCCATCTCTCTCCTTGACTGGCATGTCCTCAGCTCAGATCCCCATCCCAACCCCCTTGCCTCTTTTTCTTTGCCTACATCCACTCCATTGTCCAGGGCCAGAGACAACTGAGTCTGCCTTTTTAGGAGGCAAACCTATTTATCAGGAAGAAGCAAAGCATATCTTTAAAACAGTCTTGGAAAATCAGTAGAGGAACATGCCTTGGATTAAGGACTCAGATCAACCTGTCACATAAAATGTTTTGAATAGTACTCCTTTCATTTCATGAATTACAGTTTTGCAACTAGTAATTTATTTTCCTTATGATATGTTCATTTGTTTCTGATGTTTTTATTGTGGTTTTCATTGTATGTATTTTTCTACCTAATCTTTGTCTTAATAAAAGAAAAAAATTACTCTTGTGAAAACAGGCAATGGGATGGGATATAAAGGAATTGTTCATCTCTGTACAGACAGTTGGCGAGACCACATCTGGAATTCTGTGTGCAGTTCTGGAGACCCCATCTCCCCAAGGACATAGACAGTCATAGGATGGAGGCAGTCCAGAGGAGGGAAACTAAAATGGTGCAGGGTCTGCCCCAGAAGCCATACGAAGAGATCCTAAAGGAACTTCACATGTATATCCTTGAGGAAAGGAGGGAGAGGGGGGACATAATATAAACATTTAAGTAACTCAAGGGAATCAACAACATTCAAGAGGGTAGCATCTTTCAGAAAAAGAGATGTGCAAGAATGAGGAGACACAATTTGAAGATAATGGGGGGACAGCTCAGGGGCAACATGAGGAAGTATTTTATCATGCAGAGGATGGTGGATGCATGGAACAGCCTTCCTGAGGTGGTTGTGGGGTCAAAAATAGTGTACTGTGATGTGGGCATGTCGCAAGTGGACACCTACCGAAACAGCGACCCACTTGCGGAGTATACCCAGATGGCGAGGGAGTAGGGAGGGCAACCAGATGGGGAGGATTCGTGAATGGTGATGGAATGTCGCTACACATACACACGCATGGGGGGAGCAAGCATGCTGAGCGAGGGGCAAGAAGGTTTAAGAGGGGTGGCACCACCATCAGCCACCGAGCTGGCTCCGTGGTGGGGTGGGCCTGGCCTGGGGTCACTGGGATGCAGGGTTCAGGTCCAGGTGCAGGTATGTTTTGCTGCGCCCAGCCCGAGGAGGTGTAATTTTTTTTCACTGTTGCACTCCCCCCCCCGACATGTACCCCTCTGGAGTTGAGAATCTAAAAGTAGGGGGGACGGGGGGGTAAAAGTAAAAAATGCAATTACTTGCACAGTTTTTTCTGTTGCCAGGTTGTACATTGCCGAAATTGAATTTCAGTGATGTACACTCGCCATTAGGGTGATCGCCTTTCAGTGATCGCCCTTATGACATAGAACTATTAAAAACAGAGGGGGAATTCAAGAATGCAAGGGACAGACATAAAGCAATTCTAGTGGGGGTAAGAGGAGATAGGCTGTTGGTTAACTAGGATCTGCAGCTTATCCAATCAGTAGGGAAATGGGCAGACAGGGTGGGCCAAGCGGTCCTTATCTGCCGTCAAAGTCTATGTTTCCATGTGTCTATGTGTGTCCATTTGAGGCATGCTACAAGGAGGTGGAGCACAAAATCCCGACAAATATTCAGGATCAACAGGTTAAGGTTTATACCAAACTAAAAGAAAGCTTAAGGTTACATCTGAGTATGTATCAAAGTTATTTAGTCCAGGACTAACATCAATTACCAGAAGGGACTCCTTTTTTTCTAATATTCCCCTACTTCATGTACCATGGGACCTGGTACCCCTTCTTTCAACAGAGATTTCTGCAGCTGAAATTATTTCGTCAGTTGGTTCCTTGTGGAATGAGATGGTGCTTGGGAAAGATGAACTGACAAGTACATTTTACAGATTTGCAGTTCCAGTTTCAGGGGTGGAATTAATGCAAGCTTCACATTTTTGTTACAAAGTCCTATTTTGGGGAAAGGCATGAAGGAAGGTCTATTAGTGTTTTTATACAAAACAGGAGAAAGATTGGAGTCCCATTTGCCATTTAAATACAGATTTAAAGCTGATTTCCAAGATATTGACAGCATGAATTTCTCAGATGGCGGAGCATCTAATAAGCCATCCACAGGCTTGTTCATTTCTGAGGAGGACCATTCAGGATCATCTTATTCTTTTGAGAGAAATAGTTGACAGGGTATTTCAGATAGAATGCAGGGCTATTTAATATCATTAGATCAACATAAACCCTTTGATCTGGTTGCACGTGATTATTTATGGTTTACACTTACTAAATATGGTTATCCTTTACGTCTTATTAGGTGAATACAGTGTCTGCTTCAGGTGGCTACTGTCACACCTATAGTTAATGGATGGCTGGGGACCCCATGTAACATTACAAAAGGGATAAGACGGGGTACCGCTTGAGCCCCATTTTACATGTTCTTTGTTTAGATATAATATCAAGGAAGCTACAAATGGATCCAGAAATAACACTCCCTCAAAACCCTGAGGGCATAGTAAGGTGTAAGGCTATTGCTTATTCTGATGATGTATGTCTCTTGGTTCAGGATGAGAAATCAACAACTTGTTCATTGCAGTGGTTTCAACTTTTTGGTTTATTCTCAGGTAGTGCATTCAATATAAGGAAATGTGAAGGCAGGAGTTTGGGTGTGATTACACCTCTGCCTACCAAAATGGGTGGTATTTGACTACAGTCAGACCCTCTAATTATTTTGGGAATCAAAATTTGGCTCAGGGGACATGGCAAAACTTAGCTGGGACCATAAACTGGGATTTGCCAAACAGAAGGTACCACATTGGAACTGACGGGCCTTAAGTAAAAAAAAAAAAAAAAAAAGAGAGAGAATCTATTTGACTAAAACATTCCTGGTACCAGTTTTCTATATGCCAGTTGATTTTTCCTCCTCTTGCTGTACAAGAAATTGCCCTTGTAAGTATTTTTTTCAAGCTTTCTGGGATAGTCAGCCAAATCCGATTAAGAGGAACATAACTTATCCCTATTAACCATGGAGGTCTAGCTATGTTGAACCTGTTAATGTTTTTTATGGAATTTTTTCCCATTATAATATTTGGCCTCTTTTAGTATCAGTGGAGAATGTTTGGGCAATGTGGGTATCATACGGTGTTGCCTCACGACTGCATCTTTGGAAGAAGGGGAAGTTAAAAGTGATACTTTCCTCTGCAGTAATTGTGCCTTAGATGAAGGAATCCTTTTCAAAACTTTGAATATGGATGTTACTTATAACTCCCTTAGAGATAGGACGAGAAAATATATTTATGGCTATATTCTTTCCACCAACGTCTCTGTGCCTTCTGTATGTAATGATGTGGCCCCAGGGCACATTCTGGTTTACTTTGTCAATTCACAGATAAAAGGATTCCTCCCAAAATGTGGGATATGGTATGGCTATGTTTCCACAATAAATTAAATATAAAAGAGAACCAAAAATGTAAAAAAAAAAATAGAAGAGAGATTGTGCTCTACAGTAGACCTGTTTGTATAAACGAAGTGGAAACTATGCAACATCTTTTCTTTGAATGTACATATATTTTAAGGTTCTGGAATTTAGTGGCAAGGATATGGTCAGAACCTATATTCACTGGTATGAATTAGGATATCCTGGTGTACGGTCATTATGGCCCCTGCTGGAGTAAATGGAATGCTAGTTCACTGGACGTGTTGTTTGCCTGTTTTAATTGGCACCTGTGGCTGAAGAGATGCCATTTGCACATCAAAATAAACTGAAGTCACAGTACAACAACCCTAATGCAGTCATATCAGAACTAAAGGCACTTTATGTTTTTGAGTTCAAGGTTACTCCATCTGTGATTTTTTCAGACAGATGGCGAAATATGGGTTGGGTTATGAACTGAACAAACCTGTATCTCTGTTCTATAATATTGATCATAGACATCATGTCAATCTTTTAAATTTGTGCTTGATTTCATTTTCATCTTTTAGATGTAGTTAATTTGTTTTCCTTTTATTTTCCTATAGGTGTTGTGTGATGTTTATCTTATGTACTTGTTATATTCCTTTGTATTTTGTTCATATCAATAAAAAATCCTCCCTACTCTTGTGAAAAGTGCCATGGGTTCTTTTACTTCCACCAGGACAACACCACAGACCATCTGAAGGATGGCACACCTCGACAGTACAGCATCCCCCCCCCCAGTACTGCACTCAGGTGCCAGCATTTATAGTATGAGCCTAATCCCAGAATGGAATAAGAACACATGACCTTCTGGCCGAGAGGCGAATGTGCTACCTACCAACTGAGCCATGCTGACACCTATGTGCTACCAAAAGAAGCACTCCCATGGAGCCTACTGTACTTACTGCCTACACTAGGGCACTTATATATTCTGACAAGATATTATTTAGTGTTGCTGGTGGTAATTAAATTGAAAAAAAAAATGCCTCCCTTGTCCCCTCTGTGGTACAAAGCCTGCCCTATGACCTCTGGACTATAGCACTCTCACTTGTGTTTCTTTATATCATCCTTTTTGGGCTTACAAAAAGTCATAGCAAAGAAGGAGGTGCAACTCATTACTGACTGGCAGAGCCTACTACACATATTGCCCACACCAGGGCACTTACTTAATCTGAGAAGATACGATTTAGTACTGCTGGCCATATTTAAATAAGAAAAGAGGTCTCCTTGTCCCCTCAGTAGCACAAAGCCTCCTCTATGATCCCTGGACTTGGCCACTCTCATTGATGTTTCTTTATCGTCACATTTTGGGCTTAAAAAGTCACCCCAAAGAGGCAGGCTTCAGTTGTCACTGACTTCAGAGCCTACTGTATCTACTGTGCACACCAGGGTACTTCTATATCATATTTTAAGAAGATATTGTTTAATGCTGTTAGCAGTAACTAAATAAAAAAAATGCCTCCCTTGTTCCTTCACTGTCACAAAGCTTGCCCTATGGCTTCTGGACTAGGGCACTCTCATTTATGTTTGTTTAACTTGTCACTTTTTGGGGTTAAAAAAGTCACCCCAAAGAAGGCTCCAGTCATCACTGACTGGCTGAGACTACTGCCTACACCAGGGCCCTGAAGTTGTTTGCTACCACCTCTGTTAAAGTAATCTTTTTTTTTTTCAGACGCTCCACACATAGTTCACATACACTACCGGTCAAAAGTTTTAGAACACCCCCATTTTTCCAGTTTTTATTGAAATTTAAGCAATTCAAGTCCAGTGAATAACCTGAAATGGTACAAAGGTAAGCGGTAAACTGCTAGAGGTTAAAAAAAAAGTTTAGGTTAGCAAAAACTGCTTTAGAGAAATTGCAAAGAAAGCCAAGGTGTCAGTGAGTACAGTTTCCTACACCATCAAAAGGCACTTGGAAACTGGAGGAAACTCTGACAGGAAGAAGTCTGGCAGACCCAAAGCCACAACAGAATCAGAAGACAAGTTTCTGAGAGTCAACAGCTTGCGTGATAGGCGGCTCACAGGACAACAGCACAGAGTGACTGGCACCCTGAACCAAATGGGCTACCACAGCATTTTGCAGCACCATGCAATACCCTCTGGTCTACGCCTAGTTGGTCAGGGGTTCATCCTACAGCAAGATAATGACCCAAAACATACCTCCAGGCTATGTCAGAACTACCTTCGAGGAAAAGAACAAGACGGTAGGCTTCAAATCATGGAATGGCCAGCACAGTCTCTAGACTTAAACCCCATCGAGCTGGTTTGGGATGAACTGGACAGAAAGGTGAAAGCAAAGCAACCTACAAGTGCAACACATTTGTGGGAACTTCTGCAACAGTGTTGGGAAGAACTTCCCGAACAATATTTGATGTCCATTGTAGGAAGAATGCCACGAGTGTGTTCGGCGGTTACAGTATATCTGCAAAAGGTGGCTACTTTGATGAGTCAAAAATTTAGATTAAATTTTGTTAAACAAAATGATTCTATGATTTCTTTTTTATCTCCAATTGTTTATTTGTTCTATGCTTTAATTTCAGAGTACATTGAGACATTAACCTGCGTAAATTTCAATACAAATTTGAAAAATGGGGGTGTTCTAAAACTTTTGACCGGTAGTGTACAATAGGTAATTTATGAGCTAAATAAGGCCAAAGACCCATTCAAACTCGACCTTTACACAAGGGAGTGTCCTGTTATGCTGTGTTTCAAACAGTACTTATCTAATTGAATTTTAAACTCAGATGTACTTTTACTACCCACCACCTCCAAAGGAAGGGCATTCTATATTGCAACCACCCTCTGAATGAACAGGGAAGCCCTTCGCCTGGTTGAACATGTTTCTGCTTTGAGCTGTAGACTGTGAGCTCTAGTATTATAACACTGGTCTTTGAATGCAAATCCCAAATAATCCCAAAGATCTTCATTTATCAGGGATCCATAGAGTAAGCATAGGTCACCCTGCATGTCACCATCCTTTTCGGTTTGACTTACTTTCTCTTTCCACGCCTCCCGTTCCTTTCTGTGTCCCAATGTTGCAGATGCCTTTTCTTTTTTTCTAGTTCCCTACACAGCCACTCCCTACATAATTTTAACTTCAAGTAATATTTTTGTTTGCCACATCTTTTGGTTTGCTGTACTTTTTCTCTTCCTCCAACTCCAATCTTTACTCTTTTCAACCGAGATGCAAAAGCTTTGTTTTTTTCTAGCTCCTGTCACTGCCTTAATATCTTTTTTTTTAAATAAAAACAATCTTTTTGTTAGTCCATGTCTTTCAGTTAGAGGCCTCTACTTTTCATTTTCCTAAACTTAGTCCCCCTCCTTTTTTGCCCCCCCCGCCAGCTATTGCAGGACCTTTTCCTTTTTTGTAGTTTCTCACTTCTGCCTGTAAAAATCGAACTTAGACTTTGAATCTGGTCTTACCTACGTGCGGGAGCCTGCCACGATCTCCATAGCTGCAGAGGGAACTTGCATCTTCTTTGTACTTTTGAACTTGGCACTGTTTTTTCACCGCTACCCGATTGGCCCCCGTAAAACAGTGACTAGCAAGCTCTCCTACTTAAAGGAGTGCGCGACCTTGGAACAGTGCCTCACAGAATCGGAGGGGAAGTATGGGACTCAGGTTGGTGGGTCGCCCACGCCACATCTCTTGCCGACGGCCGAGTTCAGGTGCCAGCTTATGATACAAGCTCCGGCAGGCCTCCTTGGCAGAAAAAAAGACCCCAGGACCCAAGCTGCCCCTGCAGGCTTGTTTTTCGGTGCTCCCACCCACCCCATTCCCTCCTCCCATTAAATCCCCACTTGCCCCACCTCCTGAGCTGGTGGTGCCCTATCAGATCTCAGGGGATGGCACTATAAAGAGTGTGCCTTGTTATGATGTTTAGTCATTGGCTATGACCTGGATTGCTCTGTTATGATCTATTCTGTGATTTTAGTTCACTGTCAATGTCCTGGCTCGCCCTGTTCGGTGTTACCTGCCTCTTGTGACCTTTCCTGAATACTGTGATATACTGTATTGTAATTTGCTGCTGTATACAATAGTCCCTAGCTCACCAACAGGTTACAGTTTTTATACTGCTATTTATACTTTAGCTTTCTCCCTCTTTACTTCCCCAGGGTTCCTATTCAATACGGCCCCTTGATCACTGCACTGTCCTGGTTTCCCACAGGTGCAGCATTTGGGGGACTGACTGTTAACCCTGTCTAACAGCAGAGAGTACAACTCCTATGAGTCAGCTTGCTCTACTGCCCTTCCCTGGGAGCAGATTGACCCACCTATCCTCCTCACCATTATGTGGGGTTCCAGGGATCAGCAAGGTACCACCTCTAGAATGGAGTATCCCAAGGCCCCTAGGGGTATCGTCACGCCCAACCCTCCCTGCTCTGTCATCGTTGCTGGTCTCCTTCTGGGACTAGTTACCCTCCAAGTGGTAACTGCCCCTACCCATACCGCAGGGGATGACTACGAAAGGACTTCACCCGGCGAGGTGGTGGACTTCACCTTCTCCAATCTCATGGCATACGCTGTGAGACCCTGCTATCTCACATGTGGTCTGGTACCAAGACCCATAATGTATTATACTCGGGTAAGGCGACGCTCAGCCCACATGCCTATGATCAGGAGTTCCTCCTCCAGGGGGCACCTCCTGTGGCTTTTTCTGCTGACACTAGCCCTGGCTGGAGACGTTGAACTTAATGCCGGCCCTACCCCTCAGGCCTCTGCAATTCCTCAGGAATGGTGGCTGGGCAAGGGGTTAAAGGTGGCTCACCTCAACATTCATAGCCTGCTTCCCAATCTGGACAAGCTTGGTGCATGGGTCGCACACTCTACCAGCCTGATATCCTTGCTATAACAGAAACCTGGCTTAAGCCCTCGATTCCTGACTCAATCTGTGCACTACCAGGCTATGAGCTCATACGACTGGACAGGTCTTGCAACAAGAGGGGTGGAGGTATCCTGATATACTTCAGGAGCCACCTTAATGTATCTCTGGTGACTCACCAGACATCCCTACTGTCCCCGTGTGAGCTGCTTCATGTTATGCTTCTACTTGGCAACTCAAAAAAACTACATGTTGTGTGCACCTATAACCCCCCAAAGGGTGGGCTTCAGGGTCTCACCCACCTCCTGGACACTGTTGGCCCTAGTATTGGTGACAATGAACTCCTAATCCTGGGTGACGTGAACTTAAACTGGACTGGTGGAAACGTAAAGCAGTTCGAGCCTTTACTTGCCAGCCTAACCCTGATGCAACTTGTGCAGGAGCCCACCCGTCGGTCGGTTAATGGAGCCTCCAGCTCCCTACTGGACTGGATCCTGTCTAACCGCCCTGAAAGGATCTCCTCAGCAGGAACCCTATCTGACTCCATCTCAGATCAATCCCCGGTCTTCTGTGTATGGAAAATCCCTTCCCTAAAGATTCCTCACAAAATCATCCATATCAGAAACTTCTCCAGGCTCAATCCGGATGCATTCATGGAGGACCTAAGGCTTCCGGACTGGTCAGGGGTATACAGTGCCTCTGACCCCTCTATAGCCCTAACCCAGTTTCTCAATTCCTTTGGGGCCCTGCAAGACAAGCATGCCCCAACTGTAAGATGGAGGGTTAGGGGGTCAGCCACAAAATGGCTACACGGGAGCCTCCTTGCCCTTATGCGGGCGAGGAACAAGTGCTGGGCCCACTTCAAACGTTCCCTTGATCAGACCCTCCTACAACAATATAGAAAACTCAGAAATGAGTGTAAAAAAGCCATCAGGGTCATTAAAAGTGACTTCTGTAAGTCTGCGCTACTCAGCTCTGCAAAGGACCCAAGAAGGTTCTGGAGAAACATAAAAACACTGGTCAGTGGTTCCTCTAACTCTGGATTAACTGACATGATAATTGGAGGAGTTTCCTGCAACAACCCACATACGATTGCAAATGCTCTCAACTCCCACTTCACTGACCTATCTGCCCCCTCCTCACATGTCTCAGCTGACATGAGCGCCAACTGCCCCCTGCCCCCTGCCCCTGGACTGGCAGGAGCCCGACCCCTCCAGACCTCTCTTCTTCCTAAGGGTGGTGTCGAACAAGGAGATGCTGACCCTTCTCTCTGGCCTCTCACAGTACAGCAGTGCTGGCCTAGACAACCTTGAGCCTAAGCTCCTGAAACTTGGAGCCCCTCACATTGCCTCCCCGGTGGCTCACATTCTCAACCTGTCCCTTGCCAAGGGGAAGATTCCTGATATCTGGAAGGTGGCCAGGGTTGTCCCTGTGCTAAAGCAGGGCAACCCTAAAGTCCCCTGACAACTACCGCCGATTGCCATTCTTTCGGCCATCAGCAAGCTACTTGAAAAAGTAGTTGCTGAACAACTCTCTGAATATATTCAAGCCCATGAGTTGCTGTCCCCCATCCAGCATGGTTTTCGTAAAGGGCACAGTACAACCACGGCCCTGATCTCTGTCTCATCCAGTATCAGAGCAGCCATGGATCAGGGAAACTCTCGGAGCTGTGTTCATTGACTTGTCCAAGGCCTTTGACCTTGTTGACCATGACCTGCTCTGTACTCAGATGGGGTCCTTGGCTTGTCCTCTCACCTCTGAAATGGTTAACTGACTACCTGCATGGCAAGTACAGCTGACCAAATTCAACAAAGTCCTTCGGACCCCTACCTGTGACCTCTGGCATTCCCCAGGGCTCAGTCTTGGGACCCTTCTCTTCTCTCTCTTTATCCATCTCCTGCTGTAGTAACCAAATGCAGGGTCACCCTGTATGCGGATGACCTGGTTCTCCTGGCTCACTCCCGGGACACAGCTACCCTCAATCTCCACCGGTCTGAGGACTTTAAGAACATTCAGGCTTGGCTAACCCAACAGAAGTTGGTCCTCAATGTGAAAAAAACACTGGCTATGCTATTTGGTTCATCAGCCAAGATACATGCCTCTCCTGTCCCCCCGCGAATCAGTTGTGCATACAGAACTTCCCTTCACACTGTGACCTCTCTCAAATACCTTGGGGTGACACTTGACCCTCAGTTGGACCTAGGGGGCCATATCCTCAATGTCTGCAGAGCTGTGAACTGCAGCTGGGTCTGGCCTATAGGGCCAAATATAACCTAACCCCTGCTGCTCGCCTGGCTCTTGCTAGGGGAGTACTACTCCCTTCCCTTAGCTATGGTCTCCACCTATTTGCACGTACCTCCAAAACCCATCTCACTCAGTGGCACACGACGTACAACAATATCTGCCATTACGCTCTGGCTGCCCCCGTCCTCACCCATCATTGTGAACTATATGACAAGCTAGGGTGGCTCTCTCCAATGAATCACCTAAACTTTGGACTAGGGTGCCTCGTGAGCAAAATGATCAGTACGGGCTCCCCCACGGGGCTGGCTCAGCTCCTCTCCCCAGCTGACCGATCCTCCTACCCCCTCAGGTACCAAGGCCCAGGGATGCTAAAAGTACCCCCGACCCGCACCCTTATGGGGGATAGGGACTTCGCTGCATGTGCTCCTATGCTCTGGAACACCCTTCCTGAGCAGGTTCGCACTGCCCCTTCCCATCAGTGTCTCCGGAAATCTCTGTGGGGGCATCTGAAGCTGGACTCAGGCTGCGAGTGCCCAAAGCCTCCCTAGCACTATGTCCAAGGTACCGTAACACTAAGGTATTTCTCTTACCTGGAACTCAAACTGAATCGATTCGGTTGATGTTCCTGCCCCAGCTCTTCCTTATGCACTTGTCTATGCTATGTATGTTCAATGCTACTTAATGTTTGCTCATTATGTACTCTACTATTTTCGGTCATACATATGATCCCTATACTGCCTGGTTGTCTTTGTTAACTCAATGTACTAAGTTACCATAGGTACTTGTCTACCTGCTACGTTGTACTGATGTATCTGTAATACCTGTTGTACTCTCCCGGGTCGTTCCTGAAAATAGGCATACAACTTGTCTAGTGTACCTACCCGGTTAACAAAAGCTAAATAAGTAGTAGTATTTCTTTTGTTTTATTTTTGTAAAATTTCTTTTTCTTTGTTTGGAAAGTCATTATTTTTTATTTTTCATATACCTTTCTCCTTTGTTTCTTTTTATTGCCATGTTTCAGTTCAGACCCAGCCTTTCCTTTCACTTTTCCCTTTTTTTTACGCACACCCTCCGCTCCATTCCAGAAAGCTTTTCCTTCTAGCTCCCTCCTGGCTGTGTCATACATTTTTTTTTTTTTTATATTTCTCCTCTGGTGGTTTATTTTGTGGGAGCAACCAGCAGCATGTCCTCCCTCCCTCACTGCTCCATGCCAAGTAGAAACATAGAATTTGTCAGCAAAATAGGACTACTTGGCCCACCCAGTCTGCCCAGTTGGTCCCTGCCTAGTCTATCTCTGTAGAAACTAACTAGTCTCCAGCAACTCTACCTCCTCCCTGACCATTTCCTAATATTGCACTATGTTTATCCTATAAATGCTTGCTTGAATCCCCCTACTGTTTTCGCCTCCAGTACTTCTACTGGCAGTGTATTCCAGGCGTCCATCGCTTTTTCAGTGAAGTAGAACTTTCTCACATTCTTCCTAACCCCCCCCCCCCCAGCTTTATCACATGCCCTCTGGTTCTGGAGTTCTTTCTCATTTGAAAGATGCTCCCCTCCTGCACCCCATTCAGCCCCAGAAGATACTTGTAGAACTCTGTTATGTCCCGTCTCGCTCTCTTGTTCTCCAGGGTGTACATGTTGACATCCCTCAGTCTCTCCTCATATGGCATTTAGGGCAACCCTGCACCAATTTAGTTCCACTCCTCTGGACTGCCTCCAACCTATGTATGTCCTTTCTGAGGTGGGGCCTTCAGAACTGGATACATTGCTCCAGATGGGTCTCATCAGTGAGCAATATAGTGGCAACACCACCTCTCCCACCTTCTGCTGGAGATACAGTGCAGTCTCAATCAAATGAACCCCCAATATATTGACATCCCTATCTAATGGACTGGAAGCATGCCTTCCAAGTGAATACACTCTGAATGTTTTAATCCCAGTTTTACGGACTCCCTATTATCTGAACTAATTTAATTTCTCTCAAGTAGTCTGGATAATTGAGATTGTACTGTACCTCTTACTATGCATCCCAGCATCTCACTGGCCTTACCCACTGCTTTGTCAAACTGCTATGCCACTTTGAGGTCATCAAATATGATAACCCCAAGGTCCCTTTCATGCATAGTGGCTGACAGTGCCTCTCCTCATCCTATACTCACTTCTTGGATTCCTATATCCTGGGTGCATGATTTTGGGCTTCTGGAATTGTACACCAACTGTCATGCTCTTGACCACTCCCCAAGTTTTCTAAGATTCCTACTCATTCTTTATACCCCTTCCTTATCATCTGCAAGAAGGCATGCCTTCCCTTCCAGGTAATCTGCAATGTCACTTAGGAAGACATTGAAGAGGACCGGTCCCAATGCCGAGCCCTGAGGCACCCCACTGGTCACTCTCCAATCATTAGAGTGAGTGTCATTAACCACCACTCTCTGTTGCCTATCAGCTTACCAGTTTTTATCCCAATTCACTACTTTGGATCCCACACCTAGGTTGCTCAATTTCTTAATCGGTCTCCCCTGTGGCACAGTGTAGAATGCCTTGCTAAAGTCCAAATTGGCCACGTCCACTGCCCTCCCATGATCTATTTCCCTGGTCACCCAATCAAAGAAATTGATCTGATTCATGTGAATATATGCTGCATTTTGACTTGCAGCCCATTGGATTCAGATACTCTATCATTCATTCCTTTCACAGTGTTTCCATTAATTTCCCCACCACCGAGGTGAGGCTCACTGATCTATAGTTACTAGCCTCTTCCCTGCTATCACCTTTATGTAAAGGGACCATGTCTGCTCTCCTGCAGTCCTCCAGAACCATACCTGATTCCAGTGAAATGTTGAATAAGGTCGTACTTGGGCAACCAGCTCAGTACTCTTGGGTGTATCCGATCCAGTCCCATAGCATTGTCCACTTTCAAAGTTGCAAGTTCTTTCAGGATTCTTTTTCAGAAAATGGGCTTGAGTCTACCTACCCTCCCCCTTTGTTCCTTCTAATCACTAGAGTCTGCTCCACCCCCAATGTGAAGACTAAGCAGAAGTACACTCCGAGGATGTCTGATTTTTCTTGGTCCTCTTCTTTACAGTCTCCTTCTGCCACCCTCCTTATCCTTCCCATGCTTTTCTCTTCTTACTTATGTACCTGAAGAAAGTCTTACCGTATCCCCATTTGCTACCTCTTTGACTATCCTTTCCTCTGTCAGTGCCTTTACTCTTCTCACTGCCTTACCTGCTTCCCTCTGTTTTACGTGTTACACCACCCTGTCTTCCTTTTCTTATACCTCCTGAATGCCACCCTTTTTGTCTTCACCACAGTTTCTACTTCTCTGGAGTACTATAAAGGTCTCTTTTTCCTTTGGCTTTTGCTCACTTCCTTCATACAGAGGCTGGTTAACTAAATTATACCCTCCCTTATTCTTTCCCCACTGTTCTGCTACCCCTCCCTGGCATTCTCCCCCTACTAGGCAGTTTCTGAGGCAGTATCCCATTTCCTTAAAATTCACCAGTCTAAAGTCCAGGACTCTTGTCCTTGTGTGGTTTGTCTCTGATCCTGTCTTAATGTTAAACTACACTGTATGGTGATCACTGGTTCCTAAGGAACTGCCCACTGTGACGTCTGCATTGATGTCCCTGTTTTTAAGCACCAAAAGCTGCACTGCCCCATCCCTAGTGGGTTTGTTGATTAGTTGCCTGGGAAAGGCCCTTGAAGAGAGTCAAGGATGGCCCTGCTCTTAACTGAAACTGCAGCTGGAAGGCTCTAACCTACATCTGGTAAACTGAAGTAACCAATTACTAACACCTCCTCCTCCTTATTTGTCATCCTGATGATGTCCTCCAAATATGCCTCATCCAACTCCTCTTCCTGTGCTGTTGGTCTGTATATGCCACCCCAGTGCCTGTCTCCAGGGTGACCCACAGAACCTCTAGTCCTTCCTTTTCCTCCAGGTGCCCCGCAGTTCCATGCCTTGATTACTTGCCTCACATATGGTAAAACCCCTTCTCCCTTCATCCCTTTCCTGTCTCTCCAGATCAGAGAGTAGCCTGGCATTGCTACATCCCAGTCATGGTTGTTAGTGCACCCTAATTCCATTATAGCCACCAAACCAAGGCATCCCTCCTACATGATGAACAACTGCAATATCACACCTGCTTGCTGGCAAAAAAGGCCCTATCTGGGTTATGCCCTCCCAGGGTCACTACACCCTTGCAACAGGCCTCCTGACTGGCACTCACCCGTAATGCCACTAAAGCCACCTTCCAAGTACCTAGAGCCAGGACCTCACTCTGCCAAAGATCCTTTGACCATAGAGCACCTGCCTGGTATAACTCTCTCCCTGCGAACATCACAAACATCCCCAGAATTGGCCTGTTCAAAATAGCCCTACGCAAATACCTTGTTGATAATCAGAGCTGTACTTGTCCCGAATAGTACCTCCCAGAGTACCCCTGAACATCCCAACCTACTAAGCACTGGTCTCTGTCACAGAGTACGAATAAGCCTTGTATAGTTAGTGCATCTTGTGTTTGCTTTATTGTTTTACACCTTGTATCTCACCTGTATTGTTACCAATGTCTCACCTCATATTTTATTTGTCCACCCTCCCTGCGACGAGGTACCTTTGTAAATGAGTCTCTGACTCAAAGGTTGTAAATCTGATTGTATGATTGCCTTCAGGTCTGGAATCTTATTTCCCAGACTCTTTGCATTGGTGCACATGACTGTCCATACTTTACTACCACATACCTGCCTTCCTGCTTTCTCCCCCCACCTGTGCTGTTTTCTGAAGATTCCCTTGACACTCTTCTTCCTTTGTTACCCTTTCTATTACCTGTCTTCTTTACTACTCTAATCTTGCTATCATGATTTATAACCCACTTGTCTTCCACCTCCCCCCATCTTCCTGCATCCCTACCCTGGAACACCTTCTTCCCCTTGGGCCCTCATCCTTGTTGTCTTATTATATAAGGGCAGACAATCTTTGCCTCCTCTGTTATTACAGCCTCCCCTCCCTGGCTAGTTTAAATGCTCATCTAAGTAGCATTTAAACCACACACTAAAGACAGTGGTTCCCCTCCTGGAAGGATGCAGACCATGTCCCCTATAGAGACCCATACCCTCCCAGGCTATTACTCAGTCCCAATGTAGCTGAAGCTCTCCTCCAGTTGTTAAAACCATGGTGCAGAATGCTCTTTCCTCTCCTCAGCCATACACAGGTAACACCTCTGCAAATGCCATCACATGTGCTACCTACTTTAAGCCCCTCCTCAGGTCCCTGAAATTACCTTGCACTACCTCTACCCTATCCGTTGCCATGTCATTTGTCCATAGGTGAACAATGACATCCAGCTCCCTTCCATCTCCTGCCACCCTAGGAATCCTCTGGATCTGTTCTCCATCCCTCCTGGCTGAAGCACAAGAGAAGCACTTCACCTTCCTCTCACATCCACTATCCACTACCAGGTCTATTCCCTAATGATAAAGTCCCCACCAGCAGTGCTTCCTCCTGAGCCTTCCTCCCTCCTTGTGGTGTACCCTTCTGAGGACTTCCACCTCTTCCCTTCCCCCTGGCTGCTCCATCCCACCAGTATGGTGAAGGAAATGTGCAGTGGTATGGGCTGAGGAGTGTGTTTCCTTCCTGCCACTTCCACCCTCCTGGAGCCAACCAAGGTTCAACTGCTCTGCCTAGGCATTCTCTGGGGGAGCAGCATCAGACTTGGTGGCCCCTGGGTGGGTCAGAAGGTTCTCAGCACCCTTGCCAGATTGGCTTAGAGTCCAGCAACCCCTGCCCTCAACACAGAGAAGTGAGTGCAGTGGTGCAGCACTGTGGTCTCCAGATGGCGTCTCAAAATACTGCAGCTCCACACCTTTTCACTGAACCACTCCTATGCTCTTTCCTTTCTTAACCATTTTGCCTGTTGCCTGTTTTATGTGTTGAACATAGAGGTGGGCAAAAGTAGATTTATCCACCATAGCGGAACTTCTGCAAAATTTTGCAGCCTTTGCAGAAACCTTCTGAAGATTTTTGGCAAAATTACACCCTGTTCTGTTCACCTAGACATGGAAAAAAGAAAAAAAAGTAGCATGTGGTGTGGTGTCCAGTGCCGCCCCCCCCAAGCCCTGCCCAAAATAAAAAATATAAAATCCCTGGTGGCTAGTGGTCACTCCCCCCACCTGATTACCTGCACCAAATTAAAAAAATATATCCCTGTAATCCCTGGTGGCTAGCAGTCCCTACCCCACCCAATCACCCACCCCATTTCAAAAAATTCCCCCATAATGCCTTGTGGTTAGCAGTCCCTACCCCCACCCAATCACCACCCCATATTTCAAAACCCCTGTAATCCTGGTGGGTAGTGGTCCCTCCCCCACCATTACCCACCACGGCCACATCATACCCTTCAGTCCAACACCCCCATCCTGAACACTCCATCATATACGAGAAAAAAATCAACGACAAACATTTCTCCCTGGTGGTCTAGTGACCTTCCCTCCTGCCTGTCCCTGATCTGCAAATGAAATGTTTCTTCCCTGGTGGTCTAGTGTAACCCCTGCCCCCGCCCTACAGGCAATGTCCCAGCACACCCCCGATCCCAAACCTGTGTGGGTGACCAGCACAGTGCTCCTCTCTCCTCCTGCTGGCAGCCCACTGAGCTATCAATAAATGAGTGCATGCTTGTACAGAAGCATGTACTCGATCATTATGAAACTCCAGTGGAGTTACCAGCCATGTGAAGAGAAGAGGGCTGTGCCAATTGCCCACTCATGTTTGGGATGGAGAGTGGAGCAGTGGGGTAGTGGGACATTGCCTGCATTTGTGGGGGGTGGGGGAGTACACTAGACCACCAGGAAAGAAATGGTAATTCATGTATTGGGGATAGGGAGGGAGGGTCACTAGACCACGAGGGAGAACTGTTTTGTTGTTAATTTATTTCTCACTATACAGTGGGGAATTGGGATTTTGGTGTTAACTGGAAGAGCATGATCTGGTTGGGTGGGTGATTGGTTGGGGGGAGGGTCCACTAACCACCAGGGATTAGAGGGGAAGTTT
This sequence comes from Neoceratodus forsteri, assembly GCA_016271365.2. NCBI lineage: Eukaryota > Metazoa > Chordata > Ceratodontiformes > Ceratodontidae > Neoceratodus > Neoceratodus forsteri. Next base: position 785,028,363 of record CM028137.1, read on the forward strand.
GTTAAATATGGGGTGTGTGATCAGGAGGGGAGAGGGACTGCTAGCCACCGGGGAATTAACTGAATTGTATTTCAGGCATGGCAGCAATGCAGGGGAGGTGGAATTTCCACAAACGTTCGTAATGAATTTCTGAACTTTTGCAGAAGAAAAAGTCTGACTTTTACTTCAATCTGCCAGCTAAAGTTTTTTTTTGCAGACCTCTAGTTGAACCTTTCTGTACCTTTCTGCCTCATTTCTATGTCTTAGTCTTTCTACCTCTTCTTTTACCTGTTTGAAGTGTATTTGTTACCCTACCCTGGATAGGGTGTCTCGTACTTACAGCACTGTGATATCTCCTACCTAGGTCAGGTGTTCCTCTTGCAGAGATTGTTGTGATCTGGAACTGTGGATGCCTGCAGAAGTCATAAGATGGATGTTCCATTCCTGCACTGTCTCATTTACATGCTGGGACACAAGTGTGATGGGAAACACTGGGCAAGAAAGTCTTTTGTTGTGCTCCTGTTAGAAGGCACTAAGCCTCTGGAAGCTCCACCCCTCAATCACACACCTGATTCACAGTGCTTTCTTTATCAATTCATCCCCAAGATTAATATCCTGAGCTAGGTTTACCACACTACTTGTTACAAATGCAATGGCAGGTTGCAAAATGCCCCAAACACTGACTAAAAATCTCTTTTCTGCCTACTTAACTGTAGGTACACCACTTCAGGAGATTCCAGGGGGCACGTATATGGGGGTATAAGACCACATTTCCACTTCAGAATTATTGCAAAAAAAGAGGTGGAAATAGAATTGAGATGCTTGCAAATGAACAAAGTGAGTGGCTTGGATGGGGTGGAAGTGAGATTCTTGAAATTAGGAGCAGACATAGTTGCACCAATTGTGGCATACCTGTTTAATTGGAGTCTCTCTGTTCCTCACCTTCCCCTGAAGCTTGGAAGCAGGGGAAAATAATCCCAATTTTTAAGGGAGGAGACTCCAAAATACCTACAAATTATTGACCTATAACCCTTCTTCCCCTGCTATCAAAAGTCCTAGAAAAGATGGTACACAAACAGTTAAATCAATACTTGGGACAATACAACTTGCTAACCAATAGTCAGCATGGATTCAGGGTGGGAAGGTCCATGGACACAGCCCTGGTTGACTTCACTAATTTAGTGGTTACATTCATGAACAAGGGAAGGGACAAGGGCTGTGTTCGTGGACCTTAGTAAGGCCTTTGACCTAGTAAGTCATGGGACCATGCTACAGAAACTGAATGAAATAGGAGTACACAATGAACTCCTAGAATTGTTTAGATTTTATTTTTCAAACAGTAAACAATGCGTATCACAAGGGAATAGTTCATCAATCCTAAGAATAGTATCAAGAGGCATCCCCCAGGGATCAATATTAGGTCCCTTGCTTTTTAACATTTATGTTGATAAAATACCAGATGTGATGAGGCACAGTGAGGTCAGGCTGTATGCTGATGACACAGTGTTGGTGGCATCAGCTGATAGCCTGGCCTCACTGAACCAAAAATTACAAGAAAATCTCAGAAGAATGGAATGATGATTTGAGACCTCAAGTCTCTTGATGAATAGAAAGAAGATGCAAGGAATGGTCTTTTCATCTAGCAAAGGTTAACATAAAATGCAAAATCTAGATATCAAATTTAATAATGGGCAGAAGATTGAGAATACAACATGTTATAAATACTTGGGAATCCTAGTGGATAACAAACTAACCTACAAGGGGCATATTGATTCAATGACAAAGAAAATAAATCAAAGGCTCGGAGCATTAAGGAGAATTTCAAATTGGTTTACAGATAAAACTAGAAAGAATAAAGTGAACTTACAAGATCAAATGGACAGACTGGGTGGGCCACAGGCCCTTATCTGCTGACAGTGTCTATGTATCTATATAATACAATTACTCCTCCTGAGTTTAGAATATAGATGTAAGATGTATAAAAATGCCAGCAAAAAGTTATTATGTAAAGTAGACCAGGCATATTACAGACTTGCCAGGTTTGCAAGCCACAGCCCCTTTGGTACATACCATTGTTTAATTTATCAAAAACTGGATTGGCTTGGACCAGAGAAAAAAAGAATGTTCAACTGGCTGTCATGGGGCTTTAAATTATTAAAGACTGAAATTGTACATTCCTTGAGAAATCTAATGTCACCCAGTAGAAATAAGTATAACTTGAGAACACACGATATTAGTCTGGTGCAGTCTAGAATCCGTAATAGCTCTGGAGAAAACATGATGCAAACATCACTGGCCAAGTCATGGAAGGACTAAAACCTGAAATAAAAGCCCAAAACTCCATAAACAAGTTCCAAAATGCACTAAGGAAGTCTCTGCAAACACCTTGTAAATGCTACATATGATGTAATTTTATATTGTTTCCAGTGTAAGTTGCAACATACATATTGTATTTCTTCTCATTATTGTTTTAACTGTTCTTAAGTCTTGTCTGTACCTTGTACAGGGCATTCTTTGAAAATAGGGACTCGTCCCTAAATGTACAGTATGTACCTGGATAAGTTATTATCTTCTGATCATCCAATATCTCAAATTTTGCTTCTTAGTGGGGGACTAAATAGGAAGACTTTAAATAGATCAGTTCATTTGAACAAAATTTTGCCGAGTAAATGTTTGAACAGATTTGGGGATAGGACAATTTCAACTAGGGCAGCAGCAGTATGGAATCTACTTCCTTCATCAGTGCGAGCGATCTCAGACCACTCTAATTTTTCTCAAGTTATTAAGAAAACTGTTGTACATACTTGTAAATGCTTCAGTTGATCTATTGTTATTATTGTGCTATGTTTACTAGTGCTTATTTGTATAAGTCTGTATGTTATGCTGTGTAAATATTGTTACTTTATTATCTGTATGTTTGCAACTGAGGTATCCTCACTGGACTGCCTTGTAAACAGGATATACATCCTAATGACATGATTCCTGTTTAAAAATTAAATTTTACTACTACTTTTTTTTTTACTAATGCTAACCCAGAGATTGAGGTTCTTCAAAATTGTGAATAACTTCAGGGCTAGCCCTGTAACAATGTTTTTCAAGTTGCCTTTGAAATGTACTGCAGGCCATCGGGCCTAGGATTACAAATACCAGTTTGTCTAAGAGTTCAGCCACATAGTTCTTTCATTAATGTTGAGACACATTTGCATGGCTAAAGAGATAAATCAAATCATTTGTTTATGTGCACCAACACCAGTCAACCAGCTGCAATGTGCATCAGGCCCACAACTGTACGAGTCTGGGTACCCAGTGAAGCTAATTGGGGGTATATACCTGTAATTGGACTGTTAATTTTGGGAACTGTATCTAAATTGTGCCATGCTGGTGGGAGGTGGGATTTCCATTTGTTAATGTGTTTTAAAGTTAAAAGCATCCTGCATAACCAAACCTTTAATTTGCACTACCTTATTGCCTTAAATAGCCACATAATAAAAAGGGTTTACTGTTATTTCAATACCGTCCATGAGTGTACTATTACTGGATGCAATATCACTGTGTCTAACCTTACAGAGTATTGCTGTTGTTGCTTGCTATTCTCCACAGATAACTGAAGGTCTCGGCAATAGCCAGAACCTGTTTGATAAGTGCAGCCAGCATGAGCATATTATTAGCTTTAGCCATTAATTGTATCTCTTTAGCATATTTAAATTTCTGTGTGTTAATCCATGTGTGGGACCACAGTGTGGGAAGAGGGTAGGTGTGATATCCCAGGGGATTATACTAGCTTGTCATCAGACCCACTTATCCTTTTACTCTAGGTGGAGGCACTGCACTAATTATCTGTCTTATGGCAATGAACCCCTTTTTTTCCATCAGACAGCCCAGGCCCCCTCAACTTTTATTGTGGTCATCAGGCAGAGATAGTAGCCCATCAGTACATTGTGCCTGGGCTACATCTTTGAAGGCACTGCTGGGATCTCCTGTTTACCAGTTGGGCCTCACATGGCTCTCGTTACTTGTATGGACAGTGCCCCTAGTCCACATCCTGATCTTCCCTCCAGCAAAATGGCTTGCTGTCACTTGCTTGGTCAATGTGAAGGAGAAGATATAGATCCACAGAAAGCTGTTCTGCTCTTAGGCATACCTCAGGGTACTGATAAAGGCAAAATAGAAGAGGCCCTCTCAGGAATAAAATGCCTTGGCAAAGTTGTTGTTAGAGGCTGAAATGGGGACTTGACCACCCAAACCTTAACTGCTTTTGTAGAATGCAGCAATACAGTGGATGTTACAAAAGTGCCTGGGGTCATTGTTTTGGAGGGGGCCAGTGTGGCATGGAAAGTGGTAACCAAGGACAGTGCAACAACTAAGTCTGAGGGGTCACCCAAATCTGAAAGACTTAATGAGAAACTAGATAAATTGCTGCAAGCAGAAGGTCAAATTTTAGACAACTTGCAAAAGTTGTTTGAAACTCCTGGAAGTACCCCGCCCAGAGTGCTAAACTTGTCTATGTACCCCCTGTTAACCATGACTCTCACCACAGATTATGAATGTTCTCTGGTACCCAGCCCACTCCTAATGGGGAAGATGACCTGGAGACTTGGATGGACTATGCCTCACCTCTTGTGCAAGAATGGCAATGTACTGAGGTTGAAAAGGAAGAGAATTATGGAGAGTCTGTGGGGGTCTGTATTAGAAGCCATTTGCTTTCTGATATCTACAAATCCTGATACTTCTGCTCAAGAGTATCTTGCCACTCTAGAAGGTATCTTTGGTATTATGGACCCTGCTGAGAATTTAATGTGGAGATTCAAGTCAACTGAACAGTGTTAGGGAGAGCCCCTATCTGTTTATGTGACTTGGCTGGAAAAAGTCCTACAGAAAGCTGATAGAATGGGAGGTGTGGCCTCTACTGAGGTAAACTGTGTGAGACTGGACCATATTTCAAAGTTTGCTCATTACTCTAGAGTACTAATTTTGAGGTTGAAGCTACAAGATCGGATATTGCATATTGTTGGCTGATGAAAGAGATAAGGGAGGCTGAAAATGAGGATGAACTCTGGAACCCATATGCGGGCTCCACAAGAGTAGCCAGTGCAATGGAGAAAGAACCTGCAAATGATCCTCAAGAACTCAAAGACTTATTAAAAGAGCTGTGAGAACTAAGGGCAAGTATTGTAACTCCTTTAGATATTGCTAAGGGTCAAATTCCAGGCAAAGTCGTACTGAAGACTCTAGTGAACAGCATTTACGAACATACAAAATTTGCCAGCAGATAAAGGCCTAGAGGTCTATCAAGGCTGCTCGAATGTGCAGCTAGCACCCCTTATTCTACAGCTGCCCCTCCCTTCCACCCTTCCCCTTCATTGACCCTCCCCCTTGTCCTGTCCCATCCCCTTTTGAAGCAGTCCACTGTTCTACTGGATACCACTTCTGCAGGTAACGCATTCCACCTAGCCACCTCACTCTGTAAAAAAGTGTCTCCTCATCTCCCTCCTGAACCTTCCTCCCTCCAGTCTCATATCATGGCCCCTGGTGTCCCTCCCCTCCCTTATTTTGAACAGCCCCTCTGTACCTGTCTTGTTTATTCCTTTCATGTACTTAAAGGTTTCAATTATGTCCCCGTCCCTCCTCTCCTCCAGCGAGTACATGTTCAACTCCCTCAGCCTCCTCTCGTATGATAAGTCCCCCAGCCCCCTGATCATCTTTGTCACCCTGCGCTGCACCTCCTCCAGTAAATTAATGTCCCTCTTCAGATATGGGTGCCAGTACTGCAAGCAGTACTCCAGATGCGGTCTAACTAATGGCCTATACAGTGGCAGAATCACCTCCTCCCTCCTTGAGGATATATCCCTTGCAATACAACCCAGCATTTTGTTGGCCTTTGCAGCTGCCTTCCTACATTGTGCCAAGTTGTTCATTGACCCTGTAATGAGCACCCCCAGATCCTTCTCCTCCTCTGTCTGGGCTAGCTGCACTCCCCCGAGCCAGTAACTCCTCCTTGGGTTCTTCATCCCAAAATGCAGCACCTTGCACTTTTTGGCATTAAACCCCAGTTGCCAGGTGTCTGACCAGGTTTCAAGCTTTGCCCGATCATCCTGCAACCCCTGCCATCCCCCTAGGTCATCCACCATCATTCCTACCTTAGTATCATCAGCAAACAGACTGATCTTGCTCTTGATGTCCAATGATATGTCTGCAATGAATATCCCAAACAACACTGGTCCCAACACCGAGTCCTGTGGAACACTGCTCATCACTACCTTTGGGTGTGAGAGCTCCCCACCCACCACCACCCTCTGTTGCCTTCTCTGAAGCCAGTTCCCTACCCATCTCACCAGCTTTGCACCTGCCCCTGTGCCTACTAACTTTCTTCCCAGCCTTCCATGTGGCACTGAGTCGAATTCCTTACTGAAGTCCAGATACAGGACATCCACTGCATGGCCCCTGTCCAGTTGCTAGTTAACCAGTCATAGAACTCCACCAGGTTGGTTTGGCAGGATCTGCCCCGTATGAAGCCATGCTGTCTGCTGTCTTGTAGTCCTTTGGCCTCTAGGAGGGCCACCAGCCTCTCCTTCAGGATAGTCTCCATTAGCTTACCCATGATGGATGTGAGGCTCACTGGTCTGTAGTTTCCCGGTTCATTCTTGGGGCCACTCTTGTGGAGGGGCACTGAATGAGCCATCCTCCAGTCCTGAGGTACACACTCCGAGTGTAGTGAGACATTAAATAGGTCTGCCAAAGGTCCTGCAAGGACCTCTGCCAGCTCCTTCAGTACCCTGGGGTGGATGCCATCTGGGTCTGGCGCCTTATCCATCCTCAGTGCCTTCAAATCCTCCCAAACTCTGCCCTCCATGATTTCCCCATCTGTCACCCCTTTTTCTGCCATTTCTCCCCTCTTGGTTGTCACCCCCCCTCTTCTCTTTAGTAAATACTGAGCAGAAGTACTCATTTAGTGCTTCTGCCTTATTGCTCCTGCTTCCACCCAACCCCCTCCTTTCTAATCCTTACTATGTGGTCCTTACAGCTCCTTTTCTCCCTGTTGTACCTAAAGAAGGCCTTCTCCCCCTTCTTAATGCCTTGTGCCAGCCTGAGTTCTGTAGATGCCTTGGCTCCCCTTACTGCCCTTGTCACCTCCTTCAATTCTGTCAAGTACTCCTCCCTGTCCTCCCCCTCCCTGTTTTCTTGTACTTCCTAAAGGCAGCTCTTTTCCTCCTTACCTTTTCCATGACCTCCTTGCTCAACCAGATTGGTTTCTTAGTCCTAGCCTTCTTGCTCTGGGCCTTGCAGCAGATTTTGGTTGCCTCGACTATCCCCAGCTTTATGAGCTCCCACCTCTGGTTAGTGTCCATACTAGATTGAATTCTGGCCAGGTACCCTTTAACCACTTTCCCCATCCTCCCAAAGTTGGCCCTCCTGAAGTCCAGCACTCTTGTGCCAGATTCCACTCCTTCCTTGCCCATATCCAATGTGAGCCATACTGAGTGGTGGTCACTCCCTGACAGCGGTTCCTCCACTGCAAGTTCTCTCACAAAGTCCTCATTTGCCAGCACAAGGTCAAGGGTATTCCCTAACCTGGTTGGTTCACTGACCATTTGCAGCAGGAAGCTGTCCTGGAAGGCATCCAGCAGTACCTGCTCCCTTCTGTTCCTGGTTGTTGAGGTACTCCAGTCCACTCCTGGCATGTTGAAGTCCCCCACAGTCACCACACTACCCTTCTTGCAGGTCCTTCTGATCTGTCCCACTAGTTCCCTGTCTAACTCCTCTGTCTGAGATGGCGGCCTGTACACCACTCCCATTCTAAGAATCCTATATTTGGAATCCTGGATTTGAATCCAAAGTGACTCTATACTACCCTCCTCCCCTTCCTCCCTTACACACTTCAGTCCTTCCTTCACATATAGTGCCACACCCCCTCCTTTCCCAATCACCCTGTCCCTACAAAATAACCTGTACCCTGGTACAGACAGGTCTCAGTCATTGTATTGGGTGGCCCATGTTTCTGTGATGGCTGCAATGTCCACCTCTCCCTCTGCCATGAGCACCTGTAACTCTGCAGTTTTCCTTCCAAGGCTCCTAGCATTAAGGGTAACCATTTTCCACCCTCCCCCCCATCCTGGCCTCCTTTGCTAGCATCACCAATAGTACTTGCCATTTGTCCTTTGTCACTGTTATGGGGGTAAGCTCATATGGTTTCCCATCTTGCGGTCTCTGCATGTCTCTTGCCCAATTGCCACCCCCCCACTCCTAGTTTAAATTCCTTACTTCCTCTATGTACTCCTCCATCCACTGTTTCAACACTTTCTTTCCCTCCTCACTCAAGTGTAGTCTGTCCTTGGCATACAGACTATTGTCCTCCCAGGTCCCTCCCCACCCCCCAATGGCCCATACCCTTTAGCACAACACCAGGTTCTTAGCCATCCCTTAAATTCATCTATTCTCAGCTTTCTTGTTGTTTCTCAGTAAGGGGTGTCACAGCTCAAGCCTCCATTATGGGAAACAACAGTGAAATTCAGAAAGAGATGAGTGAATTGAGATCTCTGGTAAATGTACTTTGCAAAGTCCTGTGCTCAGCTGCAACAGTGGAAGAGGTCTGGCCAAAATAGTCGAGTGCACCATACCTTCTGTTGTCCAAATCAGCCTGCTAATGAGAAGCCTGTGGAGGAGTCAGCTTACCCTCTTCCTTCCAGACAAAGCATATTTTGTTATCACTGTGGGTAGGACAGACACACTAAGTGAGAACAAGAATGCAAATCCTAGAGCACTTAAGAAAAGTGACAAAAAAGTTGTTGAATAAGGTGAAGCAGCAAGGGAACAGTGTTGACCCCCCTACTAAGCCTCCATCTAACCAATCTTTTGCTAAGTCATCTGTCAAGACTCCTGCAAATGTGCCATTTGAGTTAAAAGAGTCGGTGGGAATCTCTACCAAGACCACCGTTCATATAGAAGGGATACCTGTGCATGCTGTGTTAGATAGTGACTCCCAGGTAATGATCATCCTTAAGAACTGTTATGATCAACACCTATCCCATTGTGAATTGTTGTCAGTTGAAGGATTGAAAGTGTTGGATCTGAGCTACAAGAGTTATCCTATCTTGGCTATCTTAAGGTATGGATCTATTTTCTGTCATCTGTAGCAGGCGTGGGAGATCCTGTAGAGACTTTGGTGCTGTTATGTCCAGAATCTGGGATGTATGATGGTATACCGGTACTGATAGGCACTGATGCCCATATGTTTTGTCACTTAGGACAGTTATGCTAAGAGAGAATGACTAAAAAGACTGGCATACAGATTTAGTCTTTGCTGTATTGGTCCTTGTAAGAACAGATCCAGAAGCAAATGATTTGATACCTTTTATTGGACCATCGATGTAACAAAAATAACAAAGTGCTTTAGCTTTCAGACCAACCCAGTCCTTACTCAGAAGCTTAATGAGGGTATGTTAGGACTCTTGTCTCACATACCTAGTGTGCATTCACTTCTAACTAGTTATCCTACCCTGGAGAGGGTGGAAGTTTTATTTCATTGTGATTCTATTCAGAATCCTTGGACTGTTACTGCACATATGGTAGTATGATTATACAGTGTAGCATTTTTGAACTCTGTACATATTAGGATGCATAATCTCTTTTACTTGAAGGTTCATGACAAGTTTATTTCCTTTGGGTAACAATTGAAGTGATTGCTGTGAATGGTGGTGCATTAGGTGTGTATGTGTGTGTATGCTATCTTCCTGGGGGGGGATTTAATTCCTATGATTTCTTATTCAGATTCCTTAGATATTTTCAGTACACTAAGTTGAAATCTGAATATATCAGATTGCATGGTCTTAATTTCTTGGTGGTCCTTGACAAGCAGCTTTTTGTTTGGCTCTTATACTGCCAATTTATATTATCATGTATAAACTCCTGTTACAACACTAAAGGCCTTAAGGTTTATGAAGCACAATAACCAGTGTGAGAGTATAGTTGGGTGTTGTTTCCAGCTTAGTTTTACATTCCATATAGTGTGAAACTATTGCTCACATTAGGTAAACTTTACTTTAAACGCTTTGCATACCATGTATATTTACATTTTGTAGTTCTATTTTGTTTGGCTTGGTTTCAACTTACAATTATGTCACATTTTAGCATGTCTTTAATCTGAGTGGGTTTTGACTCACAATTGGGCTATACAGGTCTATGCTCCAGATTTTCTTATCTTATCTGATGGTATCTCCAAGTCATTTTAATTTATGTGCAGTGTACTCCATGTGTGTTGTTATGCTCAAAGCACATCTGACCTTTAGGCCTTTTCAGCTGAAATTGAACTGGTACTTTTCAGCTTCTCTGATGTTTCTTGTTTTATTTTTTAAATAAGTATTTTAAACCAATGGGAATTTTTTCTGGTTTTTTTTCTACATGATCTGGGTGCTAAAATTATAGGATTTTCTAAATAACTGTCATTAAGCTTCCGAGGAAGGACTGGGTTGGTCCGAAAGCTAAATCACTTTGTTCTTTTTGTTACATCTATGTTGGTCCAATAAAAGGTATCAAATCATTAGCTTCTGGCTCTAAAAAGACTGGAAGAGCCCTCCATATTCATGCCATGGTAAAGAAGGCATAGGAGCTACAAATGCAAACTGAAGTTGATGATAAAGATGGTCTCTGTGGGAATAGTGTGGAGAAAAGCTCCTGCAGAGATCCGACTACTACCTAATGCAGAGTGCAGCATCAATGGAGAAGTATGCTAAGAAAGATGTCACTAACCAGATATTGATGTTAGATACCCTGGATGAACATGAGTTACCCAAAGGATTGCTGGTTAAGCCAAGTGTACCTTCCTGTTCAGGCCCATCACCTATGCCAGATGTATTACTGTCCAAGTAGGAACATCATTGACTGGGACATTGTAGTTTGTAGAGGCCATACTATAGCATAAGTCTCTTGTGCTGATATGGCTGTGCAACCATCTGCCAATAAGAAGAGGGATGCTGGTGAAGAAACTGCTGATATGTTCAGTTTTGGAGATTTGCCTATCCTGGATGAGTGGCAAAACTATATAAGACAAAACTGGCTAAGAGGTCTGAAGTTTTTTTCTTTTTAAAGAATGGGACATGGGATTTTCTAAATAACTGTCATTAAGCTTCCGAGGAAGGACTGGGTTGGTCCGAAAGCTAAATCACTTTGTTCTTTTTGTTACATCTATGTTGGTCCAATAAAAGGTATCAAATCATTAGCTTCTGGCTCTAAAAAGACTGGAAGAGCCCTCCATATTCATGCCATGGTAAAGAAGGCATAGGAGCTACAAATGCAAACTGAAGTTGATGATAAAGATGGCCCTGTGGGAATAGTGTGGAGAAAAGCTCCTGCAGAGATCCGACTACTACCTAATGCAGAGTGCAGCATCAATGGAGAAGTATGCTTAAAGAAAGATGTCACTAACCAGATATTGATGTTAGATACCCTGGATGAACATGAGTTACCCAAAGGATTGCTGGTTAAGCCAAGTGTGCTTCCTGTTCAGGCCCATACCTATGCCAGATGTATTACTGTCCAAGTAAGGAACATCATTGACTGGGACATTGTAGTTTGTAGAGGCCATACTATAGCATAAGTCTCTTGTGCTGATATGGCTGTGCAACCATCTGCCAATAAGAAGAGGGATGCTGGTGAAGAAACTGCTGATATGTTCAGTTTTGGAGATTTGCCTATCCTGGATGAGTGGCAAAACTATATAAGACAAAACTGGCTAAGAGGTCTGAAGTTTTTTTCTTTTTAAAGAATGGGACATGGGATGTGTCTCAGGAGGTGAACACCACATTCGTTTACATGATGATAGACTTTCAAAGAGAGATCTAGGAGGTTAGCGTCTGCTGATATAAATGATATAAGATGCCATTTGCAAGAGTTGTTGGCTCAGGACATCATTCTAGAGTCCAGAAGCCCATACGCTTCTCCAGTTATAGTGGTGTGGAAAACGAATGGGGCTGTATGAATGTGTGTTGATTACAAAACTCTTAACAAAAGAACAATCTCTGATCAGTACACCATGCCTCATATACATGATGCTTTAGACTGCTTGAATGGGAGGAAGTGGTTCTCCGTGTTGGACCTATGGAGTGGCTATTATCAAATACCAATGGCACCCGAAGACAGAGAAAAGACTGCCTTTACTTGTCCTTTAGGTTTCTATGAATTCTTGAGAATGTCCTGGGGGATATCAGGAGCCCCTGCCACTTTTCAAAGGCTTATGGAAAGAGCAGTTGGGAATATGAATCTCCTTGAATATCTAGTATACCTAAATTACATCATAGTCTTTAGAAAAACATTGCAGGAGTATGAAGCTTGCTTATTCAAGGCTTTTGACGACTTGGAAGAGTTTGGGATCAAGCTATCAATAGACAAGCATCAATTCTTCCAGAGCTCAGTGAAATATGTAGGACATATTGTGTCTGCCTAGGGCATTCAGATTGATCCCAGTAAGCTGGAAGCACTAACCAGCTTTCCTAAGCTAACAAATCTGAAAGAATTACAAAGGTTTCTGGGATTCTGTGACTATTATCATAGATTTGTTAAAGACTGCACCAGGGTGGTCCAACCCTTGCTGAATCTAACTCAAGGCTACCCTCCCATTCACAAGAAAACTAAAAATCTTACTGCAGATGACAAGCTAAAGTCTTACTACAAGTCCAATGAACCTTTTGGAGCCAGGTGGACCACTGAGTGTGATGCTGCTTTTAAGGAAATAAAATATACTGCCTAACTCATGCACCTGTGTTAGCCTATACTGACCCCTACAAACCTTATATATACTTCATTCAGATGCTAGTCTTAGTGGCTTGGGGGCTATACTTTATCAAGAATATGCTGAAGGAATGCTGCCTGTTGCCTTCACCAGCCAAAGTCTGTCTAACTCAGAAAGAAAGTACCCTGTTCACAAACTTGAATTTTTGGCACTTAATTGGGCCACTGTTGAACAATTTCATGAGTATCTTTATAGAGCCAAAATCTTGGTGAAGACTGACAATAACCCATTAACATATGTTCAGACTAGTGCCAAATTAGACATTGCTGGCCATAAGTGGCTCTCAGCATTGTCAGCACATGATTATTCCATAGAGTACCATCCTGGGTTAAATCACATTGATGCAGATACTCCTTCCAGGTGCCCTTTTGCTAAATTCCAGAATCAGCAAAACTGGGTATGAATCACTGAGCAATCAGTAAAAGCCCTTTGCAAGACATTTGATGATGAAGACACAGTAATTACAGAAAATGGCAAATGCTTGGTGGACTGTTTGAGGACTCCAGGAGACTGTTTGCCTATTGCAATTTAGCTGCCCTGGATCTGAGTTCTCTGCCACAGTTAACAGTGAAGGATCTACAAAGGGAGCAAAGCAATGACCCTGTGCTAAAAGTCATTATTGCTGTTTCAAAGAAAGGGGATGATGCCTCACAAGTAATAACTGACAAACCAGATACTAGACTACTACTGAAAGAGTGGCCTAAATTCAAGTTTCAAGATTATGTGCTGTATTGTGAAGTGACCGATCCTCAAGTGTTCACTAGGTGACAATTGCTATTACCTGCTAAGTTCAAGAGAGTAGTACTCAATGCTCTACATAATAAAATGGGGCATATGGGGAGTGGCTGTAACTTGGACCTGGCTCATGCCCACTTCTATAGGCTGATAATGGCAAGTGAAACTGAAAAATATTGTAAGACCTGCAGCCGTTGTGTTCAAAGAAAGGCTCAATGACAAAAAGCAGCATCTTTAGTAAATATTGTAACAAGTGCCCCAGTGGAGCTGGTCTGTATAGATTTCCTCAGTCTTGAACCTGACTCAAAGAACATCTCCTCCATTCTGGTAGTCACAGATTATTTTACCATTACACCCAAGTGTACCCTGCAAAAGACCAGAAAGCATCAACTCTTGCCAAAGTCCTAGTCAAAAAATTATTTGTACACTATGATGTACCCCAGAGGATACACTCTGATCTAGGCCATGATTTTGAAAGTAGACTGGTAAAAGAAATGTTGTCTCTCTGTGGAGTTAGAAAATCCAGGACAATGCCCTAACATCCTAAAGGTGACCCTCAGCCAGTGTGGTTTAATAGAACATTATTAGACATGTTGGGCACCTTAGATCCAAGAGGAAAAAGCAAGTGGAGCCATCAAGTTAGTGCTCTAGTTCATGCTTATAACTGTAAGTGAAATGAAGCTACAGGTTTCTCACCCTACAGTTTGTTATTTGGAAGAGAAGCCAGACTTCCTGTGGACTTGTGTTTTGGTGTATCAGCAGATGGGACAAAACCTGAGAACTACTTGCAGTACGAGTGGAGGTTGACAGAACAGTTAAACAATGCATATAGATTGCCTGCTAAGATGACTGCTAAGAGGAACAAAGTCAATAAAGAGTGACATGAGAAAAGAGAAAAGGCTTAAGAGCTATCACCTGGAGATTGTGTGTTAATGCACAGTCTGTGGATTCCTGGTAAGTACAAGATAGCCAGCAGATGGGGCAGTATAGCCTAGTGGTTACAGTAACAAGCTGTGAATGAGCTTGATACATCCAGCAGACAGTCCTGGGTTTGATTCCCACAACCTCGACTTGCTTACTGTGTGACTCTGAGCAAGTCACTTAACCTCCCCAGTGCTCCCAGGTCACCCCTGAAAACAGGCACTTGTGCCTAGTGGGCCTTACCCGGTTACCAAAGAATAAAAAAAAAAAAAAAATAGTCCTAGAGAAACTTGATGGACTTTCTGTGTATAAGGTATGGCCAGAAGATGAAACCTGAGGGGGAAATACTATTCATCGCAATCACATGTTGCCTATTGGCTGAATGATCTTAAATGAACCTAAAGACTCCGACTCTTCTAGTTGTCCTGTGACCAAGTCTGTTACTTGCAACAAGTGACAAATATTGCAAACTCCCAACTCCAAAAATATTGTTAATATTGTAAAATAAAGTCGGTGTCAGTGGCTCAGTAGGTAGCACACTCGCCTCTGAGGCTGGGGGATCAGAAGGCTGTGGGTTCAGTTCCCACATCTGGCACTTGGGTTAATATCCCAGTACTGACACTGTAGTGCAGCATGAGAGGGGTGCTGCATTTCTGAGGTGCCGCCTTTTGGATGAGATGTTAAACCTAGGTCCCATCTGCCTGGATTGGTGGTAGTTCAGGTGAAAGTTAAAGATCCCATGGCACTTATTGAAAAGAGTAGGAGATTTTTTTTATTGCAGAGAAATAACATCACAGGAAAACACAAAGATACTCAAAAAAATAAGCAGTGTAACAACAAAAGAAATGGGTATCCAGAAAAACAAATCAAAGAAAGAAAAAATATTCAAAATAAATTATCTACATATTTCCAAAATATAGCAAATGTCCTCCTATCCATCTTCAGAAATTCAGAAGTTTTAACTTTTTGTATTGCTTTTTCAATTTGTAAAATAATAACAGAGTTTAATAAAACAGCATGTTGTAAATAAAAATGGCACCGAGCTTGCCAAAGATGATATTTTATACAGGCAAAGATCACAGTCAGAGTACTAAGGTGATACCTCCTTAAAAAACCTGAGTAATATCCTAAAATTAAAGATTCTTAAGTAATAGGCCTCCAATTCCATTTGCTCTGTAAATCAAGCCAAGAAAGTATAATATATAGACAGTTAATATAAAAAAATGTTCTAAAGATTCCAATAAACTATCACACCCTGGTCTTAAACACTCCCTTTCCTTCACCGCCTTATGTTTCCAATTTCCATGGACCCCTAGTCTCCCATAACAACAAAGCCAAGAAACATCCCACATATGGACAGGAACTGTAGGGTCTCTTAAATGTTTAAGTGCAAACTGTAATCTAGAGGGATAGCACTTTGGGAAATCTACCTGAACCAAAAAATTAATTTCCATGATCCTACAATAGATCTGCTTCCTATTCATTTAAAAAGCCTCCGCTTTTTGTAATTGCCATATTTTCACTTTTCTGAAACCAGAGACTGCACAATTAGGAAGGTTGAGGCCCTTAATTCCCTTAACTCCCTGATCCTCTCAATATTGAATAAAAGAGCTAAACAGCTCATCTGTCCAATCAATCCATAAGTCTTCAGTAGCACTCGGACCATTATGCAAGATAGAACTGAAAAAAAAGGAATAATAAAATACCACCAGATTTATCATGCCAAGCCCCCAGCCTTAATTGGCAGATAAGTAAAATCTCTTAATGGGATTTAATCTGTTACCCCATAGCATCTGAAAAAAACAACTTAATAGCCGGGTTTCAAATTTCAAAGGTAAGGGAAAAACATAGCTAATATATAAAAAAATGGGAAGAAGAAAGTTTTTAATAATAGAAACCCTTTTTAGTTTTGAGAGAGTCCAGGATTTCCACATCTGTACCTTTCTTTCTCGTAACACTAATTTCTCCTCCCAATTCAAAGAAGCAACATCACAAGATCCAAAATAAACCCCTAGAATCTTAATATAAGAATGCACTATATGCACAGAGCCAATCATTTGTACCGAATCCCCTAAACCCAGTTGTAAACCAAGACATTTATCATAATTTAAATACACTTCCAAGAATCTGAAAATTCTCGAACCGTTGTAATGCCCTAATTCCAGAAACTGTATCTTGTACTATAAGACAAATATCATCTGCATAAGCAGAGATTTTTTGAGGGGGAATATCCATAGCTGGGGAAATACCATGAACCAAATCATCACTTAAAATCCATCTAATCAAGGGGTCCAATATAAAAGTAAAAAGCAGAGGGCTCAGCGGGCATCCCTAACAAATCCCCCATTTTAAATCAATACTTGTCCCCACCAAACCATTGACTATGGGGGAAAAAGAGGCACCCTTATACAAAGATGTAATCCATGCCAGCATTTGACCAGGTAATCTATAATATTTTAGAACAGCAAACAAAAAATCATGAGAAACAGTATCAAAGGCCTTCCACTGATCCAGGGCCAAAAGAAACCCAGGCAATTTATTTTGTTTACCAAATTCTGTCAGAGCTGTAATAGCAGTAAGTTTTGTTTAATATTCCTCCCTGGAACAGAACAAGTTTATGCAGGATGTATCAGCACAGATGCCACCCTTTTCAATCTACTACAGAGAATGGAGGAAAATATTTTATAATCTGTATTGAGAAGACTGATAGGCCTCCAATTACGTAAATCACATCGGTCCCCAGATTTAAAAATAAAAACTACCAATGCTAAAACAAAATTCCACATAAATCTTTCATCTGTCTCAACCAAACAATGGAATACATGTGGTAATATAACACTCAATTCATCTATATACTGCTTATAAAACTCATGCGATAAACCATCTACCCCGGGAGAGACCCCTGGCTTTAATCTAGTGACTGCCTCCCTAACATCTTGGACAGAAATAGGTATTTCCAGCTCAGCAATTAAAGCAGAATCTAAGTGAGGAATGGAATAAGGGGCATTCTGTCCCCATAAATGTAAAGAAACAGGTTCTGTACCCAAAAACTGAAATAAATGGGAATGTATAACATCCAAAATTTCCACATCCGAAGTTTTCAAACATCCCTTATTATCATATAAACCTGTCATTACTTTATGAAACACAGTATCCTTACATACCTCATATGGATCAGAATATGGTTGTTTAGTCGTACCATATCTAAATTCTGCATTCTGAACAGTTGATTTAGTAGAATGATAAGAAAACATTTTTGATTTGATCTCATCCAGTTGAGTTTTAATTCTACAGTCTGAAACATTGGGTAAGGACATTAGTTTATAAAACTGATCCTTAAATTGCAAAATATCGTAAATAATTATTAGTACCTGTAAATTTACCAAAATCAATAAACTATTTTTTTTAAATCCTCTTTAGTATCCATCCACCAATGCATCCAGTCCTCATAAAATTCAGCCACAGATTGCCTATAAAAAAATAAGTCTGCTAATTTTAATCTAATCTCTGATTGTTGTAATAAATAAACATTCAGCTTCCATCTCTGAGTAACAGCAGGAAATCTGGCAGGAATATTTTGAAAAGATATATCACATAATAGCAAAACATGATCAGTGAATTCAGAAAAGGAAATTTTAAACTTTTGGGGATATAAAAACTGAGATACAAAAATAAAATCTATACGTGTAGATAACGCACTTCTATAGCATGTGGCTCCTTTATCCTGGTACAAAATCTATAAGCATCTTTAAGGCCTGTAAGCAATAAAGCATCTCTAAGGGCATGAGAATCACAATAAACCTTCTTCTGAATGTTATCTTTGATTTTTAAATCTAACCCACAGTTCATATCCCCTCCCCAAAGCCCATGTCTCCCAGTAAAAAGAAAAGGCTTAATAATATTTAACAGATCCACCCTGGCTGCTTCACTTTGTGGGGCATAAGTGTTAATCAGATGCAAAGGAGAACCATACCAGCAACAATCTACCAAGAAGGCCCATCCAGGGACAATATCTAAGATTTGCTGTATTTTAACATTAGATGCATAAAACAAAATCCCTAGGCCATCCACAGCATCCTCTCCAAATGTCCAGAAGGAAATCCCCCAGGGCCACATTCTCTTAGTGTAAGAAATATCATGTAGGGAATGAAGCCTGGTTTCCTGTAAAAAGAGAATATCAGTTTTCAAATCCTTACAAAAGGATAAAACTGCAGCTCTTTTCTTAATGCTCTGAATACTCCAAACATTAAGGGATGCTATACGTAAGGAGGTCATAGAAAAACAGAGAAAAAAATTAATCTTTATCCTTTTTCCTTTTTTTACCTAATTTCTTTTTAACTCCCCTACCAGACAGAGTGGTGTCACCATCACACTCCATTTCTGAGACCACCTCAGACCTTGAAGAAACATCAGACTCAGAACCCATATCTCCATCTAGTAGTACCTGCTAGGCATTCTGAAGTGGGATCTGTACAGATTGGGCCTTACATTTACTAACAGACCTAGTCACCCTCTTAGGGAGCTGAAAATCAGTTCCTGGGGGAGGCATAGGTTTCTGTAGATCAGGTACTACAGGAGAAGACTAGGAAGGAATACGTTCCTCAGGGGTATGGGAAAAAGAAGCACCAGTATCCTGAAAAAGGCCGTGAGCAGTGTGAGCAGGACCAGGGGCAGAAGCATCAATTTGACTAACTGACCTAGCTGGGGTTTTTCCTCAGCTGAGGAATGCGGCCCTTGAGGCCTACGTCTATATTGGGCCTGATTAATAAGGGAATCCTTATCTGGGCCTCCAGGTCTATTCTGACCTTCCCAGGGACATTGATAGTATGCATGGCCCTGTTCTTCACACAAATTACAGTGGAAAGTATTACTGTAAACAGCACTATCATGATCATAGTCACCACACAGGGCACAGCATACCCTATCACAGGTGCTACTAAGGTGCCTGCCACTACCACACTTATAACAGGCCTTCGGCTGACCCGGGTAAAAACACACACCCCTAACTTTACCCCAAAAAAAGCTGTTTGATATATGGTGGACTTCATTTTCGACCATCTGTAACTTAACTTTGAACCTCCAATTTCCAGTCCAAATTCCCTCAGAATCCATGATGGCCTCAGGAGGGCCCAACATATCACACTTTTTACCCAACCAAAAAAGAATATCCCCCACATTAACACCCTCATTCCTGAACATAGTATTAACAGTTTTAAAGAGGGGTTTGATTAATGGAATTGTCCAGAAAGGTGTCCATAATGCAGTCATTTTGAGAGATTCATACTTTCTCCAAAAAGCATCTAACCCCATAAAGGTTTTAAAGGTCACATCAAAATAATCTTCACCCCTAATATTTATTAAAGCAAAAATATCTACAGCACAAAAATGCATAGAGTTAATCAATAAAGTCCTGGCCACATAAGTCCTGTCCAGATGCTCCTGCAAACCGCCTCTATACCGTAAGTGGACAGCATTATGGCGAGGAGCTTGCTCCACTCTGTTGTTTTTAAAAAAGTCTGAAAAAAATGGCCCACACTGTCTCTTTTCTCCATGGGGGGGGTGGAATCCTGGGCAAAGTGTCCTTAGAACCCAGGCCAGAAGGTCCAGGTACCATAGCCAACAGTTCAGTGTCCACAAGCAACCCCCTTCCCCCGATGACACAGCAGTAGCAAACAGCGCAGAAACACCATCATAAACTGCCTCTGAAGGAGGAGAACTAATCGAAGAAGTACCTGAAAAGTTCTCCCAATTTGAATCTGGGAGCCATCGTCCATCTGCTCCTTGGATCCATCCAGCCTTCTGAAGAGCCACTTCTTTAGACCAATCCTCACCCGTAAAGGGAACATCTTGCCCCGAGACAACAGACGATTTCCGCATTCCAGTGGAGAGCTCCTCTGACGCGTCTGACACCAATGCAATACCCTTGCTCCTGTCAGCCACTTCCTGACTCACATGAAGCCCCTCATTACTGTCAGGTTGACAGACGGCTCTGTAAGTCAAGGAAACAGTCTCAGAAGGGCAAGTTGTGTCAAAAGACACAGTGGAAACCCGGGGCTGTAATTGTGGAGCCGAAAAACTCACCATCTTCGCTACCTCAACAGCGCAAGGTACATTAATCGGGACATAAGAAATCTCACTCACAATATCCAAAATCAGCTCAGAATCCCCATGCAAAGCCACAGCCGTGGTCAGAGATAAAACCACCGGCTGCTCAAACTCCACAACCTCCTCATCAGCCATCCTGAGGCAGACTGCTGTCCTCTCCTAGAACAGCATCTCCCCCTACCAGCAAATAGAGGAATTTCCCCGGTGTCCTGGCCACATTTCCCTCATTCACTAAAAAAATACCACCAACAGCTTAATCTGGTTCAAGGTCTGTTGGCATTCATCTGTATCCCCCTCCCCCGGGTCGTGCCTGAAAATAGGCAGGATTTGTCTAGTGCACTTACCTGGTCAACAAAATCTAGATTAATTAATTAATTAATTAATTAATTGTGGTAAATGCTGATAACAATGTTGAACAAAGCAGTCTTTTTTTTGTAAAATTTATTTATTGAGAATGTAGATGAGTTTACATTACAACCAGATCAAGACATTCTTAACCATGCATTACAGATATGTCCATGCATTGTACTATATCATCTGGAGCAACTGCTGTTACTGCCATAAGGTTACAATTTGCAGAAACATGTTTGATCTTATACACATGAAGAAAAGTTGCTGCCTATTGTTATCTGCCTGACTTTATACCATACAATACCATACTTTACAATGTGGGATACTCAGCCCAAAAAGTGCCCTTTCCCCTCCAGTCCATTTAAAGGTCATCCCAGGCCTCAATCTGGAATAAAACCAGCCTCTACTGCTAATAGCCATGGTCCCCAAATTTCCCAGAATTGGGGTAACTTGCCTTGAGTGCTCAACTGAGCTTGTTCTAGCACCATACATGATTTCACATTTTGTACCCATCTATTGATAGAAGGAGGGGTTGGTGACAGCCACAACTGTTCAATAGTTCTCCTGGTTTTAATAAAAGCAATAGACCAGATGGGATTAGACTCCCTCTGATTCAGGTGGGAAGGATCTGCCCAAAGCAACAGTTCCAGAGGGGATTTGGATGGACTGTAACCAAGGACCCAAGTCATTATGTTATGCATAAGGTGCCAAAAGGAGCCATCTTGGAGCATAAGAGTGCCAAGTGGATAAAGTCCACCTCTTCAGTTGTACATTTAGGACAGAATTGCGATTTGGTGGCATCTAACTCATGTAGCCACTTAGGGGTCACATACACCCTGTGGAAAAAAAATAACTGAATTTGCCACAGTTTATCACTACGAGAACACTGTAAGTAGTGGGAGCATGCCAAAGTCTAGGTCTTCCAGTCTAGAGGCAGAAGGAGGTCCTCACTCCATTTTTTTGGCTAGGCTTTTGTTCCTGTAGAAGGGGGCAGAGAAATGCATGGTAGTATATAGATAGGGACTTTTTTCCCGGTGGAGGATAGAACAATTCTTCTTCTAGGGAAGGGAAGGGTCAGCCCAGCCATTCAAAGCAGTGAGGGTAGTCCCACACCATTGTCGAATTGTCAGGTAAAGAAAAAAGTCCCCAGCAGGAACTTTCCATTCAGTACATATTTGTGTACAACTCTTTATCAGGCCCCCTTCATATAATTGATAAATCGATAGGAGACACCTCTTCCTCCACACCCATAACGCTGTATCATCATTGTTGTGCACCCCCCCCCCAGACTGCATAAAATGGAGCAGACTGAGATATGGAGAATTTCCCTTCGTGTAACCCACACATTTATGGGCTCAGATCCAGGCATGTAATGTAATGTAGTGTAAGTAAAGGGGTTGCCCAGTCACACATCACCAAGGCCTCTCAAGGTCCCGACTAACGTGTCATTTCGGAGATTGCCTTGTAGTAGATCCTCCTCCAGACCCAATCAAGGGCAATCTGTATCCAAGTTTCCAGTGGGTAGAAAAGCCAATTAAGCAGCTCAATAGTATGCCTTAAATTTGGTAGCCCCACCCCTCCCTCCCGGTGATCTCTGCAGTAGGGCTCTTTTAACTTTAGTTCACCCCCCCTTGCCATAGAGACTTGTGTGTGATCGCTTCTAATTGTTTGAAGTGAGTTTGTAGTATCCTAATGGGGAGTGCCTGGTAGAAATATAGTACCTTAGGCAGTATTGTCATTTTAATAACACCCACTCTACCCAGCAGGGAGAGGGGCAATGCAGCCCATATCTCACAGTCCTCCATGATCCCTATCAATAAAGGTTTCAGATTCAAATTATATAGGGATCCTATGGAGGCAGAGATTTGCACCCCTAGGTACTTCAACTTATGAACCAATTGGAGTCCTCCCAAGTGGGCAATTAGCTGGGCTCGATTTAAGGTACCCACTGGCATCAGTTCACTTTTAGACCAATTGACCCTATGCCCTGAAATAGCCCCAAATGCCTGCATTAACCTGTGGACCACTGGTAGGTCCTCAGCCGAATTTTGCAGATATAGTAATTGGTCATCTGTGTAAATAGCAATTTTATGCTCCCAGCCCTCCCTCCCAGAAACCTATTATCCCCGTGTGCGCTCTTAGAACTGCTGCCAGAGGTTCCAGTGACAGTACATACAGCAATGGGGACAGTGGACACCCCGACGTGTTCCTCTGCCCAGCTTAAAGGAGCTAGACAGACCACCATTGACCATAACCTGCACTTGAGGGTCCTGATATAGCGCTTGAACCCAAGAGCAAAAAGCAGGACCCAATCCCAGTCTACCCAGGGTATTGAACAGATACCCCATTCCACATGGTCAAAAGCTTTCTCAGTGTCTAAAGCCACTACCGCTGCTGTATGCATTCTTTTAGTGTGGGCCCACCTGAGTATGATGTTTAGGGTGCGCCTGATGTTATGCTTCCCCATTCTACCCTTTACAAAGCCAGATTGATCCTGGTGAATAATGCCCGGTAACACTGCCTCTAGCCTACAGGCAAGAGCTTTTGCAACAATTTTGTAGTCTACGGTAAGCAGCGACATTGGCCTGTAAGAGACGCATTTGGTGGCATCCTTACCCAGTTTTTGGTAATACTGTGTTTGTTACAGACCACGTGGATGGGGGCAACTCACCCTTTAAAAGACCCTCCTCAACTGTATTGAACAGGGGGTTCACGAGGTGGTCCTCAAAGGCTTTATAAAAATCAATAGGAAGGCCATCTGGTCCCAGGGCTTTCCCACTCTTTAAAGACCTCAAGGGTGCCTGGATCTCCTGTTTAATCAATGAAGAGTCCAACCCCTCAGCTTTCTCCCCACTTAGTTTATTGAGGGGTATCCCTTCAAAAAATGCGTCATACTCTTCCTGAGAGGGATCACTTTCAGAGGTGTAAAGGGATTTGTAGAATGCACCAAAGGCATCTTCTATCTCCCTTGAACTCTGCACCAAGTTCCCCTGAGCATCGTGAACCTGACCCACTGTTCTTGACATCTCTTTTCATTTCAATTGCCAGGCTAAATACTTCCCGCCAAGTCCCCGTCAAAGTATGCACCTGCATTAGACAGGAGGATGGTCCTCTCCAGCTGCACACTAGACAAGGTGTTAAATCTCCATTTCAACTTTTGAATAATCGCATACAAGGCTGTCTTAGGATTTAACAGATGGGCTCTTTCACAGGCTGCAATTTTGTTTCTAATGAACTCTAGCTCCCTCATCTCATTACCGCTAGTGTGTGAGGTGAAGGAGATGGTTTGCCCTCTCACATAAGCCTTCAAAGCTTCCCAACAAGTACAGTGAGAGGTATCACCTCGATGATTAAATTGCAAGAATTCTTGCAAACTTTTCCTCATGTGAAGAAGGTATTCCTGATTCCTCAGGAGGAGGGGGTCAAGCTTCCAAGCCCTGGAGCCAGTAAGAGCCCCAGAACCCCTGAGAGTAATATAGTGCAGCGAGTGGTCTGTTACCAAAATGGGCAGGTACCCCACCTCCCCTAGTTCCCCTACCAGGGCACTAGAAACCAACAGCCTGTCTATGCACTCATATGAATGGTGGGCATGTGAATAGAAACTGTATTCCCTCCCTGTGGTGTAAAGATGCCACCAGGAGTTACTTAAATCAAAGTCAGCCTGTTAAGCCTCCAGGGCTTTTGCATTATGTGACTTGGGTATTGGGGACTTGTTTGAATGATCTAGCACTTTGTCCAGGACACAATTATAATCACCCCCTAAGATTCAAGGGCCCTCCCAACTTGCCATCTCTATTGACAACTTCTGAAAGAAGCTGGGGCATTCCACATTTGGGGCATTTATAGTGCTAATCAAGAAGACTCCCTTACCAGGAACATTAACTTTTGCCAATGCATATCGACCAGATTAATCTACCAGTCTGTCCAAAATTTGAACTGGTGACCCTCCAGGGATTCAAATTGAGGCCCCTCTGGCTTTGGAGGAAAATGTAGATGAGATCCACATGCCCCCCCCCCCCATAAAATCAGCAGTTTTCTGCTATTCGGTGGGAGTAAAATGAGTCTCCTGCAATAAGACAAGTAACCCATTAATTCTTCATATCTCTGCGATAACCTTCTTACATTTTATAATAGATTTGAGGCCATTGATGTTCCAGGATACACATCTGATATCATCCCCCATCATTATATACCCATCTTAAACTAATCTTCCATCTTGCATGAAGTAAGTAAGCATCCACATTCTTTCTCCCCAAAACACCAGTACCCCCTTCCCCCAAGACCAAAAATAATATCCCCTAGTTATGACCCCAACTGTCTGCCTTAGCATGTCGGTTGGGTAATGAAGCTCTGACCAGAGGTTCCAACTCAGCACACACCAGTGTCAGCAGTGTTAGGTGCAACCAAGCTGGTTTCCCCTGCCCTCTCTGAGCTCATTAAGCAAAAATCTAAGGACCCTTCCCTTTGAATCCCCACCCCAACCCTGTGGAACTCCCCAATAAATTGCACCTTACCTCCCTGCCCATGTCCAACAGGGGCCATTACTCCCCCCCCCAGTGAGTCGAAACCCACCAGCATTCCCACTACAAACAGAAGGTAGATATTAAACATCCTGCCTATCTCGATGACCATTAGTAGAAGGGCAACTAAACTTATCAATACAAAAACATTGTATAACAGCTGAATACTGTATAAAAATAACAAAAACCATTTAAATGGTTATAAAGCTAACTGCCGAAGTATAACAGAGCAACTTGGAAAGTAAAAGTTTGTGAAGCAGATGTATCACAATGTATAGAACATATGTCTGCGGTCCCTAATCCAATAGTCAACCCACAAATAGTAAACTATTTTTTTTATCCATGATAACAAAAGAATATTGCACACCCAAAAGAAAAGGGAGAGCACACCTCTTGCTACCCGTACCCCCAGGCACGGTCAGGCATTTTGAAAAGGGTGAGGTTGTAGACCTGCTGGTGTCTCAGAGGAGGCCTACAAATAAAAATAAGTCAACCAGGGCAATGTTTGTGCAGATCCACATGAACTTAAGTAGTCAGGCTGAACTTAGGGGCCTTGTTCCAAAACAGAGTTCCTCCATGAGCCCAAAACTCTAGTAGAGACATCAGATCTAGATCCCACGTTACCAGAAGACCTGTCCAGCCAATCAAATAAGGAGGGTGAAGTAGAAATAGAATTTTTTCCTCACTTGACCCCTTAATCATTGGGAGGTAGATTTTCACATCACCCCACTCCTCCATTGTAGTATAAAGGGTGAGATTCTGGAAAGAGCATGATGTACAATCCCCTTGGGAGCCTGGAAAACCAAACCCCATAGACGCCCCCACTGGTATCCGTGCCCCAAGGCACGGTCAGGGATTATCAGGGATAGACACACTGTGATTCATAGGCTGCTGGCTACTAACTACTACTTTTGTGTCCCTCATGAGCCCTCAAACACTTGGAGAGGAAATAAGAGCACTAGGTATATGGTAGAGATAGGGAAAAGGACCGCTTTGGATTTGTCAGCAGAACAATCATCAAAGCACCATTATTATGAGACATCAGTACTCACACTGTTTCAGGCTGCACTCTCTCCCTCCTGGCCTCCTCCTCTTCTATCCATTTTTCTGCCATCTTGTGGCAAGTAAAATACCAAAGGCTCTGCCCCGGTCTATCCACCCATAAACGAACTGGATACATGAAGGAGAATTTCCATCCAAGCCTATATAACTTATTCTTGGCTTGATCAAATTTTTGGTGCTTAGGTTGGAGCTCATGGCTGAAGTCCTGATAGACATGGACTTTGGTATTTCCAATTTTAATGGGACCAGACATTTTAGCATTTTGTAAAACAGTCTCTTTATCTCCATACCACAAGTTCCCGGCTTTGGCAGTGGGCCCACTCGGTGGGTCCACTCTATTTCAAAGTCCACTGCTTCCTCCAGGAGGCCCAATTGGTTAACCAGCCAGCAGTGGATACCTGTATTAGGATTCCTCCCCTCCATCCCTTCAGGTAGCCTGATTATCCGGATGTTAGAACGATGAGAATGATTCTCTTGATTGTCAGTTCACTCCCAGAGTTCGGCTATAGTGGTTAGCAAGCCATTCCTCTCTGCTGCAACCCCAGCACATGAGTCCTCCATATCACTCACCCATTTCTCCAGCTCGCAAATTTGCGAGGTGTGTGTCGCCGTTGTTTTGGTGAGACTGGCAACTACCAATTGGAGATGGGCATATTGAATATTGAGATTACTGAATCCAGACTTCATTTCTTGCTGCATTGGCAGCAGTGTGGAAGGGACCCCAGCAAGCGATTTCATCAGTTCCATCATGCTAGTGTCCTGCAACACACCTTTAGGGTCAGTGCCTGGGGTGGAAGGCCTAGAACTCTGTGGATCACTCTCACCTTTCTTCAACTGTAATCAGGAATCAAATTGTAGCTTAGCTTGTTTATTTTTCAATTTTCCCAACACCATCTGAAAATCCAACTATCACCAGACAAATAACCAAAAATCATTAAAGCGGCTGTAAATACACTTTAAAAGACGTTGCCCTGAGGAGCTGTACTAGCAAGCGTCTGCCATGCTTGCTGGCTAGCCACAACAAACAAAGCAGTCTTGAGTCGAAACTGATGAGGATGAGCCTTGGCTTGCCTAGTACCCTACTTCTGAACTTGCCAGGTTATTCCAGAGATGTCCTAAGACTTTTCCTCCCAATACAGAGACCCCACCCCGGCAAAAGTCAATGAAAGCCAAATGTCTGTCAATGACATAAATGCTCCTGTTATCCAAAAGCAAATAATCCCAGCTGAACCAAATACCAGTGCTGAGCCAAGTATGAGTGTTGAACCTGATGAACTGAGTAACAATGCTAAGCCAATTACAAGTGTTGAGCTATCTGACAATGCTAAACTGGGTAGGGATGCATCACTAATGGATGAGTTGGATTTTGTTGAAATACCACTAAATGATGAGTTTGAACCTGAAGAGACTGCAGATATAAATGAAGTCCCAGAGGACACAGTGGTACCCACCTTGACAGAGGAGCAATCATCAGTGGACAATGAATCAGGACTAATCACCCTGGAAACCAGTGATGAAGTATCTGCCCCACCCCATCGCTCTGAAAGGATTATAAAACCCATATTAAAATTGACTTATGAGACTCCTGAAACCCCTGTTGATCTCCCAATGAATGTTGTGCACAAACGAGTCTACATCATGCCCAGGTCTGTGCCCAGACTTGTGTTCATTCCCCAAAAGAAAAGAAAAGCCTCCACCCAGTCTGGGAAATGCTATGCCAGTCGACCAAGGAGATTAATATGAAATATTAAGAACATATGTCAAATGTGACCATGAGATGTGTTTACCTTCACAGTACTGTATTTTTACTGTCGTGAGAATGCTATTGAATTGTTGACAGCCTTCATATTTAAAATATCACTGTGTAGATAGTAACTCAGTGTCTAGATAGATCCTGTAAATAGTGAAAGTGTTATTGTCTGTGCTCTTCAGGTTCCTATTAAGGATGTGGCATGGACGCCAAGCTTTTTAGATGGGGGAGAGTGTAACCCCCCTCAAAGAGGTGAGGCTTACCTTAAGTTATCTCCCTGGGCACCCCCCTTTTGACTTCTATCTGGCCTTGATCCAGCCCTGGTGTTTTGCCCTCTTGAACCTGGGCTAATATCCAGTTTGAGGTTTGAATCTGTGTCATATAATTGTGTGTGCATAGATGCTGCATGAAGGTGTGAGCTGGCACCTTTGCACTTTAGCTTTAAGAGGTCTGTATCTCTATATTGTGGCAATAGCTTGTGCTGGGTTCAAGTGCTTCGGCACTTCCAACTGGCCAGGTAATGTTTTTTATCAAACTCAACTCTTGCACTGGATAAAAGTGCAAAGGGAACCCTACTGAATGTGCAAATATTTACTTTCAAAACTGAACAGATTGTTTATAAAGTTGGACATTTAGCTGTCTGCCTTTGGCAGCTGTCTTGTTACTTTGGCCTTTTGTTTTAGCTAATTGGAACTCAAAGGGTCCTAAGGGGTCTTTAGCTATGGCTGCTGGGAAGAATAGAGGACTGTGAATTTTGCACCTACTGAGTGGCCAATCGGAAATCAGGAACTGTGATTGATAGCCTCATTGACCAATCAGATTGCAATATTGTATTTCTTTAATCAGAACAACACTGTTGAACTGGGCAGTTGCCAGAGGTTCTCATGAAGAGAGGAAGCTTCTTTGTGTGTCTCTCAACTCACAGCCTGGGGCTTACCAGTTAAGCCAAACTGGCCCCTTTAACCTGAAAGGGACAGAGGCTGACTTTGCCACCAGAGCCTAGATTTCCAGAACTGGTGTTTCAGAGCAAAAGCTGATAGAGTTGGACTTGGGGCAGAATCTGCCAAAGCTGGTCCTCAGAGCCAGAGAATTATTTGAGTGGGAACTCAGATCTGAATGTTCCAAAGCCTGTTTTCTCAGCCTGAAAGTGTCAGAGACTGTATACTGAGTCCAGAGAAATTGTTTCCAGAGACTGCATTCAGAATTTCAAAGCTGCATCTTCAGACAGACCAGTTTAAGGAGCTAGTCACTAGTGGAATGGTTAGTGCTAGGTTGCGGCCACCTTGGGGGTTATGCCCGGACATGGGAGTGAGTCGTGCCAGCCCTGGTCTCTTTATGCCTGTCCCTGCTTCAGAAGTCAGCAGCCTGAATCCAAGACTCAGGAGATTCAAGCCTGCCCAAGGGAGGCAAGCATCCTAACACTAACGCAGAGACTGAGGTTCTTCAGAACTCTGAGTAACTTCAGGGCTAGGCCTGCAACTTCATTTTGAAAATACAAAAGTATCTGCACTAAGCACAAATTTAGCACACAGGTTTGCTTTTGCAAGTAAAATGGTTTATTTCAGACCACGCATGAGGACAAAATGTACTGCAGGCCATTGGGCCTAGGATTACAAATACCAGTTTGTATAAGAGTTCAGCCACTAAGTTCTTTCTTTAATGTTCATTCCATTTGCATGGCTAAAGAGATAAATCAAATCATTTGTTTATGTTTAGTCTAGATGACACAAATACAGAAACACTGATGTGCTGCCTTTGTGGATTTGTATCTGTGGTTGCAGAAGCACAGGCCCCACAGGGCCCTGCACTTCTACAGACAGGAAGTACACAGGTCTGTGCTTCTGCAGCCACAGCTGTGTGTTTATGACTTACAGCATGCCTGAGTACCTGTGGCCACAAATGCTGTAAGACATAAACCTACAGCTGTGGCTGCAGAAGTGCAGACCCCTGTACTTCTGTCTGTGGATGTACATACCCCATATCGGGGCTGTTCTTCTGCAGCCACAGATGCAAATCCACATAGGTAGTACATTAGTGTTTCTGCATTTGTATCATCTAGAAACAGTTGTATGCTGTTTGTCTTACCTGATGATGGCTGTCTGTCTTTGCTTGTGTCATTTTGTCCTTTTGCTGCTTGGGGGGTGAT
This sequence comes from Neoceratodus forsteri, assembly GCA_016271365.2. Lineage (NCBI taxonomy): Eukaryota > Metazoa > Chordata > Ceratodontiformes > Ceratodontidae > Neoceratodus > Neoceratodus forsteri. Next base: position 785,058,713 of record CM028137.1, read on the forward strand.
GGAGTGGGGGAATTAGGGTTGGAGACCATAACACCACATTACCCTACTTTGGAGGCAGTAAGTTGAACCCTAACTGGTGCATTAATGCAGTTTTTGGCAATGAATTTCTTTTCTTTTTGAGATAGTGGAATCACATCCTCATTCATGCAGGTTCTTATGGGAGCTGTATTAACAGATGTGGACATGCAGAACCCTCTGGGCCATTTGTTAAGGGAAGAGCCTGTCTATCTCCAGAAGTGTGGAAACAGATTCCAAAAATTCAAGAGGCTGTTTGGTGGGTTGGGGATGCACAGGGTCCTTGGAGCCCTGCTCTTTCATGTTGCCACAGATGCAGACATACAGGGCAAAGAATCCATCTGTCAGCCAAAGCACAGGGCCCTCTGGCAGCCACAGGTTTATAGTTGTAGGGCCCTGTGCCAAGAAAAGGGTTTTCTTCACTGTATGGTACTTTGGCCCATGCTGCTAACCATGTGCCTTCCCTTCCCAGGTTTGGGGTGGTGGATCTGCATGGCAGCACCATCCCCCAGCCTTGGCCAATCCAATTGGCTCACTGAACTGAACCCTGAACTCAGCTCACCAGCATAGGATCACAAAGCACCACACACTGGGCCAAAGGCTGGTCTTGTATTCAACGTTTCTTAATTTTTTTTATTTTGACGTCAAATTTTCAACATAGTCATTTTATCACTCCCCTGTACAAATATGACATGTGGCTTTTCTATAATACTGCCAAAACCTTACTCTGTGTCACAAGTGTGAAAACACATTTCAGCCAGGATTTGAAAATTGACACTTGTCAGATTCATGAGGTGGTGTGAAAAACTGGATATGTTGAAAGTTTGGAATGAAAATATTTAGAAATTACCAACGTTATGAACAAGCATGGAAATATTTCAATGTGCACCCATAACTTTGTTGTTTTTTAATATTTTGACTCCAAATTTTGTGCATAACAACTGCAAGATCAGCTTTCTGGCCAGATTTGAAAAATCCACTAGCCTTGCTCATGAGGTGGGGTTCCAAAATACCATGTTGAAGTTTTTGTGAAAAAGTATTGAAAATTAGCAAAGTAACATGTGCACATTGAAATATTTCAAATTGCACTCATAACTTGGTCATTTTATCATATTTTACCGCTAAATTTTCAACGATGGGCCCAATTCTCAAAAGATTTAGAATGCCACAAGGGGCTTGTGTCATAAGAGTTTGACGCAAATGGTGACTTGCGTCAAGTGCAATTCTGTAAAGCAGCCTACATAAAATCTAATGCAGCTGCACCAAAGCCCCCTTGCACCAAGGTTGTGGCAAGCAGCCAGGTGTACCAGGTCACAAGGGGGCTTGCACCATGATGGGGCTGAAACATCACTTTTTTTGGGATTCTGCAAGCCCCACTGTGGATGCAGCAAAGGGCACCACTTAGACCAGCTAGGAGGTGGTCTAAGTGGCTTACCCCAGTAGGATGGGGTCCTACAAGAGTGGTAAGAGTGTACTAGGGGCCAGTGAGGTGGCAGTGCAGGCATTGAGGAGATAGTCTTCTGAAGGAATATATGGTATGTTAGCACTCATCGGGGTGCTTCTGCCTTATGTTGGTACATTACAGTAAGAATATTCTAGTCACATATTTCCCCCAATCCCTGATGTCCACAATAATAAAGGGAACCTCCAACCCTGGTGGTCTAGCAGATTCCCCTGATCCCCAATCTCCCCAAGATGTAGAAAATACCCTTCCCTGGCAATCTAGCAGACCCCCTTCCCTCCCCACAGTCACCCCTGTATAACTTGTTATAATTATCACTGGTGGTCCAGTGGACCCTCCACCCCAACCCCCCACCCCATCAGGTAGTGTCCCACTACCTCGCACCCCCAATCCGGAAATGGAGCCAGTGACCAGCTCAGCCTTCCTCTGACCAACACAGCTGGCCACTAACTGAGCTCAGAATGACCGTGTACTGTGTACAGTATGTTCCATGAATGACCTGTCAGTGCAAGACATCAAATGCAATGCAACAAGGCACTTGGGAGAGCTAGTGGGATGCTGGAGTGCATAGGGAGAGATATCACCAGCAGAAAGATGGAGGTGGTGTTGCCGCTGTATAGATCTCTGGTAAGATCCCACTTTGAGTACTGTGTGCAATTCTGGAGATCACATCTCTGGAATGACATGGACAGAGTGAAGGCTGTCCAGGGGAGGGCATCTAAAATGGTGCAGGGTCTGTATCAAAACCTCTATGAGGAAAGACTGAAGAACCTCAATATGTACTCCCTGAAAGAGAGAAAGGTGGGGGGCATATGATAGAGACCTTTAAATACCTCACAGGGGTACATAATGTACAGGAGGGAAGTATTTTTCAGAAGAAACGGTACTCAAGAACAAGGGGACATGCTATGAAGCTGGAGGGGATAGATTCAGGAGAGATGTTAGGAAGTACTTCATCACAGAAAGAGTGGCAGATTCCTGGAACAATCGTCCACTGGATGTGGTGGGGGTGAAAATAGTGGCTGGGTTCAAGAATGCATGACATAGGCACGAGGGAATCATAGATAGATACAATTTTTATTTTTATGCAGGATAAGTTACAAGTCATTAGGGAAAAAAGATCCCTGTTTACAAGACTGTCCTGTGCATGTTACAATCCAGTTTCAATTAAAAGTACATTAGGACACTACTACACAAAGGTCAGCAGCTTGTACAAGTATATTATATTAGTGGAAAGGAAGGGGAAGGGAGAAAGAGTGGTACTGTAGATCAAATACAGTCTATGGCAACAAAGTAGGTGGGGAAAAAGGGTCAGAATGGGTTGGCCATGCTGTTCTTATCTGTTGTCAGATTTTATGTTTCAATGGTTCTATGAATCCTGATTTCACAGGGCAACTGCAAAATCACCTTTTGGGCCAGATTTGAAAACTTTACCATCCATTTTCTTGAGGTAGTGTCCCAAAAAGGTCATGTTAAAACTCTGGTATAAAAATATTTAAAAATGGCAAAGTTATGAGTAAAAATTCAGGAAACATTTAAATACATTAACTGGACTTAATTTATATCCTCACATTGCAGCTGTGGTTCTTGGAGGAGGATGTATTTCACATTGAAGAGTGGAGCTACAAAATGAGACCATCTTTAGGTGAGTGAGGGTATGTGGGATTGTTAAGGTAGTGGCTGCTGAGTGGGGGATCGGACAGGGTTGGTGAGGGGTGTGGCTGGGGGCAGAGATGGACAAGGAACCATTTTCTTCTTTTCAGGTTTAAATTACAAGAAAAAACAAATAAACAATGGGGAACAGTTTTCTTTATTTGAAGGAGACCAGACTGACAGTGGGTATTTGGCACGCCAGCATCGGCATAGGGTAAGGTGGCACTGGGGGATGGGCACCCTGGTGTTACCACCTATGTGTTTGGGTGGATGGGCTAGTTGGAGGGGATGGGGAATGTGAGCAGTTCCAGGTGTGGGCACCCTAGTCCACTAAAATAAAAAAATAAACCAGCATCAGGAAGGATGAGGGATGGCTGGCAGAGCTTGGAGGGGGAGGAAACATGCATTGAAATGGGAAACAGAAGTGGGATGGTCAAGGGAAGGCTGAATGAGATGGGAGGAGGAGGGAGCATACATCATGAGAACTGCAATACTCTTGAGTGTGAGCCAAAAATATCCCCTCTGTTTCCAACTCTAAAAACAGCTCCTCTCACTAAGCAGGGCACTCAGGATTTTGGGGTGCCAAGAAAAGGTATTTATGGGCCAAAATAAATAAAAAAAAGAAAACAGAATCTAGCTAAATGGGTCCTCTTTACTTAGATTCAGGTGTTTGATTTTGAAAATACATTCTTTTTATGTATTTTCCATGTTTTCTGTTAAAAAAAATGATGGTGGTCAAGACAATCCCAAATTTTTTTCTCATGACTGGAAAAAAACTAATTAGTACAAAAGCAAAATGCTCACAAAAGTAAAAATGTTGTCTCATTTCAGAGTTATCCTAAAACCCTACTGTGTATGCTCAGAAAAAAAACTATAAATCTTCATAACTCTGGAACCCTTTTCTTTTTCATGAAACCTTCGAAAGTCACTGCCTTGGCACAAACTCTTTCTATCCTGAAAGTTAAAAAAAAAGAAAATTCCATACCATCTAGGCTATAGGTAAGAGCAAACAAAGTGTAATAAAAGCCTCAAAAACATAGACATTTCTATAAAAATATCACATCCAATCTCAGAAACCAGATAAGTGACCATCACGAAACTTCCCACATCTTGAGACATTGCCTTCCAGACAACGCATGACAGATTTGGACAATTTTGCCAAACACCACCAAAGTTATTAAGGTGCAAAGTTAGGGGTTTGACACTGAACACTCCACTCAACCCTAACTACTATATACTGGCACTACCATGCCAGTATAACATATGTATAAAACAAATGATAGGAAAGTGTGGCATACAAGTATATAATACCACCAAGGGGTGCTAATGAGGTTATACTGTAAGCCACAAGTGGCATTGCAACCTTATTAGCTCCCTGAGATGGTGTTATAGCTGAGTTTCTCACTTTCCTATTGATTTTTGGCTATAATACATAAGGATGGTTTAGGAAAAGTGCAAATAGTAATGTGGTTGAGGCAGTGTATTGTGTGCTAGTATAGTAGCCTTCATTTAAATTTTATATATATACTGTACACACAACAAATAACATTCATTGTGAAACATGTTATATTTAGATTAGTTTACTTCACCAACAGTCATTCAGTTGTCTTTAGGAGCTGATAGGAGTTCATTGTCAGTTTACATCATTAACAGGTCTTCATGGTATGCTGTATATAGGTTAGTTCTTTATCATTTAGATGGTTTTAGGAGTTTACAGTTATTTCACTCACAGTTACTTAGGAATTAGCTGCTTTTAGTAATTGTTTAGGTTTTTATTTTCATTTTTATATTTCTTAGCAATTGCATTAGAACTGCTGAATCATTTAGTGTTTGAGATTTTCTTTTTGGGTTGGATGTTGTAAATTTTAATATTTACATTTCTTTATATTGTGTAGGTGTTTCCAAAGAGAGTAATGTTGCTGGTACCTTGTGTGGTCAAATTTATGTTGGCTTAGGTCTGTGAGGCTGTGTAATTTTGGGATGGTGCAGTGCTGTGCTTTCTTTTAGATATAGTTTTGCTGCTTTTATCTGTTGTTTGGTTGCTGTTTTCTGTTTGTGTTGTTGTGATGTAGAGTGGGCCACAGAGAGGAGCGGTACTGGGAATACATCCTGGTTTGGTGAGCTGAGGTGGTGAGTGCACATGTGCCAGTTTGACTGTGCACATTCTTGCTGCTTGTATTGAGTCGTGTGGACTTCTTGGTACTCCCTGTGACTGCACCTGCATTAATTCAGTAGCACATGTGCCAGGCACTTCCCTTTGACTGCATATAGCAGTGATGCTTTGATTGTGCATCATGACATGTTGCATGTGTGTCATGATGCCATGCACATCTGTTGGTGGATTCTGTTGGACAGAGATTAGTGGAGCAATTATTTTGGATGGTTTTGGTGAGGTGCTGGCTGACTTAGTATATGGTGCAGAATTGTAATTGCCTGGAAGTGATGTCACCCATTTTGGATTTGCTGGAAGAGGTATTTTAAGTTACAGTTCTGGTATATAGGTGGGAGGATGACCTGCAGTCAGTCCATTATTTGGTGCAGGCAATTCAGGGGTGAGTCCATGCTGTTGAGGCATTGCATTTACTTTCAGTGCCATTCTTTCATTTGCTTTTTTTTTTTTTTGCAGCTGCCCCAACTGTTCAGACAGGAAATGGGGGGGGGGGTGCATCAGTGTACAGCAGCCAAAACTATGAGACAGGGTGCACAAGTTGCAGCAGCTCTGCCCATTTGGGACAATGGAAGTGAGTAGCAGGGTGCAGCAAAAGCCCCACCTCTGATGGCATGGGGCAGCATAGTGCAGCAGTCACAACTGTTGAGGCAGGAGGCATGGGACTCTAAGGCATAGCAAAGCACAACAGCCCCAACTGTGTAGACAGAAACAGGGAGCAACAGGGTGTAGCAGCCCTGACTGTGGGGGTGGGGACAGAGGGAAACAGGGTGTAGCAACACCAATTGTTTGGATAGTGGGCAGCAGGGTGCAGCAGCCCTTTTATTCAGGCAGAGGATGGGGAAACAGGTTGCAGCAGCACCAACTGTGTGAGAGAAGACAGTGGGCAGGAGCCTGGAATGTGGGGAAGGAGACAGAGGGCACCAGAATGCAGTAGCCCTGAATGTGGGGCAGGGGACAAGGCAGCAGTGTTCAGCTATCACAACTGTGGGGCAGGATACAGGGGGCATCAGGATGCCATGTAGCATTTCTAGTTATACACATTCATGATGTATTTTCAAACATAAACCATCAAAGAACTGAAATTTGTGAGTTAAATAGCTGAGTCTGGCAGTCACCTGTTTGTCAATCTGACATGAAAAAAAATATATTTTTACATTAACCTATTTATGGAGGATACTTCAAAAATAAACTACTTTTGTGAATGAACAAAATTAAGATTAATTTTATTTATATATTTATTTAGATTTTGATAACCGGGTAAGCTCACTGAGACCAGAGGTCCCTTTTTCAGGCGTGACCCAGATTAGTTACAGACAATAATTACATATATTGGTAGGAGTACACAGTAGTACATACATTGGTAGGAGTACACACTAGCTGGAGCATACATAGGATAGGGCATAGAGTACATTACAGAGCATGTCAGTTGTGACACTCAGACAGCTGGTTCTGATTAATCTATGCTTTTTGTAATATAAAAATGTGTTATTGAATGTCTCTCATGAGAGATGCTGACAATCTGTGGAATGACACCCCCTCCCAGGTTTTAGCTACAAGGTGTGACCTGGAAGGCCCAGAGATAATTACAGGCTAGAAGATACCTTAAAAAATAATCATCCTCTGTTTATGTAACTAATTGCAGCTTGTCAACTGCCAAGATAGATCATAAACTTTTATAACATTTAGAGGAAGAAGAGCAGGTTATGACACTTTAGTGTGATGTCATAAAAGATGCTTTGATGTCCTGGAAAGGGGAAGCTGCTCATAAGATCAAAGAAAGTCATTTGAAGAAAATGAGTTGTGCTGAGTTTACAGAATTTAATACTTTGATAAGACATCCTGTTTTGCATCGATATATTTTTTAATATTCTGACAGGGAGGAGCTAGGTGACTTCACGCAAAGAGGTTGGCAAAGCCAGTTTTTAAACAGTATTCTGTTTTCCATTTTGACACAAATGTTTGGACTCTGAAAAAGAAACATCTACAGCACTGTGAGATAAGAATACCTTAGAAAAGACATGTCTAAGTGTATTAGTGGTAGGAATCTGCACTTTTTAAAACCTTATTCTTTTAAGTGATTTGCATGTTTTGTGATATATGGTTCTGTATTTTCATGTTACATTTTTTTTTATCTATTTTGAAGTAAACCTCTACTTTAGAGACTACTTGGTGTGCCTTTGAAATTCTTTTTCTTGGCAAGTGCAGCATACATGGTTAAAGTTGACATGGTACAAAGCTTACTGGTTTTACCAAACTGGGAAAATGTAAGAATTTATTCTGAGGTCTTTAATAGAGTTTTAAGGGTTCAGCGTGGTTAGGTGCCCATAGGCAAAAGATATCTGGCCCCCCCGAAGAGCAGAATTATCTGAGCCTGTACATTGGATATGCTAGCAAGAGGTTCACAGTTTGAATCCCTCCAAGACTTGAGACCAAAGTTTGATTCAAACCTACAAAACAGACAGGAGGGTTACCCTGTTTCTGTTAACTGTTCACAAGACTGCACTCGGAGGTTGGCACTGTGGGAGCAGAGGGCCTGACCTGCTGAGTGGGTTTGTGACAGATTGGTTGGCAGTGGTGTGATAATTTTGGTATAACAAGCTTTTATTGTTCAGTGTGTCAGCTTGAGACTGTCATCTCACTTGCAAAGAAAGAAAAAGGCAGTGATTTATTTTTAAAAGAGGAGAGAGAACTATGTCACTTGGCGTACAGTCAAGTTCCTACTCATTTAATTTTTTTTCTAAAGTGCAAGTCAGAGTAGCTGTAGTTGGGGAAGAAGATGGCTTCCAACTACAGCAGGCACACTGTAGACTACTTAAAGCAGTTGTGCAGGGACAGAGGAGTCCCGTTCAAGGAGAAAGCCAGCAAACAGAACCTTGTGGGTGCCCTGATGGTAGTAGATACCCAAAGCAGTGAGTCACAGACCATGACTGAAAAGGACCAAACCTTGAGTGTGGCAGGGTTAGTGGCCAGTGCAGTGTCCAGATCTGATGAGGAGGGCAACAGGGCCACTGTCAGCAAAGGGCCACAGCAGCAGGGGAAGGTCACCAGTATCCTGGATCCAGAAGTACTCAGGCTGCAAATTGAATTGCGTAGAATGGAGCTGGAGTTCCAGAGGGAGAGGCAGCGAGAACGCTGAGAGGCAGAGCGAGAACAGAGAGATGCGGACCATGAGGAGAGTTAAGGCCAGAGGCAACATGAACGGCACCAGAGCAGGTAAGTGGCTTGGGTTTAACTGGGACTACAGGACTGGGTTACAAATTGAATTACAAATTGATAGCTGAATTTAAAGAGGGGGAGGATATGGATGTCTTTTTAAATTCTTTTGAAAATGTTTGTATTCAGGCTAAAATTCTTAGAGAGTCCTGGAGCTTCCAGCTATCCCCACTACTTATCGGGAAAGCTAGGAATGCATTGGGTCAAATGGACAATGAGGACAGTGATGATTACAGCAAACTTAAAGTTATACTGTTAAAGAAATTTGAATTAACTGCTGAATCATACAGAGCTAAATTCTGTAAGCTCAGGAGAAGCCCTGACATGAGCTACGAGGAGCTAGCCATGAAACAACGTCAGTTTTTAAAACTTTGGTGGGAAGGAATTGAGGCAAACTCTATCAATAAAATTTAAAATGTGATTTTGTTAGAACAGTTTTATTGGGAATGCCCAGCAGAGCTGAAAACCTGGCTGGAGGACCGAGATCCCAAAACAGTGCAAGAGGCTGCTGAACTCTCGGACCACTATGCCAAGAGCAGACCTGCTCTGAGAGTGAATGGGGTGGGCATGGCAGAGCAGAAAGGGAAAAGCGCACCTTCAGGGCAGCTAAAACCCTCACTGCCTCCACTGAAGCCAGTTAGCCCCAGGTTTCAGAGAAAAGATTTCTCTGAAAAGAGAAGTGAATGTTGGTTATGTAAAGAAACTGGGCATATTGCCAGACAGTGTCCCAAAAGAATGAGCAATAATATGCAGAATGGTACTAGAAAGGAAGTGGATTGTTTGTGTGTCCCTGGAAGCATGCCTGTGAACATGAGGGAACACATGTAACCAGTCATGTGAATGGTGTACAGACGCAAGGTTTAAGGGACATAGGCATCCCTGACATTGGTAAAAGGGGATCTAGTACAGCCTGGTCAGCTTATACCCAATAAATACGTCACTGTACAAGGGTTCACTGGTGAAGAGAAAACATTGCCCCTTGCTAGTGTTCTCCTGGACTGGGGTGAAACAGGGGGGAAAGGTGGCTGTAGCCAAAACCTTAGCAGTGGATGTGATCTTGGGCAACAATCTCAAACAGGGGATGGTATGTGCAGTTACCCATAGCCAAGTGGCAAGGGAAAATTGTATTTTCCTGAACCCCACAGAAACCATTGTGAAAACCACTGAGAGGCTGGTTCCCCAGCCTGTGTCTCCAGATGGGGACTCTAATGAAAAAGGGGGTAGAAATTTCCCCAGTAGCAAGTAACCACACAGCTACAGAGGGTTACTCTGACAAGGGAGGAGTGACCCATTGTCAGAGGGTTGGGATTGACAGTGATCCAGAGTGCCCTGATGCTAGTGCTAGGGACCCTAGTTTAGCGACTGAAGGGGACCTGTCCCATGTTTTGAGAATGTGTGAGGGGTTTACAAGTGCTCAGAGAAGTGACCCTAGTCTAAAGAAGCTGAGGGCTTGGGCAGACTCTGATGGGGCACAGGGAGGTGACGGCAGACATAAGGTTTATTGGGAAAATGGATTTATGTATACTCAGGCAGTACAGACAGAGGGAGGGGTGCTTGGCAGGCAGCTTGTCGTTCTCCAGGGGTATCGTGAGCAGTTGCTCAAGATTGCACATGATAGTCCCTTGTCCGGTCATCTGGGAATCGCACGCACAATGCAGCAGTTGGCCCAGAATTTCTACTGGCCTAACTTCACCCAGCATGTGAAGGAGTATTGCAGGTCTTGTCACCAGTGCCAAGAAATAGGGAAGGCGGGCTAGAAAACCCAAGCTGCCCTGATTCCTTTGCCCATAGTGGAGGAGCCATTCCAGAGGGTAGGAATGGATATTGTGGGGCCTTTAAATACCCCCAGCTCCTCAGGGAAGAGATTCACCCTGACTGTGGTGGATTATGCCACCTGGTACCCTGAGGCAGTCACCCTATCCTCACTGAGGACAGACAAAGTGGCAGATGCCTTACTTGTGATTTTCTCCTGTGTTGGGTTTCCACAGGAGGTTATCACTGATTGAGGGGGTTCCTTCATGTCGGACCTGATGAAATGTTTATGGGAGAAGTGTGGGGTGGTGCGGAGATGCACAACACTATATCACCCACAAGCCAATGGGCTTGTGGAAAGATTCAATGGTAACCTGAAGTCAATGCTCCTGGCATTTGCTGAACAGCATGGGAGGGACTGGGAGAAATACCTTCCCCACCTGTTGTTTGCATACAGGGAGGTGCCCCAAGAGTTGATAGGATTTTCCTCCTTCAAACTCTTATATGGGCACTGGGTACGTGGGCCCCTAGACTTGATCCAGGAGGACTGGGAAGGCAAGCACACCACACAGGGAACTCCCATAGTGGATTATGTCCTTAGGTTTAGGGAAAGGCTGAAGGAGCCTATGGGGGCAACCCAGAGCAACCTGGCAGCTGCTCAACAGAAACAAAAAGTGTGGTACGACCACAGAGCCAGAGCTTGCTCATACATGGTGGATCAGGAAATCATGGTCCTTATAACAGTCTGGAAAGACAAGCTGCAGGCTGAGTGGGCAGGACCGTACAAGGTGGTTAGGAAGGTAAATGACGTGAGCTATATTGTAGAGTTACCTGACCGAAGACAGACAGAAAGGATGTACCATGTCAATATGATGAAGCCATATGTAAATAGGGCTGACATGGTGCTTGCAGTGTGTAGTCCTGGGGAGGGGACAGACAAAGGAGACCCCCTTCTGGACTTGCTGGAAGAAAGTAAGCTGGAGTCCTCTGTGAAGGCAGTTAAATTGTCTCCCCAGCTGACCCCAGACCAGATCCAGGAAGTTAGGGAGGTTCTAGCAGACTTTGCCCCATTGTTTAGTGCCAAGCCTGGACTAACCCCCTTAGCGATGCACGATGTGGAGACAGAAACACAGACGCCCATATGGAAGACAGCATATTGGGTGTCAGAGGTTGTCCAAAAGGACATTAGGAGGGAAGTGGAGGAGATGCTGGATTTAGGGGTAATCCAGATATCCCACAGTCCCTGGGCCTCACTCGTAGTCCTTGTGCCTAAGCCAGATGGCTCTACTCATTTCTGTGTGGACTATCATGGACTGAACGCAGTAACAAAGTCAGACACCAACCCGATGCCCCACATGGATGAACTCCTGGACAAGTTGGGAGGGGTGACCTACCTTATGATGATTGACCTGACCAAGGGGAATTGGCAGGTAGAGTTGACAAACAGAGCTACGGAGAGGTCGGTCTTCATCACTTCGATAGGCTTATTAGAATTTAAAGTAATGCCTTTCGGAATGAAGAATGCCCTGGCCACTTTCCAAAGGTTGGTGAACCAGGTGTTAAATGGTGCTGAGGAGTACGCCGTGGCGTACCTGGATGACATTGCCATCTTTAGTACCAGCTGGGAGGAACACCTATCCCACGTTAGGGAAGTGCTGGGCAGGATACAGAGGGCCGGGCTCACTGTCAAAGCCAGGAAGTGCCAGGTGGCCATGGGAGAGGTGGCATACTTCAGGCATGTGGTAGGCTGAGGACAGCTCCGTCCTAACCAAATAAAGATAGAGGTAATCCGGGCATGGCCCAGACCAGAAATGCAGAAGCAGGTCAGGAGTTTTCTGGGGACAGCAGGGTACTATAGAAAATTTGTACCCAATTATAGTGCCCTGGCTGTTGCCCTATCTGACCTGATAAAGAAAAGGATGCCAAAGAAAATTACCTGGGGCCCAGCCTATGAGGAAGCCTTTTCCAAACTAAAGGAGGCACTGTGCAGTGCTCCTGTTTTGACAAGTCCTGACTATAGAAAGCCCTTTATAGTTCAGACTGATGCCTCAGACGTGGGTATTGGGGCAGTACTGAGTCAGACGTCCAGCCAAGGGAGAGATCACTCAGTAGTGTACCTGAGTAGGAAGTTACTTCCCAGGGAGCAGGCATACTCTACTTTGGAAAAAGAATGTCTTGCCATAGTGTGGGCCCTAAAGAAGTTGGAGCCATACTTATATGGGCAGCCTTTTGTGGTGCAGACTGACCACAACGCCCTGGTTTGGCTGATGCAGATGGGAAAGAACAATAATAGATTGCTAAGATGGAGTCTTGCTTTACAAGGGTATGATATAACAATTCTATATAGGGCTGGAGCCAAAAATCCGAACTACAATGGGCTGTCTCATGTGTATGAGGAGAGAACTGATTTGGGAAGCTCATCCCCTGCAGGGGATAGAGCCCCCAAATTCAGTCTAGGTGGGGAGGAATTGTGACACTCAGACAGCTGGTTCTGATTAATCAATGCTTTTTGTAATATAAAAATGTGTTATTGAATGTCTCTCATGAGAGATGTTGACAGTCTGTGGAATGACACCCCCTCCCAGGTTTTAGCTACAAAGTGTGACCTGGAAGACCCAGAGATAATTACAGGCTAGAAGATACCTTAAAAAATAAGCATCTCTTGTTTATGTGACTAATTGCAGCTTGTCAACTGCCAAGATAGATCATAAACATTTATAACGTTTAGAGGAAGAAGAGCAGGTTATGACACTTTAGTGTGAAGTCATAAAAGATGCTTTGATGTCCTGGAAAAGGGAAGCTGCTCATAAGATCAAATAAAGTTATTTGAAGAAAATGAGTTGTGCTGAGGTTACAGAATTTAATACTTTGATAAGACATCCTGTTTTGCATAGATATATGTTTTTATATTCTAACAGGGAGGAGCTAGGTGACCTCACGCAAAGAGGTTGGCAAAGCCAGTTTTTAAACAGTATTCTGTTTTCCATTTTGACACAAATGTTTGGACTCTGAAAAAGAAACATCTACAGCACTGTGAGATAAAAATACCTTAGAACAGACATGTCTAAGTGTATTAGTGGTAGGAATCTGCACTTTTTCAAACCTTATTCATTTAAGTGATTTGTACGTTTTGTGATATATGGTTCTGTATTTTCATGTTACATTTTTTGTTATCTATTTTGAAGTAAACCTCTACTTTAGTGATTACTTGATGTGCCTTTGAAATTCTTTTTCTTGACAAGTGCAGCATACATGGTTAAAGTTGACACGGTACAAAGCTTACTGGTTTTACCAAACTGGGAAAAGGTTAGAATTTATTCCAAGGTCTTGAGTTTTAAGGGTTCATTTTGTACACCTGGTTAGGTGCCCACAGACAAAAGATATCTGCCCCCCGTGAAGAGCAGAATTATCTGAGCCTGTACATTGGGTACACTAGCAAGAGGTTGACAGTTTGAATCCCTCCAAGACTTGAGACCAAAGTTTGATTTGGACCCACAAAACAGACAGGAGGGTTACCCTGTTTCTGTTAACTGTTCACAAGACTGCGCCCGGAGGTTGGCACTGTGGGAGCAGAGGGTCTGACCTGCTGAGTGGGTTTGTGACATCAGTTACATACACATAATAACATAGCAAATTAAATCAGACATATGACATCTTAACCAACAATGTTTTAGGGGAGAGGTGGTAACAGCAATATGCAGGATATACTGCCACCCCATAGGCTGACTGCCATGGGACAAGCAAGTTTCAGCCACCAAGACTAAGTTCCGGGCTAGCAGTTACAGCCACAGAGACCAAGATCTAGAAGGTATACTTTCAGGCCCGACTTAAAAACCTGAATAGTACAACAATTAGCCAAATCAACAGGGAGAAGGTTCCATAGATGTGGGGTAGCGTACTTAAAGGAGCGCTTGCCATAGTTAGTTCGAACATGAGGGTTGTCTAGGGGATGGCCAGTGGAGGATCTCAAGCCCCTGACTTTGGGATTTAGCAGCCCACACAGGTGAGGAGGAGGGCCAACAGTGGTAAATTTGAAGGTCAGGCTCAAAGAGGAGTAGGCTAGTTTATGTCACATAGAAGGCTAGTGGAGATCAACGAGGACCTCGCAGGGGCGCCTTCTTGGGGGGAGTTGGTGGCAAAATGAGCCACCCTGTGGTAGAGCCTAGTAAGCTTTCTTTGTTTGCCTTCCCTTATGGAATGCAGCAGGGGAGCCCCATAGAGGAGGGAGGGGAGCAGGGTACAGTTAGATATGGCACAATGAGCCTTGAGAAAAAGAGAGTCATCCAGCCTATAGAGAAGTCCTAACTTCTGGTGGGTGGACTTAACAACAGAGTCAATATGAGGCTGGAAGGTCATTGCCTGATCAAGCAGGACTCCTAGGTACTTGATCATGTCTGTGACCTCTATTCTCTTCCCTTGGGCAGTATGAAGCTGAAAGATGCCATGACGGTCAGAGCCAAGGCATCTGGACCCATGAAACAAGCAACCCAGTGTTATATGGCTAAAAAAAACCACAGAGTTTTGATGAGAAAGAACTGACAGTTGTGAAACAGACAAGCTGATTTCTCAGAGACATTCATACAACTTCAGTTCAGCACTGAAACTCAAATGATCAACTTCTTATGAGAACAGAATGATAGATTTTAAGCTTATCAATATAAACACAAACCAGACATTGTGTTGGTAAAAGCCCTGGACAGCGAACAATTAACTACAGGCTACTCTTTCTGGGAAGTGAAACATCTCTTCAGTCAAGCAGGCACTTGGACTGCTGGAAGCAACCAGCTGCTTCAATATGATATCTTTGCTCTCCAAGGCTCACTCAGAGTGACAGAAACAGCCTGACTATTTTCATACTGCAGAGCAAGTTAACAAATGCCCATTTAGAGAAAACCACAAAACCAAACATCATGACATTTCCAGGAAACACTAAGTATGACACAGGGACTTTAATTCAAGCTTTTATTAACAATATATAACAGCGCTGCCATTGATCTTTAAATACTGTAGATTTGTTCTGGTATACTGAGTAGGGACAGTGTTCTTCTTCTAAGTATCGACCCATGCTGCCTAGGATTCCTCTTATTGTTCTTTGTTGATATTCTAAGCTGTCAGGCTTTTTGTTGGTATATACAAAGTTGGCTAAGTTGTAAAATTCTTCCACAGGAATCTCTAGAATGTTTCAGTACTCTCCTACTTCAGTTAGGTACTGTAAGTTGTTATTACTTCCACACTGAAGTTTTTTTTTTATGGTGTTTAATTCAATCTTCTTTAGTAGTGTTTCTGCCATTTTGATATTCAATAGTGTTTGAGCTAAGTTCTTAGTGGTTCTGTTATCCTTTATAGTGTTTTATTATTTAGTTGTTTTAATGGACTTTTTATTTGCTTAATTGGTTTGTTTATTGGTTGGTATATAATTTTAATTGTTGTCTGTTTATTAGTGTAGGTATATACTTTGTGTTAGTGTAAGTTGCAAAGCATAAGTATGGGGTAAGTAATATATATATTGTGTATATATATATATATATATATATATATATATATATATTTAAAATTCATGGATGTAGAACTTTTCCTATGCAAAAGACCATCATTTATTTCCCTTTATTCCCGTGGGTAAATTACCAACTAAATGTATATATTTTTACTAACAAAACAAAAGTATATACCTGCAGTACACTAATGAAAAGTATGAGCCTACATTAATAAAACAATTGAAAGTATATACATAAATTAACAAAAATGTATTACCCCT
Source organism: Neoceratodus forsteri (assembly GCA_016271365.2). Taxonomy (NCBI): domain Eukaryota; kingdom Metazoa; phylum Chordata; order Ceratodontiformes; family Ceratodontidae; genus Neoceratodus; species Neoceratodus forsteri. The sequence continues at coordinate 785,074,733 of CM028137.1, forward strand.
TACATATGCTTTGTAACCCTCAGCACCACTCTCTGTCAGGAATCTATCTAGTACTGCTTTGAAAGCCTGAAATGTGTGAAATAATGCTGTCTTATGTTCCCCTTATCCTGCTGCACAGGTTGAGTGCACATCCTCTAGTTCTACTTGCAGTCACCGGCTCAAACATCTGTGTATACTCCAGCCTATCACCTCTAATATTTAGAAATGTGCAGTCATGTCCCCTCTGTGTAACCAAAGAACATATCTACAGATTTAGCTCATCAGCATGTCCAGTTGTTCTGGACTTGTTGATGTGTGAATTGTTTCAGCACAGTCACATTGATCATGCTTGGAATTCCTCTCATAATTCTTTCATTCATTATTTCACTGACATAAGGAGATCCTTGTATCCTCAAAATATGCTTGACATGGAAAAGATTAAAGGTGCATTATGGCTGAAGGATACAGTGCCAAAAGTATATCTTGAAAGATCATGCTTGCAATTCACTATGCATTCATGTCAATTTGAAGACATAGTTGAATTAGTCCCAGACAAAAAAATACATCAGCACGCTATTGAATACTCAATTATTAAAAACATAATGGAATATGTGGTCACCAAGGCATGCTGAGGATGCACATAAGCTGTGCAATTTATGTCACAGGATGATAAATATTTTACAAACTTTGACAATCCACAGTCAATACTGTGCCATTACTGTGTGAACTTTTCAAATGACCTCATTATTGCTGTCTGCTTGACATCTGATTTCCAATTTGATATTCATACTAGTCAAGATATTCTGTTGTTCTTCATTAATATTAAGCTGCATAACTAACCTTTATCTGTCAGGGTATGTGCAAAATAAAAGCAGAAAAGGGTTAGAACAGTGTAAAATGAGATGCTGTTCATTACTCTTGAAAAGGCTTCATTTAACAAAACTAAACAGTAAAAAAAGTTAAGCACCCAACAGGCTTCTCCAGTACAGGGATGCGCTGATATATTATTTGCACAGAAAAAAAGCCTGACATTCATGTCTTGCACTCTAAGTAATTTCTGTTGGTTTTCTTATACTTGTCACTTATTTTTAGACACATTTCCTACTAATTGGACTATGAATCATCAGTAAATATAACTTGAATAGCACTATACATAATGGTTATTATTTAGGGTCCTATGCATGCTTAAGAGATTTTACTGTTTTAAGGTAAATTTAACTTCATCTGCTTGGCATGTTATTGTTGATTAGCTTTTGTGCCATACCCACACTGATTTTAAGGCACAATACCACCTTTTTTATATGATGAACGTTTTGTTGAAAAATGAATGCAGCTGCTCTAAAGGTTTGAATTGGCCCATTTTAACATAACCAGAATCTTGTCTGGACTAGGCGTGTGATGCAGTGCACTGTATTGATATCTTGAGGACATAAAAACATATAGCAGGAAACTACTAGAAAAAGAAGGCCTTAAGGTCTATACAGTCTGTCCCATGAAAAGTTATGATCTATGACTGCTATGGGGATAGAACCTGCATCCTTGGAATTATCAGCTCCATGCTTTAACCAACAGAGCTAACCAGCCACCCTTGTTGTCATTGTCTCTCATGAATCTATGAACAATCCCAGGCTTGAGCAGACCAGATATCAGGTGCGTCATGAAGTCGAGTTGCACTGTTCCTGGGAGAGAGTGGTAACAGGCTGCTTGACATTTGTGCCACCTTGCTGACTGATTAGTGAGTAGCACTGACAGCTGGTCGCTCATCCTCCCAGCCAGAGGAAGGGTGCAGTCAGGGTAAAAACAAAATAAACAAAAATGAAAATAAATAAATATATGCAGTATATAACTAAAATCCTCATCATAGGAAGACTCTTTGTTGTGTCTACATACATCTTCTTTATCTTCTTGTTCAGAGGTGTGCTCTGAATTCCTCCAGCAACGTGAACAACATTGTCAGGAACGTTTAGGGGACTTTAACATTCTTCAGGCATGACTTATTTAGCCCCAACTTAAATGTCAGTAAGTAAGGCTAATATAATGCTATTTGGCACACAGGTTAAAGCTAAAGTTCAGGATTTAAAATGCCTCCACAGGAGGACTCCTCTCTCTCACTAGTTGATAGTATCAATGTCTGTGTCTCTGGCTGGACCATGACCCGAAATATGATAAGCATTCAGAGAGGCTGACAAAACAGTACAATAAATCAGTAAATGCAGAACTTGGAGTACTCTATCTATAAATCCTCTGCCTAACCCCAAGAAACAAGAAAAATAGCTGGCCCTACAGCTGATCCTGCCTATGCTGGCCACAGGGACACTGCCTACTTGACAGGGCACAAAATGCTTCCTGACGTGAGAGACAAAACAATTAATAAATTATGTAGGGCTTATCCTACTGTGTCTAGTTAGAATGCACTATTGTGATCTATACACCAGATTGCAATGGGTTGTACTTAATGGCCTACTATAAACTGCACTGACTCCATCTCTTGCACAAATGTGAAAACAACACTGAACCTCTGTACCTTGGCTTTAAATCTATGGACGTAGAACACTACAAAATATTGCACATTAGAAACATAGAAACATAGATGTTAATGGAAGATAAGGAACACAAGGCCTATCCAGTCTGCTCATTGTTTCTACCTTATGAATGTGCCATAGGCCTTCACTCTGTCAATAGCTTGTCTATTCATACTCATCTGTATTGCTCCCTTATGCCTATCCCATACCTGTTTGAAGCCCTGCACTGTATTCACATCCACCACTTCCTGAGGTAGGCCATTCCATGCATCCACCACCCTTTCTGTGAAAAAGAACTTCCTCACATTACCCTTTAATCGGCCTCCCTCTAATCTCATGCTGTGTCCTCTTGTCCTGCTATTTTTCTTATATTGAAACATGTTAGACTCTTTCACCTTGTTAATGCCCTTAAGGTGTTTGAATATTTCGATCATATCACCTCCCTCCCTCCTTTGCTCAAGCGTATACATATTGAGCTTCGTTAATCTGTCCTCATATGTTTTCTGATGCAGTTGCACCATTTTGGTTGCCCTTCTCTGGACTGCCTCAATTTGGTTAATGTCCTTTTGAAGGTGTGACCTCCAGTATTGCACACAGTACTCCAGATGGGGCCTAACCAGTGTCTTGTAAAGAGGGATTATTACCTCCCTCTTCAGACTTGTGATACCCCTACTAATACACCCCAACATCCCCCTAGCCTTACCTACTGCTTTAGTGGTCTGCTTGGATGATTTCAGGTCATCAGTGATGATGATGCCCAAGTCTCTTTCTTCTCTTGTGACTGCCAGTAACTCCCCTCCCAGCCTATAGGTGGCTTCAGGGTTTCTCTTCCCTATGTGCATGATCTTGCACTTCTTTGCATTAAACCCCAGTTACCACTCTTCTGACCATTTTGCTAGTTTATCCAGATCTCTTCTCATTCTGTCCACCCCATCTGGATCATCTACTCTGTTGAAGATCTTGGTGTCATTTGCAAACAGACAAACCTTACCCTCCAGTCCATCTGCAATTTCACTCATGAAGATATTGAAGAGGACTGGCCCCAGGACTGATCCCTGAGGTACACCACTTGTGACTTGCATCTCTTCTGACTGTATGCCGTTTATCACCACTCTCTGTCTTCTGCTCGTCAACCAGTTTGCCACCCAGTTGACCAACTTCTGACCCACCCTGAACCTACTCAGCTTATTAATCAATCTTCTATGTGGAACAGTATCGAAAGCTTTGCTGAAGTCAAGGTAGGCAACATCAACTGCTCCACCTTGGTCCACTACTCTGGTTACCCAGTCAAAGAAATCTATGAGATGAGTTTGACAGGACCTTCCTTTTGTAAACCCATGCTGTCTTGGATCCTGTGCTCCTATGGATTCCAGGTGTTGCACTATCCTTTCCTTAAGGAGTGCTTCCATAATCTTGCCCACTACTGAGGTAAGACTGACTGGTCTGTAGTTCCCTGCCTCCTCCCTGCCACCACTCTTGTGGAGTGGGATCACATGAGCCCTTCTCCAGTCTTCTGGGACCTCTCCTGTGCTCAGAGACTCATTAAACAGTTCTGATAATGGCTCTGCTAGTTCCACCCTTAGCTCCTTTAGTACCCTGGGATGTATGACATCAGGTCCCATTGCCTTGTCCACCCTGAGCTTATTGAGCTCTTGTAGGACCCTTTCTTTTGTGAAGGGACTAGTGTACACCTCCCTCCCCCCTGTGTCCATGGTGCTGAGCTGTGGGCCCTGCCCTACCTTCTCTTCAGTAAATACTGAGCAGAGGTATCTATTTAGGATAGATGCTTTTACATGGTCCTCCTCCTCACATGTCCCCTTATCTCCTTTGATCTTAGCAATACCCCCTCTGGACTTTCTTCTTTCACTAATGTATCTATAGAAAGTCTTGTCACCTTCTTTTACTGTTTGTGCTAGTGTGTCCTCTGTTTGTGCTTTTGCCTGCCTTACTGCCTTCCCTGCTTCCCTTAGGGAAGTTTGGTATGCCTCCCTGTCTTCATCCCGCTACGTTCCCATATATTCCCTGAAGGCCAGCCTTTTGGCTCTGACCTTTTCTGCTACTGTTTTTGAGAACCAAAGTGGTTTTCTTCTTTGTTTGCACTTCGTTTTCTCTCTAACACAAAGTATTGCATCTCTAATGCTTGCCCACTTTGCCTGTACCCTCTCACCTGTATTTCTTTTTGCCAGTGCTAGCTTAACTCTGTTGGCCATCTTATCAAAGTCGGCTCCTCTGAAGTCCCATATTTTTGCCTTGGAATGGGATGATTTAGTTCTAGTGGCCAAATTGAACCATACCATGTGATGGTCACTGGCCCCCAGGTGACCATCTACCTGGAGATCTGTGATCCATTCCCTGTTAGTCAGTACTAGATCTAGGATAGTCCTGTCTCTTGTGGGTTGTTGTACCAGTTGTTTGAGGCATTACCCCGGCAGGGAGTCCACCATGTGTCTAGTTCTGACAGATGTTCCTGCTGGTATTGACCAATCTGTATCTGGCATGTTGAAGTCTCCCATTATCAGAACCTCCCCTCTAGCTGTCATGTTTTGTATATCTTCTAACAGTAATGTGTCTATGTCCTCTCCCTGGTCTGGGGGCCAGTAGACAACCTCAGTTCATATGGCTGACCCATTTCCTGTTTCTAGGGTGACCCACGGTTCTTTTAGCTCCTTATGTGTATTCTGAATTTCTGTAGCTTTGATATTTTCATTGACATACAGGGCCACTCCACCCCCTTTTTGCACCTCGGTCTCTTCTGAACAGTACATAGCCAGGTACTGAAGTCTCCCAAGTGTGGTTACTAGTAAACCATGTCTCGCTAATTGCTACTATGTCCAGTTAAGCCTCTGTCATTATTGCCTGCAGGTCTGGGATCTTGTTTCCCAGACTGCAAGCATTTGTGTACATGATTTTCCATTGGCCAGATTTCTGTGTGTTAGTTTTTGGGTGAGGTCTGGTATTTCACATGTGCGTCGTATGGGGAGCCAGACCATTTTCCTTATCTGGTGATGCAGATGAACTGCAAACATGCTGAACTCCTGTTTGACCACTAGCTGAGGGGGGAGGGGTGTTCTTCCCATTCAATGTATGGGGTGCTGCACCCCTCTCCCCATTTGCTAGTTTAAATATTCTGCAAATACGTCAAACTTCTGCCCCAATGAACTGACTCCCTCCTTAATCAGATGCATCCATCAAATTTAAAGAACTTTCGCTCCCAAAACTGTTGCCAGTTCCTTACAAATTTGTGTCCTTTCTCCTGGCACCAGTCCTTGAGCCACATGTTTAGCTCCCCTATCTCCCCTTTTCTGACCTTCTGTCCATCTGCCCCCCTCTCCCAGACTGGTAGGATCTCAGAGAAGGAGATGCCAGACAAAATGGATGATAGTTTGTCACCCAGCCTGGTCAGGTGTTCCTTGGTCTCCACAACTGACCAGCTGGTGAGATCATTAGTCCCTATGTGTACCAGGTTGTCAATGTTTTCTCCTACTTCCTGAACAATTTTAGCAATGCGGTCAGTGTCTCTCCATGCTGATGTACCTGGGAGACATCTGACCATTACCCTGGCTGGAGATAGGTATCAACTCCCCAAATCATGGAATCTCCTATGATCAGAAGTTTTTTGGATTTCCTTTTTGCTTTTTTGTTTTTGTTCCTGTTTTGGGCAAGTTTTTTTGTACTAGCTCCTGTGCTGCAGTATCCTTCTCTGCAGTGTCCTCTGCCCCTTTGTTTGATTTCAGAGATAGAGGTAGATACCTGTTTGTAGTTTTTCTATGTTTTTTGGAGGTAATATGTTGGAGAGCATCGAGTCATGGGACACCTGATTTGCCCCTCCTAACCACCTGCCAACCTCCTGGACCAACTACGCTCCATGGTCAAGGTGGTTCTTATAATACATTTCCTCTTGAATATGCAATCTGAGGTGTGCAATCTCTGCCCATGCTGCCTGGAGCTGAGCTTTTAGATCTCCAATGGCCCAGCATGTAGGACAGTGTCCTAAATCCTGTAAAACTGCCCTTCTGAAAAGTGTTCTGCAGTACCTGCAGTTAATGATATCCATTCCAGATTAAAACCAAAAAAGGCAGACATGCACTGGGCTACAGAGCACACCAAGATTGGGACAACCTAAATATGAACACAGAAATATCTGCAACACTGGGAATCTTCAAGACCAACTTAAAGCTGTCTTTCAGAACTGAGACCCAGTGTACCTGCATGCTACTTAGCACTTCATAATGTACTTGAATACGAACTCTGTATGACAGGCCATAATGACTTTATTTACTCGTACTTTCAACTTCCAAAGAAACAGAACACTGTACATTTTCCCCTGCCCCAGTCACTTCAATGGCACACATTTCTATTCTCTTTTAAAACTGTGAATAACTACCTGAGCAACATAAGTCACTGTATTTCATAAAATGGCATTGGAAAATCCACAAACATAATTAGCCAAAACTTGTAACATGGCTGTGCATTAAAATGCTATAATTACTGGCCAGCGCTTTTTCCCATAGGGAAGCCCAGTTCTAATTTGCCATTATAACCAGCTGGTTATAATGGCAAACATGCACCGGGTTTCCCCTGCCTCAGCACCTGTGCCAGCTGCACACACTTTCTCTCTCGCTCTGTCTCTCTCTCCCTCTCTCTCCCCCTATCAATCAATCAATCAATCAAACTTTATTTAACCAGCCATAATCACCATTGAACAAGCTCATTTTCAAAGTGGTCTTGGACAAAAAAACAATACAATATGTAATCTCAGATTCGGAAGCCCAGAAACAACAGCATAGTACAGGTAAAGGTCAATATGGACCAACATACAAGTTTAACATAGGGTCACACAGTTACAGTTGATAATGAAGTCACATGGGAGAAAAGAGATGACAATCCAAGGCTAACTCTGCTAAATAGAGGCTAGTACCTTCATGAAAATAGCAAGGGGGGAAGAAAGATCGTAAGTGTGCTAGGAAGGAGGGGAAAGGATGCAGAGGACCAAGTATAGAGGAGAAAAGCTAGTAAGTGCTGGGTTTCCCTTGTGAGGGGTGTGAGTTGAGTGAAATTCTGTTGCGTTAGAATCGAGGAAGGAGCCGGAAGCTAACGTTTCAAGGATGCCTAAAACAACTGCAAGTTTCCCTCAGATATTCAGATATCAGAGCTTTGAATGTGAATAGGATTGGGAGTGAGGAAAGCTTGAGTGAGTTTTGCATAGTGTTCCATAAAGATGGGAGTGAAAAATTGATTGCGGATGAGCCATAGGTAGTATTCATTCTGGGAATCTGGAAACAGAGTGTGGTGTAGCGTCTCAAGCCATAGAATCCATTGGCACACTTGAAAAAGCTTGAGATATATGCGGGAAGTTTGTCAGATAGTGCTCTAAAGAACCAAAGGAGAGCATTTCTTTTCCTCCTTGTTGAGAGTGAGGGCCATCCCGACTCTTATTACAGAAGGCAGTGATGTGTGCAAAGAGGCAGGTTGAAGATGAATCTTAAGGCTTGGTGGTAAGAAGTGTCAAGTTTATTTAGCACTGATGAGGGGCAATTATTGTAGAGGAAGTCAGCATAGTCCAGTACGGGCAGGAATGTGGATTGTACTAGGCTCTTTCTAGCTTCTACGGTAAGCAGATGTTTAATATGGTAGAATAAGCCTAACTGCTGTCTTAGCTTTTTTGAGACTTCATTCAAGTGGCACAGAAAGTTAAGCTTGTTGTCCAGCCAGAACCCAAGATATTTGAAGGTATCAACTATTTCAAGGGTTTGCCCAAAAGCATTGGTATCTTGGGGATGTGTGTAGGTCCGGAGACTGCCTTTGGTGAAAGAATCATGGCTTTGGTCTTTTTGGCATTGAGTAGGAGCTTGTGTTTGACAAGGTTATATTGAAGAGTGATAAAGTCTCACTGTAAGTCCTCGTGGGCAGAGTGCTGTGAAGAATTTGAAGTGTAGAGTATTGTATCGTCAGCAAATAAGTGCACTTTGGCTGTGCATAGATGAGAGTCCAGGTTACTGATGTAGATTGCGAATAGGATCGGGCCCAGGATGGAGCCTTATGGGACTCCTCGTAGAAGAGATTTTTGTGGAGACAGGTTGTAAGGTCTGCGTTGTGTTGGCAAAAGAATTTCACTCAACCCTTCAGATTACTTCTAAGTTTATTGCAGTTATTCATCTTCACATACAAGGTCGTTTCATTTCATCAATAGTGGTGCTGCTTAGTGGTGCTACTTATTTAGTTTACATGCAGTGGTTTATATATAAAATTGTTATCTTGAAAAAGCCAACACCCCAGTATAAACCAATCATAAAACCAATAACAAGTCTATTTTTAGGCTGTGATGTACCTTTTTCTCCAAAAACAAATTATTTATAGACTGTGTAGCTTGAAAACATGTTATTCATAAACTGTGTTGCACAACATTCTCTTTGTTACCCACTGTCCTTAACAGGTAAATACCATCCTAATAAGGGCACACCTTCCTGTTAAGTATTATTATAGGACATCTGGATGTTATATGTTGTGAAATCTATAAATGCTGTGTCATTATGAGGTTACTACCAAACATATCCATTTCCTGCTACATGCTGGGAAATGATATACAAGGTGAAAACAAAATATATTAATGTTACAAATATAAATGTATTTAAACTTTATGCTACAATCCCCCCTTTGTGACTCTTTATCCTTGGAGATCACACAAGACTTTGTTGCCATTGTAACATTTGTATTTGTTTGAACATCTGTCCCATCTTACGATACAAGAAAATCTGTACCATAACAAGGAAACAGATTACTGCAATACCGCATATTACCACTTTTAGGGTTGGACTAGTAGCCAAAACATCTGAGCCCCAATCCCACCAGGATATAATAGACATATAAGATGACTGCTTCTCTACCTGTACAGCAGAGGCCTTTTGTGAGAAAATAAGTCCTTCAGTTTGCTGACGATACAACAAGGCACCAAGTGTCAATTTATTAATTTTGGGTAATACGAAATGAGGTGGAGTTGCCAAATCAGTGAGTAAATCTAAGGCCATACTGGAACCATCAATATGGGTAACATTTGTTCAGCTATAGGCAGGACATTCCCGGAGGGTCCAATTTTCTACCCACCAGGTCTTGTCACTACACCCTCATACATTCCAAGGTTAACCTGCAATTACACACCATGATTGGTTTCATCTCATAGCTTGGCAGTATTTATTTGCAGACGTTAGGGTAATTTTACATTGTTCAGGAAACTATGGGGTGGTTGATGTCTCTTCCCCACATATTAAGGTTCCATGCTCTTGTACACACTGTTGCTTAGCAAAGACAACATATTCATTGTGTACTGTGATAACAGTATCACCTGGTATTTGGAGTCTCATGATCTAGTCATGTATTAATACTCCCAAATTACTGATTTGCCACTATATTTTCGGTGGTTCAAAACATACAGGTATTATCACTAGTATGGGAATTACATGTTGCAGCATGTGTGCATATTGATTTGGTGAATTCCATACTTTTATCATAGCCAAGGGTGGTAGGAATACAGTGAGATGATCCAATAATTTAGTCACATTGGTCTGACCTATTCCTAAAGATAACCTATTCGTTTCAATTCTATTGAATTCATTGACTAGATAAGCACGTGCTTCAGCAGCTAATTGAGAGCAAGCCAATTCTATATAGCTGTCTTTAGACATATTAGAAAGTGAGTTATTTAAAAGCCTTACTATTTTAGCAATAATTCGAAAATTCTGTAAGGTTTCTCTAAATACAAACCAATCAATTTTTTTCATTATCAGCCACTAATTTCACATTAGCTGATAATGGTTCAGTAGCCATATCTTTTAAAGTCCTTTCTAAAGAACGAATATGACCTTTTAAAACCATAGAATCAATACCATTAGCAATTCCTAATCCTGAGCCTAACCAGCCCCACACGTCTCTTTTACAACGCGAGAAGTCTGGTGATGCTTCTACAGGAATTCTAAATGACCACAATTTGTGTCTATCATGGTATTGATTCAAAGTATTATTATAATATTGTTGTCACACTAATACGGAAGCCCGATCCCTACATTAAGGCGGCAATCGTGGAAAAGGCAAATGCAGCAAAACATTATAATATTATAATTTACATGGATAATATAGAGGATGGACATTTTGCATCAAGATAATACCATCTGATGGGGGCAAGAACTTTTGCCCTGATATACCTTGCTTCTAATACACTGTACTTCATGCAACGCAATTGTGCCATACTGTTAAGCTAACATTACATGCCATACCAGGCCATCGTACACTGCTAATATAAGTTAACAAAGCCAAATATTATGTCTTGAACCAGTATAAGATGCATTTAACAACGTAATATTAGGCAGATAGTGAAACATGTCCTTTAGTTTCATTCAAAATAAATCTTGTTCTTCTTTTGTCAGATTCATAGTCTCCCCCAAAGTAGAGAAAAATAGATCCCTTTCTGGGCTGTTGTGTTCACCACGCACATTGCCATGCCAGGCCAGGCTTCTGGTGAGCATCCCCATGTCACATTTTGACATTGTCCATAACAAATAAAGTACCATTTCATAAGAAGATATCCAGTGTGTTCATGTTGTTCTTCCAACTATACTGGGATACCTCATGCAGAACGATTGGCATATGTCCTGCTATATAGTCTGTTCCATATGTGCCCTGGGCCTCCATTGTATCTGTTGGAAGTAACCAGGATCAATAAGGTACTACACAGTACAAGTAAAGGAAACATCATTATCTTTCACCTATTGGGAAAAACAGAGCAGTATCAGTTTTCATCATTTAAAGTCTGATACAATTTACATTGGTCCACATGGACCCATTTGATCTCTGTAGACCCTTGTCAAATTTGTCGGACCTGAATAACGCATGGCCCTATAACATCAATGACGGTATAGGGCCCCAACCAATTAGCATCCCATAGTCCCTTTTGACCAACAGTTTTAATCATGATGTGATGACCCCTTTCAAATGGGCGGCATCACCTTTTTTAACATGTCTCTATTTGTTTTTCCAGTGAGTCTGTGCCATATTACTGGCAGCATGGGGCAACTACAAAGTTACCTGCTTCTGTATTTGTTGTAAAAATACATCAGTTTTGATACGGTCTAACACAGGTGTAGACAAATCTGGATCTGAAGGATAATATAGCCGCACATCCAGTCCAGTCATCAATTGATATGGGCTATAGCCAGTACTCTTGTTTTCTGTACCTCCAATACCCATTAGGATTCCTGGTAAGTGCATCACCCACCCTTTACCAGTATCCAACACTGCCTTTTTCAGTGCATGTTTTAAAGTGCAATTTATCCTTTCTACCATTCCTGAAGATTGTGGATGGTAGGGTAAAAGCAAACGTTGAGTGATACCTAAGATATTACACAAGGCTGTCATTATTTTTGCTGTAAAGTGAGTCCCTCTATCACTTTTAAGGGCTCTAGGAAAACCCCATCGTGAGAACACCTGTTCCCATGGCACTTTTGCAGTAGCTGTAGCACTATCATTTCATATGGGCAATGCTTCTACTCCATTTGGAAAATATGTCAACAATGACTAGTAAATATCGTAACCCCCCTTTTGCAGTAGGCAAGGGCCCTACATAATCAATTTGTAAGCTGGACCAAGGACTGTCCACCAGGGGTACCCCTAACAGAACCCTTTTTCCAGGCATTGGAGGATTCATCTGTGCACAGATGAGACAAGCCTATAGCATTGTTTGACATCTTTCTCCAATTTTTGGCTACCAATATTTTTTGTGCCAACATTTTACATGTTTTGTGAAGTCCACAATGACCTCCCATATGATGATTATCCATGATAATATATTTTCTAAATGAAGTGAGTGGTATCCACTTCCTAAACCCTGATTGTTGATCCCATATTACCATATCTTCCCATATGGTGACATGTTTGGTGGTACACTGTCTTGTATCTTTCCATTGGTTCCAACAATCAAGAAGCCAAGCATCAGTATCTTGGATTTGTCCCAAACTAGGGGCTTGTAATAATGCTGCTATTCATTTTGGATGATTTTTATCATACTCTTCGGCTTTCCACAATTGTGTAGAGTCACCTCCTAGAGCGTCAACCCATAAGTTTGTTTGTTTGGCTGCCACTTGAGCCAGATTATCCACTAAATTATTATTTAACTCATAGATATCCTTTGGATTCTTTTGGTGGGCTTTTACTTTACAGATTGCTATTTTTAAAGGTATCTGAGCTCCTATAGCCCATATATGTTGTAATATGGGAGTAAATGCAACAAGTTTTCCAGATGCTGTCCACATTCCTCATTTAGTCCATATTGGCAAAAAGTCCAATAAGGAGTTAACTACAAAAGCACAGTCTGGGCAGATATTCATAGCCTCCCAAGGGTAAGCCATAATAGCTCCACGGACTGCCTCTAATTCTGCTCTAAGGGCAGAAAATGATGATGTGCATCATACTGATATTTCTTGATTAGTACTCGGTGTCCATATGGCATATCCTGTGTGGAAATGTCTGTCCTCCCAAAAGTGAGAACCATCTACATAAACATCTCTTGCCTCAGTATTTGGTTCTGCAGCAAATATGGGATTAAAATCAATTCCCATTACAGTTCCACAGTCATGTGCCTCTCCCTCCCATGCCATTAATTCAACTAACATAGGTGAGTTACATTTTTCTACAGTGGTATTTTTCCCTTATAGAGCTAAAGCCCATTTAACCAATCTCTGTGAAGACACAACTCTCACATTTCTTTCAAGTAGAAATTTCACTGGAGTGTGAGACATTTTCAGGATAATTCTATTAACCCCACAATATATTCTGTGGCTTGTATAGCCCAATATACAGCTAACAAATGTCTTACACATTCTTCATATGTCTCTTCTACAGGTGTTAATACATGAGAAAAATATCCCACAGGACATAAGTCCCTGATCACTTTTGTAACAGGACTGCATTGATCACTTGATCAGTGGCATGTACCTGTATCACAAAATCTGATGACTCAGAAGGGCTAATGAAGGCAGGAGCCATCATTAGTGCTTGTTTAAGAGCTATAAAAGATGTTACAGGAAAAAAAATCATAGAAAAAACTTTTGTAAGCTAGTTGACATGTGAGATTTAAATAAATCTTGATTACTTTTTTTAAATTTTAAGACAGTGAATCACATTTCTCATGTACAGCTTACAATACAGCAGGACCTGGAAATACATATTAAATATATATATTAAATCCTGACAAAATAATGTGCTCAACTTAGATTAAACATGGAAGGTCAAGTTGTGTTGCAAAAGGTCACCAATTTCAACAAGGTGACAATTACCATATATGTATTACTGTTTTGACAGCTTTTTGCTCAGTTGAACACTCAATTAGATAAAAGGAGGTAGTTATTCTACCTTTACTCTAAGGAGAGTTGGCACTACAACTGTGCCTCTGCTGGTACTGTATACAAGAACTGTTATTTTATATAAAAGGTCTTGGGCATGCTTCTGGTTGGTATGATCTAATCTCTTTATTTCCAGTGTAATTGCCCAAGTGAGCCACCCCATCCACATGCCCCTTCCAATGTTGCATCACATCTGCAACAGCAGTTTGCAGGCAATGAGCCAACATTTCAAAACCGGAACATGTCATGGGATGAAACATAAAAATAAACCAGAGTATCTTAAACTGCACTCCGGCATCATTATAGTTAATGAAGCTGATAACATTCATTACCAAATATAGTAAAGTTTTTGTAGTTCTCCAAGTACAGAGAACAGCATGACCTTGGGCAGCAAGGAATAGCTGTACAGACATAAGCGTTTGTACTTAGATTCATTATAGAGTATTAATTCTTAATCCACAAACTTCCCTTTGTGCCACACTTAATTTATATTCACTGGCCCAGATATTCAAAAGGGTTGCACATGGCACAACAGTGTTGCACCATGCGCAACCCACTGATGCGCCCTGCCATGATATTCAAATGGGAAAAGTGCATGGCACAAATCCCACTGCGCCAGAGTGCATCAATAATGTATGCAGGCGCAGGTGGGGGGGTGTGCCCATGCATACTCTGCACAGCCCGATATTCAGCCCAGGATGTGCGGAGCCATGCATGCGCAACTCCTACCTGCACCAACACAAAGTTGATCCAAAACAAAAAGGAACAACGGATGGCCACCCACAGGTGAGCTGCCGCATTACAGGGTGCAACACAGCAGCTGCCACCTGTGGGCGGCCACCCGAGCTCCGGCTGCACCTCCCTGGTGGCGCCCCCCCATGCCCGATCATGGGCTAAGTAAATAAAAGATTCATCCAAAATCCCTAGTGGTCCAGTGGACCGCTGTCCACCCAATCACAGGCTAAGTAAATGAATGAAACATCTCAATATCCCTGGTGGTCCAGTGGACCTGTCTGCCCGACCGTGGGCTGCAGTAGAATAATAGGAAACCTATCATCCCTGGTGGTCCAGTGGACCTTCCTGCCCAATCACAGGCTAAGTAAATAAATGAAATTATCATCATCCCTGGTGGTCCAGAGGACCTTGCCGCGCAATCATGGGTTGAGTAAATAAATAAAATTATCATCATCCCTGGTGGTCCAGTGGACCTGCCCGCCTGATCACGGGCTAAGTAAATGAATGCAACATCTCAATATCTCTGGTGGTCCAGTAGACCTGTCTGCCTGATCGTGGGCTGCAGTAGAATAATAGGAAACCTATCATCCCTGGTGGTCCAGTGGACCTCCCACTCCACCCACCCACTGATCCTCACCACCCCACCCCCCGGTCAGTGGTGGGTGGCAGCACCCCACCCACATGCCACCCTGCTGCCCACCAACTGACACCATCGGTAGGGCTGTACACCCATTGGTCCACAGCGTGAGCCAATGGGCATGCAGCCCATACCATACTACACATTCCATGTTATCTGGAATGTGTAGTACAGTATGGGATGCACACCCATTGGCTCATGCTGTGGACCAATGGGTGAACAGCCCTACTGATGGTGTCAGTTGGTGGGCAGCGGTAGGTGGGTGGGCTGCTGCCACCCACCACTGACCGGGGGAAGCAGGGCAGTGGGGATCAGTGGGCAGGTGGGTTGGGGGGTCCACTGGACCACCAGGGGTGATAGGTTTCCTATTATTCTATTGCAGCCCATGATCGGGCAGACAGGTCCACTGGACCACCAGTGATAATGATAATTTCATTTATTTACTTAGTCCACGATCGGGCGGAGAGGTCCACTGGACCACCAGGGATAATGATAATTTAATTTATTTACTTAGCCTGCTATCGGGCAGGAAGGTCCACCACCAGGGATCTTTTTTTACTGCAGCTCACGATCGGACTGTGGGGCACATTGCCACGCTGCATGGGGCATCGGTCCCTGATGGCTGCTGCCTGGCAGGGCGCCAGGTGAAAGTCATCGGGGATCGGTGCACCTGCATGCAAATGGGCCATAATAACATGCAAATGGCCCCATGTGCACCTTGCATATATTATGGCCCCATTTGCATGTCAACTTTTGAATATTGCGGTTGCTGCACCTTGTGCAATGGAACTTGCGCTAACGCATCCCCATGCTCCACTCTGGCAACTGGCACTAGCGCAGTGCCACTGTGCCATGCACACTGCGGGTGGCCAGGGTGTGGTATTCAATGCTGCTGAGCCATGGTGCAGCTCTATTGAATATCGCCCAGTCCATGCCCTTGCGCAACCAAGTTGCGCTGTGCCCAGGCTTGCGCCACAGCCTGGCACAGTTTGAATATCTGGGCCACTGTCTTTAGTCTCTGTGACATATTTGGCTATATATAAGTAATGAGCAATTCTAACAATTCTTTCTTCAACTGACACGTCCTTGCAGTTATTTCTAACTGATACCGTACGTACATTTGACATATGTTAGCTAACTTGGTTTTATCTGAATTACTTTTCTCATTACGGTCTGTACATTGTTTAATTAAACATAAGTATGCATCTTCCTGCTCTTCAGGAGAGCTATAAGGACCGTCTTGAAGGTTCGTCTCTAAACATTTACGTAATATGGAATTCATACTTACGTCAGTAGGTTCACTGGCAAATCATGTCTGACTTCACCTCAGCTTCCTTATGAGTCTTCCGACCTCCCTCCATACATGAGTAATTAGTTCAAGTATGGTAGGCATTCCTCGCAGTGGCTGGCTTCCTTCTCGATTCGTTTGATGTTGTCAGCAACCATACAGACTGTCTTCAGACATCCGAGTCACAGCACCAATTGTAAGGTCTGCGTTGTGTTTACAAAAGAATTTCACTCGAGCCTTCAGATTACTTCTAAGTTTAATGCGGTTATTCATCTTCACATACAAGATTGTTTAATTTCATCAGTAGTGGTGCTGCTTAGGGGTGCTACTTATTTAGTTTACATGCAGTGGTTTATATATAAAATTGTTATCTTGAAAAAGCCAACACCCCAGTATAAACCAATCATAAAACCAATAACAAGTCTATTTTTAGGCTGTGATGTACCTTTTTCTCCAAAAACGAGTTATTTATAGACTGTGTAGCTTGAAAACATGTTATTCATAAACTGTGTTGCACAACATTCTCTTTGTTACCCACTGTCCTTAACAGGTAAATACCATCCTAATAAGGGCACACCATCCTGTTAAGTATTATTATAGGACATTTGGATGTTATATGCTGTGAAATCTAAAAATGCTGTGTCATTATGAGGTTACTACCAAACATATCCATTTCCTGCTACATGCTGGGAAATGATATACAAGGTGAAAACTAAATATATTAATGTTACAAATATAAATGTATTTAAACTTTATGCTACACAGGTCACCTGCAGATTTGACTCGTAACCTATTGGTGAGGTAGTTTGTGAACCATGTAATGGCAGGACTATCGAGACCAATATTGCTCAGTGTAGTAAGCAAGATGTTGTGATCCACAGTATCGAAGGCCTTGCTGAGATCGAAGAAAAGGGCAAACACATGTTTCTTAGAGTCCAAGGCAATTTGTCAGTCAGTGGTTACTTTTGCAAGGGCAGATATTGTGCTATGTTTGGCCCTAAAACCGGACTGTGCAGGGTTTAGCAGTTTCTGCAAATCTAAGTGTTCTCTAATTTGGGTGTTGACAATTTTTCCATTAATTTTGAAAGGGTAGATATTATGGAAATGGGCTGATAATTGTTCAGGTCACTCGGATCCCCTGATTTGAATAGAGGTAAGATGTAGGCAGTGTTCCATGACACCGGTAGCTCACCCTGTTTCAGGGAGGTGTTAAATAAATGGGTGATGGGGCGGTCAAGTAGAAATAGCCAAGCTTTAGGAAGAAAGGTTTGATATTGTCTACACCAGCACCCTTTTTAGTGTCCAGTGGCAGAAGAAGGTCCTCTACTTGTTTAAATGTGACTGTATGAAAGCTGAAAAGAGAGGGATATGGTTGGTTAGGATTGAGATTAGCATTAGGGCTAGCCGAGCAGTCCCCTAATGGGCTGAGCTTGTTGATAGGCAAGGTGTCAAAGGCTAGCCCTGCAGTAGAAAAGTGTTCATTGAGCTGCTGTAATATGGTAGCTCTGTCCGTAAAAGTAACTCCACTGGACACAATTTTGGCTGGAAGGGAGGTGTCAGAATGCTGACCTTCAACCTCTTTGAGGATGTTCCAGAATTTGGCAGAGTTGTTTTTATTGTCTTCTAGTTTTGCCTGGAAATATCTAGCTTTTTTGGATCTAATTAGTTTGGTGCAGGCATTTCTAGAGATGCGAAATGCTAGCCAGTCAGCCTCCATGTGCAATTTCTTGGCTCTTTTCTACCAGAAATCTCTTTCCTTGAGTGCTTTCTTCAGGTTGGGAGAGAACCAGCCAGGAGATCTTTTTTTTTTACCTGATCAGCCCAAGGGTGGGAGTGTTTGTTGATTAGACCCATTAAGAGGCTATGAAAGATATTAAATGCCTTGCTAAGTGAAGGGGCTAGATAGAAGTCCTGCCATCTGATGTTACTTAGGTCTTTCAGAAAGGCATTCTGGCAGAACTTTTTCAGGCATCTTTTCAGTATGAATTTGGTGGCCAGTTTTATTTGGGGAGAGTGTCTGATGCAGGCAATAGTGCAGTGATCACTTATGTCATTGAAGAACACTCTGGTATGAAAGATGTTATGAGGCTTGTTTACTAACATAAGATCCAGAAGGGAGCTACGCTCAAGGTTTTTTCTGTTGGGTCTGGTGATTGCGGGTGTTATTTGAGTCAGTCCATTCACATCACAGAGCTCCTTTAGCTTCTTGTAGCTGTCATCATTCCAGTTTAGGTTGAGATCCCCCATTAGAATACACTCGGTATTAGCTGAGTCAATTAGGCTTTGGAGATGCGGCAGGACGGCCATGCCACCAGAAGGCGGTCGATAGCATGCTGCAATAAGGAGTGCTTTATCAATGGAGAGGGATAATTTTAGTGCCAGGCATTCAAATTCCTTAGCCTTTGAAGTACAATCTATGACTGAGACAGTGAATTTGCTCTTAGAATAAATTACAACCCCTCCTCCTCTAGTCGGTCTATCACAGCAGTAGGTATTGTATCCCAGTATGTTGATGAAATTGTCTGGGGTCGAAGGTGTGAGCCAGGATTCTGTTAACATAAAGAAATCAGGAGATGCATGCAGAGCCCAAGTCTGTATGATGTCGAGCTTCTTTAGTAAACTACAGACATTTATGTGAAGAAAGCTGATGCCATTGTATTTTGGGAGGTCCACAGGGGTGTCCAGTGAAGTGGGTGGGCCTGGGTTTAGATCAATGTTTCCAGAACAGAGTAGGAGAAGTAGTAGTAGTTTCTTGAGATAGTGTCTTAGTTTACTAAGAAGTTTCTTGTTGCTTTGTCTGGCATGTGTCGGTTTGGTGGTGGCTATGTTATGGGCATTAACGCAATTTGATAGGGATATGGCATAGATGACAGTTATGGCTGACAAGTTCAGTAGTGTACGCATGTATTCTTTGGTCAATGCCTGGTGTGAGGAGGGGCATGACCATAAGGAAGTCATCCCCACTATGTGTTGTCATGGCCTATTAGGAGAGGGCAAAACATGGTGGTCACTAAAGGGGGAGTTTTGGCCATGTTGTAAATTGATGAATGAAATTTTGAGGGGTGCGAATGATAAAAATATGAGGCAACTATACAGAAGAGTATCCACAAGTTGCATTTTTAGAAGGGAGTTATCTCCTAATACTGGCATCATGCACGAGGTTGACAGGACTAAAAGTATCACTTCTGCAAAGAGGCAGGGATAACTAAGGATGAGGGCTAGAAGATGGGTGTGGTGAGTGGCACTTGGTCCAGTAGGCAATTAGAGGGCTAGCCTAGCTCTCAGTGGAAGAGCACTTAATAGAGGCCAGGGTAGGGGTGGCTGGTGTGGGAAGAAAATTCAGAGCAAGCTTAGTAGGGAGCAAGCGAAGGTGGTGCCCGAGTAAGAAACAAGTCGAAAAAGGCCTCAGAAGCAAAGTTTCCAGGGTGGCCAACCACAGGCGAAGCCATAAAAGTGGCAGCCAATAGGGGGTGATTCCTGAAGTAATTGTCCAATCCGGGCTCCAAAGCTAATCCCGGAGGCTGAGAGCAGGCTTACCCGGCTTGAGGGCTCCTAGGTGGGCTGGTGGAGGGTGCACAGCTGGCTGGCTTCTCCAGCTGCGGCCATAAAGGCGTGGAGTCGGTCACCCGATCAGGGGCTTCTTGGAGCTGGAAAGGAGCAGAGAAGAGGATTTAGATATGGGAAAAAAGGACAAAAGAGTCTGAGGAAAGCACGAAAGGTTAAATCTGGGGGGCGGGGGTGCAATTCTGCAGAGAAAGAGACAGACAGAGCAGGGTGGAGTGAAGGGAAGAGATTAACTGCTATGCAATTTGCAGTGGCACTGCTAGCAAAGGGTTATGTTGAGAAGATATTAGGTTTGAGTAGGATGGAAAAATAGAGAGAGAGAGCAAGAGAAAGAGAAAAACGGAGAGAGTTAGCGAGTATCTAAAGGAAGATACAGTTAGGAAGGAGCAGAAAAGCGGCCAAAGATGGTACTTGCAACAATATTTATTTAAAAAAAATGTTTAGCAGTAGTACATAATACAGCACATTCCCCAGCAATAACAAATTACAGTTGAAAATTCAGAGCAAGTTTAGTAGGGAGCGAGAGAAGGTGCCCAAGCAAGAAACACATCGAAACAGGCCTCAGAAGCAAAGTTTCCAGGGTGGCCAATCACAGGCAAAGCTGTAAAAGTGGCAGCCAATAGGGGGTGATTCCTGAAGTAACTGTCCAATTGGGACTCCAAAGCTAATCCCGGAGGCTGAGAGCAGGTTTACCCAGCTTGAGGGCTCCTAGGCGGGTGGTGGAGGGCACACGGTTGGCTGGCTTCTCCAGCCATGGCCGTAAAGGCGTGGAGTCGGTTGCCCAATCAGGGGCTTCTTGGAGCCGGCTTGAGGGCTCCTAGGTGGGCTGGTGGAGGGCGCATGGCCAGCTGGCTTCTCCAGCCGTGTCCGTAAAGGTGTGGAGTTGGTTGCCCGATCAGAGGCTTCTTGGAGCTGGCTTGAGGGCTCCTAGGAGGGCTGGTGGAGGGCACATAGCTGGCTGGCTTCTCCAGCCATGGCCATAAGGGTGTGGAATCGGTTGCCCAATCAGGGGCTTCTTGGAGCCGGCTTGAGGGATCCTAGACAGGCTGGTGGAGGGTGCATGGCCAGCTGGCTTCTCCAACCATGGCAGTAAAAGTTTGGAGTCGGTCGCCCGATCAGGGGCTTCTTGCCAGACGGATGCCTCAACTGCCACTCAGGAGTAAATAAACCCCCTCAAAAACACACAAAAGAGCCCAAGAACAAATACAAAAATGGGTGAGGTCCACTACACAAGCCTTAATAAAATAATTTAAAATATTGGCAGACTGAGCTGAATCCAGACCAGTCCACGGCTGCCTCAACACCAATCTCTGTTTTTTTTTATTTTATTTTATATAACTGCAGTTGCGAAAAAGCACTGGCCAGCAATCATATAAAATAAAAGATGGGGTTGTGTGTATAATTTGATTTTATACACACCCTTGGTGTGGGATGCTTTTTATAAACCCCTTGGGCTTCGCCCTGGGGTTTTATGTAGCATCCCACACCTTGGGCATGTGTAAAATCTCATTACAAACACCACCTCATCCATTATTCTCTATTTAATGCACACCCTGTTTTTGTGATTGCTTATGTATAGAACATCATTTGTTTTGCAATTAGCCCTTTATGTGTAACTTGTTTGTGATTTGTCTAAATGATGCTGCAAATGTCTCCGAGGACTCTCTTGTAAACAAGATGCTCTGTCTCAGGGGGATTTTTAGTTTTTATAATTACTGAATAAAATTGTCAATCCTGCTGGCCCACATGAGCAGTAACAAGTCTGCTATTTATGACGCTGGTAACCCAGGTTCAATCACAAGCACAAGTCACTGGGGCAGACTGTGGAAGATCAAACAAATGGAGTCCAGTTCACCCCCAATGGTAAATCTTAAAATCTAATTTCTTTCTCTAATTGCTATTTCTTGCTTTGTCTCGAAGAAAAAGGGGTACTCTCTTCATATCAGAACTCTCATGTGAAAAAGCCTCACTTGTGAATTTCCTAGGCGGAAGTAGTTTATTTCAAAGAAGCCAATTTAGGAAATACACTCTTTACAAGAGAAGCCACTGCAGGCAGTTCATAGTTAGGACCAAACCATATCATTCCACATACATTAGGCCTTTCGTGGTTTGATTAAGTCACATGAGAGCTTTGATATGAAGGCTAAGAGATCCTCTTTTCCATTTAGATAAAATAAGAAAACAGCCAATTTAGGCAGAAAGAAATTTTAACTTTTCACAGATTTATCATGGAAGGGTATGCACTTGTTTGTTACATGCCACAAAACCAGTAGCACCCATCATGAAAATATGATTTGAACTTTATGAATTATACAAGGGTGGAGCGGGCTATATCTGAAATTTGTTGGGGAGAGGAGGAGTGATTGTTTCAAAGGATGTTCTTCTTCCTGTGAAGAAGGACAGTGTATTTGCAATGCCAAACCACCTGAGTATTCTTGGGTAGTGGTACAACTGGAGCCAATATGCAGAGAGGGGCATTTAAAATAAAAATTGATTACTAGGAAAAGCACACTGAGCTGAGGTATGTTTCCAGGTGCAACTCGGGGGTAGCCACATACATACAGGGATAGTTACAGTAAGCAAAGGGCATGGACAACATAATATAAATGCATACAGTTACAAGATATTACACAGAACATAAATGTTGCAAGGATTAATACAACATAATGCAAAATGCACACAGTTACAGAATATATACACAGAGTATGAACATTGCAAGGATTAATACTACATAATGTAAAATGCTTACAGTTACAGGATATATACACAGAGACCCGGATATTCAAAGGGATGCACCTGGCACAACTCAGTTGCGCCAGGTGCAACCCCTCAATGTGCCCTGGTGCCACATTCAAAAGGGGCATTGGCACAGTGCAAATTCCAGGATGCAATACAGCAGCTGCCAGCCATGGGTGGCCACCCACCCACCCAGTACATCATCCACAAGCACCCATATCGTCCCTGGTAGTCTAGTGGTATCCCCCTCCCTCCTGTAGCTATGATCATTGGTAAACTGAAATAACTACATTCCCTGGTAGTCCAGTGGTCCCCCCTACCCCTAGCCCTGAACGCTGGTAAAATGACATCACTACAGTCCCTGGTGGTCTAGTGGCACACCCTACCCCACTCCTCCCATCCACACAGGACCCCTTTGCCCACCCTGCTCCTCCCATCATTGGCAGGCAGCTGCAACCCACCTGCATACCACCCAGCTGCCCACCAAATGACAGCGTACAGTATGGGCTTGCAGGGCATACTATACTAGACAGTCACATATATGTGAATGACTTCATTCAGAGCTCTATTCTGCTCCGAGGTGCCTGCAAATCAGGACAATGGTGTCTCTTCTCTTACCAATGCTGCTACCTGTGGCAGAAACAGAAAAGTAGTAGAAAGGACAAGTGCAGACTGTGGCAACAGCTACCAGGACTTTCCTTTTCTTTTAATATTAAAAAGCCAC
The DNA here is from genome assembly GCA_016271365.2 of Neoceratodus forsteri. NCBI lineage: Eukaryota > Metazoa > Chordata > Ceratodontiformes > Ceratodontidae > Neoceratodus > Neoceratodus forsteri. Next base: position 785,098,305 of record CM028137.1, read on the forward strand.
CTAAGTGGTAAACACAATAGAAGAAGCAACAGCGGTATCACTTTACACAGGAGCTATGTGGGTGCGTGGCATATTTTAAATGAGCACTACCCATAGCAGCAAAGTTCTCCTTTTTTATTGTAGCAGAGGCAACTTTATTATTCACTTTAGTGCTCCTTGCAGGAGCTAGTCGGCTTATTTGTTCAAGCCACTTGGCTTGGCTATTATTTCACATTTTCAAAACAACAATCACTCCTTTCAGGAGGTGACAATGCATCCTTAGCAACCATAGCTATGCGGGCGTTCTTCTTTTTTTTTTTTTTGTCATATAGCTCTTTGGTCCCTGCCACCTGCCGCCAACTGGGGATGGGGACACATAGGTATGTTTACCAGTTTTCTCCACTGACCCCCCAAGGCCCCAGCACACAGCTGTGCAAGTGTGTGGAGGCATGCTATGCACCCCATGGTGTCAGCACAGCCCCTTCCACCTCCTGTAACTGCTTCTCCATCCCATCTCTGCCTATGCTACCCACCAAACCTCCACCCGGTGGGAACAGAACTACAGCAGGGTGCCAACCACCCTTGCCACCCTCAGGAGAGGAAAGCTGCCCATCAGTATGCTCGATCCTGCTCTGCTCTCCCCCCATGCTGGCACCTTGAGGACCGAAGGTCATTTCCGAACCCGGGTTGCTGGTGTAGTGTGAGGTGTGGTGTTCAGCACCTCAACCCTCAGTGCCACCAGACTGGGTAGCTATGGGTGTGCTCTTCTCCAATTTTAATCATTTACTGGCACACCTTGTAATATTGTACTGGCTATCTTGTACTTTATTTACTGGACCATAAACTTTTCTAAATAACAGCATATGCATTCCTTTGCCTAGCTTCACCATTTTTAAAGTGGCTGGTCCTTTTCTTTCATTCTTTTCATGGGGCAGAACACATATATTCTCTCTATAGCTGCCATATATGGTCCCTTACATAAGGCTTAATGGGGCATTTATTCATATTTTTACTGCCCACTAGCCCAAGGCTATGTTTCCCCATAGGAGGCTTAACATAGCCTCTACCTAATCACCACCAAAGATGGAAATAAAGAAAAATAGCGGGGAAGAATAGTTAGAGATATTACAGTGGGAGGCCACCCCATCAGAGTAGAAAAATTGAATTAGGGTCAAGATAGACCCAAAGAGTGCTACTACAGTAGACTTTGGAGAGGGGGTTTGATCAGAGGAAATGTCCCGGGGTGTACTCAGTGTTCTGGGGTGCAACACTGGCACACAGAGGAAAGAAATAGCATGTAATTCATTCACTCAGCTATGTCCTTTGTTGGCCTGTATGAACATTAACAAATCAGACTCAGAACTGGACAAACATGGATTCATAGGTTCCACATGACCCTCTCCTGGAATCAGGGAGATGCTAAAATCATCTTTCATAGTTCTGCAAAGAACAAAGAAAACAAAACTATGAAGTTGCTAGAATTATATATATAGTCATTGCAAAAAAACTTCATTAATGCATCAGTTAAGGTTGAAGCAACAGAAGTAGGGAAATGAGGCTTTAGGGTTTCCAACCCAAACACCCCCCCCTACCACCCACCCTACCCACTCCAACCCTCCACACACCAACAGGTGATGGGGTGCACTTTGGGTCATCGCCCTAACTCTAACCCCATTCCATGTGTAAGAAAGCTGAGATGTTCCAGTATAGTTGAATGGGGTGAGAGTTAGGCCCAGTGACCCCCAAGGCACACCCTGATGCTTGTTGGTGTGTGGATGGGGGGTGGGGTGGTAGGGTTGGGAGGTGTTAGGGTTGGAAACCCTAATGCCTCATTTCCCTACTTTTGTTGCTTCAACCCTAACTGATGCATTAACAAAGTGTTTTTTTGCAATGAATTTCCTTCCTTTTTGAGAAAGTATACTCATATCCTTATATGTTTGTGGGAGTGCAGGGCCCTCTGGGCCTTGTGCTCCCATCAATCTATAGTGTGTTGTGGTTGCACAGGACCCCAAGTGCAGGGTCCTCTCAGCCCTGTGCTCCTATGTAACCATAAGTGTATAGACATTGTAATTAACCCTCATCTCCTTGTGGGAGTGCAGGGTCCCTCCCATCACACTCCCATCACTCCATAATGGTAACCATTTATAGGGCCCAGTGTTCCCATCTGTTCATAAGTGTAGAGAAATTGTAATGAACTGTCATGTCCCTGTGGGAGCGCAGAACCCACATTGCTGCATAATGAAGGGTACTGCAGTCCCATTACTGCATAATGGTATCCATGCCCTGTGCGCTCATCTACCTATAATTGTAGAGGTGCAGCACAGGCCTAGAGACATTCCAAGTAACCCTTGTGCTGCAAATGTTACAATATTTCAGTAACCATAGGAACACTGGAAAAAATTCCACCACTGTTGTAATTATGGCCTGGCAACCTGTGTCATTGCTAAAGGTGTACTAAGCTGTGTTTAGTGAAAAATCTGCATCTCAAACCATTTTTGAGATATAGGCACTGAAAGGTACTGTGCCCACCACAATGTTATCCTATGGGAGATTTCTAAACTTCAAAATGTTATAAGTATGGAAGCAGTGTAAATGTTATCACCAAACCAGCGAAAGTCACATCTGTGGGACAAGCCCTTTGTACCCTGAAAATATCAGCCCAAATGTCCTAACCATTTGTTTGCAGTGACGTGACAAAGAAACAGTAAACTTTAAAAATCCTTTTTCCTGAGGTGTCAAAATCCTTTTTCGTGATGAGGAAAAGGACTTTGACAGCTCACAAAAAAGGAATTTGTCTCACAAAAAGGGATTAAGGATAGGGCCATCTGATCCCACACATCCTAATCCTTTTTCAAGATGCAAAAAGGGATTTTGACAGCTCACAAAAAGAGATACATTTTTAAAATCCCCTTTTATGAGCTGTCAAAATCCCTTTTTGTGAACTGATTCCCTTTTCATGAGGTGTCAAAATCCCTTTTTGCATCACAAAAAAGGATTTGAACTTGTGGGACCAGATGGCCCTGCCAGCCATCCCTTTTTGTGAGCTGTCAAAATCTTGGATTTTGACATCTCTCAAAAAGGGAATTTGTCTCATGAAAAAAGATTGCTAGCAGGGCCATTTGGTTCCACAAGTCCTAATCCTTTTTCATGATGCAAATTGGGATTTTGACACCTCATGAAAAGGGAATCAGCTCACAAAAAAGGAATTTTGACAGCTCACAAAAAGGGATTGGAGTTGCCAGACCAGATGGCCCTGTGGGTAATCCTGTTTTGTGAGAAGCAATTCTTCAGAAGAAGGCCAAAACCCCTTTTCGCCGATCCGAAGCAGGTCGCAAAAAAGGATTTTAAAAATCAAAAATAGGCATTCTGTGTTCACAGCAAAGTACAACAAAGGCATAGAACTGTGAAGGACATCCAAATGAACAAAATACATACTTGGATATCTCCAGAAAATGTCCCTGGGCAAAGTTATAATGTTTTGTTTGTGCTCAGAAAAAGAAAACAAGATGGTGCCTTGCGAAAAGAATTTTTTTTCCTCACTAAAAGGGATTTTAAGGATCCCTTTTAGTGAGCTGTCAGACATACCTCTCAACTGTACCACATTACGAGGAACATTCCTCATTTTACTTCACAAAAGCTTCCTGTTCCACATTGTGAGGACTTGTTCCACATTCAAAGTCAACATTTTATAGCAAAAATCCATAGTAAGTGATGCAAAAATATATATTATTCAATTAATAACAAACTTTCTGAACATAAATGCAAAATTTTAACAGTGTTTTGAGCTTCTTAGGTAAAGATTTGATTAAGTGTTCCACATTTTGCCCATTTGTTCCACATTTTAACAGGCAGTGTTCCACATTTGGGGGAAAAAGGTTGAGAGGTATGCTGTCAGATCCCTTTTCTTGAGCATTAAATCCCTTTTTGCACTGTGCAGCTATCTAAAAAACTGAACTGAGCATGCTCAGAATCCAAAATTTCAAAACTGAATAACTTTGGAACAGATTAATATGTTTTCACCAAACCAATGCTGGCTTATTTTGTGAGGCAAGCACTTTCTACTCTGAAAGGTTCAGACCAAAATTCCAAACAGTGTGGCCACAGTGTGATGAGGAAAAAACAGCCAATAAAGGTGAACTTTACTGTTTTTTCACAATTCACAGCACAAAATCTACAAATCCAATCAAAACAAAACTTGGTAGGTCAAGAGATCTACTCTACTTGACAGCGCATACCAAACATCGTGCAAATCTGTTGAGCAGTTTCAAAGTTATTAAAGTGCAAAATTTGAGGTTTAACATTAAACTGACTACTCAACTCTATCTTGCCACTATATATATATATATATATATATATATATATATATGTATATATTAGAGGCAAAAATGCCATTTAATGCATTAGTTAGGGTTGTTCCACAGCTACAAAAGTGAGAAAATTCAGGTAGGGTTGAAAGCCCCTTGGACCCCCAGCCACACCCCCAACCGCATCAGGGTGCACGCTAGTCATCGGTCCTAACTCACCCCATCACATGTGTGAAGAAGCAGAGTTATAGGAGAATAGGGTGAGAGTTAGGACCAATGAACCCAAGGCGCACCCCAACGCCAGTTGGGGGAGTGGGCTGGGGGGTCCAAGGGGTCTTTCAACCCTAAAACCGAATTTCCTCACTTTTGTCACTGTGGAACAACCCTAATTAATGCATTAAATGGATTTTTTTGCCTCTAATTTCCCTTCTTTTTGAGAATGATGATGAGAAATAGTGATCCTGCCACATGATGTCTTGTGACATAGGAACAGGAACAGCAAAGCAAACAGAATCACGAACAGTGGCGCACATGGTAACACAAACGCAAATGGTAAAGGAAACATTAATAGAAACACAAGCTCAAAGTGATGCTGAAGCGAACAGTGATGCAAACGGACATTGAAGTGCATCTGAAAACGCGACTGGCAACATGAACAGTGATGGCAGCGGTATTTTAAATGGAAATGTTAAGTGTCACAGCAAAAAGAATGCGAAAGGGAAGAGAAATGGAAACATAAGCCCACACGTAAACGCAAACTGTATTGCACACAGGCATGGTACCGCAATTGTAAATGCAAATGGTAAAGTTAACATGAAGAATAATGCCAAAGGAAAGAGAAATGGAAACGGGAGCAGAAGCGCGTACGGAAATGCAAACCAAAACACGCATGGGCACAGTACCGCAATTGTAAACACAAATGGTAATGGTAACAACAACAATAACAGCAAAGGAAACAGAAGCGCAAAAGAAAATGCAAGTGCATATGGAAACGCAAGTGTAATGCGCATGGGCACAGTAATGCAAATGCAAATGGTAACAGTAACAGCAAGGAAGACGCAAAACGAAAGAGAAACGGAAACACAAACAAAAATGCTGCCATAAACGCAAATGGCAATGAGCAAGGTGAAGCAAACAAAAATGCAACAGAGACAGTAGTGGAAACACAAATGGTAACAGTAACGAAAATGCAAGCGCGAATGACAACGCAAAGGGTAACGCACATGGTGGCATACACGGTAACGGTAACGCAAACGGGGACATAAACGCAAGTGGAAACAGTAACTGTAACAGTAACGGAAGCACATCGCCTGTTTTAGCCAAACAGGTGCATACAGAAACACAGTGTGTACAAAGAATGTATGCATTGTAATGGGGATCGAAGCTTAAAACGAGCATTGGAAGTACTTAATTGCTAATATCTCAGCAACCGCACGACGTAGAAAAAAAATTTAAATTTCACAAAAATCTTGATCTTCCTGGCTAGGTTTTTGTTATGGGCTATGTAACTTGCAACAAAAATTCCGTATCTCGCACCGTTTTCGAGATACGAGCCCCAAAAGGAGTGGCGGATGCCACCATGTTAGTCTATGGGAAAAATGTCAACTTCAGAGTACTGTAACTTGGCAGCCATGCAACATTTTTTCACCAAACCACAAAAAGGCACATCTGTGAGATGTTGGCTGCCTTCCCTCCAAATTTCAGCTCAAAAGATCAAACCGTTCTTTCGCAGCAGGGTGGCAAAGAATTCCTGTCATTTTGGCCAAGTCTGAAAAAGTAGTGTTGCAATTTGTGGCAATTTTCACAAAATTTTGTGAAAGTGTCATGCCTACGACACTACTTTGCAACACTACTGGTTCCAGAAATTTGAAAATCATATTTTTGGGGTGTTTTACCCCAAAATAAAGACATGGCTAGCATCCTCAGGGTCCGACTAGGTGAACACAAAAATAATCGTGTCCCTAGAGGGTCCCAAATTTAAATGCCAAGCATTTTTCTGATCACCAACTGAAAAGAAATGGTGGATTTATGACACTACTAGGGCCGTTTGCGACTCTAAAAAGTGCATTTGTGAAAGTGTTGAATATTTTAACTTTTCCCATTGACTTATAATGGGAACTTGTTTTTTGAATAACTTTTGAACCGTTCAATATTTTTTCACAAAATCTTCAAAAGGCACATCGGGGAACCTGGCCACATATTCCCTGAAGTTTTTGGACCTGTAGCGCAAACCGTGCAACCTATAGGTGAGAGCAAAGAAATCGCAAAAAAGCATAATTGTGCAATTGGTTGTCGCTTAATAACTCTGCAGCGGTATATCCGACTGGTACGAAACTTGGCAGATCTGAAGATTTACCATGCCCAATTGTGCATACCAAATTGCAGGCACATCTGTTGAACTGTGGCAAAGTTATTAAGGTGCAAAATTTGACCCTTTAACCTTAAAAGTGCTACTCAACCCTAACTATGGTAGCACTACCGTGATACCATAATAGATATATATATATGTGTGTGTGTCTGTATCACAATAGCCAGTAACATTAAATTATAACAAAAGCTGAAAATATTTCTGTCTAACCTAGCTAGGCGGAACTCTCACCGATTGGGATCTAACCCTTGGGCAAAACCCAATTCTTCCTGTTTATACAACATATAAACATATAAGATAATCTACCTCCATCATTCAATGGTTCCTTGCCCCAGAGTTATGATCTGCAACTCCAAGGAGATCAGAGCCCATAGACAGGTGGATAGTATGTGTGTCTTCATACTCTAGCAAGTATCATTAATCATCATTAACAGGTACATCCTGACCCTAGAAAGCACCCACCATCTCAGCCTCTGCCATGTGCAGCTTCTGATCTAAATGATTGAGCTACATTACCCATTTGTACTGAGGCATCTATGAGTACCTGTTTTAAAGTAACATTACTGAAGAGTGTCATTTTAGCTACAGTACCAAGCTGGTGATATGTTATCATCGTCTCCATAAGTGATGTGCTAACTAACTAGCAAGCATCTGCATTTACAGCTTGTGTCCCCAGAGGTTCATTAAGCTTGGCCAAGGTAATCTTACAAGACTCTCGTAATGCACCTGGTGTTAGGCCACAGACAATATCTGAAATATCTTTTAGAAAAGATTTATCAGGACATGTCCAGTGGATGTCTTTCATCTTTTGGCACATGTCAAATTGAGGAACAAGATAATGATCAGGATAGTGGCCTTGGTATGCAATGACTGGGAGCATTTCCACTCTTGTGAATACATTATCCTTTCAATCCCCAACATTGAAGACTGAAGGCAGACTCAAAATGTTATTTATTTCCATAAAGGACAAATTTAACAAGAAAGCTACTTCTTATTTTTCTGCATCTACATACATAGGAATGGCACTATCCAAGTTGTATGCTAGGTGTATTTGAATAGGCTGTATTGGTGTAGATGTCATTTTACTCAGCATATGTCTAACTAGATCATCAGGGACAAAACACAAACGAGTCTTCCCATTGATTAAATCACTAACAGTGGCACAGGCTTTCCTCACTAGCTTCTGGTATAAGAACACTGTTGTCTACATATATGTTCTTTCTGAGTGTCTTGACTGGTTAAGGTCCACTACCCTTTGTATGGTAGCATTCAACAACTCAGCCTGTATGCTGACCAGCACTACAGTATCCTGCAAGGTTTCTTGATATGCTACTAGGTCTATTTTCTGTCTCATAACCTGTTCTTGAATAGCTACCATGTTCTGTTGCAGGGTTTCCTCATTGGATTTTAAAGTGGATGTAGAAGTAAGCATGGCAACAGAAGTACCAGCACAGAAAAGGGACAGAAGTCCATTGACTATCATCAGGACAGCAGCTGCAGCCAATCTTAAATACTTCAGGATTTTTACTAACTGGGTAAAAATGCTTGAAATCTTGTACTGAACATATTCAGTATATTCAGCAAACCAATTGACAAACTCTGGGTTTGTGCTAGGTATTTTAGCTATTTCTGGGCTACAGCCTCAGAACTGAGGGACAAAATATCCTCTGACTTACAATCTTGGTGTCAGTCACCAAAAACTCAGTTGTGTCATGGAGCATCATACCAGATCCAGGGCTCGCTACAGAGATTTCTTGTGCAGACTTCTGGGTGTGGCTGCCCATGATCAAGCAACCATAGCACAAAGTAGTTACGTCTGCCAAAAAGAAAAAACAAATAATTTTTTCTAGTTCTATTGTATATACTTTACATTAAACCTTTGTTTTATCAATTATGCAAATGTCACCTCTTTCAGTGATGACTAACATGCTGTAGAACAGCTGTTTATCTGACTAGTTACCCAACTTGGTTCTTTTCCCCTGATGGCCTGGAGTGCAATTCAAACTGATGATAAGGCCATCATTGTTCAATGTGAACCCACTTGCTGAGCGAATTTCTACCACCTTTTGCAATTTTGATTTCATAGACCACAGGAGATGCTTTGCCAGTTATCAGGAAAGTGCCACACCAGCTCAGAAAGAACTTCCATGCCCCTTTGATATGACATCTGTAGTTTTAATAGGATACCTGGTCACCCACCTGATATGCCTTGGGGGAAGCTTTCCTGTTATAGTATACTTTATGACCTTGGGCACTCTTTTCCAAGTTTTGTTGGGTACATAGCCCCCCCTCCCTGGTATCTAGGGGTATGAGATGGCAGAAAGTCCAAGGGGAGAGGGCAACCACAGCAGAAACCAGTACCTGGATTGGCTGCATTGATTTCCCTGGTTCATTTTGTCCCTTGCGGGGTGCTGATTATTCTTGGGCGCTAGGCTATGGGAAAGAAGAGGTTAGAATGCCACAACAACTCCAAGTGAGCCAATGTCCTCATGAAATATAAAAGAATAAAAATCCATTTAATAAAGTAACTGGTCACTCTAGGGAGCAAATTAGTTTACATTGGTAGGAGAGAGGAGCATAATTTTATCCTGGACCGAGATGGTCTCACAGACATAATTTTGTAAAGTGGACCAGTTCATTTTCCACACACAACAATACTTTTTCCAAGCCAAGTTAGGCTTTAGTGTGCAGCAGCAGCAGATTCTGAGCTGATATGGCTCCTTTGAATAAGGCAGTAGCTTTCCCTGCACTTCTCTTCTCACCTCCAGTACTTTACTTGAGTGCAAACTGCACCATACGGAACCTCTCTAAAAAAGTAATGGTTAGGACTTATTCTCCTCTCCTGGATCCCATTTTCTCCCAGCACTGGCCAGTTTTAATTTCCAAACCTACTATATGTGGCAGACTTCTCTCTCTGTGGGGCGGATTGCTTTCTAAACTCTTTGCTGGCCATGACCTCCTACTGATGGTAACTGTCCAAAACTGATGGCAGCACATCCCAACAGTAGCCACAACTGTGTCAGACCTCTATCCTTCCACCTTCATTCTTCAGCTGACTCTGGACCTCGGAGGCCCCTCATGATACTCCCTCACTGCAGGGAGGCAGGCAGCCAGGCCCACTTCTCCCACCTCTCACCAACCGGGTTTCGTCACACTGCTGGGCTCCCAAGATCTCATCAGGCCCCATGTTCTGGTCCATACCTACAGGGCCAGCAATCATTCCATCCCAGTTGCAGTCTCCTGCTTCAATCCCTGGTCTCTTTTCTCTCTCTCTCTCTGCTTTCACTCCACCTCCCACAGCCTGCCAAAATTTCTTGCTTTATAAAACCAGTCCATCCCCTTCTTTTTCCAAAAAGTTCAACAATCACCTTTTTTAACAAACTAAAGTAAAGAAAACAGGTTGATCTCACCTTCAGTGTTCTTGCTGCAATCCCTTCAGTTCATAGGAGCTCTGCTATTATACCATGCAACAGTGATCATCCACAATTTAAAGTCACAACCCCTCCAGAGGAGGAAACAGTTTACCCAGGGGCACATTTGGTAAAACAGTCCACAGGGCACATACTTCGTCACTGCCATGAGTAGTAATATTGGGGGTCTGGCTTGCTGGTGAGTAGGTCAAAAGAGTCTGTTCCAGTCACATAGTGTTTGACATGGTGGCCAAGCAGGTTTTGAGTCAAGTTATATGTTTTAAACAAAGTCAAACCTTCATAGGCATGCCTAGCACAGATGTCTTTGGCTATGGGCTGAATTTCCTGAATCACCATGGTGGGGCTGGAGGAGTTTAGTTTAAGTTTCTTTTTTAGCTTGTACAGGATACCCTTATACAGCCAATCTTGGCAATTTTAATTCAGTGACATCATATAACCATTCAGGGATATAGAGATACACTTGCATGGGGTAATCCTGGCAGATCCTCCTCCTCACAATATGTTCTGCTTGGGACCATTTTGGGATGCTTCACACTGATGTCCACGGGGGCCTGTCCATCAGGCAGCCATACACCCTCATGGTAGTTGGTGATCTCAAGATCACTGTCTCTGACCTGGTCGTACATTTTATCCTGGGCCAAGATGGTCTCACAGACTTCATTTTGCAATGCAGAACATTTAATTGAGATGATCCCTACATGCAACAATACTTTCTCCAAGCCAAGTTAGGCTTTAGTGTATAGCAGCAGCAGCAGCAGCAGCAGCAGCAGCAGGTTCTGAGCCAATATGGCTCCTTTAAATAAGGTAGCAGCTTCCTCTGCACTTCTCCTCTCATCTGCAATGCTTTACATGGGTGCAAATGGCACCAAATGGAACCCCTCTGAAAAAGTCATGGCTGGGACTTATTTCCCCCTCTCCTGGCTCCCATTTTCTCCCAGCACTAGCCAGTTTTAACACCCAAACCTACATGGCAGACCTCTCTCTCTCTCTCTCTCTCTCTCTCACTGTGGGGCAGATTGTTTTTTAAATTCCCGGTTGACCATGATCTCCTACTGATGGTGACTGTCCAAAACTGATGGCAGCACATCCCAACAGTATTCACAACTTTGTCAGAACTCTCTGTCCTTCCACCATCCTTCTTCAGTTGACTCTGACCCTTGGAGGCCCCTCATGATACTCGCTCGCTGTAGGGAGATGGGCAGCCAGCCTCACATCTCTTACCTCTCACCCACCAGGTTTCATCACACTGCTGCGCTCCCAAGATCATTGTGGGCTCTATGTTCCTGGCCATATTGACTAGCTGCAGGCCAGTGCTGGCAATCACCCCTACCCAGCCACACTATCTCGCTTCAACCCCCGGTCTCTTCTCTCTCTCTCCCTCTGCTTCCACTCTGCCTCCCTCAGCCAGCTAAAATTTCCGCTCTTTATGACTCAGCACACTCCATGACCTTCCAGCCCACAGGAGGCCCCAATGGCAATAAAAGTTGATGCTTTAAGGAATGTAATCTCCCTAATGAGGGATTACTGGTAAACAAGAAGACACTCTATATGTCTATTTTCAGATAAGTGATAAACTGACATAAATATGCAGCAGCAGACATATTCTCACTGGACGTTTGGTACAACAGGTGTAAAGGCAGTACCATCTGTCTACCAGTCCTGGCTGGAATGGAGCCAGTTGAGTGATTTGGAGTAGAGTGGATTACAAGAAGAATCAGAGGCAGTCTGAGATCCCAGTCTGCTGGACTATTGGTGAGATACTTCTTAAGTATTCTGATCACTGTCTGATTCATGCGCTCCACATTACCTGAAGACTGAGGCCGGAAGGGTACATGAAGTTTCCTCTGAACTACTAAGGTCTCACAGAGGTTGTTAATCACCTCAGAAGTAAAATGAGAGCTTTCATCTGATTCTATCATTAACTGTCATTAAGTGTGGACCCCAACGACTGAACACAACCTTTACCAAAATTACAGCCATTTTTGCAGCTGTATCATTTGGGGCAGGTATGCATGAGACCAATTTGGTGACAAGCAAGCCACTGTGAGCAAATACATGTTTCCCTTAGAGGACCATGGAATCAGACCTATCCAGTCAACCTGGATATCTGTCAATGGGAAAGTTATCCTTTTGCCTTGCATGGAGAGCTCTGACCCTGGGCTTGGATTACTGAAATTTACAGCAGGTAATGCAACCTTTGGTATAATTAGTCTCATCCTTATACATGCAGGGCCAATAAGAGACTTGTTTCAGAGCATCAAAGGGAGGTAAAATCTTTATTGTGTGGCTTAAAGCTGTTAAAATTAACATGGATTCACACATAATACATGTACTGTATATGCAAAATAATACAGTGCATAGGAAAAAAATTGTACAAAATAGAAACAATTCATAGGAATTGAAGTTTACATCATAAATATTGCACATATGCCCTCTGATACAAGACATTATAGTAAAATAAGGCTCTATATACATTGACTAACAATAAGCCTTCTTTTAATCTTACTAATTTCACAAAAACATTTGGCTACTCTACCATCCAGACGTCCTCTGTATGCATTAAAATGCATGTGAAAGTTTATCTATTAAGGCAAAAATGGCCTTTTCACACTCTGAATACTTATTTTTTATTTATTTATTGAAAGAATCAGAATTACAGCCTTTTTACTTCACTCAGAGCCTTGCTTGCACATGCAGTAACTCTGTTGCCCTGGTCATACCACTGATATAGAACTGCAATAACACACTGGTCAGTGTGAGCTGTCTCAAGATAAAACCCCTTACCCCTCTGGGGGTAAGCAAGGCAAGACATTTTCCCCAGTCTTGTTTGTTACTCCTTCATGGCACTATCTTGGTCTGGGTCCCAAAACCATGGCTGATCTTTCTTCAGGAGTTTAGTTAAGGGCTGGGAGATCTGTGCATAGTTCTGTATAAAATGGTATGAATGGTTGTAGATGCCCAGCAGACTGTACAACTCAATCAGGTTAGAAGGTGTTTTTAGATTTTAGAGTTCCTGAATCCATCCTGCTTGGGGGTAGATAACCTCTAGATCTATTTCAAGGCCTAAGCAGTTCACCATCTGCTGGCCCCACTGATCTTTCTTTAGTGATAATGTTGCAACTGCTGCTTGTAACCTCGATAGCACATACTGTAGTGCTTCCTTATGCTCAGCCCACATACGAGAGGTGGCCAGTATGTCCTCAACATACATAGCAATACCCTTTTGATCTGCCTTAGTCATTACCTTGTGCAGAAATGTATTAAACTTTGCATGTGACTTAATGCAGCCAAATGGGCACCTAGTCCAGGTATACTGGTGCCTCCCAAAGGAAAAGGCAAACTTGTGTTGATCCCTGGGAGCTACTGTACCTTCATAGTCCAGAATCCATCTGAAACATCAAGGGCTGTGAACTATTTAGTGCCTGCCAGCCTGGCCAGACTCTGATCAATGCAGGCAATGGGTCATCAGGATGAAGGAAACGGCTCAAATGCCTGTAGTTTATGGTCAACCTTCATGCTCCTGTAGGTTTAAAGAGAGGCCAAATGGGAGTTGTTGGTAGAGTTACACTGTCTGAGTATTCCCTTCTCCATGAGAGAGTCCAGGATTTCCTTTACTGGCTCATGAGCAACCAAGGGAACACAGTATTGGCACACATATACTGGCTTTGAATCAGGGTAGGTTTTAACCATAACCTCATGAATTCCTGTTTCAACACAATCCAAGTTGTCTTTATAAAACATACTGGAATGTTCTCAAAGAATCTCAGCCAGTTATTTCTGCTCTCCAGCTTTGAGTACTCCAGTTAATCCAGTCTGTAACTCTACCTGAGAATGAAACTCAGGATAGGGGTTTGGCCTACCTATTTCCACTTTTTCCTCTGTGGTCTCTGACACACCTCTTTGGTCCACTGGGCAGATCGCAAAGACCGGTGGTGAATATTGATGGAGATTTTTGTGCTTGCCTTCCAGCTGACCACCTCAGTCTTCAGCCCCATTGTACTGATACTGAGTCAGAATCATGTGGCTTGGTAAGGTAATGAACATCCTCTGCATGCCCTGCCATGTTTGGAATGGCTCCAGATAGCGAACCCACTACTGGAATGGTGGGGGTAAACCCACAAAAAATGGTAATTACCACTACTCCAAAATTTATCCTAGTCTTCAAGATAATAGGACTTTTGCTAGGGTTAGCCACCAGGGTAGAGGAGGTTGCTCCTTTAAACATCAGTGAATGAAATTATTTTCCATGACTAAGGATCATTCCCACTTGAGGAAGGACTTGGTGGGATGAAAGAAAGTATTGGATCCATGCAGAACATACCCCCTTTTCACATGGATCCTTAGGAGAAATTCCACAGCTTTACCTGGGATCTTAACAGCATAGTCACTAACCAGAGCTACAAGACCAACTGCGCATCAAGGAAAGCTGTTTGGGGCTCCTATGGGGCTGGCTACTCCAAATTACAAGATCCAGTACAGAGCTGAAGCGCTCATCACTCAAGAATAAAAGGACTTTACAAGGAAAAATTCTAATGTAATTGAGCTATTCAAGAATTACAAGTCCACAAAACCGTGTCACCAGAAAGCACCCACACTTCAGCGCTTCACCATTACAGGCTTCGTCAGGAGTTGGAGACTTACAGGTGTGCAAACTGTTAAATTTTCTGTTATATATTCCATCATCACTTGCAGCACCAATCCAAAAACAGAAAAATATTTAAAATTATATAACAATATAAAGTCATGATGTAAAACAAAAAAAATAATTGCAAACACCATACACTATAGAATAACCAGTGTACCTAATAGATAATGCTTCTTATCAGAACAGGATAGAAGCATGGAAATTATTGGCAGATAAAGACCGCTAGGTCCTTCCAATCTGCCCATAAGCCCAACACTTGTATGTGGCCTATGACCCTACCTGGTCAATGACTTTTCACCTCTCCTTCCCACCTCTAAGGTTCTCTTATGCCTGTCCCAGGCATGTTTAAATTCCTCCACTGTCTTTGCTCCCACCACCTCCTGTGGCAGACTATTCCATAAGTCTACCACCGTCTCTGTGAAGAGACACTTCCTCACATTCCCCCTCAGCCTGTCACCTTCCAAATGCTACAACATTGTTTCTATAGTAAAATCCAGTGATCACCCATATTCCAATGCCTGGACTTAATTTCCTGGGGATCCACATGATTAAATCAGAAAATCCTATAGTTCAGCATTTATGTGATGCAAAACGGGGGTATGCAGCAGCCTATAACAGAAAAATCAGCACATGAACAACCTTGTGCAGTATAATATAATGCTATAAAATAAAGAATATGGAAATGGAAGATGTCGGAGGAAGTCGGGGGGTTGAAGGGGGGAGACAGAAAAAATTAGAAAGACATGAATGTCAGACTTATCCTGTCATTACTCACAACAATATCGTTTTTCACTCCTTCTCCTCTGACCTGGGAGTGTTCTTCCACAATGTGAAACATCACTCTAAATATCCAGCAGAAACGGTTTGAAATCCCAGTATTCATTAAGCCCTGTTGGATTCATTGTGTCCATTTTAAATATCCAGAGGCTTTCTCTTCTCAATAGAAGGTTTCTGCTATTGCCCCCAAGCGGTTTAATTATTTCTAAATCTAAACATTTCAGACATTTTGGGTTGCTATTATGTACTTTTTAGGTGTCAACGTGGCTCAGTTGGTAGCACATCCACCTCTGGACCAGACGGACGTGGATTCTCGTCCCACACTGGGACTGGGCTTGCACTTAAAAATCGCTGGCATCCGAGTGCAGTATTAGGGGAGTACTGTATTACTGGGGTGTGCCGTCCTTCAGATGAGATGTTAAACCGAGGTCCCTTCTACCCATCCTGGTTCTGTCCTGGTCGGTGTCCAGGTGGAAGTATAAGAACCCAGGGCACTCTTCACAAAGAGTAGGGGACATTCCCAGTGTCCTGGCCAACATTCCCCTTCCCATTAACTGGTTCATGCAATTATGAAGGCTGTGTGTGGGTGATAATGTGCAATATGGCCACCACTACACATTCAGTCACTTTACTACCAGTCTAGCATTGCTTGTAAAGCGCTTTGGGATACACTGTGTATGAAAAGCACTATATAAATGCTGATTCATCACTTCAAAAAAGTGTCTTCCCACAGGTGTATCCACTCTTTTATTGATAATGCTCCTAGCATGTTCTTGTAATCTCTCCTTCGCCATTCTCACCATTCTCCCTATGTAACACAAGTTACACGAGTACCACAACAGATAAACAAATTTCATAGTACAACTGATAAAGTCCTTAATCACAAAGTTATTATCATTGTTTGGGCATTTAAAAGTTTGTCTGAATGGTATATTGGTAATTATTACAATTATGGTATTTGAAGAAGCCCTTAGGCTTTTTCCTTAACCAGCCAATATCTTCTGAGTGTATTTTGGAAAACTGACTTTTAAGCAATATATCCCGCAGCCTTGAACATTTCCTGAAGGTCACTCTTTGGGAAGCCCCAACTACAGTACTTCTGCCAGCCTGTGGTCCATAAGTAAGATGGGCCAGTTTTTCCACTCTACATTACCCAATTGATCAGCTACAGTATGTTGTTGTATTGTGTGGAATAAGTTAAGGGTTCTATCTCTCCCCCCACTATTAGTGTTCTTGTGCACTGAAGATTTTACTGTTTCTTCCCCATGCTTTGCTCTAACCTCATCCATTGCTTTTTCCAAAAGACTGCAGCTATAGCCCCTCTGGATAAATCTTCTTTTTAGATCTGCAGCTTGTTCTTCAAAATCAGCAGCTTCAGTGCAGTTTCTTCTGATATGAAGAAACTGGCTGTGGGGTATCATAGAAACATAGATGTTGATGGCAGATAAGGACAGTATGACCCACCCAATCTGCCCATTTTGCCTACCTATTTCAAAGACACAGATCCTAGTTGATTTGCAGCTCACCCTTTCTTCTCTGTCTCTAAGGTACCCTTTTGTCTATCCCATGCATTCTAGAGCTATCTAGCTATATTTGCCTCCACCATCTTCCTAGGGAGGCTATTCCAAGCACCCACCACTCTCTCAGTGAAAAAGTATTTAATCATGTTGCCCCTGAACCTCCCCCAACCTCATCTTGTGCCCCCTTGTTCTTGTACATCTCTTTTTTTGAAAAATAGTACCCTACTGTACCTTGTTTATACCCCTGAGGTACTTGAACATTTCTATCATGTCCCTCCCCCAATGAATACATATTGAGTCCCCCCAGCCTCTACTTGTAGTGTTTTTCATGGAGACCCTGAACCATCTTTGTAGCCTTCCTCTGGACTGTCTCCACTCTGTCAATGTCCATCTGGACATACAGTCTCCAGAACTGGTCACAGTACTCTAGCTGAGGTCTTACCAGCAATCTGTACAGTGGCATAACCACCTCCTTCTTTCTGCTGGTGATAGCTCTTCCTATGTACCCCAGAATACTACTGGCTTTCCCCACAGCCTTCTCACATTGTTTGGTCACATTTAGGTCACCTAATATGATACTGACGTCCCATTCCTGTTTGGTGGTCACCATTACCACCACCCCATTTTGAATGCCTCCATTGGATTTATGCTCCCCAAGTGCATGACTTTGCACTTTTTTTGTATTAAATCTTAGCTGCCACATTTCAGTCCAGCCTCTATCCTGCTTAGGTCTTGTCTTATTTTTCCACCCCCTCTGGAGTGTCAACCCTGTTACAGATCTTATGTCATCTACAAAAATACAGACTTTCCCCTTTAGCTCCTCTGCAATGTCACTAATGAAGATGTTGAAGAGGACTGGCCCCAAGACTGATCCCTGTGGCACCGCACTGGTCACCTCCCTCTCCTCAGATTGAACACCATTTACAAGTACCATCTTTGTCCTGCCCCTCAACCAATTTCTGACCCAGTTTGCCACCTGGGAGCCTACCCCCATGCTGCCTAACTTGTTTGTGAGCCTTCTATGTGGGATGGTGTCAAAGGCTTTGCTGAAATCTAAGTAGGCCACATCCACCGCCTTTCCCTGATCTACCTTCCTGGTCACCCAGTCAATGAAATCTGTTAGATTTTTTGCCATAATCTTCTCGCTGTGAATCCATGCTGCCTTGGATCCTGTGCTCCGTTAGAGTCAAGGAACAACACAATCCTCTCCTTTAACAGTGCCTCCATTGATTTCCCCACCACTGAGCCACAGCAGTCTTTGCAAAGCAACAGGGTGGGAGCTGTCAAACCTTAAAAGTGAATTTGTAGATGTATTTTTCCTTTGGCCCTTCACTGTAACTCTTTTTTTCTCAGTATCCCCTACATGGGGTCAGATCTAAAAAGTTAATCTGTAACTTATCAGTTGTTGCAGTGAACCTTCAAATTAAATTCAATTATGCTGAGCCAGTTTACAAATTCTAGCACTCTATCTTGTTTCCCCTTCCAGACACACACACAGCCATCTATAAATCTATACCGTTTGATCAGGTTAGCCAAATAAGGATTCACCTCAAGGTTATAGATTATTTCTTCCTCCTAGATATCCAGAAACAGGTTTGAGTACACTGGGGCCATGCATCCCCCCTTGTTGTACCACAAACCTGAAGATAGAAATCCTTGTCAAATTCAAAAGCTTTGTGCTTCAGTAAAAACTCAGTACTCTTCAAAATAGGAACACCATACAGAAAACCCTAAAGCTGTCTACCCCAGTGAAACTGAGCTTCTTTAAATCCTTGTACCAATGTTCATTTAGGGAAACTTGTAGCTGCTTTCACTGACTGCACTTACCCCTGCATTTATCCTAGGATCTCGGACATTGCACCTTAGGCTGTGCTCTATTCTTTCACTGGTGTCTTCTCTACATTAAGCTATGCAATCCCCCCCCCACCCCTCCTACCTTCATCACAATCCTCAGCCCCCCAATATCTTCCCCCGCCCCCTGTCTCTCTGTGGTATCCCTCATGATTTCATCTTGTTGCTTTGTGTCACCTCTAACAGCTATTTTACATAGGTTTGTGATATATTTTTGTTGCTGTATGTATTAGAATCTATTATTCCATTTTTATTTCCTTTTTTCCCTTTGAAGGAACTTGCCTTATTGTATTACTAACATACTATTTGCCAGCAGATTAGGCCTTATGGTCTATCGAGTCTGCTCAAACCTTAAATCCTTAGTTGGGTGCCGAGACCCTCCCATCCCTTGTGCTCCAGAAACCCCTATCATCCATCCCCACCCCCCCTGGGACAGGCCATCATCTGATACATCCACTTTCTGTGTCTGTCCCACCCTCTCTTGAAGCCCTCCACTGTGGATCTCTGAACCAGCTCACCAGGCAGTGCATTCCAAGGATCCACCACCCTCTCAGTGAAAAACCTCCTCCTCTTTCCCCCTCACCCTTCCACCTTCCAACTTCAAACCATGCCCTCTGGTGATACCTCCCTGCTTTAGTCTAAAGATCCCCTCCATGTTTACCCTATTTATTCCTTTGAGGTATTTGAAGACCTCAATCATGTCCCCCCTGTCTCTCCTCTCCTCCAATGAAAACAGACAGAGCTCCTCAAGTCTGTCCTCATACGTCAAATCCCCTAACCCTCATATCATCTTTGTTGCCCTCCTCTGTATCCTCTCCAGGAGCTGTATGTCCCTCTTCAAGTGTGGTCTCCAGTACTGTAAGCAGTACTCAAGGTGTGGTCTAACCAGTCCATTGTACAGTGGCAGAATCACTTCCTTGCTCCTAGAGGTGATCCCCCTTATGATGCATCCCGACATCCTGTTTGCCTTGCTAGCTGCTCTCCTGCACTGTTCAGAGTTATTCATACATGCATCCACCATGACCCCTAGGTCTTTTTCCCCTATTGAGGCCTCCAGTGCCTCCCCTCCCAGGGTGTACCTGTGTTTAGGGTTTCCCCGACCAAGATGCAACACCTTGCACTTGGTGATATTGAAATTTAATTTCCATGTGTGAGCCCAGCTTTCCAGGGTGTCCAGGTCCCCTTGCAGGGCCAACCTCCCCTCTTCTTCCTCAACTACTGCTCCCATCTTGGAGTCATCACGAAGAGACTCATTTCACACCCTATACCCTCCCTGATGTCCGATATGTATGCATTAAACAGGATCGGACCCAGGACCGAGCCCTGCGGTACCCCACTACCAACCTCTCTGGGTTCGAGAGCTCCCCACAGACCACTACTCTCTGAGTGCGTCCAGCTAGCCAGTTTTCATTCCATCTGACCATCAAAGGCCTACTCCTAACCCCATCAGTTTCTCCACCAGACCATTGTGGGAGATAGAGTCAAACGCTTTGCTGAAGTCAAGAATAACCATCCACAGGCTTACACCTGTCCAGTTCTGATGTTACCCATACATAGAACTCCACAAGGTTGGTTTGACATGATGTACCTGGCACAAACCCATGTTGCCGACTATCCAGACCTCCCACCTCCTCCAAGTACACCCCTAATCATTCCTTTAGTATACTCTCCATTAATTTTCCCATTAATTTGTATGTATTCCTTGTACTTGTATAGTGCTATATATATCCCTGAATGTATTCCTATATGTATTTGTCCTGGCCCATCTTGTAAATGAATGTGTTCTCAATAATGCTTCACCTGGTAAAATAAAGATTGATTGACTGATTGATTGATAGATTGATTGATAAAGTCAGTCATTATGGTGTCTGATAGTGGACCATTTTCCAGGAAGTGTTTGCAAACCCTTAATCCATCCTCATGTTTAATGAACATATGCAGTGACTTTCTATCATTGCAGATCCATACTGTATGTATGAATATTTCCATTCAAAGTCTTTAGGATGGCAGGGAGTGTACACTATCCTGCAGAAAGTAATCAATGAACTTGCCCAAATTGTCAGTTAATGACCCAATTCCTGAAATTATAGGGTGACCTGATGGATTCTGTAGGTTCTTATGCACCATAGGCAATATAGAATGTAAGAATTACTGGATATTCTTTATACAGAAATCTAAATTCTGCTTCTGTAATGCTGCCTATGTCCCTACCTGCCTGCAAGATTTTTAGTAACTTCTGTTTGGGTTTATCTGCAGTTTCACATACTGTAACTCATACTGCTATTTAGGAGTTCCATTACAATATCCTTGTACTTCCCCTATCCATTACAACAATGTTACCTCCTTTGTCGGCCCAGTTTATAATGATGTTTGGATCATCTGAAAGGTCTTTTAAAGCTTGTCTTTCAGATGGGGCAAGATTGTCACAAAATAACTTTTTATTAACAAATAAATCTTTGATCTGTTTTGAAATATTCTTCTCAAAAGTGGTAATGGTCAGGCCGGCCCACTGGTGCAGTGGTTGGATTTCCACTTGCGATGCCAGTGACCCGGGTTCGGGAATGAGCCTGGGAGATGGAGGGCTGGCCAGGGGGAGGAGGCTTGAGCATCCCAAGGACAGCTCGCCTTCTCCGGGGGGAGGAGGGATTCAGGACTCGTGGCATGTCTGACCTCGGGCGGAGACCAGAGGTACGGCAAGCCCAAGTCAGTGAGAGGGGTGGCATGCTGGAAGTTCGTGCTTAGCACTTTGACATCAGGGCACACAGCACACCTAGAAACACCCTGCAGCACTGCCAGTAGATAGAGCACCATGGCCCGATCCCCAATGCCCATCCCTGCCCTGGTGATGGCATCTTGAAGACAACAGAAAGGACCTCGGGGTGCAAAGGGCCCCCACCTTGTACCCTGCCTGGGGGCGTATAACCAAGGCTACATGGGGGATGGACTGCGCCAGGCTCCAGATAGGAGGGCGGGGACTGATAAGGCCACACTGGTGTCTCCCGAAGAGTGGGGGTGCTGCAGGCAGGGGGAGTATGAAGAAATAGTTAAAAAAAAGTGGCAATGGTCTAATTTACTACAAGTGGGCAAAAGTCTGATTTGGATTTAAAAGGTTTTTTTATTCAAGAAATCCCTTTTGCTCCCACTAAGCTGTTAACTTCTCTTGTTCTTTTCCCCTCACTTCCTCTCTTCACATTTCCTCAACCCACTGTTTCTTCCTCCATCTACTCTTTTACTTTTTCCCTTTCCTCTTCTCTTACTCTCCCCCCCTCCTCCTCCTCCTCTATCCCCTCTCTCCCTCACTCTCCATGGTGACCCTTGTGCCAATTCCTTCCTGCTCCTTGGCTTCATCTTGAAACTCTTTCACACCTTCTGTCTCTTTTCTCCTCCTTTTATTCCTTGTTTTCTTCCTCCCACCCCCACCACCCAACCAGGCAGCATAATTAGATTTTAAAACTCTTTATCAGCCTATTACTTTTGTTAGCAGGTGACATTGAAGTTAATCCTAGCCCTTATACTCCTTCTCCTTTGCAACTTCCAAAAGGTTTGAGGGTGGCTTACTTAAACATACGTAGCCTTATCCCAAAAATTGACCAACTATTACCGACTATACTTAACCAGCGTCTGGTTATACTAGTTATATCTGAAACCTGGCTCTCCTCTAAGGTTTAGAATTCTGATGTAACTATTCCTGGCTATATCTTAGCTAGCAAGATCACGCTAAGAGGGGTGGTGGTGTTGCAGTCTACATATCCACCAAGACCCAATTTATGACTGTTCTTGTTGTATCCTCCCTCTCTCTCTCTCTCTCTCTCTTCCCATGAGCTGCTCCTTCTTAAGCTTTCCCTTCCCATCTCTATTCCAATCTTTATTGCTGGTGTTTACTGCTACCCTGGTACATCCTCTGTTTTAGTTACTGAGCTTCCTTTCTCCATCTGTTCTAACTCCTCATGTGGTGAGCTACTTATACTTGGTGACTTTATTATAAATTGGCTCTCCCCAATACAAATACATTTTCACAAATGTAAAGTCACTCCAGCTAACCCAATTGATTTCTGAACCCACTCATTTAAATTTGAAATCCTTAAACCACTCCCTACTTGACTGGGTCCTCACTTCTACTAGGTCCTTGTTTCTCATCCCCACTGTGTAGTGAATGCAGGTATCCTTCCTGATGCCATCAGTGATCATCACATGGTTTACTGTGTGTACAAGTTACATTGTCCTAAAGCCCCCCCCCCCAAATTCATATATCTCAGGTCTTTTAAGTCTGTTGACTTGGCATCTCTCCTCGCTGATCTTTGGTCTATCGATTGGTCCACCACCTCTGTAGCCAGTAATATAAATTCTGCCCTACTTTATTTTCAGTCTCAATTTTTGGCTGTTTGGGATCGTCTTGTTTTTCTCAGGATACCTGAGAAAGACTAGAGTGCGAGGTTCTCGTTTTCCCTGAATATCAGCTAAGGTACTTACTTGTCTCCATATTAGAGACCTTGTCTGGTGTACTTTCAAAATCTCTGGTGCCCAGTTTTCATTGGCCAGATATAGACACCTTTGCAGTGCCTGGACCAAAGCCATCAGACTTGTGAAATCTGAATATTTTGCTTCCACACTCCAAAATGATATTAATACCCTCTCTAAATTCTAGAAGGTTGTCCATTCTCTTTACATCCCACAGATCCAGTCTCCCTCTCTTATTCTCAAGGTTGGGATTCCCTTATCTCTGACTCTTCTGCTGTTGCTATGTCTTTTAACACCTACTTTATTACCTGTGCCCTTTCTCTTATCCCCCCTTCCTGTACCCCTTCCCTCCCTTTCTCTGCCTTACTCTCCTCCTTCTTTTTCCTTTTCTCCTATCACTTCATCTCCCTAAAGGATCTGCTTGCCCATAATCCTATGAAGGGAGGTAGTTCAGTTGGCCTTGACCCTAAGTTTCTTCTTCTCTCTGCACCTGCCATTGCTCTGTTCATTACTCTACTCCTCATCCTTTCCTTTACCTCTGCTATTGTTTCTGATATTTGGAAGCATGCCATTGCCATACCTCTTCACAAAGGTGATGATCCCCCCCCCCACTCCTGGTAACTTCTGTCCTATATCTCTTCTTCCCACTTTGATTAAGTTACATGAACACACTGTTCTTTCTCTACTCACTTCCTTTCTTGACAACTCAATTTTTTCACACCTTTCCAGTGTGGCTTTAGGAAATCCCACTGCACTTCTACCTCCCTCATTCATCTCACTGACTCCATATTCCCAGGTATGGATCAAGGACTCATTACTTCTGCCATTTTTGTTGATATTTCTACAGCTTTTGACACTGTGGCACATCCCTTCATTCTGGACAAACTTAAAGCTGCAGGCCTCTCTCACTCTTTAGTCAACTGGTTTCATTCTTACATTGGTGGGAGGTCTCAAGCTGTCCTGATAAGAAACTCCATTTCATCACCACTTCCCATTAGCTCAGGTGTCCCTCATGGGTTTGTCCTGGGCCAATTCTCTTTTCTATTTTCTTAAATGACCTCCTCACTGTCTGTTACTCTGTGTCCATTCATATGTATGCTGATGACACAGTTCTTTTTGCTTCTGGCTCTTCTTCCCATGACCTAACCTCCCAGCTGCAGTTGGATTTTGACCACCTTCAGTGCTGGTTTAATTCTAACCAATTGTTCCTCAGTGCCAAAAAAACAGTCTCCTTGTCTTTTTGCACCCATCAGAGGCTTGCCAGACTTACTTCTCTCCCATTATTTAATACTCTCGATGGTACTAAGATAGAAGATGTTTCCTTCTTTAAGGACATTGGGGTTTGCCTTGACTGGCATCTTGATTTCTCAATTCATATTGATGCTATTCACCATAAGCTGCACCCTAAGCTTGGAGCATTGTTCAGGAATAAAGTGAGTATTACGCTTCCTGCCCACTGAGAAATTGTAGTAAAAATGATTCTCCCTATGTTAGACTGTGGTGACTTAGTCTATAGTGGTGTTCCTAAATCTTCCCTTGCCAGACTGGATCTACTTTTCCATGCTTTCAGTAATTTTGCTTTAGATTGCTCCTCCCCCCGTACTCACAACTGCTCTCTTTACTTATCACTTTTCCTCCCCTATCTTGATGCTAGGTGCTTTTCTCATTGTGCATCTTTTATATACAAATTCTTGTTCAGCTCCCTTCACTCCTATCTTAAATCCCTTCTCTCCTCTCCTCATCCTTCTTCCTCTTACCTTCTCCACAACATTAATTCCTCCCTTCTTTCTATTCCTTCTAGAAAATCTACTGTAGGACAATCTGCTTTTTCTTATTGATTTCCTGTTCTGTGGTCCTTCCTTCCCCTTTCTATTCATTCTGCCTCTTCTCCTTTCTCCCTAAAGTCTCTTCTTTATGACATTTGTTCTCATACCTGCAACTATCTATGACCCTTTCCTCTTCTTATTCCCTTTCTCTATACATATGAGTGTGTTTTATTTTTTACTTGCATTCATTTATTCATTTGCTTCTAATAATTTATATTTATGCTTCATGTATTACTATATTACTGTAACTGACTTCTTATTTTCATCAGTTTATCTCCCTCTCCCCTTTCCCCAGGATGCGTCTGGAAACAAGCTGTTCTCAGCTCAGTATGTTTTTTCTGGTTAAACTTTTAAATAAATACATAAAATACATTTTATATCAGACTCACCCCTATTTTGACTCCCTTGTGAACCCCCACACTCCACAAAACATAATTCTGATAAGGCTGAAAGATTGAATCTATCTTGCAGGTTCAAAGTGTCCACATGTAATTCCACATTCTCATGATTCAGCATCAAGTAATGTTGCGCTTCAATTAGCAAATCAACGTATTCAGTTTCTGACAGATATTCAATTACCCCTCGACCCAGTGTAATTGTTTCTGCAGTTTCCTTTCCTGAATCTTTCAGATAATATTTCAATTAAATTTTTCTAAACAGCTTAAAAAGATCAATTAATATTTCAAACTCAGAAAGAAAAAACATCCAAGGACTCACACTCGGCTGAGTTGCACTTGGTAAATTAATATATAAAAAACATCAAAACCAGGCATTCATCACCACCAATGAACTGACTGCTACAGTATAAAAAAGAATAATTTATTAAACAAATTACATGCCTGACGCATTTCTGGTCACAATAACCCTTTATCAAAGGCTGAAACACAATAAAAATCACATCCATTTAAACATACATCATTCTGATGTCACAATGACAACTTTTAAAAAACAACCAATCAAAACACAGGAACATATACATATATTTATCTAGGAAGATCAACTATATCATCTTAAAGACACAGAACTATAAAAATCTTACTAATACAAATGGAATACATTTAAACAGTTCATCTGTTCAATACATAACAGGGACACAAATAATAGAAAGAGGGAAGGAGAGAAGAGGGGGTTTTGATTGTTTAAACTGTAGGATCAAATAAGAAAAGAAAGGGGGAGATAATATTATTTTTTTTTATATTTTAAACTCAGTAGGTCCAGTCATAGGAATAACATTTAAACCCTTTTTGAGGAGTACTGTGTCATGCTCTGTGAGATTTCTATTGGATAAATTAATTATTTGTGGATTATTGCTTTCCTCATCCTGAGACTCCATTTCCCTATGGAGCTCCCTTCGATTGTGATTTCCTCATCCCCTTCTTTCTCTTCTAGTCCTGTGTTTTCTTGTTTTGCTTTGAACCCCTGGTTTCCTTTGTCCAAAAAAGACTCCTGATTTATTACACTTGTCTGAGCCTGGCTATCCCCACTGTCGTCAGCTACAAAGGTCTGCTTTTTCTGCAAAACCACTTCCCTGCTGGCTTTTGTTTCACTAGCTCTGTTTCCAGACTCATCCCTTGAATGCCCTCAATTTCTTGATCAGGAGTGTCTCTCAGGGTCCAGCTTAATATTTTGTCCTGATCATAAACAGCTTGGTTGTGAATTGATTTGGCCTGTTTTCTCTGAATTACTTCTTTTTCATACTTAAGGATTTTTGTTTTTTGTTCAATTCAAAGTTTATTCACCACATTTTCCACATTACAGGAGGCAGTAATAAACACTTTGACATAGGATTCATAAAACAAATCATACTGCCCCCAACCCTTCCCTCCCCCTCCCCGGCACAGCAGTTCATTCCAGCTCTGTTATCACCCGCTAACTAACTTTACAAAATAACTAAGGTAGTAACCTCAACTACACATTACTTCATAGCCAACGTAATTAAAGTGTGAAGGGGATCCCAGATAACCTTATACCTATGTAGTCTGTTTTGAAGGCTAGCAATAGCCTTCTCTTTATGTATATTTGCTAAAATCTCATGGAAACACTCCTGATATGTTGGACCGGTCCTTTCCTTCCAATGCCTGAGAATGACTTTTTTAACCAAGAGCTCCACCATGGATATGTGAAATAGACTCAAGTGTTTAAGTACTTGATATTGTTTCAGTTTTTTCCTGATCCCCTTCACGTTCCACGTAGCAATGTTAATATTCTGAGTCATCTATTCTGTGAGGTATAATCCAGATAAGATATCTAACATATACTGCAGTCATGTAACAGGTGATTCTATTCCCCTGAATCTGCTGTGCCAGTTTCCCACCCCCCATTAAACCCCTGTCCCTCCCCTCCCCCCTGATTACCCCTCGAACAATCTGCATCTTCAGTAACTCCAAAACATAGTCTAAAAAGCCATCCACCCAAACCCCCCTCTTATCACTAACAATGTTCAGCAATACTCCATTTACTACTCTTCCCCAGCCCCCCGAAAAAACGTTCCCCAAACCCTGTAATCCTTATAATACATTCCCCCTTTTTGAGATGTTAGTAATAAGCAAAAAAAGAGAGAGAATGAAATATCCCTACAATACAAGCCCTTGTATCTCTCACCTATCCCCTAATGAGGGCCATTGGGAGTAAGCCAGTATCGATAAAACATCGTCACCAGAAACATCACGGCTTACAAGGGCATATGGCTTGTTAAGTGTGAAAAGGCACCTCGAGGTGCGAGATCAGGAAGTCAGCCTCATCAAACATAACATTCACCGAGTGGGCCTTTGTCTCAACAGGCTCTTCAGCCCTATAGGGACAGGCCCCCATTCCTCTCCTCCTAATTGCTGTGCCTTTGCCCCAGTAAATCCCAACTTATCTCCTGCCTTAGCAACCATAAGCACTTAACACGCATGAAGCACCAGTTCCCTCCTGTGTTACAAGTGTGTAACTGCACCCTGATGTCTTACAAGGGAAAGGACAACACAGCCCTTGTAATTGGATTTCCCCAAGGCTAAAGCCTTCCACCGAACCCTTCCTTACCAAACTCTCACAGGAGAGGGGCTTTGTTTTCTACCAATACGAAAACTAGCGAGAAATCATTTGATTGCTTGAAACCCCAGACCCAGACAGAATAACCAAGAATATACTTCCGTAATTGGAGCACTTCGAAAACCGAAAAGCCCGAAACCCCAGACCCAGACAAAACAAATAAGAGCATGCATCCACAACTAGATCACTATAAAAAGGAAAAAAAAAAGTCCTTTCTGCACCTTATTCGGGCTGAAGTGAGAGTCCAAGAATGTTTAACCACTTCCTTCCAGAAGACCCCTTTGCATGAGTGCCCAGCCTTCTCAAAGCAATTCTCATCTTGTCGAGAGAGACCTAAGGCCTTTCATGTGTCCCTGAAGAGATCTGGCAATGCTAATTTTAAACCAGCAGACGCTGCCTCCGGATCTTCATAGGTACCCAGGAACCAGCCACCCATACCTGTAGCCTGGCCGGGTATCCCATACGAAATTTAAGTCCAGCCGCAATGATTTTTGAAACAACAGGATGAAAAATCACATGCTTCAAATGGACTGAACCCGGAATATCTTGCACTATTCTAAGCTTAGCTTGCTCCCAGCGAACTTCTTGGAGCTCTCTCACTTTGTATAGGAAATGTTGCTGCTCTAAGAAATTTAAGAAACGACAAATTATAGGTGGGGGTGTTGCTCCGGGAGGGGGCTTCGGTCTTAATGACCTGTGGGCTTTCTCAATGATATATTTGGCCCCAAATGGGGAAGGGCCTGCAATCTTCTCGACCAACTTCTGGGTAAAAGTCATAGTATTCTAACCCTCTTCTCCCTCTGGTAACCCAAGGATCACAACATTATTTCTCCGACTACGACCTTCAAGGTCTTCAAGCTTAACCTCAAATCTGGACAGTTTCTGGCGCATTGCTGCCATCTCAGGCTCGAATCTCTCTACTTGCTTCTCTAAAGAGAAGATCCTAGTCATGTTGTCTGAGGTAATGAGAGTGATCTCTTCTATTTTTCTCGTGAGCGATTTCATTTCTGATGCCATCTCCTTAATCTCATCTCTGAATGGTTTAAATTGCTCCAGAAATCTAGACAATGTGAGCGGCTCCTGATCCACCTCTAGATTCAAAATGTCTCCCTTTTCTGCTCCACTCGAGGCTCGGAATTTTTTTGAGGCCTTCTCTGGTG
The DNA here is from genome assembly GCA_016271365.2 of Neoceratodus forsteri. Lineage (NCBI taxonomy): Eukaryota > Metazoa > Chordata > Ceratodontiformes > Ceratodontidae > Neoceratodus > Neoceratodus forsteri. The sequence continues at coordinate 785,127,657 of CM028137.1, forward strand.
TAACTGGTGGAGTGTGTTTCTGCTGTTGCTTTCTCATGTAAACATCCATTCTCTCTCAAAATCGCCCTGCAAGGGCACAAAGTTGTAGGGAACCAGAATAACACAAAATTAGAGGTTTAGAGATTGAGAAAATATACCAAAAAACAGAAATAAAGAGACGGGAGGCTGGAGCTGTACTAAGGAGCAACTATCCTGTAGCTTGCGTTACGTGGTCCCCCACTTAAGGATTTTTGATTGCAAGGCTTTGTCTAATTTTACAAATTCAGAATGACCAACAAATTTGGCAAGTTTGCTGCGGCTAGTGCTTCTGTTAAGTTTTCAAATTTCTCTGAATCTTCTTTGATTATTAGTTTTGTGAAGCCAGTAGAACAATTGTGAGTCATCTTAAGCCATGCTTCCTTATTTTTAAATGTTTCAATGCCATTCTATGGCATTTTTAGTGCTCTCAAATCTCGAAGTACCTGTTTTTTGCAACATACAGGAGGTTTCCAATGTGATTATATCATAGGTCAGGTTCGGTTCCTATGTTAATAGTTTTTCTAAGTTCAAAAAAGTGCTTTTAATATCACCTGTTGGGTTTGTAGATAATGCCACTTCCCCCATTCCTGCTGCAGATTCTCTCAATCTTTCCCTTGCTAGGGTACACCTGTTCTGCAGTGTTTGCAAATTCTCCAGGCAGAAGCTGTGTTCTCTTGTTTTCAGCACAGATTCTGGGTTTGATTCCAATGCAGTAATAGCAGCAGTATTCATTTCATCCCGCCAGTCAGATGTTCCCTCCATTTCTTCTTTTTAACTCAGTAATTACCTCAAAACTGAGTTAATGATTAGAGACACAGGTGAAGTCTTCATTTCCAGATGATGTAAGGTACTGATCACAGGTAGAACTCAGCAAGAGGTGTGGCTATACCCCTCCTGTCACAAGCTAAACAGCCATTCGATACCAGTACTACCTATAACAGGAGTCACTAACCACCTGGCATACCTTGGGTGATGTCAGTTTTGCCCTCATCTGGTCTCAAGTATAAGTTAGGTGAGGGTGATCACCATTTAGGTCTGTGTACAGATCACCCAAGTGCATGTTCACGGAGGCATTCAGCCTCACCAGGATATCAGTAGCAAGACAGAGAGGGTCCTTCAGTCCCTCAACAATGTATGCATAATGAATTATCCTTTAGCTGCCAATGGCAAAGTCCAGAGCTACAATACCTCTTGCTTCCAAGGGTGTCTTTGCTCCAGGCACCTCCTTGAGAAGTATGCTTTTTGTAGCCATTGCAATGTTTGGGCTTTGACTTTTAAACTCCTGGTACAATTTTCCACTTACTAAATTGTGTTCATAATCTATCAGCAGACGTGCTTCTGGAAATGTATTGCCCTGCACTGGTGCAGTGATATATTTCAACCTATCTTTATTTACTACCAATCTGAAAAACTGCTGTGTAGTAGGACCCATGGGACTGAACTTTTTCCTGCCTGTGGTGGTATCATTAGGGAGGTAGGCTTTTGGCCTAGACTTCCATTTACTGAGACACTTTCCTGAACTAATTCCTGTTTCTTTAAAGAAGCTAACTTGTTCCATTTTTAATTTTGCAACATGCCTCCTTGGGAGGGCAAAACTGTTGCATCCTTGTGAACCTTGTCCACAGCACTAGCCTGTAAATTTAAGTAATTTCTAAGCGGGTCTCATCCATGGATACAAAAGTGCTGGAACTCTCCTCCTTAGGCTGACCTCCTGGTGGCATCTCACCAGTGGGAGGCAGGGTGGGGCTGCAACTATTCTAAAGAACTCGCTGGCCCCTTGTTCAAGTAACCCAGCTCAATTCCAGAATATGGTAAAGGGTTTCTTACTCCTAACCACCAGGTTTTTCTTTGAAAGTCAGGGCAAGCTTTGAATATGTCTAAGATATCAACACCAACAAGAAGCAGTTTTTACTGTTTTCAAATACATTAACATGATATGAAATCTAATTCTTGGTAAAATTCAAAAACAGGTGGCAATAACCAATTGATTTAAACACTGATTATACATTATACAAAACATATATAAGGCCGCATTTAGATTATTGCTCTTCTAGTTGGAATCCATTTTAAAAAAAAGAAATCTGTGGTGGAAAAACCTCAGAGGTCGCTTATGAAACTAATAATAGGGCTAAAAGATAAATCCTAAAATGTTAGGCTCAATAAACTTGGATTATAGTCCTTAGAAGTTAGACGTGCATGAGGGGATTTACTGTTACTATATAAAATTCTCAAACAAGATGCATTAAAGAGTGAGCTAGATCTTAAATATAGGGAGCTAAATTATAACTTAAGAGGGCATAAGCAGCAGTTACTTGAGATACAGTGTAGGACTGATGTATGATGGTACAGTTTTAAACTCAGAGCAATTAGATTATGGAATAAGTTGCCTGATGAAGTGATTGGTGCATCTTGTTTCAACACCTTCAAGGCTAAGTTAGACTACCATATTTTGGTTGGTAATTTTAGTTACCTCCACTGAGTAGTGGGGACAACTTATATGGGCTTACACCAAGTATGACTGATTCATTACAGTTGGACAGAGTAATGTTATGGGGTACCACTTTAATATTCTGATGGGTATTCTGTATCTTTTTGTTTAGCTCCTTTAATGTTGCTGCAGACATTAGGGACACTTCACCAGCAGTATCCACCAAAGCTGACATAGTACAGATATCTTGGAGAACCAATTAGTATACATTCTTTTTTCTGGGTCTTTTCTTGTCAGTTTTCCCAGGGAGCCAAAATGTTTGCGATTTGTCTTGGTTGTGGGTTTCTACAAATTCAGGACACACAGGCATAGTTAGGTTTAAGGCACCCTCTTCTACCTGTGTGGACTGGTCTACTCACTTCCTTCTATCAGCAGAGGGATGATCCTGGAGAGGAACAGACTGGGCCTGCCTCTGACCCTTCTCATGTGAGAGAGTCCTGGAGGTGCTAGGCTGTCTTTGCATGGGCTCCTCATGGGTAACTGCATATACCTCAGGGTCCACCCCCTTCTGAGCAAGACGTGTCTTTTTCCTCTGCAGAGATTCCCATGAGGCTTCAGCTGTGTCTATAATTACCTATATGTCTGTGACCTGGGGGTCATAACTGGCCACCTTCTGGTTTTTGATTTAATGCAGTAAACTGAAAACTGCTGTCTTCAAAAAAGGATCTTCCGCATTCTCTGATTGTCCTGAAAAATATGTTTGCCTTATCAATGTGTAATATAATAGTCTCTAACACTTTGGTTTGGTTTAGTTGAACTGACACAATCCTTATATTTCCCAAATTCTTTTTGCATAGCTTGGCAAAGCATTTCATAATGTTCTTGTCATGCTGTATCAGTGTATTCCACTACCCACTGGACTACCTGCTCTGTGCATGATGATTTTAACAACATGGTTTTCTTGATCTGCTGTATAGGCCCCTAAATCATATAAATTTGACCACAGCATGATAAAATATGAGTCAAGATTACTGTCTGTGTCCTGAGGGTCAAACTTTTATATTGCTGGTCCTATTCTGTGTATTGCACTACTAATCTGTTCTACACTCAGGGTGTATTCAGGTACAGAAGCAGGTTCTGTAGTAACCATGGCTAATGACAACCTTGGTGGGACTTCTGGAGGGTTGGGGTCAACTTGCCTGATATTTAGTTCCAGCTGTCTAACCTTAGTATCACCTCCATAATTTCTCTGTGCATTCTCACAGTTTGTTTCAGTTGCTCATAATTTTCATCAGAAAGAGACAATTCTCTTTCCATGAAGTTATGCTGTAAATTTTGCTGCTGTTCTTGTAATTTCTACTTTTACCTCTCTCCCCAAGAGGGCAGCCATAAGTCTGAATATTTTTTAACAAAAGATGATCTGGTTGGTCCTGACATTTATTACACATGGATACACACACACACACACACATGCACACACGCGCACACACATGCTCACACACATGCACACCCACACACACTCTCATGCAGTACTTTATTTTTGCTGGCTATTGAATGCTGTTTTTCTGCTGGCTGAAGTGCTGTTCCAATGAATGTGTGTGGTCATCCTCAGCAATACTGTGCTTCTGTGATTCAGTGGGCTTCTGAGTATGAAGTAACTACTGCTAGTTGTTACTTGATAAGCAGCATGGTGGATACCTGTGCAACATAGTATATAGTGCCTGTACAACTGAGCTGGTATTGTTAGTAGCTTAGTACTGTTGGCAATGTGATTGCTGGCAGAAGTTAAAAGACAGGTAGTTTGTGGGATGTGCTGAATATCAGTCCATCAGCTAAGAAAAACAACACATTTGTACGCCAGATCAATGTCTGTGGTTTTCTTACTTCCTGTTCCCAAGGAACTAACAGCCTTTTGGGATACCAGTGGCACAGTAAGCCTTTTGAGGAGGGGTCTACTCCAAGAGTTGCAGCAGGATGGCAGGTTTCCTGGCTAAAGGTACCTTAGGGAAGATGCCCAGGAGAGAGGTGAGCCACTAGAGGAGAAGGGTGGATAGAAACACAGAAACATAAGAGCTGACGGCAAGTAAGGACCACAAGTTCCATCCAGTCTGTGCACTTTTTCTACCCTATGAATGTGCCAGAGGCCTTTACTCTGTCAATGACCTATCTATTCATACTCATCTGTATTGCTCCCTTATGCCTATCACATGCCTGTTTGAAGCCCTGCACTGTATTCTTATCCACCACTTCCTGAGGTAGGCCATTCCATGCATCCACCACCCTTTCTGTGAAAAAGAACTTCCTCACATTACCCCTTAATCGGACTCCCTTTAATCTCATGCTGTGTCCTCATGCCCTGCTATTTTTCTTATACTGAAGCATGTTAGACCCTTTCACCTTGTTAATGCCCTTCAGATGTTTGAATGTTTTGATCATATCACCTCTCTTCCTCCTTTGCTCTAGGGTATACACATTGAGATCCATTAATCTGTCCTCATATGTTTTCTGATGAAGTTCATGCACCATTTTAGTTGCCCTTCTCTAGGCTGCCTCCATTTTGTTAATGTTCTTGTTCAGGTGCGGCCTCCACCACTGCATGCAGTACTCCAGATGGGGCCTAACCAGTGTCTTGTAAAGAGGAATTATTACCTCCCTCTTATGACTTGCTATACCCCTACTAATACACCCCAACATCCCTCTAGCCTTACCTACTGCTTTAGTGGTCTACTTGGATGATTTCAGGTCATCTGTGATAATGATGCCCAAGTCTCTTTCTTCCCTTGTGATTGCCTGCAAGTCCCCTCCCAACCCTGGCTGCAGGGTTTCTCTTTCCTATGTGCATAATCTTGCATTTCTTGGCGTTAAACCCTAGTTTCCACTCATCCGACCATTTTGTCAGTTTATCCAGATCTCTTCTTATTCTGCCCACCCCATCTGGATCATCTACTCTGTTGCAGAGTTTGGTGTCATCTGCAAACAAACAAACCTTACCCTCCAGTCCATCTGCAATGTCATTAATGAAGATATTGAATAGGACTGGCCCCAGGACTGATCACTGAGGTACCCCACTTGTGACTTCCATCTCTTCTGACTGTATACCATTTACCACCACTCTCTGTTTTCTGCCCACCAACCAGTTTGCCACCCAGCTGACCAACTTCTGACCGACCCCAAGCCTACCCAGCTTATTAATCAATCTTCTATGTGGAACAGTATCAAAAGCTTTGCTGAAGTCAAGGCAGGTGACATCAACTGCACCCCCTTGGTCCACCACTCTGGTTACCCAGTCAAAGAAATCTATGAGATTAGTTTGACAGGACCTTCCTGTTGTAAACCCACGCTGTCTTGGATCCTGTGCTCCTATGAATTCCAGGTGTTGCACTATCCTTTCCTTAAGGAGTGCCTCTATAATCTTGCCCACTACAGAGGTAAAACTAATTGGTCTGTAGTTCCCTGCCTCCTCCCTGCTACCACTGTTGTGGAGTGGGATCACATGAGCCCTTCTCCAGTCTTCTGGGACCTCTCCTGTTCTCAGAGACTCACTTAACAGTTCTGCTAATGCCTCTGCTAGTTCCACTTTTAGCTCCTTTAGTACCTTGGGATGTATGCCATCAGGTCCTATTGCCTTGTCCACCTTGAGTCGTAGGAATGGTAGGTATTGTAATTTAAGATTTTTTCCTTTTTGCAAATGTTGTAAATCAAATTCATATTTTTTTACAAATGTAGAAACAATGGGATTCATAGGGGGACAGTATTCAGATCTAGATTGAAGTTTAGATGTTTTATCATTCCTTTCTAGACTGTTGTCTTCATTTTCATAGACACATTTGAAAGTAAGATTCCATCCCAGTTTATGCAAATCAACACACACATTAAAGAAATTTATATCTGCCGTTGGACAAAATGAAAGTCCTTTACTTAATATCAATTTTCACTCTTTGTTAAGCTATGACTAGACAAATTTACTACTGGTACCATTTGATCTATACCATGTGAACCATCATTCAAAATAATTGATTCATTAATGGTATTACCATTATCATGTTCATTAACATCATTGGTCATCGCTCAACCGTCAACAATTAATGCAGTTTCATTGACCTTGTTTGCATCTTTTTCAACTACCAAACAATCAAGAGGAGTGGACAAAAGTAAATGTTCTGTACACATATTTAATAATGCATTGGATGTATTAGTGGTATTACTAATGCCATCAGGGTTAAATACAGGCATATTAGTACATCCAAAATGAGATTGCACTTTAGTAAATAGGGAAGAAGAATTTGTTTCATTTAACACATTCTGTATTAATAATTGTTACCTGCATCTATAATGTAAGCACTGTATTTATGTGTAGGATTATGTCATCTTTTGTGGAATATAAACACCACATTATGACACTATCTGTAAATTTGACTGTGTGTTGAATAGTATATTTATGTTATAAAATAAAATTTGTGGGACTGATCATGAAATAGTTAATGATGTGAATCTAGTTCCATTTGTTAAGGTGATTGGTTTATTATTGTCACATGGTCATGTTCCAAACTGTATTTAAATGGTATGATATTATGGCACTATTTTATTCTGATGAAGCCTGGCAGAGTCCAGGTGAAACGTTAACTTATTCGCTTTAGCCACTTTTCTATTCTTTTGCACGTTTGATATATAAAACGCTATAAAATTTATTTAGAACAGCATTTTCGTGTGTTGTTTGTGCTGTGTGGGTGCTTATTTTCTGTATTTAATGAATTGCCTTGAATAATAGCACCACACGTATCTTGGTGCTCCTATTTTTTCAGTTCTACTGCTGTGACTATAAAGCCTATACAATGAGAGCAGACTATTCATGCCATATTAATAACAAAGGAAAAATAAATACAAGGAAAATTGGGGAAAACTGCTTCCCTGCTGAAGCCTATTTATTTCATTATTCAATTTGTCAAACCCAGAGATACAATATTAAGACAAAAGTCTTATTTTAAACAGGGCATCAGGATTAGTGGTGACAGAATGTGTTCAGTGGCAGATTTTCTTCTACTTGTATTCTAGACCCTTTGATTTAACATCTGGAATCTTGTCAAGAACACTGGTTTATGCTGGCCCAGAGGTGTGGAAGGCTGAGTCATCACTGTCTTACCTCTTGCCACTCTGGCGACCCGTGTTTGCGGTGTGAGCAGGTCACTGGGGGTCAGCCAGGGAAGGAGAGGATTGAGCATCCAGAGCACAGCTCTCCTCTCCCAGGGAGGGGTGGGTCTGGAGCCTGGTGCATGCTTGGCCCCTAGCAGTGGCTAGAGCCTGGCACACCAGCTCCATAGACAGGGATGGAGAAGGAGCAGATGCCTGGCATGCTGAGCATGGAAGCATGTGTGGCTTGGCCATTGGCATCATTGCATGCTGCTACACTGCACTTGGGGACAGGAAGAAAAACATAGGATTAAAAATCCCACCAACTGGCAAGATGATGCTGGCCCTCTGCAGGCTCCACACCTGGCCAGCTGGCACCTCAAAGCCCTGATGTGAGTTCCAGTGGACACTGGGGTGATGGGGCTGGGGGGGCTAGTGGAAGGGGGCTGGTAGGGGGAGAGATAGAGAGAAAAAGAATAACTAAAAATAAAAAAAGAACACTGGTCTACAGTGTCATGACTGGCATGGTGGGAATGCAGACTACAAGTACTGGCATATTATAAGCCATAAGATCAGCAATGAACATTCATCACTCTAGTAGAGCTGTGCAGATGGGAAAATTTCAATGAAATTTCATGAAATTCCATGACATTTTATGGAATTTTGTGGAATTTTTAAAAGTTAGTAATATGGTCAGAACTCAGCCATTGTTTAAGCTACCGCTCTGAAATGTGGCATATTTACTCTTTGCCTAGTGGGTCTTTAATGTGCCAAATATCATGACATTTGAATGAAAATTTTCAAATGTATAGGTGCTCAAAATTTGCCATTTTATGTTTTGTGCAGATTTCATGAGCATTTTTATCTGCATATACCTTAACTATTTATTGGGTCAGAGATCTTAAATTTGGCATAATTCCTTGATGATAGGTGTTCTAACAATGTACCAGATTCATGATAATCTGATGCATCATCTCAAACTTGTATGTCCTCAAAATCTGCCATTTTAATTTTTTTGGGGGAAATTTCATGAAAAAATGTCATCTGTATACAGTATTTCTAAGGCATCTTTGGAACTAGACATGTATAAATTAGTATGGATAACCATTTTGTAATGCTTATAGAATTCTCTAAATATGGAGAGAATTGGATTAGAGATTTTTAAGTTACAGGTGTTCAAAACTTTACTATGTAAATATTTGCAAAATGTTGTGAAAACTCACAAAAATGTGGATGTTTGTAACTTCTCTGCTCTTGCATGCATAGACTTAAGGTATCCTGTGATATGGGCATGCAGCTAGTGGACACCTGCCAAAATGGCGACCCACTTGCGGCTACTGCCCTGATGGCAAGAGTGTGGGGTTGGTGACTGGGTAAGGAGGGTTGCGAAAAGACGACAGGATGTCACGTGTATATACATGTGCGGGGGGAGTGAGCCTGCCAAAGAGGGATGGGAGGGTTTGTGAGGGGTGGTGCCATGGGTTGCCAGTGAGCTGGCATTGTGGTGTGGTGGGGTGGGTGTTGACCTAGGGTGGTGGGGATGCAGAGTTTGGAGCTGGGTGCCAGTAGTTTTTGTTGTGCCCGGCCATAGACAGCATTTTTTTTATGCTATGCGATATGCAGCCCCCCAACATGCACCCCCCCGGAGTTGAGAATCTTAATTTAGGGGGGTGCGGGGGCAAAGTCCCCACATAAATGTAAAAAAAAACTATTTGTTTTGTGCTGCTTTCACTGGTGCTGGGATTCCACATTGCTGAAATTCAATTTTGGTGATGTGGAGTTGCGATAAGGGCATTCGTCATTCTGAATTTGTCCTTATCTTATGAAGTCAGAGGACCTGCCCTGTTCCTTTTGGAAGCTGAGAAATTGGCTATACTGCAGAGAACAAACTAGAATGCATTTGAGGAACTGGTAACTTGGTAAAACATAATATTGTAGGGGACTAGGAAGGTAAGCTACACTTTCTACAGAAAGTTTCATTAGTTTCTTATTGGCATTAAGAATGGTAGGATTCCATTAAAGTGTAGTAATTTTATAACCAGAGGGGTTGTAATACAACTGAAGTTGCTTGATTTCTGTGCTAGACACATAGGATTTGGAAGGATATTTGTGCAATATTTTGGAAGTGTCCTGCTGGCTGAACAGTGAGTTTGTTTTATCCCTGGACTCAGTAGAGTGGTTTGTGTAGGAGCAGTGGTCTAGTACATTGTGGTGTTGGTTGACTTACTATAAAGGGCAGTACTCACCAGGGTGGTGGAGCAGTGGTATAATTGATTGTTTCTAACAGTCATCAGTGGTTGTGGCTACCCACCCACCCTACCCTCACCCCACCTACCTCAGGCATGGCATTTCCTTTATAACCAAGGTTCTGACATCACTTCCTCAACAGGTATTGGAGCAGAACTGTCATATTCTTAATTACCCAGCACAGTGCATAAAGCGTAAGTATACACACACCCAAAAAAAAAAAAAAATTGTATATTACTCATTGTATATTATAAGGAAGAGGGACATGTGGGGAGTGGTGCAATGCACTGGCTGTGGGGCAGCAATTTTCCGGGAAACATTCTGGAACCTGCGTTGCTGCCCTATTTGCAGGCAACTGTCAGCTCTGAGGGAGGAGGTTGCCCACCTCCAGGCTGAACTGGCAAGGACTAAGGAGGACTCCCCACCCAAAGAGCACCAGTTCCACAACCACTGCCTCAGAGGTTGCCTTGTGTGAAGAGCAGATGGACCACAGTAGGTTCTGAGAGGGTGAGGGTGGTGGAACAGAGCGAGTTCTCGAAGGTAACCTCTACACAAATCATATGTCGGTCTGGCAAATCAAGGTTCCTCTATGATGACACCCTCATTGGAGGCCAAGAAGAATGCTGGGGACAGCCACAAGGGAGACCCACAAAAGAGTGGCAAGGGACAACACAAGGGAAAGAAACAGCTTCTGATAGGGGACTCAATTGTTAGGGGTGTAGACCTGGGGAAGGGAGAGGAGAGGGAAGTAAGGTGCCTGCCTGGTGCCATGGCTTAGAGGGACAGGAAGCGAATCCTCAGGATTGCAGAAGGAGAGGAAACTAGATATCATTGTCCACCTCGGGACAAATGACCTAGCTAGGCATGAGATCAGTGCAGTGCAGGATGAATTTGTGGAGTTGGGGAGGGACCTCAGACAGGTAGCAAGCACAGTAACCTTCTCAGAGGTGCTACCAGTCCATGGCAGGGTGAGGCTAGGGTACTGCACACCATGCGGTTTAATGAATGGTTGCAAAACTGGTGCAGAGCACAGGGCTTTGGCTTCATTGGGGACTGGGGGTCCACCTGGAGATGAAGGTCTATACTGGCATGATGGTCTGCATCTGTCCAGGAAGGGAAACACGCTCCTAGGGTGACAGGTTTAAAGGCTTCTGGCAAGCTTTTAAACTAGCCAAGGGAGGTGCTGATAGGAAACAGGAAAGTTCAAGCCTCCCCCCAACAAAGCATGGCAGGTAGTAGGGTAAACACTGAGGTACAGAGCTTGACAGAGGGCAGGACAGGAGTAAATGGAAAAATGGACAAGGGCAATAAGAGCAGGGATGGGGTAAAAAAAGAATAAAGCCAACATTAAATGGAGGCAATGAGTATCAATGCCTGTAGTCTGGGAACAAGCTCCAGAGCTAGTAGCCCTGATGGAAGTGGAACACTTGGATATTGTGGCAGTCACAGAAACATGGTACATGGAGAACCATGACTGGGATGTCAACATACCAGGGTACACAATCTACAGAAGGGACAGGGAGGTAAAAGAGGAGGTGGAGTAGCTCTCACATAAGGGAAGGGATCAAAGTAACAGAACTAAAGGTAAATGGGGAGGACAAGAGGAACTCTGGGTCACATTGGAGACAGGGAATGGCATCACAATCTGCACAGGGGTTGTATACAGACCCCCGTCTCAAGGGGAGGAAATGGACAAGAAAATGATAGAGGGCATTCTCAAAATGGCTGAAAAAGGGGAGATACTGTTGATGGGGGACCTGAATATGCCAGATGTTAACTGGGCAACTTGGACTGCAGCCACATCCAAGAGCAGGGTCATTCTCGATGCCCTACAGGGAGCATGCCTTAGACAGCTAGTGGTGGAACCCACTCCAGGAGAGAGCAATATTAGACCTGGTACTCTCAAATGGAGAGAGGATCACAAACTTAGAAGTCAGTAGACACCTGGGAACAGCGACCACTGCACAGTGTGCTTCACAATAAACACAAGCATGGAGACAAGCCATACAAATACAAGGATACTGACTTTAGAAGGGCTGACTTTGGCAAATGGGTGAATACCTGAGGAATGCATTAGCAAATGGCCAGAAAGGAGGGTGGAAGAACAATGGAGAAAAATCAAACAGCCATCATGGAGGCAACAAGCCTTGTGTGAAACAAATAAAGAAAACAAAGCGGAATAAAAAACCACTATGGCTCTCAAAAGAAGTGTCAGGGAAGGTTAAGGAGAAAAAGGCTGCATTCAAAAAGTATAAGGAATCACAGACACAGCGTGACAGGGAACTGTATCAATTAAAGCAGAAAGAAGTGGGGAAGGCAGTCAGAAAAGCAAAGGCCCAAACCGAGGAAAGGATAGCCAACTCAGTTAAGAAGGGGGATAAAACCTTTTATAGGTACATTAGGGAACATAGAAAGGTTAAGGGAGGGATAGGGAAGATTAATAAAGGAGAGGGGAGGTGGGCAGAGGGAGACAGTGAAAAGGCATAGATAATGAATTTATACTTTTGCTCAGTATTCACAAAAGAAGAAGAGGAGGAGTTACCTAAACCAAACAGTAGAAGCACTCTGGATAGTGGGGTTGATACCAGTCCATTTAAAGAAGAAAGAGTACTGAAAGAACTTCTAAAACTCAAGGTGGACAAAGCAATGGGGCCTGACGGAATTCACCCTAGAATCCTAAAAGAGCTAAAGGAGGACCTAGTGACACCACTAACCACACTTTTTAACAAATCATGGGAAGATGGGGTGGTACCTGAGGACTGGAGGAGGGCAGATGTGATTCCCCTTCATAAAAGTGGGAGCAAGGCAGAAGCAGGAAACTACAGACCTGTTAGTTTGACCTCAGTGGTGGGGAAAATGATGGAATCACTTCTGAAAGAAAGAATTGTTGAGCACCTAGAGGCCAGCGGGGCACTGCACCCAAAGCAGCATGGATTCACAGCAGGAAGGTCATGTCAGACAAATCTAATCGATTTCTTTGACTGGGTGACCAAAGTAATAGACCAGGGAGGGGCTGTGGATATGGCCTACCTAGACTTTAGCAAGGCATTTGACACAGTCTACGTAAAAGATTAATAATCAAGTTAGCCAGCCTGGAGTGGGTCCCAGGGTGGTAGCCTGGGTAGAAAACAGGCTGCACAATAGGACACAGAAGGTAATAGTGAATGGAACACATTCTGAAGAAAGGGGGGTTACTAGTGGAGTACCTCAGGGCTCAGTACTGGGTCCAGTCCTCTTTAACATCTTTATAGGTGACATTGCAGAGGGTCTGGAAGGAAAGGTATGCCTCTTTGCAGATGACACAAAGATCTGTAACAGAGTTGATACATAAGGGGGTAGAAAAGATGAGAAGGGACTTGGAAAGGTTGGAGGAATGGTCAGACATATGGCAACTTAGATTCAATGCAAAGAGGTGAAAGTAATGCACCTGGGAAATAAAAATCCAGGAGAAAGTACACAATAGCAGGGAGGTACTAACAACAATAATGGAAAGGATCTGGGTGTAGTCATATCAGATGACCTAAAGGTGGGTATGCAATGTAGAAGTCAGTAGGGAAAGCCAGGTGGATACTGGGATGCATAGGGAGGGCATCACAAGTAGAAAAGGGAAGTGGTTATCCTCTATACAGACAGTTGGTGAGACCCCATCTGGAGTACTGCGTGCAGTTTGGAGACCTCATCTACACAAGGACATAGACAGGATGGAAGCAGTCCAGAGGAGGCAGCTAAAATGATGCAGGGTCTACATCAGAAACCATATGAAGAGAGACTGAGAGAGTTTAATATGTATACCCTTGATGAAAGGAGGGACAGGGATGACATGATAGAAACTTTTAAGTACCTCAAGGGAATCAACAAAGTCCAGGAGGGTAGCATCTTTCAGAAAAAGAGATGTGTAAGAACAAGGGGGCACAATTTAAAGTTAGAGGAGGGACGGCTCAGGGGTAATGTGAGGAAATTCTTTTTCACAGAGAGAGTGGTGGACGCATGGAACCACCTTCCTGGAGAGGTTGTTTGGTCTAAAAACAGTGGAGGAATTCAAACATGCATGGGACAGACATAAGGCAATTATAGTGGGGGGTTGCAGGAAATAGGCTGTTGGTTAACTAGAATCTGCAGCTTATCCAGTAGGTAGGAAAATGGGCAGACTGGGTGGGCCAAGTGGTCCTTATCTGCCGTCAAAGTTTATGTTTCTATGTAAACCTAGACTTAACATTTGATGTGCATATCCATAGTCAGTATATCATGGTGTCTAACACAACTGGATAAATTGGTTTAGCAGTTTTAAATTTGCAGCAGAAAAAAAATATAGTAACATTTTCTCACATATTTATGGTAGCATATACTGTAGATGAAGAATTCAGAATTTCTTTTGTGGAATTTAACATTAACAATGCACATATCATTACTTCATTTAATAAGCTGGGCTGAGCTTTTTGCAGTCCTGTTGGTCATCTCTGGGTGACTATCCCTCCCTCTTCTTTTTTGGCATAGCCAGATTGACTCAGTAGAACTACTGATCCCACTGATGTCCTCTTTGTTCTTCACAGTGACAAACTCCCTTAAAATGTGAGTCACCTACTCCTTTTCCTATCAACCTACCCTGTTGGAATAGCCAGAATTCTTTCTTCCTGCTGCCCAAGACATTGTCCTCCCCACTACATCTTTTTGAGTACCTCTTAGTCCCAGATTTGCATATACACCAGGCTCCCTATATCATAAATTTACTGGATGTGATCTTTAAATATCCTACATTTAGGCTGGAATTGTTGACACTCTAAGCTTCCATGCTCCAACCTGGGGGTCTACCACTGCTGTGCTACCCAGCTGAGCTGTCCATTTCTTGGTGAAACTGTGCATCTAACCCCAAAACCTGGTGACACCCTGCACTACCTGCCTCTTATACCACCATCTTTTAATTAGAATCCTACAGATAAGGCTGAGTGAAATTAGAACATTTCAGTTTTATGGAATGTTTCATGAAATTCTACATTTTTCACAAAGACTCATGCAATTTGACTTTAAGTACAGATGTTATTTTGCAGTTGCTGGCAGTAAGCAATTAATAAAACTGGTACACACATTCTCCGTGTAAGTTCCAAGAACCTGCCAAATTCAATGGTATTGCATTCTCTAGTTTTAAAGTTTCAGGGGTTTATAAATGTGTTGTTTACAGTTTTGCAAAATTTAATTTTTAAATATTGAGAAAGTTTAACTACTTTTAATTCAATCCCATTTACAACTGCAAATATGAACTTTTTCAGAAGTGACCATGTGGTATAGTAGTTTAAATGTTTCAACTCTGGTTAAATTTGGATATGTAGAAAATAAATTAGAGGGAAATAAATGAAATTTAAATTTTGGCAACATGTTTGGCAGGCTATAATTCAGTCCCATTTAAAGGTAGAAATTTGAAACTATGTACATATACAAATGTGGTGATAACCTGTATACCTGTCAAAATTTGTAACATTTCAATGAATACTATCAAAATTATCCTAAAATTACAGAAATCTAAATGTTGGCAACATATTTGGCTACCTATAACTAATCTCCCATTGAAGCTTGAAACTTAAAACATGGTGCATATACCCACTCTAGAAGCTTCTCTAAAACCTGACATTGTGGAGAAATTTGGATAAGAAATTTTAAAATTATCTCAAAATAACTGAAAAATAAATTTTGACTAAATATTTGGCCACTTATAACTCTGCCCCCTTTCAATCTACAACTCTGAAAATTGGTACACCTTTGTAAGCCATTTGGTACAGTTCATATTCCACTCTTGATGTTACGTGGACACATACTTTTAAAATTATAGTAAAATAACCAAAATGTAAAATTTTGCAAAATTCCATGCAATTTTCAGGAACATCCATGAAATTCCATGGAAACAGAATGGTCATTCCATGGTCATTCTGTGGGTGGAATTTTATATTCCACACAGCTCTGCACTCTAGCTTCTTGCAGGGATGGTCCTTGCGTGGCATTGCTGAGGAATGCTGTGTTTGGGGTGGTGCGACAGAGTGTGCAACTCACTAAGGCCATTGCCATTAAAAACATTAATTTTCAAACTATATATACTACACCAAAAGAAGATAAAGCATCAGCATACAAAAAAATCTAATTTGAGGGCATTTAGGACAGTAGGAGATGGTGCAGTCAGTAAAAGATTCATGATTTAGATCAAGTGAAGGGGTGAGGTCACTCCCTGGGATGTCTAATGCCAAGTATACAGTGATGGTTTTTGAAGACCATGATGTACCACTTTCTGTAGTTGAGATGGTAATTATGAGAGCAGTGACATTTTTGGAAGGCTCTGTAGTACTAGCTACCCTGTATGATTACCTATCAAACTGGTAGGTGATATTATAAAAGTGTCATGAGGACCAATGGGGGTGTGTTTCAGTAGAGTCCTTGTGCTGCTGTCACTGTTGCTGCTGGGAGTGTTCTGGAGACTGTTGCAGTGATGCCAGTGCCAGTTGGAGTCAAGAGAAACTTCTGACCAGGGGCATGGAAGTAGGAATAGTAGACTTCATTTGTTGAACCTATAAATAACTAAATCCATAGTCAAAGTTGATCCATGGTAGATTGAGTTCAAGAAATGTTATTCAGCATTCTTTTGACCTAGTACTAGCGATATGGTGAGGTTATAGCCCCAGTTGTACTTAATTTTTTTTCCAAAGGGACAGCTGTTGAAGGTCATCCCAAGAAATACAAAGCCACTTCAGCCAGTGTTGGCCAACATGACTTGCTGCTTTTACCAGAATTGAACTGGATCTGTATTTCTAGTAGACTTTGGCTCTGCTTCACACATTCAGGTGACACGTCTCTAGAGCCCTCCTCCAAAATGCACATGCAGCACCAGAATTCATCATCCAAAGGCTCCCACATGTCTTCAGGATCATTAGTGTCAAACTGCATTGTTCCTGTACCACACCTAGCACTAACACCATGAGGAGATGGAGGTTCTGTATTCACACACTTGCTGGTATCACATTCTCTTTGCTTCCCCTGAATAAGTGTGCATTATATCTTCTGCTTCATATACTCAAACTGCACTAGGGAATATTAACATATACTTTTGTATGGTTTTCAGTAACATTGCTAGGGTAAAGCATATGTCCAATTTAATGGTTTTACTCCTTTCCACAACTTTTCTAAGAAACATCTGCATGATGACAGCATTCTGCTGTGACTCAGAAGAGCTACTAGTATGTTCTCCACTGCTGACACTGCAGTCACCACCACTGACACTACTGCTACCATCACCATCAGCATTGCTTTGTTGGGCTGATTATGCTGTAGTTCTGGGAAATGGTTCCATGTCAAGATATCGACAACAATGTTGTTGACATCCATGACATTGGTGGGTCCAATGCCGATTGTTGGTATTGTTCCTATAAGAACACAGTGTTTTTTTGTGGGGAGCTTCACTCCCCACATCTCTAAATAACCAACTCCAAGTCAGAGTTGCTTCAGGGTGGAGGCAAAACACAGGGTGTCATGGTGGACCACCACAGCAGCATGGTAAGATTTGTCGCTGTGGTGGTCTTCACTGTAAAATATTCATTGTGCTGATGGCACACCCTGTGAAACCTGCAAGTGTACCTTTCAAGTGGATTTCCCAAGGGGATGACCATGTTTAAAACTGCAGATTCTGCACCAAATTACCTGGTTGTTTTTCCATATGATCACAGAAGTGAAATCAACTTTTGCAGAACACAGCACCGCTCCCACTCAGATAGCTTCCACAGTCCACATCATCAAATTGCATGGTCCGGAACACACAGTTCTGATCCAGGAGTCTTGCCACTATATAAAAGATAGATGGATAGCCAGGAGGAGCTAGCTAATGAAAGAGTCATACATCACCCAAGCATGAAACAATAAAGTAATACAATAGTAGCACGCCTAATGAAAAAGCAATTTAAAGTTTGTAAAATAAGCAAGGGTTGAGCTGGTAATTTGGGATTTGTTTAATGCTTGGGAGATAAATGGCTTTATCATTAGCTAGCTCTTCACCAATTATGTACACATTTGTTGGGGACTGCACCTTAGTAAAGGAAGTCAATTTATACAGTGCAGCTTATATAAAAGGAGTCAATTCAGGCAGTTACATTTTAGAACGGGGACCCAGTTGATGGGTGATCTACCTTGATGTTTAGTAGCTGGACAATATCACAGCATGGCTCTGAAGTGAACACCAAGAGACCCCCACTTCTTTTGGAGATAAAATAAATAGTGACTAATTCAGATACAAATAATATTTTATATGAAGAAATTGCCATGGGGGGTGTGCTGAATTCTCTGTTTTAACTGATGGATGCCATAAAACAGTAGCACCCCTAAAAAAACAGCCATTTAAAGTTTGTGGATGAGCAGGGGTTGAGCTGCTAATTTTGAGTTTGTCTAATGCTTGGGAGATGTGTGACTTTCTCATTAGGTAGCTCTTCAGCGGTTACCTGCACATTGATTGGGAACTGCACCTTAATTAAAGGAAGCTAACTTAGGCAGAGCACCTTGCATAAAAGAAACTAATTCAAGCAGTTATATTTTAGAATAGGGACCCAGCTGATGGGTGGTCTACCTCAATGTCTGGTAGCTGGGCAGCTTCACAGCAGGGCTCTCATGTGAACACCAAGAGGCCCACTTCCTACTGGAGATAAAAAAGCAAGTGGCCAATTCAGACAGAAAGACTATTATATTTGAAAGATTTGTCATGGGGGAAAGGAATGAACTAAATTCTGTTTTTCACTGATGTATGCCACAAAGCATTAGCACCCCTAACAAGTCATTTAAAGTTTGTGAATGAGCAAGGGTTGAGCTGCTAATTTTGTGTTTGAAAGAGTATCTTTAATCCAGTGGGCAGCAAGACCAGAGGCATCATGGATTCATGGGAGGAGGTCACGCCAGACAAATCTGACTGATTGATTTCTTTGATTTCCTTGAGTGGGTTACCAGAAAAGTAATAATCAGAGTGGCCCAGTGGAGCTGAGGGTTGAGGCACTGGACACCACACTTCATGCCATAACCATACCCGCATTCGGGAATGAGCGCAGGCCACTAGGGGTCGGCAGGGAGGAGATGGATGGAGCATCTGTTGAACTGCTTGTTATTTAAGAGGAGGGGATGACAAGCGGTCGGTGCATGCCTGACCCATAGTGGAGGCTGGGGCTCAATGATACACCGCCACAAAGAACATGAGACTGGTGCACAGCAGATACTTGCTGGGGCTGTGTGTGGGTGCATGCATGGGTCCATTGCAGGCATCATTGCACACCATGCTCCTGCATGGATAGCAAATGGAAAAGACCCTGGTGGCTGGTCATTGTGGCTTGATAGCCATCCCTGTGCTGTGCTCTAGAGGTAATGCCCCCAAAACTGGATCCGAACCTGGTGGGTGAGTAAGGGGTCTCCCCACTGCCCCACCACAGGGGGTAAGCTGTGGGGGTTACAGGGGTTGAGGGCCTGAAGGAGTAGAGTAATGGGATAGAGACCAGATGAGGAGCTGACCAGGGCCAGGTAGGGGGAGAAATAAAATAAGCAAAAATAAACCCAGAAAAGTAGATCAGAGGAGTGCAATGGACATAGCTTATCTGGACTTTAGCAAGGCCTTCAACACTGTGCCACACAGGAGATTGATAAAGAAATTCAGCAGCCTAGGAGTGGGATCCAAAGTGGTAAATTGGTTAGAAATTGGTTCACAGATAGGAGACAGAAGGTGGTGGTTGATGAAAATCACTCTAAAGATGGAAGAGTGACCAATGGGGTGTTATAGGGTCCAGTACTGAGACTGGTCCACTTTAATGTCTTCATTAGTGATACTGCAAAAGAACTGGAAGGGAACATATGTTTTTTTGCAGGTGACACCAACATCTGTAGTAGGGTGGACATTCAGGAGGGGTGGAGAAGATTTGTAGGGATTCTGGGAAACTCAAGAAGTGGTCAGGAGCATGGCAGTTGGGTTCAATGCCAAGAATTACTACTTAGGTGAAAGAGTTGTGGATGCCTGGAACAGATTGCCAGCTGAAGTGTTGCAGGCAAGAACAGTAGGGTCTTCCAGCATGTAGGATAGATAGGAGAATGTTAATAAATAGGCAGGGAGGAGAAAGGGTCATTGGAGGCAGAGACCATCTTGGCAGACTGGGTGGCTCAAGCAGTCTTTTTCTGCCAGCAAATTCTATGTTTCTAATACAACTTCTCCAGGTGATAGTAGTTGTGGCAGGACTGGCAGGGTGGTGGTAGAATTATTTAATTTGGAGACAAGCCAATTGGCAGTGTGACACAGAAAGCCTTGGTTTGCACTACTGGTCTAAATATCACTTGGGAAATGCACATAGCCTCATTTGCATCTTTCAGAAATGTCAGCATCATGATATGCACAGCAAACTACATTGTAAATTATGTGCATAACATGCCAGAAAAACATAAATCATGACCTTGTACTGTAGTTTGTCTTGCATTTCTCCAAGAGCCTTCTAAAGCCCCTGCATTTCATCATGGAGAAGGACTGAAGAGCAGGGACCATCATCTCACTAATGATGTGTTTTATTCCTACAACACTTGGGTAAAAATGTGAAAGTCTACCACCAGGATTGAATGACTCTGACACTGTAGCATGTTTCATTAGAATACTGCTGTTGTCTGGTAGTGGTCAGACTGCTTGTGAAGCACCAGTAGTTCTGTTTACATTTGCTGGAGTTAGAATTGTATGAATTTTCTTTTCCTGGTCCCCGACTCCCTGCTCCTGATTACCCCTGACCAGAGTCAGGCAAGGCTGCTAGTAGGATGCCATATTCACACTTTAAAGGTGATGATGATCAATAGTATGGGAGAGCAAGCTAAACATTATGGAGGTGGAAACTAGGTTTGCTGGCAAAGGCACCTAACTTCACCTGAACTCTTTTCTTCTAGGTTTGCTAGTAAGGACAGAGCAAGGAACAACTTATTAGAGCAAGAAAAAAGATGAAGGCTTCTTTTGGCTAAGCAGATTTACTGTGTGTTACTATTTTGTTTTGTGCTCACAGGTTTTGTTATTGTTTTTTGCTTACATTTTACTGCGTTATTGTTCTCTGTTTCAAATTGCTGTTGCAGGGTATACTTTCTGCTGCATTATTACAGAGTGTGCCTGCAGGTTTGTTATTGTTTAGTGATTGGAGAATACTGCTGTAATCTTCTCTGATTCAAATACTTTTTTGCAAGGTATATCTTCTTTTATTGCTTATTTTTCTCTGTAGCAGTGTTTTATGCAGGGTATATCTTCTGTGACATTGTTACAGGTGGTGTTTACAGGTTTTACAGTTTTATCTATCATTAGGCTAAGATTTCAGGGCTACTGCATTTGTTGTTGGTTGATTGTTTGTGCTCTTACCTCCTTGTTTCTTTTATCTGTGGTTCTTCTTTTTTCGACAGGGGAAGGGCCCAACCACCCACCCCATCCCCAACCACCCCATGCTATACTCCATTTATAGAGTCTCACAGTCATGACATTTCCTGTAGCAAAGCAGGACAGGGAAGATCAGAGGGGTATCCACACTGTGACCTCACTTACAGGGGCACAATTATTTAACTTGTTATAAAAAGTTATAAAAAAACAAACAAACAAAACAAACAAATAAATATTTTGCTTTCATTTTTTCTTCTAATTACTTGGACCAGGTTATAAACTCAGCAACTCAACTGGAATGGATATTATTAACTACAGGTACTGAGGGACACTTTTCAAAAGGGCAGTTATACAGGCTTTAGAATGCTGTCCTACATGCTGAACCATTGGATATCTAAGGGCTCCACTCCGGACAGCATGGGCAGAGATTGCATGCCTCAGATTCCATATTCAGTAGGAAATATATTACAAGAACTGCCCGCCATATCCCCAACATCCAACTGTAGCACTTCGACTGCAGAGGGCAGTTAGTCCAGGAGGTTGGCAGGTGGTTAGGAGGGGCAAATTGGGTACCCCATCATTCAGTACTCACCAACGTATCACCTCTACAAACCATATAAAAACTACAAACAGGTAACTGCCTCTATCTCCGATATTAAACAAAGGGGCAGAGGACACTGCAGAGCAGGACACTGCAGCACAGGAGCTAGAGCTACAAACCTCACCCAAAACAAGTACCAAAACATAAAAAGCCAAAAGGAAATCCCAAACACTTATGATCATAGGAGACTCCATGATTTGGGGAGTTGATACCTACCACCAGCCAGGGATCATGGTCAGATGTCTCCCAGGTACATCAGCATGGAGAGTCACTGACCACATTGTTAAAATTATGCAGGAAGCAGGAGAAAACATTGACATCCTGGTACACATAGGGACTAATGATCTCACCAGCTGGCTGGGAGACAAATTGTTATCCATTTTGTCCAACATCTCCTTCTCTGAGATCCTGCTGGTCTGGGAGAGGGGAGCAGATGGATGAAAGATCAAAGAAGGGGAGCCAGGTGAGCTAAACATGTGGCTCAAGGGATGGTGCCAGGAAAAAGGACACAAATTTGTAGGTAACTGACAACAGTTCTGGGAGCAAAAGTTCTTCAAATTCAATGGACTGCATCTGACTAAGGAGGGACTCAGTGCATTGGGGCAGAAGTTTGATGTATTTGCAGAGTATTTAAACTAGCAAATGGGAAGGGGGTGCAGCATCCGATACATCGAATGGGAAGAACACCCTTCCCCCCTCAGTTAGTGATCAAACAGGAGTTCAGCATGTTTGTAATTCATTTGCATCACCAGGTAAGGAAAAAGGTCTGGCTCCCCATATGATGTGCAGGGGAAATGCTGGACCTCACCCAACAACTAATGTAGCAAAATCTGCCCAGTGGAAAATCTTGTACACAATTGCCCGCAGTCTGAGAAACAAGATCCCAGACCTACAGCAACAATGACAGAGGCTAAACTGAACATAGTAACCATTAGCGAGACATGGTTCACTGGTAACCACACTTGGGAGACTTCAGTACCTGGCTATGTACTGTTCAGAAGAGATCGAGGTGCAAAAAGAGGAGAGGGAGTGGCCCATTATGTCAATGAAAATATCAAAGCTACAGAAATTCAGAATACATATAAGGAGCCAGAAGAACTGTGGGTTACCCTGGAAACAGGAAATCGGACAGCCATATGAACTGGGGTTGTCTACAGGCCTACAGACGAGGGGGAGGACATAGAAACATTACTGTTAGAAGATATACAAAACATGACAGCTAAAGGGAAGTTTCTGATAATGGGAGACTTCAACATGCCAGATACAGATTGGTCAATACCAGCAGGAACATCCACCAGAATTAGACACATCATGGATTCCCAGCAGGGGAAGGGCCTCAAACAACTGGTACAACAACCCACAGGAGACAGGGTTATCCTGGATCTAGTACTGACTAATGGGGAAAGGATCCCAGATCTCGAGGTAGAAGGTCACCTGGGGGGTCAGTGACCATCACATGGTGAGGTTGAGTTTGGCCACTAGAACCAAATCATCCTGTTGCAAGGCACAAAATATGGAACTTCAGAGGTGTTGACTTTGATAAGATGGCCAATAGAGTTAAGCTAGCCCTGACAAGAAGAAATACAAGTAAGGGGGTACAGGCAAAGTGGACAAGTATTAAGGATGCAATACTTGAAGCAACATCCCATTGTGTTAGGGAGAAAAGCAAGAGCAAAAGAAGGAGGAAACCATTTTGGTTCTCAAAAACAGTAGCAGGAAAGATCAGAACCAAAAGGCTGGCCTTCAGGAAATATACAGGAACGCAGTGGGACGAAGATAGGGAGGCATAACAGACTTCCCTAAGGGAAGCAGGGAAGGTAGTAAGGCAGGCAAAGGCCCAAACTGAGGAAACACTAGCATGAACTGTACAAGAAGGGGTCAAGACTTTCTATAGATTCATTAGTGAAAGGAGAAAGTCCAGAGGGGGTATTGCTAAGATCAAAGGGAAAAAGGGGGAGTGTGTGGAGGAGGACCAAGGAAAAGCATCTATCCTAAATAGATACTTCTGATAAGTATTTACTAAGGAGAAGGTAGGGCAGGGCCCACAGCTCAGCAACATGGACTCGGGGGGGGGGGATGATCACAATTCCCTTTACAAAAGAAAGGGTCCTACAAGACCTCACTAAGCTCAGGGTGGACAAGGCAATGGGACCTGATGGCATACATCCCAGAGTACTAAAGGAGCCAAGGGTGGAACTAGCAGAACCATTAGCAGAACTGTTTAGTGAGTCTCTGAGCACAGGAGAGAACCAAGAAGCCTGGGGAAGGACTCATGTGATCCTGCTCCTCAAGAGTGGCAGCAGGGAGGAGGCAGGGAACTACAGACCAGTCAGTCTTACCTTAGTAGAGGGCAAGATTATGGAGGCACTCCTTATGGAAAGGATAGTGCAACACCTGGAATCCATGGGAGCACAGGATCCAAGATAGCATGGGTTTACAACGGGAAGGTCCTGTTAGACTAATCTCATAGATTTCTTTGACTGGGTAACCAGAGTGGTGGACCAAGAGGATGTACAGTAGTTGATGTCACCTACCTTGACTTCAGCAAAGCTTTCAGTACTATTCCACATAGAAGATGGATTAATAAGCTGAGTAGGCTTGGGGTGGGTCAGAAGTTGGTCAACTGGGTGGCAAACTGGTTGGCAGACAGAAAACAGAGAGTGATGATAAATGGTATACAGTCAGAAGAGATGCAAGTCACAAGTGGGGTACCTCAGGGATCAGTCCTGAGGCCAGTCCTCTTCAATATCTTCGTCAGTGACATTGTAGATGGACTGGAGGGTAAGGTTTGTCTGTTTACAGATGACACCAAGATCTGCAACAGAATAAATGATCCAGATGGGGTGGGCTGAATGAGAA
Organism: Neoceratodus forsteri; assembly: GCA_016271365.2. NCBI lineage: Eukaryota > Metazoa > Chordata > Ceratodontiformes > Ceratodontidae > Neoceratodus > Neoceratodus forsteri. The sequence goes on from CM028137.1 coordinate 785,152,326, forward strand.
GAGATCTGGGTAAACTGTCAAAATGGTCGGAAGAGTGGCAGCTGGGGTTTAATGCAAAAAAGTGCAAGATCATTCACATAGGGAAAAGAAACCCTGAAGCTATCTATAGGTTGGGAGGGGAGTTGCTGGCCATAACAAGGGAAGAAAGAGATTTTGGCATCAGCATCACAGAAGACCTGAAATCATCCAGTAGACCACTAAAGCAGTAGGTAAGGCTACAGGGATGTTGAGGTGTATTAGTAGGGATATCACAAGTCATAAGAGGGAGGTAATAATCTCTCTTTACAAGACACTGGATAGGTCTCATCTGGAGTACTGCATGCAGTACTGGAGGCCGCACCTGCACACGGACATTAACAAAATGGAGGCAGTCCAGAGAAGGGCAACCAAAATTGTGCAGGAACTGCATCAGAAAACATGAGGATAGATTAATGGAGCTCAATATGTATAATCTACAGCAGAGAAGGGAAAAAGAAGATAGGATCAAAACATTCAAACATCTTAAGGGCATTAACAAGCTGAAAGAGTCTAACTTGTTTTCAATATAAGAAAAATGGCAGGACAAGAGGACACAGCATGAGATTAGAGGGAGGCCACTTAAGGGGTAATGTGAGTAAGTTCTTTTTCACAGAAATTGTGGTGGATGCATGGAATGGCCTACCTCAGGAAGTGGTGGATATAAATACAGTACAGGGCTTCAGACAGGCATGGGATAGGTATAAGGGAGCAATACAGATGAGAATGAATAGATAGGCTATTGACAGAATAAAGGCCTATGGCACATTCATAAGGTAGAAAAAAATGGACAGACTGGATGCTCTTTGTGGTCCTTATCTGCCTTCAATTTCTATGTTTCTATGTTTTCACTGGCCTCCCAGGTGTCAAAATATCTTCTAAACATATTTTTTCATTAGAATTATTCTTGTACAGTATTATATTTTTACGGAGTACTGACAAGCACAGAAGCAAAGAGAGCCACCAGGAAGTTCAATCAAGTGGCCATTAAGATATATGAAAAAAGTGCAGAATCAGCAACGTGGATGCTGCCACTGCTGTAATAGAGAGAGGCAGCAACACCTGGGTATTAGATTACAATTTTAATGGCTTTGGCATGGTGCTTGCTCTTTAAAATAATATCCATTACAACTTTTAGATCCAAGTTTCTGCAGATATTATCTGAAAGAGAAAACACTGGTACAACCATGAAATTATATAAAAAGTTACAAATGTAAAATGTTCCACAGGTAAAAGATAGAGTCATGGGCGTACATTTGTCGACAGGGCTGTGGGAACAAAAATGCGTTATCAATAGCATGGCTAACCCCTTTTGTGGCAAATTGGGTTTGTATTATAAGTTTAAGGGTCTAGTAGTAGGGCCTCTTGTGGGTATAAGAGTGCCACCTGAAACACATTAGTAGGACCAGAGGACTGTGAACCAAAGGTAAGCAGTTCTGTGATCTTAAGGATACAAGAGGTGACATTCTTAGATCCATACGAGGACCTCCAAACAGATCCATAAAATTATTATAGATGGCTAATTTTTAAAAATAAACAAATCCTATTTTTTACTTAAAATGCTGATGATGCAAGTGGTCAGTGAGAAGCCCATTACACTGGTTCAGCACGTGAGATACCCTTACAGTAATAAGAGTACCTCATGCGCAACTGAAGGAAGCACTGTGATTGGTTGGGTATGCCCCTGCAATCAATAATGTCACTATATATACATATATATTTTCATTGCAAAAAAGTACGAGTTAGGTAGAAGGACACCAAGGGCTATATCAAATAACTGTTTTGTTTTTAATGTTTGCAGAGATCGGTGTTGTGCTGATACAAGTATTAACCCTAACATTGAATTTCCATACTTTTAAAGGTGTAATGGAAACCCTAACTGGTTTTGTAAAACTGCATTTTTTGCAATGAATTTCCTAATTTTATGAGATAGGTGTGTAACAAAATTGCAACAAATACTCAAGTTTGTAATTTTTTTCACCCCACCTCATAACCCTCATACTGTAGGTGTACATTTTTTAATACATGGCAAAATGCCATTCTGTGCCACAGCTGTGGAAACACATTTTGGACAGGAAGTGAGAATGTGAGAAATGACAGCTGTAGTATTCATGAGATGCTGTGAAGAAATGGTTATGTTCAAACTTTGGAGTGAAAATATAAATGATTGGCAGTTACGTGCGTGCGTAGGAAAATTTCATTGATTGTACATAACTCAAGCATTCTTTGTTACTTTTTGCTCCAAAATTTTAACATTGCCTTTTTGAGACCCTACATTATGAACACTGGCACTGTCATTTTGTTACTCAATCCCGAAAGGTAATTTTGCACATCGACTGCATCATTCCACGCCACAGGTGCAAAAGCACATTTCGGGCAGGATGTGAGAAATGCAGCTGTACTGTTCATGAGGTGGTGTGAAAAGTGGCTATGTTGAAAACTTGGAGTGAAAATATAAATTGGCAAAGTTAAACACATGCGAAGGAAAATTTCAATGACCATGAATAACTCAGGCGTTTTGAGGTATTTTTGCACCAGATTTTCCACATGGGCTTTATGGGACCCCACCTCATGCACAATGGCATTTCCATTTCGTTACTCAGTCCTAAAAGGTGATTCCTGTCAGCCACAGTGAAATTATCTTTTAGGACAGAGTAACAAAATGACTGTGCCAATGTTCATGAGGTGGGGTCCCAAAACGTCTATGTTGAAAACTTGGTTCATGCCAGAGGGTGTAGACAGAATGAGGAGGGATCTGCAGAAGCTTAACAAATGATCAAGGTTTGGCAGTTGAAAATCAATGCAACGAAGTCCAAAATAATGCACAAAAACCCTGGAACAACATATCAGTTCAGGGGGTGATGATATAGCATGCACCAAGTTGGAACGGGACCTTGGGGTTATCATCTCTGATGATCTCAAGGTAGGGAAACAGTTCAACAAGGCAGTAGGTAAAGCAAACAGGATGCTGGGATACATAGGAAGGGGCATCACCAGCAGGAAAAGGGAGATGATAATTTTAATATACAAGACACTAGTGAGGCCCCACCTGGAATACAATGTGCAGTTCTGGAGACATTACCTACATAAGGATATAGACAGGGTAGAGAAGGTTCAGAGGAGGGCAGCAAAGATGGTACAGGGATTGCATCACAAGTCCTATGAGGACAGGCTGAAGGACCTGAATATGTACTCCCTGGAGGAGAGGTGGGAGAGAGGGAATATGATAGGGACATACAAGTACCTTACAGGGAGGAACAAGGAGCAGGAATATACCATTTTCCAGTGAAAAAGATGTTCCAGAACTAGAGGGCATGGGATGAAGTTGGAGGAAGGGCAATTCAGATGAAACATGAAGAAGAATTTCTTCACAGAAAGGGTGGTGGACAAGTGGAACACCCTGCCAGAGGAAGTGGTGGGGGCTGAAGCAATCACGGGATTCAAGAATGCATGGGATAGACATAAGGACATTATGGAGGTCAGGGTTAAGGGGCAACAGACTTCTAGAAAAACATAAAGTGAACTTACAAGCTCAGCAGGCTAGAGTGGGTGGGCCATAGACCCTTATCTGCCAACAGTGTCTATGTATCTATGTAAAATACCTACAAATGGCTGAGATATTAAAATACAGTATGTTCAAAATGCAATTGACAGCCTCTATATGGCACTTACCTTTATTCTTCAGTTCGCTGTTCGACTTTGAAGAGTGCAGACATGTTCCAGTCCACAAAAGATGACAGCCACCTACCTCAGTTGGTAAGTATAGGGTAAGGGGGTGTGGGATAGTTGGGTGCTCAGTGGGAGGGTCGGGATGTGATGGGGGGGATGGAGAAACAATGAGAGACATTTTTTACAAAAAAATATGTTGTGAACTGCTTTCTTTTTTCACCAGAACAGTAGAACCATTTCTCAGGGCACTGGGGGTGGGTTCTCCAGTGTCCCACACTGCTCTGGTGGGTACAACATAACTGGGTACACTGTGTACACTGGGAGTGGGCTCCCTAGAGTCACACACTGCTGGTGGGGGTGAGTGTAGTGCTGACATGGGGATTGGGCACCCCGCTGTTGGCAAAACCATTACATACATATTCCAGGACACTGGCAGTGGGTTTCCCTTTGTCCCACAGTGGGGGAAGGGGTGCTTTATCTGGGATACTGGGCATGGGCTCTGCAGTGTCCTACTGTGCTGGAGGTGGTGGTGGTGGGGTAGAGGAATAAGATATTGAAATAACAAGAAGCACAAAAGACAGTAGCTCAGTGGCACAAAACTTTTAGCCTTTAAGCATGAGGTGCACTTACCAGGGTGTTAAACTCATTTGAAAAGCACCGAGCTGGAAAACCAACAAAAAGGTCAGCACTTCATTCAGTCCTATAGTGAGTTTAAATCTCAGTTCACTGTGTTGCAGAAAACAAAGCCTGGCAGATCACCCCAGAGTGAAGGTTATATTAAAAAAATAAATCTCTAGAGGGTTTATGCAGCCTGCGGTGGAGCCCTGGGGGCTGTACAATAGGTATGGTTGGTTGACTGTTGGTTCCTGTTCCCCCTCTGTGTTGGTTCTGTCTGCCAAAAGGGATTTAGTCCTGTACTGCAAAATAGCATCCTTGTTCAGTGCAGAATCCCTTTCCACAGGGTTCATACAAAGCAGAATCCTAGTTCAAAGCAGAATCCTAGTTTGAAGCAAAATCCTCAGTTGAAGCACAATCCTGGTGCAAAGCAGAATCCTAGTTCGAAGCAGAATCCTAGTTCGAAGCAGAATGCTGTGTTGTGTGGGACATCTATTTTTCTTCATAGGAAATAATGGGAAATTTAACATGTCATAATTTTGGAACAGATTTATAGTTCTCCACCAAATCTTCAAAAGGCACATCTGTGAGACCAAGGCTTTCTACCCTGAAAATGTCAGCCCAGAAGCTAAAGCCGTTTACCAGATACAGGTGGACCAAAAAAGTGTCAAACCACCCAAACCTTTATTTTTAACACTCGGGCCCAGATTTTCAAAAGGGTTGCACATGGCGCAACAGTGTTGCACCATGCACAACCCACTGATGCGCCCTGGTGGGATATTTAAAAGGGAAAAGTGTGCCTGCACAAATCCCGATGCGCCGGGGCGCATCAGTAATGTATGCAGGCACAGGTGGAGGGGCGTGCACATGCATAAACTGCACAGCCCGATATTCAGCATGGGCCCTGCAGAGTTATGGAGGCGCAACCCCTACCTGCGCCTGCACAAAGTTGAGCCAAAAAAAAAAGGAACAAGTCGGGCCACCCACAGGTGAGCTGCCTCATTGCAGGGCACAATACAGCAGCTGCCACCTGTGGGTGGCCCTCCCCTTGTTCCCGCCACACCTGGCGGTGCCCCCATGCCCCCATCATGGGCAGAAGTGTAATCCCCACCCCGAGTAGCCCGATCATGGGCAGAACAGTATTCCCCCACCCCCGAGTAGCCGATCACGGGAAGAACAGTATTCCCCACCCCGAGTAGCCCGATCGCGGGCAGAACAGTATTCCCCCATCCCGCAAGTAGCCCGATCGCGGGCAAAACAATATTCCCCACCCCTGAGTAGTCCGATCGTGGGCAAAACAGTATTCCCCACCCCTCAGTAGCCCAATCGTGGGCAAAACAGTATTCAGCACTTCCGAGTAGCCGATCATGGGCATCAGACCCCCAAAGTCCAATATCCCTGGTGGTCAGTGGACCTCGAGTAACCCAATTGCAGGCAGCATTCCTCACCTCCCACGTCAGAAATCCCTGGTGATCTAGTGACCTCTCACCCCGCCCCCCGCCCGATCCCCCGTCAGCGGCGGGTGGCAGCACCCACCACTGCCGCCCCACCGACTGACAGCTCGGTAGGAGTGCACGCCCATTGGTTCAGAGCATGAGCCAATGGGCATGCAGCTAATGAGCTGTCAGTCAGCGAGCGGCTGGGGTGGCAGGTGAATGAGGTGCTACCACCCGCCGGCTGACAAGATCGGGGAAAGTGAGCCGGTGGGGTGGGGGCCTCAGGATTCCGGACATGAAAGGAGAATGCCGCCAGCTGACAGTCACTGGACCACCAGACCAGAGGAAAGCTGACACCCATGATCTGGCCGAGAATGTGTTGCCAGCGGCACCAATGAGAAATCTTTGCCAACTACTAGAAGAACCGGACCACAAGGGATTGGAGACATGCATTTTCCTTATGGGACTTAATGCAATCGAGCTGCAGGGGGCATCAGTCCCGACCTCTGCTGCCTGGCAGGGCGCCAGGCGCAAGTCATCGGGGATCGGTGCACCTGCATGCTAATGGCATGCAAATGGGGCTGTAATCAGATGCAAATGGCCCCCATGCACCTTGAATAAATTATGGCCCCATTTGCATGTCACCCTTTGAACATCGCCGGTGCTGTGCATGGCGCAATGGAACTTGCTGCACCGCATCTCAATGCTCCATTCTGACTACTTGCGCTGGTGCAGTTCCACTGCTCCATGCACAGTGGGTGTGGCCAGGGGGCGATATTCAAAGAAGTTGCACCATAGTGCAACTCCATTGAATATCGCCCTGGCCACACCCCTGCGCAACTATTTTGAGCGGCACAGGGGCTTGCGCCACAAAATGGCGCAGTTTGAATATCTGGGCCTCTGTATCTCAGAAACGGCTAAAGCTATTAAGTAAGTAAGCATTAATCCCCAACAGAGGAGGGCTCTACTAGTGGATTAATGCCTGGTTGGGGGGGGTTGGTGCACGAGGTCACAGGCCGAGTGCCTCCAACCACTAACCAGGCATTAATCCACTAGAAGAGCCCTACTCTGGAGGGGATTAATGCTCATGTAACATGGGCAATATGCAGAAGAATTGTGTGATATTGTTATCTGTGATATATTACAGAGATACACACTTTGATTCCTTCACAAAATATGGTTTTACATCAAATGCGTGGTGCTTTTTTTTCCTCTCAACCACATTTATTCATATAGTGGTGTTTGTTTTGTTAACACAATAACACATTTGTAATGGAGAGCACAGACAACGATTATTGTGACCCTTGCTTTTTTAACAAAAGCTACATGTACAAAACATTATTTTTTTATCTGTTCTCTGCTGTACTCGATGTCTGCTACTTCGGATGAGATGGATTCCTATCTCATTTGCATATTTTTCTGCTGTCACTGATCTTTGATTTGTGCTGGTCTTATTAGCGTCACTCGCTGCTCCTGCTTTTCTTAAAGCATTTCTGCTGTGCTACACTACTGCTACTATGTAAGCATTAAATGGTGTTGTTCTATTGCTTGCAAATTTGACTTGTCTCCCTTCTGTGAGCAGGAAATAGTAGCTTTTCCTGTGCTGGGTGGCTCCGTGATTGCTACCTTTTCCTGCACCTTGCACTATCCACGTTTGTTCAGCAATGTCCATCAGGTGGATGGGTGGGAACTAATCTTTATTTATGGGATTGCAGAGCGCATGACTCCATCCATCACCTTTCTGTGTGTCCCGGCTTTGGTTCTGTTGCGATCGGGGCTATGGGGCCGGGAAGCACACCCGCAATGTTTTCGTGCCCTAGTCACCATGTGTGTATCTGCCCGATCATTCATACAGGGGAAGTTGTGCAGACACTTGCAAAACATGCAGGACTCAGTCAATGTTCTGTTTATGGACACGCTGAAGTAAGCCTGCTGTCACTTACACAGTCGGTGGCTAAGTGGGACCGCGATACAGTAAATGCTGCAAGTGGGGGGTCGCTGGCATTGCTCTCTGGGATTTCTTATGTACAGCTGTACACTACTGTTGTTATGTACTACACCAAGTGGGCATTGCGACCCTTCCTTAATAGTGGCAGTGACAGATATTGCAGGAGCGGGCATTACTACTGGATTAATATCAGCTCCATTTCTGTCACGTGCTGCGTTTCCACAAATCCCTATATTTCATTTCACAGCTCATTAAGTCCTGGGTTACAAGATAAAATTTATCACTTACAAACACCTCACCAGGGTAATTATGCAAGCCAAATTTTGTAGAAATCAGTTTAATCATTACAAAGTTATTAAGATCCAAAAATTGCTCTTTAACATTAATAAAACAAATGGCAAAATCCTCAAAAATCTGTTTTTATCAACACTATGTATCTCAGAAACCAAACAGGGGATTCAAACCAAATTTGTCACGTCAAGAGACGTGTGCTCTAGGCTGATGATTGTCACATTTTCTGCAAATCTATTGGAGTGTTGCAAAGTTATTCAGGTGCAAAGTATGCAAAACTGGATGACAGTATGCGAAAATCACTTTCACGTTTACATCTATTTTATCCCATAGGAAATAATGGCAAATTCAAGATTTAATAACTTTGGAATGGATTACTATTGTTTTACCAAACCTTCAAAGGGCACATATGTGGGGCCAAGGCTTTCTACACTGAAAAGTTCAGCCCAGCACCTAAAGCCATTTCTGAGATACAGGTGGCCAAAAAAACAGCAAAAAACAGGGAAACATCTGTATTTTCAACACTTTATATCTTAAAAATCTCAAAAGGGATTCCAACCCAATTGATACATCAACAGACTTATCCCAGCAGATGATGCATGTCACATTTCAGGAAAATCTGTGAAGCTGATTTAAAGTTATTAACCAGGAAAAATTGCCCTTTAACATTAAACACTCCTACAAACACTAACTATACTGGCCCTACTGGGCCAGTATAATATACAGGGGATACATGATGGGCAGGAGTGAGATATGGTAAATATTCTCACTCCTGCAGAGTGAGCTCTGTATTCTCATGAGTGCCGCAGGCACGAGTGAGAATGCACAGCTCACTCTGCAGGAGTGAGAATATTTACCATGTATCACGACATGCACATCATGTGTGCTATTTATACAAATGGGATGAGAGCGTCTTTGAAATAATGATATGTATATTTCGTTTGGTTGTAGTGTTTGAGGGGTAGAATTTGTGAGATTTAGATTATTTATTTATTTATTTATTGTGGGGAAATGTTTTGTGCAGACATAATGAGTTTTTTTTTAGTGTTTTACTGTTTATTCACCGCAGAGTCCTGATAAGGGTATAGGGTTTATTTTGTGGAACTCTGTGTCAAGAACTCATTTAAACTTTTAATTTAAAGTAAACATTTTGAAGTCAGCAAAATCAGGAAATCAATGTTTAATAATGTGGGGAGTGTTGATTGTAGTGTCCGACCGTTTCATTTTGTAGTTTGGGGTTTAGTCCGTATCAGAGTCCGATGTTAAGTCTCTGTCTCTTTTTCTGACTGTTTGTTGATATTGGTGTCCTGTGGAGATAAAAAAGAATGTTTAGTGTTGTTCAGCTATGTAGTAGTAAGTGACAGTTGTTAGTTTGGCATACCTTGTATTATGTTAAATGTTATATGTGATGCGTTAATGATTGGATTGTTGAAGCAGGCTGGAAGCATGTCCATGTAACAGGCAGCAGGTGTTCCAGGTTTCAGGTTCAGAGTGCTGTGAGATGCAGGTTTGGAAGTAGAGGGTTTTTCATCATCTTTCACTGGGTTACTCAGTAAGTCTGATATTTTTCTTTGCTTTTTGTCATTTAATTTGGAGTATGTGTTGAGAGATTTGAGCTTTTTGTGTCCAGAAACTTGCATTATTTCTGTGGGGGCAATGTCAGAATCTGTCAGCTTTTGCACCAGGTGCTTCCTAATGGAATGGTTTGTGAGTCTCCGGTCGGTTTCTAGTCCCGCTTCCTGGATCATTGTTTTTACAATCTTTCCGATGGTATTTATCCCTAGAGGTTGGTTTTTGTACCACCATGGGGACTGTATTTTAATGGGGTAATGTACTGATAGAAACAGTGGTGCATCTGGGGTGTTACATTTGTAAGGTTGTTTGTCTCTGTATGTTAGGTATATTTTTATAGGACATCATTTAGGGTCTCTGGTTTCATAGGCTCATGGTTTTATTAGTCTTGTGTCTTTGGGGTTTGAGGCACTGCGGGTTTTTGTTTGTCTTTCAGTTGAGAATTCCAGGTAATTTGTGTTTTGGTTGTCTTTTTTTAAAGTTATATCTCCCCATTTTATGTTTCGAGCTTCAGAGCTTCCTTTAATTCCGAAGTATAAATTGACAATTAACCACATGGAATTGATGAGTGATTGTGGATTGTCAGGTCCTAGTAGATTGCTGTCATATAATTTGGTTAGTATTTCATCTGTGATGTCATCTGCTGCAAATGGTTTGTTTCCCATTCCTTTTTGTTTTAAATGTTTTTGTTTAGATAATATGACTTGTCATGTTTTTCCGAATTTTAGAGATGTGGAGAGAGATTCCGAGTATCGATTTTCTTTTAAATGCCTCTCTATACCTTGGAAATGGGAGCGAATGGTCAGGGGTTCATAATCAGTGCCATCCTTTTTTTGTGCCATTATAAAATAATGGCATAACAGGTTGTCCAGTTCTTCTGGTTCAGTTTTAGTAATGGGAGTTGTGATCTCCAAATCCTGTAGTAGAAACTGTTGTAGATGTTTGAGGTTCGTTTCTGTTTTTTTTTGTTGTGTTTCGATTTTTAGTGCTGTGAATGTATTTTTCGATGTAGTCTGGATCTAGGAAATATGCGTTTTTCTGTGGCATTTGTTGTTCTTGGGTTTCTGGTATAAGGTGTTCTGTAGGGTTGAGTAGGGGTTCCGTGTCCAGTTCAAACTATGTACATAGATCTACAATTTCATTTTCCATCGAGGTCTTTTTTGTATATTTAGTCATACTTGTTTGTTTCATTTGGCAGGCTTTTGTTGCTGTTTGAAGAATGCTGTTTGATTTACAAGTTCTCTTCATTTTTGTATATGAGTTTAATAGCAGGCTTTTTTCACTTTCTACAGGGATCGTAAAGTCATTTTGCCAGAGATTTTATGTTTAGGTTTTGAATAAGAGCATGTGAACATGGAGGAGTTTGATATTGTATTACTGGACTTCAGGTGAGTTTTATTGATGTTTTGTTGATTTGTTTATTGGTTGTAGAAGTTTTGTTGTAGGGTTAACTAGGTGATGTCAGTGGAGTGAGAATAAATGGATATATCTCACTCCACTGACGTCATGAGCATTTATCTCACTGCAGTGAGCATTTATCTCACTCCAGTTAGCATTTATCTCACTGCAGTGAGAATATCTGAATTTATTGCACTGGAATAGCTCTCATCCCCATTGTATAAATATATATATATCAGTAATAGATAACTCACTCTGAGGTGTGCGGTCTCTCTTTGATATACGCACGCCTTGTGTGTAGTATATACCTGGTCACATCAACCACCCAAGGCATGCATATATCAAAACATGACCACACACCCTAGAGTGGGTTATCTATCTTATCAAATGGCAAAATTGTTTTGAGGGGTGAAAGTGCAGGTATGCGGTTGCACCCTGATAAACACATGGTCATGTGATGTGTTTCAAGCAATCAGCAGACATAATTTTTTCCTACCAGTTATATATATATATATATATATATATATATATATATATATATGTGTGTGTGTAAATATATATATATATGATAGCCTGATAATGTGGTGGGGAACAGAAGACAAACTTAATGATTTTGTACATTACCTGCATAAAAGTAATATAATACACAGCATGCTTTCTATTGTAATGTAATCAACCTCTGGCTTCTGGGTACTATGAGGCTATCTAACATTGATTTGTGAGTTGGACAAAGTCCAGTAAGCTAGTAAACAGTGGTGGGACAACAGGCATGAGTCTAAGGAGTACCCATAAGCATACTGACTCAATAGCATGAATATCCACATAGTACTAGAGTCAAAAAGGAAGGCACATTTATTAAGCAGCATTCTTTGTTCTCCTAGAAACACATCAGCAAGGGAATTCAGCTCTGAAGAGCCTGAGACAGATGACAAATTCATTCCTGCCTTCTTCTTTCCCTGACATACACCATTATGGCATGCTAGCTCTGTTGAGGAACTGCAGTAATTATGAGAAATGATGTGGATATACTATACTTATAATTTTTGTTCTTTTTATTCTTTCTGAATCTCACACTTTTTTCACATATTGCCACATTCTATTAAACAAAATACTGGCACTCATTATATGGCCAGGGGTTTATCCAAACTAATATTTGAATATGTTAGCATGTGTCCTTAAGCAAGAAGTATGTAAAACAGGATATCTGTTTTGTAATAGACAATCTTTGATGAAGCTCCCCGTGGCACAAAGTGCTAGGGGTTAACATTCCAGTTTGCTGTTCACTGTATTTATCATGACTCTCTGCAACACTGAAAATATAAGAATTCTCATATTTACTTTGTTGTATATCTGTTCCAAAGGAATACTGAATCAAATTAGCTTTGTGTTTCTGCAGCTACTAACAGAGGTGGATGGGTGGTGATTGTTGTGGGGGGGTGATGAAAGGGGCCGAAAATGTTATCTACCCCATGCCTGAGCAAGAAATGTTGATTTTCTGCAGTTCAGCCAAAGTCTACTGCAGTCTGGGCTTACTCCTACCCAGTAGACTGCAGGGGTACATACAACATGCTGTACAAAGTTACTACAGTTTGATTTAATTTACAACAAATGAACAACACAGTAGGAACATTACCTAGACAAAACACCTATAACACACATAATTATCCTTCAGATGATAATTTAATGCTGAATTAAAACTACAAACAAATGGAAAAGAGAAAGAAATAAGTGCCTTAGCTGAGATTTGAACCCATAATGCCCAGCGTACCAATCCACTGCATTACCAGCTGTGGCATCAAGGCAACTGAAAACCTAGAACTCCTAAAAGTACTGTCTTTTTCTCTAATGCACAACCTAGTGCTGCACAGAAGCAGTAAGGTGCTTCTAGGAGTCACAGACTTCCAGTTCCCTTGGAGGTGCAGCTGGTAGTGCAATGGAATTGTATTCTGGGTAGTCTGTATTCAAATCCCAGCCAAAGCACTTATTTTTTTCTCTCTTCATTTTTGGGGGGTTCCATAGGACCCATATTCAGTGCCAGTTTATTGTGCCATATACCCATCAACAGTGCCTGGGTGATAGTACATGTTCAGCCTGGTGGCCATATTCAGATTGGTGGCATGCCCTGACTGGAGTGCACTGCCTGTCTGAGTATGGGACTGTGTTAGCACAGCACATAATTACTATGCATGGCACTAACACAACCCCCTGCAGGAATAGGGCCAATAGGAGTAAATGGAGGTAGCACATCTTAAATGGGACTGCACCATTGCTCCTGTGAGCCATATTCAGCTGATGGCATGCTCATAAGCCCAATGGCTTGCAAAATACAAAGTTACCATTTGCATGTCATTATGGGCTCATTAGCATTTCTACACAATGCCATTGCAGTTGTCTGCATGGAGCCATCTTGCAAAGCTGTGCAGCCCCCCACCTCCCGATTGCCAGTCAGATACCCCCAAAACTGGGACTTTAACTGATCCATGGCAGCTAGTGGTGGACCCCCCCACCTCTGATTACATGTCAGGTGCCATTGAACATGTTAGTACTGTAACAGAATCCCGTAAGCCTTGTGGACCCGTCCTCTGATCACATGTGTGAGCCCTCATCCTGCCCATGCAGGTCCATCCTTCTACTTCCCCTAGTGGCCCTCCACCTACCCCAGCTGGCAGCCACCTCCATACAATGGTGACCAGCACAACCCCTCCTGCTGTCAGTTCACCACCTAGCTCTTGACCGAGGGAGAGTGGGTTGGGTGTTCATGCACCACTGTGTGCTTTGATGAGTAAGGTTTTGAAAGCATTAAAATGCCCGCAACAGATGTTGTTTAATTCTTACAAAACCACAGAATGCACCACTATGCATTAAATGTGAGACGGAACCCTTATTTGCATGGGTGCCCTATAGGGCTGTACAAAATTAAACTTCCACCAGCGGAATTTTGGCAAAAGTAAAAATTTCACTTTTGTGAAATTTTGATTGCACTTTTCCAACTTTTGTGGAAATGCCAACTTAGAACAGTGGAATGAATGTATGAATTGTGGATTAATATGTTAAACTGCGGAAAGGGCTGTCAGTATAGCCTTGAGGTTAGAGGAACAAGGTGTGAATGAGTTTGGTACATCCAGCAGACCAGACCTGAGTTTGATTCTCACAACCTCCACTTGCATACTGTGTGACTCTGAGCAAGTCACTTAACTGTCCAGTGCTCCCAGGTCACCCCTGAAAACAGGCACTTGTGCCTAGTGGGCCTTACCCAACTACCAAAAGACTAAAAAAAAAAAAAAGAAATTCTGTAGAACTGATCACTGAACTGTGGAATAATTACATGTATTGCAGATTAATGTATTAAACTGTGGAATGGAAGTCCTTAGAAATGTCATTCCACAGTTCATGTGTATTATTCCACAATTCGGCTAGAGAATTTTATGGAACATGGTGAAGATTCACCTGACACACTTAGAAGATTCTGATTTCACCAAAGGCCGAAGTTTGGAAAATTTCACAAAAATTACAGAATTTTTCGAAAGTCACATGAAAGCAGAATTTGCGACTTCCTCCCAACTCTAGTGCAGCAGTACTGGATGTTTTTCATGCACTTTAACATTGCATGTGGCCCCTGTCCAATAGCACTATTCCCAGTTATTGGGGTGGTAATCATTTAAATATGGGGGCCTGTCTACAGTATATGCACACTCACCCTTGTGAAAAAAAATTGAATTATAATTACTCCGAGTAATACATTGATGCAGGTTGTGTCAAAGCATTTTCCATGAAGTTGGGACAATATTTGAAAGGGATTTTTCACCCTAATTCTTTGTTCTTTCCAAGAAAAACTAGTTTCTCTTTATCATCTCAGCAATCAGCCGGCAGTGACACCTAGAACTGGGCAGAGATGCCTCCAGCCCTGTTGCAGAAAGATGGTTTTATGTCTCTCTAGGTACGAGCAGCTAGACAGCTCAGCACAGAACAAGAGGGCATGCAATGAAGCTGGAAAGGGGGGCAATGGGAAGAAATACTTCTTCACTGAAAGAGTTGTGGGTACCTTGAATAGCCTTCTAGTGGAGGTTTTGGAAACAAAACTAGTGGACGGTATTGCTGTACGGAATGTGGAATTCCACCAGAGAAATTAGTGCAGAATAACCATTCTACAGGCGTAAACAGTATGAATGTTTTATACAGCTGTTCATCTTATTTCCATACATGAAATTTCTATTGTACAGTTTTTTATCATACAATACCATCACATTTTAACTTGGGCATTTGTGGTTTTAAATATAAAAGTCTTGCATTTAATTATGAATGTATTCACACAACACACTCATTCATTAATAATTTAAGTTAGAGGGATTGTCTATTTGAGTGTTCAGCTTCTCTACTTTTTTCTGTCATTTGACCTTATAGTGTTCCTCAGCAGTAGCTGACTATTAGAATGTATTTCATTCCATTCAAATCTGATTTTTTGAAATAGGTACTTTAAACCAATAACATTTTTTTTATGTATGATCTGGGTGTTACTAGAATGTGATTCACTAAAGAACTGGCATAAGACTCCAAGGAAGGACTTGGTTGGTCCGAAAGCTTAGACATTGTTTTCTTTTTGTAACATCTATGTTGGTTCAATAAAAGGTATCAAACCATTTGCTCCTGGATCTGTTCATATAAGGACCAATACAGCAACTAATCTCTTTCTGTATGTCATTCCACAGGCAGAATGTTTGCTGGAATTTTGCTGGTTCTTTTATGAAATTCCACCTGCCATGATTCACAGAATATCATTTTTTTTCATGGAAATGATTAATGAGGCATTCCCCAGCTGTGAGTTAATTAATGGTGTAAATGGGGACAAAAGAAGGAGAGCAGTTGAAAGGGAGTTTGAAACTGATACAGAGAAAAATACGGATGAGTGTTGCAAAGTACAGGGAGGCACTAAAAGAAGAAGGAGACTAGCCATAGGATGTGAAGGGGTTGAGCTGAAAAAAAAGATATTTGGTTCTCCAAGTTAATTGTGAAGATGATGATTTAGCTCATACAGGTCACACAAACAAGGATATGGTAACCCAGCCTAGTGTTACATTACCTAATGAACATAATAATTCTGGTAGTGTAAATTCAGCTGAAACGGAGTTAATAGAAACTGAAACAGGCACATCTAGGCCACATAATATAACATGCATTCATTCCCCAGAAATGGTAATGGGAAGTGGTAATATGGAGGGTGACATGATGCAAAGAGATATTGCAGTCCCGGGGGGGGGGCACAATGCTAAAATACACCGACACACAGGTTTGTCAAGGTAGGAAAGAATCTAACATGGTGGTGTCTCTTTCAGGTGCTAAAATACAAGATGTCTGGAATAATTTGAGGGGTTTCTTAGAGGGTTCCAAGAATCCAGCCACTGTCCTGCACTTTGGAACAAATGATGTGTGGAGAAGGAGGGTGCTTGAGATTCAAAGAGATTTTGAATGGGTGGGAAAGACCCTGAAGGATATGGATTGTAAGGTCACAATATTGGAGATACTTCCTGTACCACAAGCAAGTTTAAGAAGAATGGAATAGATTACTCAACTAAATGGGTGGTTCTGAAGGTAGTGCGAGAGAGAAGGATTTGTTTTCTTGTGAAATTGGGGCAGTTTTACAGATACAGGGCTTTATGGAAGGGGTGGTTTGCCCCCAAATCATCATGGTACTAGACTACCAGCAAATTGAATCAATGCAAGTATCGGGAACTGTTTAAACTAATAGATCAGGGTGAGTGGGAGGGGCACTTAAAGACATCCCCTGGTGTTTCAAATTCCAATTTTTCTGATGCTCTCAAAAAAAATTTTAAGGCTGTTTTCTGCTGCAAGTACATTCTTAAACATATGGAAGCATTATTAGAATATGATTTATCCTGTTATGTCATGTCCAGCTAAGAATATATAAAGGATGGCAGCAAGGATATTAGTTTCCACAATTGCAGCAGTTGGTATCATTCAAGGGCTTTACCTAAATATCTGTCTGTCTTTAGTTACACTGTTTATTTTATGTTAGTCCTTGTCATTCTGCATGTACTTTTGAACTGTTTGAGTAGCATCCTTGAAAGTTTTTTTTTTTTTGGGATGTTTCAATTATTTTTATTCTGAGCCGACCACCTCTGAAAGTGCAACTTTGAAAGCAGATTTAACAAAAATGTAACATGGCAACCCCTTGATTTCTTTCTGTTGCAATTCTCAATCATATTCTACATCTATCAAAAATGTTTTATGAAAATAACATGGGTTTGTAATGGTTTTTATGTAAAAAAAATACCAATATTTCACCCTTTGTGGGGGATATGAGTTCAAGATGGTGTCATAGTATTGGTAATTTATTCTATTTTTGCATTTGTGGAAAAATGAAGCAAGCATCATGACAAATGATGTGTCCTTGTTTCACATTTTCTTTCATACTCATGTTGACATCTAAAATATTGATGTCATAACCACATAAAACGTTCTGACCGCTTCTGGATTTTTTTTGTAAAGAGAGATGAAGTCTCACCAATGTAACTTAAAAACAAGCATGGAAACCCATGTTTTTGTTATAGATTTTAAATGTTTAGATGACCGTCATGTACTGGGCAAAAAATTATGACTTTGACATGTGGTTGCTGAAACAGGGAACATCCTTAATTTCAATAAGACGAATGGTTCTAGTCTATCATCTGACATTAAAGTTAACAGTGACATATGAAGTACCTACTTATAAATGCCAGAAGCCTTACCAAGAAAAAGGATCAACTTGAATGCATGCTAAATAGAAACAGAATTGATATATGTGCAATTACAGAGACTTAGTGGGCGAAGGATGATTTGTTGGAGAAAGAGATATTATTGGGTTCAGCTTGTTTAATAAGGAGAGGCCAGAAAAAGTGGAGGGGGTATTGGCTTGTGTATATGAATCTGCCAGCAGAAACAGACCACCTGGTCTATCAATGTCTGCCTGAGCGTGCAGCTAGCCCCCTAGATTGCAGCTGCCCCAACCCCCTCCCCATCTGTCATTCCCATGACAGCCTCAGCCCCCTCTATCCAGACCATACCTTCTATTCTGTCCCACGCCCTCTTAAAACTTCCTACTGTCTTACATGATACCACCCCCTCTGGCAGAGGGTTCCATTTAGACACTACCCTCTCCATGAAGTAGTGCCTCCTCATCTCCCTCCTAAATCTTCTGCCCCCCAATCTTAGTCCATGCCCCCTTGGGTCCCTACCCTTCCTCAGTTTAAACACCCCTTCAGTGCTAGCTTCGTTTATCCCCCACAAATACTTGAATGTTTCAATCATATTCTCCCATCCCTCCTCTCCTCCAGCATTTACATATTCAGCTCATTCAGCCTGTCCTTGTAGGCCTTGCACTCCATTCCCTGTAACATTTTTTTTGCCTCTGTTGCACACCCTCCAGTAAATTAATATCCCTCTTTACATATGGCCACCAGTACTGCACACAGTACTCCAAGTGTGGCCTGACCAAAGATCTGTAGAGGGGCAGTATCACCTCCCTATGCCTGGATGAGAAACCCCTTGTGATACAGCTCAGCATACTGTTCACCTTGGCTACTGCTTTCCTGTATTGGGCAAAGTTGTTCATGCTCTCTGTTACCAATACCCCTAGGTCCTTCTCTGCCATAGTGATCCCCAGCTTCACCCCTTCCAACCAATAGTCCCTCCTTGGGTTCTCTGCCCCGAAGTGCATAACCTTGCACTTCTTTGCATTGAATCCCAGCTGCCACTTCTCTGACCATACCTCCAGTTTTGTTAGGTCCCCTTGTAGTTGTTTCCATCCATCTTCTTCATCCATCACTGCCCCCATTTTGGTATCATCTGCAAATAGACTAACCCTGCTCCCAACTCTGTGCACAATATCTGAGATAAAGAGCCCAAATAGCACTGGGCCCAGCACAGAGCCCTGTGGTACACTGCTCATCACTGGTCTAAGTGTTGAGAGCTCCCCTCACTACCACCCATTGCAGCCTTCCCTGTAGCCAGTTCCTTTTCCAGTTTGTCTGCTTCTTCCCCACCCCCGCAGTAGTCAGCTCCCCCAGCCTCCCATGAGGCACTGAATTAAAGGCCTTGCTGCAATCCAAGTACAGAAACACACATAAATACAGAATTCAACAGCAGACAAGGACTGCTTGGCCCACCCAGTCTGCCCATTTCCCTACCTAATGGATAAGCTGCAGATTCTAGTTAATCAACAGCTTACTTCCTCCTACCCCCGACTAGAATTGCCTTATGTCTGTCCCATGTATTCCTGAATTCTCCCACTGTTCCTGACTCCACAACCTCCTCAGGATGGCTGTTCCATGCATCCACAACCCTCTCTGTGAAAAAAATACTTTCTAACATTACCTCTAAGCTGTCCCCACTCTATCTTCAAATTGTGCCCCCTTGTTCTTGCACATCTCTTCTTCTGAAAGATGCTACCCTCTTGGACTTTGTTAATTCCCTTGAGATACTTGAAAGTTTCTATCATGTCCCCCCCTCTCCCTCCCTTCCTCAAGGGTATACATATTAAGCTGCTTTAGTCTCTCCTTGTATGTCTTCTGGTGCAGACCCTGCACCATTTTGGTTGTCCTCCTCTGAACAACCTCCACTCTATCTATGTCTTTGTGGAGATGGGGTCTCCAGAACTGCACGCAGTACTCCAGATGGAGTCTCACCAACTATCTGTACAGAGGGTTAACAAATTCCTGTTTTCTACTGTCAATGCCTCTCCCTATGCATCCCAGTATCCCCCCAGCCCTCCTTACTGCCTTCTCACATTGCTTGCCCACCTTTAGGTCATCTGATATAATTACTCCTAGGTCTCTTTCGATTTACGTTGTTGTTATTAACTCACCCCCCATTGTGTACTCTTCCCCTGGGTTTTTATTTCCCAGATGCATTACTTTGCACTTCTTTGAACTGAATCTGAGTTGCCCTACATTTGACCATTCCTCCAACCTTGCCAAGTCCCTTTTCATCCTTTCCACCCCACCTTGTGTATCAACCCTGTTGCAGATCTTTGTGTCATCTGCAAAGAGACATACTTTTCCTTCCAGGTGCTCTCCAATGTCACTTATAAAGACATTAAAGAGGACCGGTCCCATTACCGAACCCTGCAGTACCCTGCTAGTTACCCACCTTTCTTCACTGTGGACTCCGTTTACTATTACCCTTTGTGTCCTGTTGTCCAGCCAGTTTTTTTATTCAGGATACCACCTTGGGATGCACTCCAAGGCTGACTAACTTGTATACTAATCTTTTGTGTGAGACTGTGTCAAATGCCTTGCTAAAATCTAGGTAGGCCATATCCACAGCCCCTCCCTGGTCTACTACTTTAGTCACCCAGTCAAAGAAATCTATTAGGTTCATCTGACATGACCTTCCTGCTGTAAAACCATGCTGCCTTGGGTCCTATGCCACACTGACCTCAAGGTACTCAACAATTCTTTCCTTCAGAAGTCATTCCATCATTTTCCCTACCACTGAGGTCAAACTACAGGACATCTACAGCACGACCCATATCCAGCTCTCTTGTCTCCCAGTCATAATGTTCTATTAGATTGGTCTGACAAGACCTCCCCAATATAAACCCATGCTGCTGCCCATCCTAGATGTCATTACCCTCGAGGAAAAACACCAGCCTCTCCTTCAGTATCGTCTCCATAAGTTTACCCACTGTGGAAGTGAGATTGACAGGCCGATAATTTTCTGGTTCATCCCTAGGGCCACTCTTGTGTATGGGCACCACATGGGCCACCCTCTAGTCCTGAAGCACCCATCCCATGTCCAGGGAGGTGCTGAACAGGTCTGCCAGTGGCTCAGCCAACACCTCCGCCATCTCCCTCAGCACCTTGGGGTGATGCAATCAGGACCTGGTGCCTTGTCCGCTCATAATGCCCTCAGACCCACTAGTACTCTCCTCCCCTCAATCATTCCATCCGTCATGGAGGTCATTGCTATGGTCATGACATATAGCAAATACAATCCAGGCAGAGTCATTTGATGCTGATGAGGATGACTTAATGGAGCATATATAGGTTGGAATAAACCCTAGGGCTGGTAAAAAAGTAATCATGGGTTTAATATATAGACCACCATCCCGGGACTCAGCAGGAGATATGAAATTATTTGAAATAATAAATAACTTAAACCCTGACAACAATCTTGTAGTTATGGGTGACTTCAACTTGTAGAGCAATCAGGGTACATCACTTTCAGAAAGAGACTTAGTTGACATCATAAACAAAACTAGGCTAGAGCAATTTGTCACCACTGGAACTGGGGAGACAATATCTTGGAACTTGTCTTGAGTAATATGTATGACCAAATTGAAGACTGCTGCAAGGCTGGACCCCTTGACAACAACAACCATAATATGGTCAGTTTTAACATAATAAAAGTCCAAAGGAAAATAACTGGGATCACTATGATTAGATGTTTTGAGAGGGCCAGTTTTAAGTATGCACAGAGAACTTAGAGCCTAGGACTGGGAGGCAGATTTTAAGAGCCTGGATCAGGAGGAAATCTGAGACATCCTGTTAAAGAAACTGTCTCATTTAACAGATAAATATGAGCCTGAAAAAACAAAGTAAAATAGGGGTGGCAGGGTACCTAGCTGATTCTACAGTAGGATCAGAAACTATATAAGAAGAAAAAAGAAAGCATGTAAGAAAGTAAGATTGACTAACTCCCTGGAAGCTAGGCTCAAATATAAAAATATAAACAGGGCCTGTAAAAATAGAATCAAAAGAGCCAAAAGAACTTATGAAAGGAGGCTGGCAATTAAAGTTAAAGATAACTATAAGGCATTTTATGTGTATGTAAATCATATGAGGGGGCAGTGAACATGTTGACCCACTTGAATATGTGGATGACTCTGTAGTCACAGATGAAAAAGTCATGGTTCAGATTTTTAACAAATACTTCTCAGTCTTTAATAAGGATGTAGACAATCCGACAGTAATTACATGGAACAGGGATGAAGAAAAACGTATTTTTAAAGAACTTGACATTAAGGACAGGCTTCAAAAAATGAATCCAAATGATGCACAAGGTCCAGACGGTATTCACCCCAGGGTGTTTAAAGAATTGGCCAGTGAGCTAGCAGATGTTTCAAAAATCTCTTGACAATGGCTGTGTGATCAATAGCTGGAGGGAAGCAACAGTTGTGCCCATCCACAAGAAAGGCAGTAGAAAGGCTGCTGGGAATTAGCACACCGTGAGTCTGACATCAACAATAGGAAAGGTGCTGGAGGGTATAACCAAGGAATACACTGAAAAGTACATCAGGGAATCAAATCTGACAGATGTAACCCAGCATGGATTCACAAGGGGCAGATCCTGTCAGACTAACCTGCTGACGATATTTTTGAAGATGTCAGTCACTCACTTTATAAAAGATCTTCCAGTAGATGTTATATTTTTGGATTTTTGAAAGGCATTTGACACTGTGCCACATAATGAGCTGGTCAGAGAATTGTTAGAAATTAGTTTAAATACTAACATTGTTGCTTAGATATGTTCCTGGTTATGTGGAAGGAAACAGAGAGTGCATGTTCAGAGGGTGTCATCAGATTGGACAGATGTCACCAGTGGGGTGCCACAGGGGTCTATCCTTGGACCAGTATTATTTAACATTTTTGCTCTTCAATGAAGTGTAGTACTACTTGAAAGAGCTTTTGGTTCCCTACCGCACTGGGCGATCTCTCCGCTCGGCGGACGAGGAGTTGCTAGAGATTCTGAGAGTTTCTTTAAAGTCATCAGGTGCTCATGCTTTTATGTTCATTGCTCCAACCCTCTGGAATTCTCTACCCCGTCTGCTTCATCAGTGTGCGACTGTGGAGGAGTTTAAAAAAAGCCCTCAAGACCTATTTATGGTCTAAGATTAATTTTAATTAATTGATTGTGAATTGGAGCTCAGATTTGGTGCTGTACATATGTAGTGTTTTATAAATTATTTATGGATTTTTATTAATTTATTGTTTATTGTTTTAAATATTGTAAGATGCCTTGATTTGAGAAAGGCGCCACATACACTACTGGTCAAAAGTTTTAGAACACCCCCATTTTACCAGTTTTTATTGAAATTTACACAGGTTAATGTCTCAATGTACTCTGAAATTAAAGCATAGAACAAATAAACAATTGGAGATAAAAAAGAAATCATAGAATCATTTTGTTTAACAAAATTTAATCTGAATTTTTGACTCATCAAAGTAGCCACCTTTTGCAGATATACTGTAACCGCCGAACACACTCGTGGCGTTCTTCCTACAATGGATATCAAATATTGTTCGGGAAGTTCTTCCCAACACTGGTGCAGAAGTTCCCACAAATGTGTTGCACTTGTAGGTTGCTTTGCTTTCACCCTTCTGTCCAGTTCATCCCAAACCAGCTCAATGGGGTTTAAGTCTGGAGACTGTGCTGGCCATTCCATGATTTGAAGCCTACCGTCTTGTTCTTTTCCTCGAAGGTAGTTCTGACATAGCCTGGAGGTATGTTTTGGGTCATTATCTTGCTGTAGGATGAACCCCTGACCAACTAGGTGTAGACCAGAGGGTATTGCATGGCGCTGTAAAATGCTGTGGTAGCCCTTTTGGTTCAGGGTGCCAGTCGCTCTGTGCTGTGGTCCTGTGAGCCGCCTATCACGCAAGCTATTGACTCTCAGAAACTTGTCTTCTGATTCTGTTGTGGCTTTGGGTCTGCCAGATCTCTTCCTGTCAGAGTTTCCCCCAGTTTCCAAGTGCCTTTTGATGGTGTAGGAAACTGTACTCACTAACACCTTGGCTTTCTTTGCAATTTCTCTACAGCAGTTTTTGCTAACGTAAACTTTTTTTTAACCTCTAGCAGTTTACCGCTTACCTTTGTACCATTTCAGGTTATTCACTGGACTGGAATTGCTTAAATTTCAATAAAAGCTGCAAAAATGGGGGTGTTCTAAAAGTTTTGACCGGTAGTGTAAATAAAATTTCATTTTATTTCATAGTACAGATGTCTGGTTATCCAAGTTTGTAGATGACTCAAAGGTTGGGGTGGTTGTCCTTAATGAGGAGGAGGTCTATAAACTGCAGAGGCAATTAACCAACCTGGAAACATAGTCTTTAAATTACAAACTTAAATTCAGTATAGATAAGTGTGCAATAATGCATCTCAGTAGGTCTAACTTGGAGGCACAATACATGTTGAATAGCTGGCCAAGTATGGTTACCACTGAGAAAAGGGACTTGACAGTTGTGGTGATGAATGATTTAAAGTTCAAACAACAATGTCATCACAATGCTAAGAAGGCATGCACTATTTGAACTGCATTAGGAGACACATTAAAAGCAGGGATAGGGATGTGATTATGCCTTTGTATAGCTCCCTGTTGAGGCCCCATTTGGAGTACTGATCCAATTTTGGTCACCCAATTAAAAATAGGAGATTAAGACTTCGGAGAGGGAACAGAAGAGAGCAACAAAGATGGCATATGGAGTAAATACAGTAACTTAAACTACACTGCTAGGCTAAAGGCCCTGGGTTTGTATACTCTGAAATACAGGATTATGCACAGTGATCTTTGTCTATATTTCAAGGCACTAACAAGTGAAGATCTCTGGGAATGCCTAGGATTTGATTGTAGACAACAGAGTAATAATACTAGGTCACATACACTCCAACTCAAGGGGGAAACCAGGACAAGAGAGCACAGGACTGGATGGTTTAGTCAGAGAGTCATGGGGTTTGGCATATTTTACCTAGTGAGGAGATAGGAAGTAGCAGTATGGTGGAGTTTAAGAACAGACTGATGATTATTGTGAAAAAGGATGCTTGATAGGATATCCCTTTGTATGAGGGGCAAGCTTTGCATGCGCTGTTGCCTAATAAGCTTGTACCAGAACCTATGAAACCATTTCCATGAAAAATATTGAGATTCTCAGCATAGTATGTCAAGGAACAGATTTTTTCCACAAAACATCATTTCATAACCATTTCTGCAGAAAATATTGATATCCTAAGAATTTTATTCTGTGGAAATGTAGAAAAACTCATTCTGTATTTTTCTGCTGAAGAATTCTGCTATTCCATTTCTGGCAAAATTCAACTGAATTTTGGCAGAATTTAGAAAATTCTGTGAAATTTTGATTCACCGGAATTAATTCTGCACAGCACTAGTGGATGGCTTCAAGCATGCATGTAACAGGTATAAAAGAATCTTGTCAGCAAAGGAGGGGGCAGGATTAGCCAGAGATCCAGTAGGGTCTGCTGTGCTGACAAATTCTATTTTTTTTTAACTTTATGTTCATTAAAATTTACTATGAGAAAGAACAAACGTATTACAATGGACAACAGAACAATAAACAGTGGCTGCTGTCTTAACTGTGCTAAGATATTGAAAGTATTGCAATATGAAAGATAGACAAGTGTAAAATGGAGGGAACTCAAAATGCTGGTAATGGTCCAGGAAGCCATTATTAGCAAATTATACAATGGCAATGAAATTTCCTGGACTCTGATTGGTCAGTGTGTGCCTCGGACAGTGATGATATTAAGCTATAACATCACTGTATTAAGTCCAAGCACACACATATGACCGCATAACACAAATCATGCTACCAGTCCTAGAGACACTGCTGCTGTGAAGCCTCATTAATCCGTGACACTTAGCGCCGGCCCGGCTGGATGGCCCCCATTTTCTTAGGCTCTCACATTAACAACAACCACCACAATTGACTTGCAGAATTCAATAACAAATTTCCTGCCAGCATTGGACCGAAACGAAGCGGCAGGTAACCCGCGCTGACACGTCGGAAGCCAACTTCAAACATTTCCCGCTCTGCCCTCGCTCTTCATCGCAAGTAAAAACAACTCAAACCACATAAAAACTACCAGCCTCCAGTCACATTCGCAACTCTTAGTTGCTTACCGTGCTCCACAGCTACTTTCGAAGACATTCAAAAGTGAAACAAAGCTGTAACGCGAAACGGCATTTCAACGTCCCTCGCGTCACATAAAAGAACCTCAATGACAAGCGCTTCAGCACTGTTCACACAGCATCAGCCAAGCAACAGCGCCACCCAGTGGTACAAAAAAATAGGGATTTCTTTTTTAAAATGTGTACTTACCCACAGAAAAATCTAATAAAAATAAATAAAAAACATACTTTTTCTTTTTATTTTTTTTTAACACACGAGCCATTGTATAATAGCAATAAGGCACTCCAGGGATGTGTGTTATCATGTAATAACGTCACTCCTGGGGTGGTGGAAGCACTTTCGCTTAAGCCTGGTACTTCAACCCACCCCAGGAGTAGCGATAATGATAACACACCCTGTAGTGCTTATTGCTAATACAACTTCCCATATGTTTAGCACAACCTGGAAATCAAAATGCTCCCAGTAAGAATGGGAAGTTCCCTGGTGGTGCAAAGATAAAACTCCTTATAGTAGAAACAAAACAAGTAGTATGTTCCAGTAAATCTAGTGTACTAAGCTATTCATACATATTCAATTTCCTACTGTTTCATGTGAAATCCATAAGTATAGGCCTGCCGGGCATGCCCCATCTCCAATTACTGAAACAGGTTCGCAGACCCTCAAGGGATAAAATCCCTTCAGTGCCTCATGATGTATAGGACCCAGTATCTCAATAAAATGTTAAATTGTTTTAACTGATGATTCTGTTGTGCTGTAAGTTTTTTCCATTTTGTGTATGTCTATGACTAAGTTCTGCCAGAGGGTAATCACAGGGGTGGTGGGTGTCAGCTAATTTTTTGTGATATCTTTTTTAGTTGCAATAATACAAATATTAAGTAATTTCCTAGTGGGTGGCGAATGCCGTGTACCTTTATATTGAGAAAAAGGAAAAAAGTCCAGTCATTGGCATCTGGTTACCAAACTGGTCTGATGGTTCTACGACTAGTTAAACCAAAAAGGATTTTAACCGGAGACAGTCCCCAAAAATATTACCATGTGTGGCCGGAGAGTGACCACAACCACTCCAACAAGCTGCTTTTCCCCCTGGTATGCATTTGAGTTGTATAGCTTGGATCTGGAAGTAACAAACTTTCCACAAAAATCTTTCCACCTATAAGATCTGGTTATTGAATGCAAGAATGCCAGGTGTCGTTACCAGTCTTGATTATCAATGAGGTGGTGTAGATCAACCTTACCATGCTGCAACTGTGTCCAGCCATAGTTGAAATAAGAAACATAGAAGCATAGAATTTGATGGCAGATAAGGACCGCTTGGCCCACCTAGTCTGCCCATTTTCCTACCTAACAGCTAAGCTGCAGATCCTAGTTAACCAACAGCTTACTTCCTCCTACCCGCCACTAGGACTGCCTTATGTCTTTCCCATGCATTCTTGAATTCTCCCACTGTTCTTGACTCCACGACCTCCTCAGGGAGGCTGTTCCATGCATCCACAACCTCTCAGTGAAAAAAGACTTCCTCACATTACCTCTGAGCTGCCCCCACTCTATCTTCAAAATGTGCCCCCTTGTTCTTGCCCATCTCTTTTTCTGAAAGATGCTACCCTCTTGGACTTTGTTGATTCCCTTGAGGTACTTGAAAGTTTCTATCATGTCCCCTCTCTCCCTTCTTTCCTCAAGGGTTTACATATTAAGCTCCTTTAGTCTTTCTTTGTATGTCTTCTGGTGCAGACACTGCACCATTTTGGTTGCCCTCCTCTGGACAGCCTCCACTCTGTCTATGCCTTTGTGGAGATGGGATCTCCAGAACTGCACACAGTACTCCAGATGGGGTCTTACCAACTGTCTGTAGAGAGGGATAACAACTTCCTGTTTTCTACTATTGATGCCTCTCCCTATGCATCCCAGTACCCCTCCAGCCCTCCTTACTGCCTTCTCACATTGCTTGCCAACCTTTAGGTCATCTGATATAAGTACCCCAGGTCCCTTTCCATTTTACTGTTGTCAGTATCTCACCCCCATGTGTACTCTTCCCTGGGTTTTGTTTCCCAGGTGCATTACCTGCACTTTTTGCATTGAATCTGAGCTGCCATACATTTGACCATTCCTCCAACCTTGCCAAGTCCATTCTCATCCTTTCCACTCCATCTTGTGTATTAACCCTGTTGCAGATCTTTGTGTCGTCTGCAAACAGACATACTTTTCCTTCCAGTTTCTCTGCAATGTCACTTATAAAGACATTAAAAAGGACCGGTCCCAGTACTGAACCCTGCGGAACCCCACTAGTAACCCTCCTTTCTTCACTGTGGACTCCATTTACTACTACCCTTTGCGTCCTGTTGTCTAACCAATTTTTTATCCAGGCTACCACCTTGGGACCCACTCCAAGGCTGGCTAACTTGTGTATTAATCTTTTGCGTGGGACTGAATCAAATGCCTTACTAAAATCTAGGTAGGCCATGTCCACAGCCCCTCCCTGGTCTACTACTTTGGTCACCCAGTCAAAGAAATCTATTAGATTCGTCTGGCACAACCTTCCCATCATGAATCCATGCTGCCTTGGGTCCTGTACCCACTGTCCTCTAGGTACTCAACAATTCTTTCCTTCAGAAGTCATTCCATCATTTTCCCTACCATTGAGGTCAAACTAACTGGTCTGTAGTTTCTGCCTCTGTCCTGCTCCCTCATTTGTGAAGAGGAATCACATCCACCCTCCTCCAGTCCTCAGGTACCACTCCATCCTCCCATGATTTGTTGAAGAGAGTAGTCAGCGGTGTCACTAGTTCTACCCTTAGTTCTTTTAGAATTATTGGGTGAATCCCATCAGGCCTCATTGCTTTGTCCACCTTCAATTTTATTAGTTCTTTCAGAACCCTTTCTTCTGTAAATGGACTGGTAACAACCCCCGTCTTCAGAGAGTTTCTCTTGTTTGGTTTAGGTACCTCTCCCTCCTCTTCCTTTGTGAATACTGAGCAGAAATATTAATTCAGTATCCCTACTTTTTCACTGTCACTCACTATCCACATTCCCTCCCCTTTATTAAACCTCAGTGTCCCTCCTTTGGTCTTTCTTCTCTCCCTAATGTACCTATAAAAGGTCTTATCCCCCTTCTTAACACAGTTGGCTATCCTTTCCTCGGTTTGGGCCTTTGCTATTCTGACTGGCTTCCCAGCCGCTTTCTGCTTTATCTGATAAAGTTCTCTGTCCTGCTCCTTCTGTGTTTCCTTATATTTCCTGAATGCTATCCTTTTCTCCTTAACCTTCCCTGTCACCTCTTTTGAGAACCACAGCCCTTTTTTTCCTTTGTTGTGTTTTGCTGATTTGCTTTACACAAAGGCTTGTTGCCTCTGTGATGGCTGTTTGATTACTCCCATTGTTCCTCCACCCTCCTTCTTGCCTGTTTGCTTATGCTTTTCTGAGGCACTCTCTCATTTTCCCAAAGTCAGCCCTACTAAAGTCCAATACTCTTGCTTTTGTATGGCTTGATTGTATGGCTGTGTTTATCGTGAACCACACTGTTTGGCGGTCGCTTGTTCCTAGATGGCTACCCACTTCTAAATCTGAGATTCTTTCTCTGTCCCCATTTGAGAGCACCAGGTCTAAGATTGCTCCCTTGTAAGTGGGTTCCAATACTAGCTGTCTGAGGCATGCCCCTTGTAAGGCATCAAGAATGGTCCTGCTCTTGGATGTACTTGCAGCACAGGTGCTCCAGTTAACATCTGGCATATTCAGGTCCCCCATTAACAATATATTCCCTTTTTCTGCCATTCTAAGGATGCCTTCTATCATTTCCTTGTCCATTCCCTCCCCCTGAGATGGGGTCTGTCTACAACCCCCATGCGGATTGTGGTGCCATTTTCTGTCTCCAGGGTGACCCAGAGTGCCTCATCTGCTCCCTTTTTACTCTTTAGTTCTGTTGCTTTGATCCCTTCCTTTACATAGAGAGCCATCCTCCTTCTCTTTTACCCTCCCTGTCCCTCCTGTAGATTGTGTATCCTGGTATGTTGACATCTCAGTCATGGTTCTCTGTGTACCATGTTTCTGTGACTGCCACAATATCCAGGCGACCCTCTTCCATCAAGGCCACTAGTTCAGGGAGCTTGTTACGCAGACTATGGGCATTGGTGCTCATCACCCTCCACTTTTTGATGGCCTTACCCCTTTTTGCCCCATTCCTGTCCTTACTGCCTTTGCGTTTTTTTAAATTTACCTCTGTCCTGCTCCCTAATGACTTCTTTACCTTGGTGTTTACCTCACTAATTACCATGTTTTGTGGGGGAGAGGCTGGGATTTCCCTGTTCTTTTGCAGTGCTTCCCCCTTGGCTTGCCAATGAAGCATTTAAACCTCTCACCTAGGCTCCTGGTTCCCCCCCACCTGGACAGATGCAGACCATCACACTAGTATAGGTCTGCAGCCCTTCAGGTGGCTCCCCAGTCCCCAATGAAGCCAAAACCCTGAGCTCCACACCAGTTTTTCAACCATTCATTGAATTCCCTGGTGAGGAGTACCCTACCATCACCCTTGCCATAGACAGGCAGCATCTCCGAGAAGGTTACCGTATGCACTGCTTGTCTAAGGCCCTTTCTCAACTCTACAAACTCCTCTTGCACTGTTCTGATCCTGTTCCTAGCCAGATCATTTGTCCCTGGGTGAACAATGACATCCAGCTCCCTCCCTCGTGCAACTGCTCCCATGATCCTGAGGATTCGCTTCCTGTTCCTCCAAGCTGTGGTGCCAGGCGGGCACCTTACCTCCCTCTCCCCTTCCTCCCCACATTTCTACCCCCCTAATGATTGAGTCCCCCACCAGGAGTTGTTTTCTTCCCTTGTGGGGTCCCATGCCACCCTCCTGTCGGTCTCCTTTGTGAAGGTTCCCAGCATCATCCTTGTTCTCCACTGCAGGTGCCGCCATACAGGAACCACTATCCACCAGAAGAGCGTATGAATTGTGGAGAGGTACAGCTGGAGGGATGCAACTCTGTTCCACCACCCTCTCCCTCCCTGAGCCCACCCTGGACCAGCCTCTCCTCTTTCTTGACAACCTCTGAGGTAGTGGCATTGGCCTTGGTGGTCCCTGGGCAGGGGAGGAGGTTTCACGAATCCTAGCCAGGTCAGCCTTGAGATGGGCAACCTCCTCCCTCAGACCAGAGAGATGCCTGCAAATAGGGCAGCATCGCAGCCTCCAGAATGTCTCCCGGAACACTGCCGCCCCATAGCCATTGCACTGCACCACTCCTAGCATGTCTTATTTTGTGTCCCCTCTCCTGTTTCTCTGTATGCTTACTCTCTCCTCTCCTTACAACTCTCACCCTTCCTGTTCTGGGACAGCAACTGCCAATATTCTTCAGCAGCCTCCTTCTTCCTTGCTCAGTGTCAGACCACCAGCAGCTGGGGGGGGGGGAGAGTGAGATACTTTAAGGCACCATAAATGCAGTAAAAAAATCAAATGTGGGACATGGGTTGTGCCATTCACAGCTGATTGTAACATAGTCACCACAGGTGAAACCTCTACATTATCTGAGGATGGGGGCATCAAAGTTTTAATAAAATCTGCTACTTGCAAATATTTATTTATTTTATTTTTATTTTATTTATTTATTAGATCATCGGTTTGCAGATTTTTGAGTCATAGACTCATTTACAAAGGCACCTCGTCAAGAGAACAATACATCACAGCAAACAAAACACTACAGTACATAACGCTTAGATTAAAAAAACAACCAGTGTTACAGGCATTCACTGGTGGTACACACTTGGTAATAGGTAGATCACAATAGGCATAATATAGGTACATGAGTACCATGTCAAGTAGCAACCAGAGATATTTTATTACATTAGTCAGCAGATGTTGCATGAGGCCCCAGGTATATATAGCAAAAGTAGACAGGGCAGACCCAGCCTAGGGGTGAAGATAAGGGGCAAGTGGGGGATTATGTGCAGTTGCAGCAGCAAGTGCTTGTCAGATGGCTTCTGAGGGAGACCTTGAAAGGACCAAGCTTAGTGGAGTCAGCTATATTGGCTGATAGGGAATAGAAGCAGGAGGGAGCTCGATAGCAAAAGGATCTCTGGGCCATAGAGGGCCTTACACTGGGGACAATAAGGGAGGTTTTGACAGTGCAGCAAGTGGAGATTGAGGGGGAGGCATGCTGCAGGGAGGTGGTGACCCCAGGAAGGGAGAGCCCTAACAGTGCCTTTTTTACAAGAAGGCAGGTTTGGAAGCGGAATCTTTCTTCAAGGTTGAACAAGTTAGTGGTGGAGTACAGCAGGCACATATGGGTGCACCTAGGGGCTCCCAGCATCAGCCTGCAGGTCTTGTTTATAGAGAACTGGATTCTTGCAAGTGCAGTGTTGTCAGCTGCAGCATAGATGGGCAGCCCATAGTCAATTAGCAACAGAACAGAGGAGGTGATTGCCAATCTAAGGGCCTCTTGTGGTAGGCAGTCCCTATGGTGGTATAACAGTCCAATCCTGACATTGGTGGCAGCAGAAAGGGCATTGATATGGGAATGGAAGGAGTGCACCGAATCAAAGGTAATGCCCAAATACTTGTAGGAGGAAACCTGCTCAGTGGGGTTTAGTGTGCTAGGCAGTATCACGAGAGGGGCACCACTGACTTTGCTTTGGCGATGTGAGAAGAGCATAGCTTTGGTCTTTTCTAGGTTCAGGACTGGCCTTCATGATGTGAACCAATGCTCAGCTCTATCAAAAGCTTGTTGGAGGGTGGCCTGGAGTGTGTTGGGGTTGGGGTCAGTGGCAAAGAGCACAGCATCATCTGCATAGAGGAGGATCTTACTTGGGCAGACCAAGGGGAGGGAGTTGAGGTAGAGACTGAAAAGGAGAGGAGAGGGCCTAAAATGGAGCCCTGGGGAACCCCAGAGTGGACAGGTCATGTGTCAGATAGGGTGCTATTGATTTTTACACACTGAGTTCTGGCAGAGAGGTAGCTGGTGAACCATGCAAGGAGGCTGGGGGAGAAACCAAGGCATCTGAGGGAGTCAAGCAGGAGAGGATGGCAAACCATGCCAAAGGCCTTGGAGAGGTCAATGAACACAGCACCGGCAGGACTTCCAGCACCAAAAGCAGAGTGCAGGAAGTTGGAGAGTTCAAGTAGAGTGCAGTCAGTCATGTGATGGCAGCCAGCTAAGCAGCAGCTGAGGCCCGGAGCTCTTCCCTCCTGCTGTTTCAATCGCCAACTTTAAACTCCCCGGTGCATCAACTTGGTGACATTTTCTTTAAAAGAGAGCTGAGATACTTCCTGACGACCTGGGCTGAAGTGCCAGCAAAGAAAGATTATCTACATTTCAGGATGGATGTGGATGGGAAGCAGGCCCCAATCTGGCATACGCCGCCTGCATCCCCTGAAAAAGCACCCAAAAAACAACGTAACCAAGGAGGCCCGAACCGGAGAGAGGTGGGAAAAGACAGCCATCCAACCCCTAACGGAGGACAGATTTTTGCAAGAGTTGACCCAGCTAAAAGAAATTCTCCAGGAGCTGACTGGAGAGCTCAAATCCCTCCGGAGCGATCTCTCTTTGGTCTCCACTCGAGTGGCTGACGCGGAGGCCAGGGTGTTCTCTATTGAGCAATGGAGAGCCAAAGCCGAGGTCGAGATGGCCAAATATAAACAGCAAATATGGAACTTCAAGCCAAGACTGAGGACCTAGATGGGCGCAACCGCCGTAACAACTTGCTGATTTGGGGCCTACCGGAGATGGAAGAGAGCCCCGATCTTATGGTCTTCTTGCAAAGGTTTCTGGTCAAGGTGATAGGCCCGTCGCCGATCAGCCCCTCTTACCACCTTGAACGGGCTCATCGATCGCTGAGGCCTCGACCCCCACCTGGATCCTCCCGACGCCCCATCATCATGAAATTTTTAAGTTATATAGAGAGACAGCACGTATTCAGTAAATACCGAGACCTGAAGGAGGTTATATGGGGCTCGACTAGGATTCGGATCACTCAAGATCTCCCAAAAGAGACTAGGGAAAAAAGAGTAGCTTTTCATCCTATAGTCCAGAAATTAATTGCCGCATCCATTCCCTTCAGAATGTTATACCCTGCGACTCTCAGGGTTACAATTGGAGGCGCTACCTGCAGCTTTAAGTCTCCAGAAATGGCCCTGAAGGACCTTGCTATTAAGTTGCCGGACTTGTTTAAAACCCCTGGCTGAGAGACTATATATATTCATGCTGTTATAATATTGTTAGCCTCAGGGACTAAATGTTTAATCTGTTTTTTCTGGATCTCTGCTCCTTTTTTCTTTCCGGCATGCCTCTCCCTTTATTGAGTCTGCCATGTGTTAGTGGTTCTATCACTAGACTCTACCTGCCTTTCTCAGGATTACGGTCGGTCTATCTATAACTTCCCCCGATTGCCTCTTGTTTTATTACCTGGGGTTTGGCGGGTCACGGGTCAGGATGACTGGGTGGCGTCCCGTGGGATGGAAGCTGAGCTCCTCGTCCTGTTTACTGAGAGCCACAGGTACTTCCGGTGCTATTGACCGGGAGGCAGTTTCCTGGGGTAATTTCCTGTTTGAGGGACCACTTTGGTCCTATGCCGAGATGGTTCCCCCCGGAAACAAGGGGCCTAGATTATATGCTCCCCGAGATCCAGAGCCTGGTCCTCTGCTTGGCCTTCCCCTGCCTGCGGATGCCTGTTTTTAGAGGGTGAGTGTTTTCGGAGCCATGTCTCGTCTGGCTGAACCCGGTCTCGGTTGTTTGTTCCAGTTAGTGGGTGGGGCGGCATCGTGGGGATCTTTGTCTCCTTCTTTATAACTTTGTGTTTTTATGATGTATCTGGCGTTTTGGGATGGGGGAGGGGGATGCTTTGGTCTGTGGATCTGGCAGCTAGCTGTATGCGAAATCACGAGCTTAGGATGGGGGATTGGCTAACCTCACCCCAGCTGTGGTCTTATTGTTGCTTACTTTTTGGGGGGTTTGGTTTCTCCCCTGGTTTAGTGATTTTCCGGTCTGGGTTCACCTCCCACGACCTGATCTATTTGACCTGGGGTTGTTGAGGTTCGCAAAATGGGTTGGGTGGCCAGGGCCTGTTTTTTCTTGTTGGAGGCCGTTTCGCTATCAGTCCTGGCTCCCCGTTGTAAATAGTTATTGGTTGGGGCTAAAGGATGCTACTGGGAGGGAGGGTCGATGGGTGGGTTTTTGTGTTCGTTTCCTGTATTTAATTCAATGTCTGGGCATTTGGATGGAATTGGGGGGTGGCGGGGTGTGGGAGGGATGCTGCTTGATATATACTGTCCTTTGTCACATCTTTCCATGCTGTTCTACGTTACACAATTCAAGTGCTAATTGTGTCTGGAGTCAATTCGAGAGGGGTGGGATTTTTGGGATGGCAATGGGATGAGGGAAAGTTTGGGGAGGATGGGTTTAGTCCGCCTGCTTAGATTGAAGTACAGTTATATTCTGGTTGAAATACTGGTGCTTATTTTTTGGGTGCTCTATTTTGGTACATGCTGGCGGACTATTGGATTTTGAACATATCTGATCTTGGTGTGCCGTTTTGTTTTCTCTACCACTGGCTTTGTCTGGTTTCATACTCCCTTTATATTGTTCTTAAAATGGCTACAAATACGATTAAAATAGTTTCCTGGAATGTACGCGGACTCAGGGATCGGGTCAAACGGTCTCAGGTTTTTAACCACTGCTCACTACTGCAGGTGGATATTCTTTTCCTTCAAGAAACCCATCTGACTCATGCAGACACCAAATCCCTGTCTCGCTCGGGCTTTTTTCAGGTTTATTTAGCTGGTAATTCTAATCTTAGTAAAGGGGTTGCAGTTCTCATTAAAAAGCATGTTCTGTTTATGAAGAACTGGTTGTCTTGGACCCAGAAGGAAGGTTTGTCATGGTTAGGGGTACTCTTAACGGAAGTACCGTTCTCTTAGGTTCTGTATATGGGCCGGTCGGCGGGACTCCTGAATTTTTTATGTCCCTTGCCGACAAAATTAGCACTTTGCTTCCTTCCCAGATTATACTGGGAGGGGATTGGAATGTTCCCCTTTCATCTACACTCGATAAGGAGCCTCAAGACAATCAATCCCCTACCCTTCCCAGAGACCCTCCAGGATTTGCTGTCAATGTTAGGGTTATGTGATCCCTGGAGACTCTCGAATCCCTCTTTTTGGGTTTTTTCTTTTCTTTCTCAGCCGCATAGCTCCAAATCGAGAATAGACTATGTGCTAGTTAGTAAAACCCTTCTTCCCAATCTTCTTCAATCTGGTATTGATCCAATCATTCTCTCAGATCATGCCATAGTTTGGATCAAACTTTCCTTAAATCCTGACTTTTGTCGAGACACCATATGGAGGTTAAATACTCAGTTGCTTAAGGACCCCCATATGGTCTCTAGTATTAAGTCCTTGATCTCTCTCGTTCTTGGATAATCTTGAGTCTACCCGAGATTTGATAT
The DNA here is from genome assembly GCA_016271365.2 of Neoceratodus forsteri. Lineage (NCBI taxonomy): Eukaryota > Metazoa > Chordata > Ceratodontiformes > Ceratodontidae > Neoceratodus > Neoceratodus forsteri. Next base: position 785,188,610 of record CM028137.1, read on the forward strand.
GGTTTGGAGCTCATTAAAATGCTATCTCAGGGTGAAGTAATAAAAGCCTCCATGAAGAAGAAAACCAGGCTTGCTAAATCTCTTTCTTTGTTGAGTAAAATTAGAGAGTTAGAAGCAAATTATTCCTCAACCTCCTTGCTACCTCTCTTAAGGCTCTCCTGGTAGCTAAGAGTGAGTATATGGATCTTCTGAAAGAGAAGACGGAGTATTGTTTGGTGAGAACTCAAGCTAAGTATCTCTACCATGGGGAAAAGGCGGGGAAACTTCTGGCTTTGCGCCTTCAGACGTTAGAAGGCTCCAGGATAATCCCATCCTTGCTTTCTCCAACCAGTTCCATTGAAACCTCCCCTAGAGGTATTGCCCGTATTTTTGAAAAATACTACATAGACCTTTATAGTAAACCCCTAACCCTGTGTCCATTCAATATCACTACATATTTAGGGGACATGGATATTCCTAGTCTGTCAGGGTCCCATCATAAAATCCTGACGGCTCCCATCTCTCTGGAGGAAATAGAGAGGACTATTTCCTCTTTGACTCCAGATAAGACACCAGGGCCTGATGGATTCCCTGCCAACTTTTACAAGGTTTTTTCTAAGGAGCTGGCACCTGTGCTCCTTAAATTATATGAGTATCTCTCTATCTCTATTGATATAGATCCTACCTTGTTTGAAGCCACAATTATTTTGATTCCCAAACCTGACAAAACTCTTACGGATCCAGCAAGTTACCGGCCTATCTCCCTTCAGAATTATGACATGAAAATCTTCACTAAGATACTAGCCGAAAGGATTAAAAAAGTTTGGTCTGGTTTACTTAGCCCCGAACAAGTAGGTTTTGTCTCCGGCAGGTCCTCTGCAGATCATTTAAGAACCCTGTCTCATATTTCCCAGCAAGCCCAATCAGTCCCTTACCCTGCGGCACTGGTCTCACTCGATGCAGAGAAGGCCTTTGACCGTGTGGACTGGGCTTTCCTCTGGGCTGTGATGGGGAGAATGGGTTTTCCGGATTTATTCTTAAAATGGATTCAGATTTTCTACTGTGCCCCCTCAGCCAAAATTTATTGTAATGGTTTTTTTTCCTCCCTTTTTCGTTTATACACTGGTACTAGACAGGGTTGCCCTCTTCCCTTACTGTTTAATTTATACCTGGAACCGCTTCTTATTAAACTTAAGTCCTCTCCGCACATCAGAGGCTGCAGGCTGCTACAGCAGGAATTGGTGCTTTCTGCTTATGCAGATGATATTCTCCTGCATCTAGAATACCCGTCCGAGTCCCTAAATGCGGCGATAGAAATTATTAAGCAGTATGGAGCCTTCTCCCAATACAAATTGAATATTTCTAAGTCTGAAATTTTCCCACTAAATGTCCATACCTGTAAACAGGACTTTATTTCCTTTGGGTTTAGGTGTGCCCCCAAATTCATTAAATATTTGGGGATTCATTTTACGACTGAACCCTCTTCTCTGAAGAAGCTTAACTTGGATAATATCAAAAATCTTGTCCAGCAGGATTTGCAGCGGTGGTCTACCCTTCCCATTTCCCTCTGGGGCCGGATCAACGTTATTAAAATGAATATCCTTCCCCGGATTTTTAACCCCCTTAATTTGTTAAATCTATGGCTGCCCATTACTTACTTTCAGCAATTTCATACTATGTTCTCCAACTTTATCTGGCGTGGAAAGGGCGTTAGACGCTCATATGCTAAGTTATCTCAACCTAAAGAGAAAGGTGGGCTTCGGCTTCCTAATCTTTTACTCTATCATTGGGCAGCCCATCTCTCTAAACTTGGGAAGTGGCTTTCTATGGACCCCAACCTACCATGCCCGACCTGGCTCCAGATTGAGCACTCACTTCTCTCCGGGACTAAACTTGATACCTATGCGGTATTTTTTACTCCACCGGCAGTAGTTGTGCATTGGGTGTCCGATAACACGATTCTGACATCCCTTAAGTCACTGGCTCAGTGTTTATTGTCTCTTAGCATTCCTGTTGTCTCGGATCTGGGCCAACCGGTGATCCTTAATCCCAATATCAAGTTGGGTAACTCATGGCTTACTCCTGATTGGCTCCCACAGCTTAAGGAGGCCAGATTGGAGCATTTTTATAATCAGGGTTCCCTTCTCTCTTCTGATGACATACTTGATAAGTTTGGCATTCGTAGGAGGGAGATTTTCAAAGTGTATCAACTAAGACATCTTATTGCCGGGAGATTTGGTTCCTCTTTTAGTGAAACTGTGGCCTATTCCTTTCTCTCCCAGATTGTAAACCTCGCCTCTCAGCCCCACTCTATCTCCTTAATTTACTCCTTCCTTTTAAATTATAAATTTCCCGAGATAACTGAGGGCTCTAATGTCTGGACATATCTGTTGCCTGATGCTTCCCTAAGTTGACCCCGTATATGGAAGGACCTTCATAAGTACTATACACAGGACAGATTAAGGCTAACTCAATATTATATTATTAACAATTTGTACTATACTCCCCTAAAACTTTTTAAGCTTAAAAAACTTCCCCATCCTACTTGCTCCAGGTGCATGCAAGGAGAAGGGAATCTCCTTCATGTGTTTTGGGCCTGTACCAAGGTTGCTCCCCTGTGGTCCCTTATCCAGGACAATCTGGACCTCCTTCTGGGTTTATCGAATTTTTTTACCCCTGAGATTTGTATCCTCAGCGATTTTTCTCACATAGATAGTATGGAACGTCGCTACCATATGGCTTTGGTGTCTATGGCGGTCAAGAAGTTGGTCCTGAGGCACTGGACCGATCAATTGGCCCTGACCTATGCAGAGTGGCTGACTGAGATCACTGCTTTTCTTCAATCGGAGAGTTTAATTGCCAATCTGCATCGTCGTGCGGATCTATTTCAGAAGAGATGGGGTAATTGCAGGCATTATGTCACATTAATAAGCCTAGGACCCGATCCTGTAGTCTGCATAGATAATGTTGTGTTGGTCACCTGTTGTACTTAGTAACTTTACTGTTATGGGAGACCTCAGTTATTGATGATGGACGTCGGGTATATCCAGCTCATTAGTAATACTCAGAAGGCACACGGTATAGGGGTGGGGGATGTGGGTGGGTGTAGTTGGGGTGGGTACTTTTGGAATTTGTTGGTTCTATTAAGTACATGCTGACTGGGTGGGGGTTGGGTGATTTTGATGGGGGAGGGGTTTTGGGGGGTTTGTGGGTGGGTTTCTGGGTGGGGGTTGTTTGTACGGTGTATTCTATTTTCTTATTGTCCGAGTCGGTTTTATGCGTTTGTAATTTTGTATCCGAAACCTCAATAAACTTAAATTTCAAAAAAAAAAAGTAGAGTGCAGTTGTGGTGCTGTGACCTGCATGAAAGCCATGCTGCTCAGGGCACAAGATATTGTGCATGGTCAGGTATTCAGCAAGCTGGTTGGCAACTACTTTTTCAAGGGCCTTAGAGAGTGGGAGGAGGATGGAGATAGGTCGATAGTTACCCGGGGTCACTCGATTGCCACTCTTTAGGATGGCAGTGATGATGATGGTTTTCCATGTGCTGGGGAACTGCCCCAGGCACAGAAAGTGGTTGAGCAGCTCGGTAAGTGGGACCAGGATTGCATCCAACGTTAGACAAAGTAGCCTAGTGTCCAGTAGGTCAGTTCTGGGGTTGTTACTACTAATAGCTTTTTGTAGAAGGGGTCTAGCTTCCAACAGGGAGATGGTACATAGGTGGAAAGGAGGTCTCTGGAGAGTGGGCAGGGGTGCTACTGGAATGGGGGTCAAAGAAGTTACTGGGCAGGACTGAACTCAGGTCTGAGAACATGTGGTTTAGGCAGTCTGCAATGCCAAGGGTGTCAGAGCAGACAGTTCCATTAAAGGAGAGTTGAGAGGGGGTGGGGAGTGGAATTTCCCATTCAGCTCCTTTACATCATCCCAAAAGTTTCTAGCTGACTCCCAGGGGGAGACAAGAGCGGATTGACAGTACTGGGCTTTGGCCTGTCGAATGGCCCAAGTACACTTATTGCGCTCAGCATTGTACACTTGCCTATCAGCTGGCTTGCCAGATTCCATGACAATGTGCCATAGGTTTCTCTCATTTTAAGTTTGTAAAGGAGGGAGGGGGGTAACCCAGGGCATGTTTTGCTTTTTGGTGTGATTTCTAGTGAAGGGGGCATAGAGGTCACAGGCAGTGTTAAAAGTGTGAGTGAAAAAATCCAATGCCTCATCTATGGATGGTGCAAGCCTGATTGGGGACCAATCCAGTTGTGAGAGATACAGTTTAAGGCAACGCGGGCTGCCTGGGTGTAGGTGATGTCACTGGGTGGTTTGTGGTGCAGGTTTGCTGTTGCCAGCAGACCAAGAGAATATGACCAGGGGAGTGGTCACTAAGTGAGTTGGGAAGTACACTGACATCGAGCACCCTCTGGGGGCAGTTGGTAATGGTGATATCCAGGAGGGTGCTGGAGCCAGTAGAGGGGCTGAATCTAGTTGGGGTGGTGACAAGCTGAGACATGTCAAGGGTGGCAAAGATATCTCTGGTTTGGGACGCCGTGGCAGAGAGCCAGTTGATATTCAGGTCACCAACAATTATCTGGGCCATTTTGGGTGGTAGACCAGAGAGGTATTCAGCAAGCACCTGAAAGGTGAGGTCTTGCTTTCTGGGTGAAATATAGGCAATGGTGAGAAAGAGTGTGCCCTTAACAGGCTTGGGGGAGATTGTTATTGTGAGGGCTTGCATCCTGTTATCAAGCTTGGGGGGTGGATGTGCATGTCCAAGGTGGGAGTCACGCATATAGACAGCACAACCACCTCCACGTTTACCCACCCGATCTTCCCTGAAAAGGGTGTAACCAGGGAGGGAGATGAAGAAGTCAGGGGTGGATTTGGATAACCAGGTTTCGAGTGCGACAATGTCCGGTGGGTGCTGAGTAACCCAGCATTGGAATGTGGCAGCCTTCTTAAGGAGGCTGCAAATATTCATAGAAGCTATGCAGAGTCCTTGAGCCTGGGCAGGCTTGTTCATAAGGTTGGGCTCAGGGCCAGGGTGTGGATGAATGTTACCTGATAGACGCAACAGGAGGGTGATTAGGCACACCAAAGCATGTTAGTGATTGTGGAATCTCCCCTTGCAACTGGACACGAGGCCGGGTGCTGGGGTGCAAGGGGTGGGTAGAGTATGAAGGATGGGAAAGGAATGGAGGAGAAGAGACTGAGGTACGAGTGGGAAGTAAGAGGTAGCAGGGGTGGAAGTGTGAGGGGGGTACCGAGGGGGGAGAGGTGATCGAACGTCAGGGGAGTCTGGTAGAGTTGTTGCAGATAAGAGGGGAGGTACTATGCATAGAGGGTGATGGTCCTAAATAAGGTGGGGCTGGTGTAGGAAGTAGGAGGAGGACCATAGTCAGTGTCAATGCACTTGCTACCTGATGCATTGAGGATGATAAGTTATTTGAGCACGAGAGAGGATCACCCCTTTAAGAAGTTGCAGAAAGGAGAGCCCCTTTAAGGAGTTGCTGTAATTGACTAGTTTGAGGCCTCAGGGGAAGGGGATCACTGGGGAAGTATACTTAATAAAGGAGGGAGGAGGGGTGTGGGTGTGTGCGAAAAAATTGTCCAGAGAGCAGTACAGCAAGGCAGTTGCTAAGGTGTGTTTTGAAAAAGGCGCCTTGTATGCTTTCTTTCGGTATGAGTGGGAAGCAAGAGGTAGCAGGGTTGGAAGTGTGGGAGGGTACCGGGGGGGAGGTGATTGAGCGCCAGGGGGCTGGTAGAGGTATTGCAGATAAGAGGGGGGTACTATGCGTAAAATCTGTCTAGGAGGCACAAGTAATAATGCTGTTGCAATTCTGGAAAGGACATCATTTTCCATCCTTAAGAAAGTCAACTACCATATGTAGACCCCACCTTTCCCAACTCCAAAACCTATGATCGAGGTGCCCAGGGTGCTATGTGATAAGGGTGACTTCAGGATGGCGACCCGCAGAAGAGGCGACAATCCCCAGAGGCGACTACAAAACAGAAAGTGTTCTATGAATGGGGCTTTGCCTCACACCCCTTTGTCCTGGGGACTTCACCCCACACCACTCTTATTTAGGATTCCTACTCTGGGGGGCGCAACTCGGGGAAAGAGGGGAACTCCCGGGTCACCCAAATTGTTGGTGCCATTGTCCCATCTCCCTTCCGACCAGTCGCCCACATACAGTTGCTCACATCACAGGCTACGCCCGGGAGGAATCCTGCCAAGTAAGGAAAGGAATAAAGTAGGTATTGGAGCCCTTTTTGAGAAAGGCTTTCTAATGTAATGCCCCCCAATATGGGGGCTTACTTTGTGCCCATTAGCTCCCATTTTCTGCCTCCTCCATAGAGCCTCCAGGAATGCCTGCTGTTTTTTATTGTTGCCCCAATCCTTATGTGCCCCTGGTGCCCCAAACCATAGCCCCAGTGTGAATCTAGCCCAGTTAGGATCCAAACTTTGGCTGCACCTCCCCATTGCTATTTCGGCAACTCCCGGTGCTGCGGAGATCACACTTGCACAATGCTGTGCCTTTGATCTCCCAACCACTCAATTTGTGGTGGAGCAGGAGAATATTCAGTGGTCTCAGTCCCCAGATGGCCAAAATGGGGACCAATGACCAAACCAAGGGCCATGAGAGCCCGCTTTTGTAAATAAATAAGAAGATCCACAAAGTGTTAGAAATTGGGGCTCATAAATATTAATGAGCCAGAGCCTTGATCGCTATGAATATTCATGAGGGTCTGTCTGCCCTCGGGAAATAGTGTTTTTGGCAGCTGCCAAAAGCAAAGAAAATGTAATTAAATAATGCAGCTAATGTTTGGACATTGGGGGGATGTGTTAAAAAATGTTTAAATGGGGAAAGTTTAAACCATTTAAATAAATAATTAAATTGGCTGTACCAGTATTTTTGGGACTCAAAAAAGCAGCCTGCCTGCTGTAATTGGTGGGTTTAAAATATTGGCAGCAGTGACAGGCAAACCGACTGAGAAAGATGCAAAAGTTGGGCAGCGACTATAAGGAGACACAAGTGGCTATTGAACTGTGGGGCATTTGGGCAAATATATTAATTATTCTGGCTGCACCAGGACTTTATTTGGGACTGTGTTAAACCTGCTTAAGGGACTGTGTGATTAGCAGCCATTACAGAGCAGCAACAGCCAATTGATAAGCTAGGATTCTTAAGCCAGGACTTGTGGAACATTTGCCAAAGCTCATGGGCAACTTCCAAGTGCTTAAGGAGAACTGCAGAGACCTAAATTCAGGTGACAAAACAACAAACCAACTGTGCATCGAGGAAGGTTAATGAATAATTAATTTTTGTGATTGACAAGCCTTCCTGCCGATCAGAACCAATGGAACCAATAGCGAGCCTCAAGAGAGCACCATAAAAGACAGTGTGTCAGCAGATTTTCCGGATTCGGGCAGCAGTCCACCACGGGGGTGGGGGCTCAGGCTCCCAGCAAAGCAAATGGGTCTGGTGATCTAGTGTAAGCCTCTCCACAAAGGAGGGGGCTTTGTTCTTCTTTGCCACAAAAAATTAAATTAGTTTAGTTTAAAGTAAAACCTGCTAGCCTGGGGGTTGCCAAAAAAATGCCCTGCAGGGGCTAGCCAAATCCTTTCCACATTTAGGAAAAAGGTGGGCTCTGCAACTTGATGACAAGCCAGCTGTGAGACAGCTGAACTTGCCTCAGTGATGAGAGAACTGAAGACTTCTTCAGGAGCCTTAGATAATGGAGAGCCATACCATGAGGATGCCTAAGTGAGTAAACTTGTACCAGAACGTGCAACTAGAAAAAAAGCTTATTGGGGTAGGAAAGCCCCTGAGAACTGAGAATTGTTCAGATCTGCTGACTGTCTGCACCCTAAGTTAACCGAAACCTAAAAAGGGTGGACAGACGCTGAGTGACCAAGCAAGGGTCCAGATAACGTTATATAAATGTGTCTGATAGGTGTTTAAATTGCTGCACGTCTACAGGACTGAAAGGGGAGTACTCAGATCTGGGGCTTTTCCTAACTTTGCCTGGGACACCGGACGTATTGACAAAAAGGGTCGTGTTTATTGTTGGGATTTATTAATTGAAACTGTTTCACCAGGAAAAGCACACTGAGCAAGAACTGCTCGTCTCCCGGTGCGACCTGCGGGGAGGGGTACAATGGGGAAGAGGACAAGGGTAGTCCAGGTCCCGACATATATACATACAATTACTATACAGTTGAAAACATTTGACAGAAATAGTTGGGCATAGATGACAATTTACCCTTACTTATAGTATAGTAGCAATTACATGGGGAAGCCATGCTTTATACCTTGAAAACATATAATTAGATAATACAGCTGCATATGTTTGACAGGAATAGGTGAGTGTGGATTAATACATATACTCCAATAGCTGAGAGTAACAGTTACAATGAGGAACTCCTGCTAAGGTATTGGGTTGTGGTATATAATGAGATAAGGGTACGTGCAAGCTAGCTAGCTCAAAAGTTGGGATCAAGTGCAGTAGTTGGGTGTGGTTAGTGAAGAAGCACCATTGGACCTACTGGGAGAAGAAATATAGGAGTGTCTGAGGTAGAATAGACTGGAGAGTTAGCTACAGGAGCAGTTTACTGAGCAGTGGTTGGCAAGGGCATAGGATAGTGAGCAGATAGAGGAAGAGTGGCAAATTTTAGAGGGGAAAGAGTTTCAGAGTTGAGGGAAGCAATGAGAGAAGGCAGCCTGGGTCCGATGTCTGGGTACTAACAGGAGCCGGGAGTCCAGGGACCTCAGAGCATAGGTGGGTGCCAGAAGGGGTGATAGTATGGAGGTCAGATACACTGGGAGGGTACCAAACCAGTTCTTCGAGATAAACTTGGCACAGTGTATTAGGAGGCAGTTCACAAGGGAGGGGAGAGCAAGGGAGCGGTATAGCTCACAGTGGTGGGTGCGAGGAGGAGCGTCAAGAGCGAACAGGCAGAAAGCATTAAAAAGGGTAATCCAGTTTGGATAAAACTGACTTGTGAGCGGCACTGTTAACAATATCACAACACTTGAAGGAGGGAAGTATCATCTTCTGGACAAGCTCACGACGGACCAGATAGGGAAGGATAGAACAGTTCCAATATAAAGCTCTGAGCTTGAGGCAGAGTTTTGTTAATATAGAGTCAACATGTCTAGCCCAGTGGTGCTGAGGGTTGAGGTGCTGGACGTCACACCTCGCTCCACATCGGCGACCTGGGTTCAGGAACGAGCCTGGGTCATCGGGGTTGGCAGGGGAGGAGAAGGATTGAGCGTCCTTAGAACTGCTCTCCTTCGGGGAAGAGGGGTGGGATGCCTCGGTGGCCTAGTGGCCTCTAGCAGTGGCTGGGGGTGATGGCAGGCCATTGACAGACTTGGGGGGATGTGCTGTGACTGACACCGGGAAGGGGCACGTGCAGTAGTGTGCGCACTCCTGTCCCTTGGTGTCAGTGCATGCTACAGATGTCCACGGGGGGAAGAAAAAAGGGAAAATGGCTCCAGTTGTGGTGGCATGATGGCTGTCTCAGGGGAGATCATTTGGCTTTGAGGTGCGTGGCAATACTGGATCCTGGTTCTGGTGGAAAGGCATGGGGTAGGGCTCTCCACCACCCCGCCGTGGGGGGTGAGCCATGGGGGTAGCAGCCGCAAGACCTGCATAGGAGCTAGAGGGCTCTTCAGAATGGTGGCTTGAAGACCGAAGGGATGCCAGGACATCAAGGTAGGCAGACTGGGGTCAGGGGGAGAAAAAGGATTTACAAAAAAAAAAAAGTATAGAGTCAGCATGGACTGCGAAGGTGAGGTTGCGGTCAAGCCAAACTCCAAGATACCAGAAGGAGGTGACGTCCTCCAGCTCTGACTCATCAAGGGTGTGGAAAAGTGGGAGGAAGGGGAGCCTGGCTAGTCATTGGGATGTACCAAAAGTCATAGTTACAGTTTTTTAGCGTTTAGAGAGAGCTGGTGAGAGTTCAACCAGAGCTGTACTTTGTTAAAATCCACCTGGAGGGTATAGGCAACTGAGGCTGGGGAGGAGCCAGAAGAAAATAGGACAGTATCATCAGCATACATGTGTATCGAGAAGGCAGAACAAGTTTGGGGCAGGTTGTTTAGAAAAACAGAGAATAGGATGGGCCCAAGCACTGATCCTTGGGGGACACCAGTGGACATGGGAAGGGGAGGGGATATGGCATCCACAATCCTGACAGATTGAGTGTGGTCTGTAAGATAGGCACTGAACCAGGCAGTAGCAGATGTGGAGAGGCCAGAGTCAGAGAGGCTAGATAGTAACAGTGTGTTGGAGACTGTATCGAAGGCCTTGGCCAGATCGATGAAAAATGGCAGTGATGAGACCTCTATCCATTCCAGATTGGATGGTATCAGTGAGTCTTAGTGAAGAGGAGGCAGTGGAGTGATCTTTCCTGAGTCCAGACTGGTAGTGTGTGAAGAAATTTGAGTTGACGAGATAGGAGGTTAGCTGGCTAAGCACTAAGTGTTCTTGCAGCTTCACCAGAGCAGGGAGGAGGGAGATTGGCTGATAGTTTGAAGTGGAGGAGGAGGCACACCCTTTGTGGAGAGAGATGACAATGACATGCTTCCAGGACAGAGGGACAGATGCAGTGGTACAGGATAGATTTAGGAAGTAGGCAATAGCAGTGGCTATGGCAGAGGCTGAGAGGAACAGAAGTTTGGGGTCTAGTCCATCAGGGGAATTCCCATTTGAGGGGCTTAATGTTAGCAGGGCTTCTAGCGCTTCATCCGGAGAGATTTACCTGAAGGAGAAAATACCTGTATTTTGAGGTAGTTTTTGCCCTGTAGGTGGTGGAGATGGTGACATGGGGGGTAAGGAGAAAAGGAGCGAGGAAGCACAGGTGGAGAAATATAAGTTAAACTCAGCAGCGACTGAGATAGGATCTGAGAGTGTGGAGTTGTTTACACTAAGGAGAGGTGTGGGCTTGGCCGCTGGGGGTGAGAAGAGGGAGTGTATGACCTTCCAGAATTTGGAGGAGCTATTAAGGTTAGATTGGAGGGAGAATCTCAAGTACTCTGCTTTAGCTAGCCAAGTTGCTCTAGTGCACATGTTGCACAGATACCGGTAGTGGGAGAGGTCCTGAGGTAGGGCTGAGGCTTTGAAGGCTCGCCATGCTGAGTCATGGGTGTTCATACAAGCTGTGCGCTCTTGGGAGATACAAGGCAGGTGGGTACCGCATACCCTAGTACGTCATAGTGGGTCATGGAAATCCCATACCTTAAGGAACATGTTTTTGAAGTGAAGTAGGGTGTCATTTATCAGGTTGGAGGGAAGGGGAGGGGAGCCAGTTAGCTAGGACAAGGTCATTTAGGAGGGGAGTGAAGTTTAGGAATTTGAATGACTGTTGAACTAAGAACTTGGGGGGGGGATTTGAACAAGATAGATGACATGGTGATCACTCATAGATTCAGGGAGTAGGCCTGTTTGGATGACTCTGTGAGGATGGGAGGTCAGAGCCCAGTCGATAAGGAAATGGTTACCTGATTTAAGGTTTAGGCGGGTGGGCTCAGTGATGAGTTGGGTTAAATTGAGGGCAGCGACATCCATCCAGGTTTTGTTGAGGGTCGGGGATAACCAGTTTAGGTTAAGGTCACTCATAACATATAATTCCCTGGTGGGTGCTCGTGAACTGATTTGTGTAGGAAGATCAGTAACAGTTGTGGCAGGGTTGCCTGGTCAGCAGTAGAGTCCGGCAACGAATATGGGCAGCAAGAAAGGTAGTGTGAGCTGGAGCAGCAAGAGTTCGTACTCTTTCGGTTCAGTTTTAGATAAGATTATTTCGTAGCGTATGTCAAAACTTATGAAGATGGCTACGCCACCACCTCTCGTGGCCCTGTCCTGGCGGGCCATCGTGTAACCAGGGATTGTGACTGAGGAGTCAGGAATGTTTTTGTTAAGCCAAGTTTCAGAAAGGATGAGGACATCAGGGGCATGTAGGGCAGCGATAACTTGTAGCTGGTCAATTTTAAGTTGTAGGCTGTGAATATTTAGGTGAAGGAGACAGAGGCCTTTGAGGAGGGGGTAACCTGGCAGTTGGGAGGGAATGGGATGCGGGGTGGATGGGGGGATGTCCTGTGAAAGCTGTAACTCCAGCCATTGCGACACTGGACTTGGATGTCAAGTTTGCATTTGAAAGAATTGCAGCAATTGTTTAAATTGCCAAGTGAGATTACAGTTTTGCAAAAGTAGTGTGAGATGAAACATGAATAACCGGGTCACCCTAACCCTAGGGAGCAAGTACCCAATGACACATTTTTGTATCATTTAAGAGTCTTTACCTGCAGCCACAGTCCTGCCTAGTATCCAGCCACCTCTCCTCCTTTCACCTCTGATCCCGAAAGCTGACGTGCCCAGATGGCATATGCAGCTACACCATTGAAAGGGGCCCCCCTCTTAGCCACCACGCCCGGCGAGGATCCATTACAGGCATACGCCTTCCAGGCATCATCGGTGAGTGAAACTGCGACCTTCAATCTGCCTCGGACTGGTGCTGCTGCCATTTTTTCCCCATTTTTGCCCGATGGAAGCACGGATGTGCAATGACATCCATGCACTGACATGCAGAGATCTGCTGTGCTTCCCCCCAGCTGAGCATCTGCGCAACTGTAGTACCTCCGGGCATCCCCAGGGCCCAGCAGAGTGCGGCGTGCATCCACCCCTCCTCCCCGGGACTAGGAGAGCTGTCGTCGGATGCTCAGTCGTAGTCCTCCTCTGCTGACCCCCGATGACCTGGGCTCATTCCCGAACCCGGGTCACCGGCGTTGAGTGAGGTGTGGCGTCCAGTGCCTCAACCGTCAGTGTTACCGGGCCAGCCCCACCAACAAATTAAAAAGTTAAGAAGGTCCATGGTGGCCACACTGGCCCATGTTTGGAAAATTAAAGTACTAAATGTGCTGAATGTGCCAGGATTATAAATGTGCTAAATGTGCTAGGATTATAAATGTGCTGAATGTGCAAAAATTGTAAATGTGCTAAATGTTCCAGATAACCTAAATGAGCTAAATGTTCAGAAAATGCAAAATGTAACTGGCTGGTTTGGCGCTTTCATCCCAGAAGAGGGACATCAATTTCAAAATGCAAGGCCTCCCCTGCACAAACCCAAAAAGAAGTAAAAATAGTTCAAGGATTTAATGTTTTTCCAAGTCAAGCCTTAATCTTCTTAATTTAGCTGGTCAAAATACGGCTGCACCGTCCATCAGGCCTGCACCATTCTGGACTTTGCTTACTGGGTACCTATATTAAGATTGGGATTACGGGGTCTGATACCAAATGTTGTGGACTGGTACCAGTGTGGGTAAAGCAATGTGTTCTGTGTCATCTGATTTATGCAGCTTAGCTAAATAGCCAGGGCTCTGGTTATTTTGAGAAGTTGGTAAACAATGTTATTACTGTGTCATTTAAAATGCAACTTGTCTACCCAGCTGGAGGGTTTCATCAGCACTAATCAAAACCATTAAACCTAATGTAAATAATTGTAAATGCATTACCTCTATTCCTCTTTTCCCCTCATCCTAAGTCATTCCCCTGTAAATAAACCTGTTCATTGTTGTTTTTGCAGATACCTGTGCTGTGAGCATATTATTATGATCAAATCACTAAATGGTAAACTGTATTGAATGAGGGAAAATGTTATCGGGCCATGTTTGGGGTGGTTTGTGTTACTAGTGAGTGGGTACAGCATCCTAGGGGGTTGTACCAGGTTCCATGTCAGCCCAGTGTCTAAGAGCAATGATTGTGTAATTATTTTGTGATGTGTCGGAAAGAGGAGAAACACAGAAACATACAATTTGATGGCAGATAAGGACCACAAGGCCCATCCAGTCTGCCCACTTCTTTTTCTACCTTATGAATGTGCCATTGACCTTTGCTCTGTCAATGGCTTAGCTATTCATACTCATCTGTATTGCTCCCTTATGCCTATCCCATGCCTGTTTGAATCCCTGCACTGTATTCATATCCACCACTTCCTGAGGTAGGCCATTCCATGCATCCACCGTCCTTTCTGTGAAAAAGAACTTCCTCACATTGCCCCTTAATCTGCCTCCCTCTAATCTCATGCTGTGTCCTCTTGTCCTGCTATTTTTCTTATATTGAAACATGTTAGACTCTTTCACCTTGTTAATGCCCTGAAAGTGTTTGAATGTTTCAATCATATCACCTCTCTCCCTCCTTTGCTCTAGGATATATATATTGAGCTCCCTTAATCTGTCCTCATACGTTTTCTCGTGCAGGCCCTGCACCATTTTGATTGCCCTTCTCTGGACTGCCTCAATTTGCTTAATGTCCTTGTGAAAGTGTGGTCTCCAGTACTGCATGCAGTACTCCAGATGGGGCCTAACCAGTGTCTTGTAAAGAGGGATTATTACCTCCCTCTTCTGACTTGTGATACCCCTACTGATACACCCCAACATCCCTCTAGCCTTACCTACTGCTTCAGTGGTCTGTTTGGATGATTTCAGGTCATCAGTGATGATGACGCCCAAGTCTCTTTCTTCCCTTGTGACTGCCAGCAACTCCCCTCCCAGCCTATAGGTGGTTTCAGGGTTTTTCTTCCGTAGGTACATGATCTTGCACTTCTTTGTGTTAAACCCCAGTTGCCACTCTTCTGACCATTTTTCTAGTTTATCCAGATCTCTTCTCATTCTGCCCACCCTATCTGGATCATCTACTGTGTTGCAGATCTTGGTGTCATCTGGAAACAGACTAACCTTACCCTCCAGTCCATCTGCAATGTCAGTGATGAAGATATTGAAGAGGACTGGCCCCAGGACTGATCCTGGAGGTACCCCACTTGTGACTTGCACCTCTTCTGACTGTATACCACTTACCATCACTCTCTGTTTTCTGCCCATCAACCAGTTTGCCACTCAGCTGACCAATGTCTGACCCACCTCGAGCCTACCCAGCTATTAATCAATCTTCTATGTGGAACAGTATCGAAAGCTTTGCTGAAGTCAAGGTAGGTGACATCAACTGCTGTCCCTTGGTCCACCACTCTGGTTACCCAGTCAAAGAAAGCTATGAGAATAGTTTGACAGGACCTTCCTTTTGTAAACCCATGCTGTCTTGGATCCTGTACTCCTATGGATTCCAGATGTTGCACTATTCTTTCCTTAAGGAGTGTCTCCATAATCTTGCCACTACTGAGGTAAGACTGACTGGTCTGTAGTTCCCTGCCTTGTCCCTGTTACCACTCTTGTGAAGTGGGATCACATGAGCCCTTCTCCAGTCTTCTGGGACCTCTCCTGTGCTCAGAGACTCACTAAACAGTTCTGATAATGGGTCTGCGAGTTCCACCCTTAGCTTCTTTAGTACCCTGGGATGTATGCCATCAGGTCCCATTGCCTTGTCTACCCTGAGCTTATCGAGCTCTTGTAGGACCCTTTCTTTTGTGAAGGGACTAGTGCACACCTCCCTCCCCCCTGTGTCCATGTTGCTGAGCTGTGGGCCCTGCCCTACCTTCTCTTCAGTAAAAACTGAGCAGAAGTATCTATTTAGGATAGATACTTTTACATGGTCCTCTCCTCACACGCCCCCTTATTCCATGTGATCTTAGCAATGCCCCCTCTGGACTTTCTCCTTTCACTAATGTATTTATAGAAAGTCTTGTCACCTTCTTTTACTGTTCGTGCTAGTGTTTCCTCTGTTTGGGCCTTTGCTGGCCTTACTGCCTTCCCTGCTTCCCTTAGGGAAGTTTGGTGTGCCTCCCTATCTTCATCCTGCTGCGTTCCCCTATATTTCCTGAAGGCCAGCCTTTTGGCTCTGACCTTTTCTGCTACTGTGTTTGAGAACCAAAGTGGTTTCCTTCTTCTTTTGCACTTCCTTTTCTCACTAACACAATGGGATATTGCTTCAAGTATTGCATCTTAAATGCTTGCCCACTTTGCCTGTATCCCCTCACCTGTATTTATTTTTGCCAGGGCTAGCTTAACTCTGCTGGTCATCTTATCAAAGTCAGCTCCTCTGAAATCATATATTTTTTGCCTTGAAATGGGATGATTTTGTTCTAGTGGCCAAATTGAACCATACCATGTGATGGTCCCTGGGCCCCAGGACCTTCTACCTGGAGATCTGTGATCCTTTCCCTGTTAGTCAGTACTAGATCTAGGATAGCCCTGTCTCTTGTGGGTTGTTGTACCAGTTGTTTGAGGCCCTCCCCCTGCAGGGAATCCACCATGTGTCTAGTTCTGGCAGATGTCCCTGCTGGTATTGACCAATCTGTATCTGGCATGTTGAAGTCCCCCATTATCAGAACCTCCCCTTTTGCTGTCATGTCTTGTATATCTTTTAACAGTAACATGTCTATGTCCTCCGCCTGGTCTGGAGGCCTGCACACAACCTCAGTTCTTATGGCTGTCTCATTTCCTGTTTCCAGGGTGACCCACAGTTATTCTGGCTCCTTATGTGTATTCTGAATTTCTGTGGCTTTGATATTTTCAGTGACATAAAGGGCCACTCCACCCCCCTCTTTTTTTGCACCTCGGTCTCTTCTGAATAGTACATAGCCAGGTACTGAAGTCTCCCAAGTGTGGTTACTGGTAAACCATGTCTCGCTAATGGCTACTATGTCCAGTTTAGCCTCTGTCATTATTGCCTGCAGATCTGGGATCTTGTTTCCCAGACTGAGATCATTTGTGTACGTGATTTTCCATTGGCAAGATTTCAGTTTGTTAGTTGTTGGGCGAGGTCCAGCATTTTCCCAGTGCATCGTATGGGTAGCAGGACCTTTATCTTTACCTGGTGATGCAAAGGAGGGAGAGGGAGAGGGTATGTGAGTAAAACTTTGTTCAAGTGATATAAATCTTCTTCCTGCATTTCCAAGCTTTTCCAATGAGCTTGGTAGTTGGGATTGGACCAATAAAATATGGTATGTAGTTGTGCTACCCAGTGATAGTGGGCTAAGTTTGGAAATGCCAATCCCCCCCAGATGCTTAGGCAGCTGCAATATGGAGAATCTGATACATGGTGTTTGATCATTCCAAATATATCTAGAAATCTTCTTATTTGAATCTTTGAAAAAAGTGGCTGGGGGAGCAAACAGTGAAGTTTGGGCAAGTTATAAAAACCAGGAAAGCAGATTCATGCGCACTGCCTGAATCCATTGTATCAGAGGATGAGAAACATTCTTCCAGGTCTCCAAATCTAGAGTAAGTTTTCTCAAGAAACGGTCATAATTACGTGACACCAAAGGGGAGTGATCACCTACCAGATAAACCCCTAGATATTTTAAAGCTGTGAGATCTTACTTGAAAGGGTAGGTGTTCCGTATGTGAGGGGAGGGAGTGTAGCATAGCCAGATAACCTCTGTTTTTGTCATGTCCAGCTTATATCCCACCAATTGTCCAAAGGAAGTAGGAGAATGCCACAAATGGGGTAGGGCTTGGTCCGTGGTGGTGAGATAGATGAGCAAATCATCTGCATATAGCACCAGTTTCACTCACGCCCCTCAAACTTCATTTTGATGGATGGTCTGAGCCAGGGTTCCAAATAGACAGCAAACAACAAGAGAGAAAGAGGGTACCCCTGTCGGGTGCCTCTAAAGACAGGACAGGAATCCGATATATGTCCATTCACCTTGATATATACACCATTGGGGCATCATAAAGGCTCTGGAGGAGCTTATCAAACTATTGGGAAAAAAACATTATGCCAAATGTTGCAGCTATGGACAACCTCGCCACCCAGTCAAAGACCTTCTCTGCATCTAGACTAAGTAAAAGGAAAGGTTGTTTTGACCAGGTGGCATGGTGGAGGATATGCAAAGTCCACTTTATATTTATATTTATATAACCTTCCAACAGTTTGGCTACTATCGCCGTAAACAATTTATAATCTATATTTAAGACCGAGATTGGGCAGTATGATGAACAGTGAGTATGGTCTTAATTCCGGTTTAGGAATAGTAGAGATGGTGGCATATCTTCAAGTGGGTGGATAAGTTTACCCTCCATCACCTCCCAGTAGGTGTTCAGCAAAGATGGAAGAAATAGTCCTCGGAAAGATTTATAGAATTTTCCTGTGTAGCTGTCTGGGCCAGCAATCTTACCAGGTTTCAAGTTCTTAATAGCACCTTCTAATTCCGCATGCGAAATGGGGGTTTCAAGTAAAGCAGCTTGATCAGGATTTAGTTTAGGGAGATGTTGCTGGTCTAAGTATGCATTAAGTTCCACTGAGCAGGGGGTAGAGTCGTAGTGTACAGAGATTAACAGCGGTGGTTCCCACCAGACCAAGTGTGTTGGTAGCCAGAGGGGCTGCAACGTCTACCAGTCCTCTGCTGTCGGTGCTATGCAATTCCAGAACGATGAGGAAGAAGACCACAATTATGGTGGACTTGATTTCCTTGATCGATCTGGCTTGCATCATAGAGACCTGATTTGGTGATGATGCCGGGCTGGTTTTGGAGGCAGCTGTCCCTACTGGGTACTCTGTGGTGGACTGCCTGTAGTGGGAATGCAGGGTTGGGGGAGTGGCCATCTGCTTTAGATCTGACTTGTGTTTTACTGTGCACCTGGTGGGGACAAACAGGTCATTTGAATGTGTGGTGGTGCATGGGGGTCCCAGCACAGATTGCAGGATTCTCATTATTTACCACCCTTCGGGGGTGGGGGGGATTTCCTGCAAGAGAATGCAGACTTTGCCATTGACACAGTGTTGAAGTCCCCCAGATGTTTAGTACTGGGGGACTTCATTTCCTGGGTCAATGACAAACCCTCGCAATTTGGTTCTCACCTCCTCCAGTTGATGTCATCACTGTGCCTGTCGCAAGTAGTTACTTCCATGACCCATCACCACAGCCACACGCTTGACCTGGTGTTCTCACTGGGGCTTGAGGTAAATAACCTCAAGATTGATCAGGTTGTATGGACTGATCACTGCATGGTGAAATTATTGGTTGGGGCCACCCCTGAGAGTCCCTCCCCTGTTGAGATGGTCAGCTATCTCACTTTAAGGAGATTGTCCCCAGACAGACTATTAGCGGTAGCTGACATATCTAGTGTACACCTTGCATGTGCAGTGGGTACTGGTGAAGCGGTGAATGCATATAATAAGGCAGTTTCTGAGGCACTTGACACCATCACACCAGTCTGTGTATGACCCAAATCCTCTCACTTGAGATCAACAGGGTTTGATGGGGATCTCAAGGTGATGAAGATTAGTGGCAGAAGTTGAAGCATTGTTGGCGGAGGACCCAGTTGGATGCGGACAAGATGGCCCTGCATGCTCACTATTCTGAGTACTGGGGGCAATCAGCCATAAGAAGGCAGAGTTCCAGTCCAGGGAGATTGCTTCCAGGAAGAACTGATCAGTTCAGGTTTTTCGGACTGTTGACAGACTTCTTCATCCGGTCTGTCTGCAGCCAAAAAAATCCTTTTCAATCACTTTATGTGATGAGTTTGTTCGGTTCTTCTTGGACAGTGTCTGCTATCCATCAGGGGATCCCATCAGTGAGCTGAACTGTGAAATGCAGTGATTGGGCTGGGTGGAACAAAGACGCTTCACCTGCCTGGGATGAGTATAAACTGGTGGAGGTGGCCGAGGTTATCAAGGTCATCTTGAAGCTGAAGCACATGTATCATGAACTGGACTTGGCTCCAACTCATTTTTTGATGAGATGCATTGGTTCCATCGGCTTGATGCTCACCAGGATTGTCCAGTGTTTGTTGTCAGAGGGGGTCTTTTCAGAAGCCTTGAAAGATGCCCTGGTGAGGCCCCTTCTGAAGAAATCATCTCCCAACCCTAATATCCTGGCGAGTTACCATCCAAACTCCAACCTTCCCTTTCGGGTAAGGTTGTTGAAAAAATTGTGCTGCAGCAGCTCAAGGAGCACCTTGTGACATCTATGAGCCACTCCAGTCAGGTTTCAGAGCCAGGCACAGCACTGAAATGGCATTTGTTAGGGTGCACAATGACCTCTTCCAGTCTAGAGATAGAGGAGACAGGTCAGTTCTTGTTCTCCTTGATCGCTCTTTAGCTTTTGACACTGTGGATCACATTGTGCTTCTTGATCACCTTAGAGAGTGCTGTGGACTCACCGGTACTGTCATCAGTTGGTTTGAGTCCTATCTCTCTGGCAAGAAGCAGCAGGTTGTGATGGGGAGTTTCTCCTCCTCCTCCCCGAGGCTCTTGCCATATGGAGTGCCTCAGGGGTTGATCTTGTCACCAATGTTATTTGCAGTGTATATGTTGCCCTTGGAAGAGCTCATTAGGTGGCACAGTGTGGGTTTTCATTGTTATGCAGATGATACCCAACTGTACCTGTCCTTTGCCCCTGGAACATCGAACACTGTGGAACTGCTTAACATCTGCCTGGCTTAGATCAATGATTGGATATCTTCCAGTTGGTTGTGACTGAACCCAGACAAGGCAGAGGTCCTAGTGATTGAGCTGAGATGAGGGTGTGATGGGAGTGCCTCCGATGTGGTCAATGGTTTATTCCTGGGATCTACCTCATTAATGGCCTCCTCTAGAGTGTGAGATCTTGGAGTGATCCTGGATGACAGACTAACACTTGAAGCACAGGTGTCAGCTGTTGTCCAAAGTGTTTTTTACCATTTGAGGAACATTACCAGGATCAAACCCCTAGTTCTGCCTGAGGACCTGCCCACATTGGTGTATGCCTTTGTAACATTCAGACTGAATTATAGAAAAGCTCTCCACTTCGGGCTGTCTGGAGGTACTCTTTGCCAGCTGTAGTTGGTGCAGAACACAGCTGCCAGGTTGCTGACTGGCCTTTCAATGTCTAGCCATGTGACCCCGGTGCTGGGAGCTCTGCACTGGCTGCTGGTTAGGTGGAGGGTTATCTTCAAGGTGAGTTTACTCACTTATAAGGCTCTACATGAACTAGGCCCTGGCTACCTAGCTTATCTTCTGACACCCACCACCTCAGTCCATTCCCTCTGCTCCTTGACCAGGGGCATCCTTGAAGTTCCCAGGACCAGATTAAGAACTTCCGGCAACTGTGCTTTTAATGTCACCAGACCAGTCCTGTGGAACTCCTTTCCACCTGTTCTCAAAGAGGCCCTGTCAGTTGAGAGGTCCAAGAGTGGTCTGAAAGCCTATCTATTTATCTTGGCCTTCCCCTGATATAGTGATCTGACCAGCCCAAATAAACTGCCAGTGTTAATTGCTGTATTTGATGTTTCATTGTTTTGTACATTTTGTTTTATTTATGATATGTGATCTTTATCTAATACCCTGTCTGTTTTCATGTAAGGTGCCCAGATCCTCTGGGATTGGGCAACATATAAACAAACTTTGCCTTGCCTTTAAATGCTTGTAAAAATCTCCTTAGGCTGCTTTAAAAGGGTAGAAGGCATTGAATCTGGGAGATTGCTTTTAGGGCTGTACGTTGTCTAAGACAATAGGCCAGTATGCACATTGCCCAAGAACCCCATTCATAATATCACTGTTTTTAAAAATTTAAGTCCCAGTTCACTTTTAATATCTAAAATGGCTTGTATTTTCTGTCGAGTGGCTTCCAAAAGAGGAGCCACCGACTGATCTCCTTTAGCATTTTGATCTTGGAGGGTCCGTAGCTGCATCTGTGAAAGATTTAATTGCTCCACCTGCTTCTTTTTGTGATGGGAAGAGAACTTTATGATTTCTCCTCACAAAGCAGTTTTAACTGTATCCCATGAGATGCAGGGCATTACCCCTGGGAGAGTGTTTTCTGCAATGATCTGTGGAACCTTTTCTCTGACCATGTCTTGAAATGCAGGTATGTTAAGAAGATAATTGTTTAGGCACGAGAGAGTGTCTCCCTGTTTAGGGCCCCATACTAATGTCATTAACATCGGTGCATGGTCATAAAGGAGGACTGGAATGATCTAGTAGTCCTGTAGGGGATGTTGGTGCTCCCCAGAGACATGACACATGTCTATATGCATGTAGAAATTATGAACGGCCAAGAAGTGCGTATAACCCCAAGTGTACGGGCGGAGGGAACACCAGGCATCAACCCAGCCCATCTCTTTAATGTAAGACTGTGTAGCTTTTTGTGCCCTAGACTTTCGGGAAGGGGGGTTACATTAATAGTGTCCCTGGGGTCTAGTACCATAATATAATCCCCTCCTATAAGCAAAACCCGGGAATGTAGCTCCGTGAGCTTCCCAAGGAGGTATCTCACAGCGGCTGTGTCTGAGCTTGGTGGAATGTAGAGACTAACCAGGGTCAGCTCTACTCCCATAAATGTACCAGGAAGTAGGGCTAATTGCCCTTCAGGATCAGAATAGGTGATATTCAGTTACAAAGGGGTATTCCTGGGAATTTAGATGGTTATACCACGGGAGGAGGTTACTACTTGAGTACAGCCAAATTTCCCTAGTTTTGTGTGTTCCTCCTGATTGAGGTGCGTCTCCTGAAGGAAGACAAATGTGGACTGAATTTTTCTGATACAGGCCAAAACATTGGCTCATTTAACTGGGACATTTAGCCCATTTACATTTTGGGATAGGAATTTAATTGTGCTATTAGTAGCCATAATTACAGATCCTGTAAAAGTACCCCCAATAAGTTAACATCTCCATGTTATGTGATATAAAGAAGGATGTCCTACCCCTAGAGAGCTCCACTCACTGGATCCAAACCCAGAAAAAAGATAGCCCACCCCATATAAAACAAGCAAAGGAGTTCCCGTCCCATGCCAAATGTATGGACAGATCCCGCAGGCTCCAGTACATCCTCAAGTATATAAAAAAATTCACCACCATAATTGTTGTGCAGCCTAACAATTCACAGGTGCACAAAACAGAACACAACAGTTAGTGCAATCTAACATTATATAAATAGGCAACCAAAACAGGGGGAACAGGCTAGAATTACATATTGGGTTTCCAAGGTAGGAGAGCCAACAATGATGCCCTTTAAAGGTCCAGGAATAGGCATAGAGAAGCAGTCCATCCCAGCTAAGAGGTAAGGTACCCACATCATGTAGCAGGCCTCCCTGGTCTCGAGGAAACTCGAACATATACGGTTTAGAGGAGTCAGAAGAGACAAGCACCACAGATGTCCCAAGGATCTGTGTAGAGTATAGCACATGAAAATGCAGTATGCTGTAGCAAGACCTACATGCTTGCCATAAAAGAAAGTGCTGTCTTGAAGTAGAAGTATGTGCCAGTAACCATATAGTTTTTGTCAGCAATAATGTTCATCTGGCAAAACCATCAGGATCCACATTTGTCTTTTTGGTTTCTGTCATTCTTAACCCAAGATATTAAGATGTTGAAGTATTGACTGGTTCTCACTCATGTGTCATGCCTGCTATGAGCAATTAAACGCCTTGGCATAGTGTTATGCTGTCATCAGAACATGTGGTAGTAATAATAAAAATAATAATAAGTTTATTTATAAAGCGCCTTTCATTTTTCAAGGCGCTGTGCATATTAAAACAGTACAATCAAGCATTAGAATTCAATAGTAAACACAAATAAAACCACAGCAAATTAATAATTTCAGTACAATCAGCCATCCAAAAAGGCCATTTGCCAAAAATAAATTTTCAGATTGCTCTTAAATTCCTCCACAGAGGAGCACTCCCACAACCGGCGGGGTAGAGAATTCCAAATAGTAGGCGCAGCATAGGAAAATGCTCTGCAACCTGATGATTTAAGACCTACTCTTGGAATCTCTAGCAACCCCTCATCGGCCGAGGGGAGCGATTGGCCAGGGCAGTAGGGGACCAGAAGTTCTTTCAGATAGGCTGGACCCTGATCATGAAGGGCTTTAAAAATCAGTAAACTGACTTTAAGGGCGATCCGCCACCATATAGGTAACCAGTGCAGTTCACGCAGCACTGGGGTAATATGACAGGACCTGCTGTCCCAGTCAAAACCCAGGCTGCTGCGTTCTGCACCAGCTGTAGGTGATGGATTTAAACCCCAGAAAGCCCAAAGTACAAGGCGTTGCAGTAGTCCAGACACGAGGACACAAAGGTGTGGACCAACGTTGGTAAAGCGTCAGACGGAACAAGGTGCTTAACTCTGGCAATGTTCCTTAGATGATAAAAGGAAGTCTTGACAACTGCTGACACTTGTGACTGTAGTGTCAGCCTGTCATCCAAGATGACCCCCAGGTTACGCACCCATTCAGAGATCAGAAGTGAAATGCCACCAAGGAAAATTCCTGAGGGCGTACCAACAAACACCCCTCTATCTGACGCCACAGGTCCACAACCAAAACCTCTGTCTTTTCTGAGTTCAACTTCAGCCAACTAGAATCCATCCAATTCTGGATTTCTTCCAGACAGTTGTTAAACACCGAGAGAGCTCCATCCTGATTGGGTGTGAAAGACAGGTATAGCTGGGTATCATCTGCATAGCAGTGACACCTCAACCCATACCGTCTTATAATGTCTCCAAGGGGCAGCATATACACCGCAAAAAACATGGGAGATAGCACTGAACCCTGAGGTATCCCACACAACAAAGAAGCTGGGCTTGAGGAAAAACCCTCAGACACAACTACATAGATACATAGACAGTGTCAGCAGATAAGGGCCTATGGCCCACCCAGTCTGCCCATTTGAGCTTGTAAGTTCAGTTTGTTTTCCTAGAAGTCTGTTGCCCCTTACCCCTGACCTCCAGAATTCCTTTATGTCTATCCCATGCATTCTTAAATCCTGTGATTGTTTCAGCCCCCACCACTTCCTCTGGCAGGGTGTTCCACTTGTCCACCACCCATTCTGTGAAGAAATTCTTCTCATGTTTCCTCTGAATCGTCCTCCTCCAACTTCATCCCATGCCCTCTAGTCCTGGAACATCTTTTTCGCCTAAAAATAGTGTTTTCCTGCACCCTGTCCCTCCCTGTAAGATACTTGTATGTCTCTATCATATCCCCTCTCTCCCTCCTCTCCTCCAGGGAGTACTTGTTCAGTTCCTTCAACCTGTCTTCATAGGACTTGTGATGCAATCCATGCACCATCTTTGTTGCCCTCCTCTGAACCTTCTGTACCCTGTCTATGTCCTTATGTAGGTATGGTCTCCACAACTGTACACTGTACTCCAGGTGGGGCCTCACTAGTGTCTTGTATAGCGGAATTATGACCTCCCTTTTCCTGCTGGTGATGCCCCTGCCTATACATCACAGCATCCTATTTCCTTTACCTGCTGCCTTGTCACACTGTTTCCCTACCTTGAGGTCATCAGAGATGATAACCCCAAGATCCCTTTCCTGCTTGGTGCATGCTATATCCTCACCCCCCAACTGATATATTGTGCCAGGGTTTTTGTGCCCCATATGCATTATCTTGCACTTCTTGCATTGAATTTCAACTGCCAAACCCCTGACCATTCTTCAAGTTTCTGCAGGTCGCTTCTCATTCTGTCTACACCCTCTGGTGTGTCTACTCTGTTACAGAGCTTTGTGTCATCAGCGAACAGTGAAATTCTGCCTTCTAGGTCCTGCAAAATGTCACTGATGAAGATGGTGAATAGGACCAGTCCCAGCACTAATCCCTGTGGTACCCCACTGGTCACTCTTCCCTCTGTGGAGTGACAGCCATTTACCACCACCCTCTGTGTCCTGCCACCCAGCCAGTTACCTACCCACCACATTACCCATATTCCCCAGTTTGTGTAATAGTCTTCTGTGTGGCACAGTGTCAAAGGCCTTGCTGAAGTCCAGATAGGCCATGTCCACTGCCTTCCCCTGACCCACCTCCCTAGTCACCCAGTCAAAAAATTCAACGAGGTTGGTCTGACATGGCCTCCCCTTGGTGAAACCATGCTGCCTTGGGTCCTGTAGTCCATTGACAACCAGATGTTCCACCAATCTCTCCTTCAGTAGTGCTTCCATGATCTTCCCCACTACCGAGATGAGGCTGACTGGTCTGTAGTTCCCTGCTTCCTCTTTGTTCCCACTTTTGTATAAGGGGACTACATCTGCTGTCCTCCAGTCTTTGGGTACCTCCCTGTTTCCAGTGATCGGCTAAACAGGATAGCCAGAGGTTCAGTCACCACCTCTCTTAGTTCTTTAAGGACCTTGGGGTTGCCCATCTGGCCCCATTGCTTTATCAACTCTTATTACTTCCAGTTCCTTCAGGACCCTTTGTCGTAGTAAGGGACTTGTATCCATTCTGCACCATTCTCACCCCTTGTACTCCCTTCAGACCCATTACCTCCTCTTCCTCAGTAAAGACTGAGCAAAATACCTGTTCAATATGTCAGCTTTACTGTTGTCATCCTCCACGTGGCCCCATCCTCCCCTTCAGTCTCACTATCCTCCCTTTGTCTTTCTTTTTCACTTATGTACCTGTAAAGGTTTTGTCCCTCTACCTACTGATTTTTGCAATGTGCTCTTCTGTCTGAGCTTTGGCTTCCCTTACTGACCTCCCTGCCTCCCTTGCTTCTCCTGGTACTTCTCCCTATCCCTTCTGCCTGTGTCTTTTTGTATTGCTTGAATGCAATCTTTTGGCTTTCACTTTTTTGCTACCTCTTTGAAAACCATAATGGTCTCCTCTTCCTTTTCCTCTTGCTAACCTGCTTAATGCATAATTCTGTTGTTCTTGTAATCCCATTTTAAATACTGCCCACTGTTCCTCAACCCTGATTCCTGTCCCATTCCCTTATGCCTCTTTCAAGTATCTCCCCATTTTCCCAAAGTCTGCCCCTAAAATCCAGGATACGTGTTTTTTGTGGTTTGGTTCTGCTCTTTCTGTGATTTCAAACCACAATGACTGGTGGTCACTGTTTCCAGGTGCTCCCCCACTGTTACCCCATCACACTGTCCCTGTTTGTGAGCACAAGGTCCAGTATTGCCTTCTGCTGAGTTGGTTCCATGACCAGTTGCTTGAGGAAGGCACCCTGAAGGAGTCCAGGATAAATCTGCTCTAGTTGATGCTGCTGCTGGATGCTCCAGTCCACGTCTGGAATATTGAAGTCTCCAACCAGTACTACCTCGCCCTTGTCTGCCATCCTTTGGATGGCTAGCATCAACTCCTATCTGTTTCTTCCTCCTGGGCTGGTGGTCTACAGACCACACCTGTCGGGATGGCTGTCCCCATGTTCCTTTCCAGCTTAACCCACAGTATCTCTCCCCATTTTGTTCCTCCTGGATCTCTGTGGCCCTTATGTCATTTTTCACATACAATGCCACTCCTCCTCCTTCCTGCCTGCTCTGTCTCTTCTGAATATGTTGTAGTGGTATGGCCATCTCCCAATCGTGGTTATCATTACACCAGGTTTCAGTGATGGCCACAATGTCCAGGTCTGACTGCACCATGACAGCCTCCAGATCTTCCATCTTGTTGCTAAGGCTCCTGGCATTTGCACATGGCTTTCCATGATTTGACCTCCTAGACTGTTTCACTGTTCTACCAGCCCCTTTCTTGGTTGTCATTTATCCCTGGTTCTCCTTGCTGTTTGCCCTTCTGCTGAATTTTGCCCCTTTTCTGCTTATCCACCTCTTGGGCACTAATCTCCATCTTTTGTACACTGCTTTGCAGAGATAGCCACTCCTCTGGTTCACTGGTTCCACTGCTAGCTGTGGGGGGTGAGCAAGTAGGTACCCTCCTTGCTGGCCTGCCATCCCCCTTTGCTAGTTTAAATGCTTGTCAAACTCTTTGTGATCTCCCAGTGAGAAATGAGGTGAACCATTGAAGAATGATTCCCGATATTCTACAGATCTGCCTCAGGCATGCTATCAACACCAAGTGATCCACAGTGTCAAAAGCTGATGAGAGGTCAAGGAGAACCAGAATGGAACATCTCTTCTGATCTCTTGCCCTCAGAAGATCATTAAGCACCTGAACCAGCGCAGTCTCGGTGCTATGTCTTTTTCGAAAACTGGATTGGAAGGATTCATAGATGCCATGAATGGTTAAATGGTCTTCCATCTGGGCCACCACTACCTTCTCAATCACCTTCTCAATAAAGGGAAGGTTTGAGGTAGGTCTGTAGTTTGTGAAACAGTCTGGATCCAAGTAAGCTTTCTTCAAGAGAGGTGTCACCACTGACTCTTTCAGGGAGCTAGGGAACTCACCCGACTCCAAGGAGCACCAGACTATTTGCACAAGGACTGGACTGATGATATAATTACAACCCAAAATTAGGGGGGGTCAGGCCAGGATCCAAACTACAGCTTGTGGAATGCACAATATGGATAATCTTCATGATATCCACGAAATCAGGTCGACTGAAGGAACTCCAAGAAAATTGAGGTACTGTGAACTCACACTGTTCAACAGCATCACCCTTAGAGATTGCTGGATGCAAATCCACCCTGATGTCGGCCACCTTAGTTGCAAAGAAACGAGCAAGCTCCTTGCACTCTAATTGCAAAAAGGTTTTTCGAACTTGCAGACAGGCTGGGTTGCACAGTCTAATTACAGTTCGAAACAGCTGAGCCGGTCGATTCCGAGCAACTGCAGTCTCCCTGGACAGGAATTATGCCTTCTTACGGGTGATTGCAGATTGATAGACAGAATAATGTTCCATCAATCTAAGGTGGTCGACTTCAAGGGTAGACTTGTGCCAGCACTGCTCTAACCTTCACCCCTCTCTCTGCATCTCCCTCAATGTCCCATCAAACCAAGGGGACTTGGGGTGAAGGGATAGGAGGCACACACAAACAGGAGCAATATAATCCAGAGCCACTGTAACAGCCACATTTTAGGCCGACACCAGGGTCTCTGGATTACTGCTCGCCAACATGGTGGACAACAGGTCAAGGACCACCGCAAGGCCTTGGGAGGTAATATCCCGTAAAGGGTGGTACCTAACCATCTCCACGGGGTAGTCCTTCTCAGGGGGGTGCAAACACTGAACCTCACGGAGTAGTGATCAGACCATATGACTGGTTCCACCCCCAAGTCGAATGCATCAATCCCCAGGAGAAAGACTAAGTCCAGAGAGTGTCCAGATTTATGGGTAGCAGTGGAAACTACTGTACCTGTTTAAGGCCCAAAGAAGTCATTAATTAGAGGAAGTGATTACCAAATTGCGAAAGTTCATCGTTGACCCGGGCATTGAAGTATCCCAGAACCATCAGTCTGGGCAATTCAAACGACATGTCGACGATGAAGTTTGCTACTTCCTGTAGGAAATGTTTCCCATCCCTGGGTGGATGGTAGATGAGTATGATTCAAACACCTACACTTGCTACTACTGTACACTCAAAGGACTCAGTCTCTCCCACTACTACACTCATGAGGCCCAGTTCAGTCTTAAAACGACCGCAACCCCCCCGCCCCTGTGGTCCAATCTCGGGCAGTGTGTCACTGAGTACCCAGCCAGAGTCATGGCCTCCAACATAGGGCCTGGATTTTCATCCAGCCAGATCTCAGTGATGCAAGCCAAGTCCACTGAGCCAAGATTGGCAATAATGCCAGTCTTATTTCTGATGGACCTGGCATTGCATAACACCGCCCGAGTTGGAAGAACCTCAGAGGCTGTCTGGCCCATCTGCCTACTGAATTCAGTAGTGCCCTTGGGTATGGGCACCAGACATGGTAAGCCATGATCTGGATTCCATTTCTCCCCAGGGCGCCTTCTGGATCAAACTACCCCAATCTGTGACCCCTAGTCCATCCTCCCTGTTAGCAGTCCCTCCCTTCCATCTCCTCACAGAACAATTCTACAGTGCTGATATGTGTCATATTGGAGAGGGGGAGAATAAAAAGGGAGGAGGGCGTGAAAAGAGGAGGATGAATAGCGCAACACCGTGGGGACTGGGGGCCAACACATGCCGCTACTAAACAATTAAAACCAAGATCAATAAACCCACCAAACACACCACAATAATCAAACTTAGCAGAATAAAATAAATATCCCACCCCAACATAAGACAAATCAAATACATTTAAAACTTAATCAAAATATATAAACAAATAAAAAAGCCAACCCCACCCTGAAGAAAATCAAATCTGGACTAAGAAAGAAGACTCAAAAATAAAATAAAAATATAAATATAAGTATAAGGGTTCTCTCACCACCCCAGCTTAAACAAAAATTAAATAATACAAAATGATTTACCCCCCCAGCTCTCTCTCATAGCCAGAGGAAAGAAAAAGATACTTTAGCACTCTCACTACAAAGTATAGATGTTATTCTTAACAAATCATAACAATCTTTAGAACTTTAAACAAAATAAATAACACATCCCTTCCCCCCAATCCTCTCACAGCCAGGGATTGAAGGGAACACTCAAACTTAAATAAATGGACACAAGGGCCTTTCACACCTCATTGTCCAAATAAAAATAAGAAGTCCTCAGTTCGCCAGGCACAAAATAATTTTGTTTGCAGGTTTGAAAATCAACACAGGCAAGTCAATTGTCCACAAGACTCAGGAGGTATCCAGGATCTGGATCAAGCAAGTCCATACCATATCCACAGTTGAAAAAGGCCCCTCACTCCCAACTGGGCAAACACCACAAGAAATAAAGTGATCTAATAAAACGCCCAGAAACAGGCTACATTTGTGGCCCAACCTGGGAGTCTTGGGGAGCACAGAGCCCCAGCCAACTCCTTGACCAAGAGATCCCGGTACCCCCTTCAGATCACAAATCAAGCAGAGAGCCAGTGGGAGATCGTGCCTCAGACCAGTTTAAAAAAATTTAACAAATCCCTCTCACTCCTGTTTCCAGGGCCACGATTTTAGCCTTAAATTCCCTTTGTCAAACGACCATCGTCCAGTTTCAATTACAGTCCAACTCAACAAGAAAGCAAGGGTAATCACTCCAGTTTGCTTCCGTATCCAGTTAAAGTCCCGAACAGGCACTAAGACAAAATAACATCATGGCCCGGGGAATCATAATGGACGGCAACCAACAGTCTCTCAGTCACGGTGTAAGGAAGACCTCAACTCCACTCCACGCCTGTTTAACATCCATTTCGGGCAGCAGAACACAAATCACCAGGATTTCCTTCTCTTTGTCCCGATAAGTCCTATGGCAAGTGATGACCCGCAAAAACTTAGTCGCTGGGCTGAAAACCCCTCAAACCACTCCACACCCGTTCCACACCCATTCCATATCCAATTCAGACGGCAGAGCACTAAACCCAGGACACCAACTATAGCACTTTCCTCATCTGGGCTCCAAAGTTATCAAAAGACTCCACCAGTGCAGTTTTACAGCAATACAAAAAAAAAAAAAACACAAAATAAGACTGCAAAAAAACCCAAAAAACGTCAGATACGATAATTACGATTTAAAAACCTCAAACTATAAGTTAAAAACTTCACAAACGGCAGCACGCTCAGCCCAGCAGCCATTTTCAACCATCCTAAAACATCTACAGCATGAGTGTAGCATGCACACTCAACAGGTAACCTCAGTGGAATGAATTTTGAACAATTGCAAGTAGAGGCGGGCGAAGTGGCCAAAATCTGGTGGAGCAATTCGAGTATTGAAGTGGAATCTGTGGAGTAACCTGCAATGCGAAACAAAGTACTCCTCCTTCCAATCTTTATCTCCAAGTGCATTGGAAGCACTGACTTTGCATTACTGTACCTTTCCCCAACCACTTCTACTCCAATTTTAATGTGAAGTACATTGATTTCAATTTGCATTGCTTCACCTTGTTTGTGAGCTCTAAGATGAATTTTGCAGTGATTCATGGATTGCAGGTCACATGGGCTCTAGATTGTTCTGCACAGCCTAAATTCTGTGTAGTGTGTGTGTAGTGGTAGCTGGAGACAGTTTGCTCTCAGAGCTCTGAGATTCAAACCCTCTAAAAAACATTCAAAAAGCCTTTTTGAGCTATTGTTTTTTCTCAAAATTTAGTACATCGATTGTAGGAAACCCTCCTGTGCTCATATCATTGAGTGTTTATTGTTTTTGTGTAGATTTTGAATGTTAATTTAGAACATTCAGTCTGTTTACTGACAGGCACTGCTGAAGTGTGCTTAGGGGGAGGGGCGTATCTGTGGTGGGGGTCAATTAACTGGGAGAAAGGCAGTCTTTCTGTTTTTGTTATATTTTTGTTGTACTGTATAACTCTTCATGTACACACATTTATATTTTCAGTAATTTTTTGCTTTTTTTAGTGATTGTTGTGGTGTAGTGCGTAATTTCAGTTTGTTTAAAAGATTTGGCTGTATTACTGAAGTTTTCAATTTGCTGCTCATTACCTGTAGTGTGTGTGCGAGTGTGTGTGCAATGCGTGCCATCAAATCAGACACATTTTATTGTGCCACACAGTAATTGCAGCACTGTGAACCTGTTATCTGTCTGCATTATTTTGTACTGCTTTGTGGTATTTTGGTAGAAGACTGTTATTACAGTGCACTGCCACCCCAGTTTTGGATTTGTGAGCACTGGTTAAGGTGTTGTTGTGCCTTTGCATTTGCATCTCTTGAGTGCACAGCACAATCTTAATTTGTCTGTGCGTTTGCATCTGTTTAGTGCCCAGTCCCCATCTGCAAGCCACAGTTGTTGTTTTTTGGCTTCCCATCTACTCCAAACTAAAAGTTCATAAATCTAAATTTATTCAGAATTTTCTTGGTGATCCCCAAGAATGCCTACAAAGAGACGTGCAAGCAAAGTTGTTTCTGGTCATAGCACTGCTGCCAGTGGCAAGATTGGACGTGGGCGTGGTAGTACACAGAAGTGCATAGCTGATGTTAGTAAAGTGATTTCTCCATCAATGTTTTTTACAGCTCAATCTGTTGCTTCAATGATTGTTGGAGGAGATGATGTTGTCCCCACTAGCGGTGCTAGTGCAGTTGCTACTGGCATGAGTATGTCTCAAGTTCCACTTCTGACCAGTTAACCATTTTAGAAAATACAGTTGAGTCTAAAGCTGTGACTGACAGTGTAGGTGATGTCATACTCTCCAACATCCCCATGGTAGTTGAACATGATTTTGATCCTGACAATGATGACTCAATGTCACAAAACACCGCTGTTGAGGTCATGCCTTTGCCATCCAATGATTCAAAGTGTGGCTCAAAAATATCAGGTGATGATAATGATGCAGTGGTTGGAACATGTTCTCCACAGGACAGCATCCAAGCTCAAATTGTGGATGTGGATGATGAATATGAGGATGATGTCAGTGACCCCTGTTGGGAACTGGAGAAAAAGAAAGTCAAGGTGTCTGTGTCTGGTTCTGTTGGTGTTAAAGCCCCCCTCTTCAAAAAAGTTGTGATGCAGAGGTTTCTGTTGATGATGATGACCCAGTAATAATCATAGGTAGTTGCAGTGGTAAGTCAGATCCAAGCGTGTCCAGCAAGAGAAATCATGTAGTACACTTCCCATTTCAGTGGTTAAATAAACAGAGTCCAATACGCAGCATCAGGGACATGTTAAAAGTGGGGGATCAAAATCCCTTGTTTGGGATTTTTTTGTCAAAGATGCAAATGATGACTCAGTTGCAATCTGCCAGGTTTGCCATGTGTGTGTGAGTCGAGGTAAAAAGGGGAGTCATCTGGGCATGTGGGGCCAGCATACACATCTTAACAACAGGCACATGGCACTGTGGATTCAGCACCAGAGGGCAGCTAATGCCTTAGTGGGGCGTTCACCCTCATTATCAACCTTACTGAGCATGATAGCCCTTCTGTGAGTGTAAGACCTAGTAGCAATGTCTGTAGTAGCATTGAAATAATACCAGAGGACTACTACAGGCATGGTGAGGAGGAGGATTATGATTTAGAAATATTGTCAAGTGGTGGTCAGAGTAGCAGCAGTGGTGGTGGTCTATGCAATATGTCTAGTGCAAGTGGTACCCATGTGCTTAAAATGGGGGAAAATAACTTAATTTGTGGACTTGTCTCCTGTGCACCCCTCTTCATCACATGTCCAAACCACCCCACCCCGGCCATTCGCAGAGAAGAGCCATTTGGCACACCCCATGCAAAATGTGTAACAGCAAGTCAGCCCATGTTGCAGAGCATTTTTGCCCATAACCTGAAGTACCCACCCAATCATGCAATGTCATGTGAACTTAATACTGCTGTAGCTG
This sequence comes from Neoceratodus forsteri, assembly GCA_016271365.2. Taxonomy (NCBI): domain Eukaryota; kingdom Metazoa; phylum Chordata; order Ceratodontiformes; family Ceratodontidae; genus Neoceratodus; species Neoceratodus forsteri. Next base: position 785,222,511 of record CM028137.1, read on the forward strand.
AAATGTTGGCAATTGATCTTTTGCCCTTCTCCTTCATGGAGAATTCAGGATTCCAGTGGTTTGCGGCATGCACCTGTCCAAAATGGAAAGTCCCAAACAGGACATACTTTTCCACCCGTGCTATCCCTGAGTTATACCAGACTGTGGTGGTAGACTCAGTAAGACATGCCCTTCAACATTTCTCCTCGCCATTCATCCGTTTAAGTATGGATACATGGACAAGTGGCAAAATGTTGGGGAGTTTATATTTGTGTATTACTGCACATTGGGCACAGGTGCCAGGGGTTGTTTGTGCTGGTGGTAATGGGAGTAATCAGTGTAGTAAGGCAGACTCTCATGGTAGCAACTTTCCAGGAATTCAGCAGCATGCAATGCTTGTAATACGCAGTGTGGCCTGTTCCCACACTAGTGAAAATATGCTGGACTTGCTACTGACTGAAATTGACTAGTGGCTGGACCCCCTGTCCCTGAGAGCTGGGTTTATAGCAAATGACAATTACTCCAATGTGGTTAAATGCATCATGAATAGTGGCTTTGTTTGGGTTCCATGCATGGCCCACTGTTTAAATCTGGTGGCCCAGGAATTTCTGCAGCACCCTGATATCAAGGAAATGTTGACAGTTGCATGCCATATATATTTGCACTTTCATGCTCTGCAAAGGACCGTGACCAACTTCAGCAGCTACAGATCCAAAACAGCATCCTGCAACACCACCTCAAACTGGAAGTTATCATGTAGTGAAACTCAACTTTATACATGGCAGAGAGACTGTATGAACAATACAAAGCAGTCTCCAAATATCTCATAATACACACTAGCCATGACACTTCTGGGGCCTCCATGTCGCTCACAACCGAACAGTGGCACCTCATGGACTCTGTTATAACAATTTTGAGGCCCTTTGAACATGCCACACAGGCAGTGAGTGGCAAGTCTGCTTCCATCAGCCAATCAGTTCCACTGCTGCGGGTGCTGAGGAAGACATTGTTGAATCTACAGCATAACCTTGATGGTTCCGGAGACTGTGCCAGCAGTGTTACTGAAACACATGCTGACAGTATTCCCACAACTGGCACATCTTGAGCATTCAGCAAAGTGGTGACTTCACAATAGCAACAATGCTGGACCCATGATACAAACGTGGAATTGCGTCACTACTGGAGGGAGGGCCTGAGCAGGTTAAAAATGCCAGTGGGCAACTGGTGCACTTGGTTCATGGGACACAGAAGTCACATGGTAAGGTCAGCAAACCTCAGCAGCATAACAAGGCTGAAGATCAGTTTGGAGTAGTGCCAAGCACATCCTGTAAGGCGGTTGTGGTTCCAGGTAGTCTGTTATCAAAATTATTGCCATTAACCAACTTTAGGGTGCTTTGTGCCAAGTTGGGATTTGTGACATCAATGAATCCGGAGGACAGGATGATGAGTTAGCCACCAGACTTCATGCAGCACAGCGAATGGTTGACTCATATTTGGCTGAAAACAGGCATCTGTCAGTAATTGATCCTCTTTTATACTGGAGTGGAAAGGTCAGTGAATGGCCAGAGCTGACCTCAGTAGCACTGAAGTACCTGACCTGCCCACCATACAGTGTAAGTGTCAAGAGGATATTCAGTTCTGTGGGGGCAATAGTTCAGGACCATTGTACAAACCTCTCTCCTTCAAATGTCAGCATGCTGACATTCAATAAAAATGAATCAGGGGCACATACCAGCTTGAACTGCAACCTCTGTATTCATACCCCATCACGGTCATGGTTGTGGTGATGTGGGAGAAGCAGACCATCCTGGTGGCAACATGAAATGGTCTACCATTGAGGTAGATGATGAAATCATGGAGGAAACATTCCCTAGTGGGCACAATTTAGACATTGATGACTGCGAGGGCAGCTTCTTGTATGATGATGCTGAGGAGGTTGATGTTGGTGGGTTTTAAGTTTACTGGTTGAAAGGTTGTCACATTTTTTCAGTGGTACATGTTTTGTTTTTTATAATGTAAAATCAGTGTTCCACCCTGAATGAGTCTCATTCCATAATTTCATACTGGGAATTTGGCACAAGTAAATTCACAATCCTTCTATTTTACCTTTCCCACCTTGGTATTATTTCTGATTAGACTTAACAGAACGTATGCTGCTGTCATTAGCAAACATAGTCAGCCTCTTAAACACAACTCCCCATTTGTAGTACTAGGTGTTAGCCACTTAAAACCTGCTGATTATAGATATCTACCTCCTGACTGAGAGTGAAATACTATAACACAATACACATCTTATCCAGCCACCCACCCAGGTGTGTCCGATAGTGAAAGGGAATGTGTTGCAGCTGTTCCCATGACCATCACCAGTAACCTCATACAGCCAAAGCCACCAGATAGAGAGAGGGAATGCCATCATGTACCCATGACCATCACCAGTAAAACACAGTCAGCCAAAGCCACCAGATAGTGAGTGGGAATGTCATCATGTACCCATGACCACCACCACCAGTAAACCGCAGTCACCCAAAGCCACCAGATAGTGAGTGGGAATGTCATCATGTACCCATGACCACCACCAGTAAACTGCAGTCACCCAAAGCCACCAGATAGTGAGTGGGAATGTCATCATGTGCCCATGACCATCACCAGTAAACCACAGTCAGCCAAATACACCAGCTACTATCTCAGTGAGAGGGAATGTGATTATTTTCCATCCTGTGCCCTGCCCATGCCATGGCAGATGGACACCGCGTCCAGCAGCCACAGCTGCAAGTCTTCTTACTATCAATACTTTACAGTGAGTATGTGTACAAATTTGTCATACCATTGAAGTTCCTTGAGCTGTGTTATGCTTCCTGTTGCATTTCTGAGATGCACTTGAGAAATACATATGGTCAACTTATTTTCTTTTTTTACAGGTTAACAGTTTAAAGCACTCTCCTGGACCAGAGGACTGTAGTACTGCAGTACTGTCTACAACCACCCATAGGATAGCCATTTCCGGGAAGTATATCAATTTTATTTCATTAGGTCTTTTTTGTAGTTCATTTTTTCAAGAGTTGTAAATCATAGAAAGTAGGTAACATGTACGTCACATAATAAATTTTTCATGCACATCAGGCACTGTATTGCTGCAGCAGGCCATGGCTGTGTTGAACAAAGTTTTACCCAGGTCGTGACAAAATGTCTTTTAAGATGTAACTTAAATTAAGACATTGGAACAGTGCATGGGTTACACGTACTAAATTTGTGATTTGGTCTTGGTGTGGCTTACTAAGAGCTTGGTATCTGTTAAGCTGGATATATAACAGACAGTAACAGCCACACTTTGAACAGAATGTGTTACTGCAATGAAGTACTAATAATTTCTTGTTCATCTGTTTTTGCAAGAAACATTTCAGTTCTGTGTGCTGTCATTGGTGCTTTTTCCAACTAAGAAGTTCAGCATCACACCCACAACTAGTATGAATCCCGACCATCAGGGCTGGACTGGAGGATACACAGAAAACCTGTGAAGAATTCACAAAAAAATAAACCATTAATGAAACTTGCTTCCAAATGATAACCCCCACCAACCCATCCCCCCACCTCTCCCCACAAAAAAATAATTATCTTGCCTGGCTTGACAGTATTCTAATTCCAAAATTCCTCATCAAGTCAAAAAATGTGCACCCCAAGTTCGACTATATGATGACCTGTGATACATATATATATATATATATATATATATATATATATATATATATATGTATATGTGTATATATATATATATATATATATATATATATGCATGTAATATATGGACATGGTCAAATAATACCATCCTGTCCCATACAAAAAAATCCCAGTAATACAACACTGCCCAAAGTGATAATACCTTTGTTCCTTCCTGATAATACTATCGTTCAGAGCTGATAATACTATAGTGTCAGCTCTCAACGATAGTATAGTATTATCACTAAAATCACAGAGCACATGTCCAGATCTTCCTGCCAACAAACCCAGTTGCCATGGTCACACGTCCCTTCCTGCACAACCGTACCGACAGTGTGCATCTCCATTGTCAGCTTTTCTCTAGTAGGCAGGCACAACAGCATGACAAACATGGTGTCTTTTTTCTCTTGCTTAGCCAGAAGAATCTGTTCAGTTTGTCATTTCATTTTTTATTATTTTGAACAAATAATGGACTATGTCACTCATCCTGCATTTGCCAAACAACAAAAAACCTGAAAGGCAGGACTGTCTACAAAATTAAAAGAAACAAAATTTTATTTGAAACAAGTGATGGGACACTCGTTAGTGCTGCGGGCAGTTCAGAGACAGCGTGTGCTCAGTGCGGTGGGCAGCCAGTCCATTTCACAAAATGCACATGAAAAGAAGGAATGTTCGCAATGGGGTCCATATATTACAAAAAATAAATAAAGGAGTATGTATTATAAGGCAGTCAGACCAACTCGAGGTTTTGGGGACTTTGGGAGCCTCTCAAGCTTTGCCCTTGAGGTTCCAAGTCCCCAAAACCTCTCGATGGTCTTACTGCCTTATAATACATAGTCCTCTATCTATTATTTTATATATATATATATATATATAAAATGTGTTTATATAAAAACATTTAAATTTAGGTTCTGTGGAAAACCATGATGGTGCCAGGTACATTAACTTACCAAGAGTAGCATGAGTGTACACACACATAGGGCATCCTTCCTGTTTGGGTCAGTGCCGCAGACTTTGGGTAACCAACAGCATCATCACATCATCATGGTTAACTCAATGGTCATCTTTTGCTATCACATCATTTGGCAAGACACTGTGCATCAGCCCAGTCAGTGTAAGAAGCATTACATGAAATTCCAACAGCAGCAGCAGGTGACATAGTTATTGTTGGAGAGTGTTCACGCACGAATGAGTGCAGCACAGATTCATGGAGACTTTTCATCACACTTCATGATCTCATAATTTTTTTCAATATGTGGAGTCTGGAATTTTCATCACATTTATACAGCACCATTTCTTTGGTCCACTATAATGGGGACTATGTGCATGCATAATTTAGTGCATCAAGAAAGACCACAGACTTTTCAGCACATAAAGCTTCCATCATTATTCAATATGTGTAGTCTTGAATTTTCTGCACACAAGACAGCAACATTTTGAGGGTGCACAATTATGAGGACTGTGTGCATGCATAATTTAGTGCATCAAGAAAGACTGCAGACTTTTCAGCACATAATGCTTCATCATTTCTCAATATGTGTAGTCTTGAATTTTCTGGTCATAAGACAGCTGCATTTTGGGGTTGCACAATTATGGGGACTGGATGTATGCATGAATGAGTGTAGCATGAATTAATTGAGACTTTTCATTCCATTTTATGCTCTCATTTCTATTCATCTGGAGTCAGGAATATTCTGGACATAAGACAGCATCCCAAGATTTGTATGACTGCTGGCCAAAAACATCCTACAGGATATAAGATGGTGTACTTTCTTTTCTTGTTATATTCCAACTTAATGATCTCTGTTTCCAAAAAGAAAATATTTTAGTGGTCTCAGAAATGTTTTCTTTCTGTCTAGGTGTGTACGTGTTTGGAAAAGCAGGAGTGAGCAGTGCAATAATCTGCTAAACAGCACGTGTGCACTGTCAGCTGCACACTGTCAGCCCCCTGAAAACATATGATAGTTGACTTGTTCCACTGTTGATGGTGTAAAGAATATATAACGTATATTTTATTTGTACCATCATCAACAGCAGACCAAGTCATATATGTTTTCAGGGAGCTCGTTGGGAAGTGGCAACCAGACAGTGCACACACATCGTTTAGCAGATTATGGCACTGCTCACTTCTGCTTTTCAACAAACAAACTACGACAGAAAGGAAACATTACTGACACCCAAAAAAGATTTAATGGTAAACATACATTATTAAGTAGGAATATAATGAGGGCAAGGACACCAGTTTTGTACTTAATTTTATTTCAGCTGTTTTTGGGCGTGGTTCTTACCATTTTTGGGAGGTAAATAAGGTTATGCAAAAGAAAGATGGAACACACACTTAACATTATACACATAACAGTGCACAATGGGGGGGGGAACTAACAGCAACAAAAATGGACAGTGACCTGTGTCAGATGACCTAAAGGTATGCAAGAAATGTGAGAAGGCAGTAAGGAGGACTTGGGGTACACTGGGATGCATTGTGAGTCATCACATTAAAATGAAGTTCAAAAATGGAAGTTCTTATCCCTATATATATTTGGTAAGACCTCATCTTAGGTACAGCGTGCAGTGATGAGAGCATATCCCTGCAAAGGTATACACAGGATGGAGGCTGTACAAAGGAGGGCAACTAAAATGTTGCAGGATATGGACACGGAGACAGACAAAGGGACACTAAAGGACATTAAGTATAACCACAAAGGAAGGGGGGGGGACATGATAGAAACTATGACATACCGAAAGGGAATAATCAACATACAAGAGGGTAGCATTATACAGAAAAAAAGATATGCACAAAGCAGGGGGCCAAAATTTGAAAACGGATGGGTGATTGATCAGGATTTAGGGGCAACACCAGAAAGTAATATTTCATGGAGATGGTGGTGGGTGCAAGGATTCAGGAAGGACAAACATTTTAAACAAAACTAGGGATCAACGCTCTGGTTGGAGAGCAGCCGTTGGAGCATTGCCATTATCTGGAGCTGATGACCCTCCATTCGCTCCAATTGCTGCTCCATACTACCCAGACGGTGGTCAACCGCACCCATCTCACTCCACAACAGGCCCAAATCAGCCTGTGTGGCAGTAAGTTGGGCTGGGTTACCACCATTGTCTACCACTGCTGCAAGTTGTGGTGGCGGTGGGGGTGTAGCAGCCGAATCACCACTTGAAATCCCCTGCTTAACACCATGTCGTGCGGGTGCAGGTGCATGATGTGCCACAATATCTTGGCCAGAAGGGCCAGCAGGTGCATCATGCACAACTTCTGCCACCTTGGCATCCCACACTGCTTTGTGATGGTTTAGCATGTGGGTGCGCTGCTCTCCTGTTCCAAGGTGACTGCCCCTAGGGCCATGGCTCACCAGGTCATCACATATGACACATTTTGCTACAGTGCTGTCCCCAGGCAGTGTAGCAAAAAACTCCCAGACCAGAGAGCTGCAGGGAGGACCAAGTACAGGGAGGAGGGACTCCAGGTGTTGCTGCCACCTGCTGCTGCCCAACTGGGGATGGGGGGGCTGAAACATGTGGCTGTGGTACCACTAGTGCAGGGGCCATAGCAGGTGGTGGTAGCACGGGGGGGGCCACTGCTACGTGCCATATCCAGGGGTGATGCTGCCATCACTCAACTACCTGCTTCAGCTGGGGGACCTCCACGGATGGTGCTGTGGTTTAATGGGAGCACACCACCACGGCTGCGGACTCCGAAGCAATCTCTCACTGCACTGTGCCTAAACCCACCTCCTCCTCGATCACCCTCCATTATCTTTATTTAGTCTTTCTCTCTCTATCTCTCTCTCACACACACAAATGTATGCACACACACACACACAGAAAAAAATTCACAAGTAACAAAAGCTACACCCAAGCTACAATAACCTTTCACACTCCCCCCCAAAAAACAGCAAATTCACACACAAATTCAACTTTTAGATCTGCTTTTTCAGCTCTCAGCTTTCACCAGCTCAGCTAGCTCTTGCTCCTGCAAGGCAAAAGTGAAACTGTTTCACTTCCTTGCATGATTCACTTCCTGCTGCAGCCTGAAGGGAAGCATGTGACCTGCAGACTGTGAGACTGTGTGAGCCATGTGATCTGTGGTCCATTTTTCACTCACTCCACCTTATTTTACTGCAACACGGAATAAGACAAAGTGATGGAAGGTGAAGTATATTCAAAAAGGCAAAATTCCACCTTTTTGAATGCACTTCACATAACGATCCATGATGTGGAGTGCGGGACTTCGCATCCACTCTGCAGGCAGAATAATATTTTGCCGCATCTCTAATTGCAAGTAGTGACCATCCTTAATTACATGAGTCATTAATTATAACATTAGCTGCAAAAGTGGTTTTAACAATGTCTGAGAAACCTTAAATACACTACATATGATTCTTAGGATATCCAGAAATGCACTTTTTAGTATAAACTATAAGATAGACTTGCTTGCCAGCTCACAAATACTGCTGCTTTACTTTTCAGGGAGCTTAATGAGCTCTGCCCTCAGGAAGAAAACTCAAAACAAGGGATCCAGTACCAAAATGAGAGAATAATCCCCCAAGTGTCTGTTTCACTGAGTAAAATGCTATGAACTGGAGACCATATATTAAAGTTGAAACGTTAACTACATCATATCCCATAACGAGAGCAACATGCCTAACAACAATATAGAAAATTTTTATGTTGCAAATATTCCCTGCAGTTCTGCCATTTACTCCACCAATCCCGCCCCGATGTTAGGTAATAGTCCATCAATTTGGTAAGGCAGATTAGGGGAAGTATCCAACACAAATGTACAAGGGCTCATGGGAGGAAACAGAAATTCCTTTGGTAAAACTCAGTCTGAATTGGAGGTTCAGAGTGTACTTTGACATTAAATAATTTGGGCAGTAGCAACCTCTGCAGAAGAATATCCCACATGCCACCTCCTCCATACATCAGCACAAGTCTAAGTTGGAGAGTCCAGGCTTGCACGCTCCTTCCCAGCTACAACTAGAATGTAGAAAAAGAACCATAGATTACCAAGCAGGGGTCATCTCATAGTCCATAGTTGGGCAAATATATAGACTATTTGTGGAGGAATGAGGGCAGTTAGATATGTCAGGGAGAGTTTGCAGCTAATCTCAAAGGACGAGACCAGAAGAGAGAGTAGCTGGGGAAAGAACATACAGAAAGCAGCCTCACCCATCATATTCAGATACCTGCATCCTGTCTGTTTGCATGCAAGTCTCTTGCTTCCCTAAGATGCTGTAGTATCTTTCTTATGTCCTGTATTGTAGCTGGGGCTGCCTTTTTACTAGTGATTTTGTGATTATGAAGGTGGCTTCATTTCCAAACCAAACACTGTGAGCAAGGTACTGTAGCTGAGAGGGAGGTTCTGCTATCTGGACTGACCATCCCCGTTTCTCCAAAGCCTGCATAGCTTCTTCAGGTGTAATGTACAAGATCATGACAGACTCCCCCCAAAAACTTAATTTTACTGGAGAAGGGGTCTGAAAGGATATATGATGGGTCTTGAGAGTGCAGAGAATGCCAGCTTATGCCAACTGGCACTTCAGAATGTCTAGAGGGTAATCTTAGTCAAACAAGCATTTGTCAATGCCGAATGTTGTCACGCTGGCATTGGCTTTGGCAGTGCAGTGCAGAAACACATTTTTGGCAGGATGTGAAAAATGACAGCTGTACTGTTCATAAGGAGGTGTAAAAAAATGGCAATGGTGAAAATGTGGCATGTAAGTATTGCAAATTTGCAAAGTTACAAGGGTGCCTGGGAAATGCGCAATGCACACTTGTAACACAGTCATTTTATGGACTTTCGGCACCACATTTTCAACATAGGCATTTTAGCACCTTTGCTCATGTACAGTGTCACTGTCATTTCCTCAAACTGTCCCAAAAAGTGATTTCGCACAGCGATCATGCTATTCTGCGCCGGATGTGCGAAAACACATTTCGGGCAGGATATGTAAAATGACAGCTGTATTGTTCATCAAGAGGTGTGGAAAAATGCCAATGGTGAAAATCCAGAGTGAAAATATTACAAATGCACAACGTTACAAGCATGCATGCAAACTGCACAACGCACGCTTGTAACACAGTCATTTTATGGAGTATCATCACCAAATTTTCAACACAGGCATTTTAGGACCTCTGCTCATGAACAGTGTCACTGTCATTTTTGTAATCTGCTCCAAACACTGATTTCTCATAGCAACCACGTTATTGTACGCTGGAAGTGCGGAAACACATTTCAGCCAGGGTGTGAAAAATGACAGCTGTACTGTTCACAAGGAGGTGTAGAAAAATTACAATGTTGAAAATCTGGCATGAAAATATTGTGAATTCACAAAGTTATGAGACTGCGTAGCAAATGCGCAATGTATGCTCATAAAACAGCCATTTTTTTGATTTCTTCCACCAGATTTGCAACATAGGCTTTTTGAGAGCCCACCTCATGAACACTGCCACTGTCCTTGTGTTAATCAGTCCCAAAAGGTGATTCTGCTCAGTGACTGTGAAATCACTTTTCAGCACTGATTAACATCATAACAGTGACAAAATTCATGAGGAGGGGTCCCAAAAACTCCATGTTGAAAATTTGGTACAAAAATTCGAAAAAATGCCCGAGATATGTATCAAAGTTGAAAAAAACCCTATTTATTACATTATACAGCTTACCGGCATTTCCTCAGTTCGCGGTCGACTTTGAAGAGTGCAGACGTGTTCCTGGTCCACCAAAGATCGTCGCGCCGAGCTCCGGAGGTAAGTATGGGGTGGGGGTGTGTGAGAAGGCAGGGTGTGCAGTGGGTGTGGGTGGTGGGAAGGGAGACTTTGAGGGATCATTTTCTGTTTACAGGTACTGTAGTTAAAAAAACCCCATCAAGGACAGTTTTCTTTTTTACAGGTGGTTTCCTTTTTTTAGGGGGATTGGGCACCTCCGTTGGCACAGAAGACAGGGGGGACATCATGCCAATGGGGAGTGGGTTCCCCCGTTGGCACATTACAGCAAGAAAGGGGGGGACGGATGCCGATGGGGATTGGACACCCCAATCGGCAAACAACAAGCGGGCAGGGGACACATTCTGCTGAAGGGAAGTGGGCTCCCCCATTGGCACATACTTTGAGGGGCAGGCTAAGCTGACCAGGGGATTGGTTAGCCCCGAAGTCGGCAGTTTAGCAACCACTGTGCCGCCATGTTACTAGCTGGTGAGCACATAGGAAGGGTCCGCTGCGTGTGACGAGCTTTGCTCAGATTGCAGCAGACCTTTCCTTAGATGTGCTCGCCACATTAGAATGCATGGTGTGGCGCCGGCATACTGGCTGATTGGGGAATGAGGGATGCACCTACTGGTGTGTGCCCTGCATTCGCCCAACAGTGACCGTGCCTCCAAATCTCTACTGCTGCAAGATGTTGGCTGCGCAAGCACGCCAACATAAAAAAAGCTGAATGACATTATATTTAACATTTTTTCTACCCTAGACAATCCACAGGATTTCTTCTTTAACTTTAAAACTGGAGAATTTCATAACCACAGATTGTGGTCTACCTTTGGGGTTGGTGGGTTTTGGGGTGAGTGCTTTATGAGCCTTCCCAGTGCAAAACTGATAGGAAGCTGGGAGCTCCAAAATGTCTCATAGCAGATCTTCCATAAATTAGGTCATCGGACCTGTTTCCGCTCCCTCCTGTAGACTGTAGACCCAAAGATTATCACAACGGCAGCAGGCCTCCAAGTCTTGTAGTTTATCATGTAGTTCTGCATTCTGGTACAAGAGATAGACGATCATGGTGTGGAGTTGTAGGGCTACATCTTCCATGACTGCCATGTGGTCTTCAGCAGCTTGAATCCTGTTCTCAATGGCATGCAGTTTGGAGTTCAATTGTCTGAACTCTTGCAGGGTCTCGCTCTGAAAATTTTTTATTTCATGCTGCATAGTTTCAAAGCATGAGTGGGATAAGTTCTGTGCTTCAGTCAGTATCAATGTCCAGGCCAGCCATGCTGGTGAGTGAGGGGCTCCAGCTAGGCAGACTTCGGTTGGGGCTTGATCCGCTGTCATCTGTCTTCCTTATAGTATTTTGAGCTCTAGATCAGGTCACTCTTTCTCCTCTGGGAGTTTCTGATGCTGTAAGTGTCTCTTTTAAAGGAGTATTATACTTGTTGGAGGAGTTTGATAACAGGCTAGTAGTGGAGCCTCAGGGCTAACCAGCCATTTAGGTGGTGACGTCACTGGAAGTTGACAAATTCTATGTTTTTATGTGTAAGCCCCAAAAATGGGCTTACCTGAAGGGAGATCCATGCTCTGTGGCTTCTCTCCAATCTTTAGGGTCATTTGGTGGCCCTGGTGTGAGTCAGACCCATTGCAGTCCATGGGTGTCTTCCGCAGCTCCATGCTGCTCCATCATGATGCCTGGCCTTTTGGGACTGGGGGGGAATCAGGCACCATGTGACTGTTTCCATGCCTTTGGGTATGTTTGAGGTGATATTAAGCCCTGGAGGGTTGCCAAGGCAATGGGACCGCTAGTTGTAAATAGTAATGGCCGCTGGGAGAAAGGAAGGAGCAAGAAAACTTAATAGGGTGCCTGCTCCAAGTCCCAGGTCCAGTTTTCAGGGAGGCTGGGATCAAGACCAGCTAGCATGGTAGGCAAGGATCAGAAAAGGCAGGCTCAAAACAGATACAAGTAGTTTTAGGTGGTCTGCGCTATTGGTCATGCATAGCCACCTGCTTGGGGGAATCTTAAAGGAGCAGTAGCTCCATTTAAGGGCGAGTAGTTCGGTGCCAGCTGGCACCATGGTTAGGCATTGTAAATAGTTATTTTGGGGACTACATATCCCAGGGGCCTTTAGGAGGACAGTTGGGTTGGTGCCTAGGAGTTGGGTCCCTGATTGAACCTTGGGGATTTTAGTGCCTGTACTGGGATCAAATATAAGGGAGTGATTTTGGCACCCTGGGAAAACTTAGATTGGGAGCAGAGTGAGAAAAGGAGGTCAGAGCTGGGCATCCACTTGCTCAGACATGTGGCTGGTTTGTTTATTGTTTTGTTGGGCCATGAAAGTGAGTTTGAGGCTAGGACATGGCAGCAGCTGTTGCTTTGAGAGCCCTGATCAGGTCTAGCTTTTAAGTTTGGAACTATGAGAGGGACAGAAATGGAGAAAGTTGCAGCCTGCAAAGGAGCACAGAGTTAGAGACTTTAAAAGTGAGTGTGCTGCCTGCATGGGAAATGACTGAGCCATGAGGTGAAGGGGAATAGTAGGGGGCTGGGCGTCCTCAGGCAAGCCCCTGGTCCCAGTCTTCCCTCTGTTGTGACAATTCAATTTTGACTTTAGGTCTAAAGGACCATGTGTTAAGGGTGGCAGTGAGATTGGGCATCTGCCCCTCTGGAGGGATGAACTCTGTTGAAATGGAGTGAGGAGCAGATGAAAGTGGATGGTTTCTGCAGTCAGCCACACCCCATGAAGGTCCCTCTCCTCACTTAGAATTAGCAGAAAAAAATTAGGAGGAAAGGAGAGTCAGGCTGCTGCCTGCTGTTTTCAAGGGCCTGTTTTGGCCACAAGTTTTTCCTGTGTGCATTTGGACATTAGCTACCTAGGCTATGAGTAGCCATCTGAACTAAATCGCTCACAAAGTGACCTCCGCGGTCCAGAGCACCACTAGCTATAATGTGACCTGAATAGTCTAAAGCACCAGAACTGTTTTATTGCTCCATGGAGTGACTTTTCCTGTTTTTTTCTAATGTTCATTAAATGGGATCCCCTTTTTTCTGCAGTTTTGGTGTTTGCTTCATTTATTGGAGGAGCTGTTGTGCTCCAAAAATAAGTTTGCCTCCACAGCATTTTCCAGTGTGTTCTAGGGTTGATCCCAAAGAATCTACACACCATCAAGGAGGACGTCATCGAGAGGCCTGCCTGGTGAAGACTGTCTACAAAGGCCATCAAATGAAGTGGGCAAGGCCAGGCAGGTGAAGATCTGCTTCATCCCAGAGCACCATCCCTGCATTGTCTGGTAGACAGGGAGCATCTCCTGATGGAGTTCATCCATCACCAACACCACCTGTGGGGACGCAGGTACTGTTTTCCTGTTACCATGTCTGGACTGTGTGTTCTTGTGTTGTACAGTGCCCCCTCTCACAATTTACCTTCTGGATACCCTTAGACACTGGGAGGGGGGCTTACAATGTGGGGGCTCATCCAGGATCTGGTTTTGGGGTGCCCCAGCCATGGAGGATTAAAAACATTGATGCTGGACAAGTTGTGGAAGCCTCCATTTGTTGGACTAATTTATTGTGCAATTAAAATGGTTTATGTGGACTTAGACATTGGGCACCTTTTCAGAGAAGATACTGTTGCCATGTGCTTCCATCTGTGGTGCCTAGACAGGGAGCAAGGATGGACTTAGTGGGAATGGAGGCTTTATCGTGGGCATGCCTCTTCTGCCTCTTTCTCTCTCAGCTCCAGGTATGGAGAGGTTAGCCCTACGAAAGTTCAGTGCCCCACAAATGTGAACTGTAACTGCAGTTTTCTTCAAAGACTATATTCTGGGGATGCCCTGTTTGACCTAGGACACAGGTCTCATGATTGGTCTGCCCTGATTACTCAAAGCCTCAGGGGTTCTGCACTGAAAAGCAGCCCCTTGTAGAGACTTTTGCATTGTTTGTAGACAGTGGGCTTGTGGGGGAAAATATTGTTGAAAAGAAAAAAAAAGTGGTTGAATAGCTGTTGATGCACTGTTGATCTACTGTGTATTCAATTGTCTTACAGTTGCACTTTCGATGTGTTGGTATAAGTTGCACACTAAGTAAAAAGTATTTTTTCTATTGCATTTCAGGGAAGTTTTAGGAAATGTCTCTGTAAAAGTGTCAATCTGCTCAAATGTTTTTCCAGATTCAGTCATTTTTAGGATGTTTCAAAATGCTCAAAAGCTTTACAGTAATGCTACTTTAAGGTAGTTTGGTAACTATTGCTAAGATTTATGCTTTAGCTATCAGTGTGTTTCTATTACATTTTTTCAGGCCATCTAACGCAGGCAGCTGGCAGCAACATGGGTATGTGGTTTCCTGCAGTTTTGGCATTTACTTTTATTGAAGAAACTGTTGTGCTGCTAAAATAATTTTGCCTCCACAGCCTTTCCCATTGTGTTCCAGGGTTGATCCGGAAAAAACCTGTGCACCATCAAGGAGGAAGTCATCGAGGGGCCTGCCTGGTGAAGACTGCCTACAAAGGCCATCCAGTGAAGTGGGCAAAGCCAGTCAGATGAAGATCTGCGTCATCCCAGAGCACCATCCATGCATCGCCTGGTGACCAGGGAGCACACCCCAACTGAGACTGACACAGGGAGTGGGGCTTACACATGTTTCTGTGCTTCACTGACAAATGCCCAATCCAGATTTGTGCCACTGAGACCTGGAAGTGCCCTGCGTTCAGCTTTAATTGTTAGGATCCATATTGAGTCTGGAAATAAATCTGCAGGGGGTAGCATTCGTGTGCAATTTTAAGTTTGCCTCACCAGTGCAGTGTTTAAGATAAATGTACGTTATCTAGTAAAGTCTCACACAAGTTCTTTCCTTCTTAATATTTTTCTGTTATGACTGATGTACAGTTGTCCCTCTGGAGCCAGCTGATGTGTTCACTATAGTTACAGTAGGTGTTAAAATGCATGCTTAGGGAACAATGGGAGCCATCAAAGGTGTTCACTGTAAGAGGGAGTTTGTTATAGAAGGGTTCTTTATAGAAAGGGAGCACTCCATTGCATGGTACACTATCAGCTGTGAAAGATAATAAATGCTGTGTGAAGCAGTTACATGAAAATATTTATCTAAAAACAAGGTATTTATCTGGTTTAATTGGGCCAAAAAAATAGCATATTGCTCTTGAAAGCACAGTACTGTGTTAACGGATTTCATGGGGTTTAAACATACATTCAACAGCAATTAGATTACCATTGCTTTCCAAGCTGCCTCAACTCTGAGGCCAAATGCCAACAACTTAAAAGAGAAAGGTTGATGTAAAGAGAGAGACAGAAAGAAAGATGAGTTTGTCTAATGTCCAAATCCTGCAACAGTCTGATAATTGAAAGCAAACAATGTTTTCTAGATAATTTAGTACTGAGTTGAGAAAAAGCATAGTTCCAATTTATCAGACAATAGAACACATTTTTAATAGAGTGTGCCATTTGATCAGGGTTGAAGGATTTTGAGGCAATGTTAGTTCCATCTTATTTATACTTTGTATTTCTAGACATGACTTCATCACAGTGTGTAAGATCACTATGTGTCCATGGAAGAAGAGTAAATTAAAGCTGCAGTACTGTATTTGTTTGCACATTTCATGGTATAGTGTTTTTTTCCATGCAAAACTGTATTTTTTGACATTTTCAAAGGCTATGCTTGCAGTTCAGTGGGTGGGAGCAATCAGTCACACCCCCTGCCTGAGCTATTTAAGCCAGCTTCCTTCAACCTCACTCAGAAGCACTGCTTCTTTGCCGCATCTGGAGCCTCTGCCCCCCACTGTCTCCTGTGTTTGTTTCCCACTTTCTCTTCGTGCTTTTGGGCTTCCTGTTTGGTTTGTGCCTCTACTGGCTTTCTAGGTCAGTATTTTTCTCCCTACCTTCCTGGCTGCAGTTTGTGCTTCTCTCAGTCAACTACTCATTCTGCTCTCCTGTTCTCATGTACCTCTTGTGTTTCTTTCTGTTTTGGTTCTTAGGTGCTTCTAGTTTTCAGTGTCCTTCCTTTGTCATTTTTCTTTTGACTTGTACTTTTTAAGACTCACATTTTTGCTTTTACTTCCATACCATTTGCAACCTCCCCATTCAACTACAATCCTTAATTATACAATGGGCAAGAAAATACTGGTTCCTGATTGGCTGGCTGGCATGATTTACAACATGTAAATCCTGCCATCACCCCATGAGAAGTACCAGCCAATCACGGTACTAGACTTAAAAGCTGCTGGCCGTCATATTGTTTTCTCATGGTAACTGGAACATGCAAAACTCAAAATAGAAAATTAAAAACTTTTCTCTCCTACTTTTCTACATTGTATAATCACAATATACCATGAGTGGCTGTGGGTGATGGCAGGATTTACCCATGCCTGGCGTGGTTTCCTCACTCGGCCATTGGCCTCATGAGCAAACCACCACACCAGCCATGGGTAAATCCTGCCATCACCCACAGCCGCTCATTGTATATTGCTTAAATGTTTACACCTGGCTGGCTCCTAGCAAGGCAGCCACTCCCCTTTGTGTTCTGGTGGTCTCATTAGCTGTTCACTTCAGCAGCATACTAATCTCATATGCTCCTGTTTTTCCCTAGTAGTTTCATTTTTATCCTCTAGTGCTTCAGCCTACCTAGCCTGCAGTGCATCAGCAACTAGCACTGACCTCCCTTATGGAACTGATTGGCAGGCATGCATTCACCATTTTGTCTATGCACAAATCATTCAGTCTCATACAATGTCCTAGTTGTCATTTGATATCTCACTCAGTCATTCAGCATTGCCTGCATTTTGTTTCTACCTTGTGCTCATGACCATAAGACTTTGCCATCGGCCTTCCAGTACTCCTGCACTTTGATGCATGCCTACCATGCATGGTTTCCAGGGCTCCCTGCCCTTTATGGTGACAATTTTGCTCTGCTCCATTGAAGTCCACATCTTGAGGGTAGATCTCTCAACTGGGGTGGGACCCTTTTCTTTCTGCCCTTCAGGTAAGAATGTCCTGTGCTCTGATGGAAGCTTTGACCTTGCAGATCGACTGAGTGGTACCTCTTGATGTAGCATTTAAGACTTCAGCTGCTGGAGGGGGGGGCCTCTAAGTCCAACGGGGCTCTTTTAGCTGTGCAGACCATGTTTACAGCAACTCCGAAAGCTATTCCCCCCCTACAGCCACCTAAGGTTCACCTGATTTCCACCTACTTCCCTTTCTCTGCCCCCAAGAGTGAAGATCATACACTTACGCTAGTCCCTGCCCCTCAAGTGCCCAACTCCTGTGCTGTACCTCTCAAGAGCTTGGGTTCCTCTGTAGGCCTCCCCTTGGCAAGGTGAGTGTCTTTCAGCAGTTGTTGCGCTCCTGCCTGGGGGGGATTGACCTCCGTCATGGGAAATCTCCTTTAGCTGCAGAGATCAGTCCATGGTACCCTCATGATGCTCCCATTAGAGGAATAGAGTGAGAGCCCTTATCTAAAAGTTTTTCCTTGAATTGGGTCTCTAAGTTGTTGTAGCTGAGCCATGACTTATTTTATCTCAAGCCTGAAGGGAGGGCGACTAAGGCCTTGGATCCCCTGAGGTTTCCTCTTCATAGGGGTTTTGTCCTGTCTTGTGAGCCAAAGTCATTAAAGTTAGGTAATCTCTGCAGGAGGTGGTCCATAAGGTAGTACATTTACATTAGTATGGTGTTTATCCTAGTAGGTTTCTGCTGTGAGTTGGGGTTGGATGACAGACATCTTTCCATCCTGCTGTTTCATCTCTCCTTACAGAAGTCAAGCCTCTGTCTGCTATCAGTTACCAATTACTGTCAGTCTTTGCTTAATTCAGTCTCTGTCTGTTATCAGTTATCACTAGTTGCTATCAATCTGTCCTCACTCAGGCTTTGTGTTCATCACCTGCTGTGCAGTACTTTTGGGCTCCTTCTTAAGGTACCATTAGCCTAAAGGAATTATGTTCCTGTGGCACCTCTAGGGGTGGAACCATCCTGAAGAGGATTCATTTGCCTACACAGTATTCCAACAGGGTGGTAGTTCCCCATGGTAAAGAGAGTGCGCATGACCAAAGTATCCATGTATGGCAGTCCACACACATTCACTCAGATACCTTCAGACTATCAGCAAAGATGCACAAGAATAACTGCTCACTAAGCTGTGTACAGCCATTGAATTCAAAAACTATGCCTGCAGTTCAGTGGGTGGGAGAAACTGACCACGCCCCCTGACTGAAATGGTTAACCCAGCATCCTCCAGCCTCATTTGGAAGTACTGTTTCTTTGTCCTACCATCCTCCCCTTCTCCTCCAGTGGCATGCCTCTCTTTATTTGGGGCTCCTTCCTAAGGTACCTTTAGCCTCTAGTGGTGGAACCCTCTTCAAGAGAGAGTTCCTTTGCCTTCACAGTACCCTGACAAAGTGGTAGTTCCTCATGGAACAGAGAGTGTGAATGGCCATATTATCCACATATGACAGTCAACAACACATTCATTCGAATATCTTCAGTCCATCAACAAAGCTGCACAAGCATAACTCCTCACTAAGTTGCATACAACCACTAAACACTTGCTTAATCATCAGTATACTCTTAAAGTGTTCAGATACTTTTAAAACACCTTTTATAACTAATTTTTATAATTATTATCTTAGGTAATTAAAGATGGCCACCACTTGTAATTTTTAAAAATCTCTTCTGCTGAGGTTACCTGTAGAATATATGTGCTACACTCATACTGTGGATATATTGGGATGGTGCTAGTACATGTTTCTGATGGAAACAGCACAGCATTAGAAACACAGAAACATAGAAACTGAAGGCAGATAAGGGCCGCTTGGCCCATCCAGTCTGCCTATTTTCATTGTGATTGCTTTCGCTTCAGACCCTCTTGGTCTGTCCCACCC
This sequence comes from Neoceratodus forsteri, assembly GCA_016271365.2. NCBI lineage: Eukaryota > Metazoa > Chordata > Ceratodontiformes > Ceratodontidae > Neoceratodus > Neoceratodus forsteri. The sequence goes on from CM028137.1 coordinate 785,241,794, forward strand.
CCTTCCTTTCCCTTATGAATCTTTTGTGCCTATCCCAGGCTTTTTTGAATCCCACCACTGTTTTCACCCCCACCACCTCCACTGGAAGACTGTTCCAGGCATCCACCACCTTTTCTGTGAAGAAGTATTTTCTCACATCTCTCCTGAACCTACCCATTCCAGCTTCATATTATGACCCCTTGTTCTAGAGTACCCATTCCTCCAAAGAATACCTCTCATCTATACCTTATTCACACCCATGAGGTATTTAAAGGTCTCAGTCATATCGCCCCCTCACTCCTCTTCTCCAGGGTGTATATATTTAGTTTCTTTAGCCTCTCCTCATAGGGCTTTTGATGCAGACCCTGTACCATCTTGGTAGCCATCTTCAGGACTGCCTCTACTCTGTTTATGTCTTTCCTGAGATGTGATCTCCAAAACTGGATACAGTAGTGTAGGTGGGATCTTACCAATGACCTACATGGGGTAACACCACTTCCCTGTTCCTGCTTGTGATACCCCTACCTATATACCACAGCATGGTTCCATGTCATATTGGCGATCACAGAATAGTGATCGCCATTATGTCGAGTATACATCGCCGAAAAAAAAGGCAATGTACACTCAAAGTGACAAAAAAACAGACAAAAACAGAAAATGTTGTTTTGTGGGGGGCTGCGCCCCCACACCCCCAACTAAAGATTACTAACTCCAGGGAGGGTGCATGTCAGAGAAGGGGTGAAACACAGAAAAAAAATGTATGGGGGGGGAGAAATACTGTATCCTTCCCCAGCACCGAACCCTGCACCCTCCCTACTGTAGCCAGCCACCCACACCACTCCACCAAGGTGCCAGCTCAACAGCCTCATGCTGCATTACCCCCTACATACCCTTCCTCCTCTTCCTGTCTCCCTCTCATTATTCCTGTCACCCTGTTCTTCCCCGTCTCTACCCTTGAAGGATAGCCCACATAACAGGGGCTGAAAGTGAGTTGCTCATATTCGAGCTGCTCACTTTCAATAGTCATTATGATGGTATACCCCCAGCATCCCACTAGCTAATGTCACTAATATCACTAATGTCTAAAAGGAGCAAAAAGGGCTGGCTGCCGATGATAGCTCCTCATGCCCTGTTGTAATATCTCATATCACTATTCTCTCTGACGTATTTGTCCACATTTTTTTTGAAGGATACTATGGTTTTGCTTTCTACAATCCAACTTGGTAACGTATTCTGCAGGTTCACCACCCATTGGCTAAAAAAGTGCTTTATTTTTGTTGTTTTAAACTGCATTGCTTTTATTTGCAATGAGTGTCCTCTTTTAGTAATGTTATTTTTATACTCAGTTTTAATATTATTTCTCAACTTATCATATTTTAAGATATCATAAAGTAAAAATAAGTCCCTTTCTTCCCTCTGACCTCCAAGGAGTGTAGATTCAGCTCCCTCAGTCTGTCACAGTATAGCTTATTCTTCGTTTTTTTTTTTATTAATTTGGTTATTTTATGTTGCACTTTTTCCACTCTTTCTATGTCAGTCTTTTAATAGGGGCACCATACCTCTTCTCCATAATCCAATTGAGGTCTAATGTAGGAGATATATGGTGGCATTAGTACCTTTATCCTACGACTCTTGATGCTCTTTTGATAGCTTCTGTTACTCAATTTGCTTTTGATATGGCCAAAGTGCATTGTTCCTTAAAATTTAATTTAGTATCTACAATGTTACCAAATTCCTTTTCACTGCAGACAGATTTTAGGATGGCATTGTTTAACATGTGGGGGGGTGGTTTTACCCATATGTATAACGCAACTTTTTTCCATGTTGAATGCAATTCCCCACTCATATGCCCATGTTGTAATTTTATCCAGGTCAGTCTGTAATGTAATAATTTGTTCATGAGTGCTACATGGTCCCCACAATTTGGTGTCATCTGCATACTTTAATATTAGATTTTTCACATTGCCACTCAAATCAGAAATGAAAATCTGGAATATGATAGGTCCCAGGACAGAACCCTTTTCTGATTGCTTTGTCACATTATCTGGCCACCTTTAAGTCATCTGATATGATTAACCCCCCCCCCCAGGCCCTTTCCTGCTTGGTCATTACAAATATCTCTCCTCTCATTCTGTACTCCACCCCTGGGTTTCTGTGACTCAAGTGCATTATTTTGCACTATTTTGCATTGATCCTTAGCTGCCAAACTTTTGACCATTCCTTCAACCGTTTTAAATCTCTTTTTCCATCTTTTGCACCCCCCTCCCCAGAGTGTCCACTCTGTTGCAGATATTGGTGTCATCTGCAAAGAGGCAGACCTTCCTTTCTAGTTCATCTGCTATATTGTTGATGAAAACATTAAAAAGGACCAGAACCCAGTACTGACCCCTGAGCTATCCCTCTGGTCACTCTCCCTTCCTTGGCATATACTCTATTTACCACCACCTTCTGCCTCATATCCCCTAACCAGTTTCTTACCCAGATTACCACCTTATTTCCCACCACCATGCTACCCAACTTGTTTACCAGTCTCTTATGTGGAACGGTGTCAAAGACCTTGCTGAAATCCAGTTAGGCCATGTCCACCACCCCTCCCTGGTCCAACACCTTGGTTACCCAGTCAAAAAGATGTCTTAGATTTGTTTGGCATGATCTTCCCTCTGCGAAACCATGCTGTATCAGGTCCTGCAGTCTGTTGGATTCCAGACATGCCACAATTCTTTCCTTTAGTAGTGTTTCCATTAATTTCCCCTCTACTGAAGTCAGGCTTACAGGCCTATAATTTCTCACCTTCTCTTTGGTACCACTTTTGTGAAGTGAGACTACAGGACCACACCAGTCTCCAGTGAACTGTTAAACAAGTCTGCCAGGGTTGCAGCAAGCCCACCTTGAGTTCCTTTGACACTCTTAGATGCACCCCATCTGGCCCCATGGCTTTGTCCACCCTCAGATTAGTGAGTGTTTTCTTGACCCTCCCCTCAGAAAAGGGACTGGTGTCCACTTCCCTCATCTCCAAGCTCTTGGTGCCTATTTGTAGTCCTCCCTTCCCTCCTACTGTGAACACTGAGCAGAAGCATTTGTTTAAGATGTTTATCTTTTCTTGGTTGTTCTCCATACAGCCCCCCACCCCATTTTTAACCGTGTAATACATCCCTATGTCTTCCTTTTCTCGCTAACATATCTGAAAAATGCATTGTCCCCTTTTGATACTGTTTAGGCTATTCTTTCCTCAGTTTGTGACTTTGTGCTCTTTACTGCTTTGCCTGTCTCCCTCCATTTCCCCAGATACACTTCCATAGCCTCCTCTTTCTGGATCTCCTTATACCTTCTGAATGTCACTCTTTTTGTCCTTAACTTTTCTGTCACCTCCCTTGTGAACCATAACAGTCCTCTCTTCCTTCTGCTTTTGCTTACTTGCTTGAAATACAAGTTTGTTGCTTTTATTATATCTTCTTTTAATTTGGCCCTTTTGCCCTCCACCCCAGCCAGGACATCTCCCCCTGCCAGGTCTTTTCAGAGACATACCCCCATCTTTGTATAGTCAGCCCTTCTGAAATCCAAGACCCTCACCCTTGTGTGGTTGGATGCCACTGCTGTTTTTATATTAAACCACACTGTGAGATGATTACTGGTCCCCAGATGACTTCCCATCCTGATGTCTGTAACACTGCCCCAGTTAGTAAGCACCAAGTCCAATACTGCCCCACCCCAAGTGGGTTCACTGATTAGCAGCCTGAGGGATGCCCCCTGCAGGGTGTCCAGGATATCTCTACTTCTAGCTGATGCTGCAATAGGGAAGCTCAAATCTACATCTGACATATTTTGACAATATCTTCTAACATTTCTTTATCTGAGTCTTCCCCCCTGTGTCAGAGGCCTGTTGACCACTCTTATCCAAATAGCAGCTCCATTTACTGACTCAAGGATGACCCACAACACACTGATCCCCCCTTTGAATTCCCTCTACCTCCATCGCTTTTATGTTCTCCTTAACATAAAGCTCCTCTCCCTCTCCCTCTCCTTTCCTTCTTACCTTATCTCTTCTAAACATTGTGTAGCCATGTACGACCATTTCCCAGTCATGGCTGTCAGTGCAACAGAATTCAGTAAAGGCTACAATATCCAGGTCTGCCTCCACCATGGTGGCCTCCAGGTCTGGCATTTTATTTCCCAAACTTCTAGCATTGGCATGCATGGCTGTCCAGATTTGGTTAGTCCTTATCTTGCCCCTCCCCTCTTTTTCTAGCAGTTTCCCTTTCCTCACCTTTTTATATTGCTTCCCCTCCTCCTCTCTTGCTAATCCTTTGCTACCTTGATTTTCTTGCATCCTGATGGGAATCTGTTCTTTCAGGATTTTTCTACCCTCCATCATAGCCTGTGTGTGAGGGGGAGGGGGAGCAGCTGCTGGTTCCCCTTTGCCTATCACCACCCCCCTCAGCTCATTGTACAAAGATATTTATTTTTTCATGACAAGCATAGCACAGGAACAGGAACTTTTAAAACTTCAAAATCCCATATCATCATTCATGAATGAAGGAAAACAAAAAGAACAAGCTTTTGTCAATGTCAAATGTTTCCTTGCATGGTTTATGTGGCAGTCATGTTGTGATCCTTTTTGATCAGTCAGGATTGAAGGTAGTGTCCCACTCATTTTGTAAAAAAACAGGTGGCTAGCCCTTAATTACCATAGCCTTAAGGACTTACACATTTGGGAAGGTTTAGCTTTTAAATTAGAACTTTGTATCAAGGTTGAATTGTTTCTGCTTGAATTCTGTGCTTATGAATAAAACGAGGCTTTTGTGATGCAACCATGCTTTTATAAAATTGCTCTTCTACATATTTCTTGAATGATTGATTGGCAAGGTAAGTACACTTGTCCAATGGACCTTCATTAGGAATGCCGTGGGCCCAGGTAGGCAAAGGAAAGGGTGGAGACAAGAAATGAATGGTCACACACACAAGCAGTTCTACTCCCTGTGCTCTCTCTCTCTCCCCTTCCCCCTCTCTCTCTCTCCCCTCTGTCTCTGTCTCTCTCTCTCTCTCTCTGTCTCTCTCCTCTCATTCTGCAGCTAGCTTACTGAAAATTTTTTGTACTATTTGGAATTTTTTTTCTTACATACTGTGATAATGTTTAGAACCTTCCACATAGAAGACAAGGTGTGTTAGAGGGCAAAGTAAGCTGTCTGTTTCTCTGAGCTGCATGCAGCAGTCTGTACATGTACAGTACACTGATCAGACATTTGAATCTTGTGCTGGGAGCAGAGCACAACAGCACAGTTTTAAGAGACAAATTAAATGAAGCAGGCCTGTCAGCACAGTGGTAGCAATTCCGCTGGTGTTACAGTCAACCCAATTGGAAAAGAGCCTGGGTCACCAAGAGATTAGCAGGGGATTAACAACTGAGCATTCCACTGGCCCCTTTCCTTCTATGGGATGGGAACCTGTCCCATGCCACTTCTTGAACACTATCTGGGAGACCATGGGTAGAGCAGCAAAAGCAGTGAACCTAGAGGGGAGGGGAGGGGAGGAGGGGATGCTGACCGGTGCCACATACTAGCACATTCCTGCATGTCAGTGCATGCACCCCATAGCAAATGGAATCCAAAAAGTGTGGGAGGACCTAAAAAGGGCAAAAATTCACCCCAACTTGGCAGGATGAATCAGGTACTTTGTATGCCCTGCACCATTGACTCAACAGCACCTTCCCCCATGGATATTCAGACTTTGGAGGGTTTCATGGCACCCCAATTAGTCTTCCCTGGGGATTAACCATGGAGAACAAAGGCAAGCGGTAAGTATTTTATTTATTTATTGAATTTTGTTGACCAGGTAAGCCCACTGGGCCTAGAAATCCCTTTTTCAAAGGCGACCGGGGGGGGGGGGATACAGATGGTAACCAACTGAAATTGAACCAGATTAAGCTATTGGTAGTATTTTTTTTTTTTTAGTGAATGGGGGAAATTTGGCCAGGACACCGGGGAAATTCCCCTACTCTGTGGACGGGTGGCGCAGTCCGTCTGTCAGCAGAGATGGCCAAGCTCACTTTGGAGATGGCTGCTGATAGAGCTGGCAGCATTGGAGAGGCTGCAGTTCCTCTCCCTTCATGCATCCCGCAAGATTCTACTGTCCCTACAGATGCTCTGGAGAGCACCGGAGTGGACGATTTTCGTTTATCTACAACGCCGATTTTGAACGAAGAGAATATATCCTAAAGGGCTACGACTATGACTCCTTCGCAAGCACTAGAGGATAAACGGAATTATTATCAGCAACAACTATTGCTTTTGGAAGCTGAGCTTGATAGACAGCAACAAATGCTGGATACAGAAAAAAAACGGAAACGTAGTCCTGATAATACCTTTTCTTCCTCGAATTTGTCAAAGATGTTTTTTTCTAAAAAAGTTTCACAGGAAGATGTTACTCGGACTGACTTGGATGTGCACACAGTTCCGGGAGATCCAGGATGGTTGCCGGAACGAGCTTTGAGGGACGCCGGTTGGCATCAGGAAGTGACTGGAGCGTGGAGTGCTGAGCCGATTATGGCCACTGACTTGGGTTCTATGGACCTCGTACATGAGGAGACCTCTTTGGGTTTTTCGGTTCCACTGCATTTTTCACCGGAACCTCAGGAGGAGCAGGATATTGAACTGACTACCCTTCCTACAGGTAAAGCAGCTTTGAACTCTGATGTACCCCTTCCTTTACATTCGACTAGTGACTCTATGGGGTCTTCTGCTTCACCTAATCCTCCCGAGTCTTTGGTAATTATTGAATCAGAACAAACAAAATTACAGGGGCATTTGGCCCAGGAACAAGACACTGCACAATGTCCTTCTTATGCTGAGTTATTTAGAAAACTGATTGAGTTGGCAAAAAGACGTAACGCTATAAGACTCAGGCATTTGGGGGGTATGGATCCTGCCCCAGATAGATACTTCGTGGGCCGCATTTTATTTAAGCGATCTTTGGGTTTTACACCATCCAAAGTTTATGCGTTGATTCATGCTCCAGGAAAACTCTCTTTTGACATTAGTTTTTGGACTCCTGAACTTTTGGAACATTTTGGGATAAAAGATATGAATGTTAAAACTAATCCTTTATGGCTGCCTTTCCAAGTTATCCCTTTAACGAAACAACCGTTTAGAGTCATTACTATTTTATTTAGAAATGAGGGTGTGACTATTTCTGATATTCTTTATTGGTTGGAGAAACATTGTGAGTTACAAGGTACCCCAGATCCTATTTTGGATGCTGAGGGTTTTTGGAATGGGGTGTGGAAAATGAAAGTAAAATTACACCACACTGTAGAGGGTTTGGTGCATTTACCAAATTGTTTTTACGTTGGTAGGGATAAGGGATTTATTTTTTACCCAGGACAAACTAAACATTGTTTTAAATGTAGTTCTCCCAGACATCTTAGTTCTACTTGCACTGTTCAGCAATGCACATATTGTGGGGAAACTGGCCATGTTAGTGTCCACTGTGTAAATACTCTGAAATGTAATCTTTGTGATGAAAGTGGTCACAATTTTTTGGAATGCCCATGGGCTGCACATAATACTGGGGAGGCGGACTATGGTATACAGCATTTTTATATTCATAGGGCCACGAAACCTACAACCTCTCTTTCCTCTGATCCTCAGCCACAAAAGCCATGAAAAGGTAAAATGGCACATTCTTTTACGAAAGACAGTGCCCCTTGTGAGAATATTAAAATTGGGACACAGATTCCTTCCTTGCCTGAAGAAGGTATAGAGATATTTACTCCTCAGTCTTCCACGCCTAACACAGGTCACCTCACTACTGGGGTTATGCTCCCTCCTCCTTCCCCATTAGTGATCCCAGTTTCCCCTGTTTTCCTCCACAAAGAGGTTCCTGCTTCTCCAGGATCTTTACAGAACTCGTCACCAATGGTACTGGGGGTGCCTGTGATCGAAAATAGATATTCAGTGTTGTCTGAAGAACAAGCTGGGACTGAGCAGGATTCTGATTCTGCCTCCTTAGCTTCTTCCCATATGGAGCTTGTTTCAGATTCTGATATGGGTGTAAATGTTACTAGTAAGGTAAAAAAAAAGAGTGGTGTTAAACCCAGATGAGGAACTAGGAAAAGCACGAGATTGTCTCAAACTACTACGTAATTGAATGTTTTCTTTCAGGGATTGTGCTAATTATGATTTTATGGTAGCTAGCCTTAACGCCAATAGTATCCGTTCAGAGGTACATATGCTAGCTACCTTTGCTTTATTTTCCACATTTAAATATGATGTCATATTTTTTCAGGATACTAGATTATACACATTACATGATTTTGATAAGGCCTCTAATACCTGGCTATGGTGTCCGAGTTACTGGTCAGGAAGACATGACCTTTGTTCTGGACTAGGGATTTGTTTTACTACCCCGCATGTTACAATTACACATGTGGTGGATATTTTCCCTGGTCGTGCTTTATTATTAGATGTTACTTTAGCTTCCATTGATTTCCGTTTGATTAACATTTATGGTCCACAATCTAAAACTGGCAGGATTTCTTTATTGAAACAAATTCGGCCTTTTCTTTTTACTAGTAGAAATATTTTATTTGGTGGTGATTTCAACATTAATCGTACTATACAGGATAGACGTTTTTCTACTTCAAAGATCTATTGTGATTCTAATTTTTTGAATTCGTTATTGGATCAGTCAGGTTTGAATGATGTGTATTCCTCTCAAAGTGAGGTCCCACATACTTTTTTTCAAGGTAAAAAATCTTCACGTATTGATTACTGGTTTGTTTCTTCTTCTTTACAAACTAAGGAGCCTACCGTTTCACTAGTGGCCACAACAGATCATATACTTCTTAGTGTTGTTCTTTCCAATTGTCACAAAACCTCTAGGGGATTGGGATACTGGAAATTAAATTTGTCATTGTTAAATATTCCAGAAGTGAAGGAAGGATTCCAAGCCATAATTTTGGCTAGGAAATCAGTATTTTTTTTATATGATAGTATACAATTATGGTGGGAAGATACTAAAAAAGAATTTCAGACGTTTTTTCAAAAAAAAGGAAGATTATTGGGTAGACATAAAACACAAGAATACTCCATATTTAGAAAATCCTATCTCATGTTTCAGGACCGTATTATGAAAGGTCTTGCGTATGATGAAAATGAATTTAGGGTATTAAAAGATGCACTAACGAAGTGCCAATATGATCGAATGTCTTCTTTAAGGCAGGAACAGAGATTTGGAGTTTGTGGTTCTAGAGCACACACTAATCCTTTCGATTTTTGTAATGATTCTAGACAAAGGAAAGATGTCACTAATCTAAAAACACCTTCAGGTGAAGTCGTATCTGGCAAAAAAGAGATTTTGGGGGAAATTGATAGCTTTAATCCTTGTTTACTGCGGACTTACAGCTTACAGATTCCTGTATACAAGACTGGGTGTCTTCGTGTCCACTTAAAACAGTTCCTGATTATCTAATTTCTAGTTTAATACAACCTATTTCAGCCAATGAAGTCAGAGATGTAATTGATCATTCTCCCATGGGGAAATCACCTGGTTCTGATGGTTTACCAAATGAGTTATACAAACTTTTGGTACCTTGGTTGATAGATGAGTTAGTTTGTCTTTTTTCAAGTAGTTTAAATTCCAACCTATTACCTTCCAGCATGTGTATTGGATTGGTTGTGTTATTATACAAACGTGATAATATGTCTCTCAATAACTGGAGACCAATTACCCTCTTAAACAGTGATTATAAAATACTTACTAAGCTTCTTAGTAATCGTTTATCTCTTTGTCTACCTGCTGTAATTCATCCTACACAATTTTGTTCGGTACCAGAAAGTGAATACGGGATGGTCTTATTTTATTACGAGAAATTTTTTCTAGAGGTTTTTCAGGGGAACTAATGGGTTTTGTCCTTAGTTTGGACCAGAAACAGGCCTTTGATAGTGTCTCGCATCATTATTTGTGGACCTGTCTCACCCATATGAAATTTCCGTCATCCTTTATAGAATGGTTGAAAACATGCTATACTGCAGCTCTGGCCGTACCATTTGTGAATGGTTGGGTGGGCAATCCAATATTAGTTACTAGAGGTGTTCACCAAGGATGCCCTTTAAGTCCCTTACTCTATGTTATATCTCTAGAACCCCTTCTTACTCTCATTAATGATGCTGATTCCATTAGGGGTTTATCAATTGATAATACCTGCCCTGAAATTAAACAATTGCTTATGCTGATGACCTTTGTCTTATCTTGACAGATCTCCCATCGTGCCATGCTACTGCGGCCTTGCTGATGGCATATGCGAAGGGCACAGGATCTCAAATAAATCTAGTGAAGAGTAAGTATTTTTCTCTTAATGTGACTCCTGAGGTTGTTATGGATTCTCCAAATATTCCGATTTGTATAGGACCTGGTAAAATTTTAGGAATTTTTTGGGGCATGGCTGATCCAGCAAAATATAATTGGGATCTTCAGATACTAGCTGCTCGAACAAAAGTTATTACTTGGAACAAATGGAGAATGTCAAAGAAAAAGAGAGTTTTTATGGTTAAGACCTTTTTATTAGTTTGTTTTTGTATATCGGGGTGGTTTTTCCTCTTCCTGCATCTTTAGATACTGTTCTTTATGGTTTATGTTTTTCTGCCATATGGGGAATTAGATTGAATCCTATTAAAAGAGGGATCTTATACCAGGATTTCCAGTTAGGAGGGATTAAAATGGTGAATCCCGCTGTGTTCTTTTTTTCTTTATTTATTTCTAAAAATATCTGTCCTTTACTGCATAGAGTTGGGAAAGTTTGGGAGTATTGGGTGTGGGATACTGTCTCCCCATGGTTTTTGAAATGGGATTCCTCTACTTGTATCCCTAAACAAACATCTTTAAGAGGAATTCCTGAGTATTTTAAATCTTGCTTTCCAAAATTGAAAGTTTGGGGTATTTTAAGGATTCATTTGGAAACATATCAAAGGAAAATGTTATATCACAATATTATGGAGAGGTTTTTAATTCCACCTGTATTCGCAGACTATTCTTTGATCAAACTTTCTCAAATTAGTAGTATGTTAACATCTAAAAGAAACCCAGTTCACATGTGGGATGTTGTTTGGCTTATGGTACATCTAAAACTGAATGTTAAAGGGAATCTCAAACATAAAGGGGTTATGGATAGAGGTTGCCCAAGAAGATTCTTATGTACTGCTACATTGGAGACTGCTCATCATTTGTTTTTTGATTGTCCGTATGTGGTGGAATTTTGGTCACATATTAGGTCTAATTGGTCAGACTTTCCAATAAATATGTTAATGGCTGAAATATTGTTTTATGGCATTTTGCCTCTCTCCTGGAGTAAATATTTTCCCGATACAATTTATGTCATTTTATCTTGTATTAAATATCATATTTGGCAGGCACGTTGTGCATGGTCTTTGCAACAACAATACCTGGCCCCAATTCAGTTATTTTGGAAAATACAGCAAGCAATTGTTAAAATTGAATGTGCCGAACACCTACATCTTTCGGATGTTCAGTTTCAAAAATATTGGAAACATTCAAATTGGTTGGATACAGGATAAACTACACGGTTCTGTATAAATGTCATTTAGACTTGTATATGTTTTGTTAAGATTTTGTTTTAGAATTACATAAGAATTCCCCTACTCTTTTAGTGGGAATGAGATAGGGGTTGTGTGCCCATAAGGATTGCTTTTGTTTGTACTCCATGTATACAGTACTACTTATTTCTGTTTTTGAATTCTTTTCTTATGATTCGGTATGAAGCCATATGTTTTGAATATTTTGATTTTAATTTTTGAAACAATTCCTCTACCCTTTTAATGGGAATGGGATGGGGGTTGATGTATACACTATGGATATTCTATGTTTGTGTTTCATGTATGCTGTAATACTTATTTCTGGGTTTTTTTCTCCTTTTATAATTTTGTATGATGTAATACGATTTTGTATAATTTTTCAGTTTTCAATAAAAAATTCCCCTACTCTGTGTGGGGGGGGGCATTGTCCTTGAGGTGTGCGTGGTCAGTCGTGTCGCAGCTTGGAGAGGAGAAGGATGTCTGTGGTGAGAGCTCCCCGACTAGTGTGTTGAACACTAACAGCGGGGAGCAACCACCTGGTTCTCAACAGTCTTTAAGAATGGAGCCGGTTCCAGTAACGGTGTCAGAAGAAGCTTTGGTGCCTCAAGCACAGTCAAGTTTGAGTGAAAAAAGTGATTTCACTCACCAAAATCCTATACAAGTGTCAGTCTTGCTGCAGGATAAGAAAAAACGGAAGGGGATTCAGGGGTCTGTGTCTTCACCCGAAACCTCCACATCTAAGGTCTTCATGGCAACCTTCCAAGGAATCGGGATGTCAAACTAGGAAGTTCCTATTGCGGCGAACTTCCTTTTGGTGTGGTCTCTGGAGAAACAGCCTGGAGAGGCTGACTGGGCAGCTGAGGAGGCCCTGACTCATGCTGGCGGGATTTGCCGTGCAGACAGCATGTGGGCAGTTGCATCGGCTACTCCTTCAGATGGAGATGGAATAGCTTTACCACTTCAAGAGATGCTGCAGATGGATTGGGCTGAGGATTTATCAATTACAGCTCCTGATAATCACCAAATTGCATCAGGAATCTCTACTGTAGGTACCTCATCTTATTCCCCCCTTGTTTCTCTTCCTGTACCCAAACCAGACTCTCAACCTGTAGGGGGGAATGAAGAGGAAGATCACACACGCTCTCACACACCTCCTTCTACAGAGGGAGCTCCCAAAAAAAACTATGCTGAATTGTTTCACAAGCCAGTAAGCTAAAAGAAGATATGCAATTCGTTTGTGTTATTTAGTTGGTATGGATAACTTACCTGATCATCTTCTTGTTGGGAGAGTACTTTTAAAACAATCACTGTGTTTTAACCCTAGTGAAGTTTATGCCCTAATTCACGCTCCCGGGGAACATCATTTTGATATTAGCTTTAGGACTGCTACATTACTTGAAAGATTCAGGACAAACTATGCTACTTTAAAAACCAACCCTTTATGGGTGCACTTTCAAGTTATACCCCTTACAAAACAGTCCTTTCGTATTATCACTGTTCTGTTTAGAAATGAAGGGGTAAATATAATTGACATTCTACAATGGTTAGAAAAGAAGTGTGATGTCCAAGGTACTCCAGACCCTATTTTAGACTCTGAGAGATTTTGGAATGGGGGATGGAGGGTCAAGGTGAAACTGTTCTCCATTGAAAATGACTTTCAACACCTTCCTAATTGCTTCTTTTTGGGGCGTGACAAAGGTTTTTTTTTTAACCCAGGTCAGTCTAGAAGATGCCATAAATGTGGATCTTTAAGATGTAGAAGTACTGCTTGTGACAAAATTCAATGTTTTCGCTCTTGGGAACTAGGGCATGCAGGCTTAGACTGTATTAATTCCCCAATCTGCAATTTCTGTGATGAACCTGGACACAATTTTGCAGAATGTCCATTAGCCTCCATAACACAGACAATGCAGATTTTGCAGTGCAAGATTTTTACATCTCAACAGCCCAATCAGGCCGGAGGACCTGTAGGCCATAGACCTCCTAGGCAATCAAGGCCTGCGGTTCCTTCTGAGTCCACAACCATACTGTCTACAGTTTCCAAAACCCCAGAACCTGTTAAACATGTTGAAATTATGCCAACTCCTGTTACTGAAATTGTTGCTCCCACTGTTGGGGAACAGATTACTGTTAGTGATATGGTACCTCCTCCCCCCGTATCTGACTGTTACAGATCTGGATTGCGGGGCATGCAACACCTCCTGAAGAAGCTGGAATGTCAGATGACCCAGTTTCAGTACTACCTCCTTCTAATAAATTTGAGGGCCTTCCTGTGGAGGATGTTTTAGAAGATTTGGACTCTGATGAGGCTTCTGGAACATCCTTACAGGTTGATCCTGTTTCTGATATAGATCACAGTCTGAGGCCTTTGAGTACTGCTAAAGTAAAAAAGAAATCACTGGGCAGCTGGCCGGGTACTCGAAAGTGTACTCAGAAAAAATGAACTAATCTTTTTTCCCCCTCCCCCTCTTTGTGAATTATGGGGTATGAACTCAATATAGCTTCATTTAATGTTAACAGTATCAGGTCTGAAAAGAAACGTTTAGCTACATTTGATTTTTTTACGACTTCCGACGTAGATTTGATTTTTTTTCAGGATACTAGACTTTATTCGCTAGAAGAGTTTGACACTGCTTCCCTGGCTTGGTTGAGGGGGGATTGTTATTGCTCAGGAGATGGGGGAGTGGTTGCATGCTCTGGGGTTGGTATTTGCTTTATTCGTACTGATATTTTGGTGACCAATGTTGTAGACTTTGAGCCAGGTAAGACACTTGTATTGGATGTGTCAATTCAGGCCACTGACTTTCATCTAATTAATATTTATGGCCCACAGTTGAAATCGGAACGTATAGCTCTTTTGACTAAAATTCAGCCATTTTTATTTACTAGACGTAATGTGTTATTTGGGGGCGATTTTAATATTAATAGGTCCTTTAAAGATAGAGGCTCACAAGGTATGAAATTATACCATGACACACACTATTTAAATGATTTATTACATCTCTTAGGCCTCCGGGATGCCTGGGAACATAAAGGAACTGTTCCGGCATACACATATTTTTCTGGTTCAAGGAAGTCTAGGATTGATTATTGGTTTTTATCACCTCGTCTACAATGTTGTGCAAATAAATTGCTACCTATGGCCACTTCAGATCATATGTTGCTTTGGGTCACAGTGTCTGATTTTCCAGCCTTTTCCAAAGGGCCTGGCTACTGGAAATAGAATTTTTCCTTATTAGATATTCCTGAAGTTAGAGACGGCTTTGATGCTTTGTTAATGGCATGTCGCTCAGTTTATTTTCTTTATGATTCTCCACTTTTGTGGTGGTCAGATACAAAACTGGATGTTGTTACTTACTTTAACTCTATTGGGAAACTATTAGGTCATTATAACTGTACCTCTTATTATAACTTGAGGCAACAATTAAGTCACATTTATTCCCAATTAAATGCAAATACCAAGGTATCTCAGGAAGTTATTTGCACTTTGAAGGAGAAACTGGTACAAATGCAGTATGACAGACGTAAGTCCGTTGAGGTGGAACAGTTACTTGGTGTTTCTGGTTCACAAGGTTCTTGCCTACCCTTTGAGAATTGTGCATCTCATAGAAAAAATAAGGAAATGAGAAAATTGGAAACAAGTTCTGGAGGGTTTGTAGACACACAAAAAGACACCTTATCAGAGTTGGATCAATTTTTGCAACAGCTTTTTAGAGTGGATTCCGCTGTATCTATTGATAAGATTGAGGTGTGGCTGGGATCTTGTACACTTCCATATCTTCCTGATTTCCTTAGTACTCCATTGTGTGGTCCAATAACAGAGCAAGAACTGGCCTCTGTTATTTCGGCACTTCCAATAAACAAATCCCCTGGCTATGATGGGATTACAAATGAACTGTATCCTGTAATGTATAATGTCCTACAAAAAGAACTTTTGTCCCTTTTTAATAATATTTTGGACACTGGCTCTGTCCCTATCCATTTTAATCAAGGATTGGTTATTTGTTTTTTGCATAAATCTGGACCAAAGGAAGACCTCAGGAATTGGAGGCCTATTACCTTGTTGAATTCTAATAGTAAGATTTTGTTTAAAATCTTGTGTAATAGGATGGCAGCAGTACTGCCGTTTATTGTTCGTCTGTATTCACTTTGCTCTGTTCCTGGGAGAAAAATTACTGATGCATTAATTTTGCTCAGGGAAATTATGGAGGAAAGCTATTCTGGAGAATTTACAGGGTTTCTCCTTAGTTTTGATCAGTTGAAAGCCTTTGACAGGGCGTCACATCAATATATTTGGTGTCTGGCTAAATTGGGATTCCCATCAATGTTTATTACATGGTTACAGTGTTATCATGAAACTACAACAGTAGCCCCGTAAGTTAATGGTTGAGTGGGTAAATTTCACACTTATTCCCGAGGAGTAAAACAAGGATGCCCACTTAGCCCTCTTTTATATATTTTAACTTTGGAACCTTTATTGTGGAAAATTAATAATGACAGTGGTGTTAGAGTTCTCTCGATTCATAGTGATATGGTGGAGTTAAAAATGATTGCTTATGCTGATGATTTATGTGTCTTTTTAGCAGATAATCGATTTAGTATGGCCACTGATGCACTGATGCTAAATTTCATGAAAAGCACAGGGGCAAAGATTAATAAGACTAAAAGTAAGTACATTTTCCTTGGTCTGGGGGATTGCCCTTATTCTAATGTTATGGGTGTTCCAGTAAACAGAGAGGCTGTGCTTATTTTGGGCATTTATTTTGGAATTCTTGAAGGTGCTGTATTTAATTGGACAAAATTACTCCATGATGCAAAGAATAGAGTTGCTCGATGGAATAATGGAAGATGTCAAAATTGAAACGTGTTTATGATAAAACCTTTTTTGCTTGGGCATTTTTTATATGTGGCCTCTATTTACCCTATTCCTAAATGTTTGGAAACTTCCATTTTAGCACTTTTTTTAGTGCTATATGGGGAAGCCGTTTATACCCTATTAAGAGAGGAGTTTTGTACCTTCCAAGAAAGCAAGGTGGGTTGCAAATGATAAATCCAATTTCTTTCTTTTTTTCCATATTTGCGTATGTCAATATTAAACCCTTACTTATTCAACCTCCAAATCTCTGGGACCCCTGGGTATTAGATAGTATTTCTCCATGTTTACTTGACTGGAAATTTGATACTTCCAATGCTAAACAGAAACATATTCAGGAACTTCCCCCTTACTTTTGGGATTGTTTTAGTAAACTAAATTTATGGAAAATTACTAAAATTATGATCACAAATTATACTTGAAAAAATGTTATAAAATAATTCAATCACGTTTTTTTCTATCATTTTCCACACCATGTTGAGAGATCTCCTCCAGACTTGGTTTTCATTCAATTAATGTTCACTACTTCCCGTATGCCTGCTGCTGTGTGGGATGTTACTTGGTTGGGAGTTCACAGTAGACTTAATATATAAGGTAATTTGTCACATAACATGAGTGAGGAAAGCGTTTGCCCTCAATCTCAGACTTGTTTGAACACAGTTGAATCAATGGACCATCTATTTTTTGCATGTCCTTATATTCAACAGTTTTGAACCATATGGAATTTACATTGGTCAAAGTCGAGTTTCGTTAATATTACTTACGATATATTGTTGCTTGGGATATTACTACTCAGTTGGCAATGTTATGATATTTCTACTGTTCATAGCATATTAGGCCACATTAAATATTTCATTTGGCAAACTCGGTGTCAATGGTCCTTGCAACAATATTTTGTTTCTCCAGCACAATTTTCTCAAAATATTATTTTTGCCATTAAACAATTTAAAAACCAAGAGAAATGTCAGTTACCTGTTATACTGTACAGTGCTCATTGGAAGGTGTTACATTGGTTGGATACTGGATGAGTTTTCCTTCTCAGGGAGCTGGGAGTTGGGTTATATTTGGGATTGACATACTTTTAATGGTTTTGGCTTATAATCCTTTGCTTTTCTCCTTTTATTCATTTCTGATTGTGTATGTTACTTGATGGGAGACTTTATCTCTGACTTATTTTTTTTCAGAGGGACTAATTTGGGGACTCTGCAATCAAGTGTTTTAATTTGTTTTCCCAATTGTGAGGGTTGTAACTCAGTTTGTTTTCTTGATTGCTTTATTGTATGTATTGTATTGTATGTTATGATTGGATTCCAGTTTTTGATTAAAACAAAATTCCCCTACTCTTTTAGTGGGGATGGGATGGGGGTTCTGTATATATACAGATCATTTATGTTAAAAGTTCATGTATGCAGCAATATTTGCTTATGATTTTAATTTTTTTGATTTTGCCTCCTGATTTTGTATGATGTAATAAATGTTGTATATTGTGTTTTCAGTTTTTGAATAAAAAATTCCCAACTCTTTCTGAGGGGGTGCTGTTGCACTGCAGGAAGATGGAGGTCCCCATTTCGATGGAGGAGGTGGAAGAGAGAGGTTCTGTCCATGGAGCTCCAAAGTTCTTGGTAGAATCACCGACAGGAATGATTGGTATTGATTCAAATGACAAACAAGTTGCTGTGGAGTTAGGGGATCAGACCTTGGAGATGACGGAGATTGATATGATGATTACTGAGGAAGATACTTTGAATAATGAACTGGAAAAGAAGAAGCAGCATTTATTGAATTTAATTTCTCAGGCAGAGGAAGATTATGGGAGATGCCAAAAACATTTAGAGGAGGAGAAAAAAAGGAAGAGATCTATGGCAAGCCCGCCATGTATGGGGCACAAAAGATTGCCTGTAAATATGCTTGAGGTTTCTCAATCTGAGATGAAACAGATAGAAACTTTACCAAATGGCTTGCAGGTTTCTTCGCATGAGAATGAAGAGGTAACAGAAGAAACCTGGTCTATGGGTGAAGTGTTACAATGAGCTGACTGGTTAAAACAACTTGGCTTATGTATTCCAGATCCAGCAATTCCACTGCCGGGTGTTGCGCACCACACTGAGATCAGTGACATGGATCCTTCTGGTGGATCACAGCGAGAGAACACATCTATAGCACATGTTCGAGAACAAGGTGGAGATTTCAAAAAAAGTAATGTGACAGATGCTGAAAACCTGCCGCCTAACATAGCTAAAAACGTCTCTCAGTAGCCGGAGATGAGTGTACCCCAGTTGCAGAATGATAAAGCTGAGCTTCAAAATGGGAAAGACACTAAGTTTAACAATGTTTATGGGAATACTTCAGCAGAAAAATTGGATGGAACTTTTAATGGGGCAAAGTTGGCCCCACCTGAATGAACAAAAACTTATGCTGGTTTGTTTTGGCAACCAGCTGCAGAAGCTAAGCGAAGATTTTTAGTTCATTTGTGATATAAAGGGAAAGCACCAGTGGTTCCGGACAGGATTTGGGTGGGAAAAACCCTGATATTAGACAGTTTGGGAATTGTTCCAGCAGATGTATATGCATTTATACATGTCAGGGGATGATAATTATGATCTGAGCTTTTGCACTATGCAATTACTGGACAAGTTTTGGAGACTGTATTATGTGAAAGGATTTTTTGGTCATCCCTATCACTAAACCCACTATCAAGATGATAATGGTACTCTTCCATAATGAGGGGGTTAACGTGGCCAATATTGCATATTGGCTGGAACAAAGATGTACATTGTTTGAGAAACCTAAACCTATCATAGATGACAATGGGTTCTGGACTGGTGGCTGGAATTTTAGGGTACAATTACATCACAGTGATATGGGAATTCAACATTTGCCTAGTTCTTTTTTCTGGGGAGAGATAGAGGGATTATTTTCTATGCAGAACAACCTAAAAGTTACTATAAGTGTGTCTCTCTCTCACTCTCTCTCTCTCTCTCTCTCATTTGAATACTGATTGCGATAAAGTAAGATGTTACAATTGTGGGTTTTTTGGTCATGTAGCTACACATTGTGAGGCCTCTCCTGTATGCAACTTGTGTGGAGATGCAGAACATTGCTTTACTACATGCCCAAGGGCAACATATGATAGAGATGAAGCCTCAGATCAAGAGTATTTTTTAAATAAAGCTAAACTTTCCTTTCTGGATCCCCTAGGGGTTGAAGGGTTGGATAACTTGAGGGGGAGATGTAGAAGGAGAGGGGCTGGACATATCCCTATGTCTAGACATATAACAAGGAGAGAGGACTCCCTCTCCACTTCTAACTTATAAGATACTTTGCACAAGGGAGGGAAGAATGAAGGGTTGGGTGAGAAAGAAATTCCCTTTGTTACACCTCAGGGTTCACCGATAAGATCCCAAAGTGTTCGATCACAAGGTTCGCCTTGTAGTATTTATCTCGATGATTCAGATGTAGAGACACCTGGGGAAGGTGTCGAACCTTCTGAATCATTGCAAAACAATGAGCTTTTCATGATAATAGGCAAAAAGAGTGGAAATAAGGTTCATAACCCCCCACCTCCACTACCAACTTCTAATAGATTTGTTCCTCTCACCACTTGTGGAGGCCAAATGGAACAAGAACAACCGATTGAGAAAGGGGACATGGTATATGATCTAGCTCTTCAGGAACAGGTTAGGGAGGAGACACCCATAACCAAAACATTCTGTACCCTCTCGTATCATAAAAGAGTAACCAGATCTAGTGGGAAGCCAATAAAACCCCCTCCGTGAAGGCATGAGTTTAAAGATAGCTAGTTTGAATGTTAACAGTATAAACATAGAAACATAGAATTTGATGGCAGATAAGGACCTCTTGGCCCACTTAGTCTGCCCATTTTTCTACCTAACAGATAAGCTGCAGATCCTAGTTAACCAACAGCTTACTTCCTCCTACCCCTCACTAGGACTGCCTTATGTCTGTCCCATGCATTCTTGAATTCAACCACTGTTCTTGACTCCATGACTTCCTCAGGGAGGCTGTTCCATGCATCCACAACCCTATCCGTGAAGAAATACTTCCTCACATTACCTCTGAGCCATCCCCCTCTATCTTCAAATTGTGCCCCCTTGTTCTTGCACATCTCTTTTTCTGAAAAATGCTACCCTCTTGGACTTTGTTGATTTCCTTGAGGTACTTGAAAGTTTCTATTATGTCCCCTCTCTCTCTTTTTTCCTCAAGGGTATACATATTAATCTCCTTTAGTCTTTCTTCTTATGTCTCCTGGTGCAGACCCTGGACCATTTTAGTTGCCCTCCTCTGAACAGCCTCCACTCTGTCTATGTCTTTGTGGAGATGGGGTCTCCAGAACTGCACACAGTACTCCAGATGTGGTCTCACCAACTGTCTGTACAGAGGGATAACAACTTGCTGTTTTCTACTATTGATGCCTCTCCTATGCATCCCGGTATCCCCCAGCCTTCCTTACTGCCTTCTCACATTGCTTTCCCACCTTTAGGTCATCTGATATAAGTACCCCCAGGTCCCTTTCCATTTTTACTGTTGTCAGTATCTCACCCCCATTGTGTACTCTTCCCCTGGGTTTTTGTTTCTCAGGTGCATTACCTTGCACTTCTTTGCATTGAATCTGAGCTGCCATACATTTGACCATTCCTCCAACCTTGCCAAGTCCTTTCTCATCCTTTCCACTCCATCTTGTGTATCAACCCTGTTGCTGATCTTTGTGTCATCAGCAAAGAGACTTACTTTTCCTTCCAGTTCCTCTGCAATGTCACTTATAAAGACATTAAAAAGGACCGGTCCCAGTACTGAACCCTGTGGTACCCCACTAGTAACCCTTCTTTCTTCACTGTGGACTCCGTTTACTACCCCTGCGTCTTGTTGTCTATCCATTTTTTATCCAGGCTACCACCTTGGGACCCACTCCCAGGCTGGCTAACTTATGTATTAATCTTTTGAGTGGGACTGTATCAAATGCCTTGCTAAAATCTAGGTAGGCCATGTCCACAGCCCCTCCCTGGTCAACTACTTTGGTCACCCAGTCAAAGAAAGCTATTAGATTCATCTGACATGACCTTCCCATCGTGAATCCATATTGCCTTGGGTCCTGTGCCCCACTGACCTCTAGGTACTCAACAATTCTTTCCTTCAGAAGTGATTCCATAATTTTTCCTACCACTGAGGTCAAACTAACTGGTCTGTAGTTTCCTGCCTCTGTCCTGCTCCCAGTTTTGTGAAGAGGATCACATCCACCCTCCTCCAGTCCTCAGGTACCACCCCATCATCCCATGATTTGTTAAAGAAAGTAGTCCAGGCGTCACTAGTTCTACTCTTAGTTCTTTTAGAATTCTTGAGTGAATCCCATCAGGCCCCATTGTTTTGTCCACCTTCCATTTTATTAGTTCTTTCAGAACCCTTTCTTCTGTAAATGGACTGGTATCGACCCCCGTCTTCAGAGTGTTTCTCTTGTTTGGTTTAGGTACCTCCACCTCCTCTTCCTTTGTGAATACTAAGCAGAAATATTTGTTCAGTATCCCTGCGTTTTCACTGTCACACTCTGCCCACATTCCTTCCCCTTTATTAAGCCTCAGTATCCCTCCTTTGGTCTTTCTTCTCTCCCTAATGTACCTATAAAAGGTCTTATCCCCCTTCTTAACAGAGTTGGCTATCCTTTCCTCGGTTTGGGCTTTTGCTATTCTGACTGCCTTCCCTGCCTCTTTCTGCTTTAACTGATAAAGTTCTCTGTCTTGCTCCTTCTGTGTTTCCTTATATTTCCTGAATGCTATCCTTTTCTCTTTAATCTTCCCTGCCACCTCTTTTGAGAACCATAGTGTTTTTTCTCTTTGTTGTGTTTTGTTGATTTGCTTTACACAAAGGCTTGTTGCCTCTGTGATGGCTGTTTTGATTACTCCCCATTGTTCCTCCACCCCTCCTTCTTGCCTGTTTGCTTATGCTTTTCTGAGGCACTCTCTCATTTTCCCAAAGTCATCCCTACTAAAGTCCAATACTCTTGCTTTTGTATGGCTTGATTGTATGGCTCTGTTTATCGTGAACCACACTGTTTGGCAGTCACTTGTTCCCAGATGGCTACCCATTTCTAAATTTGAGATTCTTTCTCTGTCCCCATTTGAGAGTACCAGGTCTAAGATTGCTCCCTCCTGAGTGGGTTCCAGTACTAGCTGTCTGAGGCATGCCCCTTGTAGGGCATCAAGAATGACCCTGCTCTTGGAAGTGCCTGTAGCAAAGGTGCGCCAGTTAACATCTGGCATATTCAGGTCCCCCAAAACTTAGCGAAACAACAACAAATGACTTTTGGCATTTTACATGCTTTACATTATGATATAATTCTATTACAAGACAGTAGATTGCATAGAAATAACGATATTGCACAAGCCACAAAAGACTGGGAATGAGGAGCCTCCTTTTGGTCTCCGGGCATGGACCCATGTAGTGGTTTGAGTTTTTGCTTTGCTTCTATTGAAGTTTTTGTGCATAGGTTTGTAGAAATTGAACCAGGATGGGCATGCTTGTTAGATATTGAATTAAATGGTTTGCAACTTCGGTTACTGAATATTTACAGTCCTCAAATTAAAACCCAGCGTATTGATTTATTAAAAAAGATACAACCTTCTTTATATTCTAAACGTCAGGTGATACTTGGTGGAGATTTCAATATTAATGTTTTAGAAAAACCTTCTACAAAGAAACATTATTGTGATGAATTCTTTTTGAAACAAATGCTTTCTCAAGGGGATCTTAAAGATGTCCATCATGCAGGGTCAAGATCTATGAAACCGACCCTCTATAAAGGATCATTATCATCCAAAATTGATTTTCTTTTCATAAAAAACTTTACAAATTGCCACGACTATGATAATACCCATCAAAACATCAGATCATTGTCTAATTGTGGTTTATATTTGAATCTCCTCCCATAGGGTGGCGGACCAGGTTTTGGAGACTTAATACTTCTAGATTAGCAGAGGAAACAGTTTTAAAGGAGTTGGAAACCATTGTACAGGATAAATTGACAACATTATCTTTTTATGAAGGTATAGGGGAGTGGTGGACAGATTTTAAGACTTGTTGAATAGGGTTTTTCCAAACCACAGGGGCATACCGAGGTAAAACCACACATGAGTAGTATATGGACCTAAGATCTGAATTAGGGAATTTGTTATCTAGACAGGCTGATGGGAATGTTGATGTACATACATGCATCAAAGATGTGAGACACGAGATGGGAGGGCTTCAATATTCACAAATCTCTTTGCTTTATGCTAAACAAAAATTTGGTACACATGTTAACCCATTTTTAGCCAGCCAAAAAAGACAGGAACAACGATATTTCACAACATTAATTAATGAAGAAGAGAATTGCATTGATAATTTGAATATTATGGAATTATTCAAAAATATGCAAATAATGTTTTGTGTACCTTTAGAACCCACAGATAAAATGTGCCACATTTTACAGATGGCTCAACTCCCCCAGTTGTCCCAGGTACAGAAAGACTTGTTGGTAAAACCTTTTACAAAAGAAGAATTAGAAAGGATAATCTTGTCTCTTTGCACAGGCATTTCTCCAGGTTCAGATGGATTGCCTAGTGAATTGTATAAAGTCTTATGGTACATGATACCTATGATTTTGTTGAAGTTATATAATTATATTGTGCAGGATTATAATCTACCAATACAGATGTATAAAGGACTGTTGGTGTTTCTATATAAATCTGGGAATAGGGCTGATATTAATAATTGGAGACCTTTAACCTTGCTGAATACAGATTTTAAAATATTCACCGAACTATTGGGAATAGGTTGCCGGAAGTTATGGATGAGCTGATCAGCCCTATGCAATTTTGTGCTGTTCCAAGGAGACATATATCATACATTTTAATAAGTATTTTTAAGAGAAATTATGGCACAAAGTGATTCAATATCAAGAAGAGAGGGACAGGCAGGATATCTCATAAGTTTAGATCAAGCAAAAGCGTTTAACACTGTATCTCATGCCTTTTTATGGTCTTGTTTAGCAGCCTTTGGAATTCCAAGATAATTTATAGAATGGATACAATTATGTTATGCACTAGCCTATGTCATACCATTGGAGAATGGTTAGAAAGGGGTACCCCAAGCAGTATATAGAGGAGTAAGACAGGGTTGTCCCTAAGCCCCTTATTGTATGTATTTGTCCTTGACCCATTACTATGGATTTTACACAGATCTCCACTATTAAGGGTGTGACTTTGTATATGGATTCCATTTGCAAGGTGTTGGCATATGTAGATGATATGTTTCTATTGTTACAGGATGAAATTTCTTTCACATTAGCTTGTGAATTAATTACAGCAATAGGGACATTTACAGAAGCAACTTTAAATCTAAATAAGACCAAGATTTTGAGTCTTGCAGGTTTTTCCAATAAGGTAGACATTTTTGGTAACCACATTGTGGCACAAGAACCCTGCAAAATTTTAGGAATTTATTTGGGATCTGGAGATATGGCCTCATTTAACTGTGATCAGGCATTGACTATAGCCTGTACCAGAGTTAAAATATGGTTAAAATGGAAAGTTTGTAAGAAAAGAGGGTATTTTACATTAAGAATTTTTGTTACCAACCTTTTGTATACTGTATATCATGTTTTTCCATTACCAAAGAAATTAGAGACTAAAGTACTGCGGGTATTTTTGGTTGTTTTGGTGGAGTTGCTTAAACCCTATAAAAATAAGTGTTTTGTATTTAGGATGAAAAGATGGGGGTATGATAAATCCAATCTTATTTTTCTTTACAATATTTTATATCTTAACTTGGTTACTTTGATTCATGGCACAAGGAACTTTTGGTTTAAATGAGAATTTCGATGTTGGATGGGGTTTTAACATAATGGAAGACAGCCGCCTTTCAGCTTAAAAAATAAAGAAAGCCTAGGTTGATACAATGGTGGGCTGACATTTTTGATAAATTCAAGTTATGGCATATTGAGTATAAGCATGTTTTACAGACCCCCAGGAAATTGTTATATGAGGAAATTTTGACATCTAATTTTTGTGGAAATCCTTTTGTTTCATTTTCAGTTTCCCATCAGAGCCAGATTCTGGAATATATTGCAAATGTGAGATTCCCCCCACATATGTGGGATACAGCATAGCTTGGGATACATAATAACATTAATATTAAAGATAATCAAAAACACAAGGCATTACATGAAAGATATTGGCCGAGTGAGAATGTATAGCCAAACCAGAGACTATGAATTACTTATATTTTCATTGTCCATATGCGGCAGAGTTTTGGGATGCCTTAAAGAATAGGTGAAAATGTTGGTTGGTAATACTGCCTCAACCTGATTCTTTATTTTATGGTATTTTGGAACAAATTTATCAAATGATTGTGTTAGCACGTTACGGTGGTACATTTACATTTTTATATTGGTTATGGATAAGCAGGTGTAGGTTGATTTTACAACAACAGGATATTCTGGTGACAGATCTAGTCTATACAGTAATTACTGATTTAAAGTCTTACAGAGCAAAGGAGCGGGGTATAATTTCTGATACTAAATGGAGTGCTTATTGGGGGAAGTATTCATTTATATAGAAGTTTGTGAGGTAAAGAGACAAAGACGATGATGAGAACGAAGGTTTAAAGTGGGAAGATATACTCCTCCACAAGATGAATTAATGATCACATATGTTTTCACTATACTTGGGATTAATACCCCCTGCTCCTTTAAAGGAGGGGAAGGGGAAGAAAGGAACCATTTATGCACTAGGATGGTTGTGGTTTTCTTCAAGTTAACTCAGACATTGCAAGTAATTACCTGTTTTTATGATCTGTATTCTTCTTAATGTGACATTATTTGTATTTCTATGATTTTTATCCTTATTTTCCTTGTGCTATGATCCAGTTTGTAATAATTGTTGTTCTTAATGTAATCATTATAATAATAATTTCTTTACTTATATAGTGTGGGGGTGGGATATCTTGCATATCCTATGTTTCAGAATTGTATGAATTAATATTGAATTTTATTTTCTTTCTTTTGTAGGATTTGAGTGATGGAATACTGATGTATGTATATATGTTGTTTTTGCATTGGATGGATTTTTCAATAATAATTCCCTGACTATCATAGTGGGGAGAGGGAGGGGATGAGTTATAACATTTTTCATATGTTTTGGGTTATTATATGAATCAATACTTATTTCTGTTTTTTGTATTCTTCTTTTGAATGATTTTATATGATGAAATACTGACTTTTATAAATTTTGTTTTGCTGTTGTTTTGATTTCAATAAAAATTCCCCTACTCTCCTGCAGGGGGAGTTTTTGTTCATCTGAGAGATGGCCAGTTGGTCCCAGGACTCAAGTGTGATGGATGTGATGGTGGCTGAGGTCCTGGTCTGTACTTTGGATGGTCTTGAGACTACGACCATGGATCTGGATTTTTTTTTCGACACTACAGACCCCACGGAGGCAGATTTGCCCACCGGGAAAAAGGAATCAAGCATCAAGGATTTAATTTCAGTTTCAATGGATTTGCCAGAAAGTCCCAGATCAGAGGAATTGGCTAGCAAATTGCATCTGGAAAAGGCCTTATTTCGGGAGTGCTGTCGGCAGTTGCAGCAAGAGTTTTCAGAAGTAGAGCAGGCCAGTCCGTTGCACTGCCCAGTTACTGAACCCCCATTGTTGGTCCCTGATGTCGGAAGTGCTAAATCACGGATCGCTACTTCTTTGGATGGGCAACTATTGTAGCCTATTGTATAGCAAACTGATTCTCATTTTCAAGACTCTGCAACAGTCTTTGTCTTTTTGAGTCATAGGCCTGTACAGGATACTGTAGTGGGTCGGGAGCAGACTCTCATTTCTCTCCCAGGAGTGTCCTTTGCTAAAACACCTTGGGTGACAGGACAGAAGTTGTGTGGGCAGCAATGTGGGGTGGGGCACTTAGACAGAGCTCCCAAGTAAACTGGGTCAGTGTGTGGGGCCCAATTGTGTGACTTATCCTTTGCCTTCCAATACCGCGGTTACCACAGTAACCCAGAAGCCGAATGTTGTGGTGGTTCAAGCCCCAAAGCTGGATAAATCAGAAGGCAGTAGGATCGGGGGCAGTCTGGAATAGCCACTACTGGGCTCTCTTCCCCGAGAAAAATGAGTCACATGGCAGTGAGCATGACAGGGGCTGTCACACCTGGGGTAACAACTCAGCAGGACAGTATGAAAGGAGTGCCTACACTGGATCAAGAGCATGAAGGTAGAGCTATGTTACATGTACAAGGGAACGACACAGGGGCTAAATGCAAAATGGAGGAGTCTAAGAAGACACGGGAAAATGTGGTTCTTCAGAACAGGAACATTCAAGAACAGGACACTTTAGGCAAACCTCTCGAACATGTTCCTTTAACTTTCCCTCACCATTTCTACAACCACGGTGCTAAACAGGCATTTGGACTAGCCTTTCCAGCTATTGGAGAACTACCCCGGACTGATATGACCCTACAGGGTGCAGGGTGGATTCAAGATGTTAAAGGCATTGGATTCCTGACCCTGCTTGGGGCAGCTATGATTTTCTTTCAGTCCTCAACTTCCCAGAATGGTGGCCTCCTTGATACATAGGACAATAAGTCCCCACCCGGACACCCCAAAATCTAGGGAGCCTAGGTTGGCTTCAAGTGACAATTCAGTGGGAGTTTTGGGCATAGGATCCTGCCCCTCCCCATCTGACATCAATTTAACGCATAATCAAGGTGGGCAAGGATGGTAACCATGGAGAAGGCACTACCGATGGATTCTATTCCAAGGGACCTCAGTTATGGATAGGTCAGAACCTAATGACCCCAGGTTCTGCCCCAAAGACCGCTGCTATCTTACCTGTTTAAAATGAATGCAACTGCCCTCTCCCAGGAAACATGCAGTTCACCTAAAATATAAAGGTGGCCTGGACTTTCATCTGGACCGACAATATGTAGGCAAAACACTGATTAAAGAGTCCTTGCATTTTACCCAGCTGATATCTTTGCCTTCATATACATTTCTGGGGAAGATATCTTTGATATCAGTCTTAGATCGTGGCTCTGTTGGAAGCATTTTTGGGAAATATAACCAACTGAAAACCTCCCCATTATGGATCCCTTTTCAGCTATTCCATTAACCAAGCCTTTGACCAAAACAGTGACTATTATGTTCTGGAACGAGAGTGTTCGTTGAGTCATTTATCACTGGTTACAACAAAATGTGAAGTTCTTGGTTAACCTATGGCAGTATTAGATGAAGAACAATTCTGGACGGGGTTGGAAATTCCAGGTTAAATTACATCAAATGGAGGATGGGATTGTTCACATTCTAAACTGTTTTTTCTGGGCAGGGATCGAGGGGTCTACTGCTACCCAGGGCAGCCTCAGGCTTGTTACTGGTGTGGATCACGCACTCACCTTTCAAGTGTATGCAACAAATTGCATTGTAGCTTCTGTAATGAAGCTGGGCATATAAATTCCCAATGTTCTAATCTTACACGTTGCAATTTGTGTAAAGAGACCGGCCATGTGTATAAGAATTGCCCATGGTCAGCTGCTAATGCCTGGTCTCCACTTGACCCAGAAGATTTGATTAACCTGTCCCAAGGCTCTGAAGATCAGGAGCCACCCCCCCCATACAGCATCCTGCTTCAGAGTCCAGAGCACCATCTACAGGTATAGATCTGGGGGTCCTGAAGGAGATGGGACGACCCCCAGCCCAGGAATTGCTTTCCTCCTGTTTACCTGTGGTGAGGATGGATGATTGCCTTCAACCAGTCTGTTACTCGGACCCCCCAGGATCCTGCCAACCTCTAGGGAGTACACAAGTTGCACCAGCCTCCCCTGTCTGTGTTCCACTGGCCCAGAGGAGGTCTTCCCGGCAACTGTCAAAAATTGAACCCCTCCTCCTGTAGAAATGACAAATCCATTTGAGGTCTTGGGCTCCACAGAGTGAGGCGACTCTGAGCAGGAGGAGGAATCTAAGGACTTAATGGGCTTGGCGGAGATCCCTTCTTCTTTTCCAGACAAACTATATTCTGGAAAAAAGAAGAAAAAAGGAAAAAGAATTGACTTTCTTGTTGAAGCATGAGAGTGGCAAACACTGTAGTGGCATTACTAAATTGCCACAGTCTGTGTAATTCAAAATGAAGACAAGCTATTTTTCAGTTGATTGCCAATTCTGACATTGACTGTGTATTTCTCCAGGAGACATGGTTGTCCTCAGTGTCACAGTTACAAGCCTGTAAATCAGAATGGCTCTGGGGTCCATCCTTTTGGTTGTTCGGGACTGATAGGGCAAATGGGGTTGGGTTTTTATTGAGAAGATCCCAATTCTTCCTTTTTCAGATTTAGATCTCGTTTCAGGTAGAGCCCTCCTTTTAGATGGATACTGGGATGGTGAATCGTGTAGATTTGTGAACATTTATGCTCCTCAGCTTAAAGCTGATATGACTAAATTGTTTACCCTGGTTCAGTCTTACCTATCTATGGCATGAATGATTTTTTGGGGGGATACTTTAATTGTTCCTTATCAGTCCTGAGGGGTGCTCGGTCCGGGGGGGGGGAATATACCGTGATTCCTTGGCTTTTCAACAATGTGTTACATCGGCAGGATTGGTCAACTGTAATTCCCATATTTCTACCCCTCAGTATTTTACATATAGGAGAGCACAGTATAGTACTATGATTGATTATTTATTTCTAAACATCTGAATGCAGCCTCTACCACTCTTTGCCAAGTCACGTTTTCGGATCATTAGATGATCATTGCAGCACTGTTTTTAGACAACCCACACCCAGTTTTGAAATCTAGATGGAAGCTAAATTTCCATTCATTGGTACTCCCTCATATTCAACATTCAGTTAAACAACTTTGGCTTCTCGTGCCTCAGTGTTTGACTTTTATGAGGATATTGGTGAATGGTGGTACCACACAAAGGAAGACATTACGGTGTTGTTCTAGAAACATGGGAAACATAAATCCAGACACCAATACTTTAAGTATTTAACTTTGTGGAAGAAACTCCAGTATCTTTTCTCCCTTCCAGCACATAAGGGGGATGGCCTCCCAGCACAAATTGAATCCATTAAACTCCAAATACAGTCCTTACAATATGACAGGGCAAGTTCAATCATATCAGAACTTTCCTATGGAACACATACATCCCCCATTTTAGACCCTTGTGTGGCATGTAAGACTAGGAGACAGGCCCCTCCATTTCCTGTTTACAGGATCAGGAGGGCATGTCGGTCACCTCCCTCCAAAGTCTCTTTGATATTATTACTAACTCTACTGAGTCAGGGGTTTCTCACACTCAAGACCTGTTCCCTTATATCGCATCTTTGCCTAAACACACTTTTTCTGATCAGGAGATGGCTTCCCTGACACAGAACATCACACATTCAGAAATCTTGGAGGCTATACGTACTCAAACATTAGGCACAGTTCTGGGCCTGGATGGTCTCCCCTTTGATTTCTACAAATGTTTCACCTCTGAGTTGGCATACTGTCTGGAAAAATACATTTGCTTATTTTTTACTACAAATTAATTACACTCCCACTTTTCCAAGAGTTTGACTACTTTTTTGTTTAAATCCAGAGACAGAATTTTATTGCATAATTGGAGGCCCATAAGTTTGTTTAATGGAGATTTTAAGATTTTGTCTTTTATTTTACTACTCAGATTACGGGCATTGGCCAAATGTATCATTCACCCATTTCAGTTTTGTAGTTTACCGGATCACTCCATTTATCACCCATTGATAGTTTTGAGGGAACTTTGGGAATTGTACTCCAAACAGGGTAAGGAGAGATGGATTATTTCCCTGGACCAGAAGAAGGCATTTGATGCCGCTAATCATTCTTCTCTTTTTCAAATAATGGAAGCCTATGGCACCCCCCCTTCTTTATTGATAAAATAAATGCTGTATCAGGGAGCATGTTGGACCCATATGTTAGGGGAGTTATTGGGCTGGAAGTGGCAGTACATACGGGAGTTCGTCAGGACTGTCCGTTAAGTCCACTCTTGTATATTTTTTCCCTGAACCCCCTAATTCAGTAGCTGATGAATAACCCTAGGATTTGGGGGTTGAAGGGTCAAGTGGTGAAGGATGAGGTTAAAGTGTTGGCGTATGCGGATGACACTTGTTTATTCCTTCAGGATACGACTAGTGTATTGGAATTGGAGCAGGGAATTGGAAAGGTACTCTGTCACTTCAGGGGCAAGCTTGAATCCAGCAAAATGTAAGGCAGTTTGGCTGGGCTCAGATGTCACCCCCCAGTGGCAATAATACAGTTTTCAGTGGCTTCAGGAACAATCAAGATATTGGGAGTTACCTTCGGACCCTTGGACCTGGTGCTAACTAATTGGCAATTGGTACTGGCGGATTGTGAGTCAAAGGTACAGACCTGGAAGGACTGGAAAATGTAAAAACTAAAAATAATTTCTATTATAATGACATTTCTTCTCCCAATAATGACCTATATTGCCACTATTTTTCCACTTCCTGTAGTTCTAGAAACAGGGGTATATAGCATTGTTTTAGGATGCTTTGGGGGAGTCGGCTTAATCTGGTTAAAAGAGGGTACACGTATCTGCCGAGAAGTAAGGGAGGATTAGAGATGATTAACCCTGTTGTATTTTTCATACACTTTTGGGTGCATTCCATTAAAACCCCATGGACCATGGTTGATACTCTGGTCCATAAATAGTTCATGAACAATTGGTACACCTATACTTCCAAATGGACTGATCTCCTCCAAAATTTTCTCTGATTTTCTTTATTCAGAACTCCATGAAATCCACTATCCAAAAGTTGCATAAATGGAAAATTTCATTACATGTTTTGTTGACCCATTCCAGAGTGCAGCTGTATCAAGTTGTATTGGACACTATGGGACCTACTGCACCTGAATTCAAACATTGTCTTCCAAGAG
The DNA here is from genome assembly GCA_016271365.2 of Neoceratodus forsteri. Taxonomy (NCBI): domain Eukaryota; kingdom Metazoa; phylum Chordata; order Ceratodontiformes; family Ceratodontidae; genus Neoceratodus; species Neoceratodus forsteri. The sequence continues at coordinate 785,274,190 of CM028137.1, forward strand.
ACAGTAGTTAAGTGTTACGCATGTTGAATGAGGCCAGAATCCTGGAACACATGTGAGAGACAGTGTGGTTTTGTGCATATGGGAGACTGTATGTGAGGGGGAATAATAAGCACAAACCAATGGAAGAACGTATGTGCCCTTATCAGGGGTGTGGTTCCCCTGAGGAGTCGATGGTGCACTTTGTCCTTCATTGCATTTATTCTCGGAACTTATGGCCTTTTCTGGCTATGGCTTGGAAACTTCCGTGGTTATAGAATCTCACTTATGGTGTCTTGGTGTTGGGTGATTACAGTTCTAGGCTAATAAAATATGATGGGGGCACATTAACGGTGATGTTTGCAGTTTTGAAATTTTATCTATGGAATGCTGTGTTCAATGGGTGTTAAGACAGCAACAAGTGCCCTTTTCCATGTTTCAACTACAATGCGAAAATGCATTACATCAGATTAAGGCACAGGAAATTGTAAAGTATGGGCTATTAGTTACTAATTTAAAATAGAAAGGACTTTCTTTCTTTATCAAGTTTAATGAACATGCATAGATTGTATTGAAGTTTTCTGTTTAGGTTTTAGAAATGATTTGACTTGTTTCTTTTTCTTCCCTTTTTTTTTTTGCTGTTTGTATGTTTTTTTTTCTTTATCTTTTTTAGGACAGACATGCGGACGTTTTGGTTGTATTGATGGAGTATGATTTCCTTTTTGCATGGGTATCAGTTTTTTGGGGGTTAGGTCTATTCATTTCAGAATGGTTGAATTCTGTTTTCCTTTTGGATTGATTTTTATTTGTAGTATTATTAGCATGACCAATTTCTGTTATGGTTTTCTTTGAGTCCTTTTCATTTCTGTATATTGTATTGTTTCATTCAATGAAAACACCCTACTCTTTCGATACATGACATGGGATCTTTAACATCCAAATGAACTACCACCAATCAGGCAGATGGAACCATGGCTTAATGTTTCATCCGAAGACGGCACCTCAAAGTGCAGCATCCCCTCGTGCTGCACTACAATGTTAGTATTGGGATATTAACCCAAGTGCCAGATGTGGAACTGAACCCACAGCCATCTGATCTCCCAAAGGTAGGTGATGGGCTGGAGCCACCAGGCAGACAGGGCCAGGGCTGTGAAAGAAGTGGGCATAAAAGTCATTTAAAAGGGAGCCTAATAAATATAGGCAACAGAGAAAGACCCACATGTTAAAAGGACCCTCTCAAATTCTGTGCAAGCCAAGTAGGTCTATTGGTGAGAGTGGGGAAGCATCAGTAGAAGGTGAAGCATAGATGAGGGATCTGGGGCCTCAACCCTGCATTTTTGTGGAGGAGCCAAGTTGTATACCAGCATGCATTGCACTTTAGTACTAAATCGTATTAAAGAGCTAGTGGATCAAGTAACAGGATTGTTATTTATTTTATATTGTAAAATTTAATAAACTGAATCATTTTCACAGTTATAGTTCACTCCAGTTTATTAGGACTTGATCTGATTTTTTTTTTAATTCTGGCTTCCTTGCTGCCCAACTGGAAGTGACACTGAGGGGTGAAAGTCAGACCCTTTTAAGCATGCTCTAGTTGATATCTGTCAGTGTCCATGTGAAATTTGATAGGATTTGTAATTGCAAATATATACCAAGTCATTTTGCTGATGATTAGCTTGACACTGCTTATCATATTTTAATAAAGGAGGTTTTGGTCTATGTAAAATGTGAGTGATTTGTTTATTGTTTCATGTGTGTATGTGTGTGTGTGTGTGTGTGTGTGTGTGTGTATAGAATGCTGCCTCAGACGTTTGGCGCCTGCTGCAAGTAAAAACCTCTTGTACCATGAGAACAATTGTCATTGTCACAAGTACATGTCTTTGTTCCACTTAGTGGTATTTTCAGATGCAGCTTAATATATCTGGGCCAGGATATTCAGACTGCGCCAGGCAGTGGTGCAAGCCTGGGCACAACAGGGATGTGCCATGGTGCAGCACCATTGAATATGGCATGGTCAGTGCACATACTACACATGGCACAGTGGCACTGTACCGGCGAAAGCCACAGATAGGTAGAATGGGGATGTGCCAGCGCAAGTGCAGTTGCGCTAGGCGCATCACCAGTGATATTCAGCAGGGGGCATGCAAAGGAGGCCATAATATATGCAAGGCACAAATGGGGCCATTTCTATGTCATTATGGCCCCACTTGCATTCCTTGCACAGAGCAGCCTGACAACTTGCGCCCGGCGCCCTGCACAGCATGACGTATGCACAGTGGGGTTCCTGGGGCATCCCCTACCCCGTAGCCATGATTGCGGTACAGCTCTGTAATGTACGTCCCTGGTAGTCTAATGGTATCCTCCACCCTCCCGAAGCAACATTACATGTTAATGTAAGCACACCCTGGTGGTCTAGTGATACCTCCTCCCCCCTGATCACCAGATCACTGGTGATAGTATAAAGAATCATTGCCTTGTAGCCTAGTGGACCCCCCTCCTGATCACTGGTAACTGTAGAAGAAGCATTCCCTGATAGTCTAGTGGACCCCACCTCCCTCCTGATCGCCGGTAATCATAGAAGAAGCATTCCCTGGTAGTCCAGTGGAACTCCTACCTGCCTGTGTCCCCGATCACTGGTGATCCGCTGTATTAATAGTCCCTGGTGGTCTGGCGGTACCTCCCTCCATTGCTGTGATCATGGTAAAACCCCATAATACAATTCCCTGGTGATCCAGTGGCACCCCCATCCTCCCACCCACACAGACCCCCTTGCCCACCCAACCCCCCACACCATCATCAGCGTGCGGCTGCAACCCGCCCCGCATATCGCCCGGCCACCAACCTAATGACAGGTACAGTATGGGCTTGCAAGGCATACTGTACATAGACAGTCCAATATGTGAATGAGTCATTCCACATATATGAGACTATCTAATACAATACCCTGTAAGCCCATACTGCTACCTGTCATTCAACAGCAAATAGTATGCAGGGGGTTGCAGCCGCCCACTTGACCAGGGAGTGGGGGAAGAGGTCTGTGTATCGGCATCGATCCTCAGGCCTGGGAATGAAACACAGACAGGCACATCGGGCACAGCCACAGCATGTGCCCAGCACCCCCACCTCTGTGCACAGTGCACCCCAGCCTGACATGACCCGCGGGGCAGTGGCACAGTGCACCCATTGGCCGGCAATGCCACACCACATGGCACATGCTGAAAGTGCCCCCCCAGGGCATAGCAGGCAGCCCAGCTAACACCATGGTACAGCGGTTGGGCACAGAAGCAGCATGAGCAAACTTACCTGGCCATGGCATGGCTCCCCGTGGATTAATGCCTGCAGCGTCCTCAGTCTGTCGGGGTCCCTCCGCATGAGGTCACAGTACCGTGGCAGCACTGTTCACTGGTCCAAAGCACACCTTTATTCTGGACCAGGTCAGCAGCTATGGCCTGCCAGATGCTGGTCTCATCGTGCATAGTTCGCCATGGGCCCTATAGCGCTCAGGTGCTATAGGGGGCCATAGTGCATAGTGCACCATGACCCCTATAACACCCTGAGGCCTATAGGCCAGCGGCGCGATATCGCCACGCTTCTCGCACTCAGAAACACAAAGTGCACATGAGGTGGTAGCACAAGCCACAACGCATTCGCACTGCACATGTCACGGCATTGCACAATGACATGTGCCAGAGCAAGTACATTGCGCATGGAGCAAGTGCGTCATATTCAGCCGCCACATGCAAATGAGCTCATCAGCCAATGCATGATGCACTGGGGATATTAGCATGTCATTACCATTGCACCACAGCTCATTTGCATGTGATGCGCTATAAAGGCACCGCACAGCAGCACAGGCCATGGACCTGTATTGCAGCCATCTGAGGTAAGTTACACCTGCTGTGAGAACAACCAGCACAGCAAGGTGGATGGGGTGGGCAGCTGCAGGTAGTGACACACATGTCCTTGTCCACTGGTAGCACCATGTCCAAGCATGAGGAGACTGAGGAGCGTGGGCCTGCCTGCAAGTGCAGGCCCAACTCTACGAAGGCAGAAGCCAATGCCTTGTTTGAGGCCTACCTTGACAGGGAGCAATTGCTGAGTGGCACCACTGGCACACCACAGGCCAAGGCTGTGGCCTCGGTGGGGTGGCAGCAGCTGTGAACCTGCAGGGCAGCCACCAGCGATCTGTGCAGGAGTGCAGAAAGAAGGTGGGCACTGACAAGTGCCGCATTAAGGAGAAGGTGGTGGCCATATGAGCTGCCAGGACAGCCACTGATGGAGGACAAGCAGCAGTGACAAAGCTCACAGTTCAAGAGGAGCTGGTGGTGGCCACCATGCAGTGGAGCACCGTTGAGGGTGTGCCGGGTGGTGGCTTCCAGCTGGGAGGGAGCCCTTCACTGCATGGCACATATGCCATGCCCAGGGGAGGAGGAATGCCGGTATTGCAGCACTAACACATCTGTTTTCTCTAACAGCACCAGCACACCAGCATGCAGTGGCAGGGGCACCAGCAGCAGCTGTGGGGGCAAGCCCAGCCCTGGAGGACCAGCCATCCACCTCCACAGGCGTCCAGGGGCCTGATCAACTGCAACACACCACTGCCTTCCAGCTGGATGTCCTGGGCTTGGTGTCAGACGAGGCCTTGGCTGTGTTCCTGCAGGATGCCAGCCATGGTGTACTCAGCATGGAGACACAGAACAGGGCGGGGTCTGACACTGATGAGGACATGACCATCATCCTGGACAGCATGGGTGGTGTCGTGGGGGAGACACCCATACCTACCCCCATCACAGGCAGCGTGGCCAGTGGCCTGTCGGCAGTGGAACAGTTGCCCGCCGCCACCCATGGTGCCTCCATGTGCACAGCCACAGCAATGCTGGGTGATGGTAGCGGTGCAGCTGCTCAGGCAGTGGCCAGCTCACAGGGGCTGCAGGGGCAGTGGCGGCAGATGGCTGGGGATGTTGGGTGGCTGGATGCAGTGTCTGCTGCTGGGGTGCCAGACAGTGACCTACCCCATGGGGACCCCACTGTGCAGCATCTATCTGAGTGGGGGCCATGCCAGTGTGGTCGTACACCACGGTGGGATGGCATGCACATCATCCCTGGGCACTGACCCATTGACAGAGCACACCTGATTGCTGCGGGTCTCCATGGAGCAACAGGTGTTGCTCATAACTAAGTGTGTGCACTTCATTACAGGTGCACCAGGCAGCCAAACTACATGAGATGGACACTGTGCAGATCCTGGAGACTATACAGCGCCTGTGGGTGGACACGACTGCATCCCTGGATCACATTGCCAATCGTCTGGTTGGCCTTGTGCCACTGGCTGCCACAGGGCATGGTCACCAGCCACAGACACATGGAGTGCACTGTCCACCCCACAGACCTGGCATCAGGTGACTCCTTCCATGTCGCGCGGGCTCTGCTGTCAGCATCCAGGCACACTGGGGTGGGCCTGTTGGGTGCCTACAGATCCCTGTGCAAACCCAGTCATGTTCCCACAGTTTCAAACCCTGGGGGCGTTGCATACCCCAGTGGCTGTTGAGCAGCCAGTGGCTGCCGACCAGCCACGGCGTGGCAGCCCCCGTGTCCACAGGCCATGGTTCTGCATGGCGGACCTGATTGCACACCACCCTGTCCACAGTCTGCTGCCACTGCCCTGTGCGTGGGTGCATGCCACAGTCATGGTAACTGTACGTGGCACCACATGCTGCCAGTGTGCGCACCCGTCTGGCCGCTGAACATGTGGCATGTGTGTGATGAGAGCAGCACAGCACTGGTTGCACCTGTGCACCGGTGCCCTGCATCTGATCCACACCACGTGCTAGCACCTGGGCACATGCCTGCGAGTGCCAGTGTGCATCTGTGTGTGTGTGTGTGTGTGTGTGTGTGTGTGTGTGTGTGTGTGCATGCGCATTGCTGTACGGTGCTGCATGCTGTTGTGTGTGGCTGTGTGGCACTGCCACCCCCACCCCTGCCTCACGCCTGTGTGTGCAAGCCCATAGCCATGCCTGCCCAGTCCCATGTGCTGTGTATTAGAACCCACATTTTATATATTTTTTATGATGGGATGTGAACAAAATTATCTTAAAGAGAAGGAATTAAATCTCACTTTTTGAGGGGAGGGACTAGAACCCATAATTTATGGGTTGAAAACTTTATTATCTTTAAAGAAATATACTTTATTTTTTCAAGTGGAGGGATTAGAACCCATAGTTTCTTACATGGGTAGGAATATAACCTAGTCATTTAATAAATAATGCACTTAAAGACATTTAAGGAGTTGTTGAAGTAATATAAGTTTGCTTAAATTTCTATAAGATAGAAAAATGTTTGTACACCATTAGAGCACTGTTTGCTTTTCCTTAGTTTCTATACAGCAAATTTTGTTTGCACTAAGATTAATATAATACATTTGGGGGTTAATTCATTCCTTTGGTGGGAGGCGAACCCTGGCATTTCAAGCAATCTATGTAGCCTAATTCCAGCCCTTTCATCTATTCCATTACGCTACACTTAGAGTTGCTCATAAAACCTTTTTCTGGCCAGAGGCTCTCTGGAGACTGGAGCTAGAGAACTGACGTCAGTACATGACGTTTTGCTCCCCACCACCCGTGAGATTTAAACATGGAAAAGAAGGCAAATTCTTTAATGAAACAATAGAGCAAGGCAGTAGCACATCATTAAAAGGATCTGAAAAGCAAGTTTATTTTTACTTGGATTTTAGGATAGAAGCCATAACAGCAAATATTTTTATTTAAAAGGAGTTCGTAATTTTTTACTTTACAGGCGCAGAGGCGCAATAGATTGTTTATGTTATTAAAGCGAGAGCAACAATGCATACTATAAAGAACTTAGAAGTAAGTTCATTTGTATTTGAGGTTAGAAGTTGCAACAGTGAACAATGTTTTAAAAGAGTACGCATTTTTTATTTCACAGAGCGCAGTGACGCAATAGTAATTCATGTCGTTAAAGAGTGAGGCAACAGCACACCACTATAAAATAACTTAGAAGTAAGTTCATTTGTATCTCAGGTTAAAAGTTGCAACAGTGAATAATGTGCTTTAAACCAGCCTGCAGTTCTTTATTTCACAGAGCGCAGAGATGCAGTACTATTCATTACTGTCAGCTTTTTAATATAAGCCTTGTAAGAAATATTGATGTTGCGAGTGAGTTTAAAAGTGAGTTACTGTAGCCCTTAAAAAATCTTTTGGATTTCAGACTTAATGAAAATTTTTTAAAAGAAAGCTTAAAGAGGTTTACAATTGTTTTACAGAATGCAGAGACAAGTTATCAATTCAGTCGCTTCTTAGGAGCATGGTTAATATGCTGAAAAATTGAAAAGTAAGCAGGAAGCTGGATTAATTTAATTAATAATTACATTATTTTGTGATTGAGAGAGTATTCTACTTTAATATATATTTGAGCAAAATAATTTTTAAATTAGTATATAATGATTTATAAAATTCTGTTTTTGGAAACTTTCCAGAGCACCATTGCGTTCATGGTGTTGATATACTTTATAATTAAAATATGGACTATAAAGATAATTTTTGTGCACTGCAGCAGTATTATTCTCTCAGATATGAGACCTAAACTGTAAATAATAATTGATACTGAGGTACTAAAATCTGTTTTTTACATTTTGTAATTTTAGAACTACAACACAGCATGGGCCTGATGAAGTGGATTTGACCACGAAACTGTTCCCCATCTTATTGTGTGTGAAGAGAATAAAGAAAAAAACATGAGAAACTAATTTTACAGTGTAGTTCATCCATTCTTTTTCATATTTATGTGCTAGCACCTGGGTGCGTGCCTGCGTGTGCCAGTGTGCGTGTGTGCATGTGTGTGTGTGTATGTGTGTGTGTGTGTGTGTGTGTGTGGCTGTGTGGCACTGCTACCCCCACCCCTGCCCCATTCCTGTGTGCATGCCCTTAGCCATGCCTGCCCATTCCCGTGTGCTGTGCCATTGTGTCTGTCCACTGCATAGGTGTTGCTCCACCTACCTGCGTGTGCCAAAGTGCTCCTGTGCTATTGTGTCCCAGTGCTGGTGTGCCATCCTTAGGAGCTGGGGATCCCTCCACCCAGGGTTGGGGGGTTGCCCACTGCCCCCCAGCCCATTGCCCTCATTGTCCCCACTACTGTCCCCTTTTTCAGCCTCAACAGCTATCCCACGGTCAATGGCCATGTTGTGCAGTATGCAGCAAGACAGGAATAGGCCACAGGCTTTCGAGGGGCTGTACTATAGGGCACCACCAGACCTGTCTAGGCAATGGAATCATTTCTTCAGCATCCCAAACACACACTCAATGATCTTCCATGTGCTGGCATGTGCCTCATTGTAATGGTCTACTGCTGGGAATGACGGGCGCCGGTAGGGGGTGAGCAACCAGGGCCTGAGTGGGTAGCCACTGTCACCTGTGTGGACAGATACATGGTTAGCCTGGTGTCCTCTGTCACTGTGCCCCTTGCCCATCCCATGCGCCCCTGCCAGCACACCTGCCCAGCCTGCCCCTTCCCATGCCCTTCTGTTCCCAGCTTCTCATGGCCATCCTATACACACCCACTAGGTGGCCCTTGGGGATATCCCCACTCTCAAACCTGTGGCACAGTGCAGAGCTGTACCAGATGAATGAATCATGTGCACTCCCAGGGTGTGTGGCACAGACATTGGTTATGTGCCCCCTGGCATCACACACCACCTGGCAGTTGACACTGGGGTAGACCTTCCTGTTGATGTATGATATGCCTTCAGTGCCAGGTGGCATGTGGATACCCACATGGGTGCAGTCAATGGCCTCTATCATGCCAGGCATCCCTGCTACCCTGTGGAACTCCTGCATGGTTGCTGTACACTCTGCCAGTATACTGGGGAACTGGATGTATTCTGCAGCATGTTGCAGCAAGGCACTGAGGAATTGTGTGAGGAGGCGTGATGTGGCTGACTGGGTTTTGCCTGTGGTGTCCCCTGTTGGTCCCTGGAAGGTGCCTGTGGTGAGCAGGAAAATGATGGCTGCCAGCTTCATCTCCACTGTCAGGGCATGGCTCTGTCTAGAGGGTGCCTACATCATCTCACTGCACAGCTCACAGAGCCACCTCAGAATCACCCGATTCAGGTGATACCAGCCCACGCTCTCCGTATCAGATGGTTCTCGAAGCTGATGTGGGGCCGGTACCATCTGTTGCTGGCGTACCACTGACGGGCCCTTCCAAGGCCACATCGCTCTGCCTTCTGCCTCCTCACACCCCTCATTATGGCCTCCATCTGGAAGGCTGCACTGGCCATGGCCCCTGCTGTATGGCTCCCCCTGGGCGTCAGACTCCAGTGGTTCACTTGCCACCGTGGGGCAGTGCCTGTCACTCCTCCTGGCTCCCTCTTGCATCTCCTGCCCCTGGCTCCCACTCCACTGCCACCTCTGTCCCACACCCCTGTGGCTGTCTGTTCCACTCCCTCCAGGGTCTGGTGGCTTTCTGTCTCTCTCTCTCTCTTTCTCTCTGTCTGTCTATCTATCTGTCTCTCTCTCTCTCTCTCTCTCTCTCACTCCCCTCTGGCACAAGTGCTGTCCCCCTGCTTCTTCCCTGTATTTATAGGCTCAAGTCTGCTCGGCGTATCTGGCCATTGCTCCACACTTGCGCCATGGGTCGGGGGTTGAATATTGCACTGTGCCGCATATTCATGGGAACGCCCCCTGCCCTTGCTCATATATTCATTTGAGTTGCGCATAGGTGCACTGCTACTTGCGCTGCACAATGGCTCCCACTGAATATCGCTCCATGGTTTAGTTCCACAGTTGCACATGTGCAACTGCTTTGAATATCCTGGCCCCTGTGTTTTGTGTCTCTTGTTTTTGGGCCTTTCCCTGTTTTCTGTTTTGCTGTGTTTTGGTTTTATCTTTTTGGGGGGCTTTGTTTCTAAGCTCCTAGCATACTGCTACTCAGAGCTCATGCAACTGCTTTCAGTTACCTACAACTGCAGCCACTGCTGCTGTTTACTTTAATTACTATTGTATCTAGTGCTTGTATTTTTACACTGTGCTCACCACAATCAAACTACTGCAATGCAACTGCAATCATTATCTGCGTGTTTCAGCTCAACCATAGCTGCTCCATGTTGCATATTCAATTTTTTCACCTGATACAGTTTACTCTGACCCTAGCTGTGCTGCTCATTACTGCTCTCATTCTACTTTCAGCTTCATTGCACTGCCTAGCTACACCTGCTTTCAAACCATTGTCTCCATGTGTTATTGCAGTTACAACTCTGAGGTCAGCAAACTAAGCTCCTGCTGAGGCTGTTAATATAGCTTTGTTATTAAATCTTGCCTTGCCGCCGAAAAATCCTCAGAGTATTTGTCACCTTGATTTGGCTATTCATGTCTGGCTGGCTTGCTCCCAATTCAGTGCTGTTTAATTGCTATACAGTATGTTATGCAGACCTCCGTGCAAGTCCACCTATCACTATTACTGCTTACTGACCTATGTGCAGGTACACACTTGCTTACACAACCATTGCTCCTTGCTTACGCAGACCATTGCTTCATGCCTACTGCCATCCCCTTGGCTTCAGCCTCTGGGATTCTGCTGCACTAAATCTGCATTCAACCTTGCAAGGTCTCAGCACTCAATGCTTATTATGATCTTAGCATGCCGTATTCATTCAGCTCACCAGCTTTTCAGCTCTCAATCAATTTCTGGGGCATGCCAGCCATTCTATCTAGTACAGGGTTCTTGCAGCCAACGGTCTCGCTCTGCTTTTAGAATGCATCTCGAGCATGTCCAACTTGGGCCGGGATCCTTCTCACCTGGCCCATAGCTGGGAATGTCCTCGCCCTGGGCTTGGCTTTAGCTGCCTGCTATGTGACAGCAGCTCTTGGTGTCAAATTTAAGACTAGCAGTGAAGGATGGTTACAACAATCTCCTTTGGCTCTAGTGTTCCACTATAATGGTTAGCCATTGACTTTAGTGGTTTCCCTAGCAAGGCACCTTCACCGCATTCTCCCTACAACTGCCTCTGGTTCACCTGGTTTGAGTTTAGGGTGGGAAGGCCAGGTGAGTGCCTCAGCAGTTGTTGCTCTCCTCCTGTGCCTTTGATGCACGTATTGTTGCAAAGTTTTCTCGTGACCTTCCACGGCATTCCTGCTAGAGGGTTTGAGTGAGAGTCTTCCTCCAAAAATGGAATATTTTCCACCTCCCTTTAATTGGTTTTCCAAATTGCAGCTGCAGAGCTGTCACTAAATAAACTATCCCAAGCCTGGAGGAAGGCGACCTAGGCCTTGGATTCCCAGAGATTTCCTCCTCATAGGGTTTTTCTCTCTCAATTACCTCAGGTCATAACACTTAGTTAGCATAGTTGTTTCCCTAGTTTCTTTAGGTAGGTTCTGCTGTTGGATGAAGATGGAGGATGTCCTGCCATTCTCTCTCTCCTCAGGGGATCCCCTAATCTCAACACAAACCATTAGTATCATGCTACGCAAACCTGGGCAGTCATCATGTTATCCAACTGAGCATCTCATTGCATTATCAAACTGCCTGTGCTTCTCTATTACTACGTTACAGTTACTGCTCCTATGTCACAGTTACTGCTTGCTCATATGCTTCATGTTGCCTCCTTCTTTGGGGATGATTATTCATTTCTTTTGGGGATTCCTAAGGTACCTTTAGTCATGGGAATCGTCTTGTGGCACCTCTAGGGGTGGAACCCTCCCTGAGGGTTCCTTGCCTTTCGTAACCCTACAGGGTGGTAATTCCTCTGGAATAGAGAGTGTGAACGGCCAAAAACCAAACTAACACAGTTGCACAAGCATAACACTATACTGGCTGCATAGGTCAGTGAATTGGAAAGGCTTTGCCTGGAGTTCAGTGGCCAAGCAGCCAGCCACTCCCACTTCCTGAGCTATATAAGCAGTTCCTCTCAGCCTCATCGTGAAGCATTTTTTCTTTGCCCCACCATCTTCCCCTCCTCCTCCAGTGTCAGCATTCTCTCCTTAGGGGAGTTCTAAGGTACCTTTAGTCACGGAATCATCCCATGGCACCTCTAGGGGTGGAACATTCTCTGAGGGTTCCTTGCCTTTTGTAATCCTACAGGGTAGTAATTCCTCTGGAATAGAGAGTGCAAATTGCCAAAAACCAAATTAACACAGTTGCACAAGCATAACACTCTACTGGCTGCGTAGGTTAGTGAATGTACAATTGGGTGAGGGATGCGGGATTGGGGGAGGAAGACAGTCTTGAAACTTGGTGGCTGACCACATGTCAGTTCTGCCCCCAAACCCTTTCTTTTCCCTTTATTTGAAAGAACTCCCACTGGTCTGCAAAACCCCAATCATTTCAGTGACTCTAACTGGAGTGGTTATTGGGAAACAACGCCTGTACTGATGAGATAGGGCTGCAGCTGATGCATCCCCTATTTAGTTCCCCCCATGTTCTCAAAATATCTTTTACAGATAGGTTCCCAGTGTATGGATATGCCGCTCCTTCCCTTGCTAGCCTTCATGCTATGCTTTGTGTACATTTATTTCCTTTTTTATATCACCTAACACTGGGCCTAAAAATTAACATTTGAACACTCATTTGGGCTGGTGCACACCTAAAACAACCATGTATTCTGACCTCTGCTACCAACGCTGTGAACATGACTGGAGGGCTAATTATGTTGGCCCAGCTGGTAAGCAGGCTTTAAGCCTCCCTCTTTACTGATATCCATGGCTTGCAGCCAACAATTAAACTGTTTTTTGGGGGGAGTAAGCACGCTCCACTGGGCTCTAATCCAAGGCCATTTACCTAAGGCCACATACCACAACTACAAACCATGCAACTGATACTAGCATTTGTCAATGCTGAATGTTTGCTGCTTGTTAAACATTTTTTTTTTTTATGTTGACCCCAACTTCTGAAAATACTTGTTTTAGGATTCACCTTAGAGACACAACATCTACCATTGATGGTATATTGGTAGAAATGTCATTTTGCACCAGAGGTGAGAAACTCGTCATCCAGGATTTTAAAAATGACACATCATGTTTGTAAAGTGGTGTGGCTAAAGGGATATGTTGAAACTTTGGAGTCACAGTACTGAAAATTAGTGAAGTCATGAGTGAATGCAGAAAAAGTGTAAGGTTCAGTCACAACCTGGGCATTTTACCAAATTTGTACAACACAGCGTAGATATTCAAAGGAGATGCACCCGGCACAACTGAGTTGCACCGCTGCATCCCTGACAGGTGCCCCTGGGCCATATTCAAGTGGTAGGGATGCACTGCACAATTCTGGATGAGCCGTAGTGCAAAGATAATGTATGCAGCACATCCAGTGGGGGCATCCCCAGGCATATGTGGCACATCTCAATATTCACCCGAGATGTGCGGTGCAGCTGCCTTCACATCTCAGAGATGTGCCGCACAAAGTAAGGCATGGAAGCAACATGCCTAAATTGTAGCCACCCACAGGTGGGCTGCTGTACTGCACAGTGCAACACAGCAACCGCCAGCCCCTGGATGGCTAGGCCCCCACATCCCCGATCATAAAGAAAATACAACTACACAGTTATCCCTGGTAGTCTAGCTGCTCCACAGTCTGATTCCCCAATTGTGAATGAAACAAGATCTGTAGTATCCTGGTAGTCTAGTAACCTCCCTCCTAGACCCAATTCCCAATTCATAGTGCAAATCATATTGCGATATTCCCGGTAGTCTAATGACCCCCCGCACTCGACCCCAACATAATAAAGCATAAGTGACCCTAATATTCCATGGTAGTCCAGTGCCCCCAACCCTGAGACCTGATCATAAAAGAATAATGTACACTCCTTTCCTGGTAGTCCAGTGGTACCCCTCCCATATAAGAACCCTCGACTGTGGGACGTGGCACCCTAATGACCAGATGCACTGATGCCAGAGACATGTACAGGTGGAACCATGCATGATTTCTTTGTTTTTAGTCAGTTCAGTTCACTGCTGGTAGCATCACCTTACTAGTGACCTTGCCCTGTTTCTTCCAGCTACAAAAAATTATGAACCGCACATGTCTTTGCTGTTCTATACATCAGGGGCACCATACAAAGTGGTAATTATTGGCAGCATAAATTCTGAGTGTAAGAAGACACCTTGTTGCACTGCCACTGACAAATTCTATACACAGCACCAGTATTTATTTGCCGAGGGAGGAGTTTCCACCTGTGGCTAAGTTGCAATGCAAATGACTTGCCCATATGTTGGTTATCACTAAGGCATAGTACTGAGACTGTGCTGGTTTGGGTGCACAATGATCTCCTGATAGCGAGAGATCAGAAGAGCTGCCCCATCTTGGTTCTTCTTGATCTGTCTTCAGCATTTGACACTGTGGACCATGGAGTTCTTCTCAGATGCCTGAGGTTAATCTGTGATCTGGCTAGTACGGTCCTCAGATGGTTTAGATCTTTTCTCACTGGCATAACTCAGAGAGTGGTGTCAGGAATTTATTCCTCAACCCAGTCTCTCTCTGTCATGTGGGGTACCTCAGGGCTCAGTGTTGTCCCCATGTTGTTCGTAGTGATATGCTGCCCCTCAGCAACATTGTAAGAAGGTATGGGCTGAGGTTTCACTGCTATTCTGATGATACCCAACTCTACTCTATCTTTCACACCCAACCAGGATAGAGCTCTCTCGACATTTAACAACTGCCTCACTGAAATCCAGGATTGGATGAATTCAAGCTGGCTGAGGTTGAACTCAGAGAAGACTGAGGTGATGGTTGTGGACCCAGGTCACTGGATAGAGGGAATGGGGGCTGGTTTACCTTCAGGACTTTTTCTTGGTGGTTCCCAGCTCTCTACCTCTGAATGTGTGTGAAACCTGGGGGTGATTTTTGGTGATGGGTTGACACTGCGATCGCAGGTGTCGGAAGTCATCAAAACATCCTTTTACCATCTGAGGAACATCTCTAGGATTAAGCACCTAGTTCATCTGGTGATCTGCCTACATTGGTCCACACCTTTGTGACCTCGTACCTTGATTACTGCAACTCCCTTTATCTAGAGCTACCTGGGGTTGATATCTGCCACTAGCAGCAAGTGCAGAATGCTGCAGCCTGGTTATTGACAGGTACTCCTTGAACCTGTCATATTTCTCCGGTGCTGCGCAAGCTGCACTGGCTGCTGGTACAGTGGCAGATCACCTTTAAAGTCAAACTTCTGACTTATAAAGCCCTACATGGACTTGGCCTGGACTAATGAAAGAGCTTCTGGTGCCTTACTGCCCTGGGCAATCACTCTGCTCAGCTGACAAAGGGTTTTAAGATTCCAGGAACTCTTAAAATCTTCGAGGGCCCATGTGTTCATGTTATGCAGCCCCAGCCCTTTGGAATTCTCTATCCAGTCAGCTTCAGGAGTGCGACCTTGGAGGAATTTAAACGGGACCTGAAGACCCACATGTGGCACCAAGCCTACATTACCTATTGTTATTTTATTAAATCCCCTGAAACCCTGTATTTATTATATTTATGATTATTGCATCCTGTTTTTTTTTTTATATTTTACTGTTAAGGCGCCTTGGTTTTAGAATGGCACTGTAAAAATAAAGCTTATTATTATTATTATAATAGGGTTTGCAACTGTTAACATGCTGGATTTCAACAGGCACTGGGGTTTGGACATGGCATAGCACCAGTCACCTGGTGCTATACCGTACCCACAGCACTAATCAAAAGGTGCTGCCACTGTAGTCTTCCCCCACTCCTTCATCTTTTGGCCTGCTTCTGTGCTACCCAAAATTAAATGTTGCTTTTTTCTTATAGAACTTCCTCTACTTCTGCTATATTTGTCAGGGATACACCCATGTTCCAGGAATATAACCTGTTCAGAGCTGGTGCTATCCCATCCCCTTGGGTCCTGAGGCCACACCAGCATCCCCCACAGCATCCCCCCCATGACATGAGTTCCAGGGGAATGTTCATCTTCCTTCCCCTATGCACTCCACTGTGAAAACTAGGATCCAGTGTCAGCAGATGTTTGGACCCAGGGAGTCCAAGAAACCATTCATCATACAGACAGTACAAGTTTTTTCCACCCTGGATTTCTCTCCAGTCCCCACCCCAGCCCCCAACCCCCCACCACCCAGCATTAGCAGAGCCTGCTGATAGCCTCTGTTGCACACACAAAATCCTGTGGAGGGGGTAAGCACCTCCGGCCCATTGTAGAGGTCGCTAGCTGCAGCCCCTGGTGCCCAAAGCCATCCCTCCTGATTGCAACCCACTGTTGAGTGGCAGCTACTGTGGTCTGGCCTGCCTCCTGATGTAGCATCTTGAACTTGTTTCTGTATTCAGGTTATTGACACAGCCATGCAAGGCACTGCCACTGGGCCTTTGGGCTGGCCTCTGGGCTGGCCTAAATGTTTATCTTTAATCTTTAGCATTTTCTGGTGATCCAATAGCTGCCCTCTCTAATCCCAGCCCTCCAGTACTCCCTCAAGTCCATGTGGTCCCCATCCTATCCCTGTTTCTCTACTCTGACTTTTAATGATACCCAGTCCCTTGCTGATCTCCATCTTCCACAAAACTGTCCCCCACTGTTGCATGCCAGTTCACCCTGATGAACTGCTTGACAGTCCAACAGGCTGTGTACTGCTCAAGTGTACAAATGAGGTGTGTGTTCCACATGTTGTGCTCAGGCATGCAAATGAGGTGTGTGGTCCAGAGTGTGGTTGTGCACAGAACTGCATACAATTTACAAGCTACCGCTGCATTAGCATGCCTTCCCCTTTTTCTTGCATGTGGTCACAATACCCTGAGCAGCTCCACAGGGAGAGGCTTGTGACCTTGTTGTGCATAGTGCAATGGGGAACAAAGTTGAACTGACACAAAGTGGTCATTTCAACCATGTGTACCACTAAATTATGACTGTGTGGGGCTCCAGGTGTAGCAGTGTGCACTGTGCATTTCTCATCGTAAAGCAACAGTATTTGTCTTTACATGTTTGTTTTCAGCAATACTGTCAATAACATCGATATACCTATTTTTAAGGCTGCATGGCAAAGCCATGCTGTCTTTTTGCTATGAAGTAGATTAGAAGAGGGGATCAGGAAAGCTATTGTGTGTAAGTACTCAGTGATTAGTCATTGCCATAGCATTAGTTTTCCACTGCCTTTCCCTCCGCCAGACCTCACAACCCCCTCTTCCCCCCTTGCAGAAGCACTGAAGAAATAATTCTGTAGAGTTTTTAAAAACACAGGACATGATTACCAGTGTCAAGGTTTATTCTGCTGTCAGTTGATTATTTGACTGGTGCTAGATCCCCGGGGAACTCTAAGCCAAATATTACAGTGAAACGCAATGCTGCTAAACTGCTTGTAGTTTGTTTACACAACTCCAGGTAAATTTACAGATTGTGATTGGTTGACCATCCATGGCACTCCAGACATTACCTCATGGGTTTTAGCGTACCTGATAGGCTAGTGATGCACATGACTCTAGGATCAGATTTCTAGCATATCCAGGTCCCAGAAACCCCTGTTCTCCAGTTCAAATCGTGCATCTGAATAGGCAACAAGCACACCAGGATCCCTGTTGTTTTCTCCACCAGAAAGGTAGGCCTCTGATCATATTTTCTGCAAGAACTGTGTTTTAGGTACAAAAGAAATCTAGGTGCTGCACTGCTTTACTCTATACAAAGGCAGCACATTGTGTCCAACGTATAAACAGCCAGCTGAGTGGCTTTTAAACTTGCTTAAGTTTGATTTAGGTTTTTATTCAAGTTTGATCCAGTTTTTTATTAGTTTATTTAGTTGATTTAACTTCATTAGGTAAAGAGCAGTCCAGCCTGCTGATAGAGCTGGTAGTCTGTAGTGGATTGCGATATTGATTGTTGGTTTTAAATTTGCTATGCTCCTAAGCATGTATTCTGCTGCACAATGTGCAACCTGCTTACTGTAGCTAAGAAGGGCACTGAATAACAGGTGCCCCAAACTGTTTTGTGCTCTAGAGAGAATGAGGGACCCAATAGTGGGTTCGACCTTGTTGAATGCTGTTTCCCATTTTGTAAACTCGGCCATGCCAGTTGCACTGCCTAGCGCCCCTGACCCCTCTGGGCATTGCGTGGTGGCACGACAGGAAAAGGCATCCGCCTACTGCCTGCTCCTTGCCGCTTCTTTCCTACTCCTCAGCAGATGGGCAGAAGGCATTCTACATCGTGGGGGTCCCCCATGATAAAAATGCGTTTCGCTCCTCCGACGGCGCCTCCACTAGGCCTTGCCCTACAGCCCCTCAAGCAATGCTCCACCTCCCATTGCTGCGTGGTCAGCTTTGCTCACCATTAGCCCCTAGTTTTAGGGGCTAGAATCGAAGGCCAAAATTGCCCCGGTGTCCCTTTTCCAATGGGTGGGGTCACAATTCCATTCCTCAAGGAGCCACATGGCATCAGCAGCCTTAGGTCGCTCAGACCTGTATGCGGCCTGCTTTTCAGGCAGCTACTAGGAGGCAGGCAGATCAAGCTCCTCTCTCGATCCCCTCAGCTCAGGGCTTCGGTTTCTGGTGGGGAAGGGGGGGTGAAGAGGCCTCTCACCGAGTGACCAACCACTCATGCAGCTCTGAGGCAATTAGAAGCACCTGGCCTTGCTTTTCTTCAGCGCCTTGAACATAGCGCCTGCTCGTTGGCTCACTATGTTTTTTCGACATATGGTCGAACACCTCGGGGGGGTTAAGGCCTCCAGATACTCTCGCAGACAGTGTTATCACATTCCCAAAGGGCACCAGCACAAGTCAAACATATGAAGGGGGTTAAGAACGGACAAACGAAAAGGGGAACAGCCCAGATAGGCCCATATATAGGTCCCTCCCACAGCAACCTCTATATATGGGCCATGGGTCCACAGCCTTCCCACCTTTTTTTTACACACAGGTCCCTCTCTATAGCGACATATGATGTAGAGGCAGCAATCACAGAACCGCCCCAATCTCACTCGGGTCCCTCTCCACAGCGACCCAAGAAGTTTACCACCACTCTGGAGGCCCCTCCCTACAGCGACCACAAGACCAGTGCACCTATCCATGAAGGGTCCCTCCCACAGCGACCCTCATGTTGTTTCTTACCACAGAAGGGATAGCACAGGCCCCCCGCTGCTGTTACGACCAAACAGCACCTATGGTCTACCCAATACGGTGCTAGAACAGTACACAATGTGTTGTTAATCATGGGGCAAAAATCTGTCCACTGGACCTTGTACTAGCCCTAACAATACGCATGCCTTCTTCTTTCCTCACCAGATGGTCAAGGCCAAGAAGTGCTCCTCTTGCAATGCTGCTCTCCTGCCCCACACCCCAGGCCCCCTTTGCTCCACCTGTCTTCATGAAGACGATGATTTATCGATGGAGCAAACTCCTGTCATAGGTCCCAGCAATCCAGGGCTCAGCGGTCCCACTTGGATGGATCCTGGTACTCTCCTGTTACAGAACCAACAAGCCACAGTGACCATGATGGAGAGCCAACAGAATTTCATGCTGAAGATAATGGAGAAACTCGAATCCCTTACGCAGCATAGAACAGCACCTCTGCTTCCGGAGCCAGACAATGCAGGGGGGGCCCTCTGAGGAATGTCCAGACACTGAAGACCCTGTACCAGACAATCTCAGGCCAGATTCTGGAGAAGAGGGACATACCAGATGAAGAGGATGGAGTGGATACCGACGAGGAGGACTTGGAACCACAAGCCATACCATCCCTCACTTCAAAACTTTGTTCTTTGACATGGTCCCAGGCCTCATGAAGATCATCAAGGCCACTATGGGGTTCGATGCTGAGGAGGAAAACCGAGTCAGTTAGATCCCATGATCCAACAAAAGGCGACCACCTCGAGACCTTCCCAATATGCCCAGCAATTGAGGACGTCTTCAACAGAGAGTGACAATCCAGAGCTAAGCAGGATGTCAAACAAAAGAAACTTGGACAGGATGTATCGGTCCAAGAGGACAAAACCAGTCTCTGGTGCAAAGTGCAACCATTGACACTCAGGTGTGGAGCTCAGTAAAAACCACCTTACCCTGCGGGACCATAGCATTAAAGGACCCAATGGATAAGAAAGTGGAGGACATGCTCAAGAGGACATTCAAGATTGAGGAACTGCCAAAAGCTTCCACAACAGCCATCTACGGCACGTGCACAAATCCGCTGGCTCGAGGCTTCGAGACAAGCAAACCCTAAGTCCAGAGAGGCAGAACTTTTAGAGTACACTCTTGATGCAAAATACCTGGTGGACATGGCCATGGACACTCCTTCGACTGCATGCCAGGGCCACAGCCATCACCAACCATGCCAGGAGAGCGTTGTGGCTCAAGCTATGGAAGCCGACAACGAATCAAAGACATTACTACAAAATTTACCCATGAAGGAAAACATATTTTGGGGAGGGCTACAGGAGTTCTTAAAACAAAAGGAGGAGGACAGAGACCTACTTAAGAACAAGACTAAATACACCTACCTCCTTTCAGTGAGGCGGAGGTTCGGGGAAACAGGTCATACCAACCTCGCAGGGACACGCCTCCAGAGCAGTCCTTTTCAAGGCCGAGGAACATACAACAGTCACACAGTTCATTCCCCATTCTTACCAACAGCCCTCCTTAGAGCCCATGGCCCAGAATTCGGGAAGAGGAGGGTTACAGGAAACAACAATGACTACATCCCCAGAATCTCACAAGGACAGGGGTCGTACCCCCCCGTGGGACAAAGACTGTCACTATTCAGATGACAGTGGCTCAACACAACCTCAGACAGATGGGTCCTAGAAATGGTGTCAAGAGGGTACTCTATAGAGCTGTCCCACTCTCCTGTCAGACACAGGTTCCTAAGTTCCCCCATTGCCAAAAGAAAGGTGACCCCGCATCAGGTCCAACATATCCTGTCGGAGTTGCTACAAAACAGGGCTATCCAGCCCGTTCCCATGCACGAGCAGGAATTAGGGGTGTACTCCATTTTCTTTCTCATGCCCAAAAAGTCGGGAGAACTCCACCCTATTTTGGACCTAAAACACCTAAACAAACACGTGGTCTGCCACAGGTTCAAAATGGAAACCATAAGGTCAACCCTACGCAGTGTCCGGGTAGGCAATTACCTCACGTCCATAGACCTGAAGGACTCATACCTCCACATTCCCATCATACCAAAATACTAGCAATACCTCAGGTTCCACATTTTAGGCCACCACTACCAGTATCAGGCCTTGCCCTTCGGGCTCACCTCGGCACCAAGGTGTTCACCAAGGTGTCCATCGTTCTAGTAGCCAGACTTCGGGAACAGGGTCTGGATACCATTCCCTACTTGGACGACTGGCTCATCCGAGCATGTTCCAAGGAGCAGTCGCACCGAGACACTCTGACCACCCTACAGGCTCTCGAGGAACACGGCTGGGTAGTGAACCGTGCCAAGAGCCATCTGGTGCCCATTCAGCAGATCGAACATCTGGGGGCACTAATCAACACAGCACAAGGATGGGCAAACTCTCTCAGACAAGGGTGCTCAGTCTGATAACATTGGCTCGTCACATGAGATCTCGCCATCAGACAACCATGGATATAGCCCAGTTGTTAAGTTGCATGGCATTGCATAGACCTCATACCCTGGGCAAGATGGCACATGCGACCACTTCAGACCTATGTACTCACTCGGGAATCACTGAACGAGTTCAACTTGCAAGTCATGGTCCCACTACCACCATCGGTGAAGCACTCGCTAGCATGGTGGACAGTGAAGTCCAACCTCACAAGAGGGGTCCCACTAGAGGCAGTTTACAGTGCCACAATAGAAACAGACACAAGCCTTTCAGGCTGGGGCGATGCTTGGGTGACTTGACAGCTCAAGGCCTATGGACTGCAGCAGAAGCAAAGCTATCCATCAACATCCTAGAAATGAGGCGGTCGCCGTGCACTAGAGGCTTTTAGATCATCCATCTGTGGCCAGTCGGTCCTTATCCGCTCCGACAACCAGGTCACGGTGGCGATATCACAAAACAAGGAGGCACCAGGGCAGAGCCATGCTGAGAGAGGCAATGTCAGTCCTCAGTTGGGCACAGACCAACCTCAGCCACCTCGCGCCTGTGCATCTCGCAGGCAGACTAACGCAGTGAGCAGACTGGCTGAGCCAGCAGCAGGTCCACCCAGGGGAATGGCAGCTCCATCCCGGTCTCTTTCAGATGATCCAGGACACCTGGGGACCGGTGTCCATGGACCTCATGGCCACATCGGAGAACACACAGGTCCAGGAGTTCTACTCATGATTCCGGGACACCCGGTCCCAGGGAACCGACACCCTCTCACAACCGTGGTCCAGGGAGCATGCGTATGTGTTCCCACCACTTCCCCTACTCCCCCAGGTACTAAGCAAGAACAGAGCATCTCGACGTACCATCATCATAGTGACAGCCTACTGGCCATGGAGGACTTGGTTTGCCACAGTACTCGACATGACACTAGCCAACCTCAGATTGCCCTACCGAGTGGATATGCTGACACAGGGCCCAGTACTTCACCCAGCCCCGCAGACTCTGAAACTCACGGCCTGGCTCCTGAGAGGAAGAGACTGATGAGAGCCGGCTACCATGAGTCTGTTATATCGATGATGCTACAATCCAGATGGTCCTCAACCACATCCACCTATGGTAGACAATGGTCTATATTTGTGAAGTGGTGTCGAGAGTACGTAAGGACCCAGAGCAACCAGACATGTCATCCATACTCTTATTTCTACAACAGGGAGTAGACAAGGGACTGGCTTACTCTTTCCTCAAAGTGCAACTTTCGGCCATTGGAGCCACGGGCACCATCAGGATACAGCCCGGGAGCACACCTGGACGCCTATAGCTTCCTAAGAGCAGTGGAAGTACTCCGGCCCCGGGCCCAACCTTCCATCGCACTCTGGGATCTCCCACTGGTACTGGACTTCCTCAGTACAGCCCCCTTTGAGCCACTCAATGACGTGGACCTATTCTGGGTTGGCCTCAAGGCTTGCTTCCTTGTCACCATCTGCTCCACCCAACGGATCGGAGAGCTAGGAGCACTGTCATGTAAGGCACCTTACACCGTGTTCACCCCTCAAGGAGTCTGCTTACAGACTGTTGCAGCC
The DNA here is from genome assembly GCA_016271365.2 of Neoceratodus forsteri. NCBI lineage: Eukaryota > Metazoa > Chordata > Ceratodontiformes > Ceratodontidae > Neoceratodus > Neoceratodus forsteri. The sequence goes on from CM028137.1 coordinate 785,297,249, forward strand.
TTCCAACCGAAGGTAGCCACAAGTTTCCATAGGGAACAACCTATTGAGTTGCCTACCTTCTCTGGAGACACACAACAGGACGTCCAGCCAATCCCACATCATCTGGATGTCGGGATTACCCTCTCCATCTACATAGCCAGGACTCTGCCCTTCCGTAAGACGGAGAGGTTGTTCATCATCACAAGGGGACACAGACAGGGTATGGCAGCCTCTAAGACCACAATCGCTGGTTGGCTCAGAAGAACCATCCAGGAGGCTTATATATCCAAGCATATGACACCCCCAAGGGTATCAAGGCCCATTCCACTAGATCAGTAGCCACCTCCTGGGCGGAAAGGGTGAACGTGTCTTCAGAAGACATACAGTATGCAAAGCGGCAACATGGACCTCCATCCATACGTTCGCTAGACACTATAGGCTCGAGCACCTGTACAACATAAAGTCCACTTTTGCCACACAGATCCTCCTAACAACCACCTCTGCCTCTCACTCATAGACCACTCTGTCTCCCTCCCTAGGGGACTACACTGCTACTTATCTACCCATGAGATAATGTCTGGAGTGCCATGGATGGTCAACCAATCACAATGGGTGTTTACTCATCTGGTAAAGGTGATTGTGTTGGTTGACATCCATGGCACTCCAAGACCCTCCTGACAGAGTACTCAGAGTGACAAGGTTCGAACATTCACATACACATCTGAAGAGGAAGGCATATGCCACTATGGGCAATACCACAGGAGTGGAGTATCCTGACCATTGGCCTAATAGAGGTCGAGATTAGATTGTAAATAATAGGAGAATAAAACAGCCCAATGGGTGACACGAGCTCACGTCTCAGTCTGCATCATTAGGTACAATGACTGTATGTGTTTTCCTTGAATTTTTGTTGTATATTGCATTTTTACTAACCTTAATTTCAGCTATGGAAGATTCGAACTGGAGAACAGGGGTTTCTGGGACCTGAATATGCTAGAAATCTGATCCTAGAGTCGTGTGCATCACTAGCCTATCAGGTGGGCTAAAACCCATGAGGTAATGTCTGGAGTGCCATGGATGTCAACCAACACAATCACCTTTACCAGGTTAGTAAACACCCATTACTGTTTATACATACTGACATAGTTTCCTTTTATGATTCAAAACATATTTGTCAAATGTTTAGTAATGTAATCCCCTGCTTTCTCAAAACTTTTCACAGTAGAGTAGTGCATATTTTCCTTTCATGATTCAGGACAAGTTTGTCTTTCTGTTTTCTCAAAACTTTTCACAGTAGAGAACTACATGAAACAAATACCTTTCAAATACAGTTTGCAGTAATAAATGTTTAAATAGTAGTTAAACAGTGATGGGGGTGGTGATAGTGTTTCAGGGATGATATACTTTTCAAGGAATGCAGAAGGGAGATGATGTGTTAGTGGGAAACAGAAACATAGAATTTGAAGGCAGATAAGGACCGCTTGGCCCACCTAGTCTGCCCATTTCCCCTACCTAACGGATAAGCTGCAGATCCTAGTTAACCAACAGCCTACTTCCTCCTACCCCTCAGAATTGCCTTATGTCTGTCCCGTGCATTCTTGAATTCCCACACTGTTTTTGACTCTACGACCTCCTCAGGAAGGCTGTTCCATGTATCCATAACCCCCTCTGTAAAGAAATACATCCTCACATTACCTCTGAGCCGTCCCCCCTCTATCTTCAAATTGTGCCCCCTTGTTTTTGCACATCTCTTTTCTGAAAGATGCTACCCTCTTGGACTTTGTTGATTCCCTTGAGGTATTTGAAAGTTTCTATCATGTTCCCCCTCTCCCTCCTTTCCTTGAGGCTATACATCTTTAGTTCCTTTAGTCTTTCCTCATATGTCTTCTGATGCAGACCCTGCATCATTTTGGTTGCCCTCCTCTGGACAGCCTCCACCCTGTCTATGTCTTTGCAGAGATGGGGTCTCCAGAACTGTACACAGTACTCCAGATGTGGTCTTACCAACTGTCTGTACAGAGTGATAACAACTTCCTGTTTGAAGTAAAAAAGACTGAGCATTCCAGCAGTGATCTGTAGGTTTGGACAGACCTTGAGGGAACAGGCTGCAAAATGAGGTGTGGGTACTGGAAAGCAAATACATAGGGGTGGTCAGTACTGGTGGATACAGCTATGTATCCAGGTAGCACCCACAACCTCATTAGTCCAGCAAAAATCTGTTTAAACCTAATCTTGAGGGGGGACGCTAATGAGCAGCTAGCTGAACAGACACGAATTTCCGCGCTGCTCCCTCTTCGCGGCTTTAAATATTAAAAATAAAAGTTAAAAAGTGCCCAAAAGTGTGGAAAGCATGCAGCAGATGGTGTGTGAACTTGGAATGGATGAATATCTGGCATTGGGACCCTCTAAGAGCCAGAGGACAGTGACTAAAAATGCAAAGAAAGGGAGTGATGGTGGCTGCCTAGTCTCCTTCTCAGCAGGGAGGAAGGCCTCAGGAGAGGTTACAGGGCAGGTTATAGCAGCACTAGAGCCCCGACTAATTAAACTTGAAGGAAAGCTTGACCTGAAATTGCAGGAGATACAAGAGCAGCAGGTGGTGCAGGCTGGCAGAATGACAGAGATGGAGGAGAGAATATCACACATGGAGGACAAGCTGCTGGTGACTCCCGGGCTCGTGGTGGCACTCCAGAGAGAGCTGAATGATTTAAAAGATGTGTTTGACTATCAGGAAAATTATCACAGGCACCTGAATCTACGATTGAGAGGGTTACTGGAGGGTATGGAAGGGGAAAGTGTGCTGGACTTTTGCTCAAAGGTACTGCCTGGGCTACTGGGCCTGCAACCAGTGAAGGGTAAATTAAAGCTGGAGAGGGCCCATCGGGCCATGATGCCCAAACCCCCGAATGATCAGCCACCGAGGCAGATAATATTTAGGTTTCACCACTTCCAGGATAGAGAACTTATGCTGAAGGCGTATCGTGAGAAGGGTAGGGTGGAATATGAAGGCCACCACCTATTTATGTTGCAGGATTATTCGGCCAGGCTCCTAAAAAGAAGGAAGGCATTCAATAGCATTATGCAGCAACTGCGTGATCTGAAAGTGGAAAACTTCCTGATATACCCAGCTACTTTAAAAATAAAGCATGAAGGTGCCACATATTCATTTTGGGAAGTGGAAAAAGCAGAGGAGTTCGTGAGGAGTTTGAGACAAAAGCTACGCTTGAGACTTGTCTTGAGACCTGGGACAGGGAGCCGAGAGCTCTGTAATGAGAGTTGAGAGATGAAGCAGGGATGTAAATGCGGAGGATTGCTCATTTATATTTGGTTCTGGAGATCTTATTTTGGTGTTAAAGTTCGTGCTGGAGGAGACGGGAGACTTTAAAATATGAGGACACTGCCATATATGAAAAGGACTGGGAGACTAGGAACTGGACAAAAAATGGCAGAACGCCCAGAAAATGGTGGAGAGAGATGTGGAGGAAACGGATAGAGGCAGAGTTTGCGGACATGGCGAGAGGAGAAGCTGGACTAAGTGGTGGAGATAACTGGATGCGAGGGAGAATGCCATAAGCCCAGTGATGGAAGGAACTGTCTCGAATAATGTCTGGGTGCAGGTGGAAGGGCAGGCAGGGAGAGGGGCTTAGCGTGGTGTTTTTTAGGCATGGCCTGCTTTCCCTGCTAGCCCTTGCTGATACCCTCAACCGTTTGGAGCAACTATGTGTGGCGCTAATTACAAGGGGGAGGGAAATAAAGCAGGGAGATGGGGAAAATTGGAAACGAAGAATATGAAGGGGAATAGGATGGGCCAAAAATGAACTGGGGGGGCAAAGAGAAGAGAAACGTGGGAGTGGATAGTGATGGACTTTATGGGGCACAAAAGTCAAGTGGCCGTGGGAGGGAGAGCGTGGAAGCGCCTGATTCAGTACCTGGGGATGAAGCAGACACTTGAGTCAGGAGACACTAGTGTCTAAGGATCGAGGAGTGTGCAGAGGAAGGGAGGGGAAGGCAAGGATTGAATTGGGTGGACAGATACGCAAGGTGATAAGGAAGGGGAGAGTGTGGGGAGGGAAAGAAGGGTGGTCAGAAACAAAGGGGGCAGCGGAAAGTGGAAGGGGGAGGGGCTCAAATGGAAGATGGAGGGAGAGAAATCAATAGAGGAAAAACAAAGGGGAGGGATATGGTGGTGGAAATAAAGGGTCAGGGAGGGAAGAAAGGTAGGGGGATTCATGTATTTAGTTAGTTTAAAATGTTACTGAATGTGTGTGTGTGTGTGTGTGTGTGTGTGTGTGTTGTTATTAAGGTTTCTTGTTTATTATGAACAAAGTGCAACCAATGAAGTTAGATATATAAATCTTCATGCTATTGGCGGAAAGATGATGACGAAGGAAAAGAGGAGTGTATGTGAATGGCGATTAGCAAAAATGTTAATGTAATTACCTGGAATGTCAGGGGTATTACAAATCCAGTAAAGAGGTCTATGCTGCTGACAGCCTTAAAGAGAGGGAGCCCATATAGCCTTGCTACAAGAAATGCACCTAACAGAAGTAGAGCATGCTAAATTGGCTCGGGGGTGGGTGGGGAAATGATATGTGGCTTCGGCCTCAGTGCGCAAAAGAGGGGTTGCAATATTAATACATAAAGGGCTGAACCTAGAGGTGCAGAGAATAATCAGGGATACGAAGGAAGGGAGATATATTTTCATTGTGGGAACCCTGGACGGGGAGCAGATCACTTTGGGATCAGTATATGCCCCAGCGATATACAGTATGAATACCAATTGTATGCCTCTTTGCTGGATTTATTGGTACAGGAGCAATTCCCAGGGCTAATAATGGGGGGGGGGGATCTGAACTGGGCTATGGACCCAAAAATGGACCACTCCAAGGGGAAAGGGAGAAGTTCAGGAGCAATGCAACAATGGCAAGAAGGAATGGCGGAGTTGGAAATGGTGGATGTAAGGCAAACAGCAAACCCGGGAGCGAGAGAGTATACTTTTTTTTCGAACCCCCATAAAATATGGACGCAGATAGATTATATATATGCTACGAGGGAATGGTATACACGGGTGTGTGAGGTACAGCATAGCCCAATACATATCTCGGACCATGCTATTATGAAAATACAAGATAGGGAAAGACAGGGGACACTCCCCGCATGGAAATTCCCCACTTACTTGGCTCAGAATGAGGAATTTAGAAAGCACCTGGAGGACAGTTGGGATCTCTTCATGGCAATAAATGATAAGGAGGAAACCTCGAATAACATTTTATGGGAAGTGGGCAAGGTATTTATGAAGGGAGCAATTATTGAATACGTATCCCGTATAAAGAAAAAAAGGTGTGCACAGAGAAAGGAGCTAGAAAGTAAACTAAAGGAATTAGAGAAGAGAGGCCCGAGGGAAAAGGGGGAGGCAGTTGGACACTGGGGTGATTTGGGAGGCCCTAAATGCGCACCTCAGATCAGAAGGGGATGGTTAATCTGTTTAACGAAGGTACACATTTGAGTGGAGAAATAAACCAGGTCAATGGTGGTTAATCTTATGAAGGAACACAGAAGGATGAATAGAATTATGGGAGCGGAGATGAAAAGGGTACCCTACAGAGTAAAGAAAAGGAGATAAGGAATGCCTTCAGGCCTTTTTCAAAACTATACCAGGCAGAAGATGAGGAACAAAGGAAAGGATGTTAGAGTTTCTAGAAAATAAGAGTCCCGAAAGCTACACAGGTGCAGAGGGAAAGGTTAGAAAACCAATAACGGAGGGGAGGTGATAGGAGCTATTCAAAAGTTGCAGAAATGGAAAGCGAGTGTCCAGATGGGTATCCAGTGGAATATTACAAGCTGATGGGGGCCCGAATTGCAAAGGTTTTGTGTAGAGTGTTCCAACAGGGAGAGGGGATGGAGGAGGTTAGCTTGCCGGATACATGTTATGATGCTAGTATATACCTCATACCGAAGGAGGGAAAGGACCCATTCCTGTGCACCTCGTATCGGCCAATATCATTGTTGAATTGTGATTTGAAGATAATGGCTAAAGTGTTGGCCAGTAGAATAGAGGAAATCCTACCAGGGCAGGTTCACCCAGACCAAACAGGGTTTATTAAAGGATGACAGTCGTATCATAATATGAGATGGCTACTTAATGTGCTTTGGAGAGCAGGAAGGGGAAAGGAAGATATAGGGATCCTCTTGATGGACAGGAAAAGCGTTTGATAGGGTGGAATGGAACTATTTGTTTAAAATATTGGGGAGGTTTGGTCTGGGTGAACCATTCCTGGGGTGGATAAAGGCAATGTATAGAAAGCCCAGGGTGCAGATAACTGTAAATGGTGGCAGGTTGGAGAGTTTTAACTTGGAGAGAGGTACGAGCAGGGCTGCTAGCTCCCCGCTATTATTTGCACTTGCAAGAGAGCCTTTGGCAGTGGCAATTAGAATGAGGACATACAGGAGTGGGAGGGAGGGTAGCTCGGCAAAGTTGGCACCTATGCGGACGATATGTTATTGTTTATGAAGAATCCTAGGAGTTCGGTTCCTACTCTTTTGGCCTTGATCGAGGAGTTTGGGAAATTTTCGGGGTATAAAGTTAATCCGGGAAAATCAGAAGTTATGTGGTTTAAGGGGTCGGGTGAGGAGATTAAACAATGGGGACTCAAAGTGGTGGGGGAGAGTATGACATATCTGGGGGTGCAGGTGGGTAGATCCCTGGGGTCACTATTTAATTTCAACTATACTAAATTGATAAAAACTGTAGAAACGGATCTAAAAAGATGGGCGCATTTGCCCGTGTCATGGTTGGGTAGAATCAATATAATAACAAGCATTTGTCAATGCTGAATGTTGCTTGCTTGTATGTACTGTTTAGGTATTTGGAAGTCATTGGAGTGCAAATATTGAAAATTCGTGAACTTACAAGCGTGCGTAGGAACTGCGCAATGCACGTTCGTAAAACAGTCATTTTTAGGAATTTTTTCACCAAATTTTCAACATAGCCATTTTAAGACCTCTGCTCACAAACAGTGTCACTGTGATTTTCTTAATGTGTCCCATACATTGATTTTGCACACCGACTGCGCCATTGTGCGCTACATGGGCGGAAACACATTTTGGGCAGGATGTGAAAAATGACAGCTGTACTGCTCATAAGGAGGTGTAGTAAAATGGCAATGTTGAAAATCTGGAGTGAAAATATTGAAAATTCGCAAACTTATGAACGTGCGTAGGAACTGCGCAACGCACGCTCATAAAACAGTCATTTTTAGGAATTTTTTCACCAAATTTTCAACATAGCCATTTTAAGACCTCTGCTCATGAACAGTGTCACTGTGATTTTCTTAATGTGTCCCATACATTGATTTCGCACACCGACTGCGCCATTGTGCGCTACATGTGCGGAAACACGTTTTGGGCAGGATGTGAAAAATGACAGCTGTACTGCTCATAAGGAGGTGTGGTAAAATGGCAATGTTGAAAATCTGGAGTGAAAATATAGAAAATTCGTGAACTTACCAGCGTGCATAGGAACTGCACAATGCACGCTTGTAAAACAGTCATTTTTTGGAATTTTTTCACCAAATTTTCAACATAGGCTTTTTGAGATCCCACCTTATGAACACTAGCACTGTCATTTTGTTAATCAGACCCAAATGGTGAATTCACGCAGTGACACGAAATCACCCTTCGCCCGATTAACGCCATGACAGTGCAAGAATTCATAAGGAGGGGTCCCAAAACCCCATGTTGAAAAATAACCAAAATTCCAAAATGCCTGAGATATGCAACAAAGTTGAAAAACCCTATTTATTCCATTATACAGCTTACCGGCATTTCTCAGTTCGCGGGTCTTTGAAGAGTGCAGACGTAGCCCCGGTCCACCGATGATCGGCCACGCCGAGCTCCGAGGTAAGTATGAGGTGAGGGGGTGTGGGAGGCAGGGTGCACAGTGGGTGGGTGCAGGTTTTGGGGAGTAGACAGACGCAGGGAACATTTTCTTGGTTGCAGTTTTTTTTTTTAATTCAGACGACGCTGGACGCTTTGCCACGCTAGGTGGCTCCCAGCATGGAAGCTGGAAAGGCTGTTTGGGGGCTGGAGCTGATGGGGATTGGGCACCCCGTCGGCTATAATAGATTTGCCACGCTGGGGTGGGCTCCCCAGCGTGGCACCTGGAAAGGTTTTTTTTGGGGGGCCGTGCAGTCGTGGAGCCAACGGGGGATTGGGCACCCCAGTTGGCTATAACATTTTTTTGCCACGCTGGGGTGGGCCTCATAGAAACATAGAAACTTAGACTTTGATGGCAGATAAGGACCACTTGGCCCACCCAGTCTGCCCATTTCCCTACCTACTGGATAAGCTGCAGATTCTAGTTAACCAACAGCCTACTTCCTGCCACCCCCCACTACAATTGCCTTGTGTCTGTCCCATGCATGTTTGAATTCCCCACTGTTTTAGCCCCAACAACCTCCCCAGGAAGGCAGTTCCACGCATCCACCACTCTCTCTGTGAAAAAAGATTTCCTCACATTACCCCTGAGCCATCCCTCCTCTATCTTTAAATTGTGTCCCCTTGTTCTTACACATCTCTTTTCTGAAAGATGCTACCCTCCTGGACTTTGTTGATTCCCTTGAGGTACTTGAACATTTCTATCATGTCCCGCCTGTCCCTCCTTTCACCAAGGGTATACATATTAAGCTCTCTCAGTCTCTCTTCATATGATTTCTGATGCAGACCCTGCACCATTTTAGTTGCCCTCCTCTGGACTGCTTCCATCCTGTCTATATCCTTACGTAGATGAGGTCTCCAAACTGCACACAGTACTCCAAATGGGGTCGCTAACTGTCTGTACAGAGGATAACCACTTCTTTTCTACTTGTGATGCCCCTTCCTATGCATCCCAGTATCCCCTGGCTCTCCTCACTGACTTCTCACATTGCTTACCCACCTTAGAACATCCGATATGACTACCCCAAGTCCTGCTCCATTTTGTTGTTGTTAGTACTCCCCTGCTATTGTGTACTCTTCTCCTGGTTTTTGTTTCCCAAGGCATTACTTGCACTTCTTTGCATTGAATCTAAGTTGCCATATGTCTGACCATTCCTCCAACATTGCCAAGTCCCTTCTCATCCTTTCTGCCCCTCTGTGTATCAACTCTGTTACAGATCTTTGTATCATCTGCAAAGAGGCATACCTTTCCCTCCAGACCCTCTGCAATGTCACCTATAAAGATGTTAAAGAGGACTGGACCCAGTACTGAGCCCTGAGGTACTCCACTAGTGACCCCCCTTTTTTCGAAATGTGTGCCACTCACTATTACCTTCTGTGTCCTGTTGTGCAGCCAGTTTGCAACCCAGGCTACCACCCTGGGACCCATTCCCAAGCTGGTTAACTTGATTATTAATCTTTTGTGCTGGACTGTCAGATGCCTTGCTAAAGTCTAGGTAGGCCATATCCACAGCCCCTCCCTGGTCTATTACTTTGGTCACCCAGTCAAAGAAATCTATTAGATTTACTTCTGGTAAACTGAAGTCACAAACTAGCAGCACCTCAACTTTTTATTCATTCATTTTATTTTATGTTTACCATTATCATGCTGCATTCCCCCCTCCCCGTTTTAATGCATGTCATCTAGTTCTGATTGCACTCAGTATATATTCACCTTATCAAGCCCCTTTAGTATTCAAACTACCATGATCATGTTCCCCATCAGCCTTCTCTTCTCTAAATTGAATAATCTGAATATGTCCAATTTCTCCCCATACCTCTTACTCCCCAAGCCATGTATCAGCTTGGTGGCCCTGTGCTGAACCCTCTCAGTCTCTTTACTGTCCCTGCTGTACAAATCAAATAAGGATCAGTCAGCATCAGAGGATAATGCTATTTAATGCTGCCCAGGAGTAAAGCAGGACTAACATGAATTCTTAAATGTGAGAGCATCAACTAGTCTAACTCAGCAGCACACTTTCAATACTGTGGCATGACCAGAAACTGAGCCAAAAATGACTTATAAATGTCAACAGGTTCAAAGCAAGGACACAACTGAGACAATCTACTACCTTCCCTACCTTTTCCAGGAATGAAAGGATGGATATGGGTATGTGATAATGCTAGGATCTCAGGCATCATATTCAGACAGTCAGGTCAGCACCATGCTAACCAGGAATAGTGCCGTGATGGGGGCCATATGCAGCATCCCCAGTGTGGTGTGCTAGCCCCATAATTTATTTAAAGATATCGAATTACAACCTTTGAGTCATCGACCCTTTGCAAAGGCTCCACGTCAATAAGAACATACACTAAGGATCACAATCTTAAACATTGGGTACAACTGTTATACATTTGGAAACAGTACAAACTTAAAACATATGGCACAGAAGTAAACTTAAAAACAGTGACAGAGGATTTAAACATTTGGTGCTGCGTAAATGTAGGGTTACATCATCTGGGATCTTTAAAAGAGGTCCCGGGTCTACACTTTTAATTCACATGACAGTACTACAGTTTCGGAGGGTCTTACAAAATAGGCCCCGAGTCAGGATATGATTAAAGTGAGATTGAGGATCCTAGCTTAGGGGACTAGATGAGAGTCCTGGGTGAGGGGGGGGGCCCCATCTATGTGGCACTGGAATCCGGTATTAACGTTATCTACAGCCACAGGTTGCCGAATTGAGGAGTGTCCTAAGACCAGCTTTAAATTGACTGAAACTGGATGCAAGGGAGATTGTGGATGGTAGGTTGTTTAAGGTTGTTTAGCCACAGTGGGGCACGATAACAGAAGGACCATTGCCCAAGGGAGGTTCTACAGTGTGGTACTAGTAAGGGAGTGCTTGCAGAGTGTCTTAATGCACGCAAGCAGCTTATACCTGAAGGAGAGGATGTGCTCTCAAATTCTTGGGGTGACAGCAGATAGTTTTCGGATACCCTAAGAACTTACTGGTAAACCCAGCAACCCCCCCCATGCTTTGCGTTGATGGGGCAATCACCCAAGACCTACTGCAAATAGACAGTCAACAACTTTAACACCGCATTCACAGACCTCAGTGGAATACGTCCGACTTCTTTGACCCCATTACCCCCCCAACCGACCCTAAGGACATGAGCCCATCGTCAACTAACTCACCCTTCTACTTTAAAACAGTCTCCCCTATATCAGCTAAAAAAATTCCATGACAAATCCCGCTACAGCAGTGACCCACTCAATCTCAAATGCTAGATGCGGTCCTCTTGCCCCTCACAAAAATACTGAACCAGTCACTCTGTCTTGGGCAATTTCCTTCACAGTGGAAAGCCGCAGTAGTGACCCCAATACATAAGAGTGGAGACCGAGCCCTTCACTCCAAGTGCTGCCCAATCACTATCCTCCCTCCTTCTCAAAGCCCTGGAATGGATAGTGGCTGATCAACTCTCAGAGTACCTGTCCAAACACATCATCCAATGCCCTGAGCAGCATGGCTTCAGGAAGTCACAGCACCACCTCTGCTCTACTAGATTATACCAACTTTATCCACAAAGTCCTGATCAGGTTACTTAGTGAGGTCAATGTATACGGACCTCACTAAGGCCTTTTGACACGGTAAATCATTCCCTCCTAACTGACTCACTCAGTACCATTAGGGCCTCCTCCAGGACATTGGATTGGTTCAAACCCTCTCCCACCACAGCCTGACTGCACATTTCTGTCGTCCATGCCTGCCCTGCATTACCACAGACTCCTCCATCCTCAGATTCTTCGAACTGTGCCCTTCCGATGAAGCCAACCACTGGCTGATCATACTAGCCAACAAGGTCACCCTCTGGCTGCCCATCCTAGCCTACAGTTCAGCTGGTCTCGCTTATGTATGTAATTAGTGACACGGGTTAGTTCTTGTATACTGTACCTGTATAACCCTCTAATTGCAACATTGAGGCTTATAACTCTTACGTGATCTCTTATTTCATTCTCTGTATGTATTTGTTGCGGTTCACAGTTGATGTGAAACCTGTTTAAGAGAGTCTCTGACTCATAGGTATTGTAATCCTAGAATTCAATAAATAAAATACCTGAGCTCATGCAAATGTGGGATCTCTCTTGCATGCCAGACACAGTGGTATATTCCTAGGTTTTGAAAGCACTCACCGGCTTACATGACAGCGCTAAAATATTACTCTTATCACAGTGGCACAAGAACACCCATCCCACACATACCCTCCCCTGGTGAAGTGCCAGGTAGCGAACTGACAGCAGCAGCTGTCAGTCCCTGCTAGTGTCCCACAACCCCCAATCACCATCCAGATGCCAGGCACTGCTGACTAAACAGCTCCATGGGGTTTAGTGGTCCCCCACCCTGTATCACTATGTAGACATTCCAATCCCTATCATAATGCAATCCTTAGCATCTAGATAGTTGGCATGGATTTTGGAAAAAAACATAGCACCAATACAGCACTAATTGAGTATTCTTTGTCCTAGAGGCCACTGACAGTGGAGACAAGGCTGGCACCATCTACATCCACTTGACAAAAGCCTCTGACTTGGTCAAACACAAGCTCCTTCTCTACAAACTCCATGACCTACGCCTGTCACAGACAGTCACCTAGTTCCAGAGTGGGCTCACTAATCACACTCAATGCATTAAGATAGATGGCTCCTTGTCAGATATTAGAAATCTGTATCCATTGGTGTTCCCCAGGACTCCATTCTGGGCCCCCTGCTATTTGGCTTATTCATAAACCACCTTCTTGATGCCTGTCAGTCTGCAAATGTACTTCTCCATGCAGATAAAGCTGTCATCTATTCCAAGAACCCTAATCTTGACAGCCTTACTTCCATCCTCCAGGGTAATGTTGAGGCCCTTGAAAAATGGTTCTCTCAAAACAAACTGGTTCTAAATTACAACAAACAAACAAAAAAACACTAAGACAATGCTCTTCACAAGCCCACAAATGCAAAAAAAGGTATCCCCCCCCCCAAATCACCCGCTATGACCTGGCAGGGACATCCACTTGGAACAGGTGGAAACCTTTAAATACCTCGAGATGATCCTGGACACTGCCTTATCTTTTGCTCCCCACACTAACCACCTTGTGTCCATGGTAAACAGATTGGGAGCCTTGCACCATCCGTAACTGAGTCAGCCTCACTGCTGATGCCAGACACCTCATAGTAGCAAGCTCAGTAGTACTGTCACTAATTGACTATGGCATTCCTGTCTACACAACTGCCTACGACTCCATTCTCGGCAGAATAAACCTGATCTGTAATAAGGCTAGTCACTTTGTGCCTGGGGCTGACAAGCACACCCACAGCTGCACCCTCTACACCCAAACTGGTTACCCCTGCCTAGAAGAATCAAGTTCCAGACATGTCCGCTACCCAAGAAGGCACTATTGAGCCTAACCACCCAGTCCGAACTCATTGATTTCACTCTATCGTCAATCTCTAGAACACCAGCAGCATGGCTCAGAATGCCCCTGAATTACCTTTTTGTCATACTCAACTGGGCAAACATTCATTCACAATTAAGGCCGCTAACTGGTTAAATGAGCTGCCTGATACCTTGCTCAATCTACCCAAGCTTGACCAGTTTAAGCTAGCACTATGCTCAATGCTAGCAGTTCAATGCTACTGTAACTGCTAATTTTCCTAACTAGTGTCAGACTCTGGCTCTGAGGCCATGTCCCATTACTACAGTTGTTCTACCTTTGTTTTGCCTACCAGCCTTACTGTAAAATTGCATGCAATTGATTCTAACCTATTTGTAGTTGTTCAACTATGCAGTATTTGTACTTGTTTTACTTTATTTCACTGGAGAAATATGATGACTGATGGGGATGGTTAAAACCCTGTATAGACACTAAGTCATGGGGTTAGATAGTGCCCAATGGGCAGACTTGATGGACCTTTGGTCTTTTCTGCTGTCACTGTCCGTTTCTATGGAACCACTCACTTGCTGTATTTGTTATGTTGCTTTGTAATCTCAGTCATTGACGTGGAACCTTTGTGATAAAGCTCTTGTGCTCAAAAGGTATTCTCCGAAATTTTCAATAAATACACTAGTTCCCCCCCAATCACAGGTTCTCACCCCTCTCCCCCAAGTTTGTGCTCGAGCCCAGAACAAAAGAAGTGAAGCCAGCAGGGACAAAAGAGAGTGTCTATGAGCATGCTCTCCTCCTCAGGGAAGCCAAAGTTGTGCACCACTCAAAGAGTGGTACCTGGTGGCAGCATAGCACCACTACCAGTGGACCTTCCCTCCAAGATGCCAATGCAGGCACACTCCTAAGAAGGGGGAGATGCACTTGTCTTGGCACCACCCCACCACCCCTAACTGGTTCCAGCTCTACAAAGTGCCTTGCTTCTCCTGGCTCAGCTCTAAACAGGGGAGGGCACCCCCACCAGCAGTGATAAGCTGACCTTCTAGAGCACAACAGAGCACCTGGGAAGCCAGGTGATATAATTCAATGGCGGGGTGGGTGGGTGTGCACGCAAGGCATGGAGTGGGGTACCGAGGGGTACAAGGAAAAAAACAAAGTGGAACATTTAGGCAAAGACTGGTACTCCCCATTAAAAAATAAATAAATCTGGATCTAACCCCATTTCTAACTAGCCCAAAGCAGAGAATTACCATTATTATTGGGGCATCACACAGATTCCAATCTGTTGTAATGTTTGCCCACAAAATGGTGACACTTAGGCATGACTCATACTGCGTTCTTCTCTTTTTATTGTTCACCCCATTTCTTTATACAATTCCTTTAACTTTTCTTTCTCGCTCTGTATGTTTCTGTAGCTGTAGGTCATATTTCCTTCACTATGTTCCCTTGGGTCCCCAAAATGCTGTAATTGCAATAATACAGGGCACCAGGGCTCTTCTTTAAACATGGGGCTATTGCAAACGGATGGGGATTCAAAAAACAAAAAGTATGCCACCCCCATGCATAAGTCCTTTAGAGGAAAATGTTCTTACAAGAGGAAAAAAACAAATAAACCGAGCCATGTGACTAGGCTGAGAAAATAAGGTCAGGTGGCAAATAGTATCAACACCTGATATGCTTTCTACCCAATGCAAACAGCTGGAATGGTGCTTTACTGTACGATTTTGGTTCAATCCCTGGCCGATTTAGCTACTGTCGTGTGTCTTCTAGGAAGTATATACCCCGACCCCCAGGACTGGCCCCAAAGAGTCATAGTATGTGGCAACTGTCTCCCCAAAAGAAGGCCCTGCTAACTCTGTATCCGACTTGTATTTCCTAATTGAGTTTCCACCAACCGAGGCGACTGAAATGCTAAGGTGGAAAACAAATCTTTCTTTTTATTTTTTCTTCATGAGGGAGGGCGAAATTGGTGGGGGGCAGATCTCCCGACAGTTAGCCATACGGGCCCCTCACGGACAGCTCACCACCAGCGGTGGCTATACTAGTAGGGACAGGGTGAGTGAATGAGGCATCGAATACAGGCTACAACAATGACGATTACATCACTTAGCAATATTTTAATAAAAAACAGGGGAAATAATCTCAAGTGTTGCTAGTCAGGCAGCTCCAGTGGAAAAATCTGAAAAGACAAAATGTTTCGGTACTCACCTCCACCTCGCTCGCTGCCTTTTGATGTCTCTCGGCCACTCTCTCTCCCCTTATGACTTCTTTAGTATTGGTTTATCCCTCACTATATACACTATACAAAAATATATACACTGTAAACTCCGCTCTCTGAGATGACGGTTACATTGCAGACGGTTGGGAGCTAAGGTGCATCATGTTGCTCGGCTCCTCAGTCTTTCATGGCAGCTGTTGAGAGGGAAGAGGCTGTTATTTGAGGTAACATTAACTAAAGGAAACAAATAAAAAAAAACAGAAAGGAAAGAAAAAAAACCTCCCAGCTATAAAAAAAAATAATAAATAAAAACAGAAAAAAAGGGGGAAGGAGCTACCAACAACCCCCACAGCACCAGCGGCTGGCAACTGGACAGCTTTTGGTGGTGGTGGGGGGGTGTGGAGCCGATGGGGGATTGGGCACCCCCATCGGCCATACAGTGTGTGCGTGGGGGGAGGGAGCACATCAGCATGCAATATGCGTGCTTGCATGTGTGTGTGTGGGGGGGGAGAGCTCTGCTCACTGAAGCCGAGCTCTCCCTTTCATCTGTATGCCACTGCATTTTCCTGCTGTCATAGACAGCTGCAGCAGTCATTGGAGAACTGCGGCCACCCCTGAAAACTCACTGACTGAATTGGAGGACGGGTTGCCACACCTCCGAAAACTCGGATGGCACTATGTTTCTTGCCATGTGTGCAAGCAACATAAAATGAATGTGCTGCCTAGGATCTTGTATCCTTACAAATGATACACCTGGGCCTGTCCAAGAAGGATGTGAATAGGTTGGAGAAGGTCTTTACTGCTTTTATTTGGAAAGAGAAACATCCGTGGATGAGTCTAGGGAAGTTAAAGGCAGATAAGGAAAAAGGGGGCTTAAACTTTCCAGACTTGGGGAATTACTTTCTGGCTATACAACAAAGATATGTGGTGGATTGGGTGCATAAACCTGAAGTGGCCGGATGGGTGGAATTGGAACAGGGAGAGGCACAGGGGAAATTAACAGCATACCTCCATAGTAGAGGGTTAAGGGCGTATAAAATGGGAAAAGAAGTGAATCCCATGGTGGTACAGGTACTGTTGGCTTGGAAAGTGTTAAAGAGTAAAGGATGGATACAAGAGAAAGAGACACGCTTGTTGCCGGTGGTGGGGAATCCTTACTTCCTGCCAGGAATGGAGGATATAGGCTATGGGAATTGGGAGAGAAAGGGAATAGGTAGTCTGGGACATCTATTGGTGAAAGGGCGGTTCTGCTCATTACAGGAGCTACAAGAAGTGGTAGGAAGGGATAAGAGGGATAGGTTCCAGTATTTTCAGACCAGGGCATATATGGGAAGTCTAGGAAAAGAAAATAAAGTGCTTTATGAAGTGGATCCGGTAGAAGGGATGATATATGCAGCTCAAAAGCAGGAAAAGGGGTTTATAGGCAGGGCTGCCAAGAGAGGAAAGGCTATATTACCAGACAGGATGGTAAGAACCAGGAAATTGTGGGAGAGGGACCTTGGGAAGGAGATATCGGACCAGAACTGGACATTACTGCTCCAGATGCACTCTGGAATAATTATATGTAACAAATATAAGGAGACTTACTTTAAATTTATACATAGAGTATACCTACCACCAGTAATCGTACATAAAGCACTCTGAAGTGTCACCCTGATGCGAATGTGTGGCTCGGAAGGGAACATATATGCATTGCTTTTGGGAATGCCCAATACTGCAGAGATATGGAGGAAGGTGGTGGACAGAGTGGGAAGGATTGCAGGAGGAGTTGCCAATGGACCCTTTGGGATGTGTATTTGGGTGGAGAATGGGGAGAGGAGAATGGGTAACTTCCTGGGTGGATTAGGGTGCTATTTGTTCTGGCTCGACATGGGATTCAGAATACACAGTCTACGGGCCGCACCAACAGTGATAGGGTGGTGGAGGACGGTGTTACAGACACTGGGGCTTGAGAGATTGACGTATGCGATGGGAGGAAGAGAGGAGGGATTTGAAAGACACTGGGCCCCGTTCCTGGCCTCCCTGATGGAGGAAGAAAGTTGGATGCTATGAGAGGGTACTTGAGGATAAGAAAGGGAAGGAGGAAGTGAAGAGAGGTATGTGAAAGTAATAAAGATGAAGTGGTGAAGGAAAGGGTAATGAATATGGGAAGGAAGGGTAAGAGAAAGGATAAAAGTGAATGACAGAAGAGTATGGAAAAGATAGAAAGGAGTAGAAGATTGAAGGTATTATGCATGAGTACATTGGTTGCACTTTGCTTTGATTTGAGTTGATTGGATTTTATTTAATTTTATTTTATAATATATTATTTGATATAATTTTAAACCAGTTTAATTTAATGTAATGCAATTCTGTAGAATTTGACTGAAACATTGTGTGGAATGAAGTGAAGAGACTGATCTCTGCAGAATATATTGGCTGCAGCTGGATGAATGATATGTATTTGATTGTATGTGTAGCTTACTGGAAAAGCAAATAAAAATATTATACAAAAAAAAACTAATCTTAGCTTTAAATGGTAATATTTGGCATTTTGGGAAAGAGTTGCCCCCTTGAAAAAAATCTAGATGCAACCCTGGTGGTCAGCAGTGCAGAAAAGTACCACGACTCTGTGCAAAATCTGCTTTATGTGGTGCAGAACAATTGACAACAGCCCATAACTCAGGTAAGGCACGTCACCTCTACTAGTTTCGCAGGACTACTGCCTCATCACCATTCTGATGATGCAGTCATCCTGTAAACCTGGTCGAGGTGTCTTACCACGGTCCATAGCTGCAGGTGGTTGTAAATTGTTTTGCTTCTAATAAAGTTGATGTTGCACACAGAATTGTGATGCCTACGACTTAATATTTTACAGTACAATGGGCAGATCAGGTGGTGAAGCTGAGACTGCTGTCCCTTTGAGTGCATAAATGTAGCCTAGCACCTAGATACTCAAATAGGTAAGCTACAGTAGCTGAGTTTTTGAATGCACATTCAGAGTATCCCCCCCATCCCATGGCACCCACAACAGGATTTATGCCAGCCACTGTGAAGTGACAGGTGGGGCTAACAGCAGACAGGATCAGTTCAACCATTGGGGTTAGCCCTGAATCCAGAGGACTTAGTGTGCAACATCAGATGGAGAAAAAAGCTGTTTTTACAATATTAAGTGTCTCCAAGTAACCCTGGTTCTTCCATACTCCAGTTATATTCCAGTCATGATCACCTGGTTCAAATTTAGGGAAATCACCTTCTGGCTCACTTCAGTGCTGTGTCTCACAGCTTGCTAACTTCTTTAAGGTACTAGAAGCTATAGCATGGCAGAAGCATGTGCAGAATCTGGAAGGGGTGTAGTCTTCCTCACAGCGTCATCAGTGTGCAGATTGCTCTCACCCCCCAAGGTGCTCCATGCTACTACTACTACTATGCCTTAATGGAGCAGGTGACCACAGGAGAGATAGCTGTACACAAAGGAAAGGAAGAATAGACATACAGAGCAGCATGATGTAGTAACCTACAGAAAATGCCAAGTTGCAAAAATCTGAATACTTTATTTCAAAGCAGGTTACACCACAGGCACACATCACTGTGCACAGGATCTTTGAGCTGTAATGGAGCAGGTGCTCTGTGGGAGGGTGAAGACTTAAGGTAGCAAGGATTTACATACTGTTGCTCCCTCCTAAAATTATTGATCAGAAGTCAGGAGGAGGGCCCCACCATTGACATATCAGTCACAAAACTATGGGGGCTTAGTTGGGTTTAGAGGTATCCTTGACTTCTGACATGCAGTGCCAGGGAACCAAACCTATTTAATAAAAAAAAAAAAAGATTGTGGTGGATAGAGAGAGAAAGGATTGCATTGGAAAGAGGATGAATGACTTAAGAACTTACCTTAGGTTACCTGGGGAACTTTTCAGGCATTTGAAAATTCTGCCCATGCTCTTTAACTATCTTTTCACCTTACTCCTATGCTGTATAGTAACCTTTGTATCTTTCTGCTCCCTACCTCTACTCACGCTACTGTGAGTACCTCATACTTACCTAGTTTTACCTTTACGTCCATAGTTCTGGCCAGATGGTGGCTGTCTACCTTTCTGATAAGTATCTTGTTTAATTCTGACTACTATAGTCTCTCCTCTAGGATCATAGACCCTTTGCATCTCCAGAACCTTCTCTGTGCTTTTCTTTTAGGTTCTATCAGAGTATCCCAAACTCAAAAGAACCCAACTCTGTGCACTGTGACTTGTACAGACCAGGTAAGTCATATTAAATTTAGGGGTCAAAACTGAGTTTTGCATCCTCTAGCCAGCAGGGCTAGTGACTGGGGAAAATCCCCACAGAATTTTCCACTGTCCCAGTCGATGTACTTACTGAAGTGTTACCCTCTCCAGCACATGCCTGCAGGGCTACCTAAAGGAAACTCTTAATAGCTGTAAACAAATTCTATTAACATTTGCTAATGGGATGGTGACAGTTTTACCCGAGCAAAGGAGGTGGGGTTAGTGTCAGGGGCTGGGTGGCTAGTGTCTGGGGAACGGAGGTGCTAGTCTTTGGGATTTTGGAAGGTGGGTAAGCTGCAGTCAGGGGCTTTGGAGGAATGGAGTGGGCTAGTGTTATGGCACCTGGAGGGAAAGTGTAGAAGGAACGGTGTATGCATGCCTCTGGTGTTTGAGTAGGTGGTGTCCATGAGGACCTTGCAGAGAAGGTGTGCAACAAGGATATGGGCGATTCTCGAATGGCTAAGGAGGAAGGGGTGTGGCTTCCGGTAGTCAAGGGATAGGAGGGAGGTGATATCTACAGAGATTAGAAAGTAGGGCACCTAGAGAGGGATGAGTGTTCAGATGGACTGTGGTGAAAGTGGTGAGGATTGGTGTGGCTGGGTTGTGTCAGGAAGTGGAGAGAAAGGGGTTATTGTCTGGGGTGATGGGGTGCTGTACAACTTTTGGGGACTGTGCAGGGTGTACATTCAAGAGGGATACTGTCACGGAGGCAGTAAGGGAAACATGCTAGTGTCAGGTGCTGTGGAAGGAAGGGGCTAGTGTCAGAGAGGTCTGTGGAGGCATGGGAGGCTAGTGTCTTGGTTAGAGAAAGGAGGTGTGGCTAGTGTCTGAGCTGTAGGCTAGTTAACTAAGATTGGGGGCACACAAAGTTCCATTTATTCTCAAGAAAATGTGTTCTATTGGTAAAGCACCTAAAGTGTCGTCTCAGTTTTTTTTATTTATTGAAGTGTATCTGTTTAACAGGCTTTGATAGAACAAATTGTCCACATATATATATATATATATATATATTATGGTAGCACAGTAGTGCTACCATAGTTAGGGTTGAGGAGCCATTTCTATGTTAAACCCCCAAACTTTGCACCTTAATAACTTTGCAACTGTTTGACAGATTTGCCTGAAATTTGGAATACACAATCAAAAACTATAGGCTTTGGGATCTACCAAGTTTCGTACCTGTCAGATATCACGGCTACAGAGTTGTCAGCATGATCTGCCAGCGTGATTGTGCTCTTGGAATTCTACGATTAGCGCCCTACAGGTGTCTGGTTTACGACTGCCCAAAATCTTCAGGGAATGTGCTGCGGGGTCCCGATGTGCCTTTCAAAGATTTTGTGAAAAATATTAAACGGTTCAAAAGTTATTCAAAAACAATTTCCCATTATAAGTCAATGGGAAAAGTTAACAAAAGTTAAACAGTGCCATGAAATGCACTTTACTATACTTAAATGGCCTGTTACTGTCACAAATCCGCCATCTTGTTTTCAGTTGCGATCAGAAAAATGCTTGGCATTTAAAATTGAAGCCCTCTAGCAACCTAATTCTTTTTGTATTCACCTAGTCGGGCCCTGAGGATGCTAGCCATGTCTTTATTTTGGGATAAAACACCCCAGAAATATGTTTTTCAAATTTCTGGAAAAAGTACTTTCGCAAAGTAGTGTCGCACTCATGAAAGTGTCGCAATTTTTTTTGCAACAATTTCTCAAATTGTGACACTACTTTGCGACACTATGCCCAAAATAACAGTAATTCTTTGGCACTCCGCTGCAAAAGAACGGTTGGGAGTTTTGGGCTGAAATTTGGAGGGAACGCAGATGACATCTCACAGATGTGCCTTTCAGTGTTGTATTGAAAAATATTACACAGCGCCAAAGTTACGGCACTCCAAAGTTGACGGTTTTTCCCATAGGATAACATTACGGCGCCCAATGCATTACAGGAATCCTTTGGCACCCTGCTGCAAAATAACGGTTTAGTCTTTTTTCCTGAAATATGGAGGGAATACAGCCAACAGCCAACAAATGTGCCTTTCAGTGGTTTGGTGAAAAAATATTACAGGAAGGCAAAGTTTTGGCACTCCGAACTTCTCTTTTTTTCCCATAGGATAACATTATGGCGTTCGCCGTGCCTTTCAGAAACGGTGCGAGATACAGACTTTTCGTCAGAAAAATAGGGGGCTAAGTATAAAATTAGCCAGGACAGTTGTAAATCATACGACTTTTAAATTTTTTTTCTACGTCATACGGTTCCTGAGATATAACGTATTTAGTATTCCAAGTTCTCATTTTCTGCTCCGATACTCATTATTGTGCATACATTATTTGTACTCACTGTCTTTCTCTATGCAGGTTTTGGGGGAAACCAGCCTGTGCACTTACATTACTGTTAATGTTGCCCTTTCCGCTTGCGGTTCCGTACCCGTTTCATTTACCGTTGACGTCTGCGCCACCATGTGCGTTATCCTTTGCGTTTTCACTTGTGCTTGCGTTTCTGTTATTTTTTGCCATTTGTGTCTACAGTACTGTTTCCCTTTCTCTTTCACTTTGCGTCACCATGCCCATTGACATTTCCGTTTGCAGGCACCATGTTACTATGTGACAACACATCACGTGGCAGACCGTTCCCATCTACGCCACCATGTGCGTTACCCTTTCTGTTCTCATTCGCACTTGTGTTACCATGTGCGCCACTGTTAGCGCTTCTGTTTGCGTTGCTGTTCCTGTTACTATGCCACAAGACATCACGTGGTGCCCCGCGCTCCCGCCGCTGCATTACATTACTATTTCTCATTATCATTCTCAAAAGAGAAATTAGAGGCAAAAACTCCGTTTAATGCATTAGTTAGGGTTGTTCCACAGCGACAAAAGTGAGGAAATTCGGTGTTAGGGTTGGAAACCCCTTGGACCCCTGCCCAATCTCAATCGGCATTGGGGTGCGATTGGGATCGTCAGTCCTAACTCTCACCCCATGACATGTGTAAAGCAGCAGAAGTATAGGAGAATGAGGTGAGAGTTAGGGCTGACGTATCCCAATGCGCACCCCAATGCTGATTGGGGGGGGGGGGTCCAAGGGGTTTTCAACCCCAACACCGAATTTCCTCACTTTTGTAGCTGTGGAACAACCCTAACTAATGCATTAAATGGAGTTTTTGCCTCTAATATATAGATATAGATAGATATATACACAGTATGTATGTATGTATGTATGTGTGTATCTCTCTCTCTATAGATAGATAGATAGATAGATAGATAGATAGATAGATAGATAGATAGATAGATACCTGGCTGGGGTTACATCAACTGCATCTTGGGAATGTGTCATTAAATGCTCACTGAAACTATTAACTTTAGCTAGTGTGTCCCTTTGTGAACAAATGCCAGTGGCCTGAGGGTCAACTTGGTCCATTCAGGTCAGTTAAATATTTTATAAACTTATTAGCGGGTTTCATGCTACCATTCAGTGGTGTAGCGGTAAGAGACTTTTGGGATGATGTGTATGTCGAGGTCTGAGTAAACTACACTCTGTATTAGAAGAAATGAATGGGCATAAAATGAGGGAAAATAGCAACTGATAGGGCCTGAATGGCGCTCATTCTTCAGGCCCTGCATCACCAAGAAGTGCAATATTATCACCAGCCACCTAGCAACAGATTACACCATCCCAGGGACTAAATTCAGATCTTCATAACTGCCACTGATTCCCTCTATGGGGGGAGGCAGGAGGGGAAGGTTCATCTTCCCCATCCCCCTTCCATAGACTCTCATCAGCCATGGTAACTCCCCAAGACTCTCTACCAGTTTGATATGTAGTCCTGTTGATGGTGAAGGGGAGTATAACAGCTGGGGCCTGATATTCAAATATTTGCCCAGGTGCAGATCCTAGTTTACCTGAGCAAACTGGGTTTTGCACCAATTTTCCTATATTTAAATGACATTATATGGTGCAAAACTAAAGTGACTGTTCGGGTGGGGGGTTAGTCCCAACTGTGTGGGGTCATCTTCAGTGAAGTGACTGAGGTACAATATTGTGACTGTTAGGGGTGGGAATTATGGCTGTAACTGCCTGTGGAGAGTGTCATCCATGTGACTTTAGGGGGTATGGGGCAGTGCTGTTATGGTGGTGGGGTGTGGTGCTGTGACTGTTGGGAATAGGGATCTGTTCTGTGACTGTCAGGGGTTGGTACCCATTGCTGTGATGTACAGTGGAAGGTTTTCAGTCATGTGAATCTCAGAGGAAGGTACAGTCCTGTAACTGTAGAGGGTGGAAGGGTCAGTCCTGTGATGATCAGTGGTCAGTGCTGTGGCTATAGTGTAAGTAGTGTAGAGTGGTGTGCACTGGAAAAGGTGATGCATTAGCAAAACAGTCAGCTTGTAATAAGAAAAGAAAAGAAAAGAAAAGAAAGCTCAGGACTCATAGATTCAGTGCAAGATTTATTTTCTGACAAAATGCAGGTGTGCCCACTAGCCCAGTGCTTCAACCTTTCAATGGGCCTTCCTCAGGGAGTTGGTCTGAAAATACAAATGTGCATCTCATTTATACACTCTCTTAAAGTGTTATACACCACACTAAGAACAATGTGCAAGTCAAGCTGAAAACACATGGGTAACTTAGTTACTGAATATTTCATTACTCTGCTTTTTGTGTTTTGTTTTGACGCTACGTAAACAGTTAATGATATTAGTATACTACTTTAATTAAACATGCTCTATATCTGTTACTTCATTTAATTCTGTAACTTTCTATTGAAAACAATATTTTTTTACCTTTTACACTATACTATACCCCTTTTGTATCTCTATCCTCTCTATTGTTCCCACTACTGAATTTACTCCATATTAACTTTTTTCTCTTTACTTTCACAGTCTCACAGGATGTGAACTCCTTCCCCGTCAGATAACTATAACAGTATATCTAACCTTTCTTATCCTTCCTAGTAACTATTTAAGAACTGTGGATCGTTATTCTACAGGTCTAAGAAACCTTATCTCTTTAAGACTCCTCCCTCTGGCTCCATAGTACCCTGGTATGAAATCCTGTACATATTACCTATACTTGGTAGTTTTCTGTAACCCCATTATGGGAGGTTGTGTATATGTTAAGATCATACATACTGCAGCATTCCCCCCATAAAAATGTTTGCCTTGCTAGTTGATTTATGGAGGATGTCAGCCCTGTCCCCACCTCCCCTGCCTGCCACTTCCCTGTCCCAGACCACTGAGTCTAAAATTCCCCATGGATTACCCCCCATGATGGGGCCAGCAAGGGAGAGCCATCCTCCCCCTCAACCAGTCACTCACATCTAGAACTGAGCCAGTCATCCAGGTGGTAGTGTGTGATTGAGGTAGGTAGGTAGGTAGCCTGTGCTAGCCATTTCCGCATTCCCACTTCCATTGGATTACTGCCTTCACCTCGGAGAAGCAAAGGTCAAGTCAGCATGCCTTCCCACCCAGGGACAGGACAGCTATCTGATTTAACACTCAGTCTTCTCTGGACCCACAGCAACCTGAGCATGTCCCTGAACTTGGGTCACTGAAGTAGTGGGAGTCAAGGCATACAGTGCCTCATCCCTCCCTACCACTGGACCAGACGACCTTATACTGCAGCAAGGGAATTATTTATTAACGTGAAGGTGATCGGAGAATGATGGAGCCACTGCACAACAGGGAATGATTTTTTATGAATGGGCCTGACAGTCAGAGGGCGGATATACCTGTGAACACCAGAGAATGTGTTCACTTTAACAGGGCCAGCAATCACAGGGACTATTGTTATTGGCAGACAGTTTGAAAGAAATATTGAGCTGCTTGAGGTTTCATATAAAAGCAATTTCCTGTAGATGGCTCCTAATCCTCATAAAATAACATTATGCAGCCTTGTTGGCTCTGACCAGATTTTGTTTTGTTTCCTTGCACGTAGTGCAAGAAACATCTTGGGACAGAATGACATTTCAAGGTGTGTCAGGGAGTAGCCAATGCAGAGCAATCTACAATGGGCTTGTTCCTCACAGACCAATGACCAGGCACTCTGGTCATGACAGTAGTTTGGTCTTGTTGATGTGGCATGTTTCTAGTTGAACTAAATGAAGTGCTCCAATGAGAAAGCATGTCATTTGTTTCATTTGCATAGTGCTGTCAGCCTCCACCCTCTGTTCCCTGTCACCAATTAAACCCTCCTGCTCCCTCCCTCTGCATGCTGTCCACCCTGCTCCTTCCGTTCCCCATCCCCGCACCAATGAAATCCTCACGCTCCCTCTGCATGCTGTTTGCCATGCACCTTCCATTCCCCATGCCAGCACCAACTAAACCCTCCCGCTCCCTCCCTCTGTGTGCTGTCTGCCCTGCACCCTCCAAACCAGGAAAAGAGGGTGAGCTGAGCATCGGAATTGCACCAGTGTAGGACAGCAGCTTGGGCATATGACTGGGACTATGCATAGAGCTCCTAGCTGTTGTCAGGTACTGTGTGTTCATGTCTGTGTCTGTCTCCCATTTCAGATTGCTTTTCACTGTCATAAATTGTCATTTCCTTTTCAGTGTACTTTATCCTAATTTTCAAACTAGGCCTTGACATCTTACTTGTGCCATATTCAAGTCAATACAGTGGTTAACTATTAAAGCCCTAAACTTCAAAATGGGTCTTGTCAACTTACTTGTCCATATTCAACTTAATCCCATACAAACAGTATGCAATGTGAGGGCACATTTCAGTGAGTGGGTTGTGCAAGAGCCATGATTGAGACAGAGGTCGGTGTGGTAGTGTCCATTAGGCAGCAGTTGATACATAGGCTCCCCACCACAGTGCAATCAGCCGCCCCCAACAGTCTGCACTGAAAAGTCTCTGCTCCCCCTTGTAGCAGTCACCGGGAGCACCGGTGTCTGAAACTGGAAAAAGAGAGTGACAGCAAGGTGCAGTGAGCGAGCATCAGGAGTGTACCAGTGTACTGACAGCGGCTCAAACTTATGACCGGGACTATGCACAGAGCTCTGAGCCCCAGTCAGTCCCCAGAGAGTAGACAGTGCCTATCTGCACCCACTCTTTGGAATTCTCTACCACGCCGGTTACGGGAGTGCACCTCCATGGAGATATTTAAGAAAGATTTGAAAACACATTTATGGCAAATGGCATTCTTGGATAACTAAGCTAATTTCAGTATGACAGTAATTTTATTATAATTTATTATGTTTTAATATCTGATGTTATTATGGTACATTTTTTACATGTTTTGAAGATTTGTGTTTGAAATGTGAATTTATGATCTTAAAATGTTCAGCGCCTTGATACACTGAAAGGTGCTTTATAAATAAAATTATTATTATTATTATTATTATTATCTGAGAACAGTGCAACAAAGTGGGACCATGTACCAAACAGGTATAGTGGCAGTGTTCATCAGGCCCCCTGACGCTCTGTGCACCCCATCTGAAATGCGCGGTTAGTGCAGGAACCCTGTCCCCCAACCACCCTTTCATCATCCCCCAGCCACCGTCATTCCCCATATTTTGCAGTCACCAAGCTCTGCAGTATGGGGACAGTAGGTGGGGTGGCACAAATGCAATGGTGATAGTGAAAAGCAGACACCTTCATTCATGCCCCCATCTGAATTTGCCCCATGGTAATTTTCTTTCCCCACGTGAGGCAGAGAAACAGGGATGTGTGCGCTGATGTCACCACGATCAATCGAGACAGACAGAGAGAGAGGTGAGAGAGAGAGAGAGAGAGCCATAGCAGATGGCTGCAGTTGTGTTCTCTCTCTCTCTCTCTCTCTCTCTCTCTCTCTCTCTCTCTCTCTCTCTCTGTCCCTCCATTGCTGTGTGGCCCAGTTTATTGTTCTCTGTCTCCGGTGGTGTCAGCCCTCTTAGTACAGAAACAAAGAGAGACTGACAGAATGCTCCTGCCGCAGCAAGCTGAAGCCTTTCCTACGTGTGTCTTCTCCTTCCCCCCATGCAAGGAGTCACAGTTGCAGAGTAATTCCCTGACAATGTGTGGGGGGGGACATGGAGACAGTGTCTGTTGTGCTGCTTTCTGCATTCACATGACACATACAGGGAGAGAGCGGTAGAGACAAACGGAGAACAATTAGTGATTGCAGCAAGTTGCTCTCTCTCTGTTCTGTGTGAGTGTATTGTAAGAGCAACCGATGGCTGTTATGGGACCTCTAGGGAATGTTTGATCCTGGGAGAGACACAGACAGACACAGCAGAGTGACATTGGGTCATGTAACAGCCTGCAATCGGGCAACTGTATGTATGTTTTCCGTCTCTCTCTCTCTCTCTCTCTCTCTCTCTGTTCCTGTGTCTCACTTGCCATATGAGGGGGGGGAGAGGGGGAGAGATGCTCTTGGGACACAGTTGTATACCATGTCATACTCGCATTCAGACATGGTATACAGTAATGTTAATAGCTGCACTCCAGTACGAGCTACTTCTATGACTCCATTAACCTGCTTTTTATGTTTCTGTGTGCGTGGGCAAGAAACATCTTGTGGTTGCTTCAGAGAATGACATTTCAGGGGTGTGTCACAGAGCAGCCCAATGCAAAGCAATCTACAGTGGATTCATTCCTCACAGACCAATGATCATGACAGTAGTTTTTTCTTGCTGACATGACATGTTCTCTAGTTGAAAGAAAGAAATGAAGCGCTCCAATGAGAGAGAGCTTCATTTCTTCTATTTGCATAGTGCTGTCAGCCCCATCCTCTGTTCCCAATCACCAATTAAACCCTCCCACTCCCTCTGCGTGCTACATCATAAGCTAATGCTGAATCACCACTAGTTGCTGACTGTTGCTTTATCAGTGTTGAGAGGTTGGCCCCTATTGCTAGCGCAGTCATTAAAAATGCAGCTGGCTCACCTCTTCCCTGTCTATGTGATGAAGCACACTTACCATACAGAGTTTTTGTCCAGCCTTTACAGCCAGCATACCAACTGGCTGGCAACACCAAACACATAATCTATCTGCCCTTTCACCCCCAAGTCAGCATCAGCCACTTTTAACTGGAGGATGGAGGGTGTTGGTGGCTGTTTTGGGCCAAATCAACCTCATATACATTATTTTCAAATGTGGGATGTTGACATCTGTGATCAGGACTTACAAAATGGCCTGGGATGACCTCGAGGGATTCCCCACCATTTTTCACCTTGAGGGTCAGCTCCTACAAATCCCTCTGCTTCCTGTCTAGGGCCCCTTGATAATGAGCCAAGGCTGCTCCTCTATCAGGAGTATGGGCCAACTACAGCTCAAAGACCTGCTCCTGCCCTCTGAGTCTCAACTCTGCTTGCCTGGGTAGGAGGCCCTTCCATGATCCTGGCTCTCGGTCTCTGGCCCCACCACCCTCCACCTGCCTACCCAGACTACGGAATAAGCTCATTATATGCGATCCTGTTGCTGCCAAAGATGCAGTCTCAAGCTTTTGCAAGAGGTAGAGGTCCTTATTGAGTGGTTCTCCAATGGCTGGTGTTAGTACTGGGAGGTGAAGGTTGGGGTGTTATTGATGTCCAGGATGATCACCTGCCAGTAGAAGAAGTCCACCTAGCTCTGCAATGGGAGGATCACCCACACCTCAAATCAAATCAAAAATCTTTATTTAGCCAGGCAAAACACCATTGTGAAGAACTCATTTCTAAGGTAGACCTGGGCCATTGTAGGACAGTCAAGAATTATTATACATCAAGGTGGAATACATAAAGCACAATAATTACAAATTACAGCTCGTTTAGACAGTAGATATAGTACAAGGACACAATAGTACATTTACAGCAGATACAAGTAATAGGTGCAGTACTTTGGCTTCAATATGTCTAAATAAGAGTAAGTTACAGCCGGACAAAAAGCAGCAAGGAGTGAGGTTAGTTTGACAGAGTTGAGTAAGTTGTTGCATGTATAAAAAGTTACAAGAAAATAAGGTGAACAGAACAATTGTATTGGGGCATTAGTTCAACCGTCGTTGCACATTTGGTAGAATGGGGGACGGCTTAGTAAGTCAGTGAATAGCATACAGTATTTAAATAACATGGGGGAGAGTAGGTTTACAAAGACTTGATACAATGAACATTGGCATGAATTCAAGCAGTAGGTAAATGAGGAGAGTCTCACAGGTTGAAACCATAGAAATGGAGAGGAGGGCAAGAAGTGTGATGGTTGATGGCAGCTGAACTTAGACTTTCCACTGTGGGGACTTGGCCAGTCAATAGGTGGAATTTAGTCTAGTGATTTGAGAGGTCATCAAGGAAGGAGCCAGAGATGGTAGGAAATGGTGATGTAACTGGAAGGAATAGGTGAGGAGGATCCAAAAGGGTGGAAAATGGTGTTGGGTAGGATAAGTGGGAAGTAGGACAGGTAGTTTTTATTCTCATTGACAACACGTGCAGGACTCCTTGAAGAAATGAGCATATATGGTGTTAAAGGTTGATAGCTTAATGGGGTGGTCATTTTAGGACTTTTGGAGTTTATTCCATAACGATGGCAGAACATAACCTATGGATGAGCTACCAAACCTGGTATTGAATTTAGGAACAGTGAGGGTAATAGAGGACAGGCTTTCAGTCCGTGCTTGCCTGGAATGCAGATGGGCAAATAGTCCGAGATATACTGAGGAGCATCCATGGTCCTGGCTCTCCGGTCTCTGGCCCCCACCTCAAAGTGCACTCATTCTTTCGAAGATCATCTGGCACCGCAGCAGCTTCCAGTGGTTGATCCAGCACTCAGTCATGTTCAGCTCACTCATAATGTTGTCAATCTTTAGGAAGTCAGACTCGACTCCAAGCTGAATGTTACTTCACCATTTCCTGTGGTGGTCCCTAGGTCTGAGGCAATGTTTCCAGTTCAGACTCCATAGGGTCCCTCCCTCCTCGGCAAGTGGTACCTCAGCACTTACTTGGTGGCCACCAGAGTGAAGGATCACCGCACTAGAAACAGCAGCAACAAGCCCCCAACAAAACCAGCAATTGTTAGACCCAATATTTCTCAAGTTTTATCCCTTGCTGTCGATGGACTACTGTTTTGTTTCTGTATAAGAAACTCTTCTGCCACAAGGAAATCAATGCTAGGGGCAGTTAGATTCTATTTTCCTTTTTTTGAGTAGTTACTCTGCTGCATAAAGCATGCCATTGATAGATTGAAGTTTTCATTCTTTTAATACTCACTGTTCCGTTGACAAGAGATTTTGCTGAAATGTCCATAACACACAAAACTAATATGAATTTCCCTCCTTGACTGATTCATTCTTATCACTTTCAGTGGTGGGTAGTGCACTGGGAATAACTAATTCAGCTGCAGCCCCATGTATTCTCCCCTGCTATTTTAGTTAAGTGCATTTGCTGTTTAGTAGTTTTCATTATATAGTTCAATAACCCAAAGCTCTTCCTTCTGCACCCATTCAATGCACTGTCCTAATCTGACCCTCTAAAACTACAACTTTGAAAGCAAATATAACAAAAGAAGCATTGCAACCCCTGTATTTCTTTGTTTTGCTATGTTAGCAACCACATTCTCGTCTATAAAAGTTTTATGACAATGGCATGGGATTGAAATGGGTTTATGCATAAAACATGCAAATATTCACCCCTTTTCATGAATGTTACTTAAGAGGTGTCACAGTATTGGTAATGTACTCATTATGAGCTCTATTCATGAATGTGCTGGATGTGTGCGTGATTCACATGTACAGAGCCCGTACAGCACCACACCTCTGGACAGGTGTGCAGTGAGTGGTATTCACCATCGTTGGCTGCCTGTCTACACCCCCACCCCTTGGTATGCAGCTGAGTGGGGGTGGAGTGCAGCTGTGTGAAAGTGGATCATAGGATGCAGGTGGGCATCCAATTGGATGCCCATCCTGGGTCACAATGTGGATCACCTGCTGCAGGCCCAGATTAATGGATATGGGGGCCCTACTCACAAATAATATTTTGTGGCTCGGGGGCCCCTAAATGTGAACATTATACTTATCCTCAGCACCGTGCCAGCAAGGATACAACAACCAGAGTACTCAAGCAGGATGTCCTTTACACTAATGCTATGTGTTATGCCATATGACTTGACAGGTCACATACCATTTTAAACAATACAATTCAGAGCTCTGACAATAAAATCACAAATTAACTCACATGTGACAATACCCTTCTTTATTCATTGGGGTGTGTATTGAGGTCATCGGTCCCACTGCCCTGCCCATGGCCTTATCACATTGTGCTGCCATCAGAGATCCTCTGATGTAATAACCCCAAGGTTCCTTTCCTTTCTATTGACTGTCAGTACTCCCCCCATCCCATACAAAATACTGGGGTTCCTGTGCCCTAGGTACATGATTTTACACTTTTGGCATTGAACCCTAGCTGCCATGTCTTTGATCACTCCTCAGATTTCCCTAAATCCCCATCCTTCCACCTCCCGAATGCCCACCCTATTACAGATTTTGGTGTCATCTGCAAAACCATACCTTCCTTTCCAGTTCTTCTATGATGTCCCCATGAAGGCATTGAAAAGGACTGGTCTCAGTACTGAATCCTGTGGTACACCACTGGTCACTCTCCCATCCTTTGTGTGAGTGCTGTTAATCATTACCTTTGCCTCCTATCCATTAACCAGTTTTGAACCCAAATTGCCAGTTTGACCCTACTCCTAATCTGGTCAACTTCCTAATCAGCCGTCAGTGTGACACAGTGTTAAAGGCCTTGTTTAAGTCCAGATAAGCTATGTCCACTGCCCTCCACTAGTCTAGTTCCCTGGTTACCTAGTCAAAGAAATCTATCAGCTTAGGTACTGCACTGTAAAACAGGAAATGACAGGTTTGAATCTCACTGCAGTCACTAACTCACCGTGTGACATGACGCACGTTAGCTAGACTCCCTGGACCAAATAGTCCATACATTTTGCACGTGCAATGTTCTTGCTGTGTACATTTTGAAACACTTATTTTGGCTGGAGAGTGGCTGTGCAGAATTTCTTGGAACATTACCAATAATGGCAAACAGTGGCAATTCTGGTGATTTTCCTAGAAATACTGGGACAGGCATTTTCTGCCAAAACACACAATTTTCATGTGCAACTGGGTATTCCCAAGGATTAAGATCTGGCTGGGAAGTGTGGATGGCCTGAGGTGAAGTGGAGGTCCATTAACCTCAGATAGGACAATAAGACCCAGGAATGTATGGTTGTAAGGGCATTGTAGGGCATTGCTGCAGTTCTAATTCTAATCACTTTATTTGTTTACTTACATGTCTGTGATATAGATTTGAACTACAAACACAAGATGTGGTTCTCTGAACCAGGTGTTTCAAAGAGATTAACATCTGCTAAAATAACTAATCAGACAGCAGTCTGGATTTATGAATAACTAATTAGACTCAGAATGATAGGTTACCTGGTTTCACTCTCCTGTCAGCTGTAAAATATTGGTAGAAATAAAATCACACTAAATTAAGATGTTGCATTCTAGTTGTGAGATCTTGTATATTGTTCCTGTGATGAAACCATGACTAAGGAACATTATAGCATTGAAACATATAGTAGGTTCACATATAACAGATATAACATTTACTCTTGGAGAATGGGTGAAAATTCTCATTGCAACAGCAAAAATATGGTGGTGAAATATATATATATTTTAACTGCATGATAACTTGACTCTTTTCTGTGTGTTGATACAGACTTGGTGCTTAGAGAGGAGAAAAACACTTAGTTCCATGGATATTCTATGGATCCCCCACACTATAGATGCACCTTCACTCTAGCTTGGTTTCTGCAACTGATGTCATTGCTGTTTCATGGCTTGGCATCTGGGAGTTTGTGGCCAGGGAGCAGCCTGCACTTCCCCCAGGAACAAAGTCTTAGCAAGCCGCTCTTCCCCCACTGGTTCCAGAGCTAGACATGAACCTGGGTCTCTCGGGTGACAGGGCGGGGTTGATGGATGGGGGTTTGTAGACAACTTTTTGTGCCAGCTCAGCCCAGCAGATGCCTGCCCCAGACAGTCTAGTTATTTTAAATTACATGTTTTACATACCTTGTTTGTCATCAACCTCCTCCTCTCCTCTCCTCTGGGCTCTGGCTCTTCTTCTGGGCCTAGCTAGCTCGATGACTCCACACACTGTGTGAAGAAAAGTCAACGACATGTAGGGGTTCCCGCGCTCTGTCCGAGTGAGTGACTGGAGGGACTGAGAGGACGGGAGGAAAAAAAGGACTGTATTCAGAATGACTACGGGACGGTTGCTGTGTGACCAACAGTCCCAAAACAAAAAAAAAACAAAAAACAGTGCAGCTATAGCTAGCCTAGCCCTGCAGCTCTGCTCTGCCTCTCACCGGTGTGATGACAGGACTCCTGGCTCCTGAGACGAGTCCCTCCATCCTACTAGTCTCGACTGTAAGGCGCACCGCGCACCGCACACACACGCAGCCACACAGAGAATGTGATTGATCTCAGACAGATGAGATCAGAGTGGTCAGATGGCCAGAGATCACACTGCAGCCCAGCCTTCGCCCCGGCTCTGAGTGCTCTCCCTCACACTGACCGACGCGATGACCGACGACTCGTCTCCAAAACTGCGCACCACGAGCTTGCTCCTCAATTCCCGCTCAGGCTCCTCAGACTTGGCCACACCTCCTTGCTCCACAAGTCGGATGGTGATTGGAACAGCTGAGGCAGCCCACTCGTTCCCAGACCATCACTCAGTCACTCAGGCTAGACTGAGCAGAGGAGGAGGGAAGGAGCTGAGCGAGAGAGGCTTGAGAGTCCAGTCATCAGTAGCTTGCTCAATGAGCATCCGCGGGAAGCACAGGGGCCATTGGGGTGATGGGGGGAGGTGTACAGAAACTGCCTCAATGCCCTCACAGTCAGACTCGGTCACTTGCTGGGTGAGCATCCGCGGGAAGCACGGGGGGGGCATGTTTACAGAAACTAATGCCCAAACTTACAGAATGAAACGAAAAAAAAAGTTTTTATTAGGGACGTCAAAAACACTGTTTGACATTGCAGACTGGGGGGCCCTACCTGAACCTCGGGGCCCTACGCCATGGCGTAATGTGCATACTTATTAATCTGGCCCTGACCTGCTGTGGCATCCTGGGAAGATGCAGACCTCGTAAACTGATACCAACAAGTGAATGCTTGAATGGCTGCCTCCAGCCTCCCTGCCAGCCCAGTGGTCTGGACAGCAGTGTGAGGGATTCCTGTTACCACTGCAGCTGATGAGTATCCATTGGAGGGGGTATGTAAAAGTTATGGCAGGGTCCTCTTCATGTAACTTGCACCCCAGGTCTGATACTCTGCCTTAGTGAATGGTGCGGAGTATGGCACACCTCCTGGCATGCCCCAGACCACTTGTGGCACATAGCCACACAAGCGACTGGGGCATCATGTGTACAAGGCTTGTGCACCTGCTGTGAATCCTGATGTGGTCCACTGGCTCCCACGGTGCTGCATTCCAACTTAGGGTTGCCAATGTGCCTCAGATGGCGCATAGGCAATCTGCATGTTGCTGACCAGACCTCTAGTTTTGCATTTTTTGGAAACAATGAAGCAAACATCATGAAAAATGATGCGTCCTTGCTTAGCTCTTTCTTTAACACTTATTGTTGACACCTAAAACACTGATGTTATAACTATAAAGATGGATTAAGTCTCATCATGTAATTTAAAAACAAGCATGGCAAACAACATTTTTGTCATGGATTTTAAATATTTTGAACCATCATAAACTGGGCAAAACATTATGAATTTGACATGGGGTTGCTGTAACACCAGGGAACATTTTGTGTTTTCAGGAAGAGACAAGGGCTCAGGTCCTGACAGCGGTTTAGGTACTTTTTTGCCATAGAGGTTTTTATCTCAGCTGGCAGTGCCTCTTTCACAGGGATATACCCTGATTAGGTCAAATTCGGCCATCATGTAAATGACTACTGGGTTTTTCTCCCTCACCCCAATTTTTCCCTCCCTACTCTCCTAGCATGGTCCATGCCTTTGTTGGTCTCACCCGTGCACAGCTTCTGCTGCAACATGAGCAAGCTCCTTGTCACAGCTACAGGGGTTGCTGTGGTGGCAGAAACTGTCATCAACCCTCCACCAGCCAAGATACACTGCCAAGTGGCAGCTGTCTCGGACAGGTCTGCTGATGTGACTCCCCAGGCTGGCTTGCCTGCTGACATGACCTCCCAGGCTTGCTTCTGAATCTGGATCAGTGGCACAGCAGCACGATGCCCCTGACTTAAGTACTTTTACAAAATATATTTTTAAAGTTTAATGTCACCAGAATGGTGATCCTTGATGGTATGCAGTTACAGTAGAATAGTCAAGCTACACTGCAGGGAGTGAAAATCAAGTGTGAATTGATGTATTTCATTGTGTTCCTGCTACCCACATCCACTTGTTTGCACTGTGAGTACAAAGGACTTTTTTACACAAAAGGTCACTAACAACTGAGTTCTCTGCAGCTTGGACCACAGAAGAATGTAATTTTTAGTTTCCACCAAATCTCCCAACTCTGCTAAAATACTTCATACAGGCATAGATGACAATAAAAATAAAGAAATATACACACATACATAAAATACATTGCAAGTTGTCACATCTCCATTCCCTGGAAACATGAAAAACAAATCTTTTAGCGACACTAAATGATGATTTTTTTTTTCACATTAGCAAATTTGCTCTATCTGCTATGCCCCTAGTTCTCTCTCTGGCTTAACAATTCATAAATTCTTTAAATCACCTCCCATTCTTTAATGAGCCACTGGTTATTGCCTAGACAAGCCATCAACATTGCCATGCTGTGACCTACTATAGTGGCAAGGCAAGGCAAAGCTAATTTTTCAAAGTGTCCAATCCAAGAGGCTCTGGGCACTGTACAACAAATAATAACTGATCCTAAAACCACAAACATATACCTATCTAAGATACTAGTCATTAAGCTATATTATATAAAATACTTAAAATACAATATAAGAGGCAGTTCCAGAACTAAATACTACCAAACTGCATCTGGGAAGGCTTGGATAAACAAGAGGGCCTTGAGGCAGGCCTTAAATACCCAACTGAGGGGGCATCCCTTGTAGATGGTGGAAGCGAATTCCACAAGATGGGGTCAGTGACACTAAAAGCTCTGTTACCAGTGGTCTTAAGCCTCACCCTGGGAATCGCAAGGAGGAACAGAGGGAATGGATTGAGACAGCAGGTGTTAGAAGGTCAGAGAAGTACCCAGGGCACAGCCCATGTAGAGCCTCAAAGGTGAGCAAGCCCACCTTAAAGGGATCCTCCACCTGACCAGCAGCCAGTGCAGTTCACGCAGCAGCGGGGTGATGTAACAGTATCTAGACTGCCATCAACAACCTGGCGACTGTATTCTGCACTAGTTGCAGCCTGTGGAGGATACCTCCCTGAGGCCCCAAAGTAGAGCCATTACAGTAATCCAGCCTTGATGTTACTAAAGGCATGCGCCAAAGTGGGAGGTCCATAGGCAGAACTAGGAGCTTGATCATTGCAGTATTCCTAAACCGGTAAAGCTGGTCGGACAATGGATGACACCTGAGCATCAAATGTCAATCCCACTGTCAAAGTTACACCAAGATTGTGCACCCTAGAAGATGCCTTCAATGACACAGACCCCAGAAATAATCAAGTATCTGTGCCAGAGGCAATCCTATCATGCCTTCTGTTTGACTCCATGACTAGTACCGCCATCTTATCGGGGTTCAGTCACAACCAGCTGGAGGCCATCCAGTTGTTGATCTCAGCTAGGCATCTATTTAGCACTTCAACCACATTGGATGTCCCAGGGGCAAAGGAAAGATGCAGTTGGGT
Source organism: Neoceratodus forsteri (assembly GCA_016271365.2). Classification (NCBI taxonomy): domain Eukaryota; kingdom Metazoa; phylum Chordata; order Ceratodontiformes; family Ceratodontidae; genus Neoceratodus; species Neoceratodus forsteri. The sequence continues at coordinate 785,334,831 of CM028137.1, forward strand.
GTCATCAGCATAACAATGAAAACCCAAACTGTATTTCCAAATGAGCTCTCCCAGGGACAGCATGTACATGGCAAACAGCATCGGTGACAAGACAGAAGCCTGAGGTACTCCACACAACAGGAGGCTTGGGGAGGAGGAGAAATTCCCCATCACTACCCATTGCCTCCTGTTCATGAGATAGGACTCAAACCAGCAGATGACAGTGCCAGCGAGTCCACAAAATTCCCACAGGCGATCAAACAACACACGATGGTCTACACGAGTGCCTGATGTCCATGTTATAGGACTGCAGAACCAGTCTCCATCTTAATAATTTTGGGGTTTGTCCATTGGTCCTGTGAAGCCATGTGACAGGGTTGTGGTCAGTGACCAATGTGAATGTCTTCTCACACAAATACTGTATGGTTGCAGTTTCTGCAGAACCTGGACAATACCCAGACACTCCTCAATTGTGGTATAGGCCTCCTCTCTGGGCAGCAGCTTCCTGCTCAGTTGCAAACTGGGTGTTCCTCCACGTATGCATGACCTGACTCAGAATCACCCTAGCCCATGATCAGATGCATCCACATGAACAATGAACTTCAGTTAATAGTCAGGGCTCACGAGCACTGGTGCCCAACACAATGTCTCTTTCAAATGGCGGAACACAGTTTTAAATCCATCTGCTGAACTTTTTCTGGCATTTTCTTCCTTGTGAGACCAGATGGGTTTGACCATGCCACTGAAGTTTGGCACAAACTTTCAGTAGTACTCTGCCATTCCTAGGAAGGCACATACTGTACTTTTCTCTTTGTGCATGAGTTGGTCCATCCCTTTATGGCTGGAAGGAAACTGTTATCTGTGCAGTTACCTAAGTGAAGAGGAGAGCTGTAAATTAGGGTGTGTGGCTTAGGCAGCAGAAAGCCAGGAGCCTGCATTTAAACTTTGCTTGTTAGCTTTTGCTAGAGAGCAGAAAGAGGAAGGAGGCAGCTGCTTGAACTTTACTACTCTACTGCTGGGACTATATAGCCCTCCCTACCTGCCACCCCCCCCACCCTTAGTCAGTTCCACTTTTATAGGCACTGGATTTGACTGACAACAGGAACTTCCTGTTTGGGAGCAGGAAGGGAGTGATCACAGATGTGCAAAAAACTCACCATCCTGGAAGTAAAATAATAGCTCTCCACCCCTCCCCAGCTGCTGAAGGTCTGACTCTGAGCAAGTAAGAAGGAGCCTACTAAGGAATACAGGAACTTCCTGTCCCAGAACAGGAAGGGCAGGAGCTGTAAGGGCATGAAGTCAGTAGAAAAAAACAAACAAAAAAACAGAAGGAGAGAGAGAGAGAGAGTAAGCATACAAAGCAACAGGAGAGGAGCCACAAATAAGACATGATGGGAGTTGTGCAGTGCAGTGCAGTGGTTGTGGAGTGGCAGTCTTCCGGAGAAATTCTGGAGGATGCAGTGTTGTCCCATCTGCAGGCAATTGTCTGGGCTGAGGAGAGGCTGCTTGTCTCCAGGCTAAGTTGACCAGGATTCAGGGGACCTCCTCTCTCACCCAGGGACCACCAAGGCTGCTGCCATTGCCACAGAGGTTGCCAAGAAGGAGAAGTGGTTGGACCATGGTGGGCTCAGGGAGGGTGAGGGTGGTGGAACAGAGGCACATCCCTCCAGTTGTACCTCTCCACAATTCATATGCCATTCTGGCAGAGCATGGTTCCTCTATGGAGGCATCCACAGTGAAGACCAAGAAGGATGCTGGGAACCTCCACAAAGAAGACCTACAGAAGGGTGGCGTGGGACCCCACAGGTGAAAGAAACAACTCCTAGTGGTGGACTCAATCATTAAGGGGTTAGAATTGGGGAGGAGGGTAGAGGGAGGCAAGGTGCCTGCCCGGCACCATGGCTTGGAGGGACAGGAAGTGAATCTTCAAGATCGTGGGAGCAGTAGCATGGGAGAGGGAGCTGGATATCATTGTTCACCCAGGGACAAATGAACTATATGGGAATGGGATCAGAGCAGTGCAGGAGGAGTTTGTGGAGTTGGGATGGGGCCTTAGACAAGTAGCACACACGGTAACCTTCTCAGAGGTGCTATCTGTCTATGGCATGGGTGAGACTAGGGTACTCTGTACCATAGGGTTCAATGAATGGTTGAAAAACTGTTGCAGAGCTCAGGATTTTTCTCTTCATTGGGGACTGGGGGTCCACCTGGAGGGATACATGCCGATACTGGTACAATGGTCTACATCTGTCCAGGAGGGGAACCAGGATTCTAGGTGATAGGTTTAAATGCTTCATTAGAAGCATTTAAACTTGCCAGAAGGAGAGTACTGAAAGGAGCAAGGAAATCCCAGTCTCCCCTACAAAGTAAGGTAGATAGTGAGGTAAACACCAAGGTAGAAAGTGGATAGGGAGTAGGATGGGGTAAATGCAGAAAAGGCAAAGGCAGTAAGGACAGGGATGGGGCTAAAAGGGTAAGGTCATCTGAAAATGGAGGATGATGAGTACCAATGCCTGTAGCCTGGATAACAAGCTCCCTTAGCTAGTGGTCTTGATGGAAGAGGGACACCTAGATATCATGGCAGTCAAAGAAACATGGTACACAGAGAACCATGACTGGGATGTCAACATAACAGGGTACACAATCTACAGGAGGGACAGGGAGGTTAAAAGAGGAGGAGGAGCTCTCTATGCAAGGGAAGGGATCAAAGCAACAGAACTAAAGGGTTAACAAGTAGGAGAGGAGGCACTGTGGGTCATCCTGGAGACAGGAAATGGCACCACAATCCACACGGGGGAGGAAATGGACAAGAAAATGATATAAGGAATCCTTAGAATGGTAGAAAAAGGGGAGATATCATTGATGGGAGACCTGAATATGCCAGATGTTAACTGGAGCACCTTTGTTGCAGCCACATCCAAGAGCAGAGTCATTCTCGATGCCCTACAGGGGGCATGCCTCGGACAGCTAGTGTTGGAACCCACTCAGGAGGGAGCAATCTTAGACCTGGTACTCTCAAATGAGGATGGAGAGGTCTCAGATTTAGAAGTGGGTGGCCAGCCAGCCTGGTGGCACTGAGGGCTGAGGCACTGGATGCCACAACTCGAACAATGCCGGTGACCCATGTTTGGGAATAAGCACAGGCTGCCAGGGGTCAGCAGGAGGAGCAGTTAAGAAGGGGATGAAACCTTTACAGGTACATTAGGGAGTGAAAAAGACCAAGGGAGGGATAGTGAGGCTTAATAAAGGGGAGGGGAGGCTGAGGTGACAATGAAAAGCAGGGATACTGAATGAATACTTCTGCTCAGTATTCACAAAAGAAGAGGAGGAAGGTACCTAAATCAATCAATAGAAGCACTCAGGGTGGGGTGGGTGGGTTGATACCAGTCCATTCACAGAAGAAAGGGTCCTGAAAGAACTTCTAAAACTGAAGGTCAACAAAGCAATGGGGCCTGATGGGATTCACCCCAGAATTCTAAAAGAACTAAGGGTAGAACTAATGACACCACTGACTACCCTCTTTAACAAATCATTGGAGGATGGTGTGGTACCTGAGGACTGGAGGAAGGTGGATGTGATTCCCCTTCACAAAAATGGGAGCAAGGCAGAGTCAGGAAACTACAGAGCTGTTAGTTTGACCTCAGTGGTAGGGAAAATTTATTTATTTAATTTTTATTTATTTATTTGTACAAGTTGGATTTATAACCTTTGAGTCAGGGACTCATTTACAAAAGCAGCTCATCGCAGGGAGGGCAAGATAAAGTACATTGTGCAGTTACAACATAGGGCAACATTAAGGGTGCAGACATTGAACGTAGAATACGCTAAGTTAAATGTTGGTTTATAATACAGGTTTGTAATTAAAGATGTACATTTCTCTGCTATTGTAATGGAATACATCCTTATAAAACCTGAGGGGTAGGTGAAAAGGAGTTGGGGAAAAGGAATTGCAGTCAGGGGACATTGTCTGAGATAATGGTGGGCTAGGCAGGAAAAATAAATCTTGCAGTAGGATTAGGAGGTGCGGGTTAGTTGCACCTACAGTAGCAGACATTAAAGAGATGGTTCTGGAGAGTGTTTTTGAAGGGTCCAATTTGGTAGTGTTGGTGATGCAGGTAGGGAGAGTTGAACCACATGGGGGCTCTATAACAGAAGGACCTCTCTTGAGGAGGTCTTGGTTCTGGGCACTTTGGAATGTGGCTTTAACAGAGCTGCGGATGGAAACAGATGAGGACGATTGAGGTAGAGAGGCAGAGACACCGGGGGGAGAGTCCAAGCAGGGATTTCTTGGCAAGAAGGCAGGTCTGATACTGTAGACACTCCTTGAAGTTGAGTAGGTTGGTGGAAGAATAGGGCAGGCAGGTGTGGGTGCGGCTGGAGGCACCAGTCAGGAGCCTACAGGCCTTATTGATGGAGAGCTGGATTTTTGAGAGGGCGGTGTTATCTGCCATGGCATAGATGGGCAAGTCGTAGTGCACTAGGGACAGGATGTAGGAGGTGATGGCCAGCTGAAAGGCAGTGTGGGGCAGGCAATCTCTATGGCGGTAAAGTAGGCTGATTCAAGAGTTTATGGCAGAGGAGAGAGCGTTGATGTGAGTATGGAAGGTGAGGGCAGCATCAAAAGTGATACCAAGGTATTTGTATGAGGGCACTTGCTCTAAAGGGAGCTGAGAGTTGGGGGTAATCAGGAGGGGGCACATCTAGGTTGTTTTTGGTGGTGAGAGAAAAGAATTGATTTGGTTTTCTTTAGGTTTATGACTAGTCTGTGATCAAGAAACCATCTTTCACTTTGATTGTAGGCGAGTTGAAGAGATGTTTGGAGAGTGGAGGGATCTGGGTGCAAGGCAAAGAGAACTGCATGGTCTGCATAGAGGAGCATCCTGCTGCTGCAGGAGCAGGGGGGAGAGTGTTGAGGTAGAGACTGAAGAGAATGGGACCCAGGATGGAGCCCTGTGGGACCCTGGAGCAAATGGGTCAAGTGTTAAAGAGGGATCCATTGATCTTTACAAGCTGGGATCTAGCAGAGAGGTAGCTGGAAAACCAGGCAAGAGGACCAGTGGAGAAACCGAGTTGGTGGAGGGAGTCGAGTAAGAGGTGGTGACAGACAGTGTCAAAGGCCTTGGAGGGCCAATGAACACTGTACCAGCCAGGTTCATGGAGTCGAGCAGAGTGCAGGTATTGGGAGAACTCCAGGAGGCAGTGGTCGTGCTGTGTCCTGGGCAGAAGTCGTGCTGCTCCGGGCACATGGTTGACAATGATGGAATCACTTCTGAAAGAAAGAACTGCTGAGTACCTAGAGGCCAGTGAGGCACAGGATCCAAGGCAGCATGGATTCACAGTGCGGAAATTCCTGTCAGATGAATCTAATAGATTTCTTTGACTGGGTGATCAAAGTAATAGACCAGGGAGAGGCTATGGACATAGCTGACAGTACCTAGACTTTAGCAAGGCATTTGACACTTTCCCACACAAAAGATTAATAAACAAGTTAGCCAGCCTGGGAGTGGGTCCCAGGGTGGTAGTCTGGGTAAACAATTGTCTGGACAACAGGACACAGAGGATAATAGTAAACAGTCCGGTGTGAAGAAGGGGGTGTTACTAGTGGGCTACCACAGGGTTCAGCACAGGGACTGGTCCTCTTTAATGTCTTTATAAGTAACATTGTGGAGGGACTGGAAGGAAAAGTATGCCTCTTTGCAGACGACACAAAGATCAGCAACAGGGCTGATACACAAGGTGGGGTGAAAAGGATGAGAAGGAACTTGGCAAGGTTGGAGGAATGGTCAAAAGAATGGCAGCTTAGATTCAATGCAAAGAAGTGCAAAGTAATGCACGTGGCAAACAAAAACCCAGTGAAAGAGTACACAATGGAGTGGAAGGTACTAACAACAACAAAGTGGAAAGGAGACTTGGGGTGTAGCATATCAAATGGCCTAAAGGTAGGCAAGCAATGAGAAGGCAGTAAGGAGGGCTGGGGATACTGGGATGCATAGGGAGAGACATCACCAGTAGAAAACAAGAAGTTGTTATCCCTCTGTACAGACAGTTGATGAAACCCCATCTGGAGTACTGCATGCAGTTCTGGAGAACCCATCTCTGCAATGACATAGACAGGATGGAGGCAGTCCACAGGAGGGCATCTAAATGGTGCAGGATCTGCACCAGAAGCCATCTGAAGAGAGACTAAAGGAGTTACTATGTATACCTTCTAGGAAAGGGGTGGGGGACATGATAGAAAGTTTCAAGTACCTCAGGGAATCAACAAAGTCCAAGAAGGTAGCATCTTTTAAAAAGAGATGTTCAAGAACAAGGAGGCACAATTTGAAGATAGAGGGGATGGCTCAGGGCACTGTGAGAAGTAATTTTTCATGGAAAGGATGATGGATGCATGGAATGGCCTTTCTGAGGAGGTTGTGGGGTCAAAATAGTGGGGAAATTCAAGAATGCATGGGACAAGACCTCAGGCAATTCTGGTGGTGGTAGGAGGAAGTAGGCTGTTGGTTAACTAGGATCTGCAGCTTATATAATAGGTAAGGTAATGGGCAGAATGGGTGGTAAGCGGTCCTTATCTGCCATTAAAGTCCATGTTTCTGATATACCCACTCCTTACCTGTGCTCAAGGTATGAAACCTCCTGGCATCCCTATTTAGCACTTCTCCATCTTTACTGTTAGCCCTGCAGCCTTCAGTCAAAAGAGCACCTTGGTCTCAAGCCTGATGTGATTATCCCATGTTGAACTGTAAATGGTGATGTTGTCCATACATCAGACCAAAGTCTCCTGCCTCAGACAGAATGTGGTCTATGAGCCGTTGAAAGGTGGCTGGTGCATTCTTTATCCTGAATGGCATTACTTGAAATTCAGATAGGAAAAACAAAGTGACTTCATGATTTAGAAGCCCATTCTATCATTACACCTACGTTTACTCTGAACCCTGAGAGTCGCCTTCCACCCAAGTGGTGAACTCCCTTAATTTCTGAAGGGATGGGTCAGTTTGCTTAGCACTTCCCAGCTCCACATGCCTAAGCTTCCCTAAAATACACTCTCCTGTCAGCTATGACTGGGCTTTCCGCAGTCTGTAGCTGTGGCTCAGAGCTGCTGCTCTCAGCTTATTCTTCAGCTACAACTTCCTCCCGAGGGAGGGGGTTGCTTCCAGCTGCTTTGCTCCCTCTGTGGTCCACAGGAGCCTGTCCTGAGCTTTACTATGGATAGTGAAACACACAGTGTTGACCCCACTGTCAAAGGTATACCCATAATTACATCAAAGGGTAGGTCCAGTACAACACCCACCTCCAGTAAGCCCTGGCCACCTTCCCAGTCTAGAAAGATCTGGGCCATTGGTACTGAGATCATGGGACCCATCACTCCTCTAACTCTGGACAACTGGCCTGGTAGAATCTGTTCCTTGTAAAACAAATCCTATTTTACATTGACATGGATGCCCCAGTGTTCCTCAATCTTTGAGTTGCCATTCCATTTATCAACATAGGGTGCATGTGTGCAGTGGAGGTAGTGAAAACTGCACTCTGGGTACAGGCCACTAGCTGCTGGGAGCTTCCAGAGCTACCTTTCCAGCTGCACTCTCCCCTTTTGCTATATTTTTCGGACAGTCATACAACAGGTGTCCCTCTTTTTGGCAGATATAGCACCTGCATTCCCCTGACTCCTTACTTTTGGAACCATTTGCTTCCCTTTTTGTTCAGGCATAGACTGGCTTTCCTTAGTTTGCCTCCCTCAGGTTCCCTTAAAACCACCTAATGTGCCTTCCCCATAGTTTTTGTGCTGATTTTATGGTTAGCTGGATACAAACTGATCAGCCCTCTCAGCTGCCTCCTTTGTAGAGCTAGATGACCAATCCAGTAATTATATCCTCAATGCTTCTGGAACAATCCTTAAAACTGTTCCATGAAAACAAACCTTCCTCTCTTCCACAGAGTTAGCTTTTGCACCCTCTAACCATCACTGTAACAGATTGCCTAGTTGTAGATACATGTATCAGAATAGCTATCTCCAGGTGTCTTCTTGAAATCTCTAAATGTTTGTCTATAAGCTTCAGGAGTCAGTTCAGAATGTTTTGACCAGGTATTTTCACTGTGTTATAGTCAGTACAGTCCTCTTTGTCAGTCCTGTCAAAGGATTCTAATGCCCTGCCCATAGGGAGTGGTAAAAGATGAGTTGCTCAAGGGGCCCTGTCCAAGTCAAATTGTCCACAAATTCCTCAAAAGAGTTTTTTTGAAACAAATGTTCTTGATTGAATTTCATATAGCTATAATACTCTTACAGAGACATGCAACAACGCAAACCCCTCTTTTCTGCTGTGCAATTATTTGCATAGGCAGTACATGTTATTAGTGGTAGCATACAATTTGTCAGACTGTAGACATTAAAGAGCACCTTTCATGATGGTCCAAAATGTTATGGCTTGTAGTCATTATATGCAGTAATAGACCTTAAAGGGTGCATGCATTTGTTATTTTTGGCCAAGGTTTACTTAATGTACACCTAGTAATGTAGTTTTCCCTTGTAAAACTGCTGCAACTACACTGTACTGCTCAGTGTGAGTCATTCCTCTGCCATATAGTGATGTCAGCAGGAGCCAGCAGCTGAACAGCAAAGGAAAGTGCATCAGGGCTAAAGCAAGGCTCAAAAACAAATGCAAAACATGGCCTTCATTGGAAGCATTATGACAGATATTTAGAGAACCCAAAACTTTTAACACTCAGATCATGTAGACAAAAGCAGAACAAAATCCCCATTGGTTCAAAATATGCATTTAAAAAAACCAGAAGAAGATGTCAGAGAAGCGTAATAGTACAAATTCACCTTCAGCTGAGAGGGTCTAAAGGTTAGAGGTGCTTAATGCAGAAGACATACAAAGATTCCACTACATATAAAATAAATTGACTTGAGATACTTTCAAAATAAGATAATAATTACTTGAGCAGAGGGCTCTTAAATCAAATTATGAGTGTCACAATGTGTATATGAATGCAGTTACTGAAAAGCAACCCCACCGGATTAAAGACATACTAAAATTGTAAGTTAAAAACAAGCACCACAAGATAGGACTATATGAAGTATCTATATACGGCATACAAAGAGTAACCAGTAAGGTTTTCCTAAAAGGAGCAAGAGTTACACACTGTGTGGAATATAAAATTTAGCTGGACCCATTACCCAACTATACCTCCAGCTAGATATTATGCCCCATATACTGCAAAAGCCTATAGTGTAGTAACAGGAGTTTATAAATGATAATATAGGTATAAATTGGCAGTATAAGTGTCGAACAAAAACTACTTGTCAAGGACCACCAAGAAATTAGACCATGCAGCCTGATATGTACAGATTTCAATAAATTCTCAGTGTATAATATAACAACTTGATGTACTGAACATGTTTAAGGAATCTGAATAAGAAATCATGGGAATTAAATTCTCTCACCCCCCACACACACACCCACAGCCCCATAACGGAAGGGGAGAAGATAACTAGTTTTAAGGTGATATATACATACACACACACACACGCACGTAAACACACATACACACACACACACACACACACACACTCTTAATGCACCATCATTCACATCAATCACTGCAATTGTTACCCAAAGGAATTCAACTTGTCATGAAATTCAAAGTAAAAGGGATCATGTATCCTAATATGTACTGAGTAAAAATGTGACTCTATGTAACCATACTACTATCTGCACAGTAACAGCCCAAGGATTCTGAATAGAACCACAATGAAATAAAACTTCCACCCTCCCCAGGGTAAGGTAACTAGAAGTAAATGTACAGTATGTATGTAAGACAAGAGTCCTAACATACCTACATTTCCATAAATAACTACAATATTAGCCCAATGTAATTAGATCTGTCAAAGACCCCCATGCAAATGAGATCTCACACCTCAATATGTTCAGAGTTCGAAAATGTGACAGTATATAATAAAACTACTTTATGTGCAGTAACAGGCTAAGGACTCTGAATAAGATATTCATTATGTGTGTGAACTAAGGTAATAACACATTGTAACTCCATGTATCTGAATAGAAGCCTACCTCAATGTAACAGCGAACCCCACACCTGCCATATTCACATGCCCCACAAAACACACACACACATACACACATGCACACACACAATGCTGAAGTCCTATAATATGTCTACCCTAAGAAGAAAAGGTCTGTGGATGTTAAGTCCTATAATGTGCCATGAACCCCAAATCTGTGTTCATACCATCTGCTACCATATTGAGATGTAAAATAAGTTTGATCTCAAAAGCTCGTCTCTGTTGTGTACTTTTGAGACTTCCTTATGAGACTATTACTGACATCTGAAATTGAGTGGTCAGGCTGAGAGAAGTGTTGCCCACTGGTTTTCAAGTCATCTTCCATTTCATATTATGTCTCTGTGAGTTCATCCTAGTGTGGGCGGTTGGCTTGTCTTCCAACATAACCTGTTTGTGGACATCTCTTGCATTGAATGAAATAAACAACATAAAACAGGCCCTTTATAACCTCTCGCCACTGGAACAGAGGGCTATATGAACACTGAAATCAAAACCACAACGTTGTCATCAAAAAAGCTGATGAAGGCTCTGCAGTGGTGATCTTAAAATGAGAGGATTATATTAATGAAGCTAACAGACAGCTAACTAATTATACCTACTACAGAGAACTGGACAGTGACCCCACTAAAACATATAAAAAAGAACTATAGGTCTTAATTAGAACTTTTTCAAACCATTTTCAAAAAAGACTAACTGACCTCATCCCTACTGAACCCAAACCAGGGACATTCTACATGCTGCCTAAAATACATACACCTGGCAATCCGGGAAGACCCATAGTCTCTGGTAATGGTACCCTGACTGAGGGGATCTCAGGGTTTGTAGAAACCATTTTGAAACCACTAGTTATGGAAAGAGACAGTTATATCCAGAAACTATACACTTCCTGTGTGTACTTTCTAGTTATAAGGACTTACCACCTGATACCATTTTATCGATGATAGATGTAACATCTTTCTATACTAATATTCCACACATGGATGGCATTTCAGCTTGCCTTAAATACATACAGGAGATAGGACTGGACCAGAACACCAACCCTGAAGTAGTAGAGAAACTTATGAAATTCATTTTGACACATAACTTCAGCTTCAACAGTAAACATTATGTTCAAACTATGGGAACAGCAATGGACACCAGGATGGCTCCACAGTATGCTAGCCTCTTTATGGCAGACTTGGAGGAGGACTTCTTAAGGCACTGTCCCCACAAACCACTCGCATTCCGTTACACTGATGATTTGTTTATTATTTGGATGGAGGCACAGATGCACTTAAAGATTTTCCTCAGAAACTTAATAACCTTCACCCTACCATAAAAGCTTACCCAGGAGTATTCTACCACCAGTGTTAATTTTCTGGATACCACAGTCACCATTGAGGATGGAACCTTACATACATGTATTTACAGGAAGCCAACAGCCAGACAGAGATACTCACACAAGAAAAGTAATCACCAAAGCCACACAAAAAAATCTGTCATGTACAGGCAAGCACTCTCAATGTCACTGTATGTGCTCAAATGAGAAGGACAGAGATTCACATTTAGCTATCTTGAAAAACATCTTTATTGAGCAGGGACACTCTTAGAGAAATTGACAGGACAATAAAGCGTGCAACACAAGTGCCAAGACAACAACTACTTCAGTATAAAGAAAGGACAGCTATCGGCAAAATACCCTTAATAGTCACATATCATCCAGACCTTGAACTTCTGCGTAAGATTATTAAGGACCTCCATCCAATATTTAGTGAGGATGAGACTCTTAATTGTATTTTTAAGGAACTACCACTACTATCTTTTAAGCAACCACTAAACTTAGCCAACCTAATTATTAGGAGTAAGCTTTCACCAGAACAGAATACCATGACACTAAATGGTACACGATAATGCAATCAATGCAACTCTAAGACTTGTGAGCACATTTTCACTTCAGACTGTTTGGTTACATCACAAAACAGACAATTCAAGGTACATGGAAGTTATACATGTACATCACATGTTGTTTTTTTTCATTCAATGCAAGAGATATCCACAAACAGGTTATGTTGGAGAGACAAGCCAACCGCTCTGCACTAGAGTGAACGCGCACAGACATAATATTAAATGGAAGATGACCCAAAAAACCAGTGGGGCAACACTTCTCTCGGCTTGACCACTCAATTTCAGATATGTCAGTAATGGTCTTAAAAGGAAAACTCAAAAGTACACAACAGAGACAAACTTTTAAGATCAAACTTATTTTATATCTCAATATGGTAGCAGATGGTATGAACACAGATTTGGGGTTCATGGTACATTATGGGACTTAACATCCACAGACCTTTTCTTCATAGGATAAATATATTATAGGACTTCAACGTGTGTGTGTGTGTGTGTGTGTGTGTGTGTGTGTGTGTGTGTGTGTTTTGAGGGTATGTGCATATGGCAGGTGTGGGGTTTGCTGCTACAATAAGGTAGGCTTCTATTCAGATACATGGAGTTACAGTGTGTTATTACTTTTAGTTCATACACATAATGAATATTATTTCCTTCTTACTATTTACCTTCCCTGGGGGTAGGGTTGATTCCATTCCGTCTTATTCAGATTCCCTAGCCTGTTACTCTACATACAGTAGTTTTATTACACACTGTCACATTTTTGAACTCTGAACATATTGGGGTGTGAAATCTCATTTGCATAGGGGTCCTTGACAGATCTTATTACATTGGGCTAATATTGTAGTGATTTTTGGAAATGTAGTTATGTTAGGACTCGTGTCTTACATACATACTGTACATTTACTTCTAGTTATCTTACCCTCATGAGGGTGGAAGTTTTATTTCATTGTGGTTCTATTCAGAATCCTCAGACTGTTACTGCGCAGATAGTAGTACGGTTACATACTGTCACATTTTTGCTCTGTACATATTAGTATACATAATCCCTTTTACTTTTAATTTCATGACAAGTTGAATTCCCTTGGGTAACAATTGCAGTGATTGATGTGAATGATGGTGCATTAGGAGGGTGTGTGTGTGTGTGTGTGAGCGTGCACGTGTGTGTGTGTGTGTGTGTGTGTGTGTGTGTGTATCTCCTTAAAACTAGTTATCTCCCACCCCCCCAGACATGGGGGTGTGGGGTGGGTGACAGAATTTAATTCCCATGCTTTCTTATTCAGATTCCTTAGACATTTTCAGTACATCAAGTTGTTATATTATACACTGAGAATTTATTGAAATCTGTATATATCAGGCTGCATGGTCTTAATTTCTTGGTGGTCCTTGACAAGTAGTTTTTGTTTGACACTTATACTGCCAATTTATATTTATACTATCATTTATAAACTCCTTTTACTACACTATAGGCTTTAGAAGTATATGGGGCATAATATCTAGCTGGAGATATAGTTGGGTAATGGGTCCAGCTAAGTTTTACATTCCATACAGTGTGTAACTCTTGCTATTTATGGAGAAAACTTTACTGGTTACTCGTTGCATACCATATATAGATGCTTCTTGTAATCATATCTTGTGGTGCTTGTTTTTAACTTACAATTTTAGTGTGTCTTTAATCTGGGTGGGGTTGCTTTTCAGTAACTGCATTCTTATGCACATTGTGACACTCATAATTTGATTTAAGTGCCCTCTGCTCAAGTAGTTGTTATCTTATTCTGACAGTATCTCTAAGTCAATTTAATTTATATGTAGTAGAATCCTTTGTATGTCTTCTGCACTAAGCACCTCTGACCTTTAGACCCTCTCTGCTGAAGGTGCAATGGTACTATTAAGCTTCTCAGACATCTTCTTCTGTTTTTTTTAAATGAGTATTTTGAACCAATCGGGATTTTTTCTGCTTTTTTTCTGCATGATCTGGGTATTAAAAGTATTGGCTTATCTAAATAACTGTCATTATGCTTCGGATATAGGACTTATTGATCTGAAAGCTAAAGCATTTTGTTGTTTATGTTATATCTATGTTGGTCAGTAAAGGTATAAAATCATTTACTTCTGCATCTGCTCTTACAAGGACCACTATGGCAAATACTAAATCTGGATTACTGAAATCTAGGTAGGCAACATCCACCACTCCACCCTGATCTACTTCCTTGGTCACCCAGTCAAAGAAATCTATTAGATTCATTTGACATAACCTCTCACCTGAAACCATGCTGTCTCAGGTCTTGTAACCCACTGGATTCAAGATATTCTACAATCCTTTCCTTCAGCAGTGATTCCATTAACTTTCCCACCACCAATGTCAGGCTGACAGGCCTACAATTGCAAGGGTCCTCCTGCTACCACTGTTGTGTAGTATGACTACCTCTGCCCTTTCCAGTCCTTCAGAACCACTCCTGTTTCCAGTGAGCTGCTAAATAGAACTGTTAGTGGTGCAGCCAGCATTTCTCTGGGCTCCTTCAATACCCTTGAATGCACCCTGTCTGGCCCCATTACTTTGTTCACCTTCAGATTAGAATTCTCTTCAGGACTCTCACTTTCAAAAATGGATTAGTGTCCATCTCCTTCCTTCCAAAGCTTTTGTTACTTTTTGTGGACCCTCCTTCTTCCTCTGTGAACACTGAACAAAAGTATTTGTTTAGGATATCTAGCTTTTCCTGGCCCCCCTCTGCACGGACTCACCTTCCCTTTTTAATCATATAATCCCACCCCTGGTCTTCCTCTTTTCACTTACATACCTAAAGTATGTCTTGTCCCCTTTCATTACCTCCTGGGCTATTCTCTCTTCAGTTTGCACCTTTGCGCTCCTTTCTGCTTCCCTCTTTTCCCCCAATACACCACACTATCCTTCTCCTTCTGCATCTCCTTATATCATCTGAATGATATCCTTTTAGTTTTTACCTTTTCAGCCACCTCTTTTAAGAATCATAGCAGTCTTATTTTCCTCTTGCTTTTGCTCACTTTGATGCAGAGGTTTGTTGCCTTTACTATGCTCCCTTTTATTTTGCCCACTGTTCCTCCACCCACCCAGGTCATCCCGTTAGGTCATCCCTGAGGTGGTTCATCCATCTTTTAAAATTTGCCTCCTGATGTCCAGGACACTTCCTCTTGTGTAGTATGATTCTGCAGTTGTCCTTATATTGAACCACACATATGGTGATTACTGGTCCACAAGTGGCCTCCCACCTTGACGTCTGTAACACTGTCCCTATTAGTGAGTACCAGGTCCAGTATTGCGCCAACACGAGTGGGTTCACTGACTAGTTGCCTGAGGAATGCCCCCTGCAGAGAGTCCATGATGTCTCTGCTTCTAGCTGTAGCTGCTGCTGGTAGGCCCCAATCTACATCTGGCAGGTAGAAGTCCCCCACCAACAGCACATCCCCCTTTTCTGCCATCTTGCTAATGGCTTCCAGTACCTTATTTATTTCCTCCACCTGTGCTGAATGAACTTTTCATCCAAATCACTAGCCTGCCTAGTAATGGTCAAGAATATGTTTAAGAAAGTGTTCATAGAGCACTCACACCAATGCCACAGAAAGGAGAAAAATGGAGAGCTATCATTTGCAAGCTCCTCAGTTTTCACGATAAGATGGCTATTCAGCAGACAGAGTCCACCAGACCCTCCACTGGAACAGAATCAAATCATACATTTTCAGACTTGAGCCAGAGCATCCATGACAAACAGAATGCATATCAGGATATTAAACAAAAACTTCCCAATTGGGGCATCAAGTTTAAAATCCTGTTTCAGTGTGCTTAATCATTAAACTCCCCCATGGCACCTACAGCTGCGATTCTGCACCACAGCTAACCAGCAGTTCCATGCAATCCTGATAAAACATTACTCCAAATCAGAGAGACAATGAACCCAAGATAGCATGGGTACTGAAAAACATGCTACATGGTGCTACAATGGGTTCACCCCCTGCCACAGAGACATAGAATGCAGCGATGTAAATTACAGTGCAAGGAATTCATCGACAGCACCTACCGCATCCTGACAGTCTGCCATCCAGGTGTCAGAACACCAGCCCTGGAAAAGAAATTGAAGTAACAACAGTGAAACTTGAACAATTTAGTCAGAGACCAAGCACAACTAGAGTATAAAAGATACTGATATGAAAAGTCTTTATTGCAGGGGGCTCAACCCCTTCACTCCTTGCACCATGGTTCCATGTCATAATAGCGATCGCTATTATGGCAACTGTGTATCGCCAAAAAGCAATTCGGTGATATACACATGCCGGTGACCAAACATCTGGCAACTGCACTAAGTGTTTATGCAGGGGCTGTTGCCAGCCCACCACTCATGGGTGGGGGTTTGCCCCGCACCACCCTGTTAAGGATTAATAACTCGGGGTGCATGTCAGGAGGGTGACACTCCAGATTGAAGAAAAAATGGCAGCCCCAAACCCAGTACCTGCTGCACCAGAGCTAGACACTCTCACCACCACACCACATGGCTAGCATGGCTGCAGCAGGCACACTACCCCTGAAAAATCCTCTTCATCCCTCCCCACCACTTTCCCTCACTAGTCTCCCCTTCCGGTCACCCTCCCCACGGTCACCATCACATAGGGTCACTACCCATGCAGTGTAGTCCATGAGGATGGCGCTGTTTATGAGTCACTGTTTTGACAGTCATGCATATTCAGTAGCTATCCTCACTGAATACCTGCACCACCCAAAACTTAATATAACAAACTCCATGAACTAAAGCTAGACAGAAGGCACACAATCAGGCTGACAAAGAACTACAGGATCCCCAGAAGTTGTGTTTGTATGAACTTTACTGATGGCATACAAGACAGTACATGCAGCAGTGTCACTCATGACAGCACTTCTATGTGAGGAAAAATAAATAAAATTATACAGTACCAGCAACCATTAGATCTGTAACTGTTCAACGGTAGACATCTATCATGGCACAACACTTAACACCCATACAAAACAGTCTTCTCAACATGCCAACATGGCACAACCCTGCATGCAGATGCCAAGCAGTCCACCTCTAACTCCCAAACATTAATACCCCACACCTGCGGCAGCCAGAAACATGTGGACCAAATCAATCAGTGGACACACACCCTTGACACCATTCCAACAGTCAGAGACTCCTTAACAACCCGGTGCTCTAAAACTGCTCCCACTAAGCATACCGAGTGACAGTAAATCAAAGTAGCCCCAGAAGCCTGCAACAACATCCCAGTGGCATAATCACTGTGCCGCTAATCAGTTGGCACATTAACATGCTACTGCTAAGATGCCACTGTGAGGTACACAAAGACCTGAAACTGTTTAAACCATTTATTTCAATGTTTCCTATTTTTTAATCACTTGCCTGGGCATACAGTGAGCTGTGGGAGGAGCAGTGTGAGGCAATGTTCACTCTGAAGTCAAGAGGTATAGTGTGGAATGAAAGGGAAGGTGTGCTGCTGAATGAGGTCAGACCCAGTTAAAACTGCTGTGAGTGAACATTCGAGAGGTCCTTCATGACATAAAAGGTTCTGCCACAGCCTTCATGACTGGATAGGTTCCTACTTCAGTTGTACCAGCTCCACCTTCTGTTGAGCAACTGCACTATAAGAAAAAAAGGCTGAAACCATTCCACACAGAAAATAGAGAAACAATTGACCTCTTCCACCAGAACATCAAGAGGCATAGAAGTGAGTGGTGCATCAGAACAACAATGGCCACCACAGGCAGTGAGAAGTAGACTGAACTCCATCATTCTTAAAAACTGCACAAACACAGCCAGGAAAAGAACTAGCAACAGACTTACAGCACCAGTCACACAGTAATTCTGTAGTATATCACAAAATGTTACAGTATGTTACAGGGAACAGTGTAATTCAATGGCAATATGCCCTATTTTACTGCAGTGTTTTGTAATGTGTCATTTAATGCAAGTTACTGCATTGCATCCTGGCTGGCTCTGTTGAATCTCCCAAAGGGAGTGACTGGGCAAGTGAACAGTTTCCTGGAGCCTTATTTACTGCACACTGCATAAATGTTAGGGCTGGGCAGACTGTTCTGTCCGAGATCCTAACCACCTGGATCGAACCCATAATCCACGGACCCAGATAAATACAGACTCTGCTCTGGTTCTGGGTCCATGGAGTTCATTCAGTGTACTGTTGCCATGGAGATGCCATCAGCATGCTTGCTATGTACAGGTGGCTGGCAGCACCCAATCAGGCAACAGCTCAGAATAGTCAGTCACATGATGCACTCACAGTATGTAAGTGTGGTGAGTGTGCAATGTGGGCCCAGATGAGTTGTAGGACAGTCAGAGGAGCTTGTGCTGCTGCACAGCAGAGCCACCAGACACACTACAGTTGCACACCTCAGAGAGAGAGAGAGAGAGAGAGAAAAGAAACTAAATATAAATTAATGCAAAAAAAATGTATTTTTTGAAGTGGAGCTGGCTAGGAGGCAAGAAAGAGAGGAGAGAAAGAAGATTTACTGGGGCAATGGTGGGAGAAAGTTATCATTGGGGAGGTGAGGACTGGAGAGGAATCCAAGGAGGGACTGGGAGAGATAGTGGTGGGTTACTGCCGGAGGAGGAAGGCAAATAAAAGTGATATGGTAGTGTACTACAGGGCAAGGGCAGGCTGGCAAAATAAATCTTTGACTTGTGCCATCCAGAAATTGAACAGAAGACCCTCCAGATGAGAGGAGTGTGAGAGACTACTGGGGGCCCTAAATTTTACAGTTACAGAAAATCCCAAATAATAGTTGTTTTTCTTAGTCTCAGACCGTGTGGCTGGGTGTACAGAGCAAGGGCAGGCTGGAAAAATCTTTGACTATGCCATTCCAGATCAGAGAGAGAGGGAGAGACTACTGGGGGCTGAAGAGACATTTACAGTGCCAGAAATCGATAAAAGTTTTTTCTTGGCCTCAATGTGGCTGTGTAGTACAGACCATGGCAAGGGCAGGCTGGTAAAATAAATCTTTGATTTGTCCATCCAGATCCAAAAGAGAGAGAGAGAGAGAGAGAGAGACTACGAGGGTGGGGCACGAGAATTTTAACAGTCCCAGAAATCTAAAATAAAAGTTTCTTGTTCATGTTTAACTTTTGCCATCTAGAGGGAGAGAGAAACTATGGGAGGCCTACAAGAAATTTAACAGCCCAGAAATCCCAAATAAAAGTTTCTTTTTTTCCTGGCTTCAGTGTGACTGTGTGTACAGAACAAGGGCAGGCTGGCAAAATAAATCTTTGACTTGTGTCATCCAGAGAGGGAGAGAGAGAGAGAGAGAGAGAGAGAGAGAGAGAGAGTGAGAGACTATTAGAGGCACGAGAAATTTTAACAGTCCCAAAAAATCCCAAATAAAGGTTTATTTTTCCTGGCTTCAGTGTGGCTGTGTGTATAGGGCAAAGAAAGGCTGGCAAAATAAATCTTTGACTTGTGCGTCTAATCATGATCACTTTTTCATTCATGATTTCATGTATTAAAAAAATACTGTTCAGACAAACAGCATACAAGTTGATGCATCTCTGCTGCTGGCTGTGAGTGGCCAAGGGGATAATCTGACTTTGTTTACACTACAACACAAGTAAAGTACACACAAATGTCATCATCATCATCACTCATTCCCCATTATTCTTCTTTATCATTAGTTTTATAGTATATCACGTTACATTATTTATAAGCATTAACCAAGCCCAGTGTAGGACTGTGCTGCATGTGGCTATGCACCACAAGTGTCTGCATCTCCAATTCAAATTCTGAAGCACACTTGACAATTACTGAATTTGGTCACTGAACAGTAACTGTAGGAGTTAATTAGGTAATCTTGGAAGGAAGTGGTGGTGGATTGCTGTGCTGTCAGTGTGCTGTGTACAGTTACAAGTCACAACAGTAAATTTGTCCCTGGCCTGTGGGTGTGGGTGGGAGTCATCAGAAGGACA
This sequence comes from Neoceratodus forsteri, assembly GCA_016271365.2. Classification (NCBI taxonomy): domain Eukaryota; kingdom Metazoa; phylum Chordata; order Ceratodontiformes; family Ceratodontidae; genus Neoceratodus; species Neoceratodus forsteri. The sequence goes on from CM028137.1 coordinate 785,354,739, forward strand.
TCACTTTAGTTGCAGGGATCTTTTTTACAGGTTAGAATACTAAGAAAAAATTGATCAAAATGTTGATGAGGCACATTCTATTTCTCAGGTAGGCACTGGCACTGCAAAAGACAGCAATCAGCCTGAAAAAGGAAAACAAAATCAAACCCCAAAAAGTGATTTTTTCACATCTAAGGTTTCATCTTCCAAGTGAATGCTTGAATCCAAACAAGCATTTGTCAATGCCAAATATTTGCTTGCTGGCATTGGCATTGGTAGTGTAGGAGTTAGAGAGATGCATAATAGGAATGGCAGTGAAGTACTGAACTAACGCCAACCCCCACCCTTCAGAGATTGAAAGGCATTGGGTGTGTGCCTGTGGGTCATCGGCCACAGCGCTTATGGCATTCTACCTTACCCCACCCTGCAGACACTGACGTGTTGCTGTGTGCTTTAGGGTCTTCAGCCCTTACACTCACCCCCTTCCATAAGGAAATAAGCTGAGATGGGTACAGTACAGGAGAATGGGGTGAACTTTAGGGCTGAAGACCCCAAGGCACACCTTGATGCCTGTCAGTGGCTGCAGAGTGGTGGTGTAATGCCATGAGCATTACAGCCGACGAACCCAAGTCATCCCCTGATGCCTGTCAGTCTCTACGGGGTGGGCCTTACAGTAGTAAACCTAATGCCAGGGGTGTTTGTTGGTATTTTTACTCCAAATATTCAACATGAGCTTTTTGGGACCCCACCTCATGAACAGTGACACTATTATTTTGTTACTCATTCCTGAAAGGTGATTTCGCACAGTGATTGCGCCATTCGGTACCACAGGTGCGGAAACACACTTTGGGCAGGATGTGAAAAATGAAAGCTATACTGTTCATGAGGAGGTGTGAAAAAATGGGAATGTTGAAAATCTGAAGTGAAAATATGAAATATTGGCGAAGTTAAGCATGTGCATAGAAACTGTGCAATGCACACCAGTAACGCAATAATTTTGTGGAATTTTTCCACCAAATTTTCAACTTGGGTATTTTGGGACCCCCTCATGAACAGTGGCACTGTGATTTTGTTAATCTGTCCTGAAAGTTGATTTCCCAAGGTGACCACGCCATTCTGTGTCACAGGTGTGAAAACACATTTTGGGCAGGATGTGAAAAATGACAGCTGCACTGTTCATAAGGAGGTGTGAAAAAATGGCAATGTTGAAAATCTGAAGTGAAAATATTAAAAACTGGTGAAATTATGAACGTGCATAGAAAGTGCACAACACATGCTCATAACGCAGTCATTGTTTGGAACTTTTAACCAGATTTGCAACATGGACTTTTTGAGACCTTGTTAATCAGTCCTAAAGGTGATTCTGTACAGCAACCACAAAATCACCATTAGGACCAAGAAACTAAATGACAGAGCCAGTATTTACGAGGCAGGGTCCCAAAACCCCATGTTTAAAATTTTGGGCCACAATTCTTAAAATGGCTGAGATATCAACTTACGTTGAAACCCCCATTGACCCCCATTATACAGTTTACCTTGAAATCTTCAGTTTACAGATCGATTTTGAAGAGTGCAGATGCATCCTGGTTCAGAGAAGATCGCTGCTCCTGACCTCCAGAGGTACATATGGGGTGGGGAGGTGCGGGGAGTTGTGTGTGCAGAGGGAGGGGGATGGGGAGACAATGATGGACAGTTTTCTTTTTTACAGGGAAAAAAAATCCAGTGAAGGACGGTTTTCTTCATTCACAGAGAAAATCTAATTATTATTAATGTGAGTACACTGGGGTGGGCTCCCAGTGTGCCACAATAGTGGGGGGCACACTGGGGTGGGCTCCCAGTGTGCCAGATTAATGGGGGAATACATGCCGACACAGGGATCAGGCACCCCGATGTCGCTTTGCTAGAGTGTTTGGAGGGTGGCAGGAGCCACCATTGTGGAAAGCCATACTGTGGCTACTTTATTTATTGAAATGTTTCACCAGGAAAGGCACACTGAGCAAAAAAAATGTAGCTCATAACTCCACCCACGTGCATTACAGTGCATGGCCTACTGTGCACTGTAATGCTGTACAGTAATATCTGTCATCTGACTCTGCAATGACGAAACTGTACCTGATTGCGCTGCAGATTTCTTTAACTCTTTGGCTGTCTTTGAAGCTGCTGTCATTGGCAGCATGCTCACTGATTAGGGCTGAGTAACACACCCAATAAAGCATCTGTTGCATTGGCCACAACACTGACACACCTTAAAAATGTGCTACTGCCACAAGATGTTTGTTGCGCATGCAGCAAGACAAACATAAAAGGTGAATGTCTCGGATCATCAACAGTCCCAAGTAAACAAGTTCTAGTCAGATCCACCATGGCAGCATAATGAAATTAGCAAAGTTGTGTGGAATTGTTAGAGGTATGGAGAAACAACACAATGATTTGTAAGTACTAAGATTTGTTTTAGTTTCTGTTCTAAGGAAAGCATACACATTATTAAATACGTCAATAGTCCTATATGTTATCCTACTAAAATCTCTGTTTGTGCTTTTGTACTAAATGAACCTTTGCTGAATCTTTTAATTGTGTAAATAAGTAGTGCTACGCTATCATGAGTATTGAGCCCTGGTATACTGTGCATATTCCAGGAAGAGGAGTTTGTAGTTCTCATGCTCCTCAGAGAACAACAACTCGTTTTGAATATACTTTGTTTTAATCCTGAGCTAAATATTTGGGCACCTTGACTGTATTGTAAGCCACTAACAGTGGCGATTTTACATTCCACATTTGGGCACATTTTTAAGAGATTGTGAAATGCTAAATGCGGGTGACCTTTGGATCTACTTCCTGGTCACATAAGCGCGTATAGATAGCCCTACTCGACACACTGTTTTTAAGGCATTCACCATCAATAGTCCTATATGTTATGCTGCTAAAATCTCTGTATGTGCTTTTGTACTAAATGAACCTTTACTGAATCTTTTAATTGTGGAAATAAGTAGCGCTCGCTATTGCAGTATTGAGCCCTGATATACATGTGCATATTCCAGGAAGAGGAGTTTGTGGTTCTCATGCTCCTCAGAAAACTACAACTTATTTTGAATATACTTTGTTTTAATTCTGAGCTAAATATTTAGCACCTTGCTGTATTGTAAGCCACAAATAGTGGCAATTTTACATTTTTACATTTGGGCACATTTTTAGAGATTGTGGAACGCTTCGTCACGGGTGACCTTTGGATCTACTTCCTGGTCACATAACTGTATATAGATCGCCCCTGCTGTGAGCAGAGGCGGCCTTGCTGTCTTGGCGCGAGACGCCACTGAAAGACACGCTGCCTTGCACATATCACGTGTGTCAAACATGAAAGAGTGAACATCTACCAGGGTTTAGGTAACATTGTTTCAGTAGCTATACCTTGTGAATCACGATAACCAAATACAAAGGTAACACACAAAGTAAAGACCTGTGGTTTTGTGAGAGCTGAATACTAGCTGTTAGGATACTATAGTGGGACCTGGTGTTTTCCTCCACACCTGAAAGTAACACTGTGGCCCAGATATTCAGACTGCGCCAGGCTGTGGCACAAGCCTGGGTGCAGTGCAACTTGGCTGCGCAGGGGCATTGACAGAGTGATATTCAATGGAGCTGCGCCATGGCACAGCAGTGTTGAATATCACACCCTGGCCACTTGCAGTGAGCATGGTGCAGTGGCACTGTGCCAGCACAAGTGGCCAGAGTGGAGCAGGGGGATGCGCTAGCACAAGTTCTGTTGCACTAGGCACAACAACCTCGATATTCAAAAGTGCACATGAATGGGGCCATAATGCATGCAAGGCACAAATGGGGCTATTTGCATGTCATTATGACCCCATTTGCTCTGAGGTGTGCGATCCGGTGACTTACTGCAGCCATGAGGACCGATGCCCCACTGCTGATCGCAGGCATATGTAGAATAAAATTGTTGTCCAATACCCCTGGTGGTCCAGTGGACCACTCGCAGCCCGATCACAGGCATAAGCTGAATATTAAAACGTCCAATATCCGTGGTGGTCCAGCGGACCACTCGCAGTCCAATCATGGGCATATGTAGAATGTAAAAATGTCCAATATCCCTGGTGGTCTAGTGGACCGCTCACAGCCCGATCGTGGGCACATGTAGAATGTAAAAATGTCCAATATCCCTGGTGGTCCAGTGGACCGCTCGCAGCCCGATCGCGGGCATCAGTACAAAGTAATGCCACACCACACCAACCCTGATGGTCTGGCGGTACCCCCCTCACCCCACCCACTGACCCCACCACCTCCTCCGGTCAGTGGTGGGTGGCAGCTCCACCACTTGCCAGCTCCACCACCTGCCAACTGACACCATATGGTATGGCTGTACGCCCATTGGTCCACAGTGGCGAGCCAATGGGTGTGCAGCCATACTATCTACACAGTCCAGATATCTGAATGGATCCATTCGCATAGTTGGACTGTGCAATCTGATATAGAGCTGCATGCCCATTGGCTCATGCTGTGGACCAGTGAAGCGTATGTATGGTGTCAGTTAAGGGCAGTGGGGCGGCAGAGTGGGTGAAAGCTACCACCACACCACTGACCTGGAAAATGGGGTGGTGGGGCCTCAAGTGGGTGGGGGGTTCTGCTAGACCACAGATTGGTGTGGTGTGGCATTACTTTTGTACTGACACCCACCATCTGGCTGTGAGCAGTCCACTGGACCACCAGGGATATTGGACGTTTGTACATTCTACATATGCCCACGATCAGGCTGCAAATGGTCCACTGGACCACCAGGGATATAGGACGTTTTAATATTCAGCTTATGCCCGCGATCAGGCTGCAAGTGGTCCACTGGACCACCAGGGATATAGGACGTTTTAATATTCAACATATGCCTGTGATAAGGCATGGGGGGCACCACCAGAAGGTGCAGCCAGAGCTCGGGTGGCCACCCACAGGTGGCAGCTGTCATGTTGCGCCCTGCATTACGGCAGCTCACCTGTGGGTGGCCAGCTGTTGCTCCTTTTTTTTTTGCTCACCTGTGTGCAGCACAAGTAGGGGTTGCACATGCATGGGCTCAGCACATCCTGGGATGAATATCAGGATGTATGGATTATGCATGGGCATGCCCCCCTGCCTGCTCTGCATATATTACTGATGCGCTCTGGCGCATTGGGATTTGTGCCAGGCTCAATCCCCGTTTGAATATCGAGCCGGGGCGCATTAGTGGGTTGCGCATGGTGCAACTGTATTGTGCCATGCTCAATCCTTCTGAATATCTGGCCTGTTTGTATTCCTCTTAGCTCATAAACTAAATGCTTGGCAGGCCTCACTAGAAACTAAATTAAGAAGTACTCCTTACTACATCAGGGGTTATATTGAAACTCTATTTACTAAAACTCACCTTCTCTATTTTTTTCTATAATAAAGACACATATTTTAGGGTGTTAATTCAAATATGGACAACTTATTAAGAACCATTGATGGTAGGTCTGGAATAATGTATGGGGAATGTCATATGTATTGTTTTGATCATGCAGTTTTACAGGATATTACTTTCATATGTACAACATGTACTGAAAACAAAGACATGAAGCAGGAGATTAGTTTGTTAAATACTAGGCTGATCTACTTAGAGAATAGCCAGCAACAAATGTTTAACAGAATAAGTGGAAATAGTGATGCAAATAACTGTACAGAGGCAGCACCATTACATGGTCCATTAATAATGATTGATGAAACAGATAGTATAACCAGAATAGAGGCCTCCTCTATAATGGATCCATCTGTACTAAATACTACCACTCGTTTTAATAAGAAACATGTTAGAGAAAGGGATAATGAAGAAAATGAATGGTGTGAGGTAAAAAATGCAAAAATTGCAAAAAAAGGTAGAAGGGCAGATAATTTTGAAATTAGTGTCAGTAACTGGTTTGATCTTCTGAGTGACCAAGTTGAGCATGAAGCAGCTCTCTCATCTCCCTCTAATCCAGGGCATCAAGAACTAGCTAATACCCCTACAAATCAGGCTCATACTATAGATATACAAAATAATCCTGTAAATATGATTGGATCTAAAATACCAATCCTAGAGTCTGAAACTAAGCAAATTTTCCTCCTTGGTGATTCATTGATCAAGCATCTAGCCCGAAAAATATGTGATCCTGACAAAACAAATGGAACTGTTTCCAGCTTCCGTGGTGCGCAAATTAGAGACATAACCAGAATGTCCAAGGATATATTAAAAACTGCAGGCCTGAAACCAATGGTTATTATTCATGTAGGTATAAATAATATTAATAAACAAAGAGAACAGACAATAAAGGAAGAGTTTGTGGGGCTAGTGAACACATTAATGGAAAGAGATTGTGATATTATCATCTCCGAAATAATTCCTGTTTTTGGAAGAATGGATCATTTAAACAATAAAATTAGGAATATAAATAATTGGTTGAGGAAACGGAGTCTGAAACAGAATGTTGGATGTATTACTTACTGGGAGGAATTCATCATAAATAATGAATTAATTTGTTGGGATGGACTACACCCTAGTAGAAAGGGTACTGCATTAATAGCTCATAAATTAAATAAAGTCATCTCCGCTAATTTAAACTAAGTACTGGGGGGTATGTGTACTCCACTCACCAACTGGCACTAATAACATTGTAACTAACTCCAACAATAATAAATGTACTGATCCTATGGATACAACACTAGATATACTGGTTAAGGATAGGGTCTTAACCAAAAAACATAGTACTCAGAAAATCAACACTTTTTTAGTTAATGCTAGAAGTCTTAGCAACAAGTTAGATGAGTTAAGTTACAAATTAATCGATAATAAAATTGATATTTGTGGTGTCACTGATACGTGGTTTACGGATGGGGATTGGGCCACTAACATACCAGGTTACTCCCTAATATAGAAAAAGTGTACTACTAATAAAGGTGGCGGTGTAGCATTGTATATAAAAGATCATTTCCAGTATTGTGAATTGAATCAACACAACCAATACAATAGTGAAATAATCATGGTACAGATTACCTCTCTATCACATCCACTTGTAATAGGAGTTGGATATTGTGTGCCAGGGTTAGATAGTGAGAGTAATGAAAATTTCATTTTTACATTAGAAAACATCACTATTAACACTGATTTCATCTTGTTTGGAGACTTTAATCTCCCAGGGACAGATTGGCCCACCCTAAGTACCCATAGTAGAAATTTCATAGATTAGTACAATTCATTATGCATAATGATCTTGAACAAATAATTGAAGAACCCACAAGGAAGCAAAACATATTAGATTTAATTATTACAAATTTGGATTATTTTTCCATCCCACAAATAAAGGAACCTCAGGGAAATGGTGATCACTCTGTAATTAAAAGACAAAGAACCTCTGTGCTCAAGCACTGAGGCAATGGTTACCCCAAAGGGCATTTGGCTGGGAAACCAAGTTTCAAAGAAATACAAAATCACACATGCCCCCACAATGAAAAGCATCATGGGCTGCATATGCAAATCACCACCGAATATTATGCTGCTTCAACTTTAAGCAGAAATGCATGGTGCCAAAAGGCCTCTCACACAGTTTGCAAAGGGTGCCAACAGAATACATAGACACGTGTTTCTATACAAATAATGAACACTTTACAAGAAATACTAAAGTGGCCAATTTCTATAAAGCTGATTACAAACTAATTAAGCAATACTTAAAACAATGAAACTGGCAACAGGATTTAGTAGGCTTAGATACTAGTAAAATGTGGAACCTCATTAAGCATAAGTTTGAGTACTATGTAAGAACATGGATACCCAATAGAATAAAATATAATAACAAAAAGCAGAGAATTCCAATTTGGTGGAGTAACAGTATCAAAAAGAGTATTAGCAAAAAGAAAAAGGCTTTTAATCACTATAAGAAACATCCTACTAATGGAGCACAGTCTAAGTTCAAACACCATGCCAAATTCACTAAAAATATGATTAGGCAAGCGAAAAAGAGCTTTGAATTAAAACTAGCATCAGACTATAAAGATAATAAAAAACAGTTTTATAATTATATTGGCTCTCTCAAAGGAACCAAGATAGGAGCAGGACCACTCCTTATAGAGGATGAACTACTAACAGACAATAAAAAGTTGGCAAATGAATTTAATAAATATTTTCTTAGTATCTTCAAAGATAAAGAAAACTATAATATGAACAATCTAGGTACAGAAGATATAATGATTTCTTTTACAAATGAGGAGATCATTAAAATTATAGATAATACTAAATCTACATGTTCTGCTGGCTACGATGGCTTCCCCACCATCTTTTTAAAACAACTAAACACAACTAGTTGACATTCTAGCTTTACTATTTAATACATCGTTAAAAGAAGGAATAGTTGTGGAAGACTGGAAATTAGCTAACATTACTCCAATTTATAAAAAAGGTGCAAGAAATAATGTTAAAAATTATAGGCCAATTAGTCTAACTTCCAGTATTGGTAAAATTATGGAAAGATTACTTCAGCAAAGAATCCTTCAACATCTTCAAAATACCGGAGCCCTTGATATTACTCAGCATGGTTTCATCAAGGGAAGATCTTGTACGAGTAATTTGGTACACTTTTTTGAGCCAGTCAGTAAAGCACTGGATGAAGGTCTGCCAGTGGATGTTATCTATCTTAATTATGAAAAGGCATTTGATTCAGTTTCACATAAGTTACTAATTGAACAACTTAAAAAATTAATAATACATCTGCTGATCATAAAATGGATACACTCACGGTTAAACAACAGAAAACAATGGGTCATCTTGAGAGGATGTAAATCAGAGTGGGGTTTAGTCAACAGTGGAGTACCACAGGGGTCAGTATTGGGACCTGTTTTATTTAATATTATGATCGTAGATATGCAAGTAACAAATAGTGTTTGGTTACAAAAATATGCAGATGATAGCAAACTTGGAGCAATTGTAAATGATGATGGATCTGTTGAAGTACTCCAGAATAAATTAAATAACTTATATTCCTGGGCTATAGACCATAAATTAAACTTTAATATTTCAAAGTGTAAAGTTATGCATCTTGGAATAAATAATCCATTGGCACATTATCCCATAAATAACATCCAGCTAGAAGTGACTACCTCTGAAAGGGACTTAGGTGTGACAATCACAGATAAATTAAAATTTGATCAACACATAAATATCACTGCAAAAAAATGCCATGGAATATTAAGATGTATATTGAAGAATATTAAAAGTAGAGAACCAGAGGTTCTGGTACCATTATATACATCATTGGTGAGATCACATATAGAGTATGGTGTCCCTTTCTGCTCATCTGTCACTATTAGAGACTTAAAAACTTATGAATCAATCCAGCATAGGTTGACCAAATCAGTGGTTAAGGTAGCGCACCTTGGCTATGGGAACAGACTTCAAAACCTAGGACTATATTCACAACAATACCGATTTTTTAGGGGTGGTATGTGTTGGGCCTATAAAACATGCTATGACAAACTACTCTTTGAAACAAATTGTTTAATGAAATATCCTTCAATGAAAAAAGCTAGATCACATAATCTTAGACTACATGCTGAAACCTGCAAGACTACACGTAGGAAACAATTTGTCACTCAGAGAGTGCCAGGCATGTGGAATTCCCTTCCTTCACATGTTGTTTATAATAGTAGTATTGATTCTTTTAAGCATGACTTGGATTTGTTTATGGGTAATAATAAATATCAATACCATCATTAGTTGAATGATGGCAAGTTCAGTTATGGGCATGTCCCTCGAACTTGTACCCACCTATGAACCATGAACCTATGAATAAGGTGTACATTTTAATGGAAGGAATAGGAAGCTTACAAAAGAACCCCAGAGCAAATGCCACTGATGTATGTGTTCTCCTGGATGATATTGGCCAGACAGCTAAATTTTAAAGAAAACACAATTGCACATACCCCAATAATGCAAAGCATCAAGGGAAACATCTGCAAATTCCCATGATGGTACAGAGGTGGCAGTACATGAAAAAGTAATGGCTGGCACATGTTCAGCCTTGGGATTATTTACACTTTTTTTTTTTTTTTTAGAGAAACAGGGTTTTTGTCCATGAGGTGATGTAAGTTATATTTAAGCAATGTGTTGATGTCTAGAAGTCAAGTGTAATGATGATGGACTGTTAGCAGAGAAAATGTGATATTAACTTTCAGAGGGGGTTGCTTTTGATAAGGGAAAGGTAGTTATGCTTGTGATACTGGGAATATTAGGAAAGCATGAGGTCTATGAAGAAGTGGAATACAAATATGCACAGTTTCATAAGTGTGCTCAGAGTACAGGTAAATGTGATATGCAGGTTTGTTTTAGAAACAGGTAAAAATAGCGATACATGCAATTGATAGAACAATAGATGATTACATAGATATATATATATATATATATATATATATACACACACACACACATACAGAGAGAGAGAGACAGTCAGAACAGGAATGGCAGTGAAGTATTGAAGTGACTCAATCCCACCCCCACCCCTACAGACATGGACAGGCATTAGGGTGTGCCTTTGGGTCATTGCCCATAATGCTCACGCCATTTCACCTCACCCTACCCTGCAGACACAGACAAGAGTTGTGGTGTACCTTGGGGTTTTCAGACTTTACACTCACCCCATTCCATAAGGAAATAAGCTGAAATGGGTACGGTATAAGAGAATGGAGTGAACTTTGGGGCTGAAGAGTCAAAGGCACACCTCAATACCTGTCACTGGCTGCAGGGTGGGGATGGGGGTGGAATGGCTTGAGCATTACTGTTGACAATCCCAAGTCACACCCCTGATGCCTGTCAGTCCCAACAGGACAGGGTGTTCTGGTCAGAAACCCTAATGCCCTGGGAATTTCTTGGTATTTTCACTCCAAGTTTTCAGCATGGGCTTTTTGTGACCCAACCACATGAACAGTGACACTATCAGTTCATTAGCCAAAAGGTGATTTTGCACAGTGACTGTGCCATTTGGCATCACAGGTGCAAAAACACATTTTGAACAGGATGTAAAAAATGACAGCTGTACATTTCTTGCTTCAGTAACTACTCAGCACATCTGTTGCATGACCTACTTATTAACATTTTACATCTGCTATGCAATGTACTGCTGCTATGGCTGCATGGCTGAGAGGGACCTGGGGGTGGTGGGGGATGTCAAGATAAACAACTCTGAGACTTGTAGGAGGGCAGAGACCAAGGCCAATAGGATGCTGGGATGTATCGCTAGGGGGGATCACTCCAGAAGGAGGGAAGTGACACTCTCTCCGTATAACTGCTTGGTGAGGCCACACCTCAAGTACTGCATGCAGTTTTGGAGGCCACACTTAAAGATGGACATTGAACTCCTGGAGGGTGCAGAGGAGAGCAACTAAAATGATCTGGGGCTTTGGGGAAAGGACCTATGGTGAGATGCTCGAAGAGCTAAATATGTACACATTGGAAGAGAGAAGGGACGGGGACATGATAAAGGTCTTCAAGTACATGAAGGGGGTAAATAGGGGAGGCACAGTCATGGTGCTCTGATGGAAGGAGGGGGCAACTAGAGGGCATGGGTGGAAGCTGGAGAGGGAGACTCAGGAGAAAGGAGAAGGTGCTATTTCACTGAGAGGGTAGTAGAACCATGGAATGCACTGCCCATGGGGCTGGTGGAGGCAGAGACTGTGGAGGGTTTCAAGATGGGGTGGGGCAGGTACAGTGGAAGGGTTGTGGAAGCAAAGTCCAATGAAGCAGGAATACCCTGGACTGGGAAGAGAGAAGCCTGAGATGGTGGGGGGGCAGTAAGGTCAGCTCCCAGGGTGGGGGCTGACCAAATGAACAGACACGAAAGACCACTTGTCCTATTCTGCTGGTATTTTAGTATGTTAGTATGCTTACTACACCACCATCATCATGAACCATAAAACAGGTGACTGCCATAACTAGGGAGGCAGCATATCAATGGTGTAAGGCTCTGAGCTGCAAATCTGGAGATCTGGATTTGAATCCCACAGCCTTCACTTGCATACTGGGTGACCCTGAGCAAGTCACTTAACTTTCATGTGTTCCCAGGTTGCGCATGTAAACAAGCTTTCAGCTTAGTGTGCCATTCCTGGTTAAACAATTGAAAGAAAAAAACACAATATATTATTTGTCTTGCTTTATTTTGCTACTACAAGTTTTGGCTAATACATCCATCCTTATTTATAGCTTATGTGTCTGTGACCTAGGTAGAACTACACTTAAAATCTCACACATAAATCATCAGAATAGCATTTATTTAGTAGTATCTCCTTCCTTTTCAGGTGCCCATGACACTATGTATATATATTTATATCTTTTAACTTCAAAGCACTAAACCTATTCAAATGCAAAACACACAAGGCATTATTCTCTTCACACATTCCTGTTAAACTTTAGATCCCAGAATGGCAAGAAACAATTTAGACTTCACTCCTGCATGCCACTGCCATGCCCACTTCTCATGCAAACAACAATCAATTACAGAAACCCTTAAAAAAACACATTTATCAAGACTGTATTTCTGAATTAAAACCTGTCATTTGCAGTACCTATGTAAATAATAGTTTACTGGCTACAAACAATGCTACAGACATGACATTAACAAAATTTCTGTTTTACATGGAAAACATCCATATAATGAACTTGTCATATAGGATTTGTGACTGTTTGTCTGTATGTATCTGACAAAGGAAAAGGCACCTGCATGATCCTTTTTTTCCTATTTATTTTTATACCCAACTTGCCCATACTGTAAGAGCCAAATATTGACATGCTTAGAGTTAAAAAAAATTGTGATGTCTATGTGTGTGTATGGGGGGTGGATATGCCTAGGTGCTGTTTCAGGCACTCTTTAATTACTTCCCCAGGCAGCTCTGCTAGTCAGTTGTTCCAACATGACAGATCCACCTCATGCCCCTCCCACATAAACCAAAACCAAAAGTGGAGGTGGATCTTTAGGAGCTTCTCAGGTGGAGGTGGGGGTGGATCTTACTCCCCCCAAAAAACTAATGCTGCCTCCCACTACTCAGGCTCCAGTTCTTGTACCTCCCATTTAAGAAAGAAAATAGTGCCCTGCAACCATTGACTAACATGAAAGCGTATTTATTTGGGGCAGAAAATATTTCTTGGAGGAGGGTAAAGTGGAGGAGACTATTTACCTGTTGGTGATGGCTTGAGCGTCCAGAGGGCTGCATTTCTATACCACCTGTGTTGAAGGAGGGCCAACCCACAGCTGCATATAATGAACAGTGGTGGGTGGAAAAATGAGGCCTGTTATAAATCTCAGAGCTCTATGATAGAGTACATCCAATTTAGCAAGGTGTGAGGCTGGGCAGTGACCATATATGAAGTCAGCATAGTCAATTGGTGAGAGGAACATGGATTGGACGAGCTGCCTTTTGGTGTCTGTGGTCAGGAGGTGATTTATTCTGAAGAAGAGTCCAAGCCTCTGCCTCAGCTTTTTCAGCAGTTCTTCTATATGTTTCACAAAGGAGAGTTTATTGTCTATCCAGACACCCAAATACTTGAATTTTGGTACGTATTCAAGATGTTCACCTAGTACGGTGGAGATAGAAGGTAATGGACCAACAGCAGCAGAATATCCCCTTGGCCAGTTGGTGAGAATAGCATTGCCTTGGTTTTCTTGGCATTAAGTAGTAGTCTTTTACTGAGGAGCTGGTGCTGCAGGATGTTAAAATCAGTTTGCAGGTTGCCACAGGCAGCTTCAGGAGATTCACGACTTATGTAGAGCACCGTGTCATCAGCAAACAGGTGAATGCTTGCTTCCTTAATACCTACATCCAGGCTGTTGATATAGATAGCAAACAGTAATGGTCCCAATACGGACTCCTGAGGGACACCTCTTTTTATCAGTTTAAGTGAAGAAAGCTCCCCTTCAGCCTTAATTTGTTGTTGCCTATCAGTGAGGTAGTCAACTCCTGGGAGGGGCATGAGGTGGATCTGTCATGTTGGAACAACTCCTTTTGTACATGCAAAATGTCTGCAGGCTTTGCCCACTGCAGCCGTAAAAAGAGTTATGTAGTTAAAAAAACAAAGGCTTGGTGGGTACCACCCACAGAGGCACCGAAAAGTATGAAACAATTGAATACTATGCTACTGTCAGTCCCTCATCCAATTCTTCTGAGGTTGAACCCAATGAGAGTAATAATAAAGATGAAGAGAATGATCAGGAAGTACAAGGTTTACTGGAGGGGATGGAAATTGCAGATTAGGAAGAAACAGGCAGAAATGTTTTGGTTGTGGACGGGGGCAATGGGAATAAACCACTAAAGGAACAGGCCCAAGAAAAATCCATGATAGGGGGACCCTGAAAAGGTGACTGAGGTTCTGTGTCTTCCAGGGAAAAAAAATAAAAAAATAGCATATTTTGTTTGGTCATTCTTCTCCATTATTGCTTCCAATGAGTTGGTGGCAACATGCGCTATTTGTAAACGGTCAATCAGCAGAGTTATAAAAAGAAAGGAGGATTGTGAACTTTAGCACTGAAAAAGGCACCTAGAAAGATGTCATAACATTACTGAGAACTCCAGTTGAGTCTCAAAGAGAAAGTGACAGTGATAGTTTACTACACTTAGAGGGATCTCCCATAGATGAAAGCAGTGACAACCCCCGCAGCACTACTAAGACACCTCCACCACCACTTTCTCCCATTCGAAGGACTCCTCCTACTGTTACTGAAAGTGACCATGTGTTCAAAAGCCCTCCTTCTTCAATGAGACAGCTTACCATTTCAAAAACATATGAGGACAAAGCCAAATATGTCTCGACTCACCCTGTTGCTGTTACAATAACCAACAAATTTCAGAAATGATAGCTGTTGATTTGCTACCATATACCTTGCTTGAACATATAGGATTCAGGCGGCTGCTTGAGTACCTTGAACCTTGATAAAGTATACCATCATGGAAATATTTCTGGACAACAGGGATTCCAGAACTTTACGATGTCGTATGTAAAAATTTAAGATGCGTCTTGGTCAGTGCTGTTGGGAGGGTGGTGCATCTCACAACAGATATCTGGACAAGCTGTCAGCCTAAATCCTTCATGTCTGTCACGGCACACTGGGCATGTTTCGATAATTCACATGGGACTGGGGACAGTGAAGCATTGCAGTTTGCTGTTTTAAGAATGTTTTATTTTTCATCTGAACGTGCCTCATACAACGTCAATGAAGAGCTCCAAAAACCAATACAGCAATGGTTACTTCAGAGGGACTGTCAGTTGGCTTTATAATTACAGATAATGGGTCCTACATAAGGAAGGCCTTGGAGGAGGGGGCTTTGTTCATATCTGCTGCTTTGTGCATTGCTTAAAGGCTACCTAAACATACTTAAACTGGGGTACACAGTTGTTAAATCCCACCCGTAGAAGCAGAGCAGACAGGGAGATGTTTTGAATGGTAGAAGCGGTTACCTTCAAATCCAACATTTAGTGCTTTTTCGGTGAGTTTTTATGTAACGCCAAAACCAGGAAACAGTTTCAGAGCCCAGTGCCAATCTGAGCCTAAGACTACTGGGAACGTGTAACGTGATGATGTAATCTTAGCAAGTCAGGATGTTCCCAGTAGTCAGTCCCTATGGAGCCTTATGTTCTGTGTCTCACATTAGCAATATACGTATACCTTGAGAGCATGATCGCTTTGTAACATGTACAGTATGCTGTACTGTACATGTTACATAGCAATCAAGCTCTCAAGGTACACATATATTATTAATTTGAGACATAGAACATAAGACTCCATAGGGACTGGCTACTGGGAATGTCCTGACTTGCTAAGATTACATCATCACATTACACGCTCCCAGCAGTCTTAGGCTCAGATTGGCTCGGGGCTCTGAAACTGTTTCCTGGTTTCAGCGTTACAAAAAAACTCACAGAAAAAGCACTAAATGTTGGATTTGAAGGTAACTGCTTCTACCATTCAAAACAGCTACCTGTCTGCTCTGCTTCCATGGGAGGGTTTTAACAACTGTGTATCCCATTTCAAGTATGCTTAGGTAGCCTTTAAATGTAATAGTTCACAGTTTTCTTGATGACGACAGGGAGATTAAGGCACTTGTTAGCACTGCTAAAAATATGCACTCATTTCAGTCACTCATGCAAAGCCGTCACTTATTTGAAAAATACAGCAGAAGCACAGTTTACCTTTGAACAGACTGATACAAGACATTTCTACTTGATGGAATTCAACCTTTTATATGTTCCAAAGGCTGCTGAAACAAAAAGAAAGCTATCAGGCAAAACACCTTTGAAAATAAAATTGGTGACGCGGATGTCTATATTACCCCACCACAGTGGGCCATGCTGGAGTTTCTCATTGTACTGCTTCAGCCATTTGAGGAAATCACCAGGGAGGTTAGTGCAAACATAACAACTCTCAGCCAGGTGATACCCCTAATAAAAATTTTAAAATTCAGTCTGAATCTGATTAGGGAAAAGTTAGAGAAGCAAGACAGTTCCATGATCACACAGGCTGCCAGTGGTGCTGCCAACACATGCAGGTTTCCCCCCAGAATACAAGATCTAATGAGACGTATGATCAAATAAGTTGAAGAAGATGACAAACTATGTAAAATGCTTCATTCTGAGTACTACATTAAAACAACAATCTTGGACCCATGGTACAAATCGAAATAACTATTGAGTGATGATGATAACACTTGTTTCGAGATAAACAAGAAATAATTGATGAGATGCGTGTTGTCATGGAACAGAGTGCAACAGCAGCACCACATTCAGAATCTTCTTCATGACACATCATAGCATCAGGTGACCCATCCTGTGTTGCAGCATTTTCTCCTCTTCCTCCTCAGCCACTGCAGCTGAATCATCTTCTTCATCACCAGCCAAACATACCACTGTCCCACAGTCTCTTGGTTCAGCTTCATGTCTCTGGAGTCACTTAAAAGATATAATTGTAACACCTTCATCTGCCTCTTGAAACACAGCCTCGGCACAGACCATTGTTAAAATTTACCTGGTAGAGCCCAATATCAGCTGGAATGCTGATCCTTTGAAATACTGGAAATGCAAACAAAATATGTGGCCTGCTTCAGTAAACATTGCAGCAAGTACATGAATTGCCCTCTGACTGGTCTGTTCAGAACGATTGTTTAGCTGAGCTTGTAACGTCATTACTGACACACAATCCTGTTTGACACCAGAAAATGCTGAGTGTCTCACATTTCTGAAAGTCAGCATTCCTCATTTTAATTTCAAATATGATGCCTGAATAAAACATATACTGACTGCTCTGGTGGTCTTATCCACAAAACACTTTCAAGAATTCGTGCCTGTGGTGAAATTCTTTTGTGACTAGGGTCTACTACATGAGGTAGCAATTAATTGCAACAAGTCAGGTCAGGACGGACTAGACCAGGCCACTATTACTTGAATGATCAGATGAGCAACACAGAATACAAAAAAAATTAATAACATCCGTGGGTTCAGCATCCAAATACAGCAAGCAACTGTATTCCCGTCACAAACTTACTTGGTGGTACCAGGTACCACTACCTGATCTGGAAGGTTGGGTACTGCTGTCTACTACTACTACTATCATTTTGTCCTCATGAGTCACTACTACTACTTGTCACTTTTGTCCTTACTCCAGTCTTTACTACTACTACCTGTCACTTTTTTTGCCCTCAGCAACCGATCCTGACTGTACTGTTTTAATTTTCATTCAGTGCATGGCTTAGCAGATGCCTGAAACCCAGAAACTGTATACTCTTGGTATATTTCTCATGGCCCCCATATTTGGCTGCGATTGCTTCACAGAAAAAAATGCTACTAAATTCATACTATTTCTTTACTGTTTGTGTGTGCATGGTATGCTAGCCTGGTCACATCTCACTTACAGTAACTGGGCTAAGATTATTACTATATTTTATTTTTGATAATTAAATTACTTGGCAGTGGCTGGCAGCAATTGTGGAACTAAGAAGGATGTAATTGTGTTGTGTGTCATCAGGTCTTCAGGTGGCAGTGTCAAACTTTTTATGACTGCACTGCACTTGACCGATGTGAAGAGTGACTGGCTACCTGCCTGGGTTGTAGTGATCACCATGTCTTTGTTTTTCCTCTTTAAGGATTCATAGTGTTGATCAGCTTCAGTAGAAGTAGTTGTAGTACTAGAAAACATTACCACTTTTGGACCAGGTAGTGTACCATATAACACAGTAAACTGGGGCATGCAAGTAGTTGCATCATTCATATGGGTAGGGTGGGCTCTCTTAGTGCTGCTTATTTGATCATGCATATCCATTTATTTGGCCTGTTCACCTCTGACTGGAACATCCATCAAAATAATACTCACACAGCACCATTAATTTAAAAAAAAATCTTAGCTGCCTGGCAGTGCCTGCAGTGCTTGCTGGTGCTATGATATTGGTATTTGCATCTGTCTGTTTGTCTCTCTCTCTCTCTCTCTCTGTCTCTCCCAGCACACTCATATCACAGACCCAAGCAAGATATGCCGCCATTACAAGTCAGCCATGAAGGGGCTAGTAGTGAGTGATTGCTTTCTTATTTAGCAGTTTTATATTAATTTTTATACAAATAATCCATTAAATTATTTCCTTGGGCCTCTGTGTCAAATGTGACTGACTTTGGCCACTTTCATGCATTTATTTGCATTTTTTAAATATGTGTCAATAAATCAGAACTAATCACAACAAATCAGAACTTCACCGTGTTAATGGTTCTTATTCAATAAGGGTCAGAATTTCATTGAGTTCTCCAGCCCTAATGCATGCATGCCGTCTGCAGGAATAGCTGAGTAGCTTTACCAACCACCACCCAACTGGAAAAAGAGCCAGCATGCTACTGGGAGTCAAGTTAGATAAAACACCTCTGAAATTATTTTAAATGCACCAGACTCAGACATTTGGACTACTCCTTCCAGGCATATCATAATGTGAACGCAGCCTGGTTATACAGCAGTTGTTCTTTCTTTCTTGTTGATCGCTTTGAACTGTTCACAGTTATATGTTCAGTCAATTATGTTTATCACTAAGTAGACATTATTAATTACAGCTGACAGGGTGAGGGATATTTTACTATGATAACACTCGAGCCGTAGATCTAAGGGAAATGAGACTTGCAGGTTTTTCCCACCCAGACTGTCTTACAGTTAAATTTAGACAACATTCAAAATGATTTAGTTCTAGCTAGTTGGTATATAACACATGTGGTCCCTATGATCCCTGAGATATGGGCAACCTCCAGATGTCTCCACCCCAGATGGACATCAAGGATCTATTTCGGCAACATCACCATGCCACTACAGGTCTTAGAGTCACACTCGAGTGAAGGACAATATGAGATGGGGGGGTATGTGTTATCTATTTGTGTAAGGCAGAGACAGGGGGATGGGAGGAATGCGGAGGAAAGGCAGAAGCACAGTCTTAACAAAGTACATGACAGCAGCATAACACTGTTAAAAACCATGGTAGCAATTAAACCTATGAATAGACATCCTCACTTGGTTGGCCAGAGGACCTTAGGGACACACCACCATGGACACATCATTTTTGCATCAGATCATGGCTAAGTTAAATTAAAGTTGCTAGCCTGGAAAATAAAAGAAGCCAACTCAACTGGCAAAAAGCCAGGATCCCCACAGACCTGAAAAGATTTAACCCATTCATGGGCTTCTTACAAGAGACCCATCTGCTTCCCTCTCATGTATATCTCTTGAGAAGGTCATGGGTGGGGCAGGCTTTTGGAGCAGGCATAGACTCCAACAGAGCTGGTGTAGCAATTCTAATTGTCAGGTGTGCACACTTTCAGGTAATTCAAGAAACAGTAGACCCACTGGGTAGATTTTATTGTTATACACAGGACACTGGACAGGAATGAGGTGGTCCTGGTTGCCATTTGTGGGACTAACAAAGAGGAATCCAGTATCTTCACTGATTTCATGATGCACCTGACATCCCAGCCCAATGCACCACTCATTATAGCAGGGGATTGGAACACCCCATTAGATACAGATCTAGACAGGTCAGGCAGACCTAGACTACACCTATCCCCAAACCAGTGAGCAATTAAAGAACTGCACGATTCTCTTAACTGAATGGTGTAGAACATTCCATCCTGCAGAAAGGGAATACTTGCCCCCTGATGAAGATCCATTGCTGGTTGAGTTACTGGGGTTGTGATCCTTCATCCTCACTTAGAAATAAACCCCTGATATATTTGTTAACATTTGGTGTGTCTTTTTTCAATTCTTTGCTGAGTGCAGAAACTTGTGTGCTTCATCCCGTAGAAAGGGAATACACCTTTTATTCAAACCCCCACAGCACTAGCTCCAGAATAGATTTATTTATGATCAGCCAAAGGTTACTACAGGGACTCTGTCACACTGAAATTCTACCCCAGGTGATCTCAGATCATGTGCCTGTAGACCTCACGCTGATCACAGACTGTCACTCAGAAGCAGACAAATTATGGAGACCAAATAATAACATCCTTAAGAACACAGCCACTGTTGAACACTGCATTTACAAGTGTGCAATAAGAGGAGAAATAATTCAAATTGCTTCCAAACTGATGAAACAAAAGCAGACCAAAGCAGCAGACCTCCTAGATAAAATCAGAACCATCGAGAAACAACTATTGAGCACCACTAGAGCCCAGATTAAACAATTTATTGTATTAAGGGATTAATATCAAAAATTAAACAGAAAACAGGCTGAAATGGCCTATTCAGAGCCAAGGTAGCTTAGGTCTCTCAGAGAGAGAAAGCTGTGAGGTTTCTTCCACTATGCCTCAAAGCCCAGGAGGCTGCCAGGACAATGAGACATACTGTATATGGAAGACCCAAACACAAGAGATCAGTACTAAACCTAGAAAGATAGTGGAAGAATTCCAGAGCTTCTATGAACAACTTTATACCATAGGAAAGGAGCAGGTACCTGATGAACAGATAAAAAGATAAAGTACACCGCTGCCTATCCTAGATGCAGAGAGCCAGGATGCCCTCTAACAGCCCATTACACTTAAACTGGGAACAGCCCTGGATACAGTGGTGAGTGACAAGGCCCCAGGGCTTGATGGGCTGTCTATTAATTTTTACTAACTTTTAAAAAGCACTAAAAGGATTGCTTCTCAAACATTTTAGGGACCTCTATCTGGAGGAATACAAACAGGGTAACCCAGAAAATACTATGCAGCAAACAATTGTTTCAGTCCTGTCAAAGTCGGGAAGAATGAGAGTCTGGTATTCAAGTACAGACCAATATTACTTTTAAATATTAATCTCAAAATTCCAGCTAAAACACTGGCCCTTAGGTTAAAAAATGTCAGAACACCATGGATGGGGCAGAACAAGTGGGGCTCATGGGAGGAGTGGTATCATCAGACCCCATTCAAAAACTCTTCCACATCATTTCCACATCCAGGGGGTCCACCACCCCTATGGTGCTGGCATCACTGGACATGGAAAAAGCCTTTGATAGGATTAACTGGCACTATTAGTTAAGGGTCATGAAGCAATACAAGATCCCAATGGAATTCATTGACACTGCTTTATTCCAACTCCACAACATGGATTTATTGTAACAAGGTACTGTTGTCTGGTTTCTTATCCCACTATGGTTGCCTTTTATCCCCGTTTTTTTCAACCTATATTTGGAACCCCTGATGGTGAGGATCAACCAAAACACAGCTATACAAGCATAACGTTTGGTAAAAAAACAGTATAAACCCTCTCTCTGTGCAGATGACATCCTACTGCATGTACAGAATCCGCTGTACTCCTTATCAGCAACCCTTAAAGAAATCAAGGATGTTGAAGCCCTTCTCCTATACAAGCTAAATGTTGGTAAGATTACCCTATTGCCACTCAACTACCACACCAGATGACAGGATCTTGATCACCTGAGACAAAGTTGGTCCAGCAAAATCTGGTATACTTAAGCATAAATGTCTCTATATCTGTATCATAATTAGTTACAAAGAATTTAACTGCTATGTTGCCTATAATTAAGCAAGACTTAAATAGATGGACATGGTTGCCACTTTCACTTTGGGAGATTATTAGTACTGTTAAATTGAATATTCTCCCCAGAATCCTGTACCCCTTAATCTGTTAACCATAACATTGCTCTTGGCTTGGTTCCAGAAATTACGCTCAGTGATTTTCACCCTTCATTGGCAAAAGAAGAAACCTAAAAGAGTCTATTTAAAGCTGGCAGCAACAAAACCAAAGGAGTCTTAAACCTCCCAGATTTTGTCATACTTTCACGCCACACAAGGAGCCAAATATTTTAGATGGATAGTTCAGCGAAATTCTGGCTGGCAGGACAGCCTAGAGTTTAGTGTAATGAGCTGCAAATAGGTTTGGCACATCCAACATACCTAGGTTTAATTCTCTCAACCTCCACTTGCATACTCTGTGACTCTAAACAAGTCACTGAACCTTCTCAAGGTTACTGGATCACCCCTGAAAACAGGCACTTGTGCCTAGTGGGCCTTAACCAGTTACCAAAGAATAAAAACAAAAATCCTAAGAGACAATTTACATGCCTTAATATTTGGAGACAGAAAACTGCATTTCTAAAAAAGGAGGAGTTACCCTGGATTTCCTCTTTTATACCACCAAGGCTACATTACCGAAGCCCCTGATTAACACACCTATTGACATCTCTGTTGCCACTTACCGCCAGTTATGCAGAATACTAAAGTTCTCACCAGGAGATGTACTGGAACAACTAGTATGGCACCACCCCATTTTAAGATAGCAAGGGAGCCAACATTCAAGAAGTCATGGAAAGACAAAGGGGTAGTAATAGTTAAACATTTCACACATTAAGGAAAGTGGGATAAATTTCAACAAATGCAGACCTGTTTGAATTTGGAGAACAAAGAGGTTTTCACCTTCCTGCAATTACAACACATATTAGCCAAGGCATTAGGGCATTCCCTCACAAATCAAGTACCCCTCTTACATTACAAGAATTTGGGGATATGTTCCAACAAAGATATATCATATCTAACCTTCATTCACTAAGAGACTCCATGCAAAATAGCTATAGCTCCCAATCAGAATACTGATCAAAAGCTTTAGACTGTAATCCAACCCAGCAGCACTGGGATTCTATATAGATAAATACACACAAATATATTAAGTTGGTCAGCTACCATCTAATGCAGTACAAAATACTACAAAACATGTACCACACCCCTTGGAAGCTGTTTAAATGGGATCTCCTAGATTTCCCCCTTGACATAGAAACATAGAAGTTGATGGCTTTGTGCTAGATGTGGTACCAAGAAGGGCACACTGGTGCACAACCTGTGGAACTGCCTGAGAGAAAAAACAACTTTGGCAAGCTGTCTAGAATGTACTTGACTCTTTGTTGGGGCTGGAATGAACATTCAAAAAAAGTTCACACTTCATTTTAAGTGTCAGTTTCAATGTAATTGCAGGGTTGGTAATCATTAATTACATGCAGCAGGGGTAATTACACTGTAGTTACACATTTGTTGCATGCAACTGCATTGCAGTTACAGTATAGTTACACTATAACAACAATGTACTTAATGAAATTTAAAGTAAGAAAGGGAAGGGGAAATTGTTTAACCAGGAAAGACACACAGAGCTGGAGCTTGTTTCCAGGTGTGACCTGGAGCACAAGAAAGTTAAGTGATTAACTCAGGGTCACGCAGTATGCAGTTGGGGACTGATGGAATTCAAACCCAGGTCTCCAGGTTTGCAGCTCAGTGCCTTTAACCAATACACTATACCGCCTCCTAAGTAAATCAAATCAAAAAACAAAATGTTACCGACAATAATTTTATGCCATTGGTTACAGAAAAAGATCCCCACTCTATTGGAATGGCACCAAGAGGTATTGTAAAGATTGATACTTGAAAGAATGCTTGCCTCAATGAGGCATAGCTACCGCTCCTTCCAAAAATGCTGGGAGAACCTAAATGCTCTGCTAACTATTGTAGATCATACTAGACCTGGAAATGCTTAAACAGCACCTTTCCTAGTCCTTTTGACTTTCATGCATAAATTACCCTTTCTTGCTTTGATTCTGGAATTGTATTTCATTACTGTCCTCTGCAGTTAGTTTTTGCATTCTGAGCTGCTAACAACTACAGGGTGTACCATTGCTGTGGACCCAGGGCTGTATTGCTGACATCACTATATGGCAGAGAAGTGACTCACACTGCAGTACAGTGAAGTTACAGCAGTTTTACATTACTATGTGCACATACTGAGGTCCCTCTTCACCAAGACACCCTGTTAGCAATGCATTATGTCAAAATTCAAATGCCTTGTCAGTATGTTTTTTTTTTAAACTGACTTCTGCCTGTGTGACAAAGCATGGGAGGTGAGAGATTGAGTTGCTGTTAGCTGAGACAGCTGTTAGTTTATGCATTGGTGTGATTAGTGTCTATACCTTGATCATTTGAAAGCAGTAATGCCACCTTACCAATGCCATACTGGTGCCTTCCATGTCTTTCTTTAGTAAAGCACCTGGCAGTCACCCTGATCGAAAATCCCTTACTGCTCCTCTGTCCCTCACTTCCCTGACATCAGCATGTCACTGCAGAATGCTAAAGACTAATTTTGGTACCATATAATACAAACAATGTGTTTAGATGTGCTATATGCACTGTAGAGGTAGTTTTAAAAGCAGAGGGCTATTTCCAGAGAAATTCTAGTTTGAAAAGTGAAACCGGGATTCCGTGTATGTGCGGACCGGCAGTATTATATGGTTCCAAAATTAGTCTTTGGCATTCTGTAGTGCCATGCTGATGTTGAGGAGGCCCAGGATGGAGGAGCAGTAAGGGATTTTCAATCAGAGTGACTTTCAGTTCTTTACTACAGAAAGACATGGAAGTCACCAGTATGGCATGGGTTAGGAGGCGTTACTGCTTTCAAATGATCAAGATATAGACACTAATCACACTGATGCATAAATTTACAGCTGTCTTGGCTGACAGCAACTCGATCTCTTACTTCCTATTCTTTGTTACTGAGGCAGAAGTAAGTCAGTTTTACAATAAAACATAGTGACAAGGCATTTGGAATTTGGCATAATGCATTGTTAACAGGATGTCATAGTGAAGAGGAACTACAGTATGCACACCTAGCAATGAAGTTTTCCCTTACAAAACTGCTACAACTTCACTGTTCTGCAGTATGAGTCACTCTTCTGCCGTATAGTGATGTCAGCAGGACAGCCCTGGGTCCACAGCAACACCAGGCTTGCTGTAGAAGCTCTGGTACACCCTACAATTTTTAGCAACTCAGAATGCAAAAACTAACTGCAGAGAACAGTAATGAAATGCAATTCCAGAATCAATGCAAGAAAGAGTAATTTATGCATGAAAGTCAAAAGGACTGGGGGAGGTAATGACAGCAACTCAACCTTCTCTCACTCCCCATGCTTTGTTACAGAGGCAGAAGTCAGTTTTACAAAAATAACATACTGACAAGGCATTTGGATTTTGGCATAATGCATTGCTAACAAGATGCCTTGGGGAATGGGGAACACAGGAAGGACATGTTGATCTGAAAGCTAAAGCACTTTGTTCTTTTTGTTACATCTATATTGGTCCAATAAAAGGTATCAAATAATTTGCTTCTGGATCTGTTCTTACAAGGACCAATACACCAAATACTAAATCTGGATTTCAGCATGGAAGATACCAGAATTCGCCATAGAATACAGTAGTTACATAACATCAAGAAGGAACTGGCACAGCTAGACAGTGACATCTATTTTCTAACCCAGTGCAAGAGAAGCAACATAATCCCTAAAGGTCTTACTATTTTGAATCCATTAAAAATACAGGCAATTCTATATGTGCAGAACAACTCTGTTGTAGGACCTCTGAGAAATTGAGAAATCATAGGATTCACATGTCATATGTCAAGAAAGCATATGTGAACAAACAGTTTGCTGAAATTGTTACCACATTGGAGAGGATGTCTGGTGAACCTATTCCACACATCTTGCAAGAGATACACATTAACTACCGAAGGACCTTAAGAAAAGCCATGTTTATCAAAAACAGGAAATTGGATGCCTTCAACATACCATACTTCCTAATAACCATGAAGAACATAATGAAGTGATAGAACAACACCACACAGATGGGCACCTTTCAGTTGTTAATTTCGCCAACCACACACTGACTACTGGGGAATTAAATGTACTTTCAAAGGGCCTCACTTTCTGCCCAGCAAAACCACTTGACAAAAGGTAGTTTTGTGGTGAACTGGAGGAATACTTCCGCAGATTGAGACTTAAAGAATTCTTTTATGGCAAGGAAGAAATCACCATTAGTGAAGACATCACAATCAGTAACAATTTAATGGACAAGAAAAATAAATCTGAATTTATCTCCCCAAGTGGGCGTAACAAAAAACTAGATAATTACATTCATTGTTTCCACCAGCAGGTCAGTGATCAGATCCTTACTAGACAAAAACAGGACCATTATAACCTCTCACCACTGGAACGGAGGGCTATACAAACACTGAAATCAAACCACAACATTGCCATAAAAAAAAGCTGATAAAGTCTCTGCAATGGTGATCTTAAACCAAGAGGATTATATTAATGAGGATGACAGACACTAACTGATCATAACTACTACAGAGAACTGGACAGTGACCTCACTACAACATATAAAAAAGAACTACAGGACTTAATTAGAACTTTTCCAAACCATATCCAAAAAAGACTGACTGACCTTATCCCTGCTGAACCTAAGCCTGGGACACTTCACATGCTGCCTAAAATACATAAACCTGTCAATCTGGGAAGACCCATAGTCTCTGATAATGATACCATGACTGAGGGGATTTCAGGGTTTGTAGAAACCATTTTGAAACCACTAGTTATGGAAAGAGCCAATAATATTCAGGACACTACACACTTCCTGCATGTACTTTCTGGTTATAAGGACTTACCACCGATACCATTTTAGCGATGATGGATGCAACATCCCACTACACTAATATTCCACACATGGATGGCATTTCAACCTGCCTTAAATACATACAGGAGAAAGGAATGGACCAGAACACCAACCCTGAAGTAGTGGGGAAACTTATGGGATTCATTTTGACACATAACAACTTCAGCTTCAACGGTAAACATTATGTTCAAACTATGGGAACAGCAACGGGCACCAGGATGGCTCCACAGTATGCCAACCTCTCTATGGCAGACTTGGAGGAGGACTTCTTAAGGTACTGTCCCTGCAGACCACTCGCTTATTTCCCTTACATTGATGATTTGTTTATCAATTGGATATAGGGCACAGATGCACTTAAAGATTTTCTTCAGGAACTTAATAACCTTCACCCTATCATACAGCTTACCCAGGAGTATTCTACCACCAGTGTTAATTTTCTGGACACCACAGTCACCGTTAAGTATGGGACCTTACATACATGTATTTACAGGAAGCCAACAGCCAGACAGAGATACTTACACAAGAAAAGCAATCACTCAAGCCACACAAAAAAATATGTCATGTACAGTCAAGCACTTTGATGTCACCGTATGTGTTCAAATGAGGAGGACAGAGATACACATTTGGCTATGTTGAAAAACAGCTTTATTGAGCAGGGACACTCTTCCAGAGAAATGGACAGGACAATAGAGCATGCAACACAAGTGCCAAAACAACAACTACTTCAGTATAAAGAAAGGGCAGCTACCAACAAAACACCCTTAGTAGTCACATATCATCCAGACCTTGAACTTCTTCGTAAGATTATTAAGGACGTCCATTCAATATTTAGTGAGGATGAGACCCTTAATTGTATTTTTAAGGAACTACCACTACTATCTTTTAAACAACCACCAAACTTAACCAGCCTATTTATTAGGAGTAAGCTTTCAACAGAACAGAATACCATGACACTAAATGGCACACGACCCTGCAATCAACACAACCGTAAGACTTGTGAGCACATTTCCACTTCAGACTGTGTGGTTACATCACAAAACAGACAATTCAAGGTACATGGGAATTATACATGTACATCATGATATGTTGTTTTTTTCATTCAGTGCAAGAGATATCCACAAACAGGTTATGTGGGAGAGACAAGCCCAACCGCTCTGCACTAGGATGAACTCACACAGATATAATATGAAATGGAAGATGACTGAAAAACCAGTGGGGCAATATTTCTCTCAGCCCGACCACTCAATTTCAGATATGTCAGTAATGGTCTTAAAAGGAAATCTCAAAAGTACACAACAGAGTCGAGCTTTTGAGATCAAACTTTTTTTATATCTCAATATGGTAGCAGATGGTATGAACACAGATTTGGGGTTCATGGCACATTATAGGACTTAACATCCACAGACCTTTTCTTCTTATGATAGACATATTATAGGACTTCAGCACGTGTGTGTGTGTGTGTGTGTGTGTGTGTGTGTGTGTGTCTGTTTTGGGAAGGTATGTGAATGTGGCAGGTGTGGGGTTTGTTGTTACATTGAGGTAGGCTTCTATTCAGACACATGGAGTTACAGTGTGTTATTACTTGTAGTTCACACACATAATGAATATTAATTCCTTCTTACTGTTTACCTTCGCCGGGGGGTGGGGTTGATTCCATTAGGTCTTATTCAGATTCCCTAGCCTGTTACTGTACATACAGTAGTTTTATTATATACTGTCACATTTTTGAACTCTAAACATATTGGGGTGTGAGATCTCATTTGCATGGGGGTCCTTGACAGATCTACTTACATTGGGCTAATATTGTAGTGATTTGTGGAAATGTAGGTAGGTTAGGACTCTTGTCTTACATACATACTGTACATTTACTTCTAGTTACCTTACCCTGGTGAGGGTGGAAGTTTTACTTCATTGTGTTTCTACTCAGAATCCTCAGACTGTTACTGTGCAGATAGTAGTATGGTTACATAGAGTCACATTTTTACTCTGTACATATTAGAATACATAATCCCTTTCACTAGAAATGTCATGACAACTTGAATTCCTTTGGGTAACAATTGCAGTGATTGATGTGAATGATGGTGCATTAAGAGTGTGTGTGTGTGTGTGTGTGTGTGTGTGTGTGTGTATCTCCTTAAAATTAGTTATCTTCTCCCTGGATATGGGTGTGTGGGGTGGGGTGTGTTGTGGGGTGGGGAGAGAATTAAATTCCTATAATTTCTAATTCACATTCCTTAGACATTTTCAGTACATCAAGTTGTTGTATTATACACTGAGGCCCAGATATTCTAAAGGGTTGCGCCATGCGCAATAGGGTTGCACCAGCACAAGTCCAAAAATGCACCATTCTGTGATATTCAGCAGGAGGCAGATGCACCCCCCAAAACACACTGCGCAAGAACGCAATGATAATGAATGCATGCGCAACTGAAGGGGGAGGAACCATGCATAAATGGCGCAGTGAGATATTCAACAACATGCGCCATGCATAATGGGGAGCAAACAGAAGTTGCGCGATAGCGGAAATGAGCCAAAATAAAAAGGAACAAGAGAGAGGCACAAGAACGCTACAGGGAAGGCACATGTTGCTGAACCATAGCCAGCCACACAGGCAACACACACACACAGGACAGGACAGAGACAGAGCACCTGGAATCCCCAGGAACAGGGAATATGTGGGGAGCCACAGCCACAGTGCAGTGCAGAAGGGGGAAGTGCCAGACAGCACTGAGGCCACCACAGAAAGGTGTTCCCGGTGCAGGGGAAGTAGCAGCCAGGACGGTGGGGGGAACACAGAAACAGCTGCTGGGTGGGGGAACACAAGCCAGGGACATGGCCAGTGCCACCATCCAGATGGAGGCAGTTATGAGGGGGGTGAGCAGGCAGGCAGCAGGGGGGCGCAGCCATGGAAGGGTCCATTAGTGGTATGTCCCCAACAGGCAGTATCAATCCCGCACCAGCTTCAAGCTGTACACCGATACCGAGATCGTGGGCAGGTACTGCCTGAACCGGGCAATTCTGAGGCGGCTCTGTGAGCTGTGCAGTGATGTGATGCAGGCACCCACACGACGGAGCCATGCTCTGTCAGTGGAGACAAAAGTGACAGCTTGCATGTGCCTGCTCACCACGGGTACCTTCCAGAGACCAACAGGGTACATGACAGGCATAACCCAGTCGGCTGCATCATGCCACCTCACCCAATTCCTCAGTGCACTGCTGCCACATGCTGCTGGAGTACATCCATTTCCCCAGCACACCGGTGGAGCACACAGCAAACATACAGGAGTTCCACAGGATAGTACTATGCCTGGCATGCTAGGGGCAATAGACTGCACCCATGTGGCCAGCCACACACCACCTGGCCCCGAAGAGGCCGCATGCATTAATCGGAAGGGGTATGCAAGCATCAACTGCCAGGTGGTGTGCAATGCCAGGGGGCGCATAATCAATGGCTGTGCCATGCACCCTGGGGGAGCACATGATGCCTTCATCTGGCACCATCCTGCACTGTGCCACAGATTCAAGAGTGGGGACATCCCCACTGGCCACTATGCGGGTGAGTATGCAAACCACACAGAAAGACATGGAGCTTGGGAGGGGCATAGTCAGAGGTAACATGAGTATTGGCCTAGATGGCCCAAGGCAGGGTGATGCTGATCACCAAGCTAACTTCCATCCTCTATACACAGGTGACAGTGGATACCCACTCCATCCCTGGCTGCTCACACCATACCGATGGCCCGCGACCCCATCGCAGCAACGCTACAATGAGGCACATGCCACCACATGCAGTGTCATCGAGTGGGTGTTCTGGATGCTGAAGGCACGTTTCCGTTGCCTGGACACGTCTGGCGGTGCCCTACAGTACAGCTCCTCAAGGCCTGTGAGCTATTCTGGCCTGTTGCATCCTGCACCATGGCCAATGACTGTGGGATAAGCCGTAAAGATCGAGAGGGGGACAGCGATGGGGACGATGGACGGCGGCTGGTGAAGATGGTGATGGGCAGCCCTTGGGTGATGGGACCCCTGCTGATCCGGGCTTGCACAGCTGCACCGGGACACCATCACAGAGGAGCACTTCAGCCAACACAGGTAAGTCATGGGACCATGTGCAACCACCAGTGGCAAAGACACAACCCACAAACACGCATGGACAAACACCAGGGGTGCATGTCATCAAGGGAAGTGGCTGAGCATGAAACCGGACATGCCACCAGGGATGGGCAAGGTCTAACATGGCACATGGTCACACACACTCACACACACCTCACATGACATGCACAAAGGGTTAGGAGGCACACCAACCCTGACTGCAACCCCTAGCTACACACGTCCATAGACCACCAAACCCAGTGCCTGTCACTGTGCGTGTGTCAGATGCTGGGCACCATTGCACAGTGGTGGACAGAGCAATGCAGGCATCATCATGCACATGCCACAGCAGACAGCAGTCGGGAAGGTGTGCAGATGGAACGTGTGTGTGCGTGCAGGGATGGGTACCCCACCCGTGCATTGCACACTGAACAACACAATGCACACAGGGCAGCATCAGACAGTAGCCATGCTGGGAGACAGGTCAGTCATGCGCCACAGTGCCACGGCCACCACGGATGCATGGGCGGCCCCGCCGAGACCCGCCAGCAGTGACAGGCTGACCAATGGCCTCATGGGGTGGCACCAACGGTCCTCCAGGAGGGTGTCACACGACGCTGGGAATGGGGGGTGGGCATTGCACTGCACGGTGTCTGCAACGCATGGGCAAATAACTGTGTGCTCATTGTGGCCATGACAGCTGTGATTGCCTGTGTCTGCCTGTCAATGGCAGTGGTCACATCCTCCCACAACCAGTCCATCCCTGCCAGGAGCAGAGCAGTGTCTCTGCTGCACCACTCCTGTGCCTGGCGCAGAGCCGCACTGAGTGCATCCACCGCCGTCACAAGCCGCACCTGCTGATTGACTGATGCTTGGAGTATGCGGGTGTGCTCATCTAAGAGGTCATCTGCCTGATTGGCATGCTGTCCCTCATGGTGTTCATGGCCCTGATGGTCAGCACCCCTTGAGGGTGGGCACTGCACACCAGGGCCAGGCCTGGGCATGTCCAAAGGTGGTGCACTGACGCCACCCCTTGACACTGTACCCCCATGGCTATTGGCCGACTGCTGACACTGCCCCTCTGGCTGTCGCTCTCCAGGGCTCAATGGTGCCGCCGCAATGGCAGCAACAGCCCCACTCTCCTGGACACACACCAGTGCAGCCCCACTGGTGCAGACAGGCACAGGCTGGGACTGTGATGTCATGCAGGCCTCCATGGCAGCACCACCCACAGCCATGCCCATGATGTCACCTGCTGTGTGGCCATCCTGTGGCCCACATGTATCACTGCCCATGACGTTAGCTCCATCATCATCGGTGATGGATCTGGCACCAGCCCGAGTCTCAGCATGCTGGTATCCATGGACGCTGGCATGCTGGGACACGGGCAGGGCCTCCTCCTCACCTGCTTCACCAACATCAGTCCGGATGTCCAGGATGGCCCACTGTTGCCCTGACCCTTGTATGCCTGTGGAGGTGGATGGGCCCTCCATGCTACTGCCCTCAGTGGAGAAGCCCACCACCGCTGACCCATGAAGACACTCAGGAGCTGTAAGGGAAATACAGTAGCATTAATGTATGTGACCTACCCTGTCCCTCCCATTGACAGACCAGGACCTACCATGCAGTGACGGGCTACCACCCATCTGGAATCCACCACCCGGAACACCCTCGATGGTGCAAGGCTGCATGCTGGCAGCAACCCGCTCTTCTTGTGGGGTCAGACGTTGCACCTCCGGCTGTCCCCCACCGGTCACATACCATGCTGCCCTGATGGCAGCCACCTTCTCCTTAATTCTCCACCTGTCCATGCCCATCTTCTTTTTGCACTCCTGCACGGACCACTGGTGGCTGCCATGCAGGTTGACAGCACACGCCACCTCTTCCCATGCAGCAGCATGGGCCTGTGGTGTTCCCTGGCATCCGCTGAGCAGCGGCTCCTGGTTGAGGTAGGCCTCAAACAGGGCATCTGTTTCTGCCTTGGTGAAGTTAGGCCTCCTCTTCCTCCCACGTCTCTGTTCCTCTTCCTCCACCTCACGATTGGTCATTATTCCTACTGTGAGAATGACAGGTGTTACCTGTGACTGTGCAGTCCCATGCATGTCCCAAACACCACAGTCCACACTCCCAAACAGCATGCAACTCACCACAATAGACTGCAGTAACCGACTATGGCCAGTGCAGCCCAATGTCGCAGTTTTATAGCACAATGCATGCAAATGAGGCGAGGTGCATTTTTAAGTGGATGCAAATGCAGTGACTGTGCCATTGAATGGCTGATTAGCTGATTTGCATATGCCAGCTGAATATTGTGCTGTTGCGCTTTTCGCAATTGTGTTGAATGTGCTGAGCCAAGGACGCAGTTCTGTGACATGCACAGTACATACCTAACTGCGCATGCCCAGGGTGATGACGTAGGCACCTGCCACGCTGCTGATGTGCTGTGTGTGGGCTGCAATGCAGGGCACGGTCACCATTGTGCCAGTGGCACTACTGCACTGTTCACATATATGGCGCTGTGGCACTGGGGTGCCATAGGTGTACTGGGGCAACAGCGCTGTAGGCCACTAGAGGAGGTGGCACACAGGCACCCAATCATGCTACACGCATTGGGTTCCAATCACGCTGTGCCTGTCCATGCACAAGAGACCCTTGACCCTCTGCCCGACCTTTGCCCCCTAGGTGCCATGCGTCAGGCATGGGTGTACCACTATTGCGCTCTTCGGTGACAGTGCGATAGGGAGTAGCAGCTCTGTACCGTGCAGCATCTGTATGTGGCAGAAACGTGCTGCCGAGTGCCATTTTGAATCCACCACTTTGCTGAGATGGCACGGAGAAGGGCAGTGATGTGGAGCCAGGTGGAGCTTATGAACCTGGTGGCCATTGTAGAGCCCCATGCTGGGGCTCTGTATGGTGATGCACCCCTGGACAGGGCCAGGAGTGCAATTTGGCAGGAGGTGGCTGATGCTTTGGAGAAGGCCACTGGTATGGGGTGCATGGCAGAGTAGTGTCGCCACCGTTACAGGGACCTCAGGCACAGGGACCTGGACCTGCTTGCCCACCTGTGGGCACATGCCAGGAGGGGCACGGTGCCACGGCCAGGTAGGTGTCCCATCCGTACACTGTTATCGTCCATATGGGTATCACGGTTGCATGTGTCCGGCACACGGGGGGGCTCTCCAGTGTTGGCTGTGGTGGTGGTATCGGGGTGTGGGGTGGATGGGTATGGCCATGTGGGATTGCACACACATGGGGTTGGGGGGACTTTGCTGTCAGATTGTACTGATGTTCCTCTCTCCATGTTTGCATCTTAGGACCAGAAGAGCGCAGGCAGGTGAGGGAGTGGAGGCGCCGCCTGGAGAACCAGCAGGATGGGAGTGGTGAAGGTCTTCTGTGGCGCAGGGACCAGCCTGATGATGGTGAGTGCCTTACATCCATGATTACTATTGCATGCTGTATAACTGGGCAGGCAGCGGGGCATGCCCACCACCCATTGACACCACTGCCATGCATGCAACTTGTTACAGTCAGCACTGTCCAGTGGCACTGCATGTCTGGGAGTGTGTCAGTGGTGGTCCATGCATGCACTGGGCACATGGCTGTGCCACTGCCTTCACACCACATAGCCAAGTCACTGTAAGGCCACGGTGGTGCAGTGCAGGACATGGGCGGTGGGTGTGTGCAGTGGTCCACATGGCTGTGGCTGCCTGGGTAGGCAGGTCTTGTGGACACTGTCACTGTGGGTGGTTGCACACCATCACAGGGGTGTGGCACATGGCTGTATGCCATGCACAATGGGTGGGCTGCAGGGGGCTGGACAGTCACACTTATTGACTCTGCTCCCTCGTCCTAGGTGGATGGCAACTCCAGGCACTAAAGTGTGGACTGCAGGAGCTGCTCCAGGTGGCGAGGGTGACCTTGGAGCTCCTGCAAAGAATGGACCGCCACGGGGTGAGGAGGCGGAGATGACATCGGTGCCACGAGGAGGAAGACCGGGCAGATGCTGATCAATCCATGCCCCTAATTACACCTTCCCCCAGACCCACCCTCACACCCCTTCTTCTCTCTCCCACATGTTCACCCCTTCCCCTTACCCGCTCCCACCTGGTATGTGGCCCTTCCCCCCATTGTACATAGTTGTATATAGTTTTTGCATTTCCTGTTTTCAATACATTTGTTTTGTTATGACAACTGTGGTGGTCTCTGATTTGCAGCGGGCTACAGGTGCTCAGCTGCAGTGGTGTGCATGGCGTCAGGGGTGGTGCACGCATGGGCGTGTGTGTTTGTGCAGAAGGGAACCACCTATGGTGTGGGAAGTGGGATCAGTCACTGTCTGTGGTTTGTGTGTTGTTCTCTGTGCACTGGATGCCTGTGTGCAGTGGTCCATGGTGCATGCATTGTGTACACGGCATCCCTGTCAGACCATCCATGGCCTGTGCAGCTGACACCCTTGCATGTCTGTGATATGCACGATCTGCTGGCGTGTCAGTGGTGGCTGTCCATGCTGGATAACAACTGTACCCGGCACAATGCCAGGTTGCCTTCCATCACCAGTATGGTGCATGTCTGCCTCTGGTGGCACTGTGGCCTCCACTTTTGTTGTCCCCCCTCCATGCTGTCGCTTGTGTCTGTTGCAGAGGATGTGTTCCAGTGTCTGTCATTTGTGCTCTGGCAGCATGCTGGTGGCATACAGCTTCATGGTGCCTGCGCAGGGTGGCTGGAACACCTGTGCAATGTAGGGGTGCTGACCATATGTACACATCAGCCATGGCCACATGCCAGTGGCTTGGTTGACCCACTACTGTGTCCCTGTGTTGGTGTGCCCTTGGGTATGGGTGGGTGTTTGTCCATGCACTGTGTTGCATCCTGTGTGGTGCATGCTTCCATGCAACACTGTGCGTGTCTGTGCTGGCTGTTGTGACCAGTGCTCGGATGGGATGTGTCCTTGGGAGGGTGTGCAGGGTGCTGTACCGCTGGTGGTGAGGTCCGGGGCATGCCCTGTCGCATGGCGGTACCTTGTGTGGCGACGCATGGTCGGTCTCTCAGCTGTACCTTGAGGGGGGACGTGCAGGGTGGTGCTGTGTATGCTGTTGTTGCATTGCTGTCTGCTGCCGCCGTCAGCAGGGTGCACATGGTGCGGCTGCCTTGATTGGCTCTGTGGTGCACAGGGTTGCGTTGTCACAGTGGGGGTGGTGGCATGCATAGGGTGTCCTGCACTGTTGGGCGCTACTCCTGGGAAGGGTGTATGGTGATCGTGGTGCAGGGTGTGCTCTGCATTGGTGGGATGGTGTGGCACAGGGTGGTCAGCCCTACTTGTGTGCCAGTCACAGCTTGCCAGGAGGTGTGCTGGGGCACCATGGCCCAGCTGTGGGTTGGTTGCTGGTATCCATGGGCCGGTGGTTATTGCAGTTGTCCCCCGGTTGTGCAGTGCATGGGGTGTGGGGGATGATGTCTGTTCTGCTGTGTGCTCCTCTGCCTGTCTGTGGCATGGGTGGTGGGCCCCTGCATCCCTGGTTGTGCTGTGGCATTGCTGCCCTGCTCCACAGGGTGTCCCTGGTTGTGCTATGGTGCATCTGGACTGCTCCACTGAGCATCCCTTGTTGCACTATGGTGCATCAGATATGCACAACTTCACATCCCTGGTTGCGCTATGGTACAGGTGGTGCGATATTCAGTCGTCTGCCGTAGGCGCATCTTGGCCTGCACAGTTTTTGAATATTGCGCTTCTTGTGCATGGGCGCAGTGGACTTGCGCTTGCTCCTGCTGTTGCACACTTTTTGGGTGCAGTTTGAATATCTGGGCCTGAGAATTTATTGAAATCTGTACATATGTAGCATGGTCTTAATTTCTTGGTGGTCCTTGACAAGCAGTTTTTTGTTTGACACTTATACTGCCAATTTATATTTATATTATCATTTATAAGACCCAAGGCAGCATGGGTTCACAGCGGGAAGGTCATGTCAGACGAATCTAATAGATTTCTTTGACTGGGTGACCAAAGTAGTACACCAGGGAGGGGCTGTGGACATGGCCTGCCTAGACTTTAGCAAGGCATTTGACACAGTCCCACGCAAAAGATTAATAGTCAAATTAACCAGCCTGGGAGTGGGACCCAGGATGGTAGCCTGGGTAAAACATTGGCTGGACAACAGGACACAGAAGATAATTGTAAATGGAGTCCATTCTGAAGAAAGGGGGGTTACTAGTGGGGTACCGCAGGGTTCAGTATTGGGTCCAGTCCTTTTTAATGTCTTCATCAGTGACATTGCAGAGGGACTGGAAGGAAAAGTATGCCTTTTGCCAGATGACACAAAAATCTGCAACAGGGTTGATACACAAGGAGGCGTGGAAAGGATGAAAAGGGACTTGGCAAGGTTGGAGGAATGGTCAGAAATATGGCAGCTAGGATTCAATGCAAAGTGCAAATAATGCACCTGGGAAACAAGAACCAGGGGAAGAATACACAATGGTTGGGGAGGTAGTAACAACAACAAAAAAGGAAAGGGACCTGGGGGTAATCATATCAGATGACCTTAAGGTTAGCAAGCAATGTGAGAAGGCAGTAGGGAGGGCTGGGGGTATACTGGGATGTATAGGGAGAGGCATCAGCAGCAGAAAACAGGAAGTTGTTATCCCTCTGTACAGACAGTTGATGAGACCCCATCTGGAGTACTGTGTCCAGTTCAGGGGACCCCATCTCCGCAAGGACATAGACAGGCAGTCCAGAGGAGGGCAACTAAAATGGTGCAGGGTCTGCAAGAGAAGCCGTATGAGGAGAGACTAAAGGAGCTTAATATGTATACCCTTGAGGAAAGAAGGGAGAGGGGGGACATGATAGAAACTTTTAAGTACCTCAGTGGAATCAACAAAGTCCAAGAGGGTAGCATTTTTCAGAAAAAGAGACTTGCAAGAACAAGGGGACACAATTTAAAGATAGAAGGAGGGTGGTTCAGGGCAATGTGAGGAAGTATTATTTCACAGAGAGGGTAGTGGATGCATAGAACAGCCTTTCTGAGGAGGTTGTGGGGTCTAAAACTGTGGGAGAATTCAAGAATGCATGGGACAGACATAAGGCAATTCTTGTGGGGGGTAGGAAGAAATAGGCTGTTGATTAACTAGGATCTGCGGCCTATCCTGTAGGTAGGGAAATGGGCAGACTAGATGGGCCTAGCGGTCCTTATCTGCCATCAAAGTCTATGTTTCTATGTTTCTATAAACTCCTGTTACTACACTATAGGCTTTTGAAGTATATGGGACATAATATCTAGCTGGAGAGTATAGTTGAGTAATGGGTCCAGCTAAGTTTTATGTTCCGTACAGTGTGTAACTCTTGCTCTTTTTAGGAAAACTTTACTGGTTACTCTTTGTATGCCATATATAGATGCTTCTTTTAGTCCTATCTTGTTGTGTTTGTTTTTAACTTACAATTTTAGTATGTCTTAAATCCGGTTGGGGGTTGCTTTTCAGTAACTGCGTTCTTATGCACATTTTGACACTCATAATTTGATTTAAGAGCCCTCTGCTCAAGTAGTTGTTATCTTATTTTGAAAGTATCTCTAAGTCAATTTAGATTATACGTAGTTGAATCCTTTGTATGTCTTCTGCATTGAGCACCTCTGACCTTTAGACCCTCTCAGCTGAATGTGAAATGGTACTATTAAGCTTCTCTGACATCTTTTTCTGTTTTTTTAAATGAGTATTTTAGAAACATAGAAACATAGAAGTTGATGGCAGATAAGGACCGGAAGGCCCATCCAGTCTGCCCATTTCTTTTTCTACCTTATGAATGTGCCATAGGCCTTTGCTCTGTCAATGGCCTTTCTATTCATATTCATCTGTATTGCTCCTTTATGCCTATCCCATGCCTGTTATAAGCCATGCACTATATTCATATCCACCACTTCCTGAGGTGTGCTGTTCCATGCATCCACCACCCTTTCTGTGAAAAAGAACTTCCTCACATTACCCCTTAATCGGCCTCCCTCTAGTCTCATGCTGTGTCCTCTTGTGATGCTAATTTTCTTATATTGAAACATGTTAGACTCTTTCACCTTGTTAATGACCTTAAGATGTTTGAATGTTTCAATCATATCACCTCTCTCCCTGCTTTGCTCTAGGGTATACATATTGAGTTCAGTTAATCTGTCCTCATATGTTTTCTGATGCAATCCCTGCACCATTTTGGTTGCCCTTCTCTGGACTGCCTCAATTTGGTTAATGTCCTTGTGAAGGTGTGGCCTCCAGTACTGCATGCAGTACTCCAGATGGGGCCTAACCAGCATCTTGTAAAGAGGGATTATTACCTCCCTCTTCTGACTTGTGATACCCCTACTAATACACCCCAACATCCCTCTAGCCTTACCTACTGCTTTAGAGGTCTGATTGGATGATTTCAGGTCATTGGTGATGATGACGCCCAAGTCTCTTTCTTCCCTTGTGACTGCCAGCAACTCCCCTCCCAGCCTATAGTGGCTCCAGGGCTTCTCTTCCCTATGTGCATGATCTTGGACTTCTTTGCATTAAACCCCAGTTGCCACTCTTCTGATCATTTTGCTAGTTTATCCAGATCTCTTCTCATTCTGCCCACACAATCTGGATCATCTACTCTGTTGCAGATCTTGGTGTCATCTGCAAACAAACAAACCTTGCCCTCCAGTCTATCTGCAATGTCACTGATGAAGATATTGAAGAGGACTGGCCCCAGGACTGATCCCTGAGGTACCCCACTTGTGACTTACATCTCTTCTGACTGTATACCGCTTACCACCACTCTCCGTTTTCTGCCCATCAACCAGTTTGCCACCCAGTTGACCAATGTCTGTCCCACCCCGAGCCTACCCATCTTATTAATCAATAATTTTGAACCAATGGGGATTTTTTCTGCTTTTTTTACTGCATGATATGGGTGTTAAAAGGTTTGGTTTTTCTAAATAACTGTCATTATGCTTCTGACGAAGGACTTGTTGGTCCTAATGCTAAAGCGCTTTGTTCTTTTTGTTACATCTATGTTGTTCCAATAAATGGTATCAAATCATTTGCTTCTGGATCTAAATTTCAGTAAGGCATTTGACACAGCTCCACAAAGAAGACTAGTAAGCAAGCTGGGTAATTTAGGAGTTGGCTCAACGGTGGTAAACTGGATACGAAATTGGTTAGAAGATAGACAACAGAGAGTGGTGCTAAGCAGAGTTCACACCAAGGAAGGGAGGGTAACCAATGGGGTGCCCTCAAGATGTCAATGCTGGTACTTGTTCTCTTTAATGTCTTTATAAGTGACATTGCAGAGGAGCTAGAGGGGAAGGTCTGCCTTTTTGCTGATGAGACCAAAATCTGCAATAGGGTAGACATTCTGTGGTGGGGTGGAAAGAATGAACAGAGACCCTAGAAAACTAGGGGAGTGGTCAAGGGTATGGCAGCTGGGTTTCAGTGCAAAAAAGTGCGGAACAATGCATTTAAGACACAGAAATCCAGGGGCAGAGTACAAAATGCATGGAGTGGTACTGAGGACCACCAAGCAGGAAAAAGACCTGGGGGTAATTATATTGGATGACCTAAAGGTGGCCAGGCAGTGTGACAAGGCAATAAGGGGAGTGAGTGGAATGCTGCAGTGCATAGGGAGGGGTATCACCAGCAGAAAGAGTGAGGTGGCGTTGCCTCTGTATAGATTGCTGGTAAGACCCCCATCTAGAATACTATGTCCAGTGCCGGAGACTACATCTCTGGAAGGACATAGACAGAGTGGAGGCAGTCCAGAGGAGGGCAACTAAAATGGAGCAGAGTCTGCATCAAAAGCCCTATGAGGAGAGACTAAAGGACCTCAAAATGTACACCCTGCAATGGAGGAGGGAGAGGGGAGATATGATAGAGACTTTTTAATACCTCACAGGGTAAATAAGGAGCAGGAGGGGAGTATTCTTCAGAAGAAAAGATGCTCAAGCACAAGGGGACATGCTATGAAGCTGGAGTGGGTAGATTCAGGAGAGTTGTGAGGAAGTACTTCTTCACAGAAAGAGTGGTGGATTCCTGGAACAGCCTTCCAGCGGAGGTGGTGGATGCTAAAACTGTGGTGTGGTTCAACAAAGCATGGGATAAGGGCAAGGGTATCATAGAATGGCGGGGGAGAGAAAAAGAGCTGTAGATAGGGCAGTCTGCAGTAAATAGTGGAGGTAGGAAGAAATGGGCAGACTGAATGGGCCAAGTGATCCTTATCTGCCATCACATTCTATGTTTCCATGTTTCTATTCATGAACTTGATGGGATATGAACCCTCTGCTTTCTCCAGGATTCCTACCAGAAGCAGGTTGTTGCAGCTGCTCCTGTCCTCTTGGTCATCTTTGAACTCCTCTAAATGTATCACTTTTCTTCTCAGGTTGATCACTTCCTTTTTGTCTTTTGTGATTTTATCTTCTAAAGAACTGACTTGTGCCCCCAGATCCTCCATATGAAGTGCTAGTGCATCGATGGAGGATTTCACTGTATTTCCATCCCCAGTCAGTTCTGTCAACATTAATTTTATGACCACAAATTCTGTTAAAAATTTGTCTGCCATGGACTTTTCCTTGAGAGGGTCTGGTGATACCACCAGAGGAGGCTCGGCTTTGTGTCTCTTTGGGGCCTATGACCTTGCTGGGATTGGCAGAATCTATAATGTGTATGGGGAATAATTCTCCCTGTTTTTCTGTCATGTCGAATTTAGGATTATTCTATTAGTGCCTGCAACAGTTCTACATCTCGACTCTACTGTTTTCCAACAGTTCAAAGTAGTTTATAAAATGGGTAGGAAAATCCCTGCATCCTGATTGGCTCTTACCTGTGCAATGAATCCATTCAATGAACAGGTAAAAACAAGTACTAAAAGCAGGACCGCAGTACAAAAAAAAATATGTGTACCATTAGAACACTGCAGAGTTTAAACACCTCCATTTTTTCTCTACTTTAGCGAGGAAACAATCCTTTACTAAACATCCTCCACTAAGCATATTTGGCATTTTCTTTCTACAGCAAATAACAGTCTTACATATTTTTGACAGTTAAAATTAAAATATAAAGTAGTTATTTATTTATTTTATTTATTTAAGCTAGGATTACAAATACCTTTGAGCCAATGCTCTTTTACAAAGGTTCCACATCGAAGACGGGACAATACATTGGTACATAGTGGAGCAAATGCAATAAACAATAAGACAGGTGTCAACAGAGCAGATAAAACAACAGATTTAACATACAGTTGCATAATATTACTTACGTTATTCTCCCATTCTAAGAGCTGATAGTTCCCCTCCCCCTGCCACTTCCAGCCACCTGCTTGGCCACTCACATTACTCACTCGCTCACTTGGTGAAACTGCAAAGCTGCTCCAAGCCAGACATGCTCTTGCCCTGATACTTGTAAAACAGAACAAATGCTCAGTAAATCCTCAACAAACTTAATCTAAGCCTTACGAACAAGGATCATGTTTATTTGTTACCTAAGAAATAAATATTTCTGCTGACATTTTGCTGCCACTTTTTCAAGTCGCCACCCAGTCCTG
Source organism: Neoceratodus forsteri (assembly GCA_016271365.2). Taxonomy (NCBI): domain Eukaryota; kingdom Metazoa; phylum Chordata; order Ceratodontiformes; family Ceratodontidae; genus Neoceratodus; species Neoceratodus forsteri. The sequence goes on from CM028137.1 coordinate 785,397,353, forward strand.
CTGAAGTTCCTACATGCTCCTCCAGTGTTGCTGTGCTACCATCCATTGAGGTTCAATTAAACAAGAAACAAACAAAAAAAACACAGTTCTCTTTCCCTCTGCTGTCCTGTCTGTCCCAGTCCCCCCCAAATCACCACACAAGTACATGGAGAGGAGGGGGGTTAGTGCTTCTGCATCACGCTGGCAACAAACCTTACTACTGATGCCAGAAAAGGACAAACTTTGCATAGCACATGCATAACGATATCATTATCTAGTAGGCAGAAGGACTATGTTATCATAAATTTGCATAAGCAAATGTTTTTTAAACATATAAACATGATTTTTCTGACTGTTAAGAGTAAAAAAAATGTAGCACATTTTACAAAGCGCAATAAAACACTTCGGGGTGTGCATTGAGCAGATATGACCACACTTCCAGGGGCTGAAGGCACAAGGCCGCACTATGCCCCTGGGCGTGTGGTCATATCTGTTCAACGCACACCCTGTTATGTCTTATTGTTTACGTAAAGTGGCAAAGATTACGTTTTTCCTGTTGTTGGATCTGGAGCTCACCATGATGTGTCTGTCTTCATCTGCTGTATTACCAGAAGTCATCCTCTCTCAAAAGATTTCAAAAACAAATGAAGAGCATTCCTCTCCTGATACTTGGGAACCATTTTGGCTTCTTGAGTTGAACCCCTGATGCCAGTACTTGTGGTCTGTGGCACTGCATTCTGGCACATAATCTGCACTTTCTCATGTACATACTCTAGCTCTCATTCACTCATCTGGTTCTCATGCTCTTTCAGATGTATCTTGTGCTGATGCTGCCTTTGTGTCTTCTTTCTGCCTCTTTCTCTTTCCTCTCTCTCCTCAGCTTCCAGCTTTGTCCTCTGCAGCTCAGCATCTGCCTTTTACCTCTCAGCATTTGCTTTTACCTTAACCAGGGTGAGCTCTAGCTGCATCATTTGTATCCCTCTGCTTGCACCACTGCCCCATTTATAGGTGATGCTTCATTTGCACTCTCCCTGACCTCTGTCTCACAGTTTTGGCTAGCCATGACCACTTTTGCACTGCTTCCCTGGTCACTATTCACAAGGAGGTCTATAAGGTCTGCATGTGGCTGGCCTTCCTCAAAGACAAGCCCTCTCCTTTTGCACAGCACCTCACAGTGTGCCAACTTCAGGTTTTTGAATGACCCATAGAGTCTTCTAACTACCTACTCTTAATCACAATAAATTAAAAATGGTAGTACACAAAGTATCCCTTCTGTATATCCTGTTCTGTGACTGGACAGAAAACCTTTTTACAGACAATCCATTTCAGATCCCAACCACTGCCAACCAGTGTGTCACAGACTGGTTCTGTCTCAGAACTCCAGCTTCACTGCTACCAGTTTTTACAACCTTACAGATGCCTGAAAGGGTTACCTTGGTATGTTGCCACCTCTCAGCTTAACTCCACTTGGGGTATCTGGAGGTCTGCATTCCACTAAAGACACTGCTCACACAGTACAGTGCTCTTTCCCAAAGGGCAAATGACCCATCCCTTTTGTCACAGCTGAGAATGCTTTGCTTTAGATGTGGTAACTTTGTAGCCTGTCTCTTTTTTGGAAATGGATCACAGACATTCCAGTGTACCCCTGGTTATCTATATCTAAAATGATTCCATCACAGAAAGCATGAAGTATATAAAAAATAACTTGTAATACTCCACAATATTTATGTATGTTACAGGATGATACCTTCTGAAGACAATAGGAAATGCAATATTTCTACAGAGATGAAAGTAAACACATTTGAAAATGATAGAGTTCACAGAGGAAAACCTAACTCAACACTATCTAAATCTCCAAATAGAGTAGAAGAAGCTTACCCAACTTGGGAACTGGTGAGTCATGGTAGACACGAACCAGTGATGTTACTAATTCATTGTCCCAAAGCATAACTGAATTCTCATTGTAAACATAGAACAGAAATACCTTCGGCTGGCCAGCCCACTATCCCCACATCACTGGACTGACTTTTCTGACATCAAACCCTGTCTCTGCTTTTGATCTCTTGGCACCACCTTCTTCCCAGACTAGTCCAAACAGGATTCATTTTTTATGTTGCTTGCACGCATGTGCAAGAAACATAGTGCCATCATCCGAGTTTTTGGAGGTATGGCAGCCCTCTTCCAATTCAGTCAGTGTGTTTGCAGGCGCAGCTGCAGTTCTCCAATGGCTGCTGGAGCTGTCTATGACAGCAGTCAAAAATGCAGTGGAGTACAGTTGAAAGGGGGAGCTACACTTCAGTGAGCAGCGATAAGATATCACCTGCTCATGCGCGCTCCCCCTACACACACACACACACGCACGCACACATACTGCATGCTCCCCCCCCACGCACACACTGTATAGCTGACGGTGTGCCAATCCCCGCCAGCTGTGCTGCTTCCCCCAAACAGAGTTCACATGCCATGCTGGGTGCCCACCCCAGTGTGGCTACACATCGTAGCAGCCGACAGGGTGCCCAATCCCCGTCGCTCCACTGCCCCAGAGAGTACAGGGTGCCACGCTGGGAGCCTACCCCAGCATGGCAACAGATGCTATCACTGACGGGGGTGCCCAATCCCCCATCGGCTCCATGGCCCCCCAAAAAGCCGTCCTTGTGCCATGCTGGAAGCCCACCCCAGTGTGGCAAACGTTCCGCGTCATCATCCTTTTTAAAAAAAAACCTGAAACACAAAAACAGTCCCTCGCTCTCTCTGCCCCACCCACACCCACCCACTGCACACCCTGCCTCCCCACCCCTCACCCCATACTTACCTCCGGACTGCGGCGTGATGATCTTCGGTGGACCGGGAACACGTCTGCACTCTTCAAAGCTGACCGCGAACTGAGAAAATGCCGGTAAGCTGTATAATGTAATTAATAGGTTTTTTTCAACTTTGCTGCATATCTCAGGCATTTTTTGGAATTTTTGCACCACATTTTCAACATGGGGTTTTTGGGACCCCTTCTCATGAATGTTCTCACTGTCATGGTGTTAATCGGGCCCAAAGGGTGATTTCGCAGTCACTGCATGAAATCACCTTTCAGCACTGATTAATGAAATGACACTGCCAGTGTTCATAAGGTGGGCTCTCAAAAAGCCTATGTTGAAAATTTGGTGGAAAAATTCCTAAAAATTACTGTTTCATGAGCGTCGTTGCGCAGTTCTATGCATGCTCATAAATTCAGCGAATTTTCAATATTTTCCTCCAGATTTTCAACATTGTCATTTTACCACACCTCCTTATGAGCAGTATAGCTGTCATTTTTCACATCTTGCCCAAAATGTGTTTCCACCATGTAGCGCACAATGGCGCAGTCGTTAGTCTTGAAATCACTGTATGGGACATATTAAGAAAATCACAGTGACACTGCTCATGAGCAGAGGTCTTAAAATGGCTATGTTGAAAAAATTTGGTGAGAAACTTCCTAAAATTACTGCTTTTTTGAGCGCATGCTGGCGCAGTTCCTCACGCACGTACTGTAAGTTTGCAAATTTTCACTATTTGCACTCCACTGACTTCCAAATACCTACACAGCACATACAAGCAAGCAACATTCAGCATTGACAAATGCTTGTTTAGAGTTTGTTCCTTTTGTTATCATTGCTGTCTGCCCAGCTGGAAACATCTGGCCTCACATTGGCCACTGTTTATATTCAAAACATGCATTTTTTATGAAAGAGACTGTCATTCCAAAACAAAAACCTGTAGATCAAAAGACTTCTGCTTCCCACACTTACTTATTTGCACTGTGAGCACAAATGACTTTTTACATAAAAGGTCACTTACAGCTGAATTCCCTGCAGCTTGGACCACAGTAGAATGTACTTTTAAGTTTCCATCAAGCCTCTCCTTAGCCAAAATACTTCATAGAGACATAGATGATGAAAAATATATATAGACAGATAAAAAGAAACAACACACACACACACACACCACTGTACAAATACATTGCAAGTTATCACAGCAACACTATCGAGCAGGTCAACGTATTCAAAAATTAAGGAATCTGGCTTGACGTATCACTTACAAACAGTAGGCACATTGATCACATCTTAACAACCACATGGCCCAATCTAGTACTGATGTAATGACGCGAGTAGTACCCATTTCCTTCTCCTTTCCATTCACTATGGAAATCTTATATACTGCTGTACAAAACACCCACTCTGCTTCCCCTGGATCATGTCTACAGCAAGTTGTGCGGGTGCATTGTCTCCTGTGGATGATCTACCCATCATTATCTGATGACTGAACAAGTCCCTCAAGCAGATATGACTACCACTGGCTTCCTTTGTTGTACAACTGTGCACAAGGAAAAGCCACTGATTATATCCTAGCCATCCTCACACAGTCAAGAAGTACCTACTCACTCCATTCAACAACAGTATTTACCTTCTCGGTTCCCAGGAGGAAACATGAATTTAGTAGAAAGGCCTTTTGATTTGCAGTCTCCAACTGAGGAATGCTTCCAACTTGTAAGTGTTGAAGTCCAGTCTTTCCTGCCACCTTAAAACTCCCTCAGTTTGTTTTGGTCTGGAATCCCTATCTACCTGACCATGATCACTTTGCATAAAAATGCTCATGCACCTTGTTTGCTGTGACCCCAGTTTGAAAGCTTGCTTTGATTACTGTCTGGATCTACTTACCCTTACAGTTTTGTTCTCCTGTATATATTTTATTTTATATATGATTATTCCTGCTGGTCTATGTTAACCTGTTGACTGCTTCTGTCCTCCATGGCACCCCACGAAAATGAGATGCTGAATCTAATGGGGCTATCCTGATTGGAGTAATTTCAAATAACTACATCTGTCTATCTATCTATCTATCTATCTATCTATCTATCTATCTATCTATCTATCGATCTATCTATCTATCTGTCTATACAGTCTGCAAAAAACTGCATTAATGTAACAGTTAGGGTTCAGATTAAACTGAGAAAAGTAGGGAAATGTGATATTAGGGTTTCAAACCCTAATATCCCTGCCCCACCTCTGAGTCAAATGAGGGGTGGAGTCTTCCTTGGCGTTGATAACTCTAACACTCAACCCACTGCAGTCAGAGAAAACTTGACATGTAATGGAGACAGGTGTGTATGTTGCATGAGTGTATAGAATGGGGTGAGTGTTAGGGTTACAAATGCCAAGGAAGACTCCACCATTCATGTGCTTCCGGGGTGGAGCAGGGGTTTTAGAGTTTGAAACCCTAACATTACATTTCCCTACTTTTCTTGGTTTAATCTGAACCCTAACTGTTGCATTAACACAATTCTTTGCAAAGAATCTCCTTACTTTTTGAGATAGTATAATTGTATCCTCATTTGCCTGTGGGAGCGCAGAGCCCTTTGGGCCCTGTGCGACCATCTCTCCATAGATGCACACATATATGTTGCTGGGCCCTGGGCTTGCATTTGTGCCAAATTAGCAACCAAATTGTCAGCATAGTCTTCTTATTACCCCACCTCATGAAGTCGGTAGAGAAAATGTCCAAATCCCCGCTGAAATGTCATTCTATGGCATTGAAACATCATTCTGCACCACAGGTGTGAAAATACATTTTGGCCAGGATTTGAAAAATGACAGCTATCGCCTTCATGAGGTGGTGTTTAAAAATAGCTATGTTGAAAATTTGGGGTCAGAATATTTACAATTACTAGAGTTATGAGTGAGCATAGTAAAATTTTGAACTATGCGCATAACTTTGACATTTTTACATATTTTTACATCAGATTTTCAACATAGCCTTCAGGACAGATTTGCACAATTCCACTGCCATTGTTCATGAAGTGGGGTCCTAAAAAGGCCATGCTGAAAATTTGGGGTCCAGATATGCAAAAATGGCAGAGATGTGCATCAAAGTTGAAGACCCCATTGAAATACACTGAACCATACTTACCTTTGTTTCTCATACTGCAGTGAGCGGTTGCAGCAGCAAGATGTGTCTTCGATCAGAGAGTGGATTTTCAGCCTTTGACCTGTTCAGGTGAGTGAGAGTGTGTGAGGGTGTACTGGGTGTGTGTGTGTGTGTGTGTGGTGGTGAGTGCTAAGTGGGAGGTGGGGTGGGGGGTCAGATCCACAGTTGACCATTTTCTTTTTTGCAGGTTTAAGGGGAAAAAACATTGAGGGACCATTTTCTTTATTTCTAACAGGGCAGTGATCAGAGGGTGGGGGTGTGCCGCTAGACACCAGGGAAAGACAGAAAAGTTACAGGGACTGTGATCAGAGTGTTGGGATGCCACTGGACCCTAGGGAAAGACTGAAACATTATGAGGATGGTGATCAGAGGGTGGAAGTGCCACTAAACACCAGGGAAAGACCAAAACATTATGGGAATGGTGATTGGTGGGTTGGTGGTGCCACTAGACAGCAGGTAAATACAACAAACATTGGGGGAGGGTGATGAGAGGGTGGGAGGTGCAACTAGACAGCAGGCAAATACAACAATCAGTATGAGGGTGGTGATCGGAGGGTGGGGCATTGCCACTAGACACCAGGGAAAAACAATAAAAATTACAAGATGGCAATTGGAGTGTGAAGATACCACTAGAAACCAGGGAAACATCAAAACATTATGGGTATGGTAATCAGAGGGTGGGAAGTGCCACTAGACACCAGAGAAAGACAGCATCATTACAGGGACAGTAATAGGAGGGTGGGGGTGCCTCTAGACACCAGGGAAATACAAATATATTAGGGTATGGCCGTTGGAGGGTGGAGGGGTGCCACTAGACACCAGGGCAACAATACATAAAGAAAGGGATGGGAAACGGGGGATGCCAATAGCTACCAGAAAAATGGCAGCTCACTGTTCTCACTGTAGTACACAGCATGAGTTCCAGCTGTGGCTACAGAAGTCAAGAAAAAAAATTGTTGTTCTCATACTGGGAACATGGGTAAAGGACTTCCTTTGCTAAGCTGGGCACCCTGTATTTTGGGTGCCCAGAAAAGGTATTTCTGACAACTTTAATAAAAAACAAACATCAGAATATAGCTAAATGGGTCCCATTTAGCTATGTTCAAGTGTTTGCTTTTTATGTTTGCTTGCGCGCACAGTGCTCAAGAAACACATTGAGGTAGTAGAGCATTGCAGAGGTGTGGCAGTGTTGTGGCCAATGCAGTGGATGCTTTAATGGGCACGTCCTTCGGCCACCAATTAATGCTGAAGCTGCTGATGATGGCAGTTTCAGAGTGAGTACCACACTTGAAAGAAATCTGCCACTGCAATCAGGGGCAGTTTCATCATTGCAGTGTCAGCTCCCCTCTCCCTCCCAACCAGGCATACAGCAGGACAAAAAATTTAAATGTTAGCTCCCTCCCACTGCTGCTGCCCTCCTTGCAGCCTCCATTCTCCATCACAACAGCATATAATGAAACCCTCCCACTCCCTCCCACTGCTGCTGCAAGCCTCACACCCTCCATTCTCCATTGCACCAGCATACAACCCTCCCATTCCCTCCCACTGCTGCTGCCCATCCCACACCTTCCATTCTCCATCATACCAGCATAAAACCCTCCCACTCCCTTCCCCTGCTGCTGCTGCCAACCTCATACCCTCCATTCTCCGTCACACTGGCATACAACCCTTCCACCCCTCCAAGTGCTGCTGCCCACCCTGCACCCTCAGTTCTCCACCTCCTGCTGACATCAGGGTGCTCAATCTCCGTGTCACCATGTATCCCCATCCCCTCCTTAATGTGACACACTGGGAGCCCATCCCAGTGTGCCAAAAAATACTTCTTTGATGTTTCCAACACCGGGATGCTCACTCCCAGTGTTGGATGCGCCACCCCCCATGCCCCTATGTTCTCAGTCACCCTCAGGGCCCCCAATCCCTGGGCCAGCATTGATCCCCCCCTCCAGTAGTCTGGCACACTGGGAGTCCATCTGAGTGTGCCGAAATCCATTTTGTTAATATTTCACCTGTAAAAATGAAAACAGTCTCCCAACTTTTTTTAAACCTGAAAAAAAAAAGAAAACAGTCCCTCATTATTCCCTCCAGTTCCCCTCCCCAGCCACACCCTTCCTCTGTGCACCCCACCTCACCACACACCCCTCCCCACACCTCCTCTCACCCATACTTACCTCCGGAGGTCAGGAACAGCAATTTTCTGTGAACCGGGAACACATCTGCACAATTCAAAGACCAATCAGGAACTGAAGAAATTATGGTAAGCCCTATAATGGCAGTTAAAGGGGGGTTTCAACTTAGGTTGATCTCTCAGCCAATTTTTGGAGTTTGGTCCCAAATTTTCAACATGGGGTTCTCGGGACCCCACCTCATGAACACTGGCACTGTCATTTCATTTCTCAGTCCTGAAAGGTGATTTCATGGTCACTGCATGGAATCACCTTTTGGGATCAATTAATGAAACGACAGTGCCACTGTTCATGAGTTGGGTTCCCAAAAGGCCCTTCTTGCAAATTTGGTAAAAAAAAAAAAAAAAATGACTCCATTATGAGCGTCCATTGCGCAGTTTCTATGCACGCTTGTAACTTTATCAGTTTTTAATATTTTCACTCCAAATTTCCAACATTGCCATTTTCTCACACTCCCTTATGAACAGCACAGGTGTCATTTTTTTCATAATTCCCAAAATGTGTTTTTGCACCTGTGGTGCCAAATGGCACACTTGCTCTGCGAAATCACATTTTAGGATTGAGTAACGAAATGATACTGCCACTGTTCATGAGGTGGAATTAGGTTTTCCAACCTTAATGCCCACCCTGTAGAGACTGACAGGCATTGGGGGTGTGACTTGGGGCTGTCGTCTGAAATGCTCACACCATTCCACCCTGCAGCCGCTGACAGGCATTGACGTGTGCCTTGGGGTCTTCAGCCATAATATTCACCCCATTCTCCTGTACTGCACCCATCTCAGCTTATTTCCTTATGAAATGGGATGAGCTGAAGACCTCAAGGCACACTGCAACATCTGTAAGTGGCTGCAGGGTGAGGTGAGGTGAGGTGGAATGGCGTGAGTGTTATTGCTGACAATCCAAAGGCACACCCCTAATGCCTGTCAGTCTTTGCCTGGCAGGGGTGGGGGTTGGCATTACTTCAATACTTCACTGCAATTCTTATTATGCATCTCTCTAACTCCTGAACTACCAATGTCAATACCAGCAGGCAAACATTTGGCATAGACAAATGCTTGTTAAATACATGATTTGTATGTACTTTTACTGTTTTAAAGTTCAAGCCACTTTTTCTGGTTTGCAAATAATTGCCTATTTTTTTGAGATAGTGGAATCGTATCCTCATTCACACACTTCAATTTGTGATCCAGATTGCTTAGCAGTGGTTAATACTGCACCAAAAACATCTAATTGGCATATCAGTTGTTCCTAGTTACAGAATTTGCAATACCAGAGAAAGGATGTGTGTCTGGGAAGAGTAAAGCCAATCATGTGAGCCTATAGCTCAGTGGTTAGAGCACTGGGAGAGTATTCTGGGGGCCTGGGTTCAATTCTCAGTAGGTTACATTATTTTTTTCTCATTACAATTTGTGATATAAATTGCTTAGCAGTGGCTAATACTGCACCAAAAACATCTAATTCTCATTTACTGCAACTATGTCTTTTCGTACCCATCATCACCTTTTTGTTTTCCAGTTTCTATCCTTACCTTGCTTATTATCCCTTTTTCTCCTAGATCCTCCCCCTATTTTCTTTCCTCACATGTTGTATATAGGCCTTATTTCCCCATAACTTTGTTTTTTTTTTCCTTCTTTTAGATTATTCCTGAAGAACATCTATGGTCAAAACGTCAATTTTTACTATATCTTCTATTTTCAGTGTGTATTTAATATTACCATTTTGTTTTATTATCCATTGCTGTTGTGAATGATGATTTGGGATCATGTGTCTGATGTTCTCATTTGTATATCATTACAGACATCAGACACTGTGTGGGGGCTATCGCTGTCTGGTAAGGAGACCCATGGGGTGATCAGGAGAACAAGAAAACAGGAGTATGAAGGTGGAAGAAGAGAGGGGCACAGGACAGAAGGTAAAAGTCTGAAGTGGATCTCCACTGTTAGCTCCAGACCTTCCCCCATGTCATTATTATCTGAGGTGGAAGGGCCTAGTGGGATCCTTCTGTGGGAGTTGGTGCGGCATCTTCTGTTGATGATCTGTCAACCACTGATGGGGATAGTGTGTCACCTTGTTGCCTTCTGGATAGAAGTGTTGCAAAGTTTTACGTTGTTGGTGAACCTCTGGCAAGGTTGCAAAATATGCCTTCATGAAAAACATTGTGAATTGCCCACTTCACCACTTTGAAATGAGTTTTCCTGGGAAAGTGGAACTTTTTCCACAAAGTCATGGTGAAGTTGCAAAATCGCTGGTGAATTTGCATGACTTTGCTTGAAGAAGTGCCACTTCACCTGCCAAAAACTTTGAAAAGTTGGCACTTAATGAAATTTGGTAAACTTCACCAATTAATTTGTGTAGCCAGGTTTGCCAACTTCACACAGCTGTACTTGTGGGCATGTGAGGGCCATGGTGGGCTGTGTCCCTGTGTCCATGACAAACATCCCTGTGCCCACTCTACTGACGGCACATTTCAGGGTATTCAAAATCAAGCATGGGCTACCCAATGGGTAACTGGGTCGGGTAGTCCAGGTATCACCTAATATTGGCTGGGTAGGGTAGTTCAGGTAATGTACTACACTACCCAACATAACAGTGCAATTCTTGAGTTGGGTAGTTTAAGACAGGTAATGTGTCACTGACAATAGCTTAGTCAGTGGCCGGTGTTGGTGGACAGCAGAGGGTTGTGCTGGTCACCGGCTTGGGATTGGGATGGGGAGAAAGGTGTGGTGGGCCACTTCATGACCCACCATGCTGTTCCCCCATCCTGACCCCAAGCCAGCAACTGGCACAGCCTTCCGTTCTCCACCACTGTCAGCTGCTGACTGAGCTGTCAATGAGCATGTCTATTGGTGCCCCCCACCGATTGCCAGCCCAATGTAAAATAAAAATCTTCCCCTACTGCCTAGTGGTCCTCCCCTCCCACTGATCACTGGCCTGATGTTACATCATTTCTGTATCTTTTTCTGGTATCTAGCGATCCCTCCCCCCACTTGCACCCATGCCCGATGTTATACGTGTACAGTGGCCCATTCTCCCACCCAATCACCCACCTGACATAATGTCATAGTTTCCCCTGGTGTCCAGTGATCCCCCCATCCAAATCCACTGTATTATATATTCCTTGGTGTCTAGTGGATCCCCTCCCTATCCCCGATCCCCTATAATAAAGGTAGTCCTACTTCATTCCCAGGTGTCTAGTGGACCTCCCACCCCAGCAGGTAGTGCCCCACCATCATGCTCCCCACGATCCCAAGTCAGTGACTGGCACAGCCCTCAGCTCTCCACCAAAGCTGGCCACTGACTGGGCTATCAGTGAGCATGCGTACTTGTACAGTACAAGCACACTTTCATTGGCAGCTTAGTTGGTGGCCAGCTATGATGGAGAGTGGAGGACTGTGCCAGCCGCCGGCTTGGGGTCAGGGTGGGAAGGAGTGGGGTGGGGTCACTACCTGTCAAAGGGGGAGGTGGGGAGTCCGCTAGACACTAGGGAATGGAGGAGGACTACCTGTATTACAGGGGCTCAAGGACAGGAAGGGGGTCTGCTAGATGGTAGGAAATGTGTAATACAGGAAGTCAAGATGGGGGGACCACTGGACATCAGAAGAAACTGTAACGTTATGTTGGGTGGGAGATTGTGTGGGGGGAGGGACCACTGGACACCAGGGAACACTACAGCATCAGGCATGGGTGTGGGTGGGGGGAGGGATCGCTAAACACCAGAGGAAAATAAAGAAATTATTTAACATTGGGCCTGCGATTGGTGGACGGGGGCCTCTACACACTAGGGAAAGATTTTTATTTTACATCAGGCTTGCAATCACCAGGGGGGACAACTAGACACCAGGGAATAATCATAACATTGAGCTGACCAACAGTGGGGGAAGGACCACTTGACAAGTGTGAATGATCATTATTGGGCTGGTGATTGGAGGGGGGGCACTAGACACCAGGGACAGTTAGGGTAGTAGAATCAGGTAGTGACTACCAGAGCTGAACCGATTATCCTTTTTTCTTTAGAATAGTTTTAGGGTAATTTCAGGTAGTTTAGAGGTACCAGCAGGTAATATTTTGGGGTGGGGATTTCACTACCCACCCATGTCTATTCACAATGTTTTAGGGGTTCAGTAGCACCTCTATAGTTAGGTTGAATAGGGTGTTTAATGTTAAACCCCAGTTTTTGCACCTTAATGGAAAACTGTGAAGGCCATTCTGATTTTTAAATCAGGCCAGAGGCAAGATGTTGGCAACTATTGTCCAATATCACTATTGCCCAAAATAACCAAGATTTTTGAAAAGCTGATCTCATGGCAATTTACAGCATGTCTAGAAGAGAGGGACAGGTTGAATATATATCAGTCTGGGTTCAAGTCCCACCACAATACCCAAACAGCCCTGGTAAAGTGGTAAGTGACCTCCATAAGAGCCTGGACGGGGAATGACAACTGATACTATTTTTATAGATCTTTCAAAAGCTTTCGATATGTAAAGTCACCACATTCTCCTGTCCATGCTCACTGGTCTTGGCCTATCTAATCCTGTTCTGGAATGGTTTAAGTCATACCTACAGGATAGAAGACAAATAGTGGAGTTAGGATCATACAGCTCCCTGGCAGCTAACATGAAATTAGGAGTGCCTCAAGGTTCTATCTTGGGGTCCCTACTTTTTAACATTTATTGTGATGATTTAAGTTTTTCTGACATTGACATTAAATATCATTTATACACTGATGATACAGTGATTTATGTAGAGGGGAGCTCTGTTGAGCACATACAAAGCAAACTCCAGTCTGCCTTTGATTATGTCCAGATTTTTTTTGAGGTCCATTTTATGAAGTGTAATGCTGGGAAAACTCAAACTATGCTGTTTAACAGGGTTTATGGAGTGGATAGTAATCAAGCGTTGTATATAAAGACAGCTAATGGGAAAGCAATTAAACAAGTCTCAATTTATAAATATCTAGGAATGTGGCTTCATAGCTCATTAAAATGGGATGAACATATTAATATGATCTTATATAAAACTAATAAAAAATTAGAAGCTCTTTATCGGGTAAAAAATCCCATGTCTCAGGAAGTAAAATTAAGAATGATAAATACCACTGTTATTCTGGTTTTAGATTATGGGGGCATACTTTCTCCGGGTCACCCAAAACATGGCTTGACAAATTGGACATACTGTACAACAGACTAGCTTGATATGTGTTGGATGCCTCCTCTAGGACACATTACTGTCACCCTTATCGTGCATTAAACTGGTCCAGACTCCAGCTCAGGAGAGAACTGCATGTTTTTTTATTTATGCTTAAAGTTTCTAAAGGTAATGTATCTAAATATATTCAAGACCTGTTTAAGATCAGACCAGTTAAACAATGCCTGAGATCAGTGGAGGGTATAGAATTTTATGTTAATAAATGTCGGTTGGAAATTGGGAGGTCCTCAATTTTGTAAAGAGGTGCCATATTATGGAATTTAATTCTGATACGTTTATGTGGCGTTAACAATAGGACAAAAAGAGGCCACTTGAAACAATGGTACAGGGACTTCGCTACCAGCCCCCTACCATTTTGTATCACTAGAGTTACTTGACTGTTTCAATCTGAGATAAACTGTCTCTAGAATTTATAAATGTCAATAATTCTGTATCTAGCATGTTGATTAGTATTTCCATATATAGGTCTATCAAGCTGTGTTTTATGTGAATGCATTGAATCTTCTATTGGATGGTCAGAGATTAAATGAATGGAAATTGAATGTATGTTTATGGGACCGCCTCTAAAATAAACATTGCTCAGTGGAGTAACTTTCCTTTCATGGTTTTGAATAAAATATACTATTACAACTACTAATAATAATCAAGGGCGTAGACAGGCATACTCACTGTACACATTTGTGTACAGTTTTGTTGAGTGACTGTCACAAACCATAAGCCACTATGTTAATATTATCATTCTAAACTGTAGTATTTGGGTTAGTGTAGGCCACTGAGGAGTGTCTGATACATGTATAACCTCTTTAGAGAGTACAGTAATCATCTGACAACAATCTGACTTGTTAGGAAGGGGGTGCCATTGGGAAAGGATGTGTACATTTTTTAATGGGGGGTGTAACTGTTGGAGATTGTGTACAAAACAGAAATTTCTGGCTACACCCCTGCAAATAATAATAATAACTTTGGCAGTGTTTGACAGAATAGCTCAGAATTTGGCATGCACAGTCTGGCTGGCAGATTCTCAAGACTTGAAAAGCTTTGTGATAGCATCTTGTGCCATTTTTAAGATACAGAATGCCACAAAATAAAAAAGTGGATTCTGGTTTTCCTATTCTTAGCAATTTTTTTTTCACTGTCATGGAGATTGTCGCCAAACCTTCAGGGTAGAAGAAGTCTGTACCAAGCAATGTCTTTTGAAGGTTTTGAAAAACAAAGTATACAGTTCCAGAGTTATAAGGATTTAAAGTTAAATGTCTGGATAACCCTCTAACACAAACTATAAAAAATATAGATTGTGAGTACTTACTTTCAGATTTATTTGTCATGAGAAATTATTTACTTGTTGTTAAAAAAAAATGCTGATCGTGATGGGCACTATCTTGGTTTTTTCTTTATACTAAAAAACATTGAAAATACATACAAATATTGTATATTAAAAAAAAACACCTGAACCTAAGTAAATGGTACCTGTTTAGCTAGATTCTGTGTTTGTTTTTTGAAAATTGCCCTGGAACTAATGTTTCTGGGCACCTAAAAATCCAGGGTGTCCAGCTTTGTGAGAGGAACCCCTTCATCTGTGTTCCCAGTATGAGAACACTGGAACTTTCTTGAATTGTGAAGTTGAAACTGAAGTTTTGCTGCCGACTTCAGCTAGAGGTGTGACCTGGCAATCCACTGCTCCCTTTGTCTCTGTCTGTCTGTCTATCTATCTATATGTCTATCTATTTATCTATCTAGGAAATGCAGAGAGGGAACTGCAGAGCTAAAGATGTGGATATAAGGAGGATGAGAGAGGTGAGCGGAAGTGCAGTAGGAGGAGGAAGGGATCAGGGAAGGAGGAAGGAGGCAATGGGCACCATTGCAGGGGTATCAAGCAATAGGTTTGCAGTATTGGCAGAGGAAGGGGAAGGGGACTTATTGGAGCTGTGCAAGGGGGGGAGGGGTTAGGAAGGTCCAAGAGGCAGGAATTACAATGGGAAACAGAGGTGGGAGAGGAAGGGTTGCATAGAGGAGGAAGGAAAGGTGGTAACAGGATGGGAGGCAGCGAGGAGGAATGATGCAAGGAGCACAAAAGGTGCAGATGAGGGATGTAAGGAGGGAGGCAGTGGGGTTCCTGGGGGAGTGGACAGGGATCACAGTGGAAGGGGGGTCAGGATCACAATGATGGGGGGGTGTTGGTGCTGGGGAACTCCATACTGAAGGGGATCAGATGGGTAAGATGGGGGGAAAGGCACAGTTGTATCTTGGTCGAGGCAATTCTGGGGTTGACCGCAGGCAGGGCAGGCACTTCCCAAGTGAAAAAGCAGAGGAAGGATGAAACCACATGTGGTGATGCATGTGGGTACAAATGACTTGGCCGGGGAAACAGTGGAGGTGGTAAAGGAGAGGTTTGAGGAACTGGGTAGGCAGTGTGAGGAGGTGGGGGTGTCAGTGGCATTCTCTCAGGTGCTACCAGTACCATGTGCAAGTACAGGGACAAAAAAAAGGACACAGAAGTTCAATGGGTGGTTGAGGGATTGGTGCCAAACCATGGAATATGGACTGGTGTCAGACTGGGGCAGGACCTAGGGCAACAGCAACCTATACACAGGGAACAGGTTACATTTGAGCAAGGAGAGGAAGAGCGTACTCAAACAGGGAATGGAGGGATATATTTCAACAAGGATGGATTTAAACTGGGAAAGGAGGGTGGCAAGGGGACCATATCAGAAACAATGTATGGAAAGGGTAGCATAGAGTGCTTACCCCACTAGTTAGAGGTGAAGGCAGTGAGGAGGGGGCTCAGAGAGGGCCAAAGGGGGGGAAGAGGAATGGTAAGGTTGGGGAGGCAACAGGCTGGAAGGTGGTCTCACTGAATGCAAGAAGCCTAAGGTACAGAACTGCTGAGTTACAGGCTCTCTTGACAGGCTCTCTTGGTGGTGGAATTGGTGGACATAGTGGCCATCACGGAAACATGGGCCACC
This sequence comes from Neoceratodus forsteri, assembly GCA_016271365.2. NCBI lineage: Eukaryota > Metazoa > Chordata > Ceratodontiformes > Ceratodontidae > Neoceratodus > Neoceratodus forsteri. Next base: position 785,413,639 of record CM028137.1, read on the forward strand.
CAGTACCAGGATTAGGATATGATGATCCCATGGTACAGGCTATTGAGAAAGGATATGGCCAAGGGGAATGGGGGGTGGTGATCTATGTGAGAGAGGGGATTAAGTGCATAAGGGAGGAAGGGGAGGAGGGGAGGACAGAGGCTCTGTGGATGCAGTTCCAGGATGCGAGGAATAGGACACTGAGGATGGGGACAGTGTACAGACCACCATCTCAGGGTTGTGACCTGGACCGGGAACTGGCAGATCAAATGCAAAGGGTAAGCAGGAAGGAAAGCACAGTGGTGGTGGGGGATTTCAACCTACTGAGGGTGGATTGGAGCACATCTGCCACCATGAGTGCAAGAGAGGGGGTCCTGTTGGAAGCTTTTCAGGGCAGCTTCTTGACACAGCTGGTACAGGGGCTGACATGGCTGGAAAGGACTTTGGACCTTGTACTGCATAATGGGGAAGCTGTAAGGAACCTAGAAGTGAGGGAACCACTTGCTGGGAATGACCACTACTCTGTGTAGTTCATGCTAAACATGGGAAGGGGCACAGTGGGCACCAGTACAAGGGTGGTTGACTTTAAGGGGTGGACTTCAGGATGATGGGGGAAATTTTGAGCAAGCACTGGCAGACATCCATCAACACATGGATGCAGATCAGAAATGGAATATAATAAGGGAAGGGCTGGCGGAGGCAACAGAGACCTGTACTAGGGGGAAAAAAAAACAAGAAGGGCAGGGCAAAGAAACCCAGTTGGCTGTCACCGCAGGTCAGGGAAGGTGTGAGAGCCAAGAGGGTGGCACTTCAGAATATAGGAGAACAGGAAGGGGAAATGATAAAGATGTATACAGGCAAAAGTCTAGGGAGGTCACCAGACTGGTAGGGGGGCCAAAGCATCTAGAGAGCTAAGACTGGTGCAGGGGATCAAAAGAGGAGAAAAAGACTTCTTCTGTTACATAGGTGAGAAAAGGAGATTCAAAGACCAGCTTGTGAGAATCAAGAAGGATGGGTGTGGGTGGGTGGAGAAGACAACAGAGCAGGCAGAGGCATTGAACAAGTACTTCTGCTCTGTGTTCATGCAGGAGAAGGGGGGGAATACCTCAGGCAAGTGGGGGGTGGGTAAGGGGGGGAGAGGATGATAGATGTGGGGATTACAGAGGGCAGGGTGCTAGAGGGGTTGAGGACATTAAGAGTGGACAAAGCACCTGGGCTGGATGGCATTCACCCTAGAGTACTGAGGGAGCTGGTAGAGGTCCTTGCAGGGCCACTGGCAGACCTGTTCAATACCTACCTGGACACAGGATGTGTACCACAGGACTGGAGAATGGCTCACTTAGTGCCCATCCATAAAAGTGGGCCAAAGCATGAACCAGGGAACTACAGGCCAGTGAGCCTCACCTTGATCATGGGCAAACTCATGGAGACCATCCTAAAGGAGAGGCTTGTGAGCTTCTTGGAGGCAAAGGGTATGCAGGACGACCAGCAACATGGGTTTGTCATGAGCAGATCATGCCAGACAAACCTGGTAGAGTTCTATGACTGAGTGGTGTGGGAACTGGACAAGGGCCAGGTTGTGGACATCCTGTACTTGGACTTCAGTAAGGCCTTTGATTCAGTGCTGCATGGGAGATTGGGGGAAAAGCTAGGGTATGTGGGGGTGGGACCAAAAATGGTGACCTGGATCAGGAACTGGCTGAGGAGGAGACAGCAAAGGGTGGTGGTAGGGGGGAACTCTCATCAACGAGAGTGGTGATGATCGGAGTACCACAGGGATCCATGCTGGGATTAGTACTGTTCGGGATTTTCATTGCAGATATCTTGAATGGGATCTGGAGCAAAATCAGTCTGTGCACAGACAATACCAAGATGGGAGCTGTGGTAGATGACATGGGGGGGAAGGGGTTGCAGAAGGACCTGAATAAGTTGCAGAAGAGGGCAGATAAATGGCAGCTGAGGTTCAGTTTATGTTTTCCAGGAAGTCTGTTGCCCCTTACCCCTGACCTCCAGAATTCCTTTATGTCTATCCCATGCATTCTTAAAACCCGTGATTATTTCAGCTCCCACCACTTCCTCTGGCAGGGTGTTCCACTTGTCCACCACCCGTTCTGTGAAGAAATTCTTCCTCACGTTTCCTCTGAATCGTCCTCCCTCCAACTTCATCCCATGCCTTCTAGTCCTGGAACATCTTTTTCGCTTAAAAATAGTGCATTCCTGCACCAAGAAGTGCAAGGATCTGCACTTCGAAGTCTGGAATCAGGGGAGGGATCATCACTTAAATGGGGTTCAGTTGGGTTGCTCCACAGAAGAGAAGGATCTAGGGGGGACCATAAGAGGGTACATGAACAACTCTGTTCAATGCAGAAGGGTGGTGGCAAAAGCCAACAAAATGTTGGGATGTATAGCTAGAGGGATCTCCTTCAGAAGTAGGGAGATTATTCTGCCCCTGTATAGGTCACTGGTCAGGCCCCACCTGGAGTACTGCGTGCAATACTGACACCTGTTCCTGAAAAAAGACATCAGATTCTTGGAGGGGGTACAGCATAGAGTTACAAAACGATCCAGGGATTGTAGAGCAAGCCATACGAGGAAAGGCTGGGCGAGTTGAATATGTACTCTCTGGAAGAGATGAGGGATAGGGGAGATATGATTGAGACCTTTAAGTACCTGAAAGGAATAAACAAGACTAATACAGAGAGGATTTTCCAGAGGAGAAAGGGGAGGGACAAGAGAGGACACCAACTGAAATTGAAGGGGGGTAGATTCAGGAGAGAGATGAGGAGACATTTTTTCATGGAAAGAGTGGTGGACAAGTGGAACTCTTTGCTGGGTGAGGTAGTGGCCTGCAAGATGGTAGACAGCTTCAAGAGGCATTGGGATAGGGGAAGGAGAAGGGGTAATAGGATGGGGAAGGGAGGGGCAGAAGCATTATAAGGTGCAAGCTGCACACTCAAGCAGACTCGATATAACATGATGCCTGTTTTTACTGGCATTTTCATATGTTCTTATCTATCTATCTATCTATCTATCTATCTATCTATCTATCTATCTATCTATCTATCTATCTGTCTATCCATCCATCTATCTATCTATCTATCTATCTATCTATCTATCTATCTATCTATCTCTCTGTCTCTCGCTGTCTAGCTATGTATCTATTAATCTATCTAGTATTTTTCATAAAATGTTTATTTCCAAAAGTGGACTGGGGTGCCCACCTCTGGTACAGCTTGTCAACCCCCAATCCTTCCAGGTCACAACCACATGAAGAGGTGGTGACACCAGGATGCCCAACCCTGGTGCCTCTGTGAAGTTTCGCCAATGCTGTGGTGCCCAATCCTCAGTGTTGAATCCAATAGTCATTTTGGAAAACCTTTAAAAAACTACAAATATCCTTTGATGCCTTTATTTATTTTTAATTTTTTGTAAAACCTGAAAAAATTCCCTCCATGCCTTTATTTTTCTTTCACCCTGAAAAAAAAGAAAAAATGATCCCTTGCTGATCTGATCCTCAGACCCCACCCATCCCAGCTCAACCCCCAACTCAACACCCAACACTCAACACCTCCCACAGACACACCATCACCCACCTGAACATATCCTATGTTGTAGATTCACTCCCTGATCAAATACACATCTTGCTGCTGTAAACAGTGACTACAATATCAGAAAATAAGGTAAGTCTTGCTTAAATGTATTTCAATGGAGTTTGAACTTTTATACATAACTTTATCATTTTTCAGTATTTTACACCAATTTTTCAAATGCCCTTTTTGAGATTCCACTTCATGAACCAGAGTGGTGGAATAAGTCAAATCTAGCCCAAAAGTGATTTTGTGGTTGCTACGCCAAATCACCTTTTGGGCAGGATTTGAAGATTTTCACCTACTGGGTTTATGAGGTGGGGTCATAAGGAGGTTATGTTGAAAATGTGTAAGCAACCTCTCCAGCCTGTGTCTATGGGCCTGATGTTAACTAGGGAATGGAGGGGGGCACAAGCACAGATGACCATCCAGTAAGCAAATAAAAGATAGCACGTACCTTATAGAGCAGACAACAAGGGTTCTAAGCTGATGTCTTGATAGCAGCAGGCAGCTAACCACAACTCCAAGGGGCAGACTCGAACCTGAAGACTCAGCTGGGGAGCAAAGCTTATGTGTTCAAGCAGCATACTTCATCAGGCAGGAGGCACACTCAGTTAAAATAAACAAATTTTTTTTTAAAGCAAAAAAATAGCTCCAAGGAGCTTGGGGCATGACCAGAGACAGGCACATAAAACAGTGGCCGAAGCTACAGCACTTTACTTGGGGGCTGAACTGGCCCAATGGCTGGACTTCAAACTGGAGTCAGGGGGCTCACAGATATGAGCAGCAGCAAACGCCAACTAGGCCGCACCCCAATTATTCATCCACTGTGGCCTATCCTCTTGGCAGATTACATTCCAGCACAGCTCCAGACTATCTCAACAATTCACCTCTGCTGACCCATGTACGGCTGCGGCTCCCATTTTCTTTCCCACCAGCTCTCTCATTCTGCAACACAGGGCAACAGACCTGGACCCCCAGCATCCCAGAGCAGGCTCTACATGTGTAAATGCCAGGGGAAACTGCCAGGCCTTACTGTCTCTCTCTCTCTCTCTCTCTCCCCCTGCTGGCTGTCTAATCCAGAGATGATGTGCCACATGGGTAAAAGGGGTTAGAGGGCCACCATCACCTCTTAACCCCACACCACAGTGTTGCCACCATCCATACTGTCCCCATGGTCTCCCTTCAGGTCTCACAACCACAGAAACCAGGCACCACACCTGCCCCAGTGCCACAGATCATGAGGCAGGCCCCCTTTACCTCCATCTCTCCAGGCTGTGGCTCCCACAAATGGTAGACCCAGTTCCTGAACTGGACACTCACCCTGCACACCACCCAGAGTCCTAAGTAGAACCACCATTGTCGAGTTGCCTAGGCCTGATATCCCGGTCCAGGTGGCAAACCTCCAGCCCACTGTTATGTGTCTCTCTTGTCAGCCTCTCTGACCACCGAGAACCCCAGACTAAGATACCCAGGGCCAGACAAGAACCCAACTCAAGGACAGGTACAACACCTCCCCAGCCAAAATAAGGGAGGAGAGGGTCACTATAGTAAGCCCTCTCTAAAGGGGGGGGCTTACAAATGTAGGGTAGAAATATTAAATAACAACAAAGTTGTGAACATACATTGACATTTTTCCATGCTTGCTCATAACTTTGTTAATTTTCAATATTTTGACTTCAAATATTCAGCATATCCATTTTTTCACACTACCTCATGAATGTGAAAGCTGCTGTTTTTCAAATTCTGGCCAAAATGAGTTTTTGCTCCTGTGGTGTGAAATGACATTTTGGCGGGGATATGAAAAATGTTCACCAATTGGCCCTATGAGGTAGGGTCATAAGAAGGGTATTTTGAAAATTTGGTATACAAATATGGTTAAATGACCAAGATATAAGTGAATGTTGAAATAATTTGACATTCACTCATACCTGCAGTAATTTTCAATATTTTATCTACGAACTTTCAACGTAGCCATTTTTTCACACCACCTCAGAAATGTGACGTGTTATTTTCCCAGTTCTGGATAAGACTTTTTTGAACTTATGGTGTGAAATGTTTCAACCAATTTTTTTATAAATACCATATGTCTTGTTTATAAGGGGGAGTCATAAAATGACTATCTAGAAAATCTGGAGTCAAAATTAGAAAAAAAAAATGTGAAGAAATATTGTGTGTAGGACCAGCCTTTACCTCAGTAGGTACAGTACGGTAGTGCTCTGTAATTTCATGCCAGTGAGCTGAGTTCAGGTAGTGAGCTTAGTGAGCCAGCTGGAAGGGCTGAGGCTGGGGGGACAACACTGTAATGCAACAATGCCCTCCAGCATGGGAAGAGAAGGTACGGGGTTGCCCATATGGGGCAAAGTACCATATAATGATGAGAACTCATCTGTTGGCATATGGCCCTGCACCTCTGCACTTGTGGCTGCATGAAGGCCCTTTACTTTGCCTTACAGAGGGACTGTTTGTGTCTGTATCTGTGGCCACATGGAAGAACAGGGCTAGAGGGCCCTGCACCTATGCATACCGCCAGACAGCCCCACGAATTCTTGTCATCTGTCACTGCATAAACATGCAGGGTGAGCAGGGCTTTGAACTCATCTAAGTGGAAGAAGTCCTTCCTTGTACAGGGCCCAGAAGGCCTTGCACATCTGAATCTGTTAACACAGGTCCTGAAGGTCCTGATCATTCAGATTTTTTCTTTCTCACTACAATTTGTGATCTAAGTTGCATGATAGCACTATGGTTCCCAACTCTTAGGTGTGATGGCAGCAGCAGCAGCACTATGGCCTCCCATCCCTTAGGTGTGATGGTAGCAGCAGCACTATGGCCTCCCATCCCTCAGGTGTGATGGTAGCAGCAGCACTTTTGCCCCAAACCCTCAGGTGTGACAGCAGCAGCAACACTGTTGCCCTGTCCTTTGGGGTGATGGTAGCAGCAGCACTATGGACCCCAGCATTCAGGCATGACAGCAGTACTATGGGGCTCATCCCTCAGGGGTGATGGCAGCACTATGTCTCCTATCCCACAATCATGATGTCAGCATCTCTGTGGGCCACATCCCTCTGGTGTGATGGCAGCAGCAGCACTATAGTCCCATCCCACAGGGGTGACAGCAGCAGCACCATTATAGCTCCCATCCCTCAGGTGTCATGGCAGCAGCAGCATTATGGCCTCATCCCTCATGGGTAGAGATGCAGCTAAGTAAAATTCTGCCTGTGAAGTGGACATGAAGTGGCCACTTCATGTTAGTATTCCACTATGCGAAGTGCCCATTTTAAACCCTCACTCACTACTTCACATTGTAATTATGACTTTGCGTTGTGCACTCCACCTTATTCTGCTTTAAGGCAGAGTGAGAATTCACAGGCAGCCCATACACATCACATGGCTTACTCAGTGTAGGTCACATGCTTCAGGCAGGCAGGCAAGAGGTTACATGCAAAAACACTCTCCAACATAGGCTGACTTACATGTTTTGCATGGGGTGTGACAAATGGCTCAGCTCTGCGAATTGCCAGGGGTGGGTGTGGCCATGTGAGGAAGAGGGGTGCACAGGTGACAAGTCCACAAATTAAGTAATTTTCCCCATTTTACATACAGGAGTTGATGTACCACTTGCACTGGACATACTGCATTGACCACCACCACCAGCACTGCTACTCTGACCACCACTTGGCAAGATTTCTAAATCATAATCCTCCCCCCTCATCATGCCTGTAATAATCCTCTGGTGTTATTTCATCACTATGCAGACATTCCTACTTGGTCTTACACTCATGGAAGGGGATAACATGCTCAGTAAGATTGATGACAAGGGTGAACACCCCACTATGGCACTAGCTGCCATCTGGTGCCGGGTCCACAGTGCCATGTGCCTGTTCTTAAGATGTGTATGCTGGCCCCCCATGCCCAGATGACTCCCCTTTTTACCTTGACTCAGACGTGCATGGTAAAGCCTGCAGATTGCACCTGGCTCATCATTTGCATCTTGGACAAAAAAAATCCCAAACAAGGGATCATGATCCCCTACTTTTAACATGTCCCTGATGCTGCTTATTGGACTCTGTTTTTTTAACCCCTGAAATGGGGGGTGCACTACATGATTTTTCAGGCTGGACACACTTGGACTCCAACTGACCACCACGACTACCTATGATTATTACTGGGTCATCATCATTATCATCAACAGGAACTGCTAAATCAAAACTTTTTTGAGGAGGGGAGTTTTAATGCCAACAGACCCAGACACAGCCAACTTGACTTTCTTTTTTTCTAGGTCCCAACAGGGGTCACTGACATCATCATCATATTCATCAGCATCATTCGCATCCACATTTTCAGCTTGGATGCTGTCATGTGGAGAACATGTTCCAACCACAGCATCATCATCATCACCTGATATTTGTGCGCCACACTTAGAATCATTGTATGGCAAAGGCATAATCTCAACAACACTGGAAGAAATGTGACATTATGAGTTACCGTCATCAGGATCAGAATCATGTTCAGCTACCATGGGGATGTTAATGGGGAGTATGACATCATTTACACTGTCAGTCACAGCTTTAGACTCAACTCTATTTTTTGAAATGGTTAACTGGTCAGAAGTGGAAATTGAGGTAGCAATACTCATGCCAGCAGAAACTGCACTAACACCACCAGCTGGGACATCATCTCCTCCAACAATGAGTGAAGCTACAGATTGCTCTGTAAAAAACATTGATGGAGAAATCCCTTTACTAACATCAGCTATGCACTTCTGCGTACTACCATGCCCACAGACAATCTTGCCACTGGCAGTAGTGTCATGGCCAGAAACAGCTTGGCTTCGCATCTCTTTGCAGACATTTTGGGGGATCATCAAGAAAATTATAAACAAATTTTGATTTCTGAACTTTCAGTTTGGGCCAGTGGATGTGAAGCCAAAAAAAACAACAACTGTGGCTTGCAGATGGAGATTGGGCACTAAACAGATGCAAAAGCACAGACAGATTAAGATTGCACTATGCAATCAAGAGGAGATGCAGATGCAAAGTCACAACAACACCTTTACCAGTGCTCACAAGTCACAATCCAATCTGGAAAAGAATACCTTTTGCCGGTGTGGGGGGGGGGGGCAGTGCACTGCAGTAACAGTCCAAAACCAAGATACCACAAAGAAGTACAAAATGACATAGGTGCGGTGGATAGCAGGTTCACACTGCTGCAATTACTCTGTGGCACAATAAAAGATGCCTGATTTGATGGCATGGGTCTCACACACACACACACACACTACAAGTAATGTGTAGCAAATTGAAAACTTCAGTAATATAACCAAATCTTTAAACCAAAAACTGAAATTATGCACTGCTGCACCACATCAATCAACAAAAAAATGTCAAGAATTACTGAAAATATTACTGTGCGTACATTAACAAAGTTATACAAGAAAAATATAACCAAAACAGAAAGACTGCCTTTTTCTCCCAGTTAATCTACCTCCACCACAGATACACCCCTCCCCCAAAGCACACTTCAAGAGTCTGTCAGTACACAGACTGAATGTTCTAAATTAACATTCAAAATCCACACACAAACAATAAACACTCAATGATATGAGCACAGGAGGGTGTCCTACAATCGATGTACTAAATTTTGAGCAAAACAAAAATGGCTCAAAAAAGGCTTTTTAAACAGCTTTTACAGGGTTTGAATGGCAGAGCTCTGAAAGCAAACTGTCTCCAGCTACCATTACACACACACTACACAGAACTGAGGCAGTGCAGAACAATCTAGAGCCCATGTAACCTTCAATTCCATGAATCACACCAAAATTTGCCTTGGAGCTCAATAACAAGGCGAAGTGATGCGAAGCACGTTGATTTATATATACTTCACATTCAAATAGGTGCAGAAGTGGTTGGGGGAAGGCGGAGTAATGCGAAGTCATTGTTATTAATGGACTTCATGTTCCTCATTATGACACAAAGTACTCCACTTCGTGTTGTGGATTACTTCACAGATTCCGCATTTCTCCACGAATTGCTTCACAGAGCGAATTTTGGCCACTTCGCCCACCTCTACTCAGGGGTGACAGCAGCAGCACCACTATGGCCACCATCCTTCAGGTGTGACAGCAGCAGCATGAAGGGGCAGTAGCATGCGGTAGCCACCTTGGTCACAGCGGAGTGGGCCGTGTTCTGCCGTGACCTCTGACACTTATTTCTTTATATATTTTTTGTTATGTTATTGAAATTTCCCCCACCTGACCATCCATCTCAGAAGCCCCCCCCCCAGAGACATAGAAATGACGCTAGGGGTGCCCAATCCTGCAGTGTCATGATTGGCCCCTCATTGGTCTTTTTTTCTGTCACTGGTGGTGCCCAATACCCCAGTGTCATGATCGGGGATCATCAGTCTTTTTTTTTCACCTGTTAAAAAAAAACAGCTCATCAATGTCTTCCCTTTCATAACTGTAACACTGGGGGTGCCAAATCCCCCAGTGTTGCCATTGGGGATCGTCTGTCTCTTTTTTTCCACCTGTAAAAAAAATGTCCATCAATGTCTTTTGTGGCCGTTTCTTACCCCCACCCAACCCTTCCACTGAGCATCCATCATCCCGCACTCCCCCAAGCCCTTACTTACCAATCTGGGGTCCAATGTCATAATTCTTTCTGGACCATAGGCATGTTTTCACTCTTCAAAGCCAGACCGTGAACTGAAGACACAGGTATGCGGTTCAATGTATTTCAATGGGGTTTTGAACTTAGTACCATAACTTTGGCATTTTTACATATTTTTGGCCCAAATTTTCAACATGCCTTCTTTGGGACTCCACTTCATGTAGAATGTCACTGTCATTAGGCAGATCTGTCCTGAAAGGCAATTTTGTGGACCCTGGGTGAAATCACCTTTCCAGCAGGAGTTGAAAATTGTCTTTGCCCTTGTTCATGAGGTGGGTCATAAGAAGGCTATGTTGAAAATTTGGTGTAAAAATATTGAAAAACAACAAAGTTATGAGCCTGTTATTTTTTGTGAACCCAGGATCATAACATTGATAACATTGATACTTTTCAATATTTTTACCCAAAATTTGCAACATAGCCATATCTTTACAGCGCCTCGTGACTGTGATAGCTATCATATTTCAAATGGGAGGCAATATAGCGCAGCGGTTTAAGGCTCTGAGCTGCAAATCTGGTGACATCCAGCAGGCTTGATCTGGGTTTGAATCCCACAGTTTCTACTTACATACTGTGTGACCCTAAACAAGTCACTTAACTTCCCTGTGTTTCCAGGTCGCATCTGTAAAAAAGCTTTTAGCTTAGTGTGCTACTCCTGGTTAAACAACTAAAAAAAAAATCCTATCCAAAATGTGTATTTTTTTTACATCATGAAAGGTGATTTTGCAGTCCCTGTGTGAAATCATCTTTTGGATACCAGTTGAACATTTTCTCTGCCCTTGTTCATGAGGTGGGCTCATAAGAAGGCTATGTTGAAAATTTGGTGTAAAAATATTGAAAAACAACAAAGTTATGAGCTTACATTAATTTTTGTGAACCCAGGCTCATAACATTTATACTTTTCAATATTTTTACCCAACATTTACAACGTAGCCATATATTTACAGCACCTCATGTCTGTGATAGCTATCATATTTCAAATCCTGTCCAAAATGTGTTTTTTTTTACATCCTGAAAGGTGATTTTGCAGTCCCTGTGTGAAATCACCTTTTGGACACTAGTTGAACATTTTCTCTGCCCGTGTTCATGAGGTGGGCTCATAAGAAGGCTTTGTTGAAAATGTGGTGCAAAAATATTAAAGGAAAACTACACCCTCACATCATTTACATTTTATTTGTTTCCATGCTAACAGACAACTCCTTTCCTGTAGCTGTTAGGGCTATATGTGTTACCTTTAGTTTGTTTTCACTGCTGATGGTAGCCCCTGTGACTGCCCTGGGTGTCTCCATTTCATGGTTGTTGAAATTTCATTGTTCATGAGAACTGCATTAGCATATGAAAACATGATATCAGATCAACCATTTAAATAATGTATCTCTATGCTGAAAGAACAAATACCCCACAAAAATTCTCTGGAAACACATAAACTGAATGGAGTTTAAAGGGAAAACCACTGCATTACAACTCAGAAACTGTAGTTTGCAAAACTCACTGAAGGTAAATGTGGTATGTCATACCTTCTTGCAGCTTGTTTCTTTGAAGACTAATTAAGCAGACAGGCATACTGAGGAGTTTAAAGGTTGATTAAGCATCATGTTCTCATATGCTAATGCAGCTGTCAGGGACAATGAGATTTCAACAACCACCAAATGGAGCCTCCCAGGACAGTTACAGGGCCCAGTATGAATTGTGGAAACAGACTACAGCAGTTGTATACATTTCTAACAGCTACATGAAAAGAGTTGTCTGTTGACATGGAAACAAATAAAATTTAGAAGATATGAGGGTGTAGTTTTCCTTTAAAAAACAACAAAGTTATTAGCCCACATAGAATTGTGTAAATGCAGACTCATAACTTTGGTAGATTTCAATATTTTACTCAAAGTTTACAACATAGCCATATCTTTATGGCACCTTATGAAAGTGACAGTTGTAATTTTTCAAATCCTTGCCAATATTTTTGTTTACATCCCCAAAGGTGATTTTGCAGTTCCTGCACAAAACCACCCTTCAGCCAGGAGTTGAACATTTTTTCTGCACTTGTTAATGAGGTGGGATCATAAGAAGGCTATGTTGGAAATTTGGTGTAAAAACATTACAAAACAAAAAAGTTATGAATCTGTGTTGATTTTTGTGAACGCAGGCTTGTAAGTTAGATAATAGTCAATATTTTTACCCCAGATTTTCCACATAACTATTTCTTTCCAGCACCTCATGAATGTTGACAGCTGTAATTTTTCAACTCTTGCACAAAATGTGTTTTTGCATCCCAAAAATTGATTTTGCAGTCCTTGCGCAAAAGCAAACAAAAAACCTTTAAGCCAGGAGTTGAACATTGTGTCTGTGCATCTTCAAGAGGCAGGGTCATAACAAGTCTATGTTGAAAATCTGGTGTAAAAATATTACAGACCAACACATTTATGAACCTATGTTACATTCTGCAAATGTACGCTTGTAACTTCAGTAATTTACAATATTTGTACCCCAAATTACTCAGCTGCAGCCTATCAACGCTAGCTAGATTGTGTTTATTACTGGTAAGGGAATTTGCAAGGAAAAATCAGAATGACATTAATGCCATGCCAGTTTCTCCCTCTGAAGCATCAATGCTTAACTACTGATACAATGAAAAAATTATAAGTAGAATATAGATTCTTTAACTGTAGAAGGCAGACAACAGGACTTACTTAAGCTGAAAGAGGCCTGGCAAAAAGATCTACAAACCCAGTTAGTTGATAAGATCTGAGCCTTCATTTTATCATCTACAGTACTATGGACATGGCTAATGACAATGGGGCCTATGCAATGAATGTGTGGAGTGGCTACATGCTGTGGATCCGCAGCATGTAGCCATTCCCCACCCACTGTGCCCCCTGTGTGGGATGCATGACATGGGGTGCACAACCCCTATGCACCCAATCCCCCATCCACATGGACAGCAATGCACTGGGAGGTGGGGGCGTGCCAACACTATGCACCATGCATCAAGGCATGTAGTGCCATACACTGGGGGGCATAGGAGGGCACCTGCTACACTGTGGGAAACCCTGCTATAAGTGCCAATGTGCCAGCCCTGAGTGCATTGCCACCCTAACCCTGTACAGTACTGTATCCCCCCACCCTGGGACAAGGTGGCCCCGAACCCTGTGTGCACAAGGCACAACCCCTACTCCACTGATGATGTGCAGCCCAGGTCTTGATGTACCACAAGCCCCCCCACAACACACACAGGTGCCCCAGTGCCTGTCACACTGCTGGACACCCCCCCACACACCTGCCAGCCTCAACCCTGTGTGGGCATCCCCCCCAAAGAAATAACACTGTTGCCCCATCCCATACCATAGCGGGGCTGACAGTATGCAGAGGTGAGCCTGTACAGTTGTCCCCCCAGAATGCAGCATCTCTATGCCCAGCCCCATGTCCCTGACCTGGTACCCCACCACACACTGGTGGCCCACGGTCCCCCAACCCCACGGCACCAACATCACCAACCACACATGCACCTGGCTGTTGGTGCCATGGCTGTGGATGGCCAGTGGCATATCCCTCCTCACACCTCTATGGCTGCTGGCCATCCAAGTGATGCTGGGAAAGCACAGCCTCTTTATAGAGGCACACCACCAGCATCGCTTGGATGGCCAGTGGCCGTGGAGGTGTGAGGAGAGATGTACCGCTGGCTGTACACAGCCATGGTACTGACAGCCAGGTATGGGGGTTGGGGGTGGTGTTGTCGGTGCCATGGGGGGGTGGGCTCCATCAACCTATGTGCCAGCAAGGGTGTGTGGATCAGAGGTGGCAGGACACTGGCATCAGGTCAGAAGATGGGCAAGGGTGTGCAGTAGGTGGAGTTGGCCACTGCCTTTAACGGGGCATTTGTGGTGGTGAGGGGGTTGCCTACTGGAGCAGGGTGGGGGCACCACTGTCATGCCTACCTGGGCAAAGCCCTTGCTGTGTGGGGGGGTTGTCCTCTGTGATGTCAGACTAATGGGGGCTGCCTGCAGTGGTTTTGGTGGGCCATGGCCCATGGGGCTACATTCCACTGGAGAGGGGAAACCACCTCAGGGTCAAGCCACTGATGTGTGGTGGGGATGTGTGGCACACTGGACAGGGTGAGCGCATACAGCCAGGGGTCTGCCTTTGCTCTGGGCAGGTGCTGTGTGCATTAAACTCAGCCAGGGAAGCACTCTGCCAGACAGTGACTGGCTGCGCATGTCCGGGTACTTGCAGTAGGTATTTTTGCACCCAGATCCATGCTGTACTGTGCAAGGGATCCACTATGGAACCCAGGCTGGGCATCCAATTGGATGCCTGGATGGGTCTGGGACTCTGCCCCTGGCCACCCTGCAGAGTACTGTGCCAGGGGACAGAGCCACAGACAGGTGGTGGCCGATGGTGAATGCCGGCCGTGTGCACCTGGCTGCAGATGTGGAGCTACGTGGGCGGGATACGCACATCCAGCACGTATTTTCTGTCAGATCATGAATAGGCCCCAAAAAGTTTAAGCAAATTCAATGTAATATATTGCACCTATGATTCTATGCCCCATTACAAGGAAATAAATTCAGCAAGACCATACTGGACAGATGCGGTAGATACACTTTTTTAGTCTGCCACCCCCCCCCCAGGCTTCCTTGTGCAGCAGTTGCAGATGCCACAGTCAGCAGTGCGGGAACTGTGTGATGAGCTCAGCTTCCTGCTACACAGCCAGAGCTGCTTCCATTTCTCTGTTTCCAGCCCACAGGAACAGCCCCAGCAAGGAGCTACTTGGCACACTCTATTGCAGCTCCAGTTTGGAACACCACTTGTGGTCAACCAGGAGACAATATCACAGCAGTGGGGCACATTGCGCACCCTCCCTGGAGAAGGAGTGTGACCTCTGGGATGCTCAATCATCCTCCCCTCGACCAGCCCCTGACAATCTTGGCTTGTTACAGAACTCCTTACCACTGTGCCAATGGTCAACTGTGGATGCTTTTCTCATAAGTGTACTTTACTGCACATATTTGTCTCCTGTCCTGTACTGAAGCATTGTAGGTAATTGGTTGCAATGCGGGAATGGACTTCCAATTCAATCCTGGTACTAGTCTTTTGGGACTCAAGTTCTCCACTGCTCTCGGTTTAACTCTGAAGCAGTTACAATAATAGATATTACATTAATAAATGTTTGTTAAGCAGTTTTACTTCACCGGAAAGATCTATGTGCCCTGGTATACTCTGTGGCTCAACCTGATGATGGAGTTCTCTACACTGGCATTTACACATTATATTTTTGAAAATGATCTGCACAGATTTTACCAGATATGGTTTACTTTTCTCTGACAGCTATGCAAAAACAGAGGAAAGTTGAAAGACCTTGATAATGGTTCCCAATAGCTCAGCTCCATGTTCATGTGATTTACTTAAACTAAGAACTCCCATGTGGGCCCAGACATCACACTGAGGGGATAATGATTTCTCTGATGGTGGTTGGATACCTGGCTATTTTCCTTCCAGGCATAACTTGAAAATGGCATACCTCTGAATTCCTCCAACCCACAAAATACTGACAAAAGGTCATATGCATATATCATGCATTGTGCAGGTTTATTTATACCCTGCTGTTGTATGAGGTGAGGTGCTGTTTCTGTGCTTGAATGTGTTGTGGTCTGGTGATCCCATAGGAACAATGCTTGCTCTGTAGGTGTTTACAGAGGCATGAACAGTGTCTTGTGCCACCCAGTGTTTTGGCCTCAGCACCTTGCCATGGGGTGGGACCTTGTCCCAGTCCTGTGCAATCGCAGGTGACTGTTCCACTTCTGCCTAGAACAGATGTGTCATTAGATCCTGGCATGCACATTGGTCACTGTTCTGGTGTCCGAGAAGGACAGAGCTGGAAACCTAGGCTTGCTATGACATCCAGTGCAATGGCTACAAGGCCTCATTCAAGTATGACAGAAATGTCATCAAAGCCCCTTCCTCAGTCTGTCTGATGACACTGATCTCCATATACACAGCATGCAGCTCTGTGCAGTTCCACACACACAGCTCTGTATGAAAGGCAGTTAGTTTTATTTGAACCGCACCCAGACATGTATTGAAGGCACCCAGCTGGGTGCGCCCACCTGCCAACTCTATATGTTCAGTAGTGACCTTGCTGCTTATTTTGTAGCTTAGAAATACAGTTGATTCTGCTTATAATCACACCCTATTTGCCCAAGAAAAATGTTCTTATGAGCGGGCTGTTCCAGTATTCAAACTACTATAATACTGAATTTGGCCACTAGGTAGCGGTATACTACCACACTTTCCTGGTGCAGATTCTGAAATAAACAGACAATGCTGACAGGTACTGTACTTTATTGATACAAGTGAATTTTAAGAGAGTAAAACTGTTAAAGAGAAACACTGGAAAAGGCATATCTTTACCCAGGTACTACAAAAAATGCTTGATTAGTGCTTTCAGACAGTATTTTTTTTAATTCACTCTCATTACTTTTAAACAGTGGCCTTCAACTTTCACTTTCTATTGCTGGCAGCCACCATTTCATGAGTAGCACTTGGATTCCTGAGCTCACTTTATGCAAATATGTCCTGCCAATCAATAGCAGAGGTCAAACAGGCATATTAGCATAAAGTGAGCTCAGGAAGCTCACTGCTGCTCATGAGATAGTGGCTGTCAGCAACAGAAAGTGAAAGTTGTGGATAGCTGTTTTAAATCATTAGAAAAAAGTTGTTAATGTCTGACAGTACTAATTAAGAGTTTCTGTAGTGTCTGAGAAAAACTGTGTCTTTTCTAGTGTTTTCCTTTAAAAAGTTAAAAGGTTAAATGATTAAAAATGGTTAACGGTAATATTAGCAGCATTTATTTCTGTGCAAAATAGTCTGTGGCCTTCCATTGCTTTCTATGCTTTAGTGCAAGCTTGACTGTATACGAGTATTGCATAGATCTGGCTTAGATCCCCATTTTCCTTGCTCAGGATAAAGTGCCTTATTTTGTCCATGCATTGTTTTAGTTCCTCTATTGTTGGTGATGGTGGTGCCGATTCTTTCTCGGGCTTAGAATCTCGGGTTTCATTATTGTCGGAGTGCTCAGATTTTATAACTACGCCCCTTGTAATGTCCTCCTGCATTATGGAGCCTGACGCTTCTAACCCATGGCCAATGTCCACGTACAGCTGGAGCTCCTCGTTAGATATCCCGGGTATAGCCACACTCTCTTCAGGTTCCTGCTCCATTCAGTACCTGTGTGTACGGGAAACAAAACATGTTTAGAACAAAAAATGTATTCTTTTACAATCAGTTAACGTGGCAGTGAACTTTTTACTTGCTGATGGATGGGGTACTCCAAAAGCCAGCCTTAGCGATGCAGTTTCTGATAGTCTCCAGTTTTATGAGATGCCATGCAGAATCAGGCATTTGTACACAGTCCAAGATGCTAATCTCTTTTGCCAGCTCGCTGACTTTTTTTGCCCTCCCTCCATCAGTGGCTATCAGAAGCTTCTCCATAATTTTCATCTGCTAATGCTGCTTCAGGTTCCTAATTATGCCCTGATCAATTGGTTGGATCAGGGCTGCTGTGTTGTGTTGTGTTGTGTTGCATTGCATTGTGTTCATACCTCTCAAGTGTCCCAGATTGTCTGTGAAGTCCCGGTTTCAAGGTGACTGTTCTGCCATCCTTCATCCCCGCGCCATTGTCCTGAGAACACCGACTCCTCTCAGCCATGCGGTCTCCAAGCTGACTGACTGACTGTTTCCCTGAGTCCACTTTTTAGTGCTGCACCACCGGGGCCTGTATACATCACACGTGGTGACGTAGGTGACTAGTCCACCAATCATGGACTGTATTCAGGGTCCTTTGCTGTTCTAGAACCCCTGCCCACCTCAGACATGATTTTTGAGTCCCCCCCCCCCCAGCCCCTGATTCCCGCGTCCCCTCCCCACTCAGGTCTGCAAGTACTGCTTAAAAGCAGCTTTCTGGCAGTACTTGGCACACTCATAGCCGAAGCAGAATAGAAGAGTACCTTCCGAAGTTCCAAATCCAAAATCCAGAGTGAGAAATTAGCAGCAGCGCCAGCAAGCCAGTTCTTCTTTTGAAGAGCGACTGACAATGAGACGACTCTGAGAAGAAGTGCCGCACTGCCTGCCATCTGCTTTATTCCATCTGAATCTAATTCTTCCTGCATCCATCCCTGACTGACCCTGCTGCCGGCAGCCACCTACTGCCCAGACCGAGACCGAGACTCAAACTTGACTTCCCGACTCCCGACTCGAGACCCGATCTTCCAGTCCAGACAGTCCATCTAATGAACCGAAGGGAACCTTTTGAGGTAAGCATAAGGCTGATTCCAGTATTATTATAAAGGCCTATGCATTCCCTAGCAGTTGATTTTCAGCATCAGTCTGTTAGTTGCCGTTTAGTAGCTCCAAAAGAACAGCTGCACAACTCTCAGTCAAGGCAGTGACTGCTGTCAGATTGCTAGTTCATCAGTAAAGTAGCCGGTAGGCAAAGAGAAATTAGCAAAATGCCACGGTCACACAGTGTTTAAAAATCTATAGGAGCCGAGCCCCTGCCGCCTCTCAGGGTGTATGATAATGTCTGCTCTCGCTCTGCAAGTTCTGCAACACACTTTAGTTTATAGGAAAAGCACCCGGGGATGGGATGGGAAATTGGGAATGGGATGTCTGCTGCCAGCCTGCCTATGCTGCAGTTAAACCGGATAGCTTTCTTTCCTAATTGACACCTGCTATCGGTTCTCCCGATGATGCATGCCTCAAATATCAGGGGGAAATCGGAAATGCAAAAAAGACTGCGTTTTGAACGGCTTTTAAAAGAAGTGTAGTGTAGTTAGTCCCCTGCATCTACTGTATCACGGGCTAATCTCTCAGCCTCTCCGGCATGACCAGCTCCAGCACAGCTGAAAATGACTGCTTGCTGAGCAATATTCAGCTTTTGTCTTCTTCCGTGTTCTGTTCAGTTTACTCCTGTTGTCTCAGAAAACCAAATGCCCCGCTGGAGGTAAGAGCTTTCAGAACTGCATGTGAAAAGCCATTGCCTTAAATAATAGCTTTTAAAACTAGGTTTTCATTATCTTAATGATTTACAACATGGGTGCAGTTCCCGTTCTATCTTTAAAAACAAATGCAGTCTCGCCTCTGTCCGACCCTTTCCGTTGCTGCAAAATGTAGAGCTACAATTTCTTCTGCAACTAAGTACTCTTGGTCGCGCTTATATTTTTGTTACTAATTGTTGCTCAGCTTACCAAACGAGCCCAATCCTGATGCGAACAAACTTCATTCACTGTCATCCTTAGTTATTTGTGCACCTGCTGATATACTAAGCTTAAGGCACACTGCCCAAATTAATATTTTATAAACTGCAGGTCTGCAGGAAGTTGTATGTGAGCACTGCGCACTGCACTTTTTATTACCGAGGTACTGTGTGTGTGTGGGGGGGTCTGTTTTGCACCAAGTTTACAGACATTCCGAGGTACTGTGGGGGGGGTCACCAAGTTTTCAGAGGCACTGTGATGGAGGGTCATTTTTCTGAGTTTAGAGGTACTATTATCTTCAGGCAGGTCACTCAGAAATTGTCAGCTAGCCAGCAGCAGCCAGCCAGATCTGAGCTCATTTGACCCTTAATCATCTATCAGGTTGGTGGATTTTTTCCTTTTTAAATTGGAGCACATTAGAGGGGAGCTTAACTTGATTTTTGGGTGTACTGTCTGCGTCTACTCCCAGTTGTAACTTGTGCTTTGTGGTGGTATTCTAAATACTAATATTTTATGGACTTCGATACTGCGGTCAACAGTTCACTTCAGTCAGTGGCATGCTCAGTGACAGAAAAATTCCTGTGGAGTTGCAGGAAATCTGCCAAATTAATGTGGGGACACTTGCGTCACTGTATTTTAAATACAAGCTGCATTTTATTTCTGTCATGCCAGTTCTAGTTCATTTATTAGGTCAGTGCCAGCGGAGTTCTGGTCCTCAGTGTCTCTTGTATATCAGTCAGTCAGCCAGTCAGTCAGTCCACCCTCCCCAGTCTACGTATGTTGCTGGTTATTTTTTTTATATTGCATACATGCATTGCAGTCTTTTGGTGTTAAGTAGGTTCCCAAGATGTTAATCAAAGATAGCGATAGTGTTGGGTGATGTGACAGGCTTGCGCAATTATTGAAGGAATTTCTGTAGATGTTATTGGGACTTTTATTTTCTTTTGCAATACAAACACTAGTACTCAGTCAGTACATGCTCTCTTGTGCAGCTATCAAAGAATACTCCTAGTTGTCTGCCAAGGACTCTTTATTGTATTTTAAAGATGATGTAGACAGTACTGCTCTTTGTGTCAGTCAGTGCAACTCAGTCAGAACGAAGGCACCCACGGACCTCAAGTTTTGTGTCTTTCCTTGGGTCTGAGGCTGGAGAATCAAACTATCAAAGAAGCCCTCCAGAGTTCCAGAGCACGGAAGAGAAAATTGCGATGAGGCAGAGAGATGCTAGCCGGTATACCATTCAAGGTGCCCATCGCATGTCTGTCAAGCGGAGTCTGGCCTGAGCCATGTGGGCTGCAGTCACTCAGAGGGAGCCAGGCTGGCTGCTGGACTGCTGCTGCAACAAATCACCCCAAAAAGAGCTCTATCACTGATGTATCAGTGAAAAGTAAACTGTAAAAGAGCAGCAGCCAGCAAATCCAGCATCTATTCACCACCACATGGCTCCTCCTGGCTTGAAATGACTGCAGAGGAAGTGTAGAAGACTGGACCGAGGAGCAGCAACACGGCAGTGGAGTGTTGAGACTGGGCAGCCACAAGCACTGACTGAGCACTTGAGCAGCCCGTGTCTGTCTTGTCATTCTGTCTGACCAGCAGTAAACAACCTCCCTCATTCTCCAGGCAGACAATCACAAAGCCCCCCCCCCCTTTTTTTTTCCTTTGCTACTTAATAATTGTAGATCTGTGGAGTCTGACAGATAATTGTAGAGCTGGAGTCTGACTGGGACTTCACAGACAATCCAGGACACTTGAAAGATATTATGTGTATGCTTGGGTGAAAGGATTGCTGCCTAGTCTGAGCTGACTGAGCCCAGTGGTCTTAGGGGAGCGTTGGTAAGAAGCAGTGCCGCTGCGTCAAAGCCCTCCCCTGTGGGCACTGTTTAAAAGACAAAAGATATTGTCATATAATTTGTGCTTGGGGAAAGGATTGGTGCAGGCAGGAATCTAACTCTGTTTTGCTCTCTCCATGCACATAATGGAAGAAGCTATGGGACAGCACAGCAGTTTAAGAATCAGCCTGGATAATGTATCACAGCTGGAAAACATAAAGGTGGACTCTGGAGAGCTGATTCAGCCTGCAGTTGCCAGCAGGAGATTTCTCTCATTTAAAGAGAGGTCCTGCACCTGAGGTTAACTTGTTCTGCATTTTGTCTTTGTTGCAATTTTATTAGAAAATGGACCATGATGACAACACTTTCTCCGAGGATGACATCTGCAGTGGAGGTAACATGACCCCAACCAAGAAGTCGAAGAGAAATGCTGTGTTCCAGACTGCATGGAAGACTACATTTGAATGGATAGCAGCCAGCAGAAAAGGGCACCTGTATGCATTCTGCAAAGTGTGTGCATCTGACATCAGTGTGAGCCATGGAGGAAGGAATGATATACAGCGCCACGAATCATCACACAAGCACCAGCAGAATGTGAAACATGCTTCTGGGAAGAAGCTGAGCCACTTTTTTCAAGCACAAAGTTCCATAAAGGTTGTGGAGGCTGAGGTGGTCTTTGTCAATCTTTTGGCAGAACACAATCTCTCCTTTTCCTGTGCTGACCACATCTTGAAATTTATGAGGAAGCACTGCACAGACCAAGAAGTGGTTAAAAAAATAACCCGTGGATCAACCAAATCTGCATGCATTGCACGGGAAGTCCTTGGGCCAAAGTATCAGGAGGATGCAGCTGCCCAGTGTCGCCAGCTTCCATTCTGCTTGTATGTCGACCAAAGCACAGACATGGGGGATGAAAAGTTATTGGTTATTCTGGTGGGCTTTTATGACATGAAGTTGGAAACAAATGTCATTCGCTTCCTGGACATGCCTTCTTGTGTATCTGGAACTGGGCAGGCAATGTTTGACATTGTGATGAAAACCTTAGAGCACTTCCATATCCCACTGACCAATCTGACTGCATTCTCATCCGATAATGCTTCTGCTATGATTGAGAAAAACAATTCTCTGCTTTCTAGGCTGAAACAGGTCTGCCCAAATATCATAAACATGGGATGTCTTTGCCATCTGGCAGACCTTTGCACCAAATCCACTGTTAAAGCAATTTCATCACTGGTTGAAGAGTTAATTTCAGACATTTACTGCCATCTTTCATCAAGTTCCCAGAGGCAACAGCAGTTAAAGGAGTTCAGTTTGTTTGTGGACATTGAGTCCTTGAAAATGATCAAACATATGCCTACAAGATGGCTCAGCTTGAGCAAAGTTGTGCAGCGAATGGTGGACATGTGGCTAGCTCTGCTGTCCTATTTTATATCATGTGAGCCCCAAGGTGCAAAAGTCCAACTCATAGCAGAGTGGTTAAGCATTCAGGAAATGAGGATGACATTTCTTTTCTTAAAATATGCAATGGGGCCCCCATGCCAATTTAACAAAAAGCTACAGAGCAGGGAGAGTCAGCTAATGACTCTTTATGGGGAAATAAGCAAAATTGTTCAGTTGTATTCTAGCAGACTTCTTCTTCCCGAAAGCAGCAGTCAGTTTATTTAATGAATGCAAAACTACATTTCTCGATAAGGCAGGGAATTTCCTCCCCCTTCAGGAAATTCGGGTTGGACCAGAAGTGGAAGATTTCATCAAAGAAAATGAGGATACT
Organism: Neoceratodus forsteri; assembly: GCA_016271365.2. Lineage (NCBI taxonomy): Eukaryota > Metazoa > Chordata > Ceratodontiformes > Ceratodontidae > Neoceratodus > Neoceratodus forsteri. The sequence goes on from CM028137.1 coordinate 785,436,721, forward strand.
ATTGTTGGAACAGCAGCTGAAACCAACATATACAGGAAGGCAAGAGCTTTCTACACAGCAGTTCTGAGAAAAAATGCTGACCAAATTTCCACTGAACAGCAAGCTCTTGAAAAGTGTGTCCACTCTACTCAATCCAGCTTTAAAGCTGAAGATGTCAGGGATGGTTGTTGTGGACTTGGGAAGGCAGCTGGGCATTTGCACTACATCAACTGAATGTGACCAGCTCCTAGATGAGTTTGGCATATATTAGTTTGCTGAAACATTTCAGGGAGGACAGCCAACATTTGCCACAAATGCCTTTGCTCTAAAATACTGGGGGAAGGTTCTTTGCCAACTCACTGGCATGTCTGAACAAAACATACCAATGTTCAGATGGTTAATGGAGACAGTGCTGTGCTTACCACACTCAAATGCAGAACCAGAGCATGCTTTCAGCATGGTAAGGAAGGTGAAAACAGAACTCAGACATTCTTTAAACACAAAAACTCTAAATTCCTTACTTGCCATAAAGTTTAATGAAGACAGAGAATGTTTTGATGTACAGCACTCCAAGGATGTCCTTGAAGCAGCTAAGAAGGCAACACACTTCTATAACCGAGAACATGGCACCTCAAAATGACACTAAAGTTTACCCATTAGGGATGTGTGTATGGAGTGCAATAAGTTTGGGACTCTGATGTGACATTAATTGCAATGTGAACCTCAGCTGAAATGGTTATGTGGGCTGGATGGGACTGTGAAGGGAATAAAAGTGTTTTTTTTTTTTTTTTTTACAGTTTGTGCAATAATGTAAATAATATACATGTGTCTGTGCATGACTCTATGTGTATACATTATAGACTGCTCAGTTGATTGAAGCTATATAATTTGGTGTGCTTTTTTATATTTAAGGGTGAGGTCAAGGATAGGTGTAGGTGTTTAAAGGTATGAAAGTAGTCTTTTTTGGTACTGCTAGCAATAATGTAATACATACAGATATGTGCTAGATTACAGTTCTATGAAATTATATTTTGAATTTGTAAAGATGGCTTTACTGTTCAATAAAGTTAATATACATGCATATGCGTTAAGAGTTATTCTTCAGTATTTTGACTAATATGCAGTTCACACGTGTTGGGCGCGAGGCCGGTGCCCGCCGCCACGCTGTCCAAAAAATGGTGTCCCTGATTTTGGTCTTCTGTCCCTGATTTTCTAGGTGGGAGTCCCTGATTTTGGTCCTGCCAGGTTGAGAGGTATGGTTGTGTTGTGTTGTGTTGCGGGGTAGGAAGATGAAACAAACATTGTTTAGTGTCAGGTCTGGATGGGCACTGTAATTGTCCATAATTCAATTTCCCTTTTCTCTGCCTCATTTTTGCATTTAGCCTAGTTGCCCACGCTGTAAAAATCTGGCCTATCATCCAGGCATTCAAGTTACACTCATATTCAATGGGCAATGATTCCACAGAAATGCTTCTAAAACACTTAAGCTTCCTAGACTTGCCAACAGTCAATAAGGAGAGTTTATTATACCCGAACATGTTAGTGCATACAAGTGCTGAGGTGCACTCCTTACTTTACTTGCCACAGGCAGCCAGGTCAACATGGAAAGCTAAAGTCCCATCTGGGATCCCCACCCCCAAAAAAAAAGCCAGTTTCATCACAGTTGTAAATGTCATTCTCTGAGAACTCCTGTAAAATTACTGGCAAAATGCTTTCTTTCCAGGAGACAGCATTGTCTGTGTCGGCATCCTGCTTTTCCCCGTGACACCTTTTAAAATGTATGACATGCTGCTCCATCCATCTGCATGGTCACCATTTGTGACAGTGAAGCTCACTCCTATGCCATTGGTCAATTGTTGAGCAGTAGCTAATAAAATCAGACCACTTATCAGAGCATCCACTGTCCTGCAGGCACTAAACTACCTAAGAAGGGCACTCGCAGAAAGCTAGTCTTTCCCAGATCTCTTTCTCTTGCAGCCCTGGTTCAGTCCATGCTCAAAATTGGCCAGCAGTTGCTCTTTTGTGGTCATAGGCTTTGAAATGGTACAGGCACTTACTGTATGTTAAACTATTTTGCCACATCACTAAATTTAACAACTGCCTTACTGCACCTTTCTATGATTTGTAACTTTTGTGCCAGGGTGAGTGCTATACACTTGGCTGTAGGGAATTAAATAAAGTAAGCACAAATCCTCTTTATGCTATCCAGACATGCTGAATGTGACCTAATCCTCACAGTTCACACCTCTTTAGTGTGCTAACAAGCCTGGCACACTGAAGAGAGACAAAGACAGATCAGCTGAGAAGTGAGTCAGCTCAAATCTGAGGAGCTGACAGAAATTTCAGCTACACTTTGAAACAAAATGTGTGATTCTAACCAGGTTGATAGTGATTATAAACGGGCTGCATTTATGTAGAAATGAATGGAGAAAAATAGGAACAGAGACACAGTGGGTTTGATTCTCAACAGGTGCTTAGATCAGCACAAGCTGCGGCAAACAGCAGCTTGTGCTGAAGCCCAGTGCACCAGGGACACTGCACCAGATTCTGGTAAAGAAGGGGTCCTGGTGCCTAAGAATCCACACTTGTGGCAGCCACTCCTGTGTGGCAAACACATGGTGCATGGAAGAGTTTGCCAGAAGCTCTGTGCAGCCAGAGCAAGTGGTCCCCCATCCCTGACCACCTGGTCAACAACCAAACCACCATTTCCTGGTGGTCTAGTGCCCTCCCTCCCTGATCCATGATGTCCCACGATACATGAATATAAATAAAAAATACATGTAGAGTTAGCCACACCCCTCCCCAATGTTCCCCAATACATGACTATAAATAAAAAACATGTACAGCCAGATGCCCCACCCTCCCTGATGCCCCCCAACTCTGATGTCACCTGTAATTGCAAAATTAATCAGATCCTATCCTGGTGGTCTAAAGGACCCCACCCCAGCAGGTATTACCCACCACCCCACTCCCCCATCTGAAAATGCTGCCTGTGACAGGCACAGCCCACCTCTCACCTCCACTGCTGGCTGCAGACTGAACAGTCACAGAGCCCCTACTATAGAGAATATGCGGGGAGGGGGGCATGAAACCAGCAAGGCAGGTGTTTTGTTATGTATTACATTACAGGCACCATCGTGGATCAGGAAGTGGGACAGCTAGCTCTACATGTATCTTTTTAATTAAAATCATGTATGGGGTGCCATCAGGGATCGGGGGGGCTAGCTCTACATGTGTTCTTTTATTTATATTCATGTGCTGGGGACATCAGGGAGGGGGGCTAACTCTATATGTGTTTCATATTTATATTCATGTATTGGGGTCATTGGGGATCAGGAAGGGGGGCAGTACACTAACAGGGTGGGTGTTTTTGTTATATTCTACATTATGGATGCCACTGAGGATTGGGGCTTGGAACGGAGGAATGTAGCACATTGCCCCAAGGTGCAACACTCTCCCAGAGGGACATTTCTAATTACCCTTAGGGCTGGTCTAAGGGTACTTAGAAATTCTCCCCTTTGGAGGAGTTTTGTGAATCCCACATTTGGGAGTATGGCATCTGCCACATGCCCCCTAGAGCCATGCCGCAGCCTGTTTTGTGGCACACGGCTGGTGCAATTCCCCTTTGTCACATGCAGCCTACATTTGACACAGGTTGTTTTTGTGAACAGCTCAGGGCTCATGTTTTTTTGCAAGGTGCCACTTGCGCCATTTATGTTTGACGCAGGCACCTTGTGTCAGTCTATGTGCTTTGAGAATTGAGCCTAGTGTTCTTATATCCAGGATGTTCCTTTATCCAATGTGATCATAAGTGGGCTCCACTGTATTTCTCAGATTAAACCCATTTTGAGCAAGAAGACCTGGCAAACCTGGTTCATTCTTTTGTGATTTTGAGACTAGACTACTGTAATGATCTTAACCTAGGGCTGTCAGGGAGGTTGGTGTGTTGTCTGCCATTAGTGCAAAATGCCGCAGTGAGCCTGATTACTGGTTCCTTACATAGAGGACATATCGTGCCTGTGCTGCGGCAGCTGCACTAGCTGTCACGTGGTACACCACCTTCAAGATTGCATTGTTAACTGACAAAGGCCTGCATGAGTTGGGGGCCTGACTACCTTACATGTCCCTTAGCTAGGTATGCTCCTGCTCAACCGCTGATCACCAGAGATTTTCTTTTGGCCATCCTAAGGGTGCATCTTAAACTTTCAGGAGAGAGCATTTTTGGTGGTGGCCCAGCAGATTTGGAATTCCGTGCACTGTATCTCAAGCATTTTCCTTTAGTGGGGACTTTTAAAAGGGGGCTGAACAGCTATCTGTTTTCCTAATCATTAACTAGCTGATTCTAGGGCATTATTCCCATTATATTTTATCTTATTATGTTTATTTTACTTATTGTTATTTATAGTGTTATGTTTCTAGGTATTGTTTTTGATCTGTTAGAACTGTGTAAAGCACTCAGAGACTGTTTTGGAAGAAGCACTATATAAAAATAAATGCCGTGCCTTGCCTATCTGTTGCAGTGCAGTGTGGCCCCTACTTGCTTCTTATAGCCACTGCTGTTCCACCTGTTGCACCACAGTGTAGACTGAGTGCATGATTTGCCTTCTGTGTCTACAGAGTACAGGTACAGTCCCTGATTATCCCTCCAGGATGCTGTTGCCATCCGGTGGTGTGTCTGGTGTGACTGGTAGGGGCTGTGGTGTGTATATCTGTGTGCTCTGTGGTGTGCTTGAGTAGTGTACTATTAAACCAGTGTTGGGCCCACTGTCAGGTATACTAGTGGGCAGCACTGGTGGGGGGGTACATGGTGGGTGGCATGGTACAAAGGTGTTCTGGGTGCCTGTGTTTGACACCAGCATAGGTATGGTACCTTGTATCTCACCTGTATTATTAACCAATGTCTTACCTCACAATTATCTTTGTCCACTCTCCCTGCGACGAGGTACCTTTGTAAATGAGTCTCAGACTCAAAGGTTTGTAAATCTGATTTATGAAATAAATAAATACATATCTTCCTGCCTTGGTTCCACTGTTCCGCTGTCACCACTGCATTCCTCCTCTGATTGGGACACAGAAGTGTGAGACCCACCACTTCCCTGCTTTGGCCTGAAGCTGTTCTGTCTGTCTTAATCTACAGCCTATAGGGTGTGCACAGTTAGTGGACAACGGGTATGCAACCACACTAAAGAGCTGCTCAGGGCCATTTTCCTAAGTTTTCTTTCACTTACCTGAGTATGAGGAAATCAGCATCAGTACATATTTCTCAACAAGCAAAGAAATTTATTGCGATGGAGCAAAAGAAGAGGAAGAAGGATTCTTCCTCTTCAGATGCAGAAACACCGGTCAGAAAAGGGCTGTTGGATTGATACCTTACCGGGTCATCTGGTTCCAGGGAAAAGCAAATGCTGACTGGTGCTAGGAGCTCACCCATATCTTTGGGGAGGTTCTATAGTCACCAACCCAGAGACAATGCAGACATCTAATTTCTATATCTCTGGATCGCAAAGCTCAGGAAAGGCTTAAGGCCTGGAATAGTTACCCACTCCAACAAATTCATTGTCAGCAGCAGCTAATTTGCAGCAATGGCAGAAACCACCCACTACAGGACTATTGGGAACCTCAATTGTTATGCTGGTGAAAAAATATGCATTGGAGACATCAAAGGACCTAAATAAGGTGAACATAGAAGTGACCTCGGATTTTGGTTGTCTCCAAGAATCCTTTTCTTCTTCCAGTAAGAGACCAATCTCCCCAAACTTACCAACAGTATCCCTACCAGCCAAAGTGGCATTTTAAATGCTAAAGGAAGCATCTGCTTCTTTTTCAAATATATTCACTTTTCTGACTTCATTTGACAAGAAAATAGATCTGTTGATTAATAGATCTGATATGTTAGATCAAGAAATGAAAACTATAAGGACTGAAGTTGAGAAAATTTGAGAAACCCAAAATATAATGCAAAAAGAAATGGCAGTAATTCAACAAAAGGCACTTACTAATGAAGCCCTGTTAACCACAAATTTAAACGCTAGTGTAGTACAGAGAAAAACTGAAGCTATGGAGAACACGATCTGCTACAAAAACTTAAGACTGGTGAGAGTTCCTTATTCCTATGAAAAGGGGTATGAATCCCTAAGAGAACTTTAAAAGATCTGTTTGTTTCTGGCCTCAAGCTACCAGAAAACAGTTTACCATTTGTGATGAGGGCTTTTCAGGTTCCTAAAAGAAAGTCCTACTCTACCTTTCAAATGATGCCCACAAATAAAGATGTGAGCCTCAATTTGCTTTCACACGATTCTGCTGCAGTTCTCAATCAGGCACAGAGTTCTGCCAATATCTTTAAATATATAGCAGGTCCAAAGAACATTATTATTTTTTCCTTAGCTTTTGATACAGATCAGGACCTTGTGCTCAATACTGCTAGAAAAATGGGTGCTTTACATTTTAAAGAAATTACTTGTCATATTTCCTCCAACATTGCACCAGAAACATTTCAGCGTCAGAAACATTTTTACTATACAAGGATGACCTTGCTGAAATTGGAGGCAATTTCAAAATTCTGTTCCCAGAAAAATGTTGGCTTACATGTGAGGAAGATAGACATGTATTTTTTCAACCTGAGCAGCTCAAAGCACATATCATGGAGAGAAAAATACAAAGAAGTGAAGAGAAGCAAAAAAGAGAACATGATTCAAAAGATAGGATGCCTCTTTGGAGGAAGAAAATAATGGACGATGTTTGCTTTTCCTTTTGGACTGGGTCACTCCTGATATTATCTACATTTTAATTAGATCCTGATGACTTCATTAAGGGAAACAGAATATTATATTTTCTTCCAGTATAATATCTGTATGTTAGTGATTAGTACCTGCAACAAGCTACAGTATGATTAAGTATATTATATATCTCAGGTTCATGCTCAATTATAATATCTCATATTTGATAAAATTTAATTTGATTTACAAGTAGATTATGGTATGAACCTTAACTAATATAATTTGGATCCCTCCAGCGTGTGGACTTTACCTTAATTTATTGGTATCTTATAAGTTTGTAACAATCACACAGGAGTGTGGTGTGCATATTTATGGAACACATAAAAACACAGCAGGGAAAGAAGCATGTGCCTCAGCTGGCACTTGTACCCAGGCTGCCCGGAATACCATTCTGATTGCGCTAACCAGCTGTGCCACTGAGACAAGTGGAAACTGGGCTGTCTCCGAGCACATTACTCTTTCTCAAATACACAACCCAATGGCAACACAAATATTTACTTGTAACAATCACACAGGAGTGTGGTATGCATATTTATGGAACACATACAGAAGTGAGAAAGAAGTAAGTGCCCCAGTTGGGACTTGAACACCTATACTGGACAATACACAACATGGATTTCAAAGAGGTAGATCATGTACAACAAATCTTGTTACTTTCTATGAGAACATAAGTATTAGTTTAGATAGAGGTATTCCAGTGGATGTTGTATTCCTTGACTTTAAAAAAGCATTCGATAAAGTTTCACATAATTTATTAGTTATGAAATTAATCAAGTTGGGAATTAATAGTTATACTGTTAAATGGGTCAAAGCCTGGTTGAGAGACAGAAGTCAGAGTGTAAGGATAGGTGATACAATTTCTACTAGCATCTTAGTAACAAGTGGAGTGCCGCAGGGTTCAGTTCTGGGTCCTACACTGTTTTGTTTATTTATTGGGGATCTGCAATTGGGAGTTTCTTGTCAGACAAGCAAATTTGCAGTTGATACCAAAATTTCAGCAGAAGTGAACAACGAAATAAAAATCAACCTACTAAAAAAAGATTTGTTGATTATTGAAAAATGGGCAAAAGATAACAATATGTGTTTCAATACTGATAAATGCCTGGTTATGCATTTGGGGAAAAAGAACCCCAATGTTGACTATATATTATGTGGGAACCAAATTAGGATGGGATGTTATGAACAAGATTTGGGAGTAATAGTAAATAATAAATTTGACTGGAGTAACCAATGTAACAAAGTAATTCAAACAGGAAATTGTATTATTAATGCGATTAAAAAAGCATGTATAACGCGAAACAAAGAATGTATAATAAAATTGTATAAATCATATATTAGACCCCATACAGATTATGCTGTTTCCTTTTGGGCACCATATCTGGAAAAAGATAAAAACATGATAGAAAGTTTACAGAGAAGAATGACTAAATTAATACCGGAAATAAAATCTTTATCATATCCAGATAGGGTAAAATCATTGGGATTATATGACTTACAAACAAGACGTGATAGAGGGGATCTGTTGTTATTGTTTAATATTCTAAATGATGAATACCTCATGGAACTAAGTGGATTAAAATATCTGGATAAATTGTATGGATTGAGATGTAATAATAGGCAAATTAAAATACCAAAGGCAACTACCAACAAGCGGAAATATTTTTTTACTGTAAGAGCTGCGGTACTTTGGAATTCTTTGCCACAGTATATAGTTGAGCACACATCATGGAACCAGTTTAAAGTGAAACTAGATAGGCTACTGTTGGGTAGTTAAAAGTAATTTCCCCCACTATTGTGGGGGAAGTGGTCCCGATGGGCCTAGTGCCTGCTTCCACTTTTAAAAACCGAGAGTAATACCGAGAGTAACATATGGTTTGTACAATGTGGACTAGCCAGCAGGACAAGTTAATTCAAAATTACACTAGCCCACAGATAACTGCACTAGCCTACAACTATAATGGTAAATTTTGATCATTTATACAGGAAAAAATGCCAGCCAAGAAATACTCTGATTATCGCACATTTATCCTGCTTCCACACTGCTTCCTGCCCCAGCAGAAAAAAAAGACTGCAGTGCCGTCACACACACAGTGTGACCGCCATTGTTTTGTACCATGGCCCCCTCTCTTCCTCTTTCTGCCCCTCCCCACAGAACCATAGGATATCAAAACAGGAAAGTCCAGTTGAGCAGTCCTAGTTCAGCACACACAATAACCAACATCATCATGCTCCTCACCACACCCTCACCATGACTCATAGGACAGTGAACAGTCAAGCAGAGAAAGACACTTTCATCTCCCACACTGTGATCAACTGGAGACCTGCACTTCTGGAAATGTCCGAGCAGTGTCAAATGAACCGGGGCACATTTAGGATTTCTTTGGGGAGGGGGGCTACACAAACCTAAGGGGCCAGGTAATCAGAAAACTTTATGACATTTTTATTTTTTAAAATATTGATTTTAACATGCTCTGCCCAAACAATAACCAGTTTTTTTAAGTATTGTCCTATCATCAGCCCAGGGGAAATGGTACACAAGCATGATGCTATACTACTTGTATTTCTTTACAGGATGATCTATGCATCACAGTAATGCCTATTTTAATCATCCAAATTATATTTTTATTAAGGTTTATTTTTGTACCATAAACATTCCAAAGCTTTGATTTTATAATGAAAGAAGATAGTGGGTGGGATAAGGGTGGGACTGCATTGATAGTGTTGACTGGCATGGTCCATTTGGAAGAGCTGGGGACCCCTACACTTGCCAGTTATGGCAGCTATGTATCTAGGGATGGTAATTTCAGAGTCTGGTCTGCAGTGGTGTCCAGAGAAAGTACAGAGTTGAGAGGTTTGGAGGGGAGAGGGAGCAGCTATGGTGAGGCTGGGATAAAACTCACCACCTGCAGGAAAGACCCTGTATACCTCTTAGCATTTTGTCACTAAAATGTTAGCTACCTGATGCTCAAAATGTAGGGAAATGAGGGACACTTGTCTTAATATTGTGGGACAAATTGTCAGAGATATGTTCAGAAAACTGGAAGCTAGTGACTTAACAGCCTTTTACCCTTGATCACAGCCTGGACACTAGCTGAAAGTCCTAACAATGGAGTGATAATGACTCACATTGAGTCTTTTGTGTGATCCCCCTCTCGAACTGCGAGATAATTGCAACTCTTAATGAGCTGTTAATCTCAACAGGCCATCTGGAACACAGAGAGATTGGCACAAGGACTTTAGCCTGCTAAAGTAGGGACTTATTTAACTTCATTAAGTGCCATAGAAAACCTGCACTAGTCAAGAAGGACAAGTAGAGAGTTACCTGCACTATTCCTGGTCAATTTGCTCTAGGTCTTGGGCTAATAAATCAATGTTAAAATTGACCACTGAGTGTGGACACATGTTTTCGTTACTATCCACAATCTCTACTCCATCTTTCTTCCTGTTGGACTTTTGTGAAAATGTGATCACCACTATGTCCTCCGCTCTACTGGAGTCAGCTCAGGGATGTCCACATCTCCCTTTCACTGGTGGCTATTTGGGCATGGCACTGGAGGTCCAATTTCTTTTTAACTACACCATTGAGTTCAGGTCACTTGTGCTTGGTGCTAGAGGTGGTGTAGGGGGTGTTGTTGTCTGCATTGATCGCTGTCTGTAGCCACTCCAACACCACCTACTTGTGGGTTAGTGTTCCTTTTAAGGCAGTACTGCTGAACAAGACTAGTAATGTTGGCAGTCCTCCTAGGCAATGATCATAGTCTCCTCTGGCATGAAATTAAGCATGCATGAATGTTTCTTAGGTTGTATTTTACCCTCCACCTCCCTGCCACAATACAGTTCATGGTGGCAATATTTCAACTGGGCCTCTGCTGGGAGGCCTTTTAGCACCCCCATCAGCTCACCACCCATACCCCAATCTACAGTTGACATTCCTGTGTTTCTCATGGGGCAGGACATCTCCTTATCTGGTGGCATCAAGGGGCGTTCCATGGAAGTGAACTTTTTTCACAGTTGGCACCTGCACAGTACAAAACTCACTGTACACTCATGCATGTGTCGTTTCCACCCACCAGCACTGTGGATTGCCAACTGTGTATAGAAGCTGCAAGACACAAAGCTCTGTGATGGTTTTTCTTGCCTTTTTTGTGGCTCTCTGGATCTTTATGGAGTGCACCCTCCGTGACTTTCTCTGCATTACAAAAAAAGACAATGCCCATTCGTGGGATTCAAACCTGCTCTCCAGGTTCACCACTCTGCACTTCAGCTACTAGGAAAAATGCAAACCAATACAGAATATAACCTCAGGTTTACTGTGAAACTCTGTGTGGATTTAATAGAAGCTTATGGGCTCTGAACTGAACCTTCTGAGATAAGTTATGCAGAAGGAAATTTTTTCTTTAATAAGAATGGATTTGAACTGAGCTTCATGGGAAAAACTTGAATTGTCACCACTTAAAGAGACATTTGGGGCACCAAAACCAGGCACTGTTGTTCTATCACTCCAACTGGCCTAAGTCTAAAGACCACTAAAGCTATAAAGGTGTGTCATTAGCCTTTAGATTACAAAGTAAAATGGATTTTCAATGCTCAGGGGTTACATGGTCAATTTACTTTATTGAATATATAAATTCCCTGTGTAGCTATTTTCAGAAGAATTTGCTAGTCCAGCTTTGGTGGGAGAAAAAAATGCTTTCTGTTTCATTACTAAACACTTTCTAATGTGACCTAATGTAAGTAGCTTGCATATTTTACAGTTACCATGGTGAGGTTGACTTCTACAGTTGCTTTAAAGAAGGTTGTATTATTAAACTGATATAAACCAGAGTATTGTTAGTGCCAACTAACATCCCACTATTTTATATTTGTTAACTATAGGATAAAAGTATGGGGTGCAGTGTGTGATAACTATTTAACACACACCGAGTTGACGGATGGCACAAAAACCCGAGGGTTTATGATAGTCATCCAACAATGAGAGGTGTGTGTTAAACAATCGTCACACTACCCATATTTATATATAATTGAAGGGTTCCATTTTTTCATCATTTTGAAAAATGAAGAAATGGAGTCTTACCTTCTATCAAAGAAATGATTCATTTGGTAATTGAAACAGTTAACGGTAAGTTCAACTGGTAAACGCAACTAACTAAACTACTGAAACAAGAAAGATTAATGAAAAAAAAAACAGATCTTCATAGTGTTTTTTTCCATGTTGCTACTTGCGTTGTCAAGTGATGTAGTCATTTGACCTGCAGAGGCGAGGGTTGAAAGGGTGATTAGTTAGGGACCGTGGTGAAAGTCTTTACAGTGGCAAATTACAAGGTAGAAGAAATTTTCTTCCTTTTTCACAAGATTTACTGTGGTGTGAATGCGACTGAGGAGGTGAGTATTTATGGAAAACTAACTTTGGGGCAAACGGTCTTTGACAGGTGTGAGCTGAGTTGCATTTCGAGCTCTTTTCTATGCAGAAAAAAGCTGCATGAATACTGTAATACCTACTCAGGTATTATGGAATTTAATACATGCTTTTTCCCATTAGAAAACACGGAACCCAGTAATTATAATTGAATTATCACCAGGTTTACACTACTAGCAAGTTACATTAACAACAACGACATATGGACATATTAATGTGAAGTATACAATTAAGCATAGGGCTTAATGTTTAGATGTGACCCATTTTAAGAACACTCAGAACATTGCATTATCACAAAATGTTGCACTGCTTGGCAGTGCCATGTTATTCCTGGGACACTCTGGGAAACTCCTCAGTGTGAGACATAGCCTCATGGGGTGCAGAGGTCTCCTGTGAAGAAAAAACATTTTCTACTGTTGTTTTATGTGTCCAACTCAGTTATTCACACAGTCCAGCAAGACAGCATCTGCTGGTACAGTGAGAGATGGATATGGCAGACCTGAAAAGCAAGTAAGGGTCCTAGTGGCCGACCATCACCAAAATACCAGTGGAGAATGTGGCCCTTCACCTGCCCTGGCTGTATCTTGACCACCTATACTGGCCACCTACCACTAAGTGCATTGTTGGGTACCCAGTCAACATCCCTCGTGCAGCATCCATATGCTCAGGACCTCCTGGCACCTGTAATGCAGCCCTGGATGCAGAAAACAAAATAACTTGTCTCCTGCCTTCTGCAGCAGCCTGCAACAATCCTTTAGCACTGTGGACAGTTGAAAAAAAATAATTTTGGGCAATGAAACCAGTTGCTCGATAACTGCCCCTGCAATGCTCTGGCTACATGCTAAACCACTAGAGGCATTGCTAGACCAGCTACTACATGAATGCATTTCCAGTTAATTAATTATCTGAGCCTCAGGCATTACAGAGTACCAGATGATTTTCTGTTCTTCCCAGCTGTAACGCTCACCTCTTGGCAGGCCTAGCCTGCAGTTTCCCTTTCCAGATCTGGGACTCAGCTCTGTTTTAACCTAAGCTTCCCTGAAACAATTTGCCACGTTTAATCTACTGTTACAATCATGCAGACTTAGCCTGATCAGTACTGGTAGACGAAGCATGAAAATGCACTGTTGCAGAGTATTAAGTTACTTTATTCAGTGCCAGCACATAGACTCCCCCCTCTTCTCAGCTTAGCCTGTCACTCACGTCATCACAAGGATGGCTGTGGGGGCAGTGGGAGAGTCAATTCACCAGCATAGCAGGCAGAGGAGCACAGGATCAACCAGAAAAAAAGTAAGAAATCTAACAAGCCAGAATGTAAAAGAATGATTTCTTTATGGGGTTTACTTAATGGGGACCTCTAGGTCCTGCAGTATTGAGGCATGGGAGCTGAGGGTTCCCATTTAAGACATCACTCAATGAACTTTACTCACAAATAATTATATTTTTGTCTATAACAACATTCTCTCAGTGGCACTCCATCTGATCCACAATATCTCATCCTCTGCATGATGGCAGCTCCTTCTCATCCTTACAACCTCTGTTCTGTTGAGTGAAGATCCCCATGATGACCATCTCTAATGAAGAAATAAATACTAGCGCAGGACTGTCTGCAGGTCTGCCTTCACCCACCTCTGGGGGAGGCTACAAAATAGAAACCCTCCTGTCAGACATCCAGTCCTCCATCTTGTCACAGGGAATGTCAGCTATGCAAGCCACTCAGGATGACCTTGCCTACATTAAAAACATGTCACCACATTCCACAGTGCATATCAGTCTATAGCCGCCATCCTTCTCAGCCTTGCTTCACAAAGACACTGTTGACTGACCTCAGCAGTTCCAAGCCTGGATTATCTTCAATGGTTGGACTGATCCCTTGTGTATCTCCAATGCCTTATGCTTGCTTCTGAGATGGACTGCCATTTCCTGGTTCAATGCACTTCCAGAACAGGTAAAAGAAAATACTTCCATCCTGTGTGCAACTTTTAAAGATCACTTCATCCAAGCACATCCACCCTGGTTACTGGAACAACAGCAGTGGGAATGCATCATGCAGCCCTTGAATCTCTGGAAGCCTTCATAGTAAACACTAAGTCATGCTGCAAACTTCTGCAGAAAACAGAGGAGGATCAAATTTCAGCTTTCATCTGAGGACTGCTCACACAACTTCATTCTTATGTGGTTCAACAGAAGTCGATAATCTGGATGGCCACTATCCAAACTTCATGTCTTGCTCAGAAATTCTTATCAATGCTCCAGGCCACCAGTGTGCAAGGATCTCAATCATCACAAATGGCTGCTCTCATGACATGTGTCCAGCAGCAACAAGCAATGACAGACAAGCTCATCAGATCTGTCAATAATTTGCAGCTTAGCTCAACTTCTTCCTCAACTACCTCTGTCAAAGCTCTGCAAGCACCTCAACGGCCACCTGCTCAACCACTACCTTTTTGAGAGCCTGCTGGCTGCCAGTGGTGTGGATTCAGAGGGCACACTTCAGTGGTTTTCAGAAAGCTGAAATATTACAATAGGAATAACAAGAACCAAGGACTTCCACCATAGCATCATCAGCAAGATGAACGCAAGTACTCACAAGATCCTAGAAATGAGTGCCGTCCAACAGACCAGGGGCTTTTGTTGGGCAGGGGAATATCTCAACTGACCACATGTCTAACTCTCTCGACTCACACAAACAGCATCGTTCAACTCCAAAACCCACTCCAGCACCATCTTGCTTCCAGGAGCAGCTGTTCCTATCATCAGATTACCACTTCTAGCAAACTACATCTTGGTCACTACTGGAGATTGTTTCACACATGCCTTGATTAACGCCAGAGCAGACAGCTCAGTAATCAACACCAACATCCTGAACAGCACAGCTTCATCACCTCACGTCTCTCCAGCTGACTTGAAGTACATCATCATAGCAAATGCTGCTACATTAGGAGGCAGTATAGCGCAGTGGTCTAAGGCTCTGAGCTGCAAATCTGGTGACATCCAGCAGACCAGACCTGGGTTTGAATCCCACAACTTCCACTTGCATACTGTGTGACCCTGAGCAAGTCACTTAACCTCCTTGTGCTCCCAGGTCGCTCCTGTAAAAAAGCTTTCAGCTTAGAGTGCTATACCTGGTTAAACAACTAAATAATAATAAAAAAAAAACATTGCTTATCACAGGTGTTATTCACCTCAAGAGACACTTTGGCTCACAGCAAGCTACTGTCAAGCACTACCTAGTGTCTGATCTACAACCATCAGTGATCCTTGGCAAGGACTTTCTCAAATGTCACAATGCAATCCTGGATTTTGCTTCAAACTGTCATTGGACCCCTAGAGGTAACTTGCAGCTACAGATTCAGTCACTGTGCCTCCTAAGACAGAGATGGTTTTGATTGCCAAGATTCAAGGTCAACCACTCCCACAAAGTGTTGGCATCAACACAGGACCTTGTGCTTTGCATTCTTCAGGTCTTCTCCCAGGAAACACCTTGTCTGCTGTGCACAAAAGCACACAATTCCAGAAATGCTGCAGTTTTTACAGATGAGCCAATCATCATCTCCAAGGGCCATTGTTGGCTACTGGGGACCAGGTCCCTCTTATGCAAGAACCTCAGCTTAGTTCCACTATCTCTATACCTGTCAGTGCTACCATCACCACTCCAACTTCACAGTGCCATCTCTCAGTAAGTTAGTATGCTCTTCCAATCTTCTGGCACCTTCAATAGAAAAACAGCAGGTTTTGGATTTCCAAGAACTGCCCAGATATCTTTGTTAGTACAGACAATAAGCTTGAATGTTGTAATATCTTTTAGCATACCATTAAGGTGCACCCTGGTCAGAAACAAATCTGTCAGGGAGTCTACAAAGTGGGACACAAACAGAAACAAGTCCTAGAGGATATGATCAAAGACATGCTTGCGCAAGACATCATTGAAGAATCTACAAGTCCTATGGGTGTACCATGCCTGCTGATGGTAGAGAAAGACAAGGGGGTACCACTTTGTAGTGGACTACAGGAAGCTCAATGCCTGCATGGTGCTGGATACTCTTCCTTTATCTCTTCCTTAATCCACAAAAAAGGATGCCTTAGAGAGACTTGGTATGGCCAGTCTAGCCTACTTCAGCACTCTGGATCTTCAAAGTGGATTCTACCAAGTTTCAAGTGATCGAGCTTTTCATCCAAACACTGCTTGGCTCTGCCATTTCGGACTTTTCCAATTCAAATGACTGCTTATGGGACCCCAAAATAGTCCAGCCACATTCCAGCATGTTATGGAAGCTGTACTATGTGGGTTGTCTTGAAAATCTTGCCTAGTCTATGTGGACCATGTTATTGTCTTCAGCAGAACTTTTCTAGAACACTTCCAATGTGCCTCAAAGAAGTGTTAGAACACCTCCAACAAGCTGACCTCAACTTTCACCCAGAGAAGTGTTGTTTCACACATCATCAAATCATTACCTGGGTCATGTTGTTTGTTCTCAAGGCATCTCTTCAGAACCAGACAAGCTCTTAGCAGTTAAAGAGTATCCAGATCTAACAACCTCAGAGATCTTAGAGCTTTTCTAGTCCTGTCTGATGTTATAGAAAGTTCATCAGTAACTATGCCAAGATTGCAGCTCCACTGTATGCCTTCATGGACTTCTGAGTTCAGAGGCCTTGGAAACCTTAAAAGACAAACTAATCTCTGCTCCAGTATTGGCCTACCCAAGGTTTGAACAACCCTTGAAATTCTCCACATAGGCGCTAGTTCTCTTGCAGTGGGTGCTGTGCTATATCAAGTTCAAGACAGGACAGAACAGAATGGGTTTTTCCTGCAGTGGGTGCTCTCTTTCTTCTTGAGAACACAACTATGGCATCAGAGAAAAAGAATGTCTAGCCATGGTATTTGATGTAAAGAAATTTGACTGCTATCTTTGCTACTACTCATTCACAGCTGTCGTTGATGGCTCTACCCTCAGATGGTTGTTTGAAATGAAGAAAACAGTAGAAAAGTTTGCCCAATGGATTGTCATGCTCCAATCCTACAATTTTTAAATTCAAAACAGACCAGGTCGAGTTTGTGGATGGTGTTAGTTGATGACAGTATCTTTCCGCATCACCCTCAACAGATGAAGAATCCTGCTTAGAAGCTCTTCCTTTCCACGCCACAGATGTGCTTCCTGTGCACACTCCTAAATCACCCCAAGCTGCCTTGCTGCTCCCAAACACTTCTTCAGACAGTTGCAGCAATTCCCAATTACTGAGATCCACTGAAGAGCTTCTTACCTCCTCCTCTGCATCTGCACTCTCCCTGGCAATTGTCAGAACTCAACAAAGAGCAGCTCCTCAGCTTGTAGGCGTAATGATTTACTTAAAGTCTGGAAATCTTCTGCAAAAGAAGCAACATCACCAGCATGTTATTTTTCTAGCTTCAGAATACTTCCTCCATGACGGCATGCTTTTTCACATCTGGACCAGTAGAGGCAAGGATCATCGTATGGACAGAACTGATGTACAGTTACTTGTGTCTGCCTCTCTAATCAGTTAAGTTCTTCTCTCTACTCATGCCTCTCCACATTGAGGAAGCTATATGGGAATGCAGAGAACTCTTGAAAAGACACTCCACTTCTTCTGGCCTCATGTGAACAAGGACATTGTCCAATTTGTCAGATCTTGCCAGCCCTGCTCCCAAAGGAAGCCTCTTGTCAAACCAACAAAGGCACACCTCATTCCAATGCCTGTAGCCACAGACTCATTTCAGTGAGTTAGCACAGACATTCTTGGACCTTTACCAACATGCTCTGCCTCTGGCAACAAATACATTCTTATTTTTTGTGGTCTACCTCACCCAATACCTAGAGCTAATTCCACTAAAAGGCATCAAAGCTGCTACTGTAGGGGGCATCGCTAAGCTTCCGAAGGGAACAGATGCTCCTTCCCACAGTTCCTGAGAAAGATTACATAAAGCAATTATAAAACTTTCTGGTTGAGTGAATTTTCATATTTCAAACACTTTATTCAATTGTTTACACCTATTTGTACAGCATGGGTAAATTTCAAGCTGCAGCATCGCCACCAGACTTTTTTGCACTGAAGAAACAGCAGAGCATTTGAAGACCTGGATGACATGAGGTGGCCTCAAGCTCTGATGAACCTGGCTCTGGGGAGGTCATTCTTAGTACTGTAAATGCAACCCTGGGACAGCTCATTAAAACAGTCCAGGACATGGATCATAAATTAAACATTCTGACTTCTTGAGTGCAACAGCTGGAAATGAGAATGGGCACTACTGAACAGACAGTGCAATGGGCAGAAGCTATGTCTCTGAAATCTCAGCATATGGCCACCTCCCTGGTAAAAAAGAATACTCAGCTGAAACAAAGGCTGGAGATGCTGGAAAATCAAGTGCAAAAACATAATCTCCAGGTGGTTGGACTATACATTGCAGATATTGTGCCTTCCTATTCTGTACAAAGAGCTTATTGACTCACTTCTAGGTGTGCTACAGGAGATCCAGAGGCTCCAAGGACTTTTATTGTTATCTGTACTGGAACTGGCAATTGTGATAGGGCACTAGCTGCAGCGAGAAGAAAGCAGACCCTGCACTATGGTGAGGTGGCGATCTCCCTATTTCTAGACTTGTCCTATAGTGCTTAACTTAGCTGCAAGATGTTTGACAGGATACGCAGCTCCTTAAAATTCCTGATAATTCATTACCAGCTTCTGCTGCTGGCTCACTTTTGTATGATCTGTAATGACCACATCTACCTTTTTAATGATCCCAGAGAGGCCAGTAAATTGCTCCAGAGAACTGATACTGATATGATACCTCAGGACAATGCTACCTTGGATGAGTCAGGGAGAGCTTGAACTGTTTTCTGGTTGGAACAATATACACAGGCAACTCTGTAAAATGAAAAGAATGCAATGCATTTCAGTGTAAGTTTGCTACTGTTTTCTTTTTTATTACCTTGGATACTGCTGCTGGTTACATATACTGTGGTTAAATTGCTTTGGTTTATACATTTCAGGGCATGGGACCTGTGGGATGGGATTGCTAGTAGGGTTTTCTTCATTTCTCTGTGTATGGCATTACTGTTACCTGTGATTATGTGAACTACTCCTCTACATAATATGGTGCCTTCCCATCAAATCTGTCCTCTTCATCAGCATATTTTCAGTTGCGGGCACCATAGCACATGCTCCTACAATGGACAGCACGTGGGGGATCATTCATGTTGATTGAGACTGTTTTCTCCTGCAGTGGTTTAGATGTTGGCATGGACATGGTTTTTTTTGGGGGGGGCTTATACTGTTAGTATACTGTCTATACTGTGTCCTGGCTCCGAATAGTGAGCTGCATTTAATGACCCAAGTGGTTGTTTACCAGGTTAAATAATGTACTGTCTTGTTTGATCCAGTTTTAAATCTGATGCCCATTTGTACAAATTAGTGATCTCTCTTAGGGTCGACCTGTGTCATGCAGGAGTTAATAATGCTATATGAGGGAATGTGTGGCTCAAGCCCTCTGTGGTAAAAGGGAATTCAATAGGCTAGTTAGGATTTATTATTCCCAGTAGAGTTCCTGGGAGGCATGCCTATAGTATTAAGACTGAATAAGAAAGCATGCTATTACTTCCCCATGTGTAATTTATGGGGAGATGTCATTCTTCTCCTTTATAAGTGCCTTTGTATGAAACATCTTTATGGTACGCTCCCGTGGAAGATTTGTAAGTGATTTTTTGTTTGCAAAATGATAAATAAAAGCTTTAAAAAAGCTGCTACTGTACCAAATGCCTTCCTCAACATAGTTATTTGGTGGCATCATACCCCCTCGTACCTGCATTCAGACAGAGCAAGGCAGTAACTATCTTCCTACCATTGTCCGAGAGACTTGCAAAATCCTTGACATAAAAAAGAATCACACAACGAGCTATCACAAGCAATGCAATGGACAAAGTGAAAGAAGGATGTCTACTATTCTAAACACATTCTCTCAGCACCTGAATGAAACTCATGATACTTGGGACTTCTTTGTTCCTTTTGTTCAATTTGATTGCAACACAAGCCAGTACAGAAAGTACACTCCTTTCTTCTTTTGTTTTTGTAAACATATTTTACTGAAAAGGCTTCAAACTAAGATACATAGTTACAAGCGAGTAAGACAACAACAACATTATTCATAGTATTTACAGCTGTGGTAAAGAAGCATTCTGAATTATAATTACTGTTCTGTATAGCAAGGATCATTACCATCTAGATAGTTATCACACCAAACTCAATAGCCACAATAAGAGGTTGCCAAGTTTTCAGAAACAAGGACTCCTGACCATTAGCCATTAATTGACGTCTCTATAATAACATTCATAATGTAAGGTTATTCATCCAATGAGCTATGTTTGGAGATGTTCCACTGACCCAATGGTGTGCGGTGGTTTTCCTGTCATTTACAAATGTGACCTCCAACAATTTATGTTTATTCCTTGAGTCTACTAAAAATTCAGCATCTAAAATAAATTCCAGTGGGGTCCTAGGAAGGTTAACCCCCAATACCCTCTGCATGACTGCATGGCCTTCCATCCAAAAAGAGAGATATTTTCACAGGTCAGGGCCATGTGTAGAAAATCGCCATCAGCAACTAGACTCTTTGGACATATAGTAGATCTAGTGTAAGTAAATTTCTGTAATTTGCATGGTGTCAAGCATGTCTGATATATGATAGCTGATTGAATTCCTCTCACCTTTTTGACAGAGAACATTGGTGCATATGTTGTATAGCATCTGACCATATAGAATCATTAATTGCTGTGTCCAGATCAGTTTCCCAGATGGTTTTAGATTTGATATTTGGTGGTGGAGCAAATCCCAAAAATAGTTTATAAAGTGCAGAAAGGGTAGCTGTGTTAGATTGAGGTTTATACAGTTTTTTCTCAATGGGGACATCATGAGGTTGGTGTCTATAAAATATTTCTTGACTCTGAGATAGGTGAAGAAGACACCAGCTTGAATGCCAAATTGCTGCCTTAGTATTGAGAAAGAATTTAGCCTTCCCCCATATAGCAAATCACCCAAAGTAAATATTCCCATTCTACACCATCTTAATAGTGTCTGATGTGTGAAGACATTGTAACCTTTTTGATCGGAAAAGCTTATGTGTATGGCAGTATTAGCAGATGGGCCCTTTCATTGTCCTATATGTTTATGAACCCCTGTCCATAATCTTGTTAATGTTCGGGTTAATGGGTTTTTACATTTTGGAGGGAAGAGTGATACAGGGAGGGTGACAGAATACCACTTACTAATCCTCTGACTACCAGTTCCTCTTCCAGCATTCTCCAAGCTGGAGTTGGGTTAGTCAATGTTTTTTCTAAGAAGGCAAGTTGAACAGCCCAATAGTAATATTTAAAGTTAGGAAGTGCAAGTCCTCCTTTACTCAATGGTAGCTGTAGTAGTCTTTTTTTATTCCAGTCACTTTCCTACACCACATAAATCTATTCAAAATACTATTCAACATTAAGAAGAAGTATTCCGGAACCCTAATTTGGCAAGTTCTGAAATAAGTATAAACACTTAGGTAGAATGTTCATTTTTATCAAGTTAATCTGGCCAATAGAGTTAATTGGGAGTCCCTCCCATCTCACACAATCTTTCTTAATATTGTTAGAGTAACATAATTTTCTCTATATAAATTTTAAATATTCCTAGGAAACATAATATCTAATAATTTGAGGGATTTAACTGATTTTTAAGTTAGAAGGGACATTTCCAAGAAACCAGTGTCACATTGGCTCAGGACAGTAGTCCCGCTCTTTGTCCAATTAATTTTATGGCCTGCAAGGGAACCATGTTCTGAAAGCATGTCATGCAAGATTGGATTACTACCCTGTGTGTCTTGAAGACAGGCTGATAAGTCATCTGCAAAAAGGACAATTTTATCAATCAATCAATCATTCTTTATTTGTATAAGTGCCTTTCTTAAACCAAGGCGCCTGTACAATATTACATAAAATAATAAATAGTTAAAACAACATTAAAATAATCAGAAATCATTAAAGGCTTTACTAAAAAGGTAGGTTTTCAAAGCTCCTTTAAAGCTTTGGACAGTCGGGCAATTTCGCACTTTACGAGGCAGAGAATTCTACAGGGTTGGGGCCATGAAGCGAAAAGATCTTGCTCCAGAAGTTTTTAAGTGAACCCTGGGAATCTCTAGCAATCCCTCATCAGTGGATCGGAGAGAGCGGGGAGGGACAGTAGGGACAAAGGAGCTCTTTCAGGTAAGCAGGTCCCTGATCGTGTAGGGCCTTATAGGTCAGCAAACCGACCTTGAAGGTGATTCGCCAGCAAACTGGCAGTCAGTGCAGTCCGTAGAGCACAGGCGTTATATGACTGGACCTAGAAGAACCAGTCAACAGCCTGGCTGCCACATTCTGCACTAGCTGCAGGCAGCGAATTTCAACCCCCAGTAGTCCAAGGTAAAGGGCATTGCAGTAGTCAAGGCTGTAGGTAACGAAGGCGTGGACCAAAGTTGGAAGATCATCTGGAGGAACCAGGTGCTTCACCCGGGCGATGTTCCTCAGATGGTAAAAAGAGGTTTTGACAACCACTGACACCTAAGATTTAAATGTCAGACAGCCATCAAATACAGCGCCCAGGTTCCGCACCCGGTCTGAGGTAGTCAGCTGGACACCCCCAAGCCATAAGCCCGAGGGCTATCCAGCTAACAAACCCACCTCCCAGTGACCCTGGTCCACAACTAAATAACCTCCTAATAGCGAGAGATTGAAGGACCTGTTCCATCTTGGTCCTTCTTGATCTCTCTGCAGCGTTTGACACTGTGGACCATGGTGTTGACCACCAGCTATCAGGTCTTGCATTCTCTGATCCTGCCTAATAACTGCAGCCAGGGGCCAGGGGACATTATGTATAGAAGAGGAGAGAGTGGACATCCCTGTCTAGTTCCACTGGTCAACTGAAAGGGCTTTGTGAGTGCACCATTGACTAGCATTTGGGCTGAAGGCAAATTATATAACACCCTATCCATTTTATCATTTTATCTCCAAGCCCAAATCTTCATAATGTTTCAAATAGATACCTCAATTCTACCCTATTGAATGATTTTTCAGCATCCACTGCTAGTATTCCTGGGTTTCCATGAATTTTCTTCCCTGACCATCTCAATGCGCTAAGGTTACTTCTAACATTAAACTTTCTCTGCTTGCCTTTAACAAAGCCAGATTGATCTTCGTGTATAATAGACAAAATAATTTTTTCAAGCCTACTAGCTAGGACTCTAGCTAGAATTTTATAATTGGAAGTGAGGAGAGAAATTGGTTGGTAGGATGGGCAGTGCAAGGGATCCTTAGCCTGTTTCATGAGGACTGTAATAGTGGCAGCAAGCATGGAGAGGGACAATAAGACCAAAGTCATACATTTTTCAACCATGTCTTGCAATAGGATCTGAAGTTCCTGACAGAAAATTTTGAAAAAGTCTATTGGGAACCATCTGGACCTGGGGCTTTCCCACCATTAAAATGGTTGATCACTCTTTTGATGTTATTCCACCTGATTAGTGCCTCTAACTGCATTTTGTCTTGATCGCTTATTGTTTGCAGTTGGACTTTAATAAACACTTGGTCTATTTGGGTATTTGATGGTGTAACCTCAGACTTATATAGTATCTCATAATAGGATCAAAAATATTCCCCAATTTCTCTATCCCTCTTATTGCAAAGTACCTCCAATATCTTGTATTTGAGCTATATTTTTGACCCCTTGTCTGCTACAGTACGTAGTTGCCAGGCCAACCATTTCCCTCCCAAGTCCCCTTCAAAATATGTACTAGCTTGGGTAAGCAATAGGGCTCTTTCTATGTTTGCAGTATTCGCGGTGTTGTATTGCCTTAAGATTTTGTAGAGAATGATAGCTTCCGGATTAGGACTGTCCATATATGATTTCTCAGTTTTTTGTATCTGTTCCTGCAACCAAGATAAACATTGGTTGTTCCCTTTTTTTTATGGGATGCATATGAAATTATAACTCCACATAATAACCACCTGTAAGGCGTCCCAATGCATTGAGATGGATGTTGTGCCTGAGGAATTATTAGTCAAAAAGTCTGGAGATTAGAGTTCTCATGTAATCCTGAAATTCCTGATTTTTTATTAAGACAGGGCCTAGCTTCTGTGCTTGACTAGCATAAAGTACCAGATAACGTAATTTGTATAGGGGAGTGATCGGAAATAAGACTTGTACCATGTGTTACAGAGGGGGCCATCTGCAGTAGGTCTTGTGAAACTAAGGCCATGTCTAGCTGATTATACTGTATGTTTTAGCAGAGTGGCAATAGAAAGTGCATTCCCTACCCCTGGGGTTCTGATGTCTCCAGGAATCCACTAGCCTATGGTACCTCATTAGACCCTTTAATGCCCTAGAAAGTCTGGACAGTGGATCTAAGAATCATACTAAGGATCATACTAAGGACTATTGAGGAGTGAGGAGGCAAGCGATGTCCATAGGTGCTCCTATCAAATTAATAAATGTAGTATTGCAATGAACACCTAGTTGTTAGACAATGATCAAGTCATTTTTTTAATTCAGTTTTTGATTTACTAATTATTATTTCGAGTGGTAGATTGTTCCACGGATTAACCACTCTTAGGGTAAAGAAATAGTTCCTATTTTTGTGGTGAAATTGTTGAGCTATGAGTTGTAGTGGGTGATCTCTAGTATTGTGGGTTGTAACCTTAAATGTAAGACCCAGTTCAGTCATTAAATATGTGTCATGAATGACATCAAAAAGTAACAATAAATCTCCTTTCAGTCTACGTGTCTCAAGGGACATTTAATTGAGAGAACTCAGTCTGTCATTATAAAGCAGATCATGGAGACCATGAATTCTTTTTGTAAATTTACACTGTACCCCTCCTACTCTAGAGGATCTGTCAAGTATATTGTCTAGAACACAGTTAAAATCCCCGTTTAGCACCCATGGCCCTGACAAACCTGCCATCTCTATGGTCAAATGATTGAAAAACTCTGAATTATCCACATTGATGGCATACACTGATTCTACTGCAATAGTCTGACCTGAGTTAAGCTGTATTTGTAACAGAACAAATCCCCCCCCCATCAATATTATCACGTGTAATAACCCTGGGAACCTTGTTCTCAACCAGATAGCAATCCCTTTGGCCTTAGATATGAAATACAATCTGTACCATTCCCCTCCCCAATTTTCTGCTATGTGACTACCTTCTTTGTTGATCATATGGGTTTTCTGCAAACACACAATATCAGCTTGCATAGTTTGTATCCTGCTTAGGGCCGTTTTCCTTTTTACATGAGTTTTCAGACAATTAATATTCCAAGGGCATACTTTCAAACTGTTAGCCATTAAAGAGTATTTCAGAAATGTTTGTTGTTGTGCTTAGCTGGACATCATCATCAAAACATTCAACTGTACATTTGAGAAGCCTAATTTTATGAACTCGAATAGATAACAGAAGTAATTGCCTCTTACAGGTTTGCAAGGCTAAAACTCCAATGTCCCTTAACCCATGGTACCCATAAACAGCATCACAACACCTAACACATTTGATAACAATAGTAAAAGCTGTTTCCCCCCTTTCCTCTCCCCCACAGGCGGTAACAGAGATGGGGACAAGAGGCCCATGTCCCACCCATACCCTTTGCACATCTAGTGTGCAGCTCCCCACTAATCATGAGGTGATCATTACCTGTACGGCACCACTAAATAAATGTTACTATTCCCCATAGGAGAAGAAATGTTATGGAGTTTTATGAAATTTGAACCCCCCCCCGAACAAGGGATGGGGGGATGTAACCGAATTAAACATATAATAATGTATGGGCTAGTTAAGTTATATACCCTACCAGTAATTTCTGGCATTGTAAACTTTTTGACAGACTTTGTCTATTGGTAGGACACTAGATCCCACCAAGAAGCTAGCATATATTGATAGTAGCAATTTTAGTTTGATGGTTGAGCAAATAATCTGCCACGGTAGTTCTGCAAGATCTACGTAACCATGGCAATCAGGACCATATGCTCCTTGAATAATGTGGGCAGACAGAGTTGTCTCCTTGAGGGTTCTGTTTGCCAAGCAAAACATATGTCAGTTTCATGATCTGTCAGTCTTAAAAGAGCACCAAGAAAATGACAATCATTCTCCACTCATGAAGCTCTGCTGCCATTCGGTGGACAGTGATACTCAGAAACATTTTTCTTGCAGTCATTTTATATCCATGATGAGAAAGATCTTAATGTTGTATTACAAATCTTTTAACAGGAAACAAAACACTCACATGTTTAGAAAGAAAAAAGTATAAACAGTTAACATGGTTAAGTTCTACCCATCAGTCAGTCACCATATCTCTCTGTGAGTGACATGTGTGCCCATAGGGTGCATCATCACTTACTGCCTTGGGATCATTCATTTTTCATAAGTGGATCAGACTGGACAATTCTGATCAAGTAGTAGTCAGAGCTCTTTCTCTGTGGTGCGATGTTTCCTCATTAACTGCGTCTTATCTGTTAACATAATGTTCTGCATCCTCATGCCTTGCAAAAAATTCTGGAGGACATCCCGGCTTGACAATCTTTAATTTAGCAGAGAACAGCACAGCAAATTAAGTCCCATCCCAGGTGATGCAAGGTAGTCTTGACCCTAGTAAACTTTTACCATTAAATTTTGACATCTCTTGAGTAATCTTGCAAAACTGAAACCCGTCACCCATCTACTGGAATGGGACCATGAGCTTGTGCTGCCCACAAGACCTTTTCCTTCTCAGGAAGCAAAGATAATTAATGAGGTAATGTTGAAGCCTCTCTCTTGGGTTAGGGTTCAGTCCCATGCAGTGCACTCTCTGGATCTCAAAATCTTCTGCCAGGGCATCAAGCCCAAGCTTTTTCACAATCCAGCGTTGTACAGTTCTGCCACTGTCCTTGCCCTCAAGACCCTCAGGCAATCTGATAAGTCTGATATTATATTGTCTTGCATGATTTTCTTGGTCTTCTGCTCTAGCCATTAATTTCTCAATCTTTTCTTGCTGTATTTTCTTCTCCCATGCCAAGTCAGAGACGAGGTCCTCCAGTTTGCTCACCCTCCATTCCTGTTGATCAAGTCAGGATGCGTGTGTACAGCAGAAGTTTCAGTAAAACTGGTGACCACAGTTTGTAGATGAGTGATCTGTGCTATGGTGTTTATAAATCTGACTTTAGACTCCTGCTGTAGATTGGTAATCAAGCCCAGGAGTGCTGCGATTGCTGGATCCTGCAACCCTCTATTCATGCCACTTTTGAAAGGTGCAGCTTGCGATCTGGTGTGATCCTTCATGTTTCCACTCACTGATTGTCCTTGTGGCTCAAATGGGAGAGTAGCTTGCTTTTTTTAGATTTTGTAGCTGCCATTTTTTTAGCTATATTTTAATATATCACTAGCCAAGCAAAGGTTTGACTATTGTTTCTTCTGTCTTAAATGCTGGTGTCTTTGGGAACCCAGCTAACTAATGACCACTCTGCTCCCTAGCCAGGCCATGCCCCAACTTCATTCTTCTTGATCCATGGATGCCATCCAAGAATGCCACTGGGCATGGATCTCTCATTGCTAGAGGTTCCAAAATCAGCTTCCTCATACAGTATCCCTGAACTGGAACAGTTTGAACCTGTCAGATGTGTTGTAATAACCACAGTGGAACAGAGAATATCTGTCATGCAGAAAATGCCAACAACCAAGTCACATGAACCTTCGTTTTCTGTGGGGAACACTGTCTACTTGTATCAACTATCTTAGTTCTGGGCACCACAAAGAAACTGCTCCTTCATTGGATGATCCTTTCTACATTGTGGAAAAGCCTTCTCCAATTCCTGTCCACCTGCAAAGCAAGTCAAATGGAAAGCTTGTGCTTAACAAAGTCCATATCAGTAATCTGAAGCATGGGCACCCGAGTAACACCCTCACAGATGGTACCAGTCCTCCTAGTAATGAAGCTGCTCTTGAGCCTGCCATTCTTCCAGAATAAGAAATTCCTCCTAACCTGCAACCAGTTCATTCAAATCTTCACCCTCCTAACTCTCCAGACAGATTCTGTTGCACCTGACCTTCACTCAGATGAACGTCTTGCAGTATCTGAACTAGCTCAAGCAACTCATCATACCATTCCAATGAACTGACCGGAAAAGTCAATGGAAGTCTTAAATGTCTGTGCAACCAGACTCAATATTTCTTGGGACAACTTGTTCTGTCACCCATGGTACTCCTTACCATCTGTGCTTACCAGTAGTTATTCTTCTGCAGTAAATGTCCTGTTTATATGAATAAATGTTTTTGCTAATGGTACTAAATGCTGCATAAACTTCATTAACATGTTTTTCTCTACAAGAATGTCTTCTTCAAAAGGGCAGTTCCATGTTTTGTTTCTCCTGTTCTGCAGCAGTTTATTGAAATTTTGCATATCGTAGTTCTGGGCAATCTTTAGCTGCTATCCCTTTTCTCTCTTCCCTTCTCCCTTCCTTGCACTGTGGCACTTGTCACCCTGATCAAGATTCAGGTTGCTATGGCATTCCCCCTCTGCTGGTACTACTCTGACTGGTCACCATTGTAGTAAAGATCCTTTCTGCCTCCCCCATCCAGCAGTGGAGTACTCCTATTTTCAGGTTGTGCCATGTAATGCTTGATATTTCCCAACTGCTTTCCTGTTTATACTGTTATATTATTGCTTGTTTAAGTGATACTCACTTTCACAACCCTAGGGGTGATGTAGAATGCACAGCTAAGCATGGGGCTTAATGTTTAGCTGCCAACCTTTTAAGAGTACTCAGAACACTGCATGTTACAAAATGCTCCACTGCGTGTCAGTGCCATGTTATTCCAGGGACACTCTGGGAAATCCCTTGGTCTGAGGCATGGCCTCATGGAGTGCAGAAGTCTCCAGTGATGAATAAAACATTTTCTACTTTAATTTTATTGATCCAACTCAGTTATTCACTTGGTCCAGCAAGACAGCCTCCTCTGGTACAGCAAGAGACTAGCATGGCAGACCTGAAGAGAAGCTGAGGGTCCTAGTGGCAGACCAGCACCAAAACTCCACACTAATTAGGGATGTGATATCCAAAATACTTCTTTCCATTGGTCAAAATATTTACCATATTAATAACCGAGGACTGTGTTTTTTTGGGAATAACATTGTTCTATTTTATAGTAGAACTTTGCTAACAAGTTCAAAATCACTTAAAAAAAATAGTGTTTAATAATACCCGCCAAAGCTACCCAATGAATAATGTACTCATTTGCATACATGGAGTGTATTTCTCCTTATTTGTATACAATGCCGTTGTAACCAGATGGCAGGTAGATAAGCAAGCTGATTGGCTCAGTGGGTGTCACCTAGGGATGGGAGAATTCCAAAAGGTTCTGAAGTTCTGAAAGGTTCTGCTAAGCCATTAAAGGTTCAGCCAGTTATCTGAACCTTATCAGAACTTTCAGAACCTTTTAGTTTAACATACAAAAATGCTTTTAACCATCATTAACCACCCATAAGATATTGTCAGTAAAGGGAAATTTAATCTAAAAATACCTTGGAGGGGTACTACACTACCTCCAGTCTCCTTTTGGGTCTTACTACCACCACCAGCCTTCTTATTACAGACCCGCTGGGAGAGTATATTAAGCTCCAAAATTCATGTTTCAAAAATGGTTAGAATCTTATTAGAACCTGGAAAAAGGTTCAGATAAAGTTATTTTATAGAAAAACACAGGTTCTGGATGTTTCTGAACTTATCCACATTGGTTCTCCCCTCTCTGGTTTCACCTTGATTTAATATTGAATAATACTCTCCAAAGCTACCCAGTAGCTTTATGCTGAGCACTGTGGCTTACCATGCTGAAAATGGAGGTTCAAGTCCCCACCTGGTTTGTCACATGTTAGGCACCAGAGGCAATGTTGTGTGTCTACCCCATGTACCCCCTGCCCTGCAGAAGGAGGGTGGCTTGGGGGTTAGTATATGCAGCAATACATAGCTCCAGGCAGAGTGGTGAAATCCTGCTACTTGCAGGTTGGTGACACATTGCAGTGATACCATATATCCAGTTCTGTGCCAGGGACTGTCAGTCACAGTATGGCAGGTGGTCCTGGTCCCCAGCCCACTTCTGATTGGCCAGATAGATGCCCCATCTTGGGCTAATCCCCAGACAGGTGGATATGGGACATCAACAGATGCAGAATTGTGGACTCTATGATGGAGCATGTAGCATGTAGCATGTAGCACTGTCATGCTTTCCCCACCCAGCTGTGGTATGTAGACATCTGAGTACCCTGCCATCATCCTCCATTTTGGTCAGGAAATGTCTGTTTGCCTGTTTGCCCAACCCCCCCAAGGAGGACATCTACTACAGTAGATGAGTGGACAAGTATTTTGTACCTGGTGGCATACCTTTCAAACTCCCAGCTTGACAATGTGTGACAGAGGGCTACAAAATGAAGTGACAAATGACCAAACTGTGGTACTCTAGATTTTTCACAGCATGGTGCAGCATCATACACCAGCGCATTTTGTTGTAAAATGAACAAACAACTGAATTTACTACAAGAAAGGTTATGTTTGTATGTTGCCATGTGGCTTGTGTTCTTAATTAAAATAAAGAGAAATAAAAAACTGCGTGTTAATTGTGTTCTTAACTGAAATAAGGAGAAATGCCAAATGTGTGCTATTATTTTGAAACTATACTTTATCTAATACACCAGTAAATGAAACATAACCAGTCATAAAGTGCTTGAAACAAGTAACCTTGTAACCCAACTAAATAACAATGTAAAATTTACAAACCTAAAATAAAAAAAGCCTATTTATATGCCACCAAAACACCTGCCAGACCTAATATAACAAAAAATCAAATGAAAATGACAGTATATGCAACTGAAATTACTTAAATCACAGCAATAGAACATAAAAATGTCAGATTTTCTCCTTCAAAACACTGTGTGGCACACATCTATGTTGTTGTCTGGTGTGTTTTTATTATCTTGTCTTACGCGTGCAGTGCAAGCAACATTTGGTTACAGCTTGCTGGAGTAGCAGGTTGTGGAGGTGCAGCTGTGTTGTGGCCAGTGGTGCCACTGCTTTTTTGGGCTGGTCTCTGGGGCACAAATGAATGAACATGCTGTCTATGACAGCCCTTGAGAAGTGTGCCACCAACTTGAAAGAATTTCACCACTGCAATGAGGAAGCACCTTGTCATTGCAGGGCATGCCTTGCCTGCTGAAACATTTCAATAAACACGGTGGTGGCTTTCGCCATCTGCCTCTCACAATTCCCAGCAAGCCGACTTCGGGGGTGCCCAATCCCCCTGTCAGCATGTTTATAACCCCACCTCAAGATTGCGCGGCACACTGGGAGCCCACCCCAGTGTGTCTGCATGTGTTCTGAAGCCGACCGTGTTGGCCTGTTCCTGCCTCCGCCTCACCCCACCCCCATTGTGTGCCACACTGGAAGCCCACTCCAGTGTGGCCAACATAACCCCCCCAAAGCCATGGGGCACACTGGGATCCCACCTTAGTGTGCCCAACTGTTGTTTAATTTCACCTGTTAATATAGAAAACCTTCCCGTGATGTCCATTCCTGAAAATAAGAAAACTGTCCATCGTTGAGTAGGAGTGCCCCTCCCCCAACCCGCACCCACCCTCTACACACTCCACATCCCTGCACTCCCCTCACCCCATACTTACCTCCAGAGCCCAGCGTGATGATCTTCAGTGGATCGGGACACGTCTTAACTCTTCAAAAACCGATCGCGAACTGAAGAAAATCATGGTAAGCTGTATAATGGCATCAATGAGGGGGGTTCAACTTAGGTGAATATCTCGGCCATTTTTGCAACTTTTGGCTCCAAATTTTCAACATGGGGTTCCTGGGACCCCACCTCATGAACTCAGTCACTGTCATTTGGTTATTCAGTCCCGAAAGGTGATTTCATGGTCACTGCGTGGAATCACCTTTTGGGGCTGATTAACTAAGCGACAGTGTCACTGTTGCTGAGGTGGGCTCCCAAAAAGCCTATGTTGCAAATGTGGTGAAAAAATTCCAAAAAATGACTGTTACGAGCATGCATTGCGCACTTTCCACGCACGCTCATAACTTTGAGAATTTTTAACATTTTCACTCCAGATTTTCAACATTACCATTCTTTCACACCTCTTTATGACCAGTACAGCTGTCATTGTTTACATCCTGCCCGAATGTGTTTTCGCACATCTGGAGCACAATGGCGTGGTTGCTGTGGGAAATCAATGTTTGGGGCAGATTAAGAAAATTACAGTGACACTGTTCATGAGTGGAGGTCCCAAAATGCCTACGTTGAAAATTTGGTGAAAAAATTCCACAAAATAACTGTGTTACGAGCATGCTTTGCGCAGTTTCCAAGCATGCTCGTAACTTCGAGAATTTTTGATATTTTCACTCCAGATTTTCAACATTGCCATTTCTTCAGACCTCCTTATGAATGGTACAGCTGTCATGTTTCACATCCTGCCCAAAATGTGTTTTCACACATCAGGCACAGAATGGCACAGTCGCTGTGGGAAATCAATGTTTGGGACAGATTAACAAAATCACAGTGCCACTGTTCATGAGCGGAAGTCCCAAATGCTTTCATGAGGTGGGGTCACAAAAAGCCCAAGTTGAAAATTTGTAGTGCAAAATACCAACAAACGCCGAGGGCATTAGGGTGTTTTAACCATAACATCCCACCCTGTAGAGACTGACAGGTGTCAGGGGTATGACTTTGGATTGTCGGCTGTAATACTCACACCATTCCACCCCCACCCCCACCCTGCAGCCAGTGACAGGCAACAAGGTGTGCCTTGGACTCTTCAGCCCCAAAGTTCACCCCATTTTCCTATACTGCACCAATCTCAATGTATTTCCATATGAAATGGGGTGAGCGTAAGGCCCGATGACCCCAAGGCACAACGTGACACTTGTCGGAGTCTGCAGGGTAGGGTGAGGTGAAATGGCAAGAACATTGTGGCCTATGACCCAAAGGCACACCTCAATGCCTGTCAGTCTCTACAGGGTGGGGTGGGGTTGGCGTCAGTTCCATACTTCATTGTCATTCCTATTATGCATCTCTCTAACTCCTGCACTACCAAAGCCAATGCCAGCAAGACAACATTCGTCATTGACAAATGCTTGTTATAGGAGGCAGTTTCTTTTCTGGCAGCAGCAAAAATCTCCTTTGAATACTGAACATAATAACTGTCTCACTCCTCATTCATCTTTATTGCTAGCAAAGAGTTCAGGGTTTTGAGCTACAGGGACTGTTATAGCTCTATTTTTACTTTTCACACCAAGCTAAAAGCTCACTCTACTTTAGCATTTCTAATGGTGCAAACAAAGTAATACCATCATCAGTCTTTTGAAGAGCTGCAGTGCACCATATCCACAACAAGTTTTGAGAATTGTGACCCAGTGCTTCTGAAGGGCTGAATTGGTTCCATTTATTGTTAGGGAACCTGTATCTGAAAACTGGTACATGGAAATTCCTCCATTAATTTGGCCTGATCTTCTGTAGTCTTGCAGATTCCCAAATGATCTACTAGGTCTGATATCATAGAAGCTGTTACCTTGATCTTAGATGATGGATTGAGAACAAGCCCTACAAAGTCCTACAGTTTGCAAAAACTTGTTCACAGGATTTTTTTTTAGTATTTTTGATAAGACAGTAGAATAAAACAAAAATTGCTTTCTAGTAGATTTTTTCAATGACTTCCCCAGCAATACATTCTTTATGGTCCTTCATATATTGCCACACTTCTTCTCCCAGATGAAGGTCACTGTGGCACAGAAAACTGTCAGGATTTTCCAAAATGCCAACAGCATTGTCCCTTAACAATTTCCCTATGCTATCTCTTTTTTTTCTTATTTTGCTTTCTTTCCCCTGCGGATCAGCAATGGCAGGCTCATTCAGCCATGCCCCTGCCTCCTCTGTCCAGCACTCACCCCCCCCAACTTACTTCGCCCTGTGTTCCTTGAAGTGGGACCAGGAAGAGGAGGGCCATCCTTTGCCCATCCGGTGATTCTCATCCAGAACTGGGGGGAAGTGGTTGGGTGGTGATGCACGAATGGGGGCAGGCAGGCAGGGTTTCATTAAGCTGGCACCTTCCCTTTTTCCATTTTTCTCCCTTCCTTCCCTTGTCATGCAACATGTAAGCATGTGCTTGTGGAGATGCACACATTCTACAGAACTGCAGCCCCTCCCTACTATGTCGCATGTACTCTGGTGTTGCCACCTGGTCTCCACCAGGTGGCAGCCAAGGAGCAAGATGACATGCCTTCCCACCCCAGGAGAGGAGAGCAGTCCAATGGACACTCAGTCATGTCCCTCCCGGGCCGACCCTGGCACCCAGAGTTTGTTCCCAAACTCAGGTCATCGGTGTGGGAACAGATAAGGTGCACTAGGTGCCTCAGCCCTCTTCACTACTGGGCCAGCTTTTCCCTGCTATTTCTGACTACAGTACTCTGCCTGCATATAGGTGGATGAGCCAGGATATGTCCAATGCAAAGTTATCATCTGGCTTTTACCTTTTTGCTACTGTAGTGCATATTTTAGGAACATGAACTGCATTCTGATTTCATGACTTTTCAGGCTGTTGGCCATACTCCCCACTTTTACCAATCTTGGCTCTGTTGTCTGTAGGGCTGTGCAAGTAGCAGATATTAAATTCCAAATACCATGAATAATATGGTAGTCGGTATTTAGCAGCCAAACACTGAATATCGCAGCTATTTGGTGATATTTGGTATTCGGGGTTCCCGCAGGATTTTAAGATCTCACGGGACTTGCTGGCCAATCGCTGAGCATTTGCTAAAGCTAGATCATGTGATAGCTCGACACTGCTGTGTAGTGGAGAGAGATCATAGTGGAGAGTGGAGAGAGCTTTGTGTCAGCAGAGATTAGAAGTTGCAAAAACTAATATTTTCATCACAAAACCTTTATTTTGTTGTTCTGTACCATGTGTCTTTAGTGCCTAGTTCTAGTGGGAGCACTAGGAGGTTTTTTTTGTGTGGATAAATCATCTGATGTACAGATTTTGTTTTTGCTAGGAGCTGCAGAGAAACTAGTATACCTTCATTTCAGGGGCCTCTCGTAAATGGTGCAGAGATCGTATAGTGGAGAGTGGAGAGAAAGCTCTGAGTCAGCACAGATTAGGAGCTGCAAAAAAACCTAATATTTTCGAACATATGAATTTGCCAGCAGAAATAGGCCACATGGTTTATCAAGTCTGCTCAAGTGTGCAGCTAGCAACCTTACTTTGCAGCTGCCCAATCCCTTTCCCCTCTTCAAAATTACCCCCCCCCTCACCCTATCTCATCCACTTTTGAAACTTTCCACTGTCTTACAGGATACCACCTCCTCCAGCAGTGTTCCATTCAGCCACAACCCTCTCCATGAAAAAGTGTCTCCTCATTTCCCTCCTTTATCTTTCCCCCTCCAGTCTAAGACCATGCCCTCTCATGTCCCTCCCCCTCCTTAGCTTAAATATCCTTTTAGTGCCTGTCTTGTTTATCACTTTTAAGTAATTAAAGGTCTCAATCATATCTCCAAGATCCCTTCTCTCCTCCAGGGAGTACATAATCAGCTCACTCAGCCTTTCCTCATATGGCTTGTCCCCCAGTCCCTGGATCATCTTAGTTGCTCTGCGCTGTACCCCTTCCAGTAATCTGCCATCCTTCTTTAGATATGGGTGCCAGTACTGTATGCAATACTCCAGGTGTGGCCTGACCAGTGACCTGTAGAGAGGCAGGATCACCTCCCTGCTCCTGGAAGAGATTCCTCTTGCAATACATCCTAGCATCCTGTTGGCCTTTGCTACAGCCTTCCTGCACTGCTCTCTTTTTCATTTTCCCAGTTACAACCACCCCTAGATCCTTTTCTTCCTCAGTGGTAGCTTGCTGCACTCCCCCCAGCTGGTAACCCCACCCTGGGTTCTTTGCTCCTAAGTGCAGCACTTTTTTCCCAGTTACAACCCCAACTGCCATGCCTCTGACCACTCCTCCAGTTTGATAACATCATCCTGCAGCCCCTGTCATCCTGTTATGTCGTCCACCACTGCCCCCAACTTGGTGTCATCAATGAACAGACTGATCTTATTCTTGATGCCATGCAAGATGTCTGCTATGAATATCCCAAACAGCACCGGCCCCAATACCGATTTCTGTGTCACCCTGCTCGTCACAGCCCTTTGAGATGAGAGCTCCCCACAAACACCACTACCCTCTGCTGTCTCCTCAGCAGCCAATTCTCAATCCATTTAACCATCTTAGTCCCTGCCCCCAAGTATCTCGACTTACCCCCCAACCTCCCATGCGGCACTGGATCAAAGGCCTTGCTGAAGTCTAAACAAATGACATCCATAGTGTGGCTCTTGTCCAATTCCTTCATTACCCAGTCAGAATACTCAGCTAGGTTAGTCTGGCAGGATCGTCCCAAGACAAACCCATGTTGATGACTGTCCTGGAACCCATTGTCATCACATTTTCATCACAAAACCTTTATTTTTGTGTTCTGTACTGTGTGTCTTTAGTGCCTAGTAGTAGTGGGAGCACTGGGAGTTTTTTTTTCCTGGATAAATTGCCTGATGTAGTGATTTTTTTTGCTAGGAGCTGCAGAGAGAAACTAGTATACCTTCATTTTAGGGGCTGATAGTGGTGTGAGGCTTTTTGTATTTTCCTCAGAGAAATTGTATGATTTATTTTGCCAGGAGGAGCTGAAGAGAGACTAAAGTTTCAGTTTACCTCCTTAATTATTGAAGTTCTAACTTCTGCCTTGACTGCTGTACTGTACTGATTAAAAAAAAAGTCTTTAATTTGGTAGTGTAAATAATTAGTATTTTTTTTTTGAGGGTGGGGCTCAGGTTTCACAAAACCCAGTAGTAGCCTAGCCAGAAATCTCAGAGGACAGTCGACTGACTGCACTTCCATCCCCACAGTTTAGGGCTGGGTAGTGATGCTTGCAGTGTGTGCACACCCTTGCCTGCCCTACGTTCGTACTGCTTGCAGTAATTTTGCTGTGTGAAAATAAAGCAGTACTGCTACTTACAACTATATTTTTGTACTGAAATACATCAGAACTTGTGTGCATTTACAAATTAAAAAAAATAAATAAAAGTGAATTTCAGTAGTTCTGCTGTAGAAATCTCTTGTAAGAAATATTTGTGGGGAAATCTGAGGTTGAACTGGGGTTTCACAAAAGTCAGTAGCCACTAGCAGTCTCAGAGGGCAGTCGGTTGACTGCATTCCCACCCCCAGTGGTTTAAGGCTAGGTAGTGACGCTCGCAGTGTGCGCACACCCTCGCCTGCCCTTTGTGTGTGTGCTGCTTGCAGAATTTTTCTGGGAAAAAATAAAGCAGTATAGCTGCTTGTAGCCATATTTTTCTACTGAAATACAACAGAACTTGTGTGCATTTACAAATTAAAAAATAAATAAAAGTGAATTCCAGTAGTTCTGCTGTAGAAATCTCTGTAAGAAATATTTGTGGTGTAATCTGATGTTGAGCTGGGGTTTCATGAAAGTCAATAGCTGACAGCAGTCTTGGAGGGCAGTCAGCTGACTGCAATCCCACCCCCCATGGTTTAGGGCTAGGTAGTGACGCTTGCAGTGTGCACACACCCTTGCTTGCCCTTTGTGTGTGCTGCTTGCAGTCATTTTTCTGTGCTAAAATAAAGCAGTACTGCAGCAGGTGCTGCTTGCAATAATTTTTAGTGCTAAAATAAAGCAGTACTGTAGCAGATACTGCTTGCAATCATTGTTCAGTGCTAATATGAAGCAGTACTGCAGCAGGAGCTGCTTGCAATAATTTTTCTGTGCTAAAATAAAGCAGTACTGCAGCAGGTGCTGCTTGCAATAATTTTTCGGTGCTACAATAAAGCAGAACTTTTGTACATTTATGAAGTATTAAGTACTTGAGAGTTTAGAACTTGTTGGCATACACAAAGACAAAACCAATGACAGGTAGAGGTAGGAAAAAATGTACTTGATCAAGCCCAAGCAAATCTGCAATGAAGGAACAGGTTGGTGATGCTGAACCTGAAGGTGAGCGACAGTCAGCCCATCTTCAATGCCCAAAATTATTCTTTACCCCTTCCAAGCCTATGTCTTCCAGCAACAATACAGTAGTACTGTGGCTGGCACAGGACAAAGTATTACAAGAAGCACAAGCAGAAGGACACTATTCTCGACTCCCACCACAACCACCAATGTGTCCCCATCTCTCACCAGTATCATCATGACTCCCACCGCAACCACTAATGTGTCCCTATCTCTTACCAGTACCATCACGACTCACACCACAACCACTAATGTGTCCCCATCTCTCACCAGTACTATCGTATCTGTCATTACCACCTCCACCACCACTACAGAGTCTTCCTCTTCCACAACAATGCTCAGCATGACTACTACAGCCAGTCCTGCAACTGTGACTGTCACTCTAGCCACTACTGCCACTCTGAACCCTGCCACTATTGCCACTACTGTAGCACTATCACCACAGTCTGGTATCCCTGCATATGTATAACCACTACAGTTGATACAATTAAGTCTCCTGCTTCTCAGCTTCTCAGCACTCCTGAAAACATTGCAGAGGATGATCAGTCATCCGGTTCTGAGTATTTCCCTCCACATGATGAATTGCCCAGTGACACATCATCTTCTTCATCAGAGGCACATGTGATTGACTTTGAAGATACGGCAGGGTATGCTATGTGTCTTGAGGGCAGGAAAAAAAAGGTGGCTGGCAAAACAGCCTCTTGATGTAGCATTACTAGCAAGGGTAGTAGAAGTAGCAGTAAGGGTAAGGGTTCCCCTGCCTCTAAAAAGACCAAACAAGCAACACTAATATTTCTTTGGGAGGCTCCGTCACAGCCTGAAGGACAGCCAAATGATGGCAACACTGGCATGGCACCATCAGGGCCAGTGGCCACAGGGAAAGACATGCACATCTGTTGAAAAAACAACTGGGGGTGTGTGGTGCTAGCAGAGGCACTGGTAACCATAGTGTTAAAAGTGCAGTGTGGCTGCATTTCACTGTGTTAAAGGAGGACACAAGGAAGGCAGTCGGTTCTTTTTGCAATGCCACTATAAGCCAAAGGAAATACAACATCATTACAGAATCACTTGAAGCTTAAGCACCCTCAAGTGTATCAAAGCTTATCTGGGTTGGGATAAAGACCCTGGTTTCACCAAGACTAAACCCCTCTGATGGACAGGCATGCACAGTTGGCAGTGGTGGTGGTACTGACAACAGATCTGATTTAGAGCAACCCCGTGGTCATGGCACTCCTTCCCCTTCACCAGCACAGAGTCCAGCCACTACTCTGGTGGTCACTTCTGACTCCATTGATACTACAAGGCAGAGACAGTCATCAGCAATTCGCACACCACGATTATTGAAGCAGTCCACATCGATGTCTCCCATGGCACTTCCAATAATGAATGCTCTACATGCATGAACAAAGTATCATGCCTCACATCCAACAGCACAGCAACTCACCCAGTTGATTGCTGAGGTGATGACTTGGATCTCCAGCCTATGTCAGTTGTGGAAGATGCTGGTTTCCAATAGCTTCTCAGCTATTTGCACCCACATTATAAGATCCCATCTTGTACTACATTTTCTCAAACTGTATTGTCATGACTGTATGATGGTGTGTGATCTGCTGTTGCTGCTCTGCTTGCAGATGCTGTTGGTGTTTTTCACTGCACATCAGATATCTGGACTAGCGATAACTCCCTGCATGCCTATCTCTCCTTAACTGCACACTGGTGTGTGCAACACCCTGCTGTTGTTGCTGTTTCCGATGCATCACCTTGTGGCTAGGCACCCCCACAATCTGGTAGTCTTATTAGGTCAGCTTTGCTGAATATCAGACTCATGGAGGAAGACCACAGAGCACATAATATTCTCACTTTCCTGCAAGACATGTTTCTGTCGTGGACTAATGTTAACACCAATTTAAAAGTTGGCTTTTTTGTTACCGACAACGGCACAAACATGATGAAAGCCATCAATGATAGCCATTTTGTGAGTATCCGTTGCTTTGCATGCGCACTAAATTTAGTGGTGACTCATGCACTGCATAGCAGTACTATGACCAACAACATATTATCCACAGCCTGTTCCATCTGCAGCCATTTCCATCACTCTGTAAAAACCACTAACAAATTACAAGAAGTTAAGGAATGCCTTGGTCTGCCCCAACATTGTGTAAAAATAGATGTTAGCACTCGGTGGAATTCTTCATACCTGATGCTTTCATGACTCTTGGAGCAAAAGCAAGCACTACATAAAATGTATATGGAGGCAGACATCGGAGGGGTCCTAGGACATTATGATTGGTTGGTTCTTGAGAGCATGGTGAAGGTTCTCACGCCATTTGAGAGGAGTATACGTGATCTAAGTGCTTCCACAGCCTTACTTAGTCAGGTTATCCCAGCTGTGCATATTCTCAAAAGATCATTACAACAGTGTTTGGCTGACAACACACTCAGTACACAAGAGGTCACCGACCTTATTAATCAACTCAATGCAAAACTTGATGCAAGGTTTGCCACAGTCATGGATACCTGCCATCACACGTTTGCTGCCATGTTGGACCCTAGGTTCAAATGCGAGATCCTTTATATAGCCATGGCCACCCACAGGGTGACTCATTTTAGGCAACAGCTCAGTGAAAAGTTAAATAGTGCCATGCAGGCAGTCAGACACTTGGAAGGGAAGGAACATGCTCCAGTTCAGGTTCCTGAGGGGGAGAGAGACAGGCATGTGGTGGTTTGGAATCGGATGATACTGGTGGAGATGGGAAAAGATGGCATAGTGGCAGTGTAGAGGAGAGTGACTGGGCATAACTCAGCACATCATTGCATCAACAGCAACACAAACACTCTCAGTCTCAGCCTCTCTCTGCAGAAAATTTACTTAATGGCTACTTTGCAGAATAAACTGAACTATTTGATGTTGATCCACTGGGCTACTGGGTTCAGAAAATCAACTCCTCTCCTCACCTAGGACAACTTGCTTTAAAATCCCTAAGCTGCCCTCCTACAAGTGTGCCATCTGAGAGGATGTTTAGCACTGCTGGTGATGTTGTTGAGCCACACCATTCCAAGCTGGACCCTCAACATGTTGAACAGCTAGTGTTCCTTATGCTAAACTTACCAGTAACTGGCTACAAATATAATATGCCCACGTAAAACTGGTGCTACAGTACAGCTCTCAATCTACCTAATGTTACGAAAGAGCAATGTTATGTTTTTTGGCTCACCCTTTCTTTTTTTCTATCATGTAAAATATTTAATTAAAAGGGTAACTGAATCTCCACTCCCTGGCATTAACTGCCGGACCACCATGAGGCCCCTGTTAAACTAGAAACATTTAAAAAATGTATAATGTTTTACTGACCTTACTATTGTGTACTTTACATTACTAATTATCTGTTGGAAAAGAACCGCTTGGCCCACAAAGTCAGCCCAGACTGTCCATCCCTGCCTTATCGGTCTTATCTGCAGACCGTAACACAATCCTGCTGCCTCCCTACCTGTTTTCAAATATACCCCAGCCCTATGCCTATCTCATGCATGCTTGAAGCCCCACAGTGTTTTAGGCACCATCACTTATGCCTGCAGTTCCTGTCAGTCATCCACCATGCCTTCTGTGAATATTTCTTCACATCTGCCTTGCTGAACTCCCCCTTCAGCTTCATCACATGCAACCATTGCCTCTAGTATTTGTGCACTTTCTCATTTGAAAGAGACTCCTCTTATGTGCCCTGTCTTCACCCCATGAGGTACTTGTATAGGTCTCTATCATGGCACATCTTGCTCTCCTGTCTTCCAGAGTGGACATACAATGCACTTACGCCAGGGTCATATTAGTAGCCCTAGGCAAGACACAAGACGTCACCTCAACTGTGGCCTTTGCTCAATCTATGATGACTATATGTCACCCAACCACTGACCAGCGCAGTAGTTTGTTGCCTTTTTGGGTCCCTGAAAGACTGTTGGGGAGTGTTCATGGCAGAATTGTCTAGTGTACTTCAAAAGTGAAGGAAGTGGTGTAGTTTAACAGTGTTACAATTTCTTTTTTTTTTTTTTAAACACTTATCTGGGGGGGGGGGTCGAATAACGAATATCTGGCACCCTGAATATGAATATTCATCCGAATATTCGAAAAAAGGTATTCGCAAACCCCTAGTTGTCAGAAAATATGACAGGAGTGCAGGCCATACATTCATCATCCTCTTGACCACCTTATTCAAGATCAGCCATCATGTTGGTGCATGCTTTATTATTTTGGGTGGCACAACATCCACAAGCAGTGCAAATTATTATAATTGTTGCTGTCATTGCACTCTTGAGGCAAAATAACAGTAAACATCTGACACAAGTTCTTCAGTTTTTCACAGTGTCTTCACTCCTGCTTTGCTGCAGATATCTGCTAGGTAGCATAGCCACCCCATGCTCACTATTTGGATTAAGTGTTGCAGCCTGGATAATGCAGAACTCCTTCTGCCAATCATGGAAGCAGCATTGTTGATGACAATGCAACAAGACTGTCCTTTAAGATCTGAAATCTGTTAAGTATTGTTCATCAGATGATCAAACATGGCTTGTCCAGTCCCTGAAACACACTCAGGCATATCCAATAATGTTATCGCATGCTTTCCATGATCTTCATCAAAGTAACCACCTAAATAAACATTTTTCATCTTTCCCATGTCTGTGCTCTGATCCACATAGACACAATACGGCACTTTTTGGCAGTTTGCTGCAACATCTTCCTGGTACATTGGTTTCATGATGTGCCTTGCAATGCAGGTTGCCTTGGCTGCACTTCAGTCCATTTTCTTGAGCACTTCAGGATCAGAGCAGTACTTTGTCCTGTATTTAATAATGTGGTCCTCCCATGAAAATGGCAAGTTATACTCTGCAAGCATAGCTACAAAAGCAACTCCAGCCTCTGTAACTTTTGAGCTTGTCTGTGCTGCAAAAAAAGTGAGGACTTCTGACTAGATGTGGCATGCTTAGCATTCTGGCAATGTTTCTTAGAAGCTGCATGGTACTGCAGATCATG
The DNA here is from genome assembly GCA_016271365.2 of Neoceratodus forsteri. Taxonomy (NCBI): domain Eukaryota; kingdom Metazoa; phylum Chordata; order Ceratodontiformes; family Ceratodontidae; genus Neoceratodus; species Neoceratodus forsteri. The sequence goes on from CM028137.1 coordinate 785,480,014, forward strand.
CCGTCCTCCATGGCTTGTGATGAAAACACAAGAGCATATCTTGCAGAACACTTACGTTCTCCCTTTCTTGCTGTCAGTGACCCAATCAAACGAAGACTTTCAGGTAGCCTCAACAGTTGTGTACCTTCTCTCCTTCTTCTCTGGAATGTGCACACTGTAATTATCTGAATCACCCCAGCAATCTACACAAACATAAAATGTAACATTACACAAAAGGAAGGCACCTCAACATGACCCCTCAGAGTTTTTAAATCCCTTTAGGCATACAAGAATAATTTTCAACTGCTAGGAAACCCAATCAGTGTACCTCATCATGCTAAGGCAGTCAGGGAAATATCTAAACCTTCATTCGTGAGGCTAACACAAATGATTAAACAAGAATCAGCAACTCAAAACTAAAGTAATCAAAAGTAATCACACAATTAAATAGTAAACAAACTAATAACACAAAAACTGACATCTAGTCTATACCCATCTCCTCCTGGTAGAGAAGGTGCAAACATGACCCAATGATCAGCTAAATTGTCATCTCTCATTCTGGAACCCACCACATGCCAAACCAACTAGACAAGGACAGACCCAGCCAGAAACTACCATCTGTACACTTCTGCCTGGACAAGGAGAAGTCCAGCCAGAGACCACTGTCTGAACCTTCTCTGCCTTGACAAGGACAGGGCCACAGAGACTACTGTCTGTACATCCCCCTACCCCAACAAGGACATGTCCAACCAGAACTCACTGTCTGCACCTCCCTTTGCCTAGAGAAGAACAGGTCCAGCCAGAGGCTAACATATGTAGCTCCCCCTGCACTGACAAGGACAGGTCAAGCCAGAGGTCACCATCTGCACCTCCATCTGCTCAGACAAGAGCAGCCAGAGACCACTGTCTCTACCTCCCCCTGCTTGGACAAAGACAGATCTAGCCAGAGACCATCTAGCCCCTCCATTACAATTAAAAATAATGGGTTTGGCCTACTTAACTAATCCAGATGAGTTTGAATGGTCTAAGGTTTTAATCTTGCAGAATGATGCAATCACAGTTATTCTGAGCAGGCCAAAAGATAGAATAGGTGAAACAGTCTTCTTATCTTGGTCTGTCTTGGTCTTCACTCAGGTGAAGGTGATGTAGCAGGCCAAATTGAGATGATCAGGGAGTAGGACTCATGCAATGTCTTCCTCTCATTTCTCGGTCAGTCAGTCCCAGTGTGCACACAAGTGCCAGCTGGAAAGAGGAAACCTTCGGATCTGTCCAGCACCTACGCAATTGAAATTCCTGCCCTCTGGTCACCACTACAACTGTTAGTTGCTTACTGGACAAAGCCACACTTCAGGTGGTCAGGAAGAACAGCCAGAAGATTAGGTCAATTTGATCTCAATTGAACTGGCAACTGGAGTTGCAGAACAAACTTATATTTTCAATAGGCAATCGATATATCCAGGGGCCCTGGCATTCTGGGATTCCATAGCCATGGTAACAGCTACAGAATTCCCCCTACCTGTGGAAATCATATTCTACTGTGGAATAAGGCTCTGTGTGGCATTCACCACAAAATGGCTGCTCTGCACAAAATGGGAGTCGCAAATGCAATGGTGTTTTTTTTTTTTAACAGATTACTGGCTTTCCTACCCACTGGATGCTATATTTTTAAATAGAAGATGAACTCTCAAGCTAGACATGTTTTACAACTGCTCAGCGGGCAGGATTCCATCACAGTCACAGGCTGCCATACTCAGTCTATGAATCTGCCCCCCCCCCCACAGTAGCTCAAAGGCAGTGACTTTTCTTGATTGAGTGACAAAAATAAATAATAACATATACGACCCAACCCCACAAAAAGTTAAATGCACACATATCCAGTCCATGCACTTTCAGATCAAGCTGATTATTCATAAAATGCCCCCTACTGTGGTGAGTCATTGAGTCGGTGAGTCAGCAACCCTATTCAAACTATTCATGCCTTGCACACCAAAGTGTAACAAGAATCCTGCCGCTAGCCGGTAGCTTGTGTGACTTCAGAGGCTGTGCTGTGCCGGACTTAAACAACTTCAGAACATAGCAGCTGGTGGACAGGGAAGCAATGATTTCAAGAAAAACAAGCATTTGTCAATGCCGAATGTTGCTTGCTTGTATGTGGTGTTTAGGTATTTGGAAGTGATAGTTCCATGCCTTCCTACCAAGACATCCACTGTGTCTTTCCGTTCAGTATTCACAGAAGAGTGGAAGGGGCAAGGGCCACAGCAGTACAACAGTTAGCAAGGGGGTGAAGAGGTGGACAATAGTCCATTCAAAGGCAAAAAAGTCCTGCAGGAGCTCACTAAATTGAAGGTGGACAAAGTGATGGAACCAGATGGCATACACCCAAGGATATTAAGAGAACTGCGAAGGGAGATAGCAGTACCTCTGGCAGCCATGTTCACTGAGTCATTCAACATGAGTGAATTGGAGGAGGGCACATGTGGTCCCTCTACACATCCGGCAGCAGGGAGGAGGCGGGGAACAATAGGCCATTCAGCCTCACCTCAATAGTGGGGAAGATCATGGAGACACTGCTTAAGGAAAGGATAGTGGGGCATCTAGAAGCCATCGGAGCCCAGGACCATAGACAACATGGATTCACAGTGGGGACATCATGTTAGACAAATCTGGTTGATTTCTTTGACTGGGTGACAAAGGAAGTGAATCAGGTTGGGGCAGTGGACAACACTTACGTAGATTTCAGCAAAGCCTTTGACACCATCGCACATAGGAGGCTGATAAACTAGCTGGGTAGGCTGGGCATGGGGGAAAGGGTGGTAAACTGGGTTAGAAACTGGCTAACAGACAGGAGACAGAGAGTGGTGGTAAATGGGGTGCAGTCTAGGGAGAGGGGGTGACCAGTGGGGTGCTGCAGAGATCAGTCCTGGGGCCAGTCCTGTTCAATGTCTTCATTAGTAACATTGCAGAATGGCAGAAGGGAATTTTTTCACCAAATTTTCAACATAGCCATTTTAAGACCTCCGCTCATGAACAGTGTCACTGTGATTTTCTTAATCTGTTCCAAACATTGATTGTACACACCGACTGCGCCATTGTGTGCTACATGCACAGAAACACATTTTGAGTGACATGTGAAAAATGACAGCTGTACTGCTCATAAGGAGGCGTGGTAAAATGGCAATGTTGAAAATCTGGAGTGCAAATATTAAAAATGTGTGAACTTACAAGCGTGCGTAGGAACCGTGCAACGCATGCTCATAAAACAGTAAGTTTTGGGAATTTTTTCACCAATTTTTTAACATAGCCATTTTAACACCTCTGCTCATGAACAGTGTCACTGTGATTTTCTTAATCTGTCCCGAACATTGATTTCACACCCCAACTGCGCCATTGTGTGCCACATGCGTGGAAACACATTTTGGGCGAGATGTGAGAAATGACAGCTGTACTGCTCATAAGAAGGTGTGGTAAAATGGCAATATTGAAAATCTGGAGTGAACATACTGAAAATTTGTGAACTTACAAGCGTGCATAGGAACAGTGCAACACATGCTCATAAAACAGTCATTTTTGGGAATTTTTTCACCAAATTTTCAACATAGGGTTTTTGGGGGCCTACCTCATGAACTGTGACACTGTCATTTCATAAATCAGTCCCAAAAGTTGGTTCCACGCAGTGACCGCAAAATCACCTTTCGGGGCTGATTAACACCATGACAATGACCAAATTCATGAGGTGGGGTCCCAAAAACTCCATGTTGAAAATTTGGGGAAAAAATTCCCCAAAATGCCCGAGATATGCAGTAAAGTTGAAAAAATCCTATCTATTCCATTATACAGCTTACCGGCATTTCCTCAGTTCGCGGTCGGCTTTGAAGAGTGTAGTCGTGTTCCCGGTCCACCGAAGATCATCGCCGAGCCCAGAGGTAAGTATGGGGGTGAGGTGGGGTGTAGGGAGGTGGATGCACAGAGGGTGGGCATGGGTGGGGGCAGGAGAGTCAGAACAGTCATGAAGAAGGTTTTTCTTTTGGGTTTTATTTATTTTTTACTTAGATGACACAGGACTGTGACGCTGGAACTTGTGCCACGCTGAGGTGGGCTCCCAGCGTGGCAGCTGGAAGGCTGTTTGTGGGGGCAGTGGAGCTGACGGGGGATTAGGCACCCCCATCGGCCATAGGAACTGTTGCCACGCTGGGGTGGGCTCCCAGCGTGGCACCCGATAGTCTCTGGGGGTGGACAGTGGAGCCGACGGGGGATTGGGCAAACCCCGTCGGCCATACAGACTGCTGCCATGCTGGGGTGGGCTCCCCACGTGGCACCTGGAACTCTGTTTGGGGGGAGCACAGCACAGCTGATGGGGGATTGGGCACCCCCGTCGGCTATACAGTGTGTGCATGGGGGGAAGCACAAGCACGCAGTATGCGTGTGTGTGTGGGGGGAGCGCGCATGAGCACACAATCTTATCGCTGCTCACTGAAGCATAGCTCTCCCTTTCAACTGTATGACCACTGCATTTTCAACTCCTGTCACAGACAGCTGCAGCATTTATTGGAGAAATGCGGCTGTGCCTGCAAACACACTGACTGAATTTGAAGACGGGTGCCACACCTCCGAAAACTCAGATGATGGCACTATGTTTCTTGCACATGCATGCAAGCAACATAAAAATTGCATTTGCAGGTGCCTGTGGTAGGTTTGGGACTGAACGAGCCTTGGTCAAAATAAGTGCAGCAGTGAGCCAGAAAACAACCTATGGTACCTTAGAGGCCTTTGCTTATACAGGCAAGTTGAAGTAACAAACACAATCAAAATGGTTAAACTTCCAGTGGGGAGAGTTGCCAGAATGAAAACTTCCATGCACAGTTTTTGCACAGTTTCTGTGGTTGTAAAATGCATGTTTTACTTCTAAGGTCTGGCTGTTCTAGAAGCAGTGGGATGTTTCAGCCTCCCTGCTCCCCTACCTTTCTGTGCCACTCCACGGTCCCAGCTCCCCTGCTGTTCTAAGGAGTCTGGTCGGTGTTCTGATGAAGTGCTGACTTCACTGAGCAGGAGCTGGCTCCATTCCTCTTGTGGTCAAAGGAAAACTTTACAGCCTGTAGCCCAAGTTTTTAAAGCTGCCCGGGGATCGAAATTGCAACAGCTGATTGGCTACATGCAGCAGCCAGTCAGCTCAGTGCTTCACATTGACAAAAAAATCAAAACTCCTCAGTTTCTAATTGTCCTATTGGCAGCAAAGTCTACAATAGTCAGGGGGTGGAAATATGGGAATTTTTGGGCTTAAAATGGATGAATTTCAGTAGTTTTTTCTAACATGTCCTGGGCTCTGACTAACAGAAGGAGGGAAGAAGAAGAAGAAGAAGAAGAAGGTTTAAAGCAAAAACCTGATATAAATACAGCAACAACATTGATTGGAGCCTCCCCCAGCCACCAAGAGAATTTACCTGCTGCTTGACAATAGCAGAAAACACTTGGACCAGATGATCACCAGCACAGGAGATCTTAAAAATATCTCCTGTGCTGGTGGTAGTCTGTTCCAGGTGTTCACTGCTGTTGCCAATGTCCACAAGTGCAACCTCTGGGTGGCTTGAGGGGAAACAACAACCTAGGTTGGAGCCCCCCAGCCACCCAGGGGTGGTACCTGTGGACTTCGAAAACAACAGTGAACACTTAGAAAAGACTACCACCAGCACAGGAAATATTTTAAAGATCTCCTGTGCTGGTGGTCATCTGGTCCAAATGTTTGCTGTTGTTGTCAAAGTCCACAGGAACATTCTCTGGGTGGCTGGGGGAGGCTCCAACCAATGTAATTGCTGTATTTATGTCTGGCTTCTGCTTTATAATATTTCCTGTGCTGGTGGTCATCTGTTCCACATGCTCGCTGCTGTTTTCAAAGTCTACAGGTACAGTCCTGGGGTGCCTGGGGAGGGGACTCTGAACTAAGTGGTGGTTGTCTCTCCAGCCATTCAGAGGCTGCACCTGTGGACTTGGCAACAGCAGTGAACATCTAGAACAAACAACCACCAGCACAGGAGATCATTGTTGCTGTATTCATGCCCAGCTTCTGTTTTATTCCATGTGCTGGTGGTCATCTGTTCCAAGTGTTTGCTGCTGTTGTCAAAGTCTGCAGGTACATTCTCTGAGTGGCTGGGGGAGGCTCCGTCCTACATCGCTGCTGTATTTATGTGCAGCTTCTGCTTTAAAATATTTCCTGTGTTGGTAGTCCTCCTTTCCAAGTGTTCGCTGGTGTTTCCAAAGTCCACAGATATAGCCTCTGGGTGGCTGGGTATCTCCTGTGCTGGTAGCCCGACTGTTGAAAGCATTCTCTGCTTTTCTCAAAGTCCGCAGGTACATTCTTGTGTGGGGGGCTGCAGCCCAAGTAAGTCCGATTTAAAGATATCACCTGTGCTGGTAGTCTGTTCCAAGTGTCATTGCTGTTTTAAAAGTTTGTAATGAATTGTCCTTGAGTCTTCTATTTGCTGCAAAAAGCTATATATAAATTGGGCTATCACAGTAACAGCTAAGGGTGGCTGCAGCCAATACCATTTCTACGTTCGCTTGTGCGCATGCGCGAAGAGCGTTTTGGAAAAGTAGCCCACTTGGAAGTGTGCCTCTCCCATCCAATGCACTGCTCCTTGAGCAGGCGTGGCGGTCCTGCACCAATGGGTGCAGGAGCTCTGTATGACAGTGGTGTTCCTCTGCTTCAAAGGAAAGCACCGCTGCCATACTGAGCACCGCCATCATGCCGCCCCCCCTCGCATCACACGCTGCCCCGCAGACATCACGCCGCCTCTAAAGCTTTGGTGCCATGCTGGGAGCCCACCCCAGCATGGCAAACGCTGTTTGCTGACAGGGGTGCCTAATCCCCAGTCGACTTCACGGCGCCCCAAGCCATCCTGCTAGCCATGCTGGGAGCCCACCCCAGCATGGCAAATATCTGCTCTCTTTGCCAACAGGGTGCCTAATCCCCATCGGCTCCCTCGCCCCCCCACATAAGTTTGCCGATGGGGTGCTCAACTCTCGCCGGCTCCTTGGCCCCCAGCCATCTTCTGCCATGCTGGGAGCCCACCCCAGCTGTGGCAATGTCCCACGCCGCTGTTTTTTTTTAAACCTGTAAAATAAAATGGTCCCCGGCATGTCTCCCAGCCCCTCCCACAACCCGCACCCACCCACTGTGCACCCAGCCCTCACACCCCCCTCACCCCATACTTACCTCAGACTCGGCGCACGATCTTGATCACTGTCATGGTGTTATTCGGCCCCGAAGGGTGATTTTTCAGGCACTGCACAGTCACTGCATGAAATCACCCTTTGGGCTCAAATAATGCCATGAGAGTGACATCATTCATGAGAAGGGGTCCCAAAAACCCCATGTTGAAAATTTGGTGCAAAAATTCCAAAAAATGACTGTTTTACGAGCGTGTGCTGTGCAGTTCCTACGCAGGCTCGTAAGTTCGCGAATTTTCAATATTTTCACTCCAGATTTTCAACATTGCCATTTTATCACACCTTCTTATGAGTTGTATAGCTGTCATTTTTCACATCTCACCCAAAACATGTTTCCTTCTATGTAGCGCATGCATGGCGCAGTCGGTAGCAAATCAATGTATGGAACACATTAAGAAAATCACAGGACACTGTTCATGAGCAGAGGTCTTAAAATGGCTATGTTGAAAATTTGGTGAAAAAATCCAATAAATGACTGTTTTACGTGCGCATTGCGAGTTCCTACGACGCTTGTAAGTTTGTGAATTTTCAATATTTTCATTCCACATTTTCAACATTGCCATTTTACCACACCTCCTTATGAGCACTGCAGCTGTCATTTTTCACATCTTGCCCAAAATGTGTTTCCGCCCATGTAGCGCACAATGGCACAGTCTGTGTGCGAACTCAGTGTATGGGACACATTAAGAAAATCACAGTGTCACTGTTCATGAGCAGAGATCTTAAAATGGCTATGTTGAAAATTTGGTGAAAAAATTCCTACAAATAACTGTTTCTTACGAAGGCAGGTTAGGTACTTCCTACGCACGCCGTAAGTTTGTGAATTTTCAATATTTTCATTCCAGATTTTCAACATTGCCATTTTATGACACCTCCTTATGAGTAGTACAGCTGTCATTTTTCACATCCTGCCCAAAACGCTTTCCGTCCATAGTAGTGCACAATGACGCAGTCGGTGTGAAAATCAATGTATGGGACAGTAAGAAAATCACAGTGACACTGTTCATTAGCAGAGGTTTTAAAATGGCAATGTTGAAAATTAGGTGAAAAATTCCTAAAATGACTGTTTTACTGAGCGTGCGTTGCACAGTTCCCACGCATGCTCGTAGGTTTGCGAATTTTCAATAGTTCCACTCCAGATTTTCAACATTGGCATTTTACCACACCTCCTCATGAGCAGTACAGCTGTCATTTTTCACATCTTGCCCAAAACGTGTTTCTGCCCATGTAGCGCACAATGGCGCAGTCCATGTGCGAACTTAATGTATGGGACACATTAAGAAAATCACAGTGACACTGTTCATGAGCAGAGGTCTTAAAATGGCCGTGTTGAAAATTTGGTGAAAAAATTCCTAGAAATGACTGTTTTACAAGTGTTCATTGTGCAGTTCCTATGCACGCTGGTAAGTTTGCGAATTTTCAATATTTTCACTCCACATTTTCAACATTGCCATTTTACCACACCTCCTTATGAGCACTGCAGCTGTCATTTTTCACATCTTGCCAAAAACGTGTTTCCGCCCATGTAGCGCACAATGGCACAGTCGCTGTGTGAACTCAGTGTATGGGACACATTAAGAAAATCACAGTGTCACTGTTCATGAGCACAGATCTTAAAATGGCTATGTTGAAAATTTGGTGAACAAATTCTTAAAAATAACTGTTTTACGAGCGTGCGTTGTGCAGTTCCTATGCACGCTCGTAAGTTTGCGAATTTTCAATATTTTCACTCCAGATTTTCAACATTGCCATTTTACCACACCTCCTTATGAGCAGTACAGCTGTCATTTTTCACATCCTGCCCAAAATGTGTTTCCTCCCACGTACTGCACAATGGCACAGTCGGTGTGCAAAATCAATGTATGGCACACAGTAAGACAATCACAGTGACACTGTTCATTAGCAGAGGTTTTAAAATGCCAATGTTGACAATTTGGTGAAAAAATTCCTAACAATCACTGTTTTACCAGTGTGCATTGCACAGTTCCCACACACGCCCTAGGTTTGTGAATTTTCAATATTTCCACTCCAGATTTTCAACATTGCCATTTTACCACACTTCCTTATGAGCAGTACAGCTGTCATTTTTCACATCCTGCCCAAAACGTGTTTCCGCCTATGTAGTGCACAACGGGGGTAACAAAAAGGTCATGCTGACAATTTATTGTGCAAATACCAGCAATTGCACAGGGCATTAGGGTAAAGCACCATACATGCCAAACACCACTGCAAATACCTGCAAGCGAACGTTCGGCATTGACAAATGCTTGTTATAAATGACATATCTTCTAACACCCCTTGGAGCGCAACAATCTTGTATGCAGAAGATCTGGTGCTCTAACCCTCCTCTGCAAACATAGAAGAAATAAATAGTCGACTAACATCTGCATTTCTCATAATGCAGGAATGGATCCACAATGAAAGGCTTGTCCTAAACATAAGTAAAACTCAGAGCATGCTCTTCAGATCTGCAACCAAACTTAGAACAAACCGCAACCTTTTCAACGTCTCTTGTGCAAATGGCTCCCCCCTTACGAAAGTAACCTCATTCAAGTATTTAGGTGTCCTGCTTGATGAAATTCTCAACTTTGAGCAACACATCATTGACACCTGCAAGTCAATAAACTTCAAACTTGGAATAGCTTACAGAACTAGTCGGATGCTTACCCCCTCAGCTAGGCTGGCTATTTCTAGAGGTATCCTACTTCCATCCCTTGTGTATGGTGCTGTCACCTACATAAACGCTTTGAAAACCACCCTAAGTAAGTGGGATACAACGTACAATAGTATCTGTCATTATGCCTCGGCTTCCCCATGTTTGAAGCACCATTGCTTGCTATATGCAGACCTTCGATGGCCTTCTTCATCTGCCAGTCGACTCCTTGCCCTTATTACTCTGCTGGACAACATCATTAGAACTAATCTACCTACCTCTCTTGCAGGCATGCTGGTGCTTCTGTCCCCCACCTATGGCTTCCACTCTACTGGACTCTCTCTACTATACACCCCTAGGTGAAGAACCCTTAATGGAACCTTACCTTTCTCCTGCCTGGCCCCCAAATATTGGAATTCCCTACCTCTTGATGTTCACTCTGCACCTAGTCATATTGCTTTTAAAAAGATGCATCACACTCTCCTCATCAAACATGCCCTATGTTCCTGTTTTAAACCCCCATAGGGTGCTTGACATCCCCTTCCTCAGCTCTCAAAATGTTTCAGTTTTGCTCTGACCCCTTGTTACCATTATATGTAGCACTTACCATGGATTATGCATTAAAACTCTACTGCACTATGATTGTATGCGTATTATGTTTTGTACTATTGTGTATTTTTCTGCCATTGTCTCTGTCATATTAGCTATACTGTTTATGTTACAGAACATTGTGTAGATTTTTCCTTGTATGGTTGATTACTTCTGAACTGTAGCTGTTATTTGTTTTGTATGCCAATTTTGTATTGTAACCTCCCAGGTCGTGTCAGAAAATAGTCATATTTTGTGGCTAAGACACCTAACCCGGTAAACAAAAACTAACTAAATAAATACATGCCACTTACTGATCTACTCTGCTCTACTGAACCCATCACCAGATGTGATTTGAATGTGCATGTGTATGCATCACTGTCAACTTGCATGTGAGTATTAACAATGCATGCACGTGTTTCTTGAATCTAACGTACATGTTCTTTTTAGCTTCATCCAGGCAATTTCTAACATTTATTTACATCTTTCTTTACAGAATAGAATGGATCAATTTGTGAAAAAGTCTACCCCATCTGCCCAGAACTGATCAAAGACAGTCTTGTACGTGACAGCAAAAGACTGCTGTAAGTAGTTTGGAGACCAAACTCTACATGAAGAAGGAGAACAACTATTCTGCAAACTCTGCAACATTGTCCTGGATCACATTTAGAGGTCTACCATCTCTGATCATTTCTGTTCCAAGACGCATTTAAAAAGAACTGCAGAAACAATGTTAGGAAATACAAGGAAAAATAGCTGACTCTGCTGACATCCCAGACAAAAAACACAATTGCCCAGACAGAACACATAAAGATTGTGTAAAAACTTCACAGAGAGCTTTCTGGAAGCGGACATACCCCTGGAGAAAACAACATCCTGCAATTTGCAGTTTTATTGGTAAATACATCCCAAATGGAGGTGCCATATCAAGTGCAGATCAGATCAGAGCTGCATATGCGCTGGCCATTTATACTGCGGAAAGGCAGAATGTGCAACAAAACTGGCAGGCAAAAAGGTTGCCATAGCTGTGGACGAGACCAGCAATACTGAACAGCGATATATCCTCAACATCCTCACTGCAAAAACTTGAAAGAGACAAAATTGGATGAGTGTGCCCCTATTTTCTGGACACAAAGTTTTTGACATCTGTGACACACAGCATGGTGGCACAAGCAGCGGTTCAAGCCACAACAGACTACAGAATAGAATTTTATGCTGCATGGGTGTAACCGACCAGTTCCTGGGGTTACTAGAATCCCATCAGTTTTAGATCAGGCAGATAGCTTGGGCAGTGTTCAAAGGACTTAGATACTCTCTGTAAAATTACATCATTATTTGCCAGGCTGTGCTGAGCAGAGGATGAGGTAATGTTGCTCGGAACTCTTGCAGCAGCATAAGCCACATTTTACTAACAGCTGTTGCTGGACCTGTCAGAGTGTAGTCTGAAGTTGGAGTCTGAAGTGAGAGGAGCTCACTGAGAGGTCTAAGGGCAAGAGCTGCTGGTGGCACTCTTGTCAAGGGGGAAGGACCCTCTGTTTTGTGTTTCTGCCATAGTACAGTAATCCAAAGGTGGTTTCCTGGGATGTGGTGGCTACCAGATCCTGTGATTCCCTGAGGGGGTGAAGATTCTTCACAGTGTAAAGAGAATGGGACTGAAGGTTCAGTAAGTGATTTGGGGCAACCCTCAATAGACTGTAAGAGCTATCAGCACTGCCCAATTTGTAGAGATTATGTGTGTACAAGTTAAAGAAATGGACTTGTGTGAGATCTGAGGATTTCAAGTACTTTCCAAGTGTTTTGAGGGGAACAAAGTGTGAAAGTAAAGTGTTCAAGTGGGGTTGCCTGGTGCCTTGTCAGATCATTGGTGCCATGGACTATGAGAAAAAAGTGTGCGAAATGTAAACTGTTTAGGGGGGGGGATTTCTTGTGTCTGTCAGATACAGGTGCCATGGACCTTAGCCCAACATTTGGAAGTAGGATGTCTCTAGCAGTCCAGTGGGGTTGGAGAATCCAGAAGTCCTAAAGTAATGGCAGAGATAATCTGGTGTGTGGCCAGAGTGAGCTATCACCTCATTCTAAGTGCAAATGGATCTAACTGGTTACCCAGAGGAAAACGTGTGCAGGTGATAATTACAGTCACCTGGTGTGCTTTAAAGATGCCAGTAATTCTAAATAGGACTGGTAGCAGATTATATAAATCCAAGGTCCCTGAAATAGGGTTGGGAAGCAGTTTTGTAGAAGTCTGGGAACCCTGAAATGGGCTGGACATGGTGTGGTAAAATGTTTCTGGGAAGATAACAGTTTCCCTGAAAGAAAGTGTTGGAAATGTTTTGCCTGCTAAAGTGTCATCTGTCATGTACAGTGCAAGCCCTGGGGGCACCACCTTTATTCGCTGTTAATCCTGTATCAGGAATAAAAAAGCTATACAGCAACATCCCAAATTCCTGGTTGTGGACAATCCATCTCTGAGTGATGATTTTGGGGCCCCTCAGATAAAAGACACAGCATAGCCCTGGTACCTTTTTCCCAGACTTAGGCAAAATAGAAATGTTGTTTTGTGCACTACCCCCGACCTCTGAGATGCCTGAGCCAAGTATTTGCCCTAATGCCAGGGGTGGTACTTATTTTCTGCCAACTTGTGGTTTGGTGTCTTGTCTGAATAACAAGTAGGGTGGTCCCAGTTGCAAGATGGTGGTTCTTGGCCAGGGCGTAGCAGTGTTACATGGGTATTCGACACAGACAATGCCTCATATATGAAGAAATGCTACAGTGCAATTCTATGAGGTTTGTTCCCCAACTGCACACATATAATGCACCTTGCCCACATCATGGACCTAGTCACAGCTGCAATGGAGAAGCCATTCCAGTTAACAGTGAGATACATGAAATTATTCCACAAGCTGTTTCAATTACCTAGTGGAAGAAAGAACAGTTACCTGTGACACCTATCAGAGATCACTCCTTAAAAAATGCTACAATGCTGGCTGATTCCTATGCAACAAGGTGGACATCATATTTCATTGCTGCAAGGTATTATCACCACCAAATCATCTACCACCGATCCTTCATTGAACAAGAACTTGACTTAACAAGACACCCATGCAGCACATTATTTACAATAAAGGTTAGAATGTTGTAAACTTTTATATATTTATTTTGTTTTTTTATTGAATGGTAAGTTGATGCATTTTTTTTTTACAGAAAAAGTAATATGTGTTTGTTTTTCTCCATGTCTACAGGACATTCTTTATGATGACACTGTTGTATTAAAGTTTTGGAGTGAGCTGGCATTCCTCACAAAGAAATCAGAATGGATGTGAAAGCTGCTGGATGAATTTCAATCATAGATCCCTGTGACAACATATGTTGTAGACCTCTTAGAAGAGCTGCAGATCAATCTTCAGATGCATTAGCAGCTTGTCATGGAAAGTTGCGGTTCCTTTTTCATGGCCGTGGGAGGAGCCTACAGTCATTTTGCTATCTGTAGCCTGAAAATGGATTTTCATGGAACACATTTTTTTGGACTTTTCAATGTATCCTTTTACATCTACAAATCACTATGACAACTAAATTAAAATAATAACTTCTTTCTGATTAGAATGTTGGAGACATCACTCCAAGCTGCTTATCTGGTGGCCATTAGGAAACTGAAACATCTTGTTAAATATTGGTTGCCTATTACACTGGAGATTTGTTTACCCCCTTTATTTATTTATTTATTTTTAATTTTTATTTATTTATTTAGTATTTCAGAAAGACCTTTGAGCGCAAGCTCTTTTACAAAGGTTCCATGTCAGAGTAGACAATAAGACAATATACAATACAGTGGTTACAGATGCATGGGCATTAGGCATCATAAGCAACTACATGAAAATTAGACAAGAAAAAATTGAACAAATTTTGATTAGAATACAGTACTGTTGCTAATTGATTGCCTAGGTAGCACACCCATAGAAAACTCCAAGTCAAATGTTGACTATGACAGGGTAACTGCAAGGGGTTTGATACTACACCAGAGAGCGAGAAATGGGGTGACAGTGATAAAGGGGAGGAGGTGGGGGGAAGCAGCTCCAGAGGGCTTTATCGAATTGGGAGTGGTTGTGAGGGAGGGTTTAGGGTGAGGCAGGGTGGGGCTGTTACTGAAAGTGTTTAAGAAGGGCTGATTGCTTTGTAAAGACCTTGGCTAGTCCGGAGGGAGATGGGGGGGTCTCCATTTAGGCCTGCTGGGTGCTACCTTGAGGATAGGCCAGCTGAGCATTAGAGGCCTTTAGAAGCAGGTGCATTCTAAGCTAGACATTAGGTGCTGTTTGATGCCAGTTTTGAATTGAGCCAGGTTGTTGTTAGTATGGAGTTTCATTGGGAGTTCATTCATCCAGAGGGGGGTCCGATAGGAGAAGGCGCGCTGCCCTAGTGAGGTTCAGTGGAATGGAATGGGATGGACATTGCCCCTTTCTTCCTCCCCCTGGTGATATGAGATGAGAGCAATGGCTTGAGCACATCTCCTACACAGGGTGAGGTTTTACTTAGGAGTGCTTTCTTCCCCAGGAGGCAAGTTTGGTATTTGATCCTGTCTTTTAGTGTAAGCCAGCTTGTGTGCTTATACAGGATACAGGTATGAGTGTAATCATCTGTGCCCAGGGTGAAGCGGCATGCCTTATTAAGTGCAGTTTGAACCCTTTTGAGCACTGTGTCTGTAGCAGCCCGTAAACTACCAGCCCGTAGTCTATCGTGTAGAGTATGGAGCTGGAGACTGAAAGCTGGGAGTGCTTCCGGGGTGAGAGATTTCTTATGCCTATGGAGAACCCCGATCTTTGTGTTTACTGCCCTGACAAGTGAGTCAATGTGGTTTGTGAAAGTGAAGGAGTCATCAATGGTGACTTCAAGATACTTGAACAATTTCACCTGTTCAATTGGCTCACTACATGTGTTGGAGATTACAAGGGGATAAAGCCTATGTTTGTTATAGGGTCTGGATAGTAGCATGGCCTTGGTTTTCCTGTAGTTTAATTGCAATTTATGCCTGCAGAACCAGTCCTTGAGTTTAGTAAAGGAGTCCTGTAGTTCCATTTGGAGGGCACCCTGAGAGGTGTTGCTGCTCAGAAGCACGGCATCATCCGCATAAAGAGTGAGTATGGTGTCACAGGCTATGGGTAGGTCATTTACGAAGAGGCTGAAATGCAACAGCTTGCACACTTAAATGATTAGCATTTAAACATTTTTTAACTACTAACTTCAGTTGACGATGAATATCTTTCAAGAAAGATTCATATCTCATAAATGTTACCATTCCCCAGCAAATTTTGTAAAGATTTACACTGTTTTTAACCTCTCAGTACCTATCTGATAAAATGCAAGGTCTTCAGTGAACTACACAGACTAAATACATACATTTATTTTTGACAGAAAAGATACAGAAGCAAATGATTCGCTACCTTTCATTGGACCAACATAGATGTTACACAAAAAAGAACAAAGTGCTCTAGCTTTCAGACCAACCAGGCCCTTCTTCAGAAGATTTATGACAGTTATTTAGAAAATCCCATACTATTAATGCCCAGATAATGCATAAAAAATAATTCTCATTGGATTAGCATATACATTTAAAATATAACAGAAGATTACGGTGGTGTGTGAGCTGCCTGAGGCTTGAGCTTGGAAGCTGTGTTCTCGTTTGTTTCATTTTTTCTTATTTTTTAATTTAAGCACGTTTTTTATTTATTATTTATTTATTATTCCTTAGTTAGTAATTTTAGTTTAGCTAGGGCTACTTTAGTGAGTTAGATTAGTACTTCTGAGCGTTTTTTCAGGTCTGTAGTTCAGGCTGGCTGTTCTCCCTGATATACGGGAGTTTTAGTCATCATTGTTGCTACGGCTGTGGTAACAGCTGGAAACCGCATGTATTTTAACTTTTTGTTTAAGTTATAATGTTGATTTATGCCACAGCTGTTTTTTAGTAAAGCCGTGACAGATTTAAATTGGACCCAAATCCCGATTTAAGACCCGTGATTTATGGAGCCGTTGCTGGATTTGTGGAGTTGTTGTGGGAGCTGCTGCCTGCCTGAGTTCGAAAGACTGGCTTATGATTGAAAACTGCTGCTAATTCGAATGAATTATTGGACTAGAGGACTACATTTATGAGGATTACATTTATTTGCAAGCAGCGGTGTGGTGAGAGCACTTTCTGTGCATTTTTGTAAATTAAATCACTTATGTGCGACTGCTCGGTTTGAAGCTTTGAAATCTCCGTGGAGCCGGCGGTCTTAGGTAGCGGTGATTGTGAAGCATCTGAGGAAAGTACTGATAGGAGATGTTTGTGAATGGTTCGAACTACCAAGTATTCTTGCAGTGATTTTCAGTTGCTGTTCTTTGGAGTTTAGGGGTGCTGGGGGTCATTGAGTGGGTGGGAATCCTTCCTCCCTACATCTTAGGCTGTTTTTCCCATTGTACCGCCTCTGACTGAATGGGAGCTGCCTCACCTGCCTCTGGGGAGCCAGAGAAAGATTTGGGGCTCTCGTAAGTTGCCCTGGGGTTATACTTTATTGTTTACCCTTAAGGCATCTGTAGTTGCGGATCACAGGTGGTGGGAAATCTGATTAGTTTGGGCGATGTAGAGGGGAGGAATGGGATATCCCTTAACTTTTTAGTGAGGCTTGCACACTCTTGGCTTTTCCAGAGAACCCTTGGAATGGAATTTAAAGGCTGATTAAATTATCAGACTGTCTGCTGACTCAATTTCAAGATTTGGAGCTTAATTTTAATAGGATTTGGGACCTTGGATTGTTGAGTTTAAAGAAGAATTAACTCATTAAGACATTTTCTTGGAAATAACATTTCCTGCTGTTTGATTTTTTCTTATATTTTTTTGTTTGAATTATTTTATTGGTGCTTGGGCAGTGAGAGTGCCCAAACTATTATTGTTTTTCCAGGTAGTGTGAGTGCCTGGGAATTTTTATTGTTTATTCTATCTTATTTGATTCCCAAGGTAGTGAGAGTACCAGGGGTTGAACATTTATTGTATTTATTATTATTTATGTAAGTCTATTTATTTATTTTAATTTTTTGGGACTTGAATTCTCTTTAGAAATGGATTCTTAATGGGGTTTTCTTTTTGTTTTGTTTGATTTATAAGATTTACTTTGGATTATTTTAACAACTATTTTAAAGAAAATAGTTTTTAAGTTGCCTATATCTGGGAAATGCTGGACAATTAAGATTTATGTATATATTAATGCCCCATTTTATTTTTATATAAGTGCTTGATTACATATTATTTGTTTGTATTTGATTTTTATTATATATTGTTTTTGTATTATTTGTTATAATGTGTTGGGGTGATTTAGCGATGGTTGGTCATTATTCCCCCACCAGACTCAGGGGACTGCGTCCCTTCGAATGTCCACCACTACCATCCAACACCTATTTTAGGTGTCATGCTTTGGGCATATTAAGGAAATGCAAAAGAAGGTGGAGAGTGGAGTCTGGTGGGGGACAGGAGGGGGGAGGGCGGATTGGGGTGGTGGGATCCAGAAGACACCCTGGGGTGAAATGGGGCCAAGATAGAGGTCACTCTTGTCTTGTCCCCATACCCAAGGGTTCCGATTTTAGTAGGTAGGAGCCGAGGTCTCCCCAGACAGCTCATCCAACCTTGGCAGTGTTATGCAATGCCAGATCTATTAAAAACAAGACAGCTATTATAGCTGATCTTGTTGGGTCAACTGATCTGACTTGCATCACCGAGACCTGGCTGGATGAAAATCCAGGCTCTATATTGGCTTCAGCAACATCAGCCGGGTTCTCGGTGATACACCATCGAAGCTTGGATCGTAGGGGCGGGGGTGTAGCCATTATGTTTAAGACTGAGCTGGGCCTTGTGGATGTGCCATTGGGAAGTACCAGATCCTTTGAATATACCTTGGGTGAGGGTGTAGGTTGCGGAATCCTCCTCATCTACAAATCCACCAGAGATGGTGGAGAATTCCTGCAGGAGATAGCAGACTTCATCGTCGACCTGGTATTCACGGTCCCCCAGATTGTTAATTCTGGGGGACTTAAATCTCTAATTCGACAATGAACTCTCATATTTTGGTCAAAATCTCCTCCAGTTGATGACGTCACTGGGCCTAACACAGGTAGTTACCTCCTCAACCCACATAAAAGGTCATTGGACCTGATCTTTCTTCTGGGTATGGAGATTGCTGATTTGGGGGTGGAACCAGTCAGCTGGTCTGACCATCACATCATAAGGTTCAGTTTCAGGGCTCCCCCAATAGGTCTGCCCCTACGGAGATGGTTCAGTACCGCCCTTTAAGGGGTATTAATCCCAGTGACCTAATGGCAGTACTGGATCTATCAAGCTTGTCTGGTGAATGCATGAGTCCAGATGATCTCATATTAGCCTATAATAAGGCTGTGGGAGATGCTCTGGACAAGATTGCTCCTGTTCATGTTCGGCCTCTCACCCTCCATTCAAGGAGCCCTTGGTTTGATGGCTCCTTGAAGGAGTTAAGGAGAGTTGGCCGAAGTTTGGAGAGAGCCTGGTGGAGATCCGGTAATGATGCTGACAGGCTTAGGTTGATGGCACATTATGATGGTTATCAATCAGAAATCACCCGTAAGAAGGCAGAATTTCTGTCCAGGGAGATTTCTGCTGCACAGAATCGACCGGCTCAGCTTTTCTGGACTGTTGACAGATTGTGCAATCCAATCTGTCTCCAGACCAGAGAAGCTTTTTCTCAGCTAAGATGTGAGGGGTTTGCTCGATTTTTTGCAGATAAGGTTGCCAGCATCAGGTCTGGCATTGGTCCGACCTCTCCTTTGAGGGATTGCAGTTGTCGATGGAAGTGTTATGCACCCGGTCTGTCTGGTCAGATTTTCGCCAGCTGGAGCTCACTGACATGTGAGGATCATCCAAACATTCGACCAACCAGTTGTAGTTTGGATCCGGTCCTACACCCTTTTAGTAGGATGTGTAGAGGTTATTTGCCCGATCTTTGCTGACATTGTCTGGAAATCCTTGGAGAGGGGGGGTCTTTCTGATCCCCTCAAGGAGGCGGTAGTTCAACCACTCCTTAAAAAACCCTCCTTGGACTCAGATTGTCTAGTAACTACCGGCCTATCTCTAACCTGCCTTTTGTTGGTAAGGTTATTGAAAAGGCGGTTGCGTTACAATTGGATGATCATCTTACAACTCACAATGTCTATGATACTCTCCAGTCTGGTTTTAGGAAGAATCATAGCACGGAGACTGCCTTTGTCCGGGTGTTGAATGATCTCCTAATGGCTAGAGATTGAAAGGCATGTACCATTCTGGTCCTTCTCGATCTCTCTGCAGCATTCGACACTGTAGACCATGGTGTGCTGTTGGAGCACCTGCGGACTTATTGTGGGCTGTCTGGAACAGTCCTCAAATGGTTTCAGTCTTACCTCACAGACAGGTTTCAGAGAGTTGCCACTGGAATTTATTCCTCTGGCTCACTCCCTGCCTTGTGGACATGAGGGTTCCATTCTAGCACCCATGTTGTTGCAGTGTATATGCTGCCATTGGGAGATATCATCAGGTGATACAGTCTGGGTTTTCACTGCTATGCAGATGATACTCATCTGTATTTGTCCTTTCTGCCCAGGCAAGATGATGCTCTTTCCGTGCTAATCAACTGCCTTGCTGAAATCAGATTATAGATGAGTTCTAGCTGGCTGAGACTGAATCCTGATAAGACTGAGGTGTTGGTAGTGGACCTAGGTCATCCGGTGGTGGGTTTGGGGGCTGGACAACCATCGGGCTTATTGCTCTGTGGTATGTCACTCACTACCTCTGATCAGGTACAGAACCTGGACGTTATTTTTGACAATGGCTTGACCTTAAAATCTCAGGTATCAGCCATAGTCAAATCCTCTTTTTATCATCTGAGGAATATCGCCCGGGTGAAACACCTGGTCCCACCGGGTGATCTACCAACATTGGTCCATGCCTTTATCACTACCCGTCTTGATTACTGTAATTCCCTCTACCTAGGGCTATCTGGGGTTGATATCCGCCGCCTGCAGCTAGTGCAGAACGCAGCGGCAAGGCTTTTGACTGGGATCTCTAGATCCAGCCATATTACACCTGTGCTCCGTGAACTGCACTGGCTGCCTGTTAGGTGGTGGATCACCTATAAGGTTGGTTTACTAACCTTTAAAGCCCTACATGATCAGGGACCCAGCTACCTGAAATATCTCTTGGTACCCTATTGCCCCCTCTGTCCTCTCCGCTCCGCCAGCGAGGGATTGCTGGAGATTCCCAGGGTTCGATTAAAAACATCAGGATCCTGTGCTTTTGCCTTTTAAGCACCAACCCTGTGGAATTTCTCTACCTCGTTGGTTGAGAGAATGTCCAACCATCGAGAAATTTAAAATGGAGTTAAAGAAGTATCTATTTAGTTTAGCATATCCTAGTTATGGTTGATTAATTTATGATTCTCTTAATTTATATGTATGTGTGATCCTTTTGTACAGCGCCTTGATTTTGAGGAGCTGAAATAAAGATGATTTGATTTGATTTTGATTACATCAGAGAAGCTAATTAACACCAGTCTGCTTTAGCTGAGAAGCCCTTGAAGAGCAAAGGTTATCAAGAAATATCAGCAAACAGAGAGTTCTTCTCACATAAATTTTAAAATGTCTCAGTACCTTTCAAGGAAGCATTCTACTGATAACAAAACCTTGGAATACTATTCTCCTTAATACATGTAAGATGATCTTACAACTTTTATTGCAAGTGTCCTTGTGTTTTAAAGAACAGTCAATGAAAGGTAAAATGCTGAAATGAGGTCTAATTGCAAGTTGAAAACAAGCCCCAAATTAAACATACACATATATACACATATATACACATACATACACACACACACATACATAGATATATATATATATATACATGTACTACCATAGTTAGGGTTGAGGAGCCATTTCTATATTAAACCCAAGATTTTGCACCTTAATAACTTTGCAACCGTTTGTGGATTGCCTGAAATTTGGAATACATGATCAAGACCCATAGCCTTGGGATCTGCCAAGTTTGTACTGGTCAGATACACAGCTGCGAGTTATTAAGCATGATCTGCTGTGTGTTTACACTTTTCTGAATTCTACGGTTATGCCTACAGGTCGACGGTTTTAACGACTGGCCTGTAATTGTGAAACATGCGGCCAGGGTCCCCAATGTGCCTTTCAAAGATTTCATGAAAAAATATTAAACGGTTCAAAAGTTATTCAAAAACAATTTCCCATTATAAGTCAATGGGAAAAGTTAACAAAAAGTTTGACAGTGTCGCAAATGCATTTTTACTTTCACAAATTGCCCTGTTAGTTTTGCAAATCTGCCATCTTGTTTTCAGTTAGTGATCAGAAAAATGCTTGGCATTTAAATTTGGGACCCTCTAGCAACCTAATTCTTTTTGTATTCACCTAGTCGGACCCTGAGGATGCTAGCCATGTCTTTATTTTGGGGTAAAACACCCCAGAAATATGTTTTTCAAATTTCTGGAAAAAGTACTTTCGCAAAGTACTTTCGTGCTCACAAAAGTGTCGCAAATTTTTGTGAAAGCTTTCGCAAATTGCGGCAGTACTTTTCTAGTCTGTAGGAAAATTACAGCAATTCTTTGGCACTCCGCTGCAAAAGAGCGGTTTGGATTTTTGGGCTGAAATTTGGAGGAATGTAGCCGACATCTCACAGATGTGCCTTTCAGTATTTCATTGAAAGATATTGCATGCTGGCAAAGTTATGGTACTCCAAAGTTGATGCTTTTCCCATAGGATAACATTACAGTCCCGGCGCATTACAGGAATCCTTTGTCACCCTGCTGCAAAATACCAGTTTGGTCTTGTTTCCTGAAATTTGGAGGGAACACAGCCAACAGCCCACAGATGTGTCTTTCAGTGGTTTGGTGAAAAAATATTACAGGGAGGCAAAGTTATGGCACTCCGAACTTCTCTTTTTTTCCCATAGGATAAAATTATGGCATTAGCCGCGCCTTTCAGGGCCTGTATCTCGGAAACGGTGCGAGATACGGACTTTTCATCAGAAAAGTGCTTAGCCCCCTCATGGGGGCTTAGTACAAAACTAGCCAGGACAGTCGTAAATCATATGGTCATACCGTCATACGGTTCCTGAGATATAACCTATTTAGTATTCCAAGTCCTCATTTTCTGCTCCGATACCCATTATTATGCATACATTCTTTGTACTCACTGTCTTTCTCTATGCAGCTTTTGGGGAAACCAGCCTGTACGCTTACGGTTCCGTACCCGTTTCACTTACCGTTGATGTCTACACCACCATGTGCGTTATCCTTTGCATTTTCGCGCTTGCGTTTCTGTTATTTTGCCATTTTGTCTACAGTACTGTTTCTCTTTCTGTTTCGCTGCGTCACCATGCCCATTGACATTTCGTTTGCAGACACCATGTTACTATGTGACAACACATCACGTGGCAGACCGTTCCGTCACCACCATGTGAATTACCCTTTCTGTTCTCATTCTCACTTGCGTTACCATGAGCGCCACTGTTAGCGCTTCTGTTTGAGTTGCTGTTCCTGTTACTATGCCACAAGACATCACGGGCGGGCCCCGCGCTCCCGCCACTGAATTACATTCATTATTTCTTGTTATCATTCTCAAAAAGAAGGGAAATTAGAGGCAAAAAACTCCGTTTAATGCATTAGTTAGGGTTGTTCCACAGCAATAAAAGTGAGGAAATTTGGTGTTAGGGTTGAAAACCCCTATGGACCCCAGCCCACCCCCAACCGGCATTGGGGTGCACATTGGAGTCATCGGTCTACTCACCCCATTCTCCTATTCTTCTGCTGCTCACACAGTGATGATGGGGTGAGAGTTGGGACAGTGACTTAATCGCACCCAATGCCGGTGGCTGAGAATCAAGAGATTTTCAACTAACACCAATTTCCCTCACTTTATGACTGTCTCTATACATTAAATGAGTTTTACCTCTATCATATATATATATATATATATATAGATATATCCATATATATATATACACATACATACATATACATACACACACACTTATAAAATGGGTTGGTAAAATCATAGAAAATCCACTAACATGATTGGACAGAATGCATCACATGACTGTGCATTATTTCCCAACGACCTCACATCTCCCATTACGACCACATGCCTAAACTACTTTCTGGCCACTGAACCTCTCACAGAAGTGAGATCACTCCACACACCTGGCACACACAGGCTGCCACACAAACACACAGGCTGGCACCCACAGCAGTAATTAAAATGTGCTGTATATAGCTGCCCCCACACAGCTCTAACTAAAGTCTGTATAGCTGCCCCACACTGTGTACAATTATCTGGTTGATCCTGCCATAATTGTTGAACAAAAACTCATTAAAAAAAAAAAACTTAGCTAGTTGATCCTGTTATTTTCACGCTGTATCACGGTGGAATCACTTTTACTTTTCTAGCTCTAGTATGCACTGACCGAGCAAAGTTAAAATGGCAATGAAACTGCTGGCAGGCGTTTAAAACAAATCATGTTGTCTCCCAAAACACATGTATCTCTTTTTATCTTACTGTTGTTCTTTTTTTTTTAGAAGCCTGTAACTGTAATGGGGCTAAACAAGTGAGTCATCCATCTTTGTATTGTAGCTTGACCGAGTGGTTTTATTGCCAGTTGAGACATGTTGGCAAGAGCTTGAAAGAGGTATTTTACTTTCAGACACTGTGTAAACTCCTTTTTATTTTAAGGTTCCTCATATTTCTACAAAATGAATCCACTGACTATGAAAGCAGAACAGCGGCGTCGCTGGCTTCAGAAGAGGTGAGCGGAGGCATGAGCGAGGTTGTTGCTGAGCAACTCTTGCTCACGCTTCCGTCACCCTGAAGCTGCTGATTCGCTCCTTTCTGCTCTCTATAGTCAGTGGCATCCTCTGAAGAAATATGGGAACCTTAAATAAAGGGGCCCCCACAGTATCTCTCTGCTAACACAACTCTCTTACTGAACTGCCAATAAAATCACCGATCACGCCTAAATCAGAGATGAATGACTCACGCTCAACCCCATTACAGTTGGGCTTCATTCAAAAATAAAGTAACATAAAATCAGGGATTACATAGTTTTTAGACATAAAATTCTGTGTGTTTGAATCTCTCCACCAGGTCTTTAACTACAGTTTACACTGCTTGATGACACTACAGTACAGAAATAAAACTGAAAGGGATTAGAGTGTAACACACTCTGACAATAGCAGGATCAACCAGATAAATACCACCTTTAACTTTAAACCCATCACAATTATGGCAGGATCAGCCAGATAACCTACTGTAAATAAAACATTTATCTCTGCCAGACAGGGACTACTTTCTGTACCTCCTCCCCCTGCCCAAATATTTTTGGCCATTTTATAAGATAGATAACCCACTCTTAGGTGTGCAGTCACGCTCTGATATATGCACGCCTTGGTGTGTGTTACTTTCCAGCCTGTGGCCTCGTGCGTACTATGCACCAAGGCGTGCGTATGTCAGAGCACGGCCGCCCACCTAAAGTGGGTTATCTACTACATAAATATATATATATACACACACACACACACATGCACACAAATATATATCATATATAGATAGGTAGGTAGATAGGTAGGTAGATAGATGAGATAGCTAGATAGATAGATAGATAAGGGATACATGATGGGCAGCAGTGAGATATGGAAATAATCTCACTCCTGCAGAGTGAGATATGCATGCGTCCACGATGCGGGAGTGAGATCATTTTCCATATCTACTGCTGCCATCGCTCGTGATGCAATAGGGGACACATTTATGTTAGTTTTATTTGTGTTTGTACTGGTTTAGTATGCTTTTTTCTGTGAGATTTTGCTTTGTGGTGTGAATGGAGGTGACTGTTGGGATGTGGTTGTTTGGAAGTATGAATGGGAAGTAGTTGTGTTTTGTTATTGGTTGGTATTTGAGGTTGTTGTTTGTGATTGGTTGAGTTGTGTTTCTGTGTGTGCTGTGATTGGTTTAATGCCTTGAATGGGTGGAAGTTTGATTTGTGTCTTCGTGGACGGTGTTTTTTTATATTTATTTTTCTTTTATGGTTTATCATTGCTTTGGTGTTCCTTTTTGTGTTTCTAATGGCTATCTGGCATCCAGTGTGTGATGTACTCTGATGCGTCCATATTTTAGTTCGGAGTTATTGTATTTTGTTACTGGTGGTGGCGCGGTGAGGGTGCAGGAGTTTCGGTTTCACGGAGTGCTGTTTTTAAAATTGTGATGTAAGATGAAGACTGAAGAACTGAGGTACTGATATCATAGAAAATTAGAAGATTATACAAAAACCTACAATGCGCTCCAGTATATAGTGTGGAAATATGTGACATAGTTTTACTATTTGATTTTTGGCACAGGCTTAGCTCAGAGTTCAGGTCAGGAATGATTTCTTCAGAGCTGTACTTCTCTTGTATAAAATGAGAGTTTCTTTGAAAGATGGTGCAATTTAGTGATGTCAATGTTTTGTGCAGATGTTTTTTAAAAAGGGTAATGTTTACAAATTGTTTTATGTAGAAAGGTACTGTGCTGAGCATAGTGTTTGTAGTGACATAGAGTGAGAATATTGGTTGATGACGTAGCAATTGTGTGTGTAAATGTAAATAATCTCACAGTTGCTATGTCAGCATCATTTATCTTACTCCAGTTAGAATGTGTTTTTATTTCCAATGTTTATCACCCACCCCATTGTATAAATATATACATATGTATGTATGTATAAATTCATACATACACACATGTACATATATAACATACAGAGGGTTTAAAGTGACGTTTACTCAAAGTGAACAATTGTTTCACACAAAATGTAATATAGAACTTAGCTTGAGACATTTTCCCAACTATGCTTTCAACCAGTTAATACATTGCATAAACTTTAAAGCCTTCCGTGTTGTAACAGGATTTAAATCATGATCATATCAGTTGTAAGTATAATTGTCAAATAAAAAACAAACAAAAAACAAAGCTACTTGTCAAGGACCCCCAAGAAAATGAGACCATGAGCCTGATATGTACAGATTTCAACACAGTGTCAGCATATAACGAACACGTACAGAATCAGTATAAGGAATCTAAGTAAAAACTCCTAGGCATAAAATCCCCCAGCCCCCGCCCTTGCCTGGGAAAGATAACCAGTAGGAATGACATATATGTGCAAGAGTCCTAATACATCATCATTCAGACCAATCTTTGCAATATTTACCCAAAGGAATTAAACCTTTTATGAACTCCCAAGTAAATGAGGCATGCATCTTAATATGAGCAGATTTAAAACTGTGACAGTATGTAACCCAACCACTGACAACTAGTAGAAGGAAGTAAATGTTCACTATACATGAGAACTAAGAGTCCTAGCCACTGTAACATCATTGTCCCGGACTCTTCTCCCCCAAGAAGGACAGACAGCTTAGTGTTGTGTTGCTCAGATTGAAATTAAACTTATTCTTTCCCAAGCACTATCATTTACAAATACCATCATCATTCGTTATTTTTACAATCCATTCTTTTCTTATTTAATTCATCATTTTATCATTACTACATATTAATACACTCTCTTTTCTTCTCTTCTTCTCGCCCTCCCAGGTGTAAACCTCGGTGACTTCTTGCCTTCTTCTCTTGTAGGTAACAGTGAAAGCTGAGACCGCTTTTCTCTTTTTTGTTTCTTTTTCTCCTCATATTCTCTTTTTGCTCCCTCTCCCCTCTTTCCCTCCTCCTATTTTATCTACCCCCATTTTTCCCCACAGCCAGTCTCCAGCTTGCATTGGATGACTGGCATTCACCCTTTTTTTTTTTTTTGCTCTTCTCCCCTCCTGCTATCTTCCTTTTTGTCTCCTTCAGGCTTTAATAA
This sequence comes from Neoceratodus forsteri, assembly GCA_016271365.2. Classification (NCBI taxonomy): domain Eukaryota; kingdom Metazoa; phylum Chordata; order Ceratodontiformes; family Ceratodontidae; genus Neoceratodus; species Neoceratodus forsteri. The sequence goes on from CM028137.1 coordinate 785,507,367, forward strand.
ATCTCATAATCTCAGTGTGAAAAATATCTATTGCTAAATCTGATAAATGTACCCTGTCTGACCTGTAGAAATCCTCTACCCATTCTTCCACTCCTCTTAGTATTACATGACCCCCCCCCCATGCTCTTTACCAAAGTCCCCACTCTCCTGTTCATCTTCCGTCTGGCCCTCTCCACTGCTACATGACTGTGCTCCCATCTTCATACCCTCCATGGTATCATGTCTGACCAGGCCACACTAACCCTGGGCCACCACTGTTTTATTTTGCCAAGGTCCTGTTTTATCTGTAAATAAGTGTCCAACCATGGCTTTCCTCCAGTATCATTGCCCCCATGATGTATAATAATTAAGTCTAGAGCGGGCCTCCTTTCCCTCACTTCTTGCAAAGTCGGAAGGAGTTGCGCCCATCTCATCCCCCTTATTCCTTGCCAAACCAGCCTTCACCTTCTAACATCCTGATATAGCTGTTTTCCCCCGGCTTTCTTTTTGGCTCTCCTTTCTACCCAATAGACGTAGGAATGCCCACAAAGCCACACTTCCATAGAGCTCCCTCCACCTATTGATTAAACAAAATATCTCATGTTACCTCCATCTGTCAATAAAAACTTCATCCCCCTTCCCCTCCAGTCACTTCTGCTCCCATTTCTCATAAAAGGCCCCCACTCTCACTTCTGTACCTGTAAAACAGATGTTGAGGAACCACATTAACGTTATTCTTTCAAAGTTCAGATATATCTCTTGTAACTGGAAGATCTCCAGCTTCTCACTGCTTGTATTTGTGCTACCGACTCCCCTTCAGCTGCCAATTTGGAAGCAGCACCTATTCTGAATGAGTGGGAGGGGTACATAGTCGGGTCCTCCCTTAAAAATTCCAAGCCCTTCTTTAGTATGGCGGTGACTTGGTAACTCGTCACTTGTTTCCCATCCCCGTGTGTAAATAAATCACCCTTCTTTTGTATGACACTCTGTGGCGTAGGCCCACAAAGCTCTGATCGGGCATAGGCCAGCCTCTAGATGTGCCCCAATTGTCACTACACTCCCTTTCCCTTCTTGATCCATCTTGGATGTCTTGATTATTAATTTTATTTTGTCCCTTCCCCAACTGACATTCCCCCATTCCAAACCCCCTTCTTCGCCCTTCTTCTCGTGTCCCACAGCTTCGCTCACCCTTAATGCCTCTGCAAACATCACTAAATAAATAGTACAAAACAACTGTGCCTTGTCTCTGGATTTACATATTGCCGACTACACCCTTCGGACCCTTGTCTCATCCAGCTCCACCCTTGCATCATTCTCCAAATGAACATTGATTTTGTAGCATCATACCATCCCTTTAGGGCACAGACTATGCTGATCCCTGCCAGCTGCACTCTCATCGTATTGTGGGCCAACCCTCTTTTCCATTGCTCTACCTTAAATGTTCCTAGTTGCTCCTCTGTAACCGGCCCACTTACCTCCATGTGGTGTGCCTCTCTGAATGCTTGAAATGCCCTCCATGCCCCTTCATAGGCCCTTAGGGTCCTGGGTGCCCAAGAGTTGCAAAACAGCAGCTGTGCTTCATCTTGCCAACATCCCAGATGTTCATTGGAATGGGGGTTTTCTGTTCCTGTGCTGTCTGTGCAAGTGCCCGGAACCGCTCCCACTGCAGACGGGAAAGGCTGTTATTCAATATGTTACATACCCCTTCTATGTGCCTAGCTCTAAAGGTCATGTTCAATTGCAACCCCTTTAATGCTAATTGTTGAAGCATCCTCATGACTGTGTGTGATCTCGCTCCTTTATTGTTAAGTACTTCCACCACATCTTTGTTGTCACACCAAAATCTGACCTTCTGATTATGCAATTCCTCTCCCCACACTAGGGTACATGCCCAAATTGGCATGATTTCCAAATGGGTGATGTCCTGCATCAGACCCTGCCTTATCCATTCTGCCAGCCATGGTTCTGAAAATCATTTACCTCTCAAGTATCCCCCCATAGCCAAACCTCCTGCCGCATCCGTATACAGTTCTAGGTCCATGTTGTACACCCAATCCTCCTGCAAAATTAACCTGCCATTGTAGCTTTTTAGGAATTCCTCCCACACATTCATGTCTTCCTTCACACCCTTCATGATGACCACCCAATGATGCAGCCTTGTGACCCTTCTGTGGCTATCTTAACCACCTTGGAGAATGTTCTCCTGGGCTTATTGCTCAGCATGCAAAATTGAGATGCCCCAAGACCTGTTGAACATGTCTCAACTGTATTCTCCATTTGCTAGTGTGTACTTTTATAAGTTCCTTCAACTGCTGCACTTTCTTGTCCAGAGCCCAAAACGCCCTCTTCAGTATCCACTTCAATCCCCAAAACTCAATTTTCCTGCTGGGTCCTTCTGTTTTGTCCGGCTAAAGGCACACTCAGTTCCTGCATAAGTCCTAGAAGCTAGCTAACATCTGCTCTATCTCACTTGCCCACTGCCTACTATCAAAAAATCATCTAGGTAGTGTATGACTGCCTTATGACCCATCTTTTGTTGAAAACCCACTGTAAACAATTACTGAATTTTTCAAATGTGGAACAGGCTGTAGAGCAACCCATAGGCATGGCCTTGACAAAATAATATTGATCATCAAGCCTGAAACCTAGAAGGTTCCAATCTTCCTCCTGGACTGGCAGCAACCTGAATGCTGCTATATATATCTTGGCTAGCCACACCTCTGGGAGTTGCCCTAAGAATCTGCACTGCTTCCTCCAATGTGGCATATGTGACCCAGCTGTGTTCTTCCTTTATGAAGTCATTGACCGACTCTCTTCTGGAAAAGAAAGGTGGTGAATCACCCTAAATTACCTGATTGTTTTTGAGAATCAAACCTAATGAAGAAACCCACAAGTTCTCCATGGGCAGGACCTGAAATGGCCCTTGATCCTCCTGAATCCTTCTCCTTCTGTATCTTTTCTTAAAATGTCTTATTTTCCCCATATGGACCCCAAATTCTTTGCCTCCCGTGCCTGTCTAGGCCACATGGACTGCAGCAGAAAACCTGTCCTAATGCCTGACCTAATTGATTCCACTGTTCCTCTGTCTGGGTAATCTCTAAACCATTGTTCAAAATCTCTATCTTGGTGGGAATCCTGGTTGCTGCAAATTCCTGTGCCCCCTGTCTGCCCCCCAACTGGCCATATTTACTGATCCCCAGTTTTGTTAATATGTCTGGGCACCCCTGCCCCCATACCCTCTGCCTCTTGTCCTTTTATTCCACATCTGTCCTCTATATCCTTGTCCACCCCCCCAAAAGGGCTGGATGGCTCCACTCTGTCCCATTCCTGGCTGACTCCCTTGACTACATGTTGTCCTGCATCTGGAAGCCAGGTGGGTGCCCCTGCATTTTGAGCATGTGTCTCTGAACCTACATTGTGACCATGAACAGAACGCCCTGTTATAGCCCCAGCAGAACTTTTGTGGTAGTCCTGCTCTTTTTCCTGTTTCCCCTTCCGGCGTGGACTGATCTGTCACATAGTCTGTCCACAAATCTAACTGCTTTGTGTCCCATCTGACATCTCCATATGTTACCATCCTTTGTCTGAAAAATTCATCATAGTATATCCATCCAACACCCCACTTTGCCTTTGCCTTTCTTATTATCAGTGAATATGTGATCAGTGGTATCCCCAGTTCTGGCTTTTTTTCCATAACTGTGGCTAAATATGTTGCAAAATCCACAAACCATTCATTCCAGGTGTTTCCTTTTGTAAACTTGTCTTCCTCTTTTTTCCCCAATAAAACCACTGCTGCTGCCATTCTGCTCTTCCCTATGTTCTCTGTTTCTTCATACTTCGTCGTTGCTTCCCTGCTCACTAATGCGAATATGTCAACATACTCCCCTTTCCATATATTTTCTTTCATGGCCAGTGGTTCATGTTCCCTGATTTTCATACCTGGGACTCCTACCTCTCATGATCCTTCCCCCCCCCCATCTGTTTTCTTTCCACCTCCCCTTGTACTTCTATCTGTTTTAATTTCAGCTAAAACCATCTCCATTTGCCCCAACCCTCCTGACCCTAAGGACGATTTCATCTGTTCCACATAATCTTTTATACAATCCCCTACTGACCCTAATACTTTACCTGCAGGCCTCTCAGACCCACTTGGCCCTGTATTGTTGACACTGGTCCGTGGAAGCTCTCCTTGTGGGCTCAGCATCTGGGGCAGCTGAGGCAGTGGAATCGGCACTGTCGAGGGTCCATGCATGGGTTCTGGTATTGGGGCTACAGATGGGTTTGGGATAGGCCCAACAGGTTCCAGTGGAGAGGGGCATGGTGGCCTAGGGCTGGCTGGCCAAGATGGACTAGCCGGTGTTGGCTGCGGCCTATCTGGGCTATGTGGCCTCACTGGTGGCCTCTTCCCCTTCCCCCCTTTTCCCTTCTCTGCCTTCCTCTTCTCCCTTGGCCTCCCTGACTCCTTCCCTTCTACCAGTTTCCACATCATATTGGCCTTCTCCAGCTGGCCTGGTGGCACTGAGGGTCGAGGTGTTGGACGCCACACCTTGCACCACACTGGCGACCCAGGTTTGGGAATGAGCCTGGGCCACTGGGGGTCGATAGGGGACAGAGAGGATCGAACATCTGATGGACTGCTCTCCTCTCTCAGGGAGGGATCCAGGGATAGCCCTACACTGCAGTGGCCCCTGGTGGAGACCAGAGGTACTGCAATGTCTAGGGCTATCACCCAGGGGGAAGATACTGGGTGGCTGCCTTCCCGATGTGGGTGGGAACATCCATGTCACAGGCTGTGTGGCATTGCATGACCCACATCTGGGGACGAAACCAAGAAACACCCCTGCATGCCGAGGAGGCGACAAGGGCCTCAGGGACTTCCGTCACATCCCCAACACCGGACAAGGTGCACCAGGGATCCACAGCTGACTTACTGAGAGGGATGGACCCTCTAATTCCAGAAAGATCCCACCAAAGGGAGTGGCTGGCCCTGCCCTGGGGGGGTGATCCAGGACACTGGGAAGTCCCTCTAAGGAAGGGAGAACTGTTGTGGTGAGTCAAGATGGAGAGTAGCAGGGGGTTAGGGTCATGCAAGCACCTCCTAGAGATGCCTCAGTGTGCAGGAGGAATAAAGAGAGTTAAAAAAAAATATTGGCCTTCTTCACCAGCTCCACAATCACCTTGTATGCCTCCTCTTTAGATGGCTTGTTCTTCCTTGGTGCCATCTCCTACACCAGTGTATCTATGAGACTTGGGAAACAAATGACAAGTCGCAAATTGTTAAACCATGTTACAGACACAAACTGTCCCTTTGCACCCCCCCACTTCACTTTAGTCTTATCCATATGCATTCTCCCCCTTTTTTTTTTTGACCTCAGGTTCTCTTATCTGATCCCAGTGTTCTGCCCATTCCAGCCTTATGACCCCACGTGGCCAGGACATCATGTCGTGTGTGTCCTTCCGCTTGCTCCATTCCCTTGTAATTGCCAATTGCCTGGTAGGCATTCTTTTTTATAAATTTACACCCTGGCAAAATTTATGTCCCTTGGGCTGTTATTCCCCCCAATATATCATGCCCATCTATTTCAACCCAGGCCCAAAGCCTCTAATGGGCCCCTTCTTTCCCAAAAGATCCATTATGCCCTTCTCCCCTTGCTTGTTTTTTTGCAACCCACAAAAGACAAAAAAAAAAATTCGCTTTTTTTTTAAACCGGCTTCCTTTCCACTGTACTCCCCCTTTCTAACTGATTCTCGCTGTCTGGTTCACCCAGGCTCACCCCCTTCTTCAATATATGCAGGGACATCATCATCAGACCCAACACTGATGGTTCTACCCACGAGCGTGACACCACATGCTAATGGCCGATGGTTCCAAGTCTCATGACCCAGCACCTGGCTGCTCTGCATCCTTCCAAGGCCTCCTGGCCTCCTTCCCTGTGCTGCTCTTCAGGCACCTCTTATTTCTGCACATTATTACCCCCCGTGGTCCAGTTGCCCGTTTTTTCCTTGCTACTTCCTCTGTTTGCCCTCCTTTGTAGAACCACACAAAAATCCCCTCATCTCTAGCATCCAGCAGCTCCCTTCTGCTCACTTCAATCTCTTTTTGTGCCTTCCCACTTTTAAAACCTCAGCTCTTCTCCACCGCTAAGCCTCAACATCAGCTGCCCTCCCCCAATGTGGTGTGACATCAGATGTCAACCATACCACTTGGTACTAACTCTTGCGGCCAAGGAACAGGCCACTCTGCAGTTTACTGAGGCCTCCTGGCCTTCCTCCACACCCCACTCTCCCAAAACCCCCAATTTGTCACTAAAAGGGAATCCTCGCAGCTGTCCTAATGCCTGCCTGCGCCTGCCGTGCTCACTTCTCTCTCTTCTGTGCAAAAAAAAAAATTCCTCTGCGAGTCATGTCACCCTGTGCATCACCCTGTCCAAAGTGGGGCTCCTTTTTGCTTCTCCAACAGGCCCTCCAGCTACACGCTCGCTAAACAAGCACTTGGCTGCAACCTCTTTCAGCTACCAGGCCATCACCACTTGCTTCTTTCTTGGGAACCTCGCCTCTGCTCTTTCCAGCTCTCTTTAACAAAAACCCTGTGACAAATGCTCCGCTTGTGAAAAAAAACGCTCCCTGCTGTTACCTTCTTCCCCTCTGCACTTTCCAAAATGGACCAAAAATGTGGCTACCTCTTATTAATCTGGCTCGTCCTTTCCCTGTTACTCCCTTCAGTATGAGCCCTTCCCCACAAAAAGCCATGCTACCACCAGTACCCCGCTGCCTCGCCTTGCTTCTAGCCAGTCACACAAATGAAATTCTCCTTTGTGACTCATTTCTACTGTTCTTAAAACATGCTTATACGTGATCTGTCTTTAACCAAACAGCTCTAGCCAAAACAGGATCTGTTCTTACGTTGCTCACATCCGTACTGTAAAGCTCAACAACATTGTTCATTTCATTTGCTTACTTTTTGACAATGGTTGCAGAATCTCACCAATTCTTGATTCTTCCAGCAAATTTAAAAGTTAATTAACTTAGTAAAATCTGTCAGGTATATATAGGAGGGCCCTTAACACCTCCTGATTCCAATCTGATGTGCTGCAATTCTGCTGCGCTTAACCCAACAAAATGTTTCGGCAAAAGAGGCAGATTCCCTCTGTGCTGCTCTTTTTATTCCAGAGTTTTTATCCCACCTTCATTATTCACTCCCTTATGGCCTTCCACTTCTTTTTCCCAGGGTCCACTTTTCCTGGGATCCAACAAACCCCACCCTTATGACTCATTCTGATTTCCTCCCCCTTCCCCCTTCCCACATCCCTTCCCTGAGCACTTCCATTCAACAGGAGAGAAATCTCCAGGACAACTTGATCTGCCCCTTAGAGGGGGGCAAATTTCATTATGTCATCTGCCTGAATAAAAGCCAACCTAATTATCACCACAATAACCAAACACACTATACCCACAAAAACCACCCCAACATCCACATAAAAATGCCCCATGCCACACTCCCCCCACACACATACATGTAAACACACACATACACACACACACACCAGCACACAAATGCAACACACACAAAAACACAACATACACAACAAACAACATAGACAAACAACATACATACATACACACACTACACACACACACACAACACACACACAAAACAAGCACATACATACACACACACACAATAACATTCACACAGTGCTAAGGTGAGAAACCAACTTTGTATAACCAGAAACGAGAAAATCAAAGGTTCACTGAAGAACTAAAATATTTATGCCCATCCTTTAAAGCAAAAGTCGTAAGTTTAAGTGGAATAATGTGTGATATATATATATATATTTTTTTTTGACAGAAAGGGCTGTGGCCTGCTTCCCAAACATAACAGATAAGAGCTACTGAGATCTCTCATAGTGAGAGAGAGAGTGTGTGTGTGTGTTTGGGGAGGGTAGGGAAACAGTCAAACTCTGGCAAGGAGACCTTATCTAATGAATTAACTGCTGACAAACCATGAGTGATACAGAAGCATATGATTTGATACCTTTTATTGGACCAACATAGATGTTACAAAAAAAACTTACACCATTTACAAAATTCCTGATCAAACAACTGCAAACAGCAGACTGTTTTTTGTCATTTTATAATATGATATACTGAGTGTGTATTTACTGAGTTGCTGGATAAGGGCCTTGATAAAATAACATTTACTTAACTCATTCAAGATTCCATCAAGTGGAAAGAAAAAAGTCTATAAGAATTTGTCTGTAATCTAAACACTATACGATGCAAAAATAACGTGTGTGTGTGTGTGTGTGTGTGTGTGTATACAGTCAGACCTAGTTAATCCATACACATTTGTGTCTGCCAATTTTATTACGTAATACAAATCTACGTAGTAACCAGACAGTGATAATAAAGAGGTCAATAGCCCAACAAAAAATCTGTATGCAGTGTTTGTCATTCAGATAGTCAGACATACAGATTAACAAGGCATAGATTAACCAGGTCTGACTGTATATTATATATATATATGTGTGTGTGTCTCTATTTGTAATACATCTGTTTACATGCATTACTAGTATCTTTTGAAAGATTGTCTGACTTTGATTACTAATTTTGAGTATAGTTCATGAAATAAGGAGCTTGATATTTATTTCATACAGTCCCCCATTATGTCTTATGCATAGCATATAAATCCAAATAATTCCAAGGCCATCGTGACATTTAATATTATTACTGAGCAGCAAATTAGAGCTCTTTTCCTAATAAAAGGCTGCTGATATAACAAATAAAGAACAAACGCATACATAAGGAACCAGTGGCTTATGGAACAATCTACAGGATTTATACAGGGTTTTGATTCTGCCTTTCTGGGAAAACACAGGGAAATGAAGGTTTCTGACAGAGTAATGGTTATTTGGATCTGGGAGCACTGAATATTTCTTATCCTATATGTTGTATCCTGGATAGGGCAGGGGAGATACTACATCTCATCGTCACAGGGATGTTCATTTACACATTTTTGCACTGTATTTACTCAGGCTGTCCCAGATTAGATTGAATATCTTGTTTTCAGTGGGGTCATAATTTTATCATTTTTATAATATATTTATTCAGGCTACCTAGTCCAGGGCCCCCATATTCAAAGGAGATATGCAGTGCATGCCAGTGGAAAAGGGAGATGTGCCACACAACTCCAACAATGCCCAGCAGCACGATTTTCAAATGTGCAGGATGCACCGGCCGCAAGGTAATGGGCCAGGGCACACACAAATGGTATGCCGTTCAAGTTGAGGGGGCAATCCCACGCATATGCCATGCTGCAGCATATTCAGTGGGAATGTGCACCTCACAGTCCAGAGCACCGTGGCCCACAGTTAGGCTATGAATAGGTGGCCTAACCCGGCCAGCCAGCCACAGGCAGGCTGCAGATGTGCATCTAGGTGCACAGCAGCCTGGCAGCACTGGTGGACTAGAAGTACCCCCTTTCCATCCCCAATCTAGCCAACTCCATCCCTGAAGAGCTCCATAGTGTATCCCCCCAGATCCAAATGCACCAGAAGAAACCATGGTCCATACCCATAGTCAGAGGCCTCTTATCCACCTCCCTGTATACAGACACCCTCACTCCCCCCATACCCAACCTGTTGCAAGGACTGGCACTTCCCTCCACATCCTGCCATGGCCAGCCATTGGCTGCACTGAACCCAGGCTGGGGACCTGCACTCTGGAATGACCCAACTGGCTGTACCATGCTTTGGGGCACCATGCCAGCTGTGGATCCACCAGTGTATGCAGCCGTGTGTGCATCCCTCGCAAACTGAAGAGGGAATTTACATACCTCCAATGTATGCCTTGCCGATACTGTATCTTCCTGCTGTCATACACCACTGCAAGTCCACACTCTCTCCAGTTTCCCCTGTGTAACACGCCACCCTTCAGACTGCTGAAGTATTCCGGGTGCCATGGGGTGCGGTATCCTGTAATGCTGTTTGCAGTGTACACTTCAGGCTATAGATACAGTAGTTCATCCTCAGTTCCCCAATTTTACAAATGAATGGGAGGTCAACTGTAACATGCCTGTTTTGGGACCTGTGTGAGTGGGTACAGCATTGGCTGCCATCCACGTTGAGCAGTGCAATGGCACTGGGATGATGGATCCACATGTCAGTGCCTGAGGAGTATGGCCACTGGGTGTTATCACCCACACACAGCTCATGCCTATGTATAACACATTCCAGCATCCTACTGCAAGTGCTGTGCCACCCACCAATAGAGTGAACAATCCCATTACAGAGCCACAATGGGATGGGAAGGGGTGGCAGAGAGGGGGGTGTCTATGCACTGTTGAGGGGCAGCAGGGGCCACTACACTATGGACATGGACTGTAGGTGTATTCAGGTTCAATTAAGGATAGCTTTGGGGTCCCTACAATATGGAACCAATAGAGTCTGGACTCCGGTAGAATCAAGGCTGGTGGAATGGGTGGGGGAGTGCCACTATACCACCAGAGACTTCAGGGCCTGTACCACATGGGAGTGATCAGGGTCAGGGCTTGGGGGTTAGGGCTGCTCCGGCACATTCATCCCCATGCCAAGATTCAAACTGGCTGGTAATGAGCATGCATTAGGCCCCTTTGCACCCTGCATGCTCAATTAGTTCATTTACATTTCTGGGCTGAATATCATCCATTGGGACTGCGGTGCATACCAGTATGTGCCACACATTCTCCCTGAAAGGTATTCAGTTGGGGTCACCCTGGATGCACCTGACTTGGTGGCCAGCTGCACTGTGACTCCTGTCCAGGGTCACTTTTAACAGAACGATGAAGCCCACTAGGATGAAACACAGTGTCACAGGTTTACTGCATGACAAAGGGATTAACTCCTTTGAAACTGCACTGTTTACTGCAGTAACTCTATTGCAGAATTCTGCAGTGCTGCACTTCATCCTGGTGAGCTTCACTGCATACACACCCTGTACGGTGGTGCATTCTCTTTGAATATTGTATCAGTGCCGAGCAGTGCACCCTCTTTGTGCAGTGCATCTTTCTACTCATGCATCGATCTGACCATATATATTCCCCAGATGTAAAATATTGTTTTAGTGCATTCTGATTTTACACAATGCAGCATAATATTGTATAGTTGTAGGGCCCCACTGAAAATAAGATGCCATTTCTTCTGTGAACCATCCAGGCTAAATATATAGCAATCACCAGGCATATTCCAGGAAAACTCATTGTAAAAATGTATAAAAGGAAGACCACATTGAAACTGCCTTTCCACAGATCTGCATTGTGCAATTCATTAGAATAAAGGGGTAAAAGCATCCCAAAAGCTCTTCACAGCCATATCGGTTCTGATCAGAACTTGCTGATATTGGTGATGAAGAAGAGATTCCTGCTCACATTCGGACAGAGCTGTTGGAGAGTTTCAAAGAACCCTTCTATAGTGCAACAGCACAAATGCAGTGGCTCTCTTTTTGAGCAATGATCAAAAAACAAGTATGGAAAGTGGGTGCACCTTACCAGGGTATGTAGCAACTGTTCAAAGCACACTCCGCCCAGGTGTAAGAGAGGTCAGCACACTGCAACTTTTCAAAAGCTTTAGAATTCCATTTTTATTTAATATGCAGCAGCATAAAAAAGTTATCTCAAGTTCATTCATCAACTGTAGAAACAGACAAGCTAAAGTGGTCTATAAGCGGTTCCAGTAATGCTTGCTTTGCATTTACCATTCCACAGACCCTTGCTGAACCAAGCATTCACCAAGCATCCACATGGCCGTTAACATTTCAGCATCATCACCAATAGTTTCATCAGAACATGTGGTACAGAGTAAAGTGTGTTTAATAATGAAATGATAGAAGTGACAGTGCAGTAAAGTGACAAAGCATACTAAATGACGTGCAAGTGCTATACAAGGACCCAGCCCCAATGAGAGCATTAAAATATGTTGCTGCATCATTTTGAATAAATACAGGCAAATCACAATCAGATAATAAATACAAAAAGTAGCAACCGCATATATACGTTTTCAGATACATTACATAAAACAAAAGAGGCAGGAATCAACTACACAGATCAACATATGAGCACAATTCAATATAAACTGTTCAGAGGTCATAAAGGCACACAGCTTTAGGCAATATACTGAGCAGAAAAAAGCTAAACATAATTCATTATTATAAAAGGGTCTGGGAAATGGAAAGATGTGATTGGCTGCTGGCATTCTACTATCCTTGCATTACTCTTGATGAATATTTTCATTTCATTTTATTGATTATACTGAAGAAGGCATGAGAGCATCATTGCTTATTTATACAAGTGTCCCATTACAGGAAACCCAAAGAGACAATATGGACAATATTGAGGATAACAACATGTTAGCACAAAATGCAAACTGTTTACATCACCAACATTGCAAAATACAAAACTGTTTACATAACTGACATCAAAGACAAAGGGGTAAGGGAATATAAAAAAGTGCTCAGGGAGAAGTGTCACTTGTCAGGAGGAATGGTAAAAGAGGTAGGAAACATTTGCACAGACACTTCACGTGAATACTGATTTATAAAAAGAAGTTCCTCACTCCTTTTTAGTATTCTTTTTGTAGAACACTGATCCACCATTAGGACTACCGCTAACGTGGAGAGACCCATATCAACATATACAGCCATGTATATAGACATATTTCTTCCTCATTTTGCATTCTTAATAGTGATACAGTGTAATTTTCTTCATTCGCTGTCTTCACTCCTGTTCATTCTTCATTTACATTGAAAATATACCTCAGTTCTCCAGCGCCACTCTGACACCACATTTCCCAGATGCTTTCCCGAATCCCGTCATCTTACCACACTATTAGAAACTGAGTTTACTTATTACACTCATGTTTTCCATGTTGTCTGTTATTTCCCCCATCATCCCCCATCTCCCATCCTTGACTGGAGCTATATTTGGCAGGTTTAGAATGAGGCACAAAGTTCCAATATTCAGCACTCGAGCAGTAAAATAAAATAAAGCAAACAGCAGCACTGCTAGATACAAAATGCAAGTTTTATTTGCCAGAGCAAATGCCCTTACCTCAATGTTTGACAGTGAAGCCTTCCTAAGGGGTCCCCATAGGAAGGCTTCACTGCCGAAGCTTTGGTAAGGGCATTTCTCTAGCAAATAAAACTTGCATTTTGTATCTAGCAATGCTGTTATTTGTTTTATTTTACTGCTCAAGTGCTGAGTACTGGAACGTTGTGCTTTATTGGGCTGGCCACTCACTCTTAGCACTGATCTATTCCTGCTGTATCGCAGCAACTTCTTGTGGATTTTCAGGTTTGGAATGGGCAATGTGAATAAGCAAGCACTGCCATGACTGCTACCTGTTTTAGCATCTCCTACTGCACTCCTGGATGGTCTCAGCATGGCGATGATGTTGCCATGGCAACATCAATCGAGCATGCAATGCTGTGTCCCTAATGCCCAAACGAGAAGCACTACAGAACCAGACAAGATGGCAACTGTAAGGATTGGAGAGTTACCCATAATAATCTAAGAGGTCCCTAATCTACAGCAAAGAAATCTAGTCAGGATTCCTATGATTTCTATGATGTACAGATATCAGCTCTGGCACTTCTTGCTTTGGGTACTGTATGATGGGAGTGCACTTACACCGACACGATCTTGCTCAGCCATGGTAACAGCTGCAGAGAGACTAGTTAAATGAAATATAAGGTAAAATGTAAAAAATAAATAGTAAACATTGCAATTTGTCTAATTTTTCTAAAGACTAATTTTTATAATAGCAATAAGGTATTCCCAGGGAAGGCTATGCCTCATGTCACATTACACCCCCAGGGAGTAATTAACTAGAACATTAACATACCCCTGGTCATACCTTATTGCTTAATAAGCAACAAGCAGTTCTTATGGCACAGTTCATCAAAACATTGGCAGAATACTTATAGACACTGCAATTGAACAGCGCCATTAAGTCTACAAGGTTTAACACTGTCTAATATGGTAATCCAAAATGCTTCTCTTTTTAAGAGTTGCTCCTCAAGCTGCCACCCCTACTGTCCATTTCAACTTTTTCTATACCAACAAATTGTAGCACAGACATAGAGCGGTGTCAGGCTTTTTGGAAGTATTTAGTAATCCACGTAACTTTCATTATTGGTTCTTATGGCAGCTTTATGTTCTGTGATGCAGAGTTTTACTGCATGCTTTATTTGTCCTATATAATATACTCCCAGGGACAAGTCAATGTGTTTATATATATATATATATATATATATATATATATATATATATATATATATATATATATATATATATTACCTTCAGTGCTACAATTAATAAAACTGTTAATTGTGAATTTTTTTCCATTCCTGGGGTGAGAGAAAGTGCTTATGTTTTGTCTATTACTGCAATGAACACAGTGCCCACATTTGAAATTACCTGTGGAGATTTAGGAAGCCAATCATTATTGTTTTCTTGTTTAGGAAACAGAGTGTGTACAAGTACATCATGGAGATTGTGGCCTCTTCTATAAGTTATTCTTGAGGGGATACTGCTAATACTGTCGAATTTTGTCACCTTTCAAAATGTTCAAATTATTTTTTATTATGCTTCCAATTTGATCAGCTTTTGGAAAATATTGTGTAACAAATATTTGCTGAGATTCTTCATTTAGTAGGTGCAACAGTTCTGTTTATTTATTAATGTCATCCTATCAATTTGTTTTGCATGGGGTATGTGTTTTCTACCACTTGTTTACTGTATTTCCGATTATAAAATCTGTATTTCATATCCTCACTATGTTATTCAAAGTCACCATCTCTTGAGCAAGTTTGCCATACCCAAAAAAACTGTCCTTTTGGAATATTGTTCAAAAGGGATTTAGGATGGCAGCTGTCAGCTTGTAATATGGTATTGCGTAAACTAGGTTTTCTGTACCATTTGCACTGCAATTGTGTGCCATGCTTGAAAATCATAAGATTGAGAAAACTGATGTTTGTTGTAATCCATTCCAATGTGAATTTAAGATATCTGTTTATGGAATTAATATAGTCAGTAAACAAACTGAGGTCATGTTCAGACCCTCTCAGATCAGAAGGAATTGTCTATGTACCATTTCCACTTGAAAATATTGTCAAAAATGGGTCGCTTCTGTCATGAATAAATATGTTTCTCCCACTCGCCTTATTATAAATTGGCGAGACTGGGGACAAACGTAGTGCCCATACTTGTTCCTTTATTTTGTGTATAATACTTATTGTTGAAAATGAAGAAATTGGGGGTGCTGTGGAACTTTCATCATGACAGACACTTTTTCCTAATGCAATTGGAGTTCAGTATAAACTATAAATATCACTGAATAGACTTCTTCAAATCTGTCTAAGGCTAGCGATTGTTGCTTTATGGTCAGAGAGGCTTGCAATGGACCTTAAACATGATAAACATGCAGTGCAGAACTTGGATGCTACTGTTCATTGGCATCGGGTTTCAGAGGTGCAACATGCAGCCGCTTACCTATGGAGCGCTGGGCCCTCAGACAAACCAAACCCTCAAATTATGGCATAACTGGAAAAGATCCAGGCAATGGGGAAGACATTAATTGCTGACTGGCTGCAGTGGAAGCCCAATTCACAGAGCTGAACACTAGGGTGCAAACAAATGCCTCACAAATTGCCAAGCTTACTTTGGAAGGGATGCATCAGCGGAAGAGAAATGTGGCCTTTGTGCAGGACTTGCATTTTCTCCGAGCTAAGGGGAGGCTCTGGAGAATGCACAGAGGCAGACAAATGTTCACATTGTCAGTTTTTCTCCCAGGCTGGTGGGGAGAATGGATGTCATGCTGGTGGTAAAGTGCCTTATTTTCATGGACCTGGACTTCCTGCCTGAAGATTCTGTCATTTCTGTTTAAAGGCCTTTGCAATTCCCATCAGAGCCAGACCTCAGAGTACTGCCAGAGAACATCCAGTGATAGCCATCGTGACACTTTCAAGCCTGGAGGCTCACATTCCTTTGCTGCAAGCTACTCAGCAAAGTGGGGATTTAATATGGGAGGGCAGCAAAATAGCTCTTTTCCCAGATATGTCTTCTCAAACTCAAAATCGGAAAAAAGCTGAATAGGTTACTAAGAAAACCCTTTTGGAGAATGGGATTTCTGCCCAGCTCATATTCCTTGCATGTCTGCAAATTCATCATGCTAACAAAATGCATATTCTGACAGACCCCCGAAGCTGCGACTGCCTTTGCCTCAAAATTAACTGCTCAACATGCTCTCACAGATCATGAGGAGGATGCAGACTCAGATTTGGATCCTAATGACTGAAGTTGCTCAGCAGGGGGTTTGTACTTCTCTTTTTGCCATTTTGGCCATCTATGGTCTCTAATGTTACTGTTCTGCTTGAATTTCTAATGTCTGCATTTTGCTGCACTGGGTTTGATTATTTAAAGTTATTAAGCCATGTTGGATAATACTCTAATGATATCCTCACTGTTTTATTTTACAGTTTACCACCTTACCCATAATGTATACCTGTTCATGGTAGGAGCGTCAGTCTGCTCCACTCAGTTTGGGAACTATCATTGTAATTCCTGTAAAGATCCTGTTTCCCTGCTGGCCATCTGGTATGTGCTATTGAGGTGGGAGAGCTATTCAATGTAATTGAGCCCAGAACTTCTGCTAAGATTTCTTCTGAGGTTTCATTGTGGTGGGTTCAGTCTCCCAATATATACTATCTATCCTGCGAGGGGCATGAAATTGTGGCTACTTGAGCAATAAGGCTTGATGGGGGTGCATTATGGTGGGATAATGGCCCACCTCAGGTGAGCTGAAGCACATGCTGAAGTAGAGTGCTTCCACCACCTGAGAAAGGCCATTAGCACACCATAATGCACTTCCTGGACTGCCTTATTGTGATTATGAAATGGGTCCTTTTTAGTAAATCTTAAACGTATTTTTGTTGAGCAGCTTTCTGCTGGGCCAGTGTGCTGGGATAACAGCCCAGCTGAAAGTACCTCTTGGCCAGTCAGGAGCCAGTATTTTTTATACCCATTTCATAATATCCTGTAAGTTACAGAGTAGGTGAGAGTGAACTCATCTACACCATTATCTTGCTGGACTTTACTCCTAAGATGCACCTGGCAGTCCAGGGGTAATCAATGGACGTATGTTTTGTATACAAACTGTTGAGTGATCTATAACCTGTACATTGATGCTATGGTATGTTTGTTCTTTACTTGAGCTGTATTAAGTGAATATAGCACCTGCTGTATTTCATAAAATACTATAAATAAAAAGTAAAAAAAAAAAAAAGAAAATGAAACTAGATTCAAGTACAGTCCTAACACAATTTATTATCTTCATCAGTGACATTGCGCAGGACCTAGAAGGCAGAATTTCACTGTTCGCTGATGACACAAAGCTCTGTAACAGAGTAGACACACCAGAGGGTGTAGACAGAATGAGAAGGGACCTGCAGAAACTTGAAGAATGGTCAGGGGTTTGGCAGTTGAAATTCAATGCAAAGAAGTGCAAGATAATGCATATGGGGCACAAAAACCCTGGCATAATATATCAGTTGGGGGTGAGGATATAACATGCACCAAGCAGGAAAGGGATCTTGGAGTTATCATCTCTGATGACCTCAAGGCAGGAAACAGTGTGACAAGGCAGCAGGTAAAAGCAAATAGGATGCTGGGATGCATAGGCAGGGGCATCACCAGCGGAAAGGAAGGTCATAATTCCACTATACAAGACACTAGTGAGGCCGCACCTGGAGTACACTGTGCAGTTCTGGAGACCTTACCTCGTAGGGCGTGACAGGGTAGAGAAGGTTCAGAGGAGGGCAACAAAGATGGTGCATGGATTGCATCACAAGTCCTATGAGGACAGGTTGTAGGCACTGAACATGTACTCCCTGGAGGAGGGAGGGAGAGGATATGATAGAGACATACAAGTATCTTACAGGAGGGAACAGGGGTGCAGGAATGCACTATTTTAAGCGAAAAAGATGTTCCAGGACTGAGGGCATGGGATGAAGTTGGAGGAGGGCGATTCAGAGGAAGCGTGAGGAAGAATTTCTTCACAGAACCGGGTGGTGGACAAGTGGAACACCCTGCCAGAGGAAGTGGTGGGGGCTGAAACAATCATGGGATTTAAGAATGCATGGGATAGACATAAAGGAATTCTGGAGGTCAGGGGTAAGGGGCAACAGACTTCCCAGAAAACATAAACTGAACTTACAAACTTAAATGGGCAGACTGGGTGGGCAATAGGCCCTTATCTGCCGACACTGTCTATGTATCTATGTATTATAAATCTTGGTGGTGGTGTTATATTTTCTGGTCTGCTATTCGATGCCTTAGCAATTGCTTCAAGCCCCCTCTCATGGGCGATGTTCATATATAAATTTCAACATCAATGCATGACAGCAAATCTGAATCTAATGATTCACACACACTGAGTAATTTGCACACATGGTTAGTGTCTTTCACAAAGGAGCATAGTTGTGGCACATACTTTTTAGTGTACTGATCCATGAACTTTGACAAGGGTCCAGTTGCTGCCCCAATAGAGGACACAATTGGTCTACCAGGAACAGGGAGCTTATGTTTAACTTGGGGAGGAGATACTGTGCTGGTTTCCTGGGCTCCTCTATGGTCAAAAGGGCACCTTGGCCATTATCCACTGGTTATGTACTGCTTCAGAAACTAACATTTGAATGTGTCTTTTAATTTCTCAAATGGGATCTTCTGTAGTGCCTCAACCAAACTCGGCAAATGTTTATCAGAAGACGGCCAGCCTGGATTAAACTTTCTGAAAGCGTCGGTGAATCTTTGATCCCTCCAAAGTGTCCTTTCTGTCACAGAGCAAAGAGGACTATGCAGCTATTCCAGGAGGGGCTGATATCCCTGATACAGAATTTGAACTGTTCAAAAAATCCTGGCACCGAACTATCTGAAACAACACAAGCCAAATAAGAATCTGGACTTATTTTGAAGTCTGTGACTGCTCACACAACAAAACTCACAGGATTGGCTCTTACATGTGTTAACTGTATTACAAACTCTGCAGACAAAGAACACAGGTTTGGTGTCCACAATACAATATTTACAGAAAGACATAGGGGATTTCCTGAGACTGCATTTGTCGGCTGTTTTTTCTGTGTTTTTATGCGGAAAAAAAATAAGAATGTTATTAAAATGAAAGCAATGCTGCATTTTAATGGCTTATGAAACCTAACTGCCTCTGAAATATGTAATAAAAAAATTAAAATGTATAATATGAATTTTCCCTTACTTTTCATGCTATAAAATGTACAAACAATTAAAAACAAAGTGCTGCAGAAATGCTCATAATTTGCAAAACCTTGCCGCAGAAAGTGACCAGCCTTGCCACAGAAAATAATGTTTTGTGCCGCAGAATGCCAGGGGACTTGAATATATCCCTGACTCTGAACTTGCAGCCCCCATTGCCCCCCCCAAAGAACACGAACATGAACACACACACACACACACACACACACACGAACTACAGAAACAGAAGCTGTTGGCAGAAAGAAACCATTGGTTGATCAAATCTGGTGCCCTTACCATACTGTATTGGAAAGCTTAAGCAGGTACTACCAAATCTTCTGCATCTTTTTTTCTTGAAGAAATGTGAATTTCTTGCACAATGTCCAAAACCAGAATAACACACTAGTGTCAGTCATCCCAAATCAGTCAGCCCCAGAGATCCCAGTCAGCATGTTCAGCTGTTGTTGTTTTTCTTTGAAATTTGGCTGTATGGACAATAACCTTCAGGGTGACCTTGCCATGAGGAGCCTTTGTTCTGGGGTTCTTGTCTTTTGCAGTGCTTCTCTTTTTGTGGGCTCCCAAGCCCCAAACAAGTAAGACCATCCTAAGGCTGACTCCTCTGCACTGAGGTACAGATATGGCACACTGATGAATCCTAACAAGGATGAAACAAGTGTCTGTGTCTACTGTTCTCAGCCTTTGCTGGTTGCATTGTGAAGCCTTTTGGCACCATTCAATTTGCTTAGAAAATTGGCTTTTTTATTTCCTGGGCCCTGATTTGCTGGTACCCATCTGAGGGGGGTACATTAACTTTCAATAGATGCCCAGAAAATGAAAAGTGTCAACCTGCCATGCCTAACTGTGAAACTGGTATCCTTGTGCCAGTTCAAATTTTAAATCTCAGTAGTCGCCATTTTTTTCTGCTCGCTAAGTGAGACAAAACACCGAATCCCCACCACACACACACACACACACACACACACACACACACACAGACATGCATGAGCAATACAGCTCCCTGGAACAACAGTAGTTTTTCTTTTAAATGTAGTGCCCTTGTACCTTATTCTATGTATGTCCTTGACTCCTTGCTCCTCCCAAAAGCCACCTGCTCTATTAACGCTATCCTTGTCCTCCAGTTGATTTTCTATTGTTAAGCAACAACGCTAGCTCAGCACTACCAGAGCCACCTTTCCCCACTTGCCAGGCTGCACTTCCACTCTGTTCCCCCACAGTCTGCCACTGTTACGACAGATCTCACAAAACAATTTAAAAAATGTTTTCTTTTAAAATTACTAGTACTAGCACGTCACGTGTCCAGCGCTATAGATGGTACTTCTGTAAGTCCATCCCCAGCTCCACTCCTGCTCCACAAAACATTCACAGATCTGTTTATTTATTTATTTTTTTAAACAAAAATCAAGTCTTGTTAATTTCAAGTATGTCATTAGCTCCCAATTCTACAGACGGTCTATCCAATCACTCAATCACATTGCCAGTGTCCCAAAGTACAAGTAAGCATAATGAGGGGGTTAAACCATGGTCTCAGAAAGAAACAAGCAAAAAAAAAAATGAACGCAAGTGAACCGGGGGGGGGGCTGGTTCAAGAGTCAAGGAAGGACATGTTGTACACAGCACTAAGAAAACAGTAAAACAACTGTAGAAGGCTGCACTGCCCTCTACTGGTATATATTGGTAAGGCTACCAGTAGAGGGACTACTTTACTAACAAAACAACTTTAAGTTAATTTTTAGTCTTTTATTTTTTAATTCTTAAATATTATAAAAAAACTCTACATATAGTCCATTTTGTAAGCATAATAATACCCTCCAGGGTGAGCAGGACTGAGCAATAGCAGACCTTCCAGGGGCTATAAGACCCTCTGCCTGTGGTGTCAGGCCTCATTATGCCCCCAGGTGATCTGGTATTGTCCAATACCACCCACCTTGCTGGGTATGATTGCTTACTTAAAGTTAAGCCAGTCCAGATTCCTTAATGAATATTTGCATATGCTTCCCATGGTGCTTTGCATAATTGAGGTATGTGCATTTCGGTTTTTTTCTGGTCAGCTTGTTTACACCAGCACCTCAAACAGCCAACCCACAGCACTGCTTGTAGCTCAGTGCCACAGACCATGGTGGTGTAAAATATTTTTAACAGATGACTGGTCAAATTCACTAAAGATTTTTCACTTTCAAATCCATTATTTGGAGCGACACAGAAACAATAGGGCATAGGACAGCAGCATGTACAACATACTACACTGGTGTGCCCCTACAGAATACACCCAGAGCTGAACAAAGCTACCACAGGGAACAGGGACAGGAGATTCATAACTTAGAGCTGATTCACTAAAATACCATCAACAGTTTCATCTGGTTCAAGATCAGCTGAGCATTCATCTGTATCAACCTCCCAGGGTGTGCCTGAAAATAGACAGAATTTGTGTAGTGCACTTACCAGTCAACAAACTAAATAAAATAAATAAAATAAAGACACCAGCCCACGAGTTTTAAAGGTTTGAAAAAAGGAACACATAGAAAGTGACATATTTCTTGAATCTTCAGCTATGTGTGTGTACATCTGGTACAAGGACTTAGAGGAACTTATTTTTGGCATCGCTAGAGATGGGCAAAGTTATAAACTTCACTCCGTGAATGAATTCACTAATTCTGTGCACTTCGCAGACTGCGGATCAACCGTGAAGTGTGAAGTTTTGCCATACGGAATTTTTGTAGGTGAAAAACTTTCACTATTTGGGCGAAGCTGAAGTTTCTCAGGTCTGGGAAAACTTTGTGAAGCACCACAAAGTGTGAATTTCCACCACTGTGTTTGAACTTTGCCAGCGAATTTTAACTTTGCCACATCTCTATGCATCGCAGACAATCTGACAGTTGAGAGAGAAGCTTGAGGGCTAGTACAGGCTGTTCAAGTAGGCATGGGTTAAGGGCATCTGGATAGACTGAAGGACAGCCTGACCAACTCTTCAGTTGTCTTGTTTTCATGGACAAACAAGGTTGCCATAGATACTGGTAGTCATCTCTGCTCTATCCCTGATCTATGTCCATGATAAACTGCATCCGTGGTTTGTTCATGATTCATGGACAATATTTTCCGTGGTCCATAGTTTATGAACGTGCACAAATGCCTGAACAAGCACACAGTAAAGAGATACTAAATGGAAGAACTAAGTAAATTTTTAATCTGTTAATCGAAAAAAGAAAGGTTCTGATAAAATGGAATGTTAAATAATTTCAGGTGGTCCATGATCTAAATGTTAAAATATATTTATTCCATGGCACTCACAACAAGTATAAAACAGACAGTTGACCATAGGAAATGATTTGGGCATTGCTCTAAAACAGACACAACTGTTCAAATACCTTGGTGTGAACTTAGACAACATTCTGCCATTTGCCAATCCTATATAGATAATGTTGCCAGGGCTGTTAATATCCAGATTGGGCTGCTTTTTCAACCATAAGCACTGTTTAACTACTGAAGCCCTTAATCAGCAATCAGAGCTCAGTAATCTCCATTACTGACTATGGGCTAGTGGTCTATGGATCTGCCACAACCCCGCCCCTCGCTGAATTTCCATTGCTCTTAACAAAGCCTATTGACTTCTTACTAGGGCTGCTCCTCCACACACACATCTGACATTTATGATCAGGCAAACTGGCTCCAGCTTCAAGGCAGTCTTTTACCAAACCTGTCTATTGCTTAAAAATGACCTCCCTTGGCCTCCCATGCCACCAGAGGCGCTGTAGCTTCCAGTCCAGCCTGCCCCAACTGCCACACAAGAAGCTCTGACAATGCTGCCTTCCAAATCCCCCACTGTCGTACCTCTCAAGCTTAGCTGTCATTTGCTGCCAGAGCCCCTAAGTGATTCAACACCCATAGCAATGATATCATCAACACTGCCACATTAGGCCCATTTAAATGCAAACTGTGGCAGCTCCTTGTGGTCTGTGCCGCCCGCTGACTGCTATTAGCAGACTTGTGAAAGCCTGTCCCCTGCATCACTTAACTTACCTTTATCACCCTAACCACACCACCCCACCCCTCCCCTCCCTCCCTCTCCTCATACTTCCTCCCCTATCACTTCCAGTCCCCCTCCCACTTTTCATCTCTTTCTCTTACCTTGACAATGCCTCTGGGCTGCATCTTACCTTATAGTACAGATAGAACCTTTATGCTAGAAATACTTAATTCTTTGTTATTAGGTGTAGTCCTCTTAATACTTAGGACAAGCATATTTTGTCTGATGCCTGGTCACAGTTGGTTATGTTTCCACTCAATTTCTAGTATACTGTCTGTTTAGTCATTAGGAGAGGCATACATTGCCCAGTGCCTGGATTCAGTTTTGGTATTCAATGATTAACTTTGCATCTGCCTTACAAGGCCCCCAGGCTGCAACACTTTATGTGCACTATGTGTGATACTTGATCCTTGTTTACTTTACTTTGTACCTGTATCTGTAACTTGACGTGGAACCTATGTAAAACAGCACCTGGCTCAACAGTATTAATCTGAAATTATAATAACTAACTAAATAAATAAATGGGGGTCTTGTGTCCATTCTTGATAATGGTTTTCATGGTTTGATTTGTAATTATGATATTCAAATGTATTCTCTTTGTGCCCTGTTTAAGATTATAAAACGGATGGTATCCTGGTTAAAATATAAACATTGTTTTTAATCATATTACTCATTTCTTCATTTAAAGTACTTATGGTATAGATTCTAAAACTGTGTAAAATAGTTCCACTTGTCTGTTTAGCCTCATTTCAGGATGGGTCTACATAAACTGGATAATTTTAAGTACTGTTACAGGTGTCAATCACAAATCTGAAGATCAGATTCAAAGAAACAACCTTCTTGATTTATTTTATTTCTTCCACTTCATAAGAAGACAAAAACTGAAAATTAGAAAAAAAATCCAAAAACAGTGTAATGCCCTCCACAAAGGCTTTTACAACTGAACCAGACAAGCTCAGTGGAAGCGATTCTCTAATGTGACTTACACCACAAAACAAAACAAACAAAAAAGGTGCAGAAGGAATTTGATACACTAAATGCCTAGTGGTAAATTCAAAAACCAACAGACACAAACATTTGTTTGCAATCAGCAGATGTTAGATAACCCAATGCTTTGCAGGTAGAGCTGTGCGGGATGAGAAAATTCTTAATTTGTGGAATTTTTTTTTTAGTTATTACTTTCTCGCCTCCTTACTGCCGGTTTGCATCAGAAGGGCGTCCCCAGCCCCGTCCCCTGGCGTCCACCAACCGACGCTGACCTGGCCCCAGGGCTCACCCCCCCGGTGTGGTCGGTGGGGAATCGAACTCCCCCACTGAAGACTGAATTAGGTGGCCAGCACCGTTGCTAGCCAGGGGCGGAGCCTGCAAGGCGCCCTCCACCATCCTGCACGGCAGTACTTTTCTCCTGTTCTCCCAGGAGTCGGGACCATACCATGACATCAGTGGAGTGGAGCATGCATGTGTCCACACGTACTCCCTCCAGACATCTGGCCCAACTCCTCCCCTACTTGTGGTGTGGCACCCTGTTCTCCAGCTTCCGCCGGAGGGGTGAACAATCGCCGACCACCTAGAACCCCCTTCCCCAGAGGAGAGCAGTCCATCGGATGCTCAATCCTTCTCCTCCCCTGCCGACCCCCGACGGTCCATACTGCTTCCCGAACATGGGTCACTGGTGTAGCATGAGGTAAGGCACCAGCACCTCAGCTCTCAACACCACCAGGCCAGCTTTAATTTGTGGAATTTTGATGAAATTTCAAAATTCCATGAATTTTCATGGAGTTTCATCAAAATTTCCCAGAATCTTTAAAATGTGTTAATTCAGTCGTAACTCAATCATCTATTGAGCTAGTGCTCTGAAATTTGGCATGCCTACTATCTGGGAGGAGTGCCAAATATAATGACATTAGAATGGATTTTCTCAAAGTTACAGGGCCTCAAAATCTGTCATTTTGTTTTTGTGGGAAACACATATATATTTGCATATACCTGGGCTCTCTGTTGGGCCAGAGGTCTTAAAACTGGCACGGTTACTTGATGATAGGTGTTCTAACAATACGCCAAATTTCATAGCATTAGGCTGGATTGCCTCAAAATTATAGGGCTCAAAATCTGTCATTTTATTTTCATAGAAAATTTTACAAAACAAAATGGGGAGATACTTTGGATTAAGCTGGAAAGGAAAATGGGACAGCCATCTGCACAGGTGTGGTCTATAGACCACCAGCCCAGGAGGAAGAAACAGATAGGGAGCTGATGCTAGCCATCCAAAGGATGGCAGACAAAGAGGTGATGAGTACTGGTTGGAGACTTCAATATTCCAGACGTGGAATAGAGCAACCAGCAGCAGCATCAACTAGGAGCAGATTTATCCTGGACTCCCTTCAGGGTGCCTTCCTCAAGCAACTGGTCATGGAACCAACTTGGCAGAAGGCAATACTGGACCTTATGCTCACAAACAGGGACAGTGTGATGGGGGTAACAATGGGGGAGCACCTGGGGAACAGTGAACACCAGTCATTGTGGTTTGAAATCACAGAAAGAGCAGAACCAAACCACACAAAAACACGTATCTTGGATTTTAGGGGGGCAGACTTTGGGAAAATGGGGAGATACTTGAAAGAAGCATTAAGGGGAATGGGACAGGAATCAGGGGTTGAGGAACAGTGGGCAGTATTTAAAATGGGGATTACAAGAACAACAGAATTATGCATTAAGCAGGTTAGCAAGAGGAAAAGGAAGGAGACCATTATGGTTTCCAAAGGAGGTAGCAAAAGTGAAAGCCAAAGATTGCATTCAGGCAATACAAAAGACACAGGCAGAAGGGATAGGGAGAAGTACCAGGAGAAGCAAAGGGATGCAGGGAGATCAGTAAGGAAGCCAAAGCTCAGACAGAAGAACACATTGCAAAATCAGTGGGTAGAGGACAAAACCTTTTACAGGTACATAAGTGAAAAAGGAAAGACAAAGGGAGGGATAGTGAAACTGAAGGGGAGGATGAGGAACACGTAGAGGACGACAACAGTAAAGCTGACATATTGAACAGGTATTTCTGCTCAGTCTTTACTGAGGAAGAGAGTAGTAATGGGTCTGAAGGAGTACAAGGGGTGAGAATGGTACAGAAATGGACACAAGTCCCTTTACGAGAAAAGGGTCCTGAAGGAACTGGAAGTAATAAGAGTTGATAAAGCAATGGGGCCAGATGGGGTGCACCCCAGGGTCATTAAAGAACTAAGAGAGGTGGTGGATAAACCTCTGGCTATCCTGTTTAGCCGATCACTGGAAACAGGGGAGGTACCCAAAGACTGGAGGACAGCAGATGTAGTCCCTTTATACAAAAGTGGGAACAAAGAGGAAGCAGCGAACTACAGACCAGTCAGCCTCACCTCGGTAGTAGGGAAGATCATGGAAGCACTACTGAAGGAGAGATTGGTGGAACATCTGGTTGTCAATGGACTACAGGACCCAAGGCAGCATGGTTTCACCAGGGGGAGGTCATGTCAGACCAACCTCGTTGAATTTTTTGACTGGGTGACTAGGGAGGCGGATCGGGGGAGGGCAGTGGACATGGCCTATCTGGACTTCAGCAAGGCCTTTGACACTGTGCCACATAGAGACTATTACACAAACTGGGGAATATGGATGTGGGCAGGACAGTAGTGTGGTGGGTAGGTAACTGGCTGGGTGGCAGGACACAGATGGTGGTGGTAAATGGCTGTCACTCCACAGAGGGAAGAGTGACCAGTGGGGTACCACAGGGATCAGTGCTGGGACCGGTCCTATTCAACATCTTCATCAGTGACATTGCGCAGGACCTAGAAGGCAGAATTTCACTGTTCGCTGATGACACAAAGCTCTGTAACAGAGTAGACACACCAGAGGGTGTAGACAGAATGAGAAGGGACCTGCAGAAACTTGAAGAATGGTCAGGGGTTTGGTAGTTGAAATTCAATGCAAAAAGTGCAAGATAATGCATATGGGCACAAAAACCCTGGCACAATATATCAGTTGGGGGTGAGGATATAGCATGCACCAAGCAGGAAAGGGATCTTGGGGTTATCATCTCTGATGACCTCAAGGTAGGAAACAGTGTGACAAGGCAGCAGGTAAAGCAAATAGGATGCTGGGATGTATAGGCAGGAGCATCACCAGCAGGAAAAGGGAGGCCATAATTCCACTATACAAGACACTAGTGAGGCCCCACCTGGAGTACAGTGTACAGTTCTGGAGACCATACCTACATAAGGACATAGACAGGGTAGAGAAGGTTCAGAGGAGGGCAACAAAGATGGTGCATGGATTGCATCACAAGTCCTATG